>JAQPPZ010016867.1:5162500-7662500 GCA_028583015.1 Wollemia nobilis
TAATATTTTATATATTTAAATATATATTTATATAAATAAATCAATCCTAGCCATCCAATTTCATTTAATCATGTCCATCCATCCACATCAATCCATGCCACACCCTAAATTTATTATCCACCCTTAGATGTGCTTTAATCTCAACCACACGATTAGTGTCATTGAAACCCTAGCATGCCCTAGGTTGGATTATAAATAGGAGCCATTTTGATGGCTCAACCCCTAAGTTTTCCCTAATCCCTAAGTCATTTTCCTAAGCTTTCAAATTTCTTGAGTTGTTGGAGGCCCTAAGCTTCCAACTTAGCCTTTGTGCCCTAACCCCATTCCATCCACCATATTCCTTACTCCCTCACTCACCATCACCGTTGCCGCATCCCACACCTTCGCCAGATCTACTTCTGCAGAATCTTCCCTCATCCTCTAAGCACCTTCGAGCACTTTCTATCAATACCAGGTGCCTCTGGGCACCTCCCTACCAAGCCCGCATGCCCACAAGTATTTTCTATAGTTGCTAAGTTCCCGTGGGTGTTTTACGTAAGCCCTTATGAAAGCCCCCTAGCCTTCGAGCGATGCTAGGGCACACCTTCACCATTGACCTGCAATAGATCCAACCATCGAAGGACAACCAACAAGTATCAAGGTAAATCATTATATCTCTTTCATTTCATTTCAATATCTTTAGATTTGCATGCAATTTCATTTATCAATAGCTAGGGTTTTATTGATATCTGAGGGTCTCACGTAGTGGAGCCCTCACAGTTATTATTGACTCCCTGTTATTATTTTTATGTGTGCAAGTTTGGAGATTCATCAGCATTGGATAACTTTTTAAGCTGGAGTGGCCCGGCTCAACGGATATCTGAAGCCCACTCAACTTTATTGGGAGCAAGAACGAGTTTTATAGACACCATAAGCATTGCTAGCTAGGGTTTTGAAGAACCCTAGCATTATTGTATTTATTGTATCTAAATAAACTATGTAAAACCCCTATTTGGGGTCACATTTGATTGTACTCAGATCCCCCAACAATAATAATATCAGATCTATTCCATTGTGCAATTTCTTGTGTTATTTGGTTTATTCATTTTTAGTTAGTTATATCTGGTGTTTCGTTTTTGTCTTCACAATTACTTTTACCACAATTTCAATCTATTGCATAAGAATCTCCACAATTCTTATGTACTTTCATTAAAAGAATTTGTAAATTATTTTTTACAAAAGAAAGGAAACCCCATAATTCCCTCTTATTAAACCCATTCATTCATCAATATACTAATACTCAAGAGTCCTCTCCCTTAATCAAAAAATACAAAAGAGTAATTGTGGAACCTCCATAAGCTCCTTTCTATTTATTGGACCCCATGCCCAACCTCTCATTCATTTACATAAAACAATAGATTTCTCTTTTCATAAAAATAATACCATTTTCAACATAAATAAATATATAAATATTCATATCACAAATGATTCATGATTCCATTCAACAAATCCACTAGCTATTCAAATTCTAATAATGAATTGAATTATCTTTACAAAATCTACAAATCATCACTTAACTTTCTAAAAAATGATAACCTAATCTTACAAAGAAAGTTACATCTTTTAATCATCTAAGGCTTATCATAACTTTAGAAGTATCTCATTAATATAATTCAATAATCTTATTTTAGTTCAAACAAAAAGGTGAACATAAATAGCTTTTAAAGGATCCCACTAATCTTTTCTATCTTTCATTAGAAAAAACATGATCCAAAATAGTTATTTCATTTATCTATTATGAAAACTTGTTTAAAAAAAAATCAACCATTACTCTAGGGAATATTCCATAATAGATCATCTTCAATTCCAAGAATGATTCAATATAAGAATAATTATTTTAATCTATAAGTGATTAATCATTATTTATAGATTAATACATCCTTTCCTAAAGTAGATCATTTTTAATCTAAATATTGTTTTCTAATAATATTCAATAGATTAATTTTCAAATATTAAATTAATTCATTCATACATTAAATGAATTATCATTATTCTATAGATTGTTCCTTTCTATTTCAGAATAATGAAACCAAAGAATTATCTTCCTTCATTCAAATTAGATTTCTTTAAAACTTTATAACTTATTGTAGATTAACAACATGAACTATTCTTAATCCAAAAGGAAGGGACATCATGTTCATTAGATATCTTCATGTTTCATTAATATGCATCACTTGCTTAATTAAAATATTTGACTCTCTAGATGTTCATATCAAAATATTTGATAGGTATTCCTACATATCACCCATGTAGATGATAGTATTTCAATACTTTAAGGATATAACAAACATCTGATAAAGATACACTATCCAAATTGTCATAACATAGCCAAATGTAGGTTCAGAATCATGACATTCAAATACAAAAGACTTAAAACATCAAGGCATACACACATGGAGGGTTGGTTCAGCTTCCCACTCAAATAATATGGTTTAACAAGGATGCAAATTATTCCAAAAATGTTTTAATAATAAAATTAACCTCATACCATAAAAACACTACAATTTAGAACCAAACACGTCCCAAAACCTCACAGCGATGTCATCACGCTACAAGACCTAGACAAATGGTGTGCAAAATAGCAATTTTCACCTTAGATAAAAATATAACATCAAAATTCACACTAATGTGAGGTTTCTTTGCATAAAGAGGGTTTAAGACGCACTATGATGTTCCAAAACTATAACACACATAGTGTGCTCCATCGAGTTTTTTAGCACCATGAAGGAAGAAGGACAAATAAGAGTCAAAACTCTATGTTTTAGCCTATCAAACCTATGTAAAAACTCAAAATTTCAAAAAATATTGTATGGTTACCATGGCGGAGCTGGTGATGGTTCATTATAAAATAAATCCTTATAAAAGAAAACCACAAGCATATTTCCATCTCACAGGTTTGTAATGGTTACTTTAAGAGCAAAGTACCTCTTTAAACACAATGGATCCCTATTTTGGAGGAAATAATATACACTAAAGATCATTCCTTGCTACCTCCTAGTCTTCCAAAAACTTCCAAATATTTTTTACTCTGCACTTTCACTGTTGAAGGATATCCCCACACAAAACCTTTCTTTTGCCCCTTATAGGTTTTAAATAAACCCAAAGAGTGTTGCTTCAAAGAAAACCAATTCTCAACTACCCACAAATCACTTTTTACTAGGTTGGGTGTTTCAATTCAAAATTAATGTGAGATCACTTAATAAATATATTTTTTTCATTTATTCTAATGTTCATTTCCTTAATTTATCTTTTTCTTTTTTAATAAGTCTTTCTATCAATATAACTTATTAACTATTCCTTTCATAATCCAACACAAGATTTGTTAGAAATGCAAACATATTACCAAATGGAGATACAAAGGCTGAAAAGACATATCAAATTGCAAGGACATGTGGCTAGATCTATTATGGAAATATTATGCATCATATCATTCTAACTAATAGCCATCAATTTTTTGCCCATTTGCCAAGATGTCTATTCCTGCAAACACATACATCCATTAGTAACAATTCTCCTTTCATAATTTATGCATCATAAAGCAATATAGTCAATCTCTTAAAACAATCACAAATTTCATAAATCAATCTATGAAAAATTTGGCCAAGGGTGGGTCATGACAAACATCTAGACATAAGTCTCACTAGTTCTGACAAACAGTTGTAGCTTTAGGATGGTTTCCATAGACTCTATCACATAGGTTGGCATTTGTGATATTATCGTCTCAAGTAGGACTTTAGTAGGTGTGTCTAGGTGACATGGAGGATGGATAGAAATAATGGGTGAAAAAAATTATGTGGAGATGTAGGTGAATGATGAGGTAATGGTTTATGCTTTAGTCACCATCTACACCAAGGTTTTAATTAGTGGTGAGAGTAGATATGATTGGTATGTAATATCCACATATGAGAGGAGTGGATGGATGGTAATTATTTACGTGGTGGATAATGATAATTATGTAAGAGATTCAGGTGTCAAAATTATGACTTACTATGGGAGGTGGTGTATCTCCTTAAATACTTACAACTACACTTATTGTAGGAGAAGGATGTGTAGTAGTAGAATAAGAAGATATTGAATGGGGTGGAATAGAATAAGTAGAGAGGGAAGGAGAACGATTAAAGGGCTAACTGCAACCCCCAATATAGCACTTGAGATATTGTATTTCTCTTTTTATGGTTTCATAGAGGATTTTATAACTGCTAGATGTTTTACCATTTTATTCTTCCTTCATTGAGAATCCTTATTTGATCATTGGTTACACTCTCAAATATTAGATTTTGAGGATATATGCAGTGGGAGAGATCTAACACGGGTCCTAATAAGATGCAAAAAATATGAGAGAAAGTGATTCTTCAATATGACTAAAATATACTATAAATAGAAAGTGGCAAAAATACAATGCAGTATGGAGGTGATGGTCACTCCATTAATATAAGCTAAATAACTACATTGTACTCCATACATGAGTTCTACCACTATCTACTACTCTCTACTATAATGCACTTGATATGCTTGATATATACTTGATATCTCTATGAGGCCCTTTATATAGGAAGATAGATTCCTTGGCCAACACTCTACCTAGTTGTACAAGGGGACACCTTGCACATTACAACTTGCACATTGACACTTGTGCATTTATTACATTGCTTGAAGTAAGTAGCTAACTTCCCCCTAAAGTAATATCCTACTCTAACTATGTACCAAAGGTGGTACATTTACATGACCCAAATGATGTAATATGCTCTAACTCTAACACCCCCTGTATTACATTATTTGGGTATTGAAGATTTCAATCTTCAATATGGATCTTCTTCTTGAGAATGGTCTTGATTAGGTTCTTCTTGGTTTTATAGTTTCTTGTATTTTCCAATCTTCTATTCTTTGACATCAGATGTCTTTGATAAACTAACAATCTTAAGATTTTGCATTGTAATCCTCTTTTAATTGGTTCCTTTTATTCTTCTTTATTGGAGTTAACACTTGGAACTTGTATCCTCCTTCATTGCTTACTATAATTTGATCAAGCAAGTAGTTAGTGTCTTCATATGATGCAAAGAGAGTTGTAGCTGAGGGTTCTTCAGTATTTTGAAGATGCTTGTCTGGTTCAGTCTTTATGGTTTCTTTGTTATTCATGTCTTCTTTGCTATGATCTCTTTTAGCATGTCTTTTCTTCCTTTTCCTCCTTCTCCTATGATTTTGCATTGATACTAGTGGAATTTTTTCTTCATGAGGAGTTAGTCTATCATCACAATAATATTTATTTGTATTGCTAGTTTGCTTCATGTGTTGAGTGAGTACAAACACAATTAATGATAGGTAAATCATCAAACATTCCTCGGATGTGAATATAACTATCTTTTGTGAATTCCACCATGCCTTGAAGAGGTTTTCATGAAGATAACCAATTAATGCTTCAAAGCTACCCTCTTTTGCTTCTTTAAGAAATAAGGAGAATCTCTCCTTATCACTAGTTGATAGATTCTCATATCCTTCAAGGGTATCTATCAAGTTTTGAGAATACAATTCCATTTCATGAAATAATTCTTCATTAATAAAAGCATTTTTTATTTTTTCATCCATATTTCTTCTTGATAGATTTTGAGATAGTGTTTCTTGCTATGGATTTGATAGAAGTCCTTTAAATACTCTAAATTGAATCTTTGAAGTAGTCTACCTTATGGCTCCCTAGTTTAGAGTATATGAATTTGATTTGATAAAACCTTTTTAGAGCTTAGGTTTTGTAGGCTTCCTTATATCTCCCTAGTTAAGATATGTGAATTTGATTTAATAAAATCCTTGTAGAATTTATATTTTGTAGAAACCTTATGACTCCCAAATGAATTGAGTACTTGATAAACTTTGATGGATGCTATTATTATCAATTTTTGTAGAATACCTTATGACTCCCTAGTATTTTTGGATATGCTATATGATTGATAAAGTGCTTTTTGAGAATAGTAGTTCAATTTTGAGTTGATTTTGTAATGTTTTGTAAATAGCAAAAATCAACTTTTGTTACACCTTATTACTCCTATTGAACTTAAGCACTTTCTAATTTGATGAGGTCCTAATGGTTGGATTTATTTTATCCCTTTAATGTATTTTTGAGACAAGTATACCAATTAATTTCCAACTCTTGATAATCCTTAATGAACCTCCTTTTATAGCCTTTGATATTTGATATTTAATGTTTCTAAATTCCAATAATTTATTTGGTGTAGTATTCCTTATAACTCCCTAATTTGGAATATTAGAAAACAATAATATTTGCAATAATAGGGTTTTAATTTCCAAGTTGAAACCCTTATACCTCCTACTTTATTATTTGCAAATATAAATATTCTTGAAATCTGCTTGCTTAATATATTACTAATGCTAAATGGATGATTGCAATAGTAAATATAATGTACCCTTATAACTCCAATATAACTTTAGTTTATAGCAAGCAATAAATAATATGAGATTTTACCTTAATAACCCTTATGGATTATCTTGCCTTGATGTTGTGAGGTGGTGGATTTGAAACCTTTTGGAATGTGGTGCTCATGGGCAGTCAATGCCTTCTTTGATCGATGTTGGTTTCTCCCTTGAGTAGCACTTCTCTCCTCCATAAATGGTGTTGATATTCTCCTTAAGGAATGCTTGGTCTATGACAAATATCTTCTACAAATGGGGTGTTGGTATTGTTGGTCTATGATAGCTTCTTAAATGTAGACTTACACCTTTGAATGGCGCACAAGCTTGAATTAGCCTCCTTCCTATGAACGTGCTTCACACCATTCAATGCTTGACTTCCTTTGACCTCATTCTTCACTCCTCCAAAATGGGTACCTTAAATAGGATTGTTTCCTTGTAGATTGTGGATAAGTGTCACTTGGGTGTTACTAAGTAGGTGATGATATTCCTCCAACGTACCTTTATGCAATGATGAGTTTGGTGGTAACCTCCCAAATATTTGTAACTCCTTTTTAGGTGAGCATTGGATTATTCATGAATGTTGGGGTGCTTAGAACTCTTGTGCCAAGTGGCACTCAAGGCTTGTGCATGTAAGCCTTTCTTCTAACGCTCCAAGGATGAGCATTGTAACCCTATCTTTGCCTATATCTTTGTATTGTACGTTGGCTTGCTATGTTTCTTGGAATGCAAGTGTTTCCTCTTCTCCTTTTGCATATTGTCTTGATGAGGATAATGGGTGGCTCCAGCTGTAATGCTCCAAGGTTCTATGGTGCTCCTAATGGTGGTCTTGTGGTAAATTTTTTGTGCTCCTTTTTGGTGGTCATTCTCTCCAAGTAATGGCCTTGGGTATAGCACTTTTTCCCTTATACCTTGATGCTTGTAATATGTTGTTTGTGTAGCTTTTGTAACCTATTTGAATGCTGATTTGTATCCTTTGTAGTAGCCCCTTGTGCTTAGCTTGATAGTGCTATTCCATGTAGATAATATCCTTATGTATGTTGTCCTTTCTCTACGTAGACTCGGATGATAATAGCCTCTTGTAATGGCTCCAATATTGCAGGTGAAATGCTTGCTTCTAGGGCTGGATTGGATGTGGAGAAATGGTGTTTTTAAACACCTTGATTTTTGAGAAGTGTGAGCTCTTCGGTGGCTCTTTCCTCTTGCTCAAACTCTACCCTAAAACCTACTGAGATAATGGTCATGTTGTTTCCTGTAAAGAGAGATTCTTTTGTCCTTTTTTGAAGGAACAAAAGAGGTGCTTTGTAATAGTTAGATTTGCACCAATATGATGGACCTTTTTTCTGAAATCCTTTTTTATTTTGATGAGGCAGCTCCTTGCCTTCACTAATCCTCTTCCTTGGATAATTTAATAAGAGTTAATCCAAGCTAATAAGATACTCTTAATATGCTGATTTTAAAGTAAGGATTTCTGCACTTTGCACTTAAATGAAACCCTTATATATTCCTTGAATCTTGAGACTCACCAAGTCTCGATTTGAGGCTTCCTTCAAGGACTTTAATGGTGGCTTCCTTCTCCACATTTTGACTTGTATTGGTGGCTTCTTTTGGCCATGAAATGCTACATATTTTGTAGATTTTATGCTAGTTTTGTGCCTTTAACAATCAAAACACAAACTAATTTCTTGAGAGTAACTAGTTAAAGATCAACTAGTATAGTGCTAATGGATTAATAATGCACTTTAATGGTAACAATAATCTCACCTTATTGCTCCTATAAATAAACTCTCAAAATAATTCCAAATGCACTTAATAATCTCTGCAAATTTTAAGAGTAATCTGTAAAGAACCCTTAATGAATAATCTGTAATTTTCACTACAATCAATATTGTAGGATGTAGTCTTCTTGCTTTCTAGATAGATAATAGGTAGGTGATAATTTTATTTCTTTCAAAAAATATCCAACTCCTATTTAATGTGCAAATATATCTTAAAATGAACTCTCCTTTTTGCACTTTCTTGAAGACTATAATATGAGCCCTTCTCCTTGCAACTTTAATCCAAATATGGTGCTTAATGGAATTTGATAATGAACCCTAATTTGAAGTTCAACTAATTGCACCCAAGTTGCTTACCTTTAATGGCTTCTATAGTAGATGTAGATCTTGGTGTTTTGATTCACCAAGTTGTTGCCTTGTAATGGATGAATTCATAGCTTCTTGTTGGCTATCCAAAATAGCTTCTTGCTTCACCAAACTATGGTCTTGAACTTTCTATCTTGAGCCTAGGGTTTGGTGGCTTGATCCTTCTAGTGATCTTCAATTTTTTGTAGTAGGTTCAGAAATTCCTTGCTTCTGAAATGTGCCTTCTTGCTGTGAGAGGTAATCTCCAAATATCTTGGATTTGGTAGGCTTCTTCTATCTGAATCTTCCTTCAATCTTCTTGTTGAATTTTAACTTCAAATAGGATCTTCTTCTTCTCAAGATTCTGAATGTCTTGAGGTCTTCACTAGATTCTTCTTCATATTTGGCACTCTTTACCAAATTCTTCTTCTCTTGGGCTTGTTGTTGGATGGTGATAATTATCCCAAGTCCTTCACTATCAAGAGCTTCTCCTTGGTAGTGGATTTCTCCAATGAGTTCTTCTAGGAACTCTTTTGATGATGCTTCTATGAGCTCTACAACAAGGCTCTCCAAGCCTTCTTCTTTTCCTCCTTGAGACCTCTCCAAGGTCTTCTATATTGCAACTTCTCTGGTCTTCCAACTGAGACCTTTTCTTCAACCTTCTACTTCTGGAAGTGTTGGTGATGAGATCTTCTTCTCGGATCTCTAAAATCTTTCTACTTCTAGATTCTAGAATGGGACCTTGCTGGTCCTTTTCTTCTACAATTTGTAGGCTTTAATGGAGATCACCAATCTCCTATTTTAGGACTCTTCTCTAGAGTCTTCTTTAGGAACTCTTCTCTAGAGTCTTATTCTAAATTAGGAACTCTTCTTCTAAATTAGGAACTCTTCTTTAAAGTCTTATTTAAGAACTCTTCTATGGAGTCTTCTTCTAAATCAAGAACTCTTCTCTAAAGTCTTCTTCAGAATTAAGGCTTTTGTGGCCCTTTCTTCTAGATCAAGGCTTCTATGGCCTTTTCTACTTTTGCACTCTACAGGTATTGATCTTGAATGGAGATCACCAATATCCTATCTCCTCCTTGACTCATCTTCTAGAGTCTCTTCTTCCTTGAGTCTGCTATAAGGCTACTATGGCCTTTTCTTCACTTTTGTAATCTATAGGATTGTAGCTCTTGTAATGAGACATTTTTTGAGGTCTTTGAAATCTTTAGTCTTCTCCTTGTTTCTACAAGTGCTGGAATGATTCTAAGAAGATATTCTTCCTAGCTCTCTTGTAGGAAGCTTCCCAACATTTTTTGAATCTCCTTTTCCTACAACAAGTTGTTAGAAACTGGAATGGAAGAATTTATAATTCTGGAGATAATAATCTTCACTAGTTGATTTGTCAATCTAGTGGTATGAATGTTGAGTCCTAGTCTTCATGAGTTTTTATGCAACTCTATGGAAAGACTCTAGCCAAATGTAATCTCAAAATTTTTGTAACTAAGATTTATTTTAGTCCTCATCTTTGTGATTATCTCTAATCCTATTGACTATTGTGGCTTTTTCTATCAATCGATTCCTAATGGCAATGTTTGCATGCAGTGGCGCACAATGGCAGATCTGGTTTGCAAATATGTAGGCCAACAGTAGCAATGGTGACTCTCCCTATTCCTATTGACCTACTAGACTTCTCTTATGATGACTTTTGCAAGTGGCGGTGCACAATGGCGAGTCCGGTTTGTAAAAATGCAAAGAGGAACTATGATGGATGTAGGCCCTCCTATTCTTGATTCACCATGGCTCTGATACCACTATTAGATTTTGAGGATATATGCAGTGGGAGAGATCTAACACAGGTCCTAATAAGATGCAAAAAATATGAGAGAAAGTGATTCTGCAATATGACTAAAATATACTATAAATAGAAAGTGGTAAAAATACAATGCAGTATGGAGGTGATGGTCACTCCATTAATATAAGCTAAAGAACTACATTGTACTCCATACAAGATTTCTACCACTATCTACTACTCTCTACTATAATGCACTTGATATGCTTGATATGTACTTGATATCTCTATGAGGCCCTTTATATAGGAAGATAGATTCCTTGGCCAACACTCTACCTAGTTGTACAAGGGGACACCTTGCACATTACAACTTGCACATTGACACTTGTGCATTTATTACATTGCTTGAAGTAAGTAGCTAACTTCCCCCTAAAGTAATCTCCTACTCTAACTATGTACCAAAGGTGGTACATTTACATGACCCAAATGATGTAATATACTCTAACTCTAACATCAACAAAAGTGGTTAATGTTTGGAATTGGGCCTTGATATCCACCAGCCTAGGAAGAGGTTCTTATTGAGAGATTTTTTTTTTCTCAAGTGGGAATAAGTCTTGTCTAGTTCCTTTTGGTTGAGGGGATTATATTTTCATGGATTAGAATTCCACCTAGCGTACTCCCACCTTAATTGCTATCTTCTTAAATAATTATTTATGAAGGTCCTCTTCCTACTTCTCAAATATTTCCTTGGTCACTTCCTATATAGTAACACTAACCATTGCTAGATTTTTTGGTGTTGTAGTTATAGAAATTGTAGATGTGGTGATATGAGATCTCTTTTTCATTAGGTTACCTTTCAAATATCATTCTATGTTTCTTAGCCTCTTGGAAAACCTTTTGTGTTTTCTATCCCAAATTATTAATAATTCTTAATCAAAGGGAGCATGTTGTAATAGAATTCTAGTTGTTCTTGTTTTGTATATCATTGCCAAGCCAAATTTTCCTCTATGAATAGCCCAAGTTTTCTAGAGACTTAAATGCTTGATGATTCACTTTACAATTTGGGTCAAACTCATCCTTGAATTTGGCTTCAACATAGATGGTGAACCATTCTAGTAGGTGGGCATAACATTGTTGGATTCCATATTCATATCTCTAATCCTTGTCTAGAATGACTAGGACAATTTCCTTAGATAGGTTTACCTCATTCTCACATGTAGAAGGTGTGCAATGCTTTTGCTTTGAGTTGTATCTAGAAATATCTATCTATATCATAGATCATACATCCGTCAGTTGTTCAAGGTCTATGTTTCTTAATTTTTATTCAATTATAGGATGTAACTCTTGTATCTTATGGGTAACCTACACAATATATTGCTTAAGAGGGTAAAAAATCACTTTTTTTCTACCCTAAAGTATTTTAGTCATGTATTCAATCTATCATGCATACTCATTATTGAATAGGTAGTTGGGCATAAATACAGGCAACTTAGAGGGTATGGATAAAAAGTCAAATAGGTGAGTGAAGGAATTTGGTTTTTCTAAAGAGAAGACCTTGTTTGACCATTATTTGAAATTTAGTAGGTTTTATGAGTTTTTTGGTACATTCAAAACTCTTCCCTTATATTTCACCATTATGGGGTGATATAATAAATCATAAAGGTGGTATATTGTCTTCCTCACTTCTATACATGATACATATATGCAATCCACCAAGGGAAGTGGCTTGTTATTGGGTCCCATTTTATTAAATTATGAAAAAAGAACCGTTTATTTTGGTATAATTTAACCACACCAGGTATGAAATATAGGTGAACTTATTTTCATCCTTGAAATTTGTTAACTAATTGATCATTTAATTAATTATATACTTCACAAATTCAATTATTTGGGAATGGACGAGATAGTTCTCCATTGCATGAAGGAGGGTGATGTGCTCTTCACAAACTATGAAATTAGTTTTATCCCCTAGCATTAATGTTATTCCACAAAGTACCAATTTGATGTCATCATTTAAAAGCTCTACTTCAACAAGATGCTAATGTCAATTACCTTGTTTGGATTTATCAAATACAACACTAGGAAGACCCTCTAGAATAAATGGTGAAGCCATAGTAGTAGTCCTAGTCCTTCAGGTTACACATGCCCCATATTGTAGGATCATATGTAGCATTCAACATATTCCTAATATAATCCTATTGGATGTAGAATGACCTTTATTTCCACTAAGGAGGTAGAATATATTTGGTTAATAATCATACATTTTAAAATGAGCTTTCCCTAGCTTAGGGTAGTTCTATACCTGGTGCACCAAGTTCATTACCAGGACAAATATCCAAATCTAAATAGTACTCTAAGATTAGTTCCAAACTCCAAATAACCACCATAATACCTTCTTCCTAACCTCTACTTAGGAGTTGTAGTATTTTAAACTACCTTGGGATTTGTAAATTTTGAAGGAGCATGTGGTAGAGAATTTAGAAATTCAATGCCTCATAAAACCTCCCCCAAAAATATCTAAGTTTGTATTAGGCATCAATTCACTTGAAAAAGAGAATGATTGGCTCCAAGGAGTGATTCACTAGCAAGAAGCACCAATTGGATGTAAGTGTTAGATTTCATAGCATTTTATAAAAATGAATGGAGTCATATATTACCCAATAATGCTTAAAAAAAGGAATACCATAATATATATATATATATATATATATATATATATATATATATATATATATATATATATATATATATATATATATATATATATATATATATATATATATATATATATATATATATATATATATATATATATATATATATATATATATATATATATGTGATGGGTTATCAATGGACACCAAACAATCTTTACTAAAGGAAATGAAACTAATTTCAACCAATAATGAAAATATTTTTATGAAGGGGTGTTTATACCCAAATACATGATACCTTTAGGTTAATATTGTGAGACTAACCCTTAGGAATAAAATATTACAAAAAATTACAAAAGTACCTTTTCCAAGGTTTACATGGGTCCAAAGGGAAAATATAACAAATACAAGTTCAAATAGTTGGTTGTGGCCTCAAGAGAAGTTTAACCACCACATATTCCAACATCACCTCTCAAGCTAAATAGAGGACACAAAGAGAGACCCTTAATTTTAATCCCTCCTTAAGGACACTTTCCAATGCCAAGAAGCTCACACACGTACATAAAAGTGACCTCAGGCATGATCTTGGTCAAGATGTCTACTATCTACTTTGATGAAGGCACTAATACTATATGTAATATCCTATAATCATGAAGTTATATTATAAAGTGCATAAATATCTCTATGTGATTTGTTTTGGTGGAACACTAGATTGTGGATAAGATGGATAGTGCTCTAATTACCACATTGAAGAGGGATTGGAAAGCTCTAAGGAATACCAATTTCCTCCAAAATCATTAGCATCCACCTAATATTCTTAGCTTCCTCATTGGATAGATGAGAAATGATGTATTGGTATATAGAAAACCATAAAACTAGGCTATATCCCAAGTATAATACAAACCCTATGGTGGATTGCCACTCATCCAAGTCACCTACAAATTAGCATCTAAAACACCTATTAAAATTGGAGGGAATCCAATGGAATAGTGAATGCTCATATGATAGGTCCCTCTTATGTATCTAATAATACTTTTAACTACTATTCAATTACTCTCCCAAGGTGCCTACATGTATTTTAATCAATAGATGATAGCAAAGGCTATATCTAGTCTAGTGTGAGTAAGATATAGAAGTCCTCCCATAAGAGATCAATACAATATAACATAAACCAAGGGTGTGATGCCATCATCCAAAATATTTATACCTAAGGTAAATGAGGTCTTATTAGGCCTACAATCCTCCATATTGAATGAATAAATAAGATCTAAAGCATATTTGGGTTAAGGAATAATAATGCTAGACTCTATCTAATAAATTTGTCAACATACTTGGAGAAGACTTTCAACATACAATAGAATCACCAAAGTTTTATCATCATGTTTTTTAATATAAATATTAGTTAAACCTTATATTGTTGAAACCCACAACTAAGAAAAATAATTATTCTTTTCGTACCATGCATGACGAGCCTACTATATTCAATACAATGACCTAGTCAAATGCCAAACCAATGGAGTAGGTCCTTCAAGCTCAAAACTAGGTGGATGTTGTATGTATATTTTATCCTAAACATACCTATATATAAAGGCGCTCTTCATGTGCATCTAATTTACCTTCCATATAAAGGAGGTAATAATAGAGAGAATCATCCTGATTGAGTCCATCCTTGTCGTAAGTGCAAAATTCTTAGAATAGTCCACTCCCTCATTTTGAGAAAATCCCTTAGCAATGAGGCATGCCTTGTGATTTTATACCTAACCATATGATATTTATTTTGTCTTATAGGACCAATTACATCCAACAACATTATTTCATTATAAAGAGGCACAAAATCCTAAATTATCCTAAGAATGTATGAGAGGAACCTAAGAATGGTGTACGTTCAAAATTAAATATTGGGAAGGATCCTTCTAATGTTTATTAAGAAATAAAATATGATGAGTATCCTTTGAAATAGTATTAACCCACTTGGGTTTTTGAGGAAAAAATAATAATGTGTATCTTGCACTATCTCAACATTAAAAATTGAAACCGAAGAATTCAACTCATCATCACTCACCTCATCATGCAATACAAAAGCATTCTAAACTAATATATCTTGATCATCCTACCTAGTTACTAGAGAATATGAAGTTAATTGAGATGCTTCCCATAAAGGGGTCAAATAGATAGGCAAGATAAAACCATTCTATCAAGAAGATGAGGATTTTGTAATAAGAATAGATCCAACCAAAATCTCAAAAGAACCTACTAAATATATAATAGGAAAATAATTTTTTTTTTAAGTACTACTTCTTATACACATCCACCATAGGAATTGCACCCAGGTCACATCACCAATAATGCAAGTGGCATCCTTACCGGTAGACCACATCAAGTGGAAAATAATTAGAAGAATTAATTTCCAAAATATCAAGTGATGGGGTGGAAGGAGTACCAAGAATAACCTCATCAAAGGTGACATCTCCCCAGATCAAAAACTCACACCTCTAAGGATGATGAATATGATTTGCATTTGAGGTATTAGAATACCCAACAAAGATACATTTATGACTCTTTGGTGCCTCCTTTTATTTAATATCCTTGGGTATTTGATCCATTTTTGAAGACCCAAAGATACAAAATTGGGACACATCTGGCTTATCCTCGATCAATATCTCAAGAGGTGTCATACCCTGGACTATCCTGGTAGGAACCCTATTGATGATGTACATTGTAAAGTGAAAACCTCACTATAGAACATATATTTTAACCATTTGGCATGAATCATACATCATTTCATCTTCATGATTACTCTATTTTTCCTCTTAGCCACACCATTATGTTTAGGATTATAGTGAACAATAATTGCATATACAATTCCATGAGAAGGCAAAAAATCATGAAAAGCATAGCTAACATATTCACCATCCCCATTTGTAATGAGATATTTGATTCTCCTATCTATATGATTTTCAACAACATTCTTAAAGGTCTTAAAATTCTTGGAAATATCATCCTTAATACAAAT
This sequence comes from Wollemia nobilis, assembly GCA_028583015.1. NCBI lineage: Eukaryota > Viridiplantae > Streptophyta > Pinopsida > Araucariales > Araucariaceae > Wollemia > Wollemia nobilis. The sequence goes on from JAQPPZ010016867.1 coordinate 5,178,518, forward strand.
ATTATATAGTCACACATATATAAAGAAATTATTAATGAAAAGAGAGAAGTACCCATTTTATAAAAGATATGGTGTACCTATAGGTCCAAATTTATCACTATGTATGATATCCAAAGGATGAGATTCTCTCCTAGAAACCCCTTTTGAAAGGGTATCCTAATGCTGTTTTTACCAAAATGCACCCCTCACATGCAACACTTGGAGGAGATATGCATGGAATCCTAATAGCCATATAATGCTAACTCATGTTTCTCAAGGAATCATAGTTGATATACCCAAGCTTGTGATGCTATTTCTAACTCTTATCATCAACATTAGAAACAATAGCAACAAAATTTTTCTTACTAAAAAGAATGGAATAAGGGTTATGTATTTCTCTCAACTTATACATATGGTTAGTCTCATCACAATAACTAGAAGTAATAGTTTTGAAACCTTTGTATATATCCTTAATTACCCATATATTAGGCCAAAATTCTACTTTTTTATTTGTATGAGTAATATGATAAATAGAAAAAATATTAGGGCAAACATTAGGAACATGAAGTACCTCATAAAATGATAAATATCCAATGCTAATATCTCCACTTCCTACAACCTGTAATGAATATTTATATCCAATAACAACACATTCCATTGTATGAGTTTTGTTGCAGCCTTGAATAAGATGTTAATGCTTCATATTTTTCCTAGTAGCTTCTAAATATACTATCCACTCATCTAAAGATATGAATTTACAATATGTATAATTAACTACAACATCAGCTTCTGAGGTTTTTTCATAAAAAATATCCTCACCTTGTACATAGAAGAGAGTGGCATCAACACCTTATTTTTACTTCTTCCTCAAGTTAATTAATTTGAATTATGTAATATTCTATCTTATGTCCTTCCTTTTTACAAATTTACAAGTAGGATTCTTGGACTTCTCATTCTATTTTGGATTTTTGTGATTTTGAACTTTAGCAACAAATTTTATTTGGTAAGCCTAATTAAAAATAGAACTCCATTTATGCATATTTATTCTAGCTTGATGATACAAAAAGTACTCAAATACCTCAGCAATAGATGTGTAGGAGAATATATAAAGTACACAGAAAGCATCTTGAAAATAACAACTATCTCATTTATTTTAGAGAAATTTCTAAAGATAATATTGATCAATTTAGTGTTCCTTTCATTCTCTAATGTTTCCTATCATTATCTACTCTACTTGGGAAGTCCTACAATTTAGATATACTCATGTAGTTTCTTGAATTGACATATATACTCATCTACAATATCAAATGGGTCCATGGACAAGGTTGCAAGCTTAGCCTCTAATTTATTAATTTATGTGAATTAATTCAATCACATAACCCCTAAAATTTCTCAAGCAATACTTTAGGATCTATGGTGCTACTAATGTGAGTGCCATATACATTGTTATTATGAAGAGTGATGACAACATGAGACCCATACTTCTTGCCATTGTAAATTGTCTTTACCTTTTTAGATTTAGTACCACAAAGATCCTTATTTACATGGTTGAGTACCCCTTGATTCAAAATAGAGCTTCAATCTTAATCTTCCAGGTAGCATAGTTAGGACCACTCAACAAGGGCACATGATGATCCATAACTATCATATCAAAGTTCAAAAATATGTGTATTTGTGACCAAAAATAATACCACCAATGTAGATATCTTGAAAACATGTGATTTGAAAAAAGGGGATCAAAATACTTGTATATACAAAAGTTATGGCTTCTAAAAGTTTTGCCCTAATATCACAAAAAATGCCTCAAATTTTTTTTTAAAAATTAAAAAATTAGTACTTGTAGAGAATGTGAGGCTACCATTTGTTGTTGGGTGAGTTACTAAGGAGGTTCTAAGTGTGAATTGACTATGTAGTATATCAATGAATGATGCAGGAGCATCCAGTGGCATCTGATGCAGAAGCATCCAATGGTAGCAGAGCCATCTTCAAAAATTTGGCTAAGGAAGATGTCACGATTTCACGACATGTCATGAAATCGTGACCAAAATAAGAGAGAAGATAACGGAGGAAAACTGTTGCGATATCGCGATAGGAAAAGTGTCACGATATCGTGACCAAAATAGGAGAGAGAAGGAGCAGACGAAAGATGTCGTGATATCATGACATGTTGTGTTATCGCGACCCGCAGATGAAAGAGACGGCGAGAAGGAAAACTGTTGCAATATCACAACAGAAAAAGTGTTGCGATATCACGATCAAGAAAGGAGAGAGAAGACAACAGAGGGAAGCTTTCACGATATCGCGATACTTTTCCTGTCACGTTATCACGACCGAAGGACGAGAAAAGGTGCAAGTGAGAAAGATGTCACGATTTTGTGACATGTCGCATTTTCATGACTAGAAGGCGAAGAAGAAGCCAAGGGAGGAAGATGTCACGATTTCATGACATGTCGCATTTTTGTGACCAGAAGGCGAAGAAGAAGCCAAGGGAGGAAGATGTCGCGATTTCGCGACATGTCGCATTTTCACGACCAGAAGGCGAAGAAGAAGCCAAGGGAGGAAGATGTCACGATTTTGTGACATGTCGCATTTTCACAACCAAGAGGCAAAGAAGGAGCCAGCGGAGGAAAATGTCATGATTTTGCGACATGTCACATTTTCACGACCCGAAGAAGCGAGAGGAAGCAGAGAGGATAAGATGTCATGATTTCGTGACAAGTTGCATTTTTGTGACCCGAAGGAGAGAGAGATGGTCATGAAGTAGAAATGTCACAATTTTGTGACATGTCAGGTTTTTATGACCCGAAGAGGAGAGAGAAGGCAATGGAGCAAAAATGTCACGATATCGTGACATATCGCATTTTCATGACTTGAAGAAGGCAGGAAGGCAGGGAAGCCGAAAGTGTCGCGATATCACGACATGTCGCATTTTCGTGACCAAACGAAAGAAAAGAAATGGTAGGCGGTTACAGGGTTCGTTACAGAGGGAATCATCGAGCGATGGGTATCTCGAACGTCATCATGGGTTGAAAAACAGACAGAGTCCACAGTGGCAGCACTGGACAAGCATGTGGCACCAAGGTGCAGTAGAAGTAGATGAAGACCAAGAGTCAGAACATTTCGAAAGCCAGAACAATGAAGAGGCACGAAAGATGAAACGAGGGGACCACCAGGTGGAAGGTGAAGAGTCATGATAGAGACTATAAAAGAGGGAAGTAGAGACATTGAGAGGGTCGGTCGGAGTCCAGCCCTAGGTAGGGTAGATCAGATTCAAGGGCCGAGGTCCATTCTAATCTTGCTTGGCTGTGTGTGTCTTCCAAGAAGAGCTTCGGATACCAGAAGGTGTAGACAGATGCACCAAATGTGAGGTAGTTTACACGGATCCATGGAGATGGAAGCATGATCTACAGATTTGAGACAAAAGGCTGTGGTGCTGTTGATCTATAGACAGAACTCTGAATAGTAAGGCTGCGATGATTATTTAGAGCGGTGGTATTCGGCAGAGTGCAGAGGAGTTGCAGAGCCAAAGGAAAGAGGACCAGAGGACTGCAGAGGCAGTGAATTTCTTCTAGACGGGAAGTGAAGGTGGTGGCCATTGTGCTGTTTTGATATTCTATGAATTTCCAAAATCAGAGAGGGTCGGGACCTCTATAAAAACATAGGCGTGTAATAGGAGAGGAATGTAGAGCAGGAAATTGCAATAGTGATAGGGAAATTACGCCTACGGGCTAATATTGTAAATTTTATTTTCGAATTAATGAATGAAAATTTGGATCTGTGATATTGTGACTTTCTGTTCTGCATCAAGTGGTATCAGAGCGAGAAGTTCCTGAGAGTGCAAATAGATCCGTCGAAGTGAGGCAGTTTGCACCAGGATCTATGGAAGAGGAAAGAATTTGGCACTCTATGCAGTGCTTGCAGGGGGTTTCTTGTATGAAGCCTTAGAGGAAGAAAATTGGCACTATCTACAGTGCTTGTAGGAGGTTTCTTGTATGAAGCCTCAGAGGAAGGAATTTGGCACTCTGTGTAGTGCTTGCAGGGGGTTTCTTGCAGTATAGAAGTGAAGGTCACTTCTCCACCAACCCCGGGTGTCTGATGTAGGAGCATCCAGTGGCAGCAGAGCCATATTCAAAAATTTGGCTAAGGAAGATGTCACGATTTCATGACATTTCACGAAATCGTGACCAAAATAAGAGAGAGAAGATAACGGAGGAAAACTATCATGATATTGCGACAGGAAAAGTGTTGCGATATCACGACCAAAAGAGGAGAGAGAAGGAGCAGACGAAAGATGTCACGTTATCGTGACATGTCGCGTTATCGTGACCCGCAGATGAAAGAGACGGTGAGAAGGAAAACTGTCGCGATATCACGACAAAAAAAGTGTCACGATATCGCGACCGATAAAGGAGAGAGAAGATAGTGGAGGGAAGATGTCGCGATATCGTGATCGAAGGACGAGAAAATGTGCAAGTGAGAAAGATGTCGCGATTTTGTGACATGTCGCATTTTCGTGACCAGAAGGCGAAGAAGAAGCCAAGGGAGGAAGATGTCATGATTTTGTGACATGTCACATTTTCATGACCAGAAGGCGAAGAAGAAGCCAAGGGAGGAAGATGTCGTGATTTCGTGACATGTCGCATTTTCGTGACCAGGAGGCGAAGAAGGAGCCAGCGAAGGAAAATGTCACGATTTCATGACATGTCGCATTTTCGCGACCCAAAGAAGCGAGAGGAAGCAGAGAGGATAAGATGTCACGATTTTGTGACAAGTCACATTTTTTCTACCCGGAGAGAGAGATGGTCATGAAGCAAAAATGTCATGATTTCATGACATGTCGGGTTTTTGTGACCTAAAGAGGAGAGAGAAGGCGATGGAGCAGAAATGTCATGATATTGCGACATGTCACATTTTTATGACTTGAATAAGGTAGGAAGGCAGGGAAGTCGAAAGTGTCACGATATCGCGACATGTCATGTTTTCATGACCAAACGAAAGAAAAGAAATGGTGGGCAGATACAGGGCCTGTTACAGAGGGAATCATCGAGTGATGGGTGTCCCGAACATCATCATGGGTTGACAAATGGATAGAGTTCACAGTGGCAGCATTGGACAAGCACGTGGTACCAAGGTGCAGTAGAAGCACAGAAAGACCAAGAGTCGAAATGTTTCGAAAGCCATAACAATGAAGAGGCACATAAGATGAAATGAGGGGACCACCAGGTGGAAGGTGAAGAGTCACGATAGAGACTATAAAAGAGGGAAGCAGAGACGTTGAGAGGGTCGATCAAAGTCTGACCCCAAGCAGGGTAGATCAGATTCGAGGGTCGAGGTCCATTCTGATCCTGCTTGGCTGTGTGTGTCTTCCAAGAAGAGCTCCGGATACCAGAAGGTGTAGACAGATGCACCGAACGTGAGGCAGTTTACACAAATCCATGGAGATGGAAGCATGATCTACAGATTTGAGATAGAAGGCTACAACACTGTTGATCTATAGATAGAACTCTGAATAGTAAGGCTGCAGCGATTGTTCAGAGCGGTGGTATTCGACAGAGTGCAGAGGAGTTGCAGAGCCGAAGGAAAGAGGACCAGAGGACTATGGAGGTAGTGAATTTCTTCCAGATGGGAAGTGAAGGCGGTGGCCATTGTGCTGTTTTGATATTCTATGAATTTCCAAAATCAGAGAGGGTCGAGACCTCTATAAAAACATAGGCATGTAATAGGAGAGGAATGTAGAGCAGGAAATTGCAATAGTGATAGGGAAATTACGCCTACGGGCTAATATTGTAAATTTTATTTCTAAATTAATGAATGAAAATTTGGATCTATGAGATTGCAACTTTCTGTTCTACATCAATGAAGTATATGGTGCCATATTTCATATTCCAATATGTTATTTGATCTATGAACCATGCTACACTACTTATCACTTCTTGATTTGCTCTAAAATTCATGTATCTCCAAGTTTGCTACTAACTGTGTGAGCTACTTATCAATTTTGTTGAGTTGACTAAATGTGATTGGTCAAACCTATATTTATATTGCCAAGTGGTATTCGACCTACAATTTTAGCTATTGTATAACCTACCATGTTGGTGTAATTGGAGCATACCATGTCAACATCTATGTCATCCCATACCTATACCATGTGTTGCCTCAAGATTTATGCCATATCACCAGTTGTTTTAGTGCCTCCTTTAGCCACCATGTGTCTTGCCATATCACTCATATGGACTACCATATATTGCCTTAATATTTTTGCATCTTCTACCAAGTTCTTTGTATAGACTACCACATCAGTTTCCATGTGTTACCTCAAGATTCATGTATTGGCTGCCACTTTAGTTATAAGGACCACCACGTCATCAAGCATATGTTACCTTAGGGTTTGTGTGATAATCACCATGTTAGTCATACAAACTACCATATATAATTTGTATGGTCTTTCCACATAATTATTGTTATGCAAAAGGGGTGTCACATCATTTTCAAGTTCCATGTCATCATGAGTCACCATTTCATTACATATTTTTTGGATGTGTATAAGAAGTATTCATTGCATGTTTTGTTGACATAATCAACTATAAAAAAGGAATGACATGGAAAGTATTTGAACCTAGGATCTCCCACGTACAATAACTCAAAGAAGCAAAGCTATTCAACCCTCCAAGTGTTAAGCTTTGAAGGGAAATGAAGACTAGCAAACATAAACAAGGTTTTTTTTCAAACACCTCTTCATAAGTGCCTTGTGTATGCATGATGTAGGTAAATTTTTATACAACACCACCAATATAAGGAATATTCCCTAGAATATTACTTTTTTAAAATTTGAATTTTTGAAAAAGGAGGGAAATGAAAATTATTTTAAATAGAAATTTGGATTACTTGGAGGTAAAATGAAAAAAATGTCAAATTGGGACCCATTAAAATTTTGTGATGAATTCAAAGTTTCTAATGGTTTATCTATATCTATTATAGTTTTTCCTATAATATTTTGTCAAAAATAACCAACTAAGACATCCTTTCATGCTTACACAACAAAATAAATTTCAGATAATTTTTACAATTTTTTCAAGTGGCTCCATGGTCTTTGCTATGCACAAAACGTTGCCCATGACTTCTCTAGTGTCAAGGATCTATCTAAAGAAATTTAGTCTCTTATTTTATTCTTTGATAGTGGTCAAGTATTTTACCCTATAAACATTATTGTTATTGGACAATGGAAGTAAGAAGAGAAAATGAAATATTTTTTTGAAAAATTCATAAAAGACAAATGAAGTTTTCAAAAAACCTCAAAAAACTAAATCCTAAAACTAGGCCATCCATCTAGTTAGAAAAAAATAAAAAAAAACAAGATTGATTGGCAATGAGAAAAAAAAGAACATATTATTGAATATTTCTCTTAGATAAGATTTGTTGATTCTAGTGAGATCCTCGTGATCCAAGTCCACCTACCCTTCTTTAGATTATGCCACTAGACTTCAAAAAATTCTCTTTTCCAGCTCCTATAAAAATTGCCCTCAAGAGAAGCTAGAAGTAAAAACTTCTACTAGTGGAGGCAATCTAATAATGAACATTAACACCCATTCTGATACCATGTCAAATTTTATAGCAATTTCCAAAAGTAAACAGAATCAAACAATACCAAGTATCACTTACAAAAATATTTACATTGAATGAAAAGAACACAAAATATGATGATGTGTCCATGGACACCAAATAATATTCACTAAATGAAATTAAATTAGATTTGAATTTATAATAAAAATATTGGTATATAAGGGTATTTATACCCAAATACATGATGCCTTTAGGTCAAGGTTGTGAGACCAACCCTCAAGAATAAAATATTATAAAAAAATTATAAAAGTACCTTTTTCAAGGTTTACTTGGAACTAATGGGAAAATATAATAAATACAAGTACAAATAGTTAGTTGTGGCCTCAAGAGAAGTTTAATCACCACATATTCACTTCAGAAAATGTCCTGATTCACTTGCAAATGCAAGTGATTTGATCACTAAGTCGAATGCAAATGCAAGAAATGGATCTCAAGGAAAATATATTGGAAGGTAATATTTTAGAATATAGTGGTTCACTAATTCATTTTGGAAGTTTTAAGGCTATTAGAGATATAATTAGAGGTATGTAATATTTTATGGTGCATCATTTTACTATATATGCCAACAAAGTTTTACTTTTCCTAGAAGTGATTATTTCTCACCCCAACTTAGGGTAAAATTTTTACCAATAAATAGGATCCGAGGGCTCTATTGTATTCATATTTTGGCCGTGATAAATCATAACTACACTTTGTGAAATCAATATTGTGCTTTGAACTCATGATATTGTAATAAATTGGTAAGTCCTTCTGCATTTTATCAGTGGCACCACTTTCCTAGTTTGCTAAGTATGCAATGATTTTGACATAGCCCTTTTAGCCCATCTTATCATTCATTTTATCAGTTTTATAATCCAATAAATGGGTAGATATTTATGTTATTCAATTTCTCATATGTTGATTTATCACACACCTTCCTTGCTATGATTTAAACCCATAATTTCTTTGAATCACTTGCACCCTTAAACTCTCATGCATTTTTATTTTCTATACTTTACTTTTTTGCACTTTAATTTTAAGGCAATTTAGTGTAGAAGTATTCCATGAGGAAAATGGGAAGCCAACCTAAATCTAGAGGTTGGGAGAAACCATGGACAATCCCTTTCAAATTTTTTGAAACTAGAATTAGAGTACAAATTTTAATTAAGAAGGTAGGACAATTTCCTTGCTTAACATAGTTTATGGCATGCCCGGTGGGGCAAACCCATATTATCCTTACATTATACTTAATTATTCAATTTTTGTTTCAAATTTTAATTCATAACAAATGAAGCAATTGGCTTAAAATTATGAGATTGATTTCTAACTCTAGTTATAGGAAGTGATTCCTCCAAATTTGGAGTGATTTGCTCTATTTTTAGCAAAGCACCTAAGAATTATGTAAGTAAATATTTTGAGTGATTCACTCCTAATTGTAAGTTATTTAATTGAATTTTTAAGCAATTTTCTATAATTTTTTTTTTGAATAATACTTATTATATACATCCACCATGGGATTGAACCCAGGTCACATCACCGATAATGCAAGTGACATCCTTGCCAGTAGACCACACTCATGGGGATAATTTTATTGCACTTATAGAAGCTAAATCCAAATTGATTTTCCAAGTCAAGGGACTTGATTTATCAATTTTTATGAGTGTCGTTAATCCTCATCGTTTAATTTAATTCAATTTGTCAAGTCCAAGGAGGCATCCTAGGGCTGTATACATTAGAGACCTTGAAACTATAATTTAGGTATCAAGAGACTAAACTATTCTATGAAAGCTAGAAATATTTGTAAAAATTAAACTATGCTAATTTTCACACTTGCATGAAAAGAAAGCTAACTAATTTCATTACACTACATTTGCTAAAATTAAAATTGCAAAAATGAAATGTTGAAATTGAAACTAGCTAATACAGAAATTAAATGCAGAAATTTAAATGTTGAAACAGAAATGACAATTACAAAAATTAAATGTGACCAGCCAACTGCAACAAAAAAAAACATAACATGTTGAAAAAATAGGGGAAAACACAACAAAAATAGAGGAATGATAGATTTAACATTAAGGACAAAACTGCTGAAATTAAATAACATAAAATAAAATACTAAAAATAATTCTAAAACTAAGTTAGTACACCTTCCACTGATCCTTAGAGTGGGCCCAAGCTCCAAGCTCAATGAAAGGTGAAATATTGCAAAAGAAAAGAAGTTAACCTACCAAATTAATCAAATGCATACATAAAATAGAAATAATCAAGTTTATGACAGTTTACCAAAAATATGCTTTTCCAAATTCATACGTGTCTTCTTATTTTTTCTAAATTTTCAAAGGGGTATACAAGGAGTATTTATAATTAAATACTCAACTTGTTCTACCTACAATTAAGGATAAAATTAGAAAATAATTTGCTATCAAAAACTAATTGCTGATTTGTTGTGTTGCTGCAACAGACTTAGTCCAAAATTAGGATAAAATCTATTTGCAACCAGTTGTACATTTATTCCCACCTCCAATGATGGGGAAATAGCTAGAAAATAGGTAGGATATTATTAGTTACATCCATCCACATGTTATCCTTATTTGCCTCCCTAAAAATCTGCCAAAAAGTTATTTTTAGTAAATTTTTCAATTTTTAACTGACTTAGGATAGTGAGCTAGAAATTAGATATTCTCTTCTTTTTGTGTGTCCAATATGTTGTGGGATTCTTGTGCAAAATTTCACCTTTCCAAATCATTTTTTGCACTTTTCAAAATAGTCAACTAAATATTGTTTTTGTGTAGGAAATTTTGTAGCAACTCCATGAGAATGTGCTTGGTGTAAAATGAGTTGGCAAATGGTGTTGAGTCACTTCCAAGTGCTTGGTCAAGTACTCCTAAGTATGTTCCATGCTATCAAGATATTTTCAAATCAAAATTGAGTGCTAAAACTCATCCTCCTTTATAATCTATAGGTTGTTCTATCCTTTTAGAGCTGCTCTAGATGGTTCTTGCATATTTATTTTTAACAGGTTTTATTGCCCTGTTTCATCTGCAACATGGATTTATTAATGCCACCTCATCCTAAGAACTTATTTGAGGTAGGAAAACACTTTAAAAATGTTCAGCTAATCATATTTTATAAAGCCTTTATTTACTAACTATTTTTATTGCTAAAATCATGCAAAATAACCATAAAAACTACATAAAACCTATCCAAATAGCAACATATCATTTTCTGCAATTACTATGTTAACTTCAACATAAAAATCAATAATTATTGAATGAAACCTAAAATTAAAATTTTCTGACTGATCTTACGGGGGAGGGAAGAAAGTAGAGAGGGGAGGGCTCTGGTCCCTCCCCTGTTCCCCCTCCCATGGCTCCTGGTTCCTGCCCAGTCCCTGGCTCAACCCAGGTCATCCCTCCCGAGGAGTGGTTGTTTGTAGATGATCTCCTGGAGGGAGATCCTTCTCCACTATCTGCGCCCCTCCCAGCCGGCTAGGGTTTCCTTGGTTGTTTTTTCGGACTGGTGCTTCCCAGGGATCCCCGTTTGGTTGGGGATCCCTTCCCTTTTTCCCTCAGGCTTCCCCCTGGGGTTTTTTGCAAGTTATTCGCATGGATCTGGTCCCTTGTGTTTCTCGGTGTGGTGGAGGTGATGGTTTAGGTTTTGGACAGCTTCCCACTATTTTGGTTCCTAAGGATCCCATCCCTGTGACTGGTTCCTCTTCCCGCTCGAGATTCCTAGTCCCTAGATCCCTGGTCCCTTAACCTATTGTTTCTTTTTGTTTTGCCGAGACAGGATCCTCTTCTTTTTTCCCGAGGCGGGTTCATCGTGGTGCAGCTCTCTGGTCGCTTCCCGATGGGCTAGATTCTCTCTGTGCTGGCTGTCGACTTCCTGCAGGATGGCTCTCGTTGAACGATATGTTTTCCCGGTGGGCGGGATGGTTTCTCCATAGGGCGGGATCCGCCAAATCCGTTGGTTTTCCCGCGAGGCGGGATCCTTTCTTTTCTGCTGGTTTCCCGGATGGCGGGATTTCCCTGCTACTTCCCGCTAGGCGGGACTGTTTGTGGTGGTTTTTACTGCTTCCCGCGAGGCGGGATTTTATTGTAACGGTTTTTATTTGCTTCCTGCTGGGCGGGATCTTCTCGATGGTGGTTTTTGGCTACTCCCCCTGGGCGGGATCTCTAAAACTACTTTATTTCTTATTTGTTTGTTTCCCACTGAGAGGGATTGTTTCATGCTTACTATTACCGCTGGCAGGGATTTCTATTTTGGTGTTCAGTTTCAAGGGATTGATGCCCTAGGCCCATTGCTTATGTAATCAGGTTTTGGGATCCTTGTTAAAACCCACTGTAAATACAAACACTACTTACCAAAAAAAAAATCAATAATTATTAAACTACTTGACATATTTTAGGTAAAATAGGTAATTTTTATGTGTAAAAACATTGAAATAATGAGTCATTTTATGGCCTCATCATCCCCCCTGCTTATCCTGATGCATGTCCTTATGCATCCTAATGGGCCATAACAATATTCAGGTCTAGCCTTCTAAACAACATCCTTTGTCAACCAAATGTAAAATTGTTGAAATTGTTGAAATGGTTGAAATGCTAAAATTGCTGCATTTTTTTTTAAATGTTGAAATTGCTACAATTTTTGAAAAATGTTGAAAATGCTCCAATTCTAAAATTGCTAAAAATGTTGAAATTCTGAAATTACTGCAATTGTTTGAGAAATGCTGAAAATGTTGAAAAATGCAATTGTTGTAATTGTTTGAAAAATGTTGAAGATACCACAATTTCAAAAAAATGTTCAAAATGTTGAAATTGCTATAATTTTTTTTTTTTTTTTAAATTGCTAAAATTGTTGCAATCACTAAAATTGCTGAAAATTCTAAAAAATTTGAAAGTGCTGAAAAATGCTAACATTGATGAAAATCTAAAAATTGCTGCAATTTTTTAAAAATGTTGCTAAAAATATGAAATTTCTAAAAAATGTTGAAATTCTAAAATTTTTGAATAGTTCATATTTTTCTGAGGTATTATAACATATGGGGCATTTAGGATTGGAGAGATGTTAGTCTACACTCCTACTTTTGTAGTTTGAACCCTACTAACAAATTCCACAACAACCCATTTTACCTCTTCTTCAGTTGGTATTTCAATTTCCATAGGTTCAATTTGCATGCTAACAGTTCCCTCTATCAAAATATTCTACTCTAAAACTTGGATTTGACCATTTTGTTATTTTGAAGCTTCTATTTGCACTTGTTTTGGTTGTTTTAGAGCCATTTTTATATGTTCCGAAGATGATTTGAAAGGTTCCTAAGCCGCTTCAAAATATTTTGGAGTTCCTCCGAAAGGTTCTTGAGGTGCTTCAAAATGTTTCAGAGCTACTTTTATTGCAAGCTGCTTCTGCAAAATATGTTGTTGATCAAGTTTCGTAACATTTTTGCTTTGGTGTGAGATCTCCCCAATCTCTATTGACTCTTTTTAGCCCTTTGTATAAATGCAACTCCTTCTACTTGTTGTTGTTCTTCTAAAATAACAACCATGGTGAAAGCAAAAAAAAAAGGCTCGTACTAGGAGGTGATTTCCTCAAATTATTAGATAATGTTGGAGTGTCCTCTAGTGCATTTTTATTCAAAATTTACCCTATTAAATCAAGCAAAATTTTATCTACTTCTTCCCCTAATACAAAGTCTATAGGCAAATTTTTTAGTTGTTTCATTTTCTCCTGTGCCCTAGTTTTAGCAAATGATTGTTCATGGGAGGATGATGGGTTTTCTCAAGATCAAAAGTAGCCCTATCATCAATGTTTACCTTAGATGTATTTTTCCTATTGGTGGCTATCCCATCTCTTTGTTCTGGCTCATTCTCAATAGAAATATGTTCAAACTACATTTTTTTCTACATTTTTTAACTGCACTCCTATAATTTTCAATGTGTTATTTTGAAGCCAACTGCATTATTTTCTAGTAATTCTATGATTCTACATGTTCCAAATCACTTTACCTATGATGTTCATGAGCTATTCTTGTAACTCTATTTTCAAACCTATATGTTTTGAACCTCTACCTGCAACTCTATTTTTAGACCTATATTTTAAAGTTGCTCTTGAAGTTTCCAATACTCTGCTTGCAAGTCTATTTTAAGACTTGTATGTTCCAAAAATAGATAGAACACACCGCAATGTTCTAGAGCTCTACCTGCAAGTCTATTTTTAGACCTGTATATTCCAAAGCTAGATAGAATACACTTGTAATTATTTGAAACATGGGTAGAATACATTGTTTTGTGCCAGAATGCTTCAAGAACATAGAAAATAGCCTAGAAAGTTATGTAATTTAAATTACTTTGTTTTTCTTTTCTAATGAGGGTCTGCAAATAGCTCACAACAGATTCTTAATTCTCATTCATTACACTTGGAAATAATTTACAATAATGGCAGTAGTCTGCCAAATAAAACTCCTTTATCCTGAAAGATAGTTTATTTTCTTTTCTCTTACAGCATCTTCTGCCTAGGAAGAAAAATAACCTAAACTGGTCCCAAATGGCCCTCTTGCCTTCACAACTGCAACTATGTCTCAACAATTTTCTTGCATGCCTTCGCTTCCCCTTTTAAAATCTCTGGCATGACTCTTCGTTTCCATTTTTTGACCCTTCATTTCATTTCTCGTGCCTCTTCATTGTCTTGGCTTTCGAAATGCCTTTATTTTCGACACTTGATCTTCGTCTGCTTTCACTACACCTCGGTGCCACGTGCTATTCAGTGCTGCCACTGTAGGCTTTGTTCGCTTGTCAACCATTGATGATGTTCGGTATACCACCGCTCGGTAATTTCCTCTGTAACGACCCTTGTAATCGCCTGCGCTTTCTTTTCTTTTGTTTGGTCATGAAAATGTGACATGTCATGATATCATGACACTTTCGGCTTCCTTGCCTTCCTGCCCTCTTCAAGTCACGAAAATGTGACATGTCGTGATATCATGACACTTTTGGCTTCTCTGCCTTCCTACCCTCTTCGAGTCACGAAAATGCGACATTTCACGATATCACGACACTTTTAGCTTCTCTACCTTCCTGCCCTCTTCAAGTCACGAAAATGCGACATGTCACGATATCGCGACACTTTCGGCTTCTCTACCTTCCTGCCCTCTTTGAGTCACAAAAATGTGACATGTCACGATATCGTGACACCTTTTCTACCTTGCACCTTCTCTCGTCCTTGGGTTGCAAAAATGTGACATTTTTGCTCCATGCCTTTCCTATCTTCTTTTGGTCGCGATTTCGTGACATGTCACGAAATTGCGACATTTTTGCTCCATGCCATCTCTCTCCTTCTTGAGTCATGAAAATGTGACATTTTTCTCTGTCGTGATATCGCGACATCAAGGCAAACACTTAGAAATTTTTTTTGTCAATGCAAGATTGCTCTACTACCACCGGATGCTCCTGCATCAGACACCCGGGGTAGATTGAGAAGTGTCCTTTACTTTTGTACTATTGGAGGAAGACCCAGGCGGTCGACCTCTATTTTTGACAACCAAGTTGCATCTTCGATAGGTCTGCCTTTCCACTTGACTAGATATTCAGAATACTGCCTGTCCCTGGTACTTCTGCCTGCTCGAGTGTCTAGTATTTCCTCGATCTCATCTTCTACTAGAGTAGATGTTGGAATACTCCACAATTCTATACTTGGTGTCTCGCTACTACCTCCTTCATGATACTCTACCAAATCTGCAATGTTAAAAATAGGTGATATGTTAAGGCCACTTGGCAATTCCACTTCATACGCATTGCCTGAATCCCGTTTTCCTATAATTTGACATGGTCCAAACTTCTTCATCTTCAGCTTGTTATAGGTTTTAGCAGGAAATATCTCTTTTCTCAAATGGACCATGACTTCATCTCCTACTACGAATTCCTTGAACCATCACTTCTGGTCTGCCCTTGTCTTATATTGGTTGTTCATGTTAGTAATGTGCTTCTTCACTTCTTCATGCACGCTCTTCAGATGCTCTACAAAGTCCTCAGCCTCGACACTGCACTTTTCCCCTGTATCCATCTTCCTCAACTCAGAAGCATTCCTTGGACTACTCCCATATACTATTTGGAATGGAGATTTGTTAGTACTCCTATTGATAGAATTGTTGTATGCAAATTTTTCTTGTGGCAAAACCAAATCCCATCCCGTGGGCTTATCTCCTATCAAGCATCTCAATATATTTCCCAGACTTCTATTCACCACCTCCGTTTGGCCATCAGTCTGTGGGTGGTATGCAGAACTAAATTTCAAATCTATCCTCAATTTCTTCAACAAGGTCCTCCAAAAATGCCCAACAAACTTGGTATCTCTGTCAGAAATGATACTCTTTGGTAGACCATGAAGTCGTACCACCTCTTTGAAAAATAAACCTACAACGTGAACTGTGTCACTAGTTTTTTGGCAGGGGATAAAATGTGCCATCCTTGAAAACCTGTCAACCACCATGAATATGGAATCATTTCCCCATTGCATCCTTGGTAGACCAAGAACGAAATCCATACTGATGTCCTCCCATGGTCTCTCTAGTATAGGTAATGGCTGATATAATCCAGTGTTCTGGCTCACACCTTTTGCCATCTGGCATACTCTACATCTTTGTACAAACCTCTTCACATCTTGCTACAGTTGCAGCCAATAGTAGTTCTCACTAACCAGGGCAATGGTCTTATCTCGACCAAAATGTCTAGCCAACCCTCCACTGTGTTTCTCCTTGACTAGATTTTCCCTCATTGAACTCCTTGGAATGCATAATTGACTTCCTCTAAACAACATTCCATCTTGGATCAAAAAATCCAACCACTTGGTCCTATCCAAAGTGACAGGTGCTAGGCAAGCCTTCTAGGCTTCTACAAAATTAGGATCTTTAGGGTACAAACCCTTCAGTTCATCAAATCCTACCACTTCCACCTTCATTTCTGTCAACAAACACTGCCTTCTACTTAAGGCATCTACAACTCTGTTTGACCTTTCGCTCCTGTGCTTCAACACAAAGGTATAACTCTGTAGAAACTCAACCCACTTTAGGTGCCTCTGATTTAGCTTTCCTTGGCTATTAATATACTGTAAGGCATGATGATCAGTATATAGAACAAACTCTTTTGGCAACAAGTAATGTCACCACTTCTTTAGAGCCTGAACTATAGCATAAAACTCTTGATCATAAACTGAATACTTCTTCCTAGCATCATTGAGTTTCTCACTAAAGTAAGTAATAGGTTTACCTTATTGACTCAAAATAGCTCCTATGGCACTACCACTAGCATCACAATCTACCTGAAATACCGTATTAAAATTTGGAAGTGCCAAAATAGGTTGCTCTGTAACATTCTTCTTCATCATATCAAAGCTCTTATCTTCTCCTAAGGTCCACTTGAATTCTTTCTTGTCCCCTCTCATTGTTTTTGTAAGGGGTGCACAAATATTGCTGAAATTCCTAATGAATTTCCTGTAAAAACTTATGAGACCATGAAATGATCTTACCTCAGTCGTGCTTTTCGGAGTAGGTCATTCAATGATAGCTCTCACTTTTTTTGGGTCCATTTTTAGACCTTCGGCTAATATGACAAATCCCAGGTACACTAACTCTTTCTTCACAAAATTACACTTCTTTAGATTTATTAGCAACTGCTCCTCCCACAGCTTTTCAAAAACCCTTATGACCTGCATCAGATGCTCTTCCAGGGTTTTGCTAAATATTAAAATATCATCTAAATAAACAATAACAAATTTGCCTAAAAATTCTTTTAGTACCTCATTCATCAGCCGCATGAATGTGCTTGGTGCATTGGTTAGCCCAAATGGCATGACCAACCATTCATACAAACCTTCTCTAGTCTTGAAGGTTGTCTTCCATTCATCTCCTTCTCTGACACAAATCTGATGATAACCACTCTTCAGATCAATATTTGTGAAGTACTTGGCTCCACTCAAATAGTCCATAATGTCATCCATCCTTGGCAATGGAAATCTGTACTTTATGGTGATCTTGTTAATGGCTCAAGAGTCTGTACACATTCTCCACTCTCCATATTTATTTTGTGCTCATACTGCAGGTATTGCACATTGACTCAAGCTCTCTTGAATCAGTCCCTTTTTTAGTAACTCTTGGACTTGCCTGTTCAGCTTTTTAGTTTTTGTAGGAGTCATTCTATGTGCTGCCTTATTGGGTAAACTAGATCCTGGTATCAAATCTATATGGTGACTGATATTCCTCACTGGTGGTAAAACCTTAGGCACATTATCAGATACAATGTCTGGAAATTCTTCTAACAGTCCTAAGACTTCTACAGGGGTATCCTTGCATTCTTCCTTCCTAAATCTAGGAATTAATGCATAGCACATATGCTCATGCTTTAAACTATCCAAAAATCTTCCCCCTTCAACTAAATAGATTCTAGCACTGCTACATACCTTTTTGCCCACCTCCTTCAAGGGCTTCAGATTATGACACACTCCATTCTTCTTCATTGAGTAAGTGTTGGAACGACCATCATGCACTGCACACTAATCAAACTGCCATGGCCTTCCCAATAATAAATGGCAAGCATCCATAGGCAGGATGTCACACAGGACCTCATCACAGTACTTCCCAATATTAAATTTCACCGAGAATTGCTCATTGACCAAAGCCCTATGGTCATTCTGTAACCACGCAATCCGATATGGATGCGGGTGTCCCCTCCTATTTAACTGTAACTTAGTAACCATTTCTTCTGAGACCAAGTTATCAGTACTACCATTATCTATAATAATGTTACAGACCTTACCCGAACTTCTACACCTTATGCGAAATAGGCTCCTCTGGTTTGATCCTTTCTCCTCATTCAATAGGGTCCTCCTTGTAACCATAACTTCTCCTCCCTCTGCCTCCTCAGAATGTTTTGATTTAGCACCTTCATCGACTACAACAGCTTTGGCAGGACCCTCAGGTATCTTATTCGTCCTTTCTCGATGTTGTGGGCACTTGTATGCTCGATGTCCTTCTTCGCCACAATGGAAACAGGTTCCACAAAATCCTTCCCTTCCAAATCCATGTCCAAATCTACCTCTCCCCCTTGGGTAACCATTGTTCTGATTACGGGGTTGGTAGGTTTTTCCCTCTTCTTGATCCTGGGTATTATTGGTTTCACCAGCCTTCTTCTGATCCTTATATTTTTCTCCATTGGTCCTTCCACCAGTTCTTCCCCCATGACCTCTTCCTCTTTGCTTACCCTTAAACCATCTGTTCAGCTTCTCTCCGACTTTGAGGGCAAACTGGTAAGCATCCTCAATGGTGCTCATCCTAACCAAACTCAAATCTTCTTGAATACTTGTTCCCAACCCATTGATGTAATGGGCCACATTCTCCCTGTTAGCCTCTGAATGGCCAGTTCTAATTGAGATCTAGTAGAACTCCTCTGTATATTCTTTGATAGATTTGTTTGACTGTCTCAAATTCTGCATTTTTCTCAACAGGTCCAATTCATAATCTATAGGAATAAACTGTCTCTTCAACTTCTCTACCATTCGATCCCATCTGGTTATATTTTTCCTTCCTACTCTATTTCTTTCTAGTTGCACTTCTTTCCACCATAAGCAAGCATGGCCTTTCAACTTTATTTTTGCAAACTTGATCCGATCTGGATCTACAACCTCCTCATACTCAAAATATTCCTCCATATCATTGATCCAATCAATCAACTCCTCTGGATTGAGATTCCTAGAATACATGGAGACATCAAACTTTGTCTTCTTCTCGATCCGAGATATGGCCTTAATTAATATGGCTTCTACAAGATTCGTTGCTTCTTCTACAACCGATGGTTCATCAACCTCCCAAGCTTCATCTTCACTATGGTCCTCTCTCCTTGGTTCAACCCCTCTTCACAACTCCTCTTGCAGGGCTTGCACTTGCCTCTGCAAAGCTTTGAAATCTTCTTTAGGTACCACATTCCTTCCACCACCACGGTTTCTTCATGGAGGCATTCTTCCTCACTCTCTTATCACAACCCTTCCACAGATCCTAGTGCAAACTGCCTCACTTTGGGTGATCTGCTCACACACTTAGGAACTCCTGCTCTGATACCACTTGATGGGGGTCTGCAAATAGCTCACAATAGATTCTTAATTCTCATTCATTATACTTGGAAATAATTTACAATAATGGTAGCAGTCTGCCAAATAAAACTCTTTTATCTTGAAAGATAGTTTATTTTATTTTCTCTTACAGCATCTTCTGCCCAAGAAGAAAAATAGCCTAAATTGGTCTTGAATGGCCCTCTTGCCTTCACGACTGCAACTATGTCTCATCAATTTTCTTGCATGCCTTTGCTTCCCCTTTTAAAATCTTTGGCATGACTCTTCGTTTCCCTTTTTTGACCCTTCGTTTCATTTCTCGTGCCTCTTTGTTGTATTGGCTTTCAAAATGCCTTTATTTTCGACACTTGATCTTCGTCTGCTTTCACTACACCTCGGAGCCACGTGCTGTTCAGTGCTGCCACTATAGGCTTTGTTCGCTTGTCAACCATTGATGACGTTCGGTATACCATCGCTCAGTAATTTCCTCTGTAACAGCCCCTGTAACTGCCTGTGTTTTCTTTTCTTTTGTTTGGTCACAAAAATGTGACATGTCACGATATCATGACACTTTCAGCTTCCCTGCCTTCCTACCCTCTTCGAGTCATGAAAATGCGACATGTCGCGATATCGTGACACTTTTGGATTCTCTGCCTTCCTACCCTCTTCGAGTCATGAAAATGCAACATGTCACGATATCGCGACACTTTCGGCTTCTCTACCTTCCTGCCCTCTTCGAGTCATGACAATGTGATATGTCACGATATCTTGACACTTTCGGATTCTCTACCTTCCTACCCTCTTCGAGTCGCAAAAATACGACATGTCACGATATCTTGACACATTTTCTCCCTTGCATCTTCTCTCGTCCTTGGGTCGTGAAAATGTGACATTTTTGCTCCACGCATTTCCTATCTTCTTTCGGTCACGATTTCGCGACATGTCACGAAATTGTGACATTTTTGCTCCACACCTTCTCTCTCCTTCTTGAGTCGCGGAAACACAACATGTCACGATATCGCGACACTTTTCTCTGTCGCGATATCTTGACATCAAGGCAAACACTTAGAATTTTTTTTTTGTCAATGCAAGATTGCTCTGCTGCCATCGGATGCTCCTGCATCATTTTATTTTTTCATTTTTTCTCTTTTTTTCACACTTTATTCCTGCACAATTATGCTAATATTTTTGCATGATTTGGATGCATCCTATTTTCACATAATTATTATGTTGGAGTGCTCAAAGCAACTTTTTCTTATTTTCAAACCTTTCAAATATTAATCTTCCATAACCAAAGGTATACCAAAACAACTTTTGGGAGTGCTTAGTAGGGTTTTTATTTGTCCCATATATACATAAGTGTATTAAGCATTTAATTACTATTCATGCAATGCTAAGGCTAACTAATAGTAAAATTGAAGAAAATGCATACCTTACTATTGAAGATATTTCATGCACCTTTTTGGATTATTTGTTGATCACACACTTATGATTTTTGAAATCTAAAAAATACATAAATGCAGTAATTAGACTTCGTAAAAATGCTAAAACAATTTCAAGACAAACATGCCAGAAACTGGTTTTCATGTAAGCCTTAATTCAATAGCACCTCAAAGAGGTTTTCACCATTGAATTATTCATTTTCTTTTTTTTTCATCAAAAGAGGTCACCATTTCTGGTTTTCAACCAACTTCTATCTTGATTGTGTCCATAAAGGATTTTCACAATCAAGATTATTATTATTATTATTATTATTATGAGCTTCAATGAGAGAGAATATCTCTTATTTTTATTTGGATAAGAACAATCCTTATTTTGCAAAAAACACATCTATATTTTTTTGCATGAAATTAGTAACAATGATCATCGACCTTTATTTGGGCCCCACTTGTATTACATCATCACCATATAGTGGTATTACAACAAAGTTTAGATATTGTCCATGTATCGTTGGGTAGGATTTGAACCTTTGTCTTCTCTTTAAATATTGAGGAATCTAACCAGTTGAGCTAATACCACTTGATTACAGTAGATCATCTTAGTGAACTATTAATACTCAAATTAATCCATCACATCCAAGAGAAGGATATAATGGTACATTTTATAGTTTAACATCTTTGATATAAGGATGCTCTATGGTATAGGGGATTTCTAGATACATTTAGTTATAATTTTTGTAGTTACTTTCATGCATAAATTTGGAAGCATGGAAAATGGTTAATCTACTTTATTTCAATTGAAAATATTAAAATACATTCTCAAGAAAATATATATAATTTCAATAATAAATTTTGGAGAACCTTGAATTTAATCTTATAAAACATTAGGCCATATGAAGAAGAGGCATTTCCATATTACATTAAAGGTTCATAGTCTAAACCACCTTTAATGGTATGTAATGCTAAAAATCATACACAACTATCATTTTTGAAAAGGTGGTTAGGGAGAAGATGTTCTCATTTGAGTGGTAAAATTACCTCCTGCTCCATCGATGGTCTATGTAGCCCATATTATTTAGAACACATCCATTTCCAATTCTACACCCACCATCTTAACTTCTCCTAATCCTCAACCAAATACTACCTCTAATACTTATCTATTTTTATATATCATTACTCATGTTGGATAGATCATTTCATCCAATATGTCCTTTCAACCACAACTTCTAGCTCTCCCTACTCCATCTAACTCAATTGTTCAAACAATAATTTCAAGATGAGAAAAATGTTGGAAATGATAAAGACCTTGAAAAATAAAAATAATATTGAAAGGAAATAGTGGCAACAACTACAAAATTTAAAATCTACTAAGATCCCATATCATTAAAAGATCAGGTGACTTGATAAGGTGCTAACCAAGGGGTAATTCAAACTTACAATCATATCATTAACACCAATTTAGAAGTAGAATATATATGGTGTATTTTGTGTAATGATAGGTATGATCCTATATAATGTGTTGGGGCCATCAAGCATTCTCAAACCATCTAGTATAATCAACAATGCTAGGCTCAATATGCCACCATCTTGAGTTAAGTGGTCCTTGCAACTAATCAACCTATGTACCAACAAACCCAAAATTAATAGTCAATACCTACCTTGACTAACCCCAATAATTCCATCCTAGATAACTTTATCATTGTATAAATAGATGAAAAGTTAACATTTTAAGATGATTCCATATGCACTAATCAACAAGTTGAGATCAAGGGTAAGAGAAAAGCTTCCAGAGAACAATCGACTAAGAAATAGAATAAATCCAAAAAAACTTATGGTACTCCTTAGGATATGGATCCCATTTTACATTTAAAAAATAAAGGGATGATAGTAACAAAAAAAGAGGAACAAAAATGAGCAAATCATAGGAAGGGAGGCCATAAGTATACCTCATAAGGAAAGAGAAGAGGCACAAACTAATAAGGATAAATGAATAGTTAGAGAAAAATACCCTAAATTAGATAAATATAACAAAGGAGGAATAGGTAAACCTACCAAAATGGAGAATTATAAGGAAATATATTGACTTTAGAAAGAGGTAAAATAATGACTAAAGTACCCCTCTCTCACAATAGAAGGTCACATGAAAACTACAAAGTAATAACAAAAGTTCACAATGCAAAGTGATATTGTCTCCATGGAATTCAAGTTTAACATCATAGAGGAGATGGAAATCCATCCAATAAATTTATTATTCTAGAATTTTTATCCCTACTTGGGTAGCAATATTTACTCCAAGAATCTCTAAAGGAGTAGGAAAGGAGTTATGCTAAGGTTAAATAGTCAAAACCCAACCCAACCATATAGTTGTGATAGGGGTTTGAATATTACTATTTTAAGGATCTTTATTACCACTCCCATCGTGGATTTATTTTATATATGTCATTACTTTATGTACTTAATTTATCGAAATAAAAATAGCTTTATATATTTGTTTGCCTTATATCCAATGTTAATATTATTTTTGTTGTTTTATGGAATGGTTGAATGTCTTTCTTTGGATGAATTTATTTTGGATTTCTAATTTGTCTTTGGGTAAAGAATATTTTCTTGAAGTGTTGATCATGCATGGGAAATATAACATAGGAATAACTATTGTAGGATACCTAAAGTACTATAGGAAAATTGTATCGACTATATAAAGTCATTTCTACAACATTGTTATAGAAATGATAGTTCTATAGACTTGTTGCAAAAACCTATAGAATTTCTATAGATAACTTTAGAATTATTTTCGTAAGCTACAGGTTATAGAAAATATATTCCTACCACTAGAAGAGTGCTTGATGGAATATAAATTAATTAAAAGATCTTTTAAATTGACTAGGATGGATTCCTTGCTAGATCCAACAAGAAATACACATCAACATTCCTAAAAAAAAGCAATAATTGTTTAGTTTATAGTTAGGAATTGTAGCCAAAAGTGTTGCAACTAACCTAAGCATAAATGGAAAATAAGTTATCGTTAAATCCACCTTTGGTAATAGAATGAAGGAATCTTATTTAGAATCAAAATATGGTTGAAACAAGAATCACATTTTTAGCGATTTATAGGATCATCCAAAATGGAAATCAAGATGAAGATAAAGTAGCTAAAACTAGAAAGTATTCCCATCATTCTAGTTCTATTGTCTTTTATCTAGACTTGATACACTATACTAGAAATAATCTTTATGGTTACTAATACCCTATACAAGGATAAGGAGGGTAACCTCTTAAATATAGGTTATTATTATTATATGGTGTGCAAGCATGATATTTAGTTTAAGACTATTGCAAAAGTATTATTCTTTGTAACAAATGGATTATATGATGAGAAGAGCATTATATTATAATCTTTTACTATATAACATCTCCATATATGTGTGTACTTCAAGTATTTTAATAAATACAATTGCAATTTGATTTTAGTTTAAAGGTTTACTAGCTGAGAGGGGGTCACACCTCAATTATTTCAAGTCAAGCCCATTTGTAAATTTTTGTAGGTAGTTTATTCCCTCCTATTTTCTTTCCTACATTTTTGTTATAGAGTAATGTGGTATTTCTTTGTAATCAACTTAACTATTATGCTAATTGTTGTTAAGAAAAGTGCTTTGCATTTTTATGTTATTATATTAGTTTTTTTTAAAGTGTTTTTTGAGTGTTTAATTTCAAGTACTTATCCTTAGTAAATCTATCTATGTTCTAGAAATAACAAGAATCAAAGAAATACATCCTAGAGTTGTGCTTGACTAAACACCCTAGGACAAGGTTGTGAAAGCAACTTCATGACCAACACTAGGCTCCCTAATGCCTTTATGCATGTGTTCCTAGGATAGCTATTGCAAGCTTAGAGCTCATAACCTTTACTTACATTATATAATCATCTTAGAACTACATACCAGGACTTCATATCCTAAATAAGAGATTATCTACACATATAGTGTGTGGCACCTTGTAAGCTCTATAACCTTGGATTGACAAGTATAAGTGCACCAATCAAGTTGATGAAAAATATTTGATGTAAAAGCATCCAACAAACATCAAATTCAACATATATAATATAATAAATTCTCAAATCCTAAGAAACTAAATCCATCCCCATTAAAAACTACATACTAAGGAATAGAAAATTTTATTTGGAGCTAGTAATTTCAGTTATTCCTAAAGTTATTTATGAAGATATGGGTCTACCTTACACCAAAATTTCTAGGCACCCAATTCAAATGGATGACACTAGGGTTAATATAGTGGGGCTACTTAAATAATTGGTCATAACCATAACTAGAAACCCAAAGATTTTTTTAGTACAAGAGGTAATAGTCATTGACCTCCCTTTGTACTATGGTATGTTGCTATCCTAAGACTGGACATGCAAGTTATAATGGAATTTTTACATAGCAATGGACTATACCCATATGAATGTTCTTATGAATGGAAAATTGATCAATCAAAAGTGAACCACATTACAACTACTTACTACATAATTTGGATGATGAAAATATTGTAAACTAGAATAACTCCTAGGGTTCATGGAGGATGATGAGTATGTTGAAGATGATTAGAATTCAGAGGTTGACATAATAAAAAAACACATTACAAGATGAAGAATATTAAAATATTGACTATGAATAGACAAAATTGGGCAACTATCTCATCACAAAGGTATCGTCTAATCACCCCATCATGAAAAGTCAAGGAATAAATAAAACTTGGATTATGTACTTCGATGGTGCTAGGAACAAGAATGAGGTAGGTGTTAGTGTTTAATTTGTTGACCCACATTGTGCATAGATTCACTTTGCATGTAGGTTTTTGTTAAATTGTACCAACAACATGGTAAAATACAAGGCACTTTGTACCAATTTGGGAAAGGCTAAAAAGTTTAAAATTAAAGACAAGCATATATGG
The DNA here is from genome assembly GCA_028583015.1 of Wollemia nobilis. Taxonomy (NCBI): domain Eukaryota; kingdom Viridiplantae; phylum Streptophyta; class Pinopsida; order Araucariales; family Araucariaceae; genus Wollemia; species Wollemia nobilis. The sequence goes on from JAQPPZ010016867.1 coordinate 5,204,578, forward strand.
TGACTCCAAACTAATTATAAATTGGGTTAATTATCAATGTGCCATAATGAATAAATGTCTAAATTAGTAAAAGCATAAGGCCTAAGACTTACTATAAATTTTTGACATATATGAGGTTAAAGCGATTCCCAAAGAATTGAACACAATGTCAAATGAGTTGGTAGGTAAGACAACTAAATTTGATCCCACCAATGATATGTGAGATAAAAATAAATAATTAAAGGTAGTTTTCATATTGTCCATCCTTGATAATTCTAATCATTGATAAGTCTTTGATAATAACGATTAGAATATAAAATTACCAATTAAATAATCCCAACATGTTGATGAGAAGAATGAGCACAAGGATAAAATAAAGGATGGATTTATACAAATAAATTCAAATTAGGTACTCAGGGGTTTGATCGCTATAGAAATCTTGTTTAATCCAGATGATAGATAGTATAATAAATACAAGCCTCAAAGTGAAATACTCCTTATATCACCCTATTGAAGTAACTAAGGGAAAGAACCTATTTCTTGGTAAATATTGCACTCAAGAAGAAATGGAAATTTTTAAAGAACTCTATGGCAAGTATGGAGACACTCTTGCATGATCATACAAATATATTAAGATATACAATTAAACAATCATAGAGCATACCGAGTTAGAACATGGTGCTAGACCATTTGGATAAATCAATGACCAATAAATCCTAAAATAGAGGTAGTGATAAAAAATAAACTTTTGAAGCCCTTACAAGCCTAGATAATATTTCTAATAAATTATTCCATCTAGGTCACCATTTTTGTTTCTATGCACAATAAAAATGGTGACATAAGGCTATCTGTTGATTTCAAGAAACCATACTTAGCTTTGTTAAAGGCCACTATACTTTCCTTGACATAGATTAGATTCTATAAAACATGGATAGATCAAAAATATTGGATCTCCTTAATGGTTTCTCAAGGTATAATCATATTTGGGTTAAATATGATGATCAACATAAGATAGACTTCACCACCAAATGGGGGAACTTCATATACTAAAGAATATTTTTTGGCCTATCAAATGTAGGGTTGATTTTCCAAAGAGCTATGGACATGGGTGAGATTATTCTTGTATACCTTGATGATCTAACTATATATTCTAAACATAGGAGTAAGCACATTGAGCATCTCGAGTCGACATTCAAACGATGTAGAGAATTTAGTATCTCACTTAATCCTAGGAAATTTATATTTATGCTCCTACGTAAATTATTAGGTCACATAGTATCAAAAGAAGATTTATCCATAGGCCCTAACCAAATAAAAACCATATAGGATCTTCCATTTCCATCATCCATAAAAGGAATCAAGTCATTCCTAAGTCAAATCTATTTTTTGCAAATTCATCATAAAATATTTCTAAATAATTAGGCTTGTTACCAAAATTTTGAAGGATGCCACCCTAGAATAGTATTGTGAGGGAAATAAATCCTTCCAAGATGTTAAAAATACCATCACTTGTGACCCCATATTGATAAACCTAGAATTATCCAAATATTTCAGGCCATATGTATTTGGTATAAATGAAAGCATTGTTGTTATCTATACCCAAAAGAATGACAAGGATTAAGAGCATCCGATCTTGTGTTGGATTTTTAAATAAAATTTAAACATTACCTAATATTGCTTTAAAAAGAAAATATAAAACAAAAATAGAACACAAAATATGATGTGGTGTCCATGGAAATCAAATAATCTCACTATAATAAAAATGAAATTACACTCTAATCAATTGTAACACCCCTCCTTGGTAGAACTTTTGTGAATAATGAACTATGTATTGATGTGTTTATGTAATGACATAGTTTCTATGAGCATGATTTAATAATAGAATTATTGCTTTATTTAAGCATGGAGGATGGTACTATTGATGTATCTATGGATGTAGGACCAGGTACCTTCTCCCTTGGTGGGGCTATGGATAAACCACCTACCATGAGGGACACATAGGGAAATTATGATGATTTATTCATTGAAAGCTTAGGGAAAACATGGAAAACTTGCCTTCATGTAGATGCATATCATTTTTTTGTTTCCACATTTGCACCATTGGGCTAGGATATTGCTTGCAATGAGCCTCCTCAACGAATTTGATGATAACTTAGTCTATCATAAAATATTGGTTTAGAATATTTTGGGTATGATGCCTTGTTTTATTAAGTTGCTTTGAGGTCAAGAAAGATTGTTATGTTGGATTAGCAATTTAATACTCTTGTTTGCTTGTTTGGCAACTTAATTTGAGTTATTAAATCAAGCATTGTATGGTTTCTTTTATGTATAAATATAAAAGAAACCATACAACATATTATGGTTTCTTTTATATATAAATATAAAATAAACCATACAACATATATATGTGTGTGTGTGTGTGTTGTATGTTTGACTTCAATTCCAAGTAACAAGCTTTAGGCTATCTTTGAATATGGTTTACTCACACATTATTTTCTTTAACCGCATTGGGGATTTGAAGGGGTATTCTTGATTTCCTCATGATCTTGCAAGGAAAAAAATAAACCACTCACTATGTGGGGCCCTTTGAGATCATTGGGAAGGTTAGCCTACTAGCTTATAAGCTCACTTTGCCACCCAACTTGTAAAACATCCATGACACTTTCCACATATCCCTACTTAGGAAGTATGTTGTTGATCCTACTCATGTGTGGAATATTTATAAATTATAGATGATATATCCCATAGCCATTGAGGTGTGGTTAGTTAAATTTTTAGGGTTTCATTCTAAAATGTTAAGGAAATAAACCTTAGATAAGTGTAAGCTCTAGGGGGACCAATATTCATAGAATTGTGCTACACGGGAAGATGCTGATGAGATAAGACAACAATTTCTATATTTAATTTAATATATTTATGTATTATAATTTTTGCATGAAACATAAAGGATTGTGTTTAGTCCAAGGGGAGAAGTATGTAACACCCCTCCTTGGTAGAAATTTTGTGAAAAATGAACTATGTATTGATGTGTTTATGTAATGACATAGTTTTTATGAGCATGATTTAGTAATAGAATGATTACTTTATTTAAGCATGGATCAAGGTACTATTGATGTATATATGGGTGCAGGACCAGGTACTTTCTCCCTTGGTGGGGCTATGGGTAAACCACCTACCATCAGGGATACCTAGGAAAATGATTATGATAATATGTTCATCGATAGCTGAGGGTAAACATGGAAAATGTACCTTCATATGTTGCATATCATTTTTTTGTTGTTTCCATATTTGCATAATTGGGCCAAGATATTACTTGCAATGATTTAGGGTTTCATTCTAGAATGTTAAGGAAATGAACCCTAGATCAGTGTAAGGTCCAGTGGGACCAATATCTAGAAAATTGTGCTACATGGAAAAATGTTGATGAGATGAGACAACAATTTTCATTTTTACATGAATAAATTTATGTATGCTAATTTTTGCAAGAAACATAGAGGATGGTGTTTAGTCCAAGGGGGGAAGTATGTAACACCCCTTCTTGGAAAAAAATTGCGAACAATGAACTATGTATTGATGTGTTTATGTAATGATATGGTTTCTATGAGCATGATTTAATAATAGAATGATTGCTTTATTTAAGCATGGAGCATGGTACACCTGATGTATCTGTGGATGCAAGACCAAGTAGCTTCTCCCTTGGTGCGGCTATGGGTAAACCACCTACCATGAGGGTTACCTTGGGAAATTATGATGATGATTCATTCATCAACAACTCAAGGTAATCATGGAAAAATTACCTTCATGTAGATGCATATCATTTTGTTGATGTTTCCACATTTGCACCATTTGTTAGCTTTGAGGATATATGCAATGGGAGAGATCTAACATAGGTCCTAACAAGATGCAAAAAAATGAGAGACAATGATTATGCAATATGGCTAAAATATATTTTAAATAGAAAATGACAAAAATATAATGCAGTATAGAGGTGATGGTCACTCTATTAATATAAGCTAAAGAACTACAGTGTACTCCATATATGAGTTCTAGCACTATCTACTACTCTCTACTATAATGCACTTGATATGCTTGATATGTACTTGATACCTCTAAGGTACTTTATATAGGAAGATAGATTCCTTGGCCAAAAATCTACCTAGTTGTACAAGGGAACACCTTGCACATTACAACTTGCACATTGAAACTTGTGCATTTATTACATTGCTTTAAGTAGCTAACTTTCCCCTAAAGTAATCTCCTACTCTAAATATGTACCAAATGTGGTACATTTACATGACCCAAATTATGTAATATGCTCTAACTCTAACACCCCCTGTATTATATTATTTGGGTATTAAAGATTTCAATATTTAATATGGATATTCTTCTATTGAGTATTTGAACTTGTATCCTCCTTCATTTCTTATTATAATTTGATCAAGCAAGTATTTGGTGTCTTCATAACCTATTTTTCTTTTTGAAAGAGCTTTGACTTCATAACCCTCTGTAGGTTCTTCCAGTTTTTTTATTTATTCTATCCATCTTTCTTTATTTTCTTCTTTGTGAGTATCTTCATTTGGTTTTGTTGCTTCTTCATATTACAGTTGGCTGAGTAGAGCATAGTGTTGTTGACCTCTCATATTTTTTATTTTTATTCTTCTATGCTTGCCTTTATGGTGTACTAGTTCTTCATTTTCTTCAACCTGTTCCTCAGGAAATGAATACGTATCATTTTTAAGTACAATAATATCTTGTGATATTTCCATTGAATCTAGGATATATGTATTTCCATGGATTGATATTGTTGCTTATATCTCACTTTGGTTCATGATAAGGCATGTATTGATCTCATTCATAGATCTAAAATTGACTATCCAATTGTTTTCTACTAACTTGCTTACTGAAATGAGATTGAATGCTAATCCAAGAATATACAATACTTTTTGTATTATAATATTTGGAAATAATTTGCTTGGTGTTACACATCCATATCCATGTATAGGATAAGTTTGACTATCTACAATTCTTAGTATGTAACCATTAGTAATTTCAAGACAATCAAACCATTGTAGATTTCCAATCATGTGATGACTAGCTCCTGAGTCAATGTGCCATGTATTCTTCTGCTTTGTTGATTTTTCCATGCTAGGATTATTTTTTGCATTTGTGGAATGATGTAGTGTGTGTACCTTTTTCTTGTTTCTTTGTGTAAAAATATATTCTTAATTCCATTGTGGTATAATAGAACCTTTGTAGTAGTCTATCTTATGACTCTCTAGTTTAGAGTATATGATCTTGATTTGATAAAATCTTTAGAACTTAGATTTTGTAGGCTTCCTTATATCTCCAAATGAGTACTTGATAAACTTTGATGGATTCTATTGTCATCAAGTTTTGTATAATGCCTTATGACTCACTAGCATTTTTGGATATGCTATATGATTGATAAAGTGCTTTTTGATAATAGTAGTTTAATTTTGAGTTGATTTTGTAATGTTTTGTAAATAGCAAAAATTAACTTTAGTACACCTTATTACTCCTATTGAACTTAAGCACTTTCTAATTTTATGAGGTCCTAATGGTTGGATTTATTTTATGTCTTTAATGTGGTTTTGAGATAAGTATACCAATTAATTTCTAACTCTTGATAATACTTAATGAACCTCTTTTTATAGCCTTTGATATTTGATAGTTTAGTGTTTCTAAATTCCAGTAATTTATTTGGTGTAGTATTCCTTATAACTTCCTAATTTGTAATATTAATTTTTTTTTTTTTGTAATAATAGGGTTTTATTTTCCAAGTTGAAACACTTATACCTCCTAATTTATTATTTGCAAATAAAAATATTCTTGAAATTTGCTTGCTTAATTTGTTACTAATGCTAAATGGATTATTGTAACAGTAAATATAATGTACCCTTATAACTACAATATAACATTAGTTTATAGAAAGCAATAAATAATATGAGATTTTACTTTAATAACCCTTCTAGATTATCTTGCCTTGATGCTGTGAGGTGGAAGATTTGAAACCTTTTGGAATGTGGTGTTCATGGGTAGTCAATGCCTTCTTTGACCAGCGTTGGTTTCTCCCTTGAGTAACGCTTCCATCCTCTATAAATGGTGTTGATATTATCCTTAAGGAATGCTTGGTCTATGAAAAATATCCTCCAAAAATGGATCACTGGTATTTTTGGTCTATGATAGCTTCTTAAATGCAGATTTACACCTTTGAATGACACACACACTTGAATTAGCCTCCTTCCTATGAACGTGCATCACACCATTCAATGTTTGATTTCCTTTGACCTTGCTCTTTACTCCTCCAAAGTGGGTTCCTTAAATAGGATAATTTTCTTGTAGATTGTGGATAAGTTTCACTTGGGCATTACTAAGCAGCTATTGATATTCCAACGTACCTTTATGCAATGATTAGTTTGGTGGTAACCTCCCAAAGATATGTAACTCCTTTTTATGTGATACCTAGATTATTCATGAATATTGGTGTGCTTAGAACTCTTGTGCAAAGTGGAACTCAAGTATTTTACATGTAAGCCTTTCTTCTAACACTCCAAGTATGAGCATTGTAAACCTATCTTTGCCTATATATTTGTATTGTACATTGGCTTGCTATGTTTCTTGGAATGCAAGCATTTAATCTTCTCCTTTTGCATAATTTCTTGATGAGGATAATGGGTGGATCTAGCTGTAATGCTCCAAGGTTCTATGAAGCTCCTAATGAAGGTCTTGTGGTAGCTTTTTGTGCTCCTTTTTGGTGGTCATTATCTCCAAGTAATGGCATTGGGTATAGCACTTTTTCCCTTATACCTTGATGCTTGTAATATGTTGATTTGTATCCTTTGTAGTAGCCGCTTGTGCTTAGCTTGATAGTTATATTCCACATAGACAATATCATTATGTATGTTTTTTTTCTCTATGTAAACTCGGATGATAATAGCCTCTTGTAATGGCTCTAATATTGCAGGTGAAATGCTTGCTTCTAGGGCTAGATTGGACATGGAGAAATGATGTTTTTAAACACCTTGATTGTGAGAAGTGTGAGATCTTCAGTGGCTCTTTCCTCTTGCTTGAACTCTACCCTAAAACTTGCTGAGATAATGGCCATGTTGTTTCATGCAATAAGAGATTATTTTATCCTTTTTTAAAGGAACAAAATAGGTGCTTTGTAATAGTTATATTTGCATCAATATGACAAACCTTTTTTGTAAAATAATTTTTTATTTTGATGAGGCAAATCCTTGCCTTCACTAATCCTCTTCCTTGGATAATTTAATAAGATTTAATCCAATATAATAAGATACTTTTAATATATTTATTTTTAAGTAAGGATTTCTTCACTTTGCACTTAAATGAAACCCTTATATATTCCTTGAATCTTGAGACTCACTAAGTCTCAATTTGAGGCTTCCTTCAAGGAATTTAATAATGAATTTCTTCTCCACATTTTGACTTGTATTGGTGGATTCTTTTGGCCATGAAATACTGTAGGTTTTGTGCACCAAATAGTGTCTCTAAAAACTTTGATAATATGTTGGTTTTTTCCCTTAATATTTAACAACCAACAAACACAAACTAACCTTTTTTAGAGTAACTAGTTAAAGATCAACTAGTATAGTGTTAATGGATTAATAATGCACTTTAATAGTAACAATAATATCATATTATTTCTCTTGTAAATAAACTCTCAAAATGCACTTAATAATCTCTGCAAAAATAGTCTTCTTATTTTCTAGATAGATAATAGGTAGGTGATAATTTTCTTTCTTTCAAAAAATATCCAAATCCTATTTATGTTGAAATATATATTAAATGAGCTCTCCTTTTTTAACTTTCTTGAATACTATAATATGATACCTTATCCTTGCAATTTTAATCCAAATATGGTGCTTAATGGCATTTGATAATGAACCCTATTTTGAAGTTCAACTAATTGCATCCTAGTTGCTTAATTTTAATGGCTTATGTAGTATATGTAGATCTTGGTATTTAATTCACCAAGTTGCTGACTTGTAATGGATGAATTCATAAATTATTTTTGGTTGTCAAAAATAGCTTCTTGCTTCACCAAACTGTGGTCTTGAACTTTCTATCTTGAGCTTAGGGTTTGGTGGCTTGATCCTTTTAGTGGTCTTTGATTTTATATAATAGGTTCAGAAATTTCTTGCTTCTAAAATGTGCCTTCTTGCTATGAGAGGCAATCTCCAAATCTCTTGGATTTAGTAGGCTTATTATATATAAATATTTCTTCAATATTCTTGTTGAATTCTGAATTCAAACAGGATCTTCTTCTCAAGATTTTGAATATCTTGAGGTCTTCACTAGATTCTTCTTTTGGATTTAGAACTCTTTACCAAATTCTTCTTCTCTTGGGCTTGTTTTTGGATGACGACAATTGTCCCAAGTCCTTCACTATCAGGAGATTTTCCTTGGTAGTGTATTTCTCCAATGCATTCTCATAGGAACTCTTTTGATGATGCTTCTACGAGCTCTACAACAAGGCTCTCCAAGCCTTCTTGTTTTTCTCCTTGATACCTCTCCAAGGTCTTCTATCTTGTAAATTCTCTGGTCTTCAAAATAAGACCTTTTATTCAACCTTCTACTTCTATAAGTGTTGGTGATGAGATCTTCTTCTAAAATTTCTTAAAACTACTGCTTTTGGATTCTAGAATGGTACCTTGTTGGTCCTTTTCTTTTGCAATTTGCAAGCTTTAATGGACAACACCAATATACTATTTCATGGACTCTTCTCTGGAGTCTTCTTATAAATTAGGAAATCTTCTTATAAATTAGGAACTCTTCTTTGAATTCTTCTTCAAGAACTCTTCTCTAGAGTCTTCTTCAAAATCAGTAACTCTTCTCTAAAGTCTTCTTCATAGTTAAATATTTTGTATCCCTTTATTCTGGATCAAGGCTTATATGGCCTTTATGCAAGTATTAATATTGAATGGATATCACAAATATCCTATCTCCTCCTTGACTTGTCTTTTGGAGTCTTTTCTTCATTGAGTTTGCTATAAGTCTATTGTGGCCTTTTCTTCACTTCTACAATTTGCAGGATTGCAACTCTTGTAATGGGATATTTTCGAGGTCTTTGAAATATTTAGTCTTATCATTGTTGCTGCAAGTGCTAGAATAATTATAAGAATATATTACTCCTATCTCTCTTGTAGGAAGCTTCCCAACCTTTTTTTGAATATCCTTTTCCTGCAACAAGTTGTTATAAATTAGAAAAAAAATAATTTATAATTCTAGAGATAGTAATCTTCACTAGTTGAATGTTGAATCCTAGTCTTCATGAGTTTTTTTACAACTTTGTAGAAAGACTCTAACCAAATGTAATATTATAATTTCTATAACTGAGATTTATTTTAGTCCTCACTTGTGATTCTCTCTAATCCTATTGACTACTGTGGATTTTTCTATCAATCGATTTCTAATAGTATCATTTCCATGCAGTGACACACAATAGTAGATCTGGTTTGCAAATATGTAGGCCAAAAATAGCAATGGTGACTCTCCCTATTCCTATTGATCTACTAGACTTCTCTTATGATAACTTTTGCGAGTGGCGATGCACAATGGCGAGTCTGGTTTGTAAAAATGTAAAGAGGAACTATGATATATGTAGGCCCTCTTATTCTCGATTCACCATGGCTTTGATACCACTATTAGATTTTGAGGATATATGAAATGGGAGAGATCTAATATAGGTCCCAATAAGATGCAAAAAATATGAGTTAAAGTGATTTTGCAATATGACTAAAATATACTATTAATAGAAAGTGGTGAAAATACAATGTAGTATGGAGGTGATGGTCACTCCATTAATATAAGCTAAAGAAATACATTTACTCCATATAGGATTTCTACCACTATCTACTACTCTTTACTATAATGCACTTGATATGCTCGATATGTATTTGATATCTTTATGAGGCCCTTTATATAGGAAGATGGATTCCTTGGCCAACACTCTACCTAGTTGTACAAGGATACACCTTGCACATTACAACTTGTACATTGATACTTGTGCATTTATTAGATCTCTTGAAGTAAGTAGCTAAATTCCCCCTAAAGTAATCTCCTACTCTAACTATGTACCAAAGGTGGTACATTTACATGATCTAAATGATGTAATATGCTCTAACTCTAACACCATTAGACCAATATATTGCTTGCAATGAGCCTCCTCAACAAAGTTGGTGATAACTTAGACTATCATAAAAAGAGCCACCTACTTGGGGATAAAATAATGGTGTAGAATATTATGTATGTGAAGCCTTGTTTTAGTAAGTTGCTTTAAGGTCAAGAAATATTGTTACATTGGATTAGAAATTTAATACTCTTGTTTTCTTATTTGGCAATAAAATTTGAGTTATTAAATCAAGCATCATATGGTTTCTTATATATATGTTGTATTTTTTACTTCAATACTTAGGAACAAGCTTTAGGATACCATTTAGTATGGTTTACTAGCAAATATATTCTATAGCTACCTTTGGGAGTTGAAGGGACATCCTTGGTTTCCTCGTGATCTTGCAAGAAAAAAAATAAACCTCTCATGAAGTGTAACACTCTTTGAGCATTAAAGAAAGCACTATTACATGTAAGATTATGCTCCTCTTTAAATCCAAGAGAGGGAGGTGTTGTGGCCATTACAAAACTAGCCCCAAAACTTGGGGACCCACCTTTAATTTTTTAATTTTTGTTGAATTTTAGTTTCTTTGCGTGATAATTTTGATAGGTTGGTGTGTTGACTAGTGTCTCCTTTTGGTTTCTTTTAAGTTGTCTAGTGTGTTGGTTAGGTTCTTTCTTATTTTTGTTATTTTATTATTTTGGTTAGTTTTAATGTTTTGAATTAAACCAATTCAAACATTTGAAATTAATTAAATCAAATTTAAAAAAAAAAAAAAACAAGTAAAATTTAAATAAAGAAAGAAAAAAATAAAAATAGAAGAAAAACTAAAAATAATAATAATAAATAAATAAATAAATAAATAAATAAATAAATAAATATATATATATATATATATATATATATATATATATAATGAATAAAATAAAACAAAATAATAGCATTTATTTTTCTCATGGCACCCTAATATTTCTTTACATATTGGTTTGGTATTAATTTCTATGTTGACTTTGTGATTTTATTAAAGTTAGTTTGAATTAATGCTTTATATTGATGTTGGCAGGTTTCTAAATAAAATAAAATCATTATTTAATTCATTGTTGGCATTATGGAAGAATCATTTCATTTGCAAGATATTTACCAGTTTACTATTGGAAAAAATCAATATGGAAGAAGAGTTTAATTTGGAAGATATTTACCAATTTAATGTTTGCAAAAATCATTATGGAAGAAGCATTTCATTTGGAAGATATTTACCAGTTTATTGTTGGCAAAAAGTATTATGGAAGAAGTGTTTCATTTGGAAGATATTTCAGTTACAAAGAAGTTACATGACTAAGCCAAATGAAAAGGGGGGAAAATGAAATGAAGAGTTTCCTTTATTGTTCAAAATCTTTAAAAGGCCATGGAAGCAAAGGAAATAGGGTTGGAATTTTTGAGAGCAGAAGCATGGGAAAAGAATTGGAAGATTTTTTTAAAGTTACTGCTATGGAATTCCTCACCTTGTAAACAAAGACAAAATATTTTGAATGAAAGTTGTATTGAATATTTTTTTCTTCCATATATTGATTTCATTAGATGATGTTTATGCATGTTAATGGTTGCATCATTTAAGGCTATGAATGTATGGTTTATTTCCTTAGACTCTCGCACTTAACCCAATTTAGATTGTGTGGATGCAGGTCTAATCAGGTTTTACTTTTTTTAATGTTCATGATCTTCTCTTTTCTGCAGGACAAGGAGGAATAAAAATTTACAGTAGCTCACCTTCATTTATTTTTCGTATTTTTTTTGTTTTTGTTTTCGTTTTATTTCTTGTTCTCTAACCCAAAATGTTATTTTGTTTTGCAAAAAAAATCATTAATGAGGGTTTTGAAGTAATGAGAATATCCAAATAATTTTGTTCTTAAGGTAAACTAATTAAATTATTTGGGTGCATTTTAATTAAGGCATTTTGTTTAGGGTTCCAAAGTAGATTGTTGCACTCCACATATTTTATCATTTTCAAATTTAACAATGTCCACATTTTTTTAAGGAACTTTGCAACTTTTAAACTCTCACACAAGTTCACACTATTAAGAAGAAACTTGCAGTCGAAGGTCTGCATAAATTTACTTAAAAAGGGAATACATAATCCAAAATTTGCATTATTAAAAAAAAATTAATTAATTTCATTAATGTGAAAGAGGAAATCTTATTTTATAACTCCCAAAATTTTATTAAAATGAATCATTAAGGTGCTACTCTAAAGCTACTACTACAATGCAAAGTTAGATAGTAGTCTTCTTTTTTTTCTTTTATGCTCAAGAAGAGCTTTACTAAGGGCCAAGATAAAATAAATTTTGCATTCATAAGAGGGATTTACTAACTCCAATCTCACATTAAATCAAAGATAAAATGAAGTGGTTTTCCATAGTACTTGCTAACATCACACTTTAATTTAAAATAATAGGAATATGCTAACAACAAGTACTGACACCAATTTCACCTTAAATCAAAGATAAAATGAAGTGGTTTTCCACAACACTTGCTAACAAAACATTTTAATTTAAGATAAAAGGAATCTGCTAATAGGGATTCATGGGTAAATCACTTTGATAAATCAAAGATAAAATGAATTAGGATCAATTTCAATTATTCATTCATCATTTATTTTTGCACATAAGGGAAATCAAGCCCTTTAATGGACATAAAGCATTACAAATTACTTCATCAGAGATCCCTTGTTAACAGTTACTTGCAAAGCACTATGGTATTCTAAGCACTTGTTTTGACATGTTTTCACAAGCATACAAGCACACATATTACGTAAAAGGAACCTTGAAGAAATTTCAATTTCTTTGCAAGAGAGGGTTTTCTTGAAAAATCCTAACTATGAGTGTGATTTTACAATAGGGTAAAATTATCACTCAATGGAATTGGTGCTAGGAGGACCTGAATTGGTCATTTTAATTACTACTTAAATGCTAATTTTTTTTTTGATTGGTTGAAAGGGTGTTGAAAGGTCCCTGAACCTTGTACAAGAGGTTTTACATGATTTCCAAATCGACCGAGGTGGTCCAAGAGCTAAAGATCAAAGAATGAGCAAAATGCCACACGAGGAAAGGTGTCACGAAATCGCGACTAGTTTGGAAAATATGTCACAAAATCGTGACATGTTGCACCGTTGCATCCAAGAGAGGAGGAGATGTCACGAAATCACGATAAGAAGCAGCATCGAAGCCGAAGGAGAGAAAGTGTCGCGATATCGCGACAAGTTGCAAGGTTGCTGCCAGAAGAGAAGAAGTGTTGCGATATCGCGACATGTTGCAAGGTTGGTGCCAGAAGAGAAGAAGAGTCATGAAATCACGACAAGCAGCGTTATCACGGCCAAAGAAGAAAAAGTGTCACGATATCGTGACAGGTTGCAAAAATGCGATCGAAGGGAAAAGGTGTCGTGATATCGAGACATGTTGCAAATTCGTGCCCGAAGAGAAGAAGTGTCGCGATATCACGACATGTTACAAAATCACGGTCGAAGAGAAAGGATGTCGTGAAATCGTGACATGTTGCAAAAATGCGACCGAAGAGAAAAAGTGTCGCGATATCGCGACAAGATGGAAGACCGCAGCCGAAGAGAAAAAGTGTCGCAATATCGCGACATGATGGAAGACCGCAACCGAAGAGAAAAAGTGTTGCGATATCGCGACATGATGGAAGATCGCAGCCGAAGAGAAAAAGTGTCACGATATCGCGACATGTTGTAAGACCGCAACCGAAGAGAAAAAGTGTCACGATATCACATGTTGCAAGACTACGGTCGAAGAGAAAAAGTGTCACGATATCATGATAGGCTGCATCATCACGGCTGAAGAGAAAAAGTGTCACGAAATCGTGACATGTTGCAAAATCGTGGCCAAAGAGGAAAAGTGTCGCGATATCGTGACATGTTGCAAGAAAGTGGCCGAAGAGAAAAAGTGTCGCGATATCGCGACATGTTGCAAAAACGCGACCAAAGAGGAAAAGTGTCACGATATCGCGACATGTTGCAAGATCATGGCCGAAGAGAAAAAGTGTCGCGATATCGCAACATGTTGCAAAAATGTGGTCAAAGAGAAAAAGTGTCATGATATCGTGACATGTTGCAAGATCGCGTCCAAAGGAGAAAGAAGTGTCGTGATATCGCGACAAGTTGCAACCTCTCGGCTAGAGGGGAAAGGGATATCGTGATATTGTGACATGCTACAATTTTGCGGCCAAAGGTGAAAGTTGTTGCGATATCATGACATGTTGCCAAAACACGACCGAAGGAGGAGAAGAAGGAAGAAATGACGTGAAAACTCGACCAGTTCCATGAGCAAACCAAACCAGTCCCCTGCCAACCACTCACATTGTGCAGACATTGACACTTATAGAATCGTTCCTTAGGCCAATGGGAAAGGAGTCTCTCCAAACATGAATGTCAGATTCGCCTACTCCCTTGTTAGCAAGCCAGTTCGCAGCTTTGTTTCCTTCCCGATACTGATGCTTAATGACTAATTCTGGGTAATTGCCAATTAGTCCCTTGCATTCTTGAAAAATTGAAACAAGGGCCTAGGGAGGCACAAAAGTCCCATTGAGCCAGTTGATACAGTGTAGCGAGTCTCCTTCTATGATAATTTTATTGATGGTCAAACCTTCCAAGAGGATAAAGCTTTGGAGCAAAGCCCGAGCCTCTGCCATATTGTTGGATTGAATTCCTAGGTTTTGGGCAAAGGCCAAAATTATTTCTCCTCTATGATTTTTGAGAATTCCTCCTCCGCCAGCCGCTCCTAGGTTGCATTTGGCCGCACCATCGAAATTGAGCTTGTGCCACCCAGTAGGTGGTAAGACCCACTTGATGACAGACCTATCAACAGAAGTACGGGGCATGGTAGAGAAGTTAGAAAGATTGAAAAGTTTGGTTAGGTCCGATTCAAGGCCAGGAGGGGGGGTTTGGAAGATGAAACAAGAGAGGCATTCTCCATAGCAAGGGCCAATATTTTGGCAACAATAATCTTCTTATTAGTGGCTTGATTTTTGAAAATTTTGGCATTTCTCTCAAGCCATATCTGCCATAGGAAAAGGTGGAGGCAAGCTTGCCACATGAATTTAAGTTGATTGCTCTTGAAAGGCCGGGGCCATTGCTAAAAAAGGAGGGGAATGGAATGAGGGAAGGCTGTGAAGATGTCGAAGGTGTTAAGAACCTGGTTGAAAACTGCTAGAGAGAAGGAACATTCTAAAAAAACATGCGAAGTTGACTCACAGGCATTTTTGCACAGGATGCACCAATTGGAAATGAGTAACCCTCTGATTATCAAGTTGTTAGTGGTGAGGATTATATTTTGGATGGCCAACCAGCAAAATAATTTGACCTTAGGAATGATCTTGGGAACCCAAACCTAATTAGATAAGTCCCGACCATCATTGGGAGTTTCTTGACTATAGTAAGCTGATTTAACAATGAAATTCCCTGAATCTTCAAGGTTCCAGACCATGGAATCATCTTTGTGTGAGCTGGGGATGATGCAAGTCCTCAGCAAGTTTTGTAACCACATGAGTGCCTCGGTGATATGCCTAGGCTCGTTAAGATCCAGGCATTTCCATTCAGGTCTTATCTCCAAATGTGGCTTCAGTAGCCATCTTGAGCACTACAAGATGCGGATCTTGGCTAAGGTTTATCATGAATCCATGGGTCATCCCAAAAATGAATGGTCGTTCAAGTTCCTAGACACCACCTTAAGCCTTCCATGATGATCTTCCTTGTTTTGTGATGCCATTCCAGAAATGAGATCCGCTAGGAAGGTTGTGCTCTCCAAGAAAGGAAACCTGATGGAGGTACTTAGCTTTGATGATGTCAATCCAAGTGACTTTTTCATTGATGGTAAGTCTCTAGGACTGCTTTTCAATGAGGGCCATGTGCATCTTCTTGATGTCTCTAAATCTGAGTCCTCCATCCTTTTTCTTGGAATAGACCCTATCCCAAGCAACAAGTGAAAATTTATTCTTGTTTTCGTTTCCCACCCAAAGGAATCTGCATTGAATTTGCTCAATTCTTTGGCAGATGGAAGCTAGAGCTTTGAAGATAGATAAGAAAAAAATGGGAATACTTTGCAAGCAAGCCTAAACTAGAGTGGCTTTGGTTGCCTGACTAAGCATTGAGCTTTTCCAACTTGCAAGTTTCTTGTTGAGGCGATCTAAAATAGGGTTCCACATAGCCGAGATAGATCTGCCATGGAAAAGCGGTAATCCAAGATAAGTAGTTGGAAGGCTCCCAATGATGCACCCAAGGATCTCAGCAATCCTATTTTTCTTGTGAATGGGTGAATTGAGAAAGTATAGCTTGCTTTTGAGGTTGTTGAATTTTTGGCTAGCTACCTCTTCATAAGAATTAAGAATGTTCTTAATGATTTTTGCTTCAGGAACGAAAGCATGAGAGGATATAATAGTATCATCCATAAACTGTTGATGGTATATGGCATTGGTTGTTGAGGCTGGTTTGATCCTAAAGATGAGACCACTGTTGCAGGAAGCTGTAAGGGTTCTTCCAAGGGTTTCGAACAAAATGATGAAGAGAAAGGGGGACAGAGGGTCCCCTTGGCGGATGCCTTTAAAACTTTGGAAGAAAATTGCAGGTGAGCCATTGATAAGAACATAGAACCAAGCAGTCGAGATACATTCATAAACCATCTTGATCCATTCTTTATGAAACCCAAACTTCTCTAGGACCTCGAACAAGAACTTCCAGGAAACCTGATCAAAATCCTTGTTCATGTCAAGCTTAAGGAACATGTTGAGTTTTTTATTTTTAGATGCCGAGTGGGCCAATTCATGGACGGTTATCACTCCATCTGCAATGAATCTGCCTTTGACCAAGCTCCCTTGGCACTGATCAATGATGGAGGGAAGGATGTATTTCAACCTATTTGCCATAACTTTGGTGATAAGTTTGTAGATGACACTACAGAGACTAATCGGTCTAAAATCAGAGAGAGAAGCACGATCATTGGACTTGGGAATTAAAACAATGAAGGTGGAATTGGCCTCTCTCGACATCTTTTTGGCTCTTTGGAAGAATTTAACCACAAAAACGACATCAGGGCCCATAATATCCCAAAAGTGTTGAAAAAACTAAGGTGGGAAGCCATCGGTTCCAGGGGCCTTATCAGGTTCCATTGCAAACAGAGCTTCTTTGATCTCCTCTTCAGTGAAGCATTGAAGCAATTTCCCATTATCATCGTTAGACACCAACTTTGGGATGTTCTAAAGCAGAGAACTTGCTGTGTGGGGATGGCAGTCAATGCTTGGTCCTAAGATTTCCTAGAAGTGGCGCACAGCTTCCTATTTGATAGATTGGATGTCAGAGACAATGGATCCATCAGCCTTGGTCAGCTTAGAGATTTTATTTGAGCCTCTATGACGCATGGTGGAAGCATGGAAAAACTTTGTGTTGGTGTCTCCTTCTTTGAGCAAGAGGTTTCTAGATTTTTTCCTCCAGTAGGACTCTTCCTTAGCCAAGGCATTGTGAAAGTTTGAAAGGAGGCTTTTTTCTTCCATGAAATTTTTAACCCTCAGATCTCCTCCCTGAATCAGAATTTCCACCCTTTTTAGCTCATCCATCAGATGCTTTTTCTCGGTAAATAGGTTGCCGAAAACATCCCTATTCCAGCATTTCAGCTTGAGTTTGACCGCTTTGAGTTTGAGGAATAGATTCATGATAGGGTTTGGACAAAGGTTTTGCTACCACCATTGTCGAATACACCGACCTAAATCTGGATGAGTGACCCACATCTTTTCAAACCTGAAAGGGGTTTTGAAGATTTGTTAGGGTTGGGAACAATCCAAAATTAAGGGGTTGTGATCGGAGCCAATTTTTGGGTGGCTATGAAGCCTGGCATCGCCAAAAATAGGAATGAGTTCTTTGGATAAGAGAAATATGTCAAGCCAAATTTGGATCTGATGGATGCCTGCTCGTATGTTGCTCCATGTGTAGTTGGATCCTTGGAGCGACATGTCCATTAGCTCGTTGTGGTTGACAAAAACGTTGAAATATTCTATGCATCTACTGGTGATCGGATTGCCTCCTTGCTTATCAAACAGGTGAAGGGGAGCATTGAAGTCACCAAAGAGCATCCATGGAAAGTCTACAAAGTTGTTGCGCATTGCAGAAATGTTATCCCACAGCAGTCTTCTGTTGACAGGACTGTTAGGTCCATAAACATTGGTGGCGATCCATTGGAGGTTAGTGACTTTATTGGTAAACAAAATGTTGATGGTTCTGTCAGAGACTGAAAGAACCCTCCCATCAATGGTTGTCAGATCCCACAAAAAAATGAGACCCCCAGATGCCCCTAAGGAGGGACAAAAGGCAAAATTATTGTTTTCCCAAATTAGCTTGCAAACTTGAGTGCTACTATTCTCGTCAAGTTTGGATTCTTGAAGGAACATGATATTTGGTTTTAGGTTTTTTCTTACTGATTTAACAGTTCTCTATTTAGCAGTTCCGTTGAGGCCTCTGACATTCCAAGAGACGAACTTCATCGAGTTGATTTGGGGTTTTCTTTGCGGCCTCTGCCTCTCCCTTGAGACGGAGTAAGTTTGGGTCTAACTTCATCCTCATCTTGGTGGGTGGGGTGTTAAAAAATAGGGCCCAAGGAGGTAGGCACTAAGCCATTAGCCATTTCGATCTCAAATGCTTTGGCAAGATTTTTTTCATTTGACGGTCGTCCCCTTCTCTATTCTTTGTTGACGTCAACTTTGGGTGCAAGAATGGGAGATTTCAGTGGGCTGGATGTTTGGAGAATGTCGATGGAATCAGTCCTAGGGGCAGTTCGATGGGGGGATGGAGAGCAGGGAGACTGGCATAGGGCAACAGACTCAAGGGAAAGGGAAAGAGGATGGCTTTGAGTCGGGGGAAGGGGTGGGAAGGGAAGAGGAAGGTGAGAGGGACTAGAATCGGTGGGTGAGTTTGGAAAGGTCATTGCAGACTTTCCTTTGGACAAGGGAGACTGAATCAAAGTGGGTGTGGACGAGACGGTTAGATCTATGGGAAGGTCATCGAAGATGTCCTCTCTAGTATGAAGATTATTTAAGGGAGAAAATTGATTAGAACAAGAAGGCAGAGCACTTACATTGTTGGGTTTTGCATGATTTGAAGTAGAGGTTTTAGGAGGACCTGCAGATCGGCCACGACCCCGACCAGAAGCCTTTTTTTGGGTGTTCAAGATCTGAGAATCCTTCTTTCGGCCCGAATCACTGGGGATTTCTTTTTTCTAGGAAGGGCATTGAGAAGCCAGATGGCCCTGAGTATTGCACTCCAAACAAAAACGGGCTTGTTCTTGTACTCAACTCCTTGACGTCTTTTATAGCTCTCATAGTTGATGCTGATGCAGGTAGGCAGAGCTGAATCCAGATTAGCCATGACACAGACATGAGCATAGGTCATTCTGGTTCTGGCTTGGGTAGCAGGGTCAACGGTGACCAAATCTCCAATCGGTTGAGTGATGCCTTTGAGTGCATCGTTGTAGAAGAACTATGGGGGAAGCCCATGGAGTTTGATCCAAATCGGAGCAATGTTGATAGACTGAGTCTCAGGGTCAAAGTCTTCCCCCCATCTCTGCAGAAACAGGCTACGACAGCCGAAAACCCAAGGTCCTCTAGTAAGAATGCAGTGGGTGTCAAGGGCATTATTTAGCCTTATGAAAAAACCCCTAGGAAAGGCCACTAACTCCAAGCTGCCTAAAAGCCATCATTTGGAAAGAGCCCACTTGAGGATAGTTTCCATATCAGGTCGAGCACCGACAAATTTCCCAACAAGAGAGAGAGACTCTTGGAAGATTAGTGGCTCCATAACCTCACTCGGGAAAGAGACTTCAGTGCCCGTTATAGAGAAGGGCAAAGGAGTTTGGAAAGAAAACGCTCCTGACGAAGACCTAACTTTGTCCGCAAAGGACAAAGACCAAGGAGGTGCTTTGGAAGGAGAGGAGGGTGAAACCCTAACGTTATCAGATGTCGGTTTCACCATGCCGTTTGGGTCTTCATCGTGAATCTTGTTGAGTGGGCCTGCAGTAGGCCCAACACCACCTGTAGGGCCCGAGGATAATCCTGCCACACCAACTCCCTCCAACGTCCCTCCAACGTCGCCATCGCCATCGCCATCGTCCATCATCACTCTCGCTCCCGTTCCTGCCATAGCTAGGAATATTGAATGCTAAATTGTTCATGTTTCTTTGAAAGGTTTATTTGAAGGTATTGGTCTTGACTAACAAGGTTTTGTTTATAGGTGATCACATTCCTTGATTGGAAACCTATTTATTTGATGATGCATTGAGGCTAACATTTTGCAAATTGGAGAATGTTTTTTAATGTCATGGTTTAATTGATGCATATATTTTGGTTGATTGTTAGTCATTTCATGCTTATCTGCAAGATATATTTCTTTGACTAACAAAATTGATACTAAAGTTATAGTCTTTAAGGTCCACTAATGGCATTGTTTACTTCAACAAGGGTAGGAATTGCATCC
Organism: Wollemia nobilis; assembly: GCA_028583015.1. NCBI lineage: Eukaryota > Viridiplantae > Streptophyta > Pinopsida > Araucariales > Araucariaceae > Wollemia > Wollemia nobilis. The sequence continues at coordinate 5,225,235 of JAQPPZ010016867.1, forward strand.
TGGATAGGTGATTATTATAGTGAATTAAACATTCCTACCCATAAAATCCCTGAGGGTGTAGAAGATTATTTACCTGAGTTTAGACATAATGTGGCCTCGACTAAGGAATATATTCAGAGATACAAGGACATAAAAATCTATTTGTAAAATATGCATGAAGATGTTGCTTGTAGGTTGTTTTCATACACTTTGGATGAGGTTGCATTGGATTGGTACATCCATTTACCTCTAGATTCTAGCATGTCTTGGGATCAATTAGAGGTAATATTTCTCAACCATTTTGGAAAACTAGTTGACCCGGATATGATACTAAATCAGTTTATCTCTATTTGTAAAGAACCTAATGAATCCGTGAGTCAATTTAATGATAGGTTCCATAGGTTGTATACCGATATGGAGACACATTACATCATTTTAGAATAATAAGCCATTCAAATATACCTAGAAACATTATACCCATTTCTAGGGAGAATTTGTAAATATCCATCCTTACACAAAGTCTACGATGAGGCAATAACAGTAGAACAATGGTGGATTTCAAATGGTATTGATATGGGTTGATTATCATTACTTAACCCTAAGGATCAAAAACAGATACCACCCATGAGTTAGGTTGATGCACAACCTTCCCCCATGATGAATTGTTCTTCAAAAGTTATGGATTCCAACCAATACCAATCATCCAATCTAGCATACTTGAATCTAATGATATCTAATGTAGAAATGCATGAGTATTCAGATAATGGTGGAAACCTAGATCTCACTAGTATTGAAATATGTGATAGAATAGGAACTTCCATAGAATTAAATAAAATGATTAAAGTGGAGGATCAAGAAAGATAAGTTCCAAATAATGACCCAATGGAAATGAAAGGCTTAGAGTCATTATTTACAAGGGAGGATTGGAACAATTATAGAAATTTGAGTAGAAGAATTTATCCTATCCTAGAAACCCTTGAGCCACCAAAAATGGTTGAAAGTGAATTTGGAAAGGAATCAATAGATGAATCCAAATATTATGCGATAGAGTTTCATCCCATGGATTTAGATGATAATTATTATAATGGTTGGGGAAGATATGAGGAATTATTTATTTCTCATACTCCTACTGATGAAATTTCTATTGCACTTGATATGCAAGATGCTAAAATCGCTACCTCACATGAAGATATTGCAATTTCTATATAATCATAAAATGGTATGCCACTTGTAGAAATAGAGAAGGTTCCAAAAATTTGATCATTTTGAATATGATTTTATGGAACACATTTTAGAAATAGAAAGGGAAAAAATGGTAAATTTTTCTTATGATTCATCTACTTTGGATAAGGAAGAGGTAAAATCTTCTCTTTCATTCTGGAATACTAAAAATTTGGGTACAAATTCACATGATTGTCTTGAAGATTCAAATGAAGAAATACCATGGGTGGTTAACAAGGAATTAGAATTGACTTCTTTTCATCCAAAATAAAATGTTACTTTATTCAAAACAACTCAAGAGGTTGATCAGGAAGATGTGTTATTTAACACATCCCTTGCCCAATAATATTTAAGGTTTGAAAAGGATGGGCATTTTTTTAATTGGGTGCCTAATTTTGGTGTTTTTAAAAAGCAGGCAATTGATGAAGATGAAAGGCTACAAGATGAAAATGGTGGAGATAATAAGAAAAAATAAGAGATTACAATGGCTCACCAAGTGTTGGTAAATAAAATTATACAAAAGTTAGAATCTCATCATTTGTGTTCGACCATCCAAACTCCTGGTAAAATTTTACATAATTATTTGTTGAATTCGAATGTTATTAATGATGAAATGCAATTGGAGGTTAATAAAGAACTAGAGTGGATTGCTACTCACACTGCAAATAAGAGTGCTTTTTTGAATTAAATAGAGGTAAATGCTTGAAAATTACTAAATCAAGTTCATCAAACATTAATGATTGAATCTAGGATACAAACTTATAATGATCCTCATTTAGTAGATATCCTAGATGCTTGCATATTGTTGCATGAGTATGATTGGTATAAAGATATAAATAATGTCTTGGCTTCAAAAATTAAATAATATATGTTAGTTATTTTTACACCTCATTAAATCAGTAAAAGATAATTGAAAATCATGTATTCGCTTGCAATATTAATGAATCAAAGTCGCAACATGAGATTGCTAATATCATTGAATCAAATGGGTGGGGTGAGAGAGGTAAAATATAATTTTTTTTATTATGTGGCCTAATCTTCTTTTGGTTGGATTTATGTAAAGCTTGGCATGCATATCATGTTATATGTATTTTAAAGTGTGCTAATCATGTTTGGGACCTAGGGAAGAGATAGCCTAAATTTTGAATCATCTTGTATCATATTGTATACTATTGTATATAACTTTAGTTTTCATGCTTTTGTTTTAGTTTTATTGTTTTTTGTTTTATCTCTACTTTTTTGTTTTACAATTTTTGTTTTACCTTCTTGTCAGTTTACATTAGGTTAGGTGTTGGTTTATCTTCAAGTTTTGCTTTTCATATTTTCAAGTGGGTTTTGGGTTTTTTCCCTTGATTTGTGGTTGTGTTTTATGGTAGTTACTAATGTTTGGCCTCTTGACTATTTTTTGTGTTCCTTTGTCATGAAGGATGAATTGCCTATCATATGGATCAACTAAAATAGGATGAAATTGTTTAGTAATAATTTGTAGATTGTGGACTAAGATAGTGAATTTTGGAGCAATGAATTATTTTGCTAAAGATACACATGAACACATCATATTAAGGGGCATGCCTTGAAATCTTGAAGGATGAAGTCATTTTGGTTTGTAAATTAAGGCAAAAATTTTTATAGACTCTATATTTAGCCTTAAGTGGTCTCTAACCCAGGTGGCATACAAGTTTTGCAAGACAATATGATGCTTAATAATAATAAAAAAAGCAATGCAAAGGATCAATCAAACACATGGGTGATTCAAAAAATATCTACCGAGGCTATAGATGCATGGATGGTAATAGTGCAAGGTCTACAAAGGACCAAGGTTATCTCCACTGGGGCTATGGATGTTTGGATGGCAGTGGATCAATGCCAAGGTATATCTTTATGAGTGATATTTCTATAGCCTAAATACAAAAAAGGTGACGTAGTTCGAATGGTTTTCAAAAATGCAAAATGAAATAACTTTCACACACATTAAGCTAAAGCAAAGGGTTCATGTGTTTTCATTTGAAATTATCTACCCCACCTTCTTGGAGGTTGCTAGATGGTTTGTTTTCTAATCTTTGGTTTGTTTATTTTTAGAATTGGGTTCTTCATCCAAAATGCTCAAGAGCATTTCCTAGTAGAGTCACCATTTGTTGTGGCCATTGCACAACTAGCCCCAAAACTTGGGGACCCACCTTTAATTTTTGAATTTTTGTTGAATTTTAGTTTCTTTGCATGATAATTTTGATAGGATGGTGTGTTGACTAGTGTTTCCTTTTGGTTTCTTTTAAGTTGTCTAGTGTGTTGGTTAAGTTTTTTCTTATTAATTTTTTATTGTTTTGGTTAATTTTAATGTTTTGAATTAAACCAATTAAAACATTTGAAATTAATTAAATCAAATTTAAAATTAAAAAAAAAAAAAAGAGAAAACAAGTAAAATTTAAATAAAGAAAGAAAACAAAATAAAAATAGAAGAAAAACTAAAAAAAAAAAAAAAGCAAATAAGAATTATATATATATATATATATATATATATATATATATATATATATATATATATATATATATATATATATAAAATAAAATAAAAGAATAGCATTTATTTTTCTCATGGCACCCTAATATTTCTTTACATATTGGTTTGGTATTTTTTTTTAATTTGTGGAAAACATCCCAAAAGGGATGCCACTTTCGGGTAAGACCCAAGGAGGCAGGGGTATCCATTCCGCCAAAAACGCCCAGGACTCGGACCTGGCCTACCACCTTTGACATACTCAAGGAGCAAACAAACACACAAAACCAAATTAAAAAAGTAAATAACAACAAAAATAATAAAATAAAATAAAAAACATGCTCCTTGAGTGTGTCAAAACCAAAAGCACAACCAAACACACACAATAAGATAAAAGAAACCACAACACAAACCACATAGAAAAACACAAGAACCACATAATAAAACACAAACAAGACAAAAACAACAACACACTACAAAGACATAACCCAAAAAACATGAAAAATAAACACAACCAAAACCTAAAAAATAAAATAAAAATAAAAACAACCAACAACAGACAATAAACAAAAATAAAAAACATAGAAAACACTCACACATAAAAAAAAATGAAATAACACAAACAAAGAGAAACCCAAGAACAAGAACGAAAAAAAACACAAGAACAATAACAAAAAACATAAAAAAAAACAAAACAATAGAAACTCGAACAACAAAAAACAACACAAAGAACACAAAAACAAAACAAAACAAAAGAACCCACCCACCTTAAAAAACTAAACAAAGAAGACAAAAGAAAAAAAAATGAACAAAACAATGACCTACCTAGACCAGAAGACTATTAATGCAAGAATCAATAGAGGAAAAAAAATAAAGAATAGAATGAGCTAGGGAACTAAAAAAACTGAATGAACCAAAGAGAAACAAAAAAAAAAACAAGAAGAAACTAGGTACCTTCAGAACTGGAGCCATCCAAAGAAATGATAGAAAGAAGAGCTTCCCTAATTTGAGAAGCCCACCATATAGGAGGGTGGCCATAACAAGTAAGATCACCTTTGTCCAAAGCCCAATTAGCTAAAGCATCAGCACTCTTGTTTTGATCTCCGACCACATGATTGTAATCAACTTTCAAAAATCCCATCCGGATTAACTGAATCTTCTCAATAATTATTTTTATTCTCCAATCCACCTTATGATTCTTAGAAGGAGTCTTCAAGAGATTAATCATAAGTTGAGAGTCAGACTCAACTAACACCTTTTCCCATCCAACCATAGTAGCCTCCTGAATGCCTCTAAGGATACCATATCCCTCAACAAGGTTATTGGAAAGAATACCCAAATTCTCAGCAAAAGTAAAAACCAGGGAGCCATCCGAAAGTCTACCAATTCCTCCTACACTGGCTTTTCCAGGGTTCCCTCTAGAGGCTCCATCAGTATTGACTTTTCCAAAATCCTTAGGAGGAGATTGCCAATTTCTAGTCCTATCCATCTTACTAATCCTCACATTCCATTTAAGTTGGTTGCCCTTAGAAGGTTTAATATTCAATATTTGCATCACTTGATCCCATATTTGGTGGGAGTTTTGGGGGTGATTAAGGAGTTGATGGACTGATTCAACTAAGTTGGCTATGATCTTTTGCCAAATATAGTGAATATCCTTCCTATCTTGATTAAAAATTTGGTTGTTCCTTTCATTCCAAATATTCCAAAGAAGAATGGTAGAACCCATCCAAACTAATTGCCTAATAAAATGATCAACACCCTCTTGATTAGGCCAATCCCTCCAAAGTTGTTCAAAAGTGAAAAAATTGGACCACTGTAAGCCAAGTAAAGTTGCCATTCTCCTCCATAGCTCAGAGGCTAAAGTACACTCAATAAAAATATGGTTGATATTTTCTACATTCTTTTCACACATTTCACATCTAAAAGGGCCATGAAAACCATGCTTCATAAGTTTCTCACCAGTAAGAACCCTACGATGCAATAAAATCCAATTAAAGAACCTCACCTTAGGCCAGATATTTTGAGCCCATAATTGAGAAAATATGTCAGAAGAATGGTTGGGATTATTATGGCATAAGGTCAAATAACCTTGAGCAACTTAATACTCACCCTTAGTAGTGTTGTTCCATCCAAAACAATCTTTTTCATGGGACCAAGAGAGGGATCTCATATGAAGGATGCCTTGGATATCTTGTCTTTGCCTTCATGGGATTTGAATAGGCCAGTCCTCAATAGGGATCCAATATCTACCAACCTTTGAATTACCAGAATGGTACCGACAGTAATTAGCCACCTTTATCTAATTAGCTCGGTGAAGCTCCTCCATCCAAGGCCTCCAATCGGGAAACTGAGTTATCAAAGGCTTGTGACCATCCCAAGAATCTGTCCAAAAATTTGCATGTTGACCATTATGTATTGGTTTGGTATTAATTTCTATGTTGAATTTATGATTTTATTAAAGTTAGTTTGAATTAATACTTTATATTGAAATTGGAAGGTTTCTAAATAATAATAATAAAAAAATATTATTTAATTCATTGCTGAAAAAAAAAACGTTATGGAAGAAGCATTTCATTTGGAAGATATTTTCCAATTTATTGTTGGCAAAAATCATTATGGAAGAAGCATTTCATTTGGAAGATATTTACCAATTTATTGTTGGAAAAAATCATTATGGAAGAAGCGTTTCATTTGGAAGATATTTACCAATTTATTGTTGGCAAAAAGCATTATGAAAGAAGTGTTTCATTTGGAAAATATTGCACTTACAAATAAGTTATGTGACTAACTCAAATGAAAAGGGGGGAAAATGAAATGAAGAATTTCCTTTATTGTTGGAAATATTTAAAAGTCCATGGAAGCAGAAAGATTTAAAAGGCCATGGAAGCAAAGGAAACTGTTAGAAAATAGAATACTTGATATTATTCAATGAAATGAGCCTTGCTTAAATAGCAAAAGCATACAATCTGATCCATCGGATCATAACCAACTCAGCTAATCTCAACCACACAAACTATCCTAGTAACAACTTAGAATATAATTTATTATTCTAACACCCCCCTTAAGTGATACTAGGAGGTAGTGAAAAATAACAAAAGCAAACAAGTGGCATATCCACAAGTATAAGTCCCGGAAACAAGGCCTGATAAGGTACTCATGTACAATATGTGATCAAAAAATCTCTGCTGAAAGATGATGAAAAACCTCAAGGGAGAAAACCACCTACCAGAATAGAAATAAGAAGAAGGAGGAGGAAGATGTGCATGGAGGATGAAGGAAGATTCTCAACCCCCCTTAAGGACAACTTCCATCAAGAATCTTGCAAAGGATCCATAAGAAGTCTTAAAAAAATAGAGACTCATCACCGAAATGACTGAAATAATACTCCTAGACTGGTGCTTGTGACACAAATCAAGGTTGTGAACCATGAAAAAAAAATCACTAAAGAAAACCCCCTAAAACCAAAGTGTCTCACAAAAATAAGAGTGTGAAGATAGTGTGGAAAGAACCACAAGAATCGCAAGGGATGTCCAAAATTGACTCCACAAGCATAAGTATGTGGTTTCCACCTATATGAACACAATGGGCTAATAACAAGGTCCAAAAATATCTGGACAAACAACAAAAACAAGGGGAAATGAAAAAAAGGCACCAATGTAGCTTCAACATGTGCTTATGGTAATCTCCTCATCCTACCGAAATGCATGGGTAACTAGCCACTACAACCGCTAGGTGATATAGAGGAGATGACTAGATACTAGGATCACATTAACAAATGTATGGGAGTTTCGGGTTCAACCGAGAATGCACTCCATGATACAAAATTTTTAGATAAAAAAAACACAAGTTAAAGTACCTCACAATGGAAAATGGATACCACCAATGTGTCTGTCTCGAAAAAACATTTTCGATGACTATAAATACCCCTATGATCGGGTGTAAATGTGGTCTTCATCTGCAAGAAAAAATAAAAAATTTATCCTTTCCCTCACAAGGGAATGTTCCAAATTAATGGAATAAAGAAGGTTTACAAAAATCTCTCCCAAGAAAAAAATAGAGGTTACCAATGCTTTAATAAAAGCAAATATAAAAAATTTGCCCTCCCCAAAAACATGGGCATGGTCATGGCAAAATTTCCTCAATGATTTAATTGAAGGTGAAATATAACCTTCTCATATCATGAAGGTAATATTTATTTTTGAAAAAAATGTATTTAAAAAATGTATTATTTGGCCATTAAAGCATGGTCATGTATGAGCTCAAAAATATTTAGAAATGATGGTGCTGTCGTATCCCAGTAAAAATTTATCACTGTGTTATAGATTTGCCTCATGGCCACCTTGAAGAACGCACTCGTATCACTCTCCGCCATGATTTTTCTCTCCAACCTAAACCATCATGCTCTTTGCAGTATTTTCAAAAAAATATAAAATCATAGCAAATAAAAACCTCCCTACTCGATAGCAGACCATCATTCTCTCTACAACATTTACAGTGTTACAGGAAAAAAAAAACTTCAAATGAGCTGAAATCTCCCACTGAGCCCTCAATGGCTCAAAAAATAGCATGTTGATCTCACCAAAAAAAAAGAAACACAACGTAAAGTTTTTCATCCATCGAAAATAATTGATCGGGGCTATCCTCGATACATTGAAATGTTTCATATGGGCCCATGCAGTCTCAAACCACGACCCCAAAATTGTTGCCTTTATATCCACCAATCGCACCGCTATAACCATTACTGGAAAAAGCCATGGCCACCCTCAACCTCAGCTTCGGTCATCGCCCTGCCATTTTTGCATCATATATCATCTATCAATGTGCTGCCAACATGGTAGACGATAGTTGTAGTGGTAGGCTCATGCTCCACCACAAAAATATCTCTGGCTGTGCCACTCTAATCGTCATAGTAAACTGGAAAACTACTCAGATCCAAAACCAAAAAATAAAAAATCTTCCACCCACGTGATTTTTTCCACTCATAGAGAAAACAATGCAACTTGGTGTACTTCCATCAACAGTGGTGTAAGAATCTATGGGACATGGGGCACGATATCATACAGCTGCAAAACAAAATCAAGATGCAAACTCCACCATCCATGAAGACAACAGGTATCTGTTAAAAAAAAAAACAACACCACACCACATTGCATGTATTCTATTGTGACATATTTCAACGAAAAAACATCACTGGCTAGCATTGTTGTTAGGCTACTATGGAATGATTATTTTTCCTCCTCAATGGCAACAAAGAAATATGCAATGTCTTAACACACGACACCTTTAAGAGTATCCCCAATGGAAAGTTGTCATTAGCCTTGCAGACTCCTCCGTCTATGAACACTGCAATATCGCATTGCATCAAATAGATCTACGTACTCTTGCTACTGTAAAAATACTCCACAATCTTGCCCAAAAAATTGCTGCCAAAAATGCTGCGCTAATTTTTGATTCTCTCATTGATAAAGAGTAGTCATTCATCTATGTCAGGAAAGTAAAAAACAATGTGAGATCACATTGGAAAGATAATGTGCCAACTAAGGATTACTCTCCAAAGTGTTCCTCCACCACCATAGCAATGGAATTCCTTAACTTCAGTCGAATTTTTTAGCAAAACATCAACCTGCAACACTTAAACAAGAAAAAATAAAAAATGATCTTTGCACTATCGTCGCACTATCGCACAATCTATTGCCTCTTCTTGCCACTGCTCAAGCATTCTTACTCATGTATCAACACCACCATCCATTCACAGTGGCACACGAGGTGTGCGAAAACATGCATCAAAAACTGTTGAGAGAATGTACAAAAAATAAAAAATCACCAGTCTTAGAGAGTGGATTTTCATGATAGTGTGGCTAGAAGAGTATGATGATCTCCATGACATTATGAGGACCATAGATATACGATGAGCGGTGTCGTAACAAAGATTTAAATCACTACAAATTATTGAATGCATTTACTAAACAGATCACACTCCAAATGCAACATGATTTTGAAACTTTTGAACTCTACAGGACTGCCCGATATTGTCCTTCACATGGTTGAGCAGATGTGGATGTCAATCATAGGGGCCCATGCCTTCAGTGCATTTTTACAACATCAATCACATGATCAATAGGTATTTCCATGACCATTCGCTTGAAATCGATGTTGGATATGTGAATATGACCTTCACTTTGCCTGCGTGATAAACTAACTTCTGTGTTGGTGCTCCGATTTTTTACCAACTAAAACAAGCATCATAAGATCATTCACGAACTGGTTCTTTCAAGAATTATCATGACGCAATGTGTGAATGACTCTAGCATCATCCGCAAACATCATATATAATTTTTTTCCAAAAATAACAAATAAAAGACCCCCTAGATCTCACTTGAGGACTTTCAAAACTTTAATAGGGATGTGTCATTATCATTCTGCAAATCATGTAAGTTGTATCACATAGTTTGAACATTCAACGCCCTCTGGATCAATAAATAATCAACTAAATTATGACAATTGGGCTTACATTAATTTAGTTTAATGCACCATCATTTCTTCAATTTGAAGTTGTTCCATAACCTGCAATCAACGAGAAATAGCAAAAATTTACGATAAAAAAATTTGGTGGTCTCCACAGTTTTAAGAATACTCATCGATGTGGAAAAAAATAAATATGGCACACTTTGGAAAAAATCTCCGTAGGCCCGAGCTGATCCCAGAGAGTTTGGGATGTGCACCACATTCATTGCAGAAGGTGGGCATCATGAACCAGTTTCAACCAGTTATCAATGCTACCAAATGTGTGCTAAAAAATCAATGTTGTGCAGTATCAAGAGCAATGATGGGGTGATCATTGCACTATCTTACTACCTTCATTCATACATATGAGCATCGATAGCTTTCTAATCAATGAAGCTAATGATTCATCCCATCACTTCGAAAAACCATATAAAATCCATAAATGTGACCTTATCATAACTCCCTGTCTATGATGCAGCCCAAGGCGATCATAGCTGTAAACAAAACATGAATACATGTTTTGTTTACCACTGAAAACTACAGTCAAAACTAGACGTTGCATATCATAGCACCCGAATAAAGAAAAAATGTGCAATAGTAAAGAACATAAACAAACAATTAATCTTCTGATACCATGTTAGAAAATAGAATACTTGATATTATTCAATGACATGAGCCTTGCTTAAATAGCAAAGACATACAATCTAATCCATTGGATCATAACCAACTGAGCTAATCTCAACCACACAAATTATCCTAGTAACAACTTAGGATATAATTTATTATTCTAATAGAAACAAGGTTGGAATTTTTGGGAGCAGAAGCACGGGAAGAGGATTGGAAGATTTTTTTAAAGCTACTGCTATGGAATTCCTCACCTTGTAAACAAAGACAAAAGGTTTTGAATGAAAGTTTTTATTGAATATTTTTCTCCTCCATATGTTGATTTCATTAGATGATGTTTATGCATGTTAATGGTTGCATCATTTAAGGTTATGAATGTATGGTTTATTTCCTTAAACTCTCGCACTTAACTTGATTTAGATTGTGTGGATGCAGGTCTAATTAGGTTTTGTTTTTTTAATGTGCATGATCTTCTCTTTTTTGCAAGAAAATGAGAACTAAAAATTTACAGTAGCTCACCTTCATTTTTTTTCTGCATTTTTTTGTTTGTTTTTGTTTCCATTTTATTTCAAATTCATTTTATTTCTTGTTCTCTAACCCAAGATTTTTTTTTTTATCTTTTTTTTTTTTGCAAGTTTCAATCAAGCACTCAAAGCCCTAAAATGCTATTTTTTTTTGCACAAAAATAATCATTGATGAGGATTTCAGAGTAATAAGAATATCCAAATAATTTTGTTCTTAAGGTAAACTAATTAAATTATTTGGGTGCATTTTAATTAAGGCATTTTATTTAGGGTTCCAAAGTAGATTGTTGCACTCCACATATTTTATCATTTTCAAATTTAACAATGTCCACATTTTTTTAAGGAACTTTGCAACTTTCAAATTCTCACACAAGTTCACACTATTAAGAGGAAACTTGCAATCTAAGTTCTGTATAAATTCACTTAAAAAGGGAATACGGAATCCAAACTTTGCATTATTAAAAACAAGCAAATTAATTTCATTTAATGTGAAAGAGGAAATCTTATTTTATAACTTCCAAACTTTCATTAAAATGAATCATTAAGGTGCTATTCTAAAGCTACTACTACATTGCAAAGTTAGATTTTAGTTTTCTTTTTCTTTTATGCTCAAGCAGAGCTTAACTAAGGGCCAAGATAAAATTAATTTTGCATTCATGGGAGGGAATTACTAACTCCAATATCACATTAAATCAAAGATAAAATGAAGTGGTTTTCCACAACACTTGCTAACAACAAAATTTAATTTGAAATAAAAGGAATCTGCCAACAACAAGTACTGACTCTAATTTCACCTTAAATCAAATATAAAATGAAGTGGTTTTCCATAACACTTGCTAACTAAACATTTTAATTTAAGATAAAAGGAATCCACTAATAGGTATTCATGGGTAAATCACTTTGACAAATCAGAGATAAAATGAATTAGGATCAATTTCAAGCATTCATTCATATTTTATTTTTGCACATAAGGGAAATCAAGCCCTTTAATGGACATAAAGCATTACAAATCACTTTAACCATAGGCCCCTTGTTAACAGTTACTTGCAAATCACTAAGGTATTCTAAGCACTTATTTTAACATATTTTCACAAGCATACAAGCACACATATTAAGTAAAATGAATCTTGGAGAAATTTCAATTTCTTTGCAAGAGAGGGTTTTCTAACAAAATCCTAATTGTGAGTGTGATTTTGCAATAGGGTGAAATTATCACTCAACAAGGAGATGCAAGAGGGAGGTAATGGACACCTGAGGAAGTAGTGGAGATAAAGGAAAGGTAGCAAAATTTGAAGAATATTGGTAAAGTTAAGAAAAATCTGCAACACAGATGCTTCATATTGTGTTTGTTCTATTCTAGATTATTTTCTACGTTGTTGAGAAACATATATTTTTTTTAAACGAAAAACCCCTTATGGGGCCGCCTTGGTCTAAGAGACCATGAATAGGGGTTCTACACCATCAAAGTCACCTGCGAGTCGCACCCAACCCTGCCCGCACCAACATTATCAATTGGATTTTGGATACCCAATTTAGCTTTTTGGTAGGGTGGAGATTTGAACCTGGGACCTCCCTTGGAGGATTTCCCTCTCCTCTCCAACTCACCTACAACACCGGGTTTTTGAGAAACCTCTTTAATTTTAATGTTGCCTTGTTAATTTATTGTTGGTTGCATTTGTGGTTTTCTTTCATTGGTTTTTCAACATCAACTTCATGTTGTGTTAGCCTCTAGTTTATGTGTGTTACCTTGGACAATGGGTTTCCTAATGTAGTACCCTATGCTTGCTCTTTCATTGTTTGTTTTCATATTGTTTTACGTAACTTAATTTACCTATGAATTTTGTATGAAGAGTCACTCTGGTTGTTGTGCTTGTGGCCTATTTTGTTATTTTTTGGATGAGCACCCTTTCATTTTTCTTTGTTTTACATGAAGAACATCATGCTTATGTTGATCCTTTTTCTCTTTCATAGGATGGTGGGTGATGTCCCATTGAAAACCCTAATTTTTGTTGCTAGGTTGGCCTTCACATCCTTACATCACTTTTCAAGCTATGCTTTAGTTTATGTCATTATTCATTTGCTTGTTTGACATTCTATTTAACCTTTGCATGTCTTTGATCATGGGTAGAATTAGGTTAGCTTGGTAATTGAATATTTTGCTTTATGAGTTAGCTCGTGGTCAGCTAAATTTTGTAGTGAAGGTTTTCTTACAATTATTATGGTTGGCTTTATGACCTGTTAGTGCATTTTTGCTTTAAGGGGTTGCAATAATTTAGTTGGATGTTTTCCTTTAATTAAACTACATGATTATGATTGGCACTGAATTTAAATGTAAACTTATATATCAAGTTGTAGAAGCTCATTTTATGTTTTGACTAAGACTGAAATTTCAGGGCTTTTGTTAAAGATATAACTTTACCTTTGTTTATTCTAAACATTCTAGGAATTGGGAGAGAAAATGATAACTTAGAGGTATCTTTATTTTAATATTTTATTACTTAGATGGTTTTGTAAAAGAAAGCTTATTTTAATTATGCTTGAGATCCTTTTGTAGGTTGGAGTTTTATTATTGTTAAAGAAAGCTTGATGTTAGAATAAGAGCTTTAATATTTGTTAGTTGTTGTAAAGAAAGTTTATTGTTAAAGGAAGTTTTATGTTAGACTAAATGCTTTAATATTTCTTAGTTGTGGAAGGAAATTTTAGGTTAATGTATGCTTTATGGTTTTGAAAGGAAACTAATGTAATGATTTTCGAGACTCTTGTGAGTTAGGGAATCATTATATAGAAAATATATTTATAATGATTCCTGAGATCTAAGTGGATTAAGGGATCATTGTAAAGAGAAGTATGGGATTCTCTTGCATTATTATTGAATGTTGTTTTGGATTTATTAGAGAAGATATTTATAATGACTCATGAGATCTGTGTGGATTAAGGATCATTATAAGGGGAAGTATGGGCTTCTCCTAGATTGTTTTGGAATTATTTAATATTTGAGTTGTTTAAATGGATGGTGCTTTTAAATGAAAATAAAGATAGCTTGCTTGTTGAGCATGGTTGTTGCATAATAGAGTAAGGCATGAGTTGAGATGCATTGCATTTAGAGCTATTATGATCCCTAAGTAATCTCCATAATTGGTGGGTGGTTTCCATCAAAGAAGCTTGTGAACTTAGATGGTAGAAGACCCTAGAAGATGATTGTAAACCCTTCAAGATGATATTGTTGTAAATAAGCAAAGACTTATTTTTCTTGAAAGAATTGTAATCTTGACTCTTGTTTATAGGAATAGTATGATGCTTCTTTATGCAATGAATATTTACTTTAATATTGTTGAATGGTGTTGCTTTAAGTATGGAAATCTGGGGTCTTGTATTGAGTTAAGCTTTTAAATGTTGTTTATATTACTAACTTGGAGTTGAAATCTTGAGTAATATTTGGAGATGGTTGTTAATATGCTTCCTTTGACTATTTGAAATATATGCTTATGTTAGAATTTTGAGTTATCTTGCTAATGCATAAATGTTTATGGAAATATTTTATGTTTCAAGTTTTGTTAAGAGCATAGTTTATGGTTAAGAGGAATTCATCTTATGCTTTTCATTTGAGATGAATAATGCAATGTGTTTTTATGCTTAATGCTTTGATTTAGATTTATGATGTAATCATGTTGTTATCTATCCTTGGGGTGGGTAGAATTTCCTCTTGTAAACCATGAAATCCAATCTTGGAAGGAGTTGCGTGAATGCAATAGCCAGGTAGCCAAGAGTCCTAGAAGGAGTTATGAGAATGTAATAGCTAGGATATTATGAACCTAGAAGGAGTTGTGTGTATATAATAGCTAGGGTACTTATGAGTGGGCATACCTTGATCGAGTAGGATAAATTCTATGGGAAAACCTATTCACAAGATAGTAGTGGTGGCTCCTTGATCACGTAGGATCAAGAGATCATGTTAGTTGTCATTAAAGTGGCAATAACCTTAGTTAGACCATAGAGGTATGATAACTAAGAACCAAGGATCTACATTGAATAACATATCTAGGAGGAGCTAGATTCAAGTTAGGGAATTTATATACCATTTAAGTGTTATGGGCCTTAAAGGGTAATCCTTATGTTATGGTCATATGGTCCTATATTGAGAAGGGTATAGGAAAGGTGAGAGGACCACTTATGGTGTCCTTATAAAAACGTAGGTTTAGTAAGTTGAAACCTAAAAGACATGTGAGTTTGCCTCTCTTTTATATTGAGTTTCATGTATAGTGACTTGGAAACTCAAATGTGGTGAAGCCTTGTATGCTGAAATAAATTATTAAGGGTGTTTCCATTAAGAGCCTGTATTTGTAAGTGCTCTAAAAAAATGGGTTGGTAGATTTTGGGTTGTTACATCAACAGCTGAAAATGTTGGTATAAAGGGGTATTTATACCCAAATATGATATGATCTTAGGTTAAGGTTGTGATACTGACCTTTAGGAATAAAATATTACAAAAAATATAGAAGCATCCTTTTCAGGGTTTACATGAGCCTAAAGGGTAAATATTACGAGTACAAGTACAAATAGTTACTTTTTTATTCAAGAGAATCTTAATCACCACATATTCCAACATCCCCCTTAAGGTAAATTGGGAACATGGAGTGAGACACTTAATTTGCATCCCCCTTTAAGGGATAATTTCCAACTCAAATAAGCTCCTACATGCACACAAAAGTGATCTCAAGCATGACCTTGGTTAAGATATCCATTAACTACTCTGATGAGGGTACAAACACTAGATCTAGCATCCCATGAGAATGAATCCATATCAAAAAGAGTATACATATCATTATGTGCTTTTCCATGGATGAACATTAGATTGCATACAAGTCGGATAATACTCTAATTATCATATTAAAGGGTGACTAGAAATATTTGAATAATTTCAATCTCCTTCAAAATAATTAGCATCCACCAAAGATTCTAAGAAACTTCGGGTGCTTTCTGTCAACACCAGGCACCTCTAGGTGCATCCCTACCAGGTCTGCAAACCCATAGGCATTTTCTATAGCCACCAAGTGCTTGCGGGTGTTTTACGTAAGCCCTTCTAAAATCCCCCTACCATTCAAGCGATGTTAGGGCATGCCTTTGCCATTGACCTGCAACAAATCTAGCTATCGAGGGACAACCAAAAAGTAGCAAGGTAAATTATTCTATCTTTTATTTCATTTCAATATCTTTAGATTTAAATGCAAGTTCATTTATCAATAGCTAGCCAACCTACTAGAGTCTTTATACATTCCATAGAATTTTGGTGGTCTTTTGACTACCACAAAGTTTCAGTGGTGACTACTTGTATAGCTACAGGTATAGGAAAACCATATCCTTATTTTTAAAAACCATACTTAGAACAATGTTGATCTGCTTTTTATCGCATATATTTATATGCCATGTCCAAATTATCTTTGATATTTTGGAGTAGTTGTGCATGCTCCATGAGAATGGAATCCATTGCTTGAACCTTGGAACTACCCAGAATGTATGACAAAAGTGATGGTGGTGTTATCCATGAATTATTTTATATAGTGTCATATTAGTGTAGGAGTGATAGGAATTATTATACCACCACTTTTCCAAAGGAATCCGCTTGACCTAATGAGTTAGTTGCTCAAATGCAAAGCAACTTAGATAAATCTCTAAGCACTTATTGATAATTTTAATTGTTCCCTTAGTTTGTGGATGGTATGTCAAGATCATCTTGAGTTGCATCCCATGCAACTTGAATAATTCCTACAAAAATTATTATTGAATGTGGGATCACAATTGGATATATGGACTAGGGCATGTCATGAAGGTAAAAAATAGAATCAAGGAATAAATGGACAAAAATTAAGGCCCTGTAAGAGTGGTATAGAGAACAAAATTTGAGCATACATAGAGAGATGATCCACCATCATAAGAATTATTGTTTTACCTCCAAAATTTTGGAGTCTTTAATAAAATCCATAGAAATTTTTGTCCAAATGGTCTCTAGAATTGGAAGAGGGTGGACTATGTCTAGTGTACAATTTTTTTTACCCTTAATGCAATGGCAAGTGTTACATTTTGCAATAAATATTTGGATACCCTTTTTCATGCCTATCCAAAAAAAATGTGTATATAGTTTTTGATACATTTTAATGAATACTAATGTCCTACAGTTAGAGAAGCTTAAATTTCTTGTAATATGGACTCATAGAGTGGTAAATTTTAGGGAGAATGACGTAATCTTAGTATCATAGACATTGCCCATCCCATGTATATCTTGGGTGAGAGTTAGAATTAGTTTGAAGTTGCTAAATTATTGATTATATGATGGGATCTTGGGTCTCTTCTACTTGAAGCTAATGGGTCCATTGAGGAAGTGGACTAGATATCACCTAGCATACCCCAATCCTTGTATTGGTGAGATAGTGCATTAATGACTATATTTTTCTTGCCCTTATTATAAATAATCTCATAATCATATCCCAATAGTTTGGTAATCTATTTTTGTTTTTCGGGCATAAATATGCATTGCTTGAGAAAGTACTTAAGGCTATGGTGGTCTATTTTGATGGAAAAATATTGCCCAATAAGATAAGACATCCATTGGTTTACAACATATAGGATCACCATCATATCCTTATTATAAGTCAAATTTCCTAGGTTGTTTACCAATAGTACCTTACTAGTGAAGGCCAATGGCCACCCTTCCTACATAACCACTAATCTTATTCCACTTATTGGGGCATCGATTTCAACCATAAATGGCCTCAAGAAACTAGGTATAACAAGGATAGGAGTAGAGACCATAGCTTGCTTAAATAGAAAAAATGCATGTTTAATAAGTTTTGATCATGAAAATAAGTTTATATGCAACATAGTAGTGAAAGGGATGCAATATTTTCATAATCATGGACAATTTTTTGATAATAGCTAGTGAAACCTAGAAAAAATTGAAGACTTTTGTGAGTCTATGGTTTGGGCCATCATCATATGGTTTTAATATTTTTATGGTCCACCTTGATCCATTTTCCTAAAACTATATGGCCTAGGTATTTCATTTCCTGCATCCCAAAGGACATTTGGATTGTTTAGTAGGCAATTGATTTTAAGCTAGGAGTTACAATGTCTAGTATAAATGTTATAAATATTCCTTCCATGTATGACTATAAAATAGAATGTTATAAAAATTTGTGTAGAAATGGTTAAAATATTGCATTCATAAGACTTTGAAAGGTAGATAAAACATTGGTAAGACTAAATAGCATGGAGTTCAACTTCCCACAATATTATTTGATGACAACTTGAAGGAAGATCCAACTTTGAGAAGAAATGAGCACCATGGAGTTCATACAATAACTCATCAACAATAGGAATGAAAAATTTATCCTTGATGGTAACTTTGTTGAGTTTTTAAAAGTTTACACATAATTGCCAAGAATCTATTGGAAGTATAAGAGATGTTTATTATTGAAGTATGAGTATACACACACACACACACACATAGCAGGAGGTATTAGGGTTTGAAGAAAGGAAAACCCTAACCCTAACCCTAATCATGAGGTAAAGTGCACATGAATATTCTAACATCCCCCTTAATGTGCACTTTTATAAATAAAAACATAAGTCAACATCCCAAACGATGTAATAAATCTAACACAAATTATAAAAACAACTATGAGTTTTACATTGGTGTCATGAATGTGATCCCCCTCATGGTGAAACTCATCTAGAAGGTGTAGGTATTTGTCAAAAATAAGTTTAAGAAATTTGAAGTGTAAAAAAAATTATTTAGTCTTCATATGGTGATGAGATCTAGGTTGATGTCTCTATAGTCTTCAGATAGAGTCTAGTGTCAAGATTCTATAGTCCCTAGAAAAATTTGTTGATGTAGAGTGCCTAAATTTTGTAGTCTCTAATCAAAGAAGTGAAGGCTAGTTTATGTGGTTTGGCTCACAATGTTGTTGTTGGTTAACGTAGTTTAGCTCACTATGTTGTTGTTACAATGCTTTTGTTTTGAGTATCAATAAGTCACAATAGACTTTGAAAAATGTGGAATGTGACGTTTCCACTAAATTATGCTTGAAAAATGTTTTTCGATGAGTATAAACAAGGCTATACTTGGGAAAAGGCGATTTGTAGGAGACCTATCTGGTGGGCTCTGTGGGGATGGCAATAGTTTCTTGAGGAGGTATGAACAACTAGAGGAATGTAGTGATGGCATCGGGTCCGTCACAGAGCGTGCATGCTAGGGCTGGTATTTCTTTTAAAAATGATTGGAAGGAACAAAATTTCCCATTGCATGCCAGGAATAGCTTGTTAAAGAACAATGGATGTTTGGAACGATGTGAAGCCAGGCCGGTTCTAGTGGTTCAACCAGACTCGGTGGCGGAAGATGTGGAGTATTTAACCAAACATGCACTTATTGGTAAATTTATGGGCATCCAAATTTCTCTTCCCTTTGTGGAGGCTTGGGTTAGGAAGACTTGGAACCCTGAAGGTGATGTGGAGGTGATGCTGAGTGTAAATAGCTATTTTATGGTGGTTTTTTCTTGTCTTGCAGATTGTAACAAAGCATTTGAAGGAGGTCCCTATTTTTGTAACCAAGCGGGACTCTTTCTTAAACCCTGGCATGTGGGTTTCAACCCATCAGAGGAGCGACCGTCATGGGTTCCAGTGTGGGTTCGGCTTTCGTGGCTCCCATTGGAATTTTGGAGAAATGACATCTTGCATATGATTGCCCTTCTACTTGGGAAGCCGGTTGGGCCGTCACGACAAACACTGGATAAAAAGGTAATCTCTGTTGCCCGTATCTGTGTTGAAATTGATTTAAACAATCCTATTCTAGATTCTATTGAAATATAGTTAAGATCAACCAAATGGGTTCAAAAACTTGACTATGAAGCTCTCCCATTTCGTTGACGGATTTGCCATGAATATGGCCACTTACAAAGAAAATTCCCTAAGTTTGTCCTGCCTATGGCTTCAAATCCTGGGCCCTCTTGAGCTGTACAAAATATGGATAAAGGAAAAGCCCCGATAAAGGAGGGGGATCAGGATAAGGAAGGCTTTGTTACGGTAAAACCTCGAAATAAAGGAAGAAAGGCAAAAAGAGAAATTAAGGATAACCAGCCAGATGCTCAGCTCAACCGTTTTGAAATTCTAGAGAATCTTGATCAGTGCGTGGAGATACCTGAAACATCGCTACCTATTATAGATATAACAGGACCAAATCAGTTGTCTCTTCATGAGGTGGAACCAAGGGAACCAGATATAGGGGGTTTAAATGAAGAACAAAGGGCTTTGGTTCCAAGTATAGGTGATATGGTTGGCCCTAGCCTTGGAAGTGAAGTTATATTAGAAAATGGCACAGATTTAGACATGCCCTCTCCTACCCAGGCACTGATGCAGTCATCCATGGACTGTAAAAATCCTACAATGCTGGGATTGCAGCATAAAATAATTAAAAAAAATGCTTCAGATAAGAATATGAAGGTGGGTCGAAAGAAAGACTAGGATAAAATTAAGTTAATGGGGGAGACTTTGGTAGAGTCAGGTTTGGTGAGAACATTGGACTCCCATTTTTATAACCCCAAAAAATGATAGTACTTTCATGGAATGTAAGGGGGTTGAACAACATCCCCAGACAAAAAGTTGTTCATGATTTGATTCGTGTTCATTCTTCGGATGTGGTTTTTATTCAGAAGACTAAATTAGCTATTGATAGTTTGTTCAATATTGCTCCCAAGTTGTGGAGAAAGGGGCAATGTCAGTGTATTGGTGCATGTGGATATCTTTGGTGGCCTTGCTTGTTTATGGGATCCAGTTAAGATCTCTCCTCTTACCTGGATTTCCAGCAGTGGTCTATTTCGATGATCGGGCATGATAATGAATCTGGTGAGACCATCCTACTTACAAACGTGTATGCTCCTATTGATTACAATGGTAAAGTGAATTTATGGGAGCACATTGGCTTTGTGATAAGTCTGGATCACCTGTACCCATGGATTTTGGCTGGAGACTTCAATCCTATCACTTGTCTGGAGGAAAAATGTGGTGGGATTGATCGTCTTGAGCCTTTTTCTTTTGTCTTCAATGCTCATATTCGGGCCTTGAACTTGGTTGACATCAAGCCGGATAATGGGATATTTACCTGGCATAATAGAAGATTTGGGGAACATTCCATTTCAGAGAGATTGGATAGGTTTCTGATCTCTAGTTTTTAGATTGGCAATAATAGAAGCACTAGTTCTGTGATTTTGGAGGGTAGATGATTTGATCATTGGCCTATCAAACTCTCTGCTCTGGAGTTAGGGCTAAAAAATAATCCATCATTTAAGTTTCAACTTATGTGGCTGCGAGATCCTAAGCTTCATGATTTCATGCGAGGCTGGTGGACTAATGGCAAACCTCCTCATGGCACTGCTATGTACTCCTTTATGAAGCGGCTTCAATTTGTTAAGCATAAATTTAAGAGATGGAATAGACTAAATTTTGGGAACCTTTCCTTGGCTAAGCTGGCAGCTCTTAGGAGGGTGGAAGAAGCCTCAAGAAATATTAAATATTAGGGACTCACAGAGGAGCTTCTTGTTGAGGAATCTGAAGCTGTAAAAGACCTTCCTGAATGGGAACTGAGGGAAGAAATTTTTTGGAAACAAAAAGCTTGAGGAGATTGGCTTTAGGAAGGGGATAGGAACACAACCTTCTTTTATAACTATGTTAAGGCTCGTCGTAATGGTAACCTGATTACCTCTCTTGTTAATTCTCAGGGTGCCCTGCTTTCTTCTTTTAGGGATATTTTAGAAGAGACTAAGAGGTATTTTTCCTCTCTCTTCAAGGAGGATGCCCTCTCAGATGATGAGGAAGAAAAACTTATTCTAAACTGTATTCCCTTGATTATTTCTAGAGAGATGAATGAGCACTTGATGGATCCAATTTCCCTTGAGGAGCTGAAAAGTGTTGTATTCAAGACGAAAAAGGGGAAAGCCCCGGGTACGGATGGATTCCCGATTGAGTTTTATCAAGAGTTTTGGGAGTTAATCAAATTTGACCTTTTGGAAGTGGTCCGTGAGTCCCAAAAGAACAAACAAATGCTAAGGGCCCTAAATGCTACCTTTGTGGTGCTTATTCCCAAGAAAGAGGGAGCGAATTCCTTGGATATGTTCAAGCCTATTGCTCTCTGTAATGTTGTATATAAGATCATCACAAAAATTATTGCTGAGAGGCTAAAGATATGGTTGAGCAAAATCATCTCTAAGGAGCAAGGTGGGTTTGTTGCTGGCCAACAAATCATGGATGGGGTT
This sequence comes from Wollemia nobilis, assembly GCA_028583015.1. NCBI lineage: Eukaryota > Viridiplantae > Streptophyta > Pinopsida > Araucariales > Araucariaceae > Wollemia > Wollemia nobilis. The sequence continues at coordinate 5,247,884 of JAQPPZ010016867.1, forward strand.
GTTATTGCTACAAAAGCTATTCACTCAATGGAAACTTCTAAGAAGAAAACTATGTTCATTAAGTTGGACATGGCAAAAGCCTATGACAGAGTTAGATGGTCCTTTCTTCAAAAATTTCTTGTTGCTTTTGGCTTTGAGGAGGAATGGATTAGATGGGTGATGAGTTGTATTTCTTCTTCCTCATTCTCTCGTTCTTGTTAATAACAAGACTACGAAGCTGTTTGAGGCCTCAAGGGGATTGAGGCAAGGAGATCCTCTATCTCCTTATTTGTTTATCATTATGGCAGAAGGGTTGGGCAGATTACTCAAGTCTCAGGTCAAGCATGGTCTCATTCAGGGGTGGAAGTGGGATAACAGTTTGCCACCTCTTTCCCACCTTCAATTTGTTGATGATATTGCTTTGTTGGGAGTTGCCACTATCAAGGAAGCTAGAAACATTAGACAGTATCTTGACATATATCTTGGTGCTTCTGGATAGGTGATTAATGAGGACAAGTCCTTTATTTTCTTCTTCAATATCCCCCTTCTTATTCAAGCCAGGATTGCTGGCATTCTAAGATTCTAGGTCGGGACTCCCCCATTCATTTATCTTGGGATCCCGATTTCATCTCATCCTCTGCCTAGATCTTCTTGGCAGTCTATACTTGATAAGTCTAGAAGGAAGGTAAATCATTGGACTATCAGATGGCTATCCTCTGCAGGTAGAGTATTGCTTTTAAAATTTGTTATTCAAGCTTTACCCATTTATAGATGTTTTGTGCAAAAAGCTCCTCGTTTCATCAAGGACATGGATGCTCTGTCAAGACAATTTTTGTGGTCTGGCAAACTTGATCAATCTAAATGGAGTTTGGTTAGATGGGATTCCATTTGTAGGCCAGTTCAAGAGGGAGGCCTTGGGTTGCGACAGGCAACTCTTTCTGGGTAGGCTTTGGCTACGAAACTTTATTGGAGATGGTGTACCTCTCAAGATCATATTTGGGCTAAAATATTATCTTATAAATACTTGAGAGGTATTTCTGAGGCAGATATCCCTAGAGCTAGTTTGGTTGGGAAAGGTTCTGTTATCTGGGACACTTTGAAAAGAGGAGCTAATATAATTAAGCAGGGTTTGTTATGGATTTGCAATCGGGGATCAGATGTTCTTTTTTGGGAGGATTCTTGGGATGGCCACCCTCCTATCTTGACTCAATATCCCAGGTTACATTCCCTAAGCATTTGTTTCTTGGAAGTAGGTTGGTCTCATGTGGAGGACTTTAAAAAAATCAAGTATTTTGGAAATATGGAGATGTACAAATGGAAAGATCCATAGGAATGGCCCCAAGGGGGATTGGCCGAGGATAGAGAGGTGCTTGCTCTTATTCTTGCAGGGAGGTACTATTCTTCATTGAGGGATAAAGACATTCTGGCTTGGAACCCTAATCCCAAGGGAACCTACTCTGTAGCCTATGGTTATCAAGTTCTTGATAAGCAAAAGTTCGGGAGTCTCCTTGTCACATGGTGGAAAAAGGTGTGGAATAGATTTGCTTGGCCGAAATGTAAATTTTTTCTCTGGTTGGTAGCTCGTAATAAATGCCTCACTTGGGATAACTTGAGGAAGAGGGGATTTCAGGGTCCCTCTTTATGTGTCCTTTGTGGTAAGAATGAAGATGACTCTTCTCATTTATTTTTCCAATGCTCCCTTGCCAGAGATATTTTGCACTGTTGGTGGAGTGCCTGGAACCATCCTTGTTTTCATGTGCTCTCCCTAGTGGAGTTTTGGAGTAGTCTGGGCAGACCTCCGACCAAGGCCCCCTTCCTCCAAGTGGCTTGGAATTTGGGCCCTTCTTGCATCATCTGGCAGATTTGGCTCGAACAAAACCGACACATTTTTGAGGGAAGTCATTTGGATGTTCAACAGATCTGGCAAAGGATCCTATGTATGGTTCAAGAAACTATCCATAGTAAATGTGATGTGGACCCTCATTTGGACTCTAAGGAGGAGAAGGTACGACAGGACCTTGGTTTGTTTGGGGTTGGTTTGAATTCTTCTAGCCCTAGTAGGATTCCTCAGCTTAGCAAGAAGGTTAGGAGAGAGGTTAGATGGAGACTGCCCCCTAGAGGAGTTTTAAAAATTAATACTGATGGGTCATCCAGGGGCAATCCTGGACATGCTGGAATTGGTGGTGTTGGGAGAGATTTTGCTGGCGTGGTTAGTTTTTTCTTTTCCATTTATAAAGGTGTTCACTCCAACAATCTTATGGAAGCTCTGGTGATACTTGAGGCCTTGCAAAGGGGGTTTTCTCTTGGCTGGCACAAGATTCTTTGTGAGTATGACTCTCAAATTTTGGTTAATATTTTAAACAGCAAAAGAGTGGAGGATGTTAATTGGCAGTTGGCCTCTGTGACCATTCATATTCTCAGAATGAGTGAAGAGTTCGAATTTATATCCTTTGTGCACATTCCAAGGGAATGGAATGGGGTTGCTTATTACCTGGCCAAAAGGGCTTCTGAGCTATTGGATACTCAGAGTATTGATAACTGGGAGAGTCTCCCATCTAGGGATTCTCAACACCTACGGGAGTTGATCCATAAGGATGTTCAAACTTAATGTGGTTTGTTTTTTTTGGTTTTCTTTGGGAGTTGACCTTGTCTGGTGATTTAGCCTGTCTTGTTTCTTATTTGAGTCCTGGGTTGGGTCTCAGCTGTACTTTGTAATCCAGACTTTTTATCAATAAATTTTTACCCCTTTATTTAAAAAAGGCTATACTTGGGAAAAATTAATATTTACCTTGATTTTTGAGAAACGGTGTCCCATCGAGTAAAAATAAAATGGAGAGCATTTTTCCCTCCAAGCAGAATGACAATGTCCCTTGTAGGGGAATATTCTACAAATTTTAATTCTTCCTTGTAGGGAAATATTATGAGAATTTTGCTTTGAAATAAAACATAATTAAAAATTTAAAATTATATGGCATGAGTATTTACCCCCTCTTACATTTAAATGGCCCACCTACATGCAAGGTGGGATATCATGCATGGGTCCATTACTCTTTGCTTTTTATTTTACAATAGAAAAATAAAATTAATAAATACCATGCGGCCCTTCTCACACTCCATGTGGTAAAAACATTTAAAAATTGCCCATTTGAAAATATTTTTTGACCACTAAATTATTCTTTTGCATGAGCATTGAGCTCTTATTTACCCCCCCTCAAGCAGAGCACCAACCTTCACTACTTATAATAGATTATCCTAGACATAGAAAAATGATATTGTGTAAAATGATGTCTTTGTTCCAATATGGTGATGGTCGAGCCGTGAAAAGTTTCAACAATTTGGCATAGGTAAAACAAAATGCTATGAGGGTGAAAGAAAAAATAGTGTAGTTGGGAAGAATAGTGCAGGTCAAAAAGATGACTATCAATGTTGTTTGAGAATGTTTGAGAAAAAATAGGGCATTGTGGGTCTGTTGGGGGTCTCTGTAAGCCTATTGTGGGCCTGTTGCAGGCTTGTTTTGGGACTCTATGGGATTGTTGGGGGTCTTTGTGGGCCTACTATGGGCCTCTATGAGCTTACTGTGGGCTTTTTGGGGGCCTCTAGGGATCAAAAAAATGTAGAACTTTTATGTTGGTGTAAACAATATTCTCTGCTCAATTTTACAAGGTAGTAAGTACTTGCAATGGTTGAAGGACTTAAACGTGCGACGTTGTTATGATAACACCTAGGGCTAGAGGTGCATGGTGTAGTTCTGAGTGGGATGTAGGTAAACAATGGTAGGAGGTTCATGGACTGTGAGAAAACTAAGTAGTGACATGGCTCTAAATATGGGTAGCACTGCCTCTCGAGGGCAATTTCCACTTTGCCTATGAAATGAGAATGTAGAGTGCAAAATCAAGCACAAATTTTTGGCCAATGGTACTAGTCAAATGCTTGTTGATGGTAATATAGGACAAATGCAACATATTCATTATTGAGCAACTTATATGAGTCATTTTAAATAGGAAGCCCATATTTTTTTAAATAAGAAATAACTGGTAGAAAATTACTAGAGGGTGGCAAACATGTATTTAAAAAAATAATTAGAGCAATGCTAGTATTGGACGGAGCTGACGCAGTGTGTATAGGCTATTAGTAGCAAATCGAGAGGGGCCTCGAGTGGACCACAACTTTTTTTGAATGGGATTGAGAGAAACATACAGGAAATCAAAGGAAACTAATCAAATGCCATGGTGAGGGGACTTCCATGCAAAAATGACCTCCTTGTTGCCCTTTATTTTTGCAAATAAACTATCTAAGAAGTTGGTTGTGGTGGTTTGTTTTCTCAAATCATTTATGCAAATGTGGCTCTAACACCCATCTTACACTACAAATTTTGGTAGATCTGAGTCTTTTCTATGCCCTCCACTCTCAAAAAACCAATCATAGGGACAACAGACTAAATATTTCTCAATACTCATAAGGACAATAGACTGAAAAAATGGTCCTATTAATGGCTCTAAGAATTAAGCTTCAGGGGTAGACATGAATACTTATCCATTAGATTTTTGGTCTTTTATCCACTTAGAAAGTAGAGAGCATACTCCCTAAGATTTGGAGAAGGAAGGAGAGAGAAATTTTCCACCACCAATGGGGGAGGGGAGAATTTCCAAAGAGGAAATTCCCCCATTAAGCCTTTAGGGAGGAAGGAATCCTACTCTGATACCAAATGTTATAAGTATAAGAGAATTTTATTTATTATTGAATAATGAGTACATATATATAGAAAGAGGCATTAGGGTTTGAAGAAAGAAAAACCCTAATCCTAACCCTAATCGTGAGTTAAAGTGCACGTTAACATTCTAATAGACTTGTTTTTCTTGAAAACCAAAAGCACTAGATAATAATATGGGTCGACACTCAATAAAATGAACCTTGTTGCTAATAAATATTGTACCATCTTCTCAATTTTAGTATTTTGCATATAAAAGTACCAATATGGATGAATGTTTGATGATAAGCTTCCCAAAATAAGCTCAACAACATGATCATGGGGATGACATGGTGGTAACCCTTTTGGTTTTGCAAACACAAGGGCATGTTTATCCATAATTTCTTGTAATTCAACTAACTAAACTATATCATCGATATTCAAGGCCTATAGTGCAAACAATTGTTCCACTACCCCTTGAAATAATTTCTTCAAAAGAATTCCATATAATGTGAGCTAATGAGTTGGGTAGGACCTACATTCATGCCTTGAGATTGTATTGCTTTCCATGTTTTGTGAATTACATTTATAGCTCAAAAAAGTCCCATACTATTAGGCCTAGGATGTGAAGCCATTAAGTTCCCAACACAATGTCGCAACCCCCAAAAGGAAGGTAAACATGTCTACCCTAAGGTTGTAGTATCACATTGCTACCCTTATGTTTATGCATTTTATCTTGCATAATAAAGTGTCCCTATTAGCAACCATGAATTAAAATAAATTGCAAGAATAAATGTAATTGGTTGCTTATTTAGCCACCCAAGGATAAATAAAATTATGGGTACTTCTATAATCAACAAGGATGATAAGTGGTTGGCCTTTGAAATATCCCACCATCTTAATGGTCTAGGGAGTATAAATCCTAGCTAATACATGTGATAAAATTTTGGGTGGTGTTTCCTTTGTTAGTTTGAAATATTTAGGTTGATCTATCTCTATTTGGTCCTCCCCTTCATCATGCAGTTCCTTGGTGGAAGGTTATTCCACATCTAGTAAATAGAGTTTTTGTTGTACGCACTTGTGGCCCAGAGAATATTTGTCATCATTGTTGTAACATAGACCCTATTTCCAATGTACCTCTATTTTTTCATGGGTGATATGTTTAATATAATATGGTTTGTGTCTTGAGTTTGATAATTTTTGGGATAGAAACAGGGTTTGAGCCTTTGGTGGTTTAAAAGTATACTTTTGTGCTACAAATTTATCCTCCACAAGCCTACTCAATCTCACAATTATCATCATGTTGTCTAGATTGAACATTTTCACCTTAGCACGAATATCTTCTTTCAATCCACTAATGAAATAACTTTAGAAAAACTCGGTGCTCAATCCCCTAATGCGATTTGCCAACTTTTCAAACAATGTTTAACAATCATAGATAGATTTCATTTATCTTAAACTGGTGAAGCATACTGTAAAATATACACACTAACTATATCCAAAATGGTTGAATAATTCATGCTCAAAGTTAAAAGATGTAATTACAAGCTTATGATTATGGGGAGCAACATTAAGAGAAAAATATTGTTTGTCCTGATACAACCAACTAGTTGGATCATCACCATCAAATCATGGAAACTCTAGCTTGGTATTTCTTTGATTTTTATTTAGAGGTGGGGTATTTTATGATCCTCCCTCAGAACTAACACCTTGACCCCCTGATGATTATCCTATTAGAGCATCATATTTTATATTTAGTCTTGTTAAATGACTTTCAAGTGATGGATTTTTAAGCCTTAATACTAACACAAAATTCATAGGATAAATTCCACGTGATCAAATATAATATATCCACAATACAGTAAGATCAAGATAATAATGTAAGTATAATAATATGAGAAAATTAATATGTAAATCTAGGCTTATAATATATCAAATAACATTCACTAATAAGTAGAAATAGAAATTCCAATAGCCTAAATCATACTTGTAAAAATCATGTAGCACAACTTACAATATTAATTGCTCAAATGTATGCAATATTTATTACTCCTCTTCCTATTAAAAATATGATATGATATTGGGTATATAAGGATGTAATGGGATATGCTATAATATGTTCTTCTCTATGAAGTACTATATAGCTATAGTAGAATGACTCCTTGTATACTTGACTATTCCTATCCATATGCCAAGTATCATGACTCTTTGCTTCTCTACTTGACACATGCATACACATGACTCTATCGTCTATGAACACCTAGACATAACTCTTCACTTATCACACTCTAATATAAGGACACTTGTGCACATAGACTCACATTACACTTGCACACTCACTCACATGACACTTGTGCATTTCTTGCACATTATTACATTACATAAAATATTATTCACACTCTAAACTAAGATTCACTCTTAATATAATATTTACAAGATGTACCATGAAGGTACCATGGGGGTACATTAGCATGTACTAAATAATGTAATAAATTCCAACACCTCTTGTAATACATTATTTGATTATTGAAGACTTTAGTATTCAATCATGGTCTTTGTATTCAAGTGACCTTGCAATGGATTTGATATTTGTCTTGATCTTCATTTGGTTCTTCTTCTTGCTTGACTTCATCTTTGAATTCAACTTCATGTTCTTCAGTCTTTGTAGCTTCAAGATTACAAGTTTCTTGAAATTTCTCATTGTCATCAGATTCTTGCATAAGAATATTTCCTTTGCCTTTGTCTTTAGAATCATATGATTCTTTCTTTTCCTGTATAGAAACTTCTGAGCACTCACTTAAAGCATCATAATAGGTTCTTGAGTTAGATGAACTTGGAATATCAATATTACAAGAAGAATGGAATATATTTTCCAAAAATGATTCATCTATTTTCAATTTCTTTCTAAAAAATTCAATCAACTCTTTTTGTTTCATATTTTCTTCTTTATAAAACTTAAGTGTAAGAAATGCCATATACATTATGCTACCAATATCTAAAGGTATCATAATACTAATTTTCCATAATCAATTGCTTCAATAATTATTGCATGTAAATAGTATTCAAATGTTTCAAAATTTTTATCTATAGCTTCACTATAGATTAACTTTGAGACTAGATCTATCTTTCCTTCAGATTTTTCAATCAAATTCTTGATCCTAAATTTTATGACATTTACTTTTTCTTTTCTAATCATAAACTCCATATTGTTATCCATAAATTTTGTAGATTTTGATTCCTTTGAAGTAGACATACTTATCAATCCTAAGTTTAAATAATTCAAAGTTTCTAAATTTAAGATTCTATGAAGTAGTAATCCTTGTCTTCCTAATGTTTAGAAACTAAGAAAATGAAATTTGCAAAATTTATTTTTCCTAAGTTCTTGGTGTAGAAATCCTTTTGACTCCCAAATAATTAATTTTGCAAATATATTGTTTTTCAAATATTTTCAAAAAATAGAAAACTAACAATATATTTCAAAAAACTTTAAAATATTCAAATAAACTAATTTCTATACCTTATCACTCCACTCTTAATAAAATGCTTCAATAAATAAATATTTAACTTAAGTAACTTATTACTCCAACTTAAAAATAAATCAAACTACTAAAATATTAAATTATCCTAAATAAACCTTACCATTCCAAATGAACTTAAATAAAATGAATAACACTTAGTCATATTACTTATCAATCCATAACATAAATAAATCATAAAACCTTATTACTCCTAAAATAAAACTTTAGAATATAAAACCCTAAATTTTCTACCTCAATTATTCTCCTAATTCTATGCTTATCTCCATGACTTTGCTCTACAAATATTGCCTATAGAATAACTTGTGTGAAAACCGTTTAACAAGCTAGTATTATTGATGCATGTCTCTAGGAAATCCAGTTAAAATATTTCATCTCCATTTATGCAAAGATGGCATTACTTGGTAAGATAATGTTACTTTGTAAGGTGGCATTACCTAGCATTGATGAACCTAATTCCTACTCCATTCTATCATGCTTTGAGCATTACCAATGATGCTAAATAATGCTTGGTAATCAAGTAAAACTTTGATTCTAATCTAAATGTTTCATTGTTATTTCACATTCTTAAACCAATGTTTGAAAAAGTGTTTTCCCTTTGCAATGATCATTTCACCTTCCTCATTGTGTTTCGATTCTGAGTGTTGCCCAACTTGTTGTCCACTACGATGCAGAATTCTTGATCTTGAGTATTAACCAACTTGTTTTCTACTATGATGTAGGATAATTTGAACATGAGTTTTGCCTAACTTATCCACTACAATGTAGAATGCTTTGAACATGAATGTTGCCCAACTTGTCCGCTGTAACATAGAATTCTTTGAAATTGAGTGCTACCATAGGTAATTTAGATGCTTGAGTGTTATTCAAATATGAGAACACTCTCTAGTATCCAGATGTTGTGCTATATTATGAGCACTTTACAATATAAGAACATTGCTATTCTATATGTCAGGCACTGTCAATATGAGGATATTGTTGTTCTATATTTCAAATGACTATCCAACTTGGAATGCTAACCTCCTTGGATTGTTAAATTTATTTCTTGTTATTTCTTGCACTTAGATCTTCTCCATGTTCACATCTTGATGTTCCTCTTGCTCTCTGTGTTGAAAAAAATAATAACTTGAGCCAAACATGCTACTTTGCTAAATCCAAAGGAATCTACCTTCAAGATCCAAAAGCTTCTGTCTACTATAACTGAATACTACCTTTCAAATTTGAATGACTCTCTCTACCAAAATGATACCTTTGAATAACTTTGTCTACTAGGGTTGAATTTTTTTTTAATAGCTTTATCTTTAAGACTGCACTATATACTCCTTTTTAAGGACTGATTCTTCTTTATACCTTGTTGTATCTTTCTTTTAATCTTGAGTCTTCTATTATTTGAAAGAAAATTGAATACTTATTGTTGCTTCTTTATATTTATCCTTCTTTCTGCCTATTTCAAGGTCCAAATGACTTGGAAATTTTTATAATCCTTTTCTTTGTCAAGGTCTATCTTCAAGACCTGAATCCATTATCTCTTATGTCAAGGTCTGTCTTCAAGATCTAAATTCACTCTCTTATGTCAAGGTTTATCTTCAAGACCTGAATCCTTATGTTAAGCTCAATTTCTCTATGACCTAAAACTTCAATATATTGTAACGTTAATTAATATGAGCTTGATGAAAGCTTACTTCAAGATAGATATATATTCCTAGTATATTCTTCTCCTATTTTGCTTTCTCTTGCACTTAGAAGATAAAATTATTTTCTATATGTTACAGGAAGCTTCAACTATCTTAGGTCGCACCTAAAAACTGAAACTTTTTATGTCAAGGTGATGTTGAATTATCTTGGTGCCTTAATCAAAATCAATATGACTTGATTATACTAAATCCTTCAACTTCCTTCTAAGTTGATAGAAATTAGTGTCAAGAATTATCTGTCTCTGAAATCCTTTTGATGTCAAGGGTTGGCTATGTTCCTAAATGATCAACTATCTTAAATTTGATTCACCCTCCAATAGATGAGTCCTTCATTTTCACTGGTTATAACCATGGAAAGACTCTATAGATGAGTCCTAGTCTTCACTAGTTATTCTGCAACCATGGAAAGACTCTATAGTTGAGTCCTAGTCTTCACTAGTTGTTTCTTCAACCGTGGAAAGACCCTAGCATTTCTACTTACTTTGATATTACAATAGAGTCTAGGTCTAACTACCTTTAAAGTAGAAAAACTCTATACCAATTCTATCAAGTTGGATAAAATCAAATTTTGTATGTAGCTAAATAAATTCAACCTATGCAAGAAACTACTCATAGCTCTGATACCACTGATGGCTTTTTAAGACTTAATACTAACATAAAACTCGTAGGATAGATTCCACAGGGTCAAATATAATATAGACACAATACAATAAGATCAAGATAATGATGTAGGTAGAATAATATAAGAAAGTTAATATATAAATCTAGGATTATAATATATCAAATAACATTCATTAATAAGCAACAATATGAATGTCAAAAACCTGAATCATACATGTAAAAAGCATGTAGCATGACTTACAATATTAATCTCTAAAATGTATGCAATATTTATTACTCCTCTTCCTATTATAAATATGATATGATATTGGGATATATCGGGATGTAATGAGATGTGATTTGATATGTTATTATTCTCTATGAAGTACTATATAGCCATAGTAGAATGACTCTTTGGATATTTGACTATTCCTTTCCATGTGCTAAGTTTCATGACTCTTGTCTTCTCTACTTGACACATGCATACACATGACTCTATCGTCTAGGCACACCTAGACATGACTCTTCACTTATCACACTCTAATCTAAAGACACTTGTGCACATAAACTCACATTACACTTGCACACTCACTCACATGACACTTGTGCATTTTTTGCACATTATTACATTACATAAAATATTATTCACACTCTAAACTAAGATTCAATCCTAATATAATATTTACAAGATGTACCATGAAGGTACCATGGGGATACATTAGCATGTACCAAATAATGTAATATACTCCAACATCAAGGTCATAAATTTTATTCAATTTGTCTAATTTGGACAATGCTTGGGGGATTGTTGACTAAGAATCTTTAATTTGTTTCACCTACTAGCCCAATCACTCTAGCTCTTGAGTGGATCTAATGCCACCAACCATTTTAGTCACTTTAGAATCTCCAAAAAGATTTATTGGAGTTATATCTCAAAAGAGTCAACTCAAAGAGAGGATTGAAATGGACTATACCACAAAATGATGATTTTTGGGAGGTAGGGTTTCAAAAATGGGTTACTAGAATTAGGTCTCAAAATTATTAGCTCGAAGAGAGGATCACAATTGGCTATTTTGCAAAATGGTAAATTTTAATTTTTTTGATAAAAAACTAACTACTCTGTTGATGGACTATGGGAAACATACTATACACATGATATTGCATATTCTTTGTACTATCACACTGGATATTATTTGCAGTATTATGTTAGATATTCTTTGCACCGCCACACTGTATATTCTCTACACTATCAGATCAAATATTTCCTACACTGTTAGACTAGGTATTCTCTACATTGTTAGACATTGACTAGAGTAGCCTCTTTTATAGTATGCTCAAATCTAATTTTATTTTTAAATAGAAAATACTAAAACAATTTTTCAATATAGACAACCTAAGTCAATGTGTATTAATTTCATAGGATTTCTAATATACAATCTCATTCATGATTAGCGGTTGGCCCAATATTTTAGAGCTCTAACTATAGAGGGTTTCACCATACCTATAGTTGCACTATCTATTGTTGAGGTTACTATGAGAGTAACTTCTTGGGGATAACTAATAGTACACCACAAATTTAGATAGTCAAAGGCTTCCTAAGGTTGTTTTATTTAAGTTTAACCTAAAATTGTCATTCAATTACCTCATGATATGTGGAAGTTTGAATCCATGGAGTATTATGTCTAATACACACCACTTAATGGGAAAATATTATCATCCAAAAATGATAAAGCTATATGATTTTAAAACCCCCATAATAGAGTTTCTACCCTATACTAAAAACAAAAGAAAAAAAATTATGTTTTTTTGAAAATATACCTTAATGGAAAATAAGTAGAATGAAAATTTGTATAATAGAAAAATGGATGAAAGGACAAGAATTATTGCTACTGTTATGGAACACAACCTTGGAAAGAGATTTAGGAACCTTCATAGAAAAATTAGAATAACCAAAGTAGTAATGCAAGAATTAATGAAATTGCTCACAAACTGAATGACTATGAAAATAAAAACAATAAGTGCTCATAAAAAATAACTATATGGGATTAAAAATATATTTGTATTAATCAAGTGGAATAGATATCATAGGCCTCTTTGAGAGGGCAACCTATTTTGAATTAGATATTCCATACAAAATAAAAGAATATGAAATGTCTTCTATTCAAACCCATGTTCTTATATAGACTCTTATTTACCCTAACCCTAATGCTCAAGGGTTAGACCACATGAAAGAGGGGAATTGAGCTACTAAATCCTACTTACAATAAAATTAAAATTACATCATAATTGACCCATGCCATTAGATGCCTATGGTGCAAACATACACTAATATTAAATAAGTACATAGTTCTGTTAGGAGAGGGTCCTAACATAGCAGAATAATTGGACATTGAAGAACTCAATCTAGACCACTTAGCACAAATGGAGGAGTATAATATTGTTGAAACATGAACTGAGACCACTAGAAGGTAGTCCACTTAGACGTAACAACTAAAAAATCTAAGGGGTTGTGTTTTTTCTGAAACATTGACAACTAACATAAACACAAGCAAGATGTCTATATACCAATTGATATGTGCACAATTATGAAGATATCTAAGATAACCTAAATTCTAAAGTGTTTTGTCATTTATTTCCTACAAACTACCTTTCTTTCTAAAATCCACTTAGGATATGCCCATCTCTGTACCATGCACATGTGTAGGTATACTATGTGTATTGTGATAAGCTATTAGACTCATTTTTGTGAGGGCCATCTTATCTCCTTCTGTCAATTGAAGGGTATACCCATATCTAAACCATATAAAATTTTATGTATGCAAGTATCCTACATGTGCTGGAAATAATCTACACATATCATATTTATGACAATGTAACTTAATCCTTCCATAGATAGTCCTATTCGTTTTTAAACTAACTTGGAGTATAGTCTAATTAGTTACATTATTTATTACCTTAATTAATAAAATACTTAATTTTTTTTTTAACTAATTAAGGCTCCATTACCTTAATTAATCAAATACCTAACAAATCCTTTAACTAATTTTAGGTCCAATTACCTTAATTAATCAAATATTTAAAAAATCCTTTCTTTAACTAGTTAAGGACTCATTACCTTAATTAATCAAATACTTAACAAATATATTTTTTTAACTAATTAAGGCCCCACCTTCCTTTTAGGGATTTTTTTTTTCAAACAAATTCTTTCAAAAATTAAAGGTCTTTCAAAAAACTAAAGGTATTTCAAAACCATCAAAAATGTTTCAACTATTTTCTATCGGCTAACTCTACTAGACGATGACTCTAGAACTAATAGTTTAAAAACACATAGGTAGAAACAATCCTATTAACAATACGCAGGTGAAACAATGACACACAAGCCGACAAACCAAAAATGTCAACCATTGGTGCATTAGTTTTCCCTTCCTTCCAAGTGATGGTTCATTCGACCACCTCTTGGTGGTCAAGAAACTAAGTGTGACTCCATACCTTTTTCGTGTTGAAGAACCACTACATAATTGATGTGGAATAAAGTCCTAACAAGTTTAAAAAGAGGTTTTAACACCCAGTTATGACCAACTATGAAAAAAAGTAGGGAGCAAACCCAATGATAGATAAAGGAGGAGACAACTACCAATAGGTAAGAGAAGCACCACATGGTAGAGAGAGAGCATGGTGCCCTACTTGGCATGTGGGTGGCTCCATGGATCAACCTCCACTACATAGTCAATGTGGGATAAAGTCTTAGCAAGTTTTAAAAAGGAGTTTAATGCCCAATTGATGACCAACTATGAAACATAAGTAGGGAGAAAACCCAACGATAGATAAAGGATGAGATAACTATCAATAGGCAAGAGAAGCACCAGATGGTAGAGAGATATCATGATGCCCCATCTAGCATGTGAGTGGGTCCATGGAGCGACCTCGATCACAACCAGTAGTCAACTTAAAAGGGGGTCCTATTCTTACTTAAATTTATCTGGCTTTCCTTGCATATCCCATGTGGGATATTTTTGTGGGGTGGCCAGAGTGGCCCCTTCTCACCCACACCTCTCGAGTGCATAAGCATCACTTAAGGCAACATGGCTAAAGATTAAACCTCCCTCCATAAATTAAAACTTAGGGGGAGTAAACTAACAACGGTGGTGCCACCAAAGTAGATGCCCACCTACCACCAAAATAAGTACGAAGAGAGACAAAAAGCCTAAAAATAAGATAGTATCCACCACTTGATAGTTTCCAATAGAACACAGACATGAAAGGAGAAAGGAAACATTAAAAGAAAATGTTAGGGCCAAGCTTGATACAGACCGCTCAGGTGGAGCAAGCGATATAAAAATTAGTTTTTAAGATTGCATTAGAGCGATGAACGTTCCTAAAGGGAATTTGACCAGCCTAAAAGAAACCAAGAGGGAAGAAGAGCATGTTGTTCTCAGGAAACAAAAGGTATTGACATCAAATAGGTCACGGGGGATGTCTAAAAAATGGTTTCACTAAAGGAATATACAACAAGGTCTAGTAATTGCTTGCAAATATTTTTAAAATGGAGTAAGAAGCAACGTAGTCTTAGCTTAACAAAATTTAAACAAAAATAATTAAAAGGAGGTCTAACCTGTTACTCCTTCTTCAAAGTTTTCCTTTCTCCACCTTTCTCCTTTGAAGCTCCAAATTGCCTTTCAAATTTCTTTGCCCCCTCATTTTCTCCTTTGTATCCTCCTTTTTAGAATGACCACCCTTTTTCCTCCTTGCGTTTGGACTCTTAACCAAGAAACCTATCTACATTTTCTGAAAGTCCCCCTTTTGATATGAATGCCATATAATAGAGTTATGGTAAGCTTATCCAAGCAACTGAGAGAGAGGGATATTTTGAATTTAAAAAAAAAACCTCTTTTTTTTCAAAATATCTAGACTCTTAAAGAATTAATTCATTTCTGATTAAATGAAAGTATTTCATTAAAATAAAAACATTCCTTTGTATAATAAAAATATTCATTTATATTTAAATAAAAGTCTTTTATTATTTTAAAAAATATTATTTCTATTAAAATAAAAACTTTTTATAAATATACATAAAATATTTCTTCTAATAAAAACCTTTTATTATTTAAATAAAATACTCATGCTAATATTAAACATTAGCATGGTATTTTAAGTGGACTTAAGATAATGGATCCTCTATACCCATTAGTCCAATTTCTGAAGATGTTCCTTAACCAATTATTTTATACAAAACAAACATGTAAGAAATCGAACAATCAAGTGTATCGAAACAAGGCAGGAGATTCATTATCAACCTAGTCACCAATATTGGTCGATGATTTACAATAAATTCTAGGCTACCACTTTGGCTCTAGGTGGTTGGATCACTGAAGATCACTCTTAAAAGAAAGAATGTATGCCTATATGAGGGTAGCCATTCATGTTACCCTGAGTTGTCTAAATCATCACTTCTATTTTCAAGTACCCCATCATTGGTGGTCGATTCTACCACTTCCACCTACAAATATACCTAGTGTTTCACATTGAAAATCCATTGGCAGTACCATATTATTTTAAGATAAATCAATTTAAACAATGCATAATCATTCAAAGCATCTAAACTAGGCATAAATCAATTATTTATCAATACATAGTCTATTAGGAAAAATTCTTGCCAAGGTGGGGTATGACATACTACCCCCCTTGGGCTAAACATAATCCCGTGTGTTTCCTGTCATAAAAATGTTATTACAAATTTTTTTCAAATAAAAAGGAAAAATGTTTCTTCATATCATCCAATTTCTCCCAAGTGGCACTCCTTTTAGAATATTGATCCCACTGGACCTTACATTGTTCTAGAATCTATTTCCTCATGTACCTAGAATGGAATTCTAGAATTTTTATTGGTATCACTTCAATAGCCTCTAGGTTTGCCATCTGCAGTTTAGAAACATCCCACACATGATCAGGGTCAACAAAATATTTCCTAAGCAAGAATATGTGGAAGGTGTCATGGATCTTTGATAGTTTAGGCGGTAAGGTGAGTCTGTACGGGACTGATCTTTTCAATGATCTCAAAGGGTCCAAAAAATTGAGGATCTAGCTTCATGGATTTGATGACACTTTTCATTGGTTTTTCCCTTAAGAACACTATTTATCCTATGGAGTATTCTCTTGGTGTCCTCTTCATATCAACATAGCTTTTTTTTTATGGTCAATGACTTCCTGAATCCTTTGCGTAATTATCTTAAGTTGTCCTTCCATATCATTGATCATGTCAGGTCTGATTACGACGTGATACTCTAAATTATCCCATGATAATAGTGTCCTACACCTTTTGCCATACAAGGTGTCAAATGGAGCCATACCTAAGGAAGAGTGATGCCCATTATTGTAGGTGAACTCTACAAGTTGTAGATAGTTTTTCCATTGAGACTTCTGATCTAAGTAGTACATTCAATGCATGTCTTCTAATACTTGGTTTACCCTCTTTGTTTGACCATTGGTCTTAGGGTGATGTGTAGAGCTTATATTCAGTTAAAGTTCACAAAGAATATAACAAATAATATTAGAGATATTTTACCATATTTTTGAGTCTTAGATGCTGCAAACATCTCTTGAGTTGACAAGAGTGATCACTCTCTTGTATCTTGCTAGGGTTAACTTTGTACACTACCCATATAGTTTAAAGGATATATTTATGTGGTCTCACCACTTCCTAGAATTATATGTGAATGTAGGATAATTTGACCATGGTGCAAAACCTCTTAGTTTACTCATTACACCATGAGCAAACACTGGCGCTCAACCATTCCATATTTATGATAGTTTTATTGAGGTGATTATTACTCTATGTAACATCCCTCACATGGAATCCCAAAAATTCATCGGTTTCCATCACCAATCATTTTCTCTTGACAATGGGATCCAACCTTCAAGTTTAGAGAAGAAGATTTAGGTTACCTAAACTTCTCTCCAAATAAATATTTATATTTGGTCTCCTTTGAAAGCTCACTAACGAAGTGCCCATTGTAAACCCCTTTGATATTGCTACATTATAACATATTAGGTCTAGGTCCATCCATAGGTTCCAATGGTTTGGATATCTAATGTGAATCTTCCCAAAAGGCACAAATCCTGAACTTGAATGGATCCTTGAAGATAATTATTACTTTTACTTTTCTCTATTTCTGAACAAAAAATATTTATCATGTTTTCTCTTATCTTTGCTCTTCCAAGGGGAGCAAAGTAAGATCTATGCACCCCTTGCATGATCATTCTCCTTAAATTGTATATTTGGGTACAACTTATTTTGTCCTTGAAGGATAAAAGGTCATCCTTGGTGCTAAAATTCTTATCCTTTTTAGGTTTTTCTTCTAACTTGGTTCAAATTTACTACAATACTCATCCTGAGAATGTGTTTTCTTGACTTTGTTAATTAAGTCAATGTGAGTACGGATCAGATAAATGGCTATACACCTTATTTGAGTAAGTCTATTATGTTCTTAATATTAGGATTTGTTCCTAATATGAACTCGTGTACCCCTTAATGCTTATAAATTTCAAATTTTGGTGCATTCTTTAACAGTTCAGAGAGAGGATCTCATACTCCTCTCAAGAATGGATTTCTTACCTATCCCTTTTCACATATTCTTTTTATACTGATCAGGTATGTCTAGGACTTGAAATTTTTTCTATGTCATATCATAGTTTGGATTCACAACGATCCATGACTAATTATCAAGACACCACCTAATGTACTTATCACAATTCAAGCTATGTGATTTAGAACTCTTTCAAGGCCTACCTACCTTTGGGGCCATCCTTTATTTGGAATATTTAAAAATACATTTTTTCTTGATTAAAAAACCTCAGGAATAAATTCTACTTATTAACAAGGAAAATTTACATAACCATATCGAAGCCTATCTTCATTGTTGTTTAAGGCTTGAACAAAATCATTCTTTTAAAGTTTCATTGCTAACTTTGGTATCATTCCACCATTTCAAAGTTGTATCCTGCATATGAAGGGTAACCGTACTACTTAGGTTACAAATAAATGGTTCCTTAATAAAGATATGTTTCCCATTCATGTTATCATGACTTGGCTGATTTTACGAATCAATTTGGATACCCTGATATTCTTTAGGTCCTTGGATAGCCTTACCTCTATACAAGATATTGCCTTAAAGATATTTTTAAGGGATATTTTTCCTATCTTCCCTTAGAATATCCATTCTAGGAAATAACTAAGGTCATTATTGCCTTATTGCAAGGTCCCATTATCCCAAATCATAAGGGAGTTGAAATAGGTTATAATTTCCTCCAGGATTACACTTCTAAATGGGGTTAGTTTCTTCATCCCCATGATCTATCAATATTATTATCATTCCTTTATAATTTTTATGGTTACAGTAACTATATGTAAGGAATCATCCTTAGATTATTGAGGAAGTTGGGTATTCACTAGACAATTCTCCTTTTTCATTAGTAGTAAAACCCATATAACTTGGAAATTAACCAGGGTTATATGAAACTCTAACCACTTTATTCCCTAGATGATGTCAAAGACATGCAACTACACTTCACACAAACATCCTATGGTATAATCATTAGTTAGGGTAATTTATGCCATTGAAAAACATTGATCCACTAAGTAGGTCTATCCAAAACTATACTCGATCTTCCACTCTTGTTTCAAATATCCCGAAATTTCAGCATTTCTATTACTACTAGAAATAATAAAATTATTTGTTGCTCTACTATCAATTAAAATATTAAAAAAATCTTACTTCTTAAAAGTAATAGGGTGGATTACCCTTCTAACTTCTAGCTTTCGGTTGTAACAAAAATCTTGTGAGCAGGTTCTTTTCCCTTTGCACTAGATGTAACTTGTCTTGGTTGGGGTGGAAATTATGTAGCATAGTGTGGGCCTCCACAATTGTAGCACCCACCCTTGGGTCCTAGGTGTACTCCCTTTTTTTTCTTCCCTTGAGATTAAGCATCATTGGTATTATTATTATTCATTGATTGGAATATTTCCTTGGGGTATCTCTAATTTCCTTTGTTCTTTTCTTTGTACTTCAGGTTACCTCTATCCGTTTTATTCTTCTTATTTTTCCAGTTTAAAAAGCTAGCACTTTCTCTCTATTTTAGGGATTGTCAATATTCCCTTGACAAGTTTGTAAAATATGTATTATTCAGTTTCTTGCGTTGATTAATTTGTTCCCTCTATTGTTTTAGTAGTTCCCCCTATTGTTCTATTTGTTCTTATAACAGAGTGGCAACAATAATGAAATTTTCCACCTCTTTGCTTAAGTTCCTTGAATTTTCAACCATGGTCTTCCCATTAATATCATTATGAGGGGTTAATTTATCCTAGTCACATCCAATAAAGAGTAGTAGATTAGGTTACAACTTCACCTTGAATTGTACCACTAATTATAACTAGATATAGAGTTTTCTTGATAAAACTACCCCCACTCTATGTGGGGGTCATACTCTAAAACTATTATGTAATTCTAACACCAATGGCCAAACTTACTACACTTAATATGTCACAACTGAATAACTATCCATCTTGGGGTTAATCCCCTTTAGATTTTTAGCAAGTGGGAATCCTAGGTTTACTAGGCTTTAGCTTAAGAACTAATCAAGGGCCTGAATAGAAAGATACCCAAATACCTAGCACATTCCATGAAGCTCCTAGTCCTTTGTACCTAGAAATTTGATACCAAATGTACAACCCAAAAATCTAAGGGGTTGTATTTTTTGTTTAAACATTAACAACTAACATAAACACAAGCAAGATGTCTATATCCCAATCGGTATGTGCACAATTACAAATATATGTAAGCTAACATAAAGTTTAAATCAGTTTTTCTTTTCTTTCTAACAAACTACCTTTCTTTTTAAAATCTACTTAGGATACGCCCATCTCTATACCATGCACAATTATGTTTGTGTAGGTATACTACATGTATTAAGATAAGCTATTAGCATCATTTTTGTGAGGTCCATATTATTTCCTTTTTTTAATTGAAGGGTACGCCCATATCTATACCTGTTGAGTGGTAATTTTTCCCAATTGCAAAACCACACTCACCTTAGGATTTTGATAACAATACCCTCTCTTGCAAAGAAGTTAAAACAAAACAACTTCTCCAAGGTTCCGCTATATAAGCATTGCACATGTGTATTAGTAATCTTAATGAAGATATATCAATTAAATGCTAGGAATACCTTAGTGATTGCAAGTAACTATTAACAAGGGGCATGTGTTGGTGTATTTTATTATTAATTATTGTTCATAAAACTAAAGAAAATCAAATGTGAATTGGCCCTCATATGACCACAATGTAAAGCCTTAATTCCTTTTATATTGAAATGTTTTAAGGTAGATTTTATCTTCTTTTGATTAAGTAGATTTTAATTTTTTTTTACCTTGCATTAAATCCTACTTTAAGCATGAAATAGAAGATTAAATTCATATATGAATGTGAATCTGAAATTATGAAAAGATCCATTAAATGTAGCTTCTATCATGAAGATAAAGATAGCCTTTGATATAATTAATAAATTATCCCTCTTTGATGAAATTCATTTTCATAAAAAAACAATAATTTATTGCTTTAAAATAATGACCTTCAGATGTCATTATCAATTATCCCTTTTTAATGAAATCATAATTTTCATAAAGAAGGAATAATATAATGCTTTAAAACAATAGCCCTTTGATGTAAAGTATAACTTACCTCTCTTTGAGTACTAAAGTTATATCTCCTTGACTATTACAAGATTTACTTCAATGATGGCAAGTAGTCCTTTAAACATACCTAGGCCTTCACATGAGGTTCCTATAGATCTTGTACCTTATCTACCTTAGTTTAGGTAGGAGGTAACTAGGTCAACTGAAGTACACAATCTTGCATTTGCAAATAATGCATGAAGATGTTGGATGTGAATTATTTTTATACACATTGGATAATATTACGCATGACTGGTTTATCAATCTTCCTGCAATTTCCATTACTTCATGGGTTCAATTAGAAGCAATTTTTCTTAACCATGTTGGAAATCGAGTTGACCCAGTTGTGTTAAAAAATTAGTTTACCTCTATCTATAAACAACCTAATGAATCCATGAGTCAATTTAACGATAGGTTCTATGGGTTGTGCACTGAAGTGTTGGAACATTATGACATAATAGAAGAGGAATCTATTCAAGTATACATGGAAGCCATACCCCATGTACTTGCTACACTTTTAGAGAAAAATCTTGATGACCAATATTTTCATAGAATCTATGAGATCGCAATAATGGTAGAACAATTGAAAGTGGAGGCACAACATGTTCCCATGAGAGATTGTTCTTCTAGAGTTATTGATGCCAACCTACACCAACCATCTAATATAGCACCCTCCACTCCAATGATGCCTAAGGTGAATGATCAAGGGGATGAATTTGAATGTCCAAATGTTATAACCACCTTAGATATCATCCAAGAGGAGGTGCAAGTTTCCAAGCCAACATCCACCAATGAGGATTGTGTAGATATGGGTTCATTTCTAGAAATGCATGAGTATTCAGATAATGGAGGTGTCCTAAATCTAACTAGTTTTGAGATATGTGATAAGACATAACCTTACATAGAATTTAATAAAGTTGTTGAAAGTGAAATTGAAAGAGAATCAATAAATGAATTTGAAGACATAATATAATTTCACCACTTGTTTTAGAAAAACATCTTGGATGAGATTGTTGAAACTGATTGCCAAGAAAACTCACACCTTCTAAATTATGATGAAATTGAATCATGGGTTACAAATGTGGATTCTGATCTTGCAAACTTGAATACAAAGAGTAGCCCACTTTTGGAAATCATGGAACCATCTAAGGAAGGTGAATATGAATTTTATGAGAAACACGTTGATGAATTGGGAGATAGTGAAGAAGTAGTTGAGCATCACAACTCAATTTTGGAAAATGATTACTATAATCATCTTCTAAAATATGTAAGCTAACCTAAATTTTAAAGTGGTTTTTCTTTTCTTTCCAATAAACTACCTTTATTTCTAAAATCTACTTAGGATATGCCCATATCTATACCATGCACAATTCTGTTTGTGTAGGTATACTATGTGTATTAAGATAAGCTATTAACATCATTTTTGTGAGATCCATATTATTTCCTTTTTTCAATTGAAGGGTATGCCCATATCTATACCTGTTGAGTGGTAATTTTACCCATTTGCAAAACCACACTCACCTTAGAATTTTGATAACAAAACCCTCTCTTGCAAATAAGTTAAAACAAAACAACTTCTCCAAGGTTTCGCTATATAAGCATTGCACATGTCTATTATTAATCTCAATGAAGATATATCAATTAAATGTTAGGAATACCTTAGTGATTGCAAGAAAATTTTAACAAGGGGTATGTGTTGGTGTATTTTATTATACCATATTAATGATTGTTCATAAAACTAAAGAAAAACAAATGTGAATTGGCCCTCATATGACCACGGTGTAAAGCCTTAATTTCTTTTATATTGACATGTTTTAAGGTGGATTTTATCTTCTTTTGATTAAGTAGATTTTAAACAAGTTTTACCTTGCATTAAATCCTAATTTAAGCATGAAATAGAAGATTAAATACATATATGAATGTGAATCTGAAATGATGAAAATATCCATTAAATGTAGCTTCTATCATGAAGATAAAAATAGCCTTTGATATAATTAATAAATTATCCCTCTTTGATGAAATTAAAGAGACAACAATTTATTGCTTTAAAATAATAGCCTTCAAATGTCATTATCAATTATCACTCTTTAATGAAATCATAATTTTCATAAATAAGGAATAATATAATGCTTTAGAACAATAGCCCTTTGATGTAAAGTATAAATTACCTCTCTTTGAGTACTAAAGTTATATCTCCTTGACTATTGCAAAAATTTACTTCTATGATGGCAAGTAGTCCTTTAAACATACCTGGGCCTTCACATGAGGTGCCTATGGACCTTGTGCCTTATCTACCTCATTTTAGGTAGGAGGGAACTAGGTCAGTTGAAGTACACATTCATGCATTCAAATGTCATATGAGTTGTTTGCAAATAACGCATGAAGATATTGGATGTGAATTGTTTTTATACACATTGGATAATATTGCACATGACTGGTTTATCAATCTTCCTACAACTTCCATTACTTCATGGGTTCAATTAGAAGCAATTTTTCTTAACCATGTTGGAAATCGATTTGACCCAGTTGTGTTAAAAAATTAGTTTACCTCTATCTATAAACAACCTAATGAATCCATGAGTTAATTTAACAACAGGTTCTATGGGATGTGCACTGAAGTGTTGTAACATTACGACATAACAAAAGAGGAATCTATTCGAGTATACATGGGAGCCATCCCACCGTACTTGCTACACTTTTAGGGAAAAATATTGATGACCCATATTTGCATAGAATCTATGAGGTCACAATAATGGTAGAACAATGGCAAGTGGAGGTACAACATGTTCCCATGAGAGATTGTTCTTCTAGAGTTATTTATGCCAACCTACACCAACCATCTAATATAGCACCCTCCACTCCAATGATTCCTAAGGTGAATGATCAAGGGGATGAATTTGAATGTCCAAATGTTATAACCACCTTAGATATCATCCAATAGGAGGTGCAAGTTGCCAATCCAACATCCACCAATGAGGATTGTGTAGATATGGGTTCATTTCTAGAAATGCATGAGTATTCAGATAATGGAGGTGTCCTAAATCTAACTAGTTTTGAGATATGTGATAGGACATAACCTTCCATAGAATTGAATAAAGTGGTTGAAAGTGAAATTGAAAGAGAATCAATAAATGAATTTGAAGACATAATATAATTTCACCACTTATTTTTGGAAAACATCTTGGATGAGATTTTTGAAACTGATTGCCAAGAAAACTCACACCTTCTAAATTGTGATGAAATTGAATCATGGGTTATAAATGTGGATTCTCATTTTGCAAACTTGAATGAGTAGCCCACTTTTGGAAATCATGGAACCATCTAAGGAAGGTGAAGACGAATTTGATGAAAAACACGTTGATGAATTGGGAGATGGTGAATAAGTAGTTGAGCATCACAACTCAATTTTGGAAGATGATTACTATAATTCTTGGAAGAAATTGGATGAATATGCTCACTCTAAACCTTTTAATGAACCCTTTGTGTCAATTGATATGCAGGATAACACAATTTCTTTCTTTCAGGAAGATATTACAAGTCATGTACAATTTGAGGATGTTTTGGAAAAAGGGTTGGAATCTCATCAAGTGTTGGAAGACGATGATGATCCTACTACCATGCATAAAGAAGAAAAAGGGTTGATAGAAGAATCAAAAGATCATACAAAAGATACAATGGAGTTTCATCCCACGAATTTGAATGACAATTTTTACAATGGTTGGGGAAGATATGAAGATGTCTTGTTTTCTCACACTCCTATTGATGAAACACCTATTCCTCTTGATATGTAGGATGTTGAAACTTCTACTTCACATGAAGATCTTACATTTACAATATTAGAGAAGGTTACAAAATTTGATCATGTTGAATATGAATTCATTGAATATTTTATTGAAATTGAAAGGGAAGAAATGGTAAACGTTTCCTATGATGCATTCGTTTTGGATGAGGAAGAGGTAAAATCCTCTATTTTATTTTGGAATAATAAAAATTTGGATACGAATTCACATGATTGTTTTGGATATTCGGATGAAGAAATACCATGGGTGGTTAGCAAGGAAGAAGAATTCACTTCTACTCCTTCAAGTGATGAAAATATGGCTTGGTTTGAAACAACTCAAATGATCAATCAAGAAGATGTGTTATTTGACACATCCCTAGATAGAAAAGACTAATGGTTTGAAATGGATGGTCATATGTTTGATTGGGTGTATAACTTTGGTATTTTTGAACAGGTGTCATATGATGATGAAGACCATAAAGAGAAAGAAAATGTTACAAACGCTCATCAAGCTTTGGTAAATTTTGACCATGATGTGTTGAGTATGGATGACAAGGTAAACTATTTAACTCTGTTAGTGACTACAAAAATTTCAAGTAATGGGTTGCACGATGTTCCTTTGGATGCTAATGCTATTTATGATGAAATTCCATTAGAGGTGAATGAAGAATTAAATTTTATTTCTACTCACACCACTAATGATATTGCTTTGATGAATGAAAAAGAGGTTGATATGCTTAAATTGCTAAATCAAATTCATCAACAATTAATAATGGAATCTAGGATAAAAACTTATAATGATTCTCATTTAGTAGATATCCTAGATACTTGTAAATTTTTGCATAACTTTGGTTGGCCTACAAACATGGAAAATGATTTGGCTTTAAAGTTTTTAGAAATAGGCTCTTGTTTGCAAAACTTCATTATTGAAAAGGATAGCCTAATTCTAAATCATGAATCAAATTGTGAAAGCTACACTTTAATGAATAGACACAAAAGAATTGAAGATCAATTATTGTCTAATCTATTTAATGATTTGAATCTCACCTTTAGGATTGTTAATAAAACTAAATTGAATTGGTGGGGTGAAAGAGGCAAGATGAAAATTGTTGCATCATTTGGCCTAATTTTGTTTTTGTTGGATTTTTGTAAAACTTGGCATGTGTATCATGTTATATGTCTCATGAAATGTGGTAGTCATATTTGGGATGCAAGGAAGTGATGGCTCAAAATTTTGCATCCTCTTGTACATTATTGTATATTGTTGTATTAAGTTTTGGTGTTTTTCCTTTTGTTATTGGTTTTGTTGTTTTATGATTTGTATATAGTTTTGGTTTGTGAGTTTTGTGTTTTGTGTTTTGGGTTGTTCTCTTGTTTTGAGGTGATGTTTTGTGGTCGCTAACTTATGGCCTCTTGCCCATTTTCTATGTTCCTTTGTTTAGTAGGTTGGAATATCTAATTTGAAAACAAGTGAACCCAAGAAAAGGGGGATGAGTTATTTGGTGATCATGCTCATATTTTGGGACTAAGATGGTGGAGAGTGGAACAATGAAATATTTCACTAGAGCTCCACATGTAACTCACATACATTAAAGGGTATTTCTGGAAATTATGAAGGATGAAGTTATCTTGATTTGCAACCCTAGGTGAAAATCCAACACGCTCCACTTGTAGGCTTCCTAACCCCAGTGATGCTTGAAGCTTTGCAAAGTTTTTTCTTTTGAAAAAAAGAAGAGGAAAACGAGCATTGAAAAGCTTGATCAAATTAGTCACAATATCTAGATTTCTACCAAGGCTGTGAACGTTTGACCGGTAGTAGGGCTCTATCTAGACACGACTTGGATAAAAGGAAAGACTTTGCAAAACATTAAGCAAATACGAGGGTGAGTTAGATAAAACCTACCGAGGCTATAGATGCCTGACTGGCATTGGGGCTCTGTCTATAAAAGTTTTTGTTTTATGAGTTGTACTTCATAGCCTAATGCAAAAAGGGATGATAGAATCTGGAGGATTTTCAGAGATGCAAGAATGAATCACCTTTTCACACACTAAGCAAAGGCATATTCTTTAATTGTTTATTCGAAGCTGTTTACCCCACCTTCTCGAGACATTGCTAAATATTTTATATTTTTTTGATCGTGTGTTCTCATTTTAGATTGGGTTATTCACCCAAAATGCTCAGGAGCATTTCCCAGTAGAGTCACCATTTGTTGTGACTGTCGCACAACTCGCCCCAAAATTGGGGACCCACCTTTTGTTTTGATATTTGGATGTTTGCATTTTGTTTTACGTGTCTAATGCTTTGCTTTGTTTTGAGTTTGCAGTTTTCACCAATTTATTGTCGATGATTTTTATTGTCACTTTCTTGTCGATGATTTTTATCGTCAATTTGTTGTCGACAATTTTTATCATCAATTTTTTATCGATGATTTTTATCGTCAATTTGTTGTCGATGATTTTGTTGTTAAATTTTGTGTTTTCTTTCATTTGTATGTTTCAAATAATATATAAAATGAAAATAAAAATAATAAATAAATAATTAAATATATATATATATATATTATATATATTTTAATAAAGAAAATATTAAAAATAATAATAATAAAAAAATAAAAGAAATATATATATATATATATATATAGAGGGCTCCATGATCCATATAACAATAAGGGTGATTAGCTTTAAAAGGCTTAATTGTTTTAAATTGTTTAGCTATTGTAAATATTGCAATTAATTTCAAAGGCTATCTTTATCTTTATGATAGAAGCTACATTTAATGGATTTTTTCATCATTTTAAATTCACATTTATAGATAGGTTTTAATATTCTACTTCATGCTTAAAGTATGATTTAATGCAAGATAAAACTTGTTTAAAATCTACTTAATCAAAGGAAGATAAAATCTACCTAAAATCCTCCAAGATAAAAGGAATTAAGGCACTACATCATGGTCATATGAGGGCCAATTCACATTTGTTTTTTCTTTAAGTTTTATGAAAAATAATTAATATGGCATAATAAAATAAACCAACACATGCCCCTTGTTAATAGTTACTTGCAATCACTAAGGTGTTCCTAGCACTTAATTGATATATCTTCATTGAGATTACTAATACACATGTGCAATGCTTATATAGCGGAACCTTGGAGAAGTTGTTTTGATTTCTAACTTCTTTGCAAGAGAGGGTTTTGTGATCAAAATCCTAAGGTGAGTGTGGTTTTGCAATTGGGTAAAATTACCACTCAACATTTTGGCGCTAGAAGGAGGGCCTAAATTGGTGTTATTTTATTTATGCTAAATTGTTCATTGTGGTTTTAAATGCTTTTGAATTGTTCATGCAATGAATAATGTGATATTGGTGTAACTTTGAGAGTTTTGAATTGCTAAATATTTCAAGTTCATTTGACTAGCATCTTTGGTAATCTTTTAGCACTCAACACTTTGGGAGCTAGGAGGGCCTGAATTGATTTATTTTATTGCTATTTAGATGCTAAATTGTTCATGTTACTTGAAATATTTATTCAAAGACATTGGTCTTGACTAACGAGGTTTTGTTCTCTTTGATCATTTTCATTGATTCTAACATTCTCTATTTGATGATGTGTTAATACTAACCTTTTTGCAAATTTGAGAATGTTCTTTAATGTCATGTTGATGATGCATATATTTTGGATGATGCTAACATGATGATTCATATGTTAAATATTTGAGATTTGTTAGTCATTTCATGCTTCTTTGCAAGATATTTCTATTTGACTAACAAAATTGGTACTAAAGTTATATCTCCTTGACTATTGCAAGATTTACTCCAATGATGGCAAGTAGTCCTTTAAACATACCTGGGCCTTCACATGAGGTGCCTATGGACCGGGTGTCTCATCTACCTCATTTTAGGCATGATGGAACTTGGTCAACTGAAGCACACATTCATACATTCATAAATATGATGAGTTGTTTACACATAATGCATGAAGATGTTGGATGTGAAATATTTTCATACACATTGGATAAAATTGTGCATGATTGGTTTATCAATATTCCTGCAACTTCCATTACTTCATGGGCTCAATTAGAAGCAATGTTTCTTAACCATGTTGGAAATCAAGTTGATCCAGTTGTGTTAAAAAATCAGTTTACCTCTATCTATAAATAACCTAACAAATCCATGAGTCAATTTAATGATAGGTTCTATGGGTGGTGTACTGAAGTGTTAGAATATTACGACATAACATAAGAGGAAGATATTCAAGTATACATGGGAGCCATACCCCTCGTACTTGCTACACTTTTAAGGGAAAATATTGATGATCCATATTTGCATAGAATCTATGAGGTTGCAATAATGGTAGAACAATGGCAAGTGGAGGCACAACATGTTCCCATGAGAGATTGTTCTTCTAGAGTTATTGATGCCAACCTACACCAACCATCTAATATAGCACCCTCTACTCCAATGATGCCTAAGGTGAATGATCAAGGGGATGAATATGAATGTCCAAATGTTATAACCACCTTAGATATCATCCAAGTGGAGGTGCAAGTTGCCAAGCCAACATCCACCAATGAGGATTGTGTAGAGATGGGTTCATTCCTAGAATTTGATGAGTATTCAGATAATGGAGGTGTCCTAAATCTAATTTGTATTGATATATGTGATAGGACAAAACCTCCCATGGAATTGAATAAAGTGGTTGAAAGTGAAATTGAAAGAGAATTAATAAATAAATTTGAAGACATAATAGAATTTCACCACTTGTTCTCGGAAGACACTTGGGATGAGATCCTTGAAACTGATGGTCAAGAAATTCCTCACCCACCAAATTGTGATGAAATTGAATCATGGGTTATAAATGTTGATTTTGATCTTACAAATTTGAATACAAGAAATGACCCACTTTTAGAAATAATTGGATGAATATGCCCACTCTAAACCTTCTAATGAACCCTTTGTGTCAATTAATATATAGGATAACACAATCGCTTTCTCGTAAGAAGATATTACAAGTCTTGTACAATATAAGGATATTTTGGAAAAAGGGTTGGAATATCATCAAGTGTTGGAAAATGATGATGATCCTACTACCATGCATAAAGAAGAAAAAGAATTGATAGATGAATCAAAAGATCATGTCAATGATACAATGGAGTTTCATCCCATGAATTTAAATGATAATTTTTACAACGGCTGGGGAAGATATGAAGATGTATTGTTTTCTCATAATCCTATTGATGAAACACCTATTCCTCTTGATATGCAGGATGTTGAAACTTCTACCTCACATGAAGATCTTACAAGTCCTATGCAATGGAAGAATGACATACCAATTGCAAAAATAGAGGAGGTTACAAAATTCAATCATGTTGAATATGAATTCCTTAAATATTTTGTTGAAATCGAAAGGGAAGAAAGGGTAAATGTTTCCTATGACTCATCCATTTTGGATGAGGAAGAGTTAGAATCCTCTCTTTCATTTTGGAATAATGAAAACTTGGGTATAGATTCACATGATTGTTTTGAATATTTGGATGAAGAAATACCATGGGTGGTTAGCAAGGAAGAAGAATTCACTTCTACTCCTTCAAGTGATGAAAATATGGCTTTGTTTGAAACAACTCAAATGATTGATCAAGAAGATGTGTTATTTGATACATCCCTAGATAGACAAGACTTATGGTTTGAAAAGGATGGTCATATGTTTGATTGGGTGCCTAACTTTGGTATTTTTGAACAGGTGTTTGATGATGATGAAGACCATAAAGAGAAAGAAAAAGTTACAAACGCTCATCAAGTTTTGGTAAATTCTAACCATGATGTGTTGAGTATGGATGACAAGGTGAAATATTTACCTCTGTTAGTGACTACAAAAATTTCAAGTAATGGATTGCATGATGTTCCTTTGGATGCTAATGTTATTTATGATGAAATACCATTAGAGGTGAATGAAGAATTAAAGTTGATTTCTACTCACACCACTAATGATATTGCTTTGATGAATGAAAAATAAGTTGATGTGCTTAAATTGCTAAATCAAATTCATCAACAATTAATAAGGGAATCTAGGATAAAAACTTATAATGATCCTCATTTAGTAGATATCCTAGGTGCTTGTAAATTTTTGCATAACTTTGATTGGCCTACAAACACGGAAAATGATTTGGCTTTAAATTTTATAGAAATAGGCTCTTGTTTGCAAAACTTCATTTTTGAAAAAGAGAGCCTAATTCTAAATCATGAATCAAATTGTGAAATCTATACTTTAATGAATAGACATGAAAGAATTGATAATAATTTATTGTCTAATCAATTTAATGATTTGAAGCTCACCTTTAGGATAATTAATGGAACTAAATCAAATTGGTGGGGTGAAAGAGGCAAGATGAAGATTGTTGTATTGTTTGGCCTAATCTTGGTTTCATTGGATTCTTGTAAAACTTGGCATATGTATAATTTTATATATCTTTTGAAATGTGCTAATCATGTTTGGGATCCAAGGAAGTGATAGTTCAAAATTTGCACCATCATGTACCATATTGTACATTTGTATATAGTTTTGGTTTTCATGTTTTGGGTTTTGGTTTTCTATTTTCATGCTTTGTCCTTAATTTTTTGGTTTTGTTTTACGTTCTTGTTAATTTGCATTAAGTTAGATTTGGTTTGTGTTTCTTTGTAGTTTTGTGTTTTGGGTTGTTCCCTTATTTTGAGGTGATGTTTCGTGGTCGCTAACTTATGGTCTCTGGCCCATTTTTGGGTTTCTTTTTTAGTAGGTTGGAGTATCTAATCTGAAAATAGGTGAACCCAAAAAAGGGGGATGAGTTATTGGGTGATCATTCTTAGATTTTGGGACTAATATGGTGGAGAGTGGAATAATGAAAGATATCACTAGAGCTCCACATGTAACTCACATACATTAAAGGGTATTTTTGAAAATTATGAAGGATGAAGTTATCTTGATTTGCAACCCTAGGCAAAAATCCAACACGCTCCACTTGTAGGCTTCCTAACCCCAGTGATGCTTGAAGCTTTGCAAAGTTTTTCTTTTGAAAAAAAAAGAAAGAAAAAGAGAGGAAAATGAGCATTGAAAAGCTTGATCAAATCAGTCACAAGATCTAGATAAACTCTATCGGGGCTATGGATGCTTGATCGGTAGTAGGGCTCTGTCTAGACACAGCTCGAGTAAAAGGAAAGGCTTTGCAAAGCATTAAGCAAACACAAGGGTGAGTTAGATAAACCCTACCGGGGCTATAGATGCCTGACTGGTAGTGGGGCTCTATCTATAAAAGTTTTCATTTTATGAGTTGTACTTCATAGCCTAATGCAAAAAGGGATGATGGAATCTGGAGGATTTTCAGAGATGCAAGAATGAATCACTTTTCACACACTAAGCAAAGGTAGATGGATTAATTATTTTTATTCAAATATGTTTACCCCCACCTTCTTGAGACATTGTTAAATAATTTATCTTTCATTGATCTTGTGTTCGTTTCAAATTGGGTTCTTCACCTGAAATGCTCAGGAGCATTTCCCAACAGAGTCACCATTTGTTGTGACTGTCGCACAACTCGCCCTAAAATTGGGGACCCACCTTTCATTTTGGGTATTTGGGTGTTTGCATTTTGTTTTAAGTGTCTAATGCTTTGCTTTGTTTTGGGTTTGCAATTTTCGCCAATTTGTTGTCAACGATTTTTTATAGTCAATTTCTTGTTGATGATTTTTATCATCAATTTGTTGTCAATGATTTTTATCATCAATTTGTTATCGACGATTTTTATCATCAATTTGTTGTCGACAATTTTTATCATCAATTTCTTGTCGATGATTTTTATCGTCAAGTTTGTTGTTAGCGATTTTGTTGTTAAATTTTATGTTTTCTTTCATTTGTATGTTTCAAATAATATATAAAATGGAAAAAAAATAATAATAATTAAATAAATAATTATATATATATACAAGAAGGGTGATTAGCTTTAATAGGCTTAATTCACTTTTATTTTTTAATCGTTCGCTAGGATTTTATATTTTTTGATTGGTGTACTTTAATAGGGTCTAATTTACGTTTTGTCAACAGGTTATACAAGGATACATGGGAGACCCCGGCACTGGATATGATGAACCATCAACGACACACCCACATGGCACCGGATGCAAGCGACTACGATAGGCTATTGACGATGTGGCAGTTGGTGACCAGGACGGACATTGCCCAGGCATGGATGAACCATGGATACCCTGAACCGACTACACTAGTGGAGCTACGACCGATGGTAGATGACGTGGCCGCAAAATCGAGGTTTACAGCGTAGACTGTTCACACAACAAGGTTTGGCTGTGTGTTCTTTGATGACGAGATAGAAACAAAATTTGCACCCATAACCTAGACAAGACCAAGAACCAACTAGAGGGGACATGAGTAGGTCGGGACCCTGACGGGGGATGTTGGTGAAGTGGATGGAGCTACCAATCAACGATGCTGACGTAAACCACATGTTGGAAGACATATACCAATCAAGACTCAAAATGGGCTAGACGAGGTGATGTGGATGCAGAGAGCATCAGATATTAGGCGCAGTGGTTCAACGTGGGAATGGTGTGCTGAATAGGTCCCCAAGAATCTAAAGAAGAACGGCAATGTGCATGATCACACATAGAGGTCCAATTTATTTGGTGCTTAGGAAATGGTGCGAATAGCGACTACGAGCAGTTTTATGAGGTACCACGAACAAGCCATCCAATTACTGTTCTGCTAGGACAAAAACAAACGAAGAATCGTGAGATAATATCGCTATGAGTGTCGAATGGAACAAAGTAATGCTGCCAATTCGAAGGGAACGACGAAGCCATGGAGTCAATATCGACCATTACCACCAAAAAAATCAATCAATCAACGTGGACTTTAGTTTCGATGGTAGAGAAACAACCGTCGAGCGACGGACATAGTGAGCAAGGTTTTATGTACATAGACGAGCGGTGGACCCACTTAGTGATAGCATATCCAACGGTGGAGAGCAGCGAGATGTGGCTAACGCGGCGTCGCACAGCTAGAAGGCAACCAAAAATAGCTCAATATAGCGACGGGGCCACTTTGTATCAATGAAGATTATGCAAACGATAGGTTACATATAGATTGTTGATGGGGTCGACACCTGCAGGGATCAGAGATAGGACGATATGCACAATTCAATGGTGAAATTTATAGTATGGTCAGAGCACCGATGATGGATGGGAGAGTAGCATGAAATACTGATATAAGTTTGATAACAAGCATATGGGGACACTTTTCAAATGGATGATGTTGATAGTGAGGGGTTATATTGTGTTTTTAGTGTCCTAAGCTATCTCGGTATACATGAAGGGCAACCATAGTGCATCATGATAGCAGCATCAACATGCGATAGAAGTGATGAAGACCGCATAATTTTTTGATTGTACGAAGTATTGTGGATGGCGAGGCCAATTTGGACGACGCATTGGACCTGGACGACCCGGGCTTTGGGCGTCAACATGAAAGTCAGCAAATTCATTGGGAGAGCGCGATGCAACGACGACCAGTCAGAATCGAAGGATGGAGCACCGACGGTGTTGGATATGACCGAATGACGGGATGCCAAATTTTTTTACGAACATGGCGAGGATCATATCTGGGTGAGCAATCGAGCACTGGTGTGTTTGACAGTGAATGAAGGGGGGCTCCCTATGACCATGCATGTTTGTTTCATCTCTCATAGACAAAATTGCTCAAAAAGAGGGTCATTTAAATGATTGTGATATAAGTTAAGGTCATGTTTAATATAAAAAACTGGAACCATGTTCAATCTTAACCAATGGTCGATTAAAATCGCTATGCGCGGTTATAGTGTAGAAAGATCATTCGATGAGAGGGCAGGTTGCTTTTATCGCTAACAAATGTACGAATATGCATGCTAGGAGGAACACGCACCAGTGATGACTTGGCAGTTTGAAGGATAGAGACGAGGTAAAGGTATCGATGGTAACATGGCAGTGACATGTCCAAACACTGCAAAAACATGGTGACTGGGATATAGCATGTGAAATGTGGATTACAAGACCTGTAGGAGCCAGATAAAAAGCATGGTGGAGTGAGGTCGAGAATCATCGTGGCAAACGGACGTCACAACATATACTTTTAGGTCGACAGAAACACATCAACATTCACTCGGAAAACAAGACGTATAGAGCAAGGAGCTTGAAAAGGGTGAGATAGTTGGGCTCGGTGTTGGATTTGGTTGGTCAAAGCCAAATATTACACCATCCATATCAGCAGGTTTAACCTTATCGTATCATTTCAACCGCATAGTCACCATAGCGGTAGAATAAAAAATATGACATGTGGGGACCATAGGTTGCATAAAGGTATAGTTGGTAAAAGATGGTCAGGGATCTTACTAAAATATGTCAAGAAAATAAACGTTCAAGGAAAGTAACATTCATTGGGAGTTTTATCAATCATAGGGTGTTACAAAGCGAAGAAAAGAGAACCAAAAGAGGGAAAATAAACCAAGCGAAGGAAAATCGAACGGAAGTGATGCTTTGAAGCCAAGACAACGGAAATGAAGAGATTTTGAAGGTTTCAAATACAACATAAAAATATGGATAAGGGACTGTTTCTTCTTGGAAGGCCAAATGCTGCTGAAAAATGGTTGTTAAAAGGAATATTATTTTAATGCAAGTGTTTTTCAGAAATTTGGATTTTGTTAGTAAAATAGGAAGAGAAAATTTTCGGCATAATTTAATTTTTATCTTTCCCTTTTTCAGGTTTTGAAATTATAAATGATGTTCAATGCATTTTAATGGTTACATTATTGAATTTTTAAAGCCTAGAATTTATTTTCTGTGTCCTTAGGAGCTAGCACTTAGTTTATTTTGATTGTGCAAATGCAGGTTGGAATAGATTAAGTTGCATGCATGAGTTTCTCACGCAGGACAGGGTACCATCAAACTAATAAATATTTACATGTTTACATTTTTAGCATTCAAGTTTATTTCCAGATTTTTATTTTTTATTTTCTAACCATTCTTTTTGTAGTTTTTTTTTTAAACTTCAAGGATTAAAATAAAAATTGAAAAAAATTAAAATGATAAAAATAAATACATGGATGTGAAGAATGAGCTACAATATTTCATCCAAAATAAATTCGAACTCATTCTGAAGTCATTTCGATTTTATAAAAAATGGTGAAAATTGTTGTTTTATAAGGATTTTTATAATTTCGGAATTTTATTTTTTTACATTTTTGAAGGTAAATCATATTTTTTAGCTTTATATTTTTTCTTTGAAAGCATAAATGAACTTCCCTTTTATGAAAATTTCAATTTCATTAAAGGGGGGTAAATTTTAATGGCATTCCATGAGCCATCATTTTTGGAGCAATAAATTTGTCTTTCTTTATGAAAATTCTGATTTCATTAAAGAGAGGTAATTTATACATTACATCAAAGGCTATTGTTTTAAAACATTAAATTATTTCTTCTTTATGAAAAATATAATTTCATTGAAGAGGGATAATTTATGATAACATTTTAAGGCCATTATTTTAAAGCAATAAATTATTCTCTTTATGAAAATTAATTTCATCAAAGAGGGATAATTTATTAATTATATCAAAGGCTATATTTATCTTCATGATAGAAGCTACATTTAATGAATATTTTCATCATTTTAGATTCACATTCATAGATAGGTTTTAATCTTCTACTTCATGCTTAAAGTAGGATTTAATACAAGATAAAACTTGTTTAAAATCTACTTAATAAAGGAAGATAAAATCTACCTAAAAACATTCAATATAAAAGGAATTAAGGCTACATCATGGTCATATGAGGGCCAATTCATATTTTCATTTAAGTTCCATGAACAATCATTAATATGGTATAATAAAATAAGCCAACACATACCCCCTGTTAAAAATTACTTGCAATCACTAAGTTGTTCCTAGCACTTATTTGATATATCTTCATTGAGATTATTAATATACATGTGCAATGCTTATATAGCGGAACCTTGGAGAAGTTGTTTTGGTTTCTAACTTCTTTGCAAGAGAGGGTTTTATGATCAAAATCCTAAGGTGAGTGTGGTTTTGCAATTGGCAAAAATTACCACTCAACAATACCATACACAAGTCTATTTGTGCAGGTATACTACCCATACTGCAAATAAGCTACTCATCTCATCTTTGCGACATGGTAACTTAATCCTTTCATAGATAGTTCTATTCATTTTTAAACTAACTTGAAGTATAGTCTATTTAGTTTTTGTCTCTCTAATAGTAAGTCATCCATCCATAATCCTAAGAGATCCCATAATCTCTTAGGTTCTTTTACTCTACTCCTAGCACAAACTTTAATCATACTAATATATTTCTAGTTTATTTAACTATTTAAAACATTTAAGATCCTGCAAAACATAAGAGGATAATCACTAAATCTATTTATTTAAATCAAGTATTGAAAATGATATCTATAAAGAAACATTAAAAATGGATGCTTAAAGAGATGTCAAGATCTAACTAAAGCATAAAATAGCTTGTGAAACTATAACATTAAGATACCTTATTAATTAACAAGAGTTACATTTCCATTTATTGATAAATAATTATATAGTCCAATGATGGCAGGAGTAATCCATACCTTTAAAGAATAAATCATCACATCAATAAATCAAATAGGGGTTGCTCAGCTAGAGTCTACCTCTTAATATATTTTTACATAGAGTCTTTATCACAACATAGATCAAAGGTAATTGTCTAGATCTTAGGTATCCTCCTTGGTCCTTCTTTCTTGTCCATCTCTCAATTGATGATAGTAAGGGATCATGACAACTCATGGATCTATGAAGCATGCAACTAATGCATCTACTAAATGATTCTTTAATCAATGCATTTATAATTTCATATGCCAAATTACAACTATACAATCACCAAATACATTTTATAAACCATTCACTCAACATCAGAAGAATAGTCATCTATAAACATGGGTAATTCAACATACCATCCTTTTGTCATTCAAAGGTTCATGTTCTAATATAAAAGCCATCTCCTAGATCAATTAAAGTCCTATAACCTTAATTAATTAAATACTTAATAAATCCTTTATTTAACTAAATAAGGTCCCATTACATTAATTAATCAAATAATTAACAAATCCTTTATTTAAATAATTTAAGGTCCCATTACCTTGATTAATAAAATACTTAACAAAACCTTTTCTTTAAGTAATTAAGGTCTCGTTACCTTAATTGATCAAATACTTAACAAATCCTTTCTTTAACTAATTAAGGTTCCATTACCTTAATGAATCAAATACTTAACAAATCCTTTTATTTAACTAATTAAGGTCCCATTACCTCAATAAATTAAATACTTAACAAATCCTTTCTTAAACTAATTAAGGTCCCATTACCTTAATTAATCAAATACTTAACAAATCCTTTATATAACTAATTTAAGGACCCATTATCTTAATTAATCAAATACTTAACAAATATTTTCTTTAACTAATTAAGGTCCCATTGCCTTAGTTAAATAAATACTTAACAAATCATTTTCTTAAACTAATTAAGGTCCCATTACCTTAATTAATCAAATACTTAACAAATCCTTTCTTTAACTAATTAAGGCCCCATTACCTTAATTAATCAAATACTTAACAAATCATTTCTTTAACTAATTTAAGGTCTCATTACCTTAAATAATCAAATACTTAATAAATCATTTCTTTAACTAATTAAGGCCCCATTACCTTAATTAATCAAATACTTAACAAATCATTTTATTTAACTAATTAAGGCCTCACCTTCCTTTTAGGGAAACATTCATTTCAAACAAAGTATTTAAAAAATTAAATGTCTTTCAAAAAATTAAAGTTCTTTCAAAACCATAAAAAATGTTTCAACTATCTTCTACCGACCAAATCTACTAGACATCAACTCTAGAATTTATAGGTTAATAACACATATGTATAAAAAATCCCATTAAAAATACATAGGTAAAACAACGACATACAGGTCAATAAACCAAACATGTCGACCATTGGTACATCGGTCTTTCCTTCCTGCTAAATGGTGGTTCATTCGACCACCATTTGGTGGTCAAGAAACTAAGCACAACTTCCTCCCTTTGTCACACTAAAGCACCACTACATACTCAATGTGGGATAAATTTCCAACAAGTTTAAGAAGGGGTTTTAATGCCCAATTGATGACCAACTACAAAATAAAATTAGGGAGAAAACCTAATGATAGATAAAGGATGAGATATCTATTAATAGGCAAGAGAAGCACCACATGGAAGAAAAAGAGAACATGTGCCCCATCTGGTGCGTGGGTGGCTCCATGGAGTGACCTTGACCACAACCAATGGTCAGCTTAAAAGGGAGTTTGATTCTCCCTTAAAGTGCTCTGGCTTCCCTTACATATCCCATGTGGGATATTTTTGTGGTGTGGTCAAAGTGGCCCCTTCTCACCTACACCTCTCAAGCACATAAGCATCGCTTGAGGCAGTGCAGTTCAATGGTTAATAAATATTAAACTTCCCTCCTTAAGTTAAACCTTAGGGGGGAGTAAACTAACAGTGTCAATGCCATTAATTCAAGTGCCCATTTGCCACCAACATAAGTACGAAAGAGAGACAAAAATACTAAAAATAAGATAGTATCCACCACTCGATAGTTTCCAATGGAACATTAGGCATCAAAAGAAAAAGGAAACATTAAAAGAAAATGTTAGGGTCGATCTTGATATAGATTGCTCAGGTGGAGCAAGCGATATAAAAAAATAGTTTTTAAGATTGCGTTAGAGCAATGAACATTCCCAAAGGGCATTTGACCAGCCTAAAATAAACCAAGAGGGAAGAAGAGCATGTTGTGCTCAAAAAACAAAAGGTCTTGACATCAAAGAGGTCACAGGGGGATGTCTAAAACATGGTTTCAATAAAGGAATATATAACAAGGTCTAGTAATTGCTTGCAAAGTTTTTAAAAGGGAGTAAGGAGCATAGTCTTAGCTTAACCAAATTTAAACAAAACTAATTAAAAGGAGGTCCAACCTGTTACTCCTTACTTCTTCAAAGTTTTCCTTCCTCTACCTTTCTCCTTTGAATCTCCAAAATACATTTTAAATTTCTCTGCTCCTCCTTTTCTCCTTCGTATCCTCCTCCTCCTTTTTAGAATGATCGCCATTTTTCCTCCTTGTGTTTGGCCTCTTGACCAAGAAACCTATCTACCTTTTCCCAAAGTCACCCTTTTGATATGAATGTCATCTAATAGAGTTATGAAAAGCTTATCCAAGCAGCTGAGGGAGAGGGATATTTTGAATATGTAAAACATTTCCTCTCTTTTTTTCAAAATATCTAGCCTCTTAAAGAATTAATTCATTTCTAATTAAATGAAAGTCTTTCATTAAAAAAAAACATTCCTTTGTATAATAAGAATATTGTATTATATTTAAATAAAAATCCCTTATTAATTTAAAAAATATATTTCTATTTAAATAAAAACCTTATATTAATTGGAGGGGAGGGCTCTGGTCCCTCCCCTGCTCCCCCTCCCATGGCTCCTGGTTCCTGCCCAGTCCCTGGCTCAACCTAGGTCATCCCTCCCGGGGAGTGGTTGTTTGCGGATGATCTCCTGGGGGGAGATCCTTCTCCACTATCTACGCCCCTCCCGGCTGGCTAGGGTTTCCTTGGTTGTTTTTTTGGACTGGTGCTTCCCAGGGATCCCTGTTTGGTTGGGGATCCCTTCCCTTTTTCCCTCAGGCTTCCCCCTGGGGTTTTTTGCAGGTTTTTCGCGTGGATCTGGTCCCCTGCGTTTCTCGATGCGATGGAGGTGACGGTTTAGGGTTTGGACAACTTCCCCCTTTTTCTTGTGAATTCTCGGTGGACTCTGTGCTTGGACGGGATTCTTGGTCCCTGCTCTTTGGGATCCTCTTCTATTTTCCCGGGGCGGGTTCCTTGTGGTGCAACTCTCTGGTCACTTCCTAATGGGCTGGATCCTCTCTGTGCTGGATGTCGGCTTCCTACGGGATGGCTCTCGCTGAACTGAATGTTTTCCCGGTGGGCGGGATGGTTTCTCCATAGGGCGGGATCAGCCAAATTCGCCGATTTTCTCGCGAGGCGGGATCCTTTCTTTTCTGCTGGTTTCCCGGATGGCGGGATTTCCCTGTTGCTTCCCGCTAGGTGGGACTGTTTGTGGTGGTTTTTACTGCTTCTCGCGAGGCGGGATTTTATTGTAACGGTTTTTTTTTGCTTCCTGCTGGGCGGGATCTTCTCGATGGTGGTTTTTGGCTACTCCCCGCTGGGCGGGATCTCCAAAACTACTTTCTTTCTTATTTGTTTGTTTCCCGCTAAGGGGGATTGTTTCATGCTTACTGTTACCGCTGGGCGGGATTTCTGTTTTGGTGTCCAGTTTCAAGGGATTGATGCCCTAGGTCCATTGCTTATGTAATCAGGTTTTGGGATCCTTGTTAAAACCCGCTATAAATACAAACACTTACTAAAAAAAAAAAAACCTTATTTTAATTAAATCAGTAAACATTCTTTCTATTTAAATAAAAAACATTTAAAAATATACGTAAAATATTTCTTCTAATAATTTTTTTTTATTATTTAAATAAAATACTCATGATAATATTAAACATTAGCATGGTATTAAGTGAACTTAGGATAATGGATCCTCTATACCCATTAGTCTATTTTTAGATGTTTCTTAACCAATTATTTTACACACAACAAACATGTAAACAAATTGAACAATCAAGTGCATCTAAACAAGGTGAGAGATTCATCATCAACCCAGTCACCTATCCTGGCT
This sequence comes from Wollemia nobilis, assembly GCA_028583015.1. Taxonomy (NCBI): domain Eukaryota; kingdom Viridiplantae; phylum Streptophyta; class Pinopsida; order Araucariales; family Araucariaceae; genus Wollemia; species Wollemia nobilis. The sequence continues at coordinate 5,289,709 of JAQPPZ010016867.1, forward strand.
GAGGATTTACAATAGCTTCTAGGATACCACTTTGGATCTAGGTGGTTGGATCACCAAGGATCACTATTAAAAGCAATAATGTATACCTATATGATGGTAGCCATTCATGTTACCCTAAGTTATCTAAATCATCACTTCCATTTTCAAATACCCCATCCTTGGTGGTCGATTCTACCACTTCCACCCACAAATATACCTTGTGTTGCACATCGAAAATACATTAGTAGTACCATATTCTTTGAAGATAAACCAATTTAAACAATGCATAATCATTCAAAGCATCTAAAAATGAAATCAATTAGTTATTTATGAATATATAGTCTATTAGGTGTAGACACCAAAATCTAGGCATTTGCATTTCACCACATAATTATGCATAATAAAATATATGCCTAGGTCTAAACTTAGGCATATTAATTCCTATACATTTCACCCACATTGCACATCACAATTCTGCATAATAATATATGCCTAATTTTAAACTTAGGCATAACAATTCTACACAATAAATTATTTTCCATATTTTAATAACTCTAGAAAATCCTCCTAGGATACCCTATCTCCCCATGTGACATGTGTCCTCCACCACTACCCCCAACTTGCCACATCTCACACCTCACTCCACACTTCAATCCACTTGCACCTACCCACTTGCCACATCTCACACCTTACTCCACACGTCACTCCACTTGCACCTACCCATTTGCCACATCTCCTCAGTTAAGTGAAACACTTCTAGTGACTCACTACAAATTCCTAGGATATGTGGTTGCCCAGTCCCTACCACTTGGTAGCTATGGATTACCACCTATCCTTCCCTCCAAAATCCTCAAAATGCCTATAAAATCACCATCACTTCACCAAGAAAGGGAATAAAGGGAATGCTAACGTTATGTTGCTCAAATCATGACTCATGTATGCAAAAATCATATTTTATTTTCAATTTGCATTAGTCATTTTATCATATTCATTGTGATAGGTGCTATTAAACCCTTTATCTCTTTGCATGTGTGCAAGTTCTAGATTTGAAATCTCAAATCCATCATGGTGGTCACAACAAACCCATCTCCAACATTAATTATAGCATGAATAAGAAGTGAATACACCATATTTGATTTGTAAAAGGGATTCCCCCTTTGGAACATCTTATTGTAAAATGCACCCTAAATGGGTTCAATTGTATCAAAAGGGACTTTCTCAAATATAATGCAATGTTTCATTTTTAGTGCAATGGTGTTATTTTTCTATGTTACATTAGGCAAAAGTCTTACCAATGTGGGGTATGACATACTATTCCCCTTGGGTTAAACACAGTCTCATGTGTTTCCTATCATAAAAATATTATTACAATTTTTCAAATAAAAAGGGAAAATGTTTCTTCATATCATCCACTTTCTCCCAAGTGGCACTCCTTTTAGAATACCGATCCCACTGGAACTTACATTGTTCTGGAATCTATTTCCTCATGGACCTGGAATGGAATTCTAGAATATTTATTGTATCACTTCAATAGCCTCTAGGTTTACCATTTGCAGTTTAGAAACATCCCACACATGATCAAGGTTAGCAACATATTTCCTAAACAGGGATATGTGGAAGGTGTCATGGATATTTGATATATAAGGTGGCAAGGCAAGTCTATACGCAACTAGGATGATATTTTCAATGATCTTAAAGGGTCCAACAAATCAAGGATCCAATTTTGTAGATTTTATGGAACTTTTAATTTGCTTGGCACTTAAGAACACTCTTTATCCTATGGAGTATTCTCTTGGTGTCATCTTCAGATCAATTTTTTTTTTTATATAGTTAGTGGCTTCTTAAAGCCTTTGCTTAATTATCTTAAGCTTACCTTCCATCTCCTTGACCATGTTGGGTCTGATTACAACATGATACTCTAAATTATCCCATGATAATGGTGCCATACACCTTTTTCCATACAAGGCATCAAATAGAGTCGTACCTAAGGAAGAGTGATAACCATTGTTGTAGGCAAAATCTACAAGATGTAGATAGTCTTCCCATTGGGACTTTTGATCCAAATATTACATACAACATGTCTTCTAATACTTGGTTTACCCTCTTTGTTTGACCATTGATATTAGGGTGATGTGTAGAGCTTATATTCAGTTAAAGTTCACAAAGGATATACCAGATAATACAAGAGAGGTTTTACCACATTTTGAGTCTTAGATACTATAAAAATATCTCAAGTGGACAAGGGTGATCACTCTCTTGTAGCTTTTTGGGGTTAACTGTGTACACTATCCATATAGTTTTAAGGATATCTTTATGTGGTCTCCCCATTTTCTAACATTCTATGTGAATGTAGGATAATTCAACCATGGTGCAAAACCTCTTAGTTTACTCATTACACCATGAGAAAACTATGGTGCTCAATCATTCCATATTTATGATGGTTTGATTGAGGTGACTATTACTCAGTGTAACATCTCTCACATGGAATCCCAAAAATTCTTTGGGTTCCATCACCAATATTTTTCTCTTGACAATGGGATCCAACCTTCAAGGTTGAGGAAGAAGATTCAAGTTACCTGAACTTCTCTCCAAAGAAATCTTTATCTTTGGTATCCTTCGAAAGCTCACTAATGAAGTGCCCATTGCAAACCCCTCCAATGTTGCTAAATTATAACATTTTCAGTTATAGATCCATCCTTAGGTTCCACTGGTTTGGATATCTATTTTAAATCTTCCCAAAAGATACACATCCTAAACTTGACTAGATCCTTGAAGATAATTATTACTTTTACTTTTCTCCATTTCTGACCAAAAAAATCTTTATCATGTTTTCTCTTATCTTTACTCTTCCAAGGGGATCAAAGTAAGGAGATCTATGTGCACCTTGCATTATCAATCTCCTTAAATCATATATTATGGATACAACTTATTTTGTCCTTGAAGCATACAAGGTCATCTTTGGTGCTAAAATCCTTATCCTTTCTAGGTTTTTCTTCTAACTTGGTCTAAATTTACTACAATACTCATCCTGAGATTGTGTTTTCTTGATTTTTTTTGTTAATTCAATGTGATTATAGATCAAAAAAATGGCTACAAACCTTCTTTGAGTAAGTCCATTTTGTTCTTAATCTTAGGATTTATTCCTAAGATGGAATTGTGTACCCCTTAATTCTTACAAATTTTAAATTTTGGTGCATTCTTTAACAATTTAGAGAGAGGATCCCATACTCCTCTTAGGAATTAATTTATTACATATCCATTTTCAAACATCCTTTTTATTTCGATCAGTCATATCTAGGACTTGAAATCTCTTTTATGTGTCATATATTTGAAATATTAAAAAAAAAATCTCTTCTTGATCTAAAAACCTCAAGAATGAATTCTACTTGTTAACAAATAAAATTTACATAACCATATCGAAGCCTGTCTTGGTTGTTGTTTAAGGATTGAACAAAACCATTATCCTAAAGTTTCATTGCTAAATTTGGTGTCATTCCACCATTTCAAAGTTGTATCCTGCATATCAAGGGTAACCCTACTATTTGGGTTACAAATGAATGATTCCTTAAGAATGATACGTTTTTTGTTCATGATATCATGAGTTGGCTGATTTTACCAATCAATTTGGATACCTTGATATTCTTCAGGTCATTGGCTAGCCCTACCTCTATACGAGCTCTTGCCTTCAAGATATTTTGTAGGTATATTTTTCATATCTTCCCTTAGAATCTCCATTCTAGAAAATATTTAAGGTCATTCTTGCCTTACTGCAAGGTCCCATTCTCCCAAATCATAAGGGAATTGAATTAGGTTATAATTTCCTCTAGGATTACACTTCCAAATGGGGTTAGTCTCTTCATCCTCATGATCTATCAATATTATTATCATTCCTTGATAATGTTGATGGTTACACTTACTATATGTAAGGAATCATCCTTAAATTATTGAGAAAATTGGGTATTCACTAAATAATTCTTCCTTTTCATTAGTAGTAAAACCCATATAACTTGGAAATTAACCAAGGTTCTATGAACCTCTAACTATTTTATTCCCTAGATGGTGTCAAAGACATGAAACGATGCTTCACACAAACATCCTGTAATAGAACCATTGGTTAGGGTAATTTTTGCCATAGGAAAACATTGACCCACTAAGTAGGTCTATCCAGAAATATACTCAACCTTCCAACCTTGTGTCAAATATCCCGACCTTCAGGCATATCTCTAACTACTAAAAAAATAAAACTATTTATTTCTCTACTATCAATTAAAATATTAAAAAAAATCCTACCCCTTAAGAGCAATGGGGTGGCTTACCCTGCTAACTTCTAGATTTCGATTGCAACAAAAATCCTATGAGTAGGTTCTTTTCCCTTTGCACTAGATGTACCTAGTCTTGGTTGGGGTGGACATTGGGTAGCATAATGCAGGTTTTCGTAGTTGTAGCACCCACCCTTGGATCTTGGGTGTAATCCCTTTTCTGCTTCCCTTGATACTGAGCATCATTGGTATTATTATTCCTTGATTGGAACCTTTCCTTAGGGTCCCTATGATTTTCTTTGTTCTTTTATTTTTACCTCGAGTTACCTCTACCTATTTTTTTCTACTTATTTTTTCACTTTATAATGCCAAAACTTTCTCTCCTTTTTAAGGATTGTCGATCTTCCCTTGACAATTTTATAAAATAGGTATTATTCAGTTGCTTGTGTTGATTCATTTGTTCCCTTTATTGATTTATTAGTTCCCCCTATTGTTCTATTTATTCTCATAACATAGTGGTAACAGTAACGAGGTTCTCCACCTCTTTGCTTAAGTTCCTTGAACTTTCAACCATGGTCTTCCCCTTAATCTCATTTGGAGGGATTCATTTATTTAAGGGAGTAGACTTCCCTCCTCTTGTACTTGGTGCCATTTATCCTGATCACATCTAATAAAGAGTAGTAGATTAGGTCACAACTTCACCTTGAACTATACCACTAATTCTAGCTAGATACAAATTTTTCTTGCTAAAATTACCCTCACTCTACGTGGGGGTCATACTCTAAAAATATTATGTATTTCTAAAACCAATGGCCACACTTACTATACGTAAGGTGTCACAACTTACTAACTATCCATCCTAGGGTTATTCCCCTTAAAATTTTAACAAGTGGGAATCCTAGATCTTCTAGGCTTTGACTTAAGAACTAAGCAAGGGCATGAATAGGAAGATACCCAAATCCCTAGCACATTCCATGAAGCTCCTAGTCCTTATTACCTAGAGCTTTGATACCAAATGTAACAATAAAAAACCTAAGGGGTTGTATTTTTTTTAAACATTAACAACTGACATAAACGTGAGCAAGATGTCTATATACAAATTGGTATGTGCATAATTATGAAGATATTTAAGCTAACCTAAAGTCTAAATTTGTTTGTCATTTCTTTCCAACAAACTACCTTTCTTTCTAAAATCTACTTAGGAGATGTCCATTTCTATACCATTCACAATTATGTTTGTGTAGGTATACTATATGTATTGTGATAAGCTATTAGCCTCATTTTTGTGAGGGCCATCTTATCTCCTTCTATCAATTGAAGGGTACACCCATCTCTATACCATAAACAATTCTATGTATGCAGGTATACTATGTGTACTGTAAATAAGCTACTCATATCATCTTTACGACAAGGTAACATAATCCTTTCATAGAAAATCCTATTCATTTTTAAACTAACTTCAAGTATAGTCTATTCAGTTTTTTTCTCTCCAATAGTAAGTCATTCATCCATAATATTAAGAGATCCCATAATATTTTAGATTCTTCTACTCTACTCATAGAACAAACTTTAATCATACTAATATCTGTCTAATTTATTTAACTATTTAAAACATTTAAGATCTTGCAAAATATAGGAGGATAATCACTAAATCTATCTATTTAAATCAAGCATGAAAAATGATATCTATAAAAAAACATTAAAGAGGAATGTTTAAAGATATGTCAAGATCTAACTAAAGCAAAAAATAGTTTTTGAAACTATAACATCAAGATACCTTATTAATTAATAAGTAAGAGATACATTTCCATTTATTAACAAATCATTACATAGTCCAAGTATGGTAGGAGTAATCCATAACTAAAAAGAATAAATCATTTCATAAATAAATCAAATAGAGGTTCCTCAACTAGAGTCTACCTCTTAATAAGTTTCTACATAGAGTCTTTATCACAACATAGATCAAAGGTAATTGTTTGGATCTTAGGTATCCTCCTTGGTCCTTCTTGCTTGCCAATCACTCAATTGATGATAGTAAGGGATCAGGATAACTCATGGATCTATGAAGCATGCAACTAATGCATATACTAAATGATTCTTAATCAATGCATTTATAATTTTATATGCCAAATTGTAATTATACAATCACCAAATACATTTTATAAACCATTCAATCAACATCAGAAAGAACAATAATTTATCAACATGGGTAATTCAGTATACCATCCTTTTATCATTCAAAGGTTCATAATATAAAATCCATCTCCTAGATCAATTAAATTTCCATAACCTTAATTAATTAAATACTTAACAAATCCTTTCTTTAACTAATTAAGGTCCCATTACCTTAATTAATTAAATACTTAACAAATCCTTTCTTTAACTAATTAAGATCCCATTACCTTAATTAATCAAATACTTAACAAATCCTTTTCTTTAACTAAATAAGGTCCCATTACCTTAATTAACAAATCATTTTTTATAACTAATTAATGTCCCATTACCTTAATTAATCAAATACTTAACAAATCATTTTCTTTAACTAGTTAAGGTCCTATTACCTTAATTAATCAAATACTTAACAAATCCTTTCTTTAACTAATTTAAGGCCACATTACCTTAATTAATAAGATACTCAAAAAAATCTTTCTTTAACTAATTTAAGGTCCCATTACCTTAATTAATAAAATACTTAACAAATAATTTTCTTTAACTAATTAAGGTTCCATTACCTTAATTAATCAAATACTTAACAAATCATTTTATTTAACTAATTAAGGTCCAATTACCTTAATTAATAAAATACTTAACAAATCCTTTCTTTAACAAATTAAGACCCCATTACCTTAATTAATCAAATATTTAACAAATCCTTTCTTTAACTAATTTGAGGTCCCACTAACACAATTAATCAAATACTTACTAAATCCTTTCTTTAACTAATTAAGTCCCCATTACCTTAATTAATCAAATACTTAACAAATCATTTTCTTTAACTAATTAAGGCCCCACCTTCCTTTTGGGGAAATATTCCTTTTAAACAAAGTCTTTCAAAAATTAAAGGTCTTTTAAAAAAATTAAAGGTCTTTCAAAACCATCAAAAAGGTTTAAACTATCTTCTACCGGCCAAATCTACTAGACAATGACTCTACCACAAATAGGTTAATAACACATAGGAAGCAACAATCCAATTAATAGTACGTTGGCAAAAAAATGACACACAGATTGGAAAACCAAACATGCTGACCATTGGTGCGTCAGTCTTTCCTTCTTGCTAAGTGGTGGTTCATCTGACCATTTCTTGGTGGTCAAGCAACTAAGCGTGACTACCCCCTTTGTCGCACTAAAACGCCACTACATAGTTGATGTTGGATAAAATCCCAACAAGTTTAAAAAGGGGTTTTACTTCCCAACTAACAACCAACTATGAAACAAAAGTAGGGAGCAAATCCAAATATAGATAAAGGATGAGATAGTTATAAATAGGAAAGAGAATCACCACATGAAAGAGAGAGAGAGAGCATGGTACCCCATTTGGTGCATGGGTGGCTCCATGGAGTGACCTCAACCACAACCAATGGTCAGTTTAAAAGGAGCTTGATTCTCCCTTAAAGTGTTCTAGATTCCCTTGCATATCCCATGTGGGATATTTTTGTGGGGTGGCCAGAGTGGTCCGTTCTCACCCGTACCTCTCAAGCGCATAAGCATATCTTGAGGTGGCATAGCTCAATGGTTAATAAATATTAAACCTCCCTCCCTAAGTTAAACCTTAGGGGGGAGTAAACTAATAGTGAAAATGCCACCAATGTAGGTGCCCACCTACCACCAACATAAGTATGAGAGACAAAAAACATAAAAAGAAGACAATATCCACCACTCAATTATTTCCAATGAAACAACATGCATGAAAGGGTCAAGGAAACACCCAGGTGTTGTAGGTGAGTTGGATAGGAGAGGGCAATCCTCCAAGGGATGTCCCAAGTTCAAATCTCCACCCTACCAAAAAGCTGAATTGGGTATCCAAAATCCAATTGATAATGTTGGTGCGACAGGGTCGGGTGCGACTCCCGGGTGAATTTGATGGTGTTGAACCCCTGTTTGTGGTCTCTTAGACCAAGGCGGCCTCGCAAGGGGTTTTTCGATTTAAAAAAAATAAAAAATAAAGGGTCAAGGAAACATTAAAATAAAATGTTAGGGCCAATCTTGATACAGACAGCTTAGGTGGAGCAAGTGTATATATATATATATATATATATATATATATATATATATATATATATATATATATATATATATATAAACAATTTTTAAGATTGTGTTAGAGTGACGAACGTTCTTGAAGGGCATTTGAAAAACATCAAATAAAACAAGAGGGAAGAAGAGCATTTTGTGCTCAAGAAACAAAAGGTCTTGACATCAAAGAGGTCATGAGAGGGTGTCTAAAACATGGTTTCACTAAGGGAATATACAACAAGGTATAGTAATTGCTTGAAAATGCTTTTAAAAAGGAGTAAGAAGGAGTGTAGTCTTAGCTTAAGAAAATTTAAACAAAACTAATTAAAAGGAGGTCCAATCCCCTCATTTTCTCCTTTGTATCCTCCTCCTCCTTTTCAAAATGATTTCCCTTTTTCCTCCTTGTGTTTGGCCTCTTAACCAAGAAACCTATCTACCTTTTCCCAAAGTCCTTCTTTTGATATGAATGCCATCTAATAGAGTTATGGCAAGCTTATCCAAGCAGCTGATGGAGAGAGATATTTTGAATTTTTAAAACATTTCCTCTTTCTTTTTTTAAAATATCTAGCCTCTTAAATAATTAATTCATTTCTAATTAAATGAAAGTATTTCATTAAAAAAAAACTTTCCTTTGTATGATAAAAACATTATATTATATTTAAATAAAAGTCTCTTATTATTTTAAAAAATATTATTTCTATTTAAATAAAAACCTTTTATTAATTAAATCAATAAATATTATTTCTATTTAAATTAAAACCTTTTGAAAATATACATAAAATATTTCTTCTAATAATTTTTTTTATTATTTAAATAAAATACTAATGCTAATATTAAACATTAGCATGGTATTGTAAGTGGACTTAGGATAATGGATCCTATTTACCCATTAGTCCATTTTTTGAAGGTGTTAACCAATTTTTTTACACATGACAAACATGTAAGCAAAATGAACAACCAGGTGCATCGAAACAAGGTGGGAGATTCACCATCAACCCAGTAACCTATCCTGCTCGAGAATTTACAATAGCTTCTTGGCTGCCCCTTCAAATCTAGGTGTCTAGACCACCAAAGATCACTCTTCAAAGGAAAATGTATGCCTATATGAGGATAGCCATTCATGTTACTCTGATCTGTATAAATCATCACTTCCATTTTCAGGTACCCCATCCTTGGTGGTCGATTCTACCACTTACACCCATAGATGTACCTAGTGGTACACATCGACAATACATTAGTAGTACCATATTATTTGAAGATAAATCAATTTAAATAATGCATAACCATTCAAAGCATCTAAACTAGGCATCAATTAGTCATTTATCAATACATAGTCTATTAGGTAAAAGTCTTGCCAAGGTGGGGTATGACATACTACCCCCCTTGGGTTAAACATAGTCCCATGTATTTCCTATCATAAAAATTTTATTATAATTTTTTTTAAATAAAAAGGAAAAATGTTTCTTCATATCATCAATTTTCTCCCAAGTGGCACTTCTTTCATAATATCGATCCCACTGGACCTTACATTGTTTAAGAATCTGTTTCCTCATGGACCTAGAACAAAATTATAGAATATTTATTGGTATCACTTCAATAGCCTCTGGGTTTTGCCATTTGCATTTTAGAAACATCCCAAACATGATCACGATCAACAACATATTTCCTAAGTAGGGATATGTGGAAGGTGTCATTGATATTTGATAAGTTATGCGGCAAGGTGAGTTTGTACATAATTGGGCTTATCTTTTCAATGATCTCAAAGGGTCCAACAAATTGAGGATCCAATTTCATGGTTTTGATGGCACTTTTCATTGGCTTGAACCTTAAGAACACTCTTTCTCCTACAGAGTATTCTCTTGGTTTCCTCTTCAGATCAGCGTAGCTTCTTTTTTTATAGTCAACGGCTTCTTGAAGCCTTTGCCTAATTATCTTAAGCTGGCCTTCCATCTCCTTGACCATGTTAGGTCTGATTATGAAAATGGTGTATTACACCTTTTGTCATATAAGGAATCAAATGGAGCCATACCCAAGGAAGAGTAATCTCAATTATTATAGGTGAAATCTACAAGATGTAGATAACCTTCCCTTTGAGAATTTTGATCCAAGTAGTATATACAACACATGTCTTCTAATACTTGGTTTACCATCTTTGTTTAGTCTTAGGGTGATGTGTAGAGCTTATATTCAATTAAAGTTCACAAAGGATATACCAGATAAGATCAGAGAGGTTTTACCACATTTTGAGTCTTATATGTTGCAAACATCTCTTGAGTGGACAAGAGTAATCACTTTCTTGTAGCTTACTAGGGTTAACCTTGTACATTGCCCATACAGTTTAAAGGATATCTTTATGTGGTCTCATCATTTCCTAACATTCTATGCGAATGTAGGATAATTTGACCATAGTGCAAAACCTCTTAGTTTACTCATTACACCATGAGAAAACTATGGTGCTCAACCATTCCATATTTGTGATGGTTTAATTGAAATGATTATTACTCTATGTCACATCCCTCACATGGAATCCCAAATTTTTTTTGGGTTCAATCACCAATATTTTTCTCTTCATAGTGGGATCCAACCTTCAAGGTTGGGGAAGAATATTTAGGTTACTTGAACTTCTCTCCAAAGAAATATTTATCTTTGATCTCCTTTGAAATCTCACTAACAAGTGCCCATTGATCCTCTAAGAAGGTCTATCCATAACTATACTCAACCTTCCACCCTTGTGTCAAATATCTTGATATTCTAGCATATCCCTGATTACTAGAAAAAATAAAACTATTTTTTGCTCTACTATCATTTAAAATATTAAAAAAATCTTACTCCTTAAGAGCAATGGGGTGGCTTGCCCTTCTAACTTCTATATTTCAGTTGCAATAAAAATCCTGTGAGCAGGTTCTTTTCCCTTTGCACTAGATGTACTTGGTCTTGGTTGGGGTGGATATTGGGTAGCATAGTATGGGCATTTGTAGTTGTAGCACCCACCCTTGGGTCATTCCCTTGAGACTGAGCATCATTGGTATTATTAATATTCCTTGATTGGAACCTTTTCTTGGAGTCCCTCTGATTTCCTTTATTCTTTTCTTTTCACTTGGAGTTTCCTCTACCTATTTTGTTCTACTTTTCTTCCCACTTTATAAAGCCATCACTTTCTCTTTTTTATAGGGATTATTGATCTTCCCTTGAAAATTTTACAAAATAGGTATTATTTAGTTGCTTGTGTTGATTCATTTATTCCCTCTATTGCTTTATTAGTTTCCCCTATTGTTTTATTTGTTCTTATAATATAGTGGCAATAGTAATGAGATTCTACACATCTTTTCTTAAGTTCCTTGAACTTTAAACCCTATTATTCCCCTTAATATCATTCTAAGGGGTTCATTTATTTAAGCGAGTAGAATTTCCTTCTCTTATCCTTTGGTGCCATTTATCCTGGCCATATCCAATAAAGAGTAGTAGATTAGGTTACAACTTCACCTTGAATTGTACCACTAATTCTAGCTAGATACAAAGTTTTATTGCAAAAACCGCCCTCACTCTATGTGGGGGTCGTACTGTAAAACTACTATGTAATTCTAACACCAATGGCAATACTTACTATACGTAAGGTATTACAACTTACTAACTATCCATCCTAGGGTTAATCACCTTTAGATTTCTAGCAAGTGGGAATCCTAGGTCTTCCAAGATTTGGCTTAAGAACTAAGCAAGGGCCTAAATAGAAAGATACCCAAATGACTAGAAAATTCCATGAAGCTCCTAATCCTTCATACCTAGAGCTTTAATACCAAATGTAACAACTCCAAAATCTAACTAAGGGGCTGTATTTTTTTTAAACATTAAAAACTAACATAAACATGATCAATATAATATCCCAATTGGTATGTGCACAGTTACGAAGATATCTAAGCTAACCTAAAGCTTAAAGTGGTTTATCTTTTATTTACAAAAAACTACCTTTCTTTCTAAAATCTACTTTAGGATACGCCCATCTCTATACCATGCACAATTCTATCTGTGTAGGTATACTACGTGTATTGTGATAAGATATTAGCCTCATTTTTGTGAGGGCCATATTATATCCTTCTATAAATTGAAGGGTATGCCCATCTCTATACCATACACAAGTCTATTTATGCAGGTATACTATGCATACTGTAAATAAGCCACTTGTCTCATCTTTACAATAAGGTAACTTAATCCTTTCATATATAGTCCTATTCATTTTTAAACTAACTTGAAATATAGTCTATTCATTTTTTATATCTCCAATAGTAAGTCATCCATTCATAATCCTAAGAGATCTCATAATATATTAGGTTCTTTTACTCTAGTTCTAGCACAAACTTTAATCATACTAATATCTATCTAGTTTATTTAACTATTTAAAACATTTAAGATCCTACAAAATATAGGAGGATATTCAATAAATATATCTATTTAATTCAATCATGGAAAATTATATCTATAAAGAAATATTAAAAAGGTATTCTTAAAGAGATGTCAAGATCTAACTAAAGCATAAATAGCTTGTGAAACTATAACATCAATATACCTTATTAATTAACAAGTAAGAGATACATTTCCATTCATTAACAAATCATTACATAGTCCAAGTATGGTAGGAGTAATCCATACTTTTAAAGAATAAATCATTACATCAATAAATCAAATAGAGGTTGCTCAACTAGAGTCTACCCCTTAATAGGTTTCTACATAGAGTCTTTATCACAACATAGGTCAAAGGTAACTGTTTGGATCTTAGGCATCCACCTTGGTCCTTATTGCTTGCTCATCCATCAATTTATGATAGTAAGGGATCAGGACAACTCATGGATCTATGAAGCATGCAATTAATGCATCTACTAAATGATTCTTAAATCAATACATTTATAATTTCATATGCCAAATTGCAATTATATAATCACCAAATACATTTTATAAACCATTCATTCAACATAAGATGAATAGTCATCTATCAACATGGGTAATTCAATATACCATCCTTTTATCATTCAAAGGTTCATGTTCTAATATAAAAGCCATCTCCTAGATCAATTAAAGTTCCATAACCTTAATTAATTAAATACTTAATAAATCCTTTCTTTAACTAATTAAGGTCCCATTACCTTAATTAATCAAATACTTAACAAAACCTTTCTTTAACTAATTTAAGGTCTCATTACCTTAATTAATAAAATACTTAACAAATCATTTTCTTTAACTAATTAAGGTCCCATTACCTTAATTAATCAAAAACTTAACAAATCCTTTCTTTAAATAATTAAGCTCTCATTACCTTAATTAATAAAATACTTAACAAATCATTTTATTTAACTAATTAAGGTCCCAATACCTTAATTAATCAAATACTTAACAAATCTTTTCTTTAACTAATTAAGGCCCCATTACCTTAATTAATGAAATAGTTAACAAATGCTTTCTTTAACTAATTTAAGGTCCCATTACCTTAATTAATCAAATACTTAACAAATCCTTTATTTAACTAATTAAAGTCCCATTACCTTAATTAATAAAATACTTAACAAATCCTTTTCTTTAACTAATTAAGGTCCCATTACCTTAATTAATAAAATACTTAACAAATAATTTTTATAACTAATTAATGTTCCATTACCTTAATTAATCAAATACTTAACAAATCCTTTTCTTTAACTAGTTAAGGTCCTATTACCTCAATTAATCAAATACTTAACAAATCCTTTCTTTAACTAATTAAGGCCCCATTACCTTAATTAATAAAATAGATAACAAATGCTTTCTTTAACTAATTTAAGGTCCCATTACCTTAATTAATAAAATACTTAACAAATCATTTCTTTAACTAATTAAAGTCCCATTACCTTAATTAATAAAATACTTAACAAATTCTTTTCTTTAACTAATTAAGGTCCCATTACCTTAACTAATCAAATACTTAACAAATCCTTTCTTTAACAAATTAAGACCCCATTACCTTCATTAATCAAATACTAAACAAATCCTTTCTTTAACTAATTTAAGGTCACATTACCTTAATTAATCAAACACTTATCAAATCATTTCTTTAACTAATTAAGGCCCCATTACCTTAATTAATCAAATACTTAACAAATCATTTTCTTTAACTAATTAAGGCCCCACTTTCCTTGTAGTGAAACATTCTTTTCAAACAAAGTCTTTCAAAAATTAAAGGTCTTTAAAAATCATAAAAAATGTTTCAACTATCTTCTATCGGCCAACTCTACTAGACGATGAATCTAGCACCGGTAGGTTAATAACATATAGGTAGAAAAAGTCCTATTAATAGTACACAGGTGAAACAATGACACACAGGACAACAAACCAAACATGCCAACCATTGGCGCATCAATATTTTCTTCCCACCAAGTAGTGGTTCATTCAACCACCGCTTGATGGTCAAACAACTAAGCGTGACTCCCCCCTTTGTTGGATTGAAGCATCACTACATAGTCGATGTGGGATAAATTCCCAACAAGTTCAAAAAGAGGTTTTAACACCCCAACTGATGACCAACTATGAAACACAAGTAGGGAGCAAATCCAATGATAGATAAAGGATGAGATAACTATCAACAAGTAAGATAAGCACCACATGGCAGAGAGAGATAGCATGGTGCCCCATCTAGTATGTAGGTGGCTCCATGGATCGGCCCTAATCACAACCAATAGTAAGCTTAAAAGGGGTTTTGATTCTTTGTTAAGTTCTTTGGCTTCCCCTGCATATCCCATGTGGGATATTTTTGTGGGATGGCCGGAGTGGTCCCATCTCACTCGCACCTCTCGAGCGCATAAGCACCACTCAAGGTGGATTTATGGTTAATAAATATTAAACCTCCCTCCCTAAGTTAAACCTTAGGGGAGTAAACTAATGACAATAGCACCATCGATGCAGATACCCACCCACCACCAACATAATTATGAATGAGAGACAAAAATCCTGAAAAGAAGATAGTATCCACCACTCAATAGTTTCCAACTAAACAACAAGCATGAAAGGAGTAAGGAAACATTAAAATAAAATTTTAGGGTCAATATTGATACATAAAGCTCAGGTGGAGCAAGCGATATAAAAAAAAAGTCTTTAAGATTGCATTAGAGTGATGAACGTTCCCAAAAGGTGTTTGACCAGCCTCGAAGAAACCAAAAGGGAAGAAGAGCATGTTGTGCTCAGGAAATGAAAGGTCTTGATATCAAAGAGGTCATAGGGGAGGAATTTTAAACATGGGTTCAGTAAATAAATATACAACAAGGTCTAATAATCGCTTGCAAACATTTTTAAAAGGGAGTAAGAAGCAACGTAGTCTTAGCTTAACAAAATTTAAACAAAACTAATTAAAATAAGGTCTAACTTGTTACTCCTTACTTCTTCAAAGTTTTTCTTCCTCCACATTTCTCCTTTGAAGCTCCAAATTGCCTTCAAATTTCTCTACCCGCTCCTTTTCTCCTTTGTATCCTCCTCATTTTTAAAATGACCACCCTTTTTCCTCCTTATGTTTGGCCTCTTAACCAAGAAACCTATCTACCTTTTCTCAAAGTCCCCCTTTTGATATGAATTCCATCTAACAAAGTTATGGCCAAGCGATTGAGGGAGAGGGATATTTTGAATTTTCAAAACATTTCCTTTTTTTTTTTTCAAAATATCTAGCCTCTTAAAGAATTAATTCATTTCTAATTAAAGGAAAGTCTTTCATTAAAAAAAAACATTCCTTTGTATAATAAAAATATTCTATTATATTTAAATAAAAGTCTCTTATTATTTAAAAAAAATATTCTTTCTATTTAAATGAAAACCTTTTAAAAACATACATAAAATATTTCTTCTAATAAAAACATTTTATTATTTAAATAAAATATTTCTTCTAATTTAAATAAAAACCTTTTATTATTTAAATAAAATACCCATGCTAATATTAAACATTAGCATGGTATTTTAAGCGGACTTAGGATAATGGATCCTTTATACCCATTAGTCCATTTTTTGAAGGTGTTCCTTAACCAATTATTCTCCACACAACAAACATGTAAGCAAATCAAACAATCAGATGCATCGAAACAAGGCAGGAGATTCTTTGTCAATCCAATCACCTATCATGGTTGAGGATTTATAATAGTTTCTAGGCTACCACTTTGGCTCTAGGTGGATGGATTGTTGAAGATAACTCTTAAAAGCAAGAATGTATGCCTATATGAGGGTATCCATTCATGTTACCTTGAGCTATCTAAATCATCACTTTCCTTTTCAAGTACCCCATCCTTGGTGGTTGATTCTACTACTTCCACACACATATGTACCTAGTACTGCACATCAAAAATATGTTAGCAGTACCATATTCTTCGAAGATAAATCAATTTAAATAATGCATAATCATTAAAAGCATCTAAAATAGGCATCAATCAATTATTTATCAATAGATAGTCTATTAGGCAAAAGTCTTGCCAAGGTGGGTTATGACATTAGATATACGAAGTGGTCAAGGCAGGACAACTTGATCACCAAGGGGAATGTCCCACAAAAAATCAAATACAATTTCTACATCTGATGTCAAAAGTTGACACAATGTAGACCATTGATTTTCAAGGAAGGATGAGTGGTTCAGGCATGTGATCTTTTTGTAGTATGGCTTTATGGTTAAAAATGCCCAAAAATCTATTTTTTTAATCCTAATCATATTGTTAGAAGCATAACTTTGTGCTGAGGACTGATAGCAAAATGAATCAATTCATTCATTGAGGCTTACGCCTATTTATTACATGCTTTAGGGTTACAAAATAGAATATTGATACTCTTGATTTAGGAGATCATTACATACAATGAATATATAAAATAGTAACCCATCTAAGAATGGATGCCCTAATCATCTAAAGATGCATAAGCTAATGCCCTAATAATATAAAAATAATGGAATAAAATATTTCAAAATCCTCCCTTACTACGTTATTTGGTAAATATATTTAATTACAAAACATTTCAAGCTTGACATGTGTAATTGCCCTTGTAAAAATGTCTATAATTTGTTGGTTGGTGGAAATGTACCAAAATGGATCTCTTTATTATGAATAGGATTTGAAATGAAATGGTATGAAGTTTCATCATGCTTCATTCTTTGATGAAATACTATATTCTTAGCCATTTTTAGAACACCTTAGTTATTGCATTTCAACAATGTTGAATGTTTTGTATACCCATTTTTGATATAGTACAATGTAACCAAATTACCTCATACATAGCTCTTTATGCAACACGATATACTACCCGTATGGATGATAATGCTACTACATATTATTTCTTGCTATGCCAAGAGATAGGTCTAGATCCCAGATGAAATACATATCCAGATGTTGATTTTTTATCATCCAGTTATCTGACATAATTTGTGTCTATGTATCCTTGCAAGAAGAACTTATCATTCTTCTTATATTCCAGGCATATGTTGTATTATAGATATAATATAGTACCCTCTTTTTTGCTTTCCAATGAATCTCCTTAGGATCCTACATAAATCTTGAAAGATATCCTACAATAAAATTGATGTTAGACCTAGTGTTAGTCAAGTAAATAAGACTCCCAATTAGCTGACGATAGAGAGTGTCAGATACCTGAGGATACTTGTCATATCAAAATAGTTGCAATCCTCATTTTATTAGTGTTACCTTATACTTATAGTTTATCATAAGATATAGTTCTAGAATAGTCTTGGAATATTTTGTCTATGCGATTACAATGTGGTTTTTCCTTTGCCAAACTTCCAAGCCAAGATAGTAGTCCATAAGTCCTAGATATGACATATCAAAAGGCTTTTTCAAGTCATTCTTAAAATAATATTTCAATCCATATGAATTGCCTTTAATAATCAGATCAACATACAACACAAGTATCACTATTTCAAATCTAACTTTCCTATAATAGAGATTTGTATTTGAGGGACTTATTTTGAAATTATGCTACAATAGATGCTTGTCCATTTTATTGTACCGTGCTTTAGGAGCCTACTTTAACTCATATAAGGAGTTAACAAGTCTACATACCTTTTGATTTTTCCTTTTGCAATTAAACCTTTAGGTTTAGTCATGTACACCTCTTCTTTAAGATCATCATTCATAAAGACACTTTTAACATCCATTTAATGCAATTTCCAACCAAATTGTGTTGCCATGACATAGAGAATGTGGATGGTGGTCATATTTGTTGTGGGTGCAAAATTTTATTTATAATATATTCCTTCATTTTGTGCATATATTTTTACAACAATCCATGTCTTATATTTGTGAAGTGATCCATCTACTTGTACTTGGTTTTAAAGACCCACTCGCAACCTATGGGATTCTTTCATTTAGGTAGATTAATGAGATCCCATGTTTTATTTTTATCATAGAATTATATGCTACTTATATTGCTCCTTTTCATTGGGGTAAGCTAAGGGTATCATTTATTTCTATTGGTTCTAAATTATCTATCATTGAATACATCAATCCTAGTTTCGCTGCCTAATAAGACATGTTACGAGTTTGAGGTTGAGGGAAGTGAGATCAAGATGTGCATCAAGATTGGCATTTTTGATGGTACTTTGGACCCTATAGCACATGGGTGTAGTATTATTGGGTGGGGAGGTGATATTTTAGGGCCAGGAATGATCAAAATACAATTCCCCACTTGACTACCAAATCGTACAATCGTACCATCCTTCGAACTACCCCTTGCGACAACTAAACAACTTGTACAAATGTCAAAGTCTCATACTATATGGTTAAAAATCATACAGGTACATGTATTGTACACTTTTACACTCATTTAAACTGATATATTCAGTTTTAGAATCTTTCGTACACATTTTTTATAACTATTCAAGTCGATTTCCTCAAAATGCCAAATCGGGTAAGTCGATTTCTATGGTTTAATCTGCCAAATCGGGTAAGTCAACTTTGTACGATTTGTACAGAATTTTATGTACAATCGATAGAAAATTATGGTATATTCAGGTGCCAAATTATATACTCTAATGCCTCAATCTCTCTTAAGGATGTTTTGTAAGGTTTTACTATGCCAATTAATCCATTCTCCAGGTTGGACCAACCATCGCAAAGGAGCTCGGGAGAGATTCCATCTATCCAATTACGTACAAAAATCATATAAAAAGAATCATAATATCATTATTCATATTTCCATGTTCACATATCATCCCTCATATTCCACCAATGCTAACCTCTATCAAGGAGTTGCAACAATGCATAAAATTAAGTTAAAACAATAACCAAAAACACACATACATCAAGATTATATTATAGATCATCAATCATCATTGCCAGGATCATACACGATGTGTAATGATGTAGTTCCATTCCATTATAGCATAATTTTCATTACAACAAGGTTATTTTGTCAATCTTTTGCAATAACTCAAATATAAGTTAGCTATTACAACCAACAAGTACTCTATTCTACCTCTTAGAAACCAGACCTACAAATTTGAAAATGGGGCCTTATATAACATTGCCCAGGCCATTCCAAAGTAGTTCTTGAGATAATTGATTACTTAAAACTACCCATGTACAACTAAATTCATTAATTTTGACCTTTTACTAAGTTTAACACCTTAGTTAGCAAATCTATGCGCCATTTCACTATGAAATTACATTTCCTATGCATTTGGATAAATTTCAGTGCACCTTGTATGATTTTCTACTATCTTGTATGGTTTTTCCATCCAGTTGTATGATTTTATCCTACTTGTATTGTTTATAAAACTTGGGTAAACTATCAATTATGCCAAAACTATCAAAATTGAGCAAATCCCTTTTGATCACTTCTTCTTCTTCTGGGAAATGGGTTTGCTGCCTACATCTACCCTCACCTTTACTTTGGTTGGTGTCCTCGCCGACTCATTCTGCTTCTTCCACTATGCTTCATATTCTACCACTACAGCCTCTAAGTCCTTAACTTGTGACTTATACATTTATCATTCATTCTTCAACTTGGCTGTGTAGCTTCCCATCTCTACTTCTTTTGATCCGTGGAAGTTAGATTTTTCCCTGACAGTCTTCAGGAATACCATCATCTATTTTTCATGGTCCCAGACACTCTTCTTCAAATTCTCCTACCAGTGAGCTTTTGCTCGAGCTGTTGCCTGAATTTCTTCATTCTTTTCAGTAATATTCTTTATGTGATGACTAATATCAACCTCCATAGCTTGAACACTATCTTCATTGATTTTCAACTGAGCTTGCTTTTCTAGGACCATCTCATTCAATCTCTTATTATATTTTGTCAGCTCCTCCATTTTCTTGGCTTGTTTTACCATTTGCTCACTCTTCTTAGCCAATTGAGTTGTCATATGTTCTTTCGCTTTGAGTTGTGACCCCAACTTCTTAATCCTAGCCTCTGTCGTCTATGAGATATATAATTTTTCCTCTTCAAGCATATTAATTCTATCTTCAGACTCCATTATGATGCCTGACAGATCTTCCTCCAGTTTCTTTATTTTCTCTTTTGATGTGGTCCTGCTTTTCTGGAGTTCTTCTTCCATTGCGATAAATTCCTTTTGAGTGGTTGCAGTTTCCTACTTCTGAGCCTCCTTGAGCTAGTATATTTGTTCCAATCCTATGCTCAACCACTCTATCTAGTGTGTTAGGAAGTTAAACTTCCTCAGGATGATGGCCACTCAATTAGTAACCCTCTTATATTCCAAGTCTACCGTATTTGTGGGGTAGGTTTGATGACTGGCCCTATCCAAGTACATCCTTGGATATCTCTTGTAATTTGTTATCACCCCTTCAGGCAAGTCCTATTTTCCCAATATTGTTGTTACCTCTTTCGTGGACAACTTCCATGGATGTTGTGCATGAATGTTTGTAATTCTCCTTGTATGATTCACACTACTTACCCACTCTGTTATCTTTTCTAGCTTGAGGGACACTTGTTCTTCCCACAACTTCAATTCACCCACATGGCCAATACAAAATTCCAATATGGAACTATTAATCACGTGGTCTAACTGTGAAAAGAAGTGTTCCACCTTACCTCTATTCCATGTGTGTCCTCCTTAGTTGTAATCATTTCAAACTAAGGTACTTACAAAAGATAACTGGATTGCATCCCATACCGTTATTCCTTTGTAGGAGCACGTACATCTTCTTCCTCCACATGGTGGCTAGAGCTTCCTCCAATATCCTGAAGTGCCCTCATCGTATCTATATTTTCTCGAGGTGGAGACTATTTTATGATTTTATCCTCCTTACTATATTCTATATTCACAATATCCTCTTGAGATTATTGCTGCTCAACTTGTTCTTGGGTCTTTTATGGTTCAACAAAGCCCACCTGTTGCTCTTCTTTATTTTACTAGGCCACTTCTTGTTCTGTCTTTCCCACTTGTTGTTCTTCCATCACTTATTCCTCCTGATCCTGTTGGGTATTCATTGTTGTGACCTATTCAATAACAAGTTACTCTTTATCTTGTGATGCCTCCGTATTCTCTGATGCATCTCTCTTACTTGAGCTTACTGTCACAAACTTATAATGAGGCTTCTTCTTGGGCTCTTCCTCACAAGTAGTGGCTATTACTTATTGCCCTAACTTGAATCATTTAAAATTTTTGGAAGCATCCATCTGCTCAAATTCTTGAAATATTGATGGAGATGTCACTATTCTTTGTGCCTTTGTCCAACACAACTCATCCAATTATGTCTCTTTCGATTTTGACTGTTATTTTTCTTGTTTGTGCACCCTTGGTGCAGGCTCTTCTCATAATTTTGGAACTCGTTTGGTAGCCATTATTTCATGTTATCTCCTCGTCATTATCTTAATTGGGTTTCCTTACCTCCTCTTACTTTCTTGAATAGACGACTGCTCCTGCTATTGTTGCCTAGGTGCTTGCTGTTCTATCTCCGGTTCCAACCATCTAGACCTTTTTCTCTAATGGTGTACATTGGCATCTTCCTCTAGAGTAGTACCCTCTTGAGCTATACAGGTTTGTTGTTCTCTTCTCATTTGATATCTCTCCTAAGTGACTTTTGGTATTGGCATTGACTTAACCCATATCAATATCGTCGATTGTCCTCCCCCAATTTTCCAAGGTGGCGTTAAACTTGGAAATTGGATTTCCACTTATGTGACCACATTTAATAACAATCCAATAGCATGGAAGGACATTCCAAAGTTCTTCAACCTTTTTTTTAGTACCTCATGCATTTTTCTTTCTAGAAAGGTACCCCAATAATACTAAATTACCTTGGTGATACCCTCTACATACTGTGCCATCCACATTGGAATTTTTGTGGCCCTTATATCTCCTATTAGTTGATCCATAACTGTATTCATTGCACATGGCCAATGTTCTCCTTTCAACTGGATCTATTTGATTCCACATGTTCTTGCTCCTGAAATCTTTGCCTCAATCAGTGAAGTGATAGTGGTAAGCGTAGTGACGATGCGGTATGCCTCTATTAGATCTACCAAAATCTTTACTACCTCCATACCATATTTTGGTAAGCCAAATGTCTTCCAAAATACCTCTACCAAAATATCCACTTTCATCAACCTCTTACCCACATTGACATAGGCAGTTCGGGTTGTAGGGTTATACACCTGAATTATCTATAATAGATAGTTATGGAAGAAGGATTTGTGAAATAGTGGAACTTGTTCAATTACTGCTACACGTGCATCCTCAAACTTCTTCCTCTAAGGATGATTCTTATTTCTTTCATCACTCCAACACTTCCTATAGGTATCTGCCCCATGATGTACAAATGTGATATTGGTGACCTCCACCTGTCCCTATTCCTATCCACTGCTTAGATGCTCCTTCTAATATGGTAGGTGTACCTCACTTCTCATTTCCCTCCATGAGGTCCTTTCTTGTGCCATTATTCCCTCTCTATGCCTTGGTGGTGTTCTTCTCAGATTAGCCTGCCAATGTCTCTACCCTCTCCATGGCCTATATCCTCCTCTCCTCCAAGGATAATTACCATGCCAATCGAATGACTGAGATAGTCACCCTTGGTGATGTCATGGGTATGCTTCTCTCATGCAATGGACCTGGTGATCTCTCCACCCTATTGGATGCAATCCACCTTAGTCGACATCCAAAATATTTTGTTGAAATCATTCCTCTACCATCTCATTGATTAACTTACCCTCCACTCATTCACCATTTCTACAGTTGGAAGTGTATCTGAATCGTATGACTTACTATAAAATCATACAATGTATGGTCCTTTGTACCCTTGTACGATTTTACCTTCGCCAGCCACTTCTAGATCGTACACTAATTTTTTTTCCCACAATTCAATTTCCAGCCCGTCAGTATTCAAACCATCCTATCTCCACCAAATAGTACATTTGCAACCTGAAATTGTATAGTATTTTTGACTACCTTCTCCTTTGGAATCTGTACGATTTGCTAAAAATTGTCCAAAAATGGCTTGAAAATACCCTGAACTGTGCTATTCTCCTTTGAAATCATACATTCCTCCTCTAAAATTGTATAGCACAATTTTTAGGTTGTAAGAAATTCAAAATTTTGGTCTCCTTTGTCAAATCTATCACCAACCCAGTGGTTGGAATGTCCCGTTCCTCCTTTCCAATATTTTTCGGTAGAAATTTTCCAAATCCTTCACCTCTGGCGCAATTTATTTCTCTTTGATGAATTTTTGGTTGTACTTTGATGGCTTGTACATATTTATTTTCCCTTCTCTTATTTTTCCAGCTTTCTTTTTGTTCGATTCTTCTGTTTCTAGGGTTTAACTCTCCACTTTCCTTGCAATTTCCATCGCCCAACTTCAATTTCTCACTTCCCCAAACCCTAACCTACCATTTTTTACCTTTGGGTTCATACCTAGATGTTTTCTACCATCTATTCTTCGTATTTCTTGTCAAACTTTGAATTTTTCCCTTTGATGGAGTAAAACCCTAATTTCTCTTTTTCGTTCCTTCTTCGGGTTAATTTATCAGAAAATGAAAAGTACTCCTTGGTGCTAATTAAAATGGGTCCATCTAATATCTAGATTTTTTATGAAATTGGCTGCCCATATAGTATTTTCCACTCAATTGCACACTTTCCACCTTTGTCCTCCTGAAAAATTCGAATTCTCACTTGTACGATTTAATGAAATTGCAAGTCCTACCTTCTATTTAAAGCATTTCAAAAAACCCTAACTAAATCCTAAATTGTGCCACTTTGCACATTTTCCCTCCATCTTGTGCGGATGATTGACAACTCAGCAATTTTTTGAAATTTTGTCTTTTTCCCCCGCTTTTTCCTCCAACTATTGCTTTCTTTCGTGCATGCCACATTAAATGGGTTGTTGAAAATCGTACATCCTACTTGAAATCGTATAGTGTATGATCCAAATCATACAACATGTCATTTTGTATAATTTCCCATGTCCTTATGTCAATTTTTCTTGTACAATCCCATAATTTGTACGATTTCATCCTCATTTTTTTTGTACGATCTTTATACTTAAAGAATTTTCAAATTTTATCTCTCTAAAGAGGTTGTCATTTCCAGTTTTCAACCACTTCCTTCTTAATTGCGTTCTGAGGGATTTTCACAACTATGGAACTTTTTTTTTTTCTTTTTTTTTTAATCGTAATCTATTTATACTTACCTTATAGGCAATCATATAGTGACATTCACTTGTACAATTCCATCAAATTATTATATTGGGGATTCAACTACAACGTTTGGAGTGGTTGTGTCACTTGTTGATATTTTTCCCTAGGTCGATTCATCTCTATTTTTGATGTTACTTAATTCCCTAGCCTTCTTCTTCCATGTGTACAATTTGGAATTGTACAATTACAAGCTGGAGTATCTTCACTTGGTGTCCTTTCCTTTTGTTGTATAGGTGATTTATCCCTTAGTAGCGGTGTCCTTACCACTCTACTATCATTCGAGCAACTTCTCCATCTATCCCCTTGAATTAGTTTTGGCTCCAGACTTGGTGATCGGGTTCTCAGTTGTCCCTGGTTTCTTTCATCTAGAAATTGTGCTCTTCCCCTATCGGCAAGGCCTCTTCTGTGCGAGTGTCTCCCCTATCCTATTCCTCTTGGTATTGGGTTTCTTTGCACAAATGGTGATTCCTCCCTTCTCTAGAGTAATCCTCTACCACCCATCCCTCATTGAGATGGTTGTCCCCATGTATGTTGCCTTGCAGGATTTGGTAGGATTCCCCTCACTCCTGGTAATCCTCGCAGATTTCTTGTCTAGTTCATACAAGCTAAGGGTGTATCTCCTAGCCATCTAAGAGTAGGGGGTCAAAATATTCCTCGACCTCTTCCTCCTCTAATTATAATATCACCTCATATTTGCTTATTTTGTAGTTTAATACCTCTCCCTCTTCCTGGCTGAAGTCTTAGAGGTATTTCTCTATTTATTCTTCCCATTGTTTTGGTATCAAGAGTTATCTCTACCAAATCGATGTTGGCTAGTGGAATTATGCTTCTTCTTGCACTTGGTGACAGTTGTCATAGTGCTCTGATTATTCGATTTGCATGAGCTAGGTGATGTCTCCATATTCTTTTTTTGAAGTTTCTTTGTGGTGATGATGTTGCCAAAACTTCTCTATAGGCATCAGAAAATACCATATCAGAACTTGAATGAGTTTGATTCTCTTCTCTCTGTTTCACCCAATTGGTTGTCATAATCATCCTTCTCTCCAATGTTCATACTTCTCTTCGTTGTCTTTGCAACTATTGATAGAATATTATATAATATTGTAGTCCAAGGTTGGTTTGAAGTCCTTGCATTGTCCCCACTTGTCGTTGTGTCATTATAACTACTGGAGAATTATGATTACCTTGAGGGTTATGAGGGTTCTTTAGGTGATTATCTTCATCACTACTTTCTATACTAGGTTCCATTACAAGCCAAGGCATGCCTTCACTACTGGAGTCTATAAAATCCAGTCGTGTGTCACCTTATAGTTTGAGTGATGTAGTTGCCTCTTCAATATCTCGCCATAATATCTCCACATATTTATTTGTCATAGGTGGATCACTTGGTGGTACTTGTGAGTTTATGCTAGCACCCTCATTTCCTCCATCACTTCTCAGAGTTAATCCTTCCACCTTTTCTAGTTCTCTTTCATATTCTTGTAGCCTAGCTACCCTTTGTTCTTCCAACCTACATATCGTGCCATCCAACTCTTGGATGATTTGCTATCTCAACATTGCATTATGACCTCATAAAATTTGATATTCTTCTCGCAATTGTTGGGTCGGGATCCACATTCTTTGTTGTAATATCCCTATCTAAGCCAATGGAGTAAGTCCAATCAATTCCTTGGTCAATGGTCTCATTCTCTTCTTCCTTTGGAACTTCCATTTCAAATGTGTCCACTCTATCTTCATATCGTACTGTTAGTCGTATCCTTCTTCGATCGTTCCTTTGCTAGGGAAGTTCTCTCTGTTCTACCTAAGGATACCTTCTATTTCTATTTACTGGGGTTGCTTCATTTTGTCTTCCCCTATTTCTAGATAATAGTACTATCTCTTGATGTTCTCTTATATTTAGGGAAATCCGTTCCCCTTCTTCTTCTTCAACTCTTTTAGTTCCATCAACAAATTTGACATGTACTCGTAATCTTCTTCTTTCTTTGGGTTGAGGTACCAACTATTGTTGTTCTATGGTTGGTCGTAGTTCCTCCCCTTCTACAAATAAGTGTGCAAGAACTATGTCAGGCTCTTCCTATGATGGATTTGACTCATTCTAATATTCATCTTGTGTTTTCGCTCGTCATCGTCATTCCATCTCTTCTGAAGCAATGAATAAACATTGTACTTTGTAAGGCTTCATCTTTGAGCCATTTATAGCATCGGGTACCTCTGTCCCATTCAAGTCCTACAACTTGACTAGTCCATTATCCACTACTTCAACTACTTTATAAGTACCAAGCCATAACATCTTCAACTTACCCAACTTGATTTCCCTCTTTCCATTAAACTTTAGAACTAAGTCACCTGGACCAAGTTTCAACTTCCTCAAATGCTTGCCATGCCATGCCTTATGTATTTTATGAGCTATCTCAATTTCCCATTGTGCCATGAATATTAGTTCATCTAACTTAATCAGTGCCTTCAGTCACTCTTCAAAACTTTCTTGATCACCCAAGCAATGCTCTACCGTGACTCTCAAACTTGGTATCAAGAATTCAATTGGTACCACTACTTCTTGTCCATACATTAGTTGGAAAGGTGTATGTTCTATTGTAGGTTTAAAAGTTGTTCTATATGCCCATAAAATGAATGGTAGCCTTTCCTCCTAGTCTACTCCCTCTATCCCATAGGTTTTATACAGAGTAGAAACTAGGACTTTATTCGTTGCCTCCACCTGCCCATTCGCTCTGGGATAATATGGACTAGACAATGAGTGTAAAATATTGAATTCTATTGTCAGTGTCTTGATAATATCATTAACAAAGTGTCCTCCTTTATCACTTGTTATCCGTAGTGGAATACCAAACCTTGTGATTACTTGTTCATACAAGAATCTCACTGTACTCTTTTCTAAATTATCAGGTAATGCTCTCACTTCCACCCATTTTTTTAGGTATCCTATTGCTATTACAATGTATCTACGCTTCCTTCATCAAGATTTATTTAATGGTCCTACAAATTCCAATCCCCATCGCTCAAATAACTCTTGTGGTTGTGATGGATGTAAAGGCATAAAGTCTCTCTTTACTAGCTTTCCCACTCTTTGGCAAGTGTCACATGCTTTCACATGCTCCTTTGTATCATTATACACTGTGGGCCACCATAGCATTGCTAGAAATACCTTCCTAGCAGTCAGGTCTAGTCCCATATGCCATCCTTCTAAGCCCATGTGAGCTTCCTTCAATGCTACTTTGACTTCTTCGTCCATCAAACATCTCCGTAAGACACCGTAACTTCCCATTTTATACAGTAATCTAGCTATTATCTGGAAATGTGTTGACTTCATTATTATTTTCTTATTCTCAGTTGTTATCATTTCCTATGGCAACTCTCCTATGGATAGGTATTGGCCAACCAACTTGTACCATGACGAAACAACATTGATGGTGAACAATTGTGCATCTGGGAATTCATTAGGAACTTCATTTCCTATAGGTTCTCCTGATTGTATTTGAGACAATTGGTCTACAATCACATATTTATTACCAGGTCTCACCACTACTTAAAATACAAACTCCTTAAGGGTGAGGAGCCACCTGCTGACTCGTCCTTGTATCATCAACTTATTTATCAAGTACAACAATGCTTGGTGATCGACATAGAAGGCAAAGGGATTCACCAATAGGTAATGCCTAAAATTCTGAACTACATATACCATTCCCAAAGCTTCTCTTTTTTTTGTACTATATTTCCTCTCTGGCCTTGACAAAAGACAACTAGCAAAGAAAATAGGTTGATATAGCCTAAATTGTCCTTCTTATGCTAAGGCACATCCAATCGCAAAATTGGAAGCATCAATGTGAACATGGAATTCCTTATCCCAGTTTGGAAACATCAAAATTGGACTACTCACAAGCTTAGCATTTAGCTCCTCAAAGGCTCCTTGGTGCTCCTCCGTCCATTTGAAAGGAACATTCTTTTTCATCAAGGAATC
This sequence comes from Wollemia nobilis, assembly GCA_028583015.1. Classification (NCBI taxonomy): domain Eukaryota; kingdom Viridiplantae; phylum Streptophyta; class Pinopsida; order Araucariales; family Araucariaceae; genus Wollemia; species Wollemia nobilis. The sequence continues at coordinate 5,318,800 of JAQPPZ010016867.1, forward strand.
GAGTGGGTACGATACATGTGCATAATTCTTGATAAACCTTCGGTAGTACCCTGTCGATCCAAGGAAGGTTTTTAGTGAACTCACATCAAATGGTTCCTCCATGTGTAAGATCACATAGATCTTATCAGGATCTATCTTAAATCTTTCACTGCACATAATATGTCCCAATAGTTTTCCATATGGTACCATCAGAAAGCATTTCACTGGATTTAGTGATATCTATGCGTTTCTGCACCTACTCATACATTCACTAAGGGAAGGAAGATGTTACTTGATCTTCCCATAAATGGACCACTCATCCAAAAATACTTTAAAATTCCATGTTGCTAATTGATAAAATATATATAGTATGGTGCGTTGGAATGTAGCTAGGGCATTATAGAGCTTGAATGGTATTCGATTGTATGTATAGATGCCATTCTCCATAATAAATATGGTCTTCAGTTTATTCTCCTTGGCTTTATTAATTTGATTGTATCTCAAGAACCTGTCCAAAAAGGAGTAAATCTCATGTCCTACGACTTCTTCCAAGATGGAATCTATGAAGGGGATAGGGAAGGGGTCCTTAATAGTTACAACATTGAGACTCCTAAAGTCCATGCATATTATGATCTTGTCTACTTCCTTCTTCAAGGTGATCACTATGGGTGAAACCCATTCATTGTTTGTTACTCTGAAGATAATTCTTGCTTCCAGCATATTTTCTATCTCTGCATTTACTAATACCACATATTTTGGGCTCATCATATATGGTCTCCTTCTCACAGGTTGAGCTCCAGGCATTAGCGTAATCTTATGGACACATAATTCTGGTGGTACTCCTTTCAAGTACTTATATGTCCATACAAAGATATCCTTATATTCCAAGAATATCTTAAAAGCTACCGCTTTCAGTATAGGATTCCAATCATCACCATAGTATATCATCCTAGGTTCTTCCTCTATTTCTAAATTGATGTCCACGAAGTCCTTCATATTTGATACTTTCCAGTTCACTTGTTGCTTTCTCTACATTCTCTGGTGTGTCAGTCTTGTATCAATATCTGCATTGCCTACTATATACTTTGCAAATTTGTTTGGAAATGTCCATTTCTCTTCTACTTCCTTCTTAGGTTCTTGGCTAACTTTTGTTTTGTCTTGCTTTTCCTTGATATCCTTTGATTCAATACAGAGGTAGTTGGGCTAAAAAATTTCATACTCCTCCATTTGCCAATGAAGTCCGCTATGAGATCGAGCTTCATCTTCGCTACATTATTCTAGGTACAACATTCCTTCTTTGTCAGGTTCATGCCCTTCATCCTCTAAGGAATTTTTTGATTCATCCAAAATAGCTACATCCTCACTAACTCTTTGATTATCTATATTAATCATGTATTTGTGTTGTCCCTTCTTAAAAGTGATTTGATTCTTCCCCAAAATGTGATTGACTTTGGCTACTCGTAGCCAGCCTCTCCCCAAAAGAGCATCATATACAGGTTTATGTATTGTAATCACAACAAAATCTAAGACATGTTCTTGTTCAGCTATCACCACTTATTGTGCGGTCAAGACTCCTTTTGTCTTGATGCCATTTTGATCAGCACCATTTAATCGAAAGCTCAATGCCCATAGATATGGAGCACCAATTTATAGCCATGTTCTTTCAGGTAACACATTGACATTGGATCCTCCATCCATAATAACTTGTGTCAACTTGTGCCCTAGGATCTCCATATGAACTAATGCAGGTTTCTTTCCTACATCGATCATTAATAAGGTTGGATCCATGAACTGATACTTTTTCTCCTTTTCTTGAATCAGTTGGCTCTACACTTCCATCACCTTATGTGGTTGTATTTCTTCCACCATTGCTTTCTGCAATGCTAGAATAGCTTCCAGCAGGTTTGATACTTTAACTTCCACTATGGTATCCAAAACATGTGCTGCTAGATTTTGCACAACTATTTCCTGATCTGATGGTTTCCTTAGTTCCTTACCAGCTATCGACTCTACTTGCTTAGTCTTTTCAGCTTCCTCTTGCAATATTTCTTTACTACTTGCCAGCGTTGCTTTTCCTTTGCTAGCTCTGGATACTTGTCCTTCTTAGCCTGATTCCTCATCATGGCTAAAACTTCTTGGGTATCCTCCTTAACTTGAGGAACCTCTATGTTCAAACAACTAACATTCTACGGGTTACTTGAACTCACCTATTTTGGACAATTATCTTATTTGTGGTTCCTCAAACCACACCATCTACACATATATGTAGTGCTTGCTTACGGTGTTTCTTTCCTCTGAGGTGCAGGATAATTTTTGGCAAAATACCCCAATTCCTATAAATTATGACACTGTATGATCGACCTTCCTTTCGAGTCATACTACAAATGACTTTTTCCTCCTTGTCGATTACCTTGATTCAATATTCCACCTCATCTTCCTATAATCGCCACTCATTGCTTGTTACCCACTTCCTTGGGCCTTCGATTTCTCTTCCTACTCTTGGATTGAAAATACTTGTGGGCATACTCTTACATTATACAAAAATAACATTACTTCATGCCCCATCACATTACAAATGTGGCAGTAGTCATTCCTTGGACACTTCACATTTGTATGGCCTTCTATTTTACATTCTGTGCACCACATATCATTTCTGTCTGGTTTGATCTTTTGTTCTTTTATCAGTTTATCAAAATCCTTATGAAATGATTCTACTGTCTGCTATATAGTGACATCTTCTCCACTATCTGAATCATTTGACTTGGGATGAGACAAAATTCTTGTATACATTTGTTTTGATTCACTCTCAAAATTCTTTGCATGCTTCAGTGCTTCTTCATATATTTTTTATGGTATCGACTTCATATTTTTCTTATACTTTTGTAGTAATCCATCTATAAACCATCGATTTACTAGAACGTCTACCAGAGGCATATGTATATTATCGACTAATTGCTTTAGTCTACGGTTATAGGACTTCACATCTTCATAAGATTTTTGCTTTATCATGTAAATTTTTGTCACAATATCTCCATCATCCTTCAAAGGTCAAAATTCTTCGATGAACTTCTCATTTATCTGATTCCAAGTCTGAAAATATGTGGTATTTTCTCTCTTCAAATACCAATAAATTGCCAATCCTATCAAGGTAGGAGGAAATAGAATTACCCAATCCTCTGGTCTATCCACTCTATTTTCTCTTCAAATGGTTATGCAAGTTCCTATGTGCTGTGTGGGGTCTTCCTTACCCTCACCTGAAAATGATGAACATCTCTATTTGGCTGCCCTATTAGCCATCTTAGGAGAATCGTCACTCTCACTTGAGGTTTCTTATGGAATATCTGACTGATTACTCCCATTGTCATCAAAAGTATAAATTAAAGGTATCTTATTTTGTCCCACCACTCGGTGACCAAACTCTCATGCCTCTTAAATTAGCAACATCCTTCACTGATGTGAGGGAGATGGTCTTGGTCTTTCTTCTTGAGACCTTGCGTCTTGTTGCTCTGGTGCCTGACTCCCATCCTATGCACTCCCTTGCAATCCTTCTACTACTTTCTCAAGTGTCACCATCCACTCTCTATCCTCTTGCATTTTTACTTTTTCAACCCTTACCACTATGCTTGGCGGTTCTACTTCCTCGTATTCCATCTCCATCAACAACGCCTCAAAGTCTCCTTCTTTTGATGTCCAAACTTGCTCTATTTCTGGTTCATGAGTACTCTAGTCTGAGTTACTTGTGTTTTCTCTCTGAGAAATCCTCATGATCCTTATTATTGGGATGTTTTCTCATGATTCTTGTCTCCCACGGTTTCGTGCACTAGTGTTTATCATTCACCTCTAGCTTTTAGTATCACACTTCGTCAATTTGACCTATTTTAACAAAAATGCCATATTCGATAAGGCAACGATGCCAAATGTAGTATAGGGGTGTAGTATTACTGTATGGGGATGTGATATTTTAGGTCTAGGAATGATCAAAAGAAAATTCTTCACTTGACTACCAAATTGTACAATCGTACCATCCTTTGAACTACCCCTTGCGACAACTAAACAAAATATACAAATGTCAAAGTCTCACACTGTACGATTAAAAATTGTATAGGTACATGGATTGTACACTTTTGAACTTATTTAAACTGATAGATTCGGTTTTGGAAGCTTCCATACACATTTTTGTAACAATTCAAGTTGATTTCCTCAAACTGCCAAATCGGGTAAGTCGATCTCTGTGGTTCAATATGCCAAATCGGGTAAGTCAACTTTGTATGATGTATACGGACTCTGATGTATGATCGACAGAAAATTATGGTACATTTAGGTGTAAAATTAGATACTCTAGTGCCTCAATCTCTCTCAGGGATATTTTGTAAGGTTTTACTATGCTAATTAATCCATTCTCCAGGTTGGACCAACCATCACAAAGGAGCTCAGGAGAGATTCCATATATCCAATTACGTATAGAAATCATACAACAAGAATCATAAAATAATTATTCACATTTCCAAGTTCACATATCATCCCCCATATTCCACCAGTGCTAACCTCTATCAAGGAGTTGTAATAATGCATAAAAATAAGCTAAAACAATAACCAGAAAACACACTGGTACTTTGCCTGTCCTGTTTAACTCTTGCCCTTCTATTTGTCTTCTTTCTCGTTGTTATATATTTACAATCATGAAGGAAGGAAAACTTGTATTCATTGAACTTGAGGTTTTTGAGTTAGAATCCATTTCCAGAGACATGTTGAAGGACAAATGTGGGCTTATTTATTTCTTTAAGATGTTTTCTGGCGTCGATGAGGAGGTGACGAAAGCTTTTGCCATGTCTTGGGATAAGGGCATTGTTACCATTCATGGTGTGGAGTTTTATATTAATATGGAGCTACTGGTGAATATTATGGGACAACCTCTGGATGGCAAGGTGATTAGGAGGAACAAACATAACTGGGATGCGGAGCTGATGCAATTTGAGAAGAACTCGACAATCCACAAGATGTTCAAGAAAGGCCTATATCGTCATCATCTCTCTACTCCATAGAAATAAATCCTAAAACCTATCATGCAATACCTTATCACTAATAATATTGAATACCAACTTTGTTTCTTTCATTTGTCCTTCATAAACCACTTCTGTGAAGCCAAAATGATGAAAATTCCAGCTGCCCTCTATTGGTCCATGGATTACACCATAACTTCTATCCATTCAAAAAAGGAAGAGGGTTTACCCTATCATCAAGGGATTTTTAGATTCCTCTATAGGTTCCTCCTCCTGAATTTTTCCAAAGGAAACATCCCTGCCCTAGAGTCTGATGAAGAAAACTCATACTCAACCCCCAATCCTAAAAATTCTAGACCTAAGAGAAAGGACTACAAATATCACTCTAATTTAAACATCAGAAAAAATTTCAAGGTTTAAAATATCCTGTTCTATGTTCCTAGAGACTCAAACATAAAAAAATTGCTGAAACCCTCCTTCCACGTATGTAAAACCTATGAAGGATCATTCCAATTTTCTTGACCTCTTTGAAAAGTACCTCCATAAACTTGTTGTCCATGCAACCTCTGCTACAATTGATCATCTAGAAATGGCTCAAATGGCTATTGGAAAAGCAATTTTGAAGCTCAAGGAACAATGCCAAACACTCAGCCTCTTGTTCTTTTGTGATACATTTGAGGATATTCCTGCCATTTTTGTTTTTGAGTTACCTTTTGATGCCAAGGTTAACGCTAAATAAGAGGATGTGGTATAGATTGCAAAGGAATCCTGCATTGATGTTCTAAAGAAAATCCCAAAGGAAACATCGAAGGATAAAGTGAAGGATACCATGTTGGAGGCCGCTGTCACATCACCAATGCAAGCTGACGTTCCCCTCTAAGCATGGCTGTGTATCCACCTATTTTTTATCCAATTTTGCTTTTGTCTTGTTCCTCTAGTTTGGAGGTTTTGTTCTATTCTGGTTCAGCTAGTTGTAGGCCTATTCCGTTTAGTTCCTTCTTGTCAGAGAATTTAATACTTTTTGATGTTCTAGGCTATTTGCCTCTTTGTTGTGTCCCTTTCTTGGTTCCTCTGGTGCTCTTCATTATGATCCAATGTTGTTCAAGGCATTGGGGCGCCTTTTAAATGCCCCCTTTTATTTAATAAAAAATTTAACTTACCAAAAAAAATAACCAGAAAACACACATACATCAAGATTCTATTATAGATCATCAATCATCATTGCCAGGATTGTACACAATGTGTAATGACATAATTCCATTCCATTATAGCATAATTATCATTACAACAAGGTTATTCTGTCAATCTCTTGTAATAACTCAGATATAAGTTAGCTATTACAAACAATAAGTACTCTATTCTACCTCTTAGCAACCAGACCTACAAATTTGAAAGTGGGACCTTATATAACATTGCCCATGCCATTCCAAAGTGGTTCCTGAGACAATTTGTTACTTACAACTTCCCATGTAAAATTGAATTCATTAATTTTGACATTTTATTGAGTTTAACACCTTAGTTAGCAAATCTATGCACCATTTCACTATGAAATTACATTTCCCATGCATTTGGATGAATTTCAGTGTGCCCTGTACAATTTGCTACTACCTTGTATGATTTTTCCATCCAATTGTACGGTTTACCCCTACCTGTATGGTTTACAAAACTTGGATAAACTGTCACTTATGCCAAAACTATCAAAATTGAGCAAATTCCTTTTGATCACTTCTTCTTTTGGGAGGTGGATTTACTGCCTACAAACCCATTTTGGATTATTTCATTATTGTGTAGAAGTAATTGTTATTGTTTCATCATTCATAGATGGAATGTCTTCTTAGACTTCCTCATTAAGATCTATGCTTACAATAGTAGATGTAGTATCTTGAGAGGCTTCAACATTTGAATTTCTCTCAACTACTTCATCAAATACTACATCTTGATTGATATGTAAATTCTAGGTTTTAAGGTTTATCAATCAATTCCCTTTGGATTCGTCATCATATACAAGAAATATGAATGGTGAGGATTTTACATCTAGCTTGGTTCTCTTTTTCTTTAGCACATGCATTTATGCCTTGCTTCTAAAAACTTTGAGATGTTTTATGGAAGGCTTCCTCCCCGACCAGGCTTCTTTCAATGTAACTCCTTGTAGTTCCTTTGTAGGTGTTATATTAATAAGATACACTATAGTGGAAATTATTTCAACTCAATATTGTTACTCTATATTGGCTCCTATGAACATGCAATAAACCATTTTCATAAGGGATTGATTTCTCCTCTCAACAACTCCATTTTATTGTGGATTATAGGTTATACTGAATTTTTTATTTATCCCATTTTGTGCATGAAACCTTGTTAATTCCATGGATGTATATTTACCCCTTGATATGAGTAGAGGACCTTAATATAATCCCTATTTTCCTTTTCCACATGCTACTTGAAATGCTAAAAGTTGTAGAATGCATCTAAATTCAATTGCAAGGATACCCACATAATTTTGGAGTAGTCAAGTCATCAAAAAATAAGTGAAGTATCTTTTACCACCAATACTAGTTATCAGGGGTCTGCATAGATTGGTGTGTATCACATCTAAGGCACCATTGGATTAATGAAATATCAACTCAAATGGTGCTCGATTTTGTTTCTCTACTAAATAACCTAAGAAAACTGGCAAGGTGGGTGAAAGGTTAGGTAGACTGATCACCATCTAATGCTTAATCAATTGAGGTAATTATCCATAACTAAGATGCCCATTTCTTCAATGCCAAATGGTAGTTGCATCCATTGTTTCTATTATGAGTGTTATATGTGGTGCATATTAGACATTAGAGCAAACAAACCACTTTGGTAGGAACCGTTGGCTATATGATTACTATTATTAGTGATAAAACATCCTCTTATGGTCATCTCAACTCTAAAATCAACCTTCATATTTATAACCAGTAGTTGGGGCACAAACAATAAGTTGTTGGCTAGTCCTGGTACATAGAGGACCTATTTGATGGTGCATTTCCCATATAGAAGATGAATTGAAACACTACCCTTGTAAAAAATACTATCAATGATAGTCATCAATTTCTCTTCGTTTGCTTCAAAGGTAGAAAACCATCCTTTGCCCCCTATCATGTGCTTGCTAGCACTAGAATCAATATATCAAAAATCATCCTTGGGTTTGGAAAAAGCTTTGGTCATGAGTACTTTGTGTGCCTATTCAGAATTTGAATCCAACTATTCAATGGAAACATACCCTTTCTATTCCTTCTATTTGGTTTGTGACCTATACTATTATTGCTTTTGTTGAGGTTTGCGAACCTGATCACCTCATGGGATGCCATTGTATTGACAATATTTGGTATCATGTTTGTATCGTTCACATATATAGAAATAACTCTTTTGATGTTGAGGCTGTTATTGTGATGATAGGGAGGAAGGACCTTTTTTTGAATAATTGCTTTGTATTCTTTGTTTCCTAGATTTTTGAATTATAGGTTTTTGGCTTATGAGTGCATTTTTTGACTAGTCCCTCAATTTGTTGGTTTCTTCTTCTTATTGCAACATATAGACCAACTCCTCAAATAAAATGATCCTATTGGATACTTGTAAGGAGGAAATAATAACATGAAAGTAATTTGGTAAATCTTAAAGTATGATGGGAACTAAGAGCTTTTTTTCCACATTTTCACCCATAACATTCAATTTTTCCTTCAGGTCTATGAATTTGCAAAGAAATTTCTCTATAGTCTCTCCATATCCCACTTGCAATGTGTGAAGTTGGGATTGAAGGTTAAGAATAGTGGACTATTTTTCCTTTATAAATGGTCATAAGAGCATCCCATGCTTGACTAGAAGTTTTTGCATCACAAATGTGTGGTTGGATCTCATTAGTTGTAGCAAGGGTGATTAGCATTAGTGCTCGTTGATCTGCTTCATCATACTTCTTTGCTTGGTCCACATCTTGAGGTCATGTTGTGATACCTTTAACAATGTAACATAGCTTCTCCACTACCAATTCAATCTGCATCTTTGTATTCCATACTTTGAAGTTGTATCTTTTTAGGAGTTGAGAATTTATGAGGAACACTTTGGGAGTGGCTATTTGTGCAAAGTTTTAAAATATGACCTACAAAACATGGAAGAAATAATGAAGGTATTAGACTTTGTCAATAAAACACCTCATTTACAATCATAATATTACAATTGGTTAAATCACACGCATAAAAAAATTCCCCCTTCTAATTTATCAAACACTTAAATTTAAGCCCCCTTAAAATAAAGCACTAAAAATTCCCTCTATTAATAAAGGTTTTGCTTTTAAAAATAAAAGTTATTATTTTTATATAAATAAGGCACTCTAAAAATATTAATATCCCCTTATAATAAAAACAATCACACAATTGATCTACTTTTTGAATAAAAACAAGCATTTAAAAAAAATGCATCTCCATTTTTGGAAGTCGATGGGAATTGATCTTGGGTCAAGCAATGGGAAAAAATTTGCATCCCATGTTCTCACCACCTAAGTAGACCCATTGGTCAAGTATGAATATAGAAAAACAAAATATTAATCACAATATTGTTGCTTATTTAGTCTCAACAACATCGTTTGTTGCAAGTGGCATTTCTTAGTGTTGGTGGTGCTCTCGATGTCAAAGTGTGTAGTCAAGGTGATTGGTATGAAGTGCACATCGCCAAGGGGGTTGTAATACCACCACTCTTTGGAGAATTTTACAATACCATTTTGATTCATTTTGACATCTAGTCATGTAGTAGGGAATAAAATGGCCTTGTACGAACATTTCACAATATTGTCCAACTATTTTTCTTAGCCCACCAATGGCAATAGTAGATAGAATCCAACAATGCTTAATCAATTAGTATATTCATATGTAATCAATTGAATATATATAATTTAGCTTTTAATTCTTGATGAATGTTGAAGTGATGCCAATAGTAGAAAGGAAGCTTTTTTTTTTACATCTATTGCATGTCTTGTTTTCCTTTAATGTTTTACATTCAAATGTTGGTAAAATATTCTGATAGAGAGGGAAGTCTTGTTGACCCATGCTCTCATCGACCAAGACTCTAGTTTTCTTATACCTATTGTTGAGACTCTTACCTACATGATTCAGGTTTACCTAGGCCTTATCGAGATCATCAATGTTGTACTGGTGTGGGAGGTTTCAACAACTATAGATAGATAGTCATCCCATGACTAAATGTAACCTCCACAAACTCACTTTGAAACCTTTGTCACATAATATGGCCACCTAACAACTCTCTTCAGTGATGAGTTCTAAGAAACTTGAGCAAGGTGATATCAATCACTTCCTTGTTGTTAGTGTATATATTAAACTATACAAGATCGATCTTACCCAACCGAAGGTAGACTTAAAACCTCACTCAAATACAACAAAGAAATATTATGAATCTTTCACTAAAATAAGGTGCAAGTGATTACTATTGGGTTTTAGCGAGGTTTTAGAATTGAAGTAGAAATAGATGTGGGATGAAGGAGGTGCTCTAAGGGTTTAGTTTGGATAAATACAACCCAAGGAAATGGTAGAATATCCAAAAATATAATGATAACTTTGATCTTCTCTTAGTGGTTGATGAGATTTGATTCTAGTCAACTGACTAATAAGCCTCCTATTTGTATATTTCTCCACCCTAAGTGTCAATATTTCCACTCTTTGACTGGCCTTAAAAACATAATCCTACCTACATGTTCTCATATTTCCCATAGATCTAACCTACAAACATTTACATTACCCATTCACATCAAACAAAAGGAAGAGATTATCATCAAATAGCAATGATTATCCCTTACCAGACCTCGCACACTTGGTGATGTCTCAAATCAAGGAATCCTTTCTAATAAACCAAATCAACATAACATTGTAGGTTCAAAGCAAACTCAAATTTCCTTGTTATGAGACCAATGATAACAAAGCAAATCCATTCATTCATTGAGACATAAGTCTATTTATTACATGCTTTAGGGTTACAAACTGGAAGATCGATATTCTTGACTTAAGAGATTATTACATGCAATGAATATAAAATAGTACCCCATTTAAGAATGAATGTCCTAATAATCTAAATATTCATGACCTAATATACTACTAATGTAAAAAATAATGGAATAAAATATTCCTAATAGAGACTCCATTTTGATCCATTCAAGAAGCATTGGAAATATTAGAGAAATAATAACAATTTTCATAGGTAACTCTATCAAAGATAGAGTTGTCAACACATTTGTGTAAAAAATGCTCCAAAGGCCTCAAAAGTGTAAAACAAAATACTTACTAAAATTTCAGATTTCATAGCCAAAATGCATCTCTAGCTATGTTTACACATCAGTAGAAGACAAAGCACAAAAGGACAAGTCATATGTATGTAATTTTTATTTAATATGCACTTTGTAACTTATGGAAGGTGAATCACCACATTTCCATATGGGTGACCTTATAACTCATAGAAGGTGAACCACCACATTTCCATATGGATGACCTTCCATATTCAATACGGTGTATTTCCAACACATTAATTCCTGTGTAAAGACATGTGCACCCTTGACGATAAAAAGTATGAGTATTGGATATAATGTTATAGCATAACATCTATTCTCAAATATTGCTTGTATTGTACTTTATTTTGAGAAATAAAATAATTCTTTTATTCTGCTTGTGTGTGTGTGCTTGTTTTGATTTGTTATACTTTGTTATTTTTTATTTCACTATTTCATGATCTTCCTTAGCTCAAAATTTTGAGTTATAGATCATAGAAGCACAAAAACAAAAATAGAAAAAGAGGAGCAACTAATAAAAACTAGAACACTAAGTACTATACAATGAAAGGCAATAACGACTCTCTAAAGAATCAAGACAAAGGGAATCAGCCCCAAAACTAAGATTTGAAGCAAAAAATATCCCAAGAAAATAATCCCTCAAAGACCAAGAGTGGAAAATGATATAATTATCACAATAGAAATTGATATTCAAGGTATAGGTGTTTATCAATTCAGTCATTATTTACTAATTCACAACACTCTACATCCACTGCACCATCGCCTACACATCCATAGGCTAATAATAGAGGGAAGAAAATCATGGAATCAAACCAAATAAGACCATTTCCACCACACATGCTACACTAGAGGAGTTACAAGAGGAGTTTTTTTAGCAATAAAATTATTCAATTATTTTTGCTTATATATATTTGTGTTATGATTTTTTATTATTTTATAATTGCACTCTTTCATAATCTATATTAACTCAAATTTTGACTTTTGAATCAATGGTATCAAAGTGGTCTATATTTTGATTATATGTCCATAAACATGATATGATGATACTAAAAATTTAGGTATAAAATGCAAGATCCCTTTGATTACCTCTCTTATTTTTATAAATGATCTCTAGAAAGAAGTAGAATGGACGACATTGAGATAGCCAATTTTGTTAAGAAAATGTTGAACAAAGCCCTCATGAAATAAAGAAATGATATGGTGGACTCATTTGCTTGAATTCTTCAATGACTCCCTATTATAAGTTTTGTAACCTCCTCTACATAGCCTTCATTGCCCTAGCACAATTCAATTCTTCCACACCTTTTAATGTGTAGATGAATTTTGACATTCCTAATTTTGAAAAAAAATTAATGTTTATGCCCTAAAAATATTAGTTGGATCAATTAACTCCATACTTCTCTTTAAATAAATTTATTGCCAGTGAGAAATCACATTTTCACTCTTCAAAGCTTCACTACAATTCAAAATTGGTGGGAAGTATATTGTAACATGGTTATAGAAGATAATGAAGATTAAGTAGGATTCATACCAGATAATTTCATGAAGGTCATCAAGGAAGAATATTAACCTATGGGAGCCTATGAAGACCAATACATGCAATAGAAAGAATTACGTCAACGTAAAGACCAATCTAGTAAATATTATGTTGATACTTTCTATTCTATGGTAGTAAAGTTAGGTACTAAATATACCAAAAGGCATCGAATCCTCAAATACCATAGTGGTTTACAATGGTACATTCGAGGGGATATGGACCTCTTCAAATTTGATATTGGGAGATACATATAAACTTGCTATCAAATTGAAGCAAAAACAAAACAAAACAAAATAGAAAAAGAGGACAAAATAACAAAAATTAGAACACTAAGTACCAACCAAAGAAATAAGGCAAGAGTGACTCTCAAAAGAATCATGATAAAGGGGGTCAGCCCCATAATATAATTAGAAGCATAAAAAATACTCTTAAGAAAAGAATCCCTCAAAGGCCAAGAGTGGTAAATGGTATGATTATAACAAGAGCAATAAATATTCAAGGAAGGAGTGTCAAGCAATCTAGTCATTGTTTGTTGAGTTGCAACCCTCTACATCCACTACACCATCATCTTCACACCCATAGGTTGAGGATAGAGGAAATTGAATTGTGGAATTTGAACCAAATGTGACCATTGCCACCATACATGTTATATAAAAGGAGTCATAATATGAGGAATGGTTGTTTCACTCACAAATATTGTTTAAGGGTAAAGCCATTATATTTCATTGTTGATAATAGGAGTTAATTTAATCTAATTTCTATTCATATACTGAAGGATTTAAATATGCTTGTCACACCACACCCACAACCATATAATTTTGTATGGTCACAACAGGGGAGAGACATTTTTATCACTCAATAATGTCTCCTCTTATGCCATCAGGTCCTTCACATATGAAGTTTTAAATGATGTTCCCTTGGATTTTTATGATATTTTATTTTAGGCAAACTATTTATGTGGAAGTGGTATGGTATATGTGAGTCTAGGACCTACAATTTCATCATCATAGTTGGAGGTAAGTATTTTAGGAACCTAAAGGTATATCCTCTTACCTTTATTTCCTTAATAAATTCTAAATAATATACAAATATAATAACCAAAACAAAAAATATATTATATTGATAATCAAGCCACAAAGTAGGACTTTTGATACATCAATTACATCCCCTACATAGTAGAAATAGATGGACCAAATTGTAGAAAAAAATAATGACTTATTCAAGTCACCAATTGGGATTCTATTTCATTATGAGGTAAAACATTCCATTGATTTAGTTCCTAGTTCTTATTTTCCTAATGTGCCTATTTATCATAAATTAATCCTTTAAAACAAAAAAATCAAGAGGCTAATCCAAGAATTGAGTCAAGAGGGGCTTAGACCAAGTGCTTCACTATGTGGTAGTCCAATTGTCATGGCTCCAAATAAATATGGAATATGGATATTTTGTATTGACTACAAATCTTTGAATAAAACAATTATGAAGAACTATTAGCTAGTCCCCTAGACAAATGACTTGTTGTACTAGCTCTATGGTGTAAAGTTCTTGTGGGTGAAATTTTGAATGTGTTCAACCACTCATCCCTTTTTTATAAACAAGATTATTGATATTAGAGAAATAAGTTTTCGAGCCAGGTCTACAAGCATCGGGTGGTTAATGCTTAGAAATAGCCTCTAGTATCCGATGTAGTCATGGTGAAGCCTTCTAGAGGATGTGTAGGCTGGAATGAAGGAAAATGATATACATTGGTGAGAGGACATATTACCCCATCCATTTGGCATCTAAGCAAAAATAAAAATCTGATGCTACAAAAAAATTACTAAGTGCCAGGTGTGGTGATAAAATGGGTCACTGTGTGACATAGGGTTGATCCAAAAAAGTCATCACAAATGAAGGATAAAAATCCTTTCATGGGCAAAAGAACTGACTATTATTGGTCTAGAAATAGTTCCTAAATCTCTACATGTAGAACATGTAAACTTTGGTTGTGTCACCACTGGAAAAAAAGTGTGCATTCACGAATTCTAGATGAGCCCCAAAAGCTCACCATAGGCATAATAGGTAGAGGAACTAGAACCCAAAAACCCATTGTGGAAGTAATGGGTGAAGAAATGGGATGTTGGTAGGCCCTGACTAAACCCCAACATGTCATCACATAAGCAAACCAAAAATTACCTAAGTAAATAACCCAATGGAAAAATAGGTATTCATCATAGCTTTGAGGAGGCCCAAAAGCCTACCAATACTAGAAGATTGGTGCACAGACTGAAAATTCTTCTCTAAAGGAGGAGAAGTGTATTCGATGGGATTTCAAGTCATTAGCAAGTGATGGGTGGATCCTAAAAATCCATCGATATTGAAATCCCTACCCTTTCCAAGGATGTCAAAGAAGCCTCTAAGGGAAGGGAATGGTAGGCTCAATTATGAGGATGCATGGTGAATGACTAGTGAGAAAGAGGTCGATGCCTATCCAATGGGTAATGAGTTGAACTTTAGGTTCATGGCAACGGTCAAATTTAAAGGTCTATTTGCACCATAAACAATAAAATTTATTTAGGTGCAGGTGATCAAGGACTGCAGTTCATCAAAATTTCTAGATGACTCAAGTTGATCAAGGGTTTAGATCCATTTAGTACAACCTACTTCCTCCTAATAGTCACCTTAAGCTATGTTTTTTAGATGGGCATAAAGGATTCCTAACCTGGCCACTCCTCTAACACATCCTCATTCCTTGACTAAATATCATCAATGCTTGTAACAACATTATTGTAAAGGCTATATATGCTAGAATACAAGGCATTCAAAGGGTTTGGATATTTAGCCATTACAATCTACATGTAAAACTTGGAATATTTAGAAATACAAGTGAATCCTTATTTGACCTCCAAATTTTCTCATGTATATATGAATGTTTGATCATTTATTTTTGCTAAATTTAGATGCATACTTTTTCTCTAATTTTGCATTCTAGATTTCATGCTTTTCATTCTCTAATTCTAGAATTTTCAATCAAATTGTGTGTGATAAATATTAATGGAAAATATTGGTTGGTATGTTAGATGATTCATGAGGATTCTATATAATGTTTTAAGTGTGGTTGTGCATGTATTTTGATGCGGCCGAATTCATACCCCTTTAAGTTCTATCTTCAACTCTATTGTTTTTATTTTAGCACATTTTTACCTAGGTATAATTAGCTAGGATTCTCAAGGAGTTAGCCTTCTCCAGAGATTGACCCGTACAACCACCTGGCCTCATAGTCATTCAAATTTGGTTGTGATCTATGGGCACACAAACCTTTCTGTTAGATAGAATTTTGACCAACAATTTTTGGCATGCCTTATGGGACTCATATGTCGCACCATATGGATAGATCAGATCCCAATGATACTATGTTCCATCCCCATTTATCAAATCACTTAGTGACTCCCCTACAAGCAAAACCTAGAATTTATGATTAGTCACTTTGATGTCATATTAGATCTTACTTTTCTCAGAGGGCTCAAAATTTGATGAGTAGTCTTAACCTCATTGGCAAAGAAACTATGCTCATCTAGAAACTCCCATTTGAAGGAAGGACCTAAAAGTTTTAAATGATTAGTTCCATAAGAAGACCAATGGATCAATGTCATTATCCTGTATATAATGATGCAGGACCTTTGAACATCTTGAATCTACATAACATTCCAAAGGTAGCTTTGAATACTTTTCCAAGTTTTGATGGTATAGAAAAAACTACACTTGAGCATTGTCAAGACATGGCCTCCCTAGCTATGATCCATAACATCACATATGAATATGTGATTATTAGGTTGCTTTATATTTCTCTCAAATGAATGGAATTGCTATGGTACAAATATTTGGAAGATAGAAGCATTTGTACATGTTTCAACCTAGCAAAGGCACTCATTAACATGTTTGATGATTCTGGGGATCTCTTATTGGATGCTTAATCAATTCTCCTTCATAAAATGTGATTCTCATGAAAATATTGTTGAATTTAATATTAATTTCAAAAAGATGTGGAGAAGGATCCCCCATGAGTTCTAGCCATCCCCAGATTAGGCATACTTGTACTATACCTAGGCTTTTAGCTCTGATATAAGCCTTATTATTTAGCAGTCTAGAGAAAAAGTATTCCCATAGATTTTCAAGGAGGCCATACAAGTTGAAAGTATAATAATACAAGTGGAAAAGATACCTCCAAGGTAGGTTGCATGTCTGCTACACACATTTATAGGTGTGTTTATGGTCCACCCCCTGATAAGGTCGAGCAGTACCCATATCAAATAATGCAAGATGATATCATCATCAATCCCTAGGTATAGCAAGAAATGAAGTTGAGTATTTAAAGGATAGATAAAGAAGTTAGGGATATGGTTGTGTATCTCTTAGAGAACAAGATACCAAACCTTGAAATTTGGAGGCTAGTTATGCAACAACCTCGGCCACCCCTCCATCTCTAGTGAACAACAAAAGTGAGTACAAGTTTAGATATGGTGGCATGGCTAAATAATAATAGATTATGGGAATATGACTTAGTACCAACTCCAAATAAGCTTCCCTTCCATGGTGGACTTCAAGAGGAAGGAGTTGGTAGTCATCATGAAAGATGAAAGAAATATCCTATGATGAACAACATGATTGCCTACAATGCAGTGCTAGAGTATGATAATTAGGAGAGCATAAATCTAGCAACATATCAACCAAAGAGACATGTGGATGAACATGCTCCATCCTCACTAGTTCAAATATGAACAAAAAAAGTGAGGATAAGCTTATATAGGATGGTATGGCCAAAAAATAATGGAGGAAGGGAAGATGACTTAGTCCCAAGTCCAGATAAGCTTCCCTTCCATGGTGGACTTCAAGATAAAGGAGTTGGTAGTCATCTAAAAGAGGAAATAAATATCCTAGGATGAAAAACATGATTGCCTACAATGCAATACTATAGTATGATCACCTAGAGAGCATAAATATGGCATTATATCAACCGAAGAGACATGTGGAAGATCATGCTCCCTCCTCATTAATGCAAACTATCAATGCAAGGAACCAAATACATTTATAAAATTATCCTCCATAAATACCATCACTATGCCAAAAGAGGTTGGAGATATATAAAAGGTTGTACTTCCTTGCTATCAATGTTGAGCAGAGAGCAAAAAAGATAGAGCAATTTCATAGTTTGTTTAGAAGCTCTATCCTTATGCCAACAAGATCAAGAAAGGATTGTTGGCTTCTAAAAGGGTTGATATGATATATATTTCCCTAGGAGGAATGTTTGTGGTTAATGATGCATGTGTACATACCAAAATATCCCTCCTCAATTACCCAGAAGGCCATCCTCCCCCATTCTATCTATATCTCTCACTAGAAAAATATCTATTACATAATTGTATGGTGGATTTGGATGCCAAGATCTCAATCATACCTGTAGAAATATGTAGATGTTTGGGACTCAATCCAAAACTGCAAAAGCCAAAAACTTTGATTTTTAGAGGAGAGTATTTGAAGAAGGTAGGGACTATATGTAGGGTCCCTATGTTAATATGCAGACATACAAACTTGGTTTTCATACAAGATATAGAAGTGGTAGAAACTCCTACCTTGTTGGGATTATGCTTAGCTCCAAATTTTCTCAATCAAATAGGAGGATGTATAACCTAGGAGCATGATAAAATATTAATTCATTTGGTTGGTAAAATTATTCGATACTAAATTAAGGGTTACATGCTTTCTGCATGGAAAGGTATACTGAGCCAAAAATAAGACCTATATAGGGGGTCATAAGCAAGTCAATAACAAATTTAGATGATATGCAAACAACATGGTCATCCCAGCCAAAATTTCATTATGGACCCTCTATCTGGATACTCCATGAAAATCCAACAAGTGGCTTTCAAGTCCAATGGAATCCAAAGGATGGCAATTATGGTGGTTAGGTAATCATTTAAAATGTAGCAACAATGGAGGAGAATGAAATATGGGTTTCTGACTAGTTGGAATTTAGGAAAAGTCATCGCTAGCATCTATCCTTGGGGAAGTCAACACTGAAAGGAAGGATTGACATGGTGATAATGACTTACATACAAATCAGTTATGGCCAAAGTACAAGGACTCTAAGGTAAGTTAGAAGATAAGAATGGAATACTAATGTAGTTGATGATGACTGTAGACAGTGCCAAGTTGAATATGGAGAACAACTTAGATTCAGTACTATATGGTCTGAACATTGTAGGTTCACAAGATAATCTGCAGAAGGTTTCTCAATCAAGGTGTGCCAAGAACACCGTAATTTTGTGTAAATAGTCGGTAATTAAATAAAAGTGTTTCAAGGCATGGCCATGTAGTGGGGTGACAAAATATTATGCAAAAGTTGCAGGAGGATTAATTCTAGTAAATTATTGTCAGTTGGTACAAGCACAAAATTTTACAAAGTAGGGAATGTAAAAGGATTTCCATGTGGCATCATTGATTTGTAACACTTTCTTTCTATTTTATTTCTTTCTTCATTTCTTGTTTGTTGTTTTTGTTTTTTTTTTTTTTTTGGTTTTTTTAACTCCATAGCCCAATGGATAAAAGTAGCACAATACAAAAATCTTTAGATACTACTCATGAAAATTTGCAACCGCATGAGGTAATATTGTCAAGACCCATGTAATCTAGACAACACACCATCCCAATATGAATGTGTAATCATAAATGGCACCTTGAAGGAAGGGTCATAACTTACCTACTACTAGTATTTCCAGATGATTCACATCAAATCAAATTATTCGAGAACGATTCTTATTTTATAGTTAGTTAGGAGAATTGCTCTATATATAGTGCCTCATGCACAATAGTAAAAATTTTCTAGAGAAACATGGGTTTGGGAGCACAATTGAATATTATCACAATGGTTTGTGATGGGCAAAGTGAATTATTGCTAGACTACGTATGAAAAAAAATTGTGGCAAGGTGGACAAATGTCTTTTGCATTCTATCTGTTATTGAAGTAGCCTTGGGCTACAACGGAGTATGTCTATGGGAGAGCACTATGTGGGGGTATCACATGGATAAGGTAATCCATATTTACATTACAGTGGAATATCCCCAAGACTACCTTCCCTTTTGTTTCTTTATTTTATTTTATCCTTCATATTCTTCAATCTTTCCTTTGTGCTTGTTGTCACTAATTCCTTTTGTTAGTGATACTTATAGTCTTCCTACTACTATCTCCTTTCCTCTTTCCCTTCCTTTTATGTATTATTTTTCTTTTTTACCTCCCCTCTCTCTGATTTTGTCCTTTTTTATCCCCTTATGTACCATTTTTGTTCCCTTTCTCCATTTTATCCTGCTTTGTCATTTGTGTAGTTTCCACCCCATCGTCCTCCACCCTCCTTTTTCTTGTAGCCTCCCTCAATTTTTTTCTTCTCCAACTTATTTTTTATCCTCTTCCCATTATATTCCTCATAAGTGAGTGTTTTTTGTAGAAGAAGACCATATGGTTTCTTGTTTTCACAAAGTGAGAAACCCCTGTGAGCCACTAAGAGTGTGGGTGAAATTTTGAATATGTTCACCCAATCATCCATTTTTGATAAACAAGATGATCAGTATTAGAGAAAAAATATTTTGGAGAATATTGAGAAAGAGCCTCTAGTAACTAATGCAACCATGGTGAAGCCTTATGGAGGATGTGCATATTATAATGTAGGTGATGGCTATATGTTGGTGAGAGAAGGACCTACTACCCCGTCCATTTTGCATTTAAGCAGTGAAAATTTGATACTATAGCAAAATGACTAAGTGCCAAGTTTGGTGGTAAAATGGGTCACTATGTGACGTAGGGATGATGCCAAAAATCCATCATGGGTGAAGGATAAAAAGCCTCTCAAGGGTAAAATTATTGGTTGTTATTAGCCTATAAATGGTTCCTAAATATTTACCAATAGAACATGCAAAATTTGGCTAAGTGTCACCACTGGCAAAAAATTTGGCATTCATGAATTCTAGGCGGGCCCCAAAATCCCACCACAGGTATAGTAGGTGGAGGAAGGGGACCCTAAAAGCCCATAACAAAATCAATGAGTGGAGAAATGGGATGTTTGTAGGCCCCGTTCGAACCCCAAAATTCCACCATATAAGCAAACCAAAAATTACCTAAGGACCCAATGAAAAATTATATATCCATCATAGCTTTGAGGAGGCCCAAAAGCCTACCAACACTAAAATATTGATGTGGAGCTTGAAAAGTACTCTCTAAAGGAGAAGTGTGTTTGATAGGATTTTGGGTCATCAACAAGTGATGGGTGGATCTCAAAAATCTATCGATACTAAAATGCTTGCCCTTTCCAAGGATGTCAAAGAAGCCTTTGAGGAAAGAGAATGGTGGGCTCAATTACAAGGATGCATGATGAACGACTGTTGAGAAAGAGGTCAATTCCTATCCAATGGGTAATGAGTTGAACTTCATGTCCATGGGAGTAGTCAACTTTAGAGGTTTGTTTACACCATAAACCAACTTTCTTTAGGTGAAGGCGATCAGGGACTACAATTCATCAAAATTGTTAGATGATTTAGGTTAATCAAGGGTTCAAATCCATTTAGCATAGCCTACTTCCTCCTGATAGTCATCCTTAGCCATATTTTTTAGAAGGGAAAAAAGGATTCATAGCCTGGCTGCTCCTCTAACACAGTCGCATTCCCTATCTGAACATCATCAATGCTTGTAACAATATTTATTGTAAAGGCTATATATACTAGAATGTAAGGCATTCATAGGGTCGACTCTTTAGCCATTGCAATCTACATGTAAAACTTAGAACATTCATAAATAAAAGTGGATCCTTGTTTGGCCTCCAAAATTTCTCATGTATGTATGAATTTTTGATCATTTATTTTTGCTAAAATTAGTTAGATGATTTTTCTCTCATTAAGCATTATGGATTTCATGTTTTTCATTCTCTAATTTTGGAATTTACAATCAAATTGTGTGTAATAAATATTAATGGGAAATTTTGGTTGGTCTGTTAGATGATTCATGAGGATTTCATGTAATGTTTTAAGTTTGGTTGTGCATGTATTTTTATGTGGTTGAATCCATACCCCTATAAGTTCTAGCTTTAGCTCTATTTATTTTATTTTAGCACCCTTTTCCTAAAGTATAGTTAGCTAGTATTCTCAAGGAGTCAATCTTCTCCAAAGATTGACCCGCACAACCACTTGGTATCGTTGTCATTCAAAGTTGGTCAAGGCTTATGGGTGTACAAACCTTTCTTTTAGACAAAATTTTAACCACCAATTCTTTACCAAAATTGATCTCAAATATGGCTATCATCAAATAACCATATATCCTATTCGTGTATGGAAGGTTGTATTCAAATCCAAGGAGGATTTATTTGAGTGGCTAGTTATCCTTTTTGACTTAACCAATACACCTTCCATATTCATGAGGATAAAGGATTACATATTGCATCCCTATACCAATGCATTTGTGGTTGTCTACTTAGATGACATTCTCATCTCTAGTAAGACATGGGAGGAACATTTACAACATTTTTATAGTACTTTATATTCTTTAAAGACATAAGTTATATGCTATTTTTAAAAAATGCTCCTTTGGCATGATGAAGATTCACTAACTTGGGTATATTTTTGATATGGATATTCCATGGTGATCATAAGAAGAATTAAGTAATTATAAATTGGCCTACCCTAAATACTTCAATTGATTTTTGCAACTTTTTCCATCTTACCAGTTTTTATCGTAGGTTTTTTTTATGGTTCTCACACATTGTTTGACCATTGTACCAAGTGACCAAAGAAGGTACCAAGTTCCATTTTGGAGATACATAATAGAGGGTGTTTGAGAAGTTAAAGGACCAATTATTTTTAGCTCCTACACTTTTCCTACCTAATCTCCATTAAAATTTTGAGGTAATTACTGGTGCATTAGATTAGGCATTGGGAGCTATACTTGCACAACATGGGCATCCAATTGCCTATCATAGTGAAGCATTCAATGAAGTAGTTCAAAAATATCCCATATATGACAAAGATCTCTAAGCCATTGTCTAAGTATGTAAATAGTGGAAGCACTTCAACTTGGGTAAGGAAACCATTTTTCACATAGATCATAGAAATCTAGAGTTCATTTAGATGTAAAGTAATCTAAGGAATGAAAAACATCAAAAGTGGGCCACATATCTATGATAGTTTCATTTTATCATCATGCATAAGAAAGGGAAAGCTATTCAACCTCCTATCATAGCACTCACCACCATTCTTATTTTATATAGGCATGATACTTTTAAATTGGTTCAACTTATAGTAAGTAGATTATAATTTTGTAAATACATATTGAGATCTTCGTATTGGTAAGCATATTTTTTATTTTCATTTGCAAGATAACCTACTTTACCACATGGGACATATTTGTGTACCAACTAATGAGTTCTAAAACATGATTTGGGAAGCATAATTTAGCAAAGTCACATGTCACTTTAGGGTGAAAAAAATGTTGGTATTATTTGAATATTACTTCTATTGACCCAATATGAGGAATGATGTCAAGAGGTACATTAAGTCATGTACCCTTATCATTGTTGCCAAACAAACCAATATGAAGCAGGGACTATATAAACCATTGAAAATGCCATCCAATCCTTGGGAATCTATCTCCATGGATTTCCTCTTAGGTTTTCCTACATCTATGCATGGTAATTATTATCTTTTTGTAGTAGTTAATCATTTTTTAGAAATGGCTATCATGATTCCTTATAAGAAATCCATTTCAATTGAGGATACTACTAAGCTTTATTTTAGTCATGTGTGGTTCAAATTTAGATTTCTAAATTCTATGATATATGATAGAGACAACATATTTCAAAGTAATTTTTGGCCCATCCTATAGAGCATGATGGACATCAAGTTAGCCATATCCACAAACTTCCATACTCAAACTGATGTCTAGATAGAAGTTGTGAAATGATTTACTAAACATATTCTTCTAATGTATAATTCCAAGCATCCATGCACGTAATATGAGAGCCTCCCCTACATTAATCATGGATACAACTCATATCTTCATAGTTCTATCAAACACAGCCCATTTAATGTTTATTTTAGGTTCCAACCCTTGGTACCCATTGATGTAGCTCTCCATATGCAAATCATGGATTAATCACCTCATGGATAAAAAGAATAAAAAAAGGCATCATGGTTTGCAATATATTCAACACATACACTAATAGGTCAATGACCTCTTGGAAAAGATAAATAAAAAATACAAGGAATGCCATGAATAACATTAGGTCCCACATATTTTTAATGTTAGAGGTAAGGTATGATTATATATTTAGAAAGAGAGATCTGTAAGACCCCATAGGAATATCATACCTCTTTTCTATGGACTATACACCATCACCAAAAAAGTGGGAGAAAATACCTTTGAATTGAATATTCCATTTTATCTTGGTTTGAATTCAATATTTAATGTTGAGCTTCTTAGGCCCTATCATCCATATTTTTTGGACACTTTCATAGTAGTAGAATATTTGGACATTAAGAACTCAATACAAACAACTTAGAACCAGTTGAGAAGTATTATATTTTTGACACATGGACTAGGACCACTAGAAGACAATCCACTCAAATTTACAAAGTGGTTAAGACAACAATTTGGTCACCAAGGGGAATGTCTCACAAAACATCATATAAATAAATAATTTCTACACATGAAATTTAATGCAATGGGGACCATTTATTTTCATTGGATGATAAGTGATCTTTTTACAACATGGATTTATTCTCAAAATACCCAAAAAGCTATTTTTTGTCTTAACCACACTGTTTTGGGGCATAGCTTTTTGCATAGGAATCCCTTTTGATCTATTCAAGAAGCATTGAGAATATTAGAGAGATAACAACAATATTCACATGATATGTTTATGGCAAAAGTGCTCTAGAGGACCTAAAAAAGGTAAAACAAAATATGTACTAAAAATAATAATTTTCTATTTTTAGATTTTCATAGCCAATATGCATCTCTTGCTATGTTGACACATCAACAAAAGAAAAAACACAAAAGAAAAAGTCACATGTATATAATAATTATTTAATATGCACTTTGTATCTCATAGAATGTGAACCACCACATTTCCATATGGGTGATCTTCCATATTTAATACAATATATTTCCAATACACCAATTCTTGTATAAAGAGAGATGCACCTTTGAATGTAAAAAACATGAGTAATTGATGCAATGTTATAGCCTAACATATCTTCTCAAATAATGCTTTGTACTCTATTTTTGAGTGATAAAATAATTATTTTATTTTTATTATATATGTGTGTGTGTGTGTGTCTGTGTGAATGTGTGTTTTGATTTGTTATACTCTATTATTTTTAAATTTTAGTCTTTCATTATCTTTCTTAATACAAAATTCTAAGTTTTGGATCATAGAAGCACAAAAAAAAAATAGAAAAGGAGGATAAAATAACAAAAACTAGAACACTAAGTACTAGTGAATTAAAGGCAAGAACGACTCTCCAAAGAATCAAGACAAAGGGGATCAACCCCAAAATTAGAATTTGAAGCAGAAAAAATATTCCAAGAAAATAATCTCTTAAAGGTCAAGAATGGAAAATAAGATAAACTAACATTCAAGGGAGAAGTGAAGTAATTTAGTTGTTGTTTACTAAGTTGCAACACTCTACATCCATTGCATCATTGCCTGCACATCCACAAATAGAGGATAGAGGGAAGCAAAGTATGGAAGTTGAACCAAATGAGACCATTGTCACCACACATGCTACACCATAGGAGTCACAAGAGGAGGAATTCCTATTTCACTCGCAAATGTGGGTCAATAGTAAGAAAATTATATTTCATTGTTGATAATGGGAGTCACAAGAATCTAATTTCTAATATGATGAAGGATTTGAATCTACTTGTCACACCATACCCACAACCATATGATGTTGGATGGTTAGAATAGGGGAACGAAATTTATGTCACTCAATAATGTCTCCTCTCTTATGCCATAAAGCCCTTCAAAGATGAAATTTTATGCAATGTTGTGTCCTTGGATGTTTGTGATGTGATTTTGGGCTAACCATTTATGTGGAAGAGGAATGGTGTATGAGTCTAGGTACTAAAGTGTCATATCACTATAGTAGGTCAAAGCATTAGGATACAAAAGGTATATCCTTCTATATCTATTTCCTTAATTAGTGCTAAATAATGCATAAATATGATAGCCAAAATAAGAAATTATATTGATGATCAAGCCATAAAATAGAAGGAGTATCATTGCTACATCAATTATAGGCCCTACACAGTAGAAGTAGATGGACTAGATTGTAGAAGAATATGAGAAGAGATGTCAGGCTATGACATAGTAAAAAATAAGACTATAAAATAATTCAATTCACCAATTGGGATTCCACTTTATTATAATTTAAAGCATTCCATTGACTTAGTTAATGATTATCCTTTGTCTAATGCACCTATTATTTATAGATCATCCATTGAAAATGATGAAATCAAGAGGTAGATCCAATAAATAATTCAAAAGGTGCACATTATACTAGGTGCATCACCATGTGGTAGCCCAATTATCTTGAATCCAATAAAAATGGAACATGGAGACTCTATATTGAATACAAATATTTGAATAAAATCATTGTGAAGAATTGGTATCCATTCCCTCTAAAATATGACATGTTGGAATAGATTTATAGTACAAAATTCTTCACCAAAATTGATCTCAAATCTAACTATCATCAAATGCCCATAAAGCCCATTGACGTATGGATGTTTGCATTGAAATCCAATAAGGTTATATTTGAGTGATTGGTTATATATTTTGGCTTGACTAATGCATCTACAAAATTCATGAGGACAATGGATGACATCTTGTGTCACTACACCAACTCATTTGTGGTAGTATACTTATATGATATTATCGTCTATATTAAGATATGAGAGAATCATCTGCAACATGTTTGATAGGTAATTCAGTTTCTTTGAAGTTGTGAGCTATATGCTAATTTAGATAAGTGCTCATTTGTAATTACAAATATTCATTACCTTGGTAATATTATTGACAAAGAGATATTCCATGTTGATCTTGAGAATATTTAGATAAAAATATATTGGCCTACCCCCAAAACTCTAATAGAGCTTCATAGCTTTTTGGGTCTTGCCAATTTCTATAAAATATTTGCATTATAATTCTCACAAATTTCTTGTCCATTATATAAAGTGATCAAAGGAGGTTTCAAAACCAATTTCAATTGGGGAATCACACAATAGAGGGTATTTGAGAGTTTAAATGACCAATTTTTTTCAAGTCCTACACTTTTCCTAAATAATCTACATAAAAATTTTGAGGTAATGACTGGTGCATCAAAGTATATATTGGGAGTGTTTCTCATATAGAATGGTCATCTAATTGTCTATCACAAAAAAATTAGTAAAGCAATTCAAAAATAGTCCACATGTGACAAGGATCTCTATTCCATTGTCTAAGAATGTAAACAATTGAAGCACTACATCTATGGCAAAGAAACCATTATCTACATAAATAATATACCGATGGAGTTGATTCAAATATAGAGTAAGCTAAAAAATGAAACACATTAAAAGTGGGCCACATATCTACAATAATTTCATTTGATCATCAAGCATAATAAAGGGAGTGCCAATTTAGAAGTAGAATATTTAAGATAAATATTGATCATAGCATTTAATATCATTCTTGATTCTTATGGACATGATACTTTCAAATGGTCCACTTTGTATGAAGTAGATTCTAATTTTGTAAATGAATATTGAATTATTTATATGCATAAGCATATTTTGATCTTTATTTTCAAGAAAATATCCTTTGCCACATGAGACATATTTGTGTACCAAGTAGTGAGCACTCAAATATGATTTGGAAAGCATACTTTAGAAAAATAGCAGGTCACTTTGGGATGGGAAAAATATTGGTAGTAATTTAAAAGTATTTCTATTAGTCCAAAATGAGGAACAACGCCAATATGTATATCAAGTCATGTAACCCTATGGTGTTGCCAAATTAACCTTCAAGAAGTAGGGACTACATACACCATTGCTAGTGCCATCCAAACCTTAGGAATATATCTCCATGGATTTCCTCTCAAGTTTTCCCATATTTAAGCATGGAAATGGTTGTGTTTTTAATTTATTTGATAATTTTACAAAATTACTATCATGATTCCTTGTAAGAAATCCATTTCAACTAAGGATATTACTAATATTTATTTTAGTCATGTATGGCTCAAATTTGGCTTGCTAAAGTCCACTATATCTAATAGGGAAAGGAAATTTCTAAGTAACTTTTTGTCCATCCTGTGGATCATAATGGAAATCAAATTGACCATATCAATAGCATTCCATATATATATTGATGGCTAGACAAACACTATCAATTGACTAATTATACATCTTTGAATGTACAATTCCAAGCATCCATGTGCATCAAATGAGAGTGTACCCTACATTCAGCATGGGTATAATTGAGTTCTACATAGATTTAGCAAAAACAACCCATTTCATGTATGTTTTAGGTTATAACCATTCACACCCATTTATGTAGATCTCCATATGCAACCCATGGAGTAATCAACTCATAAAAAAAAGAAGTAGAAAAAATAACATGGTTTATGGAATATATTCAACGCATGCAACAATAAGTTTGTGATCTCTTTGAAAAGACATAAAAAATACAAGAAACATCATGACCAACATAGGGTACCACATCAATTTAAGGTTGGGGATAAGGTATGATTATGTCTTTAGAAAGAGAGACTTGCAATAACCCATAGGAATAATAGACCTTTTTGTTATGGACCATACACCATCACCAAGAAGGTGGGAGAAAATGCATTTGAATTGAGTATTCCATATTATCTTTATTTGCATTAAATATTCAATGTTGAACTTCTTATTCCCTATCATCCACCTTTATTGGAAACTTCCATAGTAGTAGAATAGTTGGACATTGAAGAAATTAATCCAAATATCTTAGAACCAATATAAAAGGATTAGATTGCTGAAACATGGACTAGGATGACTAGAAGGCAATCCACTCAAATGTACATGGTGTTTAAGTTAGAACAACTTGTTCACCAATGGAAATGACTCACAAAAATATATAAAGAAATAATTTTCACACATGATGTTAAAATTTGACACAATGGGGACCATTACTTTTCAAGGGGGGACAAGTTATTTAGGT
The DNA here is from genome assembly GCA_028583015.1 of Wollemia nobilis. Lineage (NCBI taxonomy): Eukaryota > Viridiplantae > Streptophyta > Pinopsida > Araucariales > Araucariaceae > Wollemia > Wollemia nobilis. The sequence continues at coordinate 5,347,882 of JAQPPZ010016867.1, forward strand.
TTGTGATATTTTTGCAACATGGATTTATGCTTGAAAATACCCAATATATTTTTTGATGCTAACTGTACTGTGCACAAGACTCCATTTTGATCTATTCAAAAAGCATTGGAAATATTAAATAGAGAACAACAATTTTCACATGGTATGTTTTTGAAAAAATGCTCTAGAGGCCCTCAAAAATACAAAACAAAATAATTACTAAAAATAGTAATTTTCTATTTTTAGATTTTCATAACCAAAATGCATCTCTAGCTATGTCAACATATTAGTAGAAGAAATAAAAAGAGGACAAGTCACATGTATATTATTTTTGTTTAATATGCACTTTGTAACTCGCAAAAGGTGAACCACCATATTTCTATATGGGTGACCTTCCATATTCATTATGGTGGATTTCCAACACACCAATCCTTATATTAAGAGATATGCACACCTGGATGTAAAAATCATGAGTAGTGGATGCAAATATATAGCCTCATGTCTCTTGTTAAAATATTTCTTGCATTGCACTCTATTTTTTTAGCAATAAAATCATTGTATCATTTTTCTTATGTATATTGATGTTCTAATTTGTTATACTATTATTTTTTAATTTCACTCTTTCATAATATTATTTAACTCAAAATTTTGAGTTTTTAATCATAGAAGCACAAAAGCAAAAATATAAAATGAGGAAGAGCAAATAAAAAAAACTAAAACGCTAATTACCAACCAATAAAAGGTAAGCATGACTCTCCAAAGACTCAAGACAAAGAGGATCAATCCCAAAATCAGAACTGGAAGCAAAAAAATATTTCAAGAAAAGAATCCCTCAAAGGCCAAGAGTGGAAAATGGTACAATTATCACAAGAGCAACTAACATTCAAAGGAGAAGTTTTGATCAATTCAATCATTTTTTATAGAGTCTCAACCCTCTACATCCACTGCACCATTATCTCCACATCCATAGGCTGAGGATAGAGGGAATAAAATCATAGAATTTGAACCAAATGAAACCATTTCCACCACACATGCTACACCAGAGGAGTTACAAGAGGAGTAATGTTTATTTCCCTCAAAAATATGGGTCGGAGTAATCAATTACATTTCATTATTGATAGTGGGAATCAAAAGAATTCACCTATCACACCATACCCAAAACCATATAATGTTGGATGGTTACAACACAAGAGTGAGATTTATATCACTCAACAATTTCTCCTCTCCTACACCATAAATCCCTTCAAAGAAAAATTTTTATGTGATGTGTCCTTGGATGTTTGTGATGTGATTTCAGGCCAACCATTTATGTGGAAGAGGTATGGTGTATGATTCTAGGTCCCTAAGTGCCATATCACTATCATAGATCAAAGCTTTAAGATACCAAAGGTATTCCCTCCTACCTTTGTTTCTTTAATAAATGCTAAACAATGCACAAAGATGATAGCCAAAATAAGAAAATTCATTCTCTTGATAATCAATCCATAAAGGAGGACCATTGCTACATCAATTACACACCCTTCACAATAGAAGCAAATGGACCATATTATAGAAGAATATGATGACTTGTTCAAGTTACCAATTAGGGTTCCACTTCATTATGAGGTAAAGCATTCCATTTACTTAGTCCATGGTTATCCCTTGCCCAATGCACCTATTTTTTATAGATCAACCATTGAAAATTATGAAATAAAGAAGTAGATCCAAGAAATTATTCAAAAGGTGCACATTAGACCAGGTGCTTCACCATGTGGTAGCCCAATTGTCTTGAATATAAATATAAATAAAACATGGAGACTTTGTATTGATTACATAGCTTTGAATAAAATTACTGTGAAGAATTGGTATCCACTCCATTAGATATATGACTTATTAGACCAAATTTATGGTGTAAAGTTCTTCACAAAAATTGATCTCAAATCTAGATATCATCAAAAATCCATAGAGCCTAGTAATGTATGGAAGACTGCATTCAAATCCAAGAATGGTTTATTTAAGTGGTTGGTTATACGTTTTGGTCTGACTAATGCACCTACCACATTCATTAGGATTATGGATGGCATCTTATGTCTCTACATTAGCTCATTTGTAGTATTATAATAAGATGATATTCTCATATCTAGTAAGACATGGGAGAAACATCTACAACATATTTGATAGGTACTTTGAAGAGTTTTACCAAAACCTATTCCAGAATAATTAATGTAGAAATAAATAACTCAGAATAAATACAACTCACAAGATACATTCACATATAACACAAGATATTTATCTTGGTTCACCCAATATGGGCTACGTCCAGAAAATAAGAGCCACACCTCCTTTTCTATTATTATTCACCTTTCCCGTAATGGGACATTACAATCAATATAAATGAAAATATTACAACCCTACACCACAATGTGGTATTAAAATACTGTGGGCATAATACCATGGGCTAAAACCACCCATATCCACCAGTCATGGGAATCCCACCAACACCTCTGAATATAGCTCCGATAATATCTTCGAAAAAGTAGGATCCCAAAGACAGAGCCTGCCTCACAGTACTTGCTCTGCAAATAATGAGACACATCCAACATACTTTAGGTTCTTCAAAGACGTGATCTATATGCTAATTTAGAGAAGTGCTCATCAGCGTTATGCATAAGCGTGAATCATCACAAATTGGTAAAATTTAGGATTTTTAAAATTTTAAATTTGCTAATTTTGGGACTTTTCACAAGGGCCCATTTGCCCAAAATTTTTGGGGTGGAATTTTTTTTGGGATCAGTTCGCTCGACAATGATAATAATTATCTTATTTTTATTTTCATTCGCTAACCACTTTTACCCAAATATATAGACCATTCACCTTCAAATTATAAATAATTTTGTTTTTCTCACCCAATTCACCACATATACTACCTGTATAAATACCTAATGGGGTAGCTATAAACATACATATAAAACACGCTAACTCATTGAAAATAGATCTAAAGTAGTGAAAAACCTATTGTTAGTTGAAATATTTACCAATCAGTTGTAGGGGATTGTCAATCGAAATATACTGATCAGTTCCACAAACTTGACAAGGTTACAGAAGAGTGTTTCTCAACATAAACTGATATGTTGTATAGGAGTGTCAATCGATAGTTTTTGATTGATTACAAAAACTTGAAAATGTGAAAATTGGTCTTAGAGGATAGCCTCTTGACATAAATCGATCGATTGTAAAGTATTGTCAATCAACTATGGTTGATTGTTTGTAGAGAATTGTTAATCGATAGTTGTTGATAAGTTGTAGATATCTTGATGGTGTGATTATATGTTGCAGAGGATTATCACTCAATACATACCGATCAATTATAGAGTATTGTCAATTGGCCATGGTTGATAATTTGTAGAGAATTATAAATCGATAGTTGTTGATAGGTTGCAGATATATCAACAATATGAAGATCTATTATAGAGGACTACCTCTTGATACATATCGATCGATTGTATAGGATTATCAATTGATAATTACCAATCGGTTGTAGTTATCTTGATAGTGTGATGATCTATTACAAAGGACTACCTCTTGATATAAACTAATTGGTTGTATTGTTAATCGATCATGGTCTATCGATTACAAAAACCTTAAAAGTGACAATCGGTGATAGAAAGTTGTGACAACTGTGACAATAGGTAAATTGAAAGCTTCCAAAAATATCAGTGTGTTTGTTTTCTTTTGTATAATATCTAACAATAAATCTGAGTTAATTTCTACTTGTTGTAGCCTTGTTACTTATTTTTTAACCTTTGTTGGTGCGGTACTATATAGTTTCTTTAGAATTGCTAGGTAGAGTATTCTTCTTCCACTATTTTTTTGTCCAAAGATTTTTTCGTTTAGTTTCATAGGAAGAGTAGATGCATTATCTGCAAATATGAGAGACAAGTATCCATGTCTTATTGTAGTGTGTTAGGAGTATTTTTTATTATTAGAAACTGTTTCTTGGCTATTAGAGTATGTTTTCTTAGTGTTGCTTTGATTTGTTGCTATTATATGAGCACACAGGTAGAGGTCATTCTAGAGGGTAGTGTAGGTTCATTTGAAGACTCATAGATTCTTTATGGAATTATAGTTTAACCTTGGTTACTTAGAAATGCAAATTAATATATAGGAAAGTATATGATTTTCCTTCAATTTCATATTCATTTCTTAACATCTAAAGGTTTTTTCTTTATAGGTACAATGTCACCTATTGAATATGGAAAGAATGGAGGCCAATATTCTAGTAAAAAGATAATTCTAAAATATTTTACACATATATCAAAATGCAGTGATGCATCCACATTTGCATAATTTGAAGGTACAAACACCTTTTACTATAAAATCATTACTTTTTCTATTTAATTATTCTTAAATTTAAAGCCTTTAATTATTAATAGATAAATGGATGTCTGCTTATCTACCTCTTTTTAAATGCTTTGTAAAAATATTCTCTGTTAATTCTTTAAAATAGTGTCTTTTTACATCCAAAAATGATATAGAACACCAAACATTGAATGTAGTGAACATTTTCAACCCTCATATGCCTCCACTTGAAGATATTCCAAGGGATGAGGTGGTACCACATAATAATTTTTATAATAATAACATTCAACAACCACTTCATGATATGCCTCATACAGACACATCAACCGCAAAATATAATGAGAGTACAATTAAAATACAAACCTCTGGGGAATCTTATACTAAAAAAATTAAACTTCAAAATACAAATGACTAGACTATTGGAAGGGATTTTAAGAATGAATGGGCACAAATATACCCCTTAATTGAATGAGTTGAGATAGAGAAACTGTGTAGATGAATTATTTGTAGTTGGAAACTGGGAAAGGATCATACATTGTAAAATAAGAAACACATAATAGAAAAATATTGTGGGAAATTTTATATCAAAGAAATACAAAGTGATGGAATAATTAAGAAATCTCATAACTGGAAGGATGCATTGAAATGTGTGCATGTTAGATATATACACTTGAATACGAAAAAGCAATGAAACACAAACAAAATCTCGTTGAGAAGGGTGGAACAATCCAAGCCCAATTTCAAAAAATTCATAAGACTGTATTAGACTCAAAAAAATTGCAATTTGTTGTTGTATACATTATTCTAAAAAAGGGTCAACCCATATCTGATTTTTCTGATTATAAGAAACTATTTCAACTAGTTGATGTACAGAACCTTCCTAGTTCCTGTTGGTTAGATCAAAGTGGTTGGGAAATGGCAAAATGTCTATCATTGATTTAGAAGGAGGACTTGAGAGAATGTAAAACAAGCCAAATTTATTTCACTTTCCATTTATGAGGTAACGTCTATTGACCATACTTCATAGATTTGCATACATGTTTACACATTCTAAATTCATTTAAGATAATTTTTAGAGTTAGAGCATATTACATCATTTGGGTCATGTAAATGTACCTCCTTTGGTACATAGTTAGAGTAGGAGATTACTTTAGAGGGAAGTTAGCTACTTACTTCAAGCAATGTAATAAATTCACAAGTGTCAATGTGCAAGTTGTAATGTGCAAGGTGTCCCCTTGTACATCTAGGTAGAGTGTTGGCCAAGGAATCTCTCTTCCTATATAAAGGGTCTCATAGTGATATATTAGAGAGCAACTACATATCAAGCATATCAAGTGTATTGTAGTAGATAGTAGTTAACTCCTGTATAGATTACAATGTAGTTCTTTAGCTTATAGTAATGGAGTGACCATTACCTCCATACTGCATTGTATTTTCACCATTTTCTATTTATAGTATAATTCAGTCATATTGTAGAATTACTTTCTTTTATATTTTTTACATCTTATTAGGACTTGTGATAGATCTCTCCCACTGCATATGTCCTCAAAAGATAACAGTGGTATCAGAGCCATGATGAATAAAAATAGGAATAGGGAGAGTTACCATTACTACTTTTGGCCTGCATCTTTGCAAATCAGATCTGCCATTATGCGTTGCTACATGTAAACATTGCCATTAGAAATTTATTTATAGAAAAAGCCATAGTAGTCAATAGGATTAGAGAATTACACGTGAGGATTAAATCTTAGTTTCAAAAATTCTAATATTACATTTGACTATAATATTTCCATAGAGTTACAAAAAAACTCGTGAAGACTAGGACTCAGCATTCATTCCACTAGTTTGATGGATCAACTAGTGAAGATTATTTCATTCTAGTTTTTAAAAACTTGTAGGAAAAAGGAGATTCAGAAAAAGGTTGGGAAGATTCCTACAAGAGTTAGAGAGAATATCTTCTTAGAATCATTCTAGTATTTGCAGCAACAAGGAGAAGACTAGAGATTTCAAAGACCTAAAAGGTCCTATTACAAGAGTTACAATCCTACAAAATACAAAATTAAATAAAATACCAAAGTTACCTTATAGAAGACTCGAGGAAGAAGAGACTCCAAAAGACAAGTCAAGGATAATATAGGAGATTAGTGATCACCATCAATACCTGTAGAGTGTATAAGAAGAAAAATCCACAGAAGCCTTGATCTAGAAGAAGAAATGGCCATAAAAGCCTTGATCTTGAAGAAGAAAAGTGTTGGACATTTTGAGCTCATTTAGTTGTCATTGATGTCAAGGTGAGAAGTTGTCATTGATGCCAAAGTGAACACATGAAGCTGTCATTAATACCATGGAGTACACCATCATTGACACCAGGAGCAATGCGAAGAGTTGAAGAAAAGTTGTCAAAATATTGTTTTATAAAGGTTTTTGTTAAAACCATGGTGGAAAATAAAAGGTTTTTATTAAAACCATTTAGGATATAAAGGCTTCCTTAAACAATTAAGGTTTTTATTAAAACCATGGTGGCAGAATAATTTTCATCAAATCAGTGAAGTACAAATGAAGGTTTAAATTTTATCTCAAGGAGGCTTTAATTTTTATTAAAGTCAAAGGTTTATAAATATAATTTATAAAATTTAAATTCTTTTAGAATTTAAATAATTTATAAATTATAAAGGTTATAAAAGCGTCGACGTCATCAAATTTAATGGAGCACCGACGTCTAAGCCATATGGTGAATTTCATGTATAAATAATATGCCAAAGGGGCATTCAAAACTTACCCTTCTTCGATTAATTTTTCATGCGACCGAGCAAAGAGTATTTTCATGCAATCGTTGAGGAAGAAGACAAAGAATTCATTTTATCTTTTAGCGCCAGGAAGAAGATGAAAGGAGAGGGCTTAAGGCCTCACTCACATTGGACAGTGTGGTCCATTGGCAGTGCGTATTTTATGAGAGCATTGGGAGTGGAAGTGACCATGATCGATTCACATGGAGGTTGTTGGCGTGTTTGTCTTGAGCGCTGAGGAGAAAATATTTTGGCATGCGCTCGTTTAGAGTGCCAGACTTGGAAGAAAGAGCACGAGGTGCTCTTAGCCTTCCAAGCATGCGTCTAGCGCACATGGTGGGCAAGCCCATGGCTAGGGCGCACGAGGAGGCAGTGATTGGGGGTTCGAATCCCACTAGTGGCAAAGGTAATTTTTATTAAATATTTTATTTACCTAATTTTTTCATAAGGTGTTATTTGGAGTTATAAGGGTATATGAAAGGTTGCTTGTTTGGTAATTGATTTATGTTATTGGAGTTATAAGGAAAGTGGATTTGATTATTGCCAAAGTTCTTCTTGCCATTAAAATTTAATTAAAGAGGTTTTTGAGTTAAATTTTGGTGGATGTTAAATTTATTTTAGTTGGGAGATTATAAGGTGTTATTGGAAAAATATTTTATGTATGTTGATGGTTGTTTTTATAGATGGAGTGATAAGGTGTAATTGAGTTTTTGCATTACATTGTGAGAAAGATTTATCTTCTAACCTCTTTGAGTTTGGCATAGAAGTGGTTGTGATTGTGATAGATATTTGAGGTTCCTTCATCATCAAGAAAAGGTATGAGCACATTCTTCCATAGTTGAGTTGATTGATTGGTTTTCTGAAAATAAGTTTGGAGTGAAAAGGATTTTATTAGGGCTTCCTTATTGAGTGTGTTTGAGTTAATGCTTCAAGGTTTTCTGGAATAAAGAGTTGTTATTAAAACCTTGTTTTATAAGCATTGTTGTTGAAGCCATTGGTTGAGCAAAGAACTAGGGTTTGAAAAGAACATGAGTATCATTGTTATGTGAGAGTTGTTTTATAAGCATTGTTGTTGAAGTGAGTTGTTGAGCAAAGAACTTGAACTAGGGTTTGAAAAGAACATGAGTATCATTGTTATGTGAGATTTGTTGTTGAGCATTATTGGAAATATTTTGAGTGAAGAATCATATGCTTGGACTAGGGTTTGTGAGCAAGGATTATTTCATTAAGTGATTGGTTGAGTAGAGTTGGTTGAGCCTAGTCAAGTGGGTGTGTGAAGTGATTGTTCAAGTTCCATAAAACAAACTATTCTATATTCTGAATTGAATTGAGAAAGTGATTGAGTTGAAGCATATTGAGTCTCTAACAATTCTCTATATGTTTCTGAAAGAGTGATTGAAAGTGATTGAGCATTGTGATGAGTATAGAGCATATTGAGTCTCTAACAATTCTCTTTATGTTTCTATGAGATTGGACAAGTTCTAGTGTGGACTTGTTGAGAAGATTTGAGGTAAGTCTTTGAGAAGACTTGTGGATAGAATTGAGTAAGCTTTTGTGGAAGCTTACAATACAATTTTAGAGTAGATTTGGTTAAGTTCTTGTGAGGACTTATTGAGCAGATTTGGTTAAGTTCTTGAGAGGACTTATTGAGCAGATTGGACAAGTTCTAGAGAGGACTTGTGGATAGATTGGTGTGAGATTTTGTGGAAGCTTACAAGATATATTTGAGATAAGTCTTTGAGAAGGCTTGTGAGCAGATATTGATTGATTTGTTCAAACCTTGAGTTAAGGTTTGGGGCAGATCCAATAGAGTTGATTTGAGATTGATTCAAGCTTTGAGTTAAGGCTTGAGGATAGATATTGAGGACTAATTTGTGCTAGACCAAAGGACTATGTTTAGTACAGATTCAAGAACATATTAGGATAGATTTATTAGACAAGATTAGAATTTGTGCTAGACTAAAGGACTATGTTTAGTGTAGATTTGAGGATAGATATTGAGCAGATTTGTGCTAGACCGAAGGACTATGTTTAGTGCAAATTTTAGATAGAGCTTTGGAGGTGATAGAGTATAGAGGATAATAGTCTCTAGTGGATAGAGGTCCATTAGCTAGGGTAGTGAGGATAGGTCTTCTAAGTGAGGATAGGAGTCTTCAGTGGATAGAGATCCATAAGCCAGTGTAGTGGAGGTAGTAGTTCTTCTAGAAGATCACCAACTAGAGCAAGAGGGGAAAGGAGTTCTCCTATGGATAGAGTTCCACAAACTTGATCAGGGGATTGGTATCTCCATTGGACAGAGGTCCATAAACATTGTAATAGGGAAAGGATTCCCAAGAGATTGATTGAGAAAATTTTAGTGAAATATTTTCTCCATGGAGTAGCCCACATTGGGTGAACCACGTAAATTGTGGTGTCTCTATTGTGTGTGGTGATTTGTGCATTGATTTGATTACTACTATTGATATTGCTATATTTACATTGCATAATATTGATTGGGAAAGAAAAGTAAAAAGTGGTCTTATACTATTCACCCCCCTCTCAGTATAAGCTTGTGTTCTTCAATTGGTATCAGAGCGGGTTCCTTCGAAAGAGTTTAACAGCTTGAAGGAAAAGATAACAAGAACACAATGGATTCTAAGAATGTGTCCTCAGATAATTCAGCACCAATATTTGATGGAAGTGACTATATATATTGGAGTATGAGAATGAAGATCTACCTGATGGCACTTGGCAATGAAATTTGGGAAGCAGTTGAAATTGGATACGATCCCTTAATTAATCCTCCTACAGATAAGGAAGGTAAGCTCCTACAACATTACAATTCAAAAGCAATGAATGCACTTTTGAGAGGTTTGCATAGAACAGAGTCTATGAAAGTTATGCATTGTCAAACTGCAAAAGAAATGTGGGATAAATTGCAAAATATATATGAAGGAGATAAAAGTGTCAAGAAAGCAAAGATACAAAATCTCAAAGGAAAATTTGAAGCATTAAGAATGAAGGATGAGGAAAATATTAGTACTTATCTACTTTGAATTGATGAGGTTGTTAATGATATGCAAGGACTTGGAATGAAGATTGATGAATCAGATGTTTGTGATAAAGTCTTAAGAACTCTTCCAAAAATATTCAGTGAAAAGGTTTCTGCTATAGAAGTGTCAATGGATGGTGATTCTTTGACAAGAGATATGTTGCTTGGTATTCTTACAACATTTGAGATAAGAACAAAAGAGGAACCAAATCCTCAGAAAGAAGCAGCATTCAAAGCAATCAAGAAGACAAAGGGTAAGAAGTCAGAATCAAGCAATGAGTCATCCAGTGATGAAGAAGCAAATTATGGTAGAAGGAATAAGGATTCAAGAAGATCTAGAGATACAAGATCTATTAAATGTTTCAATTGTGGAAGGTATGGTCATTATGCAACTGACTGTCAAGAAGCTAAGAATAACAATGATGAAGAAAAATAGGATCACAAGAACAGGGAATCAGAAAGATACAGGCATCAAAAGAAAAGTAAGGATGGACAAAGCAGACAAGGAAAGAAGTTCTTTCAAAGGCAAAAGAGGAGCTACTATGCGGATAAGGCAAGTAAGTACTCAAGTGATAGTGATGCTAGTTTTTCAGATAATGATAGAGATGAAGTCCTATTTATGATTGAAGAAAAAGAACAAGTTAAGAAAAGGACTCCAGTAATTCTCAAGTGTTTTAGATGTGGTAACTTTGGACATCTTGAAGATAGTTGTACAAAGAATGGTTATAGTTTCAGTGATGATGAATATGAAGATACACTTGAAGGACCAGAAGAGAATATTCTAATGGCACTAGAAGAAGGAGAAGGTGATCCTATAGAAGACAAGCCAATAGAGAATAAATATGTGGACAAAGGTAAACAAATAGAGGAATATTCAGAGAAATATGGATATGATCTCAAGGGAGAACTCATTTATGCTCTTGAAATAGTAAAGAAGGTAAGAAAGCAACACTCTAAACTTGAAATTCAGTTTCAAGAATGTGATGAAGAGAGAAGATTGCTTATAGAGGATTTAGAAAAATCAAAGGCTAAGGCAAAAAGGTTCAAAGATAAGTTAGAAGCAAAGATCTTAGAATGTGAAAAGTTAGCACAAGAAGTGGCACTACTAAGAGAAGATTTAGAAGACTCCAAAGTCAAGCTAAAAGGGTTCAAAAATAGCTCAAAGAACTTGGATAAGTTCATCAAGATACAAAAGCCTACATCAAGCAAAACAGGTCTTGGATTTGAACAAGGACAGAAGAAATGGGAAGGAAAGTCAACCTCAAGTTTTGGAGGAGAAGAAACTTCAGATGAAGATACTTCAGAAGAAGATAGTGTAAAAGGAAGTGAGACATCTGAGGATGAGTTGGACAATAGAAAGTTCAACAAGAATAGGAACAATGCACAAAGAAGATACAGATGGAACAACAATCAGAATAGGTCAAGAGAGACTAGGAGACCAATGAGGTCAAGACAAGGAAACTTCAATGGAAGATGTTTTTCATGTCACAGGTTTGGGCACATGGCTTCACAGTGCAGAACACATGAAAGATAGGAATATGGGAACAGATAACTTTTCCATGGGTATTGCTACTCATGTAATCAGTTTGGTCACAAGGCAATGAATTGTAGGGTTCATGATAGAAGAGGATATGGCTTCACTAGGAGAAATCCTAAGATATTTGCACCTCCAAGGAATAATAACATTAAGTGTTATAAGTGCAATAATGATGGTCACACAACAAAGTGGTGTAGAGCAGACATTCCAGAATCAAACAGGAACAGGAATAGGAACATGGATATGAATAAAATAGGAACAAGAACAAGAACATGGATATGAATAGGAATAGAAACATGGATATGAATAGGAACAAGAATAGAAATAGGGACAGGAATGTAAACATGGACATGGAAAGAAATAATTAGAGGAATCAGAAGGATCAGATAAGAAGAAAAGAGGATAAAGGTAAAGAACAATGCTTTCTAGGAGTAGAAATACTCCCACCCCAGAATTAACCACCTCAAGAGAAGGTGGGGGAGGGGCTAAGCTAAGAGGCTCATTCTTAGCCCCGAGCCCCAAAGGTGACCCTTTGCCATTGATGTCAAAGGGGGAGATATTTGAGTAAGGGGGAGATATTTGGTATTTGAGAAAAGAGGAGAGAGCATTGAGCCAGGGGGAGCAATGTCCTAGGGGGAGCAGAACAAAGGAAAGGTCAAGTTTTCGGTAAAAATAATTTGGGTTACCATCAATGACAAAGGGGGAGATTGTTGGACATTTTGAGCTCATTTAGTTGTCATTGATGTCAAGGTGAGAAGTTGTCATTGATGCCAAAGTGAACACATGAAGTTGTCATTAATACCATGGAGTACACCATCATTGACACCAGGAGCAATGCGAAGAGTTGAAGAAAAGTTGTCAAAATATTGTTTTATAAAGGTTTTTGTTAAAACCATGGTGGAAAATTAAAAGGTTTTTATTAAAACCATTATGAGGATATAAAGGCTTCCTTAAACATTGTAATGGCAGAATTAAGGTTTTTATTAAAACCATGGTGGCAGAATAATTTTCATCAAATCAGTGAAGTACAAATGAAGGTTTAAATTTTATCTCAAGGAGGCTTTAATTTTTATTAAAGTCAAAGGTTTATAAATATAATTTATAAAATTTAAATTCTTTTAGAATTTAAATAATTTATAAATTATAAAGGTTATAAAAGCGTCATCAAATTTAATGGAGTGCGTCTAAGCCATATGGTGAATTTTATGTATAAATAATATGCCAAAGGGGCATTCAAAACTTACCCTTCTTCGATTAATTTTTCATGCGACCGAGCAAAGAGTATTTTCATGCAATCATTGAGGAAGAAGACAAAGAATTCATTTTGTCTTTTAGCGCCAGGAAGAAGACGAAAGGAGAGGGCTTAAGGCCTCACTCACATTGGATAGTGTGGTCCATTGGTAGCACGTATTTTGTGAGAGCATTGGGAGTGGAAGTGACCACGATCGATTCACGTGGAGGTTGTTGGCGTGTTTGTCTTGAGCACTGAGGAGAAAATCTTTTGGCACATGCTCGTTTAGAGTGCCAGACTTGGAAGAAAGAGCATGAGGTGCTCTTAGCCTTCCAAGCGTGCATCTAGCACATGCGGTGGGCAAGCCCATGGCTAGGGCGCACGAGGAGGCAATGATTGGGGGTTTGAATCCCACTAGTGGCAAAGGTAATTTTTATTAAATATTTTATTTACCTAATTTTTTCATAAGGTGTTATTTGGAGTTATAAGGGTATATGAAAGGTTGCTTGTTTGGTAATTGATTTATGTTATTGGAGTTATAAGGAAAGTGGATTTGATTATTGCCAAAGTTCTTCTTGCCATTAAAATTTAATTAAAGAGGTTTTTGAGTTAAATTTTGGTGGATGTTAAATTTATTTTAATTGGGAGATTATAAGGTGTTATTGGAAAAATATTTTATGTATGTTGATGGTTGTTTTTATAGATGGAGTGATAAGGTGTAATTGAGTTTTTGCATTACATTGTGAGAAATATTTATCTTCTAACCTCTTTGAGTTTGGCATAGAAGTGGTTGTGATTGTGATAGATATTTGAGGTTCCTTCATCATCAAGAAAAGGTATGAGCACATTCTTCCATAGTTGAGTTGATTGATTGGTTTTCTAAAAATAAGTTTGGAGTGAAAAGGATTTTATTAGGGCTTCCTTATTGAGTGTGTTTGAGTTAATGCTTCAAGGTTTTCTGGAATAAAGAGTTGTTATTAAAACCTTGTTTTATAAGCATTGTTGTTGAAGCCATTGGTTGAGCAAAGAACTAGGGTTTGAAAAGAACATGAGTATCATTGTTATGTGAGAGTTGTTTTATAAGCATTGTTGTTGAAGTGAGTTGTTGAGCAAAGAACTTGAACTAGGGTTTGAAAAGAACATGAGTATCATTGTTATGTGAGATTTGTTGTTGAGCATTGTTGGAAATATTTTGAGTGAAGAATCATATGCTTGGACTAGGGTTTGTGAGCAAGGATTATTTCATTGAGTGATTGGTTGAGTAGAGTTGGTTGAGCCTAGTCAAGTGGGTGTGTGAAGTGATTGTTCAAGTTCCATAAAACAAACTATTCTATATTCTGAATTGAATTGAGAAAGTGATTGAGTTGAAGCATATTGAGTCTCTAACAATTCTCTGTATGTTTCGAAAGAGTGATTGAAAGTGATTGAGCATTGTGATGAGTATAGAGCATATTGAGTCTCTAACAATTCTCTTTATGTTTCTATGAGATTGGACAAGTTCTAGTGTGGACTTGTTGAGAAGATTTGAGGTAAGTCTTTGAGAAGACTTGTGGATAGAATTGAGTAAGCTTTTGTGGAAGCTTACAATACAATTTGAGAGCAGATTTGGTTAAGTTCTTGTGAGGACTTATTGAGCAAATTTGGTTAAGTTCTTGAGAGGACTTATTGAGCAGATTGGACAAGTTCTAGAGAGGACTTGTGGATAGATTGGTGTGAGATTTTGTGGAATCTTACAAGATATATTTGAGACAAGTCTTTGAGAAGGCTTGTGAGCAGAGTTGATTGATTTTTTCAAACCTTGAGTTAAGGTTTGGGGCAGATCCAATAGAGTTGATTTGAGATTGATTCAAGCTTTGAGTTAAGGCTTGAGGATAGATATTGAGGACTGATTTGTGCTAGACCGAAGGACTATGTTTAGTATAGATTCAAGGATAGAGTTGGTGCATATTTGAGGATATATTTGTAAGATTGAGAGATTAGTGCTAAACAAGGACTATGTTTAGTGCAGATTTGAGGATAGAGATTGAGCAGATTTGTGCTAGACCGAAGGACTATGTTTAGTGTAGATTTTAGATAGAGCTTTGGAGGTGACAGAGTATAGAGGATAATAGTCTCTAGTGGATAGAGGTCCATTAGCTAGGGTAGTGAGGATAGGTCTTCTGAGTGAGGACATGAGTCTTCAGTGGATAGAGATCCATAAGCCAATGTAGTGGAGGCAACAGTTCTTCTAGAAGATCACCAGCCAGAGCAAGAGGGGAAAGGAGTTCTCCTATGGATAGAGTTCCACAAACTTGATTAGGGGATTGGTATCTCCATTGGACAGAGGTCCATAAACATTGTAATAGGGAAAGGATTCCCAAGAGATTGATTGAGAAAATTTTAGTGAAATATTTTCTCCGTGGAGTAGCCCACATTGGGTGAACCATGTAAATTGTGGTGTCTCTATTGTGTGTGGTGATTTGTGCATTGCTTTGATTACTGCTATTGATATTGCTATCTTTACATTGCATAATATTGATTGGGAAAGAAAAGTAAAAAGTGGTCTTATACTATTCACCCCCCTCTCAGTATAAGCTTGTGTTCTTCAAAAAGGCCAGAGAAGCCTTGATCCAAAAAAGAAGGCCATAGAAGCCTTAATTTTAAAGAATACTTTAGAGAAGAATTCCTAACTTAGAATAATATTTATTGATTCAAAAGAAGACTCTAGAGAAGATTTCATGCAATAAGGTGATCTCCATTAAAGCCTACAAATTATAGAAGAAAAGAAGGACCAACAAAGGTCCAAAATTGAAATTAGTAGATTTTAGAGATACAAGAAGAAGATATCATCACCAACACTTCCAAAAGTAGAAGGTTGAAGAAAAGGTCTCATTTGGAAGACCAGAGAAGCTATAAGATAGAAGACCTTGGAGAGGTCTCAAGGAGAAACAAGAAGAAGGTTTGGAGAGCCTTGTTGTAGAGCTCATAGAAGCATCATCAAAAGAGTTCCTAGGAGAACTCATTGGAGAAATCCACTACCAAGGAGAAGCTCATGATAGTGAAGGACTTGGGATAATTATTTCCATCCGACAACAAGCCCAAGAGAAGAATATTTTGGCAAGGAGTGCCAAATCCAGAAGAAGAATCCAGTGAAGACCTCAAGACATTCAAAATCTTGAGAAGAAGAAGATCCTGTTTGAAGTTAGAATTTGACAAGAAGATTGAAGGAATATTCAGACAAAATAAGCCTACCAAATCTAGGATATTTGGAGATTACCTCTCATAGCAAGAAGGCACAATTTAGAGATAAGATTTCTATGAATCTATAGCAAAAAATAGATCACTAGAAGGATCAAGCCACCAAACCTGAGGCTCAAGACAGAAAGTTCAAGACCATATTTTGGTGAAGCAAGAAGTTATTTTGGACAGCCAACAAGAAGCTATGAATTCATCCATTACAAGGCAGCAACTTGGTGAATCAAAACACCAAGATCTACATCTACTACATAAGCCATTAAAGGTAAGCAACTAGGGTGCAATTAGTTGAACTTCAAATTAGGGTTCATTATCAAATTCCATTAAGCATCGTATTTGGATTAAAGTTGCAAGGAGAAGGGCTCATATTATAGTCTTCAAGAAAGTGCAAAAAGGAGAGTTCATTTTAAGATATATTTGCACATTAAATAGGATTTGGATATTTTTTGAAAGAAAGAAAATTATCACCTACCTATTATCTATCTAGAAAGCAAGAAGACTACATCCTACAATATTGATTGTAGTGAAAATTGTAGAATATTCATTAAGGGTTCTTTATAGATTACTCTTAAAAGTTGCAGAGATTATTAAGTGCATTAGAATTCATTTTGAGAGTTTATTTACAGGAGCAATAAGGTGATATTATTGTTACCATTAAAAGTGCATTATTAATCCATTAAGCACTATACTAGTTGATCTTTAACTAGTTACTCTCAATTAGTTTGTGTTGTTAAAGGCACAAAACTAGCACAAAATATGTAGCATTTCGTGGCCAAAAGAAGCCACCAATACAAGTCAAAAGGTGGAGAAGGAAGCCACCATTAAAGTCCTTGAAGGAAGCCTCAAATTGAGACTTGGTGAGTCTCAAGATTCAAGGAAAATATAAGGGTTTCATTTAAGTGCAAAGTGCAAAAATCCTTACTTTAAAATCGGCATTAGCTTGGATTAACTCTCATTAAATTATCCAAGGAAGAAAGGAGTTGCCTCATCAAAATAAAATAAAAAAAGGATTTCAAAAAGGTCCTTCATATTGGTGCAAATCTAACTATTACAAAGCACCTCTTTTGTTCCTTCAAAAGGACAAAAGTATTTCTCTTTATAGGTAGTAGCACGACCATCATATTCAATAGGTTGTAGGGTAGAGTTTGAGCAAGAGGAAAGAGCCACCGAAGAGCTCATACTTTGCAAAAATCAAGGTGTTTAAAAACACCATTTCTCCATGTCCAATCCAGCCCTAGAAGCAAGCATGTCACCTACAATATTGGAGCCATTACAAGAGGCTATTATCATCCAAACTTACGTGGAGAAAGGATGACATACAAAAGGAGATCATCTACATCGGATAGCACTATCGAGCTAAGCACAAGGGGCTATTACAAAAGCTACAAAACAACACCATCAATTAGTTGTTACAAAGGATACACAAACAACATACTACAAGCATCAAGGTATAAAGGAAAAAGTGTTATACCCAAGGCCATTACTTGGAGAGAACGACCACCAAAAAGAAGCACAAGAAGCTACCACAGGACCGCCATTAGGAGCACCATAGAACCATGGAGTATTATAGCTAGAGCCACCCATTATCCTCATCAAGACAGCATGCAAAAGGAGAAGAGAAAATACTTGCATTCCAAGAAACATAGCAAGCTCACGAATAATACAAAGATATAGGTAAATATAGGGTTACAACACTCATCCTTGGAGTATTAGAAGAAAGGCTTACATGCACAAGCCTTGAGTTCCACTTGGCACAAGAGTTCTAAGCACCCCAACATTCATGAATAATCTAGCACTCACCTAAAAAGGAGTTACAAACCTTTGGGAGGTTACCACCAAACTTATCATTGCATAAAGGTACATTGGAATATCAACATCTATTTAGTAACACTCAAGAGACACTTGTCTACAATCCGCAAGGAAACAGTCCTATTTAAGGTACCCATTTTGGAGAAGGAGATAGAACGAGGTCAAAGGGAAGTCAAGCATTGAATGGTGTGAAGCACGATCATAGGGAGAAGGCTAATTCAAGCATGTGCGCCATTCAAAGGTGTAAGCCTACATTAAAGTGGCTATCATAGACCAACCATACCAGCGTTCCATTTTGAAGGATATTCAATGCAATCCAAGCATTCATTAAGGAGAAAATCAGCACCATTCATGGAGGAGAGAAGCACTACTCAAGGGAGAAACCGATATTGGTCAAAGAAGGTATTGACTTCCCATGAGTGCCACATACCAGAAGGTTTCAATCGGCCACCTCACAGCATCAAAGGAAGATAATCCAGAGGGATTATTAAGGTAAAATATGATATTACTTATTGCTTGCTATAAACTAAAGTTACATTGGAGTTATAAGGGTACATTATATTTACTATTGCAATCATCCGTTTAAGCATTAGTAATATATTAAGCAAGCATATTTCAAGAATATTTATATTTGCAAATAATAAAGTAGGAGGAATAAGGATTTCAACTTGGAAATTAAATATCTATTATTGCAAATATTATTGTTTTCTAATATTCCAAATTAGGGAGTTATAAGGAATACTACACCAAATAAATTATTGGAATTTAGAAACATTAAATATCAAATATCAAAGGCTATAAAAGGAGGTTCATTAAGGAATATCAAGAGTTGGAAATTAATTGGTATACTTGTCTCAAAACCACATTAAAGGGATAAAATAAATCCAACCATTAGGACCTCATCAAATTAGAAAGTGCTTAAGTTCAATAGGAGTAATAAGGTGTAATAGAAGTTGATTTTTGCTATTTACAAAACATTACAAAATCAACCCAAAATTGAACTACTATTCTCAAGAAGCACTTTATTAATCATATAGCATATCCAAAAACACTAGGGAGTCATAAGGCATTCTACAAAACTTGATAATAATAGCATTCATCAAAAATTATCAAGTACCCAATTCATTTGGGAATCATAAGGTATCATCAAATTTATACTAAGAGGACCACAAGAATCATCATGGCATCAAAAAAATTCTTTCTTGCAGAATTCCAATTACTTAAAGGTCCAAATTATTTTTCCTAGAAAAATAAGGTAAAAGCAATCTTAGTATATGAAAAACTTTGGGAGATAGCTCAAGGAACAACAAAAAAACCAAGCACAGGTGATACTGAGATTCATAATTTTGAAGAAAATGATGCAAAAGCCCTAATGATAATAACCTTTGTGATCATAGATGAAATACAACCTTATATTAGTTCAACAAAGACATCTACAGAAGCATGGAAAATCCTAGAGAAGATATTCGAAGGGAAAAATAAAGCCACTATCCTTCATCTTCAAACTCAACTACATTCCCTAAAAATGAATAGTGGTGAGAGCATAGAACTATTCCTAAGGAAGGTAGTAAATATTAAAGGGAAATTATTAACCTTAGGAGAAGATATTAAAGATGAATTTCTTACTCAAGTAACCATGAGAGCACTTCCAGATGGCTACAAACATTTGGTTACATCTTTACAAGTCCTAAGTAAAGATACTTCTTTTGATGACCTAATCAATATTCTTCAAGAGTATGAGGTGGAGAATATAGTTAAATATGAAATGACTAACACTGCATTGGCATCAAAAGATAATCCACAGGGAAATATTGCTTCATCATCAAGAGGACGAAGACCATGGTACAACAAGTATTGTCAGATATGCAAAAGAAAAGGTCATAGTACCAACTATTGCAGATTCAATCCCAAAAATCATAATCAAGGAAATCAGATGAATAATGGAAGCATATTTCAATCATGGTAATATCAAAATAATCCTCATCAGTAGCAATTTCAGCATCCTACCAATTATCCCCAATTGGAGTATCGAAAAGAGAATAAAAAAGGACACCTAGCTCAAAGGATCAAAGAAATTGAAGAACTAGAAGAACCTACAGATGGTTATGAAGTGAAAGCTCTTTCAGCAAGAACAACAAGTTATGAAGATACTAACTACTTTCTTGAATAGGTTATAGAGAACATAGAAGAAGAATACAAATTCCAAGACCAAGAAGAAGATCCATATTGAAGATTGAAATCTTCAATACCCAAATAATGTAATACATGGGGGTGTTAGAGTTAGAGCATATTACATCATTTGGATCATGTAAATGTACCACATTTGGTACATAGTTAATGTTAGATTTTGAGGTAGATCACAATAAGAGATGATAATCACAAGATGTTGAAATATGAAAGAAAGTAAACTCACCATATTTTTGAAGTATGCTATAAATAGAAATGTCAAAAATGAATACAATATTGCTATGGAGGAAATGGACACTCCATGCAAGAAGCTATAGAACCATAATGTGCTCCATCACTAATGGAGTCACCTACTACTACTACTACTACTACCTACTGACTTGCTTATCAAACTCTTACAATGAGGGCTTCTTATAGTGGAAAATAGATTGCTTGCCCAACACTCTAACTAGATGTACAAGGGACACCTTGAACTTTTACAACTTGCACATTAACACTTGTGCATTTATTACATTGCACAAAGTAACTAGATAACTTCCCCCTAAAGTAATCTAATGTCCTAAGTATGTACCTAGGAAGGTACATTTACATGATCCAAATGATGTAATAGACTCTAACTCTAACATCCCCCCTATATTACATTATTTGGATACTGAAGACTTTTGGTCTTCAATATACATCTTCATCCATTAGATAATGGAACTTGTATTCTCCTTCATTGCTAGTTGTGATCAGATTCATCCAGTAGTTTGTTTCTTTTATTGATGCAGTGTAAGTTGATGTTGTAGGTTCCTCAATTGCCTTTTCTAAATTCCTCCTCCTTTTTCTTCTTCATTTTTAACTTTACCTTTGAATCCAGTCTATGTGCTTTCATAGATGGTTGTACTACAACTTGGTTCCTACTAAGATATTTCTCCTTCTCTATTTTTACTTTGTATAAAAGCTCCTAAAAAACCACTTAGAGCATCACAATAAGATTTTGAATTAGTAGAACTTGAGGCATAAATGTTGCATGATGATTGAAAAATATGTTCAAGATATGATTCACTTAATTCTGTTTTCTTTTTGAGTAGTTCTATCAATATCTTTTGTTCTACATTCTCATATTTGTAATGTTTATGTGTGAGCAATGCCATGTATAATATGCTCACAATATCTAGAGGAAGTGAAATATCATTTTTCTCATTGGCAATTACTTCATTGAGACGTACTTGAAGGTAGCATTCCATAGAGTCAAAATTATTGTCTAATGCCTCACTATGAAATATTTTTGAAGCTAGGTCTAATATTCCTTTAGATTTCATGAGAAGATTCATGATCCCAATTTTTATAGCACTAGCTTTTATAAAGGAATTATTGCTTGATGATTCATTTGAAGTAGACATCCTTATGACTCCCTTAGTTTCAGATATAAAGAGCTTTTTATCTTATGACTCCAAATCTTAGGGTATATGGGACCCTTAGAATATATATAAAAGCTTTATTGAATAAAAACTTTGTTAGCCTCTAGGTTATGTATACTTCCTTATATCTCCCTAATGATGAGAGTTCACAAACCTAATAAGTTTTAGATTTTGTATCAAGCTTACATCTACCCAATAAATTTTGAACTTGATAATTTTTGTTTGAAGCTAATATTACCAAGTTTTGTAGAATGCCTTATGACTCCCTATAAAGTTTTTGGATAGAATGTATTATCAATATAGTACTTTTGTAAATTTTAGTTCAATTCTAAGTTGATTTTGTAAGATTTTGTAAATACAAAAAATAACTTTTCAATCTCTTTATTGCTCCTATTGAACTAAGCACTATTTTCAATTTTGAAGAGGTTTTGAATTTGGTATATATTTTCTTTTATTTAAGTGTTTTGATACAACACTATATAAAACCAACTTTTGAAGATATTTTAATAAACCTATTTTAATACCCTTATTTGACTGATTTGATGTTTTATAATTTCCAATTCCTAATTTGATGTTGTATTCCTTATATCTCTTAAGTTTGGAAAAAATAGGAAAATAATATTTGCAAGTAATTTAAACAATTATAATATTTCTTATTCCTCCTTGATAACTTTTGCAAATAATTATATCTAAAGTATGCTTGTTTAATAAGAATGTATTTCCTTATAACTCCATAAAAACTATGTTTAGACAAGCATAAATAATTTTACCTTAATAGCTCCTCACTGATGTATGTTGGGCAGATCCATTGCTACGTGTTGCATAGCGCTTGTCGGCAATTTAGAGCCCTCTTTGACTAGTATAAATCTTCCTCTGAATGGTGATAAAACACCTCTACAATCTGATATCTTCAAATATATTTCATTGGTCTTCTCCAAATGATGTCTTTACTATCTTCCTTACACCATATGGATGTTTCACCTTGAAGCATTAACTAGTTTTTGACTACTCCTTGCTTGCTTGATTGTGTTCTGCTACTCTATCCTTCGCTCTCTTAGATTGACATATTTAATAAGGATGGGCTTCGTGACAAGTGTCACACAAAGCATTACTATCCAAATCTCTTTGGCAATAATAAACGTTCTTTGACAATGAGTGTTTCTTCGGCAATGAGAATTTCTTTGGCAATGAGAATTTCTTTGGCAATGATGAGGTTGGTGGTAACCTCCAATGAATACCAAATCCCTCCAACTATATGTAACTCCCTTTAGGTGAGCGCTTGAACATTGGTAGACGTAAATAGTTCATGCCAAGTGGCTTGTGCATGCAAGATTTCTTTCTAACACTCCAAGTAACCCTAATTTCTCCTTTATCTTTGCACCCTTCGTGAGCTTGCTTTTTCTTGGTATGCAAGCTTTCTTTCTGCTAGTTGTCTTAGAGAGGGTGATGGATGGCTAAAACTGGATATATTCTCAACACACCTTTGATCTCTTCTCTTGGTGGATTCTTGCTTCAATGGAGGCTTCAGGTATAGCTACCACTCTCTTTCTACACTTCTAATGTTGATTTCCTCCTTCATTTATTTCCTATAACACCCAATGTTGATTATTTTATGTAGATATTCTTATAATAAACATTGTCCTCATTTCTACATATGCATGAGTGTTAATATCCTTTATTTATTTTTTGTTAGAACACCTAATGCTACTTATTTGATGTAGATATTTCTATGTTGAATACTATCCTCCTTTCTACGTACACATGTGAAGAACACAAGCTTATACTGAGAGGGGGGTGAACAGTATAAGACCACTTTTTACTTTTTCTTCCAATTCAATATTATATTGTGTAAAGATAGTAGTATCAATAGTAGTAATCAAAGCAATGCATAAAAACCATACACAATAGAGACACCACAATTTACGTGGTTCACCCAATGTGGGCTACTCCACGGAGAAAATATTTTACTAAAACTTTCTTAGTCAATCTCTTTGGGAATCACTCCCAATTACAATGTTTATGGACCTCTATCCAAAGGAGATGTTGATCCCCTAATCTCAAGTTCATGGATCTCTTCCATAGGAGAACTCTTTCCCCTTATCATCTGGCTATGTAATCTTCTACAAGACTTTGTCTCTCTGCTGCACTAACTAGTGGACCTCTCTCCACTTGAATACTCCTCACTCAGATCTATCTTCAACTATGTTGGCTGTTGGATATCTATCCATTGAGACTCGGTCCTCTATACTCTGTCACCTCAAAAGCTCTATCAATAGGCTCACTAAGAACCTGCTCAATAGGCTCACACATAACCTGCTTAACAAGCTCACACAGAACTTGTCAAATCTGTGCTAGCAAGCTCATCAAGAACTTGCCCAAATTTTCTCTAGCAAGATCACCAAGAACTTGCCCAAATATTCTCTAGCAAGATCACCAAGAACTTTCCCAAATCTGCTCCAACAAGCTCACTAAGAACTTGTCCAAACACTATTCTCAAATATGTCCCAACATTGTCCTTAAATCTGTCCCAAAGGCCTTATCAAAGGCTCAATCAATCATGCTCAAGTAATACTCAAAATGAACTCAACAATGAATGGCAATCTCAACTCAAATTAACTTCATATAAGCATAAAGATAATTGTTAGAGACTCAATATGTTCTAATCTCACTCTCAACCCAAATCAATCTCAACTCAACTCATAGAAGCATAAAGAGAATTGTTAGAGACTCAATATGTTCTAAACTCACTCTCAACCCTAATAAATCTCAACTCAACTCATAGAAGCATAAATAGAATTTTTAGAGACTCATTATGTTCTAAAATCACTCTCAACCCAAATCAATCCCAACTCAACTCAAATAAACTCATAGAAGAATAAAGAGAATTATTAGAGACTCAATATGTTTTAATCTCACTCTCAACTCAAATCAACCTCAACTCAATTCAAGTCTTATAGAACCATAAAAAGAATTGTTAGAGACTCAATATGTTCTAACCTTAATCTTAAATCAACATAGAATGATGGAATAGTTTGTTTCATAGAACTTGAACAATCACTTCACACATCACTTGACTAGGCTCAATAAACTCAACTCAACCAATCATCACAAGGAACAACTCTTTCTCACACAACCCTAGTCCAAGTATGTATCAACCAACTCAAATATTTCCAACAATGCTCAACCACAAATCTCACATAACAATGATACTCATGTTCTTTTCTAACTCAAGTTATTTCACAACCAATGGGCTTCAACCACTATGCTTATAACACAAGGTTTAAACACAACTCTCAATTCAAAAAACCTTGAAGTATTCAACCAACCACTTTCGAAAAGGAAACCACAAACAATCATTTTCCCTCCAATGATATTTTAGAAATCAACCACCATAAACAATCAATATGAGAATGTACCCATACCTTTTATGAATATGAAAAAACGTCTTGTAAATCTACCACAATCAAAAAATTCTTTTGCCAATCTTCACAAGGGTTAGCAGATCACAAAATAATCAACATTACTTCACTTTTCAATAATCATCACCAAGGCCTTTAATTGCACAGCTTCCTTATCTCTCCTAAAACAACTTGTACCTTAAAAGAAAATAAATCAAAACATTGCATAACCTTTTCACTCCCAAAACCACTTATACCATAAAATAAAATAAATCACAATATTGCATACCCTTTCACCTCATGAAAGTGTTAGAGTAATATTCCATCATTTGGAATATTTACCCCATTTCCTACATTAGGTAGTTTTATTTACCGCATGGTAAAAAGTAGCGTGTTACTTTTTACCACTAGTATTTACTTTTTACTACTTACCATTGGTTAGTTAGTCATTGTAGTCATTTCGACTACGTTAACTATCCTACCTAGTTGGTTAGTAGGTTAGCGTGATTTCCTAGACTAGGTTAGTTGTTAGCTACCTTTAGGGTTACGCAACTCATAACGCGTTAGTTAGCGTTATATTAGGATAATATATTTATATATTATTCTAAAGGCTAATCATAGCCTATTTGTTAAACTATTTAAACACTACCTAATTATCAATACAAGGTTCACTTCTTATGGTTTAATTTTCTTGCACTTACATTTACCATCATTGGCAT
The DNA here is from genome assembly GCA_028583015.1 of Wollemia nobilis. Taxonomy (NCBI): domain Eukaryota; kingdom Viridiplantae; phylum Streptophyta; class Pinopsida; order Araucariales; family Araucariaceae; genus Wollemia; species Wollemia nobilis. The sequence goes on from JAQPPZ010016867.1 coordinate 5,373,534, forward strand.
CAGAGCAGGAGGGGGCTGAGGCTGTGGAAGCACGAACATCTTCGTTCCATTGGAGAAGGTGAAGATTTATCTTCGTTCTACTAGAGAAGGTGAAGGCTGGTGACTTTCATTTATTTTTTTTCCCTTCAGCTCCTAAGTTCCTAAGTTTTGCACATTAATTTCATTTTCCCTAAGCTCGGAGGTAGAGGAGATGGGCATTTGGATTTTTTTCCATGACACCTCGACCCCACCTCCCAATCTAAGGCTATGGGGAGGGCCCGCAAGTCAACCCACAGGAACCAGCCCGTAGGAGCCGACCCGCAGGTAGATCACTGACCAGCCTGTGGATCGGTGACCAAAAATTCTTTTTGGCACGATCATGGGACCAATGGCCAAAATCAAGGTAGGCCACCAGAGTAGAAACTCTAGCGACCGCCTCAAGAAAGCCTACCGTACGGTGATCATACACGGCTGCGTGAAGGTCGGCGATTAGCGACTCACATCCGACGATCGGGATCTATGAGGGCAAGAGTGCCCTCCGATCTCTGATGACCAGTTACATGGACAACTTGACACCTAGCCATGACCCATGAATGTGACACATGGTAAACCCTAGACTGACTAGACTGAGTACGATTCCCAAGGACTTGACATGGTGACCTAGATGGCAGTACTGACTGGACGCTGACTAGACTAAGCATGTGTTACGAGGGTCACGTAAGTGAACAGCTGACTAGGCAAACTCGGGTGACATGAACAGCTGACTAGGTGAACTCGGGTGATGTGGCACCTATAGGTGGCATGCATTAATTGGTTCGCATGTTGGCCATGAGGCAGGTTGTGATTGGTTGGAATGGGTGGAAAAAGTCTAGTTGGTTGGCTAGATTTCCCACAGGCAATAAAAATTTAAAGGGCATGTTTGCCCTTTTAAATAACAAAAATGCGTCCGTGGAACGCATGTGGGATAAACTCCCACTAATTTTTTTTTCCCCGCCCGCAGGTGGGAAAGTCTTCAAGAGAAGGCAACCCCCCTTCCAATTTACGTCGGGCTAGCTAGCCCGATCGGCGAGGGAAGCTTGGAGCTAAGGCTCATGACAGGGAAGTTCGGGAGTTCAACTCCCATCGAGGGGCATTTACTTTTGCTCCACAAAGAAAGACCACAGGGCAATAGAAAAACAAGGTAAATTTTATTTTTTTATTTTAATTTTGCATTTTAATTAAAGTTTTTTTGTTTTAATATTTTTTTTAATAATTTAAATTTGAATAATGTTTTATTAGTATTAAATCAATTTATTTTAAACCTTTATATTCATTTATTTAAAACGTTTATTTTATTTTTATTATTAATTAAAATTTCTTTAAATTTTGCAAATTAGAATTAAAAGAAATAGAGTTATTTTTTTGCAAACTACAAATCAAAGCAGCACTTTTGTAAACATAAAAGAGGACAAAATCAAACACATTTGATTCTTTATTGCAAATTTGGAAACCAAGGAGACTCAAAAACAAAATTTTGCAAAACATCCAAGGCAAAGTGTGCATTTGTTTTCTCAAAGGGGGATATAAGACATAAAATTGCACATTCTTGTTTTTGCAAACTTGAGAAGAAATTGTAACCTTGGGCCCATAAAAACTAAGTCGTGTGTCGACTAGTTCTGAAAGCCTTTCAAAAGTGGGTCGTGTGTCGACTTATCTTGAAAGGAGTACTATTTGTTAAATTTGCAAAACAAAAGAGGGAAAACAACAAATTGTATTTCTTTTGAAAATTTGTAACACAAAAGTGAGGAGCACTTTAAAACAAATCAAAACTTGTTTATTTTGCAAAATTCTAAAAGAAAGGCAATTTTTTATTGTCATATTATTTGCAAATTGTAAAACTAGGAGGAGACATAAAATATTAATTTTTTACACAACACAAATCCACATTTTGTTGCAAAAATTAAAAGGTGCATTTTTTATTTTACTCGACACCTTTAGTGGCAAATTAGGTGCATTTTTGGTTGCATCCGACACCTAAGTGATAAGAATTTTGAGGGTGTTCTTGTTTGATTATTGCATTATTTCTTTTTGCAATTATAATTCATAGAATCAAGATCACTCCATACCTCAAAATTTCACAAATTTATGTAAATTCTTGCACAGATTTAAAGCCATTTTCACTTGATATTCTCTCCTAAAACCAAAACCCCTAATTCACTCTTATTTTTTTGGCTTAATTTCCTCAAAATGATTATCCTTCTTCAAGAATATTTTCAGGTAGGTGCCATTAAATATCTTTTTGAGTGAATTATCTTTCATCTCTTATTTGTTTGGCTTAATTTCCTCCAACTGATTATCTCTCTTCAAAGAGAATTTTCAGGCAGGTGCCATTAAATATCACTTAATAGTGAAAGAAAGATCATCTTAGTTACAAATTATAGGACCTTCATCATGGCAACTATCAATAAATACTTAAGTGATACACAATTGCTAAAAGGTCCTACCTATTCAGCATGGAAAACTAAGATAAAATCCATATTGACTATAGAGGACATGTGGGATTTAGTTGATGGAACTGAATCAAGACCTGCAATAGCAGGAGTAGATCAAAAATCATGGGATAAAAATAACAATCGTCTTCTCATGTTAATACTCCTAGCAACTATTGATGAGATCCAGACTCACATAAGTGAAGCTAAAACTGGTAAAGAGGCATGGGATGCTCTTAGTACCATTTTTGAAGGTAAGAATAAATCAACTATTCTAAACCTTCAAACACAACTTCATACACTCCATATGAAGTCAGGTGAATCAGTAGAACTATTCCTCTACAGAGTGGTAGATATGAAGTCTAAGCTTAATGCTTTAGGGGCCAAAGTAGAAGACACCATTTTGACTTCAGTAATTTTGGGAGCTCTACCTGAATCCTAAAAAATATTGATTACATCCCTTAATGTTTCACAAAGAGTTGTCACCCTTGTGGAGTTAGTCAATTTGTTTCAAACCGAGGAAGCAAACCAACTCCAAAATGATGAAGTGTCAAACAAAGCACTTTATTCAAACTATAATGGTTATAAGAAGAAAGGAAACTTTCAAAAGGTAGGATAATCCTCAAAAGGTAGGGGAAAGAAATATCAAAAGAGGTTTTGCTCGTATTGTAAAAAGGACAACCATGAAACCAATCGGTGTTGGTTCAAAAACAAACAAAACAAGAAAGACAAAGGCACAACATCGAAGAAAAACAAAGGCAATATTGCTAGTGAAGTGTCTAGTTCTGATTCTGATTCTGGTTCAAAAAATTACACAGAGTGCTTATTGCTAAGACTGTATTGTAGAGGGAAAAAACATTTGTCACCTTGAGCAAAACACCATTTCCTCTCTCTCTCTTTTTAGGCTTCATAAATAGCATAAGTTTTTGTTTGAAGTACTTGTAATAAAGGGGTGTTTGTACCTCTTTTAGGCTTCATAAAATAGCAAAATATCATTGTTTGAAGTTCTTGTAACAAAAAGAGGGAATTTTCTTGTGTAAAATTTCCTAGGAGGCAATATTTGTAAAATATTTCACAAATATTCTTAAGTTGCTCATCTTTTGCAATTAAGGGGGGATATACTTTCTTTACTTCACAATTTTTTTGTAAAAAGAGAAGAAGACTTATAAGGGTGCATTTTCGGTAGCAACCGACACCTTAGTCATACTTCTTTCAGAAATTAATTACAACATGTTTTGCAACAAGAAGGGGGGAACTTATAAGGGTGCATTTTTGGTAGCGACCAACACCTTAGCTACCTTATCTTTTGCAAAATCATATTTTAAATGAATGAATCTCGTATGAAGTGATCTATTCTACTACACCTAGTGATTACAACAGCTGGTTACCCATGCAATTCGATTAGATGATGTTATTACTATAAGGACATTCATTGGTGTGAAGACAAAGTGAGAAATGACTCACTTTTTGCTTAGGAGCAGCCAGAGCACTATGACAGAGCAAGAACCAGCAGACCGACATTTTCTTCCACTGTATTGGGGCAGTTATATACTTTACCAAAATATTATTGTAAAGGAGGATAGGTATACATTACCCAAATAATGTAATAATGGGGTATGTTAGAGTAATATTCCATCATTTGGGATATTTACCCCATTTCCTACATTAGGTAGATTTTATTTACCGCATGGTAAAAAGTAGCCTGTTACTTTTTACCACTAGTATTTACTTTTTACTACTTACCATTGGTTAGTTAGTCATTGTAGTCATTTTGACTACGTTAACTATCCTACCTAGTTGGTTAGTAGGTTAGCATGATTTCCTAGACTAGGTTAGTGGTTAGCTACCTTTAGGGTTATGCAACTCATAATGCGTTATATTAGGATAATATATTTATATATTATTATAAAGTCTAATCATAGCCTATTTGTTAAAATATTTAAACACTACCTAATTATCAATACAAGGTTTACTTCTGATGGTTTAATTTTCTTACACTTATGTTTACCATCAGAAATAATTACTCCTCTTGAAAAAAAACAAGGCAAACTTCAGTTTTGGAACACCTTTGCAAAATCAAAAATATCTCTTTGCACACACCTTATTTATCCTTCTAAATAAGTTATTCAAATACCCCTCAAAATAATTTTTCCAACGATATATAATATGCTCCATTTCCAAAATAAATTGAAACCTTTACATATATATATGCCACCCTCCATTAATTGCACATAGGTCGGCCCTCCATTAATTTAAACTTAAACTTTAAACTTTAATATCTTCATCATCGGAGGTCCTTTTTCGATGAAACAAAGTTCCACCTTGGATTTTAATAAAATCCCTTTCCACATAAGCTCGCCATGGTTTTAAATAAAACCTTTTATTTTGTCTGCCTTGGTTTTCATAAAAACCCTGTAAATAGCCATTCTTTCCAAAATATCATAAATGCTTATTTATGATATATTTTGGCCACCAAAACCAAATGTGATCCATGTGACATCAATGAAAACACAAAATACTTCAAATTAACTCAAATTTCCAACAACATGAGTTCTAATCTCTTCCTCCAATGGCTCTACTATTGGTGGTGTACTACCTTATAGGCCTTATTTTGACAACAATATTGGTGTTTTTAAACACCTTAGCTCTTGGACGTGTGAGATCTTTGGTAGCTCCTTCTTTGGTTGCAACTCTGTTGTTAGTATGGTCTCCCTAACTTGGCTGCAAATCTATTGAAATGAGGACGTGTGAGCTCTTTGATAGCTCTTCCTTTTGATTGTGGATGTACTACTTGAGTGAGCTTTAGATAGCTCCTTCACTTGACCACATACCTGCTAGATAAAAAATATCCTTATACCCCCTTGTAAATGATAAAGCCTTTGCTCTTCCAAGGAACAAAGGAGGTGCCTTTTGTAATATATAAATTTTCACCTAAAATGAACAATATTTATAATCCTTATTGATTCTTTTGGATGATAGTCAATCCAAGTTATTAAAAGTAATGATTCTTGTACTTTGTGCTTGAAGAAAGAATCATTTTATTCTTCTTGAATCTTGAGACTACCAAGGTCTTGATTTGAGGCTTCCTTCAAGGATTTCAATGGTGGTTTTTCTACTCCACATTTTTACTTATAATGGTGGCTTCTTTTGGCCACTACAGTGCTGCAATTTTTTGTGTTTCTTAATCAACACAAACAAATATAGAGTAACTAGTTAACAATTTAACTAGAATAGTGCTTAATAGATACGCTATAAATGGTAAAATTAAATTCACCTTATTGCTCCACTGATTTCTTAAATATGCTCTTAATAATCCCACTTCTCTATCCCCATGGAAAATAGCAACTTTTGGGACCATAAACTGCTTGTGGATTGTTGTTTTGCCTCCCACGATTTCCTCGATTTGGTTTTCTCAAGGACTTGCCATTTTGTGAGGAGAAAATTTGAGGACTTCTAGAAAATTCCATACCTAAAAAAGGTTTATAAAAGACTCACTGAGAATGGCATCAAATCATTCCCTATTTTTTCCTCTTGTCCTAGTGAGCGATTTGGGTTTTTTGTATCCCTCATTCTGCTTCCTGTCAACATGAGTTTTGTTGAGCCAGATTCACTCATAATTGAACCTGTAGCAAAAGCTATCCTTAGTGACCGAGGATTCATGTCATTCCTCAAGTTGTTTTCTAGCTTATGCTGGGGCATAAATTTGTATTTCACGTCCACCTGGGATAAAGGTATTATAATTGTTCATGGCATCAAGTTTTAGGTGGATCTTGGCATCTTGGCTGAGATTACTAGGCAACCAAAAGTGGACTGGACTATGCATAGGGATAAGCACAATTGGGAATCTAAGCTAAGCCAATTTGAGCCAAAGTTACCCATGTGGAGAATCGTCAAATCAAATATGTTTTGTAGTGACCTTCCTACCCCTTGGAAGTAAGTTATGAAGCTCGTTATGGAATATAATGGTGGATGATCCTGAATTACAACTCATAAGCTTTCATGTTACCTTCGTGAATCACTTTAGGGAAGTTACATTGATACAAATATTGAATTTCTTTACCTATCAATGGATTACTCCATCAATGCAACTCATGCAAAAAAGGAGGCTATGTGGCCCTCTCATCAAGGGCTTTTCAAAGTGTTGTATGTCCATCTTTTGGATAAATTTCCTCAGGGAAATGTTTTCACTCAAAACCAATAGGTGGAGAACACTGAGGAGGATACATCTTCCACCCGTGTCACTAATATTTGGGGATCCAAAAGGAATAAGGTGGTCAAAGGTCAACAAGATCCATAATTCATGGAAAAAAAGAAAATCAAGGTTGAGACAACTCCCACAAGGAGTTCATAGTGCCTCAAAAACAAGGAAGTCCAAAATCAAGGAAAGGTGTAGGATGTTGCTGAGGATGATATGGATGATCCAGTGGAGAAGATCCTTCAAAAATATGTTATCAAGACCACTTAAAGCATGATTTCTCACATGGAGAATGCCATGAATACGATTTATGAAGCAATTTCACAAATGAAAGAGCATAGGAATGCTCCAAACCTCCTATTTTTCTATGATAATTCGTAGAAGATACTTTTGTTGTTGCTGAAACTAAATTGAAGGTTAAGGATGATGAAGTTGTGGAAATTGCAAAGGACTTATTCAAGGGTATCCCGAAGGATGATGTTAAATATGTTAAGAAATATGACAAGGATGACTTTGTTATTGCCTAATCGACTTTTTTTGTGTGGCCTTATGTTTTGGTCCTTCTTGGGATTTTCCCAGTTCCTTTTTAGTCTATTTTTGTTTTCCTTACTGTTCTCATATACTCAAGGATACCTGTTGTTTTTTGTGTTGTGTGCATCCTTTTTTTTAGATGATGTAGTAAGGCATTAGGGCACCTTTCAAATGCCCTCATAAATATAAAATCTTTAACTTACCAAAAAAAATAATCCCACTATAACTTTTCAAATATAATCTACAAATTTCACTACAAAAATAGTTGTAGGATCCAGTCTTCTATTTCAAGATGTAATATAGGTAGTTGATAGATAGATGTAATTTGTAATCTAATAAACTCCAAAAATAATGTGCAAATGAACCTTAAAATGAAATTTCCTTTTTGCACTTCTATGAAGACTTATAATGCAATCTTCCCCTTTGCAATTTCTGATCTAGCATAAGGTGCTTTAACAAATCTGTTGAGTAATCTAAATAATGAATTCACTTGCACCAATAGTTGCTTACCTTTTTTGACAACTTTTCAAGTAACTTCTCCTTCACCAAAAAGAGATCTCGAAATTGCTTTCATGAGACTAAATTTTGGTGATTTGGTATTCTCCTTTCTATTGTGGATACAAAGGATTCTTTTGGTAATCCTCTAGTCTCTTGGCTTTGACAAAATCCTTTTATCTTTGAGTCTTCTTATCAAATTTTGACTTCAATTAGGATTTTCTTCTTCTCAAGAATTTGAATGCCTTGAGGTCTTAAGTATCTTCTTTGGCACTCCTTGCCAATTCATATTCTCTTGATTAGGCATATTTTTGGATGGCGATAATTGTCCCAAGTCTTCCCTCCTAAAAAATTTTCTCCTTGATGGAAAATTTCTCCAATGAGTTCTTCCAGGAACTCTTTGATGATCTTGCTTCAGCAACAAGGCTTCTCCATGAATTTTTTTCTTGAGACCTCTTCTAGGTATTTGATTCTATATTTCCTTCGGTCTTCCTTGAGACCTTATTCATCTGGATTTGAGATCTCCTTCCTGGATCTCTTGATTTTTTGCTTCTAGATCTGAATAGGTTCCTCCTGGTCCTTCTCATCCTTCCAAGAATAAAAGCTTCTTCAATGAGATCTTCTCCTAATTTCTTCACCTTCAGGTTCACTTTAGGTGTTGGATTATTTTAAAGAAAATACTCTTTCTAACTATTAATGTAGGAAGTTTCTCAACTTCACTAAAACTCCTCTTTTCTTGCAATAACTTATTAGTACTAAAATTTGAATCTACTTCTGAATTAGGTACTCCCTTTTGGAATATTTTTTAGGATCAAGGATTTTGTGGTCCTTTTTATATTAAAGCTTCTATGGCCTAATATTAAGGCTTCTGTGAAGTTGATTTTTCCAATAGAGATATTCAATCTCTAGTCTTCACTATTACTCTTTCTCCTAGAGTCTCTTTTGTAGTATTCCTCTTTTACAACAACTAATCTCTGCACTATGAAGGCACTCCGACCTTCGAGCAACAAAGTTGAAATATCCTAGCTTTCTATTGTAGGAGGTATCTCAATCATCTAAGAGTTAGTTACCTATAGTAATAAGAACCTTCAGGTAATAATTACCAAGTTCTAGATATTTTGGATGATCTTCACTAGATGATCTATCAATCTAGTGGGTTGAATATTGAGTCCTAGTCTTCATGAGTTTTCCTGTAACTCTGTGGAGATAGTCCAATAAAATATAATCTTAGTACTTTCTAAAACTAATATTTCTTTCAATCCTCTCTTGTGGCTCTCCCTAATTCTACCATCTAGACTCTTTTGAGAATTATTGACAATGACTAGTCCAATGGTGCATCAAGTTGACAAAAAAGTCATACTAGATAATAATGGTGGTTTTCATAATGGCCTACTATGACTAGATCTACCATGGATATGATACCACTATTAGATTTTGAGGTAGATCACGATAAGAGATGATAATCACAATATGCTAAAATATGAAAGAAAGTAAACTCACCAAATTTCTAAAGTATGCTATAAATAGAAATGTTGAAAATAAATACAATATTGCTATGGAGGAAATGGACACTCCATGCAAGAAGCTACAGAACCATAATATGCTCCATCACTAATGGATTCACCTACTACTACTACTACTACTACCTACTAACTTGCTTATCAAACTCTTACAATGAGGGCTTCTTATAGTGGAAAATAGATTACTTGCCCAACACTCTAACTAGTTGTACAAGGTATACCTTACACTTTTACAACTTGCACATTGACACTTGTGAATTTATTACATCGTATGAACTAGATAACTTCCCCCTAAAGTAATCTAGTATCCTAAGTATGTACCTAGGAAGGTACATTTACATGATCTAAATAATGTAATAGACTCTAACTCTAACAATTAGAGTAGGATATTACTTTAGTGAAAAGTTAGCTACTTACTTCAAGCAATGTAATAAATGCACGAGTGTCAATCTGCATGTTGTAATGTGCAAGGTGTCCCCTTGTACAACTAGGTAGAGTGTTGGCCAAGGAATCTCTCTTCCTATATAAAGGGTCTCATAGTGATAGATTAGAGAGAAACTACATATCAAGCATATCAAGTGTATTATAGTAGATAGTGGTAGAACTCATGTATGGAGTACAATGTAGTTCTTTAGCTTATATTAATGGAGTGACCATCACCTCCATACTATATTGTATTTTTACCACTTTCTATTTATAATATATTTCAATCATATTGCAAAATTACTTTCTTTTATATTTTTTGTATCTTATTAGGACCTGTGATAGATATCTCCCATTGCAGATATCCTCAAAATCTAACAACAACCTCATTTACTAGCACTACATAAGATGATGGAAAATTGTGTAGACACAAAAACCTAGGTATTTTCAAAATCCCATTTACATACCACATTATAAATTTGCATAGTAATAATAATATGTTCTTAAGTCCAAACTTAGACATATAAATCCTGCACATTAAAAGTATTTTCTAGATTTTCTAAATTTGGAAAATCTGCCTAGAACACCCTGCCTAATCACTAGATATGTGTCCTAGCCACATCACCACCACCCCTTAGACACATATCACACACTCATGTCACCCTTGCCCCTTCACATGGGAAATACCTCACACCTCACTCCACTTACACCTACTCATTATCCACATCACCCCAGTTAAGTGAGATACACTAGGTGGCTTACTATAACTACCCCTTCAATTTGGTAGCCCTAGATTACCACTTGGTAATATTGGTTTACCACCTCAAATTTTCCTCTAAAATCCTAAGGGTTCTATAAATGTATCTTCACCCCATCAACTAAAAGGAGGTTGTAAAATACATTGACACTCTGCTAAAATTATTCCAAGAGATCACCATCAGTTGCATATAACAACCATTCGGAGCTTTGGATCACCATCTTGAGGGTTTCTACATTTTAAGTCCAACTTCCCACCCATGGTTACATAATCATAATCACCCTCCCACGGTTTCTCAATTGCACTTTCACGGTTACCCAACCCCAACCTTGCACCCGCAATTCCCCAAAAAAGAAATAAAAAGAAAAGCATGACCAACATATATTGGTAATTTGACTTTCAATAAGGCATTTTAGGTTTAATTTATTTGTTTCCCATATTGCATTTCATGTTTTTGCAACTAGGGTTTTACAGTAATATCTTTTATCTTGATTCAATAGGTGCTACTAAACCCTTGTTTGTGTTTGGTGTGTGCAGGAAGTAGGTGCTTGCAAAATTACTGAAGCTAGAGTGGTCTCATTGTTGGATACTAAAAGCCCACTCACCCTTGAAGTTGTAGTATAAGACCAAAAGATACCAATTTGAATAGCTTGGAGAACCAAAGACTAATTGTTGAGCATTGTACTTTATAAAAATAAAGCATTGTAATATACATACCCAAACATTGGGGCATAAAACATTGTAAATTAGGAGACTAAGGCTCCCCCATTTCAATACAAGAGAAGCATTCTTTTTATTGCAATTGTTCACTTTCATGTATGTACTTTGGTGTGAATATTTTGCTACAAATTATAATGCAAAAAATATTTACAATATTGTTGTAACCATTTTAAAGTATATTGTCAGAATGGATAAAAAAGAAATGGTCATAAAGTTAATTTGTGTTGGAGCTGATGGTGCAACTACAATGCAAGGACAAAGGAATGGTCTTTGTGTTAGACTTTAGATATCAATTATCCCATATTTGATTCCCATTCATTGTATGGTGCATAGAATGAATCTTGCATACAAAATTGTGATCACATTTGAATATGTTTCCAGAGTGGAAGATCTCGTCCATGAAATACACGTTTACTTTTCATGCATTCCAAAAAGGTTTGAAAAGTTTTAACAATTTTATCTAGGTGTAACTGAAGGTAAAAATAGTTAGAATATGTGGACACTAGGTGGATTTCACTTTTTTTTTTTTTTTGTATTTACATGGTGGAATCGGTAGTCGCCATGAATCTGGGTAGGCTATCTAGCTTTTATGGCCGCCACAGTATTCTACGTTGTCCGCCCCAAAAGCCGCCACATAGATCTTCATGCAGTCCGCCCCTATAACCACCATGCCACAATCATTTTAAATGTTTTACATCGTTGAAAGCACCAGGAAAAACATTTAGTCACTGTTAGGTTTGATCTTAGAACCTCTTATGCACTAGTCTTTATGCACAGTTTATCTACCAGCTGCTCTGCCTCGACGGATCACTGTTTATTCTTAAAAAAAGGGTTTTTTCAAAATATCAATCCTTAGTGGGGTTTATGTATGCACATCGTAGGGATGTTGACAAGGAAAAATATTTACTATAAAGTATGAATGACTTGGAAACTCTTCTCACATTATGTGGTATTCTTCTATTATGGCAAGAAATAAATACTTTAATTAAACTCACACCGAAAAGAGAAATTTATATTATCGATTTCATCAGGATGAGAAACCAAATATGTATGCTTATTGATAAGATTTACTTGCCTAGAGAAAATTTTATAGGTCCTTTGTTTCATAATTGGAATATGTTAGATAAGATCAATGATCCTAAAAACTTATTAATTTCAACATCAATGATAATATTTGTATTGCTATCAATGGAAATATGATCCCTTTATATCATTATGAAAAGTGGTTAGATACAATTACAAAGGATGTTGAACAATTATCCATAACACATAGCGGATTTGATGTGGTTTTACATAGTACTAATAATAAATTGATAAGAATTGCAAAATTATTAACAAGGGAATTAAGAGATCATTTTCATAGGGATGAGCTGCTTGGGGCAATTATTGTGGTTAACCCCATGTTATAGAATTTTTGTCTTGACCACAATAGTAAAAGTGAGTTTTTTGTAAAATATATGGGTACTCTTATGAAAATTTTCTTTAAATGTGTGGAAGTAAATGGTATTCAAATCAATAGTATTCTAATCAAAGAACTTTTGAGACAACAATTAACCGATTTTGAAATAACAATGGTTAATAAAATTGCACATTTCTATAACCCACATGAGCCTGATTCCATCACGTATTTGTGGCAAAAATTGTATCCAAGTAGTATCTTACAAGAAATTATGAGTGAATATTTTATTTTATATGAATTATGTTAGACAATGATTTTGGAATATGTTGAAGACAAAAGGGTTTTCAATGCACTATCTTTTGTGAAATCTAATTTTCATAATAGGTTGGATAAAATTTTGGAGAATTGACTGAGAATGTATGTGTCATCGTACTATTTGGATAAGTTTCCCTATGATATATCTTTGGTATATTGGAGGTCCCTAATGGACATAAGAGGTCTCACTAATATTGTTGATAATGAGGATAATGACGCTTGCAATGATGAGATTATGGAGATGAAAAATTCACAAATGCTTTCTAGTTCTTTTGGAGAAGTCAAGAAGACTTTGTTTTAGCTTCCAACAATGTAAAATTTCAATGATTTAAAAAATTCATATAATCAATGATTTTTCGTATTTGATATCATTTGTAAAATTTCAATGATTTAAAAAAATTCATATAATCAATGATTTTTCATATTTGATATCATTTGTAAAATTTCAATGATTTAAAAAAATTATATAATCAATGATTTTCCGTATTTGATATCATTTGTATTCGTTGATAAGACTTTATTTTCCATACCATAGCTTTTTAATGTTATTGACTATCTATGTTGACAAAATTTTATGATTTATGCTTTGGCTTTGAATAAACTAAATTTTTTAAAACCATGCATGCATGTATCATTAGTAAATATTTCTTTTAGAAAGTGTTGTATGTAGTCTAGAAAGCACAATGCAAATAGCATAAAACTCGAGTTATGGAAATTAAAAAAAACAATATAAATGGAAATAACATGAAATCCAAGTTATAGAAATAGAACAAAACAATTCTTACTTTTATATCATAGCTTTGTTATTGAATTAACTATCTATGTTGATAAAATATTATGATTTATGCTTTGGCTTTGAATAAACTAAAAATTTTAAAACCATGCATGTATGTATCATTAGTAAATATTTATTTTAGAAAGTGTTGTATGTAGTCTAGAAAGCACAATGCAAATAGCATAATACTCAAGATATGGAAATAACAAAACAATATAAATGGAAATAGCATAAAATGCAAGTTATGGAAATGGCACAAGATAATACTCATTTTTATATCATAGCAAGATTGGCTTTGAATAAAATAAAAATTTAAACCCATGCATAGATGTATCCTTCATAAACTCAAGCACAATTGAAACAACATAATACTCAAGCGATGGAAATAACACACGAATATAAATGTAAATAGCATAATACTCAAGTTACATAATAGCACAATAACATACATTGTCATTGTAATAACGCAAAAAATATACATGGAAAATATTTATGCAAATGTCTTGATTTCAAATGAAAATATTTCATAAAATTATATTTTTGATAAAATCAAAATTTTAACTACAATAACACATCCAGTCAACAAAATATATAGACATCACTTTTTCATTCCTTATATGGGGGGCTAGAGGCAGTTTCAGATTCTTTTCCCTTTTCTACTACTTCCATAATCTACATTTCAAGGGGTTGAGATCCTACATCTAATATCACAACATCATCTGCTATAGGTCCTTCCTTAGGCTACTTATCAGTCCTCTCCTCCATTGCTCTAGATCTAACCAAGATATTCTCTACATTTTGCAAGCCTTCGAGTAGGGATTTTTCTTCTTTCGCAGCTTCTTCAGATACTAGTGCAAGAACTTCTTTACCCTTCTCCTTAAGAAAAACATCAGGATCCAATCTATTTAGGATAATGATCCTCCTAAAAGTATTGTTTTGTCGAACTACTTCTTGAGCTCTTTTTTCATTGCCATAGAAGCCATTAAGTAATCCTTTTCCATTTGGAGATAGTCTTACAGGTTTTGAACCTACTTCCTCAGATTATCAAAGTTGGCTTGCAAAAGGAAAAATAAGTAGTTAGCAGATAGTTACATTTTAAAAAAGAGAACAAACAAAATTTAGAAGACATTAGTCTAACCTTGACAACATTCCTTGCAGCTACAACTTTTTTCTTGTCACATGTCCATTCATTAAAATAAGCCTAGGCTTTAGCATTTAAGTTCTCCAATTTATTCAACATAATGCCTAAAATTTCATCATTATAAGATGTTGTAACTTTCACTATGTCAGATTTAGCTTGATGTAGTAGATCATTAAGCTTTTTCAGTTCAATTTCAATTAAAGAAAAATAGTTTTTCCTTTTTGAATTTTTTTTGAATCGGGCATTTATTTTCTTTATCAAAACTTTGGCCTGATACTCCCATTGTTTCATTTCTATTACATATGGAATGAATGAATCTTTAATGGTGGCTTGATAATTATCAAAAACTAAATCATTATCAAAAAAATTTACTTTCTCATCCTCTGTTATAAGATGAGGGGTGCCAATTTCCTTTGGAGAAGATGAGGTCCTAGAATATGCACTTGAATATTCTACTCCTACTTCAATTTTAGGATCTCGAAGAAAATATGTTGCTTGAAACATAGAGGTCATGTTACCCTATAAAAATTAATCCTCATAAAGTGGAGGATAAGGTAATTCCATAGCAGAAGCTTTCTGTACATTTGTAAAATTACCAAAATATATATTACCGAATATTAAAAATTGCTTGAATGCTCCTCCTTGTGGCCTAAATAGAAGAAATTGTTTTCCACCCATGAGTTGTTGTTGACCTCGCATTTGAGGTTGGCATGGTAGAGGAGGTGGTGGCATCAAATTTTGTATTCCTTTGTTACATTTTTATGAAGCAACTTAAAAAATCAAAATAAAATTTGGTTACAAAATTTGTGAAGGTAGACTATAAAATTTACTGTTAATGTATAGCACTTATCAGCTGAAGATGAGACCTCTTACATAGCTACAGATGCAAATGGAATATTGGTGCACTATACATCTAAAAAAATATTATAAAAATTAATTAAAAAACACAGTTAAATTTGGTAACAAGTTTTGTGAATGCAAACTATAAAACTTAGTGTGAATTTATTAGACTTACTGGTCGAAGATGAGATCTCTTGCGTAGCTATGCTAGTTGGCAGTGAACATCCAATTGGAGTTTGTTATGGATTAGGTGAATTAGAAGACCTTAAGAATTTTCTAGATCTTCTTCTTAGTTGTGGCATCATTTCCACAGGTGTTTCAAAATCTCCTGATTCCTTTGGATTATGATCTCTGATAGTAGCATTCTGATTTGAAGTGGAAGAGGATACCCTTTTCTGTATTTATATATAAATTATTAAGATAATAAAAATTAAAAACATATTGAATATAAAAAATGTTAGTTTTATATTAAGTGAAATTTACCTGCACCTATTGTATTATCATGGTCATAGTGGCTAGGTCTAGGTTCCAGAGGTCGGTACTACAGTATTCTGCAAATTATAATATGATTCATAAAATAAGAAAAAAATGTAGTTGCATTTTTTGAGTGTTATATTTATATAAGTGTGGGTTTTCACATTTTGGAGATCCATTTTGATCTAATGCGAGACATAGGTGCACCAATTGAATTGTTGGTGTGCAATACAACAAACCAAATATACCAACACCCACATAAAAAATTCTATCAGTCTTCCTTGCAAAACAAGTATGGCTAGGAAGAATTCACAACATGCTAAAAGAAACTTGTTCTAAATACTTTCTATAGTCAAGCCCCTTCTGGACTTGGTAGCAGTAACTACAAAAAAATAAACTAGTAATTGTAAAACCCTAGACTTTAAATTCAATTAAATATAAAAATATGCAGTTATACTAGAAAAATATTTTGAGGGGACATCAAAGTTGATCTCCAGGTAGTTTTTGCCTTCATTAGTTAAAATGAACTTCGATATGATAGGATCACAACTAGTGTGGGGCAATCCTATAAATCTAGAGATGTCTAAGGTTGTGATAGAAAATTTGACATTCTTGTTGGAAATAACAATATTTACAGTGGTTGAATCATTATCATAACATGCAATAATCCTCTATAGTAGTTTTGTGTCTATATCGAACTACGACATCAAAACTAAACCTTGAAGACCAAATTCTTTGACCCATGATATGTTGTAATCCGACGTTGTTAAAATTTTGGAAATAAGTGGACAAACATGGTTTTTGAAATTAATTTTTGATAATACAAGGGTGGAAGGGGATGCCATTGGTTTATTTTGTAGGGTATGAGGGACTCTGGATTAGGGTGTAGGGTGGAAGGTATTATTAATGTGTTGGATAGCATCAAAAAAAGGTTAAAACAAAAGGTGTGTGATGTGCTCTACATTAGAAAAGATGAAAAATGATTGTTTATGCCTTTATATAGACTTTTTGCATGCAACCATTTAATAAATTATTAACATATGGCATTTGCTTGTAACCATTTAACGTATGTTTGACACATGGTATAGATGTAACCCATCGACAATGAAACTATTTGCGATAACTGATTGACATTACTACAAACGATCTACATTGTTGCAATGGATCAACATTCCTACCACTAATCAATATTATTGTAATAGATTATCATTGTTGCATCTGATCAACATTGCTACCTTCGATCGATATTGCTAGAATCAATTGACGTTATTGTAAATGATCGATATTGTTGTAATGGATTGACATTCCTACCACCGATTGGCATTACTAAAATAGATCATCATTGTTGTATCTAATCAACATTGATGCACCCTATCGATATTGATGCATCCTATCAGCATTATTACATTTGATCAAAATTACTGTATTCAATCAATATTGATGCAACACATTGGTATTCTTACACCTATCGTCATTCCTACACCCTATTGGCATTGCTACATCTGATCATTATTGTTGCAACACATTGGTATTGATACAACACATCAACATTGCTACATCTAATTGGTATTACTACAATGTATCTGTATTCCTAGACCCTATCGGTATTCCTACACCCTATCGGTATTACTGCTACACATCAACATTATTGCATCCAATCAGTAATACATTGACTGATGTAGAAACCAAACGTGAAGTTGATTTATTTATTGATAAAATGCAATATATAGAAGAAATACAAGAATCTCACATGGTTAAGTGGTTGCAATAATTTTCCAAACATGTCCAACCACTTAACTAATAGATAACAATATACTAATCTAGGATGACAACTAACTGCTAGAAGACAAAGGAGATCTCTAACAGCTAACTAAACACCCAAACCACTTAACAACCTATTTCTAACATGGGTATACTATGCCTCACGTGAATACAAAGTGCAAGAAATAGAAAATTAATATAATAATAATAAATAATAAGATATTAACTTAGGCTTAAGTGGATAAGCCTAAGTATCCTCAACACTCCTCCCAACCATAGAAGCATTGAACCCCAATGCTCTCAATAAATGTGGAAATTCATGGGCCTTATATTGGGACCTGTGATATTTTTGATATGGTTAGGCTTAAAAGCCAACAATTTGTGATGCATGCCCAATATAAGTATGTAACTCATTCAATACCTCTAGCACAAACCTTTTCCTACATAAAAAATTATCCCATGGGTTTTGAACCCATGTCCTACCATATCCAAATACTTTGCACATCACATGGTGGCCATGGAAGCCATGCCATTGCTATGATTTAAAACATAAAATAGAGATCATGTTTGGACATGATGTGGAGAGAAAAATAGGTCAAAATGGGACTAATATCATAAACCTTTTAATTGGAAATTGTGCCCTTGAATCATTAAATTTGAAAAATGTTTCACCATAGTGAATATAGATCACTCATATGGAAATGTGGTGGTTCACCTTCCATAATTTACAAAGTTCATACTAAATAATAATTACATGTATATGACTTTTTCTATTATGTCCTTTACTAATGTATTTTGGTTGCAGATATATAAAAATATAAATTTAATAGTTGTAGTAATTATTTTATTTATACTTTTGAGGGTAGTCAAAGAATATTTCATGCAATTATTACTAACCTATCTATGACAAGGTTGTCTATTGAAAATTATTGTTTTATCTCTAAGTTTTCAATATATTTTGAATGGCTCAAAATGGAGTCCTGACCATAAATTTATGACCCCAAAAAGATGGATAGGATATGCCACATGCACAAATAATTTATTTCCCTTGAAAATCAATGGTTACCTTTGCACCAAATTTTGACATTAGTTGCAAAATTATTTCTTTCTCAACAATTTGATCATCCTCCATTGCTATTAAACTATTTAGATTGAGTTATTTGATGTCCAACTATTCTACTACTATGAAAGTATCCAAAACAAGTGGATGACAAGGCCTAATAAGTTTAACATTGAATATTGGATGTAAACTACGATAAGATGGAATATTCAGCTCAACTGCATTCTCTCTCTTCTTCTTGGTAATTGCGTATAGTCCCTAACAAAGAGATTTAATCTTGGGGTCTTACAAGTTTGTCCTTTTGAAAATATAACCATACTTTGTATCCAACCTTCACCTAATTTAGGACTTGACATTGGTCATGGTGTTGATTGTATTTTTTTATTTATCTTGTCTAAGAGGTCAATGACATGTTATTGGATATATTGAATTTTTTCATAAACTATGTTGCATTTTTTGCTTCTCTTTTTTGATGAGATGAGCACTCCATTAGATTCATAGGGAGAGATATGTCAATGAATGCCAAGGGTTGGAATATAAAATAGACATAAATTAGGTTTTTTTTAATAGAGTTATGTAGATATTGATTGTACCCATGTTGAATGTAGGGGAGGCTCTCATCATATGCATGTGGATTCTTTGAATTGTATATTTGAAGATGTAAATAAATATATTCATAACTTCAATCTAAAAATATTTTTGAGGATGTAAAGAGATATGTCAAACATGGTCAACTTGATTTCCATCATGCTCCATAAGGTGGACTAGAAAATACTCAAAAATTAGTTATCCCTATACAGGACAATGGACATTGACAAATAAAATTGATCCATATATGACTAAAATATAGTTTACCAATATTTTCAACTAAAATGGATTTCTTATAAGGAATCATGATATCTATTTTTTTTTTAAATATAAACTACTACAAAACCACAAT
Source organism: Wollemia nobilis (assembly GCA_028583015.1). Classification (NCBI taxonomy): domain Eukaryota; kingdom Viridiplantae; phylum Streptophyta; class Pinopsida; order Araucariales; family Araucariaceae; genus Wollemia; species Wollemia nobilis. The sequence goes on from JAQPPZ010016867.1 coordinate 5,393,327, forward strand.
ATTCACCATGTTTTAGATATGCATAAACCTAAGACAAAATCCATAAATATGGTTTCCCAATGCTTGTAGGCATTGACAATGGTGTATAAAATCCTTGCTTCTTATTGATGGATTTAGAGATAGCACAAGAGGTATATGACCTCATGTACCTCTCAATACAATTATTCATCTTGGGATAATATAAGTATTTTTGGAGTATTGATGATATACTATACATTACAAAATTGAACTACAACTTTGACAAAGTGTGCTTCCCAAATTACCTTTGACCATTCACTAGATGGTATAAAAATAGGGTCCATATGATAGATAAGATTATCTTATAGATAAAATTTAATAGAATTCTTACCCACATGATTATATCAATATGTATCTATAAAATTAGAATAATATTTATTCAAGGTGGACCAATTGGAAGTCTCATTCCCACTGGACTTAAGAATGGTGATGAGTATAACAATTGGTAGTCATATTATATAATGTGCTACCAAATTGTCACTCCTATTATAGGGAGATGATTTTACATGCCTACATAATGAATCAATGGATGAATGTTTGAGCATAGAAATGTATATGTGTAAATGTGTACATACAAATTCTTTATCATTATGTTACTATATTGCATTAAATGGTGGAGGATTGTCATCTTTAATTAAGTGACAATAATGTAAAGTTAAGGGATACCTTTAAGGTATCATGTAAATGAGTAGTTTGGAGTTAGTTATGTAGTTGCCAATAACTTACTAAACAATTTATGTCTATAAGAATACATCTATGTGAGAGATACGGGAGATATATGTGCATATTTGTATTGTCTAAAGGGTGTTGGTAGATTATTCATTATAATATAATGGATTGTGGATAGTTTCTATGTAGTATGCATATGCACATAGTGTATCCTTTTGTATTTGTAAGTTATTCTAATTGTATATTTTGTTTATCTAAGTGGTAATGGAATTATACTATAGTTTGTTTTATCCCACTTCTACATTATCATATCATTGCCTATTCAAAGTTGGATTTTTTTTGGTGACATGGATTTATGATAAGAAAATAAATCAAGAAGGTATTCAATGACAACAATAGGATAATGATAATGTAGTCGACGAACAACATAGTTTTCCATAGTAAGAGGAAATATTTGAGGTTACAATAGAAGACAAAATATTTTTTGATGTTGATAAAGGGTCTATGCATGTAGAAATGCAAGTGGATGTGCAACTAGACATGCATATAGGAGATGCACAAGAGTTCATACATGAAATATAAAATGACAAAGAATATTGTGCTAACAAATTCCATAACAATCAAGAATCATATGATGACAATAAATTACATGATGGAAAGGAATTAAGTGACAACAAGGAATTAAGTAATGATGAATTACACAAGCAAAATCCATGACAACAAAGTTTTTTTTTAAATTTACATGGTGGAATCGGTAGCTATCACAAATTCGAGTAGGCTGTTTGACTTTTATGACCACCATAGTATTCTGCGTTGTCCATCCCAAAATCCGCCACACAAATCTTTGTGCATTCTACCCCTATAACCTCCATGCTAAAATAATTTAAAACCTTTTACACTGTTGAAAGTACCAGAAAAGAGACAAGCATTTAGTTTGACAAGGCCCAATATTTGAACCTTGGACTTCCACCCCCCTTACGAGATGTTTTCAAACCAATTGGTCTACACCTTGGACCTCTGAAAACAAAGTTGACAACATGAGAACTATCAACATATTGAGTAAACTTGTTGATGAGTAAATACGCAATGATAAATAAATCCATGATGACAAAGAAATAAGTGACATTAGAGAAATCTACGACAATGACCATGATGGTGAAGTTAGCAATGTAGAAGTGTTTGTACATGTGGGATAAGCATAAGTATCCATACAATATGATGGCATGCAAGTGTTCAAGCATAAGTAAATGTGTTTGATGATGAGGAAGTTTGTGCATGTGAATATATACATACCAATGTGGAATTTAATGCTAATAAAGGTGTGTATATCAATAAAGAAGTTTGCACAAGTGAAGATATGCATGCTGATATGGAAGTGTGTATTTTCAAATACGAACAAGTGCATAGTAACATATGTCCAGGTGATGAAGATGCATGCATAGATAGATAATTTTTTATAAGCAAAATCTTATTTCTAGGTAGATAAACTTTCATAGGAGAAGAAATGCATGTAGGAGAATCAATCACAATGGTTACACTCGATTATGTGTGAAGAGGGTGAGACATGCAAACAAACACTACCAATGTCAAATCAATCTACCACAACAAAAACCAATTTTGGCATATCGTATAAGTGTCCCATGTGTCATAATGGTAAAAAAAGGACCTAGTTAGGCATTGGAAAATATTCCTCATGATGTGGAAAGAAAATAGGTAAAATAATGGCATACATCAAAGAAGGTTATTTCTTATGACATTTTATGGAATCATAATAGACTATTACATGGGATAGTCATATGGCAAGTACTAAATTTGGGATGATTTGCATGAAGCATTTTTGAAGGAATTTTGATTATTTCACAATGATGATGAGCTCATTGTTGAAATTTATGGAATGGAATATGGTGAGAAAGATTTTATTTAGTCCTACAATTATATGTTAAGTGGGTTATTTACCTATATAGAGGAAGATCCATCAAATGCATTGAATAAGATGTGGTCCATGAAGGGACTTCTTCCTATGTACTAGAATAAGATCAAGGTGGTTCCTTTGACATTATATTAAGAGGCCTTGGAGAGGTATTTTAACTTGAAATGTGATGCAAATATGTCATTAAAATGATGGGGTTATGGTAATGAGGATGAGATTGACCTAAATATGTAAGTGATCTGACATTGAAAGGGACTTTGACGATGAGAGTGACTCTTGCAAAAAAAAATAATGATTATAAAAATAAGAGTAGTTTGGAGAATGAGAGTAGTGTATTGTCCAAGTATTGGGGTCAAGAATTTAATGAAAGAAGTGACTCTGAATAAAAGAGCAATGAATTTGAAGATGCATGTAGTGTGAATAAAATATGTAAATACATGAAATCATCATTGCAAGTGTGTGGAATACAAAGGGAGATTGTAACAAAGAGGATGTATTTTGTAATGTAATCTATGTAAACCACCATAGAACTAGAAGAAATTGAATTGAATATGATATTGAGGGTATATCAATTATGCAAAGTTGGTGATACCATTTATGGTTGTATTTCACACATGAATATCAAAGTACTATGAGTCAAGACAAACAAATGATGTGTAGAGGGTGGTTCAAAGAGCTAAATAAGAGTCATGTATCTAGCTAAGAAGTAGAGGAAATGAACTTGATAAAGTTGATTATAGTTGAGGAGGTAAAATTAAATACAATTGAGCAAGCAAATGTTAAACAAATAGTTAAAGATACATAGGAAGAGGAGGTTTCATAAGTGGGTGATTCATATGGTAAAATGAGTGATGCAAAAAAATAAGTGGATGATGCAAATAGTGAAGAGAAATGTTTTTTAGAATTTGATCATATACAAAGGTATTATTGTCATCTTAATGTAGCGTCAATGTTCAAGACCTAGGTTATTTTTGGGATCCAAGCCATCTAGGATGGTCCATCCAAGAGGGGATACCACCAAGGATTATTCTTAGTCATCTAAGAGAGAGGACTAAACCCAAAATTATTCATAGGACATTTATAATGGGAGGTTTTCAAGGCCATCCCCTAGCCATATAGAAGGGGCAAGAGCCTCACAAAATGTCCTTGGCTTATCATTGCTGAGGAGAGAAACATTTGGATCATACCCCAACCATTTGAAATTAAAATGAGGTTGTCTAGTTGCCTAGACCATCTAGGGAAATAAGTGCATCATCTAGGATAGAAAGTGGATTGTCAAGACCTAGGCCACCCAGGCCAGGAAATGGATCATTAGGCATAGGGTTTTTTGGGCTAAGAAGTGGGTTTTTTATCCCAATATTTGAATCATTTGGGATAGAAAGGGGGTAATGTACCCTAAGGTCATAAAATACCAATATAGGGTTTCTAAGACTAAGGAATATACATTCAAGACCAATACATTACTATCTAAGGCCAAGGAATGTCTATCAAAGACCAATAAAGGATTATTTGAGGCTAAGGAATGTTCATTAGAAACCATGACAAGGTTATCTAAGGCTAAGGGGTATTTTTAAGAGGCTGATGAAAGGTCTTCTAAGGCCAAGAAGTGTTTATATAGATCTAGAAAGAGTTCATTTAGATTTGAGAAGTTGTTGAGAGGGTATGTGCAAATAGAACTACCTCTCGACCTCATAATTGGTGCTACCCCTTGGCTCTAAAAGTGATATGCCACCCCTTAACTCCTAACAAATGCAATGATAAATGTTTCTTATCATGTTGGTGATGCATCCAATTTTATAAAGTGGAATGAGCAATTGAAGCATAATGTTTTTTTGGTAGCAACTTGTAGTAAATCTAATTATAGAATATATCTAGAATAGGAAAAAACAAAATAAATGTGACAAGAGAGTTCAATATAGTATCTAGTGTTTCTATTCCTGTTGTCAAGTTCATGTATCAAAGAGGATACTGACAAGTCTAAATGAGGGGATTAATGTAGAAAAATGAATTCATATTTCTACACGATAACTGAATGAATCAATGAATATTTGAGTGTAGGAATATATATGCAAATATCTACACATAAATTGCTTGGAATTATGATGCTATACTGTTTTAAATGGTAAGGTTACCATATTGTGTTAAGTGTTTCTAATAATGCACACATGCAAAGTGTTTGTAATAATGTACACATTAAAAAGTATTGTAATAATATTAAGTAATGGTATTTTTAATTTGTTATATAAATATGTAGTTTGAAGGTAGTTGGATAGTTTTCAACTACCTAGTGAACCCCTTATGTCTATAAGTATGCATCTATATGATTTGTAGTAGGTATGTGTGCATATTGTTGTTATTCAAAGTATGTTGGTCGATTACTCATAAAAATATGATGTATTGTAGATAGTTATTATGCACGATGCTTCTTGTATATGTGCATCCATTTTTATTTGTAAGTTATTCCCATTGTATATTTGGTTTATCTAAGTAGTAGTGGAATTGTATTGTTGTCTATTGTGTTCCATTTATTTTCCTATATTATGCTTTATGATCAAATGAAACTACTTGTTGATCCAAGGAATTTTCCTAACTTCTAGGTTAGGTTTTACATCCCCAATCCAAATTTCAATGAGGTTGTATAGGTTGCATAAGGGTTCCTCTAACCTCTAAATTTAGGTTAAATACTTTATATCCTCATGTAGATCATTAATATAAACTAAAATTCATTAAAGTGTAGAAAGAAAAATGTATAAAAAGTAAAGGGCAAAAAAATAATTATGAGAATTTTAGAGGTGCAAGAAATTAAAAGCAAATATGACTTTACACCATAGTGAGGATAGCGTGTAATAAATCAACATATGATAATTTGAATAATATAAATTTCCATCTATTTATTTGGTTATGGAATTGATAAGAAAATGCCAAGAATGGCTAGAAGGACCATGCCACAACTATCGCACACTTAGAAAACTAGGAGGGCAATGCCACTAACATAATGTATAAGGACTTACTAATTTCTTACAACCAAATAAGTAGAAAATATAATTTAGGTTTCATAAATTATCTCTAATTTATCATGGCTAAAAAATGAATACAAGGGCCCTAGGTACCTATTTATAGTAAATATTTACCCCTAAGTTACCTATGGTGAAAAGTAATTACTCTTAATAAAAGTAATTTTTTAAGGATAACTTTAGAAAAATGTTGCACCTCCAAATGTTACATACCTCTAAAAATATGTCTATTAGGATTATAAGGATTCCAAAATGACTTAGTCCACCACTATGTACCAAAAGGTTGATTTTAGAAAGATTTTCCTTATGATCCATACCAATTTTTACTTTTATGACTATTCCAGCAATTTTCTCAGGACTATCAAGCGATTTGCTTGTATTTTGCAAGTAAAATAACTACTTCTATTGAGTGAATCACTTACTTAATCCAATTAGTCTCTTTAATAAATTTAATCACTCTTTTGATCTAATAAAAAAAAATTGTAAGTGAATCAATCCCTATTTACACAGCCAATTTTTGAGATTTTGGGGTGCTTTTTGTTGTTTGACCTTCATTGTTGTATTTCTCTTCTAAAATTGGAAAATTTTGTAAAGGTAGTGCCAAGTTACTATATTTATGGTGACATAATTAGATGCAATATTTATTTGCATAAGTTTTTAGATCCTACCTTTATTTGGGTATGGAGTCTAAAAAATTGGGATCCACACTGTAAAATTATCAAAATTGTTATTCCTCCTCTAACTAGTCCTTGGTGGTGGTAACCCTAAAAACTTCTACCACTTACTATAATCTGGAAACTATACTACCCAAGGTCTTCTACCTCCCCCATAAAATCTTCAAAAATAGTTTTTGATAAATATCCTCCTTTGATAACTAACTCCTTCAACTTGGCAAGAATTGGCTTAAGCTTCTCATATGTTTCAGTTAAATTCCCTTGGTCAGGTTGGTCCTTTTTATCTTAAATCATAACACTAATGACATAATCATCTAGATGTGTTTCCTTTCATAAAACATGTTGGGAATTGTAGTAGCGGCCAACTCTTGGATCTCCTTATTCATTTCCTACACTTGAATTTTCAAGTACACTAGGTTATCTTTATAGGTTTGTAGGTTCCTCTGGATGTTGAAGATCTTTCTTATCTTCTTTATGAGCTCCTTACATTCTATCCCTTACTTTTGTGCTTGTATTATGGTCATTAATGCATATATTTTGAGAATTTCCAAATGTTCACCCCTCACAAATAGTTGCCCTTGTTGGCAATTTTGGGTTTGAGATCCTAGCTTCTTGTCTATGAGTTGTCATTGATGTCAAAAGGAAATGGCATTAATGTTAAGAGGATGTGTTGGCTTCAAAGGTGGAAGATTCCAAGAGAATATTTTTAAGAGAATCCGGAGAGATTCCATTGGCAAGGGTTTTTCATTAAAACCAAACCGGTTTTTATTAAAACCAAGTTGGATAGGGTTTTTATTAAAACCAAGTTAAATGGTTTTTATTAAAACCAATGGAGGTTCTCTTTATTATTTATTTAATTATTATTTAAAACCCTTCAAGGTTTTAATTAATTAATTATTTAATTAATTAAGGGAGAAATTATTTTTAATTTATTAAAAATACTTAAAGGTTTTTAAACCTTTTTTTATTCTTAATTTATTAAAATTATTTAAGGGTTTTTAAACCCTTTTTGAAAAGACTTTTGATTAATTTCGAAATGGTCTTTATTTTTGCCGACGTCAAGGTGTCTTCGAAGAGACTATTTATTCTCCAACTCCTAAGGTTGGAAGGCTAATTAATTCGAAATTCCTCGAATGCAATTTGCGGTGTTTGTGCTCTGTATTCGTTGCGATCGAAGGAAGACTTAGAAGCACGTGCGGTTGAAAAGTCTTCGGGAGTTTTTTTTCGAGGGTGAAGTGGAGGGAAGTTCACTTGTGAACTTCGTAGCCCGCGTGGGCTAGTGGCAGCGAAGGCTGTTGTTGGGCGCTGCATTGGCGGAGGTCACCGTTTCGAGTCTCGTGGGGGTGCTTTGCTAGAGTAACACACGTTTTTATTAAAACGTCTTTATGCCACGAAATTCAGAGTTTCTTGGACAGCGATTTATAAGTTTGAGAGTTGTGTGTGGTGACAACTTGAAGGTTCAATTATCTTCTACTCCAATAAGGTATGGGCACATTCTTCTTATGAGTATGATTGGTGTATGTTTTCTGAAATAAGGTTGGAGTGAAAAGGTATTCTACTAGGTATCCTTTGGCTAGGTGTAAATCCTATTTTCTGGTTTGTTGAAGACTACTTATGCATTGTTATCCTTAAGGAGAGTTTTTGGTGAATGCATAATTTTTGGTTTGAGATAGTGGAAGCTTTGTGCACTAGGGTTTATATTTGTGAGTCTAGCTACTTGCATTGAGTTGGTGGAACCCTTGGTTGGCTGTTTTGAGTTTGATGGTTGAGTTGCTTCCATAGAGGTTGTTTGATCAAGTTATTGCTTTACTTGATTCATGATATTGGGCTTACTCCATTGAGTTGATTTGAGCAAGTTATTCTTTGCATTTGGTGATATTGTGTTGGTGGCTGTTTTGTTCAAATATCTTTGGAGGGAAAAGGATTTCTACTTGTTTCCTTTTCTTGTGATGATTGGTTGAATGCTTCAAGGTTGATGTTGAGTTGAATGGTGTTGGTTGACTAAACCTTGTTTGATGAGCATTGTTGTTGAAACCCTAATTGATGGTGAAAAGAACATGAGTATCATTGTTATGTGATTCTTTGCATAGTTGGCAATTGTTGGGGTTTCATGTTCTTGAAAGAAAACATTCTATCCTATCCATTTCAGATATTGAGTTGAGTTTTCAGATTTGAGATTGAGATTGAGCTGAGTTGATTTGAGTTGAGTTTTGAGATTGGGATTTGAGTATAGAACATATTGAGTCTCTAACAATTCTCTTTATGCTTCTATGAGTTTGACAAATCACATTGGGTCTCTAACAATTCACTTTGTGATTTCCTACTAAGAAAGTTTTTCTTGGTGAGCTTGCTGAGTTTTTGGATAGGTTCCAGTGGGGACTTGTGAGCAGTTTTGGACAGGTTTCGATGGGGACTTGTGAGCAGTTTTGGACAGGTTTCGATGGGGACTTGTGAGCAGATTTGGACAGGTCCTAGCAGAGGACTTGTGAGCTGAGTTTGATAGTTCTATCAGAGAACTTGAGGACAGAGGTGCATTGGTTCTATGAGAAGAACTTGAGGATATTTGGCAAGTCTTTGAGAAGGCTTGTATGCAGAGGATTGATTTGTTCAAGAGTTGGACAGATCTGACAGACAGAGGAAGACTTGTACTAGACCGACTGATTATGTTTGGTACAGGTTGTTGAGCTACTATGGACGTGATCATAGAAGGCAGAGGTCTCTTAGGCTAAGCATTGAGGACAGGAGGTCTTCGATGGAAAGGAGTTCCACGTGCTGGCAAGAGGTAGAGGTAGTTGATCTTTTGAGGGATCATTTCCAGAGTAGAAGGGAAGGTATCTCCTTTGGGCCGAGGCTCATAAACATTGTAATTGGGAAGGATTCCCAAAGAACTTTGAGATAACTTTTAGAGAAAAGTTTTTGTGGATGTAGCCCAACCATTTTGGGTGAACCACGTTAAAAATGGGTCTTCAATGTGTGATGCTTTCTATCTTGATTAATGTTGTGTTGATGCCACTGCTATCTAAAGTTAAAATTATTAATTGGTTAAGTCTTATACTATTCACCCCCCCTCTCAGTATAAGTCCATGTTCTTCAATTGGTATCAGAGTCGGTCTCTCCAGAAAGAGCCTAACAGCTTGGAGAAGGATCTATCAGAGGAACATACAGATTCAGAAAGAGATGAAGAGGTTGAGTTCGATCTCAAAGGTGAATTCTTCTTGGCTTTAAGAAAGCTTGAGAAATTTAGGGAAGAGAATTTTGTTCTCAAGCATCAATGTCAGGAAGAAGAGATAGCAAGATCAGAATTGTCTCAAAGTGTTATAGACTTCAAAATTCTAGCTGAAGAAGGGAAGAAGGTTGAACGAGGTTCTGACAGAGGCTCTCAAAGGAAAGGAAGCTGATTGCGAGAAACTAGAAGAAGAGGTTATGTCTCTTAGAGTGAAGTTGGAATAGTTGGCTCTCGGAGAGAATACTCCGTGTGAAAAGCAAAAGAAGGATTGTATCACCATTCATGAAATAGGGTCTTCGAGCAAGATCAATCTTCATCCTGAAGAGCGGTGGATTCCAGTTGGTCACAAGAAGAACAATCATCCAAGGCATCAAAACAGGTTACATAATACTTTCCATGGCTATTGTTTTTCCTGCAAGAAATTTGGTCACAAAGCTATGCATTGCAATAAGTCTTTGAATAGCCATAGTAAGGAAAATGTTAACTCTTTTGCACCTCTTATGAATAAAAATGTCATGTGTTACAAGTGCAAGAATTTTGGGCATATAGCAAGGATGTGCTGTTTGGATAGATCTAGCCTTGAGTTCACTAAAAAGAGAAATGAGATCAAATCTAAGTCAATGATAGTTCAAACTGCTTTTCATGCTCAAGACAAAGTAGAAAAATGGTATCTTGATAGTGGTTGTTCAAAACATATGAGTGGTGAAAAGGAAAAGTTTTTGGTCTTAAAAGAAACAAACAGAGGAACAGTCGGTTTTGGAGATAACGAGGTCAGCTAAAATCTGTGGTAAAGGGACTCTTAGTTTGGATGGGAAATCCAAAACAGAAAATGTGCTTTATGTAGAAGGCCTAAGACATAATCTTCTAAGTGTGAGTCAACTTTGTGATCAAGGGCACATAGTATCTTTCTTTTCAGATAGATGTGAGATAAGTAAAGAAAAAAATGGAAAACTCATTGCTAGTGCTACAAGGACTCCAAACAATCTTTACATGCTAAGTGAGATAAAAAAGGAAAAGTGTTTTCTAACTCAAGAAGATGAGAGTTGGTTATGGCATAAAATATTGGGGCATTTGAGCTTTGATAATCTTGTCAATATTAGTAACAAGGAAGCGATTAGAGACTTGCCCAAAATAAAAAGGCCCCATAACATCATTTGCGGTCCTTGTCAACATGGAAAACAGACCAGAACCAGTTTCAAATCAAAAGGGTATACTTCTTCAAAACCATTGGATCTTATTCATACTGATTTATGTGGCCCTACCGAACTCAGAGCATTCAGGGAGAAAGCTACTTCATGTTGTTTATAGATGATTATTCTAGAATGACTTGGGTTACTTTTCTCAAAGAAAAATCTGAAGCTTTTGAAAAATTTAAAGCTTTCAAAGAAATGATTGAAAATGAGACTGACAAGAGAATCAAATGCTTAAGATCAGATAGAGGAGGAGAGTTCACTTCAAATGAATTTGTGGAATACTGTGAGCAACAAGGAATCAAAAGAGAATATTCAGCAACAAGAACTCCTCAACAAAATGGAGTAGTTGAAAGGAAAAATAGAACTATTGAAAATATGGCTAGAGCTATGTTAAATGAGTCAAAACTTTCAGATGGTTTTTGGAAAGAGGCAGTCAGTACGACAGTCTACATTATCACCAGGGCCCAACTTAGAGTCAATCATCATAAAACTCCTTATGAGTTGTGGAAAGGAAGACCAGCTACAGTAAAATACTTCAAAGTGTTTGGGAGTAAGTGCTTCATCAGAAGGGAAGATCAGAATTTGGGTAAGTTTGATCCTAGGTGTGATGAGGGAATCTTTCTTGGATATTCCAGCAGAAGCAAGGCCTACAGATGCTTCAACAAAAGAACTCATAGAGTTGTAGAGAGCATAAATGTAACAGTTGATGAAAAGACAGGGATAAGAGAACCAGTCAAGGAACTCGGTGATGAAATTTGTCAAGAAGAATTCAGAGAGGTTTCAGATGAAGAAGAGGAAAGACAACAACTGCTTCCCAAAACTCCTTCACGATATGTTCAGAAACATCATCCCAAATATTTGATCATTGGTGATCCAAATAGCAGGCAAACAAGAAGAAGAGTCATTCCTTCACATGATTCTACAAATGTTTCATTATTATCTCAGATTGAGCCAAAAGATTTCAGTGAAGCATGTGCGGATAAGTTTTGGGTAAAAGCAATGGATGAAGAGCTAAATCAAATAGAGAAAAGTGAAACTTGGGAATTGGTTCCAAGACCTAAGGACAAGAATGTCATTGGCACAAAATGGATATTCAGAAATAAACTCAATGAGGATGGAAATATTGTCAGAAACAAAGCTAGGTTAGTCTGCAAAGGTTATGCTCAAGTAGAAGGTGTTGATTTCGAAGAGACGTTTGCTCCTGTTGCTCGTCTTGAAGCTATCAGAATATTTTTGGCCCTTTCAAGCTTCAAATCATTCAAGGTATATCAAATGGATGTAAAGTCAGCTTTTCTAAATGGGGTGTTGGTAGAAGAAGTCTACATAGAACAGCCAGAAGGAGTGTCTCTCTCGGAACAGTCAGACTATGTGTGTAAACTAAAAAGGCCTTGTATGGGTTAAAGCAAGCACCTAGGGCTTGGTACTCAAGACTTAATAGGTATCTTCATGAGCAAGGCTTCAGGAAAGGCGTGGCAAGATAGCAATTTGTATATTAAGAATGAAAATGATGATATGTTGATTATGGTTGTCTATGTTGATGATATTATTTTTGGGGGAAATAATACTCAGATGTGCAAAGTTTTTGCTAACACCATGCAGAAGGAATTTGAGATGTCTATGATTGGAGAGTTGTCATTCTTTTTAGGTCTTCAGATTGCTCAATCAAAGGATGGTATATTTCTCTCTCAAGGAAAGTATATCAAAGAAATGTTGAAGAAATTTGGGATGATGGACAGCAAACCAGTGTGTACTCCAATGATTACAGGGTGCAAGATGAGTAAAGATGATGAATCTCCAGTGGTAGATCAGAGGTTGTACAGATCTATGATTGGCAGTTTATTATATATTACAGCTACCAGACCAGATATCATGCAGGCAGTTGGGTTAGTAGCAAGATTTTAGGCAGCTCCAAAATATTCTCATGTTATAGCAGTTAAGAGGATATTCAGATATCTGAAGGGCACTATGGACTTTGGGCTTTGGTATCCCAAAGGTGATGATTTCACCCTCACAGCTTATACAGATGCAGATTGGGCAGGCAGTATTGATGACAGGAAAAGCACTAGTGGTGGAGCATTCTTTTTGGGAAAGAGTTTGGTTTCTTGGCTAAGTAAGAAACAACCTTCAGTTTCCTTATCTACAATAGAGGCTGAATACATAGCAGCAGTGGTTGGGTGTACACAGGTTTTATGGATGAAAACCACCTTGGAGGATTTCAAAGTCAAGCATGAACAACCCATCTCCATACTTTGTGATAATACAAGTGCCATAAGTATTTCCAAAAATCCGGTAATGCACTCAAGGACAAAGCATATTTCCATCAAGTATCACTTTCTAAGGGAGAAAGTGCAAGACAAGCAGGTCAAGGTAGAGTATGTGTCTACTAAAGAGCAGATTGTAGATATCTTCACCAAACCTCTTCCAAGAGATACGTTTGAGTATCTAAGGGAGAAATTGGGAGTTGTACTCCCACCCCAGAATTAATCACCTCATCAGGAGGTGGGGGAGGGACTAAGCTAAGAGGCTCATTCTTAGTCCCGAGCCCCAAAGGTGACCCTTTGCCATTGATGACAAAGGGGGAGAGATATGAGTAAGGGGGAGAGCTATTTATGTTGAGTTTCTGTGTTGTTGAGAAGCATGGTTTGCCATCAATGACAAAGGGGAGATTGTTGGCAATTTTGGGTTTGAGATCCTAGCTTCTTGTCTATGAGTTGTCATTGATGTCAAAAGGAAATGGCATTAATGTTAAGAGGATGTGTTGGCTTCAAAGGTGGAAGATTCCAAGAGAATATTTTTAAGAGAATCCGGAGAGATTCCATTGGCAAGGGTTTTTCATTAAAACCAAACCGTTTTTATTAAAACCAAGTTGGATAGGTTTTTATTAAAACCAAGTTAAATGGTTTTTATTAAAACCAATGGAGGTTCTCTTTATTATTTATTTAATTATTATTTAAAACCCTTCAAGGTTTTAATTAATTAATTATTTAATTAATTAAGGGAGAAATTATTTTTAATTTATTAAAAATACTTAAAGGTTTTTAAACCTTTTTTTATTCTTAATTTATTAAAATTATTTAAGGGTTTTTAAACCCTTTTTGAAAAGACTTTTGATTAATTTCGAAATGGTCTTTATTTTCGCCGACGTCAAGGTGTCTTCGAAGAGACTATTTATTCTCCAACTCCTAAGGTTGGAAGGCTAATTAATTCGAAATTCCTCGAATGCAATTTGCGGTGTTTGTGCTCTGTATTCGTTGTGATCGAAGGAAGACTTAGAAGCACGTGCGGTTGAAAAGTCTTCGGGAGTTTTTTTTGAGGGTGAAGTGGAGGGAAGTTCACTTGTGAACTTCGTAGCCCGCGTGGGCTAGTGGCAGCGAAGGCTGTTGTTGGGCGCTGCATTGGTGGAGGTCATCGTTTCGAGTCTCGCGGGGGTGCTTTGCTAGAGTAACACACGTTTTTATTAAAACGTCTTTATGCCATGAAATTCGGAGTTTCTTGGACAGCGATTTATAAGTTTGAGAGTTGTGTGTGGTGACAACTTGAAGGTTCAATTATCTTCTACTCCAATAAGGTATGGGCACATTCTTCTTATGAGTATGATTGGTGTATGTTTTCTGAAATAAGGTTGGAGTGAAAAGGTATTCTACTAGGTATCCTTTGGCTAGGTGTAAATCCTATTTTCTGGTTTGTTGAAGACTACTTATGCATTGTTATCCTTAAGGAGAGTTTTTGGTGAATGCATAATTTTTGGTTTGAGATAGTGGAAGCTTTGTGCACTAGGGTTTATATTTGTGAGTCTAGCTACTTGCATTGAGTTGGTGGAACCCTTGGTTGGCTGTTTTGAGTTTGATGGTTGAGTTGCTTCCATAGAGGTTGTTTGATCAAGTTATTGCTTTACTTGATTCATGATATTGGGCTTACTCCATTGAGTTGATTTGAGCAAGTTATTCTTTGCATTTGGTGATATTGTGTTGGTGGCTGTTTTGTTCAAATATCTTTGGAGGGAAAAGGATTTCTACTTGTTTCCTTTTCTTGTGATGATTGGTTGAATGCTTCAAGGTTGATGTTGAGTTGAATGGTGTTGGTTGACTAAACCTTGTTTGATGAGCATTGTTGTTGAAACCCTAATTGATGGTGAAAAGAACATGAGTATCATTGTTATGTGATTCTTTGCATAGTTGGCAATTGTTGGGGTTTCATGTTCTTGAAAGAAAACATTCTATCCTATCCATTTCAGATATTGAGTTGAGTTTTCAGATTTGAGATTGAGATTGAGCTGAGTTGATTTGAGTTGAGTTTTGAGATTGGGATTTGAGTATAGAACATATTGAGTCTCTAACAATTCTCTTTATGCTTCTATGAGTTTGACAAATCACATTGGGTCTCTAACAATTCACTTTGTGATTTCCTACTAAGAAAGTTTTTCTTGGTGAGCTTGTTGAGTTTTTGGACAGGTTCCAGTGGGGACTTGTGAGCAGTTTTGGACAGGTTTCGGTGGGGACTTGTGAGCAATTTTTGGACAGGTTCGATGGGGACTTGTGAGCAGATTTGGACAGGTCCTAGCAGAGGACTTGTGAGCTGAGTTTGATAGTTCTATCAGAGAACTTGAGGACAGAGGTGCATTGGTTCTATGAGAAGAACCTGAGGACAGTTGGCAAGTCTTTGAGAAGGCTTGTATGCAGAGGATTGATTTGTTCAAGAGTTGGACAGATCTAGATGACAGAGGAAGACTTGTACTAGACCGACTGATTATGTTTGGTACAGGTTTCTGAGCTATTGTGGACGTGATCATAGAAGGTAGAGGTCTCTTAGGCTAAGCATTGGATAGGGGGTCTTCGAGGAGGTGTGGTTGGAAAGGAGTTCCACATGCTTGGCAAGAGGTAGAGGTAGTTGATCTTCCTGAGGGATCATTTCCAGAGAAGAGGGGAAGGTATCTCCTTTGGGCCGAGGCTCATAAACATTGTAATTGGGAAGGATTCCCAAAGAACTTTGAGATAACTTTTAGAGAAAAGTTTTTGTGGACGTAGCCCAACCATTTTGGGTGAACCACGTTAAAAATGGGTCTTCAATGTGTGATGCTTTCTGTCTTGATTAATGTTGTGTTGATGCCACTGCTATCTAAAGTTAAAATTATTAATTGGTTAAGTCTTATACTGTTCACCCCCCCTCTCAGTATAAGTCCATGTTCTTAAGCCCTTCTATATGCTTGATGGTTCTGATGACCTATTCTAGGATTTCTTCTATGAAAAATGTCAATTTGAAATATTCATAAGTGTTTTGTATCTCCTCCTTAATTTAGTAATAAAATGTCTTTATTATTTGAATCTATTGTGCCAACATTGTATCTATAGTTATCTCTTTGGGTCTTGAGGATATCAACTCCTTGGTTTTTTAGTCTTTTTATTCTAGGATTTCTAGGAGTCTATTCTATTCTTTTGTCATTTTCTGCACAAGTTTTATAGTCTTGTAAAGTTGGGTTTCAAGGTCCTTAACTTGCATCTTCAACAAATTCTTCTCAAAAACCTCTTTCTTTAACCATGTGTTATCTTATTGGAGTTGGTCTCTTTTTACCTTTAGCTATGTCAATTATGTTTCTAGTTTTTTGTTCTTAATTTTAATTTCTCATCATCAATTGCTAGTAAAAATATTTCATCACCACACTCGATGTGTTTTGGTTATCCAATTGGCCCTTTTTACATGGGTCCATCTTGTCTAGATCGAACTTGGACACCCTAGTAGTTATGTTAATAAGAGCATATGCTACACTAGTGGGGTTGGTTTCTAAAGCTTCAATAAAGTACACTTTATCTTCCTTCCATGATAGTTGCAAATTAAAGAGCACCAAGACCTTAAAATTATTTCTACTAATACATTTATACTCCTTCCATCATTTTTCTCTAGTAGTAAGAACATATAAGGCCTTGATGATGTTAATTTCTTTGCCCTAGTCACACTTGTTGATGGGGGAGCTCCTAAAAACTTGTCTCCTTGGATAGGGGTAATGGGATTTATCACTTACAAGAGTTATTATGCTTAGGATGGTGGGCATATGGAGGTATGAGTGGTAACAATGCAAAATGGAGTTGAAGCGATAGGAGTGGGATGTGATTCCAACTTGACTAGAGAGGTTGAGAGGGGTGACATGGTGTGTAGGATTAATGGTTTTTAGTTATGGGTTGGATGAATGGGGATATAAATGAATTAATTAGGGTTTTTTCCACTATTATCATGATTTTTTGAGGTAAGGTTACCCTAGGGTAACTATGAGGTAGGATGCCTCCTAGAGAAACTTGTTTTACACTAGTGGATGATGTAAGAAGTTCAACAAAAGAATGGAAAAAGGGAGAAGTATAAATAGAGGAAGAATAAGGGGTAGAGAGAGGAAGAGGAGAAAAGAGAAGAACAAGTGACCATAGAGAAGATGAAGTTGTGAATGGTGAAAATAGAGAGGGAATGTGTACAATTATGGATACTAGACTGGAATTTCCCAACTTAGGAAGGGAGCCTCCTTGAGGGATCTTCCCCTCATCAAGTTAGATTTTTTGCCCTTCTTATATTTTCTCTACTACCATATCCACCACACCAAGCATTGAAAAATACTTCTCAAACCTCTTCTACCCCTTTATTATCATTTATCTAATTGTTATACTATCTATTTTTATAGTTGTTGTAGTAGCTAAAATGGTAAGTACTAACATTACTTGATTTCTAGGATTTTCTTTTTATGGGACTTGAGTCTTTGTTGTTTCCATGTTGGCCTTATGCCTTTTAGTGCATTTAGGGTGTCTCTTATCTTGGGTGGAAGAAATATTAATATTTAATGGACCATCTCTTGTGAACGTGGTCATCATGTCCATTTCATACCTCATTCTCTGCCATGAGAGAATTTTTTGTTTGTGTGCCCCAATTTTCTAAGTTCCCCAAACCTTTGATGATTTGCATTGATGTTTGGATCAAATTCATCCATCTACTTTTTGTAAAAGGTATGCCACTCTGGGAGATTATTATATTAGCTTTAAAATTCATCTTCATAATGCCTATTGATCCCCATAGTGGTAAGGATTTTCTCCTCATATAGGTTAGCCTAATATTAAATATAGTATATTTTCTTATGTTCAAAAATGTGTCTAACATTTTATCTTTGAGGATTTTCTCAAAAATTCCTTTTGGGTTAAAGCACCATCAGTATTTGAGTGTGACAGTTCCTATGGGATTTCTATGGTAGTGTCCATGGATTCTAGGGCTATAGTTCCAATGGATATCTTGTTGGTCTAACATCATGGCTCCTTTAGTGGATCCATATCAATTCCATATTTCATAGATATTGATCTAGAAATTTGAATTTTACTTATCCTATTTTTTGGGTGATGATTTTTTTAGTCCAGATACAAAGTAGGGGAGGTCTTTATAGTTTTTATATGCCAACCTTGTCATATTTTTGTAGGTTTTTCCTTTCAAAATTCTTGGTGTGGTTATGTTGAGTTTCTTTAGAAAGTTCAATCCAATTTGGGATAGGCCTTCATGGTTTTTTTATTAGGTCCTCTTCTCTCAGATATTGGTGGTTTTCTTTTGGCTTCTTCTAACTGTCTTGATTCAGTCCCAAGAATGCAATTCCTTGGGTCCTAATTTTTCTTGTTTCATTTTTGGTTAGGCTTGTGTTTTAAGTTCAAATCTAGTCTATGGGAGGTCTTTGGAGATCCCTACTTTGGGATTTCAATTTCCATGTTCTTGCTATTTTCATTTGGTGCCTCTTTGGACCTATTTTAAATTTGAATTTTCCCTATGGGTGGTAAATGCTTTTCTACTAATTTTATTTTAGTTCGAGCAGGAACCATTTCTTGAATTTTAGTTTCCCCTATTCCAGCCTTGAATTTGAATTTTTTGATTGTTCTATTATCAACAGTTTGGATGGGAACCACACTTCCTAGTTATCCAAGTTCTCTAAGATCTCCTAGATATCTAGATTTTTTTGGATGCTGATGTGGTTTTGTGTTGGGTTTCTTGGTCCCTTAGGAGGGCCTTCTCTTTTTATGTTTCAATTTGGTCTCTCTTTGGAAGCTAGGTATTTTAGTTTGTAAAAGGTTTAGGGACTCTTTCAAAACTCGTATGTATTGTGAATTTTGGTTTCTATATCCCTTTGGTGGGTGAAATATCTTTGTATTTTTTCTTGGTTCTATTTGGAAGCATTTGTTTCTTTGTTAAATTTTTAGGGTCCCTTTCAAAACCCCTTCTATAAAAGGTTCGAGGATCCTTTCAAAACCCCTTCTTGAATCTAATAGAAAAAAATTAGTCTTTCAGTTGTTTGAGGTCCATCTTCCTCAACCTCATATTTATCGATAAGTGGTACCCATGCAGCTTAGGAGTGATGCTTATGGTTGGCTACCTGAGTGGATACAAGGTGGTTTTCCTTTTTTCCTTTGAATTACTTCAAATCTACATATCTAAGTTTCCTTACATGCTCCATATTGAACATGTAGTTTGCAATTCTTGTAGGCAACTTGAAGGGTATAGTTCAGAAACCATAGAGGCAAATGAAGGATTTAGCCCCCTAAGGTAGGAATTTCCTCTAGGCCACTTTATTATTTGCTATCACACCTCATCTCTTAGTCTTAGCACATTTTCATTAAATATTTCCATTATGGCCTTGTACACCTTGTAATAAAAGTGGTAGGACGTCTATATTGCTTCTCAACAAGGTATTTCTATGTACTCTATAATTCTTAGGGGTCATCCATATTCCCCTACTTGGTCTAGTTGGAGGATAGGAAACTAGATATTTTTTTGGTATAGGATTAACCAGACTAGGTAGGAAGTATAGGTGAAATTCCTCTCTTCCTCAAATTTCTTCAATTGATTATCCATCTAGTCAAACGTGTACTTGACATAGTCAATCATTTGAGAGTGCCTTAGATAGGTCTATATGGTATATGGTAGGGCTATGTTTTTCTTGTAGATATTATTATCACTAGATTCCCTTGGGACTATGACTTCTTAATATTACCATTTGCACATCCTCCTTGAATTGATATTATCTTTCCTTTAGGTAATGGGTCAATAAACCTCGCCAAAAAGTGTTGGTTTACTATAGTAGAAATCCTTTTAGGTCTTAGGGCTATAGGAGATCCACATGGATAGGTCATTGACAACCTTATACATACTCCTTATGAATCTTATCCTAATGTAAATTTCATCCTCTATTCATTATAGGAGCCAAAAATATTTGGTTTTTGGGTTATAATATTTAGCTATCATTTTCACTAGTTCTAGGTAACTCCAAACTTGGGGCATTAAATGTATTGGTAATATTGAGGTCTAAATTCAATTGATGCTCCATTAGCTAGTTTGGGTGCCTAGTTTGTATATCCTTAGGGTCTCTTTTTTCACTTTCCATATAATATATGTATATGTTCCTTCCTTTATCTTCAAGTATAAATCCTCAAAATATTCCTTAAGCCGTTAGGGAGGTGGGGAGCCTTGTCTCTTTCTCTTTCATATTTTATTATTTTGGTTTTGCCTCTCTTATGGCCTATATTTCATTGTGGTGGTTGTAATTAGGGACAATGGGATGGTAATATGTGGAGTAGCAATTATAGAAGAATATGATACAACTTGAACTTCTAGTAATGAAAGGCTAGTAGACATAGATGTGATATCCATGGTGAGAAAATGATAAAAACAATTAGGTAAAAAGGAAAAAATTTGGGCCAATGGATGAAATTTTTTTATTTAGAAGGTAGAGAAGTTCACTCACAAAATGCAAGTGATTTTCTTGCTAGAGAAAATCAAATTAGTGGGGGAATTGTGAGCAATTTGCTCCAAAAATTGGAGATATTTGCTCAATGGGATGGAACGACTTGCTTAGGGAACTTGAGTGATTCAATTTTAATTTTTAAGTTATTCGTTCATGTTTGAGGACTTGGATTTTTTTTGGTTTGATTACAATTTATTCTTGATTAATTTTATTGGATAGAATAAGGAACTCCTATGGGATTGTGACCCCATTATACATTATCGTGTGATTTATTGGTTGTGTGTGCTTTACTTGAAATTTGGAAGAGGGTTTTGAGATAATGCCATGAAATTAAGGGCCCTTAGGCCCCCTAGGACTTTATAGGTCCTAGGTAATGTGTGCTCTGACTACATTAGGTAGGGTAATTAACCCATTAAGGGTTGATTGGCCCTAGGTCATGGTTCATCCAGGGTGCCCTACTTGCCTAAGTGGGTAGGTTTCTCACTCTTGGAAAGTGGATCACTCATTATTTTTATTCCTAATAGACTTTATGCACTATTTTATTTGGATAGAGAAAAGGAAATTTTAGCAAAAACTAAACTGGAAAGATTTGTACTATTTGATTTGATTTAGGATTCTAGTGATATTTTGTTGGTTGAATCGACTATTAATGAGGACATCTGGGTATATTATTATAATTATTCATGTAAAATGTGAGCATGAACCTTAGCTCATGTTAGTTTTCTAGAAACCTATGTTAGTTTCTAGATTGTTAGGCTAATAGCTTAAGTTAGTAAGTTGTTAAGCCTAATTTATTTAGTTGTTAGACAATTAGCTCAAGTTAGCTAATTGTTAGTTTATTTTAGGTTCATATGATTTGATCTTTCCCATATAGCACTTCATGTGTAATTTCAAATTTCTTTATATTTTGTAATACTGATATTTCAAATGCCTATATAAAAATGCAAATGAATAAAATTGATAAGTTGAAATTTAATTCCTCATCGGCTATCCCATTGCGTTAGGATTAGTAATTAGATAATTTTTTGAGCAAAAATACATAGCCAAGGGTAAACTTCATCAATTTAAGCCATTTTAAGTAGGTGTCATTGTCTATGATGATGGTGATAGGATATCCAAATGTGGTGATAATATTTTCAAGCAATTGAACCACCGTTGCTTTGTTAGATGCTTTGGCTAGGACTTATTTAACCCATTTAGTAAAGTAGTCTAAAGTGATAAGAATCCATCCATGGCCCACACTTTACAATGGGTTAATATTGCCCATGAAATCAAGACCCTTCTATTTGAATAGTTCATTCACAACGATAGACTTCAAAGGTATTGGAGCTCTTTTATTCCTTCCTTTAAATATGTAGCAAGACTTTCAATCCTTAACCTATTGGTAGAAATTGGTAAAAATGGTGGACCAAAAGTATCTAGCCCTTAAAATATTATGGTTTGTCATGGGCATAGATAAGTAATTGTCCTTGTAATGATACTTCTTGATTATGGCTCCTTGTTTATTTTCTTCCACAACAAAGTAAAATTCCTTCATATTCTTTCCTAAACAAGGTGTCATCTAACCAATGGCAATGGATTGAATTATATCTAAACTTATATTTAATTGTTAAATTTTTAGAAATTTTTCCTATAGCCATGTATTTGCACCCATCTCCCATCCATCCAATTATTTCATTGATATTTATATCTTCAATTAGAGTGATCATTCTTCAAAAATTACCCTTGCCAACCTTTCATATATATCCCTTCCCCTGATTATTAGTAATTTTGATCTCAATATCAAAGTTTTATATTTTATTGATCCATCTAGCCGTTGTTTCTCCCATTTCATTGTGTAATACAATAGACCAAACATTAGGGTACATTACAAAAATAGTGGTTTTACTCTATGAAAGGTAGTATTTGAACTTCTTTAAGGCTTTCATGATGGTGAATACTTGTTTCTCAATCAAGGTATACCTCTCCTCATAATTATAAAAGTCTTAACTCATGAAGGATGTGGAGTGTTCTTCATCCTGATCATCCTTTTGGGTAATGAAAACCTCAATGTTATCATCAATAACAAACACATATAGCTAATTTTTTTTGGAAAATTCATATTTAATCAAGATAGGGATTTTGTGATGGCATATTTGACCTTTTGAAAGGATATTTTTCCTTCCTCGATCTAATCTATGTAATCATCCTTTAAAACATTGGTTATGGGCCTAACTATTTGAGCAAAATTAGTAATTAATTTTTCTACACATTGGACTTGACCTAGGAATGACCTGATCCCTTTAATTAATGTAGGAAATGGTAAGTCTTGGATGGCCTTTATTTGATCAAGGTCTATGGCTAAAACCTCTTTTGGTACCACGCGACCTAGCAATTTTTCTTTCTAAACCATGAAAATAGACTTCTTGGTATTCAAAGAAATACAAAATCTCCTACACCTATGGAAGACTAACTGTAAATAGTCAATATTCTTACTCCTTTTTTTAGATAATACTATCAAATCATTGAGGTATATGAGGATATTTTCACCTACAAGTCCAACAAAAGCTATGTCAATTTCTCTTTGGAAGGTTACCTTTGTATTTAACAAACCAAATGACATTTTTTTATAGGAAAAATTTCTCCACTTGGTGGTGAAGGTTGTATTATTTTGGTCTTCATCTTTAATCCAAATTTAAATATATCTGAATAGGCCATCTAGGAGTGACAGAATCTATGATCTTTCTACCTTCTATAATATTTGATCAATGATAGGAAATAGATAGTGGTCCTTTAATTATTATCTACTTAGGTTCTTTAAGTTGACACATAACCTTATATCCCCATTTTTCTTGTATACTAGGACTAGATTGGCAACCCATGTAGTGTCCAATTGGGAATATAAATTGAGATTGTAGGAGCTTAAATAACTCCATTACTACCTCTATATTTGAATTCACTGGTCTCTATTTCTATCTAATGGGATTGGAATCATACTCTAATTTCATTGTATGCTCTATGATATTGTAGTCATAGACTTTAAGATCTTTGTATGACTAAGTTATAATGTCTCCCTACTTACCATAGAGATCCTTCAAAAGATTAATTTCTTCTTGAATGGAATTATTTCCAAGTAGCAAATTCTTCCTTTCAACTATGTCGATTGGATGATATGAATATTTTACCTTAAGGTTACTCTTTCTTGTACTATTATCCAGGTTAAACAAGCTCTCCAATTTGATTAGGCTTTTGGATAGTTAATTTTATTTTAGATCTATGACTCCATATTTTATTGCATTCCATAGTTACTATTTTCTTGGTAGATTGGGTCTCTTTGATCATAAATTCTATGATTTTTTCATCATTATCAAAGACCTACCAATGGTTAGATTTATCAAGAATTATTGAAATGAAAACAAGTTCTAGTTATTTTTATTTATCCGACATTCTTTGTGGGGTCAAATTAGGCTACCATTTCTACCAATTCATATGCCTTTGTGTTTAGCTCTTCGGGTATCGCTTTGATCTCATATGAATCAAAACTTTTGAGAAAATCCTAGACTTGATGCTCATAAGACTTCAAGTACTTATTTTTCATGGCACATTGGAAATTAACTTGATTCACAATTATTTTAGAGTTTCCATATATTCTTAGGTCATTGTTTTCCATATATTCTACTTTTCTCAATCCAATACAAAGCACTTCATGTTTGGTTACATTTTTAGTATTGCTAAACAACAACATGTAGGCATCGTGAATTTGTGTTTCCTATGGATTGATAAACTATACCCTAGTGCTTGCTCCATTCTTGGTTCCAATACCATCAAACTACATAGTCCATGTATTTTTTTCCCCTCAACTTTTCAAGGTGGGAAGATTCAAAGGAATATTAGTGATTAGGTAGTGTTGGTCAAATATTTGTCTATTAATAAACACTGCGTTTATGTGCCCTATATAA
Source organism: Wollemia nobilis (assembly GCA_028583015.1). Lineage (NCBI taxonomy): Eukaryota > Viridiplantae > Streptophyta > Pinopsida > Araucariales > Araucariaceae > Wollemia > Wollemia nobilis. The sequence goes on from JAQPPZ010016867.1 coordinate 5,417,737, forward strand.
GACCAACATTGAAATGTCAGAGGAAATATATGTCCTCTGTGCCAATCTCCAGAGAGGGATGGTTCTCAAACTAAATCCTAAAATGGTAAAAGACTAAGGATGCAGGAAAGAAATTGGAAATAACAAAAAGAGATGGGAAATATGGCCACAGGCCAAAGTGCAAGACTGGTGTTAGACTAACTAGCAGGAAAAAACCCAAGCACAAATTAGCATTTATGAAAGCAAACAAAATATAATAGATTCATAATCTTGCCATAGAAACTATCAAAATGATACTTCAGCATTCACCTTCTCATTAGCAACTTTAAATCCAATTCTAGAATTTAAATACAATAGTAAACCAAGTAGACGAATGGAAATAGAAGCACAATGTACAGAAAGTAATCACACACAAGACCACTCATGAATTCAAAAGTCTAATGCCTTGTATTAATGCAGAGGGCTTGGAAAAATATCTCACAAAATTTCTAACCCCCCTTACAATGAAATTTGCCTAGTATTTATAGAGGTTTTCACCTCTTTCATTTAATACATAGGAGGGAAGAATATCCTGGGATCAAAGACATAATTAGCAAAATCCTCCTAAAATTCTTTGAAAATCCATTCGCCTAGGGAACAAATGCCTAAAAATTTGAACTTCAGATGGAGGTGCACATGTTAGGAGCAAACATTAAATTCTTTGGATCACTTTTGATACATTGGAAATCATGAAAGCTCGTTTTGCTTTGCCTTCCTCTTTGTGATCCACAAAATGGAGTAACTGAGGGTGCCCTTCATTAAATGCTAATTCAATTGTCTTGACCAAATTCTTGTTCACCCACGTTCACTTTTGCCTCAAGATCTATTTTTCCCCTTTGTAAAAAAAAAAGGCACATGCAACAATCTTATAAAATATGTTCACCTCTAGTGTCGTTCGTCCCTATGGAAGGGTGAATGCAACCTCGCTTCATCATACATGTCGATTCGCCCATGGGAGGGGTGAACGACATGTTCACCCCTCAACCAAGATGAACCTAACTTGAGTTTCTTTTCAGGAACATACGCCACTACATATCGTTGAGGCGCGTTCACCCCTAAGAAGGGTGAACGATTCGTTCGCCCCTTTGGAAGGGTGAACGTGACCTTGTTCTTTTGATCTTTTGCCTTTGTGAAATTTTTGAACTTATTCACCCCTTTCAAGGGTGAATGGAGCGTTCACCTCTTCCTTGGAGCGAACATAAATGCATATCAAATTTATCAAGTTTTTCCTTGGGCTTTTGTCTTCTCCATTTTTTGAAATTCAGGCAAACATTTCTCCATTGAATTTTATAAGGAAATAAACTCAAAAGGTATTTTCAAAAATGCATCAAAATTTTACGAATAGGAAATTATTTAAACTATTACATATGGAAGCCAAAGATGCAAATATGTACTGTCTATATACTGCCGCCACATTCAAATATTGAATTCAAAAATATTTAAACAAAATTCCCAATGAATACAAAATGGCCAACATTTCTGGTGACTCATGAGATATCCAGTTTGCATGGATGTAAGAGATCCCAGGCATTTATCTATTGGGTGCAGAGTCTATCTCATTTTTTAGTCTCATTTTTTGGTGGTTGCCTGTGCGTGCTCTTGTCTCTCTGCCTCCTCTACGACTTTGGGTACTTTAGCACGTTCAGCTTCCTCCATCGCTTTTGTTGTTGCTTCATGATCTACTATCGCTTTCTCTTCTTGCTTTGCAATAATCTTCAAAAGGGCCTTGTAAGTGTGAATTGCATCATGCCAAGCTTCAATGGTAAATAAACAACGAATGTTGAGAGATTCCTAAATGAATCAAAGACTTTGCACATCCATCAAGATGAGGCACTTTTAACACTGGACCAATTCATAAAGAGACAACTCCAAGCGTGTATACTTCTCTATTAGAGGCAACACTTGCACTTCAATAAGGGGCTCATCTAAGACGTTAATGTCTACAGTATCTTCAATGAATGCACTCCAGATCTCTTGCAATTGCTCCATTGAAAGAGGCTCACCCCATTCATCTAGGAAGGTAGTGAATCCCAACCAATCAATAGTCTCAAAATAATACATAGAAATAGTATGCTCTCGCTCAATAGTATTCAGGATAGCTCGCCCTTCATTTACAAGGTCCATGTGCTAAAAATAGCTTCGCAGGGTTACTCGCACTTGGGACCAGGAATAATCCATCTCGTTGAGAGGGCGAATATACAAATGCATATTCAACAAAGCTTGTATCTTCAAATATGTCTCCATATGGGGTGAAAGCAACTCCTCCATAGAATCAATCATTTGTTGCCCAAGCTGGATTTGTATCCCCGCTTCCCATAAATACTGCAACACCTTGACAGCATGTACGGCCAACTTTGTAGAATTTTAGATAGAGCGAAGGTGAATGTCTCTCACACTCACATAAAAATCCTGCAACATGCATAGCCTTAGCTTCAAGTTGCTTCTTGAGTTCTTCTACCTGTTGCTGAAGGTTATGCGTTTGAATTCAAGCAGCATCATGCTCCTTCAAGTGCACCTTGACTTGATTACGCAAATACTCATTTTTAGTGGACATTTTTTCTTCTATCACCTTGCTCTTGGCTAATGCGCTCTCTAACTCTATCACTTTATCTTGCACCTCAAAATATTTTTATTTATAGTGCTCCCCATGAAAATACAATGAGCTCATATCTACTTGCATGCTACCCATTTTTTCAATGGCATCAATCTGCATCAAATCTTCAGTGATAGTCTCAAAAACATAATCTTCAGGTTGCAACTCGCCTTGGGGTTTTTAAACTAGCAGAGTGAATGTTGTCACATGAGCCTCCTTGGTAATTAGATCGAAATACACCTTCTTGATCGGTCGTGCCAGTTCCAAAGCTTCCTTTTGTCGCATACTCTTCAACCATTGAGAAGATCTCAGGTGCGCTCGATTTAATTTTTCAATGTATGGCTGTTTGCAGGCTACTTGCACATTTGGAACAGTCTACAGCTCCAAAAATGGTGTAAATGGGACAAAAAATTCTAAGTGACTAGGCCCAATGGACATGGATGACACGAATTGAAGTGGAGGAATGGATACGGGAATGGTGGAAGGAAAAGAAAGGGTGGATGAAGTTGTAGACACAGGTGCGGCTACAGTTATGCTAATCCTAGATGGAACTTGCGTACAAACAGCCATAATGGTATAAGAAGTGACGACCCAGGGAAGGAGATAGAAAAATGATTTACCCCTAATGCATACGAACTAAAAGAAAGGAGCAGCAGTGATTTCAAAAATAGGAGTAGAAGTGAAAGAGGGAACCATGGAAAATGAAATAGAAGGAATACCAAAGGATGGGGAGATAGAAAGTGGAGGGGATGAAAATGTAACTAATGGGACTGAAGAAGAAATCACTACATGCTCTTTGAGAGAAAGGTAAGAAGAGGTAACAGATGACGTACCTTGGGGTGCAAGCATCGCTTGTTCTGTGGATGGTGGGGGTCATGCAACTACCTCCTCTTCTTTATGTACCTCTTGTTCACCAAAATTGAGAGCTATTTCCTCATTCAAAATATTAACATGAGTATTTTTAGAAAGCTACTCCTCCTCCTCTTGTTGCATTATCAAAAATATTCGTGCTATTAAAGTAGGAAGCTCAACATTGGGTGAAGGGTTCACTATCGGCATAGAGGCGATTATGGAACTTGACATAGTAGGAATCGTAGTACCCGAAGACATGGGCACTGTAACAATGAATGTAGTGGTCGTGCCAGTGCAAGGTTTTTTAGCTGCTTTAGGAAATGGAGGTGCAATCAGTTGTCTCTGTTGCTTGGGCGTGGGAGCCTCATCCTGAGGTCACTTCATTATTTGAGACCACCTTTGGAAAACATATTGTTATTCTTCTTCTTCCTCTTTGTCCTCAGCTTCATCCTCAACTACAGGACTCTCCTCCTCAGGTTCGCTTTCACCACTTTCGTACTGTTGAAAACTTTGTGGTAAAATAGTGGCAAAGGCAACAGGTTGATAGGACTCCATGAACCTATCGTAAACTTAAGAATACTAGGTATCAAGATTCAACCTGTAAGGAGCATATGGCTTCCTTCGATGAATGTGCATCACCCACCAGTTCATAATTTTCTCCTCCTTCCAATCAGGATTTGCTTCTTTGATAGTTGTGAACAGACTCGAAGGAGGAATATGTGTTGTATTCTTCTCTGGATTATACTTTGCTTCCTGCTCATAGTAATAATGCCATGGAGGAAAGGATGATATCTTCTCTATATGCTAGTTCATGTCTGGCCCATCAAAATTATTTCACCACTTCTGAATATCTAGGTGTGGGCAGCAATGAAAGGTCTTTGCCTTAATAAGTTCCAAAATAATTCCAAGTGGGTCATATCACCAATGCTGCGACAACTCAATTAGTCCCAAGTCCTGAGCGCCATCGTCAAAAGGCAATTTTTCCCAATCTAGTTTACCTCTATACTTTCGAACTTAAAAGGCATAATACAAGTCTTTTTTCCTCATCCAGAGCCGTATATGTCATTGATATAATCCATATGGTGCACAACTTCCATTCCAAAAATACGCATAGTAGCAAAATAAGGCAACAAAAATGGTTTACCTATATATCCAATGTTAGTCTTACAATGACACTGAGAGGGGGGGTGAATCAATGTAGCTATTTAAACTTGAATTTACAGCTCTTAATACCGTAGCAATTAAAACTTATTACTAGATACAACAAGTATAACAAAAGAGCATCACACAACACAAGATTTAACGAGGTTCACCAATGTGGCTACTCCTCAAAAATTGACTACTTGGACTACCATCCAAATCCAGCCTTTGCAAAGCACCAACTTTACAATCAATTTACTAGCACCCACTGGAAGGAGCACCAACCCTTGATTTATTTACACTAACAGAAAGGAGCACCAACCCCTGATTTACTAGCACCAACTAGAAGGAGCACCAACCCCTAATTTATCTGCACCAATAGAAAGGAGCACCAAACCCTGATTTACCAGCACCAACTGGAAGGAGCACCAACCCCTAATTTATCTTTGCTTTTGCAAGACCCTGACTGGTCTTCTTCACCTTTGCATTCTTTGCACACTCTACTTTCTTTGCGTAATCACAGCAGCACCTAGTTTAACTTCAACCTTTTCGCTCTCTGCGCAATCACTTCGCCCACTCTGCTTCGTTACAGTCGATCTTCATGATCATATTCTCCCTTTTGTGCACTCTGCTCTCTTTGCAAATTTTGCACTTAGCATGATTCGACACGACTTGATCTCTGTGCACAACGATCGTATTTCCCACACATTCAACTCCGCTTCAATTCTCCAAAAAGCCTTCCTTTTATAACAATATTTTTTATGATGAAAACCCTAATATTAGTCGGCTGTAAATCATAATCTTAGTTGGCTTTCATAACAACTGTAAACCCTAATTTTAGTCTGCTGTCATTGGTCTTCGTTAGCTTCAACTCAAGAAGATGTTCGATTTATCCATTGCTTGATGATTTCATTTTGGACAGACCCTGTAACCGCCATACTGACTTTTGATCACTCTTTGTATTTTAGCAGTATGAAATCACTCTGTAACTGCCCCTGTAAATGTCATAGTGATGTCGGTCCACTGTCATACTTCTCATTTCAGTCGGGTTCTCCTTCTTGACTTGCGCATTTATGACCTATCGTGAAATCGTGACATTTTTGCCTTTGTAGCTTCTTTTGTTGTTGTTGCCACGAAAATACATGTCGCGATATCGCGACACTTTCACCTTCGTACGCTTTCTCTATTCTTTTGTTGTGATATCATGACATTTATGCCTCTGCAAACTTCATCTTTTCTTTTGTTGTGATATCACAACATTTTCGCCTCCATATACTTCATATTTGCTTTTATCGTGATATTGCAACACTTCTATTTCCATAGACTTCGACTTTGATTTTGTTGCGATATCATGACACTTCTACCTTTGTAATCTTCAACTTAGCTTTTGTCATGAAATCACGACACTTCTGCTTCCGTACTTTACTTCTTTGCTTTTGTCATGAAATCGTGACACTTCTGCTTTCAAAGTCTTGCTTTCTGCTTTTGTCGCAAAATCGCAACAGTTCTACTTTTGTACGCTTCCTCTCTTTCTTTTGTTGTGAAAATGCGACATGTCATGATATCGCGACACTTTTCAAACTTACTTTCTCTCTCTTGTTTTAGTCATGAAAATGTGACATGTCGTGAAATCATGAAACTTTTCCAACTTACTTTCTCTCTCCTATTTTAGTCGCGAAAATGCGACATGTCACGAAATCACGACACTTTTCCAACTTACTTTCTCTCCCCTATTTTAGTCACAAAAATACGACGTCGCGAAATCGTGACACTTTTCCAACTTACTTTCTCTCTCCTATTTTAGTCGCGAAAATGTGGCATGTCGCGAAATCGCAACAATTTTCTTCCTTGTTCTCTTTCTTCGAACTTGTCGCGAAATCGCGACACTTTTTCCTGCTTTCTCTTTCTCTTCCAACATGTCACGAAATCGTGACAGTTTTTCCACTTGCCTTTTTCTCTTTCAACATGTCACGAAATCATGACAGTTTTTCCTACTTTTTCTCTCTCTTCCAACATGTCGCAAAATCGTGACAATTTTTCCTACTTTTTCTCTCTTCCAACATGTCACGAAATCACGACAGTTTTTCTTGCTTTTTCTCTCTCTTCCAACATGTCGCAAAATCATGACAGTTTTTCTTGCCTACTGTATATGTCGCGATATCGTGACACTTTTCTTACTTGTCTTTTTTCTTTGATCTTTTGCATATGGGCCACTTCGGTCTTCTTGGAAAATCACTGTACATACTCTGAATAACCTTTGAACTCCTGTCTTCTACATCTAAATAGCTTTTGAACTTCCTGTCCATTGCATCAACAGATCTATTTGACTGTGTTGACAACAATGACAATATTGTTGATGCACCTTGCTCAACAATCTCCCCCTTTGGAATTGTTGGCAACACATGTGCAATTTCTTGTAACTCTTCTCCCCCTTTGATAATAATACCAAAGGGCTATTGCAGACTCCCCCGAGTCCATGCACAACATTCTCAGGCAAAATTTATTACACTTAGCAAAAATCATGAACATGAGCAAAAAGATAATCAAATACTTAAATGCTCCCCTTGAGAATGTGATCCCTGTAGCTAGTCAATTCTTGGGAAGTGTGACCACTCCCAATTTATTGCGAAGGTACTCAAAAACTTCCTTGGGCAATGGTTTTGTGAAGATATCTGCTACTTGCTCTGTAGTTAGAACAAAATCCAACTTAACATCACCTTTCGCAACTTTCTCCTTCAAAAAGTGATACCTAATAGAAATGTGTTTTGTGCGTGAATGCATAACCGGATTCTTGGAGATGTTAATGGCACTAGTGTTATCACACTTAATTAATATTGGCTCACTAAAGCTAATACCAAGATCTTTTAGGGTTTTTTTCATCCATAATACTTGCGTACAACATGTTGTCGCTGCAATATATTCTGCCTCTGTTGTCGATAAAGAAATTGACTCTTATTTCTTACTGTGCCACGCGACCAATCTGTCTCCAAGATAGAATGCACCTCCACTGGTACTCTTTTTGTCATTGACACCTCTTGCCCAATCTGCATCTGAATACAAAATAAGGGTGAATTATTTACCTTTCGAATACCATAACCCATACTCCATAGTACCCTTGAGGTACCGAAGAATCCTCTTCACTGCTGTCACATGAGTCTCCTTGGGATTAGCCTGAAATCGTGCTACCATGCATACTGCCTGCAAAATATTTGGTCTGGTAGCTGTCAGTACAGTAAGATCCTAATCATACTGTACATGGTTTGATCAACAGGTGGAGATCTGTCATCCTTGCTCAACTTGCAAATTATCATCATGGGAGTGCTAACTGGCTTACAATCCTCCATTGTGAACTTTTTTAACATCTCTTTCACATATTTAACTTGAGAAATAAATATGCCCTTCTTATTTTGATTAACTTGCAACCCGAGGAAAAACGAAAGTTCACCAATCATTGACATTTCAAATTCTTTCTGCATCTTATTTGCTAAATTTTTACATGACTCATCTTTGCTGCTGGCAAATATGATATCATCTATGTATACAACAAGAACAATAAGATGCCCATTTTCTATTTTGACATACAAATTACTATCCACCATACCTTTCTTAAACCCTTGTTGAGTGAGATAGTTGTCTAGCCTTGCATACCATGCTCTGGGTGCCTGTTTTAAGCCATATAATGCTTTCTTCAACTTGCAAACCAAGTTGGGATCATCACCAAGTTGGAAACCATCTCGGTTGCTCAATATAAACCTCTTCTTCAAGTTTTCCATTCAAAAATGCTGATTTCACATCCATTTGATAAACTTTGAAATTCTTGTAGACTGCTAAAGCCAGAAACATTCTAATTGCCTCTAGTCTAGCTACTGGTGCAAAAGTTTCCTCAAATTCAATACCTTCAACTTGTGCATAACCCTTACATACCAATATTGCTTTATTTCTGACTACCTATCCGTCTTCATTCAATTTATTTCAAAAAATCCATTTAGTCCGGATTATATTTTTATTTGTAGGTCTAGGTACTAACTCCCAATTTTTGTTTTTCTTGATCTGATCTAATTCTTCATTTATTGCCTTCATCCAACTTTCATCTTTACTTGCATCAGCAACATTTTTAGGCTTAATGCTGGATAATAGAGAGTAGTTACTTACTACTCTTCTTCTTGTCTGAACACCAACTTTGGGGTCTCCAATTATTTGCTCTCTAGGATGCTTTTTATGCCAGCTGCCTGTTTTGAATTTCTTATTTTCTTCCACTTCTAAATCACAACTTAAATCATCTGAGTCAATTTTTTGTATCTTTTCCATTTCGTTTTCCTCATTTCCTTCAATAACCTCTTCATAAATTGGGTAGTTCTTTTCATAGCTAATTACTCGTTCTCTACCTTCATCAAATTAACATCGGCACTATCCACAATTTTCTTTAGCCTCTTGTTGTAGCATTTGTAAGCTTTGCTTTTTGATGAATAACCAACAAAAATACCTTCATCCGCTCTATATTCAAACTTACCAAGATTATCTTCAATTATTTTGATGTAGCACTTGCTACCAAAAACTTTGAGGTATTTTGTTTTTGCCCTTTTACGAAACCACAAATCATAAGGAGTTTTGTTTTCATTTGTTCTCAGCATGTACCTATTTTGGATATACACCGCAGTATGGACTGCTTCTTTCCAAAAAAAATTTGCTACTCTGCTTTAAGCCAACATAGTCCGTGCCATTTCCTGTACTGTCTTGTTCTTTCTTTCTACAACTCCATTCTGTTGAGGTGTCCTGGATGCTGAAAATTGTCTCTTAATACCGTATTTTTCATAGTACTCTGTAAACTCCTCTAAAATGAATTCTTCTCCTCTATCTGATCTTAAACATTTGATCCTCTTTCCTGTTTCATTCTCAACTGGGTTTTTGAAAGTATTGAACATTTCAAAAGCTTTTGATTTATGCTTCAAGAAAAATATCCATGTCATTCTAGAATAGTCATTAATGCACAACATAAAATATTTGTCACCATTTATGCTATGTGTTCTCATGGGTCCACATAAATCAGTGTGTATTAGTTCCAAAGGTTTGCTTGTGTAGTACTCTTTTGTTTTGAATGTGACTCTAGTTTGCTTCCCCTTTTGGCATGAAGCACAAATGTTGTTTGCAGGTTTGCTGATAGTGGGAATATCTCTCACTGGCATTTTTGAGTTGATTTTTACTAGATTATCAAAACTAATATGACCAAGTCTCTTGTGCCACAACCAATTTTATTCTTCCTATCCAATAAAACAACCTCCTTTTGAAGTCTCTGAGAGCATGTACAGGTTGCCAGATGTCCTTGATCCAGTTGCTATCCATTTTCCATTGTTTGTTTTTCTGACTTCACAACCCTACTTCTTAAAAACTACTTCATGAAATTTATCACAAATCTGACTAACGCTCAACAAGTTATGTTTCAAACCATCCACAAACAAGACTTCTTCTGACTTAATTTTCCCGTCACTAATTTTAACTGAACCTTTGCCAACTATCTTAGCTCCATCATTATTTCCAAACTTTACTGAACCACCTTCATATTTTTGTAACTTCTCAAATTTCTGTTTGTTACCTGTCATATGACTGGAGCATCCACTATCAAGTATCCATGGTACATATTTATTTTGTGCTTTAAATGTTGTTTGTACGATTAAGGATTCATTTTCTTCCTTCAGTCACTCTTTTTCTTTCCACTCCGTTTTGATAGTAGTTTTGGGATCTTGTTTTGCCTTTCCCTTATCAATAGCTTGTGCATGTTTTTCGAGAAGTTTTCTATTTTGTATCATCCTATTTGGTTGAAATTTTCTTCCACTGAAACCGATTTGATGCAAATGTACTTCTACAATTTCTTGCAATGTGCCCAAAATTATGACAGTTATAACATTCTACTATATAATTCATCAAAGGAGAAAAAGCATTTCTACTGGTGAAATTCCTTAGTTTTACATTATATTTGTAGTCTGAGATTTTATGTCCATAGCCATTGCATTTAAAATAGAAACCAGAAAAGGGATAATTGAACCTGGGTGATGGTATTTGCCATGTTGCCATAGGATCCATAGGGCTTCTTCTTCTTTGATGTGTGACATTGGTGAATCCATCATTGTCAATTCTCCTTTCATGCTTGACATTATTGCTTTCTTTTGCATGAGACGTTTTTCCTTGATCAACCTGTTTCTTATTTTCATTCTTTATGGATTCTACATTTTTGGACTTTGATCCATTTGATTATTCTCCTTCGACGAAACCCAGACCAAATTTGATGCCTGTAGGCCTTTAGTCATTTATAATCTTATCCAGCTTCATAGAACTTTCTTCGCATTTGTGATAGAAACTAATTTTGTGATTCATCTCTTCTATCTGCGTCCGTAAACCAACATTATCTTCTTCTAGTTTGCAGCAATAATCTATTTTCATGGTAATTTGTACTTCAAGATCTTCAGATATTTTCTTGTATTCTTTTGTCTATACTTTCAGACTGGTTATGATTTTGTTTGCATCTTCAAGATTTTTTGAAATTTTCTTATTCTTTGTCTTCTCTATTTTCCACTCTTCAAGTGTAGAGATCAACTCACCTTCTAGATCTACTTTAGCCTCAGGGTTTTCACCACATACTTCAGAGTTCACTCCTTCCTTTTCTGATTTTACTTCTTCAAATGCCATGAAAAGAGCTTCACCACCTGCCATTGTGTTACTTCCAATATCACCCTAGCCGGTTAAGCTTGTACAATAACTTAGCTCTGATACCAATTATTAGTCTTACAATGACACTAAGAGGGGGGTGAATCAGTGTAGCTCTTTAAACTTGAATTTACAACTCTTAATACCGTAGCAATTAAAAATTATTACTAGATACAGCAAGTATAACAAAAGAGCATCACACAACACAAGATTTAATGAGGTTCACCAATGTGGCTACTCCTCAAAAATTGACTGCTTGGACTATCATCCAAATCTACCCTTTGTAAAGCACCAACTTTATAATCAATTTAACAGCACCCACTGGAAGGAGCACCAACCCCTGATTTATCTGCACTAACAGAAAGGAGCACCAACCCCCTTGATTTACTAGCACCAACCACTGATTTATCTACACCAATAGAAAGGAGCACCAACCCCTGATTTACCAGCACCAACTGGAAGGAGCACCAACCCCTGATTTATCTTTGCTTTTGCAAGACCCTGACTGGTCTTCTTCACCTTTGTGTTCTCTGTGCACTTTGCTTTCTTTGTGCAATCACAGCAGCACCTGGTCAAACTTCAACCTTTTTGCTCTCTACGCACTCTACTCTCTCTGCGCAATCACTTCGCCCACTCTGCTTCGTTACAGTCAAACTTCACGATCGTCTTCTCCCTTTTGTGCACTCTGCTCTCTTTGCAAATTTTTCACTTAGCACGATCTGACACGACTTGCTCTCTGCGCACAATGACCGTATTTCACACACATTCAACTCCACTTCAATTCTCCAAACAACCCTCCTTTTATAACAATATTTTTTATGATGAAAACCCTAATATTAGTCGGCTATAAATCCTAATCTTAGTCAGCTTTCATAACAACTGTAAACCCTAATTTTAGTCGACTGTCATTGGTCTTCGTCGGCTTCAACTCAAGAAGATGTTCGGTTTATCCATCGCTTGATGATTTCATTCTAGACAGACCCTATAACCGCCATATTGACTTTTGATCACTCTTCATATTTCAATAGTATGAAATCACTTTGTAACTGCCCCTGTAAATGTCGTAGTGATGTCGGTCCACTGTCATACTTCTCATTTCAGTCGGGTTCTCCTTCTTGACTTGCGCATTTATGACCTGTCACAAAATTGTGACATTTCTGCCTCTATAGCTTCTTTTGTTGTTGTTGCCACGAAAATACATGTCGCGATATCATGACACTTTCACCTCCGTACACTTTCTCTATTATTTTGTCGTGATATCATGACATTTCTACCTCCGTAGACTTCGTCTTTGCTTTTGTCGCGATATCGCGACACTTTCGCCTCCATATACTTCGTCTTTGCTTTTGTCATGATATCGCGACACTTCTGCTTCCATAGAATTTGACTTTGCTTTTGTCGCGATATCGTGACACTTCTGCCTTTGTAGTCTTCAACTTAGCTTTTGTCATGAAATCATGACACTTATGCTTCCGTACTTTACTTCTTTGCTTTTGTCATGAAATTGTGACACTTCTGCTTCCAATGTCTTGCTTTCTGCTTTTATCACAAAATTGCAACAGTTCTACTTTCGTACGCTTCCTCTCTTTCTTTTGTCACAAAAATGCGGCATGTCGCGATATCGTGACACTTTTCAACTTACTTTCTCTCTCCTATTTTAGTTGCAAAAATGCGACATGTCACGAAATCGTGACACTTTTCCAACTTACTTTCTCTCTCCTATTTTAGTCACGAAAATGTGACATGTCACGAAATCGTGACACTTTTCCAACTTACTTTCTCTCTCCTATTTTAGTCACGAAAATGCGACATGTCATGAAATTGCGACACTTTTCTTACTTGTTCTCTTTCTTCGAACTTGTCGTGAAATCATGACACTTTTTCCTGCTTTCTCTTTCTCTTCCAACATGTCACGAAATTGTGATAGTTTTTCCACTTGCCTTTTTCTCTTCCAACATGTCACGAAATCGCGATAGTTTTTCCTGTTTTTACTCTCTCTTCCAACATGTCACAAAATCATGACAGTTTTTCCTGCTTTTTCTCTCTCTTCCAACATGTCGTGAAATCACAACATTTTTTCCTGTTTTTTCTCTCTCTTCCAACATGTCACAAAATCGTGACAGTTTTTCTTGCTTTTTCTCTCTCTTCCAACATGTCACGAAATCGCGACAATTTTTCTTGCCTGTTGTATATGTCGCGATATCACGACACTTTTCTTACTTGTATTTTTTCTTTGATCTTTTGCATATGGGCCACTTCGGTCTTCTTGGAAAATCACTATACATACTCTGAATAACCTTTGAACTCCTGTCTTCTACATCTGAATAGCTTTTGAAATTCCTATCCACTGCATCAATAGATCTATCTGACTGTGTTGACAACAATGACAATACTCTTGCTACACCTTGCTCAACATCCAAAATTTGAACAACCACGCCCTGAGTGAGCAAAACTATGTCACCACTCTCCTCTAAAATAACAAAATCTCTCAAGTCGCACGACACTTGGTCACAACTATCATAGAGCAATTCAATGGCAGGGCCCAAAAACTAGCTATTAAATCTATAGATAGACTCTTTCTTCGTTAACACATGAGTCCACTTATAAACTTGCATGGGCTCATTCTTCTCACCTGTCTGTGTAACAACAATAAAAGAAAAACATCATTGCATCTAGAAGAATAATAACCATACCAGCAATGAAGTGTACCGAAATGATCTAGACTTTCCTTCTTGCAAATTTTGCAACTGAGAATTGATTCTTCGAGAAATAAATTCAGCCTAATCAAAATAAATTGGGTTTACACCCTACCTCATAGCAGTGGGAGAATAGAACTCTACCTTGCAAATACATTGACCAATAGTTGCCTGCCATTTATGCATTATTTCATCTGAGGGCAACCCAGAAATCCAAGCAAGCATGGAATAAATGTCTTGGCACTTGAACTCCAAAAGAGGTTTAGGAAAATTTGGCAACTGCCCCATCTGTGGCTCCTTGACGAGCTGAGTTTTGATGAATTGTATCATAATAACTATGGAAACATACCTATCCTCTTGCTCATTCGTATGAATTGTCTTGTTTACTGCATAATTTGGCACGCTCACCCCACAGGAAAAATCCTCTCGAACCTCATTTGATGTAATTGTAAATAAAATCTTTTGCCTGGCATTTAGAACAACCCTAGTAGAGGAGTCATAAAATTGTGCAATTAACTAGATAAGCTCGAGGTACGGGTGCACGGGCGAATAAAGATACCATGAAAGCTACAAATTGTGAGGCATTGTGAGCCAACTATTGTAGGAAACCCCTTGACTCACTATAGCTTTGACCTCTTGCCTCAACCAATCAACCCCCTTATGCATGATCAAACAATCACCAATTTCAGCCATTTTATCTTCATAGGGATCCAGGTCAACATAATCATTCTATCGAGCTTTCTTAGCCCTCAAACTCCTTTCTCATTTCTTAGCGGGCTTCACTTCTACAACTTCTTGTGCCTCTTTTGGTTCTTTACTACATCTGCCCATCTTTCTAGACAAAAAGCAATGGCTCTTCTACAATTTCCTACTCTGAGACTTTCGAAAACTCCTCTACACTTTGAAACACAGGATACAAAGAAGCAAAAATTTTAAAATAAGGAAAAACAAAATTTGCCCTTTACCTCCAAAAATTTATAGAGGCGCTATCAACTGCTACAGTAATTACATAATTAAATGTAGGTGCATCTTCAGGGATAAATATTCTTCGAAAACTACTCAAATGTCCTTTCCAAGGCATAAAAATCCTCTTCTCTGATTCGCCGCCGGATTCTCCTAAAAAAATCGTGCCCTCTACGCTGCGCAATCTTATAGAAAAATGTGCCTTGGTGCCAAAAGCTTGTTAGGGAAACCAACCCAGCCGTTAATTACCCAATCATCAATTCTGACTGCTGCCTTGAAAAACTCAATCCGAATGCTACCCACATTTGAAAATCATTACTTGAATTCGGCGCCCACTACTTTCGATTATCGCCACATAACCCTAGGGTAAATTAATTTTCCAAACGTGTTTTTTGGAATATCTTGTTTGGTAAAACCTTTCATGTGCTTAGGAATCCATGAGCGATTCTTGTCTTCATGCGAAAGTGCTCCTTTCCATGCGGCACATGTGTATTAAAACTTCATAGCGTGCCTCCCTTTTTTCTAAAAGTGGTTTTTCTAAAAAAACAAAAGCAGGCTTTTCTATGCTTTTTTCCATTTTTGTTCTTATCTTTCTTCCAGTTTATTTTTATTTTTTTATATTTATTTTATAAGGTGCCATGCACAATTTTTTTTTTTAAATTCTTTCTTTCGCCTGATGATGTCATCAAAGTGCATTCGCTTTAGAGACAGGTGAATATGACGTTCACCTCCTTCAAGAGGCGCACGTGAAGGTCTATCGCGACTTTGCCAATCAGGTGAACAAAATTTTAGCAATCATTTTTTTCTTTCTTTTTCTTTTTTTCTTCTTTTTTTTCTTCTTTTTCTTCTTTTTTTCTTTTTGTGAAACATATTTTTTTAAAACACAAAAATATTTACATATATACAGGGTGTTACCTACGATTTTGAAATTATGAAATATAAGCCTTCAGATGAAGGCCATTCACTGGGATAGGAAGCTCATACCCTTCCATGTCACAAAGTCGAAATGCATTAGAAGAGGTGACAATAGAAATTTGAAAAGGCCCTTCCCATATTGCATCGAATTTATGATGTTTTCCTGGCTTTGACTTCTTTTCATTTCATTTTAATACCAAATTGCCCACCTAGAGGCTTCAATCTGTTGTTCTTTTCTCGAACCACTTCTTCATCTCTGTAGTGTGTTCTACAAAAATATGATAAGCTCACTCCCTTTCTTCTTCCAATTGCAACAACTACGCCAGTATTGCTTCCATAGGATTATTTTCTTCGTTTTCATCTTGGAACATCTGCAACGTTTGGAGCACAAGGAGCTCAATGTGAGTAGGAAGAACAACTTCTTTCCCATAAACCAAAGCATACGAGGAAGTTTTTATAGACTTATTCACTAAAATGCGGTCAGCCCAAAGTGCCTAATTTAATAACAAATTTCAACTTCTCTTATTGTCGCCCATTATTCTTTTCAAAATATGAAGTAAATTTTTGTTGGTAGACTCAACCAATTCATTCCCCTCTGGGTAATAATTGGAAGAGGTCTTTAGGTAAATACCATATCTGCTGGAAAATTCTATAATTTTGGCTCCAATTAAGGGAGTACCATTGTCAGTGACTAAAGAATCTAGTATGCCAAAATGGGTGATGAGGCTTTCCATAAAATAAATAACAGTCGCCTGATCTACTTTCTTGGTGGGTATAGCTTCCGCCCATCTGGTGAAGTAGTCTATCACCGTTAAAATATATTTATGTTCTGCAGAGGAGTGCGGATCAATAACTCCTATAAAATTGATACCCCACTATTGAAAGGGCACTTCCACCTAGATTGGATGCAACGGTGATGCTCCTTTTCTAACTCGACCCACATATCTTTGACAACTGTCACACTACTAGCTTATCTTGTGTGAATCGACGAACAGAGTAGGCCAATAATACCTAGCCCAAATAATTTTTAGAGCCATGGTTCTACCTGCATAATGCCCTCCTGATAGCCCAAAATGGAATTCTTCCAAATTTTTTTCCTTCTCAAAAACTTTTACACATCTAAGGAGTATACCATCAATATTCTTATAATATAGTCCATTGGGAAATAGTACATACCTGAGCACCTACAATCTGAACCTTTGGTTTTGAGAAGGGTTAAGACAGCTAGGACACCTTCCAGAAGTAAAATACTCAATGAGTTCCTCGATCCACTCTTTGTTGCCTATTGTACTATTCACACAAATCACATCTTCACGACTTGTCTCAACAACAGCGCTTTTAGCCAATTCTTGATAGAGAGCATGCCCATGAACCAATTTCATCAGCTTTATATCTACATCATACTCCTGGATCTTTGAGACCCATCCAGCCCTCTTATCACCCAGTTCTCCTTGAATTATAAAATTTTGAAAGTTAGGATGAATGACGTAAACCACAGTCTTACTCTGAGAAACAAAGTGGTGAAACTTCTTCAGTGCTTTCATAACTACATAAACCTACTTCTCTATAAAGTTATACTTTTCCTGGTGTGGTGCTATAACCTAGCTTAGAAAATCGATAGGATTTTCTTCGCCATCATCTTGTTTTTGTGTTAGCACAACAACATAGCTCTCCTGCTCACCTACTGCATACAATATAAAGTCTTTGGAGTAGTCAGGGTTGATCAACACTGGCGCTTGAGTAATTATCTCTTTGATTTCTTGAAAAACTCAATTCCTGGCTTCTATCCACTTAGACTCAACATTCTTCTTCAAAATCTCAGTCATGGGTTTGATGACTTGGGAAAAATTGTTAATAAACTTGCGAATGAAGTTTATCTATCCAAATAAGGACTACAAGTCTTTCTTATTGGTTGGTAATGGAAATTTCATGAGCGCTTCGGCTCGTGCAGGGTCTATGGCCAATCCCTCCTGTGAAATCACATGGCCCCACAACTTCCCTTCCTTGACCACAAAAATTGACTTCTTTGAATTTATGGAAATCCCAAATTCTTGATACTTCTCAAATATTTTCCTCATATGGAAAACATGATATGTTCTGCAATGTGAAAACACCATCATATCATCAAGATAAATCATAATGATTTTATTTAGCAACTCACCAAAGGCGACATCCATGGCTCTCTAAAAAGTAGCACCAGCATTTGAAAGTCCAAAGGGCATTTGTTGGTAAGCGAACATGCCCCACTTAGTTGTAAATGTCATCTTGTATTGATCCTCATCCTTAACCCAAATTTGATTATACCCGGAGAAGCCATCCATCAAGGAAAATCTCTGGGCACCAGCCACAATATGAAGAATTTGGTCTATTTGAGGTAGAGGATAATGGTCCTTGAGTGATGCTTGATTTAAATTTTAAAAATCAACACACAGATGTATTTCCCCATTATTATTTCTTACAGGAACTAGGTTTGCCACCCAGGTGGAATGCTTAATAGGGTAAATGATCTTCACCTCAAGCATCTTCAATAACTCTGCTTTCATGAGGACTTCGATTTTGGGATTAACAGGGCGTTTCTTCTATCGAAAAGGCTTAAATCCTTCTTGTAACTCAATAGTGTTTTGAATCATGTTCTTGTCGTATCCTTTCAAGTCTTGATAACTCCATGCTACAATATCTGGATATTCATAGCATAGATTTCTAATGCCTTCAATCTCATCTACTTCACAATTGATACCAATCTTGATGATCTTTCCTGGCTCCAACTGTAATTCTTTGTATTCCTTGGCATCATGTTTATCAGCACTATCACTTTGATAAAATAAACTTTCTGGTGAAATCAAACCTCTAGGAATATTATTATTCCTTAGCTGAATTATTCCTTCCTTTTCTTCTTCTACAAGAGTTTTATCTTCTGCGCTGGAAACTTCTTTGATCAAAAAATTCACTATTTGCTCATCATTATCAAAAACCTGCCAATAGAGACCCTTATCTAGAATGAAAGGTCTGTAAATTACCCTCACCATCTTAGGCTTTCATACTACTTGCTCAGCAGGAGAATAATTAGCACCCAGGGAAGCTAAAATGTTGGCATGTCTATTTTGTTCCTGAGGAATCCCCTGAATATTCAAAGCTTTAAATTCTTCCAAAATATCCCACACTCTATTGCGATAAGCCTTCAAGTAATGTTGCTTTGACACACATCTATTTGTAACTTGATTAACTATAAGCTCGAAATCGCCAAAAATCTATAGTTGTTCAATTCCTAACTTCTTGGCATTTTTCAAGCCAAGGCATAATGCTTCGTATTCAGATGCATTATTTGTACAGCTCCAGGTCAATTTGTAGGAGTAATTTTTTTGTATGCCTTCAGGGGAGACCAACACAACACCTGCTCTCGCACCATTCTTACATCAAGCACCATCAAAGAACAACTTCCATAACTGATGCAAAATAGGTTCTAGGGGCTCAAGGACTTGCTCTTGGGACTTCTCTATCTTCTGAATTGAATAACAACCAATATCCATTCCAATTATAGCATTGAAATCTGTCAACAGAAACTCATCTTCCAAGCGAAGCTCCTAAGGTGCTTCTTTGATCAAACCAACCTCTTCCAACTCTTCGATCATCATGTTCACCATGCCTGGGACTTGTTCTGCCTCCTCTATATTTTCTATATGAAAAGGGGAGGGCTTCTCATTATGAATGTGAATTCTCCTACCCTTGAATGGAATCTCCAAATGTGAGTAATATAGGGAAATATAACCTCCCAACTTAGCTATGAATTCTCTTGAAAGGCACATGCTAAAGTAGGGCTCTAAATCAACAACCACAACTTCCTAGATGATAGTAATCTATGGTATGCTATGGAGCACAATTGGAATGTCCTTGATTACTCCAACAGTCTTAATTGTCATACCGTCCAACGATAATACTCCTGGACTTCTCCTTGTATACTCCATTCCCATTACCTCACATACCACCTTCAGCATGACAGTAGTGGTAGCACCAGAGTCGATCATACAATTATGCACGATCCACCCTTCCATTCTCAAAGATAAGTAAAATGAGGGAGGCCAATTTTTACCTATCACCGAAGTGGGAAGCGCTTGAGCCAAGACTATTTGCAAACAATCCTTCTTTTGGTCTTTGGAGGTCTTCAAATATTCTTGCAACAAATCAATCTGCCCAGGTAATTGCAATGCATCATACAAGCTAATCCTTGCTAGGATTTTCTTCATTTCTTCCACGATACTGAAGCCACAAGTGGGTGAGAATTTTTCTTCTAGGGGTTTTTCATACTTATCTCGATACTAATGCGTAGCCTCTACTCTTTACCTTTTTTTCAAAGAAGGATACTTGAGTCTTTCCTTAGCTTGCTATTTTGTCTCACTAGGGATTGGAGTGGTGGCGATGCATTATGAAGTTGAAGGCTGAGCTTGCGCTTTATCTTGTGCTTGCCCAGGTGATGGATTTTTTGACTTGTCAACATCAGGAACCTTTTTCGGGGATGACCGCTTCTCTTCCTATGCTTTTGGAGTCACAGGTACTTTCAAAGGTTGCAATTCTACAGGATCAATAGTCATTGGCCTCTTCCCAGACCTAGTGAGGACTGAAACTTATTCTAGAGACGACACCATACAATTGTGCTCCACTTCTCAAATCATATTAACTTGCCCACTCGAATAACTTTCTGCTAATGTCTGAACATAGTTCAGATGCATCATACATGTATCTTCACCATGAGTATCATTACATGTAAAACATCAATATGTCCTTTCATACCCATTAACCTCATCATTTTCTTGAATCATGGTATTTTTCTCGGGTCCCCTGTTGGTAGATGCTTGCTCCCGGGTGATTGGTGGAGTCTGAAACCTTCTTGATCATAACTCGGCCTTGGCTTGCTTCTTCCTCATAGTGGTAAGCTCATTGGATATCATCCTCAAAGCCGCATTATTGGATTTTACTTCTTGTAACAAAGTCGTGAGGGGATCTATATTGGGTGACAAAGTTGGTGTTGGCAATGGCAAAGGCACTTGCAACGCAGGTAAGGGTAAAGGCATTGGATGTACTGACAATGTTGGAAAATAAATGGATGAAGATTGTGATGGTACTATTAGAATGGGAAATTGTGAGTAGCTCATAGCAGATGACTTTGGGACAGGGATAAGAGCTACTTGAGGGGAGCCTGAACTCCATGAAGGAATAGAATACATCAACGACATAGGCTGCAAAAATACACTAGAGTAAAGATATTATGGCAGATCAGGGAGAATAGGCATCGTTGCCTTTGGAGGAAGCCTACCTATAGCAATAAAATCTGATTTGGCATTTTGAGCTTGTGTATAGAGATTCGAGAATGTGGTCACATTGGCCTAGCACACCGCCATACCAATATCGGTACTAAGCGCTCAAAGATAATAAAATACTGCTTGCTCATGGGTTGGTCGTAAACCATCTGGAACCCTCTACTAGCTTCACGTAAATAGAACATTAAAATTTACAAGTTCCTCTTGTAGATGTCTTTGAATCAAGGTGAACTGGTGCAACAGAGAATATGGATCAGCTTGCTCATGGAAACTCTTAATCAACAATTCTGCCAATTGATCTCACGAGGTAATGATACCAGGCTACAAAGATCGGTACCAATACAATAACTTCTCTCTTAATGACAAAACCAAAAGGTTTATCATCACATCCTCATCATTTATATCATGAATAGTGGCAAGAGATGCCACATCTTAGATATGCTCATATGCAGTTTTTCCAGTACCATCATATGTGGGTAAATCCTTCAAAGCAGCTTGAGGTACAAGATTTTGCGCCTACAAATTCAGTGCTCCTCAGCTATGCCAAGATAAAAATTGCCTTGAAAGTTGTTTTTGATGTGGTGGAGGATTATGAGCCATGTGAACATGAATATGGGGGGTAGGCTATGGGGCGCTACTGGTTGTACTGGGCGAAGGCTGAGGAAAACTAGTGGCAATACTTACAGGACTTACAGGGGCGAAAAACACACCAACTAATCGGGAAGATGAAACGGATGGTATGGATGGGATATGAGGAAGTGAAGACGTCCATTGAAAAGTGGCTATTTGAGGATGCTCTCATAGCCTTTGAATTTCTAGTTCGTAAAATCTAATATGATTATCAAGATTCTTGGATTTTGATCTTGTATTCATGAGAAACGACTTTCGTCGTCTTCATGCTTATGAATTTCTGGGTAAAAATTGAGTCGCCAGATGTTCTAATCTCAAGTAGGAAGGCAAACACCAAACCTAGAGCTGATGAAAGTGGAACCTTGGATGTCCCACCGAGTGTGTCAAAAATTTTTGGTCAAATATTTGCCTAATAAATAAACATTGCATTTATGTGCCCTAGATACGACCAACATTGAAAGGCCGGAGGAAAGAGATGTCCTCCGTGCCAATATCTAGAGAGGGCTGGTTCCCAAACTAAATCCTAAAATGGTAAAATACTAAGGATGTAGAAAATAAATTGGAAATAACAGAAAGATATGGGAAATATGGCCACAGGCCAAAGTGCAAGATTGGTGTTAGACTAACTAGCAGGAAAAAACCCAAGCACAAATTAGCTTTTATGTAAGCAAACATAATAGAATAGACTCATAATATTGCCATAGCAACTATCAAAATGATACTCCAACATTCACCTTCTCATTAGCAACTTTAAATCCAATGCTAGAATTTAAATACAACAGCAAACCAGGTAGACGAATGGAAATAGAAGCACAATGTACAGAAAGTAATCACACACAAGACAACTCATGAATTCAAAAGTCTGATGCTTTGTATTAATGCAGAGTGCTTGGAGAAATCTCTCGTAAAATGTCTAACCCCCCTTACAATGAAATTTGCCTAGTATTTATAGAGGTTTTTGCCTCTTTCATTTAATACATAGGAGAGAAGAATGTCCTGGGATCAAAGACATAATTAGCAAAATCCTCCTCAAATTCTTTGAAAATCCATTCACCTGGGAAAAAAATTCCTAAAAATCTAAACTTTGGACGAAGATGCACATGTTATGAGCAAACATTAAATTCTTTGGATCACTTATGATACATTGGAAATCATGAAAGCTTTTTTTTATCTTTGCCTTCCTCTTTGTGATCCACAAAATGGAGTAACTGATGGTGCCCTTCATTAAATGCTAAATTCAATTATCTTGACCAAATTCTTGTTCACCCACATTCACTTTCACCTCGAGATATGTTTTTCCCCTTTGAAAACTGAAAAGGCGTGTGAGACAATCTTATAAAATACGTTAGCCTCTAGAAAGGGCGAACGACATGTTTGCCCCTATGGAAGGGGGAACGCAACCTCAATTCGTCATACATGTTGGTTCACCCATGGGAGGGGCAAACGACATGTTTGCCCCTCAACCAGGTCAAACCTGATTTGAGTTTCTTTTCGAGCGCGAATGCAACTACATATCGCCGAGGCGCATTCACCCCTAAGAAGGGCAAACAATGTGTTCACCCCTTTGGAAGGGTGAACCTGACCTTGTTCTTTTGATATTTTGCCTTTGTGAAATTTTTGAACTTGTTCACCCCTTTCAAGGGAAAATGGAGCGTTTACCTCTTCCTTGGGGCGAACGTAAATGCATATCAAATTTATCAAGTTTTTCCTTGGGCCTTTGTCTTCTCCATTTTTTGAAATTCAGGCAAACATTTCTCCATTGAATTTTATAAGGAAATAAACTCAAAAGGGATTTTCAAAAATGCATCAGAATTTGGCAAATAGGAAATTATTTAAACTATTACATATGGAATCCAAAGATGCAAATATATATTGTCTATATACTGCTGCCACATTCAAATATTGAATTCAAAAATCTTTAAAAAAAATTCCCAATGAATACAAAATGGCCAACAGGTAGTTTCCTAAATTAGTTTATTCGTACTCCACTTTTGTATCTCTATCATCTTGTAACATGTCAATTATCATATCCACTTTTACATCTTGGTCACCTTCTTGATACTCATCATGTTCAATGTATTGTGGTAGCTTATTATAATTCATTATGCTCTCATCTTCAAGCTTGTGTAGGAGATAGTTGCAAGGTGGTTCATTCTTGATTCTAATTATTTTCCTAGATTTTGTAACCTTCATATGAGTATAGTATGTTTATAAGTAGCCATTCCCTATTAACTTAAATATCCATTCGCTAGATAATAGCATCCCAAATTATGAGGATAGATCTATGACTATCACTTCTTGCATTAGTATAAAATTTGAATATCTATCTATAGTCATAATTAGATCTTTGAGAACCCCTATATATTGACTCTTGTGCCATCTAAATATATTGGGTGTTTGGTTGTCTTAGTGTAAGGGAGGCCCATTTATTAACAAATAATTTTGGATATAATTATGACCATTACACCTAAATGCTTTATGCTTTATTAGATATCTTCCTTTTACCCCAGGTTTCAATTCTTTGTTAATCTATGCATATGGAATTGCCTTCAAAAGATGACTCTTGATCTATTTTCATAATGTTAAAGTTTGCTAGTATTACATTGTTAGGATTAGGTAAGGTAGGTACTGAATATGGAGTTTGTAACGGTTGATACATAGTAGAATTCATTGTGAAGTTTGCTTGGTCTAAAGTGGCACTCATACTTGACATTGTTGACTATATTGAATAGTTTGAGAATGGCACCCATGCATTCAATAGGATCATGCTTATCATTACAAGGAATACACCATGTCGGTTCAACTTCTATGTTGTGGTTGACCATATGCTTATGAACCTAATTAATTTCTTTATTAGCATCACCTGGTCTTTCATTAGATATTGGTATTTTGAGGTTGTCAATTATGTGGATGTTGACATTGTTGCTTCATAGTGTTATTCTAATTTACTAAGGTTTTGATCTCTACTAGCATTTTATTATTATAAAATTACTATTGGACTCATTACCAAGGTTTTAAAGAGTGGTAAGGGCTAAAAGTAGTGGCTAGAAGGATACTATGGATGACATAATTTTTCCAATATGAGTAATGATATACGATGATACAAAATAATGCATGGAGCAAGGGGTATCTTCCCTACTTAAATAAGAACATCTTCTCGTCTGGTCACTTCTTCAAATGATATAGCTAGTGTACAATGGTTAGCATTACAAACCATTAGAGCTAAATCAAATTATAAATATTTAATGTAATATAATAATTTTTGTTCTTTAATTTGGCTTAATATTTTGTGGAATTGGATTCAAGGTCCTCAAGAACCTAATATTGAAATCATGGAAATTTCTTGTGAAGGTGTGTTTGCATCATATTTAACTGAAATAAAACTTAGCAACCATTTCCCATGATATCACACCTACACATAAATGGTTCTACTATAGATGTCCAACTAGTAGCATTATTATTTGGGAACACCCTACACCATAAAGTGACCTTATCCTAAAATAAATAAATATTATATCCTCTTTCTTAATATGATGAATTGAATTTGAGTGTCAAAAGTTTGTTGCGGTGATATAGTGTAGTCTTGTTCCCATTCTTGTCAAAGTTAGGTAGTTTTTTTATAGTTTTAGGAAGAATTAGAGAATAGTCTAATAGGTTTGATGGTCCTTTATAGGTCCAATAAAGAAGTTGGTTTTGTGGTATAGCAGGTGCTCTTGGATTGTTTTGCTAAGGGGGAGTTTGACCATATTGTTATTGAGGAGAGTGTATATTGCATAGCTAGGTGGTAGTTGTAGATGATATGGAGGATATAAATATAAATGATATTAAGGTGGTGTATATGGGTAAGCCCACTACTTATTAGGAAGTGGTAAAATAATCTATTTTTGAGGAGAATAGTTTAGCCCTAATTGTAATATCTATTAGTTTTGAGGAGGTGGACCTTGCATATGTTGTTACACTTAACTAGCTAGAGATGATGTTGGTCCTTGGGGTTTTCCTTGAGATATATAAAATCCCATTGGCCCAATAATCACTTGCGCATTTTTATTAAATTTTATTTTCAATAAAAATGACTATATTAGAGCTAGGGGTTGACTTGGAGGAATGTTGAAAGTGTTTGATAAACTATATTCAGGTGGACTTTGGGTTGGAGTACTTGTAGGAGGTACATTTGGTAGGTATATTTTGCATATTAAAAGCTATAGGTAGGTTGTATAATTGACTCACAAAGAATGGGTTATTTGTAAGGTTGTTATGTCAATTGATACCTAGTATAATGGATTAGTATAAGTCATGGTAGGGGGCAGACTTGACCAAGTCTAGTTTGCTACAGCCAATGAATAACTCATTTATTGGCTTAAGTAACTGATCTATGGTGTTGTAGGTCCTTGTCTAACTAGATCAACCATGGAATTATTTTTTGATAGGTTAGAATTGTATTCTTTGAATTCATCCTCTTGATGCACACCCATGATGATTTGTTCTTTTCTCTTTCCTTTAGCATTTCTTTGGTGCTATGCAACAATGTTTGTTTTTTGTTGATCTTTTACCACTTTTTGATTCTTTGATCATGTATTCATAGGCTTGCATGTTAGCACCTACATGGACATTGTTTCAAGGTCAAAATTTTATTTATCGAGCAATTTGTTCACAAAATTGAAGCAATTTGCTCATAATTTTAAGGTAATTCGCTAGTAGGGTGCAATTTCATAAAATGTAAAAATGGAGTGATTTGATTTTAAAAATAGAGGTGACTCGCTTACTTTTTTTGAGTGATTCGCTTGGCTTTCTATACTTTAGAAAAAAATTGCAAAAAGAAGATGCTCCAAGTGGATTGCTTGGAGCAAATTGCTTTCAAGACTATAGTGAATCAGCTTCCCATGAGATAGAGAAAGAAACTTGTATTTCTTAGTAAGTCACTTTTTAGACTTAGATAAAATTGCTTCATCAAACCTACTTTGGATGAATTTCACCATTTCAAAATAAATCTCTCACTTTTTACAAGCAAATGATTTGCTATTTTGAACTTAGGTAAAAATGACTCTAAATCTACCTTAAGTGCTTCTTGCCCATGGTGGATGTACATAATATGAATGCACATAAAAAGTTAGATTCATTTTTTTACATTGCTTAAATGTCATATAAGTTATCTTTGTGAAAATTTTATATTTCTAGAGTTCATGTCAGAGTCACCATTTGCAAAGTCCCTACAAAATTCAAACACAAATAACAAAAAATTGGTCAATTTTGAAGCCAAACTAGGATTAGAAATAAAAAAGTTAGCTCTTGGTCTTGGCCAATCACTTTGAATTTGGCCTATGGAAATACAATATTTTTTTAATGAATCACTTGTTAAAACTGAGTGATTTTCTTGGATTTACCAAGCGAATTGCTCACTTTTAGGACTGTAATTTTTCAAATTTGAGCAAATCACTTTGAATTTCGAAGAAAATTACTTGCTTAACTTGACTTAGCAAAAAAAACTAATTTCAATTCAATTGCTCTATCTGCTATGAATGTATTTTTGGCATAGAAATTGAGAAATCTAATGCAAATATAAGGAAAAATGAGTGGTTGTCCCATCTAGCATGCCAAAAACTATGTTGATTGGGGGAATTGTCCTTACTTCTAAATTAGATTTTACATAGTCAATCCAATTTTCAATAAGGTTGGATGGGTTTTCCAAAGGCTTCCCCTTGTCCTTTAGATTTATACCTTAAGGTTAATTATATAATATTCTAGTATAGTTTCTAGTGCTTCTATTCCCAATGTTTAGTTCAGGTGTCAACAAAGATGTTGACAAGTCTAAATGAGGGGGTAAACGTAGAGTTATGAATTGACATGTATACATAATGAATGAGTGTTTGAGAATAGAACTACATAAATGCAAATGTGTGCACATAAAGTGTTTAACATTATATCACTATATTATGTTAAGTAGTTGAGTTACCATATTGTGTTAAGTGATAAGTGTGTAATAATGTATGCATACATTTTTTTGGTAATAATATGCACATGGAAAAGTGTTTTAATAATATAAAATAATAAGGTATTTCTAACGTGTTATGTAAATGGTAGTTTGAAGGTAGTTGTAAACCACCTAACGAATCCTTTATGTCTATAAGTATTCATCTATGTGAGAAATGCAAGAGGCTTATGTGCATGTTGTTATTTTCCAAAGTGTGTTGGTTGATTGCTCATCCAAATATGATGTATCATGGATATTTATTGTGCAGGATAAGTGTTGTATGCATATATCCATTGTTCTTGAATGTTATTCCCAATGTATATTTTATTTATCTAAGTAGTAATGGAATTGTATTGTAGTTCCCAGGTGTTGTGGGTGAGTTGGAGAGGAGAGGGCAATCCTCCAAGGGAGGTCCCAGGTTTGAATCTCCACCCTACCAAAAAGTTGAATTGGGTACCCAAAATCCAATTGATAATGTTGGTACAAGAAGGATCGGGAGTGACTCCCGAGTGACTTTAACGATGTAGAACCCCCTGGTCATGGTCTCTCAGACCAAGGCAGCCCCACAAGGGATTTTTTGCTTAAAAAAAAGATAAGATGAAACTTCTTGTTGATATGAGAAATTGCCCTAAATTATTAATTAGGTCTTGTACTCCCAATGCAAGTTTTAACAAGGTTGGACGAGTTTACAAAAGGTTTCCCTTGACCTATAAATTTAGGTTGGATCCCCATTGTCCTTATGTGCATCCCCTTCCGTCTTTGGAAAAAAAACATCATCTCATACTTCTCAAGCTATGACCCCCAAATTATTAAGAGATGTGATAGAAGGGGTTGCAAATACTGATTTTCCAAGCAAACCAAGAGCCTAAGAGAGGGGGCATTGTAGTGTTTCAACCAAATCATCATTGAATCCTTTAGGGCCCAAATATCGAGTAGCACCTTGGACCAATATTTAGTGCCTAAGTTGCATAACTACTACAAGGTAGTAGTAACCTATGTGGGGCACTATGACCCATAGAATTATGAAATTAATACATTTTTTGGTTATGATTTTGATTCGGCTTCGTCAAATATCTTGGGATTGAAAATTTGGATTTTTCAAAAAATTGATGATTTTTAAAAAAAATTGTTGATTAATCAAGAATTGTGATTTTTTATTCCCAATACAAAAAATCAATCGACACAAGACAAGTTGTAAAAATGACATAAAATGCTTTTTTTTTATTTTGTATCATTTTGCTTGTTCCAAACTAGAGAGAGCTCTACCTACCTACTACCACACCAAAAAAAACACTAAAGTGCATCTGTGGGTGAAAATTTGCATCCTTCACCCACTCTTACCATTAGGAAGTGATACCCTTTCCTTGAAAGAATTTTACCAAGTTTTGAAGGTATTTATGGAGGGATGAAAGATGTTAGAGTAGCAACAATGATCGCAGGGTAGAACAAACTAAAAAATGGATGGCAGAATGAACCAGGGTAGGCAAAAAAAGTGAGTGGAAACCCACCCTTAACTTTGGTCAAAAATTTCCAAAAAACCCCACCCAATTGGTTGGGCAGACATTTCAAGGGGCTAGCATGGGCAAACAAATCATAAAAGCCCACCCTTGGAAAGAGGATAGACTCCCACCCATCTTGGGTGGAAGATACAAGTACAAAAGGGGTGAGATATTAGAAAAATATCCACCCCCACTTTCCAGTGTCCCAATAGTGGAAAGAAGAGAAAAGGAAGCACCCACCCTATGTGCAAAACTTTCGCCATCACCTGAATTTCAAAATTAAAGACGTACATGCTACTGCAACAGTCTAAATACTTGATGCCATACATGAAAGTGACTAGTTTTAGGCGTGTTGCTTCCAAAGAGCTCCAAAACCTGTCACTCACCACCTAACCATAGGATCGCCATTTGAGGAAAAGGATGAGGTAGTTGTGATTTAATAAACTAGGCAAAAATATTAGAAGATCCAAGGACCCAGATCCAACCAGTTGTATCCTTTGCCTTCTAGAAGACCGATGCCATCCAGTGGAACAGTGTACCAATAAAACGGTTGTCTTCTATAAATATTATCTTCTTTCCTAACACCATTTATGTTTAATTAATGTAAATATACCTATAAATAGTGGAATTTTGGTCATTCATAAGGGTGGCTTTTTAACCATTACAATTCATATGTAAGATTTACCTCTATGTAAATACAAATTTTGCACTGTTTGGTCTCTGATTTCGTATCCCTGATCTCTATTAATTGTATGAATGTCTATTTTTGTTTGGTCATTTAATTTATCTTGTGTTATTCTATTATCTATATTCTAAGGGGTTTTCTTGAGTGACTCAGGAGTGGGCATTCGTAGATATGGTTTATGGGTTTATTTTTGCTAAAGCCAATCGAATAGGAGCACTCTGATTCAACATCTTGGATTTCATGCACCTGTTCACTAGTTCTAGAATTCACCTCTCACCCACTGCTTATAGGAGCTAGAAGAAAGGAGTAGTTGGGTGATCTTTTAGGTGTTGGATCTATGTTTCATATGAGGTATATCATCTGCATAGATCTTTATGTGGTTATACCCATCCTTGTGAGTTTTAGATATAACCATTTTATTTCTTTCCTCCTTTTTTTCCTTTTCTTTTTTTGTTGTGTAGACCACACCTTGAAAGAACTGGCCTCCTCTGGAGATCATTCACCCTATCCTGATGCAGTAGTAATTCTTGGTGCTAAACTGAATCCCCACCCTAGTGCATGATGTTGGATTGGCGACCAATAGTTTTTGGTGACTCTTCTAGGGAACTCACTAAATCCTCATGTTTCAAGAAATCAAATTTTGGTGGCTCTATGATTTACCCAGATCTTCTCAAAGTCACTTGGTGATTTTGATTGCATAGCACATACAGATCATGAGGTCAGTCGCTACTTGCACTAAATATCCAAACATCCTAGAGGACTCAAGGTATGGTGAGCAACCTTGACCTCATTGGTAGATATAGCATGCTCACCTAGTGACTCCAAATTTGACTCTAATAGTAGAACCAAGATCTCTAAATACTGGTGCCTTAATGGCTCATCCATTGTTCCCCTAGTGGAATGATCTTGGTCCTCTCAATATCCCTCATCGACATGATATTCTTAAAGTTGCCTTCGATGCCCTGATAAAATATAGTGGCATCAAGGGAGTTCTGAAGGAATACCTTGAAAATGTGGCTTCCCTAGCCACCCTTCACAATATCATGCATGAAGATGTAATGATCAGGTTGTTGGTTTCTTCCCTTCAAGGCAGAGCATGGCTCTGGCACAAAACCTTAAATCCTAGAAGCATATCTACATGGGCAGATCTGGTAGAGCCTCTTATGGATATGTTTGGCTAAATGAGGACCCCTTC
Organism: Wollemia nobilis; assembly: GCA_028583015.1. Lineage (NCBI taxonomy): Eukaryota > Viridiplantae > Streptophyta > Pinopsida > Araucariales > Araucariaceae > Wollemia > Wollemia nobilis. The sequence goes on from JAQPPZ010016867.1 coordinate 5,448,902, forward strand.
CAGTATCTAAACGAATTCACATTTATCAATAGGAACCCTCTTGAAAGTATGATAGACTTCAACATTCTTTTTTAGAAGAGTTAGAAGAGGATTTCACGATAAATCTTCCCAACCTCCACCTAGGTGTATCTATTCTACATCTAGGCTCTTGGTCCTGATATCAACTTCCTTTTGCACCAATTAATGAAAACTAGTTTCCCATAACTCTACAAGGAAGATCTCAAAGTTGAGCAAGTTTTGATATGGAGGCTCCATCCAATCAGTTCCTTTTAGGAGATGGTTTCAGATCATGCAATGGGCACATGCCAGGAGCAGGTTTTCCATGATGACAACATCCATGAAGGTAATATGATAGATCAACCCCAGATCTAGAATGGTATGGGTGAGTATGTGGATACCCACGAGTGGGAGAAGAATCCAATGATGGAGGAAGAGTCGACCATGGGATTGACACAACTAGCTAATCTCGAAAAGGGATAACATAAAAATTTGGTCCTTGATAGCTCACCACCTAAAGGGTGGTATATCATGGTAAAATATATTTTCACCCTAGGATTTAAATGCATGAGTGTTTAGATTCTTAGGTGAAATAATAATAATTACAATTTTATCATAATTTTGAGCCAGTGTGGACGGTGCCATACAAATCACAAGCAGCACCTCAAATACAATAAGATTTAGTTTGGCCACTATAAATTTAAAAGATGATTTACAGATGACATCTTGGCTCAGGTGTTCTTATCACACCATAATTTTGTGGCCAATAAATAAATCCTTGAATTATGTAGGGTCTGTGCATTGGGAATCACAAGTATTATCACCGACCATTGGCACAACAAGGTCCTAGGAAAAGTTACCACTTGATCAGACATCGAAGGGCATCAGCAAGGATTTCTCCACAAATTATATAGAAAATGTAACATTCTTATCCATCTCTATGTTATTTTCCTAATTATCTATTATTTTATCTATTGTTGATGTGATATCGTAGCCCAATGGATATATTCAACAATTTTTAAGGCCTCTTAACTCATCCCTAGGAGATGTAGCAAGCCTTGTAACTCACATATGCAAGCACATGGTAAGGTGAGTATGCTATAAATAGCCCCTATGGTAAGATGCAAATGAGTCCATAAAGTGCAAACCATAAATCATGGTTGAAGCAAAATGGTCTCCTGGTTGATAACGACCAATAAAAGAGGATCATTTCTAGATTGTGTGAAGACGATCTGGAATAGAAGAGATAAGGAACATTTGAAATCTATCTACCCTTGGAATATCCTAGGTATTCAATGGGTTATTTTTAGGAGAATTCAATCCATAAGCATACCTAATTAAGAATGTTCTAAGCCCCATTGGTTCTACTTGGTCGGCTTCAGACTGCTCTTTCCTTCATGTCTCTCTTCTTCCCTACCCTCTCCTCTCCTTTGCCTTTCTCTCCCCTTTGTTTCCTATAACTCTTCTAGCTAGTAACAAGGGCTTCACTATCTCCATTGTTCCCTATTCCCATTTCCTCCTATGTGTGTCTTAAAGTAAGCTTCTTAAGAATTTGCTTGCTATTTCCACTACTTTTCTTCCTATTGTCTTGTCCGTAGTAGTCCTCTCTATATTTTCCGCCTTAGCCTTGTCCTTCTAGATTTTTTTTCCTTGTTTTCTCCTACTTTCATTGGTTTAGTCCATGTTTCTTTTCCTCTGCTCTGATTTTTACCATGTTATATGTCATGTTTCTTTTGACCTATTTTCATGCTCACGTCATCTCCTTCTTCACATCCTCCTTTCATCTATACCCTTCCTTCCTCTCCTTCATTCCTTTATTGTGTTTCTCGTTTCCATTTTTTCACAAGGTGGAAAACACTTGTAAGTCACCAAAAATGTGGATGAAAATTTACATCCTTCACCCACTCTTCCCATCAAGAAGTGATCTCATTTCCTCAAAATGAGTCTACCAAGTTTTGATGGCATTGATGGAGGGGTGGAAGATGTCAGAGTATCATCAGTAGTCGTAGGGTGGACCAAATCGATAGACAGATGGTAGAATGAACCAAGGCAGGCAATAAGAGTAGGTGGATACCCACACTTAAATTTGGGTGGAAATTTCTAAAAAACCTCGCCCAACTAGTTGGACAGAAATTTCGAGGGGCTAGCATGGGTAGATAAATTGTAAAATCCTACCCTTGGAAAAGGGATAGACTCTTGCCCATCCTGAATGGGAGATACAAGTGCAAAAAGAGCGAGACTTCAAAAAAATACCTACCCTCACTGCCCAGTACCCCTATGAGTGGAAAGAAGAGCAAAGGAAATGTTTGTCCAGTGTGCAAATGCTTATCATCACTTGAATTTTAAAGCTGAAGATGTACATGCTACTGCAGAAGTCTAGGTACTTGATGTTGTACATGGAAGTGACTGGTTTTAGGTGCACTACTTCCAAGGAGCTCAATACCTGTCACTCACCACCTAACCAGAGGATCTCCAGTCGAGAAGAAGGACGAGGTAGTTGTGATTTAATAAACTAAGAAAAAAAATTAGGATATCCAAGGTCTCAGATCCAACCAGTTGTATATGTTGCCTTCTAGAATATCGATGCCATCTAGTGGAAAATTGTACCACTACGATGCTTGTTTGCTACAAATATTGTCTTCTCATCTAACTCCATTAATGTTTTATTAATGTAAATATGCCTATAAATAATGGAATGTTGATCATTTCTAAGGGTGGCTCTTTAGCCATTACAATTCATATGTAAGGTTTACCTCTATGTAAATATAAATTCTACATTGTTTGGTCTCTGATTTCATTTCCCTATTCTCTATTAATTGTATGAGTATCTTTTTTTGTTGTTGTTGTTTAAGTTATATCGTGTTATTCTATTGTCTAGATTTCATGGGGTTTACATGAGTGACTCAGGAGTGGGAATTTGTAGATATGGATTGTGGGTTTATTTTTGCTAAATCCAATCAAATAGGAACACTCTGATTTTGCATCCTAGATCTCATGCACCTATTCGTTGATTTTGGAATTCGCCACTTACCCACCATTGATAGGAGCTAGAACAAAGGCGTGGTTGGATGATCTGTTAGGTGCCAAGTATGTGTTTCATATGGGGTATATCACCTTCTTAGGTCTTTATGTGGCTATAACCATCATTGTACATTCTGGATACGATCATTTTTTTTATTTCCTCCCTTTTCCCTTTTCTTGTTTTTGTGATGTAGATAAATGGAACCACCCCTCAAAGGAACTAGCCTCCTCCAAAGATCGTCCATCCTATCCCAACCTGGTGGTCGTTTTATGCTTGGTGCTAAAATAACTCCCTACCCTGGTGCATGGTGCTGGAGTGGTGACCAACAATATGCTAACATTATATTTTTTGCATTTTGAAGGAATCTATCAGCCACTAACAACCATCCAACTAATTCATCTACGGTAAGAAAAAATCTGGCAAACTATTTTTTTCTCTTTTTCTATTTCAATATTTTTTTATTATTTTTTAAATATTCCAACCAAATACAATAGCCACCCAACTATTGCATTTGAGCTAGAAATCTAAAAACTCTTTCAAAGTTTCAACTATTATTTTTTTCCTATTACAGTTGTCTTGTTTTTTTTCCTTTTTTTAAGTAATGCTTTATAAGTGATGTTGTATGTTAGCTATGTATGGAAGACTATAAATTAATTTTTTGATGTTTAAACTAGTGTTTACTAAACCCAAGGGTTTTTCCTATCTAAACGAAAATGAATGGAAGTAAACTATGGAAAGGAAAATTGCATAAAAAATAGTGTTAGAAATAAAATTGTGAGAATTTCAGAGTGTAAGAAATTGAAAGAAAATATAACTTTTATATTGTAGCTAGGATAGTGTGTAATCAATCAACACACGAGAATTCAAATAACATCCTGTAGACATGGAAAATTGACCCACCTAAGTGAGTCATTTTCCCTATAACTCTTGAGAAGGTCCTCAAACTTGTCTAAGCACAAGTTTAGGCCTCCTCCCCCCTTGTTTCTCCTTTTTTCCTAGCTTTGCCAAAATCATGGTCGCTCCTTATGGGGCACAATTTTAGCAAGTTAGGTATTTCTCTTAAAAAACCTATTTTTGGGCCAACCCTCAGGACGTTGACCTTCCCCTAGGTTGTCTTTTCATTTTCCCATTGTTTTTTCCTCTAAAACTCTTACAAAAAGAGGGTTTGGATCCTCTTTTTCCCCTAAACAATTTCTCAAATTTCTAAGTATGATTTCAAGTGATCCTTGTCTAATAATTCTTTTGGAAAGCAAGTCTTCTAACAATATCAAGTATCTTCTAGTGTATTGTTGTTGCTCTATTGTTGGTTTGTTGCCCTTGGTAGATAAGTGTGGAAGCCTTAAGGAGGAGTCTACCATTTTTGGGGGAGGTCTTCATATTTTTGTCTGTTCTTTCACTACCACCAGGTTTATTATTGCATTTAGATATTTCTAAAATAATTTATTTTACATTTTTATTTAAATTCACATCCATCTATCATTTTTGCACTTCTATTGTGAAACCACACCCCTTCTATATAGCGCATAATTTTGGTAGAGCTTGAAATCGTGTCACCCCTTACAGGGTACGATTTTGGTTTTTCCAATTTTTGGGGTAAGGTTTCACTCCCAAACCCTCATTTTCACTTGCTTGTTCCATTTAGGCCATAGCATTGTTATCTACATTCTATTTTTTGCATTGTTTCATTTCATTGCATCTTGTCTTGTTTGTTTCCAAAAAGGTCAACAATCACTTTTGCTTTCGAATAATCAACTAAAAGGACCAAGGGGGCTTGACTGTTGCACCTCCAAGCTTAGTCTTATTATAGTGGTCTAAGTAGACCCCTAAACATTGATCAAATTTTATAGGATTTGTGAAGCTATTTTGCAAGATTCAAAGTTGTGGGTTACATCTAGATGCAAGTTAAAAGCTAAGGTCAATATCTGGACTAGATAAGTGTTCTAAGTTAATCTCTTACGTTTTCTGTTATTTTTTCTATCCATTTCTATTATAAAACCTAGATCATAAATTAAGGGAATGTATTTAATCAATCCTAGGCATTCAAAATAACAAAGGTATATAGTTTGCATTCTAGGATTAGCTTTATTTGTGCATTCTCTTAAACCCTTTTTTAAAAGAAAATGATTTATTTTGTTACAAGCTAGGGTTTAGTTCTCATTGAAAATCAAGAATTATTCTAGGGTTAGTCCTTGCTTGCTTGTATTTTTGTTTATCTTGTATTGTTAATTTATTTATTATATTAGCTTTTAGAAAGGTCAAACATAGGTATTTTATCAATATACACATCAAACATTCCATCCCTAGACTTGGAGTGAGTTCTTAAACCATTCCTAGTGAACCCTTTTATCCCCAAGACCCTGAGTGTAGATAATATAACACACCCCCGTGGTCACCTCAGCTTCCAACATGTCTAGCCAAGAATCATATGTGATAGGGTAGTTTTCCCCCTCTACACATCCATGCACATCCACTTGTTTGATTATGAAATTGATAAATGGATGACAAGATGGGCTAGAAAGGCCATGCCACAAATATTGTACACTTAGCAAACCAAAAGGGCTATGCCATTGACGAGATGCATAAGGACTTGCCAATTTCTTATAACCTCATGAATAAAAAGTACAATGTGGATTTTGTAGAGTGAGCTCTAAATTATCATGGCTAAAAAATTAATACAATGAGAACCATAGTCCTTTATTTATAGTAAAGGTTTACCCTTGAGTTATTTGGGGTAAAAAATAATTACTTCTAGTAAAAGTAAATATTTGCATATGACTTTATCAAAATGTTACATCTCCAAATGTTACATGACTCTAATCATACCTCTAAAAAGCTTAGAAGGCTTTCAAAATAACTGAGTTCACTACTACATGTCAAAAATTTACTTTTTAAAATATTCGCCTTGTAATCCATGTTGATTTTTACTTTTTTGACTACTCAAGTAGTTTGCTCATATTTTACAATAAAATTGACTACTTCTATTGAGTGAATCACCCCCTCAATCCAATTGGTCCCTTTAAGCAAGTGAATTGATATTTCAATCCAATCGATAGAATTTTACAAGTAATCAGTTCTGAGTTCATATTCATACTTAGCCCAATTTTTTAGATTTTTCGGTGTTTTGTATTGTTTGACCGTTGTTTCATTTCTCTTCTAAAATTGGAAAAAAATACAAAGGTAGTTTCAAGGTATCACACTACTATAGATATGTGTCTCACTTATAATGTATTTTATTCCTTAGCTTACTTTATGTCTAAATAAATTCAATAGGCTTGTGATCTATATGGATGATTATTTTCTTATCTAAGATGTAATGCTTCCATTGTTTTACATGCTTAGACAATGGCTTAGATCTCTTTGTCGCTTGTTAGGTATTTTTGAACTACTTAATTAAACATATCACTATGATAGGCAAGCAGATGTCCATGCTATGTGAGAATAGTTCCTAATGTATACTATGATGGAGTAGTCATTTTCTCAAAAGGTCATTATAAATTAGGTAGGGAAGGTATATAATTTGAACATAATTTTTCCTTTAGCTTCTTAAATACTCTCGACTATGTATCTCCTCACTAGAACTTATATTTGGTACCTTTTTTGTTCACTTGGTGAAGTGTCCAAGCATGATATGAGAATTCTAGTATAAATCTTTGATAGAAATTGGGAAAACCCAAAAGTTTATGGACCTCTATCAAAGTCTTTAGGGTTGGCCAATAATCATATAAATATTCTTAGGATCAACATGGATACATTCTTTGTGAACAATATACCCTAGGTATTGATTCTTTTTCATGCAAAATAAATACAACATACAATTGTGCTTTCAAGAAGTCTAAAGTACCTATCAAATATGTTATATATGTTCCTCCTATGTCTTACTATATATGATAATGTCATATATGGATCAGGGTTATGCATAAGGGGTCAAACCTGAAATATATTTATAAAAATAAGGTGAATCAGTTTTGAAATCGAGGTGAATCATGTCCAAACTCATGTAGAAGACATGACGAATTGCCTTTATTTTTCATCAAAAATTATAAAAATAGAGCAAATAAATTGAAATATATTGCTATCACTCATTTTTCATATATTCTTATGATAAGATAATAATATTTACCAAATCCATCATTTTAGGTTACCTAGATCTAGCATCCTTTAAGGGTTTCTACACATTATCCTTACTATATTTGTACTTGTTTTTCTCTAGTATCACACTTTAGAAACTTTAGAGCTCATTTTGGAGGTCTTATGAGGGTTTTTTGAGGATTTTACCAAGTGCCAAACCTATCATAGATTGGTTTAAAGTGTAGATATCATTAATATAGGTGGTTTCAAAAAAAATGGAGTTGTAGATCAAAATTTATGTCTCCTAGAAGGTTCTTTACTGATCAGCTACTCCTTTGCAACCAATCAACTCTTCTGCCAATTGGTTGCACCTCTGTAATCAATTGACATAAGTGTTGATAGGTTTCACCCCTATAACTAACCCACACTTGTTCTAGAGGTGAAACCAATAGGGGGTCAAATGCACGAGTGTAGATAAAATACAAAAGTGCAACCGACCCATACTCGATTGCACATCTGTAGTTGAGTGTGGATTTATTGTAGGGGTACAACCTATTGACACTTATGTTGATCAGTTATAGAGGATTTACAAAGGAGTAGTTTGTATTTGATTGACTCTTTTGATGATCTTTTGCTCCTCTATAATTTATTACCTCTTCTACTAATCCACTACTCCTCTATAACTAATTGTTATTTTCTTCAATCGATCATATATTCTTCTCTCTGCATTCGATCATATCAGGTTTTTGTGTAACATTTTTTGTTTGTATAGGTCATTTTTCGATGAGAATGAATGTTTTAGTTGTATGGGTATGGTTTTCACGTTAGGCATATATTGGTGGTGTAAGAGGTAAATTTGGTAGGATAAATAAAAAAATTATAATTTCAAGGCAAAAAATATCCATGATATAGGCGGGAGTATTGGTGATTTTTTAAAAAAAGGATAAATTATTATCAATGTGGGGCAGACCGATCAAAAACAATTCAACCCAAAAATTTTGGGTGAATGGACCTGTTGGTTATCAAATCTACCTAGGAAAGGATTTTGGGTAAATGTATGCGCCCTAGACCTGGACCAACATTGAAAGGCCGAAGGGAAGAGATGCCCCTCATGCCAATCTCCGAAGAAATGCTAGCTCCTATGCTAAACTACTTTGGTGTTTTGAGATAAGGGTGCAGGAAAGAGATAAAAGGAGTTAGGGTTAGAGAAAGAAATAAAAAAGGGGTAAGGGAAGAGAGATTGATGATTCAAAGTGGGAGAGAATAGGAAGCACGATCACTAACTAACAACTTGAATAGCAATAAGGAACACCAAGAATAAACGAAAGAAACACTACATTAACCTTCCTATGTATCCTCTGGGCGAGCTCACAAGGATTCTCCTTCTCCCTTTTGTCGAAATTCAGGGTTTAGAGTAAAGACGATTAGGACAAGCGAATGTAATAGAAACCACAACCCACCAGTCAGCATAAAAGAAAACCAATATAGCATTTTTCCTCTCCTATGTATCCTTCAGGCAAGTTTCAGGGTACAGTCCCCAATCGCACACCGGATTCAGGATTTAGAGTCTCGGTGTACAAATGAAGAAAGACAAAAGAATCAAGCATAGAAGGCAGCATAAAAGAGAGAAATTAAGCCCAAAGCTATTTAGTATTAATCACAGGACATCAAGTTACAGCAACTTTCTAGCAAATAGTTCCCCCCACTTTTACATTACAATACCTAGGTTTTTATAGAGGACCCGACCCTCTGAGTCATTATTACATAGAATGGCGAAGCATACTCTTGAGATCTGAGAAGTCGGCTCCTCGCGGCCCTCATGACTGAGCTTTCAAATCCATTACCATAACTGGCAACTGTGATCGAGTCAACCGCAGAAATATGCATTGATGAGTCGTCTTGGTTTCTAGGTGCAATGCTCGAGTGGCTGCCATGCTTGCTGGGCTCTCCTTCAGAGACCGATACTTCACTTCTAATCACCAAAATGAGCAGTGAGCTTACCGGGAAAGTAAGAATGCATTTATGAGGCACTTGATCATCTCGAGAAAATACTCGGCTTGAAGCACGTGCCCATTTTGAGTCACGAAAAAGTAACATGTCGTGATATCACTACATTTCTATGTCTTCAGCTTGGTTCTTCTTCTTGCATCGCAAAAATATGACATGTCATGAAATCGTGACATTTCTATGTCTTTGCCCTCTTTTGTTGCTTTTGGCCACGAAAATGCAACATGTCGCGATATCGCGACACTTTTCCTATTTTGGTCGCGAGAATGTCGCGATATCGCGACACTTTTCCTCTTTTGGTCATGAGAATGCAACATGTCGCGATATCGTGACACTTTTTCTTTCTTGCTCTGTCTCCTTGCTTTGAGCTGCGAAAATGCAACATGTCGCAATATCACGACACTTTTCTTTCTTTCTCCTTCTTCTGGCTTCTGGCCGTGAAAATGCAACATGTCGTGATATCATGATACTTTTCCTCTTTTGGTCGCAAGAATGCAACATGTCACGATATCGCGACGCTTTTCCCTTCTTGCTCTTTCTTGTCGCTCTCAGCCACCAAAATGCAACATGTCGCGATATCGTGACACTTTTCTTTCTTGCTCTGCCTCCTTGCTTTCGGCCGTGAAAATACGACATGTCACGATTTCAGTCATGAAAATGCGACATGTCACGATATCACAACACTTTTCTTTCTTGCTCTGCCTCCTTACTTTCGGTCGTGAAAATGCGACATGTCGCGATATCGTGACACTTTTCTTTCTTGCTCTGTCACCTTGCTTTCGGCCGTGAAAATGTGACATGTCATGATATTGTGACACTTTTTCTTTCAAGCTCTACCTCCTAGCTTTCGGTTGCGAAAATGTGACATGTCGTGATATCGCGACACTTTTCTTCCTTTGGTCACGAGAATGCAACATGTCGCGATATCGTGACACTTTTCCTCTGTTAGCCGTGAAAACGCAACATGTCGTGATATCGCAACACTTTCCTTCTTATTTTGTGAGGCTATCTTCTTTGGCTTGTTCGGCAGTGAAGCTCTTCTTCTTCATTTCATGTACAAGGGGGTGGCATTGAAAGCCAAAATTGCTGCAACACTTACAAATACTTTCGAAGCAACAAAAAACACTTTACAAAGAGAATTTTTTTGATTTTTTCCTACCTCTCTATGCAATGTGACAAAATTATCAACAGGACCTTGGTCAAGGGTCCCCATATTCACTAATTTTAAATTTTAAAAATCCTAATATTCGTGAATTAGCGATGATTCGTCATTATGCATAACCCTGCTATGGATACTTTTACAAATGAGTTGATGTAGGGACATAATATGCCATCCACCATCCTCATGAATGTGGTAGGTGCATTGGTAAAGCAAAAGGTATAACCAACCACTCAAAATAGTTATTGTATTTAATATAGTATTCCATATGTTAATAGTCTCTACAGGTATTTGATGACAACCATATTTGAGATCAATTTTGGTAAACTTTTCACCATAGAGTTTATCCAACAAATCATCTATCTAAGGGAGTGGCTAGCAATTCTTCAGAGTGATTTTATTCAAAGCTATGTATTTGATACAAAATATCCACATTCTATATTTCTTTATATCTAATGCAATTGGATTACCAAAAAGTGAAGCACTTGGTCTAATGTACCCCTTCTAAATAAATTATTTCATCGCTTGTTGATTTTGTTATTTTTAATGATTGACCCATGATAAATAGGTTCATTATTTGAGAGCCAATAATTAAATTAATGAAATGCTTTATCTCATAATCTATCATAAGACTCACCAAATTTTAGAAATTAATTTCAAAATTCATTGATTTTGACAAAGATTTGAACAAATTTGTTAAAATTTGAGGCATAAATGTGCCTAATCCAAAGTCCATATTTTTTTCAATTGGTTATATGGGATTGAAATTGGCCCCACCCATATTACATCATCACCACATGGTGGTATTACAACAAATCTTGGATATTATCCATGTATCTCTTGGCAATATTATAACCTTGGCCTCCTCCTTTAATGTCAAGGAATCTAACTGGTTGAGCTAATACCACTTGATTTAATGAGTTTACACAGGTTTTTATGAGGGGTCCCGATCCCAATCTAAAGTCCATGTTAAACCCTATTTTTTTTTTCAAATTTTGTCCTACAATTTCTACACTTGTATATATACATATATAAAATTCCAAAGCTTTGAATTGGTAAATTTATAAAATATTTTGAACAGTACTTCTATGAAATTTATATGCATTTTTATATATTAAATTTTATTTCAAATTTTCTTCTTTGTTGAATATCTTTCAAATTTTAAGCTTGTCAAATTAAAACTTGAATATGAACCTTATGATACTACTCGCAATGAAGTGGTACCCTAGTTGGTGATGAATAAATCATAATACTCTACTATAATTTGGTCCATCTATTTTTTCTATGTAGATTATATGATTGGTATGGTGGTAGCAATAGTCCTCTTTGTGCTTTGTGGCTTGATTGTCAAAAGAATAAATTTTATTGTTTTGTCTATCTTATTTCATTGTTTCACATTGACTAAGTAAATAGAGGTATAAGGAGACACCTTTGGTATTCTAAAGCACTAACCTTTGACTGTGGTAATGAAACTTCAATATCTTAACTCATATACACCATCTCTCTTCAACATCAATGGTTGCCTTAGGATAATATCATAGAAAATTTTATATTTAAATGGTTTGATGACATAAGAGAGGAGATATTATTGAGCAACAAAAATATCTCTCTTGTTGCAACCATCCAACATCATAATATTTTGGATGTGGTGTGACAAGTAGATTTAAATAATTTACAATCAAAACATAAATCAAATTATTTTTACTTCCATTATCAACAATGAAAATACATTATTTTACACTTGATATATATGTGAGTGGCATAGACATTCTTCCTCTTATAACTCCTTTGGTGTAGCATATGTAATAGTGATGTTCATAGTTAGTAAAATGTCCATAATCCACTTCCCTTTATCATCATCCTATGGTTGTATAAATAGTGGTGCATTGGATGTGGAGGGTTGTGTCATATAGAACAATGTTTGAATTGCTTAACACTCCTTTGAGTATCAATTTCTCTTATTATGTACCATTTATTGGTTTTCATATTTTGGGGATTCTTAGCTTAGGGATTTTTCTTTTTCCTTTTAATTTTGGTTTTGGGGATGATCTTCTTTGTCTTTATTCTTTAAATTGTCCTTATTTTATTTCTTGGGTTGATACTTGGTATTTTGATTCTTGTTATTTGCTTCTTCACATTTCCTATTTATATTATTGTACTCATACTCCAATTTCACAGTTAATTTATATTCCTCTCCCAAGGTCTTGAATTTGAAGAGGTCCATATCCTCTTAAATGTACCATTGTAGCCCACAATAGTACTTTAGGATATAATAACTTTCTATATCTTGATCTCAACCAATGCAATAGTTTTTACCTAGTTTTATTTCCATGGAATGAAAATAATTATTATAGTTTTGAATAGACTTGTTCTTGTTTGGAATTGTTGCCATTATATTTATTAATTTTCATAGGTTTCTATAAGATAGTATTCCTTGTTTATATCATCCATGGAATCATCCCTCATGAATCTCCATTATCCTTCTTGGCCTTGTTACAATATGCTTCCCACCAATTTTGAAAATGTAATGAAGCTTTCAAGAGTGCAAAAGTGATTTTCTCACTATCAATAAATTTATTTACATACAAGTATGAAGATAACTAATCCAACCAATTTTTAGTTGCATCAATATAAATTTTCCTTACCCAGGTGTTGTAGGTGAGTTGGAGAGGAGAGGGTAATCCTCCAAGGGAGGTCTCGGGTTCAAATATCCACCCTACCAAAAAGCTGAATTGGGTATCCAAAATCCAATTGATAATGTTGGTGCGGGAAGGATAGGGTGCGACCCCCGGGTGACTTTGATGGTGTAGAACCCCTTTTTCATGGTCTCTCAGACCAAGGCGGCTTCGCAAGGTGTTTTTCGCTTAAATATATATATATATATATATATATATATATATATTTTTTTTTTTTTTTTTTTTTTTTCCTTTATAAATAGGATTATTAATTTTTTTCTACATTTTAAAAGGTATGGGAGCACTATATGGTGCTCCAATAGTCATATATTGTGTGGAAGAGGAGGCTACAGAGTTTGAAATAGAGAGTCATTGAAGATTTTGAGCAAATTGATCCATCTTTGGATTCCTCTATTTCACAAGGACTTCATTTAACAACTTGTTGAAAGGACTGACTAGCTTGGAATATTGTCTATTTTATTTACTATCTAATATTGTTTTGAATGGAAAGGGATATAATAAGCATGAATCTTGATCTAATACCCAAGTTTTGGATAGCTTGATTTTGTATTTATGCACATATATCCAAAAGAAAACTAGTGTAATACCATTGATCTAAACTCAAAGTTTCAAGCTAAGAAAAATCAACAAATAATGCAATTTAAAAACAATAGAGTATAACCAATTAGAACACAGAAATATATAAGCAAAACAACAAAATGATCTAATTTCTCAAAAAATAGAGTAAGCAAAATTAAAAAATGGTTTTATTGCTTAGAAAGTAGAGTTTAAACAAAATAGCATAATTATTTTTTCTCAAAAATAGAGTATAATGTAATTACTCTTTGAGAAGAGATATGAGGCTATAAAATTGCATTTGTTACTCATGCCATTTACAATTAGGATATATATCTCTTAATAGAAAATTTGGTGGGTTGGAATTTAATTGTATTGGATGTAGGTGACTCATATGGAATTGTGGTGGATCATCTTCCATGAGTCACAAAGTAAATCCACATACATGACTTGTCCTTTTGTGTTTTTTTCCTCTACTCATGTCTCAACATGGCTAGAGATGCATTTTGGATATAAATATCTAAAAAAAAAAATCCAATGTTTAGTTATTGTTTTGTTTTGTATTTTTTAGGGTCTATAGAGCATTTTTTCATTTAGTTGTTGGAAACCTTACATGTTACATCATTACTTGTTAATAATTTGTGTTCTCTCTCTAATATTTTCAATGCAATTTGAATAAGTCAAAATAAAGTCTCCAACACAAAGTTATACCTTGACAGGATGGGTAGGATAGGTCACATGCCTAGATCACAAACAAAATCAACATATTACTCTATAAAGAAAAATAAATCTCACATAAGCACAATACAATATAAAAGGTGCTCTTATCAAATGGCATGAGCTCAATTGATTATATTCTTTGATTTATAAAGAGACCTAAGTTCAAATCTTGCCAAGGGATACATGCATAATTGCCAAATTGTTATAATACCACTAGGTGGTCACAATGTGATATGGTTGGCTCATTTCAATATCATATAATCCATTAAAAGGATATATCAAAGATGCTCGTAGATACCAAATATTTATAATAATAAATAAATGGTTGGACTAAAAAAATATAAATACCCAAATTATAAGTTACACTAGATCAAAGTTAGAGAATTGACCTTAAGGTTAATAATATAATATTGCATTAAATAACCTATAAAAGATATATAAATATCCATAAAAATAATACATAAGTTAATGCTCATGTAAAAAATAACACCACTTATTTCAATAACATATTTGTGGATTAATGGTGCGATAATATTAAAGTGAATTATAAGTAAGCTTTAAAAAATAAAAAAATCTCATTTTTATAGTCTATCTCTCTCTTTCCATCCCACAAATTCTATTGGATCTTCTATAGATGAAATTTAAATTATTTCATTTCATTTCAAAAACATTTAAAATTGATCATCATTCAAATATATATGATATGATGAATTTATGTATTTATTATTAAGGGTTATTATTGACACTATTACGAAAAAAAAGTGGGGATGAAGACTTACCTTATAATTTTTTTATTATATTTGGTTAGTGTGAGAAACCCCTACGACCGACGATCGAGGCTAGGCATACCCATCCCACCATGACCTCTCATAAGAGAAGATTTGAGCTTATCAATAGGGAATTTTACACACAACCACATACACATGTATGCCACAGTTTGAACCTTGGACCTCTTGAAGAAAAGCCAAAACCTAAATTATTGCATTGTCCACCTAGGATAAAACTTACCTTATATTTATCAAATGGTATTAATTCAATCACTTATGTTCTTCAACTTTCAATGAGGACACCTGGGTTTCAATCTTGCCAAGTGATATATGCATTATTTCCAACCTATTATTATATTATTATTTTTGTTTGTGGAAAACACCTCAATTAGGATACCACTTTTGGGTAAGTTCTAAGGAGGCAAGGGTATCTATTCCATAAAAAATTCCCAGGACTCGCACTTGGCCTGCCCCCTTCGGTACACCCAAATAGTATACCTATAACAACAAAAATACAAACAAATAAACACAAAATCAACAAAAAAAAACAATAAATATAAATAAAAATACAAAAAATACAAAACAAACACAAAAATATAAAGATAACAAAAAACACAAAACAAACACAAAAACATAAAAACAACAAAAAATGTAAAAAACAACAAACAACAACAAAACACAAAACACACACAAAAAACCACAAAAACAACACACAAACACAACAAAAAAATACACACAAAAGAAAAGAACAAAAACACAAAACACAAACAAATAAAAACAACACAAAAAACACAAAAATAAAACAGAATAAAAATAATACAAAACAACACACACATCAAAAAACAAAAAAGGAGGAAAAAACATAATACAATTTTGGCCTTTCTAGGCCAAAAGGCTATTCATGCAAGAATCAACAAAGAAAACATAAGAATGATCAGTTTGAGAAAGGGAACTAAAATACCCTGATCGAACCAAAGAGAAGCAAAAACAAAGAAAAAAGGAACTAGGTACCTCTAGTACTAGAGCCATCCAAAGAAAGGATAGAAAGAAGAGCTTCCCTTATTTGTGAATCCCACCATTTGGGAGGGTGGTCGTAGTAAGTAAGATCACCTTTGTCCAATGCCCAATTAGCTAAGGTATTAGCACTCTTGTTTTTTTCTCTGACCACATGATTGTATTCAACTTTCAAAAATCCCATCTAGATTAATTGAATATTTTCAAAAATTCTTTTTATTCTCTAATAAACCTTATGATTCTTAGAAGGTGATATGGAATGAACACTCGAGAACAAGATGCAAGAATGAGCACGATGAAAAATTGATTTGCATTCACACCAAAAATATATTTATAGGCATGTCTACCTTTACAAAAGCGGTATTTAATGCACCAATCCGTGGGAGCATTAAATGTGATCCATGTGAATAGGGATAATATTAGGAATTAAATATTAATCCCTATCATTCCTCCCCACCCTAGAAGCATTGGGCTCCAATGCATCCAAAAGAGAGGGGAAATCATGAGCCAGTTGTGTTGAAGTGATCCACTTAGCCTGGTGAGGAAGCTCTCCATGGTGTGCAACCAGATATGAAGTGGATGAACCCTGGCAAGTGTGACGAGTCTTGATGTCGAACAGATGGTCCTCCTCCAATGGAAGCTAGAAATATGGAACAACATCGGAAGGATGACTTATGGTCGGTGGGCTCTCTAGTGTGGACTCATGATACGAATGGAGGAGATCAACATTGACAACATCATGAATACCCAAGTGTGTTGGAAGGTCCAATATGAATGCATTCTCGAACAACTATTGAATGATGGTGTAAGGCCCATAGTGGAGAGGTTTGATCTTGCTATGTGCCTTCTCTAGAAATATCTTACGATCAAGGTACAACCATACTCGATCACCAATATGAAAGGAATGTGGAACATGGTGGTGATCCATTGCCTATTTCTACTACTTTTGTGTCTACTACAGGATGTGTACAACCTTGGACTGGAGCTACTATAGGTGTTGGATGAATGACTGTGCTTTATCCTATTCTTTCTACATGTGGACTGATGGAAGAGCCAAGGGTAACTCATATGGAGCAACAGGTTGAAACCCTAGATAGACCTCAAAAGGACTATGACCTGTGGACGTATGGATGACTCTATTATATGCATGCTCAATATGAGTTAGACTGAGATCCCACTTGGTTGGTGATGCATGGTGGTAGACTCGAAGACTCTAGACAAGTGTACGATTGATGACTTTTGTTTGACCATCATACTGAGGATGAAATGTTGTGGAAAAATTAAGGGACACACCTAATAGTTTCCACAAAGACCTCTAGAAATGATCGATAAAATAGGAATCATGATCGGACACAATACTTGTGGGAAGACCAAAGGAGCACCAGATGACATCAAAGAACAATTTGGCTAAGTCTACAGTAAAACTAGTTTTTTGACATGGAATGAACTTAGCCATCTTACTAAAACGATCGACTATGACAAAGACACAATCATGTTGACGAACAATCATGGGAAAACCACTTACAAGATCCATAGATATACTTTCCCAAGGATGTGATGCAATGGGTAAAGGTATACTAAGACCAAGCCTACGGTTGGATGATTTAGACCGACTACATGGGACACATTATTTTAAGTACTTGAGAACATCTCGTTGCATGTGTGGCCAATAGAAGAATATTTGCAAATGGTGAAGGGTCTTATGTTTGCCGAAATGGCCGCCATAGAGGGTGGAATGAGCCTCTCTTAGAAGGGATGGTCTACTCTCAATAGGAACACAAAGTTTATCTAGATGGTAAAGCAACCCCTCCTTGAGATGGAAATCCTGAAAGGGACTTAAATTGGAGGAGGATGGATGTTGTAATTTTTGATAAACTATGGCAAAGTCGGGATCATTAGGATACTCAGCAAGCCAATATTGGAAGGCTAAATGAGAGGTAGTGACAATGGTTAAGGCTTTTGCAGATGGAGGACGACTGAGACAATCGGCAATAGAATTTTGACTACCCTTATTGTATTTGATGACTAAATGAAATTGTTGTAGATAGGAGGCCCATTTCATGTGGCGTGCTTCTTGGATTTTTGTTTGGGATTGAAGAAATTGCAAGGGCAAATGATCTATGTGGACAATAGTTTCTTTACCAAGAAGGTAGTGACACCAATATTTTATAGCTTGGACTAAGGCATAGAGTTCCTTATCATAAGTGGAGTAATTCTATTTTGCTATGGAAAATGACTCAGAATGATAAGCGATTGGATGGCCATTTTGTTTGAGAACAACACCAAGAGAAAATTGAGAGGCATCAATTTCTATTTCAAATGGTTGTCGAAGATCAGGAATGGCCAAGATAGGGGTGGAGCAAAGCTTATCTTTGAGAGTGGAAAAATCTTGGTTGTGGGTATTTGTCCAATGAAACATAGATTTGGCCTTAGTCAAAGAATGCAATGGAGCAGCAATGGTTGAGTACCCTGGAATGAATTTACGATAGAAGTTAGCAAGGCCAAGAAAACTTCTGAGTTCAGTGATGTTCGTGGGAGAAGGCCAATTGAGGAGAACTTCTACTTTGATAGGATCAACTTGGATACCTTTGGCATTGATTATGAATTCGAGGTATGAAATGGATGTTTGGGCAAATGAGCACTTGTTCAAGCTAGAAAACAACTGGTTCTTTTGAAGGATGGCAAGGACATTCTCAAGATGTTGTAAATGTTCAGGCCAAGTCTTGGAAAATATCAAGATATCATCAAGATAAATGATTACATATTGATCAAGACACTCATGGAAGACTTCATTCATGAGCCTCATAAATGTAGTTGGAGCATTGGTGAGGCCAAATGGCATAACCAACCATTCAAACAA
Source organism: Wollemia nobilis (assembly GCA_028583015.1). Lineage (NCBI taxonomy): Eukaryota > Viridiplantae > Streptophyta > Pinopsida > Araucariales > Araucariaceae > Wollemia > Wollemia nobilis. The sequence goes on from JAQPPZ010016867.1 coordinate 5,467,767, forward strand.
TCCCATATTTGTTTTGAAAGTTGTTTTCCATGTATCCTCTGCTTGTATTCTAACTTGATGGTAGCCACTCTTAAGATCAAGTTTGTTGAAGAATTTAGCCCCTTGTAGTTGATCTAACAAGTCATCAATTCGAGGAAGTGGATACCTATTTTTTATTGTTATTTTATTTAGTGCCCTGAAATCAATGCAGAATCTCCAAGTACCATATTTTTTTAGAACAAGCAAAATTGGTGAAGCACAAGGAGAAGTGCTTGGTTTGATGAAGCCCTTATCTAATAATTCTTGCAATTGTTTCTTTATCTCATCATACTGTAAAATGGATTGCCTGTACATTGGAACATTTGGAAGAGGTGTTGTTGGAATTATCTCAATTGTATGATTAATTGCTCTTTCTGGTGGTAATGAAGTGGGCTCTTGAAATACATTTTCATACTTATGTAATATTTTGTTCACCTATGAATTTTGTATTTGAGATTTAGGGCTGTTTTTATGTCTCTGTTCTTTTACGTGTGCTTGTTCTCGAATGAATATTAGTGCAAGGGCTTGAGCATTATTAGTGGCTTTTCGAGCTTACCTGCAAGTGAGAAGAAAATTAGATGTTTGCTTTGTTTGCTTTGTGGCTTCAATGAGATAATGCTTTTGATCCTTTTGTAATGTATATGTGTTGTTAAATGCATCATAAGTAGCCCTTCTATCATATTGGTATGGTTTCCCTAGGAGCAATCCACAACAATCCATTTGGGTGACATCACAAGTCACCTTATCCTTAAACTTGGGCCCAAATGCAAATCCAATTGTGCAAGTGTGTGTGATCCGTGAGGTGTTGTTGTTATCCTTCCACCCTAGAGAGTATGGGTGAGGATGTTTTGTTGTTGGAAGCTTAAGCTTATCGACAATGGACTTCGTGATGAGATTCTTTTGCGAGCCATTATCGATTATACAATCGACAACAAAGTTGTGAAGGAGGTGAGCTCTAGTGACAAACAAATGGTCATGGTCACCACCTTGAGAATTTTGGTTCATGAGTGTTACATTGTTCAATTGTCCTCTCAACTCCTCATACACTTCTTCATTACCAGTAGCCTTGATGGGGTTATCACTTGAGCCCTCATCATACTGTACAAACAAATTCTTCTTTCTTTGTAAGTTAGGACATTGAGTTTTGTCATGTCCTTTCTTTTTACAATAGTTACAAAACTTCTCAGTTTGAGAGAAAGAAGAAGAATAAGAAGAAGAAGAAGAGAAAGGAGTTTTAGAAGAAATAGATTGATGAGAAGTGGGGTGAATGGAAGAAGTATTAGAATATCTTCTTTGGCCCTGTTGCTCCATGGACACTTCGATGGTCATGCTTCCTGTAGAAAAATGAGTTTCCTTGTACTGTGCAATGAAATTTTCCTCTGCAAGTTGTGCAAAATTGAATGCTTCATCCAACGTATGGCAAGTAGAATATTTGATCTCCCTGTAAAGATGTGCCAGTAGACCACTCTTGAACTTTGCAATCAATACCACATCAGGATCAGGAATTGCAAGTAACACTCGGAGGTGGTTAAAGTTGTGAATAAAATCTTGGACAGATTGTCTTTTGCCTTGGCGAAGTCTTAGCCATTGATTGAGTAAATCATCCTCATAGTTGGATGGATAGAAAGAAGCCTTTAAGGCTGTGACTAGCTCCTCCCACATTGTAATTGGATTTTGGCCTTGTTGGCGGTTGGATATGAGGACCTTGGCTAGATTGGAAAGTTTGAGTTTGGCAAAGGGTACTTTTTGAGCATCAAGAGCATTTTCAAACTCAAACCAAGTCTCCATGTCAAGTATCCAACTATTTAAGACATCGGGATCTCGAGAGCCTTCATAGATTTTGACATCACATCGAACATGAGGACGTGAGGAAGAAGTTTTGAGGGATTGCATTATGGTTGCTAATTCATGTTGGTTTGTAGTGAGCTCAACAATCTTCTCATTTTATTATGCGGTGATTTCAGCCAATTTCTTGGCTATTGCCATGCTTGCGGCCATTGGTCTACTAGTTGGGGATCCAAGAGAAAAATAGAAATACAACCCTTTGTAATAGCATAAATAAGGGTATCAAATGGCTAAAAATGGAAATGAAAATGGTGTAGGTGGATATATCTTGTAAAGAGATTTCCAACGACTATAGACAAGGGTATGGTCGGACAACAATCCTTTTAAAGGCTAAATTTGGAAAATGATCTCCTGGCTAAAAAAAAAAATTGGCAACTTTAAATGGGCCTTTCCCTCCCCTATTGGCCAATGATTAGATTTCAAGGCAAGCAAAAATTAATACATTATTTTACCAATAGTTAATTAATGCATTATTATATTACCAATAGTTATTATGCTATCAATGGTCAACCGTATTTAATACTAAAACACACTCACTTTGATAGATGCTTTCGACAGATTACATCACTGCACACGAGAATAGACCTGACAACTTAGGACATCTGGTGATGTGAATTTTGATAGAATACATCATCGTTCATGAGAACAGACTTGGCAACTCAGGATAGCTAGCAACATGATGAAAATCTATGAGTTAGGCGATGCGACAAGCGACAGGGACTAGACTATGGGGTAGGAAAGTGAGCAATGTGATGGAAATCTACGGGCCAAGTGATGCAACAAGTGATAGGGACTGGAATACAGGGTATGAAATTATGTGATAGATGACAATACAAGCGAGTGGGACATACGTATGGGAAATACCGAATACAGGGACACATGGTTAGATATTTGGGTAGCTTCTACAAGGGATTCGTGGCCAATGGGGATGGGAAAGGTAGCTAGTTTAAGTTGGATACCAACGTAGGTGATTTGCGGCAATTAAAAACATTTTGACATGTCCCTTCTTCATGAATGTGGGATAAATATCCTCAATAAAGTAAACAAAAAAGAACATGCCCCCCGTCATTGATGACAACCTGCTAGAAAGTCTATCAATGCTAGGAAATTATTTATCCATATTAGAAAATAACAAATTTTATTTATCAAAAAGCTCGCTCTCTATCAAAAAATATAGGAATTTGGCCACAGTCAGTAGAAAATGCCATTTTAAGGTGAAATAATTCTTCTGATTAACATATCAATCGTTCGTTGCATTGCACAGTCTTACACTTGTAATCACATTGTCGATGATGACTACCCTTACCAAAAATAATGACCACGACGTCGAAAATTGTATTTGAGCCATCAAAACTGATGGAAGATGTTGGACGTCCACCAAATACCTCTGATTCGTGATGACACTCATAAATCCAGATCTGACTGGTAACAAAGACCTGCAACTAAAATTATGCAAAAATAATTTGTGGTTTGACATCGTCTTAGAGGTTGAGATTGGATGGAACTAGATCAGACAATAGAGGTAACATATCAACGTCTAGAACAACATCATGAAGAGGGATAGGCAGATTATGTAGTGTAAAAGGCACGATGACGGTAGTAGATATGGCAGCTGGTTCTTCAACTACAATGTCTAGAAGGGTTGGATCTGCATCAGGAGCTTCCAAGGAGCTTGGATCCGCAATAAGAGCAACTGAAGCCACATCATCTAATGGAAATATGTTGGGTATTTCACCCAAATATCTTGGTTTGAATCCAGGTGTGGCTACAACTTATTTTTTTGGATCAGGGGTGGAATCCTGATCTTCTTCAATGAGATCTTTGGTAGGAATGAGATCATCAATAGTAGGTTCTTCGGCAACAGTAGTGAGGATTTTAGCTATCAATTGTTGAACATTGGTAGCTATTACTACTTGAAATTATTGAAGTGCAGCCATTTTTGTACAAAGTTGTTGAAATTTAATGGTGATGTCATCAAGCGAAATGGTCGACATTATGAATGATGGTCACGAACGGAGTTTACGTCAATAAATGACAAATCCAAGATGAATGCTCAAATCAAGAGTTGAGGTTCATGAGTCAGAGGGACCCAAGTTGAGAGTTTTCAATATCATAAGTGCATGAAGATGTCTACAAAAAAATAAATAATGTTCACCCAATGCCAAGATCCGTTGGTGGTTTTCTCGTTCCTCTTTTGAACTAGACTGGCCTAGAGGAAGAGGATACTCACCTATCCAACGCTTGGCTCTGATACCAATGATGTGGGAAACACTCTTAATAGACAACACAAAATGGCACAAATGAAAACTTACATTGCATTAATCCAAAAATATATTTATAGGCATGTTTGCCTTTATAATCGACATTTAATACGCATGATCCGTGTAAGTATTAAATGCAATACTAATCCCTATCAGAAGAAGACTTTAACAAATTAATCATGACTTGAGATTTGAATTCAACCAACACTTTTTTCCATTTGACCTTAGTAGCCTCTCGAAGGCATCTAAGGATAGCCTCTCGAAAGCATCTAAGGATACCATACCCCTCAACAAGGTTATTGGAAACGATACCCAGATTCTCAATAAAAGTGAATACCAAGGAACCATTTAAAAGTCTACCAATTTCTCCTGCACTAGTTTTTCTAGGGTTCTCCCTAGAGACTCCATCAATATTGACTTTTCCAAAATCCTTAGGAGGAGGCTACCAATTTCTTTTTCTATCCATATTTTGATTACTCACATTCCCTTTAAGTTGGTTTCCCTTAAAAGAGTTAATCTTCAATATTTGCATCACTTGATCCCATGTTTGGTGGGAGTTCTAGGGGGATTTAAGGAGTTGTTGAATTGATTCAACTAAATTAGCAATGGTATTTTGCTAGATATAGTGAATTTCCTTCCTTTATTGATTGAAAATTTGTTTCTTTATTTATTTTTAGATATTCCAAGGTAGGATGGTAGAACCCATCCAAACTAATTGCTTAATAAAGTTATCAACACCCTCCCGATTAGACCAATCCCTCCACAGTTGTTCAAAAGTAAAAAAAAAATGGATCATTGTAAGACAAGATAATCATTATCCCACATATATCAGAGGCTAAGGTACACTCAATAAAAATATGGTTGAGAGTATCCACATTCTCTACACACATTTTGCATCTAAATGGGCCATGAAAACCATGTTTCATAAGTTGCTCACCGGTAAACACCCTATGATGCAATAAAAGCCATGTAAAGAATTTCACCTTAGGCCAAATATTTTGATCCCACAATTGAATAAATATTTCATATGATTGGTTGGTATTATTATGGAATAAGTTCAAATAACCTTGAGCAACCGAATACTCACCCTTAGTAGTGTTGTTCCATCAAAAATAGTCTTTATCATGGGACCAAGAGAGAGATCGCATATGAAGGATGCTTTGGATATCTTTTATTTGAATTTCTAAAATTTGAATAGACTAGTCCTCAATAGGAATCCAATATCTACCAGCATCCAAATTACCAGTATGGCATCAATAGTAATTAGCAACCTTTATCCAGTTAGCTCGATGAAGCTCCTCCATCCAAGGCGTCCAATCAAGAAACTGAGTTATCAAAGACTAGCAACCATGCCAAGAATCTATCCAAAAATTTACCTATTGACCATTATGAATGATCAAAAATAACTTTTTCTTAATGAAATATTCACCAATCTTAAGAACCGCTAAAATGGGAGAACCTTTGGTAGGCAATTGATAGTGAACAAGGTCTTTAGGACTTTTTTTCTTAGCATATTTAGCACGAATATTCTTGGCCCAAAGAGCATTGAGTTTATGCCAAATCCTCCAATATAGTTTAGTAGCTAAATCCTTATTGTTATTAATAGCATACCAAAAACCTAATCCCCCGTCATTCTTGGGAAGGCATAAAGTATCCCATTTCACCAAGGCCCATTTTATTTTCTCCTTAGTACCACTCCAGAGGAACCGATGATTGATTTGATCTAATTCTTGAAGAACAATCTTTGGGATATTCAACACAGTAGAAACATAAATAGGTATGGCTTGAAGGATTGATTTTACCAAGGTAATTCTACCCCCAAATGAAAGCTACCTATTGGTCCATTTTCCAATTTTCTTCTTAACCCTATCCAACAACCAGTTATATTCTTTATTTATTTCTTTGAATATTGATAGGAATGCCTAAATAAGTGATTGGAAGGGAGGTCTTATTATATATTAATTTATCTAATACCAATTCTTTTCTAGGAGAGCAGTAAAAGAAAATGACTTTAGATTTGTCTTCATCAATTAATTATCTGATAGCATTAGAAAAATAGTTGATGATTTGCTTAATTTTAGAAGCTTCCTTAACTGTAGCTTTACCTAACAGAGTAGATTCATAAAAAAATTAAATATTATAAATAGGCCTAGCTCCACAAGCAATAGTAACTCCCTCAAGGGTTCTATTTTCTCTATTTTTGGTTATATTTGTGCCCAAGAATTCAACAAGAATGATGAATAAATAAGGTGAGAGAAGGTCACCTTTCCTAATACCTCTAGAAGTAGGGGATATTTGAGAAGGCCTGCCATTTATAAGAACGGAGTAGGACACCAAAGATATACATCCCATAATCCAGTCCATCCAATCCTGAGAGAAGCCATATTGCCTTAAAACTTTGATAAGGAAGTGCCAATCCACTCTATCATAAGATTTAGGTAAGTCTCAATGAATGATATATGGAGATTTTTGCATTTCCATGGAATGGATGGCTTCCTAATCAAGAACTATCTCATCCACTATTTTATGCCCTTCCATATAACCCCCTTATTCAGGGGAAATAAGCTTATGTGAAATAGGCTTCAGCCTTTCCACCATGATCTTTGTAATGATTTTGAGAAGAACATTACATAAAGTTATAGGTCTAAAAGCTGAGATATGATTTACCTCTTGAGATTTTGGGACAAGAGCTATATAATTTTTATTGATAACCTTCAAAATTTCTTTGGCTTTCCTGGCTTCTTCCACCACCTCTAATAAATCAACATGAATGATATCCCAAAAATCTTGATAGAACTCAATAGGAAAACCATCAAGACTTGGGGTTTTTCCTTTTTACATTTTAAAAACCATATTTTGAAGCTCATTAATAGTAACTGGAGTAGTAAAAATAGAGTTCTCCTCAAAAGTGATAAGATTAGGGATGGCTTGAAAAATATTCTATTGAGAAGCTAAGTCAAGAAGTGCAATAGCAAATAGATTGGAAAATTAATTTAATACAACATAATTCATGCCATCCCAAGTGTAGAAAACATCTCCAAAATTATATTTCAAGGAAGAAATAAAATTGTGAGATCTTCGAGCTAGAAGATATTTTTGGAAGAAATTTGTGTTTCAATATCCTTCTTTGAGCCATTGGATCCTAGATTTTTGCTTCCATAAAAGTTCTCTTTTTTCCTATTCCTCTAACTGAGCAATGAGTCTAATTTCATTTGTACTTCTACTCTCTTTGAGGCCATCTAAATAGGTTTTCTTATTCAAATTTTAAATCTAAGCAATAACTTCATGTTTTTTTTCGAACATCTCCAAACTTATTCCAGTTCTGAATCTTTATTTTGGATTTAATGTATTGTAATATTTTGGTAAAACAAAACTTCTTAGTCACATACCTTGATTTACCTTTCTTTCACCATTGCTAGACTCGGGGTCTGAAGGAACTATCTCTAAGCAACGTTAACTAAAATTGAAAGGCAAGAAACTCACATTGGTTTTCCAAATTTCCATCATGATTGGCCATTTATTTGAAACCACATTGTTGAGAGTCTTCACCTTAGGAATGTGACCATGGATTAATAAATTGTCAGAAAACAAGAACCTATCCAATCTCTTCATAATATAAGCTAAGCCTTGCCTTCTGTTAGACCAAGTCATAAGGCCATTATCTGGTTGGATGTCCAAAATATAAATGTTTGCAATATATTCACTCATGAGGTCAGTGCTTTTGTCCAAATTTCTATTTCCCCCTATTTTTTCATCCAAATAGAGGATGGTATTAAAATATCCTCTGATTAAGATCCAAGCTTTAGGAAAATGAGAGATAATATAAGTTATATCCTTCCATTATCTTATCTTTTCCTCCAAAGTAGTCGGAGCATAAATAGTTATGCAAAGCATAATTTGGTTAGAATGTCTACTTTGAATAGCTATAGCCAAAATACCAACCATATGGTAAATAACAACCTCTTTTGGGTCCCAAAGGTAAGCAATGCCACCAGAATTTCCCTGGGAATTGAGGGAAGCAACTTTTCCAACTAGCTAGATTTTACTAGCAATTGAATTCATTTCCTCTATTGAAATATTTGTTTCTTGAAGGAAAACAAGATGTGGATGGTTTATCTGAATCATTCTTCTAATTTCATTTTATTTTGAAAGACTCCCTTTGAGTCCTCTAATATTCTAAGTGATGATCTTCATTAATACCAGGGCTAAAAAAATTGGTAAGGGCAATAATCTTACCTTCCTCTACAAGCTTTTCACCTTCTTTTACCATATGATATTGATTGGTCTTATGACCTACATTTTGGCTAGAATTTATATTTAGTTTTTTTTCCCTATTTCTTGACTTACCCCAATTGAATTTGGGATGGCTTCTAACCTCAAAGATTGCATGTATAAAGCCAAGTGTTACTAGAAGGTTCAACATAGTCTATCTTAGGACCTGTATTATTTGAACTCTCAACATTTAAAATATTATTTTTCTTTGTGTATATTTCCTCCTTTATTTCTTGTTGAAAACCTTTGATTTTTTGGTTTGTCTCTCCTTCCTTGCATCTTTAGATTGTGTTTCTAAGATTTTTATCTCCATTATTTCCTCTTACTCACCTGGGACATCATTTGTGGAAAGAGTTTCAAACATATTAGCTAATAACTTCAATTGATCCTTCATAATTGGTTTTTTTTAGTGTTCTTCTTAGATATTTGGAAACTTGCTAAGTTTATATCTTCTGCTTTTGATCTAGAATTTTATTTGGGCAGACACTAGCCAAATGACCATATTCATGGTAAATTCGACAATGAAAAGGAATGTTCTCATAGTTCACCACTTGCTCCCAAGTGTCCTTCCCAAATTGTAATGAAATATTTTTAGATAGGGGTTTGTCAAAATACATTAAAACACAAATATAAGCATAAATAACATGTTCAAATTTTTTAGTACAATCAACGGTCATCATAAAAGTTCCCAAAGAGTTTCCAATTGAAGAAAAAATAGTCGGATTCCAAAATTCAATTGGGAGGTCAAATATTCTAACCCATACAAGACCTATAGAAGGCATCTCTTCTTTGGATTTAAATTTAGTATGCCAAGGCTTCATGAAAAACCCTGTCCTTCCAAAGAACTAGGGACCCCTTGAAATATTTTCTCTCTATCTTCATTATTAGCAAATAAAACAAGAAAATAACCATTTGGATAAATAGAGATTTGTAACTCACATTTTTTTTTCCATTTTTTTTTCAGCCCAAACTTTGAAAGTAGATAAGCTCGAACAAAAATCTAAGAAACGACAAATTAGGTTTTTTTTTCCAAATCTTCTATGCCAATCTGAATGATGCCCATATCTATCTTAACAATCAGAGTTCCATCAGCTACCCTAAGACATCCCAACTCAATTTTCCTAGGATCAATATTAGGCATTCTCAAAGGTTTACGAGAAACCCTAAGATTAATGTTAGCATTAGGTTGAGGTTGTCCACCACAGAGGACATTCCTAAAATTCATTTTTAGGATCGAGTCTTTGAAATCCTTGTCCTTGAAAGGGGTTACCATAGTGGATTTGTTTTGGGAGTGCTCCTTAGCACTAGATTCATTTGAGATATGAACCATTTTTATCAGCTACTTGAAAATTGTTTCAAGATCTCTTTAATCCATGCCTTGGACATTGACAAAAGGTGTGATTTTTACTTCTTTTTTATGTAGAAAATTGGAAGTCATTGTTAACCAAGTTTACATCATGAATATTTATTGAAATACATATTTCTAACCCATATTGGATCCCCTGTAACATATCCCACTAAAATCTTGAGCAAAAACCACAAAAATGTTGGTCGCTAGGGCCCAAAGGCCTTGAAAAACAACCTCCAGAGATACTTGCACTCAACACAGATGAAACCCTTGCATAGTCATCCGCTTCCCATATTATCAAACTATTATAATATCACTATGCAGTCATGATCATAATTATCAAAGTATTATGTTTAATTTGTGGCTTTGTGAAGGATTAGGGCATTTTTTAAAAATATCTCATCTTTTAGGAGCCATTTCTTTGTGAAGGGTTACTCAATTCAATTGATTATTGGACCAACTTGTGCATAATTTGAATATATTTAAAATGAGTTTTCATATGAAGTAATCTAAGAAATATTTATGGATATACAACCTTGTGAAGTCAACCATCCAAAATAAGGGCAGTGACTATTGTTGAAGTTGAAAAAAATAAAATTGCAAATATTTTTCAGTTAGGGTTCGAATGATGGGAAGAGCAATGAAGGGCTAGGACTTAAATGAGGTAATATATTCTATCTAGACATAGAATTTTTCAACTAATTTTTTTCCTTCACTATCTTAGAAATTTTGCATGTAAATTATTATACTTTTTTTATCAAATATTATATTTGATATAGGACATTTTGATAAATTTTAATAGATTTTGAGTTTTAGATTTCTTTCTATGAATAAATTTATATTTAAATCCTTAGAATAATATCTAGTGATAGAGGTTAGTAAGCACACCTTAGAGATATCCTCGTTGCTTCAAGATAGGGCGGTTTTTGGTAAATTTAATGGGTATTGGCCAGGGGCTTCAACCTTGAGAAAATAGATTGATAGGAGTTGGAAGTCTCCAGGAGTGATTCTATCCTTTCTTTCTAAAGGTTTATTCCTAGCAATTATTTGTTCTATGGAAGAAAGAGAAAAAATCTTAAAAGGGGATCCTTGGTTTATGGGAAGAGTTGGACTCTTTCTTACCCGCTGGAATGAAGTCTTTTCACCTGAATATAAATATATCACTAGTACGAGTCTGGGTTAGGATGTTTGGGTTACCCATTGAATTTTAAGAAATAGATACCTTCAAGGCAATAGACAAAATTCTAGGAGAACTCCTTAAGGTTTCAGATACTACGAAAGATAGATTCTTGGCTATTTATGCTCAAATATTGGTCATGATTGATATAAGTAAAGTTTTACCATAATCAATCATTCTTAAGCATGAATATAAGATGTGGATCCAAACCATATATTATGAAAACATATCTTTTAGATGTAGAATATGTCATGTGGGGCATATTGAGATATCATGCCCTAAGAAGAGCCCAAAAAAATCATATGTAGAAAATTGCAAAAAAACTTACAAATAGTTATGGATGAAGATGGTTTTCAACTTCCAAAAAATAGATCTAAAAAAATGAAAGAAAATAAACAGTGGATACCAGTAAGGAAGGATATTGGAATAAATACCAACTCTTTTGAGGCTTTAGACTATGAAGAAAAAGTAGATCAAAAATTAGAGGACATAGTACAACAGGTTCAACATATTAACAAGGAACCGTCTATTTAGTATGATCTTGATTTAAGAAATAACATTCTCAATAAACCTAAGGAATGTGTCTCATCAAAGTTTGAAGACTCTCTTGAAGTACCATGCATCATTCTAGAGAAAAAATTGGTAAATAAAATGTAGTTTTAAAAATCAATACCTCTACCAGTAATAAGGAAATACCATACAATGAGGAGGATAAGTCAAAATATTTTGTAGTAGAGCTAGGAGAGGATAAATATGATGAAAAAGTGAAATAATATTGAGGAATATAATAATAATACCTACTCCTGACATAGGCAAAGGCAAAAAGAGGAGAATCCTCAAATTATCAAGCAAGAGAAAACATATATAAAGGAACTCAAACTAAGTTGGTTCATGCCATGGGAGGCTATATCCCATGGGATTTCCTAATCTACTTCCCTGCTTCCCTCTCCCCTGGTTCTATCCCAGTTCCTTGGAACTTCCCAAATACTTATCTCTTGGTTTATTGTGGTTGCAGACGATATCCTTGGGGTGGGAGGTCACTTTTCCACTTGTATGCCCCTTTACCAACCTGATTTATGGTTTCCTGCATGTACCTCTATCCTGGTACATCCCTAGGACCCTCCCTGAGTTTTTGATTGTGATTTAGGGATTCTTTCCCCTTTTACTATCAGGTTTCCCAGTGTTGTTGCAGGTTTTCTACTTGGTGTTGATTTCAGAGGTTCTTCGATTGTGGTGCATCATGGATTTTGGAGTGGGGCTTGGCTCCACCCTTGTGCTTCTTGAGAGGCTTTTACCACATCCTTATGGTCTAGGAGGACCACATGCCTTTCTTTTTTTAGTGAATATTCTCTTTGGGTTTCATATATTTGGTCCACTTGGTGGTTTCTCAGTGTTTTTTCTAGCTTGGGAAGGGACCTCTACTTTTCTTGTTGGTGAGATCCCATCGGTTTTCCTAATATGGTTTTCAAAAATCATTCAATGGTAGATTTGTAGGTTTCTTAAGATTTTTGGTTACATATTTTGGTCTTGGGGTAGGACCTGTGTTTATTTCCTATAGTTTGTTAACCTTGTGGCTCCTTCAGTTTGGGTTCCTTGGGACATTCCCACCCCCCTTCCCGTGGCTTGCGGTTCTGCTTCTATAGCATCCTCTGGTTCTTCTAGCTTCCTCATAGTTCAACCTCGTGTGCAAGGGGATTTCATGGCCTGTGGATATCCTCAAATTTGTTGTTCCATTTTCTAGGATCTTTGCAAGATGTTGCTTCCTGGACTACCTTCTCGGGATGTCCCTTGGTAGGATCCTAATTTATTCCTTAGCTTTCAGTAGTTCTCACTCTTCTAGAGTGATTTATGGTTTCTTTGGCTGGGATCCTAGATTTCCTATGTCCTTGCATTTATCCTAGACCTCCTTGGGCAGGATGGCTCTTCCTGGTGTTTCTAGTGGGTTCCTCTAGTCCATCTGCCTTCTCAGGGTGGTTTGTTTTTCTAGAAATTTTGTATTCCGGTTTTTCTTTTGCGAGATACCAATTTTTAGTTTTTCCTTGGGTGGGATATTTCAAATTATACTTTTCCTACCTAGGCAGGATTTTTCAAATTTCCTTCTTATGATGGCATTTCTAAATTTCTTGCTTTGGGCGAGATTTTTTAAAATTTTCCTATTTTAATTTTCCTACTTGGGTAGGATTCTCTTTTTTTCTTGCTTTAGGCAAGATTTTAATGTGCTTTTTCTTTGGCATTTTGTTTGGCCTGGTGACTTGTCGTAAGAAGGTTTTGAGGCCCCTTTCAAAATCCACTTTTAATAAAAAATTTACCTACCAAAAAAAAAACTTCTCTTTACCAAACAACAAAATGATATTGGTAATACGCAAGCAACATTAATAGCCCCTAATGAGACATGATTATCATCTCATGGAATATAAGGGGTGCTAATACCCCCTCAAAGAAAAGGTGTATTAGGGACCTATATTTAAGTAATAAGCCTAATATTCTTTATATCCAAGAAACTAAAATGACAAAAGAAGAAGTTTCAAAAACTATGAAAGCAATATGGGCAAGATGTGAATGGGATGCTATAGATTCTGAAGGAGTGATAGGGGGAATTCTAACTTGTTGGAATCCTTCTAGAACCTCCTATATTTTTTTGGTATAAGGTAGAGGTGGTTATAAGGTCCACAAACCTTTTACAAAGTCAAAATGGGATGGTTCTAGCATCAAGCCCGTATAATCAAAATACAAAATGGATCTTTCTAAGACTCACATTAAGCCATACTTAGAGTCCACGGTCCTATACTTGTCGCTTGACTATTCGGGATAAAACAAAAACCAAACAACACCTAGCACTTACTAACACTAGGTTGCTTGTCTTGTACACTTGTCACCTCCCAGGCCCCGACAAATGGGATGCCTTTTACTGCCTAATTCCATCCGTCGGATTACTCATCATCAGCCCCTCCGATCTCCTGATGCTCTAACGGGTTTGATCTTAGCTCTTCTCTAGCGACCAACACCAATAGTTCTTGAGGGAAGTTATCCTTCCAAATTTGCATCTCCCCAACGAAGCGCAATATTTGCCATTAGATCCGCCGCTTGGTTCCCTTCTCTGAAGGTGTGTTGGATTCGGGCATTAACCAAATGAGATTTATGAATCTTTGCTTCTAGGATAAGCTCCAATATGGTCCAGTTGGGGTCTTTATCCTCCTTAATTGCCTTGATTATATTAAGCGAATCCCCTTCAAAGATAACTTCCTTATAACCCTCAAGTCTGGCAATTCTCATTGCTGCATGCAGGCTCGGGCTTCTGCAAAATGATTTGTTTGAGTTCCCAAAGGCTCTGCAAAGGCAAGGACCACTTTTCCTTCCTCATTTCTCAAAACTCCTCCTGCTCCTGCAGCCCCGAAATTTCCTTTAGCTGCCCCATCAAAATTAAACTTAACCCACTTTTGTGTGGGGGGTATCCACTTGACACCATCCCGTGGGTTGGTTGTAATGTCTAGGTCTGGAAGTTCCTCTCCCCAGTTCCGTAAAATCCTCCTTTCCCTTAGAGACATGGTCTCATTTTTGAAGAAGAAAGTTTTCCAGTTTTCTTTCAAAGCTACGATTATTTTATTACCACATAACACGGGATCTTTCTTACGTCCTTTAAATACTCTCTTATTTCTCTCATTCCATATCCCCCATAAAAAATGGGGTAGGTCGAGCTTCGAGCCAAGTCAAAAGCTTTGCCGGAAGGGGAAGCCCATTGTATGCGAAAGTCAGACATGCTATTTGGACGGACCCAATCTATATGAAATTTGGACGGGATCATTTGGAAGAGTCGTACAAGAAAAATCACAAGTTAGAAATATATGACTTACAGATTCTATTGCTTTCTCACACAAGATACATCGATTGATGAATTGGAAACCTCTCCTTTGCAGATTATCTGTTGTCAGGATCTTATTTTGAGCGCCAACCAAAAGAAGAAAGCTATTTTTGGGGTTAAATTATTTAACCAAATAACGGAAGTCGGAGTCCGACCATTGAATCCTGAGTGGATTAACTTATAGGCGATTTTTATTGAATAGATCCCACTTGTAGTTTTGCCCCAAATCGCCTTGTCTCTTCCTCCCCGAGGAATGATCGGGAACACCCTTAAAGCATCATTGAGTTTGGTTAGGGCCACCTTCTCTTGCTACGACAGATTATGAGCTGTGATTTTCTTCCAAGAAGAAGTTTCTGTGCTACGACAATAAAATCCCCTACTTTTCCTCCCATTTCCTTCGAAAGTTTATGTTGGAGGACACGAAGGTCTAAGTTATCTTTCGGAGGGGCCTCTTCCAACCACGGGTCTTTCCAAAAGTCCACTTGTCTTCCATTACCAATTCTCCATCCGATGCCTTTCCGACTACCTCCCGACATTCGAGCAAACAATTCCAAAAATAGGATCCTCTAGGAAGATTATCGACTTTCAGGAAGTCCGATTATTTCGATATATTTTGCCTTAAGAAGTTTTACCCATCCCAATTGATCATTATTGATAAATCTCCATACTGTTTGCCAATCGGAGCTTGATTCATTTCTTTCATTCTCTTTAACCCCGAGGCCCCCACGATCCTTGCTTGCACACACCGATTCCATGCTACCAACGAAATTCTCTTTCTCTCCTCTGAACTTGACCACAAGAAGTTGCGTTGAATAGCTCCAATGTAGCTCGGACCTTTGCGGGCATTCTAAATAGAGACATGCAGTAAATTGGAATGCTCTGTAAAGTAGTTTGAACTAATAAGGCTTTTCCTACGGAGCTGAGAAGGCTGCCCTTCCACCCTGCTAACTTTTTGGAGATCCTGTCAATGATCGAGTTCCACAAAGTAGCCTTCATTCTTCCTTCGAACATAGGCATGCCTAGATAAGTTCTTTGGTAGAAGCTCCTTTCCACAACCGAAGAGGTTAGCTATTCTTTCCTCCCTCCCACCGGGCGTTTTAAAGAAATAGATGCTACTCTTCTTATAGTTTATGTACTGTCCTGCTTCTGTCTCATACTTGGTTAGAATTCTCTTCAACTTCCTAGCTTGAGGCACCGAGGCTTTGGACACAATGATTGTATCATCCACAAACTGTTGGTGAGACACTGGCCCTGCTGTTGAGGCTGGTTTAAAACCTTCCAATTGACCATCTGCCACCACTGCTGAAATGTTCCTACCCAATGCTTCCGCTAAAATAATAAACAAGTATGGAGACAAAGGATCTCCTTGTCGCAACCCCCTTTCACTCTTAAAGTAACCGGAGGGTGACCCATTCACCATGACGAGAAAATCTTGTAGTAGAGATACAACTAAAAATCAACTTAATCCATTGGGAACAGAAACCAAACTTACCCAAAATCTTGGTGAGGAACCGCCATGAGACCCGGTCGTAGGCTTTATTCATATCAAGCTTTAGTAACATACACGCTTCCTTACTAGTCACCATTGAATGAATAACCTCATGAATTGTGATGATACCATCCAATATTTGTCGCCCTTTCACAAAGCCACCTTGGTTCATATCAATGATGAAAGGAAGGATAACCTTCGACCTATTGGCGATTGTTTTTGTGAGAATCTTCATCGAGTGTTACATAAGCGATAGGGCGAAACTGGAAAATTCCATTGCTCCCACTAGTTTAGGGATGAGGACTAAAAAAGTAGCATTAACTCCTTATGGGATTTCCATGTCCTTTTGAGCCTCAATTATAGCTTCCACTACATCATTGCCTAGGATATCCCAAAACTTCGGAAGAAAGGCTGCGGGGAAGCCATCCGGTCTTGGGGAGCTGTTACCATCCATGTCAAAAATCACCTTCTTGATTTCCTCCTTTGTGAAAGGACTAAGTAAGAATCCATTAAGATTATCGATTCTGAGGGGTGGAATGGCTGCCAGCAGAGAGTCCTCTTCTTCAATAGTCGGATTTACATCTTCTAGCAACGATTTAAAGTACTCAACCGCTTCCCTCCTTATGTCTTCCATATCTTTGGTGTTAGACCCATCGGCCATCTTGATCTCCTTAATTTTGTTAGTACTCCTGTGGCGAAGAGTAGAGACATGGAAGAACTTTGTATTTCGGTCACCCTCCTTTAACCAACGCGGTCTGGATTTCTGCCTCCAAAAGGTTTCTTCAAATCCTAGCATCGTGTGGTATTCGGCTAACGGCTCCCTCTCCTGGTTTCTCGGATCCTCCGTAAGTTGCTCGACTTCGACTTCTCCTGTAGTTCATTGATCTTGTCTTTTAGTTACTGCCTTTTTAACAAAAATATTGCCAAAGGAAGTTTTGTTCCACTCTCTAATGTTAGCCTTCACATTCCTTAGTTTACATGCCACTTGGGCCAGTTTTGAACCATTATACTTTTTGTCCCACCATTGGGCAACCAGATCCTTGAGATCCTGATGTTGGAACCACATAAGTTCGAATCGAAAGGGTTTGATGTATCTTTTCTTAGAGTCCTCCCCTGTTTCCCACAGAATTGGGTTGTGATCAGACCCGATTCTTGGGAGTGTCGTTAATGAAGAGTCCCCAAACCTCTCCAGGCATTCTTGAGAAAGAAGAAACCTATCTAATCTTATCTGAATTTGGTTTTCCTTCAATCTTTTGTTAGACCATGTATAGGAGAATCTACGCAGGTCCACATCCATCAGCTCATGTTGCTCAACAAAATCTCTAAACTCGTAGATATCGGCAGTTATTCTTTGAGAGCCCCCCAATTTATCTACGGGATTAAGGTAGCAATTGAAATCCCCCGCCACAATCCAAGGGTAGTTGGGGACCGTCTCCCTCAATTCAGCTAGGTGACTCCAAAGAACCCTTCTCGGTCCACTGTCTAAGCTGGAGCATATACATTCGTTAAGATCCACTCTTCTGCGTGGTTTTATCCACACATAAGAGACAAATAAACCAACTAGACATCAGAATCACTCTACTATCAATCACATTTTTGTTCCACATAACCGAGTAACCCTCCTGTTGTTCCGGTGGCCTCTTGGCCTACTACTTCGACTTCTCGCCAAGTCCTATTCTTAAAAGGAATAACTCTACTCTCCTCCATTTTAGTTTCTTGCGGTAAAATCATATCCGGTTTGTGTTCTTGTCTAAGAGCATACAAAGCTCTTATTTTTGCGGGATTACTCCCACGAATATTCCATGAAAGAATCTTCATTTATGGGCTTTGGATCCTCGAGCCTTCGCCCCAAAGAGCAATACTGCTTGAGTGCCATCAGCCACTCCTCGCTCTGCTTCTTTTTGCCTTAAGGCAGCATTGCTAGGTTTCCCTCTTCCTACCGAACCATATCCCCATACATCCGCTCTAGGTTGAAGTTCCTTGGGATTCACTTGGCTTCTAGTAACCATCTTGGGTAGGTCAGTCTTGGTCTTTGGGGTAACAATCTGGCTTTCCAGGTTAAGCTGGTCTTTTTGACAGTGGAGATGATTCCGTGCTCTTAGCTTCTTGATTAGTAGATTCTTTTTTCCCTGCTTTGGGGTTACACTGATCTTGGTGGTTCACCTCTTCCTCCTGAGTATCCTTGCCTGTATTATTAGTTTCCTGCTCCTTCCTCCGATTTTTCTCCTCTAAATCCTTCTCTTGAGTCTCCTCTACCTCAGATTCCACTTCTTGGCTGTCCATCTGATCTCCCTTCAAATGATTTAATGCATCAAAGCTGTTCTCCATTGGGATGTTGATCTCCTTGGAATTTCTTCCCATAAATTCCTCTCGAGTACATGGGACCACTTCCACCGAGCCTCCATAGGCCTCCCGTATCACCCAATCAAACTTACTTGCCCCGGGGCGTTGATCTATGGGGTTCTTTCCTTTGTGATTTGGCTCCGAGGCTTGCTTGTATCATCTTAGGAGCGAGGTTGAGCTTGAGGGTTCCCATCAAAGGGACCGGCTCCCCTGTGAGAGGGTTTTGGGGCATAGGAATTTTTGGGAGGAGGGTTAAAACGTTGCCTCTTGCTTACAATAGGGCGAACGGGGTCTACGATATTCGGATTTCGAGCTCCACGTCCTTGAGGCCCAGGTTGGGTAGGAATGGAGATCTGCGGGGGAGGGATATTATTCTGGGTTTGAGGATCAGTATTTTGGAGTGGGGGTTGGTTCTTGGAAATGCAGTGGATACCCTGGTGCCCTACCTTCCCACAAACACTACACTTAAAAGACATATTTTCATATTCAAAGACACGAGTATGAAGGCCAAACATAGACGACAAAATAATGGATTTAGGGAGCTCTTTACTCAGGTCCGCCAACACACACATGCGAGCAGACGGGAGTCTTGTTTTGCTCAAGGTTGCGGGATCAATAGCTATTAGTTCTCCAATCTCCGTAGCTATCCCGGCCAAGATTTGTTCGTTCCAGAAAAGCGGAGGTAATCCTGGCATCTTAACCCAAATAGGAGCCAAATCCAGCTCCTGAGTGCGGGGGTTGAAATCGGGGGACCAACGCTTTAGATACAAGCCCCTTTTCCCAAAAAACCAAGGACCTCCTTGGAGAGT
The DNA here is from genome assembly GCA_028583015.1 of Wollemia nobilis. Classification (NCBI taxonomy): domain Eukaryota; kingdom Viridiplantae; phylum Streptophyta; class Pinopsida; order Araucariales; family Araucariaceae; genus Wollemia; species Wollemia nobilis. The sequence continues at coordinate 5,487,188 of JAQPPZ010016867.1, forward strand.
CCTTTCCATGTCCTGTTCACATTGAAATGTCACCAAAAGAAAACTCTTGGGTAAAGCCTTAATCATCATACCGGCCCTTGGCTGCCATTTTTGGATGGCCCATCTCCTTATGACTTCCATGTCTGGCCTCACCCCCATAAATTTAGCCACCAGAGATGTTCTGCCCTCCATAGCCACATGCTTGAGCTAAGGAATCCGGGACGTGCAACCTACCATTGACAGATTTTAGATTAAAACAAGAGTCGGATAATTTTTGCTTACCGCGAAGAGCATTAAGATATGAAGGTCTCCAGTTGCCAGGTTTCTCTTTGTCTCCTTCTTGGGTCTTCCTTTGATCCTGACGCATAGAGTCCTGGTCCCCCTCAGAGAAATCTTCAACCGCATCCGCCCAACGCCCTTGGACCGGTTCCAATAGAACTTCCTTGTCCACATCCTCCGCTTGGGGGCCTGCTATCTCGCCAGAGCCCCCACCTGCCGCGTCTGCTGATCTGCCCTCTGAAGTCCCACACCTAGGGTTTGATGCCCCTAGACCTCTCGCTCCTCCTCCTTGCTGCTCCATCCATCACAACTTGTTGCCGTCCAGAACCTCCTATATAACCATTCATAAAATTAGGTATTAGATAGCCTCTTTAGTCACTTGCTACTTTGCAAATATTTGTTTTATCCTTATCAATGTCTATGGACCTACAACTCAGTCAGGTAGATTAGAATTTTGGAGTGGGATTGAATCCTTTATGAGAAGTAAAGACCAAGAAACCCGATTCATGATCATAGGATATTTTAATGCCATAACCAAGTTGGATGAAAAATTTGGGGGAATTAGGAAATTAACCCAAAGTATGAGATATTTCTCAGCTTTTATTCAAAACAATAATCTATGGGAGGTTGATTTTGAAGAAGACAACTATACATGGACCAACAATAGGAGAGGCTAGAACCTAATAGCAAAAAAATTAGACAGATGCATACTCTCAGATCATTGGCTAGATGAAGGAACTTGTGCTAAAATTAATACCTTAACAAGGATTGGTTCAGATCACTGGCCAATAAGAGTTAAAATGGTGGTAAGTGAATTCAAAAAAATATCATATTTTAAATATGAGCAGATGTGGGAAGACCATCCTCAATTTATTGATATGATAGCTCAAACATGGAATTCTTCAGGAAATGGTGGGTTGTATGCTCTTCCAAAACAAATTAAATCTATGACATCTAGATTAAAAGAATGGAACAAGAACACTTTTGGAAAAATTTTTGAGAAGAAAGAACTAAAATATAAATTTTCAAAAAGGTGATCATAATAATCCAAGCTCAGAGGAAAGGGAGTTGCTTAGTGAATATCATAATATTTTGAGTGAGGAAGATAAATTTTGGAGATTAAAATCAAGATAGACTTGGTTAAAAGGAGATAAAAATACAAAGTTTTTTCATAGGATGGCTATAGTACAGAGATCAACATCCAAAATTAGTAGAATTAAATCAATAGAAGGGGTTTGGATTGAATATCAGAGTGAAATTAGAAAATAGGTAAAGTATTTTTATCATAATATTCTAGGATTAGAGGAGACTAAAGTTCTTAATGATAAACTTCTTCAAGATGTACCTTCAATTATAATGAATGAAGACAATAGGAAATTGATGGAGCCTATTACTCTAGAAGAAGTTCATTTAGCTCTTTTCTCTTTTAATAAGGATAAATCCCCAGGTCTAGATGGGCTCTCTGCAACTTTTTACCAACATAATTGGGATATAGTGAAGGATTATTTATTGGTGGCAGTGAAACATTATAGGGTAAAACAATACATACCTTATAAAATAAATGCAACTTATCTTACCCTAATTCCAAAAAAGAAGGATGTTGAATTGTTTGATTTTTTTGGACCCATAAGCCTATGTAATATGGCATATAAGATTATCTCCAAAGTGATGGTAAATCGATTAAGGCCATTGTTAGACAAAATTATTTTAGAAGAGCAAGGAGGATTTGTGAAAGGGAGACAAATTATGGACAAGATCATAGTAGCTCATGAAGTTATACATTCAGTAGCTTCAAGAAAAGAGAAAGCAATGATCTTAAAACTTGATATGAGTAAAGCCTATGATAGGGTTAAATGGGATTTTCTTTTTGCAGTTTTAGATAAGTTTGGATTCGAGAAGAAATGGGTTAGATGGATTAAAGCTTGTGTCTCTATAGTTTCTTATTAAGTGTTGGTCAATGGGTTAGTAATAGAATTTTTTAAAGCCAAGAGAGGCCTTAGACAAGGAGATCCTCTATCTCCTTATTTGTTCATTATTATGGTAGAGGTTTTGAGTAGGAACATAAATAAGGCTTACAAATATGGGCTTATAAGTGGACTTAAGGTTAGTAATAACATCGACAACATCACCCATCAACAATTTGTAGATGATACAACCCTTTTTGGAAGGGCAAGGATAAATGAGGCTAGAGCTTTGAATAACTTTTTAAAGGAATACAAAAGAGTATCAGGGCAAAAATTTAATAGGACAAAATCCAAAATTTACTTCCTTAACACTCCATCTAATATCAAAGCAAGAATTTGTAGGTTACTTAAAATGGAGGAGGAAAATTTACCAACAACTTATCTAGGGATACCTTTATTTGAGGGAAGAATGAGGATAGAATTATGGAATCCAGTTATTAGTAAAGTTCAGAATAAACTTCCAACTTGGAAAGGTAGATGGTTATTGTTAGCAGGAAGAGTGCAGTAAATTAAGGCATGCTTATAGGCCATTCCAACATATTATATGTCATTGTATTCTATGCCAAAATTAGTTGAAAATTTTTTAATCTATATTATGCGATCTTTTTTATGGTTAGGTTTACATGATAAAAGGAAATTTTCTTTGGTGAAATGGAGCAAGGTGTGTGATGATAAAACTAGGGGAGGTCATGGTTTAAGAGTTCTTATAGATGCAAACTTAGCTCTTAGGGGAAAAGTTATCTATAGATTGTACAAAGAGAGTCAAAGACAATGGGCAAGAATTCTTCTAAGTATGTTGATCCCAATGACCCAAGTTTAATATTTACTGCATTCTCTCTACCAAATGGTTTTTCTCTTTGGAATGGTTTAAAAAAATCTATTGATCTTATGATTAAAGGTTTAATATGGGTGGTGGAAATTGGAGAAAAAAATTCTATTTGGATGGATACTTGGTGTAATAAAAAACCACTCAATTTAGATCCAATTTTGAAACCTTGGATGAGATTGCTTCAAGATAAATATGGTGATAGGGTTTCAAACATTTTGTACAAGGATCAAGAAGGAAGATACAAATGGAAGATGATTTTTACAAGTATACAAGGCATTGATGCTAGGAGGCAATTGAGTAGAAATATAACAATTGTGATTATTCCAATGGGATCCAAGGATAAACTGATTTGGGAGTTGAATAACTCAGGATAATACACAAGAAGTGGATATAATGTACAGCACCAAAAAAATAATAATGTCACTAGAATATGGAGAGATATTTGGGATAGCCCAAGCATTCCTAAAGTCAAAATATTTGTTTGGCTAGTAGATCATAGAAGAATTTTATCCTAGGATAACCTTATGAAAAGGATTTTTCATGGCCCCTCTCAATGTGTTTTCTGTAATAAGGAGGAGGAGAGTATTGACCATCTCTTGGGACATTGCTCAATAGTCTGGAATCTATGGCAATGGATTCTTAATATGTTTGGTAAATGCATGGTGATGAATAGAAGAATTGAAGATTGGTTAAAGCAATGGTAGAGCACTTATAAAAGTGAGGCTTTACAGACAATATGGGATATATCAAAAGATACAATACTTTGGATTGTATGGCTAGAAAGGAATAGAATAATATTTAAAAGAAAGGAAAGAAATTTAGAGGTAATGAAAAGGAATATATGTTTAGCCATTAAGGAGTCTAGACCAACCCTATCAACTCACCCAATCCCTAATCTAGAAGCAAAGAGCCTTGATAGATGGAGTCAAGTCATTAAATGGAATTATGATGTTGGTTTCAAGAGAAGAAAAAAGAATTCAAAGAATATAAAGTGGAAACCACCAGATGTAGAGTTGGTTAAATTGAATTTTGATGGAGCATCTAAAGAAAATCTAGGACCAACAAGAGGAGGAATAATTAGAAATAATAGAGGAGAGATTTTGTCTCATTATGCTTTCAATAGTGGATTTAAGACAAATAATGAAGTTGAATCTTGGGCAACTTTAGAAGGGTTAAAAATATGTAAACAAATAAAATGGAATAGAGTATGGATGGAAGGTGATTCTCTCATAGTAATAAATGCAATTTTGAGGAAAATAAAGGCTCCATGGAACATACAAGAGATAATTGTGGAAATTCAAGATCTTGCTAAAGAGTTTGAAGAAATCGGGTTTACACATACATTAAGGGAAGGAAATAAATGTGTAGATAGGCTAGCCAATAAAGGGGTTTTGATTGAGGATCGTGAAGTTAAATTCTCCTTTCCATGGTTAGAGGAAGTAGTAAGTTTAGCTGAAGCTGACAAGAAAATGTTGATTGCTTGAATCAAATAATGATTAAGATTTACTTTAATGTTTTCCATTGGTAATATTTTCTTTATTTTATAACAATAATGTGTTTTCATATAAACTATTTATTATAATTTTTGTGGTTGCACTTGTGTTTCAAGAAGGAAACTAGCAATCCAGATTTGGTAAAGCGTACTATGATAGTGTGATGTTTTGGAAATATTACTCTACTAAGATGCAATGCATAGATAGTAGAGGTGAAGTTTTGGTATTGTGAAGTCTGCTATAGAAAAATGTCAAGAAGGATGTTAAATTCTTGAATATTTATATTTATACAAAAATTTGAACAAATCCAAAAAATAAAAATCAATAACTCAAACATTTTGTGTAAAATGATGTAGGTTTCTAGCTATAGCATCTCAATTGAGAAGAGAAGTGTATCTTTTTGTAAACTCTCAAGATCTAAATAAGAGAGTTGTAATTTTTGAGGGTGGGGGACTCGAGTACAACCCCTTATTATCTAGAAAAAAAAAACTTACAATGCCAAATGATTTAAAAAATAAAATAAAAAAGTTATAAAGAATACAATATTGAAAATATAATTTTTTTTGGTTACATAGAGGAATCGGTAACTACCAATAATTTTCTATTACCAATTTTAGTTTTAAATCCTAGATTTGCCATTATAAGCCCTGCCTCTCCTTGTTATTAGTGACCCGACGTGAGGGAGACCATCTATGGCTCGATATTGGTACAACTGTCATTGGGCTAATGCATTGTTGGTACTTTTGATATTATGCCACATTAAAATTTTGGAGTTTTGAATGATTTTTATTGTAAAAGAGGCAAATATGCTTAATTAAATGTTGCAGTATTTCTTATAATATGTTGCAGTTCGTTATTATATGTTGATCTCCTTATTTTAGTTTGAAAATAATGGATGTTATAAGGTAAAATGGTTGGGAAAATTAGTTGGTGAGATCAGTTGAAATTTCCTAAATATATTTGCAAAAAATGGTGCCCGAGGACTAAGTGCATATAAAATGTAGAGGTCTTACTACGTATTAAAATCACGTTCGCCTCACTCTAGGGTGAACGTAGAAATTTAAAAGTGAAAAAGAAGTGTTAAGATGACAAGGCGCTTTCTTAAAAGTTAAGTTTGAAGCAGGCCCAAGGATCAAACATGATGGCAATGTTAAGAAATGCATTCACCCCAAAGTTGGGGTGAAAGCGTCGTTTGCCCCACTTTGGGATGAACGTCTTCAAAATTTTAAAGTAACGCGCACAACTAACGTGTTGACTAGTCAAAGGTATTGTCATCCTAGTGGAGGAGCGAAAGTCCTATTCGCCCCTTATTGGGATGAAATCATAGAAAAATGATGAGTTTGGGCATCAATAGAAGTTTTAAAAATTCAAAGTTTCATTCACCCCAAAATAGGGGCGAAGACACCTTTCACCCTCTCTTTGGGAAAATGCACATAAAGGGTGAAGCTACATGAAGACATCCCCACCAACGTGTCAAGGACTTTGTTTTCATTTCGGGCAAATACTAAAGGAATAGGCATTGAAAATTCAAGGTTATGTTCACCTAAGGTGAAGGGCGATCGTGCCTTTCACCTCTTTTGGGGTGAATGTATATTTTAAAAAATTTAAAAGAGGGAGACTTTCCAAAGGATGTCACCAATAGTGCTTTCATCGCAAATAAGGGGTGAAACTCCCATTCGCCCCCTCCCCTCTAGGGTGAAATGATATAATAATGTATAAAAACGTCAAAGAAAAATGAAAACATTAAAAGGTGTTTCGCCCAAGGGAAATTTTTGTTCTAGAATAAATGTGATGAAGTAAATTGAGTTGTAAATTGTGTATTCAGAAAAAATATATGGAGCAATGCAAAGTACGACTCGAAGGTACAGATTCAGCAAAATTATTAAAATTACTATTGTAGGGGTGCCCTCTTTTCTAGGAATCATGAATAAGTAAAAATGATGCAGGTTGAAGGAGACACGTTCGCTCATTGCTTGGTTTTAGGCGAATTCTATTTTCAACGTCAACAAAGGTTTTGAAAGGCATTCAATTCGGGTGAATAAAGCAAATTTAATGATTGGGACAAGGAGTATATGAAGTTGTTAATTTTAAGCAAAAAGAGTTGTAGCATTAAATAACAAGGTGATTTTTATGAATTTCAATATATTCTGAATAGGGGTGAATTTTTGAGGTGTAGTAGATGTACCAATTCATTGACCACCTTTGCATTTTTTTGTGAACCGACACTCGAATGTGCTAATTTCCTGGAGGTCTTTCCTTAAAATTTGGATTGCTATCTCAAAAGATGAATTTTCAAGATTTCCAAGGAGGAATTTCCTCACCCTAGTTTCTGATCTGTAAACATTTTGTCATATGTGCATTAAATAATAGAGGTGAAATTCCTCTATAAATACTACTCATATTCCATTGTAAGAGGAGGATAGACATCCTACAGAAAAACTATTCAAGTTCTCTGCATAATAGAAAAAGTTGTGGCTTTTGATTTTGCAAGCAGTCTTTTTATGTGACTTCTTTCTGTTCAAGAATTTCTATTTTATATTCATGTTTGCTATCTGTTGTTAAGTTCAAATTTTGCATCTGGATTTGGGTATTGCTGGTGTAAGCGTGAGTACTGGAATGCAATTTTGGAAGTCATCTCCGAGGAACTGTAAGTAGATTCTCTTGCCTCCTTTTCTATTTTATGTTGCTATAACACTTGGTTGGAATTCTTGCTACTAGTCTATCCCCAATCCTACATCTTTGGCCTGTGGCTATATTTCCCATTTCTTTTTGTTATTTCCAATTTATTTCCTACAACTCTAAACTTCAACTGGTGTAGGATTAGTAAGGGAGCCAACCCTCTCTAGAGATTGGCACAGAGGACATTTATTTCCTCTAGCCTTTCAATGTTGGTTGTGTCTAGGGTGCACAAATGTATGTTTGTATATTAGGTAGATATTTGACCAATAGTTTTTGGCATGCCCAATGGGACTCCAAAAGTTCCACTTTCAATAGTATTGAGGTTTTATGTTCACCTTCATGTCGTACGGTTAGAACATCTGGCGACTCAATTATACCCAGAAGCCTCTAAATGTGAAGGCAGCAAAAGTTGTGCTTCATGATCACAAGATCGAAGGCCAAAAATTCTAAATATCCCATCGAGTTCTACAAACTTAACACCCAAAAATTAGGAGAACACCCCAGATTGGTCACTCTACCTCATACATCATCCACAACATCCTCACAGTTAGCCAGTATTTTCTCCATTTCCTCAAGTCTAGCTAGTATTGCTACTAGCATCCCACCTCCTCAACCTCATACACCAGTTCAAATGGCTCAGAACCCACCACCATAGCAGCCACAACCACCAAGGTAGTTCCCAACATGGAATAGCTCAGGAGCTTTGAATTTACAAGCACAAAATCCAGTTCCTCAAGCAGCTTTGAAGGCTCTGCCTACCTATGATGGTATTGGTAAGACCGCTTACGAACATATCCAATATGTGGCTTCTTTGGTGATGATCCATGGCATTACTAATGAAGACATTATGGTAAGATTGTTGGTATTATCACTTAGAGGGAAATTGTTGTATTGGTATCGATATTTGCCACCCACCACTATTACTACATGGGACCAGTTGGTGGAACTGCTAATCAAGAACTTTCATGAGCAAGCTGATCCTTTCTTCTTACTGCATCAATTCACGAATATCCAAAGACATCCATAGGAGGAGATAGTGGACTTCAACCTCAGATTTGTCCAAAGTTGGCATAGAGTTCTCGATGGCCTTCGACCCACGCATGAGCAAGTTCTATTTTACTATCTCCAGGTCTTCAACTCAAACATTGGTATGGTGGTCCGAAAATCCAATGTAAATACTTTTCCTGATCTATATACGTAGGCATAGAAGGTTGAAGCAGATTTGATCGCCATAGGTAAGTTGCCTCCGAAGGTAACCATGTCCATCCTTCCTGATCTTCCATAACATTTGTATTCAAGTGCATTTTTGCAGCCTATGCCTTATATGTACCTAGTTCCCTCATGGAGCTTGGGTCCACCTCAAATTACTCCAATCCTAGTTCCTCAACTACTTGCTCCAAGTATTCCGCAATTACCTGCACCAGTTGTTCCTCAGATACCAGCCTTAGTTCCTTTCCCAATGCTACTAGTGCCACTTGTTCCACTACCATTGCCTACTCCATCAATGCACCTACCTTTACCAGCACCTCCTGCACCCTCAAATCTTGATCCTTACATGAAATTGTTACAAGAAATGCAATCTATTAATTCGATCGTAAGGACAATGTCGAATGAAATCACTGATAGTTAAGAAGAAACAAGCTGAAGCTGATTTTTAGTCAAGGAGGTTTCAAACATCACCAATTACTAGGGAGAAACCAACCACTAGAAAAGGACCTGAGAGGAACACAACTATGTTGGCAAATGAAGAAACTAGTACGTCGGAGAGAGCATACTGGTGCTCCACCTATAACGATCCCCACGAAGAAGACACGTGCATGGTTCACTTGAACTATGTACAAACATTAGCAAAAAGTTTTGTCGATGGACAAGTTAATATGATAATGGAAGTTGATCATAACTTGATGGTCCCATATTTGGAGCAAGTTTCAGTTCTCACAAGGGCTGGAAAGAAGCCGATGACTATTGATCCAACAAAAATGGAGCCTCTAAAAGTTCTTGTTGAGCAAAAGATACAAAATGAAAAGGTACAAACACAAGCAAAAGCGCTTGATGTGAAAGCACCAGGACAACAAAGAAGCAAGATTCTATCTTATTGAAGGATCTATTGCCCAAGAAAGCTCAAGAGAAGTTAGAGACAAAGGCATCAAATTCACAGCCTGTAGCCACTCAAGCATAGACTGAGGCGAAAGAGCAAGCTAAAGAACACCTCAAATACCCATCATTGACTAAGTGGAAAAGGGTGGAAGCTACTCAATAGTATCAAAATAAGTATGAGTAGGTTGTAGAAGAAAAGGCTCCTGGTGTTTCTAATTACAACATTGTGGAGGAAATGAAGAAGATTCCTGTGAAGGTGAGTTTATATGATGCATTACAGTTACCCAGACAAGTTGACTTATTGCAAGAGTCTCTCAAGTCCATAAAAGATCAAAAGAAAAGTCATTCCCAAATAGTGTTAGCACAGACACTGCCTACTTCTACCACTGGTAAGAATAGACCACCTCCGTTCTATTTGTCTCTCAGAATGGAAGGATGGATCGTGCATAATTGTATGATTGACTTCAGTGCTACGACTAATGTCATGCCAAAGGTAGTATGTGAAGTAATGAGAATGGAATACACAAGAATAAGTCTGGGCATATTGTAGTTGGACGAGACCCTTATCAAAATGGTGGAAGTAATCAAGGATATTCCCATCATTCTACACAGCATGCCTCAAATCACTATCATTCAAGAAGTAGTGGTGGTTGACCTAGAACCATACTTTAGTATGTGCCTCTTGAGGGAGTTTACAGTGAAACTAGGAGGATACCTTTCCTTGTATCATTTGCATTTGGAGATACCATTCAAGGGAAGAAGAATCCACATCTATAATGAAAATCCATCCACTTTTCATATAGAAAAATTGGAAGAGGAAGAAAATCCCACTAGTGCAGTCAACATGATGATAGAAGAAGTACAAGAAGTGGACTTGATGGAAGAAGCTCTTGGTGAACTCCACCTAGAGGATGAATTCTCATTGATGGATTTCAACGCAATGGTCAAAATTGACATCGGTTGTTATACTATAATAAAACCTAAGCATATTAAAGAAAAAGTCTTTGACTCCTCAGACCCTATCTTTGATCAGCTATGGAAGTTGTATTTTGATGGTGCAAGGTGTAAGAATGGTGTAGGGGATGGTATTAAAACCTATTCATATGGAATTTCTCCTATAGGTTTGCAGAAAACCTATTCATATCGGTTAACTTGGAGCTGCATGAATAATGTTGTCGAATATGAAGCGTTGTGCCTTGGTTTGAAGAAAGCTGAAAAGTTGGGCATAAAATAACTGCAAATATTTGGAGATTTTGAGCTCATTGTTAACTAGACTACAAACAAATGTGTGTCAAAGCAGCACTATTTGAAGGCCTACCGTAACAAGGTATGGGATTTGTTTGAGTCCTTTACAACATTGAACATTTAGGCAATTTTGCGAGAGCAGAACAAACATGCAGATATCCTAGCTTCTCTTGGTGCTAATTTCTCTCCCGTGGAGCAAGTAGTCAAGAAACCCAAGATTGTGAGGGTAATTTATAGACCCTCGATCCCTGATAAAAACATTTATTGGCAAGTGTTCGATAATGATGAAAAAATAATCAATTTTTTTATTAAGGAAGCTGCAGGTGTAGAGGACAGAACATTGGTCGAGGAGGAAATTGAAGGAATGATTCAATTGAAGAACAATCACATTCCTAGGGGACTGATTTCACTCAAAAGTTTGTTTGATCAAAATGATAGGGCAAAGAAACATAAGATCAAGGTTGATGCGAAGGAATACAAGGAAATGCAATTGGAGTCTGAGAATATTATCAAAGTTGGAACAGACTATACGATAGAAGAACTTGAAGATATCAAAAAATTGTGTTATGAATTTCTAGACATTGTTGCATGGAGCTACCATGATTTAAAAGGATATGATAAAAATTTAATCCAACATACTATTGAACTGCAGGAGGGGGTAAAGCCTTTTTGATAGAAACAATGGCCTGTCAACCCAAAAATTGAAGTGCTCATGAAAGTAGAGTTGTTAAAAATATTGGAGGTAAAAATAATTTATCCAATCAAGCACTCAACATGGGTGGCAAATTTGGTGCTAGTTCAAAAGAAGAATGGAGATATTTTTCTGTGTGTGGATTTTTAGAATCTGAACCAGGCATCATTAAAATATCACTACCCCTACCATAGATTGATCAAATTCTCCATGTGGTTTTTGGAGCATAGAGGTTTTCATTGCTAGATGGTTTCTTTGGTTATAACCAGATCTGGGTAAAGGACGAAGACCAACACAAGATGACATTTACTACAAAATGGGGCACTTTCACCTATCAGAGGATGCCATTTGGTCTTTCCAATGTTGGCGCTACATTTCAGAGAGCTATGGATATTGCTTTCGATGAGTTTTTGAATAGAGTTATTGTTATTTACCTTGATGACATGACTATTTTCTCACACCACAGGGAAGAGCACATCTCTCATTTGAGGCAAGTGTTTAAAAAATACCAGGAATTTGGAATTTCCATTAATCCAAAGAAGTCCATTTTCTATGTCAAAGAGGGAAAACTCTTAGGACATGTGATTTCACAAGAAGGACTGGTGATTGATCCTGCAAGAGATGAGGCTCTCTTGAAATTATCACTACAAGTTAACAAGAAGGATCTACAATCATTCTTTGGCCAGATTAACTTCATTCAGAAATTCATTGTGGATTTCGCTCAGGTTGTAAAACCAATGACCGAGCTTCTGAAGAAGAATGCAGACTTCAAATGGATGGAAGTGAGAAGATAGGCTTTTTGATAAATCAAGGAGAGAATCACCCAAGCACCAATATTAATTAATCCTAATTATTCAAAATATTTCATCCTCTATGTAGTAGGCGAGCAGGAGAGTTACGTTGTTCTCACATAGAAGCAAGAATATTGGGATGAAAAGCTAATTACCTTCTTGAGTCAAGTGATTTCGCCACACCAAGAGAAGTATAATTTCATCGAAAAATAGGTGTATGCAGTCATGAAGTCGCTGAAAAAATTTCGACATTTCATTTCACAGAGCAAGACGGTCATCTATGTCATTCATCCAGATGTCAAAAATTTCATTCTTCAAGGGGAATTAGGTGACAAGAGAGCAGGTTGGGTCTCAAATATTCAAGAATATGATGTGGATATCCGATCGACTAAGTTGGTTCATGGATGAGCTCTCTACCAAGAACTGGACAAAAGTGCAACTTCTGGATCACTGGCTCTAGTACATAATGAGGATATCAGCGAAAGCAATTTTACAAATCGAGCTATAGGTGATCGTGATTGGATAGAGGACCTTGTCGAATTCTTTACCTTTGAGAAATGTCCATCACATCTTGATGCTTCACAACATCGAAGATTCAGATTACAAGCACTTAAGTATGTCATATTGCCAAGTGGGTTGTTCCATAAGAATATAGACGAAGTACTCCTCATATGTGTGAAGGAGTCAGAGAAGCAAAAAATCTTGGAGGAATTCCACTCTGGTTTATTCGATGAGAATTATGCAGGAAGGCCTATGGCCTTGAAGATCATCCGAGCTAGTTATTTTTGGCCTACTCTTTTTGCAGATGCACACAAGGTGAGCCAAAGTTGTGATAATTATCAGCGGTATGTTGGCAAGAATAAGAAAGCATCTTTGCCCTTGCACCCGATTCAAGTGGAAGCACCTTTTCAGTAGTGGGGACTAGACTTCATTGGAGTTATTGATCCTCATTCCTCTATCGAACATAAATATATCTTGACCATGATTGATTATTTTACCAAGTGGGCAGAGGCCATCCCAACCAAAAAAGTAGATCAAGTTGTAGTTATCTCCTTCTTGGAGGGACTGATTACCCATTTTGGTGTTTTGGATGCCATTGTAACAAATAACGGGACTCCATTAATTGGGGCCAAGATCATTGAATTCACAAGCAAGTACGGGATTTATCTCAAGATATCCTCCAATTATTACCTACAAGGAAACGGCTTGGCCGAATCCACAAACAAAAACTTGTTGCGAATCTTAAAAAGGACATTGGGAAACAATAAAAGAAGCTGGCACTTATTGTTAAATCAGGCTCTATGGGTAGATCGGATATCAGTGAAGAAGTCTATTAAAGCCTCTCCTTACTCTTTGGTATATGGGAAAGAAGCAGTTCTACCCACTCACATCGAGCTACCTGTCCTCCAAACATTGCAGTTGTTCAAAGATGAAGATGATGAGTTTGATCCAATGAGCGCAAGGTTGGCTCAATTGCTACAACTAGAAGAGGAGAGAGAAAAGGTATATGAAGATTTTACTGAACACACTAAAGTGACACAAAAATGGTTTGGAAGGAAGATAACAAAATGCAAGTTTCAGGTGGGAGATTTAGTCCTCAAATGGAACGAGAACAAATCCAAGTGAGGGAAGCACCACAAATTCGATGTGATCTGGGAAGGTCCATTTCAAGTTTCTGTAGTGAATTTGGTGAATGCATATTATCTTCAAGATATGGATGGTTGGGATCTACCGATTCCAGTTAACGATCTTCATCTGAAGGCCTATTTTCAATGAGGCAATCAAGAGGTACAAGTTTGTAAATATGTACAGATTTCATTTACAAGTATTTTATTGCTTTATAAATATAAAAAGAAATAAGAAGAAGAATAAAGGGGAAGTATGAGGTGGACTCTGCTAGGAAGACATCAGTATTTCCTTAAATAAATTTTTGGCTTTATAAACTACCCCCTTGGAGAATCAATTTCGCCCCAAATATCTCCATGAGGACATGTTATTATTTTGGGCATAATTAATGGTTACACAAAAGTTTTAAAAAGTTCAAAAAGCTTCAAAGTTTAAGAGGTTGCTTTACTTTGCAAGTATTCAAGTTATAAAGTGAAATGTTTCAGGGAAAGCGAATTTGAAGACACAAAATGAAAATGTGTGGAAGCACAAGTAAAGTGCCTTAATCAAAAAATCAAAGTGCATGGAGCTTGTTTTCGAAATTGTGGAAGTGCAACAAACTAAAAGTGCTTTCACCCCTAGGACAGGGTGAAAGCCCTATTCACCTCCCCATGAGGTGAACACATATTCATCCCAAAGAAGATCGTGGACCCCGAATGTAGTTACAAAGTCAAAGACGGTCAACAATGCTTTCGCCAGACGAAGGGGCGAAAACCCTTATGTGGTAGAAGAAAAGGAAGTATGAAAGTGCAAAGTCAACATAACAAAATGGTCAAAAGGGCTTTCACCCCAAATAAGGGGCGAAACCCCCATTCGCCCCTCGTTGGAGCGAAAATACTAAAAGGAAATTTTAGAGCTCGTGCTATGTTTTAAAAGGTTTTTCGCCCTGAGTTCCACGCTTTTTGTCGAAGAGAATATGGTGGGTAATAACGAACGTGTTGGCAATTTAAAATAAGATTAGTCAACCTGGAAGCTCCTCATAAAGGCAAGGTGACAAAAATGTTCCAAAAACTAGAAGCTTTGGTTTTTAAACAGATGCATATAAAAGTTTTTGATGGAGTTTTGATAAAATTAGAAGTGAAATGACGTAAAAGGGAAAAAGCAAGAGTTTTATTTTAAGCTTTTTGAAAAAAAACACGGATTGAATTTTAAAATGGAATTCGATTTTATTTTCTTAATATGGCAAAAATAAAGAACAGAAAGATCAAAAAGAGAAAAAGCCCTAAAATCAGGGGAGTTTTTTAAGAAAATCCATGTTTTTCTAAATATGGGCAAAAAAGAAAAGCTTAAAATTGTTTTAAAAGGAGGATGTTCGCCATAAAATTAAACCAAGCAGGTTGAAGATATTTTTGGAGTGAAAGGAGAAGAGACCAAGAGTGCTCCGAAAGTGTTTTTGCTCCTCCATTGATTTTTTGAAGGAATGATGATTTTTCAAGAGCGCCCTCTCAAAGCGATTTTGCCCTTCGACACGTGGTGAATTTTAAAAGGTGTGCATGCACGTTAATGATGCATTTTTAGAGTATTTAATTTAAAACGTGCGTCCGAATTTGCGTTGGGAGGTGATTTGGCATTCTCGAGGAACAAAATCTCACATCGATGAAAGCAAAAGTGCTCATTGGTCCCCAGGTGGTGAATTTATTTTTCCAAGGCAGTTTTAGCAGCCAGGGCACATCGTTCAAAGTTTTACATGGTAGAAGGGCACATTTTTTAAGAAGGATTTTATGGTGAATTTAAAAATCAGTTGCTATCATAGTATTGGGAATAGTGCTCACCAATGGAAGCAAAGTGCAACTCCTCTCGAATCCACCAAGAAAAATTATTGCATTTACTGTGGTAGTTGGAGCACATTCTATAAATAGAGCACAGGTAAATTCGCTCAAAGATTATAATTTTAAAATTTTTTGTTGGTGCATTTTCAAGCTTTTATTGCAGAAATTGCAGAGCGCTTTCAGAGTTGTCAGGGTTTGCACAATGGGTAAGAAAAGCAAAGAGGTGAAAGAGACCATAGAGCCTAAATAGTCAAAAAAGAAAGTAGAAGGTGGGTCAAAATCCAAGAAGGCCTGCAGAAATGAGAATGTAGATTTGGACCCATACTCTGACACTATGGCAGAGGTCGGAGACTGCGTGATTACCAACAAGGGTGTGGTAAAGCTTTGGCAGGATGTAGAATTCATAGTAAATCAAGGATTGATGATGGAGAGCCCTTTGACTATGTCATTTCATGCATAGTTATTTTGGTATTTGTGTACGCCCGTACACCCTTGCCGAGAGTTGGTAAAATTAATTTCTAGATTTTATAATCCAGTTACCAGGGTTGTTCGAAAAGCCAATGGGGAGGTGCTTTTCTCTATCTTCATCGCTGAAGTGAGGGAAGCATTTGCCTATGGGTTAAAACCCCCATATGATATGATTTTTAAGAAGCTGCACATCAATGAGCAAGAAGAAAGATATGTTTCTACGATGACAATGCACCAGTTTATGGAAACGCAATTGATCAAGGAGCCATAGTTAGGGCAACTACCAAATATGCCAAAATATTTATCAAAATTCAAGAGCCCCAACTTATTTTCTATGCTGGCATGGGTGGCTGGCCTTTCTATAGATTCTACAGTTCACAAGTGGCAAGCGACGCTTGTACAATGTATATCTCAAGTGGATTTTTACGCTCCAAGGGCCATGAGAAGGGACACGAATCTGATTTATTTTGACTAGGCTGATTTCATATATCAAAAAATGCACGTTTAGTTGGAGAAGTTGAATACCGGAGAGGAAAATTCATTCAAGCATACCTCCTTCCTTGTTTGGTATTTCTTCTTTCACTTGCACCAACATTTTTCATTTATAGCAGTAAAACAAGTTGATGAAAAGGATGAATTGTTGCTTGTTTATATGTGGACTCCTGCTCTGTCAAGGAGGGAGTCATACTATAGTTTTAACCGCCTATTTTTGGGGCCTACAATTGAGTTGATTTGTGGAAAAAGTGAAAGAGTGTCGTGGGCAATGAAGGAGGCGGTTGTCATAGCCAAAAAGGGTGACATATTTTTGTTGACTCAAGGCGTGGTCGTAAGAATTTATGGCTTCACGGGTAAGCCATTCCTACTCCCATACTTCACCATCGAGCATGTTTTTTCCATGGAGGTGGTGCACCATATTGACTACACGAATGATGTGTATGGAGCAGGGCACGGTAAAAGAATGACTTGCACCATGTCGTTCAAGTTTGGTAGTATAGAGGTGAACCAAGTCGGGTAGAACAGGCTACTCACGGAGGCACTTCAAGACTTGGGTTTGATAGAACTGCCACAATGGTGGAGATATGATCCATTGGGAAAATTTTGGAAATAATCAAGGCCAAGACTTTTCATTGTTGTCCACGACTCGACATCTAGGAAAGGTAAAAAAATTTTGATGGGCATGATTTAGAGTGGCATGTTGAAGATATGATGTCGCTTCCTCTGTGGCATGACTTTTACGAGTAGGAGGCTGAATATAACCCGATAGTGCATAGAGATCACATCCCTCCATCGGGACTATTTGGCCAAATGAAGGAACAATTGCCCATGTGGACTAAAGAGAAAATTATGAACTGGTGGATAATGCGGGTCCACAGAGGGAAAATTGCATTTGATTTTGGGTTGAAGATGGATCAGGCATTTTCGGAGGCATATGATGAATTTTTTAACATCTATCAACCCATCGCTTTCACCAAAGTCGTACCTCAAAGTTTTCAAAAGTCTAACAATGGGGAAAGTGTGGCTAGCAAAGAGCACCCAACAGATGAGGAAGATACACTTGAGGAAGAAGAGCAACAGTGCGTGTTTCAACGAAGGTCACAACGGGTAAAGCGAAAAGTAGATGAGGCACCTTTGTTGGAGAAGCAAACTATTTGAGAAGCGCTTCCATTTTTGAAAGCTACAAAGAGGCCAAGAACTGGTGCTACTTCTTCATCTACTATTGTAGTTTTGGTTGTTGTAGTTTCTACAGTTATAGTTGATGCAACAACTGCTAATTCCCCTCTATTGGTGTCGGTTGCTCCAAATAGTGTTGCCCAAGAGTTCCCATTGATTCACGAGCATCCGTTGGGTCAACAGGTGGAATTTTTTAACCTGGAAGTGGAAGTGGAGGAGCAACAAGAAGAACTTAGTGTACGTAGTTGCCTCCATCACCAAGTCACACGGTGCCTACACCCGAAGGTACATTTTTCTTGCCCTTTTCTTCTACTTCGGAGCAAGTAGTGACTGTTAGTTCATTTCCATCAGTCCCTACTTCTTTCGCCCCTCCATTTGGTATACCTTCCATATCCATTTCGCTCCCTTCCTCTCACCCACAAGTCACTACTACTCCTTCTCTTCCCCTCTCTTTGGCCTCCCTTTATTTTAGTTTGTTTGCTTCAGGTCCAAACCCATTTTTGTGCCCTTCTCCTTCTATTTCTACCACCACTTCCACTATCGTTGTAAGTATGCAAGCTCCTCCAAGAGTGAGCATAACTATAGTTGAACCAAGTTCTTCCATCCACTCTATTATTTTGGTCCCCCCTCTTATATCTATCTCCTCTTCTTCCTTTGAGCCATACCATGCACAAATTTTGGTTCCTTTCACACCATTTTTGGAGATGCAAGTGCTACCCAAAATCGAGGTGATGCCCGAGTAGCCCGATGTAGAAAAGATTAATCGAGCACAACTCATTTTGTCGTAGTGGCTGAAGAGCCATAGAAGAAAGGAGGCCCTTGCCCCCACTAGGCTCCTCAAGAAAGTCACCTTCGATCCGGTTGCTATGGAGGCTCACACAACCAAGATAATTCCCCTAGTCCAAAATCCACGAGGAGAGATGACATCGAGCGATTACGCTTATGAGACCGTGATGGAGGACCTGACGAGGATTGATCCAACTAAAAAAATGGGGAATATACAGGTTGATATGAGTTTGATTTATCTACATGGCGAGTATTATAAGCAAAGATATTATGATGCCGAAACAAAAATTGTCAAGCTTGAGGATGCCTTGGCAAGCAAGCAGAGCACAACAGGAGAAGATGGTGATGGAAATTGAACACTTGCATCAGCAAGCAGGGGTGCATCAAAAGGAAAAGGATGCAATGGAGCAGCAGGTGCAAGCATTGAAGGCATAGCTTGAATCCATACATAATCAACTGGCAGAGAAGGCCACACAAGCTACAAGTTTCTCTCATAAAATGATTAAGGAGGCTCATCTTCGGTTGGCCCAGAGCTGTGAGAAGTTGGTAGCTAAAGCAATCCAGGTTTTGCAGTATCTCTACGAGGTTCGAATTCAAATTCAGTTGAGCCAACAGATAGTAGATAATATTGAGGAGATGTTGGAGCCTCACCTGGAGATGGCTATGAAGATCCAAGCCCTGGCTCAGTCCAATATGTGCATTCGCCCCATGAGTGAGATGGACCGAGCCTGGTCAACCACCAAATTCACACTACATAGCTACTTTTAGTGGTTGGATCTGGTAAGAGAAGGCAGAAAGCTCCTCAACATGATGGAGTGGGAGCATACTATTTCAATGTTTCATTTTGATGCTCTTGCTGATATGGGAATTTGAGTCTTCACCAATGAAAGTGGTGAGCCTCTTCCAAAGGAACAGTTAAAAGCAGCATGAAAGAATTTTATGGAAGATACATATGAAATTGACAAGTGGGAGGAGCCTATCGCAGAGGAACAAGTGCTACCACTCATGAAGAAGTTCACCTGTGTAACATACCCATTAATTGATTAACTTTTTTTTGGAAGAATGTGATACTACTGTAAGTGCTTGTGTGTGCAGATGCAAGTTTCCAGTTAAAGCAAGCAAACCGGATGAGATGAAGATCCACCTTTAGTGAATATAGTGGTTAGAAGCGTCAGGTAAGGTGGGATATGATGTCGTGCCTAGTGCATCTTGGCTCAAGGATACATGGAATCCCACCATAGAAATTTACATATAGGTCATCTTGCTTGTTGTTGCATTTTGTGCATATGAATTGTTGTATTCCGTGCATGATTGCTACTGCATTCTGTATATATATAAAAAAAACAATCAATATATATATATATATAATAGATAGTAAGAAAATACCAATATATTATAGGTTTATTGTTGGTTTTTGGAAGAATTAATTGCTATATAATATTTTGTTTAAATAAAAAATAATAATAAATAATTAATTATTAAGAAACAATATTTATAAATTATATATATAGTTAGAAGTTTTTCCATGCTTCCACCCTGTGCCATAGAGGTTCTAATAAAATCTCAGAGTTGACCAAGGCTGATGGTACCATTGTCTCTGATATCCATGCCATCAGACAGGAAGTTGTGCACCACTTCCAGGAAATCTTAGGTCCAAGTGTTGACTGCCACCCCCGCACAACAAGTTCTCTGCTTTAGAACATTCCAATGTTGGTGTCTAACGATGATAATGAGAAACTGCTCCAATCCTACACTGAAGAGGAGATCAAAGATGCTTTGTTTGCAATGGAACCTGACAAGGCTCCTGGTCCTGATGACTTTTCACCCCAATTTTTTCAACACTTTTGGGATGTCGTGGACCCTGATGTTGTTGTTGCGGTTAAATTCTTCCAGAGAGCCAAAAAGATGTCGAGAGAAGCCAATTCCACCTTCATTGTTTTAATTCCCAAGTCTAATGAGCGTGCTTCCCTCTCCGACTTCAGACCTATAAGTCTGTAGTGTCATCTACAAACTTATCACCAAAATCATGGCAAACAGGCTGAAAGACATCCTTCCATCCATCATTGACCAGTGCCAATGCAGCTCGGTCAAAGGAAGATTCATTGCTGATGGAGTGATAACCGTCCATGAGTTGGCTCATTCGGCTTATAAAAACAAAAAACCCAGTATGTTCCTTAAGCTTGACATGAACAAGGCTTTTGATCGGGTTTCATGGAAATTCCTATTTGAGGTCCTTGAGAAGTTTGGGTTTCACAAAGAATGGGTTAATATGGTTCGAGAATGTATCTCTACTGCTTGGTTCTCTGTTCTTATCAATGGTTCACCTGCCAGCTTCTTTCCAAGTTTTAAAGGCATTCGTCAAGGGGACCCCCTGTCACCCTTCCTCTTCATCATTTTGGCTAAAACTCTTGGAAGAACCCTTACTACTGCCTGCAATAGTGGACTCGTCTCTGGGATCAAACCGGCCTCAACTACCAAGGCCATTTCCCATCGACAGTTTATGGATGATACTATTCTTTCCTCGCTGGCTTCTGTCCCCGAAGCAAAAATCATTAAGAACATCCTTGACTCTTATGAAGAGGTGGCGGGCCAGAAAGTCAATTACCACAAAAGCAAGCTATACTTCCTTAATACTCCCATCCACAGGCAAAATAGCATTGCTGAGATCCTTGGGTGTATCATTGGGAGACTTCCAACTACTTATCTCGGATTACCGCTTTTCCATGGCAAATCGGTCTCAGCTATGTGGAACCCTGTTCTAGATCGTCTCAACAAGAAACTTGCGAGCTGGAAAAGTTCAATGCTCGGTCAGGCGACCAAAGCCACTCTGGTCCGGGCTTGCCCGCAAAGTATTCCTATTTTTTTCTTATCTATCTTCAAAGCTCCGACTTCCATCCGCCAAAGAATTGAGCAAATTCAACGTAGATTCCTTTGGGCGGGAAACGAAAACAAGAACAAATTTTCCCTTGTTGCCCGGGACAAGGTTTGTTCCAAGAAAAAGGATGGAGGTCTCGACTTCAGGGACATCAAGCGGATGAACATGGCTCTCATTGCCAAACGAGTCCTGGAGACTTACCATCAATGAAAACGCCACCTGGATTGACATCATCAAAGCTAAGTACCTTCATCAGGTTCCCTTTCTTGGAGAGCACAACCTTCCTGGCGGATCTCATTTCTGGAATGGTGTCACTAAATCAAGGAAGATCATCATGGAAGGTTTAAGGTGGTGTCTTGGAAATGGATTGGCCATTCGTTTCTGGGACGATCCTTGGATCCGTGACAAACCTCTTAGTCAAGATCCTCATCTTGCTATGCTCAAGACGGTGACCGAAGCTACCTTTGGAGATAAGGTGTGTCATTTCATCAACCCAGGTACTACAAGACCCGAATGGAAACAATTGGCTTTGAATGGGCCTAGACTTATCACCGAGGCGCTTAGACGGCTTCAAAACTTATTGAGGAGCTGCATAATCCCCAGCTCTCACAAAGAAGACTCCATGGTTTGGAACCTTGAAGATTTTGGGCAGTTCACTGTTAAATCTGCCTACTACAGCCAAGAAGCTCCCAGTGATGGTCGTGACTCCTCTAATCTAGTCTGGGTTCCCAAGATCATTCCCAAGGTTAAATTCTTCTGCTGGTTGGCCATCCAAAACGGAATCCTCACCATCGACAATCTGATAAACAGAGGGTTTCTCATCCCCAATTGGTGCATCCTGTGTAAAAACGCCTATGAGTCTACTGAGCATGTTTTTTTGGAATGTCCCTTCTCCCTTGTAGTGCTCAACCAGGTTTTCAACACTTTCGCCATCTCCATAGCCCTCCCTCATTCCATTCCCCTCCTTTTTCAACAGTGGCCCCGGCCCTTCAAAAGCAGTCAACTCAAATTCATGTGGCAAGTGTGCCTTCACATTTTCCTGTGGTAGATTTGGCTTGAGAGAAATGCTAGAATTTTTCAAAACCTTGCCAAGGATAAGAAGATTGTTGTTGCCAAAATCTTGGCCCTTGCTGCGGAGAATGCCTCTCTCGTCTCATCGTCCAAACCTCCCCCTCCTGGACTTGAATTGGATCTAGCAAATCTTCTCAATTTTTCTACAACATCCCGCACTTCTGTTGACAGGTCTGTTATCAAGTGGGTCTTACCTCCTTCTGGGTGGCACAAGCTCAACTTCGATGGCACGGCCAAAGGCAACCCTGGAGTGGCTGGTGGAGGTGGAATTCTCAGAAATCACAGAGGAGAAATAATTTTGGCCTTTGCTCAGAGCTTAGGAATTCAGTCCAACAATATGGCCGAGGCTCGGGCCTTGTTCCAAATCTTGATTCTCTTGGAAGGCTTGTCTATCAATAAACTCATCATAGAAGGAGACTCATTGCATTGCATCAACTGGCTCAAAGGAACCTATGTGCCTCCCTAGGCCCTTGTTTCCATCTTCGATGAATGCAAGACACTAATTGGTGTCTATCCAAAATTAATCATTCAACATCAATATCGGGAAGGAAACAAAGCTGCGGACTGGCTTGCTAATAAGGGAGTTGACGCATCAGACATTCAGGTCTGGAGAGATTCCTTTCCAATCGGCCTAAGGGACGTTTCTTCAAGTTCCAATGTTTGCACAATGTGAGTGGGTTTCTGGTCTTCGGGTTTTTCGGCTGCGTTTTGGCATCTTGGAGCGTTTTCGCGTCATTTTTCTAAGTTGGTTGCAAAATCTTAGCTTGCTGCGTTATCCTTTTTGCTCAGGCCACGAGGTTGCTTTTTGTCGCGATATCGCGACACTTTTCTCTCCCTCTGGTGCGGTCTTCCAACTTGTCGCGATATCGCGACACCTTTTCTCTCCGGGTGCTTTTTCGCAAACTTGTCGCGATATCGCGACACCTTTTCCCTTCGGGTACTTTTTCGCAAACTTGTCGCGATATCGCGACACCTTTTCCCTTCGGGTGCTTTTTCGCAAACTTGTCGCGATATCGCGACACTTTTGGCCTTCAGGCGCGGTCTTGCTTTTTGTCGCGATATCGCGACACCTTTTCTCTCTCCAACGACGGTCTTCCATTCGGTTGCGATATCGCGACAAGTTTTCTCTCCAACGGCGGTCTTCCATTCTGTCGCGATATCGCGACACTTTTTCTCTCCGGGTGCCTTTGTGCAAACTTGTCGCGATATCGCGACACTTTTTCTCTCTCGGGTGCCTTTGCGCAAACTTGTCGCGATATCGCGACATTTTTTTCTCTCCAAATGCGGTCTTCTTTTTTGTCGCGATTTCGCGACGCTTTTTCTCTCTCCAACGGTGGGCTTCCAGGTTGTCGCGATATCGCGACCTTTTTTCTCTCCAACGACGGACTTTCCTTTTTGTCGCGATATCACAACATTTTTTCTCTCCAACGGCGGTCTTCCTTTTTGTCGCGATTTTGCGACACCTTTTATTCTTGGCAGCAGGCTTCCACTTTCGTCGCGATTTCGGGGCTCATCTTCTATTTCGGCTGCGGTCTGCATTCTTGTCGCAATTTCGCGACACCTTTTCTCTTCGACAGTGTTCTCAATTCTTGTAGCGATTTCGCGACTCCTTTTTCTTGTCGCGATTTCGCGACTCTTCTTCTCGATCGGCTCCAACCTTGCAACTTGTCGCGATATCGCGACACTTTGCAACATGTCACGATATCGCGACTTCTTCCCTTCTTCGGCTCCGATGGCGATTCTTGTCGCGATTTTGCGACTTCTTTTCTTCCTTCGGCTTCAACGGCGTTTCTTGTGGAGGTTTGCCAGCATTCTATTCCTTTCTTCTTGGATCACCTCGGTCGATTTGGATTTATTGTAATCTCTCTTGTACAAGGTTCAAGGACCTTTCAAAACCCTTTCTACCAATCAAAAAAATATTTAGAATCTTAATATAAATTTAAGTAAAAATAAATAAAAATATAATATATATAAACGTATCGCGCACCACTCACCAAATGGACGTGCTAGGCATAACCATATGGTAAGCAAACCTTCTGCATGATATGGTGTTAAGTGTCGTGTTGATAATAATATAGATTTCCTATCTATGAGAAGGTGATAGGAAATAACAAAGGTATGTTGTGCTTTGTTTTCGGCAAGTGCTTGCACAGCTCCTTCGAATCATTGTCAACATATTGAAAGCCTGATAATCAACTTGCGTACGTCCGGTACCAGGTTGGTGTTCCTCCACCATTTTTGTATATTGTTGTATGTGTCTGGGTGAATGTTGCTTTGATGTGGTAGTATATTATTCTATAATGTATGGAAATAAAAAGGAAATTTACAGTCTTTCCAAACCACCAAGAAGTTATAATGTTAAATAATGTGTGTCTCGGTATTGTAGGGTAGCGAATACTATGTAAATATTTTGGTTGTAGACAATGGTTTAACAGGGTTCTAAAATGTATATTTGAACACCTTCTGAATGTAAATTTGGAATTCGTGAGCAAGGAAATGCTAAATATTTTCTTTTAAAAAAAAAAGAAATTCCAGAAACTTGCTATGCATGGGCTGTTTGTTGTGAACTTGTATCTATGCTTTCATTAAACTCTAGAGCTGCATTCATATTAGGGCCAAGCTGACCCAAAACTATTCTTTCAACCCTGTCAAAAACCGCTCATCTAGGAGGAGATGTTGTGAGGAGTCTTGCAGTGCTATCGTGCGGGCGGATGAAAGCCGAGTAGAATGGAGATAACATATTTGGCTTATGGCATCATTCAAGATAGACATCTAAATATTTGAGGAAACGCAATTCACTATCGTGCGGGCGGATGAAAGCCGAGTAGAATGGAGATAACATATTTGGCTTATGGCATCATTCAAGATAGACATCTAAATATTTGATTCACATCCGTCAGAAAATGTGAACAGATTAAATTATTTCTTATCTTGTGTGCAAAAAGATGAATTTTCCAGTTACTAACGATATTAGCGAATGGATTTGAAATGTGGAAATGTTTTAAATATGTGTTTATGTTGTTATTTATTTTCACTTACTACCTGGTTGTGGACGAGATTTTTAAAAATATATATATTAAAGGTTTTAGATTGTGTAGGCTACAATTAAGCTCGCTTGATAAAGATGATAACCCTATAAGTCAAGCCCATTAAGGTTGTTTTGTAAATGAATTTCCTTAAAGTAAGAGGTATGTTGTACCAATTATAAATTGCTATTAAATTCTGTACTAAAAAAAATTTCTGTCTCCAATAGCTGCGTCGGAAGGCAGCTTGACTAATTTGAATGGTTTTTTTTTTTTTTTTTTTTGGAATATTTGAATGAAAAAGCCTTAGCCTTCATTCAGCGAAATATGACTTCGTCTATAGATTAAAATACTATTAAAATACTGGAACGTCCAATCATGGAATATGCCACTAGACTTGCATCATCACATTAACCGTTTAGAAAGCAAGAGGGCCAACCCCCACACACATGCCCAAACTCGATGTTACCAAGGACTTGCACCTTTAAGTCTGCCATCCCATTGGCAAAGAGTATAGGACCAAGGACTTGCACCTTTAAGCCAATCATGGAATATGCCACTAGACCTGCATCATCACATTAACCGGTTAGAAAGCAAGAGGGTCAACCCTCACACACATGCCCAAACTCGATGTTAATAGGGTGAAGGACTTGCACCTTTAAGCCTGCTACCCCATTGGCAAAGAGTATAGGACCAAGGTTAGAAAGCAAGAGGATCAACCCTCACACACATGCCCAAACTCGATGTTAATAGGGTGAAGGACTTGCACCTTTAAGCCTGCTACCCCATTGGCAAAGAGTATAGGACCAAGGTTAGAAAGCAAGAGGATCAACCCTCACACACATGCCCAAACTCGATGTTAATAGGGTGAGGAATCCAATGGAACCAAGGACTTGCACCTTTAAGCCTGCTACCCCATGGCAAAGAGTATGAGACCAAGGACTTGCACCTTTAAGCCTGCTACTCCATGGCAAAGAGTATGAGACCAAGGACTTGTACCTTTAAGCCTGCTACCCTATTGGCCTCACACACATGCCCAAACTCGATGTTAATAGGGGTGAGGAATTCTACAAAATGAAACCAAGGACTTGCACCTTTAAGCCTACTACCTTTAAGTCTGCTACCCTATTGACAAAGAGTATGGCAAGTGAAAGGACAACATAGTTAATGTGGGATTATTCACAAACTACACTAACAAGATAGATATAAGCATGCTACCCATTGATAAAGAATATGGCAAGTGTTGGGTTTATAAACCACTCAAGTCCCACAATATAGTTAATGTGGGATTATTCACAAACACACAAACTACACTAACAAAAGATTATTCACAAACACAAACTACACTAACAAGATAGATAGGTATTAACACTAACAAAAGATTATTCACAAACACAAACTACACTAACAAAATAGATAGGTATTAACATGGAAAGGAATAATAGAAAGTGAAACCTATTAACGTGGAATAGGTATTAACGTGGAAAGGAATAATAGAAAATGAAATTTCACGCAAACCTCAAACCTCAATGCTTGTATAACTTGTAAATTCGATTGTTGGTGGAAGGCCGAGCACATGCCTTAAAGAAGACTGATTATTATTCTCTAAAAACAAACCTCAATGCTTGTATAACTTGTAAATTCGATTGTTGGTGGAAGGCCGAGCACATGCCTTAAAGAAGACTGATTATTATTCTCTAAAAACAAACCTATAGATGGTGACTACCAGTAATGGGTGTCCGTAGGCATGAAATCGGATATATATACTTATAGGCAAACATTCTTGCACAGGGAAACCAAATTTGTAGAATATTTATATCTTTGCTTAATTCTTTTATTTTACTTAATAATAGTAATTATTGCAATGTTAACATATAGGTTATTTAAAATCTTTTTAAATTTAAAACATTGTAATCGATGGATAAGATTAATTAATATATGTTGGTGTTTATTATGTTAAAATATAATATATGTTGGTGTTTATTATGTTAAAATATTGGCTAGAGACTAATTTAGTGCTAGGATTTTAATTTGTTAACTTGAGAACCCTACGAGTATTAAATATCGTAGCATTATAAAGTCTTGTATTCATTTATAATAAAGTTTCTCCAAGTTAATAATATTTAATATGTTTTCCTAGTATATTTTTTTTAAATATATCTACATTATGTAGTAGACAACTTATAATTATAAAACATGAAATAAAAGATACTCTCCGTGTGATACGATATCTATAGAAAGGATATAAATTATCTAATTAAAATTCGAGGAATGTTTTAGTTGGAATTATTATGTTAATTAATTTGGCATTTTACCTTGAAATTTACTTAATTAGTATGAATTGTTATAAAAGTTTTGTTTTATGGTATGAAATCATATTAGTCAGGGGAGTCATAGTTTTTAACTATTATGTACGAATTGAGACGCCATGGAAGATTTTAAAAGATGACTCGAACCTTAAACTAGAGGAATTATTCATTTTCTCACTATCATCAAAAGGATGATTAATGTTTTCTTGTATTTAAATGTAGTAACTTTTTAGAGTGTTTGAAACATCAAATCGAATTAGATCTTTACACATGTTATATGTGACGAAGCATCATAGGAAGAGGGTTATTCAAAGTTGCAATTAAGAATAAATTACTTTGTACTTAGTAGTTTATCATAGAGGATGATATTTGAATTTTTACATTGTTTATGTGTATTTGTTTTATATAGCTAAATTAATTATTGAGATTCGATATTCCATTCAAATGGTAAACTTTAGGAAACAAGGAAAGACCATACTTAGATAATTTTTAAGCATTCATCAAGCAAAATGATCAGTTATTGCCATCGAAAATGATGTGTAAATGACGAACTATCAAAGGATGTGCAAACGACCAACTCTGATAGTTCGCATAGGTGACTATTATGAATCAGAGGTAACCATTCTCTAGCAAAACAAAAAGGACAGCGGTCCTATACTTTTGAGTATAAAGGACAACGAAATGGGACGTCGTTCCAGGTTACCATACGAGTAGTACGTGAGGATGCTCACGAGCCTACTTTGGTTGTGGAATTGCCAATATGAATTAATTTGGGAGCAGTTTGGGGTTGGAAATTCCAACGGTAGATGGTATGGGCAGCATTACCGTCAACCAAAGTTGAGTCTAAGACATCTGGTCTGAATGCCATGCGATGGCGGATCCTGATTAAACCTTAGGTTAAGATCAATAATCAGGCACATAGCTACGCTAACCCAAAGCAGTAAATATTAAGTTTTGACAGGTCAGTGGACCATTTTGGACAAGAGTAGGATTGAGAATCCTAGTCCACCATGCTTTGAGTCGGGGAACTAATGCGTCCACCTTCCTAGGTATTATGGGCCCTGGGAAGGCAACCTGATGCCAAGATCAATAAAAACTTGAGAGAGGAGTAAAGATCTTATAGATGGTAACCTTTCGCATGAAGTTGGCCAGTCCCGAGCTCTTAAGATACCATCTGCATTGGTAAAAGATCTTGAAGTGTGATTCTCTATGCCAAAGTTTTAATACCAAGTTGGGCATATCTACGTAAATATGCAACATTTATGTTTGTATTTAACAAAATTTTGAATTTAAGATTTGACAACCAGGTGAGTAGACTTGGATTGTTACAACTCGTATGGAGTTGTCCTTGTTCAAGTTGGCTCAATGAGCTAAACGCCTTAGCTTGGAGGATGTTGAACACTTGCGGTTTATCTATGAATCACTTAGTGTTCCTTCCATGTTTACCACGCATGCTTGGGCAGATGTAGTTACAGTTTATGAGATCACCTATGAAAGTTTGAAGGAGTAGGAAGAGCAGGTACTGCAAGCAGCAGCGAAGCAAGCATCAATAGCAGCAGAGGCATAGGCATCTAAAAAGGCAACAGTTGAGCAGATGTGCAAAGAAGCGTCCAAACCAAAAGCATCATCCAAAGCAACCAGTAAGAAGACCCGATAAGGATCCAAATGTATGAAGGCCTGGGATCACTTGTATCCATGTGAGCTGGGTACCCCTTGAGACTCCAAAAATATTGGCACTTTTGATATTATGCCACATTAAAAATTTTATAGAGTTTTGAATGATTTTTATTGTAAAAGTGACAAATATGCTTAATTAAATGTTACAGTATTTCCTATAATATGTTGCAATTCGTTCTTATATGTTGATCTCCTTTTTTATTTGAAAATAATGGATGTTATAAGGTAAAATGGTTAGGAAAATTAGTTGGTGAGATTAGTAGGAAAATTAGTTGGTGAGATTAGTTCAAATCGCCTAAATATATTTACAAAAAATGGTGCCTGAGGACTGTGCATATAAATTGTAGAGGCCTTACTAAGGATTAAAATCACATTCGCCTCAAAAAATGGGCAAAGGGCCCATTCGCCTCACTTTAGAGCGAATGTGGAAATTTAAAGGTGAAAAGGAAGTGTTAAGACGGCAAGGTGCTTTCGCCCCAAGTAAGGGGTAAAAGTCCCTTTCGCCCCTCCTAGGTTTGAAAACACATTTTAAAATTTAAGTTTGAAGCGGGCCCAAGGATCAAATGTGACGATGATGTTAAGAAATGTGTTCACCCTAAAGTTGGGGTGAAAGTGTTGTTCGCCCCACTATGGGGTGAAAGGTGAAAGTGTCGTTTGTCCCACTTTGGGACGAACGTCTTCAAAATTTTAAAGTAATACACCAGCTAACGCGTTGACTAGTCAAAGACACTATCGCCTTAGAGGAGGGGTAAAAGTCCTATTCGCCCCTTCCTGGGGTGAAAGCATAGCAAAATGATGAGTTCAAGCGCCAAGAGAAGTTTTGAAAAGTCAAAGTTGCATTCGCCCCAAAATAGGGGCAAAGACACCTTTTGCCCGCACATAAAGGGTGAAGCTACATGAAGACAGTTCCACCAACGCATCAAGGACTTTGTTTTCAGTTCAAAAAATTACTAAAGGAATAGGCCTTGAAAATTCAAGGTTACCTTTTCCTAATGTGAAGGGCGATCGTATCTTTCGCCTCTTTTGGGGCGAACGTATATTTTAAAAAATTTATAAGAGGGAGAGTTTCCAAAGGAGGTAACCAACAGTGCTTTCACCCCAGATAAGGGGCGAAACTCCCATTCGCCCCCTCTCTAGGGTGAAGCGATATAATAATGAATAAAAATATTAGAGAAAAATGAAAACATTAAAAGGTGTTTCGCCCAAGGGAGATTGATGTTCTGGAATAAATATGACGAAGTAAATTGTGTTGTAAATTGTATATTCAACGAAAACATATGGAGAAATGCAAAATATGACTCGAAGGTACAAATTCAGCAAAATTATGAAAATTATTGTTGTAGGGGTGTCCTCGTTGCCAAGAAGCACGAATAAGGAAAAATGATGCAGGTTCAAGGAGACACGTTCGCTCATTGCTTGGTTCGGGTGAATTCTATTTTCGACATCAATAGAGGTTTTCAAAGGCGCTCAGTTTGGGTGAATGAAGCGAATTTAATCATTGGAGCAAGGAGTATCTGAAGTTTTTTATTTCAAGCAAAAAGAGCTGCAGCATTAAATCATAGGATGATTTTTATGAATTCCAAGATATTCTGAACAGGGGTGAATTTTTGAGGTGTAGCATATGTACCGAGTCATCGACCACCTTTGCAGTTTTATGTGCACCAACACCCGAATGTGTTGATTTCCTGGAGGTCTTTTCTTAAAAGCTGAATCGTTGTCTCAAAAGATGGATTTTCAATATTTCCAAGAAGGAATTTCTTCACCATAGTTTCTGATATGTAAACATTTTGTCATATGTGCATTAAATTATAGAGGTGAAATTCCTCTATAAATACTACTCATCTTCCATTGTAAGAGGAGGATAGACATTCTGCAGAAAATACTATTCAAGTTTCTACGTAATAGGAAAAGTTGTGGCTTATGATAGTTGCAAGCAGTATTTTTATGTGACTTCTTTCTGCTCAAGCATTTCTATTTTATATTCATGTTTGCTATCTACTGTTAAGTTTAAATTTTGTATCTAGATTTGGGCATTGTAGGTGTAAGCGTGAGTATTGGAATGCTATTCTGGAAGTCGTCTCTGAGGAGCTGTAAGTAGATTCTCTTATTCTATAACACTTGGTTGGAATTCTTGTTGCTAGTCGGTCCCCAATCCTATATCTTTGGCCTGTGGCTATATTTCCTATTTCTTTTTGTTATTTCCAATTTCTTTCATGCAAATCTAAGCTTCAACCGGTGTAGGATTAGTAAGGTAGCCAGCCCTCTTTGGATATTGGCACAGAGGACATTTCTTTCCTTAGACCTTTCAATTTTGGTCATGTCTAGGGCGCACAAATGTATGTTTGTATATTAGGCAGATATTTGACCAACATGCACACTCAGTCGAGTCAAGTTAGACTGCTACCTTTGCCCAAATAGACATGCCTTTAAGGTTTGAACTTGTATCTCCTCTAGGTAAGTGCCAGAACTTACCAATCCACCCAACCCTTGAAGACTATTGAATATATAAATTTATTAGGAGGAAGTGCGAGCCTAGAGGGAGTGTGAGTTTCGTATTAATTTCATTTAATCAAATAAAAACATAAAATTTTAAAATATATTAGTTATATGAATTTATATATAATTTTTTTGAATGGGTTATGAGATTGATATAGGCTCCACCCATATTATATCATGACCACATAGTGGTATCACAATAACTTAGCATATGTATCCTTTACACTTTACAAGATTAGAACCTAGGTTTTTTCTTTGAAAGTTGAATTTAATCCGTTGAACTAATACCATTTGATATAAGATATTATATATTATTGAAGAATATATAATTATGGAAATAAGGTCTATAATAAAAAATTTATATCTTTCATTTAAAATATAATATATATAATTTTTTATAGAAATATCAAGTTTTATACTAGTGATTTAGTTGATATTTTTCTAGTGACACAACAATATCTCTCATTTTTACTAGCAATTCTTTTACCATATACAACTCATATTTTTTTCTTAATAAAAAAAAGGTTGTACTTGAGTCCCTCACCCTTAAAAAATCATAACTCTTCCCTTTAGAGCTTGAGATTTTATTAAAAAATTCAATTATCATCTTAATTGAGTTGTTATAGCTAGATACTTACATATTTTTTTTATAAAAAGTCTGAATTCTTGATTTTCATTTTTTTTTATCTTGTTCAATTTCTTTATAAATATAAATATCCCGTAATTTGTTTTAAATAGGTTATATATGGGATTGAAACGGGTCCCACCTGTATTACATCATCACCACATAGTGGTATTACAACAAAGCTTAGATATTATCTATATCTCATTAGGCAAGATTTGAACGTGGGTCTCCTCCTTGAAATGTTGAGAAATATAACCGGTTGAGCTAATGTCACTTGATTCCAAAAAATTACTATGGTAAATGAAAGGGTTTTGAAAGGGCCCTAAACCTTTTACACTTGCAGAGGAGAAAAATCATTTCCAACACCTACTTTTTGACATTTTTTTGCACCAACCTTCACAATATCAAATCTCCACCTCTAGTATATATGCACGATATCTTTGACATTATCTTGCACCAACCTTCACAATATCAAATCTCCACCTCTAGTATATATGCACGACATCTTGTTAGAGTAATATTTCTAAAATTTTATGTTATCATAGTCAACTTTATCAGCTCTAGATTGTTAGTTTCCTTTCTGAAACATAAGTGCAACCACAAGAATTGTAATAAATAGTTTAACAATCTCAAAAAAATAAAAATTCATGATTAAATCTTATCAATAATATTATGCATAATAATTAAACTATGGATCATTATTTAATACAAGTGGAATTCATTTTAATCCCAAATAACCAATTAAAAATATTTTATTAAATGAATCTCATTCATATTATAATGACATTTTAACAAATCATAATGGTATTATTTTAATTAATAGTTTAGCAGTCTCAAAAAATTGAAAGTTTCAATCCATACTCTATCCTATAATCCAACCAACAACTCAAATAATTCATTCAGCCATGAAGTCCATAAAGTCCATATGATATCATCTTCTTCTGATTCAGCATACAAAACTTCTACTCGCTTTACAAAATCATAGTCTGCTTCACCAAATTTGGATTGTTAGTTTCCTCTAATGCATTGATCTATAAATAAATCCCATGAAACATTTTGTAATCCTTTCGAACATTATTTTGAATTTGGTTCTTTTAGGTTTTTCTTGTGAGCTTCAACTAAACTTACTACTTTCTCTGACTATAGAAAAGAGAATTTAATTTCATAATCCTCTATTAAAATCCTTGTATTGGCTAGCCTATTTACACATTTGTTCTCTTCTCTTAACATATGTGTAAACATGGTTTCTTCAAACTCTATAGCAAGGTCTTGTATTTCCATATCTTGTATGTTTCATGGAGCCTTTGCTTTCCTCAAAATTGCATTTATTACTATTAGTGAGTGGCCTTCCATCCATACTCTATTCCATTACGTTTGTCTCTATATTTTAATCCTTCCAAAGCCATAATATTCCTCGATATCATTTTTATCATCAATTTCAATTTTTGTCATTATACTAAGGAAGTGCAGAAGTAGTGTCACATTAGAGTCTACATAGACAAATTAAAACATATATTTGATAGGATCATTATTTACTCTCAGGTGCACCAAGGAAACTAACCAAACAAGTTCTACTAACATGAAAAATCAGCACTATCATCCCTATAATCATTATATTGGAGGATCTCAAATATATCATGATTTATAAAAATTGGGTTAAAATCAATATGGCATAATTCATGGCCTCCAAAGACGTACCAAAGAACCACACTCAATAATTATGTAACATAAGTGGCGATGATATCTATAGGAAGATGAAGATTTGAAAATCTGTAATAGCTTTCCTTGGAAAGCATTCAAGCCACAATCAATCAAAGATAACTCAATCTTAAATCACTAGGTTATGTGGTAAAAACTATATCCGACTTCCATGTGAAAGAGTCCATCAACCATAAATACTTTGACAAAATATAAAGTCACAATATACAATTCCTTAAAAATCCAAAACAACAAAGTTCACATAAAAGAGAGACCATATACCATAACATGTAATACTTTTATTTAATACTTTTATTGAATAGACCAAAGTGCTTCTTCTCGTAAAATAAACAAAGAAAATTTACCATATCCTACAATAAAATCCACAATCTATTTTTTATTATTATATTATGATAGTCTTCTATCAAAAATAACTAAAGCAAACAAGTTTAAATATTTTAATAGACACCCCTCAACAAACATTATTGCTACATCAATCCCTTTGATTCTTTTATGGTAAGTACTCATGATGAATTTAAGACAATATCGTAAACATTTCTCATCATATCAAGTGCATATCAAGTTCTTATAGTAATGTCCACTCTACAAGTAATAAATGCTACATCAATTTATGAAAGGCATCCATAGGCATTATAAAATCATATTTTTATGATAAACACCATAGAAACACACCATAGTTCTACTACTAGATTAGGAAATATGCTTCTTTATGAAAGGCACCCATAGAAATTATAAGATCATATTTTGCAATAAAAATCACACCATAGTTCTACTACTAAATTAGGAAATATGATTATTTCTTAAGAATATTTGAAATGAATATTGGGATGGTCAAGTTATACAAATCCAAGCTCACGAGGAACAAGATACCAAAGCATAAGCCCAATCAGATATGCTCTAAAGTGTTCCTTAGAGCTAACATAAACAAAGATCTCTCTCAAAGTAGCGGAAGTCCTCCCAAATCAAGATATGTCACGTCTTAACTAATACATTAATAGTAATTGGGTTCCTGTTTCATAAGGTCACGTCAATAAATGAAATATATATTAAGTGCTTCTTATCATGCATGCACAACATAAACATCAAGAATTGAAGAAGAACTCATCACCACTAAAAACACAAGAAATTCCCAAAGCTCATAAATATATATGTTCAAAATAAATATTAATAATATTAGTTTGGGCATGTTAAAGCTCCAAGTAGTGGTAAGGGCTTTGGCCTTTCTTTGAGAGGTTTAAGGTTCAAACCCCACTCAATATGAGAGAACCAACGTCAGGATGCCTCGTAAAAACGTGTGTAAATTTATTGAAATTTGTAAGCTTATTGAAATGAAATGAAATATTTTAATTACGTCCGCAAGACCAAAATATGGTCTATGGGACCTCAAATATGGAAGTATAATTACTCAAATCATATCATATGATCTTTAATATCTTTGAGAAGGTTGTTCCTTCTCCTGCTGATTTGTGTTAGCAATTCTCCAACTTTTTTTATTTTACTGTCTTCAAATAAATCGTAATAAACTCGTTCCCAAGTGTTTCTTTGTATTTGTCACGGATATCTGAAAAACTCGAGCATTTATAGATGAAGTGTTCCTCTGTCTCTACTGCCCCTATGCTACATAGAGTACATATCCTTTCTTCCCATTGTTCTTTGGGCGTTGTCCATCTCCCTGTTTCACATCTAAGCCTATGAGAGCTAGTCCTTATCTGAGCAATGAGTATTTTTTCCTTCCACTTGGTTTCAACGCCTATATACGCTTTTTCCTTGTGGTCATACATTGGGTTAAAATTTGCAATATAATATTGTCTTTTCCTGCTTGCATTTTTTCACATTCCACTTCTGAACTTTTCATTCACATAATTTTTTAATGTCTTTGTTGACATTTGGGCATTCATTTATTGTAGTGGTAAGGGCTTTGGCCTGTCTTTAAAAAAATCCAAGTTTCAAACTCCACTCAATATGAAGGGATCAAGACCCCTTATAAAAACCTGTTCACATCCTTCAGTAATCCACACTCAAAAATTTATATAAAAATTTAATTCCATAAATATCAACTAAAGCAAAATTCATGCTAAGAATATTTCTAAATACCGCTTAACACTAGAAAGCCAAGTAAAATTCATCCAAAATCATATGAAAGAAAACTATCCAATCATATTTATGGACTCAATATAAAGGGATCAAGACCCCTTATAAAAACCTGTTCACATCCTTCAGTAATCCACACTCAAAAATTTATATAAAAATTTAATTCCATAAATATCAACTAAAGCAAAATTCATGCTAAGAATATTTCTAAATACCGCTTAACACTAGAAAGCCAAGTAGAATTCATCCAAAATCATATGAAAGAAAACTATCCAATCATATTTATGGAAGACGCTAATATAAGCCTCTTCACGATTATAATTTCATAAGCGTAATTAAATTTAGTATCTTTATAAGATCCAGAAAATAAAGTCAAGTGTTGTACGGACACCCCAAATATTTGCCATTTTTCTTTCATCTCTTTATTTTTTTTGTTTAATAAGATTTGAGTGGTGGATTACTTTTGCTTGCTTTTGGAAAATATTTTGAATTTTAGTAACGCAGAATGGTTCTTTGGGGCCTTCTATATCTCTTTTAAATTTGTGGACAAAGGAGAAAAAAAAGACGGTGCCTTCTTCCTTAATCCGTTTATCCCAAGACAATGAAGTTTTTCTTTTTTGCATTCATCCATTTCTGAGATCCTTTGCCATTCCTAGTTGTTGTAAATTCACTATTTATGGCTACTGCTGCAAGAACAAGAGCATGCGTCTTTTTTAAATTTGAAGCACGGTTTCCGTGTGTTGGCCTTGGCTTGGTGCCCAAGCAGAACTTAGCGTATAGTAGTGCTCTTTACAGAGGGAATGCGCTCACCAAAGCGAAGTCTGGTATGGTCATTATGGTCAGCAAAATGCTCCCTAAGACATTTGTCTGGGAAACGCCCATGTTTGAGTCTCGTTCGGTATTTTTTTTACTGCAAGCAAACAACGTCGTTAACGGCCTTCTCGATGAAAAATAGGACATTTTTGGTCTTTCTTTTCCTATCAGATTGTTTAATGGCATTGTGGTTTCAACTGTGGCTTGGAGATTGCAGGTGGTGCATTCAATTTCGGATCCTCCTTTTGTCTAATGTTGAGAGGAGGAATCCTCCTCTTTTTTATATATATAGAAGGGTAGGATTCGGGAGCGGATTCATTCAAACTATAGGGGAGCGGATTCATTCAAACTATAGGAAAGCGGATTCAAACTATAGGAATGCTCTTAACAAGGTTGTTGTATCTGATCAACGTGAAGTTTAAATTGGTAAATAGAAGGTTTATATTTATATGTATATAGATCTTAAACCAAGTAGAACATATGATAAAGCAATAGTGGTTCAAGAGGGTTGAGTTGGAAAAAAAAAGGAAACAAATGGTTAGCCTCAGCAAATCATGGATCCCCAAGTGGAAATAAACAACTAGTCCTTTTTTTTAGAGCTTTAATTTCTAATTTTTTTTATCATTAGGAAAAACTTTTAGGAGGCCATAATTTTTGCATACAAAAGTGTCTTGAGCTCTATGCACTGCTGACATCAATTTACAAGTCCGCTACAGTGTTAGGGATAGAGTTGTGTAAGATGGACAACAAAGCCCTAGTTACTTGCTTTCATGTGCAAAATTAAGGTATCCTGTCAACTCAAATGATGGGCTTGCTATGAAGGAAGAACTTGTGTATTTTTTTGAAGGATAAAGTAGTGGTTCTTGATGACAAAGCTCCGTACTAAAAGGCAGAAAAGGCTTTAGGTTTGTTTTCCTTGTTGATTGAACTAGAGTTATTTTTTCATATTAAAGAAGAGAGTTGCTATCAAGGTATGGTCAAAGTTGTATGAAAATTTTGGAAAAGTTAATACTATTAAAGTAAGTCTTTTGGAATTAGAACTTTCTTCTCTTAAGTTAGCCGAGTTTAATAACGTTGAGGACTATATTACAAGATTCAAATCTTTGAGGGAAGATATTGCATCTTCTAGAGGCAAAAAGAAAGATGATGCTGAATGAGTTAAGATTATCATTGGTAATCACTCCCCCTCCTTTCAAATATTGAACCTAATAGTTCATACATTCCTTGTTCTTGGAATCCCAAAAGACTCTTACTCATCAACTTTTATCTCTTCTAGTTCACTTTCAAGTTGCAATGTGGAATTGTGGTGGTGGAACTCCTCACATATAAGCTCATGCAAAGGAATTCCAATCTAAGGAGGCTAAGACCCAGGGGCCCATGGGCAAGGCTAAGTCTTCAAAGAAAATGAAGACCACTTGTGGATACTATAAAAGGGAGGGACATCCTATGAAGAATTGCTTGCTAAAGTTGTAGAAGATTGAAGCTAAGTTCTTGAAGCAAGGTGGATGTCTTTCAAATGATGAGGGATATTTGGATGTATCTGGCTCAATTGCAAAGGCCCACTAGAGCATCCATTATGGGAGGAATATATTATTGTCACTATTGTCTTCTCTTCTTAGCCCCTCAATTTAGATTATGGGGGTGTTGATATTGTAATCTAATTCATGGCCAAGATTCGACATTGTACAATGTATTGGATAGTCCTAAGAGCATTTCATTATGCAATGTATTTAATGTTTTGTAATATTTTATTATATAAGCCCAACAGTCATGGTTAATCCTATTATGGTTCAACCTTATTTGAATTTATAATGAACCTAAAGCCCACTTGTCATGTGAGCTTAGGTTAAACTTTATGATGTAATTAGGGGTTTGGTATTACTATAAATGCCCCCCTCATACTCTTCATTTCTTATCAGAATGTTGTACAATATTATCTATGGATAGTGATTATTTGTGGTGTGTACAAACACCCCCAAATATCTCTATTTTTTCTTCTTTCATCTATTTACGATTTCTTTGTAAGATTTGAGTGGATGGATTGCTTTTGTTTGTTTATAAAAAATGTTGTGAATTCCATCAATATATTGGGTAGCTACATCAACATTGAAAGAGTGGATGAAATATTAGCTTAATTATTTCAAAGTTAAAGCATTGTGTATTATGTGGAGGATTGGTTCTATCATTATTTGTTGGAATTTATGGCTTGAAAGGAATAATAGACTTTTAAAAAATAATTTTCAAAGTTATACCCAAGTTTGGGATCATATTATTACCCTCTTTTGTAAAATGTTCACAGATATGGTGCTTATCACAGGAAGCATTTAAGTGTAGAAAAAAGGTGTTATCTTCTTGGTTACAAAAATTGAATATACATGGAAGGATCATCTATGTAATTTAGTTAACACAAACAATTTGCTTTGATCTACGATAAAATGAAAATGTCCAAATTTTAGATTTATCAAAAAGAGTTTTGATGATGCTTCTAAAGGAAATCCAATAAAAGTTGGTGGAGGTGGTGTTTTTTGAAATAATGAAAGCAAAATTCTCCCCACTTACTCATAATCTTATGAAACTTTAACGAACTATGCAAGAGCTGGGTCACTTCTTACAAAGATCAA
Organism: Wollemia nobilis; assembly: GCA_028583015.1. Classification (NCBI taxonomy): domain Eukaryota; kingdom Viridiplantae; phylum Streptophyta; class Pinopsida; order Araucariales; family Araucariaceae; genus Wollemia; species Wollemia nobilis. Next base: position 5,526,914 of record JAQPPZ010016867.1, read on the forward strand.
AATTGCAATTAAAATTTGATGGAAACATATTCCAATTAAGGTGGACTTTACAAATTATTATTAATTCTATCAATAAAAATGAATGTGGGGATTGGATAAAAAATAAGATTATTGTTGGTGTTCATCAACAATTGCTAAAGACAATATCTTGGAAATATGGGAATATCTATAGAGAATAGAATCTAATAATAGATAATTTAGCAAATCACAGTATTGGTCTTCATCTTAGTGAAATTCAACTTTTAAAGGAAATTATCCAAGTAAAATTTTCTCTCTTAATGTCAATAAGTTGATTACGAAAGCAAAGCAATTTGAGGAAGATGATGAATATATTTGATAAGAAATAAAATAAAAAATCTCTCTCATAAAGGGGCAAGTTAGATATTTTTAATTTACCTAACAACAAATATAATATTTCATTATTTGATGGAAGTAGCCCCAAAGAGAAGCCATATATAGCTTAATAAATGAAAAAATAGAACCAAATTATCAACTAGCATGAGCTTAGTTGGCTAAATTCCTCAACTTTCAAGGAAGAAACCTATGTTTAAATATTGCCAAGCATGATATATACAATATTGTCAAGTTGTTTTAATACCCCAGTCACGAGCTCAATCGATTAAATAGCTAGGTTTAAATCTTACCATGCATTATTATCAAGTTATTGTAATACCTTTATGTGGTTATGATGTACTCTGGTAAGCCTATTTCAATTCCATATAACCAATTAAATATGTTTATCAAGTGTAATAAAAGTAGGGCATGTTCCAACTCCATATAACTAATTTAAAAAAGAAAACAATAAAATTAATTTTCAATGTTCTTAAAATTGTAAACTTTATCTTTAGTAACTCAAATATTGATTTAGTACATTAATAATTTAATTAACATGAGTAAAAAATAAATTTGAAGTGTGTCTACATTCTTCGTGAGAGGGATGTAAACCCTAGGTGCAATCAAGCGATGGAACATAGCTAAAAATTTGGCTACAGTATTCGTGAAATGGATGCAAAACCTAGGTGCAATCAAGCATTGAAGGAAGACGGTTGTTCATAGATGATATCTTTAGTCTGTGAGAAAGCCCCTTTCGGTCAAAAGAAATATATCTCAAGGATCTTCGGATTCATGGGTGGATGAACCTCTTCCCTATCACGATTTCAAAGGATGAATTTGGGTTGGATCCGATTGATCATGAAGCTCAAGCAATTATCTGCAAACTCAAGGGCAAAAGACCAGGCCTCGAGGAGCTCAAAGGATACATTAAATATTGGTGGACCAGTACAAAATTCTAAGCAACTCTCTTACCCAAAAATTTCTTTTATGTTTCCTTTTCTAACTTAGCGGATAGAGATAGGGTAATGGATTATAGATATAATTGGTTTTTCGGACAAAAGGGTGTCTATATAAGACCTTGGACTCCTAGTTTCAATCCCTTTACAAAAGAAGTTAATGGCTTCCCAATTTTGGTGAATATTTATGCTCTTCCTGTGGAGTTTTATGGAGAGAATATATTCCCCAAAATCAGTAATGTCATGGGTGCATTCCAGTATATGGATACCCAAACAGAGAAAAATTTGTCTAGTAAAATTAATGAGTAAAGCAATATTGACTGTTTGGATGGATGTTTAGTTCCTAGGCCTCAATCCATTACTATCTCCTCAATCAAAGAAGAATGGATCCAAAATATTGAATATGAAAACTTCTCCCTTAGATGTTATGATTGTCAGCAATATGGCCACCTGAAGTAGAGATGTATGATCATCTGATCATGCCCTAATTCTTCCTTAGTGGAGAAGGCCCTACATGCAAATGATTCGAAATCTTCAAATATCTCAATTCAAAAGAAAGAAGCTCATCCTCCAGATGCACCAATTGTTCAGCAGGAATCATGCGAGCAATAGAGGACTCAACCCCAAAAGGAGAATTTGAATCAGATCATTGATAAAAGCCAAATGGTTACTAAATACCATCCAGATGGTTCCATGGAAAACATTAGCACTTCATATGGTATTCTAGAAGCTAATTATGAAACAATTGATGATGGTCAGTTTTTTTTAAATGAAGATCCTACAAAATGTGTTACAACTAGATATTACCTCAAGAGCTTAAAGCGCAAAAATACATTCTCAGATCTTGCCACTCTAAAGGAGGAAGAAGCTCTACTACAAAAGAAAAATAATAAGGGTTGTTCTTGTTGTTAGTTCCTTAAAAAAAAAAATTGATTATGGAAATTTAGCAATTTGAGGAAGATGGAGAATATTTGTGATAGAAAAGCAAATATGGGTATGATTTCATTAACTTGTTAGAAATGTAATGAAAGCAATGTAATGTTTTATTTTTGTAATGGGAGTGGTCCCAATAAAAGCCACACATATAAAAAAAATTGAAGTATTTTAAATAATCCAAATATTTTTAAGGTTAAGTTTCTTCTCCTTGATTTCATTTATTAGACAATATACTTTATCATCATCCTAAGGGACCCAAAACCTAGAGGGAAATCATGCATACCACTTCGAAAAATATCATTTCCTTCTTAATAAAATAAATTTTATTTATAAATATGAAATATATTTATCATATTAACTTTAAACATTAAAATAAAAAATAAAACTTTTAATATGATGATCTTAATATGCTTTCTAAAATTTACTCGTAAATAATAAAATTTCAAACTTTATCATGTTACAATAATTCCTTAAGGCAATCTTTTATGAATGAAGAACTAGCAACTATAGTCATATAAATACTTCCATTAAATTAACCTCCATTAATTATATCTATCTATCTATGTAGCTTTTAATAGTTAATTTTGATATTTTGCTCTCTAAAAGATGTGATCCCAAAATTTAAATGTTTATTTGTTTTTTTACACTTTGCAAAAATTTATTTTCTTTTATATAATACCTATTATATTAAACTATGCATAAAAGAATAGTTGTCTTGGTAAATGTTTATGTTGCAAATTTTATTTCTCATAAATATATATCATTGTTAATATGTAAAAATATCAAATGATTCATCCACAAATAATAATTCACAATTCAATAATCTAAATAATAAGACAAAGATATATAATACCCTTAAGGTAGGGTAACACGAAGAATACTTCCTAATGGAAGATAACTCCACAAGATCTCCCCATATGAGAGGCTACTCTATAGGCAAAGATGATTAAAAGAAAATACTCAATATTAGTGATGATTTCTTACAACAACAATATCCTTCTTTATATACCCAACATCTAATGCTACTTTGGTGAGGGTATAACCCTAACCCTTGTTCAACTCATTATAATAGTTTAGTACACTGAATAGTTTAGTACAGTGAACCTTAGGTTGTGTGGTCCATGTCAAGTATCCATAACATTCATATACACTATAATATCATATCCCAATATACCTATCCCTAGGTATTACAGCATTCCACCCCCAAAAACACAAGAAACACAAGAAGAAACTAATTCTTCTAAGCATTGTTGACAACTTGGACCAATCTTTATCATCCATCCATCCAAGTAAAATATTGATTGCTGGTGGTTTTTGATGATGCCAATTTGTTGTGCCACTCTTATATTCATTAGTGCTCCTTTGGCGTCATGCTTTTGTTACTCCACTTTAATACCCATAATGATTGCTCTTATGGTTCCATGTTGTTGCACCACTCAAAAATTTAAAATTACTACTCTTTTTTACAATGCACTGCAATACTTGTGACTTTCTCACTCCATAAAATCCATAATAATAATGATGTCTTATGTCATGCCTCCATGATTATTGTCGCTCCTGGTGGCATGGGTGGAGATATGCTACAAACTTAACCCAATGTTATGCTTCCATTGATTCTTCAACTTTTTGTTTTAATGTTTAAAATACTTTTCCATTCTCTTATCTCTTGCGCCCTACATTTGGCGCCTTATTGTGCTCTTCTAATTGTGCATCCTTGGATTTTGTTGTTGCTTCTTCCTTGGAATCTACTGCCACCATTGTCATAGACTTTATTTCTAACTCTATTATTGGTTCTTCAATTTGTTCCCTTGTAATAACTTATTCTTATTTTTTCTAATATCGTTGCTCCTTAAGCTAAGAAAATATCCTACAATGTTATCTTATTTTTCTTGACTATAACTTCATGAACTTTTGCACATTAATGTTAATAGTAGCTAAAGAATTTAACTAAGGACAACTAAAAACAATATCCACAACGTCCATCTCAATAGCATAAAAATATTAGTGCAAAACATATTTGTCCATAGTGGTCCTCAAATCCTTGTAAATTTGAAATCTTACCAACCAATCATGCCCTTATTGTTCTTTGCTTGAACTTGCAACTTATTAGCCAAAGCAATATTGAAGGAATTATACTTGCTACTAATATTTATGGAAATAATAACTTTTTCTTTTGAATGCATCCATGAACTTGTAAAATAGAATTTTTAGATAGAAACAAACCCCTTTGTCCAATTTGTTGTTTATCTAATGCTAATGGTGTATCCCTTAGCCTTCACCCTGTCATCCATATTCACTCCTTTTTGTTCCTTGAAATTTTTTAACTCCATGTTCATTTCTTTGTGTTCCTCTATAATCCTTTTTATTGCTTCTTTATAGCCTTTGATGGTAGCCTTAAAATTGGCCATCTTCTTATCAAGTCCCCATGTGTTCAAGAATGTTTGTTATGTTTCTTCCCAATTTGGTTTATAATGATGGGCCACAATGGAAGTGGTATACCAATGCCAAGCTTCCCCTCTCAAAGAACTATAAAGATTATCCTTCCATGCAAAAATAGCAAAATTTAAAGATTTAAAACTATCATCCTCTCCATAAAACTATAGTAACTCGATGAGCTCAACTAAAAAAAATTCACAATGTAACTAGGTATGGGTGAAACTAAGGTTTTCTCAAAAATAAATTTCTTCTCCCTAATTTGATGCTAAAATCTCACATAAATAAGTAGACCCAAAAATTTCCATTAAAATATAACAAAGAACAAGTGATTGTTTATTCATATTGAAAGATATCTCAAATTGTTTTCTAAAAAAACAATTTGAAAAAAATGTCACTACCCTTTTCTGTATGGTTGCCTTCACAAGGTCGTATCTCCCTCAATAATGATTGGATTCCTCCATATGACTATTTGTTTCAAAGCTTTTTCAAATTCTAAACAAGACGCCATAAACATCATCTAAATTAGATCACTATATGCAAAGATATGGCTCAATGAGACATTTTCAGGGAAAAAAAGCTGCTCAATTCTTACAATTCAAAGAACAATCCACACTTTGCCAGATTCGTCGCTTTAATACCACTTGTTACAAACTTTGTTTCTCATTAACATATATCATTACCAATATGGATAAACATCAAATTATTCACCTACAAATAACAATCCACAATGTAATAGTCCACATAATGAGATAGAGATAAATAATACCCTTAAGATAGAACAACACTAACATTTCTTAAGAAAGAAATAACTTCACAAAATCTCCCAATATGAGAGGCCACTTTGTAGGCAAAAGCTATTACATTGAATGCTAGATGTGAATGACGATTTCTTACAATAACAATGTCCCTTCTTTATATACCCAACATCTAATCTTACTTTGAAGAGGGTATAACCTTAAACCCACCATACTGCAAGTCCTTATCCAACTTATAATATTTCAATATAATAAACCTTGTTATATGTGATACCTACCAACTATTCATAACACCCATAGATAAATAATAGCATATCCCTATAACAATCCATTAAGATGTTAATGTATACAAAAAATGGTACTCTTTTGATACAAAAAATAATAGAAATGCTAAAGATGTGCAATTTATAAAGTAATGCCTCAACCTAAAAATTGAGAACCTACCTCTTTTGAATTAGTCTAATCTTTAATTCTATATATATATATATACTAGCTTAGATATAAAGGATATATATCTAAAAACGCCGAGAGTTATCAATCTCGAGGCGCCTATCTCATTTCTTGGGGGTATGATCTCCAAGATAGGCGCCTCAATTGGTTAGTCGGCTGTTTTAGTTTAAATATTTTAAATGTTTTTGTTAATGTCAGCTTTTTTAATAAAAAATAAAAAAAGTTTATGGCGTGACATGTATGATCTCCTTGCCTGTGACATGTATGATTTCTTTGCCCCCCACCCCCTGTCTTCCATTGTAGGAACACCTCTCAACGTAATGAAAAATGATGATGGCATTAATCCAACAGATTAAATTCAACTATCAAAGAGGAGACCCAAGTTTAAATCTTGCCAAACAATATATATGCATAATTACAAAGTTATTATAATGCAATTATGTGATCACAATATAATATGGGTGAAGCCAATCCTATATAACCAATTTAAAAAAATAATACTCTTGGTATGATAAAATAAATGTAAACATTTATTATACTCATTTTGAAAGGTAGTGACTCATTTAAGATCCTTTTTCTATCTATTTTTCTAATTGTTAACCATTGCAATTGAAGAATTTTGTATTCACTATATATATAACATTTTGAAAGGTAGTGTCTCATTTAAGATCCTTTTTCTCTCCATTGTTCTAATTGTTAACCATTGCAATTGAAGAACTTTATATATATATATATATATATATTATCTGCATGCAGTTACACCTCAATTCAATGTTAAGATAATTTATCCTTTGTCTAACCTATTTGAAATAGTATAGTATTCCATATCTTGTAATTTTATAGTATTCCCTATCTTAGTAATTTTTCATATTATTGAATTGAATAGGAATTCTTTTTATATAATTAAACTTTACATTTGTGTCAATGTAATTTATCCCTGAAATAGTATTGTTTTGCAGTCCTTTTGGGTTTTTAGATTATAAACAAAATTTAATTTATAAAATATTTGATTATTTAATATCCAAAATTAAAAATTACGTTTACTTAAAGGCCTAATAACGTCTCAAAGTTTGATATTCATGTTATGCTCCTCAATAGCGTAATAGCCACATTAACAGATTTTATTATTAACCAAGCCAAACGCCAAAGCAATTCAAGGCATCCGTGTATACGCACAATATATTTAAACTATGAAGATTTGCAATGTGAGTTTAAGGCTGTTAAAATTACTTTTGTTGTACAAACTTACATCCATCAACATTTATTCCTATCAATCCAAATGTAAAAATTAATAAACAATCTTCACTTCAAGCATACATTTACATTCAAATTAAAATATATTATTATTTGTAACAGGATACTCCCAGTCATCTGTTAAAATCAGTCTGACATGAAAAGGCAATCTGTTCATGGTGATTCTATTTTTCTTCTTTCAAAAAGCAACGACAAAACGTACGGCTTTTATTTCGTAGAGCTGGGACATGTCTACTTGATAAGTTTGCTCAAATATTGCTTTGAATTAAATCAACATCTCCATAAAATAATTCAATTGGATCATTGCATTGACTTGTATATAGAGAGGCTCTACATAGTAAGAGGTTAGTCAAAAGCATGATAGACCTGATAGACCTACTTAGTTTACACTAGGAATGGAAAATGTCAACTCATAACATTTATGTTGCTTAAGTTTGGATCTTTTCCTGTAATCAGTCCTCTAACTGACATAAAGAGCTATTAGAAAGAACAATATCATAAGCAAACAGGATTTCCCCATCATATTTATTATTAGTGCTTTTGATGTATTTCTACTAGTCCACAATGAAACACTCATTCCCAAAAGCATTGGGAAGCTTTGTTGTAGCCGGAGGTAAATTCTGCTTGCTGCTCTTAACAAAAATAATGAAAATATTTTGATATATTTCAATTAAAGTAGCCTCATTTCAGGATCCAAAAATAAGAAAGGCATTCAAAAGTGTGATTGTCAAAACTTCTGCAAAATGCCTTCAGCAAGGAGAAAAAGTTTCACAAAGGACATTATTATAACAGAAGAATACCCTGCTACTGATGCATAAATAATCATATGGATAGATTCCCTACAAACTAAACTCCAAGTACACGAGATACATGAATTTTAGCAACAACAGGGTAAGGTGCTTCCACCCATGTTATGTACAACCATGCTGCTCTCCTTACTGTAGAAATATTTAACCACACTAACTACAAAGAATATTTTAGGACCTATACATATATGCCCTCACTAGTGCACTCCCCCTTGCAAAATAGATATAATTCCAAAATCAAAACTCATTGACAACCTATTCTTTCAGCATTAAGCAACCTCATAATATGGCTGGAGGGCAACTATAGTACTTGACAGTAATTATGGCTCATCTGAGACTCCCAAAATGCAGATATTTCTCCTTTCTATTAAGTTGGCTAAAATATTACCATTCCTAAAATGAATTCTATTTTCACATTCCAGATCCAAAAGCATAAACCTGAAAGCATCATACGTGGGTTGATTTGAACAATAGCTCTAAACCTTGTACACCTAACTCCATAATAGTTAGGGCCCACAAGACTTGTATAAAGCACGTGTGCACCATACCACTTGCTATCTGACTGGATAAAATCAGGTTTGTCTGATGGAGAAACTATAGACTAGACTTGAGACAAGTCGAGTGAATCTGCTGAGAATTTGAAGTACCTGCAAAATTGTAACATACATCACTATAAGCAGACTTCGAGCATCATATTCATAAAAAAGAAATAAGGCTCAACCACAATAGCTATGTTATCTAAAAACAAAGTCCACATCATTCTAGGACATATCCCTGCCTTTATACAAGTGCATGATCTTAGTGAAATGTTTTATTACTTCCTTTATATTAAAAATGATGATAATAATAACAATGATCATCGTCATCATCATTTTATAAACAGAAAATTGCAAAAATCTTGTTTAGATGATTGTCACTATAAATGGAGAGTGTGAGAAAAAAGGGGAAAATAATATATGAATCGTTTTGTTAATTTTAAGGTTTACAACATTGATATTTTAGCATTTTCCCACACTTGAATTTGTCATCCTCTGTCTTTCTATCAATTTCTATTGCTATGAATATTGATCTATCCAATTTCAAGGGCACATATTTAAATTTCATTTCACCATTTGCTTTACTATCACGACACTAATGTTTCCTCCTTGATTTTTATCCTATAAGGATTTGCATTCTACCTTTGACACTAAAAATGCATATTATGTCTTACCTTTCTTAATAGTCTGCAAATTACGTAGTGTTAATCAAATTTAATCATTATTCAAAAACCTTTCAACAATTGTATGAAATTTTTTATGCTTGATGCTGAACCACAACAGAGATTTTCCCTTCTGTAGTCACACTTTTGTATAGCTAATCTCATAAAATCTTAGTGGGGAGCATGTTAGATTATGAATCTTAGAGCAATGTTTCTTGCAACATATAAGCCTTCAATATTACAAAGAACTTCAATGCAACTAATCAAACTCGTGCAAAATCCTTTAAATGGGCTTTTCTGAATGATGTCAGCAAGCCAAATAGATGGATACACACATGGAAGATCTTGATAGGCACAAACTGATATGTAAGCTTCAAGACTCCCAAATAACAGATTTTAACAAACCACCAGCTTGTTCCAATTGTTCTCTAACCAAGTAGTACAAACCTGAAAGGTTCGCACAAGGAAGAAGATGGTAACAATAAGAATAACAGCTATTCAAATAGAATAGAATGTTATAATGAATACTAGGTACAATGATGATATGGAATAACTTACATGATAGTATACTTATCAATGTTTTTTATGATTCTCTAATCTGTTGAAAATCATGGAGCAGCTAAGGCTAGAAATCTAAGACCTCCTAGCAGGTGCTGCAGATGCTCTACCACTGAGCCATTATCACTTCCTCAGTCAAGAACTTTTAGAAGTGCGGATGTGGATTGACCTCCAATGCTTCTCCAAGCCACAACACAATATTCAAGTTAAAAATCATGGATCAGCTAGGACTCGAACAAGCATTTTAGGTGCTCTACGATTGAACTAGCAGCCTTTTAAAAGTGGAGCATTTTGCAGAGTGTTGATTGACCTCCAACATAATCCATATATTTATAATTAGGTATATAGCTTCTGACCAAGTTTTGATTTCACACAAGGCAGATGTCCAATTGCCTAGTAGGTTTTACATGCCAATGTTTTGAGTATGCTTGTGCTGTTGAACATAATCAATCAAAACTTGGTCAGAAAATAGCAAACATCATGATATATTCAACCCAAATGATTTTTTGTTCAAAAATTTAGGGGAAAAATTAGGGAAATTGCAAAAAAACAGGAGAAATAAAAAGGGTAACTGAACCTTCATTGGCAACGACAATACGTTGCACTTTGTGGGCATGTTTAATATTTTGGGGTGTTACTTACGTAGTTGAAAACTTAACCTCTTAGTATTAATTTAATGGTTTTGAACTTTATTATTTGTGAATAGATAAAAATTGTAACCAGACAACCCGTCAACCCCCAAAAAAATATTTATTTTGGTTGCACTTTCACCCAGCATTTTTACCTAATTTTTTCAAATTTTTCTTTGTTGAGTGGCATTGTAAATTGGTCTGGTGTTTTGTCTTTTGTTTGGCGATAAATCAACAAGAACTTTTATCTAAATTTTCCCTGATATAATGATAATGTCTCCTTTATGCTAAGTCTGTATGAAAAAACGGATTCTTTATCAATTTATGGTGTTCTGATTATTGAGTCTCACCTGTCTTGAGACTGACTATTTGTGACATATCCTACAAAGCCAAACTGTTTTTCATGTGGTTTCCACAGCTGCTTTGTATTCTGCTTTAATGGATAATAAAGCTATTGTAAGTTATCTCTTGCCAACCCAGGAAATTGTTTAAAAACCAAGACTAAAATACAGAGCCAAAAATACATTTGTCGACATCCTGTGAAGCTGACAAACTTACACCTGTAGCCGTATAAAATGGGATACCAGAAATATCAAAGTAATTTTGATGTACATGACAACTCTATTGGCACCAATCCAATGCATCATCTCGGTGAATTCAACAACTTAATATAGCTATAGCAAAGTTGATATCAGCCTTAGTAGTGGTAAGATAAATCAGAATCTGAATAAGCTACTTATACCACTCCTTGTTGAATGTCCATGATTTCAACAACTTCAATCTAACTTCAACAGGTGTATGATAAGGGTTGCAAGTCTCCATTTTAAAATTTACATGCCCCTTTGAAGAATATATAAAATTGGAAAATAAGAATCTTATGTTTACAAGACCATACATGAATTCCTAGGTAACAATAGAGCAGTATTAGGTCTTTCATCTCAAATGTTTTGTTGTGGTTCATTTTTTCCGTTTTTAATAAGCTTGCAATTGTTAGTTGTAGTGATCAGATCCTAAAAATAGATCACCATCCAGTGCAATGCTCTACTTAGTAACACTAAAATGTGAACTAAAATGATTTTCATACATCTAAACGCACAGGAATTGATTGAATAGATTCTAGTTTCACATTGCATTCCAAGTGCATCTGATGACATTTGCCAAATTTATTGAATAGTTCATGCAGGGATTAAATTAGCTGTGTTTTGAACCAGGCAACATAGCTTGTAACTGTTGGTTACGAATCCGCCACGAGGAAAGGATTTTGTCGTTATTGCGCCTTGGACCCGCGAACCAACATTGAAAGGCCGGAAGGAAGAGATGCCCTCCGGGCCAATCTTCGAAGAAGGCCGGCTCCTTTTTGGGGGTTAGTAAGATGAGAGTGCAGGAAAGAGATAAATGTACAGAAAGAATATACGAATATACTTGGAGGTTGGTGGGGGGGAACTAACAGTACGGGAACACACCAATCACCAATGCTTACAGCATTAAATATAAAGCACGACTGAGAACTGCAAAATCTAACGTATACTTCCGATACCCAAGCAATGTACGCACAGCTACAATGGCTCCCTAACAGACATTCCCTACAAGGAACTAACAGTACGGCAGCGCACCAATCACCAGATACGGACCAGCAACAAAACACACAACTTATGAAACTGCTACCACATCTATTCTATGTATCCTTTTAATTCATGAAGTACAGGGGGTGCTTTAAACAAGCAATGCTAGAGGCACCTGATCATCAAATGCTGAAATGAATCAACGAGCCATGACACAAGTTAGCCTAAGGCATGAATATAAAGAAAGGCAGCATAAAAAACAGAAGCAGCAGAACAGAACCAGGCATACAAATTATATTTATAAGCAGAAGCACGGTTACAATGGGCACAGTGGTTCCCTAACAAACATTCCCCTTCCACCCCCTTACAATGAATTCATGGTGGGTATTTATAGCCCAAAGTTCCCCCCGTTACATTAATGGGCACAAAGTCCCAGTCAAACATTAGCTGACAAAAGCAGCCGCGGAACTGCTGATGCTGACTTCTATTGGGCTGGACTATACTCTCGGCATGGTCTCCCTGAAGGTTGAACAGCCACGTGGCAGCGCATTGGGTAGAACTTTATATTGACAGAAATGCGGGTAGCTGAGGCAAGTGGAAACTCACGTCAGTCTTAAATGAGGCAGCTGGCATAAGTAGTGCGGCCCATGCTTGTCCTTTTGCTCGACATGTCTTGGCTCGGATCCCAAAGTTGGACACTTGTCGGATGATAATGCTTGACACGTGTCTGCCTTGCAAGGCAGTCTATCCAACTTCGCCCGGGATTAGAGCACAATCGGGTAGCACAGGTGAAAAACAGCGCAATCGGGTAGCACTATTTCCCTACTGTGCACCGGTCAAAGGGCGCAGTCCGACTTCGCTGCGAAGTCGGGTTGCGCACCGGCACTTGCTGATTCTCACCGCCGTTCGGACTTCGCTCCAGCACTTAGTCGTTTTTCTGCCAGCCTGCCAGCCTTCTACAAGGTGCGCCCAGAAAGAGGGGCGAAGTCGGACTTCGCACCAAAACTGGGCGAAGTGCGCACTTCGCACCAAAACTGGGCGAAGTGCGCACTTCGCACAAAAACTGGGTTTCCTGGTTCAGCTTCCCGGGGCCATAACTTTTGATCCGCCGACCCGATCGCCTATTATGATATATCGTTGGAAAGCTTGCGAGAAGATTTGCAATAATAAAATATCCAGGGCTCATTTTGTCCATTTTATCGCCCCTGTTTATGGCCCACAAAAACCCGAACACCTCAGCATGCCCTGACACTTAGCCATTTTTCAGGGCAACTTCTGTCAATTTTGAGAAGAATGAGAATGTAGGGAAGAGAGAGAAAGGGGGAGAAGGAAGAGTAGCTCTCTTACAAAAATTGAAAACATTGCACCCCGTGCAAAATGTGACAACATTTCTGGCGGCTCGCGGGGTGTCGAGCTCGCCTCGACGCAAAGAATCCATGCCTTCATCCATTGGGCAACAGAGTCACCCTCGCTGCAACTGCTCTTCAGATCCACCTCCGGCAACTGCCTCCTCGGAACACTTAAAAAGAAAACACTGCACAGACTGAAATAAGGAAACAACTAAAACTTTGAATAATAGCCGAATTATTTACACAAAATTTTGCGGCATTATTGCCACGCCGCCAACACAAATCTTGCTTTGGTTGCCTATCCGATGAACCTGCAGTGCCCGGACCAGATCTGATTGTACTTCAGATGATCTTTGAAGTCCGGCTGGCCTCCCAAAGCTTGCCAGGTCGCGAACATGGCGCAACGTGGCAGATTGTCATTCATGCCGGTACCCGTACAATTGATGGACAATGTGACAAGGAGATTTTTCAGACGGGAGCCCTCTTCGGGTACCGGTTGCGGTGATGGTTGGAGCCAACACCACCACGGTGGAGACTGTAGGTGAACATTCATTTCTCCGCTTGTGAGGTCAAGGCTGCTCACCAAACCTTGATTCCTCCGGGGTGTCTTCTATCAGCTTAAAAAAGGGCGCCTGCGATCAAGAAATCTGGATCTTCAGCTCAGTCGGAGTCGCCAGGTGATTTTGCCAAATGAAGGCAAGCCAAAGATTCACCAACTCGGGCTTCCTTAAAATATGGAGACTGATCGTCTCACCTCACTGATTCGTCTATGCGAGCTTGGTAATCAGCCAGCCTAACGCGCTCGCCTGGAGCGTTGGTATTAATTTCGTAAAGTCAAGCTGGTTTCCCGGGTTCCTCGCTCGCCACCTTCCTGCTTGAACGAAGGCGTTAGGACCGGTCTCTTGGACTCAGAGGATTTGTTCGTGCAGAGTCGCCAGGTGCTCTGATTTTGAACAGCAATGAAGCGAGCACCAGTGCTTCAATCCTGTTTGGGGGTGAGAAACCTCCTTGTCCCACCGAGCATTCGAAAAGAAACTGTCAGTCTGAGCGAGGACGAGCTTGAGATCTTCCAAATGCGAGACAAAGAGTCCCACCGGGCGTGCCAAAACTGTTGGTTACGAATCCGCCACGAGGAAAGGATTTTGTCGTTATTGCGCCCTGGACCCGCGAACCAACATTGAAAGGCCGGAAGGAAGAGATGCCTTCCGGGCCAATCTCCGGAGAAGGCCGGCTCCTTTTTGGGGGTTAGTAAGATGAGAGTGCAGGAAAGAGATAAATGTACAGAAAGAATATACGAATATACTTGGAGGTTGGTGGGGGGGAACTAACAATACGGGAACACACCAATCACCAATGCTTACTGCATTAAATATAAAGCACGACTGAGAACTGCAAAATCTAACGTATACTTCCGATACCCAAGCAGTGTACGCACGGCTACAACGGCTCCCTAACAGACATTCCCTACAAGGAACTAACAAGATCTGACAACGCACCAATCACCAAATACGGACCAGCAACAAAACACACAACTTATGAAACTGCTACCACATCTATTCTATGTATCCTTTTAATTCATGAAGTACAGGGGGTGCTTTAAACAAGCAATGCTAGAGGCACCTGATCATCAAATGCTGAAATGAATCAACGAGCCATGACACAGGTTAGCCTAAGGCATGAATATAAAGAAAGGCAGCATAAAAAACGAAGCGACAGAATGCAACCGGGCATACAAATTATATTTATAAGCGTAACCATGGTTACAATGGGCACAGTGGTTCCCTAACAGACATTCCCCTTCCACCCCTTTACAATGAATTCATGGTGGGTATTTATAGCCCAAAGTTCCCCCCGTTACATTAATGGGCACAAAGTCCCAGTCAAACATTAGCTGACAAAAGCAGCCGCGGAACTGCTGATGCTGACTTCTGTTGGGCTGGACTGTACTCTCGGCATGGTCTCCCTGAAGGTTGAACAGCCACGTGGCAGCGCGTTGGGTAGAACTTTATATTGACAGAAATGCGGGTAGCTGAGGCAAGTGGAAACTCACGTCAGTCTTAAATGAGGCAGCTGGCATAAGTAGTGCGGCCCATGCTTGTCCTTTTGCTCGGCATGTCTTGGCTCGGATCCCAAAGTTGGACACTTGTCGGATGATAATGCTTGACACGTGTCTGCCTTGCAAGGCAGTCTATCCAACTTCGCCCGGGATTAGAGCACAATCGGGTAGCACAGGTGAAAAACAGCGCAGTCGGGTAGCACTATTTCCCTACTGCGCACCGGTCAAAGGGCGCAGTCCGACTTCGCTGCGAAGTCGGGTTGCGCACCGGCACTTGCTGATTCTCACCGCCGTTCGGACTTCGCTCCAGCACTTAGTCGTTTTTCTGCCAGCCTGCTACAAGGTGCGCCCAGAAAGAGGGGCGAAGTCGGACTTCGCACCAAAACTGGGCGAAGTGCGCACTTCGCACCAAAAACTGGGTTTCCTGGTTCAGCTTCCCGGGGCCATAACTTTTGATCCGCTGACCCGATCGCCTATTATAATATATCGTTGGAAAGCTTGCGAGAAGATCTGCAATAATAAGATATCCAGGGCTCATTTTTTCCATTTTATCGCCCCTGTTTATGGCCCACAAAAACCCGAACACCTCAGCATGCCCTGACACTTAGCCATTTTTCAGGGCAACTTCTGTCAATTTTGAGAAGAATGAGAATGTAGGGAAGAGAGAGAAAGGGGGAGAAGGAAGAGCAGCTCTCTTACAAAAATTGAAAACATTGCACCCCGTGCAAAATGTGACAACAAGTAACTCTTAATGCAAATTTGATCTTCTCTTTATCTACTTTTTGTCTAGAGGTCTGCTTATTTCTCCTCTATGACTGTTGCACAGGAAAAAGGAAAAATAAATTCAAAAGCCTGTAGGAACAAAACCTATGCTTCTCCCTCTTGAATTTCTACCAGAAACAATAAACACGTGTCAAATGTTCAAGATTCCTGAAATTGCTGAATCTTCTATCTGAAAACTCGCCTTGAAATGGCCAAGAATAACAGCTGCTAATTTATGTATATTGCTTGGCTGTTGAACCTGTCTGAATGTTATTATTTTCTGATCCAAAGAACCAAAAAACTTCACAAGCATGATTTGCAACAAATAAAGACAATTCTATCAAATGGCATTAGCGCAACCCGTTAGACTCCTCAACTTTCAAGGAGAAGACCAAGGTTTAAATCTTGCCAAGCTATACATGCATAATTGCCAAGCTTGTTGTAATGCCACCATGTGGTCATGGTGTAATACAGGTGGGGCCCATTTAAATCTCATATAACCGATTCAAAAAAAATAAAAATAAAGACGATTTCACCATGATAATCTAGCTCCATGAGATTTTATAATATTGATCATTAATATTCTATGACAAGGGATGTTGATACTACTAAGTGTTTTGGACTATTTTTGTTATTAATCTTGCTCTTAGTTGTTTATTGTTTTGTTCTGTTCTCCAACATTAAGAACAGTGAGAAACAATACAAGAGAAGATTAAAACTAGAATTTTCATAAAATCGAAATTCTCTTTGTTTGACATAAGATTCTCCTAGCTGCTGATGCAGATTTCTCTACAATTTTTTGTCACAATTGGAATTGGAAATTCCCATGTAGATCAGCAAAATCCATTTTATTCATGATAATATGATGGATGATACTGACAGTGGACTTTAAAATAGAACAGAAATTTTAAAATCTTTGTTTGTCTGTCACCTTGCTACTAGGCATTTAATTTTTTATGTAAATCAACAGTCAAACAAAATCATGATGGTATTGTTGGCTGTTCTGACTCTCTTTATGGACACCTTTTTGATATGACAAAAATTGTAGCTTGTCTAGTGAAATAGCGCACATACCAGAGTATCAGTATATTGAGTATTCCCACCTAGTCTGAATTTGGGGTCCTACATCTTCAAAACTCATTTGGCAGAGGCAGAACTAAATAACTGACTATCCTGACCATCAGAACTCGTCCTTTCTCTGGTATAAGAGTCTTTACTAGGGCCACTCTGGTTCTTGACAATTTTATACTCCATTCTTTGCTCCTCAGAGAGTGACATCAACTCCAGATGTGAGCATTTTAAGTCCTATAAGCATCGAGGAGTCTACAGTTGGAGGAATATAAACAGCCATGTGGAGAGGTATCTGAGATATCAAGGTAGAGATTCGAATAAAGACTTTGTTCTTAGTTCTACTGTGTGTCTGCTAGATAGCTAAAGACCTAATCCTTCGAAATATTATTTTGATGAAGTAAACTTTATGATTCATAATAAACATTACTCTACCAGTGTATTTAATATTCATAATGAAATAAACATTACTGTCCTCATACATTGAATATTGGGATATCAATATTTTCCAATCACAAGATGTAAGTGAAAAAACAGATGACATTTGCGTGGCAAAAGATAATAGAAATTCACACACAAAGAGAGAGACAATACCAATGACCATGCAACCAGTTCAAAGATTTTTTGTATTGGGAAGAGATTTTTGCACCAGTTCTTTGTCCTGATGAATCATTTCCTGGAAAATAAACAAAAAGAAACCATCAGGGAGCCAAAAAAACAAAAAAAAAAACTTATGAGAAATGAATGTCACAATATAATGCCTAAATACAAAACAGAAAAGGTCCAATTGTTTCTTGCATTCTCAGTCCCTTCAAATTATATCGGTAACTCACCTTGTCCAGAAGTTCAGAAGTACCTTTCTCCAGTATGCTAGAAGAGTCAACAACATTTTCCGTGTCTTCTCTCTCATCCCCTGTACTTGGCATTGATTTTGTCCTCCAGTTCTTATTTAAAGGGATATCTGAGTTTTGTTCCTCTGGCATACAGTTGTCTTGTCCTGATATGTCAACCAATACAGAAGACACCGATGAAGATGTTAGTCTCCTTTCGTCTTTCTTTGAACTGTTTTCCTTCAGTTGCTTCTGCAAATCTTGTAGATCATTAGACTGGCTACAATTAACAGCTAATGGGATTCTTCCTCTAATGTTACTTTCAGAATAAGCATCTGGGGACTTATAGTCCATTGATAGTCCTAGAGAAACAGAATCTCCCATCATTTTGGAGTCTTTCTCAGAGTCTGGGAGAGCATCATCATAGACAGGGCAATCCACTGCATTAGATAGCTTCATGTTTAAACCAACCAAAGTGCCATTCAATGAATTAGGCCTTCTTAGACTTGGACTGTCTTCTTTCTTTGCAAGCAAGTTGCAAGACATTCTACTTCCCAGAATTTTGCCAAGGTGTCCGTTTTGGTCATCAGCTTGAGATGCTTTACAACCAACTCCTTTTTGGTCATTTTCAACTAAATATGAGTACCCAGATTTTGATCTAGGGGTCAAATCAAGAGATAAGTTGGAAGATATATCTCTATTTGTTGCATTCTCAGTTTCTATTTGATTTTCAAATGGTAAGAGTTCTTTTCTGTTGTCACAGTTACAACTGCTAATTTCATTATCAGTAGAAAAAGATGATTCCTTCTGATTTTGGGGCTGAATAGAAATAACATTCTGATCAGAAATTTTACCAAGGACTGTCACTGCCATGGCATTTGAATATTTTACAGATACATCTTTGCAAACTAAAGCTTGAGGGACATGCTGTAAAGTAGAATTTACTCCTGAAAAATCTAACTGGCATGGACTTTCTTCACCAAGCATAAGAGAGACACCCTCTGGATGATATTGGTTGGCAAGGGGTAAATATGCCTGTAGATGCAATTTACTTTTAATTTCTTCATTAACTATGAATTCTTTAGTATCTTCTGCAACAATGGCTTCCTTCTGACAATCATCAATAGAATGTTGTTTTAAAACACTTAACTGGGCAATTGGATCCTGCTGTGGCTTGACAGATAATCCAGTCCTCTGTTCTGCTAGCAAATGCAGGTTTGACACTATGGAGCTTGACTTCAGTCCTGGTTGAAATGCTTGAAATGGACTGGATGGAATAAAACTTTCAAACAGAGCATCAGGTCTCAAATGAGGAGATGTGCAAGGAACATGGGGTAATGTGTGGCCATAGCTTGGTTGGAAAGAAGGGCTTCCAGATATGACATTTGGTCTTACAGAATGACTCCCAAGAGGCTTTGGTTTAAAATCTCCATGCATCATATTTCCTTGACCTCTAGTGGAAGGCCTAGGTGGACGAGCAGGAATTCCAGAGTATGACAATGATGATTTATCAGGGGAGTAGCCATTGGACTTTACATATAAAGTGGAGGGAATCCGTTGAACAGAAGTGTTAGCCTGCAAATAGCAAATATTCATCAGTTATTGAAGGTGTAGCAAAGCAAAAATTCATTGAAAATTTGATCTGATTAAAGTATAACAAGAAAGATGTAGTAAACCAACCGTATCAAAAAAACCAATTTTTGGTGAGGGCATTCGTAAACCTGATGGCTTTGATCCATAGGCCCTTGATTGACTGCTACGAGCACTACATTGCCTATCCATGGTAAGCGAATTTACACTGCATGTTTTATTAGGCACGTGCATATGATCAAGAGGTGCCTTGCAAGGTATTGGCAATCTCTTTTGGACTTCTGTTCTTTGTCCAACATCTGTAGTCCGTGAAACTGTTGATGAGCTCCAGTCTATTGCAGATGTAGACTGACTTTGACAAGCAACATTTTCTAGTTTTGACATATTAGTCATAGATTTGCTAGAATGCGTTGGAGAGCTCAGGGAAGACATTCCATCCAAAGAACTTTCAGGAGATAAACTTGAATAAAATGTGGAACTTGAATCATCTGTCAAGTACAATGATGGATCTTTATTGGCACATAAATCAAATGTAGTATAGTTAGTTCCATGGGGATCCTCCATTCTGATCTCAGATACAGGATTTCCAAACCTTTCAAAGGACATATAAGAGTGGCAGCGTGAAAGTTTTGCAGAAGCAGAAGACATTGCTGCAGGGGAATTCGGTGAGCAACTAGATCGATCACGAATGTAGCTGTCATCATGTACGTTTTGGGATAAACTTCTATGACCAGAAGCCTTGGCAATATTAGCTGCAAACAAAACAATATCTACCTCCTTAGGCCTATCACTTAGTTGCAATAAAAAACAATATGAACCTCATTACAACAATCAAAGCAAAAGCAACAGAAAATGACAAGGCCGTGCAAAATAGAAATAAAGGTTCATCAACATTCAACAGGTAAAACAGTAGAATTTTTTTGCTTTCTTCTTTTCTTTGAAGCATATAGTTGAAACCCAATAAAAGCATATGAGAACACCAACCTGGTAAAACTTTTCCAAGAGTATCCCTAACACGTTTGGAAACTGATGAGATCTTTTTTCTGAATGACAGAGATGGAGGAGATTCATTGTTTCCAGATACACTTCTTTGTTGCTTCACAGAGGACTTCTGATGCTCATCCTTGTTTTTGACAGTAGTAGTTTTATGAGTGTTCTAAAGTTAAGAATAACTCAGTTTTAACAAAGAATTCTCTCTTTCGATATCCCAACTATGAACAGAATGCTTAAAAAGGATATGCCATTGAAGTTGAAGCCTGAAAATGAGACCCCTTTTGTGGAGTAGAGTCAACAACTTTTTTCACAAAGCTCCTCTTTGCTGTGACCAAAGGCTTTGTCTATAACAAGAAAAAAATTAATTCCAAATCTTTAAAGTTCTTGAAGCAGTAAGAAAAGCAATCAAAATAAAAAATTGCGTAGAAAAGCAAACTAACAAAAAATAAATATGGAGACGAACTTGCCTTTTGTGAGGTATGTTGTTCCACAGATACTGTAATGAACAGTCTGACACATTAGAATGCTCTTCTCGACTTAATAAACCACAATAAGAGAAGCAATATAGGAGGAGAAAAAAAAAAGTAAAAAAATCATAACAACGTAGCCTAAACAACAGAGGGCCATTTTCTATTTAGAGAAAGATATTTTCAACAGGGTGAACATACATATTTCTTTAATTAGAAAACTTGCTCACAAAATTTACAAGTTTCTCACCTTTAGGCTGCAATACATCCATTTCATTTCTGCTTCGACCTGTTTTGCTCCTAGCAGGTACAACACTCTGCTTCTCGTCAATTTCATTTTTAGAATTCTGATTGTTTCTGCCAGTCCTATTGCTAGCATCTGCAACATAATGAGTCTGATAAACTTCATTTTTAGAGTTTTGTTTTCTTCCCCCCGGTCTGTTGCCAGTATGTGCCTTGTCAAATTGATCTTCAAAGTTTTGAGTTATAGGTTGTGTTTGTTCAAATAGCCTTCCTTCAAGATCATGTAAAGCCAAATCAGCATTTAGGCTGCCATTTGATTCCATTGAAGTTCGTATTTCCTCTTCAATATTAGGCAATAATTGTTCTTTTGGTCCCTTTAAAGTTCTACTTAAGAGCGACAACTCTTCAGGATTAAGAACTCCTGCAACAATTGCAAATTTCCAAGATATATATAGTAACAAATATGAGAACTCCATAAGTAAATGGATATCTAAAATAAGCAAAACAAAAGAAGAATGAACAGTGAGTGTCCACCTTCATTAGTGAAGAAGGCCTTATCCCATGCTAAACTTTTACGCAAGCTACCCTGAACCCATTTTCGTGTCCTCTTTGACTGAGAAAATTCTTTTGATGGAGGTGATTGCTCCTTATTAACATTGGTGCTTGTGGCATTGTTGTCTTCATCTTGCATCTCCACATTGCATTCAGATGATCCCAGATGGCTCTCTCTTACATCATCATCGGCCATTTCTGAAGCTGAAATATGTTGCACAGTTTCTAGAAGTTTTAGTTACTAAATTTAGGTCTGAACATCTCTAAGAACGTCATTATGGAAGTCTAACCATACCAGACACATTCAGATATCTAATACTATACAGCAAGAAATAAGAATTAAACTTCAAAACCACACAAACACAGCAAAGTTAAGAAACAAGTACTTTCTAGACATAAATCTATTTATTTACATCCCTCCATAAAAAGGACGTGATAAACCATCCCTATATGTTGCAGTAGCCATAACTTCTAACACTTAGACCTTCCCTATATGTTGCAGTAGCCATAACTTCTAACACTTAGACCTTCCCCGTTCTAGACAAGCTTGGCATAACTATGCACACTAAGAAGAAAATTTTCTAATAGAAATAACCATGTAGAAACTATGAATTTCCATAAATCACCATTGAAATGAAATGAAATATTATTTGTCCACGGTGGCCAAAGAAGACCCAAGGGACTATAAAAAGGACAACAATAAATACCAACGAACTGGCCAAAGCGCCCAACAAGGAAAGAAACAAAGATAAATACAAAGATGTGACCCGATAAGTGGGCCAAAGGGAATGGGAAGAGAGAAGAGAGGAGAGAAGTGGGCTGCAATCCATAAGAAACAAATTGAATGGAGTGTTTGCCAAGAAGAACGAAGAGAGAGAGGGGGGGGAGCTGCCCTAAAGGGTGCTCTCCAACAGCCGCGGACACTAGTCTCTCCTAACAGTCGAGGTCGAAGAATCTCTGCTGAAGAAATTGATGATTTGTCTCAGCACATCACTAGTCCGAAATCCCAAAGAACGATCCGATATGTGACATTTCCGTCCAATATCTTCCCTCGATAAATCTGAGTTGGTGAAGTAGGTAGTGATGGGTCGAGAGTGTGGAGGCCGAGAGCTGCCTGGAGGAGAGCTCCTATGTCGATGAAACTAAATCGCCTCCCTAAAGTAGAGTGCAGGACATCGTTGGTCCGAGTATCTGAAGGTGGATAGAGATCATGAGTTATTCCTGAAAAGACAATGAAATCTGCCTCGGATCTCATAGTAGATGGGGCATCAAAAAATAAAGTGATGCAAGGTTTCTACTTCTCCCAAGGATCAAAATAGGCAAACCCGCTCCTCCCTCAAAATATGGTGATCTGACTCAACCAGAAGTTGGTGGGAGCACACTCTGAGCTATGCAATCGAGATCCATATGTTATGCATTGTATGCTGCTAGAGGTACTATGGGGGGACTATTCAACCGTCTTGTATCTGAAGGAAGTGCTCGTGGTAGAAAGACATTTTGACAGAAATAAGGGCAGCGAGAGAGATCCATGTGCAACTGGTATATTGGAGGCTAATGTCCTTCCGGATCTCGTGTAGAATCTTCTCCTTATTATTTTGAGAAGGGGGGAGAGCACCCAAGGAATAAGGAGGAAGTCTATCAATCTATATCTGAATGCTGGCCAAAAGTGTAGAGACCTAAAAATACCAGCTCCTTCGACCCCCCTGAGGGCTCGAGGAGAGGTCCATCGAGGAGCGAAGGGCAAGGTAAGGGTACCGTCTACAACCCGAGGAGGTATCTCCTAAAGTATGAACCCTGTGAAAATAGGTGATAATAAAAAATATGATTTCAAGTCGAAGAGGAGAGGCCCCAAACTCTGCCAAGATAACGAGGGATTGTGCCCTTGCAACGAATGAATCTTCAAAGAAAATGTGATTGCACTCGTTCAACACGAAACCATTCAATCAAGCCGAGACTAGGACCCCATATCACTGACCCAAAGGTTACAATCGGTTTGACCAAGGCATCAAAGATTCTCATCTTTACTGGAAATGTGCTCTAAAACAACTCCTCTTGAGCAAAGAAAGAGTTGCATACCCCTTACAAACTCGGGCCTGGGCGGCAGGTTTCAACCCAAAGGTGGGTCTAGTGAAGAGAACCCCCAAGTACACGTAGGAGGTGGTGATCTCAACCTCCCGCCCTGAAGATAGAAGTGGAGATGGGAAAGAGCCTCTTTGGTAGTATTGAACACCATAACCTTGGTCTTAGACAGATTCACTGTCAACTGCCTCAATGTACAAAAAGCGACTAAAGTATCCAAATGAAGCTGAAGCCCCTCAAGAGTCGAAGCAAGAAGGACAACGTCATTGGCGAAGAGGAGGATAGAAATCAACACATGGTGGAGAAGGCAATCGTCCTTTGCCTGTGTGTTCTCTCGGATAAATGACTCAAGCTCGTCTCTGAAGATCCCAAAGAGTGTCGGAGAAAGGGGGCAACCTTGTTTCACTCCTATGGTCCTGAGAATGTTGTCTGAAAGACCCTGTGGAGAGCAAAACCATCCTATCATTATCTCATACAACCACGAAACTACTGTCAAAAGTTGTCTAGAGATGCCAACCAACTGAAGTCTCTCAAGTAATAGATACCGAGGTAATATATCAAAAGCTTTCCTGAAGTCAACAAGCAGCAATAGACTCTCAAATACCTAGAGCGTGCCTCCTCAATAACAGCGTTGAGTACTAGTAGTGTTGAGGACTAGGATATGATCTATGGTCTGGTGGTTTTGCCGAAAACCAGCTTGGCGCATGTCCCTCCTCCTCCAGCCTGTGATAAAGAAGCATGTCTACTGTTGTGGCATAAATCTTGGCAAAGACATGCCCAATCATGATGGTCCTGTAATTGTTGGTTTCATGGAGATTTCCCACCTTATGGATGGAGTGGATGATATGCTCAGTCCAAGAGTCAGGAAAACCCGAGCAGATAGTGAGGTTGAAGAGATCGACGAGGGGCCTAACAAGAGAGTCAATGCCATGCTTTAGAGATTCCACCTGTAACCCATCCAAATCTATTGCTTTGCCCGTGCAAAGCTTTCGAATAGCTTGCTTAATTAGTATAGTAGAGAAGAGGTGGCAAGAAAGATTGATCCCGTGATTGACCTAGTCTCAGGGGAGGATTTAGGAGAGTGGTGGAAGGAATGAAAGAGATCCAGTCTACACTAAGAGAGAAAGAGATGTTTATTCTTCCGAAGGAGTGACCTGTAGTCTTTGTGGGAGGTGGTTGTGAGCTGGGGAGAGTACCGAATGGTATGTTTCAACCTTCGATGGGCAAATTTACAATCCTCATCGTACCAGATGTTCATGGGACAATGACCGCGGGGCGAGAGCGAGGAGGGGGGCGGATGGTGTGGGGATAAGAGTCCATCACTGCCTTCCAAATTACATGGACTAAGAAAGCAAAACGATCAATAGCTATGGGGAGAGAAGACAGCCTTGGAAGAACCTAACATAAATGGTCCATGTAAGTAAAGGAATAGTAGTAGTCAAAGTCTATAGAAACCCGAGGGGTGGGAGTGGAGGAAGGGGGTGGTGGATTAATAGGGAGTGTGACAATGGAGAAAGTGAGGGAGAGTACGGAGTGATCAGTAAGGAGGGGAGGGTGATCAGAGATGCTGAACCAAGAAATGAATGGGATGAGGGTGGTGGAAGAAAGAGCATAGTCCACGACATTGGCACCACCACTGTGAGGAAAACAGGTGAGCCCACTAGAATATGGGAAACAAGATATGTCGTTGAGAATAACGAGCCTGTTGGATTCTCCCAACTCAAGAAGATGCTTCCCGTAAGCAGTAACCTATGTGTCAATGGAGGTTCTAGCAAAACCAAGGTCATCGTGATCTAATTCACGAGTTTGCATCTCATTTGTTGTGAGGTCATGGATAGAAACCTGCATAGGTCCAATCTGGGCAAAAGCACCTCCCTTGAAGCCGAGTAACTATTGATGTCCTCAGAAAGAACCTGAAAAGGGTCCCCATCAATCTGTATAGCAAAGTTGGACGTGGTCGAGGGGAAGGAACAAATGGTAATGAAAATATCTCGAAGAGGTGGGTGACGACGAAATTTAAACCATAGGAACTTGGAGTGGGGATTTGACGAAACCAGGGTCACAAAACCCTAAATTCTATCCCTGATAAGAGCAACAACACCTCCTAACCCTCTAACCCCCCCCCAAAATGGCGAGTAATTTGCCGACAACTGGACCACCAGAAGTAACCAATGGTGGTTGGTAGGGCCTCCTCGAGGCTCTCATGTGTCTCGCAAATGAGAATGATATCGTGTATGCTGATCACATCTGTAAGGGACCCAAGGGCAGACCATGTCATATCATTACAATTCCAGCAAGCTATAGCCAACTCCTCAATCCCCCCCTTTTTGTGCCAAAGGAGTCATTTCGTAGGTAAGGGTTTGGACCACCCTGGTGGAGGGGAGTCCTTGATGACTGCACATAGATTACGGATTATTGCCCATTTGTTGGCTTTTCTGGCTGCGGCTACCTGTTCTCTAGCTTTCCTCAATTCATTAACATAGAGTCGCGCAAGGTCCTCATCAAGGAAGATCTTGAATAGTTTGCGTTTGGCCCTTAAGGCCTTCATATGCTCTTTCGTGTTCTTGAAGCGCATGACCAATGTGGAATCAGGAGAGACACATGCAGTCTCTAGGGTGATGTCTGTTAACTCGAGAGTGTTATGAATCAAGGTGTTGGCTTGAATCGAATCTGTTGGTTTGGGCACTCCACAGTCCCTGATATTGAGGACCCTAGCATTGTGAACCCTTTCCTATGTTAAAATTTCGTTCCAATTTAATACCTCGTCTTCTCTTCTTCGAACTTAGCCTGGACTGCAAGTTCAGCTAAAGAAGGGAGGTTCTTCTTCCCAGCCACTACTTGAACCCAAACCCAAGATTGTTGATTAGCTAATTTCCAGCTCTATTCAGTGGATGGTTCCCTAGGACGTTCTTCTTTAGCCAAAGAGCAGCTTGCTCTTCTCGGATCTTTGAGATTTCAGATTGAAAATTTGGAGAGTCCTAAGGAGACCGTTATGTGTGCGCAGCCTATAATTGAGTGATAGTGGCTTGTTGATCCTGAATCTTACCCTAAAGATCTGTGATGATTCGACTGCCATCGTTCACTTGATCCTATAGAGAGAATATGATGCTAGTCTGTGTATCCAACTGATTCTGAAGAGACATTATCTGTTTAGAGAGACGTTCGTAGGAGGTTGTTATATGAAAACGTTGAACAAACTTGTGCAGAGAAGCCCACGTTTCCTCAAGCACTCCACCATCGAGAATCCCCATATAAAAATATGGGGAAAAAAGAAATGGAGGCACACGAGAACGTGGGTGGGGGACGGGCGAACCAAAAACACAAGGGCACAAGAGCCTAGGGCACGAGTACACATACGTGCAAGGGTGCAAGGACCCAGGCACATAGGCGCAGGGACGCATGGACGAGCATGGATGAGGGCATAGACGGGCATGGATGAGGGCACAGATGAGGGCAGGCAAATGGGGGGGCGCGTGGAAGGGAACAGGGCAAGGGCGCTCGGGGGCGTGCAAAAGGGAATGGGGAGTGGGCGCGAGAGAGGGCACGCACAAACGTGCAGAAGGGAACGGGGAGGGAGTGCACAAAAGGGAACAGGGAAGATTGTATCATTTAAAATCCCTAGAGCTATGGTGCTCAAAGTCTTTCTACCTTCTTTTCCAAAAGGTAGCTTAGATTGCTATGATTAATTTAAAATTATGAATCCAAACTAATTAGAATAGGCCTAATATAGTTGCAAGGCTTAAAAGTTTTTAGAGCACGAAACATATTTTGGATATTTTTAATAATTAGATGTAGGTGAAGATCGACTATATCGCAGAACAGAACTTCCAGTTTGATTTGCATCCTGATCCAAATAGTATTTGATCGGTCATCCATTAGAAAACCTAGCTCAGTTGATATTATAGAAACCCCTTTCATATCCTACATATTGAAATTTGCAAGGTCAAAATATCCTAATAAGGAGTTGGACTTCCCAAGAGTAGGATATCTAAAAGACTGATGTGCTTTCAATGAAAAACAAAGAGAGAATTAAATAAGGTGTGAAGCTTTTCAGGAGTATAACCATAAAAGTCTAGATATCCTGATAGCATACAAGATCTATCATCCTTACTTTTGAATGCGTTGAATATAACATCGTCATGGAATGGGTCAAACTGGAAAGAATCCGTAGGACAAGAGTAACTGTATCTTTGGTAGGGCTAAGTTGCAGGATACATCTGAGGACGTCTTAGCCCATATATGATGTATCCAATATGGGTACAGCCTACAGGTACAAAAACAGACACAACTTAGATACCGGTTTGATACAGCCATAGTTGAGAAAATCTGCAAAAAATCCCGATTTTGCCAATTTTTTCCCGATTCATAGGCTAGCCGATTTTTTTGCCGATCTTGCCGATTTTTTCCCGAAAAATTCTGATATGCATGAAAAAAGCTTTTTTCAATGAAAATTTGCATTTTCTTCGGTTTTTTCAATAAAAAATGTCGATTTTTTATCGATTCCGATTCTTTGCCGATTTTTAAACTAGCCGATTTACTACCCGATTCCGATTTTCTCAACTATGGATACAGCTCAGTGCACCATGGCACATGCCAGACATAAATGTGCCATATCCATACCCATATCCATCTCCATATACTGGGAAATTAGCACTAGGGATATTGTCTGCTACTAGTTTACTAAACCGTCTTAAATAATTATAGTCATAATTTGTCAAATATTTCATGGAAGTTGTTCCCATTGGACAAGGAATGACTGTTGTTATGTGAATAAAGGCATTGCTGTCAGACAGAGAATCTTGGTGGAGTTTGTATATATACCATGAAGAAATTGGAAGTCTAGTGAATCAGAAAAGAACACACCAGAGTGATCTACAAAATGGGTACTATTGCCACATTTTGCACGAGGTGCCATGTTTTCAAATTTTGTAAGTATGCTGCTCTTCCTTACCTCCATCTCCTTTCCCTTTCTCCATTGCCCCCTTTCTCCCCTTGTATCAGTTGCATTCCTCCCTTTTTCCCCCGGTTCTTTCTGCAGTTAGAATTCCCAAAACAGATCTCACATTCCCGACTTCACAGTGAAGTCAAGGTGCGCCCTTAAGTACGAGCGCACTAGGGAATGCGAAGTGCGGAAGCAGGCTGGAAATGAGCAGAATTTGGCTAAGTATGGGAGCGCAACCCGACTTCGCAGCGAAGTCGGGGTGCGCTCCTCTTCCTGTGCGCAGTTGGGAAGCAGTGTCTCCAGAAATCAGCTAAGTGTCGGAGCGCAACCCGACTTCGCAGCGAAGTCGGGGTGCGCTCCCCTTCTTGCGCGCAGTCCGAGCAACAGCCAAATTGACTAAGTGCTGGAGTGCGCAACCCAACTTCGCAGCGAAGTCGGGCTGCGCCCTCTGACCTATGCGCAGTTGGGCAAGATCTATCAAGCAACCCAAAAACAGACTAAGGCACGAAGGCCTACCCAACTGCGTTGTTCCCCGCTTGCGCTACCCAGTTGCGTTCTGTTTCCAGGCGAAGTAGGACACAAGAGAGAAGCTGTCTTCCAAGGCAGATGCACCCCCTTCAGAAGTTGACAAGTGTCCAGCCTCGAGATCCGAGCTGATATGCGGTGGGAAAAAGGACAAGCATGGCCCAAATCACCTCCTCCAGCTACCTCCATTCATGCTGACACAAAGTTCTATCTACCGCAACTACCCGCATTCATGCTGACGCGAAGTCTCATCAACCGCACTGCCACGTAGCTGCCCAGTTTTCAGGTGAACCTTGCTGGCAGTACAGTCCCTGTCTGCAGGAGTCAACATCAGCAACTCTTTGGCCGCTTTTGTCAGCTTTTGTCAGCTATTGTCTGGTCTGGGACTTTGTGCCCATAATTGTAATCGGGGGAATTGCGCTATAAATAGCCGCACCACTTCATTGTAAAAGGGGGAAGGGGGATATCCTGCTAGGGAACCATTGTAACTATAAGTTTGCTTCTGAATGCAAGACACGCACTTGGCTCTATTTTGTTGTTATCATTCTTTATGATGCCTGTACTTGTCATTTATGCCTCATGTTTCTTATTTCATTGCTTACTCTTATTCTGAATTCTGGATTCCGGTATTTGATGATTAAGTATTCCTGGAATGCATAGATAGAGGATACATAGGGTGCATGACAGTGGTAGTTTCTATTGTGTGTTTTGTATTGGATTGCTATTAGTAGTGGTGATTGATCGTTGTCGTGCTGCATATTCCCCCCACCCAACTCAAATCACATTTGAATCTCTTTCCGCATTTTTATCTCTTTCCTGTACTCTTAGCTAAAACAATTGAGAAAACCCATAGGAAACCGGCCTTCTCCGGAGATTGGCACGGAAGGCATTCCCTCCTTTCGGCCTTTCAATCTGGTGGGTGAATCTGGGGCGCATTCCACGAAATCCTTTCCTAATGGCAGATTCGTAACCAACAGTTTCTCTGGCACGCCCGATGGGACATGGAAGTTTCCCACCCCAAAACAGAATCGAAGCACTGGTGTTCGCTTCATTGCTGTTAGAATCAGAACACCTGGCGACTCTGCAAGTACCTGAATATTCTTTGAGTCCGTGAAGACCGGTCCGAGCGCCTTCATGCATACAAGAAGGTGGAGTGCAAGGAATCCGGGAAACCAGCCTGATCTTTACGAAATTGACATTGCCGCTCCAGGAGAGCACGTCAGGCTGGTTGACCACCAAGCTCGCATAGACGAATCTGAGAACGAAATCGAAGAAGCCGAGGCTGAAGAGCAATCTACATCCTCGGACGGTACCGATACCGAGTACACTACCGGAGGAGAGGAAGAAATGGCTGCTCAGCAGAATGATGACGATCTCTTCCCAGCGGTAGACTCCACAGGGCCTTTGGCCCTAGTCGGACAACAAGTTGTGCCCCCTGCTGCCCTAAAGTGCATCCCTACTTACGATGGCTACGACAAAACGGCGTACGAGCACATCCAGGACATTCTGGCCTTGGCTGCGCTACATTCCATCACAGACGAGAGTGTCAAGATCCGCCTACTGGCTCTTTCCCTAAGGGGAAAACTTCTCTATTGGTGGAGATCTCTGCAAGAGGGATCTATCACGGGGTGGCGCCAGCTACTGGCAGGCTTGTAAAAGGATGCAACGAGTCTGCCGATCCCTCTTCGTTGTTGCATCAGTTCCAAAGCATCTAGCGACACCCCCAAGAGGAGGTGTCGGACTTCAACATAAGGTTTTCGAGGTCTTGGAAACGAGTACCTCGCGAACTGCGACCTTCAACGGGTCAGGCTGCGCACTACTACTTGAGGTCATTCAACTCTGACATCTGCCTATTGCTGAAGATAGCCCGAGTCGATTCATTCCCTGCCCTGTACGAAGCTGCCCAACAAGCCGAAATGGATATAATCTCCATAGGCAAGCTCCCGCATAGGGTACAACCACCCATTTACCCTGACTTTCCTCAGTCCCAATACCCATCGGCCTCTAGTGTGATGCCGTCATCTTCAAGTCAGCACCCCCAGCAGCCATGGAATCCGGCGCCAGTCGTAAACCCTTACTACCCGCCACAAATTCATTATCCTAACCCGCCGCCTCCTCCGCAGTATCCCGCACTCCCAGCTCCCCCTCAGTACGCACAGTATTCTGCACCCCCGCCATTGGCTGCATTACCTCTGCCAGCTCAGTTGCCACCTGCAGACAACGATATTCAGAACAAAATCCTCCAAGAATTACGGGCTCTGGCTGCATTACAATTGAAGAATAATCATGTCCCAAAAGGACTGATTACATTAGAGAGTCTCTTTGATCAAAACGATAGAGCAATATCCCACAGGATCAAAGTAGACCCCAAGCAATACGTCGACCTGGAGCTTGAACCTGGAAAAACAATGAAGTCGGGACGGACTGCACTGAAGAGGAACTCGGACAAATCAGATCATTATGCAGAGAGTTCCCCAATATTGTAGCCTGGTGCTACCAGGACTTGAAGGGGTATGACAGACAGATGATCCAGCATACCATAGAGCTAGAAGATGGTGCGAAACCTTTCCGGCAGAAGCAGAGGACTGTAAACCCGAAGATTGAATCCATGATGAAAGTTGAGCTCCTGAAAATGCTGGAAGCCAAGATCATCTACCCCATCAAGCATTCATCTTGGGTTGCGAATCTGATTCCTGTGAGGAAGAAGAACGGAGACATCCGTCTCTGCATGGATTTCAGAAATCTGAATCAGGCCTCGCTAAAGGACCATTACCCGCTGCCCCAGATCAATCAGATCCTCCACAGTTGCTGGAGCACGGCTTTTCTGGGTACAAACAGATATGGGTGAAAGACAAAGACCAGCATAAGACAGCGTTCACCACCAAATGAGGAACGTTCGCTTATCAGCACATGCCCTTCGGTTTGTCTAATGTCGGCGCTACATTTCAGAGAGCCATGGACCTGGCCTTCCGAGAGCTGCTTAACAAAATCATTGTCATCTACTTGGATGACATGACTGTATTCTCTCACAGGAGAGAGGACCATGTTTCCCACCTGCGGCAAATATTTGAGAGATGTCGTGAATTCGGCATCTCCATTAACCCGAAGAAGTCAGTCTTCGCTGTAAAAGAAGGTAAGCTGCTGGGACATGTCATCTCCGAGAAAGGCCTTGCAATGGATCCTAACAGAGCAGAAGCCCTCCTTCGCTTGCCCATCCCAGTCGACAAGAAGGGGCTACAGTCCTTCTTCGGCCAAATCAACTTCGTGAGGAAGTTCATACCGGACTTCGCACAAGTGATTAAGCCCATGGCCGAACTGTTGAAAAAGAATGCCGAATTCTTATGGATCGACGAAAGAAGGCGGTGCCTTTGAGGAGATCAAGGCCAGAATTGCACAAGCTCTTGTGTTGATAAACCCGGATTATTCCAAGGACTTCATCCTGTACGCGGTGGGAGAACCCGAGAGTTACGCCGCAGTCCTGACACAGAAGGGAGACGATGGCGAAGAGCGCCCCATAGCATTCTTAAGCCAGGTAATCCAGCCGCATGAAGAAAAGTACAATTTTATTGAGTCATGAAATCCCTCCGAAAATTCAAGCACTTCGTCTCCCAGAGCCGGATAACAGTCTTCGTGATACATCCGGACGTCAGGAACTTCATCATACAAGGAGAGCCTGGCCACAAGAGGGCAGGATGGATTGCCAAAATCCAAGAGTTTGACATCGAGGTACGGACAACAAAGCTGATCAGAGGCCGAGCCTTGTGCCAAGAGCTAGCCCGAAGCGCTGCAGCTGAAGTCTCCGCCTGCAAGTGGGAAGATCCGATAGCAACCACCAACCTAGCCAACTCCTTATCAGAGGAAAGTGATTAGACAAATGACCTAGTGCAGTATTTCAGCACCGGGAGATGCCCAGATCACCTGAATGCCTCACAAAGGAGGTTTCGACTAAACGCCTTGAAATACGTTCTTCGCCCCGAGGGGCTTTATTTCAAAAACATTGACAGCATCCTGTTGTGGTGCGTCAGAGATACTGACAAACCCAGGGTCCTCGGAGAGTTTCACTCCGAGATGCCTGGGGGACATCATTCTAGAAGGCCTACGGCCTTGAAAATTATCAGAGCTGGGTACTATTGGCCCACTCTCTTCACAGACGCACATGCGGTCTGTGTAAAATGTGATAAATGCCAGAGATTTGCTAGAAAAAACAGAAAAGCACCCCTGCCCCTCCAACCAATTCAAGCCGAGACTCCGTTTCAACAATGGGGTCTAGACTTCATCGGGGTCATCACGCCTAACTCTGCAGCGGGACACAAGTTTATTCTTACCGCCATCGATTACTTCACCCGGTGGGCAGAGGCGATCCCCACTAAGAATGCGGACCAGGAAACGGTCATTAGGTTCCTCGAGAGCCTCATCACCCGTTTCGGGGTCCCAAAATCAATAGTGACAGACAATGGTCCGGGGTTCGCAGGCGCTGTACTCACGGAGTACACCAGCAAATACGACATCTATCACAAGATGTCTTCTAACTACTACCCGCAGGGTAATGGCCTGGCCAAGTCCACCAACAAGAATCTACTGAAAATTGTCAGAAGGACAGTAGAGAGAAACAAGAGGACATGGCACCTACTCCTGAATCGGGCGCTGTGGGCGGATCGCATATCATTCAAGAAGTCTATCAAGACATCCCCCTACGCACTCGTGTACGGCAAGGAGGCCGTTCTGCCCACCCACGTAGAGATACCAACACTCTGGATGCTGGATGAAGAAAGAGGCAACGGGGATCCAGTGGATGCCAGACTGTGCCAACTGCTGCGGTTAGAAGAAGAAAGAGAAAAAGCATACCAGGCCTTCACCAAGCATGCTGAAGCAACCCAAGGCTGGTTTGCAAAAGGCACCACCACCCGAGTTTTCAAAATCGGGGACCTGGTGCTGCAGTGGTACTCACTGAAGGCAAAGCCGAGCAACCATGGTAAATTTGATGCCCTCTGGGAGGGTCCCTATCAGATTGCTCGGGTGAACCAATTTAATGCATTCATGCTCCGAAACATGGAGGGACAACTTCTCCCCATTCCCGTCAACGGGTTCCACCTGAAGATTTACCACCACTGAAGGCACCCAATGGGTCCTTCTTTGTACAAATTTCTTTTCTGCATTTTAGTTTATCAATGTACATATTTATTTCAGCATTTCAGCTTTTAGTTTTCAGAGCCTAAGTGGAGCTTAGAGCAAACCCCGACTTCGCAGCGAAGTCGGGCATCGCTCCCGGAACAGTGCGACATCGAGGGCTTGAAAGAAAGCAGCTGACAAAAAGGGCAAAATTTTGACTAAGTGTTGGGTGCACAACCCGACTTCACAGCGAAGTCGGGCTGCGCACCGTCTCGGGAGCGCAGTTGGGGAAAGCAGAGCTAAAATCTGGTCGAAGTCGGAGTGTGCCCGTTTTTGGGGCGAAGTCCAAGTGCGCCCTCAATTTCGGGCGCACCTTGGGTGACCTATCGCGGGAAACAAGAAAAAAATGATAAAATGTTTCTAAGTGTGGGCCCGGACAGCGCAGTTTGGCATAGTGCGAAGTTGGGTTGCGTCCCTCTTGAAAACCCTAGGCCCAAAGTTCTCCCTCGAAACGTGTGCCCAAGCGGCGGCTATGACATCATCAAAAGCACGAAGTCCAAAGAATGTTTAATAATGATTGCGCGACTTTCAAAAGGGATGTCATTAAGAAAGCAAGGCGCATTAGGACCAACTGCAACCGGGGTACGCTTTTCAAGATTAAATCCACGCATAGCCACCAAAGAATCATAACGCTTCTACCAACTTCAGGCAAATCACCTTAACCTCTCCTCCTGCGCCATTAATGTTGTTTCCCTTGCCTAGAAAAGGAGGCCCTGGCATACTCAGAACATCCAAGTTGTCAAGCTAACTCTGTGCTGCAAGGTCCAAAATTAAGCAATCAGTAGCCAGAATCCCTGTCTCTGCCAATTCGAGCAGAAAAGAAACGATGGACAAGGGGAAAGCGCCAATGCCGGCGCAGTCCAGCGACGCAGAACATGAAGCTGAAGAGCAGACAGAATCCAGCGCTCATGAGAGCGAAGCGCCGCAAGAGCAAACAAGGAGGACCAGGTCAAAGAAAAGCCGAGGACAAACTCCACCGCCGCCCATCAATCGCCTGGCCGGGTACAAAGATGGCGAATTTTCTATCAGCCTCACCAAGCTGCGACCGAATATTGCGAAGTGGGCTGACAAGGTTTCGCCCTCGCACCATGTCGGGACTGCCTACAAATCGAACCTGTACTGGTTCTTGTGCCCTCCTGTCCACCAATGCCCGGAGCTGGTCGAATCCATTGCGACATATTACAAGCCAGCTGCCCGGCAAGTCTGCGACAACAAGGGAAGAGTTTTGTTCACACTCTTCAGGGAGAGCGTCCAACCAGCTTTCGCCCCGGGGCTCCAGTACGACCCCACCGAATTGTCAGGAGTATCAACCTGGACGAACAGACGAGCAGATTCACCCAGACCAAGCGGATGAGAGAATTCCTCGACTCAGAACTGAAGACTCCGCTTCTAGCCGAACAATGGCCCACAGGCCCAATACCCCTGGACAAATTCGAAAACAAATATATATACATCATCCTGGCATGGGTACTCGGCTGCGATTCTGACAGAGTGGTACGCCCATACCAGCTGACGCTGGCAGAATGTATCCTGCATGGGGAGTTTTACGACTCCACGGCGCAAAAGAGTGGGAAGCACCCTATTTTCTTCGACTGGGCAGACTGGTTGGCGTACGCCATTCATTCAAACCTAGTCAGGCTGCAGCAGAAGCAGACAACGGAATTCCGGTTCTGCTCCTTCCTCACATGGCTGTGTCTGTACCACACGCACTACCGGATCGGAGTTCCTAACTTGAAGAAGGTAAATGAAAAAGGAGAGCCGCTGCCTGTGTACGAATGGACCGAGATCCTGTACAGAAAAGGGTCATTCTATGAGTTCAATTTCAAATTTTTGAGTATCATCCTGGGACTGTTCAATGGTGAGGCATCCCGCCCACCAGAGGTCATGACAAGCTATCTGAGGAAGCACAAGTACGGGGACACCTTCCGGCTGACGCAGGGCATTGTAGTCAGAATCTACGGATTCAAGGGGAAGCCGTTCTTGCTGCCCTATTTCTGCACTGACCATCAGTTCGAAATGGAGATTTCGCACCAGATGGATTATGTCGAGGAAGAGTTCGGCCAGGGAAAGAAAAAGGGCCATATTTTCCAATATCCTATTACCTGGGCGAATATTCAAGTACGCGAGATTGGACAGCATGTCTACCTCGAACGGGAGCTCATCGACATGGGCCTAATACTGCTGCCGCAGCGCTGGAAGTACGACCCAATTGGGGTCAGGGGAAAATTTGCGCATATCTGCCCGCGAGCAGAGATCATGCAGGAAAGGGGCAACGGAACAGGTGCAGACATGGAATGGCACATTGAGTAGATGCAATCATGGCCTCCATGGCATGAGTTTTACTGCGAAGAGGTGGCGTATGATCCAGAGCGAAACCCGGATCACAGGTTAGATTCGGCGGGCTTCAAGAAATTCCTCTCCAAGGTGGCGCCCCTCAACTAGCAAAAGGACAAAATCGTTGAATGTTGGAAGATGAGATGCCGCACGCAACATGATAAATCCAACCGGAAAACGTTGGCCGTTGATGATGAGTTTTCGGCCCTATATGATCAATACGCTGACACGTGGCGGCCTTTCGCATTTCGAGACTGCGTTCCCCGAGGCGCTATGAACCCTCGCCTACGGCCAGCGCCGAAGCTACGCATACATCACCGCGCCGCTCACCTCCCCTTTTCAAAACCCCGCCTACGCCTTCCACTCAGCCGCTTGCTTCCCCTAGGACCCGATCGCCCTTAAAAGCGACCACGGCTTCTGGAATACCTCCTGCTTCACTGTTTGCAGGAAAAATGCCGCAGCAAGACCCAATGCTGGAAGACCTTAACTTCATGCAGATCACAGACGATCAGCCCCTCGCAGCAAAGGCTGTAGGGTGTTCCGCCTCTTTCCTTCAGGGCATCGAACGCAGAAGAGCCGAGGAAATCGCTGCCCCGGTGAAGCGCACCAAGTACGACTTGGACAGGAGGGTGCTGAGAACTGAAAAGTTGGTTCCAAAAGTGAAGAAGCCCCTCCGGGAAATGACCGAGGCGGATTATGAACACCAAGTCAAGGAGAAGAGCTTCGACGATATAAACGAGTATGAAATCAACGGCATTCGTCGCAGAACCCATAATCTCCTCGTCAAGCGACTCGAGAGTCAGGAGGCGCTGTTTCAGCTGCAGAATACTTCAAGGCAGCTGGAGGAAGATCTGGCTAGAGCCACCGCGCAGTTGGACTCTGCACAGCAAGAAATCAGTGACCTGAAAGCCCAGCTCGCCGCCTCACAGTAGGAGGCCGCAGCGCAAAGACAGACAGCCGAACAACTGTCAGAGGAGAAAAGGGCAGCGCTGGAGCAGGTCTCCCAGCTCCAGGATTCGTTAAGGCAGGCTAAGTCTCAGCTCGAGGAGAAAACATCCCAGACGGCGGCCTTTTCGAAGAATAAGATCAAGATAATGCGGGCTGGTTTGCTGCAGGGTTGCAGGGCCAACGTCGTCAGGTCCATATCGGTCCTAGATTTCACGTCCAGGATCCAAGAAGTATCTGCCCAGGGAAAGCCTGTGGTAGAGGAGGCCGAACGCCAAGCGAAGCAATGGCTGGACTTGGCAATTAAACTTGAGGAGTACGAGCGCAAGTGCCTCCGATTTCCCCCTATGTCCCGAATTACCCTAGAATGGGCAGATGCAAGGGTAACCTTGCATAATTATTTTGAAGAAGTAGAGAAAATAAGGGCCGCAAGGAAAATGCTGGACGCATTGGACCACGAAATGAACATTTGCCTGGCCCCCTTCAACGCTCTTTCTAAGCACGGTTTCCCGAGCTTCATCAAGGATGGAGAATTTCTGACCCTTGAGCAGGTGAATATGAATTGGCTATCTTTTGAGGCAGACACGTCAAAAATTGACAGCTGGGCCGAGCCAGTCCAGGAAGCTCAGGTCACCCAGATGGTGTCTAGATACTGCAAGATCAACACCTCCCTTAAGGAGTTGGGAGAAAGATACCACACCATCGACATGCATGCGGTCGCAGCATTCAGAGCAGCGCTGAAAGATGTCAGCGACTTAGGGCCATTTCAGGCAGCAGCCTGGGACCAGGCCAGGACCGCATACAACCTTGTCCGTGAGCGGGAGCAGCCGGCCGAGCAAGAAGGTGATAGTGGCAACCATTCAGACTCGGAAAGAGCAGCAGAAATAGAAGAAGCAACTGCCAAAAGTGGATCTGAAGAGGAGCAGTTGCCCAAGAAGAAGTCGTCAGAGCAGTGGAAGGCAGGGGAAGGGAGTTCCTCTGCGCCCAAAGGATGAAGGCCTGGTTCTTTGCGTCGAGGCGAGCTCGACACCCCGCGAGCCGCCAGGAATGTTGCCACATTTTGCACGGGGTACCATGTTTTCAAATTTTGTAAGTATGCTGCTCTTCCTTCCCTCCATCTCCTTTCCCTTTCTCCACTGCCCCCTTTCTCCCCTTGTATCAGTTGCATTCCTCCCTTTTTCCCCCGGTTCTTTCTGCAGTCAGAATTCCCAAAACAGATCTCACATTCCCTGAAAAATTCTAAGTCTAAGAGCGCAACCCGACTTCGCAGCGAAGTCGGGGTGCGCCCTTAAGTACGAGCGCACTAGGGAATGCGAAGTGCGGAAGCAGGCTGGAAATGAGCAGAATTTGGCTAAGTATGGGAGCGCAACCCGACTTCACAGCGAAGTCGGGGTGCGCTCCTCTTCCTGTGCGCAGTTGGGAAGCAGTGTCTCCAGAAATCAGCTAAGTGTCGGAGCGCAACCCGACTTCGCAGTGAAGTCGAGGTGCGCTCCCCTTCTTGTGCGCAGTCCGAGCAACGACCAAATTGACTAAGTGCTGGAGTGCAGAACCCGACTTCGCAGCGAAGTCGGGTTGCGCCCTCTGACCTATGCGCAGTTGGGCAAGATCCATCAAGCAGCCCAAAAACAGACTAAGGCACGAAGGCCTCCCCAACTGCGTTGTTCCCCATTTGCGCTACCCAGTTGCGCTCTGTTTCCAGGCGAAGTAGGACACAAGAGAGAAGTTGTCTTCCAAGGCAGATGCACCCCCGTCAGAAGTTGACAAGTGTCCAGCCTCGGGATCCGAGCTGATATACGATGGGAAAAAGGACAAGCATGGCCCAAATCACCTCCTCCAACTACCTCCATTCATGCTGACACAAAGTTCTATCTACCGCAGCTGCCTGCATTCATGCTGACGCGAAGTCTCATCAACCGCACTGCCACGTAGCTGCCTAGTTTCAGGTGAACCTTGCTGCCAGTATAGTCCCTGTCTGCAGGAGTCAACATCAGCAGCTCTTTGGCCGCTTTTGTCAGCTATTGTCTGGTCTGGGACTTTGTGCCCATAATTGTAATCGGAGGGAATTGCGCTATAAATAGCCGCACCACTTTATTGTAAAAGGGGGAAGGGGGATATCCTGCTAGGGAACCATTGTAGCTATACGTTTGCTTCTGAATGCAAGACACACACTTGGCTCTATTTTGTTGTTATCATTCTTTATGTTGCCTGTACTTGTCATTTCTGCCTCATGTTTCTTATTTCATTGCTTACTGTTATTCTGAATTCTGGATTCCGGTATTTGATGATTAAGTATTCCTGGAATGCATAGATAGAGGATACATAGGGTGCATGACAGTGGTAGTTTCTATTGTGTGTTCTGTATTGGATTGCTGTTAGTAGTGGTGATTGATCGT
Organism: Wollemia nobilis; assembly: GCA_028583015.1. Taxonomy (NCBI): domain Eukaryota; kingdom Viridiplantae; phylum Streptophyta; class Pinopsida; order Araucariales; family Araucariaceae; genus Wollemia; species Wollemia nobilis. Next base: position 5,567,084 of record JAQPPZ010016867.1, read on the forward strand.
TGTCGTGCTGCTTATTCCCCCCACCCAACTCAAATCACATTTGAATCTCTTTCCGCATTTTTATCTCTTTCCTGTACTCTTAGCTAAAACAACTGAGAAAACCCATAGGAAGTCGGCCTTCTCCGGAGATTGGCACGGAAGGCATTCCTTCCTTCCGGCCTTTCAATCTGGTGGGCGAATCTGGGGCGCATTCCATGAAATCCTTTCCTAATGGCAGATTCGTAACCAACAGGTACCATGCCTCTGAAGCATGTAAAAGGATTAAACCAGTTTGCCCAACTATTCTCAAAATCTGGAAAATGTGACTAATGACTGATCCGGAAGCAATGGTCATGGCATTGACTTGGAAATACCAATAAGAACCTTATTAATAGAGAAGAAAAAATTATCATGGCGATATCTTATGCCCGTATACTTTCAGAATAAAAAGTTAAGGTTGAGATTAGAGTCAAAAAAATATTATAATAAAAATATATCCATATAGGAGAGATCAAAATGTCAAAGAGAGGTAAGATTGATCAAGCAAGAATAGCTTGTATTTCGTGTTTCCCATTTTGTTGCAGCTATTGCACATATCGATGTCCTTTGTGGAGAAAACAAAACAGCATACACAGAAGAACAAAAATTTAATTGGTTTGAACTTGTAAAGGCTCAAAATCAAAAATAGATATCAATATTCATTGTTGTTAGCAGAAAGTCTTTTATGAGATGGCAGGTATGTCACCAAAACCATATGAGATTGAGACATTTTGTCATACTAAAGAGGTTGCCTTCATGAGCCTGACAAATATAGGAAACGTGCTGACCATATCCTCAGTCAAAAATTTCGTGTTCAAATTCAAGTTCAATTAGCTTGAAGTTTGAAAGAAATACACCACATCAAAAAAGAAAATTTGATAAACATTGTCATGAAGGTCTACATATTTAAAAAAAGTTCAAATAAATTTATAATTTCATTTTTAAAAAAGAAGAGATAAAAGCCAAAAATAATTTGATAAAGCAATTTGAAATGCATTGTAAATATGTCTAACCTATGCTCATATAAATATGCCTGCATAAGTTATACACGTTATCAAATTTTCTTGCTTTTTCATTAAGCATAATTATCCCTTTAATCGAACTGACAAGGTTTATTGGCAATTTTTGTAGTTAATTTAACCAAATTTAAGTATGAATTTGATGCAAACACAATCAACTAGTTTAATTGATTTTATTTGGATTATGGATTAACCAAATCATGTTACAAAGAGGTCCTTATGTTGGGTGGGACTTGAAATTCATTGCCAGTACATTTGTATGAATTATGTAGTAAAAGAATTGGTCCCTCACATGCTCAGGGGCGTCATTCTTGTAAAGAAGACAGCCTAACAGCAAGACAATATTGTATCCTCTACGATGGCTTTATCTCAACAAGTCTTATGATATGTACAAGTCTAAGGGATATATTCACCATGTGTAAAAGTGAGGTCTGTTGTAGCAGTACTGCTGTAAGGTATGAGAATTCATTAGAAGTGGAGAGGAGTTCCTGGGTAGATTCTATTTTTGTTGCCATTCATTATAGGTTCTGATCATTGTTATCATTATAGTTATTTTAGTATTTACATCTGGGGAGAAGCAGAATTTGGTAGGCATTTGTTCTGGAAATCGCAATCAAAGCCCTATCAATAGAAGGAAAAAGGAAAACATCATTATCTTATACTGGCATACTTTCAGAAAGAAAAGTTGAGGAACCTCTCAGAAGATGATTGCATGGTAACATTGAAACTAAAAGAGATGCATACTTATGGAAAGCTTATCATCCCAGCAGATTGGAGAAGGCAGGGAGATGGTTTAAACTATGTTAGGGATGGCATACAAACATGAACAACTGAATTGAATTATTTACTAGTAAATGTTGTGGAAAAATTACAGTAGATAAGAAGATTTCAAAGTTGAGGATGAAAGACTATCTGAAGCAGTTGCAGTAACACTAATAACCAGTAATAACTATTTAGCAAATAGGCAAGCAGAAAGAGTAAAGAGATCAAATATCAGGATTAAAATAGATATTGCTAAAACAGGGACAGCTTGTATTTCCTAAGTCCCACTCTGTTGCAATTATTGCACACATTGATTTCCTTTATGAAGAAAGACAAAACATCAGATACCAAACAGAAAGGTTTACTTGGTTTCAAATTGTAATGGCTCTGAAGTGGATGTCAATCTTCATTGTTCTTAGCAAAGAGTCTTGCCATGACTTAATGGCCATTATGACCAAAAGCATAAAGGTCAAACCATGGAGGTGGTTTGTGAAACTATAGAGGATATCACTTGTCTCCCTTTCAAACATGAAAAAGATACAAAACACACTGACCATGTTGGCAGGTGACACTTATAACTCGCTGCCATTACTCTCAGAGTTTTGTGAGTTACATGGTAAAAGATCAGTCCCTAGTTTGCTTAAGGGTGGCATTCTCATAGAGGGGATAGCCTACACTAAGAGGATCTCAGGTCAACTCTATGGAATATATTTTGTGTAACATTTGAGGTCTCCTGTAAATTGTAATTGAACCATTGTAATCTGATGAGAATTTATAAGAATTGAAGATGAGTGCCCTTTTAGAATCTCTCTACCTTTCTATTCGTTAAATTTTTTAAAAACTTAATATTTCTGTTATGTTAGTGTTTATGCCTGAGAAGAAGCATGTTAAGGTAGGCACTTGTCCAATAGAATATGATAAAGCTCTACTGAACACGCCTTGAGAAGTTAGTATTGGGGCAGTTGATAGTGATTAGAGGAAAAGCACTGCTACTTTCTATTATGAAGATGAGAAGATACCCTATAGTGGTTAGTGATAATATGCAATCAATATGGAAAACATTTCTAGCATAGGAGAACTGTGAATACAGGATTGTCTAATCTTTCAAGAATTTGATGATGCATAATGATAAACTTCCGATACTTTTGTCTAGAAGGTGCTACAAGGATAGAAATGATGAAGCAGGAAGCCTATCACCTAAACACACTACTAAATGCCTACTTTAGAAAACATGGACTTGAAAAATTAATTAGAGAATTTGCTGGACAAATATTTTGTGTTGCATCAAATCCCCTTGAAAGACTATATGATCTTCATCAAGGAGAATGACAGCACAAGGAGGTTGCACATTTACTATAGAGAATTGTATAAGGTGATGAGGCCTGGATAAGCCTCATTTATAGCATGTTTTAAATAGTTAAAACTGCCTAAAACTCTTGTGAATTATCTTATATGCTAGTTAAGTTGATTTAATATGTTGTGTATTAACTGTTTGCATGATTGAAGTGTTAAGGACATTATATTCTGATTTTTAACAGTTCTTGTATAGTTTTATGTTATCTTGTCATGCTTAGGTTGACAACAGCACTTCACTAGTCTTATTTTGATGATCATTAAGCATTAGTTTCTCTAAATTCAGCAAATAGTACAAAGACTTATTACTGTGCAGCAGAAAACTGGTTTTTCCATATAAATTCCAGCCAGCTGCCAATGAATGGCAAGGCATGGAATTCACATCCAAGGAAGAATGAAGACTATTGAAATCTGATCTTGAGGTCTAATACACCTGAGAAATGCAGCCAAAACCATTTGGAGTCAACACAGTTGGTCATTCTAAAGATCTTCGGAATGAACACAATGTCTTCGGAATGAACACAGTGTCTCCGAAATGAACACAATGTCTTCGGAATGAACACAGTTTCTTCGGAATGAGAAAACACAGTGTCTTCGGAATGAGCGGATCTTCGGAATGAGAACTGCAGTATCTTCGGAATGAGCGGATCTTCGGAATGAGAATTGCAATATCTTCGAAATGAGCCACTTATCTTCGGAATGAAAACAGAATGTACTTTTTGACTTGTTGACTGATTTTTGGCGGTGGAAAAGGGGATAAGAAGGTTGATAAAGTTAAAGGAAAATATCTCCCATATAATTTTGCCGTCCTTGTCGTCCAAAGCCACCATTTATGGAAAAGATCAAATTGATCCTCTTCTAGGATAAACCCAGGAAATTCTGCAGGATATCAGGAACAACATATTTTCTGTTTGTAATTAGATTTTAGGCATCTATAAAAGATAGCTCCCGTCCAGGTTGAGCTAAGATATTAGATTAGATAGAGGAGATAGAAAATAAATAGGGAGATAATAGAATAGTAATTTCAGACCTGTAACAGATTTCAGCAGAATTGTAATTATGTTTTTGAAGCAATAAAAGTGCAGTTTCATTCCATTTATTTTGTTATGTATGAGTGTGAGTAAGACTTGAAGAAGAATTCAAACCTTCTTCTGAGAAAGGAGGCTGGCCATTTCCAGACCTAGGAGGAGGACTGACAGACAGGTTTTATTCTGATTTTGTTGCAGTAGAATAAGTTGTGAACTTGTCATTTTCATTCTTTTGCACAGCTAACATTCCTAGTTGTTTAATTCTTGTTCATAATGTTTTTGTGATATGATTAGTGGTAGATCTGGTTATTCTTTTCATTCCCAACGAACTTTCCAATTCACCGCAAATTTCCATTTCCAGCAATTTACAAGTTTTCCGTAATTTCTCTGCATTCTAGTTTTTGTTGTCAAAACCCCGCATGTAAGATTGACGACCTTCGTTACAGAGCATTGACAGGATCTAGTTTTTATGTTTCATTTCAATTATTGCAAGATTAAATAGACTTTCAATTCTGCAACTATAACTAGAGTTTCAATTCTGCAATTTAATTAGATTTCATTCTTGCAACTGTAACTAGGGTTTCATTTCTGTAATTAACAATTAGTTTTCATTCTTGCAAATAGATTAAAGTTCAATTTATGCAATTTAGGGGTAGAAGTGACACAAAACCCCCACACAATCAATTCCACCAATAAGACTTGCTGCTTCTAAATGAACTGAACTACAACCCTGCTTGAACTTTCTCTCGTAAATAGCCTTGGACACCACCTTGGATTGACAAATTCATTGAGAATTAATGATGTGCTTAACGACAGCCCATCATAAGGGTCCAGTTAGATGAAGTGAAAGAGGTTGCACATTTACTATAGAGAATTGTATAAGGGTCCAGTTAGATGAAGTGAAAGTTTTCTCCAAGGTGATCTTAGGTCAAAAATAATATTGAAGCCATAGCATGAAAGAGAAGATATGTTCAAATCAAGTTGGGACATTACAAATTCTTAGCAATGTCATTTTGTGTAGGCAATGGCACCCATCATATTCATGAATTTAGCAAACATCATCTTCAAGAGAGAGGATGGTTTCTTGTTCATGGGTTATATATTTGAATGTACAAACAACAAGGAGGAAGAGATCAATATTTGCAAAATTTAAAGACCTTGGCACATCAAAAGTTGTTTAAATTGTGTTGTCATGGATCAGAATTCCTTGTGGCAGTCTATTCCATGCTGATGGTTGCCCTGATTGTACAAGTGTGAATTATAACAACTCGAAAGGGCAGACTTCTTTGTGCAAATGTCAGTTATGTTGTGCTGATGTGAATGTGTTGAGATTGTTTTGTTGTTATCATGTTGGATTTGCTCATTTTTCATCCTAAGGATTGAGTAGTAGGAGAGAGGGAAGAAGCCTTTTTCAAGATTTGTGTTAATGATTGAGTATTCGCAAAGGAGACCCATTTCATTACTACCCATAAATTAATAAGTGACTGATATTAAAAATACTTCACTACCTTACTTACAATGAATGAAAAGGGATCATGACCTTGTTAGGAAATTATCATCATAGTTTGTTAGAATTATAATAAATTGAGTGGTTACAGTCACTCATGTAGGATTCATATATTAGTAGTTAGTTGACATGTTATTGTCTTATTATAAGTTGTTACGCCATATTGGCAACACTTTATGTATTTAAAGAGCCCTAATCAATAAAGTTTTCATCGAAGCATTTCACCAACAATGGTATCAAAGCAAGAAATATAAGGAAGAGCCATCTCTCCTTCTAATCCATTGGGCTTGATACTTTTGATAGGAAGAGCACCATGCCTTCTCGCTTCGACACGAAGGGGCTCCAAAGCACTCCGTTAATAACTCTACTGGTGATAATTAAAAAAAGAAAATATTGTTCATGAAAATTCCAAGCACGACGTTGGGAACGATGTTGTCCACCTAGCATGTCACTTGCTCTTCTTAGTTCTAGTCTGTGGTAACATTTGGCTCCAACCCAATGTGTAGAAAATAAGCCCCACCAAGAGAAAGAGTGGCCACATTACCACCCCAAAGCACTCATACATCAGCACAAAGAAGGCGAAGAGCTATCACGCTTTCGGCCCTCATTTTTTGTTGTTGATCATATGTATAGCTATAGCTTTAGCTTCTTCGACTCCAATAGTTTACAACTTCTATGACGATTTAGAAGTTACCCTTGGTGCTACTAATGTTTACATATTCAATGACAACCAAGACTTGTAGTTTTCTCTCACTCAAGCTTCAGGTTCTAGAATCTAATTTGAGGAGAATTTATTTTTCGAAAGCTTTGACATACTTATCAAGCTAGTACTAGGAGATTCCACAAGCACTATCACTAGATTCTATTTGCATTTTGGAGGTAAGAAGCTCGATGAAGTAGATTTGGAATTTCTTGGAAATATTAAGGGTGAGCTCTACATCAGGCACACAACCATTATAACTTGAAAATTCAAACTCGTCGCAAGAAGGCAAACAAAGAAGTCGTCATTTTTATCTACGCATTGCCATTGGCTAGAAAATTCAAGTTCTCCAAAGGAATATATTTTTATTTGGCCACTACTATTAAAGATTGAGAATTTGAGTTCTGCCATCTCGAGAAAGATTAAGGAATAAGAGAATCTCCAGATCCATCTCATCCAAGCTCAGATTAGCTCATTGTAATTCAAGATTCCAAATATTTAATCTAGTCTCGAATCTCACATAGGTCCAAAAAAACGGGAAAGGCTCTCGTTAATGCACAACGCAAAATAGTGCTTCGGAACACTCATTTAATCTTGTAGTTAATCCTCTGGTTTTCACCGCTTTCTCGAGATCTTCAGAACGAGATAAAAATCATCAAATTTGGCTCCAACATGGCAAAATGTTTTACCTGCCCAAGCAGCTGGAGACGTAAATCATACACAAGTTTGTCCAACATGGTGTCTACATCGAAGAATATCACTGATGATCTACTTGTTGGGAGACATGTTCAAGGAAGCAAATCTACGCGAAGGACGACCAAGGACCTGTTGCCACATTTTGCACGGGGTGCCATGTTTTCAGATTTTGTAAGTAAGCTGCTCTTCCTTCCCTCCTTTTCCCTTTCTCCGTTTTTCCCTTTCTCCCTTTCCTGCAGTTTCATTCCTCCCTTTTTCCCTTGTACTTTCCCCAGTCAAGTTACCAAAACTGAGCAAGTGTTCCCTGAAAAATTCTAAGTGTCAGGGCGCAACCCGACTTCGCAGCGAAGTCGGGGTGCGCCCTCAAGTCTGAGCGCAGTTGGGAATGCGAAGTGCGAAAGCAGACAGGAGGTGAGCAGAATTTGACTAAGTGTGGGAGCGCAACCCGACTTCGCAGCCAAAGTCGGGGTGCGCTCTTCTTCCCGTGCGCACTTGGGAAAGCAAGGTGCAGAAAATCGGCTAAGTGCTGGGGCGCAACCCGACTTCGCAGCGAAGTCGAGGTGCGCTCCCCTTTTGGTACGCAGTCCGAACAGCGGCAAAATCAGCTTAAGTACCGGTGTGCAACCCGACTTCGCAGCGAAGTCGGAGTGCACCCTTTGAGCGGTGCGCAGCTGGGTAAGATTCATCAAGCAAGCCAAAATTTGGCTAAAGCACCGAGGCCCTTCCCAACTGCGTTGTTTCCCACCTGCGCTACCCGATAGCGCACTGATCCCGAGCGAAGTTGGATAAACTGCCTTTCAAGGCAAACAAGTGTCACTCATCAGAATTCGACAAGTGTCCAACCTCGGGATCCGAGCCGAGATGTGACGGGGTAAATGACAAGCATGGACAGCATCACCTACGCCATCTGCCCCCATTTAAGCTAATGTAAAGTTCCATCTACCACAGCTACCCGCATTCCTGCTGACCAGAGGTTTGACCCGACGCACTGCCACGTAGTTGTACAACTTTTAGGGAGACCTTGCTGCAAGTACAGTCCTCGCCGACATGAGTCGGCATCAACAGCTCTTCTGCCGCTTTTGTCAGCTATTGTCTGGTCTGGGACTTTGTGCCCGTAATTGTAATCGGGGGAACTTGGGCTATAAATAGCCACATCATTTCATTGTAAATGGGGTGGAAGGGGAATATACTGCTAGGGAACCATTGTAGCTGTGCGTTTGCTTCTAAATACAAGACACATACTTGGCTCTGCTTACTGTCTTCATTTTGTATGCTGCCTCTCATTGTCATTTCTGCCTCATGTTTCTTATTTCATTGGTTACTGTTGTACTCGAACTCGGACTCCAGTATTTGGTGATTAAGTATTCCTGGAATGCATAGATAGAGGATACATAGGATGAATGATAGTTGTAGTTTCTATGGTGTGTTTTGTGTTTAATTGTTGTTAGTAGTGGTGATTGATCGTTGTCGTGCTGCTTATTCCCCCCACCCAACTCCAATCACATTTGGATTCTCTTTCCGCAATTTATCTCTTTCCTGCACTCTTAGCTTACACACCAAAAACCCACAGGAAGCCGGCCTTCTCCGAAGATTGGCACGGAAGGCATTCCTTCCTTCCGGCCTTTCAATCTGGTGGGCGAATCCGGGGCGCATTATACCAAATCCTTTCCTCATGGCAGATTCGCAACCAACAATTTCTCTAGCACGCCCGGTGGGACATGGAAGTTTCCCACCCCAAGATAGAATCGAAGCACTGGTGTTCGCTTCATTGCTGTTAAAAATCAGAGCACCTGGCGACTCTGCAAGTACCTGAATACTCTCTGAGTCCGTGAAGACCGGTCCGAACGCCTTCATGCAAACGAGAAGGTGGCGAGCAAGGAATCCGGGAGATCAGCCTGACCTTTACGAAATTGACATTGCCGCTCCAGGAGAGCGCGCCAGGCTGGTCGATCACCAAGCTCGCATAGAAGAGCCTGAAACCGAAATTGAAGAGGCTGAGGGTGAAGAGCAATCTACATCCTCGGACGGTATCGATACCGAGTACACTACCGGAGGAGAAGAAGACATGGCTGCCCAGCAGAATGATGATGATCTCTTCCCGGCGATAGACTCTACGCGGCCCTTGGCCCTAGTCGGACAGCAAGCTGTGCTCCCCGCTGCTTTAAAGTCCATCCCTACATAAGATGGCTATGGCAAGACGGCGTACGAACACATCCAGGACATTTTGGCCCTGGCTGCGCTACATTCCATCACTGACGAGGGTGTGAAGACCCGTCTGCTAGAGGGATCTATCACGAGGTGGAGCCAGCTGGCCGACAGGCTCGTGAAAGGATGGAACGAGTTTTCTGATCCCTCTTCCTTGTTGCATCAATTCCAAAGCATCCAGCGACACCCCCAAGAGGAGGTGTCGGACTTCAACATCAGGTTTGCGAGGTCTTGGAAACGAGTACCTCGCGAACTTCGACCTTCAGCAGGTCAGGCTGCGCACTACTACCTGAGGTCTTTCAACTCAGACATCTGCCTACTGCTGAAGATAGCCCGAATCGACTCATTCCCTGCCCTGTACGAGGCTGCCCAACAAGCTGAAATGGATATCATCTCCATAGGCAGGCTCCCGCATAGGGTACAGCCACCCATTTACCCTGACTTTCCTCAATCCCAGTACCCATCAGCTTCTGGTGTGATGCCGTCCACTTCAGGACAACAACCCCAACAGCAATGGAATCCGGCGCCGGTTGTAAACCCTTACGGCCCGCCACAAATTCATTATCCTAATTTGCCTCCTCCACATTTTCCAGCACTCCCAGCTCCCCCGCAGTATGCGCAGTATTCTACACCTCCTCCATTGGCTGCCTTACCTCCGCCAGCTCAATTGCCGCCTCCGAACAATGATATTCAGAACAAAATCCTCCAGGAGGTACGGGCTTTGGCCTCTGGATATCACACCATGTCCAATGACATGACTATACTAAAGAAGAAACAGGCCCAGATGGACCTTGTTCCAAGGAGGCCATATCCTCCTCCGGCACTGACAAAAGATCAAGCCGCAGAACAACAACTGCAGAGGCGCCCCCTGCAAGAAATGCTGCCATCGAGGACCAACCTGGTACTTCTGACCAGGTCAACTGGTGCACCACGTGCAACGACCCGCACTCGGAAGAAGACTGCACATTGCACCAGCATTACCTCTAGACCCTGGCAGGCAGCGCCATAGAGGACGAAGAACTCTACATGATCCTGGACGACGAAGGCAACTTTGCCGTCCCAGAGGAAGATCTGGTGCCACCCCCTGCCAAGGAAGACAGAAAGCCTGTTGAAGCCGCTGCAAAGCCCTTGAAGGTATACGCCAGAAGAGACAAGGCGCAACCTGCTGGGCTGCCACCTGACAAGAGGTTGTGGCCTTACATAGCCAAAGAGAAAGCTCGCAGTCAAGCCTCCCATAGCAAAAGCTCCTGCGGCTAAAGCTCCCGCTACTCAGCCTCCAACTGAAACCAAAGAACAAGCTCAGGAGAAGCTGAGATATCCGTCTCTGACAAAGAGACAGAGAGTTGAAGCCACACAGCAATACCGAACCAAGTATGAGCCTGCGAAAGAAGCGGAAGGAGCCAACACTTCAGGCTACAGCATAGTGGATGAGCTGAAAAGGACCCCCGCAAGGATAAGCATGTATGATGCTCTCCTAAACCCAGGGCAAGTCGATCTGCTGCAGGAATCTCTGAAGAGCATAAAGTGTGGCAAGCAGATACAGCCTGTTGTTCTGGTTCAACCCCTGACAGTCTCCGCCACTGGGAAGAACAGACCACCTCCCTTCTATCTGTCATTACGGATGCAAGGGTATATCGTACACAACTGTATGGTGGATTTTGGTGCCTCCACGACTGTAATGCCGAGAGCCGTCTGTGACGAAATCGGGATGGAGTATACAAGGAGCAGCCAAGGTGTGCTGCAACTAGACGGCACCCCTGTCAAGACAATCGATGTCATCAAAGACATCCCGATCCAGCTGCACAAAGCTCTTGACATAGTGGTCATTCAAGAAGTCGTGGTTGTCGACTTGGAACCCTACTTTGGCATGTGTCTCTCCAGGGAGTTCACTACGAAGCTGGGAGGGTATCTGTCTCTGGATTACTCGCATATGGAAGTGCCCTTCAAAGGAAGGAGACTGAAGATCTACAACGAGAAGCCTTCCACATTTCTAGTGGAGAAGATACCCGGAGAAGAGTCGCAAGACTGCATGGTTCAGCTGACGGAGGAAGAACTGGTGGTGGTAGACATGACAGAGCAAGCTCGTGAGCTGTTGCAAACGGAGGATGAGTTCTCCTTGCTGGATTTCAACGCCATGATCGAGACTGAGCAAGGCTGCTACACCGTCATTCAGCCTGAGAGGCTTGACAAGTCAGCCAAGAAAGAAGTAGGACCTGCACCAGAAAAGCTATGGCAGCTTTTCTTTGATGGCGCCCGATGCAAAAATGGCGCCGGTGCAAGCGTACTCTTGGTTTCCCCGACCGGGATCCAGAAGGACTACACCTACAGGCTGGCCTGGAGCTGTACCAACAACGCGGCGGAGTACGAAGCCCTGTGCTTGGGTTTGAGAAAAGCGGAGAGACTAGGGATAAAGCATCTGCAAATCTTTGGCGACTCAAAGCTAGAGTGCAACCAGATTACAAACAAGTGCGCCTCCAAGAAGCACTATCTCAAGGCGTACCATAATCGGGTCTGGGACCTGATGGAGTCATTCGACTCGTTGAATGTCATAGCCATATCACGTGAGAAAAACAAGCACGCTGACATTCTGGCGTCTGTTGGAGCCAGGTACGTTCCGACTGATGACACTATCCAGAAGCCGAAGCCGGTCCGTACCATCTACAAGCCTTCTGTGCCTGATAAAGACACCCACTGGCAGGTGTTTGACTGTGACAAGGAGATCATCACGTTTTTGGTTATCGAGTTCAATCGAAGGTAGAGACCCTGATGACAAGCAATATGAGGGGTTGATACAGTTAAAAAATAATCATGTCCCGAAAGGACTGATTACATTAGAAAGTCTCTTTGATCAGAATGACAGAGCGATATCACACAGGATCAAAGTAGACCCCAAGCAGTACGTCGACCTGGAGCTTGAACCTGGAAAGATAATTAAGGTCGGGACGGACTGCACCAAAGAGGAACTCGAGCAGATCAGATCATTATGCCGAGAGTTCCCAGACATAGTAGCCTGGTGCTACCAGGACTTGAAGGGGTATGACAGACAGATAATCCAAAGATACTATTGAGCTAGAAGATGGTGCAAAACCATTCCGGTAGAAGCAAAGGGTTGTAAATCCAAAGATCGAAGCCATGATGAAGGCCGAGCTCCTGAAGATGCTGGAAGCCAAGATCATCTACCCCATCAAGCATTCATCCCGGGTTGCGAACTTGGTCCCCGTGAGGAAGAAGAATGGAGACATTCGTCTCTGTGTAGATTTCAGAAATCTGAACCAAGCCTCACTGAAAGACCATTATCCGCTTCCCCAGATCGATCAGATCCTCCATATAGTTGCTGGAGCGCAAAGATTCTCCCTCCTAGATGGCTTTTCTGGGTACAACCAGATCTGGGTCAAAGATGAGGACCAGCATAAGACAACGTTCACCACCAAATGGGGAACGTTCGCCTATCAGCGCATGCCCTTCGGCTTATCCAATGCTGGCGCCACATTCCAGAGAGCCATGGACCTGGCCTTCCGAGAGCTGCTTAACAAGATCATTGTCATCTACTTGGATGACATGACTGTATTCTCTCACAAAAGAGAGGATCATGTTCCCCACCTGCGGCAGATATTTGAGAGATGTCGTGAATTTGGCATTTCCATAAACCCGAAGAAATCAGTCTTCGCGGTAAGAGAAGGTAAGCTGCTGGGACATGTCATCTCCGAGAAAGGCCTCGCAGTGGATCCTGACAGAGCCAAAGCCCTCCTCCGCTTGCCCGCCCCAGTCGACAAGAAGGGGCTACAGTCCTTCTTCGGCCAGATCAACTTCGTAAGGAAGTTCATACCGGACTTCGCACAAGTGATCAAACCCATGGCCGAACTGCTGAAAAAGAATGTTGAATTCTTATGGACTGATGAGAGGAGACATGCCTTCGAGGAAATCAAGGCCCGAATAGCACAAGCTCCGGTGTTGATAAACCCGGATTACTCCAAGGACTTCATCCTGTACGCGGTGGGAGAACCCGAGAGTTACGCCGCAGTCCTGACACAGAAGGGAGACGATGGCGAAGAGCGGCCCATAGCGTTCTTAAGCCAGGTGATTCAGCCGCACGAGGAAAAGTACAATTTTATTGAGCGGCAGGTTCACGCGGTCATGAAGTCTCTCCGAAAGTTCAAGCACTTCGTCTCCCAGAGCCGGACAACTGTCTTCGTGATACACCCGGACGTCCGAAACTTCATCATCCAAGGGGAACCGGGTCACAAGAGAGCAGGATGGATTGCCAAGATCCAGGAGTTCGACATCGAGGTGCGGCCAACAAAGCTTATCAGAGGCCGAGCCTTGTGCCAAGAGCTGGCCCGAAGCGCTGCAGCCGAGATATTTGCTTGTGAGTGGGAAGATCTGACAGCAACTACCAACTTAGCCAACTCCTTACCAGAGGAGAGTGACTGGACAAATGACCTGGTGAGGTATTTTTGCACCGGGAGATGTCCAGACCACCTAAATGCCTCACAAAGAAGGAGGTTTCGGCTAGGTGCATTGAAATACACTCTTCGCCCCGAGGGGCTTTACTTCAAGAACATTGACGGCATCCTGTTGCGATGCGTCAAGAAAACCGACCAACCCAGGGTCCTCGGAGAATTTCACTCCGGGATGCCTGGGGGTCACCATTCTGCGAGGCCTACGGCCTTAAAAATAATCAGAGCTGGGTACTATTGGCCCACTCTCTTCACAGACGCACATGCGGTCTGTGCAAAATGTGACAAATGTCAGAGATTTGCTGGCAGAAACAGAAAAGCACCCCTGCCCCTCCAGCCAATCCAGTCCGAAGCTCCGTTTCAGCAATGGGGTCTAGACTTCATCGGTGTCATTACGCCGAACTCTGCAGCGGGGCACAAGTTCATTCTTACCGCCACCGACTACTTTACGCGGTGGGCAGAGGCGATCCCCACCAAGAATGCGGACCAGGAGACGGTCATCAGGTTCCTCGAGAGCCTCATTACCCGCTTCGGGGTCCCTGAGTCAATAGTGATGGACAATGGTCCGGGGTTCGCAGGAGTTGTACTCACGGAGTACACCAGCAAGTACGGCATTTATCACAAAATGTCTTCTAATTACTACCCGCAGGGGAACGGCCTGGCCGAGTCTACTAACAAGAATCTACTAAAAATCATCAGAAGGACAGTAGAGAAAAACAAGAGGACTTGGCACCTACTCCTGAACCGGGCACTATGGGCGGACAGAATAGCATTCAAAAAGTCTATCAAGACGTCCCCCTACGCGCTCGTGTACGGCAAGGAGGCAGTCCTACCAACCCACATCGAAATTCCCGCTCTCTGGATGTTGGATGAGGAGAGAGGCAACGGGGATCCGATGGACGCCAGACTGTGCCAGCTGCTGCAGTTAGAGGAAGACAGAGAGAAAGCATACCAGGCCTTCACCAAACATGCTCAAGCAACCCAAGGCTGGTTTGCAAAAGGCACCACCGCCCGAGTTTTCAAAATCGGGGACCTGGTGCTGAAGTGGGACTCACTGAAGGCAAATCCGGGCAATCACGGCAAATTTGACGCCCTCTGGGAGGGTCCCTATCAGATTTCCCGGGTGAATCAGTTCAACGCATTCGTGCTCCAGGATATGGAGGGACAGCTTCTCCCCATTCCCGTCAACGGGTTCCACCTCAAAGTTTATCACCACTGAAGGCACCCAATGGGTCCTTCCTTGTACAGTTTTCCTTTCTGTATTTTTAGTTTTCAGAATGTACATATTCTGCATTCAGTTTTTTAGTTTTCAAGAGCCCAAGTAGAACTTAAAGCAAACCCCGACTTCGCAGCGAAGTCGGGTATCGCTCCTTGGACAGTGCAAAGTTCGAGAGAAAGCAACTGACAAAAGGGGCTAAAATTTTGGCTAAGTTTGGGTGCCTAACCCGACTTCGCAGCGAAGTCGGGCTGCGCACCGTCTTGGGAGCGCAGTCGGGGAGCAAGAAGCAAAAAATGGCTAAGTGTCAAACCAGACTGCGCAACTTTTTGGAGCGAAGTCTGACTGCGCAGTCAAACCTGGGCGAAGTCGGAGTGCGCTCATTTTTTGGGCGAAGTCCGAGTGCGCCCTCAATTTTGGGCGCAGCCTGAATGACCCATCACGGAAAATATAAAAAAATTCTAAGTGTGGGCCCAGAGCGCAGTACGACACAATGCGAAGTTGGGTTGCGTCCTAGTTTAAAATCATGGGCCAAAAATTCTTCCTTGAAAGGTGTGCCCAGACGGCGGCGATGACGTCATCAAAGGCACGAAGTCCAAATGTTGTTTAATGATTGCACGACTTTCAAGAACGATGCCATTAAGAAAGCAAGGCGCATTTGGACCAACTGCAACTTGGGTGCGCTTTTCAAAATTAAACCCATGCACGGCCGCCAAAATATTATAACGCCTCCACCAACTTTGAGTTAACCACCTTAACTCCCTCCCTCGCGCCATTAATACTGAAATCCTTGCCTAGAAAAAGGGCCCTCGCATACTCAAAAAATTCGGAATGTCAAGCTGACTCCGAGACCGCAAAGCGCAGAACTAAGAAATCGAAGCCGTAATTCTCTGTCGCTGCTAATTCTAACGGAGAAAATGGACAAGGGGAAAGCGCCCGTACAGGCGCAATCCAGTGACGAAGGGCGCGAAGCTGAGGAACAGACTGAATCGAGCGCTCATGAGAGCGAAGTGCCGCAGGAGCAGAAAAGGAGAACCCGGACGAAGAGAAGTCGAGGGCAAATTCTGCCGTCGCCCGTCAATCACCTGGCCGGGTACAAAGACGGCTCTTTCTCCATCAGCCTCACCAAACTCGCGCCGAATATCGCAAAGTGGGCAGACAAGGTTTCGCCTTCACACCATGTCGGGGCTGCATATAAATCGAACCTGTATTGGTTCTTGTGCCCTCCTACCCACCAAAGGTCCGAAGCCGATTGAAGCAATTGTAGAATATTACAAGCCGACTGCCCGGCAAGTCTGCGACAACAAGGGAAGAGTGTTGTTCACACTTTTCAGGGAGAGCGTCCAACCAGCGTTGGCCCCGGGGCTTCAGTACGAACCCGGCGCAATTGTCAGAAGGATTAATCTGGATGAGCAGACGGGCAGATTCACGCAGACCAAGCGGATGAGAGATTTCCTCAACTCAGAGCTGAAGACTCCGCTGGTAGCTGGACAGTGGCCGACAGGCCCCATACCCCTAGACAGGTTCGAGAACAAATACATATACATCATCTTGGCGTGGGTCCTCGGCTGCGATTCTGACAAAGTGGTACGCCCGTACCAGCTGGCGCTGGCAGAATGTATCTTGCATGGGGAGTTTTACGACTCCACAATGCAAAAGAGTGGGAAGCGCCCCATTTTCTTCGACTGGGCAGACTGGCTGGCGTACGCCATTCATTCGAGCCTGGTCAGACTGCAGCAAAAGCAGACGAAGGATTTCCGATTTTGCTCTTTCCTCACATGGTTGTACCTGTACCACATGCACTACCGGATGAACGTTCCTGACTTGAAAAGGGTAAATGAAAAAGGTGAGCCGCTGCCCGTGTACGAGTGGACCGAGATCCTGTACAGAAAAGGGTCATTCTATGAATTTAATTTTAAATTTTTGTGCATGGTCATCGGGCTGTTCAACCGTAAGGCATCCCGCCCGCCGGAGGTCATGACAAGATACCTGAGGAAGCACGAGTATGGGGATACCTTCCGGCTGACGTAGGGCATCGTGGTCAGAATCTACGGATTCAAGGGGAAGTCCTTCCTGCTGCCCTACTTCTGCACTGACCACCAGTTCGGGATGGAGATTGTGCGACAGATGGACTATGTCGAAGAAGAGTTCGGCCAAGGCAAAAAGAGAGGCCATATCTTTCAGTATCCCATCACCTGGGCGAATACCCAAGTTTACGAGATTGGACAACACGTCTACCTCGAACGGGAACTCATCGACATGGGTCTAATAATGCTGCCGCAGTGCTGGAAGTACGACCCAATTGGGGTCAGGGGTAAATTCACGCACATCTGCCCCCGAGCAGAGATTATGCAGGAAAGAGGCAACAGAACAGGCGCAGACCTGGAATGGCACATCGAGCAGATGCAATCATGGCCTCCATGGCATGATTTTTACTGCGAGGAGGTAGCATACGACCCAGAGCGGAACCCGGATCATCGGTTGGAATCTGGGGGCTTCAAAAAATTTCTTGCCAAGGTGGCGCCCCTCAACTGGCAACAAGACAAAATTGTTGAATGCTGGAAGATGAGATGTCGCACGTAGCACGACAAATCCAACCGGAAAACGTTGGCCGTTGATGATGAGTTTTCGGCGCTATATGATCAATACGCTGACACGTGGCGGCCTTTCGAATTCGAAATTGCGTCCCCCGAGGCGCAAGGAAAAGGTATACAAGGAGGCCCCCATCCCAGCAATCGTCGACTCCAGCAACTTCCAACGCAACTCCGACAAGCAGTCAAGTGGGCCCGATGCAGCCTGTAGCTCCTGAAGCAGTACCCGAAAGGGCGCAAGGGTCAGAGAGGTCAACTCCTGAGGTGGCCCCTCAAGCAGAAAAAGCGCCTGCGCTACCAGCTAGCAGACCGGCCATGGCAGGCATCCTTCCAGCAAGATCCAGGTACAAGTTTACCGTGGGTACATCACTGCCTGCCGCCCCAACCTCATCTCCTTCCTTCGAACCAGTTACAGCGCCAGAAGAAAAGAAGAGGAAAAGAGGTGAAAAGGCCAAGCGGCCTAAAGAATCTGAGCAGCAGCCAACCGCGGTGCAAACAGGGACAGCTGCAACAAAAATTTTCTCGCTGGACAGCCTTGAAGCGGAAGCAGAAACTCGAGCTGCAAGCGCCCCTCAAACAGTGGCTCAGGCGAAGCCCGCAGGTACGTCCACTTCCCTACTCCCCCAAGTCCCAGTCGGCCCTGCCATAACGTCGTCCCCCATTTCATCAGGGCAAGCCGTAGCTGCATCTTCCTCTTCCCAGACTATCCAGCAGCCCCCACTCCTTCGACCAATTCACCCAGGACCCTAACGCCTTCCAGTCCCTGAGCCAAACCCTGGAACCCTCGCTCGCGGCCAGTGTCGAAGCTGCACATACATCGCCGAGCCACTCACCTCATCTATTCAAAACCCCGCCAGTGCCACCCACTCAGCCGCTCGCTTCCCCTAGGACCCGGTCGCCCTTAAAAGCGGCCACTCCTTCTGGGATCCCTCCTACTTCGCTGTTTGCAGGGAAAATGCCGCAACAGGACCAGATGCTGGAAGACCTCGACTTCATGCAGATCGCAGATGACCAGCCTCTGGCAACAAGAGCCGCAGGAGGTTCCGCCTCTTTCCTTCAAGGCGTCAAACGGAGGAGAGCCGAGGAGATAGCTGCCCCGAGTAAAGCGTACCAAGTATGACTTGGACAGGAGAGTGCTTACAACTGAGAAATTGATCCCAAAAGTGAAGAAGCCTCTCCGGGAAATGACCGAGGCGGACTATGAGCACCAAGTCAAGGAGAAGAGCTTCGATGACATAAACGAGGAGCAAGAAATCAACAGCATTCGCCACAGAACCAATAATCTCCTTGTCAAGCGGCTTGAGACCCAGGAGGTGCTGTTTCAGCTGCAAAATAGCGCAAGACAGCTAGAAGAAGATCTGGCTAGGGCCACCGCACAGCTGGGGTCTGCACAGCAGGAGATAGACGAGCTAAAAGCCCAGCTGGCCGCCTCTCAGCAGGAGGCCGCAACGCAGAAACAGACAGCCGAGCAGCTGTCAAAAGAGAAAAGGGCAGTGCTGGAGCAGGTTTCTCAGCTCCAAGATTCATTGAAACAGGCTCGACCGCAGCTTGAAGAGAAAACATCACAAACGACAGCGGGCTGGCCTCGCTACGGGGATGCAAGCCCAACATTGTTAAATCCGTATCAATCCCGGATTTCGTGTCCGGGATCGAAGAAGTGTCCGCCCGGGGAAAGCCCGTGGTAGAGGAGGCCGAACACCAAAGCGAGGCAATGGCTAGACCTGGCTATGAAACTTGAGGAGTATGAGCGCAAATGCCTCCAATTTCCCCCGATGTCCCAACTTGCCTCAGAGTGGGCAGATGCAAGGGTAACCTTGCATATTTATTTTGATAAGACAAAGAAGATAAGGACTGCCAAGAAGATGCTGGACGCATTAGAACATGAAATGAGCATTTGCCTGGCCCACTTTCACACTCTGTCTGAACACGGGTGCCCGAGCTACATCAAGGATGGCGAGTTTCTGACCCTTGAGCAGGTAAAGCAGAATTGGTTGTCTTTCGAGGCAGACACAGCAGAAATTGATAGCTGGGCAGAGCCAGTCCAAGAAGCTCAGGTCACCCAGATGGTGTCAAAATACTGCAAAATCAACTCCTCCCTTAAGGAGTTGGGAAAAAGATACAACACCATCGACCTGCATGCAGTTGCTGCATTCCACGCAGCACTAAGAGAGGTCAGCGACCTAGGGCCCTTCCAAGCAACAGTCTGGGACCAAGCCAAGGCTGCATATGAATGCATCCGCGAGCGGGAGGCCGACAGTGAAGAACCTTCAGGTTCAGAAGGAGAAACAGAAGAGGCAACTGCCGAAAGTGAACCTGAAGAAGAACAGTTGCCCGGAAGGAAGCCGTCAGAGCAGCGGAAAGCAGGGGAAGGAAGTTCCTCTGCACCCAAAGGATGAAGGCCTGGTTCTTTGCGTCGAGGCGAGCTCGACACCCCGCGAGCCGCCAGGAATGTTGCCACATTTTGCACGGGGTGCCATGTTTTCAGATTTTGTAAGTAAGCTGCTCTTCCTTCCCTCCTTTTCCCTTTCTCCCTTTCCTGTAGTTTCATTCCTCTCTTTTTCCCTTGTACTTTCCCCAATCAAGTTACCAAACCGAGCAAGTGTTCCCTGAAAAATTCTAAGTGTCAGGGCGCAACCCGACTTCGCAGCGAAGTCGAGGTGTGCCCTCAAGTCTGAGCGCAGTCGGGAATGCGAAGTGCGAAAGCAGACAGGAGGTGAGCAGAATTTGACTAAGTGTGGGAGCGCAACCCGACTTCGCAGCGAAGTCGGGGTGCGCTCTTCTTCCTGTGCGCACTTGGGAAAGCAGTGTGCAGAAAATCGGCTAAGTGCTGGGGCGCAACCCGACTTCGCAGCGAAGTCGGGTGCGCTCCCCTTTTGGTGCGCAATCCGAACAACGGCAAAATCAGCTTAAGTACCGGTGCGCAACCCGACTTCGCAGCGAAGTCGGAGTGCGCCCTTTGACCGGTGCGCAGCTGGGTAAGATTCATCAAGCAAGCCAGAAATTGGCTAAGGCACGGAGGCCCTCCCCAACTGCGTTGTTTCCCACCTGCGCTACCCGATAGTGCACTGATCCCGGGTGAAGTTGGATAAACTGCCTTTCAAGGCAGACAAGTGTCACTCATAAGAATTCGACAAGTGTCCAGCCTCGAGATCCGAACCGAGATGTGACGAGGTAAAGGACAAGCATGGACAGCATCACCTACGCCATCTGACCCCATTTAAGCTGATGTAAAGTTCCATCTACCACAGCAACCCGCATTCTGATGCTGGTTTGACCCGACACACTGCCACGTAGTTGTACAGCTTTCAGGGAGACCTTGCTGCCAGTACAGTCCTCACCGACAAGAGTCGGCATCAGCAGCTCTTCTGCCGCTTTTGTCAGCTATTGTCTGGTCTGGGACTTTGTTCCCGTAATTGTAATCGGGGGGAACTCGGGCTATAAATAGCCACATCATTTCATTGTAAAGGGGGTGGAAGGGGAATATACTGCTAGGGAACCATTGTAGGTTTGTGTTTGCTTCTAAATACAAGACGCATACTTGGCTTTGCTTACTGTTTTCATTTTGTATGCTGCCTCTCCTTGTCATTTCTACCTCATGTTTCTTATTTCATTGGTTACTGTTGTACTGAACTCTGGACTCCAGTATTTGGTGATTAAGTATTCCTGGAATGCATAGATAGAGGATACGTAGGATGAAAGATAGTTGTAGTTTCTATGGTGTGTTTTGTGTTTAATTGTTGTTAGTAGTGGTGATTGATCGTTGTCGTGCTGCTTATTCCCCCCACCCAACTCCAATCACATTTGGATTCTCTTTCCGTAATTTATCTCTTTCCCTGCACTCTTAGCTTAAAACACCAAAAACCCACAAGAAGCCGGCCTTCTCCGGAGATTGGCACGGAAGGCATTCCTTCCTTCCGGCCTTTCAATCTGGTGGGCAAATCTGGGGCGCATTATACCAAATCCTTTCCTCATGGCAGATTCATAACCAACAGGACCCTTCTCAACCCGCTTTCTCTCCAATTGCATCCAACCTTGATTTCTCTTACACGTCTATGTTTGTGTGCTTGGTCAGCTACTAGTTGTGCGTTGCGTGGGGTAAGGCGCCCAATCCCTTAGAGTCTTATAGGCTTCAATCACTAGTAATACCTTGTTCATCGACTTGGACAGACCGTATTGTTGCCTTAAGCTCCGCAAATTCTCCAACGTACCTTCGAAGATCTTGTCACGCTATCCAACTTGATGGCTTGTGACTTTAGGACTTGAGCCCAAAATTTCCACTACAACTAGGCTATTTCAGCCTCAAAGCTCGTTTTTCCACAGGCGTTGTAGGGCTCTGCTGACTCACCATGTGGTGCTGTTTTGCCATGCAGCATCACCCATATAACATCTACTTTGTCACTTTTGTCGTCCTCACTGGAAATTTCATTTTTGTGCAAATCGACCCCACTTGCTAATAACCAAGGTTCCACGAGCCTAGGGGACGGGGGACGGGGGGACGGGTTTCGGGGGACGGCGGGGGACGGCAGGCCGATTTTAAAGGATGGCTCGGGGACGGCTGGTATAATACTCTAAAAATTGAAATTTTTTAGAAATTTAGAATAATCTACACATTCAGACTTCTACACCCAACAAAAATGATATTAGGATATTCATATTGATGTTCATATTAGTTAACCACCTCATAACCCCTACAGTATGTTCTTAATTATCATATTTTGCTATCTAAAGTTCAGAGTTTATCTTCTTATTATTCAATCAAGACAGATCAGAACAAGAAGGATGCTAACAAGTTACAAAACCAATAGTTTACAATGCTGACATGTAAGCATCAATGATCTTAAAGGAACTTATGCTGCTCTCAACTAATTGCAGAAACTTTCATTGTACATAATTAAGATTTTGAATTGAATCCCACAAAGACATGAATGAACATTAAACCTCATGATCCAATTTTGATATTGATCATCAGCGAGCATGAAATGAGATTATCAAGATCGTATATAATGTAGACTCATGAATATATAAAGAGAACAAACAGACTTGTAAAGGATTTACATAAAGACATGCAAAGGATAGACAAATATTAAATGAACCCACAATTATTAAATATAACTATTATTATTAAGAACGATAGTCCATGTGACCATTTCTCATCAATTTTGATAAAATGGTAAGTTCTACAAATTCTAGTGGTTGTTTTCAAGATTATATTGGCAATACCCATTAAAATCTATGCATATAAATATTTTCTGCAGAACAGAAATATTAATGGCAACACTTGACTGAAACAGCAGAATGACACCATGCAACAGTATTTATACTATCATGTAATTTTCAGCTGCCTTCTAAATATTTCATTGATTGTGTATGTCACTTGAGAACCCAGGAAACATCTAAAAGAAGTTTGGCATAAAGATTTTCTAGAAAATAGATATAAGAGTAAAATGGATTGTTTGATTTTTCCAAAATGCTCACTAGCATATTTCAAGTACTTACATTTTGTAAATAAAACTTTATGGATGTCATTAGTGAAAGTTAATAGCTAATACTTGTTAAATATGAAAGTTAATAGCTAATACTTGTTAAATATGTAGTGTCAGCCTCCTTGACCCTTGATGAACTAAGACTTACTACACTAATGTAAACACTAGTGATGCATGATTGGAATGGATGAAGAGTGAATGAATAAAGTGTGTTGAAATGATGTATCTTGCTTAATGATATTCTGATGGATTGTATGTGATGATTCTTGTTATGGTTTCATGGTCTGCCTTAATGAGTGACATCTGCAGGTTAGGATTTATAGTTTATATAGAGTTTCTTTTAGGTTTAGGGTTTGGGGGGTGAGACTTAAAATGGGTCCCACCCCTTACCTTTTTTTTTATTAATTTTTTTTTTTCTTATTTCCCCTTTGGGTGAGAACGCCCAGCCGTCCTCGGGGACGCCCCAAAACAAGGGACGTCCCGAGGACAGGAGGCCATAGGCCTCAGCCTTCACAGGGACGTTTCCCAGCCATCCCCCAAAACGGGGGACGGGGGGAACCGTCCCCAATGTCGTCCCCCCGTGCTTGGGGGCGAGGGAAACAGGGGGACGCATCCCCCGGGGGGGGACGCGTCCCCGTAACTATTTTGGTTCTTTGTGCCAATTCTTCTTCTGCACCTGACATCTATGATCATCAAGATTATCGCTTGCTCCATGTTGATCTGTGATTGTGACTGCTCTTGTTAGCGCTCTCTTTCAAGCAAGAAATTAAGAACATGCTATGATACCAAAAGGAGAGAATCACCACTTTAGAGATCCCCCCCCAAACTTCAAGCAAGAAAGAACCTGTTGTGATACCAATGATGGCAAAAAGTTATTCACTTATTGAGGCAAGACCCTATTTAATAAATGCTTTAGGGTTACAAACTACAAGATTGATACTCCCGATTAAAAGATCGTTACATGCAAGAAAATTAATCTTCCAGTTAATAATGTATGATCTAATAATAATGTAATAAAATATCCTAACACCTACAAAGAAAATTACTCTGAGCAAGAAACTCAGAGTCTAGTGTTTTTTGAGGAAAAGAAATTGCATTTTCAAGGACAGAATTAGCAAGCTTTGTTTTTCTAAATAGCAAATTGGTCGAATCCAATGCTTTCTAGCAAAATTGTGGCTACGTTACTGAATTCAATAGTCAACAAGCTGAATTTCTAAACTATTAGGGTGCATTTGCTATTTGAAGGCAACAACACATTAATCCCACAAGCATGGTGGGAGGACACTGATTTGTCCTTAAAGTTTTTTTAACAATTTGTTAATGTGAAGCAAAATGATGGAGCGCTTCATTGACATGCAATGATTCCTGAAGATTGAATGGAATCTTTTACTAGAATATTCTCTAATTTGAATGAGATTTGGCAGGAACTTGATTTCAAACTCCCCATACTTTTTACTCAACAAGACATTGTTGATTTCTCACTACTTATATATACTCATTGGAAAGTTCTTTTTGAGGCCGATCCAGTGGAATTGAAATTTTCCAATTTTGTGAAGATTGAACATAGCTAGTAGTGCACCAAATTTTTTGTTCCCTGATTCCCAACTATTGCGGGAAAATAATAATTCTGCTTGGAAAACTAAACTCAAAACTCAAGTTGAGTTCGAGGAAGTGTGAGAAGTTGCAAATGGATCCACTACTCGTCCTGAAACCAATGATGACGAACAACAAAAGCTTGACAAAGCAAATAGGAAGACTCAGTTGATCATCATGTTCAACATCTCTGATGAAGTTCAACCATTCATTCCTGACTCAACCACATTTGAAGAGGTATGGGACAAGCTCCAAACAATATTTGAGGCAAAGAACAAGAAACAAATCTTATTCTTCCAAGGCCAACTTTACTATCTAAAAATGAAGCATGGCAAAAAGCTCGAGTCATTCCTGAGACGAGTTGCAGAGCTAAGTGCATCACTACAAGCCTTGGGAGAAATGGTGTTTGATGACACACTTGTTCCCATTGTTATGAGATCTCTTCCCTCAAAGTACAATGTGTTTGTGACATCCTTGATGTTACCGAGCAAACACCAACTTTTGAAAAATTGGTGAATCTACTTCAAAAAATGGAATCCTCTCATACATCACAAGATGAGGATCATGTTCTCCTTTCAAATCAAAAGGGGAAGCAACCAATCAAAAGAGGTACAGGACCTTGACAACACTTCTAGCATCAAAACGATTCTCGCACAGAAGAGGTACATGACCTCGACAGCACTTCCAACATCAAGAAAACGATTCTTGCACACAAAAGAGGTGTGGACTTTGTGGCAAAAATGGTCACACATTGAAGGAATGTTGGCACAATCCTTTCACAAATGGATCCTCTCCTCAAGCAAAGCATCCATAATAAAAGAAGTCATCAACTAACAAGGGAAATTCAAATTGAAAAAAATACATCAACAACATGGTAATGTTGTCGAAGACAACCACTCGGAAGAAAAAAGTATGACCACTCAAGAGAAGAAGAGTATGTATATGTTGCTCATGATCAACCAAGTCATCCTAATGACGTTTGCCATGTCAATTATGGAGCAACCAAACATATGATCAATTGAAAAGACTGGTTCTAGACTTCAAATTTTTCCAGTTATACAGGACAAGTCTCCCTTGGTGACGACACATCCTATGACATCAAAGGCATAGATGATGTCAATTTGCAACTTGGGTCACACACATGCAAAATGACAAAAGTTTTGTATGTTCTAGGACTCACTAAGAATTTTCTCTTTGTCAACCAATTACTCAACCATAATTTGAAGGTTGAGTTTGAAAAACGACAAGACTCCAATGTATGTCTCATTTGCAACAAGGCTAGAAAGTCTATGATTGTTGCACATGGTAAAGGAATAGGAAAAATGTTTGAGCTTCATATAGTACATCATGGCAATCAAGCATTGATTGCAAAATCTGATATTTCTGCATCACTTTGGCATCGACAATATGGTTATTTAAGTTTTGGCCATATTATTGCACTTCAAAAGCAACATATGGTCCAAGGTCTTCCTTCCTTTGAAGAAGTCTACCTAAATTTGCCCTTGTTGCTTAGTTGAAAAGCAACATCGAGCTCCATTTGGTTCTTCAAAATCTCAAGCCAAAGGGCCTCTCAATTTGGTTCATACCGATCTTTGCTGACCCACAACTCCGAGCTATAATGGATCCAGATATCTTCAATTCTTTGTTGATGATCATACTTGCAGAATATGGGTAATTTTCTTGCATAACAAGGATGAGGCCTTTCACTACTTCAAAGAGTTTGAGGCTCAAGTTGAAACATTCACAGGTCGTCAAATCCATGTACTCCACTCAAATCAAGAGGGGAAGTTTACCAACAATGAGTTTTCTATTTTCTTGAAAAACATGGCATTAATTGACAATTGACCGCAACTTACACACCATAGCAGAATGGTGTTGTTGAACGTCAAAATAGAACCATCAGGGAAATGGCTTGTTGTTGAAAGATTCTCAACTTGCACCTTCTTTTTGGGCAAAAGCAATACATACTTTGGTTTACTTGCTCAACTACGCCCCCACTACAACACTTGATCACATCATTTCTAAAGAACCATGGACCAAATACAAGCCATCAATCTCTTATCTTCGTGTTTTTGGTTGTACAATATATATGCACATTCCAAAGGAGGAGACAAAAATTGGATGACAAGTTTAATCAATGCATTCTATTAGGCTACAATTATGAATCAAAAGCCTATAGATTATTTGATCCGACTACCAAGAAATTGTATATTAGCCATGACATTATTTTTTATGAGAAGAATGAGCCACCCTCATCTTCTCCACAAGACTATTCATCTGATTCTATTCCAGCAATACTTCATAGTGATGAAGAACCTGAAGAAGCTAATAAGGAAGCTTTCGAGGGCAACAATGACGAAGACAATAATGATGGTGATGTAGACCAATCTGCTCCACCACATCATACACGAAAAGTACCCAAGTGGTACACTAGCACATTAAGAGCATCAAAGATAGATGGACTTCCTAGACACATCTACCACAAGACCGAGGATATGCAACGTGGCTCATGACGAGGTAAATATGGCCCTGATGAGCATTGTTGTACAAAGTTTTGAACCATCCATAACTCCAAAATCTCTTTACTCTAAGTTTTTGAAGAATGCTATGGACGTTGAATATCAAGCATTAATGAAGAAGAAGACTTGGCAACTTGTTGAGCTTCCACCAAGGAAGAAGGCCATTGGATGCACATGGATCTTCAAGATCAAATATAAGTTGGATGGTAGTATTGATAAATAAAAGGCACTTGTAGCCAAGGGCTATGCACAAAAGGAGGGCATCAACTATGAAGAAGCATTTGCACCTACAACTAAGATAAAGACCATTAGAATGATCTTTGCTCTAGTTGCATAGTTCGGATGGAGGATTCATCGGATAAACGTCAAAAGCGCCTTCCTCAATGGAGACCTAAAGGAAGAAGTCTACATGACTCAACCAAAGGGATTTCTTACACCTAGACAAGAAACAAAGGTGTGTAAATTGATTAATTCTCTCTATGGTCTCAAACAGGTTCCTCGAGCCTAGTATATAAAAAATTGATTAACATTTTGAAATACAAGGTTTCAAGAGAAGTCCATATGATCCAAATCTATCCTACAAAGAGCAAGGGGGGAATGTTGTGATCATCGTTGTATATGTAGATGATTTGGTCATCATAGGTAGTTTTGAGAAAATGATTCTTGCAACAAAGGATGACTTGAAAAACCCATTTGACATGACCAATCTTGGACTATTGTACTGTTGTCTTGGATTGGAGGTGTGGCAAACACATCATCACATATTTGTCTCACAAATAAAATATGTCAAGACAATTCTTGAGAAATATCATATAAACAGTTATAAGCCCATGATGACTCCTATGGAATCAAGGCTACAACACTCGCAATTTGACTCATCTCCAACAATGAATGCAACTCTCTATCAACAATTGGTTAAAAGTCTCATTTACCTTATGTACACTAGGCCAAATATCAACTTTACAGTAAGTTATCTCTCACGATTCATGCAAGAACCGAAAGTATGTCGTTGGAAGGCAGCAAAGCAGGTATTAAGGTATGTACATGGTACCACTGAGTATGGTCAGGAATATAAGAAGAGTGATTAGTTCTTCTTAACTGATTACACAAATGTAGACTATGCAAGAATCATTGATGATCAAATATCCACTTCTGGTTATCAAATGGCATTAGCTCAATGAATTTGATTCCTCAACATTTAAGGAGACCCAGGTTCGAATCTTGCCAAGTGATACATGGGTAATATACAGGCTTTGTTGTAATACCACTATGTTCAGGCTTTGTACTGTTGTCTTGGATTGGAGGTGTGGCAAACACATCATCGCATATTTGTCTCACAAATAAAATATATCAAGACACTTCTTAAGAAATATCATATAAACAGTTATAAACCCATGATGACTCCTATGGAATCAAGGCTACAACACTCGCAGTTTGACTCATCTCCAACAATGAATGCAACTCTCTATCAACAATTGGTTAAAAGTCTCGTTTACCTTATGTACACTAGGCCAAATATCAACTTTACAGTAAGTTATCTCTCACGATTCATGCAAGAACCGAAAGTATGTCATTGGAAGGCAGCAAAGCAAGTATTAAGGTATGTACATGGTACCATTGAGTATGGTCAGGAATATAAGAAGAGTGATTAGTTCTTCTTAACTGGTTACATAAATGTAGACTATGCAAGATGCATTGATGATCAAAGATCCACTTCTAGTTATCAAATGGCATTAGCTCAATCAATTCGATTCCTCAACATTTAAGGAGACCCAAGTTCGAATCTTGCCAAGTGATACATGGGTAATAAACAGGCTTTGTTGTAATACCACTATGTGGTGATGATGTAATACGAGTGGCGCCCATTTCAATCCCATATAAACCAATTGAAAAAAGAAGATCCACTTTTGGTTATGCATTCTTTCTACGATCTAGACCTATATCATGGGGAAGTAAGAAACAACAAACAGTAGCTTGATGTTCCACAGAAGCAAAATATCGCACCGTAAGAGGAGTTGTCTACAAGGTGATATGGTTGAAACGTATGTTAGCATGCATGGAAGTACCACAAATTAATCCAACAACTATGTACTGCGACAATCAAGGTGTTTTGAAGCTTGTTCGTAGTCTAGTGTTTCATGAGAACACCAAACACATTGAAGTCCAATGCCATTTCATACGCGAACAAGTTCAACAATACAATATTCAAGTTCAATTTTGCCCTACTCAAAAACAACGTGCAAACATCTTCACCAAGTCACTTGCACGTGTTAACTTTAAGGCATTTTCGAGATTTCCTCTCCAAGAAACTCTAAACTATGATGTAATAACGAGGGGAATGTTAAGAAATTATTATCATTATAGTTTGTGAGCATCATAATAAGTTGAGTGGTTGCAATCACTCACATAGGATTCATGCGTTAGGAGTTAGTTGACAAGTTGTTATTGTCTTAATATAAGTTGTTACACCATATTGGCAACATCTTATGTATTTAAACAACCCTATCAATAAAGTTTTCATCGAAGCATTTCACCAACAAACCTTGTGTCTCAATGCACTTTATTTATAAATACCTTATGATAGATTCTTCTAAAGGTACTTAGTAGATAATGTTGTTGCCTCAATGTTTGTTGCAAGGTTTATGCTTATTCTTTATTTGGGCACATAAATGAATATCTACCATTTGCTTTCTTCTTAGAGAGTACTTTTACTTTTCATTCATTGCCAAGTTACAAGCATATATTTTTGGGAATCAAAGAAGGGATTTTAGGATGTGATATTTGAGGACTTCAAATGGGAACACCTTGGTAATTTCACCACCACTCGTTTGATATTGACAAAATGATATATTTAAGCAACATGGAGAGCACCAAGGAACCGTGTGATACCCCCGTGTGGGTCAAAGCCATAGAATACCTAGAGACCTTCACCTCACTTTGCGATATGTCAAAGCCTTGGAGAGCCAAGCCCTCTATAAATTTCAATCACATGATTGACCTTGATCTAGCAAGAACCTCAAACCCTTTTGCACTCATTAAGGATCATAAAGCAAGCTTAATGAGAAGCAAAAAAATTTGTACACCCCTCCAAAGACTTGAAGGACAAATGTCAATGTTTGGGTGTTATAGATTAAAGCTCAAGTTTAGTTATAGATGTGTTGCTAGCATTAATTTACAAATATGATGCTCCTTATGTTTAGTTACTACTAAAAAATACCAATGTTGTAAATTAATAAGTAATTAATGTTAAACATACTTCAATACCCTGCATACAAAGGATGAAAAGGGATACTGACCTTGTGTCTGAGTACAAAATAGATTAGCACACCAAGCACCATGCTTAGATTTATTATATTTGTTTCATATTGGTACTTTATTTATGGGTACCTAATGTTGGATTATTCCAAGGTACTTGGTTAATACGTAACTAATGTTAAACATACTTCACTACCTTGCATACAATGGATAAAAAGGGATAATAACCTTGTGTCTAAATGCACATTATTTATGGGTACCTTCTGATTGATTCTTCCAAAGGTACTTGGTAAATAATGTTATTACTAACTACTTCAATGCTCATTGCAGGTTTTATGCTTATTCTTTATATGGGCACAAAAATGAATATATGCCATATGCTTTCTTGTTAAAAGAATACTTTTACTTTCCGTATTTTGCCAAGTTACAAGCACATCTCTTTAGGAATTAAGGAAAGGATTTTAGTATTTGATATTGGTACTTTATTTATGGGTACCTATGTTGGATCCTTCCAAAGGTACATGGTTAATACATAACTAATGTTAAACATACTTCACTACCTTGCGTACAATGGATGAAAAGGGATAATAACCTTGAGTCTCAATGCACTTCATTTATGGGTACCCTCTGATGGATTCTTCCAAAGGTACTTGGTAAATAATGTTATTACTAAATACTTCAATGCTCATTGGAGGTTTGATGCTTATTCTTTATATGGGCACAAAAATGAATATATGCAATATGATTTCTTGTTTAAAGAATACTTTTACTTTCCATATTTTGCCAGGTTACAAGCACATCTCTTTAGGAATTAAGGAAAGGATTTTGGTATTTGATATTGGTACTGTTGCCACATTTTGCACGGGGTGCCATGTTTTCAGTTTCTGTAAGTGAGCTGCTCTTTTCCTTCCCTCCTCTTTTTTTCCCTTTCTTCATTTCTCCCTTTCTCCCTCTTCCTTGCAGTTTCATTCCTCCCTCTTCCCCTTGAACTTCCCCCAGTAAAGTTTCCAGCAAGTGTTCCCTGAAAATTTCTAAGTGTCAGGGCGCAACCCGACTTCGCAGCGAAGTCGGAGTGCGCCCTCCAGTTGGAGCGCAGTAGGGAATGCGAAGTGCGCAAGCAGACAGGAACAGGCGAAATTTGACTAAGTGTCAGGGCGCAACCCGACTTCGCAGCGAAGTCGGGGTGCGCCCTTCTTCCTGGGCGCACTTGGGAAAGTAGTGTGCAAAAAATCAGCTAGCGAGGGGCCCACAAAATGTGCAAAAATCAGCTAAGTGTTGGGTCGCAACGAAGTCGGGGTGCGCCCCCCTCTTGGTGCGCAGTCCGAACGGCGGAGAAGACAGCAAAGTACCGGTGCGCAACCCGACTTCGCAGCGAAGTCGGGCTGTGCCCTCTGACCGGTGCGCAGTTGGGCAAGCAAGCCCAAAAAATGACTAAGGCACGGAGGCCTCCCCAACGGCGTTGTTTTCCACCCCGCGCAACCCGACAACGCTCCGA
This sequence comes from Wollemia nobilis, assembly GCA_028583015.1. NCBI lineage: Eukaryota > Viridiplantae > Streptophyta > Pinopsida > Araucariales > Araucariaceae > Wollemia > Wollemia nobilis. The sequence goes on from JAQPPZ010016867.1 coordinate 5,598,981, forward strand.
TCCTCGGGCGAAGTTGGATAAACTGCCTTTCAAGGCAGCCACGTGTTACTCATCAGCATCCGACAAGTGTCCAACCTCGGGATTCGAGCCAAGACATGACGGGGAAAAGGACAAGCATGGACCGCACTATCTACGCCACCTGCCATCATTTAAGGCTGATGTGAAGTGCCATCTGCCACAACTACCCGCATTCCCGCCGATTTGAAGTTCCACCCAACGCACTGCCACGTAGCTGTACAGCTTTCAGGGAGACCATGCCGCAGGTACAGTCCTCGCCGACAGAAGTCAGCATCGCAGCCTCCTCCGCCCGCTTGTGTCAGCCTAATGTCTAGTCTGGGACTTTGTGCCCGTGATTGTAATCGGGGGAACTTGGGGCTATAAATAGCCACCACATTTTCATTGTAAGGGGTGGAAGGGGAATATACTGCTAGGGGACCATTGTAGCTGTGCGTTTGCTTCTAAATACAAAGCATATACTTGGCTCTGCTTACTGTCTTTATCTTGTATGCTGCCTCTCCTTGTCATTTCTGCCTCATGTTTCTTGTATCATTGCTTACTGTTGTACTGAACTCTGGACTCTGGTATTTGATGATCAAGTATTCCTGGAATGCATAGATAGAGGATACATAGGATAAGTGATAGTTGTAGTTTCTATGTTATGTTCTGTATTTAAATTGCTGTTAGTAGTGGTGATTGATCGTTGTCGTGCTGCTTATTCCCCCCACCCAACTCCAATCACATTTGGATTCTCTTTCCGCATTTTTATCTCTTTCCCTCGCACTCTTATCTTAAAACACTAAAAACCCAAAGAAGCCGGCCTTCTCCGGAGATTGGCACGGAAGGCATTCCTTCCTTCCGGCCTTTCAATCTGGTGGGCGAACCTGGGGCGCATTATACCAAATCCTTTCCTCATGGCAGATTCGTAACCAACAGTTTCTCTGGCACGCCCGGTGGGACATGGTAGTTTCCCACCCCCAAACAGAATCGAAGCACGGGTGTTCGCTTCATTGCTGTTAAAAATCAGAGCACCTGGCGACTCTGCACGTACCTGAATATTCTCTGAGTCCGTAAAGACCGGTCCTAACGCCTTCATGCAAACAAGAAGGTGGCGAGCAAGGAATCCGGGAAACCCGCCTGACTTTTACGAAATTGACATTGACGCTCCAGGCGAGCGCGTCAGGCTGGCTGATCACCAAGCTCGCGTAGAAGAACCCGAGGCTGAAATCGAAGAGGTCGAGGCTGAAGAGCAATCTACATCCTCGGACGGTTCCGACACCGAGTACACCACCGGAGGAGAAGAAGACATGGCTGCCCAGCAGAATGATGATGATCTCTTCCCGACGGTAGACTCTACGGGGCCCTTGGCCCTAGCCGGACAACAAGCTGTGCCCCTGCTGCCTTAAAATCCATCCCTACATATGATGGCTACGGCAAGACGGCGTACGAACACATCCAGGACATTCTCGGCCCCGGCCGCACCGCATTCCATTACAGACGAAAGTGTGAAGACCCGTCTCCTGGCCCTTTCCCTAAGGGGAAAGCTTCTCTACCGGTGGAGATCACCGCGCGAGGGATCTATCACAGGGTGGCGTCGCCTGGCCGGCAGAGCTCGTTGAAAGGATGCAACGAGTCTGCTGATCCCTCTTCTTTGCTGCATCAATTTCAAAGTATACAACGACACCCCCAAGAGGAGGTGTCGGACTTCAACATCAGGTTTGCGAGGTCTTGGAAACGAGTACCTCGCGAACTCCGACCTTCAGCAGGTCAGGCTGCACACTACTACCTGAGGTCCTTCAACTCAGACATTTGCCTGCTGCTGAAGATAGCCAGAATAGACTCATTCCCCGCCCTGTATGAGGCTGCCCAGCAAGCTGAAATGGATATCATTTCCATAGGCAGACTCCCGCACAGGGTACAGCCGCCCATTTACCCCGACTTTCCTCAATCTCAGTACCCATCAGCCTCTGGTGTGATGCCGTCCACTTCAGGACAGCAACCCCAGCAGCAATGGAATCCAGCGCCGGTCGTGAATCCTTACGGCCCGCCGCAGATACATTATCCTAACCCGCCTCCTCCTCCTCCGCATTATCCAACGCTCCCTGCTCCCCCGCAGTATGCACAATATTCTACACCTCCTCCATTGGCTGCATTACCTCCCCAGCCTCGCTTGCCGCCTCCTGACAATGATATTCAGAATAAAATCCTCCAGGAGGTACGGGCCTTGGCCTCTGGATATCACACCATGTCCAACGACATGACCATTCTAAAGAAGAAACAGGCCCAGATGGACCTTGTTCCAAGGAGGCCATATCCGCCCCCGGCACTGACAAAAGACCGAGCCCCGGAGCAGCAACTGCAAAGGCGCCCCCCTCCGAGAAATGCTGCCATCGAGGACCAACCTGGTACTTCTGACCAGGTCAACTGGTGCACTACGTGCAATGACCCGCATTCGGAGGATGACTGTACACTGCACCAACACTACCTCCAGACCTTGGCCGGCAGCGCCATAGAGGACGAAGAACTCTACATGATCCTGGACGACGAAGGCAACTTTGCCGTCCCGCAGGAAGATCTGTTGCCGCCTCCTGCCAAGGAAGACAGAAAGTCCGCTGAAGCCGCTGCAAAGCCCTTAAAGGTATACTCCCGAAGAGATAAGGCGCAACTTGCTGGGCTACCACCTGACAAGAGGCTGTGGCCCTACACAGCCAAAGAGAAGACTCCCGCAGTCAAGCCTCCCGTAGCGAAAGCTCCCCCGGCTAAAGCTCCCGCTGCTCAGCCTCCAGCTGAAACCAAAGAACAAGCTCAAGAGAAGCTGAGATATCCGTCTCTGACCAAGAGACAGAGAGTTGAGGCCACTCAACAGTACCGGACGAAGTATGAGCCGGCAAAAGAAGCGGAAGGAGCTAGCACCTCGGGCTACAACATAGTAGATGAGCTGAAGAGGACCCCCGCAAGAATCAGCATGTATGATGCTCTTCTGCTCCCAGGCCAGGTTGATCTGCTGCAGGAATCTCTGAAAAGCATGAAGAATGGCAAGCAGATACAGCCTGCTGTCCTGGTGCAACCCCTGACAGTCTCAGCCACTGGGAAGAACAGACCGCCTCCCTTCTATCTGTCATTACGGATGCAAGGGTACATAGTGCACAACTGTATGGTGGATTCTGGTGCTTCCACGACCGTTATGCCGAGGGCCGTCTGCGACGAGATCGGGATGGAATATACAAGGAGCAGCCAAGGCGTGCTGCAACTGGACGGCACCCCTGTCAAGACAAACGGTGTCATTAAAGACATCCCTATTCGGCTGCACAAAGCTCTCGACATCGTGGTCATTCAAGAGGTCGTGGTTGTCGACTTAGAACCCTACTTCGGCATGTGTCTCTCCAGGGAGTTCACTGCAAAGTTGGGTGGGTATCTGTCTCTAGACTACTCACACATGGAAGTGCCCTTCAAAGGAAGGAGACTGAAGATCTACAACGAGAAGCCTTCCACTTTCTTAGTAGAGAAGATACCCGGAGAAGAGTCGCAGGACTGCATGGTTCAGCTGACGGAGGAAGAACTGGTGGTGGTGGATATGACGGAGCAAGCTCTTGAGTTGCTGCAAGTGGAAGATGAGTTCTCCTTGCAGGATTTCAACGCCATGATCGAGACCGAGCAAGGCTGCTACACCGTCATCCAGCCTGAGAGGCTTGACAAGTCGGCCAAAAGAGAAGTGGGACCTGCACCAGAAAAGCTGTGGAAGCTTTTCTTTGACGGCGCACGATGCAAAAATGGCGCCGGTGCAAGTGTACTTTTGGTTTCCCCAACCGGGATCCGTAAGGACTACACCTACAGGCTGGCCTCCGGAGCCGCACCAACAACGCGGCTGAGTACGAAGCCCTGTGCTTGGGTTTGCGAAAAGCGAGAGAGGTCGGGGATTAAGCACCTGCAGATCTTTGGCGATTCGGAGCTGGTGTGCAACCAGATTACGAACAAGTGCGCCTCCAAGAAGCACTATCTCAAGGCGTACCGTAATCGGGTCTGGGACCTGATGGAGTCGTTCGACTCATTGAATGTCAAGGCTATATCACGTGAGAAAAACAAGCATGCTGACATTCTGGCGTCTGTTGGAGCCAAGCACGTTCCGGCTGATGACACTGTCCGAAAGCCGAAGCCGGTTCGTACCATTTACAGGCCTTCTGTGCCTGATAAAGACACCCACTGGCAGGTGTTTGACTGTGACGAGGAGATCGTCACATTTTTGGTTAACGAAGCGTGTTCAATCGAAGGTAGAGACCCTGATGACGAGCAATATGAGGGGTTGATACAGTTAAAAAATAATCATGTCCCAAAAGGACTGATTACACTAGAGAGTCTCTTTGATCAGAATGACAGAGCAATATCACACAGGATCAAAGTAGACCCTAAGCAGTACGCCGACCTGGAGCTTGAACCTGGAAAAACAATTAAGGTCGGGACAGACTGCACCGCAGAGGAACTCGAGCAGATCAGAACATTGTGCCGAGAGTTCCCTGACATAGTAGCCTGGTGCTACCAGGACTTGAAGGGGTATGACAGAAATATAATCCAACATACCATTGAGCTAGAAGATGGTGCAAAACCATTCCGGCAGAAGCAGAGGGCTGTGAATCCGAAGATCGAAGCCATGATGAAAGCCGAGCTCCTGAAGATGCTGGAGGCCAAGATCATCTACCCCATCAAGCATTCATCCTGGGTTGCGAACTTGGTTCCCGTGAGGAAGAAGAACGGAGACATTCGTCTCTCTGTGGACTTCAGAAATCTGAATCAAGCCTCCCTCAAGGACCATTATCCGCTTCCCCAAATCGATCAGATCCTCCATATAGTTGCTGGAGCCCAGAGATTCTCCCTCCTAGATGGCTTTTCCGGCTACAACCAGATCCGGGTCAAGGATGAGGACCAAGCATAAGACGGCGTTCACCACCAAATGGGGAACGTTTGCCTATCGCCGCATGCCTTTCGGCTTATCCAATGCCGGCGCCACATTCCGGAGAGCCATGGACCCTGGCCTTCCGAGAGCTGCTCAACAAGGTCATTGTCATCTATTTGGATGACATGACCGTATTCTCTCACAGGAGAGAGGATCATGTTCCCCACTTGCGGCAAATATTTGAGAGATGTCGTGAATTCGGCATTTCCATAAACCCGAAGAAATCTGTCTTCGCGGTAAAAGAAGGTAAGTTGCTGGGGCATGTCATCTCCGAGAAAGGCCTAGCCGTGGACCCTGATAGAGCAGAAGCCCTCCTCCGTTTGCCCGCTCCAGTTGACAAGAAGGGGCTACAGTCCTTCTTCGGCCAAATCAACTTCGTGCGGAAGTTCATACCGGACTTCGCACAAGTAATCAAGCCCATGGCCGAACTGCTGAAAAAGAATGCAGAATTCTTATGGACTGATGAGAGAAGGCAGGCCTTCGAGGAGATCAAGGCTCGAATTGCACAAGCTCCGGTGTTGATAAACCCGGACTACTCCAAGGACTTCATCCTGTACGCGGTGGGAGAACCCGAGAGTTACGCTCGCAGTCCTGACACGTAAGGGAGACGATGGCGAAGAGCGCCCCATAGCGTTCTTGAGCCAAGTGATTCAGCCGCACGAAGAAAAGTACAACTTTATAGAGCGGCGGGTTCACGCGGTCATGAAGTCTCTCCGGAAGTTCAGGCACTTCGTCTCCCAGAGCCGGACAACTGTCTTTGTGATACACCCGGACGTCCGAAGCTTCATCATACAAGGGGAGCCGGGTCACAAGAGAGCAGGATGGATTGCTAAAATCCAGGAGTTCGACATCGAAGTGCGGCCAACCAAGCTTATCAGAGGCCGAGCCTTGTGCCAGGAGCTGGCCCGAAGCGCAGCAACCGAGATATCTGCTCGTAAGTGGGAGGATCCAAGCAACAACCACCAACCTAGCCAACTCCTTACCAGAGGAGAGTGACTGGACAGATGACCTGGTGAAGTATTTCTGCACCGGGAGATGTCCAGACCACCTGAATGCCTCACAAAGAAGGAGGTTTCGGCTAGGTGCACTGAAATACACTCTTCGCCCCGAGGGGCTTTACTTCAAGAACATTGACGGCATCCTGTTGCGGTGCGCCAAGAAAACAGACCAACTCAGGGTCCTCGGAGAATTTCACTCCGGGATGCCTGGGGGTCACCATTCCGCAAGGCCTACGGCCTTGAAAATAATCAGAGTTGGGTACTACTGGCCCACTCTCTTTACAGACGCGCACGCAGTCTGTACATAATGTGATCAATGCCGTATATTTGCTGGCAAAAATAGAAAAGCACCCCCGCCCCTTCAACCGATCCAAGCCGAGACTCCGTTTCAAGGAATGGGGTCTGGACTTTATCGGGGTGATTACGCCGAACTCTGCAGCTGGGCACAAGTTCATCCTTACCGCCACCGACTACTTCACGCGGTGGGCAGAGGCGATCCCTACCAAGAACGCGGACCAAGAGACGGTCATCAGGTTCCTCGAGAGCCTCATTACCCGCTTCGGGGTCCCTGAGTCGATAGTGACGGACAATGGTCCGGGGTTCGCAGGCGCTGTACTCACGGAGTACACCGGCAAATACGGCATTTATCACAAAATGTCTTCCAATTACTACCCGCAGGGGAACGGTCTTGCCGAGTCCACCAACAAGAACCTACTGAAGATCATCAGAAAGACAGTAGAGAAGAACAAGAGGACTTGGCACCTACTCCTGAACCGGGCGCTATGGGCGGACAGAATATCATTCAAAAAGTCCATTAAGACATCCCCCTATGCGCTCGTCTACGGCAAGGAAGCAGTCCTGCCAACCCACATAGAAATTCCCGCTCTCTGGATGTTGGACGAAGAGAGAGGCAACGGGGATCCGGTGGACGACAGACTGTGCCAGTTGCTGCAGTTAGAGGAAGACAGAGAAAAAGCATACCAGGCCTTCACCAAACACGCTGAAGCAACCCAAGGCTGGTTTGCAAAAGGAACCACTGCCCGAGTTTTCAAAATCGGGGACCTAGTGCTGAAGTGGGACTCACTGAAGGCAAAGCCGGGCAACCACGGAAAATTTGACGCCCTCTGGGAAGGCCCTTACCAGATTGCCCGGGTAAATCAGTTTAATGCATTCGTGCTCCGGGATATGGAGGGACAACTTCTCCCCATTCCCGTCAATGGGTTCCACTTAAAAATTTACCACCACTGAAGGTGCCCAATGGGTCCTTCCTTGTACAGATTTCCCTTCTGCATTTTTAGTTTTCAGAATGTATATATTTCAGCATTCAGTTTTTAATTTTTCAAAGAGCCCAAGTAAGACTTAAGGCAAACCCCGACTTCGCAGCGAAGTCGGGTAGCGCTCCTTGAACAGTGCGAAGTTCGGAAGAAGGCAGCTGAAAAAAGGAGCAAAAATGACTAAGTCTGGGTGCGCAACCCGACTTCGCAGCGAAGTCGGGCTGCGCACCATCTGGAGAGCGCAGTTGGGAAACAGGCAGCAAGAAAACGGCTAAGTGTCAGACTGCGCAAGCAAATCTGGGCGAAGTCGGATTGCGCCCATTTTTGGGGCGAAGTCCGAGTGCGCTCCCATTCTCGGGCGCACCCTGGGTGATCCGTCGCGGGAAGCTGAAAACGGCTAAATGTCAAAGTCAGGCTGCGCAACTTTTGGAGCGAAGTCTGACTGCGCAGTCAAATCTGGGCGAAGTCGGAGTGCGCCCATTTTTTGGGCGAAGTCCGAGTGCGCCCTGAATTTTGGACGCAGCCCGAATAACCCACCACGGAAAACGCGAAAAAATTCTAAGTGTGGGCCCAGGGCGCAGTACGGCACAGGGCGAAGTTGGGTCAATGGGCCAGAAATTCTCCCTTGTAAAGTGTGCCCAGACGGCGGCGATGACGTCAGCAATGGCACGACGTCCAAGGAGGGTTTAATGATTGCACAGCTTCCAAGAACGATGTCATTAAGAAAGCAAGGTGTGTTTGGACCAACGGCTACTAGGGTGCGCTTTTCAAAAATAAACCCATGCACAACCGCCAAAAAATCATAACGCCTCCACCAACTCCAAGTTAACCGCCCTAACTCCCTCCCTCGCGCCATTAATGTTGCAGTCCTTGTCTAGAAAAAGGGCCCTGGCGCACTCAGAAAATTCAAATCGTTCAAGCTGACTCCGAGACTGCAAAACGCAGAGCTGACAACTCAGAAGCCGTAATTCCCATCCCTACTGTTTCAGAAGTTTCAGAAAGGATGGACAAGGGGAAAGCGCCCGTACAGGCGCAATCCAACGAAGAGCGGCGCGAAGCTGAGGAATCACCAGAGTCAAGCGCTCATGAGAGCGAAGCGCCGCAGGACCAGAAAAGAAAGACCCGGACGAAGAGGCGCGTAGTTGGGCAAATTCCGCCGCCGCCCGTTAATCACCTGGCCGGGTACAAGGACGGCTCTTTCTCCATCAGCCTCACCAAGCTGCGGCCGAATATCGCAAAGTGGGCAGACAAGGTTTCGCCCTCGCACCATGTCGGGGCTGCATATAAATCAAACCTATATTGGTTCTTGTGCCCTCCTACCCACCAGTGCCCGGAGCTGATTGAAGCAATTGTAGAATATTACAAACCAGCTGCCCGGCAAGTCTGCGACAACAAGGGGAAGGTGCTGTTCACACTCTTCAGGGAGAGCGTCCGCCAACTGTTCGCTCCGGGCTTCGATACGAACCCGGCGCAATTGTCAGAAGGGTGAATCTGGATGAGCAGACCGGCAGATTTACGCAGACAAAGCGGATGAGAGAATTTCTCGATTCGGAGCTGAAGACCCCACTGGCAGCCGGACAGTGGCCGACTGGCCCCATACCCCTGGACAGATTTGAAAATAAATATATCTACATCATCCTGGCGTGGGTCCTCGGCTGCGACTCTGACAAAGTGGTACGGCCGTACCAACTAGCGTTGGCAGAATGTCTCCTGCACGGAGAATTTTACGACTCTACAACGCAGAAGAGTGGAAAGCGCCCTATTTTCTTCGACTAGGCAGACTGGCTGGCGTATGCAATACATTCAAGTCCGGTTAGGCTGCAACGTAAGCAGTCAACGGATTTCCGGTTTTGCTCCTTCCTCGCATGGCTGTGCCTGTATCACATGCACTACCGGATGAACGTTCCTGACTTGAAGAAAGTAAGCGAAAAAGGGGAGCCGCTGCCCGTGTATGAGTGGACCGAGGTCCTGTACAGAAAAGGGTCCTTCTATGATTTTAATCTTAAATTTTTGTGCATGGTCCTAGGGTTGTTCAACCGTAAGGCATCCCGCCCGCCAGAAGTCATGACGAGATACCTGAGGAAGAACGAGTATGGGGATACCTTCCGGCTGACGCAGGGCATCATGGTCAGAATCTATGGATTCAAGGGGAAGCCATTCTTGCTGCCCTACTTCTGCACTGACCACCAGTTCGGGATGGAAATTGCGCGGCAGATGGACTATGTTGAAGAAGAGTTCGGCCAGGGCAAAAAGAGAGGCCATATATTTCAGTATCCCATCACCTGGGCGAATACCCAAGTGTATGAGATCGGACAACACGTCTACCTCGAGCGGGAACTCATCGACATGGGTCTAATAATGCTGCCGCAGCGCTGGAAGTACGACCCAATTGGGGTCAGGGGAAAATTCACGCACATCTGTCCCCGAGCCGAGATCATGCAGGAAAGAGGCAATAGGACAGGCGCAGCACTAGAATGGCACATCGAGCAGATGCAATCATGGCCTCCATGGCATGAGTTCTACTGCGAGGAGGTAGCGTACGATCCGGAGCGAAACCCGGATCACCGGTTGGAATCCGCGGGCTTCAAGAAATTCCTCGCCAAGGTGGCGCCCCTCAACTGGCATAAAGACAAAATCATTGAATGCTGGAAGATGAGGTGCCGCACGCAACACGACAAATCCAACCGGAAGACGCTGGCCGTCGATGATGAATTTTCGGCTCTATATGACCAGTACGCTGACACGTGGCAGCCTTTCGAATTTCGAAATTGCGTCCCCCGAGGCGCTAGGAAAAGGTATACAAGGAGGCCCCCCTCCCAGCAATCGTCAACTCCGGCGACTTCCAGCGCAACTCCGACGAGCAGTCAAGTGGGCCCGATGCAGCCTGTAGCTTCCGAGGCAGTGCCCGAAAGGGCGCAAGGTTCAGAGAAGTCAACCCCTGAGGTGGCCCCTCCAGCAGAAAAGGCGCCCGCGCTGCCAGCTAGCAGACCGGCTGCGGCAGGCATCCTTCCAGCCAGACCCAGGTACAAGTTTACCGTGGGGACGTCAACGCCTGCCGCCCCGACCTTATCTCCTTCCTCCGGAACAGCCACAACGCCAGAAGAGAAGAAGAGGAAGAGAGTTGAAAGGGCCAACCGGCCTAAGGAGCCGGTACAGCAGACAACCGCGGCACAAACGGGGGCAGCAGCGCCAGAAATTGTCTCCTTGGACAGCCCTGAATCAGAAGCAGACACTCGGGCCGCAAGCGTCCCTCCAACAACGGCTCAGGCGGAGCCCGCAGGTACGTCCACCGCACCTCTTCCCCAAGTCCCAGTCAGCCCTGCCAAAGCTCCATCTCCCATTTCATCGGGGCAAGCCGTAGCCGCGTCTTCCTCTTCCCAAGCTACCCAACCATCTAGCAGCCCACATTCCTTTGACCAGTTTGCTCAGGATCCTAACGCCTTCCAGTCACTGAGCCAAACCCTAGAACCCTCACCCGCAGCCAGTGCTGAAGCTGCGCATTCACCGCCGCGCTCCTCACCCCAGCCGTTTAAAACCCTACCAGCACCATCCACTCGGCCGCCCGCTTCCCCTAGGACCCGGTCGCCCTCAAAAGCGGCCACTCCTTCTGGAATACCTCCCGCGTCCCTGTTTGCAGGGAAAATGCCGCAGCAAGATCCAATGCTGGAGGACCTGGACTTCATGGGCGAACTGCAGAGCGCTGATGACCAGCCTTTGGCAACAAAGGCCTCAGGATGCTCCGCCTCCTTTCTCCAGGGCGTGAAACGAAGGAGAGCCGAAGAGATAGCTGCCCCGGTAAAACGCACCAAGTTTGACCTAGACAGGAGAGTGCTCACAACAGAGAAATTGATCCCGAAAGTAAAGAAGCCTCTCCGGGAGATGACCGAGGCGGACTACGAGCATCAAAGGAAGGAGAAAAGCTTTGATGACATCAACGAGGAATACGAAATCCATGGTATTCGTCGTAGGACAGATAATCTCCTTGTCAAGCATCTTGAGACCCAGGAGGCGCTGTTCCAGCTGCAGAACAACACAAGGCAGCTTGAGGAGGACCTGGCTAGGGCCACCGCGCAGCTGGGGTCAGCGCAGCAAGAGATAGAGGAGCTTAAGGCCCAGCTGGCCGCCTCTCAGCAGGAGGCCGCAACACAGAAACAGACAGCCGAGCAGCTGTCAGAAGAGAAAAAGGCAGCGCTGGAGCAGGTTTCACAGCTTCAGGATTCGTTGAAACAGGCGCAGTCACAGCTTGCAGAGAAAACATCACAGGCGGCGGCCTTTTCAAAGAGCAAAGTCAAAGAGATGCGGGCTGGTCTACTGCAGGGATGCAAGCCCAACATTGTTAAGTCCGTATCGGTCCTGGATTTCGCGTCCAGGATCGAAGAAGTATCTGCCCAGGGAAAGCCTGTGGTAGAGGAGGCCGAACACCAGGCGAGGCAATGGCTGGACCTGGCTATGAAACTTGAGCAGTTTGAGCGCAAAGGCCTCCAATTTCCTCCTATGTCCCAACTTGCCTCAGAGTGGGCAGATGCAAGGGTAACCTTGCATATTTATTTCGATAAGACAGAGAAAGTAAGGACTGCCAGAAAGATGCTGGACGCATTAGAACATGAAAAGGACATTTGCCTGGCCCCCTTTCACACTCTGTCCGAACAAGGGTGCCCGAGCTACATCAAGGATGGCGAGTTTCTCGCCCTTGAGCAGGTAAAGCAGAATTGGCTGTCTTTTGAGGCAGACACAGCAGAGATTGATAGCTGGACAGAGCCAATTCAGGAGGCTCAGGTCACCCAGATGGTGTCAAAATACTGCAAGATCAACTCCTCCCTGAAGGAGTTGGGAAAAAGATATAACACCATCGACCTGCACGCGGTTGCTGCATTCCACGCAGCACTAAGAGAGATCATGGACCTCGGGCCCTTCCAAGCAGCAGTCTGGGACCAAGCCAAGGCTGCATACGAGCGCATTCGCAAGTGGGAGGCCGACAGTGGAGAGCATTCAGATTCAGAAGGCGAAACTGGGGAGGCAACTGCTGAAAGTGAACCTGAAGAAGAACAGTTGCCCCGAGGGAAGCGGTCAGAGCAGCAGAAAGCAGGGGAAGGAAGTTCCTCTGCGCCCAAAGGATGAAGGCATGGTTCTTTGCGTCGAGGCGAGCTCGACACCCCGCGAGCCGCCAGGAATGTTGCCACATTTTGCACGGGGTGCCATGTTTTCAGTTTCTGTAAGTGAGCTGCTCTTTTCCTTCCCTCCTCTTTTTCCCTTTCTTCATTTCTCCCTTTCTCCCTCTTCCTTGCAGTTTCATTCCTCCCTCTTCCCCTTGAACTTCCCCCAGTAAAGTTTCCAGCAAGTGTTCCCTGAAAATTTCTAAGTGTCAAGGCGCAACCCGACTTCGCAGCGAAGTCGGAGTGCGCCCTCCAGTTGGAGCGCAGTAGGGAATGCGAAGTGCGCAAGCAGACAGGAACAGGCGAAATTTGACTAAGTGTCAGGGCGCAACCCGACTTCGCAGCGAAGTCGGGGTGCGCCCTTCTTCCTGGGCGCACTTGGGAAGCAGTGTGCAGAAAATCAGCTAAGTGCTGGGGCGCAACCCGACTTCGCAGCGAAGTCGGGGTGCGCCCCCCTCTTGGTGCGCAGTCCGAACAGCGGAGAAGACAGCAAAGTACCGGTGCGCAACCCGACTTCGCAGCGAAGTCGGGCTGCGCCCTCTGACCGGTGCGCAGTTGGGCAAGCAAGCCCAAAAATTGACTAAGGCACGGAGGCCTCCCCAACTGCGCTGTTTTCCACCTGCGCAACCCGACAACGCTCTGATCCTGGGCGAAGTTGGATAAACTGCCTTTCAAGGCAGGCACGTGTCATTCATCAGCATCCGACAAGTGTCCAACCTCGGGATTCGAGCCAAGACATGACGGGAAAAGGACAAGCATGGACCGCACTATCTACGCCAACTGCCACCATTTAAAGCTGATGTGAAGTGCCATCCGCCACAGCTACCCGCATTCCCGCTGATTTGAAGTTCCACCCAACGCACCGCCACGTAGCTGTACAGCCTTCAGGGAGACCATGCCGCAGGTACAGTCCTCGCCGACAGGAGTCAGCATCAGCAGCTCCTCTGCCGCTTTTGTCAGCTAATGTCTAGTCTGGGACTTTGTGCCCGTGATTGTAATCGGGGGGAATTGGGGCTATAAATAGCCACCACATTTTCATTGTAAGGGGTGGAAGGGGAATATACTGCTAGGGGACCATTGTAGCTGTGCGTTTGCTTCTAAATACAAAGCATATACTTGGCTCTGCTTACTGTCTTTATCTTGTATGCTGCCTCTCCTTGTCATTTCTGCCTCATGTTTCTTGTATCATTGCTTACTGTTGTACTGAACTCTGGACTCTGGTATTTGATGATCAAGTATTCCTGGAATGCATAGATAGAGGATACATAGGATAAGTGATAGCTGTAGTTTCTATGTTATGTTCTGTATTTAAATTGTTGTTAGTAGTGGTGATTGATCGTTGTCGTGCTGCTTATTCCCCCCACCCAACTCCAATCACATTTGGATTCTCTTTCCGCATTTTTATCTCTTTCCCTGCACTCTTAGCTTAAAACACTAAAAACCCACAGGAAGCCGGCCTTCTCCGGAGATTGGCACGGAAGGCATTCCTTCCTTCCGGCCTTTCAATCTGGTGGGCGAATCTGGGGCGCATTATACCAAATCCTTTCCTCATGGCAGATTCGTAACCAATGGTACTTTATTTATGGGCACCTAATATGAAACTTTAGTTCACATTAGGGAAAAATAAGTATTACAATAGCTTATATAGGTAGAAATGTCGCTAACTGCTGCACTAACAAATAGGAAATGCAAAGAGAAGTAAAAACTAACTTCTCCTCTAAACTATCGACCATAAACTGCCGACTATCTATATGCCGACTATCCTAAACCTATATGCTAACATTCTCCCCCTTAAAGTTGAGAGGGCTGACAAGACAGTCTCTCAGCTTTATATATTGAGCTTTAGCAATGCCTTTGGTGAAGATGTCTGCCATGTTGTCCAAAGTGTTGCAATGTTGAAGCTCAACTACCTGTTTCTCCACCATGTCTCGAATGAAGTGATACTTCATATCAAAGTGTTTTGACCTGCTATGGTGGATGGGATTATGTGCCAATTGGATGGCACTCATATTGTCACAGTACAATCTTGTAGGACCACTTTGTTGCTCTCCAATCTCTTCAAGGACTTTTCTCAACCATAGAGCTTGAGTACTAGCATGTGTGATTGCTATATACTCAGCCTCAGTAGATGACAATGCTACAACAGTCTGCTTTTTGGAACTCCATGTAATTAGTCCTGACCCAAGACTAAAACAATTCCCTGAAGTAGATTTTCTATCATCTATATTGCTGCCCCAATCACTATCACTAAAGCCAACTAATTTTACAGAATTACATTGGTGGTAATGGATCCCAAAATCCAATGTACCCTTTACATATCTCAGAATTCTCTTAGTTGCTTGAAAATGTAGTTCTGATGGATCAGCCATAAACCTTGAAACAAGAGAAACAACATACTGAATATCAGGCCTTGTGTTGGTGAGAAACATCAGACTCCCAACCATGCTCCTGTAAGTGGTCATGTCAACTTTTGGTGCTCCATCATCTTTGCTCAATTGGATCCCATGACCCGTTGGAGTTGCAACAGATTTGCATTGCTCCATGGAAAATTTCTTAATCATATCTTGAGCATATTTGTGTTGACATATGAAGATCCCTTTATCTGTTTGATGAACTTCCATGCCTAGGAAGTAATGCATTAAGCCTAGATCTTTCATTTCAAATTCTCTCATCATGGAGTGTTTGAACTCCTTATTCATCTTGTCACTACTACCCATGAATATTAGATCATCCACATATAAACATACTATGAGAATGTCTTTACCTTGCTTTAGGTAGTAGAGAGTAGGTTCACTTTTGCTCCGAGTGAATCCATACTCCTTAAAGTAGCCATCAATGCGAGAGTACCATGCCCTTGGTGCTTGCTTGAGGCCATATAGTGCTTTTTTCAGTTTGTATACAAGGTTCTCCTTACCTTGTTCTTTAAAACCTTGAGGTTGTTGCACAAAAACCTCTTCATTCAAGTACCCATTGAGAAAGGCACTCTTTACATCCATGTGCTGAATTTTCCACCCTTTGTGGGCAGCCAAGGAAAGTACTGATCTGATAGTCTCCTGTCTAGCAACAGGAGCAAAGGTCTCCTCATAGTCAATGCCATACTTCTGAGTGAAGCCTTTTGCTACAAGTCTTGCCTTGTGTCTTTCAATGCTTCCATCAGCATTGAATTTGGTCTTGTAGACCCATTTGCATCCAACACATTTTTTACCCTTAGGAAGCTTCACTAGCTCCCAAGTATCATTCTTTTTTATAGAGGTTATTTCCTCTTCCATGGCTTGCTGCCATACATCATGAGTGCATGCTTTCTCATAGCTAGATGGCTCTAGCTGTGCACTAGTCATTAAAGCATAATTGACTACATCTCCCTTAGGCTCTTGGGAGTCATCATCACCATACATATGCAGATTTTCAAGTCTTTTTAAAACTGCATTCATTTCACTAGCTTGACTTCTAGTGTATCTTTTCTGGAAATTCTTATCCAACATTTGAAAAGATGGATGGTGCTGAAGAATTATTTTACCTCTAGATGGAGAATCAATATCCATAGGTGAAGAACTTACTGATCTTTGTGGAGAAGGACTTGGAGTAGCATCTGGTGTACTCATACTTGGGCTTGGAGGACTTCCTTTGCTATTTTTGGGCAGCACTTGCTGCACTTGAGAGGAACTTGCATCATGAGATCCATCATCAACAAAAAGTTTTTGATGACCCCATTCTCCCCCTTCATCAAAAATTACATCCCTGGAAAGTACAATTTTATGTGTTTTGGGATTGTAGAGTCTATATGCTTTGGTAGACTCACAATATCCAACAAAAATACATGCTTGACTTTTGGGGTCAAGTTTCTTTCTTTTTTCATCAGGAATGTGGGCATATGCAAGACAACCAAAAACCTTAAAGTGTTTTACATTTGGCTTTTTGCCATTCCATCCTTCATAAGGAGTGATCCCATCTAGACTAGAAGTAGGACTCCTATTCAAAATGTAAACACTAGTTCTAACAGCATCAGCCCAATACATGTTACTTAGATGCTTAGTTTGAAGCATCGATCTAGCCATTTCTACTATGGTGCGGTTCTTTCTTTCAGCCACACCATTTTGTTGTGGGGTGTAGGCAGTTGTGAATTGCCTTTTTATTCCACAATATTTACAATATTTTAGAAATGCATTTGAAGAATACTCTCCTCCTCTATCAGTCCTTAGAATCTTTACAACAAACTCACTTTGTTTCTCTACATTATTTTTGAAATCTATGAAACAATCAAAAGCTTCATCTTTAGTTTTCAAAAAATAGATCCAACACATCCTAGAGAAATCATCTATGAAAGTGAGAAAGTAAGAATTATTACCAATGCTTTTGGTTTGCATTGGACCACAAATGTCCGAATGCACCAATTGGAGTGGATGGCTAGCTCTCCACGCTTGTCCTTTTGGAAACTTGGATCTAGAGTGCTTTCCCAAAGCACACCCTTCACAGACCTCCTTGTGTTCATCAACTTTTGGAAGTCCACACACCATAGCTTGAGAAGTTAACAATTTCAAGCTTGCAGAATTTAGGTGACCATATCTCAAGTGCCAAAGTACACTTGGATTTGCTATAGCAATACTAGCAAGTTGAGCACCCCCATTTTCCCCAAACTTAAGAGGAAACAACCTATTCTGTGTCATAGGTACTTGGGTAACAACTCTATTACAATTGTTCTTATCAAAAATTACACATTTGCCTTCATAAAAAACAAGTCTATAATTTTTCTCCATCATTTGTCCAACACTAAGCAAGTTATGTTGGAGTTTGGGGGTGTAATAGATGTCATTTACCTTCTTGGTGCCTTCTTTTGTTGGAACCTCCATGGCTCCAATACCTTCAACTTGTAGAGCTTTGTCATCTCCCAACTTGATTCTTGATTTGTAGGTGGAATCCATTGTAGCAAAGAGCTCTTCTTTGCCACTCATGTGATTGGAACAACCAGTATCCAAAATCCAAGTGTCATTTAGACTTTGATCTGATTTTCCATAAGTAAGAAATAGATTTGAAGTTCCTTCTTCTTCACCATAGTTGCCATATTGACCTCTTCCATCTTGAGAAGTCTTGGACCAACAATCTCGAGCAAAATGACCAGGCTTGCCACAATTGAAACAAGCTTTCTTTGTTTTGTCACCTCCTCTTCCTTGATTGCCACTCCTTCCTTGATTGCCACCTCTTCCTTGATTGCCACCTCTGGCTTGATTTCCACCTCTTGCTTGATTTCCACCTCTTGAGCTACTTCTTCCTCTACCTCTTCTTTGTCCTCTTCCTTGGCCTCTGCCTGCACCCTCATTGGATGAGAAAGCTTTATCATCACCTCCATAGCTTGTTGAAGTAGACCCCTGTAATCTTTCTTCATGAGACATCAAGGAACCTATTAGTGCATCAAAAGTTAGAGTAGAAAGATCTTTAGATTCCTCAATGATGATAGCAATATGGTTCCATTTATGAAGAAGTGTTCTCAACACTTTCTTCACAACCATTTCAGGTTTTATGTCTTCTCCAAGGGTCTCCATCTTGTTGACAACTGCTTTCACTCATACACAGTAGTCACCAACTTTCTCATCTTCCTGCATTTTGAGATTCTCAAAATCTCGCTTTAAGGTTTGAAGCCTCACTTGCTTCACCTGATCGCTCCCTTGATAACCTTCTTTCAAAGCTTTCCAAGCTTCGAGTGTTGTTGTACAAGCAACAATCCTGGGAAAGATGCTTTTCTCCAAGGCTGCTTGGAGATGGTAGAGAGCGAATGAGTTCTTCTTTTGGGCATCTTTCTTAGCAGTCTTATCAGCTGCACTCAAGGTTGTCCAGTCTTGAGGTTCATTGTAGCCTTCCTCAACTATATCCCAAAAACCTTTGCCAATGAGTAGGGTCTTCATCTTGATAGACCAGTACTCATAATCTAACCCATGAAACTCAGGTATGGGTAGATTATTATTTGATGCCATAGCTTTTGAAAATAAACTAGAAAAACACTTCTTTTATTTCTCAATACAAATAATGAACTATGCTTTGCAAAGGAAAAATTATAGATTTAAATCAAATCTTACATGGTCGATTCTCTCAAAGATATCATGTTCTACCTGCATAGGTTCTCCTATCACTTGATTGACAAAGTTGTCAGCAAATGAATCACCATCGTCACTAACAATGATGACTTCAGGTGAATGCGGTTCTGGCTCCACGATTTCAACTGAGTCACTGTCACTCAGATAAATGATCTCAGGTTCCTGTGGTGCAATTTCAACAGGAACTGACTCTTCAGATCTGCTATCAATGGAATGGTTGTCTTCAGAATCACCATCGTATCCAGGGTCTGGTGCTCTTAGGTTTGCTATTACAACATTTTGAAGCTGACTGAAGACAATATTCAGTCCATATATTCGCACCTTTTCATCAAAGGATTCAGGGGTCTCTCTGGCTAGAAGAGATTGTAGGGCAAAGTAGCTTCCAGTTGCCCTTAACATTAATGGTTGCAAAATTTCCCCTTTGTTGCAAAAATATTCCCCCTTTAAAGCAGAAAATCAACACTTTTTATGCTCCCTTTTTTTTTGTTACAAAGATTGCCTCTTAGGCAATGGTGCGAATCACTTACAAAAATTGCCTCTTAGGCAATAGTGAAAAATTTTTACCACAAAAAATTTCCCCCTTAGTGCTAGGATGGAATAAAATTGAGAATAATCCCCCTTTGGTTGTTTAAAGGTAATTTGCAAGTTTTTTTTTTATTTTTATTGCATAAATAAAAACCTTATCAAAGGTTTAACTAATAAAATTTTAATTTTAACTAAAAAAGAACATTTAATTAAATAAAATGTTTTTTTTAATTAAATTAAAATTAAATTATTAAAAAACTATTTGATAAAATTAATATAAACTATGCAAAAAAAAAATTATAACCTTTTTGGTGGGTCGGAGGGTTTCGAACCCTCGACCTTATGGCCCTGGGCCTTACCGCTCGGCCTTCAACCACCGCGGTAGCTCACCTGCCGTGAGTTAAATAGCCCGAGCAATAAAAAAAAAAAAATTTAAACTTTAAGCCCCGACGGGACTCGATCGCGGACGAGCGCCCTAGACTGGCAGGCTCTATCAGTCGGGCTACGTACCCGACGGGTACCAAAGGGAACTGTTGGTCACGAATCCGCCACGAGGAAAGGATTTTGTCATTATTGCGCCCTGGACCCGCGAACCAACATTGAAAGGCCGGAAGGAAGAGATGCCTTCCGAGCCAATCTCCGGAGAAGGCCGGCTCCTTTTGGGGGGTTTTCTGATTTAAGCTAAGAGTGCAGGAAAGAGATAAATGAACAGAAAGGAATTTACAAATATACTTGGAGTTGGTGGGGGGGAACTAACAGTACGGCAACCAGCAATCACCAATACTTACTGCATTACAAATATAAAGCACGACTGAGAACTGCAAAATCTAATGTATACTTCCGATACCCAAGCAGTGTACGCACGGCTACAACGGCTCCCTAACAGACATTCCCTACAAGGAACTAACAGTACGGCAACACGTCAATCACCACCTACGGACACTAACATGGGTAGAAAGCAATCATAGAGATATCGAGCCGTGTATATGTGTCGTGTAGAGAATTTAACCGCACAGCTTCAATGGCTCCCTAACAGACATTCCCTACAAGGAACTAACAGTACGGCAGCGCACCAATCACCAGATACGGACCAGCAACTTAACACACAACTGATGAAACTGCTACTACATCTATTCTATGTATCCTTTTAATTAATGAAGTACAGAGGGTGCTTTAAACAAGCAATGCTAGAGGCACCTGCTCACCAAATGCTGAAATGAATCAATGAGCCGTGACAGGTTAGCCTAAGGCATGAATATAAAGAAAGGCAGCATAAAAAACGAAGACGCGAGAACAGAACCAGGCATACAAATTATATTTATAAGCAGAAGCACAGTTACATTGGTTCCCTAACAGACATTCCCCATCCACCACCTTACAATGAAAACGTGGTGGCTATTTATAGCCCAAAGTTACCCCGTTACATTAATGGGCACAAAGTCCCAGTCAAACATTAGCTGACAAAAGCAGCCGCGGAACTCGCCGATGCTCGACTTCTGTCGGGCTGGATCGTACCCTCGGCATGGTCTCCCTGAAGGTTGAACAGCCACGTGGCAGCGCGTTGGGTAGAACTTTATATTGACATAAATGCGGGTAGCTGAGGCAGGTGGAAACTCACGTCAGTCTTAAATGAGGCAGCTGGCATAAGTAGTGCGGCCCATGCTTGTCCTTTTGCTCGGCATGTCTTGGCTCGGATCCCAAAGTTGGACACTTGTCGGATGATGCTGCTTGACACGTGTCTGCCTTAAAAGGCAGTCTATCCAAATTTGCCCGGGATTAGAGCGCAATCGGGTAGCACAGTGAAAAACAGCAGCGAATCCGGGTTGACCTATTTCCCTACTGCGCACCGGTCAAAGGGCGCAATGCGACTTCGCTGCGAAGTCGGGTTGTGCACCGGCACTTGCTGATTCTCACTGCAGTTCGGACTTCTCACGGACACTTAGTCATTTTTCTGCCAGCCTGCCACAAGGTGCGCGCAGAAAGAGGGGCAAAGTCGGACTTCGCACCAAAACTGGGCGAAGTACGCACTTTGCCCCAAAACTGGGCGAAGTGCGCACTTCGCACCAAAAACTGGGTTTCCTGGTTCAACTTCTCGGGGCCATAACTTTTGATCCGCTGACCCGATCGCCTATTATAATATATCGTTGGAAAGCTTGCGAGAAGATCTGCAATAATAAAATATCCAGGGCTCATTTTGTCCATTTTACCGCCCTTGTTTATGGCCCGCAAAAACCCGAACACCTCAGCATGCCCTGACACTTAGCCATTTTTCAGGGCAACTGCTGTCAATTTTGAGAAGAATGAGAATGTAGGGAAGAGAGAGAAAGGGGGGAGAAGGAAGAGCAGCTCTCTTACAAAAATTGAAAACATTGCACCCCGTGCAAAATGTGACAACATTTACGGCGGCTCGCGGGGTGTCGAGCTCGCCTCGGCGCAAAGAACCCATGCCTTCATCCATTGGGCAACAGAGTCACCCTCGCTGCAACTGCTCTTCGGATCCACCTCCGTGAGCTGCCTCCTCGAAAAACTTAAAAAGAAAACACTGTACAGACTGAAATAAGAAAAACAACTAAAACTTTGAATAATAGCCGGATTATTTATACAAAATTTTGCGGCATTATTGGCATGCCGCTGACACAAATCTAGCTTTGGTTGCCTATCCGGTAAACCTGCAGTGCCCGGACCAGATCTGGTTGTACTTCAGATGATCTTTGAAGTCCGGCTGGCCTCCCAAAGCTTGCCAGGTTGCGAACATGGTGCAACGTGGCAGATTGTGATTCATGTCGGTACCCGTACAATTGATGGACGATGTGGCAAGGAGATTTTTCAGACGGGAGCCCTCTTCGGGTACCGGTTGCGGTGATGGTTGGAGCCAACACCACCACGGTGGAGACTGTAGGTGAACATTCATTTCTCCGCTTGTGAGGTCAAGGCTACTCACCAAACCTTGATTCCTCCGAGGTGTCTTCTATTAGCTTAAAAAAGGGCGCCTCACTGATTCATCTATGCGAGCTTGGTAATCAGCCAGCCTGACGCGCTCGCCTAGAGCATTCAGGCAAGTTTCCCGGGTTCCTCGCTCGCCACCTTCTTGCTTGAAAGAAGGCGTCAGGACCGGTCTTTCGAACTCAGAGGATTTGTTCGTACAGAGTCGCCAGGTGTTCAGATTTAGAACAGCAATGAAGCAAACACTGGTGCTTCAATTCTGTTTGGGGGTGAGAAACTTCCTTGTCCTACCGAGCATTTGGAAAGAAACTGTCAGCCCGAGCGAGGACGAGCTTGAGATCTTCCAAATGCGAGACAAAGAGTCCCACCGGGCATGCCAAAAACTGTTGGTCACGAATCCGCCACGAGGAAAGGATTTTGTCGTTATTGCGCCCTGGACCCGCAAACCAACATTGAAAGGCCGGAAGGAAGAGATGCCTTCCGAGCCAATCTCCGGAGAAGGCCGGCTCCTTTTGGGGGTTTTCTGATTTAAGTTAAGAGTGCAGGAAAGAGATAAATGAACGGAAAGGAATTTACAAATATACTTGGAGTTGGTGGGGGGGAACTAACAGTACGGCAACCAACAATCACCAATACTTACTGCATTACAAATATAAAGCACGACTGAGAACTGCAAAATCTAATGTATACTTCCGATACCCAAGCAGTGTACGCACGGCTACAACGGCTCCCTAACAGACATTCCCTACAAGGAACTAACAGTACGGCAACACGTCAATCACCACCTACGGACACTAACATGGGTAGAAAGCAATCATAGAGATATCAGAGCCAGGTATATGTGTCGTGTAGAGAATTTAACCGCACGGCTTCAATGGCTCCCTAACAGACATTCCCTACAAGGAACTAACAAGATGCAGCGCACCAATCACTGAGATACGGACCAGCAACTTAACACACAACTGATGAAACTGCTACTATATCTATTCTATGTATCCTTTTAATTAATGAAGTACATAGGGTTCTTTAAACAAGCAATGCTAGAGGCACCTGCTCACCAAATGCTGAAATGAATCAACGAGCCGTGACAGGTTAGCCTAAGGCATGAATATAAAGAAAGGCAGCATAAAAAACAGAAGCAGCAGAACAGAACCAGGCATACAAATTATATTTATAAGCAGAAGCACGGTTACATTGGTTCCCTAACAGACATTCCCCATCCACCACCTTACAATGAAAACGTGGTGGCTATTTATAGCCCAAAGTTCCCCCCGTTACATTAATGGGCACAAAGTCCCAGTCAAACATTAGCTGACAAAAGCAGCCGCGGAACTGCTGATGCTCGACTTGTCGAGTCGGACTGTACCCTCGGCATGGTCTCCCTGAAGGTTGAACAGCCACGTGGCAGCGCGTTGGGTAGAACTTTATATTGACATAAATGCGGGTAGGCGAGGCAGGTGGAAACTCACGTCAGTCTTAAATGAGGCAGCTGGCATAAGTAGTGCGGCCCATGCTTGTCCTTTTGCTCGGCATGTCTTGGCTCGGATCCCAAAGTTGGACACTTGTCGGATGATAATGCTTGACACGTGTCTGCCTTAAAAGGCAGTCTATCCAAATTTGCCCGGGATTAGAGCGCAATCGGGTAGCTCAGGTGAAAAACAGTGCAGTCGGGTTGACCTATTTCCCTACTGCGCACCGGTCAAAGGGCGCAGTCCGACTTTGTTGCGAAGTCGGGTTGCGCACCGGCACTTGCTGATTCTCACTGCTGTTCGGACTTCGCACGGACACTTAGTCATTTTTCTGCCAGCCTGCCACAAGGTGCGCCCAGAAAGAGGGGCGAAGTCGGACTTCGCACCAAAACTGGGCGAAGTACGCACTTCGCACCAAAACTGGGCGAAGTGCGCACTTCGCACCAAAAACTGGGTTTCATGGTTCAACTTCTCGGGGCCATAACTTTTGATCCGCTGACCCGATCGCCTATTATAATATATCGTTGGAAAGCTTGCGAGAAGATCTGCAATAATAAAATATCTAGGGCTCATTTTGTCCATTTTACCGCCCCTGTTTATGGCCCGCAAAAATCCGAACACCTCAGCATGCCCCCGACACTTAGCCATTTTTCGGGGCAAGCGTTGTCAATTTTGAGAAGAATGAGAATGTAGGGAAGAGAGAGAAAGGGGGAGAAGGAAGAGCAGCTCTCTTACAAAAATTGAAAACATTGCACCCCGTGCAAAATGTGACAACAGGAACAAGGTTCCCTTTCTACCTTTGTCCGCCGGGCAAAGTAAAAAAAAATTCCGAGACTTTTAGTCCCACATTGCCCCTACGTAACTGATTGCCTTCGAGCAATCAAAAAACTGACCTTTTGCCGCCCAAACAGTCAATCAAACTCCGCCAACTCAGCAGCCAATCAAACTCCGCCAACTCAGCAGCCAATGAAATAGTGCCACGTGTGTCTAGGTTCCCGCGCCCAATTAGCGCTAGGTGTTCGCCAAGTCAGCTTCTGCCTCGGGAGTTGTGTCACCCGCCACGTCAAATTGTTGTCCGCCACATCAGCTCACCACGTCAGCTCCTCGATCCGCATGCATGTCGATGCTCGTGTTGCGGGCCAGTTCCAGCTCTGCGGGGCGCTCCTCGGGATGCATAACTAGGGCTGCCACGCCAACTGCGCAGGCTCCTCTGCAGGCCGCTCCTCGAGATGTGTGCCTGAGGATGCCAAATCCCTTACCCTAACCTGGTTGCTCTGATACCAATTATGAAACTTAAGTTCACATTAGGGAAAAATAAGTATTACAATAGCTTATATAGGTAGAAATGTTGCTAACTGCTGCACTAACAAATAGGAAATGCAAAGAGAAGTAAAAACTAACTTCTCCTCTAAACTGCCGACTATCTATATGCCGACTATCCTAAACCTATATGCTAACACCTAATGTTGGATTCTTTCAAAGGTACTTGGTTAATACATAACTAATGTGAAACATACTCACTACCTTGCGTACAATGGATGAAAAGCGATAATAACCTTGTGTCTCAATGCACTTTATTATTAACTACCTTCTAATGGATTCTTCCACAGGTACTTGGTAAATAATGTTATTGTTGGTTACGAATCTGCCATGAGGAAAGGATTTTTGGTTAATGCGCCCAGATTCGCCCACCAGCATGAAAGGCCGGAAGGAAGAGATGCCTTCCGGGCCAATCTCCGGAGAAGGCCGGCTCCTTTTGGGGGGGGCTTGATTTAAGCCAAAGGGAACAGGAAAGAAATAAAGGAACGGAAAGAGACAAATGTACGGAAAGAGATACAAATATGTCCAAAGGTTGGTGGGGGGAACTAACGAAGCGGGAACACACCAATCACCGCTACTTACCGCATACAAACACAGAGCATGACAAGGAATTGCAAAACCTAGGCGTACTTCCGATACACCAGCAGCGTATGCACAACTTCAATAGCTCCCTAGCAAACATTCCCTACAAGGAACTAACAAAGAGGGATCGTATCAATCACCAGATACATACACTGACAGGGGTAGAAAG
Organism: Wollemia nobilis; assembly: GCA_028583015.1. Lineage (NCBI taxonomy): Eukaryota > Viridiplantae > Streptophyta > Pinopsida > Araucariales > Araucariaceae > Wollemia > Wollemia nobilis. Next base: position 5,624,445 of record JAQPPZ010016867.1, read on the forward strand.
TAAACCTAGAGATGTCAGAGCCGGGTATATGTGTTAGGTAGAGAGTTTAACCGCACAGCTTCAATGGCTCCCTAGCAAACATTCCCTACAAGGAACTAACAACAGGGGATCGCATCAATCACCGGATACGGGCCAGCAACGTCACACACAACCGATGGAACTGCTACCAAATTTATAATGAATGCTTTAAATAATGAAGTACGGAAGGTGCTTTAAGCAAGCAATGCTAGAGGAACCCGATCGCCAAATGCCAAAGTGAATTAACGAGCAACGACACAAGTGGGCCTAAGGCATATAATGAAAGACAAGATAAAAGAATAAAGATAGTAGAACAGAACCATGCATACAGATTGTATTCATAAGCAGTAGCACGGTTACAGTAAGCACAGTAGTTCCCTAACAAACATTCCCCTTCCACCCTTTACAATGAATTTCGGATGGGCTTTTATAGCCCGAGTCCCACCCGTTACATTAATGGGCACAGTAGTCCCAGCCAAACATGAGCCGACGTAAGCGGCGAAAGAGCCGCAAATGCCGACCTTTTGTCGGATCGGGCTGTACCCGCAAGATGGTCTTCCCCGGGAATCCGGACAGCTACGTGGCGGAGGCGCCGGGTAATTCTTCAAGTCGGCAGGCTTGCTAGTAGCCGGAGCAGGTGAAACCTCGCATCAGCTTTGAATGTGGCTATTAACGCAGCGGTGCAGCAGCCCATGCTTATCCCTTTTGGTCGGCAGCCTTGGTTCAAATCCCGAGCCGGACACTTGTCCGATGATGGGTTATGCCGTGTGACACATGCCCGCCTTAGAGGGCAGCCTATCCATCTTTGCTTGGGATCGGGGCTCCTTGGGATGCGTGCAAAAATCGGGGCAGCCGGGGAAGGCCTTCAAGCCTTGGTCAAATTCCGGGTTTGTTCCCCTACTGTACACCCGTCAAGGGCGCATTCCCGCTCCGTTGAGAAGTCGAACCGCGCACAGGCGAACACCGGTGTCCGCCGCCATATGGACCCGCTCCGGCATTTTACCTTTTTTCTCGCATTGACCGCCGATCGCCGGTGCAAGGTGCGCCCAGCAGGTGGGGCGAAGTGCGAACTTCGCACCAAAATCGGGCGAAGTGCGCACTTCGCACCAAAACTGGGCGAAGTGCGAACTTCGCACCAAAACTGGGCGAAGTGCGAACTTCGCACCCAGACTTAGCCAATTTCGTATAGACCCGCCGGAAAGCCGGAAAATCAACTCGGGGAACTCCATGGAAAAAAGGGGGGAGAGAAAGAGAATGGGAAAGAAAAGGAAAGGGAGAGAAGCGAGAAAAACGGAAGGAGGAAAAGAAGAGCAACACTGTTACAAAACAACATTGAAGACATTGCACCCCGTGCAAAAATGTGACAACATTTCTGGCGGCTCGCGGGGTGTCGAGCTCGCCTCGGCGCAAAGAATCCATGCCTTCATCCTTTGGGTGCAGAGGAACTTGCCTCCCCTGCCTTTTTCTGCTCTAACCGTTTCTCCTTGCGGCAACCGTTCTTCGTATTCATCTTTGTCGCCGCCTCATCGCATCTCCTTCCGAAAGGTCTCCATTTCCTCGCTTCGCCTCGCACATGCGAGTGTACGCCTCTTGGGCCGAGCGCCAGTGCTTCCGCTTCGAATGGCTTGCGGTCGGCTATGTCTTCTAATGCTCCGTGAAAAGCGACGACCGCGTGCAGTGTCGATGGTGAGGTATCTTTTCTCTAACTCCCGAAAATAGGAGCGGATCCCGGAATATCCGGACACCATCCGAGTGACTCCGACCGTCTTGAATTGGCTCTCGTCCGCCTATCAATTTCAGTCGTATCCGCTTCAAAGGACTGCCAATTCTTCTTTACCCGATCTAGGGTAAGGAGCTCGCCATTCTCAACAAAACCTGGACACCCAAGTTCTGTAAGAGCGTGAAAGGGGGCCAGACAGATATCTTTTTCATGCCCGAATGCATCAAGCATTCGTCTGGCCACTCTCACCTCTTCAACTTTTCTAAAATATTTGTGCAAGGTCACCCTTGCACCTGCCCATTCTGCAGCGAATGAGGACACGGGGGAAAAAAGACGCCGTCGCGCTCGCGCTCCCGAAGGTTTATCGCCGTGTCCAACCATTGCTTTGCCCTCGGCGCTCGGCCTCCTCTACCACAAAGCTTTCCCGGGCGTAAACTTCTTGAATCCCGGATGCGAAGTCCAGGACCGCCATCGCCTTAAAGGTATGGGGCTTGCATTCCCTCAACAAACCAGCCCTCATTTCCTTAACTTTTGTCTTTGAAAAGACAGACCGCTTGAGATGTTTTTTCCGCAAGCCGCGATCGTGCCTCGCTTCAAAGACTCCCCGGAGCCGAGAAATCTGCTCCGAGGCCGCTTTCTTTCGGTTGCGGCCTCGTTGCTCGAGAAGCGGCTAGCCGGGCTTTGAATTCATCTGCTTCTCGCCGCGCCGCTTCCGCTGCTCAATGGACCTAGATAGGTCCTCTTCAAGTTGCCTTACTTTGTCCCGCAACGCAAAAGTTCTTCCCCGCTCCTCCATACTCTTGACAAAGAGATTGTCAGCTTTGCGCATGATCGTCTGAATCTCATACTCGTTTATCAATGTCGTCAAAGCTTTTCTCCTTTGTCTGGAGCACGTAGTCCGCCTTAGTCATTTCTCGGAGAGGCTTCTTCACTATTGGGATTATTTTCTCCGTTGTAATCACTCTCCTTCCGAAATCATACTTTGCGCGTTTTGCCGGGGCGGCTATCTCTTCATGTCTCCTCCGCTTCGTGTCTTGGCGGAAAGAGACGTAATACTCTACGGCTCTCGTTGCCAGGGGCAAGTCATCTGAGTTCTGGAGGTCGTCCATAAAATCTGGTTCCCCCACCCTAGGGATCCGCTGAGACGTCTCTCCCGCGGGGATGGGATCAGGAGGAACCGGACAGACCTTGGAAGAATCGGTCGCTTGTGGGGGCGACCGGGAAACGGAAATGGGAGAGGCTGACACTGTGAGGGTTTGAAGCGGCTGAGGCGGAGGATGTGATGGTGAATGGACAGCCTCAACACTAACCTCGGGCGAAGGGTTTGGAGTTGTGCTCAGAGAAAGAGAGACGTTAGGGTTCTGAGCAAACTGGTCGAAAGAATGGGGACCGCTAGAAGGACGCGGAGACGGGGAGGAGGATGTGGTCATGGCTCGCCCAGATTGAGCGGGGGACTGAGTGGAAGTAGAACTGGGTGAGACTAGAGAGACAGGGACAGCAAACGTACCTGCGGGCTCCGCCTGAGCCGATGCCGGGTGAATGTCTTCTCTTATTGTCTCGGCGGCTGGCTTGGGACTGCCCAAAGGAACTGCCTCTGCGGCGGCAGGACGCGGCTGCGGCTCGCGACCGGTCGCCGCACTATCGTGCTAGGGTCGCCCGATTTTCTCAACTCTCCTCCGCTTCTTTTCTTCCCCGGAACAACCGTCGGATCGGGGGAAGGAGACGAAGCGAGTGCAAGCAGGCGCCGATGCTCCCACGGTAAACTTGTACCGGGGTTTGACTTGCGTAAGGTCCGCCGCAACCGGTCCGCGTTCCGGCGGTGCCGGTGCTTTTCTTGCTCGAGGAAGTGCCTCGGCGCCGCCTCGGCTAACTTTTTCGCCTTTTCGTGCGCCGCCTTAGGAGCCACGAACCGCATTGGATCGGCTCGGGTACTTGCCGGGCCGGCGCCGGCGATTGCCGAAGTGTACAATCGTTTGGGAGGAGACCCACTTTTATAATCCTCAAAGGGGCCTCTGGGAACGTAACCTTGATATGCGAACGGCCGCCACCGTCATGATGCTCGGTCATAGAGAACCGAGAAGTCGTCATCTACGGCCAGGTTTCTCCTTGTGGATTTATCGTGTCGCGTGCGGCATCTCATTTTCCAAAGATTCAATAATCTTTTCTTTAGACCAGGTTAAGGCCTCGCAATCTTGGACAGAAATTTTTTGAACCCCGGAGATGAGAAGTGATGGTCCCGGTTTCTCTTGGGGTCATATGTCACCTCCTCGCAAAGAGAAATCCCGCCAAGGGGGAGAAGCTTCCATTAATTCAATCTCCCTGTCAAGGTCCACATGGACCACGTCGCATCTATCTTCGGTTATGTCCCGGGGGCACAGATGTGCAAACTTTCCCCTTATCCCATGAGGGTCATACTTCCAAGCGCCGCGGCAGCAGAAACCAGGCCAATCCGGGGACAGCGCTTGCTCTAGGTAGACATGTTGTCCTACCTCGATAATCTCAACATTGGCCCGGGAAAGAGGATATTGAAAAATCTGTCCTCTTTTCTTCCCTAGGCCAAACTCTTCTTCCACATAGTCCATCCGTCGGGCAACTTCCATCCCGAACGTATGCTCGAGCACCAATAGGGCAGCAAATAGGGTTTGCCCTTGAATCCGTAGATTCCGATCACAATCCCCCGCGTCGGCCCGAAAACGTCCCCGAGCTTCCGATTTATCAAAGCACTCGCCATTTCTCTCGGGGACGGGGGATTTCACTTTCGGTGAAGACCGACATGACGAATCCCGTAAAGTTGAAGTTGAACTTGTAGTAGGACCCTTTCCGGTATAAGTCATCCGTCCGGGCTATAGACGGGTCGGGGTTCTCCCTTCTCGTTAACCTTCTTCAGTGTTCGTGGATCGGCATTTGGGGGTGCAGATGGTACAAACAAAGCCGGACCGTAACGGAACCGAAACGAAAATTGGTTGATCGGCGCTTCGGATCTTCGACAGATCGGAATGAATGGCGAAGCCGACCGGCCCGCCCGACCGAAAGAGATGGGGCGTTTTCCGCTCCGCCGCGCCGCCGGTTCGTAAGATTCTCCACACAGAGGCATTCTCGCGGCGCCACTGGCACGGGTGTACCACCATCGGAGTCGCAGCCGAGGATCCATGCCAAGATGGTATATAGATACTTGCTCGGAAATTTTACCAAAGGCATGGGGCCGGCCGGCCATTGTCCGGCGGGAAGCGGGGCGCTCAGCTCCGAATTGAGGAAATCCCTCATTCGCTTGGTGTGCGTGGAAACGTCCCGCTTGTTCGCCCAAATTGATTTTTTCGAGGATGGTGCCGGAGTCGCACTCCAGCCCCGGGGCGAAAGCCGGCCGCACAGCCTCCCCGCGCAAGTGCGAACAAGGGTTTGCCGCCGGAACCGCAGATTTGCCGGGAAGCCGGTTTATAGTGTCCGACAATTAAGTCTATCGCCTCCGGCATTGGTGGACAGGAGGGCACATGAATCAAGAGGTTTGATTTGTACGCCGCTCCAAAATGATGGGAGGGCGAAACCTTGTCGCCCCGCCTCTCCACATTCGCTCTCAACTGAGTTAGGCTCATGGAAAACGAGCCGTCCACATATCCTCGCTGTAATTCACCGGAGGTGGTGGGGATTGCCCACGCCGTACCTTCTTCGTCCGGGCCTTTGACTTTTTCTCTGGCGGAGGATCGCCTTTGAAAACTCCCCGGCCGCGGCAAATCGCCCGGTTCGTCTGCTTCGCCGGATCGCGCCGACACAGCATTTTTCCCTTGTCCATCTCTCCGAGTCAGCAATAATGACAGTTCAGCCGTCCGCAACAAATTTCGCTATCGGAAGAATAATTAGCACCGTCCGAGGAATAATCTCTCGCAACTGGAATGTTGGCATGATTCCGACCCCCTTTTCTAGATAAAAACAGCGCCATTAATGCAACGCAGGAGGGGTAGGTCGGCTGAGTTAAAACCCTTGGTGGCCGCAGCAGAGAACGTTTAGGAAAAGACGCGCCCGGCAGCCGTGCCTTGCTTTTTTAGTTGCGTTTCGCTTGAAAAACGCGCAATCATTAACTCGGCGTTGGGGACCGCACCATGGCCGACGTTGCCGCCACCACTTGGGCACGCTGATCAAGACAAAACCTTCGGTGCAGAAACCCACATTAAAACAAGTGCAAACGCGCCTTGGGCCCAAACTTGGGGTTTTTGAAATTTTTTTTATTATTCTTTAAACCGCGTCCCAATATTGGCCCGGAAAACTAGGCGCAGCCGGACTTCGCCCGGAGTTGGGCACGGCCCGACCTCGCCGGGCGAGTCGGACTTCGCTCGACTTCGGCGAAGTACGAACTTCGCACCAAACCGGGCGAGTACGAACTTCGCGCGAAGCGCGTGCTTGAACCGTTCTACCTCTGTTTAGCTGCGCCCAAGGTTTGGGCGCGATCTGGGTCTTTGCCGCCTTTGATCTTTAGATGGACTTCGCACGGGCGCTGGCCGCTTTGTTCGGACTTCGGCCGAAACTTGATGCGAAGTGCGAACTTCGCGCGAAGTTCGCACTTCGCCCAAGCGTTGAGCGCAGCGCGCACTTCGCACGGGCGCTGGCCGAAGTCGGACTTCGGTGCGAAGTTCGTACTTCGCACAAACTTTGCGCGTAGTGCGTACTTCGCACGAAGGGTTGCGCAGATGCGGACTTTAGTCCGCTTCAGCTTTTCTGGGACAAACTTCGCAATTCGGCCGGGTCGAAGTCCAGCGTCGCCGCGAAGTCGGACTTCGGTCAACACTTAGTCGATTTCTTGCTCTTTTTTCTCCTTTCTTTTTCTCGCATAGCCGAACTTCGCCCCTCTCGCGGGGCAACGATAGACTTCGTTGCGAAGTCCTGTCTTTCTCTCCCATGCCGCATTTAAGCTCAAAGAAGGAAAAATAAACCGAATGCTAAAACTGGAAACTATACATGCGGGGAAAAATAAAAACACAAGGCAAAATTTTTACAGGGAAGGGCCACTCGGCGCCTTCAACAGCGATAAAGCTTCAAGTGGAACCCGTTGACGGGGATGGGGAGGAGCCGACCCTCCATATCCGAAAGTATGTAGGCATTGAACCGATTCACCCGGCAATCCGATAAGGGCCCTCCCGGAGAGCATCAAATTTTCCATGATTACCCGGTTTTGCCTTGTATGAGTCCCACTTCAGCACTGTGTCCCCGACTTCGAAAACTCGTGCAGTGGTGCCTTTGGCAAACCAGCCTTTAGTGGCTGCAATGTGATCGGCGAAGGCCCGGTATGCACTTTCTCTCGTCTTCTTCCAACCTGCAGGAGTTGGCACAACCTGTCGTCTACCGGGTCTCCGCCGCTCCTGTCTTCGTCAATCATCCACAGGGCGGGGATTTCAATGTGTGATGGCATAACAGCTTGCTTGCCATAGACGAGCGCATAGGGGGACGTCTTGAGGGATTTCTTGAACGCAACTCGGTCCGCCCATAGCGCCCGGTTCAGGAGCAAGTGCCAAGTCCGCTTATTTTTTTCAATGGTCCTCCGGAGAATTTTCGGGAGGTTCTTGTTAGTAGACTCGACAAGGCCATTCCCTTGCGGGTAGTAATTAGAAGACATCTTGTGATAGATGCCAAGGCCGCCGGTGTACTCCGTGAGTACAGCGCCTACAAATCCCGGACCGTTGTCCGTCACAATCGACTCGAACCCCGAAGCGGGTAATCGTGCTCTCAATGAACCCGATGACCGTTTCTTGGTCGGCGTTCTTGGTCGGGATCGCCTCCGTCCACCGTGTGAAATAGTCGGTAGCTGTGAGAATAAACTTGTGGCCGGCGGAGGAGTTAGGAGAAATCACCCCAATGAAGTCCAGACTCCCATTGCTCGGAACGGAGCTTCGGCTTGAATCGATTGAAGGGGCAGGGGTGCTTTTCCGTTTCGGCCAAGGATACCTCCGGCATTGATCACACTTGGCACAGACCGCATACGCGTCTGCGAACGCAGTGGGCCAATAGTATCCAGCCCTTATTATTTTTAAGGCCGTTGGCCTTGAAGAATGGTGACCCCCAGGCATCCCGGAATGAAAGTCTCCGAGGATCCTAGGCTGGTCAGATTTTATGACGCACCGCAACAGGATGCCGTCAATGTTTTTGAAGTAAAGCCCCTCGGGGCGAAGAGTGTACCTTAAGTGCACCTAGCCGAAATCTCCTTCGTTGTGAGGCGTTCAGGTGATCGAGACATCTTCCGGTGCAGAAGTATCTCACCAGTTCATCTGTCCAATCACTCCCCTCCGATAAGGAGTTGGCTAGGTAGACGCGTGTCGCTGTGTCCTCCCACTTACAAGCGGAGATGCCGGCTACAGCGCTTCGGGCCAATTCCTGACACAAGGCTCGGCCTCTGATAAGCTTGGTGGGCCGTACTTCGATGTCAAACTCCTGGATCTTGGCAATCCATCCCGTTCTCTTGTGACCCGGTTCCCCTTGCAAGATGAAACCGCGAACATCGGGGTGAATCACAAAGACAAGGGGTCTTACTTTGGGAGACAAAGTGCCCGAGCTTTCGAAGGGACTTCATGACCGCATGGACCTCGCCGCTCTATAAAATTGTACTTCTCTTCGTGTGGCGTAATCACTTGGCTTAGGAACGCAATGGGGCGCTCCTCACCGTCGTCTCCCTTCCGAGTCGGACCGCAGCCGTAACTTTCGGGTTCTCCCACCGCATACGGGATGAAGTCCTTGGAGTAGTCCGGGTTTGTCAACACCGGAGCTTGCGCAACTCGAGCCTTGATTTCCTCGAAAGCTTGCTCTCTCTCATCAGCCCATTCGTAAGGTGTATCTTTCTTCAACAGCTCGGCCATAGGCTTGATCACCCGTGCGAAGTCCGGAATGAACTTCCGCACGAAGTTAATCCGACCGAAGAAGGACCGCGGACCTTTTTATCGCTGGGGGCAGGCAATGGCGAACGAGGGCTTGCGCTCCGTCAGTGGTCAATGGCGAGGCCTTCCTCGGAGATGACATGTCCCAAGCAGCTTTCCTTCCTTTACCGCGAAGACGGACTTCTTCGGGTTTATAGAGATGCCGAATTCTCGACAACTTTCAAATATCCGCCGCAGTGCGAAACATGATCTTCTCGTCGGTGAGAGAAAACAGTCATGTCATCAAGATAGATGACAATAATCTTGTTGAGCAGCTCTCTGAAGGCCAGGTCCATGGCCCTTTGGAACGTGGCACCAGCATTGGATAAGCCAAACGGCATGCGCTGATAGGCGAACGTCCCCCACTTCGTGGTAAACGCCGTCTTATGCTCGGTCTTCGTCTTTAACCCAAATCCGGTTGTAGCCGGAAAATCCATCTAAAAGTGAAAATCTCTGGGCTCCAGCAACGATATGCAGAATCTGGTCGATTTGGGGAAGCGGATAGTGGTCCCTGAGGGAAGCCCAATTTAGGTTTCTGAAGTCGACACAGAGACGAATGTCGCCATTCTTTTTCCTCACGGGCACCGGATTCGCGACCCAGGATGAATGTTTGATGGGGTAGATGATCTTGGCCTCCAAAGATCTTCAAGAGCTCGGTCTTCATCATGGCCTCAACCTTTGGATTTACGGCCCTTTGCTTTTGTCGGAACGGCTTGGCGCCATCCTCTAGCTCGATGGTATGCGTCGGATGACAGATCTCGTCATACCCCCTCAAATCTTCGTAGCACCGGGCCACGATGTCGGGGAACTCCCGGCACAGTTGATCTAATCCGCACCCGCTCCTCCGACGTGCGACCTGCTCCGACCTTGATGGTTTTATCAGAGTTCGAGCTCCGTGTCAGGATACCGCCTCGGGTCTACTTTGATCCCGTGGGATATTGCTCGTCATTCCGATCAAAGAGACTTTCTAATGTAATCAGCCCTTTTGGGACGTGATTATTCCGTGAATCGTATCAACCCCTCATATTGCTCGTCATCGTGGTCTCTACCTTCGATTACACACACTTCGTTAACCAGGAATGTGACGATCTCCTCGTCACAGCTGAATACCTGCCATAAGGTATCCCTATCAGGCACAGAAGGCCTGTAAATGGTGCGGACCGGCTTCAGTTTCGACGACGTCTTCAGCCGGAACGCACTCGGCTCCAACGGACGCCGTAATATCCGCGTGCTTGTTTCTCTCACGCGATATTGCCTTAACGTTCAATGAGTCAAACGATTCCATCGGGTCCCAGACCCGATTGCGGTACGCTCTAAGATAGTGATGCTTAGACGCGCATTTATTCGTAACTTGATGACACACTAACTCGAATCTCCGAAAATTTGGAGATGCTTGATTCCGAGCCTTTCCGCCTTTCGCAGCACTCCAAGCACGGGGCTTCGTATTCCGCCGAATTGTTAGTACAGCCTCCAGTGCCAGCCCGTAGGCATAGTCCCTCCGGGACTCCGGTTGGAGAAACCAGGAGGACCCCCGCACCGGCGCCATTCTTGCAACGGGCGCCGTCAAAGAAAAGCTTCCACAGCCTCTTCGGGTGCAGGTCCTACCTCCTTCGCAACGGACACGTCAAGCTCCTCGGGCCGCTTAATGGAATAACAGCCTCTGTCTCGTCCCGATTACGGCATTAAAATCCCGCAACGAGAACTCGTCTCTCTAGCCGTAGCACTTCGAGAGCTTGCTCGGCCGGTTCCATCGTCACCAGCTTCTTCTTCGACAACCGGACCATGCAACCCATCTCTCCGCCGGGTATCTTGTCTACTAGAAAAGGGGAAGGCTTCTCATTGAAAATTTTCAGCCTCCTTCCTTTGAAGGGCACTTCCATGTGCGAGTAGTCTAGAGACAGTACCCGCCCAACTTCGCAGCTGAACTCCCGAGAGAGACACATGCCGAAGTAAGGCTCCAGGTCAACAATCACGACCTCTTGGATGACCACAATGTCGAGAGCTTTGTGCAGCCGGATAGGGATGTCCTTTATGACACCAACCGTCTTGACAGGGGTGCCGTCTAATTGCAAGGACACCTTGGCTGCTCCGCGTGTATTCCATCCCGATCTCATCGCGGACGGCCTTCGGCATCACAGCCGAGGAAGCACCGTAATCCACCATGCAAGCTTGAGAACTATGTGCCCTTGCATCCGCAAAGACGTATAAAAGGGTGGCGGTCCTGCTCTTCCCGATGGTGGAGACCGCCAAAGGTTGAACCGAGACAGCAGCCGCATCCGCTTGCCGTTCTTCATGTTTTTTAGTGATTCTTGCAAGCAGATCTACCCGGCCCGGAAGCGTAAGGGCATCGTACATGCCGATTCTCGGCAGAGTCTTCTTTAACTCGTCTACAATGCCGTAGCCCGAGGTACTAGCTCCTTCCCGCCGGTTTAGCCGGTTCATACTTGGTCCGGCATCGTTGGGTGGCCTCAACTCGCCGTCTCTTGGTCGAGACGGGTACTTCAGCCTTCCCCCGGGCTTGTTCTTTGGTTTCGGCCGGGGGCTGAAGTACAGGGAGCTTAGCGGGAGTTGGGGCCTTTGCCGGAGGCTTAGCCGGAACAAGCAGCGGTCTTTGGCCGGAGAAGGTTTAGCGGGAGCTTTATCTTTGGATGCCTTCTCCCGGGCCGTGTAAGGCCACGCCCGCTTGTACGGTGGCAGCCCATTGGGCCGCGGTCTTTCTCTTCTCGTGTATACCTGCAAAGGTTTAGCCGTGTCCGCAGCTTTCTTTTCTTCCTTGGCGGGCGTCACTGGGTTCTCTTCTGGCAGGGCAAAATTGGCCTCACCGTCCAAGATCATGTACAGCTCATCATCTTCTATAGTGCTGCCGGCCAAGGTCTGGATGTAGTGCTGGTGCAAAGTGCAATCTTCCTCCGAATGCGGGTCATTGCAAGTAGTGCACCAGTTGACTTGGTCAGGAGGACCAGGTAGGTCATCTATAGCAGCATTTCTCGGAGGCGGACGCCTCTGCGGTTGGTTTTCTGGGGCTTTATCTTTTGTCAGTGCCGGCGGCGCATACGGCCTTCTAGGAGCAAAGTCCATTTGGGCCTGCTTCTTTTTCATAGCAGTCATGTCATTGGACATGGCATGATATCCGGAGGCCAAAGCCCGCACTTCTTGTAGAATCGTGTTCTGGATGCTGCTGTCGGGAGGCGGCAACTGTGCCGGTGGAGGCAAAGCGGCCAATGGAGGAGGGTTAGAATAAGACGCATACTGCGGGGGAGCAGGAAGCGCCGGAAAATGCGGAGCGGGAGGAGGCGGATGAGGGTAATGCAACTGAGGCGGGCCGTATTGAGTTACGACCGGCGCCGGATTCCACCGCGGGCCGGGGCCGCTGCCCCGAAGTAGACGGCACACCACCGGGCGTAAGGATACCGCGATCTTGGAAAGTCGGGATGAATCGGCTCCCGCACTCGGACGGAAGCCCGCCGATGGAGATAATGTCGCCTTCAGCTTGTCGGGCAGCTTCGTACAGGGGTGGAACTCGTCAATTCGGGCGATCTTCAGAAGAGAGCATATGTCCGAGTTGAAGGACCTCGGATAGTAGTGAGCAGCCATGCCGGCCGAAGGCCGAAGTTCGGCGAGGTACCCGTTTCCAGGATCTCGCAAACCTAATGTTAAAATCGGACACCTCCTCTTGAGGATGCCTCCGGATTGCTTGGAACCGATGCGAGAGAGAGGTAGGATCAGCGGACTCGTTGCATCCTTTTACGAGCCTCCCGGCAAGTCGGGCCACCCAGGGATGGATCCCTCTCGGCGCACGATCTCCACCGGAGAGAAGCTTTCCCCTCGTGGAAAGGGCCGCAGACGGGTCTTCACACTTTCATCGGTGATGGTATGCGGTGCGGCCAGGGCAAGGATGTCCCGGATGTGCTCGTACGCCGTCTTACCGTAGCCGTCGTATGTGGGAATAGACTTTAAAGCAAGCAGGGGGCACAGCTTGTCGACCGATCGAGGCCAAAGGCCCTGGAGAGTCCACCGCCGGGAAGAGATCATCGTCATTCGGCTGTTGATCAGCCATTTCTTCTTCTTCTCCGCCGTCGGTTGTGTACTCGGTATCGGTACTTTCCGAGGATACAGGATTTTCCTCTTCCTCGGCCTCTTCTACTTCGTACTCGGCTCTTCCGACCTCAGCTTCGGCTTCGTCGAAATGAGCTCGCGGATCAGCCAGCCTGGGTATCTCGCCTCGAGCGTGGATGTCTAGTTCGTAGAACTCAGTCGGGCTTCTCGGATTTCTTGTTCGCCACCTTCTCGTGTGCATGAAGGTGACCGGACCGGTCTTCTAGACTCGGAGGATTTGTTCGTGCAGTAGTCGCCATGTGTTCGGATTTGGAACAAGCAATGAAGCGAACACCGGTGCTTCGATTCTCGTCGGGGTGAGAAACTTCCTTGTCTCACCAAGAGCTCAGAACCGTCGCCGCCGGTGGAGACCGATCGGAAAATCTCTCGTCAGATGTGGGACCCGTGTTCCGCCGAGCGGGTCGGAAGAACTGTTGCGCTAGGTGGAAACTGGATGGGTACTCTTTCTTTAAATCGTGGGACAAGCGTCCCACCGGGCGTGCCAAAAACTGTTGGTCACGAATCCGCCACGAGGAAAGGATTTTTGGTTAATGCGCCCGCATTCGCCCACCAGAAGATGAAAGGCCGGAAGGAAGAGATGCCTTCCGAGCCAATCTCCGGAGAAGGCCGGCTCCTTTTGGGGGGCTGGATTTAAGCCAAAGGGAACAGAAAGAAATAAAGGAACGGAAAGAGACAAATGTACGGAAAGAGATACAAATATGTCCAAAGGTTGGTGGGGGGAACTAACAAGACGGGAACACACCAATCACCGCTACTTACCGCATACAAACACAGAGCATGACAAGGAATTGCAAAACCTAGGCGTACTTCCGATACACCAGCAGCGTATGCACAGCTTCAATAGCTCCCTAGCAAACATTCCCTACAAGGAACTAACAACAGGGGATCGTATCAATCACCAGATACATACACTGACAGGGGTAGAAAGTAAACCTAGAGATGCCGGAGCTGTGTATATGTGTTAGGTAGAGAGTTTAACCGCACAGCCTCAATGGCTCCCTAGCAAACATTCCCTACAAGGAACTAACAAGCAGGGATCGCATCAATCACCGTGATACGGGCCAGCAACGTCACACACAACCGATGGAACTGCTACCAAATTTATAATGAATGCTTTAAATAATGAAGTACGGAAGGTGCTTTAAGCAAGCAATGCTAGAGGAACCCGATCGCCAAATGCCAAAGTGAATTAACGAGCAACGATACATGTGGGCCTAAGGCATATAATGAAAGACAAGATAAAAGAATAAAGATAGTAGAATGTAACCATGCATACAGATTGTATTCATAAGCGTAGCACGTTACAGTAAGCACGTAGTTCCCTAACAAACATTCCCCTTCCACCCTTTACAATGAATTTCGGATGGGCTTTTATAGCCCGAGTCCCACCTGTTACATTAATGGGCACAGAGTCCCGCCAAACATGAGCCGACGTAAGCGGCGAAAGAGCCGCAAATGCCGACCTTTTGTCGGATCGGCTGTACCCGCAAGATGGTCTTCCCGGAATCCGGACAGCTACGTGGCGGAGTGCCGGGTAATTCTTCAAGTCGGCAAGCTTGCTAGTAGCCGGAGCAGGTGAAACCTCGGATCAGCTTTGAATGTGGCTATTAACGCAGCGGTGCAGCAGCCCATGCTTATCCCTTTTGGTCGGCAGCCTTGGTTCAAATCCCGAGCCGGGACACTTGTCCGATGATGGGTTATGCCGTGGGACACATGCCCGCCTTAGAGGGCAGTCTATCCATCTTTGCTTGGGATCGGGGCTCCTTGGGATGCGTGCAAAAATCGGTGCGGTCGGGGAAGGCCTTCAAGCCTTGGTCAAATTCCGGGTTTGTTCCCCTACCGTACACCCGTCAAGGGCGCATTCCCGCTCCGTTGAGAAGTCGAATCGCGCACAGTGCGAACACCGGTGTCTCGCCGCCATATGGACTCGCTCCGGCATTTTACCTTTTTTCTGCATTGACTTGTCAGTCTGCCAGTGCAAGGTGCGCCCAGGAGGTGGGGCGAAGTACGAACTTCGCACCAAAACTGGGCGAAGTGCGCACTTCGCACCAAAACTGGGCGAAGTGCGCACTTCGCACCAAAACTGGGCGAAGTGCGAACTTCGCACCCAGACTTAGCCAATTTCAGATAGACCTGCTGGAAAGCTGGAAAATCAACTGGGGAACTCCATGGAAAAAAGGGGGGAGAGAAAGAGAATGGGAAAGAAAAGGAAAGGGAGAGAAGCGAGAAAAACGGAAGGAGGAAAAGAAGAGCAGCACTGTTACAAAACAACATTGAAGACATTGCACCCCGTGCAAAAATGTGACAACAAGTTATTACTAACTACTTCAATGCTCATTGGAGGTTTGATGCTTATTCTTTATATGGGCACAAAAATGAATATATGCCTTATGCTTTCTTGTTTAAAGAATACTTTTACTTTCCATATTTTGCTAAGTTACAAGCACATCTCTTTAGGAACTAAGGAAAGGATTTTGGTATTTGATAATTGAGGACTCCAAATGGCATTCACACCACAGTATTTCTGCTACCACCAATTTACCATGTTATTTTTGCTACCACCCATTTGATATAGACAAAATGATATATTCAAGCAATATGGAAAGTAGCAAGGTGATGTGCAATGCACCTATGTGAGTCAAAACCATAGAATACTTAGGGACCTTGCCCTCACTCTATGATTTTTCAAAGGCCTAGACAGCCAAGCTCTCTAAAAACCCAATCACAAGTGACCCTGGTCTAGCATGAACTTCAAACCCTTTTGTGCTCATGAAAGAACATGAGTCGAGTTAGATGAGAAGCAAAAAGTTTTCTAAACCA
The DNA here is from genome assembly GCA_028583015.1 of Wollemia nobilis. Classification (NCBI taxonomy): domain Eukaryota; kingdom Viridiplantae; phylum Streptophyta; class Pinopsida; order Araucariales; family Araucariaceae; genus Wollemia; species Wollemia nobilis. The sequence goes on from JAQPPZ010016867.1 coordinate 5,640,012, forward strand.
CTCCAAAGACTTGAAGCACAATGTCGATGTTTGGGTGTTATAGATTCATACTCAAGTTGAACTACAATTAAAGGAATTTGTGGGGACCTAACTCCTCTTAATGGTAATTGATTAAATGAAAAGGCTTTGACAACTATTATGGATTAGAAATTATTAAGTTGTGGTTGATAAATTCGAATTTATGAAAAAGAGTCCTGTTGCCACATTTTGCACGGGGTGCAATGTTTTCAATTTTGTAGCAGTGCTGCTCTTCCTTTTCCCTCTTCCTCTATTTTCCTTTCTTCTTCTCTCCCTTTCTCTCTCTTTCCTACATTCTCTTTTTCCCCCCTTTTTCTTGGAGCCCCTCAGTTGGATCTCAAGTTTGACAGCAGTTCGCACTTCGCCCAGTTTTGGTGCGAAGTCCGCACTTCGCCCAGTTTTGGTGCGAAGTCCGACTTCGCACCTCTTTCTGGGCGCACCTTGTAGCAGGCTGGCAGGCTGGCAGAAATAATGATAAGTGCTGGGGCGAAGTCCGTACGGCGGCAGGAATCAGCTTTCACCTGTGCGCAGTCCGACTTCGCAGCGAAGTCGGAGTGCGCCCTTGACAGGTGCGCAGTAGGGAAACAAACTCGGAAATGCACCCAAGGCATGAAGGCCTTCCCGACTGCGCTGTTTTCTGCCCACGCAACCCGATGGCGCTCTGATCCCAGGCGAAGTTGGATAAACTGCCTTTCAAGGCAGACACGTGTCAAACAGCATCATCCATCATCTGACAAGTGTCCAACTTCGAGATTTGAGCCAAGACGTGCCGAGCAAAAGGACGAGCATGGGCTGCACTACCTATGCCGGTGGCCTCATTTAAAGCTGATTGGAGGTTCTACCCGCTCCAGCTACCCGCATTCCTGCCGATAAGAAGTTCTGCCCAACACACCGCCACCTAGCTGTCCAGCTTCCAGGAAGACCATGCTGCGGGTACATCCAATCCGACAAAGGTCAGCATTTGCAGCTCTTTCGCCGCTTTTGTCGCCTAATGTTTGACTGGGACTTTGTGCCCATTAATGTAACGGGAGGGACTCGGGCTATAAAAACCCACCATGTTTTCATTGTAAAGGGTGGAAGGGGAATGTCTGTTAGGGAACCATTGTAACCGTGCTTCTGCTTATAAATATAAATTGTATGCCTGGTTCTGTTCTACTGCTTTTATTCTTTATGCTTTACGTTTCCCTGTGTCACTGCTCGTTGATTCGTTTCAGCATTTGGTGGTCAGATATACCTAAAGCATTGTTTGTGTCATGGCTTGTTGATTTATTTCGGCATTTGGTGGCCAAGCACTTTTGAGCTTCATAGATTAAAGGATACGTAGAATAGATGTGGTAGCAGTTCCATCAGTTGTGTGTTACGTTGCTGTCCGTAGTGGTGATTGATGCGTTGTCGTGCTGTTAGTTCTCCTTGTAGGGAGAATGTTTGCTAGGGGACCATTGTAGCTGTGCGTATAAATTCTCTGCATAACACATATACCTGGCTCTGACATCTCTTGGTTACTTTTTGTTTATGTTATTGTCCGTAGTGGTGATTGATGCATTGCCGTGCTGTTAGTTCTCCTTGTAGGGAGAATGTTTGCTAGGGGACCATTGTAGCTGTGCGTACACTGCTTAATACAGAAAGTATACTTATATTTTGCAGTTCCTGGTCATGCTTTGTATTTACGATGCAGTAAGTAATGGTGATTAATGTGTTGTCGTACTATTAGTTCCCCCACACCAAACTCCAATCACATTTGTAAATTCTTTCCGTTCCTTTATCTCTTTCCTGCACTCTTAGCTTAAACCATAAAACCCCCCAAGGAGCCGGCCTTCTCCGGAGATTGGCACGGAAGGCATCTCTTCCTTCCGGCCTTTCATGCTGGTGGGCGAATTTGGGCGCATTAACCCAAAATCCTTTCCTCATGGCAGATTCGTAACCAACAGTTTCTCTGGCACGCCCGGTGGGACCACGGTCCCACATTTGAAGAGAGATTTTCTGATCAGTCTCCACCTGGCGCTAACAGTGGTTTCTGAGCACTTGGTGAGACAAGGAAATTTCTCACCTCCAAACAGAATCGAAGCACCGGTGTTCGCTTCATTGCTGTTCGAAATCTGAACACCTGGCGACTCTGCACGAACAAATCCTCTGAGTCTGAAAGACCGGTCCTAGCACCTTCATGCAAACAAGAAGGTGGCGAGCAAGGGATCCGAGAAGCCCGCTTGACTTTTACGAACTGGACATCAATGCTCGAGGCGAAATTGCCAGGCTGGTTGATCCGCAAGCTCGTGTCGACGAAGCCGAGGGTGAAATTCAAGAAGAAGCCGAAGCTGAGGTCGACGGAGCTGAGTACGAAATAGAAGAGGCCGAGGAAGAAGAAGCATCTGCATCCTCGGAAAGTACCGACACTGAGTACACAACCGACGGCGGAGAAGAAGAAGAAATGGCTGCTCAACAGCAGAATGATGATGATCTCTTCCCGGCGGTGGACTCTATAGGGCCCTTGGCCCTGGTCGGACAGCAAGCTGTGCCCCCTGCTGCTTTAAAGTCTATCCCTACATATGACGGCTACGGCAAGACGGCGTACGAGCACATCCAGGACATCCTTGCTCTGGCCGCATTACATTCCATTACTGATGAGAGTGTGAAGACCCGTCTGCTGGCCCTTTCCCTGAGGGGAAAGCTTCTCTACTGGTGGAGATCGCTGCCAGAGGGATCCATCACAGGGTGGCCCCGACTTGCTAGAAGGCTCGTGAAAGGATGCAACGAGTCTGCTGACCCTACTTCTTTGCTGCATCAGTTCCAAAGTATCCAGAGACACCCTCAAGAGGAGGTGTCTGACTTTAACATCAGGTTTGCGAGATCCTGGAAACGGGTAACTCGTGAACTTCGGCCTTCAACTGGCATGGCTGATCACTACTATCTGAGATCCTTCAACTCAGACATATGCCTGCTGCTGAAGATTGCCAGAATAGACGAGTTTCCTGCTCTGTATGAGGCTGCCTAGCAAGCTAAAGCTGACATTATTTCTATCGGCAGACTCCCGTCCAGGGTGCAGGAACCCATTCATCCCGACTTCCCCAGATCCCAGTATCCTCCTGCTTCTGGTGGTGCGCCGTCCACATCAGGGCAGCAACCCCAGTAGCAGTGGAATCCGACGCCGGTCGTAACTCCTTACGGCCCGCCTCAATTGCATTATCCTCACCCGCCTCCTCCTGCTCCGCATTTTCCAGCACTTCCTGCTCCCCCTCAGTACGCACCTTATTCCAACCCTCCTCCATTAGCCGCATTGCCTCCACCGGCACGCTTGCCGCCTCCCGACGTAGCATTCGTAATACAATTCTCCAGGAGGTGCGGGCTTTGGCCTCGGGATATCATGCCATGTCCAATGACATGACCGCTCCGAAGAAGAAGCAGCCCGGATGGACCTCGCTCCTAGGAGGCCATATGCTCCCCCGACGCTGACAAAAGACAAGCCCCCAGAGCATCAGTTGCAGAGGCGTCCGCCTCCGAGAAATGCTACTATAGAAGACCCGCCTGGTCCTTCCGACCAGGTTAACTGGTGCACCACGTGCAACGACCCGCATTCGGAGGAAGACTGCACATTGCACCAGCACTACATCCAAACCTTGGCCGACAGCGCCATAGAAGACGATGAACTCTACATGATCCTGGACGGCGAAGCCAACTTTGCCCTCCCAGAGGAGAATCTAGTGCCGCCCGCCAAGGAAGAAAAGAAAACCGCAGATGCTGCCAAGCCTTTGCAAGTTTATTCCAGAAGAGAAAAACCGCAGCCCGGTGGGCTGCCACCGTACAAACGGCTGTGGCCCTACACAGCCCAGGAGAAGGCATCCAAAGATAAAGCTCCAGCCAAGCCTCCTCCGACAAAGGCTGCCCCTGTTCCAGCCAAGCCTCCTATAGCAAAAGCTCCAGTTCCGGCTAAAGCTCCCGTACCTCAGCCTCCAACTGAAACCAAAGAACAAGCCCAGGAGAAGCTGAAGTACCCGTCTCTGACCAAGAGACAGCGAGTTGAGGCTACCCAGCAGTACCGGACGAAGTATGAGCCGGCAAAAGAAGCAGAAGGAGCTAGTACCTCGGGCTACAGCATTGTAGACGAGTTGAAAAGAACACCTGCTAGAATCAGCATGTATGATGCTCTTCTGCTCCCAGGCCAGGTGGATCTGCTGCAAGAATCTCTGAAGAACATGAAAGGCGGCAAGCAGATACGACCCGTTGTCCTGGTTCAACCTCTGACAGTCTCAGCCACTGGGAAGAACAGACCGCCTCCCTTTTATCTGTCTTTACGGATGCAAGGGCACATAGTTCACAACTCCATGGTGGATTCTGGTGCTTCCACGACCGTGATGCCGAAAGCCGTCTACGATGAGATCGGGATGGAGTACACACGAAGCAGCCAAGGCGTGCTGCAATTAGACGGCACCCCTGTCAAGACAATTGGTGTCATAAAGGACATCCCTATCCGGCTGCACAAGGCTCTCGACATCGTGGTCATCCAAGAGGTCGTGGTTGTTGACCTGGCTCCCTACTTCGCATGTGTCTCTCTCGGGAGTTCACTGCGAAGTTGGGCGGGTACCTGTCTCTAGACTACTCACACATGGAAGTGCCCTTCAAAGGAAGGAGACCGAAAATTTTCAATGAGAAGCCTTCCACCTTCCTAGTAGAGAAGATACCCGGAGGAGAGTTGGACCGCATGGTCCAGCTTGTCGGAGGAGGAGCTGGTGACAGTAGAGCTGACTGAGCAAGCCTTCGAAGTGCTACAGCTTGAAGATGAGTTCTCTTTGAGGGACTTCAATGCCGTAATTGAGACAGAGCAGGGCTGTTACTCTATCGTACAGCCCGAGAGGCTTGACTAGTCAGCTGCAAAAGAAGTGGGACCTGCACCTAAGAAGCTGTGGAAGCTTTTCTTTGACGGCGCGCGATGCAAAAATGGCATCGGTGCAAGGGTGCTTCTGGTTTCTCCGACCGGAATCCAGAAGGACTATACCTACAGGTTGGCCTGGAGCTGCACTAACAACTCGGCGGAGTACGAAGCCCTGTGCTTGGGTTTGCGAAAGGCGGAGAGGCTGGGGATTAAACACCTGCAGATCTTTGGAGATTCAGAGCTGGTGTGTCACCAGGTTACGAACAAGTGCGCCTCCAAACAACACTATCTTAGGGCGTACCGCAACCGGGTGTGGGACCTGATGGAGTCGTTCGACTCGTTGAATGTCAAGGCGATATCGCGTGAGAAAAACAAACACGCTGACATTCTGGCGTCTGTTGGAGCCAGGTACGTTCCGGTTGATGACGTTGTCCAGAAACCGAAGTCGGTTCGCACTATTTACAGGCCTTTTGTGCCTGATAAGGACACCCACTGGCAGGTGTTCAGTTGTGACGAGGAGATCGTCACATTTTTGGTTAACGAAGTTGGTTCAATCGAAGGTAGAGACCCTGATGACGAGCAATATGAGGGGTTGATACAGTTAAAAAATAATCATGTCCCAAAAGGACTGATTACATTGGAGAGTCTGTTTGATCAGAATGACAGAGCTATATCCCACAGGATCAAAGTAGACCCGAAGCAGTATGCTGACCTGGAACTTGAACCTGGTAAAACTATCAAGGTCGGAACAGACTGCACATCGGAGGAACTTGAGCAGATCAGATCACTGTGCCAGGAGTTCCCCGACATCGTGGCCTGGTGCTACAAGGATTTGAGGGGGTATGACAGAAATGTCATCCAGCATACCATTGAGCTAGAGGATGGCGCCAAGCCATTCCGACAGAAGCAGAGGGCCGTGAATCCGAAGATTGAGGCCATGATGAAAGCCGAGCTCTTGAAGATGCTGGAAGCCAAAATCATCTACCCCATCAAACATTCATCCTGGGTCGCGAATTTGGTGCCCGTGAGGAAAAAGAATGGCGACATTCGTCTCTGTGTCGACTTCAAAAACCTGAATCAGGCTTCCCTCAGGGACCACTATCCGCTTCCCCAAATCGACCAGATTCTACATATCGTTGCTGGAGCCCAGAGATTCTCACTTTTAGTTGGATTTTCCGGCTACAACCAGATTTGGGTCAAAGATGAGGACCACCATAAGACGGCGTTCACCACCAAGTGGGGGACATTCACCTATCAGCGCATGCCTTTTGGCTTATCCAATGCTGGTGCCACATTCCAGAGGGCCATGGACCTGGCCTTCCGAGAGATGCTCAATAAGATCATTGTTATCTACCTTGATGACATGACTGTTTTCTCTCACCGAAGAGGGGATCATGTTTCACACCTACGGCAAATATTTGAGAGGTTTCGAGAATTCGGCATTTCTATAAACCCGAAGAAGTCTGTCTTCGCGGTAAAAGAAGGAAAGCTGCTGGGACATGTCATCTCCGAGGAAGGCCTCGCCATTGACCCTGACAGAGCGTAAGCCCTCCTTCGCTTGCCAGCCCCCATCGATAAAAAAGGGCTCCAATCCTTCTTCGGTCAGATTAACTTCGTGCGGAAGTTCATTCCGGACTTCGCACAGGTGATCAAGCCTATGGCCGAACTGCTGAAAAAAGATACAATTTACGAATGGACTGATGAGAGAGAGCAAGCCTTCGAGGAAATCAAGGCTCGAATTGCGCAAGCTCCGATGTTGACAAACCCGGACTACTCCAAGGACTTCATCCTTTATGCAATGGGAGAACCCGAAAGTTACGCTGCAGTCCTAACTCAGAAGGGAGACGATGGCGAAGAGCGCCCCATAGCATTCCTGAGCCAAGTGATTCAGCCGCATGAGGAAAAGTACAACTTTATAGAACGGCAGGTTCACACTGTTATGAAATCCCTCCGAAAGTTCAGGCATTTTGTCTCCCAGAGCAAAACGACTGTCTTTGTGATTCACCCTAACGTTCGAAGCTTTATCATACAAGGAGAACCGGGTCACAAGAGAGCAGGATGGATTGCAAAAATCCAGAAGTTCGACATCGAAGTGGGGCCCCCCAAGCTTATCAGGGGCCGAGCCTTGTGTCAGGAATTGGCCTGAAGCGCTGTAGCCGACATCTCCGACTGTAAGTGGGAGGACACAGCGACACGCATCTACCTAGCCAACTCCTTATCGAAGAGGAGTGATTGGACAGATGAACTGGTGAGATATTTCTGCACCGGAAGATGTCCAGATCACCTGAACGCCTCACAACGAAGGAGATTTCGGCTAGGTGCACTTAAGTACACTCTTCGCCCCGAGGGGCTTTACTTCAAAAACATCGACGGCATCCTGTTGCGGTGCGTCAGAAAATCAGACCAGCCCAGGGTCCTCGGAGATTTTCATTCCGGGATGCCTGGAGGTCATCATTCTACAAGGCCTACGGCCTTAAAAATAATTAGAGCTGGGTACTATTGGCCCACTCTATTTACAGACGCTCATGCGGTCTGTTCCAAGTGTGATCAATGCCAGAGGTTTGCTGTCAAAAACAGAAAAGCACCCCTGCCCCTTCAACCGATTCAAGCCGAGACTCCGTTCCAGCAATGGGGTCTAGACTTCATTGGGTTGATTTCGCCTAGTTCCTATGTCGGACACAAGTTTATTCTTACAGCCACCGATTACTTCACACGGTGGGCAGAGGCAATCCCGACCAAGAACGCAGACCAAGAAACGGTCATCAGGTTCATTGAGAGCCTGATTACCCGCTTCGGGGTTCCAGAGTCAATTGTGACAGACAACGGTCCGGGATTCGCAGGCGCTGTACTCACGGAGTACACTGGCAAACTTGGCATCTATCACAAGATGTCTTCTAATTACTACCCGCAGGGGAATGGCCTTGCCGAGTCTACTAACAAGAACCTCCTGAAAATCATCCGGAGGACCATTGACAGAAACAAGCGGACTTGGCATTTACTCCTCGAACCGAGCGCCGTGGGCGGACGGAGTTTCATTCAAGAAATCTATCGAACGTCCCCCTATGCGCTCGTCTATGGCAAAGAGGCTGTCATGCCATCCCACATTGAAATCCCCGCCCTATGGATGTTGGACGAAGACAGGAGCAGTGGAGACCCGATGGACGACAGACTGTGCCAACTCCTGCAGTTGGAAGAAGACAGAGAAAAAGCATACCAAGCCTTCACTGATCATATTGCAGCCACTCAAGGCTGGTTTGCAAAAGGCACCACTGCCCGAGTTTTTAAAATCGGGGACCTGGTGCTGAAGTGGGACTCATATAAGGCAAGCCCGGCAATCACGGGAAGTTTGATGCTCTCTAGGAGGACCCTTATCAGATTGCCCGGATGAACCAGTTCAATGCCTACGTACTTCGGGATATGGAGGGTCAGCTCCTACCTATCCCTGTTAACGGGTTCCACTTAAAAATTTACCGCTGCTAAAGGTGCCCGAGTGGCCCTTCTTTGTAAAAATTTCCCTTATGCATTTTTGTTTTCTAGCATGTACAGTTTCCAGCTTTTAATTTTTTATTTTTTGAGCCAAACTGCGACATGGGAGAGAATACAGACTTCGCAGCGAAGTCTGTTGTCGCCCCTCAGAAGGAGCGAAGTTCATGAAGGGGCTGCTTGAGTGAAGAAGAAAAAACGAAAAAAAAAACGTCTAAGTGTTGGCCGCTGCCCGACTTCGCAGCGAGGTCGGGCTGCGCGCCAGCAAAAAAGAGAAGTTTGAAGGGAGACAGAAAAAAAAAAAAAACTGCCAAGGCACAAGTGATCGGACTGCGCTCAGTTTTGAGCGAAGTCCGACTTCAGCCGGCTTGCGCGCGAAGTACGAACTGCGCGCAGCTCGCGCGCGAAGTGCAAACTTCGCGCGAAGTTCGAACTTCGCCCAAACTTCGGGCGAAGTCCGAACGCGCTCTATTGTTTAAGCGCAGCTCGTGCACCCGGTCCAAAGAGGCAGTAAAGTTCTAAGTGTTCGCCTCTCTTCCGAGGTTTGCAAAGGGCCGAACTGCGCTCAATCCTTGGGTGCAGTAAAGAAAAGAAAAGAGAAACACTCAACGCAAGTCGCAGTTCGGACTGCACCCGATTTTTGGGCGAAGTCCGACTGCGCTGGCGAAGTCGGATCGCGTCCAACTTTGGGCAAAGTCCGATTGCGCCTTGTTTTCTGGGCCAGCTTGGACAGTTGTTTAAAAAAATGAATAAAATATTCTAAAAGCTCCAAGCTGGGCCCAAGGCGCATTGCGACCGTTTTGAGATGGGTTTCCGCGCCAAGGGGTTTTTTCTTGAGCAGTGTGCCCAGATTGCGGCAGTGACGTCAGCCATGGCGCAGCGTTCAAAATAAATTTAATGATTGCACAGTCCTCAATGAAAAGTGCAATCGAAAAAGCATGGCACGGCAGCCGGGATACCTTTTTCAAAACATTCTCCTGCGCGGCCACCCAAGAAACATAACTCCTTCACTTGCCAGCCGACCTACCCCCTCCTGCGAGACATTAACGACGCTGTGATTATCTAGAAAAGGGGGTCAGATGCATCCAGACATGCCAAACTGCGCAGATTATTCCTATGACTGCGAAATCTGCTACAGACGCCCTGAATTCGTAATTATTGTTGTTTCGGAGAGATGGACAAAGGAAAGATGCCAATGCCAGCGCAATCCAGCGAAGGGTGCGAACCCGAGGATTTACCGCGGCCAGGTGTTTTCAAAAGTGAAACACCGTCGGAGCGAAAATTAAAGTCCCGGCCAAAGAAAGTACAGCATAGGCAAGCCCCACCACCTCCGGTAAATTACCTGGCGGGATACAAGGACGGCTCGTTTTCTATGAGCCTGACTAAGCTGCGGACAAATGTGGAGAGTTGGGCTGACAAGGTTTCGCCCTCTCACCATTTCGGAGCGGCATACAAGTCAAACCTTTTCCGGTTCTTGTGCCCTCCCGTCCATCAATGCCCGGAGCTGGTAGACCTGATTGTCAGACATTACAGACCAGCTACCCAACAAATTTGCAGCTCCAGTGGTAAACCCTTGTTCGCGCTGCGCAGGGAGACTGTTCAGCCAGCTTTTGCCCCAGGGCTGGAGTATGACTCCAGCACAATCGTCAGAAAGATAAATCTGGGCGAGCAAGCGGGACGCTTCACGCATACAAAACGGATGAGGGATTTTCTCAATTCAGAGCTGAACGCCCCGCTTGCAGCTGGACAGTGGCCAACCGGCGCCATGCCCTTAACGAGGTTTCAGAGCAAATATTTATACACCATTCTGGCATCGATCCTCGGCTGCGACTCTGATGAGCTGGTACAGCCGTACCAGCTAGCACTGGCAGAATGTCTCCTGTGTGGAGAATCCTACAAACCAGCAGCGCAGAGAAGTGGAAAGCGCCCCATCTTTTTCGACTGGGCGGATTGGCTTGCATACGCCATCCACTCCAGCCTGGTCAAGCTCCAGAAGAAGCAGTCCACCGAATTTCGGTTCAGTTCTGTCCTAGCTTGGCTATGTTTGTATCATTTGCACTCCCGGATGCCGATCCCGAACCTGAAGAAGGTTAACGAGAAGGGAGAGCCACAGCCCGTCTACGATTGGACGGAGGACCTATACCGGAAAGGGTCGTACTACAAGTTTAACTTCAATTTTCTCGGGGATTGGTCATGTCAGTCTTCAGCGATGGCGAGATCCCTCGCCCCCCGCGGGAAATGACGAACTCTTTGCTGAGTCAGAAGCTCGGGGACGTTTTTAGACTGACGCAAGGAATTGTGGTCAGAATCTACGAATTCAAGGGCAAACCTCACCTGCTGCCCTACTGGTGCACGAATCATCAGTTTGGGATGGAGGTTGCCCATCAGATGGATTATGTTGAGGAGGAGTTCGGCCTGGGAAAGAAAAGAGGCCAGATTTTTCAATATCCTCTTTCCTGGGCGAACGTTGAGATTTCCGAGGTAGGACAGCATGTCTATCTCGAGCGGGAGTTTTTGACATTGGTCTGATTCTGCTGCCGCAGCGCTGGAAATACGACCCATACGGGATAAGAGGAAAGTTCACGCATCTCTGCCCCCGGGCGGATATAATCGAAGACAGATGCGATGTGGTCCATGTTGACCTTGACTGGGAAATTGACTTGATGGAAGCTTCGCCTCCGTGGCAGGATTTTTACTGCGAGGAGGTAGCATATGACCCCAAGCGAAACCCGGACCACAAGTTCTCTTCTCCAGGGTTTAAAAAATTCATCTCCAAGATAGCAGGCCTTAACTGGCCAAAAGAAAATATTATTGAATGCTGGAAGATGAGGTGCCGCACGCAGCACGACAAATCCACCAGGAGAAATCTGGCCGTTGATGACGACTTTTCAGTTCTATATGACCAGCACCATGACAGCTGGCGGCCATTCGCATATCAAGATTACGTTCCCCGAGGTCCCTTTGAGGGTTATAAAGGAGGGCCTTCCTCCCAACAGTTGTACACTTCGGCAACTGCCAGCGCGGGCCCAGCAGACATCCAAGTGGACCCAATGCAGCCCGTGGCTTCCAAGGCGGTGCCTGAAAAGGCGCAGAAACCAGTCAAGTCAACGCCTGAGGTGACCCTTCAGGCACAAAATGCGCCAACGCCGCCAGAGAGCAGACCGGTTGCGGCAGACCTTCTGCAAGTCAAACCCCGGTACAAGTTCACCGTGGGAACATCAGCGCCTGCTGCACCTGCTTCATCTCCTTCCCCCGATCCGGCCATTGTTCCAGAAGAGAAGAAGAGGAAGAGAGTTGAAAAGATCAGGCGACCTAGCCTGACGGTGCAGCAGCCAGTCGCAGAGCCGCAGCCGCGTTCAGCCACTCCAGAGCGTGTTTCTCTGGGCAGTCCCGAGCCAGCCACCGGAACCAGAATCGCAGACATCCATCCAGCATCGACTCAGGCGGAGCTCGCAGGTACGTTTGTTGCCCCACTCTCTCTGGTCTCATCTAGCCCTACTCCTACTCCATCTCCCGCTCAATCCGAGCAAGCCGTAGCCGCATCTTCCTCCCCGTCCCCACATCCTTCTAGCGGCCCCCATTCTTTCGACCAGTTTGCTCAAAACCCCAACGTTTCCCTATCTCTGAGTCAAACCCCAAACCCTTCGCCTGAGGTTAGTGCTGAAGCCGTGCATTCACCGTTACATCCACCGCCTCAGCCGCTTGGAACCCTTTCAGCATCAGCCGCTCCCATTTCCACTGCCCAGTCGCCCTCAGAAGCGGCCGATCCTTCCAAAGTCCGTCCGGTTCCTCCTGATCCCATTCCCGCAGGAGAGACGCCTCAACAGAACCCTAGGCTGGGGGAACCAGACTTCATGGACGACCTCCAGAATACGGACGATTTGCCTCTGGCAACAAGAGCTGTAGAATACCTTATCTCTTTCCTCCAAAACCTGAAGCGGAGGAGACCTGAAGAGATAGCAGCCCCGGTAAAGCGCACCAAGTTTAACTTCGAGTGGAGAGTGCTTACAACAGAGAAGATAATCCCGAAAGTGAAGAAGCCTCTCCGGGAAATGACTAGGGCGGACTACGAGCTCCAGACAAAGAAGAAGAGCTTTGACGATATCGACAAGCGATACAAGATTCAGGGAATCATTCGTAAAGCGGATAATCTCCTTGTCAAGAGTCTGGAGGAACAGGAAGAGCTTTTCGGGTTGCAGGATAAGACAAGACAGCTTGAAGAGGACCTGTCCAGGTCCACTGAGCAGCTGGAAGCGGCGCAACGAGAAATAGATGAACTAAAAGCCCAGCTGGCCGCTTCTCAGCAACAAGCCGCAACGGAAAAGCAGGCAGCCTTGGAGCAGATTTCTCAGCTCCAGGAGTCTTTGAAACAGGCGCAGTCGCAATTTGCAGAGAGAGCATCTCAAGCGACGGTCTTTTCGAAGAGCAAAGTTAAGGGGATGCGGGCTGATCTGTCGTGGGGATGCAAGCCCCACACCTATAAGGCTATGTCAGTTCTGGATTTCGCATCCAGAATTCAAGAAGTTTCTGCCTAGGGAAAGCCTGTGGTAGAGGAGGCCGAACGCCAAGCGAAGCAATGGCTGGACCTGGCAATAAATCTTCAGGAGCGCGAGCGCGATGGCCTCCAATTCTCCCCCATGTCCTCATTCGCTGCAGAATGGGCAGATGCAAGGGTAACCTTGCATAAATATTTTTAAAAAGTAGAAGAGGTGAGGGTTGCCAGACGAATGCTGGACGCATTTGAACATGAAAGAGACATTTGTATGGCTCCCTTTCACGCTCTTTCTGAACTAGGATGCCCGGGCTTTGTTGAGAATGGTGAGTTTCTCACCCATGAGCAAGTGAAAAAGAATTGGCCGTCCTTTGAGGCAGATACAGCTGAGATTGATAGCTGGATCGAGCCAATTCAAGAAAGTCAGGTCACCCAGATGGTGTCCAAATGTTGCAAGATCAGCTCCTACTTCCAGGAGCTAGGAAAAAGATACCTCACCATCGACCTGCACGCGGTCGCTGCTTTCCACGCAGCATTAGAAGAAGTTGTTGACCGCCGGCCATTCGAAGCAGAAGCCTGGGGCCAAGCCCAGGCCGCATACAACCGCATCTAAGAGGCAGAAGCAAAAGCTGGAGAGCCTTCGGAAGATGGTTCTGAGGAGGCAACTGACGAAGCTGAATCTGAAGAATAGTTGCCGCGAGGAGAACAGCTAGAGCAGCAAAAGGCAGGGGAAGCAAGTTCCTTTGCACCCAATGGATGAAGGCATGGATTCTTTGCGCCGAGGCAAGCTCGACACCCCGCGAGCCGCCAGAAATGTTGCCACATTTTGCACGGGGTGCAATGTTTTCAATTTTGTAACAGTGCTGCTCTTCCTTTTCCCTCTTCCTCTATTTTCCTTTCTTCTTCTCTCCCTTTCTCTCTCTTTCCTACATTCTCTTTCTCCCCCCCTTTTTTGGAGCCCCTCAGTTGGATCTCAAGTTTGACAGCAATTGCCCTGGAAAATTTGGTGCGAAGTCCGCACTTCGCCCAGTTTTGGTGCGAAGTCCGATTTCGCCCCTCTTCCTGGGCGCACCTTGTAACAGGCTGGCAGGCTGGCAGAAATAATGAGTGCTGGGGCGAAGTCTGTACGGCGGCAGGAATCAGCTCTCACCTGTGCGCAGTCCGACTTCGCAGCGAAGTCGGAGTGCGCCCTTGACAGGTGCGCAGTAGGGAAACAAACTCGGAAATGCACCCAAGGCATGAAGGCCTTCCCGACTGCGCTGTTTTCTGCCCGCACAACCCGATGGCGCTCTGATCCCAGGCGAAGTTGGATAAACTGCCTTTCAAGGCAGACACGTGTCAAACAAGCATCATCCATCATCTGACAAGTGTCCAGCTTCGGGATTTGAGCCAAGACGTGCCGAGCAAAAGGACGAGCATGGGCTGCACTACCTATGCTAGTGGCCTCATTTAAAGTTGATTGGAGGTTCTACCCGCTCCAGCTACCCGCATTCCTGCCGATAAGAAGTTTTGCCCAACACACCGCCACCTAGCTGTCCAGCTTCCAGGAAGACCATGCTGCGGGTACAGTCCAGTCCGACAAAGGTCAGCATTTGCAGCTCTTTCGCCGCTTTTGTCAGCTAATGTTTGACTGGGACTTTGTGCCCATTAATGTAACGGGAGGAACTCGGGCTATAAAAACCCACCATGTTTTCATTGTAAAGGGGGGAAGGGGAATGTCTGTTAGGGAACCATTGTAACCGTGCTTCTGCTTATAAATATAAATTGTATGCCTGGTTCTCGTTCTACTGCTTTTATTCTTTATGCTTTACGTTTCCCTGTTTCACTGTTCGTTGATTCGTTTCAGCATTTGGTGGTCAGATATACCTAAAGCATTGTTTGTGTCATGGCTTGTTGATTTATTTCGGCATTTGGTGGCCAAGCACTTTTGAGCTTCATAGATTAAAGGATACGTAGAATAGATGTGGTAGCAGTTCCATCAGTTGTGTGTTACGTTGCTGTCCGTAGTGGTGATTGATGCGTTGCCGTGCTGTTAGTTCTCCTTGTAGGGAGAATGTTTGCTAGGGGACCATTGTAGCTGTGCATATAAATTCTCTGCATAACACATATACCTGGCTCTGACATCTCTTGGTTACTTTTTGTTTATGTTATTGTCCGTAGTGGTGATTGATGCATTGTCGTGCTGTTAGTTCTCCTTGTAGGGAAAATGTTTGCTAGGGGACCATTGTAGCTGTGCGTACACTGCTTAATACAGAAAGTATACTTAGATTTTGCAGTTCCTGGTCATGCTTTGTATTTATGATGCAGTAAGTAATGGTGATTAATGTGTTGCCGTACTGTTAGTTCCCCCCACCAAACTCCAATCACATTTGTAAATTCTTTCCGTTCCTTTATCTCTTTCCTGCACTCTTAGCTTAAACCATAAAACCCCCCAAGGAGCCGGCCTTCTCCGGAGATTGGCACGGAAGGCATCTCTTCCTTCCGGCCTTTCATGCTGGTGGGCGAATCTGGGCGCATTAACCCAAAATCCTTTCATCATGGCAAATTCGTAACCAACAAGTCCTATCCAATCCAAGTATTCAACCAATTAACCATCGTTGAGTAAGTTAAGTTTACTCGTTTATTATAGAGATTGAAGCCTTATCATCAAATAGTTGCTAATGAGAGGAGTTAATAATCACAAAAACCCTCTCTTAAATAATTGATGATAAGCTTAATTCTTGGTATTATATTGGCTCCTTTGCAAGGATTATAAGGTACATTTGTTTCAAATTTGTAACTCTAGTTTAGATAAATTGAGAATGCATGATTTAAAACAAGCTCTCTCAAAAGGTTGACATCTAAGGAGATCCAAATTCAAAAAACTATGTAAGGCAAAGCAAAAAGTTTTCTTCTTCCCCTAGGTAGTCTTATACACCAATTAGGCATTTTGGCTAGGTTGTGACCTATTAAATCTTGCTTGCCTTCACCTTTGTAAAGGAATAGTCCTCTTTCTCTTGATATCAATTGTAGAAATGTAGCATTCACTCAATTTCTCATCTTGTAGACATTAATGAACTACATTGCTTCTTACTTGACTACACCCATAAAGCAACTCCTACAATAAATTGTTGCAAACGGAATGCTATCAAAGTATCTATTTTTCAACTATAAATACAAATGAACATTACACAAAAAATAAATCACAAAATGTTTTATGGAAGCGACAAACTATAGGAATCAAATATTGGACTTATAAAACATAAATAGATTATTTTTTGGGAATCGATGTTTGTCAAAAAGCCATATCAATTTGGAAAGATAATCGTACAAGAATTCAACATAAATGGCAAACTCTGTACTTATTTTACAGTAAAATAAGGCAGCTGCATCTTATTGGCCTTTTCCAGTAGAGAAAATGCATATCTATGGCTAGGCGGTGGAGACAATAGATTTCATTAAAAACCTTTTAACAAGGAGATCCAACCCATCAAGTAAGAAAAACATCAATTAAGAATACCAAGTATGCAAGTTTCATTAACCTTGAAGCAGATTTACTTGGAGTCAAATTACTTATTTGATTTGTCACACCTCTTACATATCCATTAAAGAGAACTAAATTAGAATCCAGTTGATATCTATAGACCATAATTGGAAGCAGAATCATACTCAAGACCGCATTCCATCAAAGTTCTGTCTGGAAGATAAGATTCTGCTTTCTTGGTGCCCATATTAAGTTCATTATTCACATTGAATTTGAATTCACTACTTTCATGACCCACTGATACTCCACCAACAATCTATTATTACTCCTAATATCCTCATGAAATAGAATGAATAGATTTAACTTACTGCTTTGGAAGCAAAATTCATTAGCAATTAGGCCATAGTTTGTCTTGAGCACATATGAGTTTTTCTTTTTAGTTAAAGGGAGACACAAAAAGATGGTACCCCAAAATCCTTCTTGACGAGTAAATAACATATGTTAGACTAGCACTTTTGTGGGTGGGCATTTGCATACCCACCCTGCTTACACAAAAACCTGAAGAGATCCATGCATTGACCACCTAGATATTTGATTATGACTATATCAGATCAGTTGAGTTCATGCTAAGACATCCTACAATGTCAATTCTGCTAAGACATTCTACAATGGATAAATCACATCAAGTAGTTGGACTGGCTCCACAGATATTCAGTTCAATTTTCAAAATCCAGTTACGGGAGCAGGAACAGGCACTCAAGTAAATAATAAGAATGTGTTTTGTTTATTGAAATAGACAATGTCCATATTAGGTGTAAAATATACACATAGAGATCGAAGGCTGAACCAGTTCCCAAAAAGGAAATCCTACATTAGATAAATCAGCTCAACTAGCTGGATTAGCTCTGCTGACATTCAGTCTAATTTTCAAAATCAAGTTACAGTGGCAGGGTAGTATGGGTGGGTATTATTCACTAAAATAGGCCATATGCATATCAGGTATAAAACAGACAGAGAGGAACTGAGGGCCGAATGGGTGCTCGGAAAGGAAATCCTACAATAGATAAATTTCCTCCGCTAGCTTAATTGGCCCCGCAGACATTTAGTGACATTTCGTCTAATTTCCAAAGTCAAGTTACCAGGACATGGGCAGGCACTTAATAAAAAAGGAAGATTGGGTGTTATTCATTGGCACTAAAAAAAAATAGGGAGGGTGGGTGTTATTTATTGGCACTAAACAAAAATAGCGAGGGTGGGTGTTATTCATTGAAATAGGCCCTATGCATATTGACTATAAAATATACACAGAAGGACTGAGGGATGAACCCGTACCCAAAAAGGAAATCCTACAATAGATAAATCACCTCAGCTAGCTGAATTGGCTCCACAGACATTCAATCTAATTTTCAAAATCAAGTTACACCGGCTGAGGCAAGCACCTAACAGGAAAGCAAGAGTGGGTATTATTAGTTGAAATAGGGCCCCCGCATATGGAGTGTATAACACACATGCTCACACACAGACTGAGGGATGAATAAGTACCCAAAAACTTAATCACCAAAAACTTTCAGGTCATTTTTACAATCTTATCTAATGCTCTGAAACAAGACCTCGGGAAATCTGACGCCAAGTGCCAGAATCATCCTCTTATATAACTTGTTTAGGTCCTATTAAAGCTTTTAAATTCCCACAATGATTTTTTTGTCAAAAAAAAATTAATTTTAAAGCAGAGAAAGAGAACAGACAATCCATACCTAGATGGTTTTTTTGAAAGAGAAAAAAAAATGTTTTAATAATAAAATCCATCAACGAGTGAATGCTTAAGATTGCTTAAATCCTATCATATCCTGGCTCGCCAGGGGATAACATGCTCTGAAATAAGGCCTCAAGCAATTTGACATCCAATGTCAACAACATCCTCTTATTCAACTTGTTTAGATCCTATTAAAACTTTTAAATCCCTGCAGTGAATTTTTTGTTGAAAAAAATTAATTTTGAAGCAGAAAAAGAAAACAAACCCCCACATGTACACGATTTGACCCAAAATAAATAAATAATTTGAGCTGACTACAAGACCCATCAACAGGGTGAACACTTAAGATTGCTTACATCCTATCATACCCTGCCTCAACAGGGGATAACACCAACCAAACCACCCAGAAGCCTTAAACAAAATGTTGGTAATGCTAATTAAGATCAGAAAAGCACATTGTGTTTGAGACAAAGGAGGGGACTTTGAGTATCACATTTCAGATTAAGGTTTCAATGCATGGTTAAATCAAACATATAATCAAGTTAAATATTTGAACTTTTTGAGGAGATGAGAAAATTAAGGTTCAAAATAATTTACAGAAAATTATTGTAATTGTCAGATGTAATAACTGTTTCAATCCTTATAAAAATAATAATAAGAAAAAAAACGAGCATACCCACCTGGAGATGATGAAGATGGTGGTGGTAGCAGATGATGATCCTTTTCTTCTTTCTCTTCCTCCTCATGTTGATGGTGTTCACCCGTATCTGATGATGAGTAGGAGGGTATTAAGCTGTCATCCTCTGCAGACACATCTATTAAGCAAAGCTTCTCCATTTCCAGTTGCTCTTGCTCGCCCATGCCCATATCATCCCTCATGTTCACGTTGCCTACCCAAATAACATCATTTATTATTTGCCTGAAAATTGGATGTCTGAAAATTGAGTTCGTCTAGCGATGAAATGAAATACAATAGAGAGAGAGAAAATCATACCAACGGTCTTAACGGGAGGGAAAAGGAAGAAGAATCCAAGGGGCCTAACGTAGTAATAATTATTATTATTATTATTATTCAAAAAGGAGGACCAGGAAAAAGGAGGGAGCGGGAAGAGAATAAAACCCAAAAGCTATATTTGGGTGAAAATTAAAAAAACGAAAATTAAGGCACCTTTTATGGAAAGGGACCTGTCCTGTTTGACCATTATGTTTGAAATGTTGTGAATATTTGGAAGATTATGTGGACAAGAGAGTTAAACTAAAAGAAAAATAGTTTGAAATATATGATATATATGGTTTGGAGCGGAAGAGGAGTAAAATCCAAAAACTATGTTTCAGTGTAAATTTAAAAATACCACTATCTTTGGAATGTTGTGAATACTTGAAAGATTTTAAGGACAGGGAAGCCAAGATAGCTAAAGTATTTAATATTTATATATTGAAGGATGATGTTTACAATTATATGGTTTTAATTATATTTTGGTTATCAAGTTAATTTTATTAGTATGATTTAAGTTTTGAATCTTTTATTTAAATTTCAAAAAATTTACCGTTAAGCTTATAATTATTTTATTTCTAAGATCATAAGAAACATTTTTAAGTATTACACACAAAAATAATAATTTTATTTGTTATTTTAATTTTTTATTATATCATGATTTTAGTAATTCAATAAATTATATAGTTTTTTTTAAGAATAGGTCGATTGGTTGCAAATGAGTGTATGTGAGTAGACGATCTTGATTTGATTCCAATGAAGGTTATTGGGCCACCTCATAGCATATGGTTGGACTATTGGTTGTGATTGAGTGTTTGTCAATGGACAATGTTGATTCCTTTGGCGATCTTTGGGCCACTTCATAACATAATATTTACCAAGAGTGGGGAGGGTTTTCTCTAACAACATTTTAGACAATAGATGATAAAAGATTGTTAGCAATTCCCCTCCAACATCAATAGGCCTAATGATGAAGATTTTTAAATTTTAAATAAGAGGTTCAACATTCAACATTATCCTATAGGGTAGGGTGGTAGGTGGATAATGGGTAGGGTGGTAGGTCATTCTTCAATGTGCCTTGACAAAAATTTAATTTTTTTTATTGAGGTTAGTGTGAGAAACCCCTACGACAAACACTCAGGTTTGGGTATCCCCATCCCAACCATGGCTTCTGATAAGGGTGAAAGTTGAGCTCCTCAATAAAGACCAAACACGTAGCCATACACACCCATCCCCTCACACTCGCCTAAATTATGGTTTGAACTTTAAACCTCTCAAAAAAGAGCCAAAGCCCGAACCGCGTTGTCCTCAAAGCAACAAAAAATTAATTTTATGGTAATGATTGCCCATATCAAAAAGCATCATCTTATATGGCCTACCATCTCATAACGAAGTGTTTGTATTGAAAAACATCATCCCATATGGCCTACGACAGACAAAAATGAGCCCTCCAACCTGAGTGGGCCTATTGGCGAAGACTTTAGAACTCCAAATAAGAGTTCCAAGATTCGAATCATGCATAGGTAGGGTTATACAACATGCTTTTATGTGCTTCAACAAAAATCCAATTTATTAATGATAATGTGTATATCTAAAAATTCATCTCATATAACTTATCATCTCGTGATGATTCATTTTGATTGAAAACATCGTCCTATATGACCTATGATCTTGGTAAAATCCACCTTTCAATTATAGACTTTTGTTGATGTTTAGAACCATATTCCAATTTAACTTTCATATTTAAAATACAAATCATGTAATAATATTTATATTCATCTTATGCAGCCTATAGCTTAGTGGTAGAGCATCCTTTCAATTTAAACCATTAGTCTTAAGGATGTTAAAAATCGTCTTCCAATTTAACTTTTATATTTAAAAAATAAAAAATAAATGATATAATAATACTTATATTCATCAAATGCACACCTACAATTCAGTGGTAGATTATTTTACTATAAATTAAGAGGATATTTGAACCCAATTGATCCCTCTTCAATCAATGTTATAATAAATTAGTTTAATTAGTTAAATTCTTCAACTTTCAAACAACATACTAAGATTCAAATTTTACCATGCATAATTGTTAAGCTTGTTGTAATACCGCCATGTGGTCACGATGATGTACTTTTAAATTTGTTATAATACCGCCATGTGGTCATGATAATATACTGTTAGTGAGGTGCATTTCAACTTCATATAACCAATTTTTTTTTTTAAATTATATTTTTCACGATGAAATTTATAACATTTAAAACCTTTTTAAATTATTTGACCCTTCTTTAAAAGATGGTATCAAAATTAACCTTCATAGAAAATTCAATTTCTATTTTTATCCTTATACCTTTTTATTTATAATTGATTATAGCTACCTCTTAAGTTGTAACCTATAATCACGTGGATGTTAAAAAAAAAAAATGAATTAGGTAGTGTGAGAAACCCCTACTACCAACACTCAAGGCTGGTTGGGCATCCTTATCCCAACCATGACCTCTAACAAGGGTGAGAGCTTAGTGTGAGAAACCACTACTACCAATGCTCAAGGTTGGTTGGGCATCCCCATCCCAATCATGACCTATGACAAGGGTGAGAGCTAAGCTTATCAATAGGAGCCAAACATAGCCATACACATACACCTCCTCACACACTCGCCTACGTTGTGGTTTGAACCTTAGACCTTTCAAAGAAGAGCCAAAGCTCGGGTCATTGGATGTTTAAAAATTACCTTTCAAATTTTTATATTTTTATATTTAAAAATTAAATTATATAATAATTATTTTTAAAATGATAACTTTACAACTTAAACCTTTTTAAAACCATTTTGTCTTCCAAACAAAGGTAATATAAAAATGAACATTCATAAAAAAAAATTAAGTTGTCCTGTGAGGGATACCACAGTAATATCTCTTTAACGTTTTCATTTAGAGACCCAAGATCAAACTTCGATATGAGAAAACCAGAACCTTTCATAAAAAAATTTGATTTAAACTCAAAATTTAATCCAATGAGGGATATCATAGTGGTATGTTATTGGATTTTCATCTAAATCTTTAGGTTTTCAGTGAGACCCAAGTTCAAACCCCTTGTAAAAACCTGATTTATTGTCCATAAAGGGATAGGTCGGTTGGCAGCAATCAAGTGCTTGTCGATCCCAATTTGATTCCTTGGAGGGTCAAATCTTCATATTTGCCTAAGGGACTATGTATTATAGAGGTTCTTCTATATATATATATATGTTGTGTTTTACTTAACAAGATTCAAACCTTTGTAAAACCTTAAAAGTTGATTTTTTTATACATAGAGAAATTGGTAACTACCTTTCCTTTTAACAACTGGTCATAGGGTCAAGTTGCATTGCCTATGATCGTAGCATAAAATCATGGTGCTACCATTATAACCCCTATCTCGCCTTAGTAAACACGGCCTGAAGTGAGGGAGATCCACGGTGGCTCGGGGTTGAACAACTATCATCAAATTGGCACACACTCAACAAACTTAGGTCAAACTACTACCTTTACCCAGATTGAGCATGCCCCGAGGTTTGAACCTAGGTCTCCTCTTGGTAAGTGTCCAACGTCTTACCAATTCACCTAGCCCTCACGGACTAAAAGTTAAAAATTTTAACCAAAATTAAACTAATACCATTTGATTACCCTTCAACCATAATAAAAGATAATTTAAGTTGTTCCAGGGGAACAGTGCAATGGTTTGAGCTTTGGCTCTTCTTTGGGAGGTCTAAGGTTCAAACTGTAGCCTGGGCGAGTGTGTGAGGGGGTGTATGTGGTGGTTGTGTGTTAAATTTCCTATTAATAAGCATAGCTCTTGGCTTTACAAGGGGGCATGGTTGGGAGGAGACTGCTCAACCCTGTGTGTTTGTCGTGGGGGTTTCTCACACTAACCAAATCCAAAAAAAAAAAACTTAAGTCTTCCTTCTATATATATAAACAATAAAATTTAATAATAATATATTAAATTTAAAAAAAAAAATTATAACCAATAAAAAGAGTAACAAATATTGATCATGAGGAAATGTCAGATAATATTAAGTGTAACTATCTAAGCAAATCCCACCTCCAGAAGGTTGGATTAAAATTAATATTGATGGAGTTACAAAAGACAATGCAAGTAGAACTAGAATTGTAGTGGTTTGCAAGAATCATGTTGGGATAGTGCTATATTGGAAACTACAAAGCCTGGGAAGGACCACGAACAATGAAGCAGAAGCCTTAGATATCAAATATGCTTCTATTTGGGTGGTAAGACAAGGTTACAGTAGGATAATCCTAAAATCAAATTCTCAAATATTGGTGGGAGCTCTAGATTGCATGAGCAACTTTGCTTTGAAGACATGGAGGTTGAGGATTCTTGTCACCCAAATTAAGGAATTGTGGAAGGAATTAGATGATGTGATTCCAGTCTATGTGAGTAGAGATCTGAATAAAGTGGTACGATGGGTACTGAGAAGGAGATAGGGGTTTAGTGGCACATTGACATGGCTATTTAGGATGAGAGGATTAGGTAGGTTGGTGACCAAATCCAATGTTTAATGGTTTAGGAGGTTTGGCTTCGATGCATATCTTATTTTACTATTGTAAATAGGTGTTCTTGTCGGCTAAGGCTGGGAGGAATCTCATCCCAACTTATAAATGATCTTCTTTTACAAGTGTTCTTGTTGGCTAAGGCTGGGAGAAATCTCATACCAACTTGTAAATGATCTTGTTTTAATATAAAATTTTCAAATTCTTTTTCAAAAAAATTATCTAAGAAAATCAATTACTAAAAATAGTGGTTGTAACCAACTCCCCTATGTAATAAAAAAAACTATCTAAGCAAATAAAAAATAAAATAAAATTTAAAAATAATATATTAAATTTAAGAAAAAGTTTTATAACCTATATTTTTTTATTGATTGAGGTTAGTGTGAATCAATATTTTTACAATCTATATTTAAAAGTAGTAAAAAGGAACTCACACAAAATGTTAATCAATAAATAAATAAATAAGGGAATTGTAACATCATTGGTGTTGTTTATAAACCCTAGTTTGTTGGGTTATATTAAGCCAATGGGACCCTCGACTCTCGGAGGTATTGAACTGGGGCAACCAACTGGTAAAACACTTGACCCCTACCATCCAACCTATCCTTGGTTGGGTACATTGTGGTTTAAACCTTGGACCTCCCCAAAGAGAGGCCAAAGCCCTAACCGCTGCCTTGTCCTTGTGAGACAAATGTTAATCAATATTAAATGCAATTAGAAGGTATGGTATCAAATTTTTTTTTAAATCGATATTTTTTTATCTTTTTTTATTAGGTTAGTGTGAAAAACCCCTACGACTGGCATCCCCATCCCAACCATGACCTCTCATAAGGGTGAGAGTTGAGTTTATCAATAGGGACCGAACACAGCCAACACACACCCTCCTCGTCACACACTCGCCCACACCACGGTTTTGAACCTCCTAAAGAAGATCCAAATCCTGAACTTTTGCATTGTCCCCTTGGATAAAAGAATCATATTTTTTATTACTTGTATAAATATTATGCAAGTATTCTCTCCTAGTTTATTATTAGGTTTACATGAAGAATGAATTTTAATATATTAGAGTTTATTTTGAATTGCATTTTCCATGCTATATTTTTAATTCAATTTATAAATAAGTAGGGTAAAATTTAGGTTTTTGAAAGGATTCGAACTCAATTATATTTATAGACTGGTTTATTCAGTCTTACCAACCAAAATACCTCATCTTTAAAGGTTACAAGATATTTGAAATATTATACTACCTTGTTTCAAAATTCTACAAATATACATTCATTTCGAGTATATTTACATTTTTTAAATGCCTCTCCAACATTTATTCAAATCTTCAATAGTGACCTAAAAATCATGTCACCTATACATCATAGCTAGCTATCTCCAATAGATTAAGTTCTAAGTTCTTACATCAATTTTCTGCTACAAACTACCATTCAAAAGAAAATCTCCTCACAACAACTCAAATGGGGTGTCGTAATTTAATACTTCCTAAAGAAACTATCATTAATTTTAATGCTCTATGAGCTTCCAAAGGGTTTTTAAATTTCTCTTCAGTCTCGTCTACATATTTTTGCAAATAAAGTGTTATTAGGCCCCTCATTTTAGCTCCTAATCTAAAAGAAAAATTCCATAGCAAAGATTCTCCTCACCTGCTTGCTCATGCCCACTCCTACCCAACCTTGGAAAATCCATAACACTAGTAGCAATGGCCAAAAATATGCATCTCTCTACCTTTCTCTTGTTAATTATTTAAAGAAAAAAAGTAACAACTAAAAATTTACAACTCTCTATCCTTGTCTTCTAGGCCTCTCATTTTAGCTCTTGATACTGAATAAAAAATTCCACAACAAATATTATCCTCGCTTGCATGCTCACACTCACTCCAACTTAGCCTTGGAAATCCATAACACTAGCAACAACAGTTAGAAATTTTCAACTCTTTGCCTTCCTATTATTACCCTTTTCTTTGCTCTAAAACCCCTTTGGAAAATCCATAGCACCGATAACAACGGCCAAAAATATGCAACTTTACCCTTTTATTGTTGTCTTTCTCTTTGCTTTGAACCCCCTTGAAAAATCCATAGTAGCATCAAAAATGGCTTGAAATATGCAACTCTTTGCCATTCTATTATTGTCCTTCTCTCTACTCTAAACCCCCCTTGGAAAATCCATAGCATCAACAATAATAGTTATAAATTTGCAACTCTCTATCCTTCTCTTGTTGAATGTTTAAATAATAATAGTAATGATCATATATTTGTAACTCTCTACCCTTATATACTAGGCCTCTTGTTTTATCTCCTGATCTGAATTAAAAATTCCACAATGAATATTCTCCTCACCTGAATGCTCATGCCCACTCCTGCTCAGCTTTGGTAGATCCACAACACTAGTAGAAATGGCCAAAAATCTACAACTCTTTGCCCTTATCTTGTTGTTTGTTTACAAAAAAAGTAAAGACCAAAAATCTAAAACTCTTTGCCCTTCTCTACTAGGCCTCTTATCTTAGCTCTTGATCTAGAATAAAAATTCCACAACAAAGTCTTGTTTGGAAATTTTATCCAATGAGTTGGATTTCTATATTTCCTCCCTCCTTTGCCACTAACTAAAGTACATTTGGGTGGATTTCATTTGGTGGTATCCATCATTTATTGTCCTCTCTAAGAGCTCCCTAATTGGCTCATCAATCTGCAACCCCATTCCTTCTCTATACACATGTACCACCTCAAATACTTCTAGTGAATTTAGTGATCTTAGTGTATTTGTTACTATACATGATACTCTCCATCTCGCCACCATATTTTTATTGAGACAATTAACATTATTTAGTGAATCTCTCTCAATTGTTAGTTTTCTAACCCTCAATTGAACCATCGTCTACCAATACTACTCTAGATTTAGCTTAATGATTGGTCATAATTCCCAAGTACTCACTCATCGCATCGATCAACATTCCTTAGCTATCCCTTAGCATTGTTCCTCCTCTAGCCTTCTCCAAGCTGCCTTTAGAAGCCCCATCACAATTTAGTTTTAGTTGGTCTCCCCAACAAAATTGTGTCATCCACAAAATTCCTTCACCTCAGCTACATACGATCTTTCCAATAAAATTGTGTCATCCACAAATTGTTGGTGAATAATACCTTCTATGGATATAGATGGTTTCAACCCACTTAAATTTCTTGTTTGTTTTGCTAATCCAATGCATTTTTCCAAAACTTTCACCATTATTATGAAGATATATGGGGACAATCGGTCCCCTTGCCTTAAGACCCTAATGATATCAAAGAATCCAACTAAATATTTGTTCACTATAATTGAGAACTTATGACCTTAATAACATCTATTAACCCACCTTCTCCAATGTCTATTGAAGCCAAACTTCTCTAAGAATTTATCTATGAAACACCATGAGACTCGGTCATAGGATTTGTTCATGTCAAGCTGTAACACCATTCCCTTCCATTTACTAATTTAGTTGAATGCATCATCTCATGGAGTGAGATTATTCCATCCAAAATTTGCCCACTCTTTATAAAGTCCCCTTGATGCTCTGCAATGATCTTTAGGAGAACAAACTTTAGCCTTAACGCAATCGCTTTTGATATTACCTTGTAAATGCCCGTACATAGACTAATTGGCCTAAAGTCTTTATATCCCTTTAACTTGGGATTCTTTGGAATGAGCACTAGAAAAGTATTATTGTATTCTTTTAATACTTTGCCTAAGTGGTGTAACTCTCTTATTGTTGCTACTACATCCTTACTCACTATGTTCCAAAAAGTTTGAAAGAAACCCACTTGAAATCCATCAAGCCCTAGAGCTTTAACTTTTTCTAATAAGAAGACCACTTCCTTGACCTCCTCCTCACTCACCTCTTTGACAAGTTTTGCATGCATATATTTAGATAGAATCCTTGAGATAAGTTGAATTATTTCTTCTATAGCTTTCTAATCATCCTCCATGTCCTTTCTTAGTAACAATCTAAAGAAGGCCATCATCCCTTTTATGATTTGATCTTCCTCTCTTATTACTTCCCCATCCTCTTTTTTAATTTTAGTTATCCTTGCTACACTTTTATATCTTATAGTAGACACATGAAATAATCTTATGTTTTTATCTCCTTCTATTAACCATTGGTTCCTTGACTTTTATATTTAGTACGTCTCCTTCCTTGCCAACATTGTATGCAATTGTGATTGGATACCTTTTTCTCTATTATAAAGGACCTAGTCCATCCCGTTTTTGCTTATTTCCTCTTTAAGTTGACTCAATTCTTGCCTTAACCAATCCTTTTGCATGAAGATGTTTCCAAAGAATTTGTTCCACTTTTTAACTTCCCCTTTCACATGTTTTATTTTTCCTAGCAACCACAAACATCTTAGATCCTTGGACAGGATGCATCCACCATATTTCCATTTCCTCATACATGCTTGGGTGTTGCAACCACATGAGTTCAAATTTGAAGGGACTATTTTTTTTTTTTTTTTTCCTTTAGACTACACCAAAACACAAGAGGGTTATGGTTTGATCATATTCTTGGTAACAATACCAATGTATACTCATAATTCTCCTTAAACCACTCCAAGGATAGTAGAACCATATCCAATATCACATGGATTAAGTCCTTCCCTAACCTCTTGTTAGTCCACATGAATGCATTGCCACTAAATCAACATCATAAAGACTTGATGTTGATATGAAATTGATATTGTCTTGCATACTCTTGGTGAATCCCTGAGACCCCCTTTCTTCTCACTTGGCCTTAATGGGGTGTTCAAGTCTCCTGCCACTATCCATCTAATCCCCCTAACATGTTGACCCATATGTTCTAGCTCTTTCTAAAACTCCTTTCTCAATCTACTTACATTTGGAGCATAGACAATATAACAAGGAAAGCCAACTTTGAAGAATATTTCACTTCTAGATATGACTTCTTCCTCATAGAGGTTAGAGTTCCATAGAGTTAACAAGCCTCTTGAAGCTCTCATGGCTTCCACTTAATAGCTCTTACCATTCTTCCATGTTCCACTCTGAATACTTTTCCAACTTGCATAAGTTAATTTAGTTTCTTGCGATATTATTTTGGGTTGGTGGTTCTTCATCATGGTCTCACCAATTTATGTTTCTCCTAACATTCCATGATACAACTTTCATTTATCATTTCTTGTAGTGGGCTTCTGCCCATTCGATACTATGGCCTTTTGCTTCCCATATTTCAATTTCTTCTCTATTTTCTTTAAGAATTTTTCCTTCAAGGTTGGCCTGCCCACGTTCTTTACCTTCTTTACTTCTATGTCCATGATCTTCTTAACACTCCTTGTCATCCTTAGGAATGGTACTTTCCCTTAAGAACCCTCAACCACTTCTGGATTAAATGTACATGGCATATCTTCTGGATCTGATCCTCCATTGACCTCCATCTCCCCTATCATTTCTTTATTTTTTTCTTTCATTTGATCTATCTTTTCTCCATCCTTTTCAGTCACCTCATATTGTGATATCATAGAGCTTATCTGGAGTGTCTTGGATTTCTACATTTTTAGTTTCCTCTTCTAGGATCAATATTTCACTTTCTTCCATCTTCATTTCCTTCTCTGAGTTTTCATTACCTTCACTAATACCAACTCCATTTATTTCTATCTTATTTTGTTCTAGCTCCCTCCTCTCCTGAACTTCCTATCTTTGATACTATTTACCCTTCTCATTAGAGATCTACTTATTTTTCTTGCATATTAGTCCTTTTTTCCTTTCTTCATTCTTACTCTAGCTTTCTCTATAATTCCTCTATCTGTTTAGGCAATCCTTTGCTAGATGATTCATCTCGGAATAGATTCTACAATTAAAGGGGTTATTCTCATATATTATGCTTTGATTCCACACCCCCCATATCGATACCAATTTGATATCTCATGCGGTTTATGTATTAACTCACCCATGACACACAATCTAGCAAAAACTACCCTTTTTCTTTCTTTGGTAACAAATTCTACCATGACAAAGTGCCCAAATGAGTTTGTTGTGATTTCAAAAACCTCCTTATGCCAAAATTCTATAGGTAAATCAAGGAGCCTTACCCATACTAGGGCCACATATATCCTCTTTATGTTAGGATTAAATCCAGGAACCCATTTCTTGAGATATATGCTAGATCTATCCATAAACCATGGGCCTCTTAGAAGAGCCCTATGGAAATCTTCCTCATTATCAAAAGAGGTAAGGAAAAAACCTTTCGACAAAAAGGAGAATTCCACATGTCCTCTAATTTTCAAGTGGTTAGCAACCCACTTCTTGATTTGATCCCCTATTGGTCATGAGCCTATGAAATTTTCTATTAGAGTATTATTAAGTTTGTTATGTGCTCTTTTATAGATTTTATCATGAATATTCAAATATATTCCTCCCTCTCAAGTCTTAGAGAAGATCAATACTTTTTGTTCCTTATTTATCTCCCCACTTCTCTTCCCCTTCACTTGATATGTCCATGTTCCTACTCTCTTGCAGTGGTTTAGGGTTATCCTTTAGTATCAATGAAGATGGATTTGATGGTGCTCAAGCATTATTAACTCCACGTTCACAATCCTTAGCATTAATTAGATTTACCATATATTTTTAAATTCTTTCCAGCACTACAAATACTTTAGTCATTCCCTATTCTAACTCTACTTCATGTGCACCACCAATGTTTGATGTAGGCATGATATTGAAACCACCACCCAAATCAGTAACCCACTCTCCTACTTTTTTTCTCCAAGTCCTCATTCCCATGGCTTTTATAGACATTGTGCAATGATTTCCATACCTGGACACTAGGATTCACTATAATCTTATTGATGAAATCATATACCTTCTCCAACCTTCCAATCCTCCCAAGAATATCAATCGTGCACACATAATATTGCATTCCATGAACCATTATGAAATCCTTGCTCATGAACTCAAAATATTATCTCCCCTCATCCACCATTCCCAACCTACTACAAGCCCACATAACCCCCAAAAATATATTCCCATCTAGCCTCACCCCCATCTCTATTTGCACAAATATCTCAATCGCCTCCTTGGCAAACCCATTATAGGAATATCCAACAATCATAAAGTTTCAAGATGTGTAATATTGTTCAAGCATTTTTTCAAACACTTGGCAGGAATCCTAGATACTCCTTTTCCTTTATAAATTGATAATTTTGTTACTAACCCCCATATTGAGGCTAAACCTAGACCGCTCCATGTGAACAATCATCTTTTTCCTCTATTTGAGGGCCTTCTTGTTGATTCAATATTGGAGAATACATATATAGGAAAGAGAATCTAGAAGACTAACGCTCTTCTCCTAATATAGATAAAAAAGAAGCTAAGATTTGCATTAAAAAATATGCTTAAATATTATTTGTACAACCATAATTCCTCCAAATTTGGAAGATGCTTAACCATAAGCTATAGTTAAGCTAAGATGCTAACAATAATCTAACTATGCTAACAAATCCAAATTGCTTTCAAACACCTTACCATCAAAATATGTCGACATTACAATCTTGGTAGCTTTTTGGAATTATTGCTAACTTAGACTTAAATAATTATTTAAAACTAATTAAACTAAGAAACACCTAGTTTATTACAACTTTCAAAAGGATCCTCATCATCCTTCCCTACTATAGAAACATTGGAATCCAATGTTTGTATAAGGGATGGAAAATTGTGGGATATTGATGGTGTGATACCCAATGAGCCTGGTGTGGAAGCCGACCTCTATGAGCAATAAGGTATGAAGTGGAAGAACCTTATTGAATCTGATGAGTCTTTGTATCGAACACTTGATATTTAGCAAGCAAAAGTTGAAAAGTAGGCACCATATCTGTAGGGTGGTTGATGGCAAGAGAGAGTTCTAAAGTGAAATCATGATGGGGCTAAAAGAGATCCATATTAACAGCATTATGAATGCCAATATGAGCCAAAATATCTAGGCGAAAGGTATTCTTGGACACATGTTGAAGAATGGTGCAAGGCCCATAGTGGAGTGGTTTGATATTACTATGTGCCTTTTTTGAAAAACATCATTTATCTAAGTAAATCCAAACTCTGTATCCAACTTGAAATGGATGAGGAACATATATCCATAGATCTTTTTTGTTGCTATTGAGTCTTCTATATAATCTAAACCACCTTTGATTGAAGACTTTGCAAATATTGAATGAATGAAGTTGCCTTATCTTGCTTCTTTTAAACATGCATAGTAGTTGGATAGGGTAAGGATAAGGATAATTCATAAGGTGCCAAAGCTTGAAAACCAAGGCAAACCTCAAAAGGAAAGTGTCTCGTGGATGTGTGAATGACTCTATTGTAGGCATGCTTAATGTGAGGCTCAAAGCCCACTTTGCTAGAGAAGTGTGATGATAAATCCTCAAACTTTGAATAAGAGTACAATTAACTACTTTAGTCTGCCCATTTGATTGTGGATACAAAGTTATGGAGAAGTTAAGAGTAACTTCTAAAATATTCCATACGGATTGTCAAAATTGACCTACAAAACGTGAATCCTTGCCAGATACAATGATGGTAGGTAGAGCAAAGGAATGTCATACCGTCTCAAAGAAAAGTTGTGCTAAGTCAGGTGTAGAAATGATCTTTTGATACAGTATAAACTTAGCTATTTTATTGAACTGATCCACGACCATAAATACACAATCATGTTGCTGAACTATCATTGGAAAACCACTTAACAATTCCATGAAAATGTTTTTCCAAGGATAATAAGGAATGGGTAAAGGAACTCTAAGACCCAATTTCCTATTTCCTTCCTTAGAGTGGCAACATACAACACATTGTCTCAAAAACTTCAACTATATCATGCTGCATATGAAGCTAGTAAAAAAACCACTGAAAGTGGTGAAGAGTCTTATGTTTTCCAAAGTGTCCACCATAGAGTGAAGAGTGAGCCTCCTTAAGAAGAGACAACCTTTGCTCTTGAGGTACACAAAGTTTATCCAATTTATACAACAACCCATCCTTCATATGAAAATCTTGAAAAGGACTTAGATTGGAAGAAGAAGGATGTAAAAGATGGTAAACTTTGCCAAACCTACATCTAGGGCATATTATGTAGGCCAAGTCTAGAAACCAATATGAGAAGTAGTCAAAAGTGTTAGTGCAGAAGTTGTTGGAGGTTGACTCAAATAATTTACTACATTGTTACTAGTTTTTTTTTGTACTTGATCACTAAATGAAACTATTGCAAATAAGTTGCCCACTTCATATGGTGAGTTTCTTCAATCTTATTTTGTGATTGGAGAAACTTAAGGGGCATGTGATCTATATGTATAATAGTCTCCTTTCCAAGAATATAATATCTCCAATACTTGATGGTTTGCACTAAGGCATACAACTCTTTATCATAGATGAAGTATTTCTTTTTGGTAGTCGAGAATGTCTCAGAATGATAGGCCATTCGATGACCATGTTGGTTTAGTATTACTCTAAGGGTAAATTGTGAGACATCTATCTCTATCTCAAAGGGATGAGAAATGTCAAGAAGGACAAGGATAGGAGTTGTACATAGTTTGTGTTTCAATGTATCAAAGGAATGAGAATGATCCTTTGTCCATTGAAATGAAACTTTGGTTTTAGTCAAATGATATAATGGGACTGCAATAGTGGAAAAATGTTGGATGAACTTGCAATAGAAATTTGCAAGTCCCAAGAAACTTCTTAACTCTGCGATATTAGAAGTTCTCCAATGGAGAAGGATTTCAACTTTGGTTGGATCCACTTGAATACCTTTATCATTAATGATAAAACTAAGGTAGTGTTGTTGCCATTGCACAATGTACCCTAAATTTAGGGATCCACTTGAAATTTTAATTTTGATGTGATATTTTTGTTTACATTGAGTGTTTTATTAGGTAATTTAAACCAAACCATTTTGTAGGGTTGATTACAAAGTCAAA
Organism: Wollemia nobilis; assembly: GCA_028583015.1. Classification (NCBI taxonomy): domain Eukaryota; kingdom Viridiplantae; phylum Streptophyta; class Pinopsida; order Araucariales; family Araucariaceae; genus Wollemia; species Wollemia nobilis. Next base: position 5,673,558 of record JAQPPZ010016867.1, read on the forward strand.
TTACATACCACGGTTTCAAGGTGTTCAAGGAGAGTCTAAGTTCATGATGTCAAAAGGAGGTTGACCATGGTCATGATTTTAGCATTAATTGTTTTATAGTTGATCTCATTGTCAAGCCTTAGGAGACTCAACGAGAAACCTTGTTAAACCATGTATAAATCATATACAAGCTAAATCGTATATTTTTAATGGTAAATTCTGACTTGTATCTTTTACATTTTGAATTACCAAATGAATATTGAATTCATTTTGTGCTCAATCCCTTGACTATTCATATATCCCTACACATTAAAATAAAAAATAAATAAATTATGATAAAAATAAAAGGTAACTACCATATGGTTTAAAATGTGTATTTTTTATTTTTTACTTTATGGTATAAAATATTGATTACTTTATCAAGTATTTTTTGTTGAATTAATTATTCTTTATATGTTCATGTGACTAGGTTTCCAAAAAATGGTGGGATGGCATAATTTTTGAGACAGAGGACAAATCCAAGCAACAAATGCAGTGTTGAAGTAAGATCAATACAGGGGCATATTTTTTGAGGTGAACCCCCGACCCAGCCAACCAACGGATGCAGCATTAGAGTGCGATCAACATGGAGGTACGATCAATGTGGGTATAAATTCTAAGAGGCCATCCAGTGGCTTGGTTGAGTCATATGACAGTATGCGCATTGGTGTCAATAAATCTTCCATTGAACCATTACTAGATGCATGTGGGATAAAGCTTAGATTTTTCTATGATAAGGAATTCCTGACAGTATTGTAGAATGAACAAAATTGATGAGATTGGGCTCAAAAATTGACTTGATCGATGCACCCTTCATGTCTGCTGCATCACTGAAGAAGTGAGAAATGGTCTCGAAGACAATTATAGACATGGAAAATCTGCAGGATCACTGCTCTCTAAGAAGTAAACCCATGAAAGGAAAAAAAAATTCATCACGTCTTGGAGCTTGATTTCGACACAGACAAGGAGGCTAAAGTTTGTTTAATATTTAGTATGCACGATGAGGTACCTTTGTTGTTTTTAAATCTCTTGGAGTGAAGACCGTGATTAGGAACAAAGATGATGGATGGTATCATATCTAGGTTTTAGAGCGCAGCATGACAATGTGAGAGGGCTACTGCTATTGTGATGGTGGGAACATTGAACGATGGTGGTTGTTTTGGGCTCAAATGTGTATTTTGGTGCAGCATATAGTTGATTCATAAGCTTGTTGGAATCCATAATCGGGATGAAGCTCTGGTGATGAAGACAATATGTATCTGAAAAGGTAGTACCATGGTGCTAGTAGGAAAAGCGGATCCAAAAAATCAACAATAATTGGATGGATTGAGTGAATCTAGAATCTCTCAAAATAGGTGGTGAGAATTGACATAAGGAAATATTAAAATCTCCAATCTGAGGAATATGAGACAACATACAATTTTGGTAGCACAAAAACTCACCCTATTTTACGGGAAGCATTCATTATAGCATTTATTATGGAAAATTAAAGGTAACCATCAATACATAAAATAACGCATCGCTGTAACAACAAGAGCAAGGGATGTCCACCAAAATCGATGATAGTGGTCAAGGACGGTAGTCGTGATCCTTATAATTATGTTATGAATGCAATAGTGAAAGATGAATTCGTAGCTTTTTAAAATTGTGTGTTCTTCAGAGTGGAGATTGTATTCTATCTAGAAGAACGTATGATGATCGTATAAAGGTTGAAATTCCTAGGTGGTCCAATATCGAGGACATTTGGAGCCTTAGTGCCAAACACGAGCATGTTTTCCCATCACCACCTTGGATAAAGCTATTAGGAACTTGATGTGATTTTCACTACAAGTTTTGTGTAGAACTCCTACTGAATACCGCAACATAGGATAGCCTATTTATATGCTCAAAGAAGAAACGTTTACCGACAAAGTTTGTCAGTATTGAAAGATATATAACATAAAAGGATATAAAACATATCTAGACTATGAAAATTAAAGGAGGTGGGTTCTATCAAAAGAAACAGCAAGAAGACGTGATTCAGATCATTAAAATGAACGATTTACCATGGAGGACTAGGAAAGATAATGTCATCCATACTCTTTGTGTTAGAAGTTCAGGTAAAGGAGATATAGACGCATGGCTTACCATTTACAAAGATAGACACACCGATGCATCTCCTTATTTTTGTGCAGCGTGAGTGTCATCATTGAACTTTGATTCTTTAATAAAGTTGACCGATGGTTGTTAAAGAGCTCTGATTGGAAGAACTATGGATAGAAAATATACATAACTTGGAAATTCAAGCATTAAAGATAAATTGATGCACATAGTCACCTACAAATTCCACGTCATAGTAGTTTAATGAAATGGGTGATATGAGTTTTACTTGAAGCCACTAATAATAGTTTTAAAGTTGTAACTCCATCAAAAGCGTTACGAAGACAAATTAGAGCACATAATGGTTGGAGAAAGCGTTACAAAATTGAATGATAAAAAAAGAAAGCCAAAAGGTGGAAAATAAAACGAAGGGTCTCTTGTTTTGCAATTTTAAATATCCATTGAAACTCACAAAAGAAAGGTGGGAGAATATTGGCAACGAGTGCATGTTGGAAATTCGATTTTGATGAAGAGCCTCTCCTCCCTTGTTGCTAGATTGTAAAATTTCACCATTGTAATCCATTGGAACAAGGTATTCTGCAAGTGTGTTCATTAAAAATCTTTCATGTTGGCAATATATTGGAAATTTCAATAAGTTTTATGCATGCGAATGGTAGACTTATTTATTTTTCTTAATATATTGTGCCCTTTTTCCCTTAGAAGATTGCATCATATTAATTCAGGGTTGTGTGAATACTGACCGATTTAATGTTGATTTAATTTTAGAATACTTGTTTATGTAGATTCGAGTTGAAATTTTAAAAGTTACGACTTGTTCTCTTATTTTATTTTCTCTAACCCTAGCCTTTTACATTTTTTTTTAATTTCATCAAATACAAAATACAAAAAAAAAATTAAAACCCCAAAAATAAATATGTCGGTTTCAAGAATTAAATTTCAAATTTTCATGTTTATGCAAATTCACACATTTGGAGGAAAATTTGAAGTTTTAAACTTTGCATAGTTTTTAAAATAATCATTTAATTTCATTTTACAAAAAAATTGAAATTTCAATAAATTTCAAAAAAAATTAATTAAAAAGAACAATTAATATGATATTCCAAAGTTCCTACATTACAAAGTTAGATTTAATCATTTTTATTTTTATTTTTAGGCAAATATTAACAAAAAAGATAAAATTTGGTTAATAAACAAAGATAAAATTTGGTTAACAATCGAAGATAAAAATTGGTCTAACAATCGAAGATAAAATTTTGTAAACAAACAAAAATAAAACTGGATTAATAATTTGAGATAAAATCAATTAAAATCAAAATTTCAAAGGTTCAAATCAAATATTTATCAAATTTCGAATGTTGTTAGTTGCTTTATAATTTTACATTTTCACAAATCCCATGAACAACAAAATCATTGTAAATTAAATCAACACCAAAATAGGCCCCTTGTTAACAGGTATATGCAACACTGAGGTATCCAATTAATTTTTAGCATTTCATATTTTTCACTAAGCATTGCAACCAGATTAACACATTAAAAAGAACCTTGGGGAAATCACAAATGTTTCCTTGCAAGAGAGGATATAAGGATAGAATCCTGACCATGAGTATATTCTTGTGATTGGAAAAAAATATCACTCAACAGAATTGGCGCTAGAAGGAGGGTCCGCTTAAATATAATTGAAGTGACTTACAAAGTTTATGGTTTTAAGTTGCTCACATTTATTCTTGGAAATTCTCTAATTTATGATGTATTGATTCTAATATTTTACAATTTGAGAATATTCCTTATTGCTATGGTTTAATTGATGTATTTTTAATGAACATGATGACTTATCAGTTAACCTTTTGAAAGTTGAAAATCGTTTCATTTCAAGAGCACTAAGCGCTTGTCTTCATTGTTAAGGTTGGAATTAAAAGTCATAATCATAAGATCTAAGGCTTCAAAAGATACTATTTTCCATAGCATTTCTCCTACAAAGAGGATCAGAAGGTCTAAGAGTTAGATAATTGTTATTCCACCCAGTAGCTATTTTTCGCTATCCATCATCCCATTTGTTCCCCCACTTGTGATTCCAATGGCAAAAGTTGTAGGAGTCACAACTTAGTTAGGTGCTCATAGAAATCCTTTAAATATTGCTAGAGTAGCGTATGACATTTCCAAAAATGTAGAAAGGTATTTACCTAAATATAAACTTGATGGTATTAAAATTGCTAAAGAGCATATTCAAGATTACAAGGATACCTTGATTAGATTGCAAGTTGAACATGAGGATGTTGCTTGCAAAATATTTCCTCTCACCTTAGACGAGATGGCATATGATTGGTACATTAGTTTACCTGCCAATTTAATTATATCTTGGGCTCAGTTGGAAATTACTTTTGTGAATCAATTTAGGCTACCCATAGATCATGCTAAAATCTATCATCAATTTGCATTAGCCAAGAGAGAGCCTAATGAACCTTTGATATTGTTCAATACTCGTTTCCATAAATTGTATAACAATTTAGTTGCTTCTTACACTCTTCAGGCAACTACTACCATACAAATGTACTTTAGGGTATTGTACCCTTTAACATCTATGTTTATAAGGAGATCTCCTCAAATCACTACACTTACCATGGCGTACAATGAGACTTTGACTATAGAACAACAATTGATACCACAAGGTTTTGGGATAGGACAATTGCCTTCCATAGGAAAACTAGGTGCTTATAATCAAGTATATATGATTAATCAAGCTTTGTCTCAAAAAATGTCTATGTTGAATGTCATGCCATTCAATAATTTCAATTTGCCATATAATCCACCTTTTACACCCACTTATCCTACCACTCAACTATATTTAGAAAATCAATTCACCACTCATAAAATGGTTGAAACAAATGCTCAAATCATGCCTTCATTCTTCAATACAACACCCACTCCAAATGCATCAACATTTCATCAAAATAACATGACCTTTCCATAGGTTGTCCAAAATCAAAGTTTGCCAAATTTTCTAAATCCCACGACCACTATGAGTAACATAATCAATAAAACTATTGTAGGATAAACTAATGAACCTAATTCTTAGGTAAATGACCTACAAAGGGTTGTCCAAAAACTTAGTAGTGACATGGTTCAAATGCAGAAACAATTACCTCAAAATTCTCATCAAAATAGAAATTTTAATTTTTAGAGAAAACAATGGAATACTCGTCCGAACAATGGAGGAGTACCTAGTCCCATTGTTAATCAGAAAAATGCTACCACTTGTTCCAATCAAACTACCACCATTTTTAATCTTTCAAAATTGGCTTTGAACAATTGGTGTAGGGTGCATTCTATGACACAACATAGTGAGAAATGCCTTGATTTCAAAACAGTGCTAGACATTCTACAAAAAGAGATGGATAACATGGAAATTGTTTTAGATGAAGATCCTTCCCAACAAGCTAGTACTAGCAAAGGGAAAGAATCAACGCTAGCAGTTGAAACATTTTAATCTATTGAAGAAGATGAAGAAGGGTGTGATGGATCTATAGAAGAGGAAGTTCAAGCTTTCAGGAAATTTAAAAAGGGAAATCATAATTACAAGCTTAGGAGTAAGACTAAAGCTCCTTTTACTTCTTCTACTCCCCCAAATGACACCATAATTCCTCCTAAAGTCTCCATCTAAAGTTGATCTACCTCAACCACCACATGACAAAATTGCATATAATATTGTGGAGGATTTAAAGAAAACAAAAGCAGATATCTCTTTATTTGGTGTTTCTAAGTTGAATAATTAGGAAGAATTTTTGATGTAGGATTTTGGTAATCAAAGCAAAAACGAAGCCCCAAAATCTATGGATGTGCAATTTGCCTCATGAAGGAACAAAGGAGAAGCTCATCCCTTTCATTTGACCATAAGAATTATAGGAAGAAATCTGCATAATTGTCTTGTTGATTCAGGAGCATCCAGTAATGTCATGCCTCACATAGTTTGTCAAAAATTGGGTTTATAACCCATCCCTTCTAACAGGATAGTTGTGCAACTAGATAAATCTTAAGTTAATGTGGTGGGAATGCTTAATAATGTTCACATACAGCTAGCCTCGGAACCTAGGATACAACAATATATTGATATACATGTTGTAGATATACCAGATAGGTATGGAATGTTGTTGAGCAAAGATTGGTCTAGGAACTTAAACGGATACATGGCCACAAATTGTTCACATATGTGGCTACCATGGAAGGGTGTTTCTAACCAAATTAGAGTTGAGATAGAACCTAGACTCAAGGATTTGATTACTGAATATAACAAAACCAATAAATTTTTTACAATGATTTTGAGTTAGGTGTTTACACTTTGGAAATAAAATTGGATGTAGGTGAATCTGAAAATGAAATACCATCTATTAATCCAATTAAGGATGAAAATCTTGTTTGGATGCTTAAATTTTATGGATCTAAATCCAAAAAAGGTAGTGGAGCTGGTGTGGAATTGATTAGTCCTTAAGGTAAGGTATCTCAGGCAGCTTATAGATTACAGTTTCCTTATACTTGTAATACTCCAGAATATGAGGCCTTAATATTCGGTTTGCAGTTAGCCTTAAAGAAAAATATTAAATATTTGAAAGTGTTAGAAGATTTAGATTTGGTTGTTAAATAGGTGAAACATCAATACACATGTCATGATTAAAGGCTAATTCATTACAGGAATAGAGTTAGGGATTTGATTGATGAATTTCATGCTTTCAATATTTCATTGATAATTCTTTAGCTATCACAGTAGGTACTCTTAAGCTTATTGATAATAGGAGACTAAAGAATTTTTCAATTGAGTTGATACCATGTCCTTGTATACCTGAAAATGTGAAAAATTTATAGGTATTTAAAAGTGACAGGCTCATTTTTGACAGGAGTTTTTAATAATCAAGTGATCGATGAGGATGAGAGATTGCAAGAAGATGAAAACGAAGATCATGAGGTAACAAAGAAAATCAATGTGATTCCTAAAGGTATAGTTTCTCTCAAAAAAATTTTTGATATTGATTACAAAAATAAAAGTTGTAATAAAACCTCACTCCCGTAGGATGCTTATAATTCCATTGATCTTGGGATTAGTAAAGACCTACATAAAGTACTCATAGGAAAGGCTTTGAAATATTACGTTGATGTAACAACATGGATTTATGAGAATTTAAAGACTTATAATGAAAATATCATAACACATACTATTCCTTTAAAGTCAGATTCAAAACCATTTAGACAAAAAAAATACCAGTTAACCCATTGCTAGAGCCTCTTATACAAAAGGAGGTTAAGAAATTGTTAGATGCTAAGATTATTTTTTCAATCAAACACTCTATATGGGTAGCAAACATTGTACCAGTTAGGAAGAAAATAGGTGAAATCTATTTGTGTATTTATTTTAGGAATCTCAATAAGGCCTCACAAAAAGATAACTACCCCTTTCCTTCCATTGATCATATTTTACAAATGGTGAATGATTCAGAGATGATATCTTTTGTTGACGGTTATTTTGGATATAACCAAAATCTTATTGACCCAAAAGACAAAATGAAATCTACTTTTTCCATAAAGTAGGATACCTGTTGACACTTTTTGTCACATTATACAAGGGGTAGAAGAATAGTAGAATTTTTGTATAATATTTCTTTGTTGAAAGTTTTTCTTTTATTTTAAGTTACAGCAATTTTGACCCTCCCTATCGCCCCTTTTATAAAATGAAGAAGAAAGAGCTTCGCTACCAAACAAGCCAAGGAAAATAGCTTCGTCGAAAGAAAAGAAGGAGAATGTGAAAAGAGCTTCGGGCCCGAAGCACTTCAAATCACCACTTCGGGCGAAAACCTTGCGAAGTAATTTCGTCGAAGAAAATACAAAGATAACGCTTCGCACCCGAAGCATTTTCGGTAGCCGCTTCGGGCGGAAGTCTTGCGAAGCAGCATCCAAACGACTTCACGGAAGGAGGAGAGCATAATCCAAAATCAGCTAAGGTAAGGAAACTACTTCGGGCCCGAAGTATTTCCGACACCTACTTCGGCCAATTTTCACCCGAAGCAGTGGTGCCCGAAGCAAAATGACAATGTGTCAGAAATAGAAGAGTGCTTCGGGAGGATATTCCCCGAACCACAGTTTTGAGAGAGAATCGGGCCGAAACATTTTTCATCCGAAGCAGTTTCGCTAGCAAAGGACAAAGGGCCCCATTTCAAAGATGGAGCCCGCTCGGCACTCGACATCCCCGAAGTAGTTTCTGCGAAGCATTATTTTGCGAAGAACAAATCAAGGAGGATCTACTTCGGCCCAAGGCTTCGGCGAGGCGGAGATGTAGCGAAGCACTTTCTGGGCCCACGTTCCAAGGCGGGCAGCTTCCCAAGGTGATCGAAGGCCCCTTATAAATACCTCCTTTCTTGCCCGATAAGCCTGCTGACCATTTTTGGCAAACGAAAGGGACGTAACAGTCCTCGAAGTAAAACACGGCGGGCGTAACGATCACTCAAGCACAGCATCCAGAAGCCAGGGACACTCGGGCGGCGCATTAAATGAATATTTCCATGGTTGACCCAATCATATTTGCCAATTTTGGCAACCGATTTGAAAGCTCAGTCGCAGCGACCGCGAGGAGCCGATTTCTCAGAGCCCGAGGGTGTACTCCACCATTTTTGTAATAATGACTCAGAGGGTCGGGTCCTCTATAAAAACCTAGGCTTTGCAATGTAAAAAGGGGGGAACTTTCTGCTAGAAAGCTGCTGTAACTTGATGTCCTGCGTTTAATACTAAAGATCTTTTGTGCTCTATTTCTCTCTTTTATGTTGCCTTCTGTGCTTAATTCTTTTGTCTTTTCTCGTTCGCGTACTGAGACTCTGAATCCTGAATCCGGTGTGCGATCGGGGACCGAACCCCTAAAATTCGCCCTGAAGGATACATAGGAGAGGAAAAATGCCTTGTCGCTTTCCTTTATGTTGCCTGGTGGATCGAGGTTTCTGTTATTCCCTTATCTCAATCGTTGTTACTCTGAACCCTGAATTCCAGCGAGAGAGAAAGGAGAACCCTGCGAACCCGTCCAGAGGATACATAGGAAGTTCGGCATTTCATTTCCTTCATGCTATTCTTGGTATTTCTTCTTGCTATTCGAGTTGTTAGCGAGTAATCGTGCTTCCTGTTCTCTCCCACCTTAAATCATCATCTTCTAACCCTTACTCTTTTTATTTCTTTCTCTAACCCTTACCCTTTTTATTTCTTTTCCTAACCCTTACTCTGTTTATTTCTTTCCTGCACTCTTGTCTCAAACCCCAAAAGTAGATTAGTATAGGAGTCGGCCTTTCTCCGGAGATCGGCACGAGGGGCATCTCTTCCCCTCGGCCTTTCAATGTTGGTCGTAGGTCCAGGGCGCGCAAACCCACCGAAAGTCCTTTCCTGTGCGGATTTGATGACCAACAATTTTTGGCACGCCCGGTGGGACCCAAGGTCCCATATTTGAGAAAATTTCTAGCCCGTCTTCACCGGAGCCAGTAGTTCTAACAAGTTCCCGGTGAGATCCGGTCAGTCTCATCTTCTGAGTAGTAGTGAGAATCGATGCCCTCATTACCGAAAGACTCTTAGCATCTGGCGACTCTATTTTAACTGAGAATCTCTGAAGTCATGGAGACCAGTACCTAAACCTGGTTTTCGTAACCAGGAGCCCCCATGTTTTGAGAAGGTCTGAGTTCGGTGAATCTCCGGCTTGTCTTCATCCGATAAAATCACCTGGCGACTCGATTGAGCTGAAGATCCAGATTTCCTGGTCGTAGGCGCCTTTCAAATCTGAAAGAAGATATCCCAGAGGAACCAAGGTTCGGTGAGCAGCCTTGACCTCATAAGCGGAGAAAGAATGTCCACCTAACGACTCCGACTCAGCGGTGACAACCACGATTTCCACAGGCTGCTGTCGTAATGGCTAGGAGAAGCTTTCCTAGCTGGAATGATCCAGGCCCCTGAATATCCAAAGCTACCACGAGATTCCCAAAAGCGCCTTGAAATCATTGACAAAATACGACACCGCGGGAATGGCCCGAGAACACCTTGAAGATGTTGCCGATTTAGCGACCCTCCATGACATTATCCATGAAGATGTCATGATCAGACTTCTTGTTCTATCTCTGGAAGGAAGGGCGCTGCGGTGGTACAGATTTCGTAGGCCCAAAAGTATCTGCTCATGGGATGACTTAGCGGGGGCATTGATCGAGACGTTCGATGGCTCTCAGGACCCCTTCCATCTCTTCGCATACCTCTCCACTATCAAGAGAGCACCTTCGGAGGGTATCACGGACTTCAATGTCTGATTCTACAGAAGTTGGAAGAGAATCCCGCTGGAGATCCAACCGACGCCCGCCCAAGCCCATCTCTTCTATGTTCGGGCCTTCCACCCGGACGTAAGCCTCATTCTACTGCAATCAGGGGAACGAAGGTTCCCTCAAATATTTGAGGAGGCAATACGAGCGGAACGACTTCTGCTCCTATCGAGAAAGTGGCAGTGGGGAGAAACTCCGTCGCTTCCTCCGATAATTACTGCTCCTGTCCGGCCAACGCAGTACTCATCATGGGGCATTCCTCACACTGAGCCGAGACCTGAGACGCAGTCATTGGGAGCTCAGGAAGCAGACCTCATACTAGCTCAACAATGGAAGTACGCAAGCGTGGCCCACCCAATGAACAACATGGTTGCTTGCGATCTCCATCAAGAGGTGAACCGAGGAGAGAAGCAGACTCGAGTGGTAGAACCCGAGAACAAAGAGGGCACATTTTTGCACCCTTTTTGTATCCCAAGAGATGGCATGCAAGTGTTCAGCCAAAGCTCATCAAGCCTGTCCGATTCAGAGGATGAGCCCGAAGGGATCCTGGAGGACTACTCTTCGTCGGAGGAGCCTTGTTACCATATCAGTGGGATGGAAGAACCTGTACCCGACCTTTATTTCGAAGAATCTACAGAATTCTGGCATTGGGTCTGGTATTGGTTTCGGCTATCCCTAAGGCCAATGCCCCAAGAAGGTTTTCAAGTGGCGAACTTCTTCGCCAATAATCTGGGCACTAGCAGGAATGGAAATCGGCTGCGTTGCTTCCTGTTCGTAGCATGGACAACTTCGGGAAGGGTCCAGCCGAACCTCAAGGGTATGTTAAAGTACAATCAGATCTGGTCCGGACACTACAGGTTTACCGGATAATTGCCCGAAGCTGAATCCGTGGTGGCGGCATGCCGATTATGCCGCAAAAATATTGTGTAAATACTGTAAATAGTTCGGCTCTAAATAAGGTGTTGCTCAAAAGCTCAGGTCGAGTTTTACTTCGGCACCTTCCAAAAAAAAAAAAAAAGAGAAGCTCGGGAACTGGGCGTACGAAGTAGCTGATAGAAAATAGCTCGCAGCAAATTTTGTGACCGAGCAAGACTCAGGCTGAGGACCGAGAGGTACTTCTCCAGGGGGAATCCAAGCGAAGCAGTATCGAAAGAAGGACCGATGAACCACCTTCGGCGAAGAGAACTACTTCGGGCCCGAAGCATAAAAGAAATAGCTCGCACCAAGGGTTCGCCCCGAAGCATTTCAACCTTGACCTCGACTTCACCAACCCAACGATGGAAAAGGCGGGGGCATTTAAAATGTGCCTAGGGGAACGTGTCGACAACCACCTTCAAAAGCGTCTGAAGCGGGCGAGTTAAATGAAAAGGTGGCGAGTACGTCCTTTAAGGATTCGGTTAGGAGAAAAGTTCATGCTCGGGTACAAAGTGGCAGAGGGTCACGCTTCCAAAGCGAGCCGCAATCATCACAACACACAACCCTGTGTACCACTCCACCATGCGGCGAATTGGATGAAGCGACGCGAAGTTAATTATGGCAAGTGCCATAAATACTGGTGGTTGCCTTCTACGGCTATATAACGTAGGCTCCAACAGTAACAAAGCTATTTGCCCGATAATTCATGCAAACTTCGCTACTAGTCTTCAAACTCTCCTATCTTGCGCTTCGAAGCCTCCAATCCCGAAGCCCTCCGCATTGTTTTCTCCATCACCCCTAGCACTATGGGGAAGAAGAACTCTAAGGAAAAGGGGAAGGAACCAGAAGTGGCGGCCCCCGAGCAGCCAAAGGCAAAGGGCCATGACAAAGGGCCGAAGAAGGTCGATGTTAGCCGTCGCCCTGAGAAACAAATCATGGGAGAAAGAGAGGATTCTGGGGATGAGCAACCTGAAGAACCACCGATCGATAGGTGGGATAGGATCAGAGACACCAAGCTATCGAGGAGCGTGGCTGAACTCAGGAGCACCATCGAGTTCATGAAAAGTAGGCTCTCGACAGACAACAAAAGAGTTGCCGCTTACTACTCCCTAGATATACCGGTATCTGACGCCCCCACACATCACTGCCCTGAGCTGATTGATGCCATCGACGTGAAACTATCAGCCCGCCTCCAGGCAAGTGGTAGACGCCTCCGGCCACAAGCTGTTCTCCATTCTGAAGGAAGATGTCCAGGCAGCCTTTGCACCACAGCAGGGCCCTCCTAAGGGGTATACGGTTCGCAACGTTATTCTTAGCGAACAAATGGAGAGGTTCGCATCCTCCAACTACATAATCAATTTTTTGCAGCAGAGCCTCAAAAGCGGGCTCCCTTCGGGAAAATTGCCCCAGATGCCCCTACCCTTGGAGGCCTTCAAAAATGCCGACATCTTCTCCATCATTGCATGGGTGGCAGGCCTATCTACTGACGCTTCGGTGCACCCGTGGCAGGTATCTTTGGCCGAGTGTATTTCCAGAGGGAATTTTATGCCCTTGATGCTTCGAGGCCGAGCACCAACCCAGTATTTTTTGACTGGGCAGAATGGGTGGCCAGGACCCTACATACGCGGCTCACCAGCATGAAGAATGCTAGGGCAAATAAGTACTTTTCGCCCTGTTCTCTTCTTATTTGGTTATTTTTCTTTCATGTACATAAGAGTTTCCCTTATGTTGCTATTACGGCAAGCGACGAGGATGGAAATCCTCTGCCTGTATACCAGTGGACCCCTCTCCTATTGAAGACGGAGTCCTATTATTCTTTTAACCAACAATTTTTGGGACCCGCAATGCACATGCTAACGGGGTCTTCCCCTCGGGTTCCCCTCCTCCTAAGGGACAAGGTGGTACAAGAGAGGAGGGGAGACATTTTTCAGCTGACATAGGGGCTTGTAATTCGCATATTCGGCTTCATAGGGAAGCCCTTCTTACTTCCAGTTTACCCCTCTCGAGTACTAGTTCGCATTGGAGGTCGCTCGGTAGAGCGATGCAACAAACGCCATTTATGGCCATGGACGGAAATGGGCTCACACCTACGATTTCCCTTTCAAAATGGGAGTTATCGAGGTGTTTGCCCTCAAACAAAATGTTTTCTTGGAGGAGAAACTCACCAATTTTGGCCTAGTCCAGCTTCCTCAGCAATGGCTCTATGACCCCCTGGGGGTAATGAGGGACCATCTTCGATTTAAGAACTTCCACGCTTGCCCTTATCCAAAAATCGTAGAGCAGAGGAACAATCCCAACGGGAGGGATCTAGAGTGGCACTTGGAGAAAATGGAAACGCTACCTCCCTGGCACGAGTTCTACCCGATGGAGGTTGCATATGACCCAGTTCGGCACCCTCTCCCGAGCCCCAACTCCACCTTCTGGAAGAAGGCAAAGGATGACTTGAAGGAGGCGACGAAAGATTGGGATGTGGCCCAGCTAAGAGAATGGTGGATAATGAGGGTCCACCACCAAAATATGAACTCTTACGGACTTTTGGCAATTGACAAGGACTTCGCGACGGTCTATGAGGCCAATGTCTGGGACATGGAAGCCCCTGTCCTTCGTCGACCTCATTCCTCCAGCTATCCCAGGTTCGGGCGAAAGCCCAAAGAGAAAGGAAACTACTTCGGAGCCAAAGAAGGGGAAGAAGGCCAAAGCCACGCCACGTAAACCACCTCAGGTACCTGTGGGAGGCCAAGGCACGAGTTTCGAGGAGTCAGAACAACCGCTGGTGAGGACAAAGAGAAAGAGGCCAGAATTAGTCCAAGTGCCTCCAAGCCATCCAAAGCGGCTTCGCACAGGTTTTCAGAGCCCTTCCACTGGACGACCTACATCGGGCTCGTCCGAAGCAAATGTCGAAGGCGTAGCACCACCAAGCGCCGAAACCGTCCCGGATATCAATGTCATCAATGTGGAGGAACTCCTCCAATCCGAAGGGGACGCTGAGGCAGAAACCATGGAGGTTGAAGATGCCGAAGCAGAAGAAGAACAGGAGACGGCTGCACCTGAAGTCACTACAGCCACTTTGCCAGGAGGGCACTCAGGTATGCATGCTTCACCCCATGCTCAGGACTCACCTACGTCCACTGCGGCCACTGCCGAAGGATCCCATCAGTCTCCCCTACAGGGCCACTCATCCCCTCACACATCGCCCGTAGCTAGTCCAGGTCCATCCCACGATCCCGGCCGGGATAAGTCCATTGAAGTCACTTCGCCCACTCACACAGCCGCTCCATTGATTCTTAGCAGAAGCGGAGGTATCGCTTCGACGTCGAGCCCCACCACCGAACCTCCTTATGAAGCATCCCCCATACACTCCCTGTATTTGTTCACTCCTTCGGCTGGTGACCCAACCTTGTTTGAGTCTAAGATGTCCTTGATCAAGGAATGCCCCCTTGTCGAGAAGCTGCTCCAAGCCCGGCAGAATACCGACAAAATCCTTAAGGAGGCGAGAAAGAAAAGAGGGCGAGCGACGGCTCAAGTTGAAAAATGCGTCGTGTTTGATTTGAAAGCTGGGAAGATGCACAAGATCAAGAAGGTCCCTAAGGTGCAGAAACCTCTGGATGAAATGACTCCAGCAGACTATGATTACCAGGAAACACCCAAGGACCTGGTGCATCTAAATGTAGACAATGAATCGGCATCCATGCATGTCCGAATTGAGACCTTTAGGGCTCATGCAGTTATCGCCAACCAGCGCAGGATTGAGGCCGAGGCCGCCAATGTTAAGCTAGAAGAAGATTTGGCGAGGGTCCGCTCCAAGTTGGCAGAGGCCGAGGAGCAGTGCAAGGCCATGAAAAAGGAAACACGCGCCCTAAAGCTGCAAGTTCTACAGCTCCAGAATACTGAAGAAAATCAGGCGCAAAGACAAGCCAAAAATGACCTAAAGGCCAAAGAGCTGGAAGGCAGAGTTGCACAAATGCAAGCCCAGCTGTACGAGAAGGAAGACCTGACGGTGTTTGATAGGAGCAGAATTAAGGAGATTCGTGCCCATTTGCTCAAGAATTTTAGGTCTCGGTGTTCCAGCGCCCTCACGATACTGACCTTCATCATCGAAGCCCAGCTCGCTATTGTCGAAGGAGGGCCAATCATTGATGAAGTCACGTAGAAAGCCAGGCGTCGGCTCAAGTTAGCCTTCGACGTCCAGAATGCGAAATATCAGGACTTGCAGGTCACTGCAATGACTCGGACGGCTAGAGATTGGTCCACGGCCCAGGCCACGGTTCGCGCCTTTTTCTCCAAGGTGCGAAAAGCTCAGAAGGCGAGAAGGCTCCAAGACATCTTTGAAAATGAGCAGCGCGCCTCGATGAATTATTTTTAGGACCTCTCCTCCTTGGGTTTCCCGAGTTTCACAGACGATGACGGGAACCTTCTGACTAAAGATGACCTCAAGCCAGTTTGGCTCCAATTCGAGGGCGATGTCTCAGAGATAGACGGATGGGCGGAGCCGATCTCAGAAGGGCAGATAACGGACTTCATCTTGAGATACTGCAAGATGGTAGCATGCCTAAACGATTTATTCATCAGGGCCAAACATGCTGACATCGGGCAAATTGATCGGTTTCGCATTTTGGTTAAGGCATTACAAGATCAAGAACCATTCCAAAAGAGTGCCTGGACTCATGTCCGAAGAACGATGAAGCGCATCCGTGATCGCCTCGAACCATCGCCACAGCCAGAAGCCGCGCCAGAGGAAGAAGAAGAAGAAGAAGGAGAAGAGGAACAAGAGGAGGGACAGACCGCAGAAGCAGGGTCTAGGGAAGACCAATAACTCTGCAGCCCAATGGATCAGGGCTAAAGGGTTCTTTTGCCGAGACGAGCTCGTCACCCCGCGAGCCGCCAAGAATGTTGACACTTTTTGTCACATTATACAAGGGGTAGAAGAATAGTAGAATTTTTGTATAATATTTCTTTGTTGAAAGTTTTTCTTTTATTTTAAGTTACAACAATTTTGACCCTCCCTATCGCCCCTTTTATAAAATGAAGAAGAAAGAGCTTCGCTACCAAACAAGCCAAGGAAAATAGCTTCGCCGAAAGAAAAGAAGGAGAATGTGAAAAGAGCTTCGGGCCGAAGCACTTCAAATCACCACTTCGGGCGAAAACCTTGCGAAGTAATTTCGTCGAAGAAAATACAAAGATAACGCTTCGCACCCGAAGCATTTTCGACAGCCGCTTCGGGCGGAAGTCTTGCGAAGCAGCATCCAAACGACTTCGCCGAAGGAGGAGAGCATAATCCAAAATCAGCTAAGGTAAGGAAACTACTTCGGGCCCGAAGTATTTTCGACACCTACTTCGGCCAGTTTTCACCCGAAGCAGTGGTGCCCGAAGCAAAATGACAATGTGTCAGAAATAGAAGAGTGCTTCGGGAGGATATTCCCCGAACCGCAGTTTTGAGAGAGAATCGGGCCGAAACATTTTTCATCCGAAGCAGTTTTGCCAGCAAAGGACAAAGAGCCCCATTTCAAAGATGGAGTCCGCTCGGCACTCGACATCCCCGAAGTAGTTTCTGCGAAGCATTATTTTGCGAAGAACAAATCAAGGAAGATCTACTTCGGCCCAAGGCTTCGGCGAGGCGGAGATGTAGCGAAGCACTTTTTGGGCCCACGTTCCAAGGCGGGCAGCTTCCCAAGGTGATCGAAGGCCCCTTATAAATACCTCCTTTCTTGCCCGATAAGCCCGCTGACCATTTTTGGCAAACGAAAGGGACGTAACAGTCCTCGAAGTAAAACACGATGGGCGTAACGATCACTCAAGCACAGCATCCAGAAGCCAGGGACACTCGGGCGGTGCATTAAATGAATATTTCCATGGTTGACCCAGTCGTAGTTGCCAATTTTGGCAACCGATTTGAAAGCTCAGTCGCAGCAACCACGAGGAGCCGATTTCTCAGAGCCCGAGGGTGTACTCCGCCATTTTTGTAATAATGATTCAGAGGGTCGGGTCCTCTATAAAAACCCAGGCTTTGTAATGTAAAAGGGGGGGAACTTTCTGCTAGAAAGCTGTTGTAACTTGATGTCCTGCGTTTAATACTAAAGATCTTTTGTGCTCTATTTCTCTCTTTTATGCTGCCTTCTGTGCTTAATTCTTTTGTCTTTTCTCGTTCGCGTATTGAGACTCTGAATCCTGAATCCGGTGTGCGATCGGGGACTGAACCCCTAAAATTCGCCCTGAAGGATACATAGGAGAGGAAAAATGCCTTGTCGCTTTCCTTTATGTTGCCTGGTGGATTGAGGTTTCTGTTATTCCCTTATCTCAATCGTTGTTACTCTGAACCCTGAATTCCAGCGAGAGAGAAAGGAGAACCCTGCGAACCCGTCCAGAGGATACATAGGAAGTTCGGCATTTCATTTCCTTCATGCTATTCTTGGTATTTCCTGCTGCTATTCGAGTTGTTAGCGAGTAATCGTGCTTCCTGTTCTCTCCCACCTTAAATCATCATCTTCTAACCCTTACTCTTTTTATTTCTTTCTCTAACCCTTACCCTTTTTATTTCTTTTCCTAACCCTTACTCTGTTTATTTCTTTCCTGCACTCTTGTCTCAAACCCCAAAAGTAGATTAGTATAGGAGCCGGCCTTTCTCCGGAGATCGGCACGAGGGGCATCTCTTCCCCTCGGCCTTTCAATGTTGGTCGCAGGTCCAGGGCGCGCAAACCCACCGAAAGTCCTTTCCTGTGCGGATTTGATGACCAACAGTACTTTGCTTACAGAAGAATACCTTTTGGATTGCTTAACGCAGGTGCCACATTTCAAAGAGCCATGGACTATGCATTTAGATATTTTATAGGTAAATGCATAGTTATTTATGTTGATGATATTCTTGTTTTCTCAAAGAATAGATCTGACCATGTTAATTATTTGAGAAAAGTTCTTCAAAGGTGTAGAGAGCATGGCATTTCCCTAAATCCCAAAAAGTGCATTTTTGGAGTAATGGAAAGTAAAATTTTAGGCCATGTCACCTCAAAATATGGAATTTCCATAGATCTTGAAAGAATCAAAGCCATCCAGAGAATCCCTTTTCTTGGTAGCAAAAAAGAATTACGATCATTTTTTGGGAAAATCATACTTTTTAGGAAATTCATTTCAAGATTTGTTGAAATAGTCAAACCATTAAATGATATGTTGAAAAAGGATGCTAACATTAATTGGACTAGTGAAGCTAAAGTAGCTTTTTAGGATGTTAAAAATGCAATATCTTTTGCACTTGTGCTTGTGAGTCCTAATTACAAGAAACCTTTCTATATTTATTCATTTGCTTCTAAGCAATCGTTTGCTAGTGTATTATCTCAAAAGAACGAAGATAATTCAGAAAATCCTATTGCTTTCTTGAGTTCACCACTAAAATATGCACAATTGAAATACACTATTATGGATAAATAGGTATATGCTCTTTTCAAAACTATGAAGAAGATTAGACATTACATTTTGCACAGTATAATTTTTGCAATAGTACCTGACCTAGTTGTCAAAACAATGTTGATGCAGAATAAACTGGGAGAAAGGAGAGGCAAATGGTTGCCTCCTTTGTAGGAGTTTGATTTAGAGATATGTCCAATGAAGCTTGTTAGAGGATAAGATTTGTCAAAGTCTCTAGCTGAAATCAATCCTCAAATCAAGTGTCACCAATACACTGCAGAAATCATCACCATGGATGAATGTTATAATGATATTGTGTATTTTCTTTTGAATGGTAAGTACCCAAATCACTTTAATGCTACACAATAGAGATCACTTTAATTAAAAACCTATAAATTTATGATTAAATATGGTGTGTTATACAAAAGAAATCACGAAGGAATTTTCCTTAGATTTTTGAGTAAGGATGAGGCTATGCAAGTTCTTAAGGATTTTCATGGTAAGTTAGGGATTGGGCATGGATCAACTAATGCCATAATGCACCAGATTTTGAGATTTGGTTACTATTGGCCCCATATTTTCAAATATGTCCATGCCCATGTTCATCTTTCCATACATGTCAAATTGCCACCAACAAAGAACGAAATATTGCCATGCCTTTACAACCCGTATTTGAGGCTAGACCTTTTGCACAATGGGGTTTAGATTTCATAGGAGTTATAAACCCAAAATATTCACCTGGTCACAAGTACATTTTAACCACCACAAACTATTGTACAATATGGACTGAGACCATTCCCACTAAGAACTGTACTTTGAAAGTGGTTATTCAATTTTTAGAACACATTTTTACTAGATTTGGTATACCATATTCTATTGTTTGTGATAATGGTTTTGCTTTCACTTCACTTCAGTTTGTAGAATGGGCCTACAATAATAAGGTAAGCATAAAGTTTTCTTTAAATTATTACCCATAAGGTAATGGTTTAGTAGAATCTACTAATAAAAACTTATTGTCCATAATTAAGAAATTGTTGGAAATGAATCCTAGAGACTAGCATAACAAGTTGAAATATGCTTTGTGGGTAGATAGAACTAGATCAAAAGGGTCCATTGGTACTTCTCCTTATCATTTAGTTTATGGTCAAGAGCCTATTTTTCCTACTAACCTAAAATTGTAGACTCTTTAGTTTATGAAATATTATCTTGAAACTGATGATAAAACAAAGGCAAGATTTACTCACTTAATGAGTCTAGATGAAAAGAGGGAAGATGCCCTACAAAATTTTAGTAAGAATCAAGGGGTTTTCAAAAGGTGGTTTGATAAGAGAGCCAAGGTCAAAGCCTTTAGGATTACTGATTTGGTTTTGTTGTGGGATAAGGCACACGAAAAGAAGGGTGATCATGATAAATTTGACAATCTTTGGTTAGGCCCCTACCAAATTTTTGAGATTCTTGGGGAGAATGCATTTAGATTGCAGAATTTGAGTGGAGAGAGTATTCCTTTACCTGTCAATGGGCAGTTATTAAAGCATTATTTCCATCCCTGAGACAGAGAGCACAATTATCACTTGTATATATTCATTTCTTGTACATAGTTGTTTGGTTTTGCAAGTTTTTCTTGTGTATGACTTTGGTGTTTTGTTTTAGTTTTCGCTTATACATAGTTTGTGTTTGTATGTACCATTTGGATACAGTCATCCCTTGTTTGTTTGTTTTGTTGTTTTTCATTTTGAAATTTTTTTGGTTTCCATTTTTGGTCTTGCAATAATGTAGGTTCATGCCAAATTTTGTGTTTTGGTTTATGTTCGCATTTTTGTTTCTTCACTTTCACAGCATGCTTTGGGTTTTTGTTTTCCAGATTGTGGTATAGTTGTGTAGTAGCAATAAAATTTTATCACTTTGTTGGATATGTTTCTTAGTATTGGAAGATACATTGCCTATTTGAAATTAGGTGAAATTGAAGTTAGTGAAATTAGATTATTTAGTAGTTATTCTTGAATTGTGGATTAAAATAGTGGATATTGAAGTAATACGACATATTGCTAAAGCTTCACATGTAAAATCACATTTAAAGGATATTTTTGACTCCTGACGGATGAAATCATTCTGGTTCGTTGATTAGGCAAAAATTTTAATAGACTCCATATTAAGCCTTAGATGATCTCTAACCCAAGGGGCGCATATGATATTTGCAAAGCAATCAAATGCTTATAAAAAAAGAGAGAGAAAAAAATACAAATCAATCTAGTGCTCGAGTGATTCAGATAATCTCTACCAAGGCTATAGACACCTGGATGGTAGTAGAGCAAGGTCTAGAAGAGATCAAGGTCATATCCACCAGAGCTATGGACACTTGACTAGTAGTGGAGCAATGCAGAGGAAAATATTTATGAGTAACATTTTTCATAGCCTAATTGCAAAACAGATGAGGAAATTCTAATGGATTCAAGAATAGAGAATGAATTCACAAAACACACACTAAGCTAAAGCAAATGAAGTGTTTACATTCAATTGAAGTTATTTAACCCCATATTTCTTGGATGTTACTAGATGATTTATATTTTGCTAATCTTTGGTTTTCTTGATTTTAGATTAGGTTCTTTATCCAAAATACTCAAGAGTATTTTCCAGTAGAGTCGTCATTTGTTGTTGTCATTGCACAACGTACCCCAAATTTGGGGACCCACTTGAAATTTTGATTTTGATGTGACTTTTTGTTTACATTGAGTGTTTTTTTGGTTAATTTATACCAAACAATTTTGTAGGGTTGATTACAAAGTCAAATTACATACCATGATTTCAAGGTGTTCAAGGAGAGTCTAAGTTCATGATGTCAAAAGGAGGTTGACCATGGTCGTGATTTTAGCATTAATTATTTTATAGTTGATCTCATTGTCAAGCCTTAGGAGACTCAGGGAGAAACTCCTCATAAAGCTCAATGGGTTAAATTCTACAATATTTAAGGAAGAGGTCAAATTTTAAGCCTTGTTAAACCATGCATAAATCATATACAAGCTAAATCGCATATTTTTAATGGTAAATTTTGACTTGTATATTTTACATTTTGAATTGCCATTTGAATATTGAATTCATTTTGTGCTCAATCCCTTGACTATTCATATATCCCTACACATTAAAAATAAAAAATAAAAATAAAATATGATAAAAATAAAAGGTAACTACCATATGGTTTAAAATATTTATTTTTTTTTACTTTATGGTATAAAATATCGATTACTTTATAAAGTAATTTTTGTTGAATTAATTATTATTTTTATGTTCACGTGACCAGGTTTCCAAAAAATGGTGGGACGACATAGTTTTTGAGACAAAGGACAAGGCCAACCAGTGGATGCAGCGCTAGAGCACAACCAATGTGGGGGCACAATTTTTGAGGTGAACCCTCGATCCGACCAACCAATGAACGCAACATCGAAGAACAATCAACACGGAGACACGGTCAACATGAGCATAAATTTTGATAGGCCACCCAATGGCTTAGTTAAGTCATATGACAGTATGTGCATTAGTGTTAATAAATCTTCCATCGAACCATTGTTGGATGCATGTGGGATAAAGCTCAGATTTTTCTATGACAAGGGATTCTTGACAATAGTGTAGAGTAAACATAATTGATGAAATTGGGCTCAAACATTGACTTGATCGGTGCATCCTTCATGTTAGTTGCGTCACTGAAGAAGTGAGAAATGGTCTCAAAGACAATTAGAGATAGGGTGAATTTGTAGGATCACTGCTCTTGAAGAAGTATATCCGTGAAAGGAAAATAAAAAAAGTTTTTCATTTCATCTTGGAGCTTGATTTTGACATAGAAAAGGAGGCTAAAGTTTATTTAATATTTAATATGCACCAAGAGGGGCCTCTGTTGTTTTTAAATCTCCCAGAGTGAAGACCGTGATTGGGAAAAAATAAGATGGATGGTGTTATATCTAGGTTTTAGAGAGCAACATGACAATGTGAGAGGGCTACTGCTATTGTGATGGTGGGAACATCGAGCGACAGTGGTTGTTTTGGGCTCAAAGGTGTATTTTAGCGTAGCATATAGTTGATTTGTAAGCTTGTTGGAATCCCTAATCATGTTGAAGCTCCGATAATGAAGACAATATGTATTTGAAAAAGCAATACTGTAGCACTAGTAGGGAAAGCAGATCCAAAAAATCAATAATAATTGGATGGATTGAGCGATTCTATGATCCCTCAAAAGAAGTGGTGAGAATTGATGGAATAAAATATTAAAACCTCTAATTTGAGAAATTTGAGATAGCATACAGTTCTGGTAGCACAAAAAATCATCCTATTTTACGGGAAGCATTCGTTATAGCATTTGTTATGGAAAATTGAAGGTAACCATCAGTACATGAATTAACACATCATTGTAACAACAAGATTAAGGGATGTCCCACAAAAATAGATGACAATGCTCAAGGATGATGGTTGTGATCCTTATAATTACGTTACGAATGCAACAATGAAAGATGAATTCACAACTTTTCAAAATTGTGTGTTCTTTAGAGTGGAGATTGTATTCTATCTAGAAGAATGTATATTGATCATATAAAGGTTGAAATTCTTGGGTGGTTCAATTTTGAGGACGTTTGGAGCCTCGATGCCAAACACGAGCATGTTTTCTCATTACCACCTTGGACAAAGCCATTAGGAACTTGATATGATCTTCATTGCAAGTTTTGTGTAGAACTCTTATCGAATCTCATAACATAGGATAGCCTATTTATATGCTCAAAGAAGAAACATTTGTCGGTAAAGTTTGTTAGTATTGGAATATATATAACAGAAAAGGATATAAAATGTATCTAGACTGTGACAATTAAATGAGGTGGGTTCTATCAAAATAAGCGACGAGAAGACCCAATTCAGATCATCAAAATGAACGATTTGCCATGGAGGACTAGGAAAGATAATGTCATCCATACTCTTTGTGTTAGAAGTTTAGGTAAAGGAGATATAGGCGCATGGATTTCCATTTACAAATATAGACACACCGACACATCTCCTCCTTTTTATGTAGTGCAAGGAGTATCGTCATTGAACTTAATTTTTAATAAAGTTGACCGATGGTTGCTATTGAAGGGCTCCAAACGAAATAATTGTAGATAAAAAATATATATATACATCACTTGGAAATTCAAGCATGAAAGATAAATTGATTCACACAATCACCTACAAATTCCACATCTTAGTAGTTTAATAAAACGGGTGATATCAGTTTTTTCCAAAGCCACCAATAATAGTTTTAAAGTTGAAACGCTAGAAAAAGCATTACAAAGACAAATTAGAGCGCATCCTAGTTGGAGAAAGCATTACAAAATTGAACAATTGAAAAAGAAAGCCAAAAGGTGGAAAAGAGTACAAAGGGTCTCTTGTTTTGCAATTTTAAATATCCATTGAAACTCATGGAAGAAAAGTGGGAGAATATTTGGAGCAAGTGCATGTTGGAAATTCGATTTTGGTGAAGAGCCTCTCCTCCCTTGTTGTTGGACTACAAAAATTTCACCATTGTAATCCATTGGAACAAGGTATTTTGCAAGTATATTCATTAAAAAATCTTTCATGTTGGCAATATATTGGAAATTTTAATAATTTTAATGAATGTGGATGGTAGAATTATTTATTTTTTCTTAATATATGGTGCCATTTTTTTTGGTAGGTTGATTAATATTTATAGGGGATTTTAATAGGATCCCAAAACCTTATTACATAATATTCCAATATAGACCATGTAGATATAGCAACGAAAACTTAGACTAGGGTACCCAACAAAGGAGTACTTTGTATACAACAAATTAGGACAGAAGCAGTAGAGTAAATCCTATCCAAGGAAATAACAATAAAAATTGACATACTGACCTCCTAGCTAAAAACTTGCTGGAAAACAACTGAGAAAGAGAACTATAAAAGACTTATACAGGGGTCCCCAAGCGATGCCAAATATACATCAAAAAAGACCAGAGGTCAAAAAGCATAGTAGGAGATCCTAACAGGAATTTCCTTGAGAAAGACAAAAAGAGGTATATATACCATATAAACCTTAACCACTAAAGTAAAGACATCTGACTAATATAAAGTAAAAGAAAGCAACAAAACCTTGTAATAATGCATATCATATCAGAGCTTCAAAGCTTGTTGTTGTTCTTCTTCTTCCAAGGTGCTTGATTTTCCATTATCATTAATTGCAAGTTGTTTAGCATCTCAATGATCCCCTCCATGGATTTGATAGTGGCAATCATAGACTTAGTAATCATCTGAATGAGGAGCTTGTTTCTACACAACGTGATTTATCACTTTGGATAGCATTCTGGGCTTCTTGAGGAATCCAATTAACCCCTTTGGAGAATATTTTAGTAGTAACAACAAAATTTGCAAACAAATCAACCACAATATTTGCCTCCTTGTATATATGCTGAATGACTATCTCTCCACGCATATGAATTAACCTTTTGGTCTTAGTAACTATATTATGGATTCTTTATGATGGATTTATGCTATTCTTCATGTAATTGATGATATTGAGGGAGTCCCCTTCTATGATCAAAGGTCTTTGGTCTTTTTGAATCAATTGCAGACCTCTCCAGAGTGCTCTTGCCTCAGCAACATGATTGGACTAGAAGCCAAGATATTCAACATAAGCAATAACAATGTTACCATTGTGATATCTTATAATTCCACCAGCTCCTGATTCACCTGGATTACCCTTAGAGGCCCCATAAAAATTTAGTTTGATCCAATTTGTTGGTGGGCATTGCCATCTGACATTCAACCTGGGATTAAGAGCTTGTTGGCTAGGAACCTAGGCAGGAATTTTAAGAGAAGATAAAATACTGGACTCTATTTTGGATAAAGGGGACTCACTCCAATTAAGGGATTGAACATTCTCAATAGCAAAGGCAATGATTTTGGCCACCACTAAACCAACATCCTTTGAGCTATCAGTGAAGGCTCTGTTATTACGTTCCAACCACACCTGCCATAAAAAATGGTGCAACGTAAAGTTCCATAATGTGCTCAGTTTGGGATTGCAAAAAGGGTTAGGCCACTAGAAGAAAAGATCTAATATGGAATTAGGAATGACCCATTGAATGTTGAACCTATTGCTCAGTTGGCTCAATATAGCAATGGAAAAATCACACTGAGTAAAAATATGATTAGTGGAATCCCATTGGGATTTGCATAAATAACATCTGTTTGGTATCATGATTCCTCTTTTGTTGAGATTTTCTATAGTAAGAATTTTGTTTAGAATAGTGATCCATAAAAAGAAAGCAATTTTTGGGGATTAGATTTTTCCTCCAGGCAAGATTAGCATGAAAATTAGGAACTTGCACCTGAGTTTGAAAATCATATGCCGATTTGACTGTAAAGTTCCCTTCATCAGAGCCTCTTCAAATTGGTTTATCAACCCTATATATTGTGCCCTTTTCCCCTTAGAAGATTGCATCTCATTAATTCTGGTTTGTGTGAAGACTAACCAATTTAATGTTGATTTAGTTTCAGAATAGTTGTTTATGCAAATTTGGGTTGAAATTTTAAAAGTTACGGTGACTTGTTCTCTTCTTTTATTTTCTCTAACCCTAGCCTTTTACATATTTTTTAATTTCATCAAATACAAAATACAAAAAAATAAAAAAATAAAAATCCCAAAAAGAAATATGTCGGTTTCAAGAATTAAATTTCAAATTTTCATGTTTACGCAAATTCACATATTTGGAGGAAAATTTGAAGTTTTAAAATTTGCATGGTTTTTAAAATAATCATTTAATTTCATTTTATGCAAAATTTGAAATTTCAATAAATTTCAATTTTTTTTATTAAAATGAATAATTAATATGATATTCCAAAGTTCCTACATTGCAAAGTTAGATTTAATCATTTTTATTTTTATTTTCAAGCAAATCTTAACAAACAAAGATAAAATCTGGTTAACAAACGAAGATACAATTTGGTTAACAATCGAAGATAAAAATTGGTCTAACAATCATAGATAAAATTTGGTTAACAATCGAAGATAAAAATTGGTTTAACAATCAAAGATAAAAATTTGGTTAGCAAACGAAGATAAAATTGGATTAACAATTTGAGATAAAATCAATTAAAATCAAAATTTCAAAGTTTCAAATCAAATATGCATCAAATTTCGAAGGTTGTTA
Organism: Wollemia nobilis; assembly: GCA_028583015.1. Classification (NCBI taxonomy): domain Eukaryota; kingdom Viridiplantae; phylum Streptophyta; class Pinopsida; order Araucariales; family Araucariaceae; genus Wollemia; species Wollemia nobilis. Next base: position 5,700,487 of record JAQPPZ010016867.1, read on the forward strand.
GTTGCTCTATAATTTCACATTTTCAAAAATCCCATGAAAAACAAAATCATTGTAAATCAAATCAACACCAAAACAGGCCCCTTGTTAACAGGTATATGCAACACTGAGTTAGCCAATTAATTTTTAGCATTTCACATTTTTTACTAAGCATTGCAATCATATTAACACATTAAAAAGAACCTTGGGGAAATCACAAATGTTTCCTTGCAAGAGAGGATATTCGGGCATAATCCTGACTATGAGTATATTCTTGTGATTGGACAAAAATTTTACTCAATAGGTAGGAGATGGAGGATTGAGCAAAGGAACATTTTGGAAGGTTAAAAAATAATTTTTTCTCTTGAAGAGTTTTGAGAACTTGTTCTAAGTGTTCTAGGTGTTCCTTCCAAGTGTGTGAGAAAACAAGAATGTCATCAAGGTAAATTATCACAAATTTGTCCAAGTTGTTCTTGAACACCTCATTCATAAGCCTCATGAATGTAGTTGGTGCATTTGTAAGACCAAAGGGCATAACAAGCCACTCAAATAAGCCTAAATTCATCTTAAATGTAGTCTTCCATGTGTCTTATACCTGTACTTGGACCTAATGATACCCACTTTTTATATCTATCTTTAAAAATAACTTTTCCCCTTACAACTGATCTAATAGATTGTTTATTCTAGGGAGTGGATACGTATTCTTGATGATGATCTTATTCAAGGCCCTATAATTAATGCATAGATGCCAAATACCATATTTATTGAGGATAAGTAAGATAAGTGAAGCACAAGATAATGTACTTGGTTTGATAAATCCTTTAGATAATAGTTCATGAATTTTTATTTTTGATTTCTTACATTTGAAGAATTGATTGTCTATACATGGGTGCATTAGGAAGAGACACATCAGGAATAAGTTCTATGCTATGATTTATTCCTTTAATAGGTGAAATAGTAGAAGGTTCCTTAAACACATGTGAATACGATTGTAATATATTCTTAATTGAAGCAATCTTGTTTGATTTGTAAAGCAGTGTATATTCATGTTTTGGCCTTATAAATATAAGTTCCAAATCATGTGCTTGATTTATAGCCTTGCATGCTTGCCTACAACTTAAAACCAATTTTTTTTTTTTTTGAGTAAACTTAATTAGATATTCCTTGTTATATAACTGTAAGGTATAAGTGTTATTGAATGCATTATAAATGGTTTGCCTATCATATTGACAGGGTTTGCCAAGCAATAATCCACAACAATCTATTAGAGTGACATCACATAATACCTTGTCCACAAATCTAGGACCAAATGCAAATGAAATGGTACAAATGTGTGTGATGTCAGAAGTGCTACCACTATCCTTTCATCCCAAAGAATAAGGACAAGGAGGAGGACACAAAAGAAGCTTCAATTTTTTGACAACAAAACTCATAATTAGATTTTGTGCAAGTTGTTGATTATACAATTTGTAAAAAAATCATGAGTTAAGTGAGCCCTTGTGATGAACAATTTGTCATAGCCACTTAAAGAAGTATTGTTATGCATAAGATTTAAATTATTCTATTTACCCTTTAACTCTTTATATGTATTTCCTTATCCAATAGTCTCAATGGGGCCATATTTTGGATCCTCATTGGAAGACTTTACAACTAAGGATTTCTTCTTTGTGTTTTGTAATTGAAAACATTAAGACCTACAATATCCTTGTTTTTACAAAAACTACAAAATTTTTGAGAATCAGAAGCATTAGAAGACCTTATATATGAAGAAGAAAAATAAAAAGAAGAAGAAGTTGAGGAAAGAGAAGAAAAGGAAGAAGATATTTTATTCATTTTTTGTTGTTGATTTGACACCATTATGGGATCTGTAGATCAAGCTCTTCTCAATTGGATAGCAAGTTTCTCCTCTGCCAATTGTGCATGATTGAAAGCTGTATCTAAAGTAGTCAAGGGAGTATATTTCAACTCTTGATACAAAGTTTCAAGTAGTCCACTTGTGAATTTTATGATTAAGGCTTTTGTTGGATCCTTCACATGAAGCAATATTCTCAATCTGTTAAATTGGAAGACATAATCTTGAATAGGCATATTATAGATCTATCTTAACCTATACCATTTGGTATTCAACTCTTGTTCATAATTTGAAGGATAAAGTGTTTCCTTCAAATCTTAGACTAAACCATCCCAAGTGGTTACGGGGTTTTGTCCCTCTTGTCTTTCCATAATCATAAGCTTGACTAACCTTGACAATTTTAGTTTGGAAAAAAGTATTCTTTCCTCAGTAGGAACCTATGTGTAGGAGAACCAAGTATCCATATCCATTATCTAACTACCTAGGACATCAAGATTCCTAGACCCATCAAAAGTTTTTGCATCTCATTTTTATTTGTCGTTAGATCATTATTATAGGTCTTTACATCAAGGGCACTTTGGACTATGATGGCTTGGACTTCATTGGCCAATATACCAACTATTTGGGCTAAAGTAGTCATTTTATTTGCTAAATTTGATACTATTTGGGATTGGATATAAGCCAAAATTTTACAAAATAAAGTCTAAGAGTTACAAAGGATTTGACTTCTATAATGAGGGATTATAAAATTTTCTTTTATGGAAACAATTTACAAAAATAATTTTCCTCTTGAAAGTTTGTGCCTCCCAAGAAAAATATTTGCTTTTACAAAACTTTGGGAATAAAAAATAAATAAATAAAATAATTGTCCCAGGAGGGACAATGCAACAGTTTGGTTTTGGCTCTTCTTCAGGAGGTCCAAAGTTCAAATTGTTGTGTGGGTGAGTGTGTGAGGGGGTGGTTGTTGGTGGTTGTGTGTTAAATTCCCTATTGATAAGCATAGCTCTCGAATTTACAAGGGGTAATGGTTGGGAGGATACTGCTCAACCCTGTACATTGGTCATAGGGGTTTCTCATACTAACCAAATAAAAAATAATAATAACTATTTGAAACAAAATTAATTGATCTTTTTGGGTTGCACAGTCAACATAATTGACATGGTCAAACAAGTAGAGATCAAATTGTAAGCAAGCACCACATAGCCACTGGTGAGTCAACAGAGCGCCAATAACCATGCTCAAAGGTCTACCGGTCACCAAAGTTTAGCAGATACTTCTTTGACCAATAATTGATTTTAAAAAGTTTATTGAACTCCCACACAAAAATGTGGGATAATGCTAATGATCCTGAAAAGCAAAAACAAACATTAGTCGCCTCCAAATGCAACCAAATTTGACTAGCACGTGTCAACAACTAGAAATTGGTCAAAGAATGGTCAACTAGTCAATCAAAATTTATCATCATTGTGGATCTACATGGTAAGGCAAAAACTGCTAATCGTTGAGCTGGCCATTCAATCCTTCGATACAAAATTTCTTTAAACTATTAGAAGGGCATCCACTTATGCAATGTGGAATAAATATCCTACATTCAACAAACAATAAAAGAAATGTATCTTCCTTCATCACCATGGGGTGGATAGAGTATACTAGTCAGCAATAGTAGTGAGTGTCAATTGGTGCAGTAGTAGAGGTTGATCAACCAAGGGTTGAGGCAAACAAACCTCAATGAAACCAATCACCATCCAAGAGAGCTGGTTGACTGGTATCCTCCAAGGAGGGCCTTTTCAAGGCTTGTTGGTATTGTATCACCTCGAATATGGGATAAATTCCATAAGCCTTTTTTAGGGTGTTTGGCTGTCAGGAGAGCATAGGCCATTGGACGGGCATGGGCTAGCATCATTAATTGTCATGGGATGTCACATGGGAGCATACCACCAAAAAGCTAGTCGGATGAGCACGGGCCATTGGGAAATTGCGTGATCATTTGTCGAGTTGTCTAACACTCAATTTTTTTTGAAATATATAAATAGAAATGAAGTTTAATATAAGTATTTTTTTGAACTTCACTAAAATTATATAAAAGTTAATATAAAGCTTATATAAATAAAATTTTAACTTTTAGTAATATTTTAAAAACAAGAGGATTTTTACTAAACTATGAACAAAATATATACAAAATTTGAGAATCAATTAGAGATTAACTTAATCTTGAACTAAACTATTGCTTCATGCTCCCAAATCTAGTTTTGAGACCAAATATCAATTCAAAATTTAGAATTTAAAATGCTTTTGCTAAAACTAAACTTAGCAACAAAAGAGAGTTTCTAGGGCTTGCATTAAATAATGCAATCCAAAAGAGCAAGATCTAAACCAGGTAGACCTAATCCAATCCATGACTGATCTCTAGTTCTGATACCAACTGATATGGATAAAAAATAAGCTAAGATCTGCATTTAGAAATATGGTTAAATAACATTTGTATAATAATAATTCCTCCAAATGTGTAAGATGGTTAACCATAAGCTATAGTTAAGCTAATATGCTAACAATAATCTAACTATGCTAACAAATCCAAATTGCTTTCAAACACCTTACCATTAAAATATGTCGACATTACAATCTTGGTAGCTTTTTGGAATTATTTCTAATATAGACTTTAGAAATAATTAAAAATTAATAAACTAAGAAACACCTAGTCTATTACAACTTTCAAAAGTGGTCCTCATCAACCTCATGCTTGCAAAAATCTCCATGGCTTCTTAGATTTTTCCCTGCTTGGATAGAATCTACAAATTTTTTACAACGACATAGACGGTGGACCCCATGTGATCGGGACCTCTACTAAATGGTCTCGATTCTACAAAGCTAGGGATGACAAAGGTGTAAAGAGAAAAATAAACCTTCAACTATAAATAATTCTGACAATCCTTTACACCTTGCAAAAGTCTCAATTAAGATTATTTTCATTGCAAAGTTCAATTAAATTTAAATACCCTACATAATAAAATAATTTTATGGCACTAGAGAAAAAATCACCTAGGAGTTACGACTAGGAGGGTCCTGCCATGCCTGATGAGGATACCCTTGCTCTTCATCTTTGACTGCTAGTCTGTGTACTTCTAGTAGAAGGCCATAATATCCTTGGCAAATCTATGTATAATGGCATAGATTTGAGAGGTGAACTCTTTGCCCTTCATGCAGATATATTGTCTACCCTAGCAAAGTGGTGGAAATAATAAAATAACTCGAGATATGTAATTAGGAAGGTCTTGCTATGCCTAACGAGGATACCCTAGCTCTCCTTCTACTCGATTATGGTTTTCACTATAACCCTAGCTCATAGATGCTTTTGTCATGGTATTTTGGAGCTTTTATTCTTCATTGTAACCCTAGCTCACAAATGTTGTAGACTATGTCATCATGTTTTTGGACCTTTTGTTCTCCATTGTAACCCTAGCTCATAAATGATGTAGCCCATACCATCATGTTTTTGGAGCTTCTATTCTCCATTGCAACCTTAGATCGAATATGCCTCAACTCAAGCCATTATATTTTTAGAGCTTTTATTCTCCACTACAATCCTAGGGAACCTATGCCCAATATAAAAAAAGTATAATTATTAGTATTATTGGTTATTTATGAGTTGATTAAAAATTGAAGTTTTAATATCTTTTGAAAAATAAAATTTAAAATAGTTTTTAATATATGTGGTTTATCACACGTGTTTATTTAATATTTGTCCAACCAAAGTTCAACTACTAAATTGTTATGTACAACTTTATCCTATTTGGATTCAAACCTTAGGCCTTCTATTCAGAGTTCCAAATTTTTTGCACTAGACTCTTATTTAAAAAAGTATAATTAAGCTCTTTTTCCTTATTTATTAATACATGCAAGTATATGACTTTAGTTTCCACTCAATTTACCAAAATAAATAAGAGTTGTTCAATTTAAATACAAATTAAATATTTTTTAGGATTGCCATTAAAAACTATGGTTTATAGGAGATTGAAAATAAAATTTATTTATCTAGGAAGTGTGAGCCAAATACAAGAAGTGTGAGTCAGGAGGAAGTGCGATCCAAGAGGGAGTGTGAGCTAGGATTCAGTCATGGTGAAAGAGTGATGGGTTCATCCAGAGTGCATAATTGTTTCAAACCCTTACCATAAATGCATGGACTATTATTTCCAAAAAAATTATTGAAGTGAAGGAACACCATAAAAAAGAAGTGACAAGGGTGATTGCGAGTTAGGAGGGAGTGCAAGCTGGAAGTGGGTGTGATTCAAGAGGGAGTGCAAACCAAGAGTGAGCCCCATTAGCTAGTATGGAAGGAAAGTCATATTTAAAAGTCCTAATGGGAAGTTAGGATACCCTAATTATAAATAAGGATGCCCTGGTTGGAAGTATCGAGGTCCAAGTTGGAGATAAATAGAAGAGCAAATACATGGTAAGTCCGATCCAAGTAGTAGATGTTACACCAAAAATGAGTATCAAGGATGAGATGATTGAGCATGATATAACATTTCATAAAAGTAGAGGGTTAATATGTAAGTTCCATATATCATGGTTAGGGTTTTTGGAGATTCAAAATTGGATCAAGTGGAAGTGGGGATTGGAATAAAATTACTCTGTGAATTTTCCTCAAGTTTTTTTCCTCATCATCTTTTCTAGTTTAAAATCTAGGGATAAAAGAATGGTTGGTGGCCCATGGTTTAGGGGAAGAGATATACTTTATTTGAGACTATGAAATAATTTTTTTTTTAAGACAAAAAATATTAAGATTTTTTTGGTGTGGGTTAGTCTTTTTGGACTTCCACATCAGCTTATAAATAAGGATGTTTTGAAGAATATTGGAAATACCCCAAGGGAATTCATCAAGGAAGGACTAACTACTAAGGAGCAAAATCATGCTATATATACTCGAATATGTGTTGCTATGGATATTTTAAAACCTTTGCCACAATCCATTAAGATTAAATTTGAATCAAGAGAATGGGATCAACAAGTAGATTATGAAAATATCACATTTTATTGCCACAATTTTTATGAGATTGGACATATGACAAGAGTTTGCAAAGTGAAAACTATGAAGAAAGAGACAAAAAATTCTAGCTATGAGATAAAATTCAATATGAAGCAAGGAAATCATACAACAATAGAAGCTAGATTAGATCAAGGATATTCCACTTTGAAAGAAGAGACAAAGAAAGCCTATATACAATATCATTTGACAAGTATAGAAGGAATTAAATATGCAAAAGAAGATGTGGAGAGAAATCTTAAAATAAAGATGGCAAAAGAGGTCAAGTTTATTGCAAGTAAATCATATTCATTTTCCTCAAGTAGTATAGAATCCTCTCCAGGTAATAAAAGTGAAAGTGGTAAAGATGTTATCCCTTGCACTTTAAGATTTTAAGAGCAACACAATAAATAAATGAGGATGACGAAAACCCATAACAATTTAGGGGTTTTAGGGAAGAATTAGAAGTTAATTCTTATAGAAGAGCATCATTACACTTTAGGGTTTCCAGGGTTAACATAAATAAGATTGTGCTTTTAAGGTTATTCCCTGCACTTCAGATCCTTTAGAATAAGGTAAACCTAAAGATGATAAGTCTTACTATGAGTAGTGTGAGAAGATTTAAGAGATTTATGAAGATGAAAGTATTGTTGGAAATGAAAAAAGAGAGGAAGACCCAATAAGAAAAAACAAAGAGAAAAATAAATCAAGAGGGATATTGATATGGTAAAACAAAAACAAATAAGTGTTAATAAGAAGTGGGGCTAAACACACAAATAAAAACAAAAAATAATAATGAAAATAATATCTTGGAATATTAGGGGAATGAATAAGAACCCTAAAAAAAGATATTAAGAAATTGTGAGTTTGTCATAGATGATATTTATATATATAGAAGTTAGGTAGCAAATATTTTAGCCATTTGTGGTGTTGAGTTTTTTCTTGACAAAATTTAAATTTCAGAAGGCATTTGATATAAAAGCAGTTGATTATGAAAACTTAGTAGTTTGAGGAAGATGGATAATATCTTTTATAGAAAGGCATATGAAGAATATATTTAGTAGAAAGGCAAAGTTGGATATGCTTTAATTAAACTGTTAGAAATGTAATGAGAGTAATGTAATATTTTATATTTGTAATGGGAGTGGCCCCCAATGGAAGCCACACATAGCTTATTTATACATATACATCTATCTATCTATCTATCTATCTATCTATATATATATATATAGTTAGTTAGTTAGTTGTAAGAATATGTTGAGTGTGTGAAAGCCCTAATGGGAAGTTAGGATGTTCAAGTTGGAGATAAGCACAAGAGCGAATATATGGCAAGTTCGATTAAGATAACATATGCTACACTAGAAGTGATTATCTAGGATGAGATGATCAATCATGATATAGCGATTCTTAAAAGTAGAGGGTTAATATATAAGTTCCCTGGATACTAGCCAAGGTTTTTGAAAATTCAAAATTGGATGAAGTAGAAGTGGAGATTGAATTCAAATTACTCAATGACTTTTCTTCCTAAATTTTTTTCCTCGTCATCTTTTTCAATTAAAAAATCAAAGATAAAATAATGGGTGGTGGCCCATGGTTTAGGGAGAGATATACCATTTATTTAAGACCATGGAGTATTTTTTTTGTTGAGATAGAAACTTTTAAGAAAATTTTAGTATGGGTTTGGCTTTTTTGACTTCCATATCAACTTATCAATAAGGATATTTTTAAGAATATTGGAAATACCCTGGGCATAATTCATCAAGGAGAGAATCAATAATGAGCAAAAACATGCTATATACACTTGAAGATGTGTTGTTATGGATATTTTAACACCTTTTCCACAATCCATTAATATTATGTCTTAATAAAGAGAATGGGTTCACCAAGCAGATTATAAAAATATTGTATTTTTATGCCACAATTGTTATGAGACTGAGCACATGGCAAAATATTACAAATGAAAACTATGAAGAAGAGATAAAATAATTGGTCATAATATAAACTTCAAGACAAAACAAGGAAATCATATTGTAATAGAAGTTGGATTAAATCAAGGATATTCCACTCCAAAAGAAGAGGGAAATAAATCCTCTCTACAACATCATATGGCAAAAGCCACCATAGTTCACTTGGATCAACCATTAGAAGAAACAAATAAGGATACAAGGAATGAGAATGTACAATGTGCAAGTTCAATTTTGATAGGGATTAAAGGTGTAAAGGAAGATGTGAAGGATAATTCTAAAAAAAAAGGTTGCAAAAGAGGTCAAGTTTATTATAGGTAAATCATCTCGATTTTCTTCAAGTAGTATAGAATCCTCTTCTAGTAATAAAAATGAAAGTAGTGTAGAGGTTATCCCTTGTGATATGAGCAAGAATTGGCATGAATATAAAAGAAACACTAAGAGATATTTTTCTCAATAAAAATTCATACACATAATATTATCCTTATCTAGTTTTTATAGAGGAATATATGGATGCCTTTTTAGAAGTTAACTTTAAGAATAACTAATTTAATATTATATTCCTAGAATAACTAATTTAATATTCTATTCCTAAAAGTCTCTCTTTCAATGTTTCTTTTTTGTTCATATCAACAAGTATCAAAGCCAAGCGATCGTGGCCTTGGATCTGGTCTTTTAAAAATGTGGCATAATATTTACCAGATCCCTCATCTTGAGTTGTCAATGATCTAGCCTCCTTAAGAGTTCTCACATATCACCCTTGCTAGATCTTTATTTGCTTTTTCTCAAAAACATATCACTTTATTTCTGAGAGCTATATCTTTCTTTCTAGCAATCAAATTCATAATATTCTTCCACCATTGTGTAGATCATTTTGAGTACTATAAAAATGAGTGGTCATATGCCAAATTCTAAGCAATATTGAAGAAGTTATGGTTGTTTGAATTTGGGCTATCACTGTTATTTTTACTATGCAAAAATTCATTAAGGAAGAAAAAATTAATCTAGATATAGATTCAAATTCAAATACAACCCCAGGTTTGTAGGTTTTCAAGATTTCCTATTTTTAGAGGAAAAAGAAAGCTTATTTTAGAATATGAAGAATCAAAGTTTATTTTTAGAAAAAAAAGTAGACCTTATTTCAAAACAAAAAAATATTGCTTATCATGAGGAGACTTCTGAATCTTAAGCGGGATACCATCATGAGGAGACTTTTGAAGCATCTGTGAATATGAGTATGCTCCAACAAATTTTTTAAAGTGAAGTAGAGAGCCAAAATCATGTCATGCAAGATCTTGTGGTAGCTTTTCAAGTAGTGCTCCAACATTTAGTACTTCGTATCGGTCGTCAACCTACAAAGGATAATATAGGGTAGTTGATACCCTTTGATATGGGGAATTTGGTTGAACATTACTCAGATGTAGAAACTTGTGAAAAATATAAAACTAAGATAATTACCTCCACTCATGCTATAGGCACAATTCTTAAATAGGAAGGTCAACAACAATTATCTCTTCCTATACGACAACACTATCAACCAATTCAACAATCATACTCTCAGGTGCAACCATATTGACATCCCTTGTAATAGTTTGGTCATCATATTTAAACAACATAGGACAAGATGCAATAATCATCTTCTTTTGATCAATTATCATCACCTTTGTAATATTAATTTCTAGTTTCACAACCTTAAGTGCAACCACATATATAAGGTTCCTTCTTATTTGCAAAAACAATAGCCAAATTTGTCCCTCCTACTCTTCAACAATGACAAAATTTATTCCTAATTGCTCTTTAGTAATATCTACAACAACTATCACAACCACAACAACAATTTTTACTATAAGCATAGTCACCAACACAACGCCAACCATCACTACAACACCATGCACTACCACAATCATGTTCTTATTTAAAACAACATCATCCAAGTACCACTACATACTTGGATGGTCATATGAGTACATTGCCAACCCAAGCAAAGGGGGTCTCCGTGTCATATTTTCAACAAAATTTTTCCCTATTTTTAGTAGCCTTTTCTCCCTCTAAGTGAGGTCACTTTCCACTAAATAGGGAGGAATTCATAAGACTTAGTATCTATCTTCATGCAAGATAATATTTAATATTATCTCGCATGAATATTGTTTCTAAGTCTTATCATATTACACTTTAGGGTTTCAAGAGTAGCATAATAAAGAAATGAGGTTAGAAAAGTCCATAGCAATTTAGGGTTTTACGGTAGCATAATAAGGTAATTGCTATGGAAGAGCATCCTTGCACTTTAAGGTTTTTAGGATAACATAAAGAAGAAGATGCTTATGAGGTTATTCCTTGCACTTTGAATCATTTAGAGCAATACATACCTATGGATGATAGGACTTATTATGAGTAATGTGATAATATTGAAGAGATTGATGAAGATAAAAGTGTTGGTGGGAATTTAAAAAGAAAAAGAGGAAGAACCAAAAAACAAAAACAAAGGATTCTTGGACCAACTTGTACATAATTTGAATAGCTTTAAATGAGTAGTCATATGAAAAAACCGAGCAATATTGAGGGAGATACAACCCTGTGAAGTAAGCCATTCAAAACAAGGGTAGTGACAAATTTTCAAATCACAAAAAATGAAATTGCAAAGTGCAAAGAATTAGGGTTTTTTCCTAAAAAACATCTCATATTATAGGAGTCATATATTTACGAAGATTTATCTGATTCAATTGATTCTTGGACCAACTTATATAGAATTTGAATAGCTTTAATATGAGTGGTTATATATAAAAATTTGAGCAATATTGAGGGAGATACGACCCTGTGAAGTCAACCATTCAGAACAATGGCAGTGACAATTTTTTAAGTCATGAAAAATGAAATTGCAAAGTGCGAAGGATTAGGGCTTTTTTCCTAAAAATATCTCATCTTTTAGGAGCAATATATTTATGAAGAGTTATCCTATTCAATTGATTATCGGACCAACTTATATAGAATTTGAATAGCTTTAATATGAGTGGTTATATACAAAAATGTGAGCAATATTGAGGGAGATACGACCCTGTAAAGTCAACCATTCAAAACAAGGGTAGTGACAATTTTTCAAGCTGCAAAAAATGAAATTGCAAATATTTTCCAACTAGGGTTCGAATAATGGGAAGAGCAATGAAGGACTAGGACTTCAGTGAGGCAAGAAATTCTATCTAGACAAAGAAATTTTTAGATAAGTTTTTTTTTTCCCTTTCTTTATCTTAGAAATCGTGCATGAAAAATTTATTATTTTTTTATCAAATATTATATTTGCTATAGGATTTTTAGATAAATTTAAATGGATTTTTACTTTTAGTTTCCTTTCCATTGATCGATTTATAGTTAAATATTTAGAATCATCTCTAGTGGTAGAGGTTAGTGAGTGCACCTTAGAGAGATCCTCATTGCTCCAAGATAGGATAGTTTTTGGGTAAATTTAATGGGTATTGGCTAGGGGCTTCAGCCTTGAGAAAATGGATTGATAGAAGTTAGAAGTCTCCAGGAGTGATTCTATCATTTCTTCCCAAAGGTTTCTTCCTAGACATTTTTTTCTAGGGAATAAAGAGAAAGAATCCCAAAATGGGGTCCTTGGTTTATGGGAAGAGCAAGACTCTTCCTTACTCGCTGGTATGAAGGCTTTTCACCTAAAAATGTAAATCTATCCCTAGTACCAAACTAGGTTAGGATGTTTGGGTTATCCATTGAATTTTAGAAAATAGATACCTTCAAGGCAATAGGCAACACTCTATGAGGATTCCTTGAGATTTTAGATACAATAAAAGATGTATTTTTGGCTATTTATGCTCGAATATTGGTCATGATTGATATAAGTAAAGCTTTACCATAATCAATCATTCTTAAGTATGGGGATAAGATGTGGATCTAAACTATATATTATGAAAACATATATTTTATATGTAGAAGATGTCATAAGGTGGGGCATATTTAGAGATCATGCCCTAAGAAGAGCCCAACAAAATCATTTGTAGAAAACTGCAAGAGAAATTTACGAATGGTTATGTATGAAGATGGTTTTCAACTTCTAAAATATAGATCTAGAAAAATAGAAGAAAACAAATAGTGGAGACCAATAAGGAAGGATATTGAAAGAAATACCAACTCTTTTGAGGCTTTAGCCTATGAAGAAAAAATATATCAAAACTTAGAGAACACAGTACAACAATTTCAACATATTAGCAAGGAATTATCTATTCGGTATGATCCTAATTTAAGGAAGAACATTCTCGAAGCTAAGGAATGTGTCTCATAATATTTTGAATACTCTCTTGAAGTATTATGCACCATTCAAAAAATAATAATTGGTAAAGAAAATGCACTTTTTGAAGTTAATACCTCTGCCATTAATAAGGAAATGCTAGAAAATGAGCAGGAAAAGTCAAAAGCTTCTATATTAGAGCCTAGAGAGGATAAATATGTTGAAAAAAAATTGTGAAAGAATATTTAGGAATAGAATAATAAGACCTACTCTTGATATAGGCAAGGCAAAAAGAGGAAAACCCTTAAATTATCAAGCAAGATCTAGGGAAGCAAGAGCTAACATAGAGAAAGGAACACAAAATAAGTTGGTTGAACTTATCTTTACCAAACAAAAAATTGATATTGGTAATACACAGGAGGGGCCAAAAGCCCCTAATGATACATGATTATCATATCATGGAATATAAGGGGTGCTAATGCCCCCTCAAAACATAGGTGTATTAGGGACCTATGCTTAAGTAATAAACCTAATATTCTCTGTATCCAGGAAACTAAAATGATAAAAGAAGTTTAAAAAACCATGAAAGTAGTTTGGGCAAGATGTGAATGGGATGCTATGGATTTTGAAGGAGCGACAGGAGGAATTCTAACTTGTTGGAATCCTTCTAGAACCTCTTGTGTAACCATTCATAAAACTAGGCATTGAATAACCTCTAGTCACTTGCTACTTTGCAGATATTCATTTCATCCTTATTAATGTCTATGGACCTACAACTCAGTCAGGTAGATTAGAAGTTTGGAGTGGGATTGAAGCCTTTATGAGAAGTAAAGACCAAAAAACCTGATTCATGATTAGTGGAGATTTTAATGCCATAACCAAGCTGAATGAATAATGTGGGGGAATTAAGAAATTGACCCAAAGTATGAAAGATTTCTCAGCGTTTATTCAAAACAATAATCTATGAGAAGTTGAGTTTAAAGAAGATAACTATACTTGGACCAACAACGGGAGAGTCCAGAACCTAATAGCAAAAAAATTAGATAGATGCATTCTCTCAGATCATTGGATAGATGAAGGAACTTGTACTAAAATTAACACCTTAACAAGGATTAGCTCATATCACTGGCCAATAAGAGTTATAATGGCGGTAAGTGAATTTAAAAAATATCATTTTTTAATTATGAGCAAATGTGGGAAGACCATCCTCATTTTGTTAATATGATAGTTCAAACATGGAATTATTTAGGTAATGGTGGGATGTATGCTCTTCCAAACCAAATTAAAACTATGACATCTAGATTAAAAGAATGGAACAAGAACACCTTTGGAAATATTTTTGAGAAGAAGGAAGATCTAAAAGATAAACTTTTGAAATACAAAAAGGTGATGATAATAATCCAAGCTTAGAGGAAAGGGAGTTTATTAGTGAATATCATAATATTTTGAGTAAGGAAGATAAATTCTAGAGATTAAAATCAAGTCAGACTTGGTTAAAAGGAGATAAAAAGACAAAGTTTTTTCATAGGATGGCTATAGTATAGAGATCATCTTCTCGAATTAGTATAATAAAATCAATAGAAGGGGTTTGGATTGAATATCAGAGTGAAATTAGAAAAAAGGCAAAGCCATTTTATCAGAATATTCTAGGTTCAGAGGATATCGAAGTTCTTAATGATAAACTTCTTCAAGATGTTCCTTCAGTTATAATGAATGAAGATAATAGGAAACTGATGGAGCCTATTACTCTAGAAGAAGTTCATTTAGCTCTTTTATCTTTTAATAAGGATAAATCCCCAGGTCTAGATGGGTTCTCTGTAGATTTTTACCAACATAATTGGGATATAGTGAAGGATTATTTATTGGTAGCAGTGGAGCAGTCTAGGGTAAAAAAATACATTCCTTATAAAATAATGCAACTTATCTTATTCTAATTCCAAAATAATACAATACATTACTTATAAAATAAAACAATACATTCCTTATTAAATAAATGCAACTTATCTTACCCTAATTCCAAAAAAAAAAGATGTTGAATTGTTTTATTATTTTAGATCCATAATATTATGTAATATGGCTTATGATATTATTTATAAAGTGATGGCGAATAGATTAAGGCCATTGTTAGACAAAATTATTTCAGAAGATCAAGGAGGATTTTTGAAAAGGAGACAAATTTTGGATGGGATTGTAGACACCAAAATCTAGGCATTTGCATTCACCCCATAATTTTGCATAATAATAATCATATGTCTAAAGTTTGACTTAGACATAAAATCCTGCACATAATTACCTTTTTCTAGATTTTTATTAAATCTAGAAAATCCACCTAGGATACCCTGTCTCCCCATGGGACATGTGTCCTAGTCACCACTACCCATCACCATGCCACATCTCACACACTCATGTCACCCTTATCCCTTCACATGGGACATCCTCCACATTTCACTACACTTGCACTCACTCATCAAGCCACATCACCCTAGTTGCACTCACTCATCCTCCATATTTCACTACACTTGCACTCACTCATCAAGCCACATCACCCACTTGCACTCTCTCATCCTCCATATTGTACTACACTTACACTCACTCATCAAGCCACATCACCCCAATTGCACTCACTCATCCTCCATATTACACTACACTTGCACTCACTCATCAAGCCACATCATCCCAGTTGCACTCACTCATCCTCCATATTGCACTCCACTTGCACTCACCCATTAGCCACATCACCCCAGTTAAGTGAGGTACTCTAAGTGACTCACTCTAACTCCCCCTACCACATGGTAACCTTGGTATACCACCTATCCTTCCCTCCAAATCCCTAAAATTGCCTATAAAATAAGAATCACCCCATCAAACAAAGCAGGTCAAAGAGATACATTATCACGCTACCAAAATCGTGCCAAAAGCTTGCATGCATATTGAGAAAGATCTGAGATACAATGCCTTGGAGTGCACTTTTAGAGGATTCTATTGTTAAACCTCAACCTCCCAGTCTGCGGTTATTTAGTCACAACCGCACAGTCTACGGTTGCCGAACCGCAACATCCACGATTAACTAGTCAAAACCATGCACCCTACGGTTACACAAAACACATAAAAATGTGAAGCACAAATCAGATCCGTAAGTTTTAGTTTCATTTTGGTTTAGCAAGGCATCCAGATCTAGTTTTCTATATTTTCTACAAATGTATATGAGAGGGTTTTATTTACATTTGATCTTTAATCACATCTATAGGTGCTACTGAAACCCTTGTTTTATCTATTTGTATGTAGGAAACAAGCATCTGAAGAGACTGTTGAAGTTGAAGTGGTCCATCATAGGATATGTAAGTCCACTCACCACTTGGTTGTAGCAAAGAAGACTGAAGACACCAACATCACTTGTATTTGGTGAAAAGGGATATTTCTCCCTGCTTCCACCCATTGTAATCTAAAAGCAAACAATATTGTAATCATACCCTTGTGTATTCAGGGAAAAGTATTATAAACAAAAATCAAGGCTCCATTCAAATGTCAATACAAAAATCAAGGCTCCATTCAAATATCAATACAAAAATCAAGTTTATTATGCATTTGTTTGTTATTTATTTTGTTATTCGGTGTTGTATTATTTTCTTACATAATGGCCAAGCCCCTATGGTGATTGGTTCCTTTACTTCATCATCTTGCATGTCAATAAAACTAAAAGGTAAATTTGAGACAGCAAATGTCCACCCCAAACTTGGGGCATCCAACTTGATCTTGATTTCCAACATTTGCATACATCAAATCCACATAATTCAATCATCCACCTCTAATCATCATCCACATTTTATCAATTGGATCATGGGTTTCATTCTTCACCCATTCACCAATTGAGAGGGTAAGCAAACAAATCAAAATTTTCAAAAAGCATTCATTCTTGTGCGTCGAGAAGATTTGAGTCCATTTCTCCATCCAATAAAGCTAGGTGTCTCTTGTTTTTGCATCGCATTGTGTTTTACGTAACATGATACAAAAAGGAGCATCTGTAGACACCAAAATCTAGGCATTTGCATTCACCCCATAATTTTATGTAATAATAATAATATGTCTAAATTTTAACTTAGACATTTAAATCCTGCACATAATTACCTTTTTTCTAGATTTTTATTAAATCTAGACAATCCACCTACAATACTTTATCTTCCCATGGGATATGTGTCCTAGTCACCACTACCCATCACCATGGCACATCTCACATACTCATGTCACCCTTGTTCCTTCACATGGGACATCCTCCACATTTCACTACACTTGCACTCACTCATAAATCCACATCACCCCAGTTGCACTCACTCATCCTCCACATTGCACTACACTTGCACTCACTCATCAAGCCACATTACCCCAGTTGCACTCACTCATCCTCCATATTGCACTACACTTACACTCACTCATCAAGCCACATCACCCTAGTTGCACTCACTCATCCTCCACATTGCACTCCACTTACACTCACCCATTAGCCACATCACCCTAGTTAAGTGAGGCACTCTAAGTGACTCAGTCTAACTCCTCCTGCCATATGGCAGCCCTAGCCTTCCACCTATCCTTCCCTCCAAAGCCCTAAAATTTCCTATAAAATAAGCATCACCCCATCAAAAAATTATATTGAAGAGATACATTGTCACACTACCAAAATCACACCAAAATCTTACACGTATCTCAAGGAAGATTCAAGATCTGATGCCCCAGAGTGCACTTTTAGAGGATTCTACCATTCAACCTCAACCACCTAGTCCAAAGTTATGCAGTTGCAACTACACAATCTACGGTTGCCTAACCACACCGTCCGTGGTTAACTAGTCAGAACCGTGCGCCCCGCGGTTACATAGAACACATCAAAAACATGAAGCATAGATCGGATCCGTAAGTTTTAGTTTTATTTTGGTTTAGCAAGGCATCCAAATCTAATTTTATATATTTTTTTGCAAACGTATATGCGAGGGTTTTATTTGCATTTGATCTTCAATCACATCTATAGGTGCTACTAAAACCCTTGTTTTATCTATTTGTGTGCAAGAAACATGCATCTAAAGCGACTACTGAAGCTAGAGTGGTCCATCGTAGGATACACAAGCCCACTCACCACTTGGTTGTAGCAAAGAAGACCGAAGACACCAACATCACTTGTATTTGGTAAAAAGGGGTATTTATTCCTACTTCTACCCATTGTAATATGAGAGCAAGCAATATTGTAATCATACCCTTGTGCATTCGAGAAAAAGCATTGTAAACGGAGATCAAGGCTCCATTCAAAGATCAATACAAAAACCAAGTTTATTACATATTTATTTGTTCTTTATTTTGTTATTCAGTGTTGTCTTATTTGTTTATAGGGATCATAGCATCTCATGAAGTTATAAATTTAGCAGCTTCAAGAAAAGAAAAAGCTATGATATTAAAACTTGATATGAGTAAAGCCTATGATAGGGTTAAATGTGATTTTATTTTTACAATTTTAGATAAGTTTGGTTTTGGGAAGAAATGGGTTAGATGTATTAAAGCTTGTGTCTCCACATTTTCTTATTCAATGTTGGTCAATGAGTTAGTGACAACATCCTTTAAAGCCAAGAGAGACCTTAGACAAGGATATCCTCTATCTCCTTATTTGTTCATTATTATGGTAGAAGTTTTGAGTAGGAACTTAAATAAGGATGTAAGATGTATAAAAGATATAACACCTAAACATGCAATATGATATCAAATTGATAATGCAAATTATGTAACCATCATGACAAAGAAATAGAGAAAATATGGTGCCCTTCTCATTAACTTTGAAAACATTTTTACAAAAGGTTACAAAAGATCCCTCTTAGGGATTCACCAAATTGATACAAATTACATCAAGAATTCAATAATAGGTGTCTTCCAAAAGATCTTTGTAATATCCCAAAACTGATTATGGAGGGTTTCCTAGTGACCTTCGCTTGATGATGCCAAGATTGAGAAATACTGAGATGATTTTCTCCTGTGGAAACCTAAAATCTGCACATAAAAGTACCTACAAAGCATCATAAAGCCTCTCAAGATGAGTACTATTTCATGATAATGCAAATAGAAAGAAATTGTGTAAAATAGTAAAGAAATGCATGAACGACTGAAATAAAGCATGCTAAAGTGTGTTAGAAACTGAATTTAAAACCGTTAAAACTAATCTAACTAAGAAAATATAGCAAATCAAATATCACCACAAGGTCATCCTGGGTTGGAGCAGCTAGCTCTATTAGCCATCCTAGGGTCTTATGACTGCACCTATAGGCCGATGTCGGGCACAACAACCACTGAATTGAGATCTCATTCTCTGTGCTTGATGTGTGGTGACATCCAAAATGTCTATCAAATGGATTGACATTCTTTTTTTTTTTGGTATAAGGTAGAGGTGGTTATAAGGTCCACAAACCTTTTACAAAGTCAAAATGGGCTGGTTCTAGCATCAAGCCCGTATAATAAAAATACAAAATGGATCTTTATAAGACTCACATTAAGCCATACTTAGAGTCCACAGTCCTATACTTGTTGCTTGACTATTCGAGATAAAACAAAAACCAAACAACACCTAGCACTTACTAACACTAGGTTGTCGTACCGTACACTTGTCACCTCCCGTGCCCCAACAAATGGGATGCCTTTTCTCGCCTAATTCCATCTCGTCGGATTACTCATCATCAGCCCCTCCGATCTCCTGATGCTCTAACAGGTTTGATCTTAGCTCTTCTCTAGCAACCAACACCAATAGTTCTTGAGGGAAGTTATCCTTCCAAATTTGCATCTCCCCAACGAAACCGCAATATTTGCCATTAGATCCGTCGCTTGGTTCCCTTCTCTGAAGGTGTGTTGGATTCGAGAATTAACCAAATGAGATTTATGAATCTTTGCTTCTAGGATAAGCTCCAATATGGTCCAGCTGGGGTCTTTATCCTCCTTAATTGCCTTGATTATATTAAGCGAATCCCCTTCAAAGATAACTTCCTTATAACGCTCAAGTCTGGAAATTCTCATTGCCTGCATGCGAGCTTGGGCTTCTGCAAAATGATTTGTTTGAGTTCCCAAAGGCTCTGCAAAGGCAAGGACCACTTTTCCTTCCTCATTTCTCAAAACTCCTCCTGCTCCTGCAGCCCCCGGATTTCCTTTAGCTGCCCCGTCAAAATTAAACTTACCCACTTTTGTGTGGGGGGTATCCACTTGACACCATCCCGTGGGTTGGTTGTAATGTCTAGGTCTGGAATTTCCTCTCCCCAGTTCCGCAAAATCCTCCTTTCCCTTAGAGACATGGTCTCATTTTTGAAGAAGAAAGTTTTCCAATTTTCTTTCAAAGCTCTGATTATTTTATTACCACATAACCTGAGATCTTTCTTACGTCATTTAAATACTCTCTTATTTCTCTCATTCCATATCCCCCATAAAAAATGGGGTAATCTGAGCTTCCAAAGCCAAGTCAAAAGCTTTTCCCGGAAGGGGGAAGCCCACTGTATGCAGAAGTCAGACATGCTATTTGGACAGACCCAATCTATATGAAATTTGGACAAGATCATTTGGAAGACTGTACAAGAAAAATCACAAGTTAGAAATATATGACTTACGGATTCTATCGCTTTCTCACACAAGATACATCGATTGATGAATTGGAAACCTCTCCTTTGCAGATTATCTCGTTGTCGGGATCTTATTTTGAACTCGCCAACCAAAAGAAGAAAGCTATTTTTGGGGTTAAATTATTTAACCAAATAACGAAGTCGGAGTCCGACCATTGAATCCCGAGTGGATTAACTTATAGGCGCTTTTACCGAATAGATCCCACTTGTAGTTTTGCCCCAAATCGCCTTGTCTCTTCCTCCCCCGGGAATGATCGGGAACACCCTTAAAGCATCATTGAGTTTGGTTAGGGCCACCTTCTCTTGCTCGACGGATTATGAACTCGTGATTTTCTTCCAAGAAGAAGTTTCCTGTGCTACAGCAATAAAATCCCCTACTTTTCCTCCCATTTCCTTCGAAAGTTTATGTTGGAGGACCTGAAGGTCTAAGTTATATTTCAGAGGGGCCTCTTCCAACCACGAGTCTTTCCAAAAGTCCACTTGTCTTCCATTACCAATTCTCCATCTAATGCCTTTCCTGACTACCTCCCGACATTCGAGCAAACAATTCCAAAAATAGGATCCTCTAGGAAGATTATCAGCTTTCAAGAAGTCCTGATTATTTCTGATATATTTTGCCTTAAGAAGTTTTACCCATCCCAATTGATCATTATTGATAAATCTCCATACCTGTTTGCCAATCAGAGCTTGATTCATTTCTTTCATTCTCTTTAACCCCAGGCCCCCCTGATCCTTGCTTGCACACAACTGATTCCATGCTACCAACGAAATTCTCTTTCTCTCCTCCGAACCTGACCACAATAAGTTGCGTTGAATTTTCTCCAATGTAGCTCGGACCTTTGCAGGCATTCTAAATAGATACATGCAGTAAATTGGAATGCTCAGTAAAGTAGTTTGAACTAATATGGCTTTTCTCGTGAGTCGAGAAGGCTGCCCTTCCACCCTCGCTAACTTTTTGGAGATCCTATCAATGACTGAGTTCCACAAAGTAGCCTTCATTCTTCCTTCGAACATAGGCATGCCTAGATAAGTTTCTGGTAGAAGCTCCTTTCCACAACCGAAGAGGTTAGCTATTCTTTCCTCCCTCCCACCAGGCGTGTTAAATAAATAGATGCTACTCTTCTTATAGTTTATGTACTGTCTCCGCTTCGTCTCATACTTGGTTAGAATTCTCTTCAACTTCCTAGCTTGAGGCACCGAGGCTTTGGACACAATGATTGTATCATCCACAAACCGTTGGTGAGACATTGGCTCTGCTGTTGAGGCTGGTTTAAAACCTTCCAATTGACCATCTGCCACCGCTGCTGAAATGTTCCTACCCAATGCTTCCGCTAAAATAATAAACAAGTATGGAGAATGGATTGACATTCTTGGTCCATTCTTGAGGAATGACTTAAGGCAAAAATCGACTCGAATTCATGGTGAATTGATGGTGAAAAGTGATGGAGTTGCTCTTCAAGCTTTAATGGACTCCATGGATGTGAATTCAAACTTTATGACAAAATGTGGGTGATGAGCACCAGAAATGCTCATTTTATATACACTATTAAGGGGCATTATCACTGATTTTATTAGCAATTGAGATGCATTTTTATATAACTTATGCATATAATTGATAGAAAATCCAGTATTATGCTTGATTTGTGTTTTTAGTGGAAACTGTGTATAAATGCAGGTGTTGGTACTAATATGGTGTTTTCTAGTTTACATCCACTTGGACCTGGCATAATTATGCATTCAAAGACTAAGACATGAGAGTAGGCACCTTCTTGATGGAGAAGGCGCCTAACAAAAGTAGGCGCCTTCCTTATGGAGAAGGCGCCCAAAAAAAGTAGGCGCCTTCCTTATGGAGAAGACACCCAACAAAAGTAGGCGCCTTCCTTATGAAGAAGGCGCCCGACAAAAGTAGGTGCCTTCCTCATGAAGAAGGCGCCTCCACGCCTCCATACTTTGCAAGATTTTCCAATTCAGCTTTGACCGATTGACCAGTGGGCTAAGGAGAAGGTTGCATGTGAAGAAAAAAAGGGAGATATTATATTCTTAAAATAGAATGAACACTTCTATTATTTGATTGGCTAGATACCTTTGTAACATGAGCATTATTCTTTCATGCTCACGGATGAACCAAGAGCAACGATTTTTCTAGCGATCAATGTGGGAGATATTTTATTTTATGCAATATTATTAAAATAGAATAAATCATCCATTATTTTCTGATTGGGCGGTTCACTTTGTAAGGTGAGCATTTTTTCTCATGCTCACGAACCAATCAACGTAGTGATTTATCGATAAATATATGTAATAGACAACGGGATGAACTAGATCCATTAGTTGCTAAGGAGGACAACCACCCAAATAGATTTGTTGTTGCCAAACATATTCTGTTATGATAAAATAGAACACGCCTGATTTATCTTGCAAGAGGGTAAAATTAGTGCGTGACTATTTTAATTAAGATATGATTGTTATAATTGAATGGCTGTAATATTCATTGCATATCTACTGTAACTACAAGTTTGAAATAGACTTGCCTAAATTTGTAACAAAGGAAGGTTGTGCGTTGTATAAATGCATAGGTCTTCCCTCAGAGAAGGATGATTAATTTTATGGAGAGATTATTCTATTTTATTTTTTGTTAAATTTATTAAGAGTGCAATTCCTCTTATTTGAGCAAGCTCTACGCAGCTAACTGGGTGGACTATCTGTAGTAGCTTGGGCCCACTCCCTGTAGTAGTCCTCCCCTATTTCATTTCTATTATTTATTTTCATTAGATTAGATTTATTGATTTATTTATTTAGTTGTGTGTTTCCTTTTCAACACATTTATTTTCTTGTACATTTATTTTATGTATTTCATTTTCAGTATTTTAGTTTGTAATTTATTTTCCGCACTTAGTTTATTTAGTTTGGATGAAATCAAAATGCACATACATCCCCCACCAAACTAAATAAGGTACAACCAATTTTTTTTTCCAACACTGCAGGCATATACTATGCGTGACACTCATAAGTTTACAGACTTACCAGATTGGTAATTTATGGAAGAGAAATAAATGTTTTTTGGGATATGAATTTCTGCTCACCATTTTGGCACCGTTGCTGGGGAGTGTCTAAACTATAGTGTTCTGATTTACAAGTCAGCTAAAAAAGCCCATCTAAAGTTACTTGTAGATATTTTACCCGAGAAGTGTGAGTCCACCAAGGGCCCTTTTACAGGGCCAAAATAGTTGCTGGTAAAATTAGAGCCAAATCCTATAAGCAACTGTTAAATTTACCAGCCTCTTAGGTAAATTCAGGAATGAATCTGATGTACCATATTAAGTGTAGAAGTAGAAATAAAATGTGTTGTTGAAAAAATTAGAAAAATCTGGCATTGAAGGATTTCCATCATATTTTCAATGGTTTCAAGAAATCAACGAAATAGCACAACCCAGGTCTGATTAAAAATTTTTAGGGATGTGTTTTTATACATAAACCATTGAAAAAATTGTGCCTCTAGAAGCTTGGTTTTAAATTAAATTTTTTTTACAGGCTTGAACTTTTTGCAACGTATTGGTAAATGTTTTTTAATGATGAAATTAATAGCAAGAAAAATGACAGAGCAAAATTTAAAGAACATCTTGTTTTGGAGTATGCTCTTCACTTGCGCTTGAGGTGACCTGGTGAATCAGAAACTAGCATGTGTTTTTAAAATACTGCTATGCCATGTTTTTTCCAAGTTGCCAACCTGTAGATAGTCATTTTCCAACCTGCACATTTTACCATTATATGAAAAAAATTTGGTTTTGAGGTCAAAGGGGGAAATTGCTCTTGTCATGCTACAACACATCAAACTAATTTATAATAAAATTGATGATTTTTTTTAAAAGACTAGTTTAGATGTAGGCATGGGGGAGACCCCACCTTCATTATTGCCACCAACAACACAATGAACACTGTTTATAGTGTTCATGAAAAAGAAAAAAAAATTATCTTCTGTTGAAAAAGGCTCCAAGTTAAGAGCAGATAAAAAAGAATAGAGTTTTATTTTGCTACTTGTTGGAAGAGAGTATCCTCTTTCCCGAGGACTAGCTTGGTCCAAAAGGGAAATGAGAAATCTCCAATCGGTAGCTAAATAAAGTAGGGGAGAGAAAAAAAAATAGAAGCTTTATTTTTGTTACTTGTTGGAAGAAAGTATCCTCTTTCCCTGGGACCAGGTTGGTCCAGAAGGGAAATGAGAAATCTCCAACCGGTCACTAAATAAAGCAAGGGAGGAGCTTGGAAGTAATCAGAAGACAAAAAAAATAATTATATATATATTATGAAAAAAAATGAAAAAAAAATTAGTTAGAATTTTATTTTAATGCCTTTAGTTTAGATTTTTCTTTTATGTTTTGTAGGACATCATGAAGTGCGATGTAGACCAATAAGGAGGTTTCTGTGAAGATCTCATGAATTGAGATTCATATGTGGAGTTCATAATAGCACTATACGAACTATCTCGTGTACCTGATCGTGTAACATCCAATCTAACAGGTGAAAGCTAGCAGAGTTTTGCCTTGGAAACATTGGCACTTGAAGGCAGGCTAAGTAACCCTGATCAAGTGAAAGGCTTCTAGCCCAAGGTGGTTGTGGAATTTGGAGAAAAAATTTGCTGCAAGGTGCGTGACTGTTACAACCTGAGTAAATGAAGAGTGGAGTCAAATATGCTACACCACATACAAAATAGAGTGCCGAGACAATGTTTGAGTAATGGTCAATGAGCTCCATTAACAATTGCCTCACATTTGTGAGAGAGGATAAAAAATCAGCATGGGGGAGACCCCATACCATACCAGTAGCTTGGACGAATGTTCAATCATTCATTAAAAAAACAAAAAAGAGAAAAAAAGAGAGAAAAAAAGGAGGATACATGAAAAAAAAGGAAAAAAATGAAGTGAAAGACGCCTTGATCATCAAGAAGGCACCTTTCGCATGAAGAAGGTGCCATACAATGGAGGTGCCTTTTGCATGAAGAAGGTGCAATAAATTGGAGGCACCTTCCTTCCGCATGAAGAAGACACCATACATTGGAGGCACCTTCCGCATGAAGAAGGCGTCATACATTGGAGGCGCCTTTCGCATGAAGAAGGCGACATACATTGGAGGCATCTTTCACAATAGGAAGACACCATACATTGGAGGTGCCTTCCGCATCAAGAAGGCACCATACATTGGAGGTGCCTTCCACATCAAGAAGGTGCCATACATTGGAGGCGCCTTCCATAGCAAGCAAACACCTTCCACAGCAAGTAGGCATCTTGAAATCTAGTGTGCCTTGATCCATTTCCCACACCTGGGTGGTTCAATGGCACAAAAAGAAAAAAAAGAGAGGAATAAGTGATGAGGCACCTTGATGGCATACAGTATAGGTGATTTGATAAAAAAAAAAATTATGCAAATCCTCCCAATGAAAAAAAAACGCATAGAACATGTCTTGCTTAGCATAAAAATTGCTTTCTTATTGCTTTGCAGGAAATCATGAACCAAATGCAAGCTGTAGGCATCCTGAGAGCCAGGGCCTAACAGGCATAGAGTCATGACTCTTTTTTTCCTACCTTCGTGTGTTTTTACAGGTAATCATGCCCTCTGAATGCAATCTGAAGGTATCCTAAGAGCTAGGGCCTCAGACACAGGCATGATTCTTGTTTTCTAGCTTTTGTGTATATTTTCATAGGACATGACCATGAACACAATTTGTAGGCAAAGCCAACTTAAACTAGGCCTAATAGATGTGACATACCTTGCCCTACAATTAGGAGTGTGACAAAGCGGAAAATGCACTTACTTCCTACCAGGAAGAGAGTACCTACAATCAGCCCATGACAATAGTGTCTTTTTCCACCTAGAGGAAGGCACCAATAAGATATTTTCTTCTCCCTTGGATGGGGGTGCCTGTTGTTCAGTATAGGACCTAATGTTCGGAAGGCTGTAGAATTGTTGCACAGAGGGACCTATTGCTGGCAAAGAGGGCATCACCAATTTAAGTGGGGGAGAATATAAAAAGAAAAAATATTCTGCTAAAACAGCTCCATGTTGAAATGCAAATCAGAAGTAGAGTTTTATTTTTGCTACCCATTGGAAGAGAGTATCCTCTTTCTCGAGGACCAACCTGGTCCCAAAGGGAAATGAGAAACCTCCATCTAGTAGCTAAATAAAATGGGGGAGGAGTTTGAAAAAAAAAATATGTCAAATATCTGCAAGAGCCAGGAACAATAACACATACATCTCAACAATGCACCTGACAGATGTTGCGAATGATGAAAAAATATTGTTTTTCCTCACTCCAAAAAAAAGAGGATCATAGTGTTGTTTCGATTATGCATGCGAAGGAAATAATTCAAAGAAGAAGATCAGTTGATTTGGGCACATGCATATAAAGTTTAATCAATTAGAGGAGCACACAATGAAAAAGGAAAAAAATAATAATAGTGATGCACAAATGAGAGATACATCAGGGCAAGATTATTTTTCTATATGTTGTTGATAATGAGTTGTGTGCTTCAATGTTTGGAACTAATGGCTATTGGCTGCCATAAATCATCTAATGGGGGTGTATAAGATGTAAAATTTCCTACGCAACCTCCACTCATTAGAAGCACAATGCTAATATTACAGACTTTTTTGGTGGTATTTTTAATATATATGGAAAATAAATTACAGAGCAGAGATGCAATTCCACTACGATGGAGAAAAATGCCATATTTTTAAAATCACTAGCTCATTTGTTGTGGATAGACTCTGTTCCTTGATGTAGAGGATGAAAAAAAGAAAAAAAGAAGAAGAGAGAGATTCAAGATCTATTATGTTCATAGCATAACGGATAAATATAAATAAATAAATATATATATATATAATTTCCAGGAGCACCAACGTACAAGCAACATGGAAACGTTTCGCACCACCAACATCATCCACATCGAAATCTGCAAAATTCACCCAGGTGTATACTGTTATTTTTTGTTAATTATGTGTATAGTTATTTTAAAAATTATTTTCATGCTAATATCAGTGGATGCCCTTGTAAAATATTTTTGTTGAATTCTCTAAGCCACATGATGTCGGATCAAAAGAATTTTTTTTTTATTACCCCAGGAGCAATTGAAAGAAAAAAATATTTGGCCTTGCTCCATTGTTGCATCATGAGAAATCTGTATGGTAGAGTGCAAAAGAAAACAATGAATTGGAAATTTTTTTACACAACTGGCTTCAAAACTTTGTTGTCAACAGATTTGCAATCCATCGGTTTTAATAATTACACGATAGCATGGTAATCTGGTCTTGGTGTTTTCCCGTAGTTTGATGGTCAGCCATGGTGTATTTTTATTTTTGCTGATGCAACAATGCTCAAGGGAAGAAAAATAATAGCACTCACTAAAAAAAAAAATAATAATACATAGCAGCACTCCATGGATGAAAAATAGAGATGCTGAAGGCCATTGAAAAAAAAAGAAAAAAAGAGAGAAGAGAAAAAAAACATATGTATTATTATCTCGAGGGCCATTGTCACGAGGACATGACAATCTTTAGGCATGTTCAGCTTGTGCGAGGGATAACTTCAATTTTTGGTGCCACGAGGGTGTGGCACATGTTAGGCATGGGGGGATGATGAGAACCATGAATAATCATATACACTATTAAGGGGCATTATCACTGATTTGATTAGCATGTGAGATGTATTTTTATATAAATTATGCATATAATTGATAGAAAATCTAGTATTATGCTTGATTGGTGTTTTTAATGGAAATTGTGTATAAATGCAGGTGTTGGTACTAATCTGGTGTTTTCCAGTCTACATCCACTTGGACTTGGCATACTTATGCTTTCAGAGACTAAGGCATGGGAGTAGGCACCTTCCTGATGGAGAAGGCGCCCAACAGAAGTAAGTGCCTTCCTTATGGAGAAGGCACCCAACAAAAGTAGGTGCCTTCCTCATGAAGAAGGTGCCTCCACGCCTCCATACTTTGCAAGATTTTCCAATTCAGCTTTGAACGGTTGACCAATGGGCTAAGGAGGAGGTTGCACATGAAGACAAAAAGGGAGATATTCTATTCTTAAAATAGAATGAACACTTCTATTATTTGACTAGCTGGATACCTTTGTAACGCGAGCATTATTCTTTCACGCTCACGGATGAACCAAGAGCAACGATTTTTCCACCGATCAATGTGGGAGATATTTTATTTTATGCAATATTATTAAAATAGAATAAATCATCCATTATTTTCTGATTGGGCAGTTCACTTTGTAGGGTGAGCATTTTTTCTCATGCTCACGAACGAATCAACGTAGTAATTTTTTGATAAATATGCATAACAGACAATGGGATGAACCAGATCCATTAGTCGTTAAGGAGGATAACCACCCGAATATATGTGTTGTTGCCAAACATATTATGTTATGATAAAATAGAACACGCCTGATTTATCCTGCAAGAGGGTAAAATTAGTGTGTGACTGTTTTAATTAAGATATGATTTTTATAATTGAATGGTTGTAATATTCATTGCATATTTACTGTAGCTGCAAGTCTGAAATAGACTTGCCTAAATTTGTAACAGAGGAAGGTTGTGCATTGTATAAATGCACAAGTCTTCCCTGAGAGAAGGATGATTAATTTTATGGAGAGATTATTCTATTTTATTTCTTGTCAAATTTATTAAGAGTGCAATTCCTCTTATTTGAGCAAGCTCTACGTAACTAGCTGGGTGGACTATCTACGGGAGCTTGAGCCCACTTCCTGCAGTAGTCCTCCCCTATTTCATTTTTGTTATTTGTTTTCATTATATTAGATTTATTGCTTTATTTATTTAGCTACGTGTTTCCTTTTCAACACATTTATTTTCTTGTACATTTATTTTCTGTATTTCACTTTCAGTATTTTAGTTTGTAATTTATTATTCGCACTTAGTTTATTTAGTTTGGATGAACTCAAAATGCACATACATTCCCCACCAAACTAAATAAGGTACAGTCAGATTTGTTCCCCAACACTGCAGGTATATACTATGTGTGACACTCAAAATTTTACGGACTTACCAGATTGATAATTTATGGAAGAGAAATAAATGTTTTTCGGGACATGAATTTCTGCTCACCAGTGGGCAACACTATGACGCTTATGAGAGATTGAGTTCTCTAATCAAAAAAGGGCAACACTTTATCGTATACAATTCATCCTCTTTTGGATGAAGAAAATGCTCCAATATATGAATTTTTCTCAATTGCCATCTTGGCTTGCTGAAGAAGCCAATACCAAGATTCAGTTAGGCTTAGGGAGACCAGTTGTTACTTTTGGAAGCTTTTAGCGCATAACTGTTCAAGATCATCTACTCTATAATGGATTTGAATCGGCTTAGGGAGCCTGAGTTTGTTACATGTGAAGCCATCCTAGGGTGAAGCGGCCAAGCTTAGGGGCCATCATAGGGTCTAGCGATCATTGGAGGTCGCTCTTGGGTATGATGACCTAGTCTGAAAAAGGATAGGTTACCCTATTTGAGTGGTTAGAACCACTGTTAGGTCTTGGGAAGGCCCAAGATTAATCATATGGCCTGAAAATGTGTCCACATGAGTATTCTCCTCAACATGACATGTTTTAGGTGTCTACAAATGCTTACAAATATGGGCTTATAAGTGGACTTAAGGTTAGTAATAACATCGATAACATCACCCATCAACAGTTTGTAGATGATACAACCCTTTTCAAAAAGGCAAAGATAAATGAGGCCAAATATTTGAATAAATTTTTAAAAGAGTACAAAAGAGCTTCAAGGCAAAAATTTAATAGGACTAAATCCAAAATTTACTTCCTTAACACTCCTGCTAATATCAAAGCAAGAATTTATAGGTTTCTTTAAATGGAGGAGATAAATTTAAAAACAACTTATCTAGGGATGCCTTTATTTGAGGGGAGAACGAGGATAGATTTATGAAATCCAATTATTAGTAAAGTTTAAAATAAACTTCCAACTTGTAAAGGTAGAAGGTTATCATTAGTAGGAAGAGTGCAATTAATTAAGTTAGTCTTACAAGACATTCCAACATATTATACGTCATTGTATTCTATGCCAAAATAAATTGAAAAAAGTTTAATCTATATTATGTGATCCTTTTTATGGCCATGTTTACATGATAAAAGGAAATTTCCTTTGGTGAAATGGAGCAAGTTGTGTGCTGACAAAACTAGGGGAGATCTTGGTTTAAGAGTTCTTATAGATGCGAACTTAGCTCTTAGGAAAAATTTATCTAGAGATTGTACAAAGAGAGTCAAATACAATGGGTAAAAACTCTTCTAAGTAAGTATGTTGATATCAATGACCCAAGTTTAATATTTACAACATTATCTCTTCCAAATGGTTTTACTCTTTGGAATGGTTTAAAAAATCTATTGATCTTATGATTAAAGGTTTAAGATAGGTGGTGGGAACTGGAGAAATTATTTTATTTGGATGGATACTTGGTGTGATAAAAAACCAGTCAACTTAGATCTAGTTTTGAAATCTTTGATGAGATTGCTTCAAGAAAAATACGGTGATAGGGTTTCAAACATTTTGTACAAGGATAGATAAGGAAGATATTAATGGAAAGAATATTTTTTACAAGTATACAAGACATTGATTCTTGGAGGCAATTGAGTAGAAAGATAACAACTATGATTATATCGAGGGGTGCTAAGGATAAATTTATTTGGGAATTGAATAGCTCAAGAGAATACACAACTAGAAGTGGATATAATGTTCAACACCAACATAATAATAAAGTCACTAGAATATGGAGAGATATTTGGGATAGCCCAAGCATTCATAAAGTTAAAATGTTTGTTTGGCTAGTAGGTCATAGAAGCATTTTATCCTGGGATAACCTTATGAAAAGGGGTTTTCATGGCCCCTCTCAATGTGTTTTCTGTAATAAGGAGGAGAGTATAGACCATCTCTTGGGATATTGCTCAATAGTCTGGAATCTATGGCAATGGATTCTTAATATGTTTGGTAAATGCATGGTGATGAATAGTAGAATTGAAGATTGGTTAAAGCAATGGAAAAGCACTTATAAAAGTGAGGCTTTACAAACAATATAGGATATATCAAAAGATATAATACTTTGGACTATATGGCTAGAAAGGAATAGAAGAATATTTAAAAGAAATGAAAGCAGTTTAGAGGTAATGAAAAAAAGATATGTTTAGCCATAGAGGAGTCTAAGCCAACCCTATCAACTGACCCAGTCCCTAATTTGAAAGCAGAGAGTCTTTATAGATGAAGTAAAGTCATTAAATGGAATTATGATGTTGGGTACATGAGAAGCAAAAAGAAGGCAAAAAACATAAAGTGGAAACCACATATGTGGAGTGGGTTAAATTGAATTTTGATGGAGCATCTAAAGGTAATCCAAGACCAGCATAAGAAGGAGGAATACTTAGAAATAATAGAGGAGACATTTTGTCTCATTATGCTTTCAATAGTGGATATAGAAAAAATAATGAAGCTGAAGCTTGGGCAGCTTTAGAAGGATTAAAAATATGCAAACAAATGAAATGGAATAGAGTATGGATAGAAGGTGATTCTCCATAGTAATAAATGTAATTTTAAGGAAAGCAAAGGCTCCATGGAACATACAAGAGATAATTGTGGAAATTCAAGATCTTCCTTAAAAGTTTGAAGAAATAAGGTTTACACATATATTAAGGGAACGAAACAAATGTGCATATAAACTAGCCAATAGAGGGGTTTTGATTGAGGATTATGAAGTTAAATTCTCCCTTCCATGGTTAGAGGAAGTAGAAAATTTAGTTGAAGCTAACAAAAAATGTTGATTGTTTAAATCAATTAATGATTAATATTTACTTTAATGTTTTCCATTGGTAATATTTGCTTTATTTTGTAACATTAATATATTTTCATTTAGACTATTTATTATAATTTTTGTGGTTGCACTTGTGTTTCAGGAAGGAAACTAGCAATCTAGATTTGGTAAAGCGAACTATGATAGTGTGATGTTTTGGAAATATTAATCTACTAATATGTAAGGCATAGATAGTAGAGGTGAAGTTTGGGAATTGTGAAGGCTGCTATAGGAAAATGTCAAGAAAGATGCTAAATTATGGAGTAATTGTATTCATACAAAAATTTAAAAAGATCAAAAAAATAAAAATCAAGAATTTAGATATTTTATGTAAAATGATGTAGGTTTCTAGCTATAGCATCTCAATTGAGATGATAAGTGTATCTATTTGTAAAATCTCAAGATCTAAAGAAGAGAGATGTAATTTTTCAAGGGTGGGGGACCTAAGACGAACCCCTTATTATCCAGAAAAAAAAAGCAAAAACAAAGAGAAAAACTCAAAAGGATATTGATATAAGAAAACAAAAGCAAATGTTGAAAGTGTTAATAAGAAGTGGGACTAAACCCATAAATAAAAACAAATAGTGGTGATGAAAATGATATCTTGGAATATTAGGAGCATGAATAAGACCTCTAGAAAAGGTATTAAGAAATTGTCAGGTTGTTATAGATAGTATATTTATAGATATGGAAATTGGGTAACAAATATTTTAGCCATTTGTGATGTTGAATTTCATCTTGGCAAAATTTAGATTTCAAAAGGCAATTGTATGAGTGAGATATAATCACATAATTTTTATAGAAAATAGTCCTTGCACTTTAGGTTTTTTAGGGCAACATAAAGAAGAAAGTTCTTTGAAGATTATTCCTTACAGTTTGGATCCTTTAGAGCTAGACAAACCTATAGATGATGAGTTTTATTGCAGTGTAAAAAAATTGAAGATATTTATGAAGATAAAAGCTTTGGTGGGAACGAAAAAAATAGGAAGACCTAAGAAACAAAACAAATATAAAAAGAAACTCAAAGGGATATTGATATGGGAAAACAAAAGCAAATACTTCACGTGTTAACAGTGGGGCTAAACCCACAAATAAAAACAAAAAATGATGATAAAATTGATATCTTGGAATGATAGGGACATGAATAAGACCACTAAAGAAAGGCATTAAGAAATTGTGAGGTTGTTCTAGACAATATATTTATAGATATGGAAACTAAGTAGCAAATATTCTATCCATTTGTTGTGTTAAATTTCATCTTAGTAAAATTCAAATTTTAGAAGGCAATTATACAAGTGAGATTTTATCTCTTAATAAAAGTGATATGAAGAAGTTGGTTGCAAAATCTTAGCATTTTTAGGAAGGTGACAAATATATTTGATAGAAAAACAAATGAAGAATATATTTGATTAAAAGGCAAGTTGGATATTTTTTTGTTGAAGTAATACAAAGTACAAAGGGTGGCACAATTGGTGGCCACACTCCCTAGGGGCATAACAACAAGGGACCTCCCTCATGGACACACTCATGATTTCTAGAAAATATAAAAGTAAATTCCCAATATTTAATTTCATTGTGACAGGTGGTAGTGAGAGAAAGTGAGCTCTAAGGTGAAGAGATATTTTGATACAAAATACTGTTGGAATTTTGACAGATCATGATGATGGATCAGCCAGAAGCATCCGCAAGTGGAGGAGCCAGAGCTTCGAAGGTAGACTCTCAATCCTTCACTCTTAAATTTTGCAATTTAAAATGAACCTCACTAATTAATGGGCTAAATGAACCACATTAAAAAATTGGAAATGAATCTCACCCTAGGTTAGAATGTAGATTAGATTAGGTTAAGGGGAGGGGAATTTTAATTGTTTTGCATGTTTGGGTTGGGAAAAGGCCCCATGTGGGGTCTCTCTAGGAAAAAGTGACACCCTTCTGACGGAAAGGGGGCCTTCAGGGGGTCTAATAGCTAGTTTTGAACTCCAACAGTCAGAATTATGACCATTGGGATGGCTATATTGGGGTCTACCGATAGTGCCTGGAGACCATTGGGGCCTAGAGCAACCTCCAACCTTAGGACTGTTTGTTAATTTTTATGATGAAATTTTTAATTTTTGATGTTGTTTGAGTGCTATTTTTGATTTTTTTGAATTTTTGGATGATTAATTGATTGTTTTAAATTGTGTGTTGCTGGGTGTCAGACTCTGACAATTTGGGCTAGGGAGCCTAACCTTTTCTTAGAGCTACGAGCGATGCTCAATGATGATGATTGGGATTGGTTTGAGATGATCGATCTCAAATAAGTTGTGCACCTATTGATTGTGATGTTGGATCTATCCTATCTTATAACCTTGGCTCATTGTTGGGACATTAGGACCAACACATTCCATATCTCAATGGGAGAGATGATGGTGACATTGGAGGATGTCTACCAGATCTTCAAGATATCCATTGAGGGATGAGCTATCACCTCTTCTCTGACTCAAGATCGGTCGAGGGTTTTGGATCAGGTTTTTGGTGCTAAGAAAGATGAGGTGCTAGCAGATATAAACCATGGAGGGGTCTTAGTCAGTAGATGGTACGAGTAGTGTAATATGGTAACTATCTACATTATCTTTAATGTACTATTGCCAAATTTCTTAGGAGCAAGGTTATCGTGGAACCTCCTAGACATGGTATGGGACTTGGTGGAGTGTTATATGGAGGATCCAATAATTATGGCACGGGGGAGTACACTATTGGTGCATCTCTATGATGAGTTATGCGAGATCCAGCATAGGAGGTGCACTAGAGTGGGGTGCAGTCTATTGCTCCAGGTTTGGGGCTAGGAGCATATCAAGGTGGATTGACCCATCTAACTACCAGTATCCTAAGAAGATTTAAGAGATGATGATATTGGCTACATAGCTTGGTGGCCATGAGATTAGGAGATTGGTAAGATTCATTCATATGCAAGGCGACTATCACACTATACCAAGTTGTTGGAGCAATTGATGTAGAAGCAGGTCATCTAGAGACCATACTTAGATTACCCCAATTGGACCGAGGTGGCAGAGTACCTCTCTAGAGTCAAATGTGGGCAATGGTTGATAGGGCATCACAACACTGAGTGAGAGTACTTCCATTACTCTTAGGTGACTCAAAAATTTGGGATTTCCCAGGATGTGCTAGAGGATCCAATCCTCTATCATTGCAAGCATATCGAGACACAATATGAGTTGCCTTAGGTAGAGATACTATCAGAGGAGGTGGATCCTCAATTTTTAGAGACTAGTTTAGAGGACCCAAGGACCAGTATTGAGTTTGATACCTGGTGGGTGACTCAATTGTGGCAGGGAGGAAGTCCTATGGGAAGTCCTATGGGTATACCTATAGGAGTGGCAATGAAGGAGGGTAGAGATGATGATGAGCGATGGGTTCATCATAGGAAAGAGGGTGAGTGGGAATAGGCTGCAGGATAGGTAGAGGGGCCTTTGGTTGAGGAGGAGGATGAGGAGGATGCCCTGATAGATGAGGTAGCACAGTTACGAGCACAACTATAGAGTGTACAGGTACAACTATAGATCTCACAGATGTAGCTTGTGGAGTGGTATACTAGTCTCACTATTACCCAGAGTCAGCTTAGTGCTAGATATCAACAATGGTTGGGATATACTGAGTAGAAAGCTCTCCTCAAGGCTTAGGTGGATATAGCTACGATAATTATGGACACTCTACATACACAGCTGGATGCTAGGATCATCGATAGGGATGCTAGGGTCACGGAGCGAAATGCTCTGATAGTTCAATTAGTGACCACACATATTGCTTAGGCTATACCTTCCACTCCAGCCACTCAGAGGCCAACAATATCAGGTGGGGATGTAGAGATTAGTAGACTACATAGCCTACTAGAGGATATTGTGGCTCAGTGCTAGTTAGTTGCAGTCTATATGATTGCCCTAGAGACTCAAGTTAGGCTATGTGGTGGTAGTCTTCTAGAGAGATCTACAGTAGGGGGCTCCTAGTGGAGCAGGCAAACTGAGTCTGGGTAGTCATCAGTGCAGCCTATTCATAGGTCAGCTTCTCGATCAAAGATATCAGTAGGTAGTGATTCTAGATAGCCTCATAGGGATTAGACCAAGGGTAGAGGTGACTCAAGGGGTGTAGGCCCCACTTGATTTCATCATGTATTTATTATTTTTGAGTGTAAGGTCTAAGGACCTATACAATTGTAGCTTGCAAGTTATTTTGTACCATGATGTACTCTATTTTCACACACACACACACACACACACACACACACACACACACATATATATATATATATATACATATATGATTTCCTCTTTCATGGTTCATTATGTGTTATGATTTTGATTTATGTTCATAGCTGCATTGATGTATGTAATGATGAAAATGATGTGATTATGCTATATGTATGCGATGTACTAATTACATGCAATAGTTAGATGATAGATGTATGATTAGATTTTATGATAAATATGTATGAATGTACTACTATGTATGCTTATATGGATGTAGTAGTTAATGTTAAATGCATGTATTAATTTATGCATTTAATTTCTATTATATGATATGGTGGATGCAATGTGATATGTAATGCATTAATTTCATGAGGATGGTCTAATGCAAACGTACCTGTATGCTTTAACATAAGAAATGGATCTAATTTGTATTTTAACAAACTCATGGCAAAAACCACAAAATGTATAAAAATCATGACTGAAAATGTTAACTCCTATCATAGAAATTAATCATTTATCCATGCATATGTAAGATGAAATGATGTGAGATATAGAAGTTTTCCATATAATATTTTGTAAACTAAAATGCATGCATAAAATAGTCAATGGCCATCTAAATATCATTGTTAGTATCCATTCCATATCTATCCTATTTTATGAACACCCCTTAATAAAAAAAAAATCATAAGGAAAACTGTGATTGTTTGATGAGGTGATTTGTTGCTATAAGAGAATTTTTTGAGGTTTCTAATGAGACTCAAACACCCTAATTGAGTGATCAAAAGTTGTATAATAACTACACAATACTCCTGAAAGTTATAAGCTTGTTAAAAAAAGACCATGATATTCATTATCCTTGTGTGTGTATAGTGATTATATTAGATGAGGCATAAGACTACCTCATTTCCAGGAAGGTTTCATTCAACCTATTGTTGTAATGAGGATCACCCTATGGTCATCATGATCCTAAGTTTGGACACAATTAGACTAGACTACTAGGCAATACAAGCCACCTAAATCTAGCTCATCCATAAGATGACATTGGTTTGTACAAAAGAAGGTTGCTAATGTGACGGACATATCACCATGCGTAAGGCTACTCCATTGCCATATGGGTTTCATTCAACCCATTGATATAATGGAAATCACCCCATGGCTTTTGAATACTAAAGATTCCAAGGATTCAAGCTCATTACCTCCTTCTTTTATTTTTATTGTTTGGGATACTTGCTCATGCTTAGTGATGAAAACCACTATTTTGTTTTGTTTTTTTTGAGCAAGGGATTTGCTTAGTGATGAAAATCACTATTTATTTTGCATTGTTTTGGAAATTTTGCTCATTTTGTAAGAGCAAGGGATTGTTTGGGTAGGGGGAGCTTGTCCTTTTGTCAGTGCTCAATATTCTAGACCATGCACATAATAAGATGAGCAAGTAAAACCTTTCACTTAAGGTAACAAGGATCATTTTGTAGTGTCATCTTTCCTTGTTCAAACTAGGATTGTTGATGCTTTAAAATTGCGTTGGGATTTTGATACATGTAAGGTACTATCAAAACTAGACCTTACCTTCTGAAAGCCAAGATAAATTTTTGTAAAATCTGAACAGATCACTAGGGATGGCTGAATGACCAGAAAACCCTAGTATACACCCTAAAGCAACTCATAAGTTGTATTGAAAAAAACAGTTATTCACAAGGAAAATATGTACGATAAGGATATGTGAATTCATGATTGACATACAAACATGGTGTCATTTGTCAGAATGTCAACACAACCTATATTAATGCAAATTCAATGGATGAATATACCTAATGCAATACAATTTGATGAGTGCATATAATGAAATGCATGATAACATAATGTAAACATTTTTGTATTTTTTTTGTGTTTTTATGTTTTCTGATTTGTTTGGAATTTTTGATGATTTTTTTATTGTTTTTGATTATTTTATGAATTAAGTATAAAAGTATTGTAGAAGAATAATTTTGAGAGGTTCAGGTTCTTTAACACCTTCTAGTGAAGTTAGGTGATAAGTTCCCTGTCCTATCTTCTCTACGATGATGAAGGGACCTAACCAATTGGCCATAAATTTATCTCATAGATGAGGTGACAGGTTTGAGTTTTGTTGGTTCTCTTTAAGCACAAGATTCCCAAAATTAAAGTATTGGATGAACTTTACAATTATAAGCTCATTAAGATGTTCTTGATAAACATAGAGATGCTCGAGAGCATTCACTCATCGTTCATTAAGAAGGGTCAATTAATCGAGGTGAGCTTGTCGTGAAGTATCTTCATTGATGAACTCTTTCAATGAGACTCACAATGATGGAATTTCTAATTCCAAGGGCATAATGGTCTTAGCACCATATACTAGCGAAAAATGGTACTA
Organism: Wollemia nobilis; assembly: GCA_028583015.1. NCBI lineage: Eukaryota > Viridiplantae > Streptophyta > Pinopsida > Araucariales > Araucariaceae > Wollemia > Wollemia nobilis. Next base: position 5,739,658 of record JAQPPZ010016867.1, read on the forward strand.
TCAAAACTAGACCTTACCTTTAATTTCTATTGCATGATATGGTGGATGTGATGTGATATGTAATGCATTAATTTCATGAGGATGGTCTAATGCACATGTACCTGTATGCTTTAATCACTTAAAACATAAGAAATGGATCTAATTTGTATTTTAACAAACTCATGGCAAACACCACAAAATATATAAAAATCATGACTGAAAATGTTAACTCCTATCATAGAAATTAATCATTTATCCATGCATATGTAAGATGAAATGATGTGAGATATAGAAGTTTTCCATATAATCTTTTGTAAACTAAAAGGCATGCATAAAATAGTCAATGGCCATCTAAATATCATTGTTGGTATCCATTCGATATCTATCCTATTTTATGAACACCCCTTAATAAAAAAAAATCATAAGGAAAACCGTGATTGTTTGATGAGGTGATTTGTTGCTATAAGAGAATTTTTTGAGGTTTCTAATGAGACTCAAACACCCTAATTGAGTGATCAAAAGTTGTATAATAACTACACAATACTCTTGAAAGTTATAAGCTTGTTAAAAAAAGACCATGATATTCATTATCCTTGTGTGTGTATAGTGATTATATTAGATGAGGCATAAGACTACCTCATTTCCAGGAAGGTTTCATTCAACCTATTGTTGTAATGAGGATCACCCTATGGTCATCATGATCCTAAGTTTGGACACAATTAGGCTAGACTACTAGGCAATACAAGCCACCTAAAACTAGCTCATCCATAAGATGACATTGGTTTGTACTAAAGAAGGTTGCTAATGTGACAGACATATCACCATGCGTAAGGCTACTCCATTGCCATATGGGTTTCATTCAACCCATTGATATAATGGAAATCACCCCATGGCTTTTGAATACTAAAGATTCCAAGTATTCAAGCTCATTACCTCCTTTTCTTTTTATTGTTTGGGATACTTGCTCATGCTTAGTGATGAAAACCACTATTTTGTTTTGTTTTTTTTGAGCAAGGGATTTGCTTAGTGATGAAAATCACTATTTATTTTGCATTGTTTTGGGAATTTTGCTCATTTTGTAAGAGCAAGGGATTGTTTGGGTAGGGGGAGCTTGTCCTTTTGTCAGTGCTCAATATTCTAGACCATGCACATAATAAGATGAGCAAGTAAAACCTTTCACTTAAGGTAACAAGGATCATTTTGTAGTGTCATCTTTCCTTGTTCAAACTAGGATTGTTGATGCTTTAAAATTGCGTTGGGATTTTGATACATGTAAGGTACTATCAAAACTAGACCTTACCTTCTGAAAGCCAAGATAAATTTTTGTAAAATCTAAACAGATCACTAGGGATGGCTGAATGACCAGAAAACCCTAGTATACACCCTAAAGCAACTCATAAGTTGTATTGAAAAACACAGTTATTCACAAGGAAAATATGTACGATAAGGATATGTGAATTCATGATTGACATACAAACATGGTGTCATTTGTCAGAATGTCAACACAACCTATATTAATGCAAATTCAATGGATGAATATACCTAATGCAATACAATTTGATGAGTGCATATATTGAAATGCATGATAACATAATGTAAACATTTTTGTATTTTTTTTTGTGTTTTTATGTTTTCTGATTTGTTTGGAATTTTTAATGATTTTTTTGTTGTTTATGATTATTTTATGAATTAAGTATAAAAGTATTGTAGACGAATAATTTTGAGAGGTTCAGGTTCTTTAACACCTTCTAGTGAAGTTAGGTGATAAGTTCCCTGTCCTATCTTCTCTACGATGATGAAGGGACCTAACCAATTGGCCATAAATTTATCTCATAGATGAGGTGACAGGTTTGAGTTTTGTTGGTTCTATTAAAGCACAAGATTCCCAAACTTAAAGTATTGGATGAACTTTAGTATTATAAGCTCATTAAGATGTTCTTGATAAACATAGAGATGCTCGAGAGCATTCACTCATCGTTCATTAAGAAGGGTCAATTAATCGAGGTGAGCTTGTCGTGAAGTATCGTCATTGATGAAATCTTTCAATGAGACTCACAATGATGGAATTTCTAATTCCAAGGGCATAATGGTCTTAGCACCATATACTAGCGAAAATGGTACTATCAAAACTAGACCTTACCTTTAATTTCTATTGTATGATATGGTGGATGTGATGTGATATGTAATGCATTAATTTCATGAGGATGGTCTAATGCACATGTACCTGTATGCTTTAATCACTTAAAACATAAGAAATGGATCTAATTTGTATTTTAACAAACTCATGGCAAACACCACAAAATGTATAAAAATCATGACTGAAAATGTTAACTCCTATCATAGAAATTAATCATTTATCCATGCATATGTAAGATGAAATGATGTGAGATATAGAAGTTTTCCATATAATATTTTGTAAACTAAAAGGCATGCATAAAATAGTCAATGGCCATCTAAATATCATTGTTGGTATCCATTCGATATCTATCCTATTTTATGAACACCCCTTAATAAAAAAAAAATCATAAGGAAAACTGTGATTGTTTGATGAGGTGATTTGTTGCTATAAGAGAATTTTTTGAGGTTTCTAATGAGACTCAAACACCCTAATTGAGTGATCAAAAGTTGTATAATAACTACACAATACTCCTGAAATTTATAAGCTTGTTAAAAAAAGACCATGATATTCATTATCCTTGTGCGTGTATAGTGATTATATTAGATGAGGCATAAGACTACCTCATTTCCAGGCAGGTTTCATTCAACCTATTGTTGTAATGAGGATCACCCTATGGTCATCATGATCCTAAGTTTGGACACAATTAGGCTAGACTAGTAGGCAATACAAGCCACCTAAAACTAGCTCATTCATAAGATGACATTGGTTTGTACTAAAGAAGGTTGCTAATGTGACAGACATATCACCATGCGTAAGGCTACTCCATTGCCATATGGGTTTCATTCAACCCATTGATATAATGGAAATCACCCCATGGCTTTTGAATACTAAAGATTCCAAGGATTCAAGCTCATTACATCCTTCTTTTCTTTTTATTGTTTGGGATACTTGCTCATGCTTAGTGATGAAAACCACTATTTTGTTTTGTTTTTTTTGAGCAAGGGATTTGCTTAGTGATGAAAATCACTATTTATTTTGCATTGTTTTGGGAATTTTGCTCATTTTGTAAGAGCAAGGGATTGTTTGGGTAGGGGGAGCTTGTCCTTTTGTCAGTGCTCAATATTCTAGACCATGCACATAATAAGATGAGCAAGTAAAACCTTTCACTTAAGGTAACAAGGATCATTTTGTAGTGTCATCTTTCCTTGTTCAAACTAGGATTGTTGATGCTTTAAAATTGCGTTGGGATTTTGATACATGTAAGGTACTATCAAAACTAGACCTTACCTTCGAAAGCCAAGATAAATTTTTGTAAAATTTGAACAGATCACTAGGGATGGCCGAATGACTAGAAAACCCTAGTATACACCCTAAAGCAACTCATAAGTTGTATTGAAAAACACAGTTATTCACAAGGAAAATATGTACGATAAGGATATGTGAATTCATGATTGACATACAAACATGGTGTCATTTGTCAGAATGTCAACACAACCTTTATTAATGCAAATTCAATGGATGAATATACCTAATGCAATACAATTTGATGAGTGCATATATTGAAATGCATGATAACATAATGTAAACATTTTTGTATTTTTTTTTGTGTTTTTATGTTTTCTGATTTGTTTGGAATTTTTGATGATTTTTTTGTTGTTTTTGATTATTTTATGAATTAAGTATAAAAGTATTGTAGACGAATAATTTTGAGAGGTTCAGGTTCTTTAACACCTTCTAGTGAAGTTAGGTGATAAGTTCCCTGTCCTATCTTCTCTACGATGATGAAGGGACCTAACCAATTGGCCATAAATTTATCTCATAGATGAGGTGACAGGTTTGAGTTTTGTTGGTTCTCTTTAAGCACAAGATTCCCAAACTTAAAGTATTGGATGAAATTTAGTATTATAAGCTCATTAAGATGTTCTTGATAAACATAGAGATGCTCGAGAGCATTCACTCATCGTTCATTAAGAAGGGTCAATTAATCGAGGTGAGCTTGTCGTGAAGTATCGTCATTGATGAACTCTTTCAATGAGACTCACAATGATGGAATTTCTAATTCCAAGGGCATAATGGTCTTAGCACCATATACTAGCGAAAATGGTACTATCAAAACTAGACCTTACCTTTAATTTCTATTGTATGATATGGTGGATGTGATGTGATATGTAATGCATTAATTTCATGAGGATGGTCTAATGCACATGTACCTGTATGCTTTAATCACTTAAAACATAAGAAATGGATCTAATTTGTATTTTAACAAACTCATGGCAAACACCACAAAATGTATAAAAATCATGACTGAAAATGTTAACTCCTATCATAGAAATTAATCATTTATCCATGCATATGTAAGATGAAATGATGTGAGATATAGAAGTTTTCCATATAATCTTTTGTAAACTAAAAGGCATGCATAAAATAGTCAATGGCCATCTAAATATCATTGTTGGTATCCATTCGATATCTATCCTATTTTATGAACACCCCTTAATAAAAAAAAAATCATAAGGAAAACTGTGATTGTTTGATGAGGTGATTTGTTGCTATAAGAGAATTTTTTGAGGTTTCTAATGAGACTCAAACACCCTAATTGAGTGATCAAAAGTTGTATAATAACTACACAATACTCCTGAAAGTTATAAGCTTGTTAAAAAAAGACCATGATATTCATTATCCTTGTGTGTGTATAGTGATTATATTAGATGAGGCATAAGACTACCTCATTTCCAGGCAGGTTTCATTCAACCTATTGTTGTAATGAGGATCACCCTATGGTCATCATGATACTAAGTTTGGACACAATTAGGCTAGACTATTAGGCAATACAAGCCACCTAAAACTAGCTCATCCATAAGATGACATTGGTTTGTACTAAAGAAGGTTGCTAATGTGACAGAAATATCACCATGCGTAAGGCTACTCCATTGCCATATGGGTTTCATTCAACCCATTGATATAATGGAAATCACCCCATGGCTTTTGAATACTAAAGATTCCAAGGATTCAAGCTCATTACCTCCTTTTCTTTTTATTGTTTGGGATACTTGCTCATGCTTAGTGATGAAAACCACTATTTTGTTTTGTTTTTTTTGAGCAAGGGATTTGCTTAGTGATGAAAATCACTATTTATTTTGCATTGTTTTGGGAATTTTGCTCATTTTGTAAGAGCAAGGGATTGTTTGGGGAGGGGGAGCTTGTCCTTTTGTCAGTGCTCAATATTCTAGACCAGGCACATAATAATATGAGCAAGTAAAACCTTTCACTTAAGGTAACAAGGATCATTTTGTAGTGTCATCTTTCCTTGTTCAAACTAGGATTGTTGATGCTTTAAAATTGCGTTGGGATTTTGATACATGTAAGGTACTATCAAAACTAGACCTTACCTTCTGAAAGCCAAGATAAATTTTTGTAAAATCTGAACAGATCACTAGGGATGGTTGAATGACTAGAAAACCCTAGTATACACCCTAAAGCAACTCATAAGTTGTATTGAAAAACATAGTTATTCACAAGGAAAATATGTACGATAAGGATATGTGAATTCATGATTGACATACAAACATGGTGTCATTTGTCAGAATGTCAACACAACCTATATTAATGCAAATTCAATGGATGAATATACCTAATGCAATACAATTTGATGAGTGCATATATTGAAATGCATGATAACATAATGTAAACATTTTTGTATTTTTTTGTGTTTTTATGTTTTCTCGATTTGTTTGGAATTTCCGATTATTTTTTTGTTGTTTTTGATTATTTTATGAATTAAGTATAAAATGATCATAAGTGAATAATTTTGAGAGGCTCGAGCTCCTTAACACTTTCTAGTGAAGTTAGGTGATAAGTTCCCTGTCCTATCTTCTCTACGATGATGAAGGGACCTAACCAATTGGCCATAAATTTATCTCATAGATGAGGTGACAGGTTTGAGTTTTGTTGGTTCTCTTTAAGCACAAGATTCCCAAAATTAAAGTATTGGATGAAATTTAGTATTATAAGCTCATTAAGATGTTCTTGATAAACATAGAGATGCTCGAGAGCATTCACTCATCGTTCATTAAGAAGGGTCAATTAATCGAGGTGAGCTTGTCGTGAAGTATCATCATTGATGAACTCTTTCAATGAGACTCACAATGATGGAATTTCTAATTCCAAGGGCATAATGGTCTTAGCACCATATACTAGCGAAAATGGTACTATCAAAACTAGACCTTACCTTTAATTTCTATTGTATGATATGGTGGATGTGATGTGATATGTAATGCATTAATTTAATGAGGATGGTCTAATGCACATGTACCTGTATGCTTTAATCACTTAAAACATAAGAAATGGATCTAATTTGTATTTTAACAAACTCATGGCAAACACCACAAAATGTATAAAAATCATGACTGAAAATGTTAACTCCTATCATAGAAATTAATCATTTATCCATGCATATGTAAGATGAAATGATGTGAGATATAGAAGTTTTCCATATAATATTTTGTAAACTAAAAGGCATGCATAAAATAGTCAATGGCCATCTAAATATCATTGTTGGTATCCATTCGATATCTATCCTATTTTATGAACACCCCTTAATAAAAAAAAAATCATAAGGAAAACTGTGATTGTTTGATGAGGTGATTTGTTGCTATAAGAGAATTTTTTGAGGTTTCTAATGAGACTCAAACACCCTAATTGAGTGATCAAAAGTTGTATAATAACTACACAATACTCCTGAAAGTTATAAGCTTGTTAAAAAAAGACCATGATATTCATTATCCTTGTGTGTGTATAGTGATTATATTAGATGAGGCATAAGACTACCTCATTTCCAGGCAGGTTTCATTCAACCTATTGTTGTAATGAGGATCACCCTATGGTCATCATGATACTAAGTTTGGACACAATTAGGCTAGACTATTAGGCAATACAAGCCACCTAAAACTAGCTCATCCATAAGATGACATTGGTTTGTACTAAAGAAGGTTGCTAATGTGACAGACATATCACCATGCGTAAGGCTACTCCATTGCCATATGGGTTTCATTCAACCCATTGATATAATGGAAATCACCCCATGGCTTTTGAATACTAAAGATTCCAAGGATTCAAGCTCATTACCTCCTTTTCTTTTTATTGTTTGGGATACTTGCTCATGCTTAGTGATGAAAACCACTATTTTGTTTTGTTTTTTTTGAGCAAGGGATTTGCTTAGTGATGAAAATCACTATTTATTTTGCATTGTTTTGGGAATTTTGCTCATTTTGTAAGAGCAAGGGATTGTTTGGGTAGGGGGAGCTTGTCCTTTTGTCAGTGCTCAATATTCTAGACCATGCACATAATAATATGAGCAAGTAAAACCTTTCACTTAAGGTAACAAGGATCATTTTGTAGTGTCATATTTCCTTGTTCAAACTAGGATTGTTGATGCTTTAAAATTGCGTTGGGATTTTGATACATGTAAGGTACTATCAAAAATAGACCTTACCTTCTGAAAGCCAAGATAAATTTTTGTAAAATCTGAACAGATCACTAGGGATGGCTGAATGACCAGAAAACCCTAGTATACACCCTAAAGCAACTCATAAGTTGTATTGAAAAACACAGTTATTCACAAGGAAAATATGTACGATAAGGATATGTGAATTCATGATTGACATACAAACATGGTGTCATTTGTCAGAATGTCAACAAAACCTATATTAATGCAAATTCAATGGATGAATATACCTAATGCAATACAATTTGATGAGTGCATATATTGAAATGCATGATAACATAATGTAAACATTTTTGTATTTTTTTGTGTTTTTATGTTTTCTGATTTGTTTGGAATTTTTGATGATTTTTTTGTTGTTTTTGATTATTTTATGAATTAAGTATAAAAGTATTGTAGACGAATAATTTTGAGAGGTTCAGGTTCTTTAACACCTTCTAGTGAAGTTAGGTGATAAGTTCCCTGTCCTATCTTCTCTACGATGATGAAGGGACCTAACCAATTGGCCATAAATTTATCTCATAGATGAGGTGACAGGTTTGAGTTTTGTTGGTTCTCTTTAAGCACAAGATTCCCAAAATTAAAGTATTGGATGAACTTTAGTATTATAAGCTCATTAAGATGTTCTTGATAAACATAGAGATGCTCGAGAGCATTCACTCATCGTTCATTAAGAAGGGTCAATTAATCGAGGTGAGCTTGTCGTGAAGTATCGTCATTGATGAACTCTTTCAATGAGACTCACAATGATGGAATTTCTAATTCCAAGGGCATAATGGTCTTAGCACCATATACTAGCGAAAATGGTACTATCAAAACTAGACCTTACCTTTAATTTCTATTGTATGATATGGTGGATGTGATGTGATATGTAATGCAATAATTTCATGAGGATGGTCTAATGCACATGTACCTGTATGATTTAATCACTTAAAACATAAGAAATGGATCTAATTTGTATTTTAACAAACTCATGGCAAACACCACAAAATGTATAAAAATCATGACTGAAAATGTTAACTCCTATCATAGAAATTAATCATTTATCCATGCATATGTAAGATGAAATGATGTGAGATATAGAAGTTTTCCATATAATCTTTTGTAAACTAAAAGGCATGCATAAAATAGTCAATGGCCATCTAAATATCATTGTTGGTATCCATTCGATATCTATCCTATTTTATGAACACCCCTTAATAAAAAAAAATCATAAGGAAAACCGTGATTGTTTGATGAGGTGATTTGTTGCTATAAGAGAATTTTTTGAGGTTTCTAATGAGACTCAAACACCCTAATTGAGTGATCAAAATTTGTATAATAACTACACAATACTCCTGAAAGTTATAAGCTTGTTAAAAAAAGACCATAATATTCATTATCCTTGTGTGTGTATAGTGATTATATTAGATGAGGCATAAGACTACCTCATTTCCAGGCAGGTTTCATTCAACCTATTGTTGTAATGAGGATCACCCTATGGTCATCATGATCCTAAGTTTGGACACAATTAGGCTAGACTACTAGGCAATACAAGCCACCTAAAACTAGCTCATCCATAAGATGACATTGGTTTGTACTAAAGAAGGTTGCTAATGTGACAGACGTATCACCATGCGTAAGGCTACTCCATTGCCATATGGGTTTCATTCAACCCATTGATATAATGGAAATCACCCCATGGCTTTTGAATACTAAAGATTCCAAGGATTCAAGCTCATTACCTCCTTCTTTTCTTTTTATTGTTTGGGATACTTGCTCATGCTTAGTGATGAAAACCACTATTTTGTTTTGTTTTTTTTGAGCAAGGGATTTGCTTAGTGATGAAAATCACTATTTATTTTGCATTGTTTTGGGAATTTTGCTCATTTTGTAAGAGCAAGGGATTGTTTGGGTAGGGGGAGCTTGTCCTTTTGTCAGTGCTCAATATTCTAGACCATGCACATAATAAGATGAGCAAGTAAAACCTTTCACTTAAGGTAACAAGGATCATTTTGTAGTGTCATCTTTCCTTGTTTAAACTAGGATTGTTGATGCTTTAAAATTGCGTTGGGATTTTGATACATGTAAGGTACTATCAAAACTAGACCTTACCTTCTGAAAGCCAAGATAAATTTTTGTAAAATTTGAACAGATCACTAGGGATGGCTGAATGACTAGAAAACCCTAGTATACACCCTAAAGCAACTCATAAGTTGTATTGAAAAACACAGTTATTCACAAGGAAAATATGTACGATAAGGATATGTGAATTCATGATTGACATACAAACATGGTGTCATTTGTCAGAATGTCAACACAACCTTTATTAATGCAAATTCAATGGATGAATATACCTAATGCAATACAATTTGATGAGTGCATATATTGAAATGCATGATAACATAATGTAAACATTTTTGTATTTTTTTTTGTGTTTTTATGTTTTCTGATTTGTTTGGAATTTTTGATGATTTTTTTGTTGTTTTTGATTATTTTATGAATTAAGTATAAAAGTATTGTAGACGAATAATTTTGAGAGGTTCAGGTTCTTTAACACCTTCTAGTGAAGTTAGGTGATAAGTTCCCTGTCCTATCTTCTCTACGATGATGAAGGGACCTAACCAATTGGCCATAAATTTATCTCATAGATGAGGTGACAGGTTTGAGTTTTGTTGGTTCTCTTTAAGCACAAGATTCCCAAACTTAAAGTATTGGATGAAATTTAGTATTATAAGCTCATTAAGATGTTCTTGATAAACATAGAGATGCTCGAGAGCATTCACTCATCGTTCATTAAGAAGGGTCAATTAATCGAGGTGAGCTTGTCGTGAAGTATCGTCATTGATGAACTCTTTCAATGAGACTCACAATGATGGAATTTCTAATTCCAAGGGCATAATGGTCTTAGCACCATATACTAGCGAAAATGGTACTATCAAAACTAGACCTTACCTTTAATTTCTATTGTATGATATGGTGGATGTGATGTGATATGTAATGCATTAATTTCATGAGGATGGTCTAATGCACATGTACCTGTATGCTTTAATCACTTAAAACATAAGAAATGGATCTAATTTGTATTTTAACAAACTCATGGCAAACACCACAAAATGTATAAAAATCATGACTGAAAATGTTAACTCCTATCATAGAAATTAATCATTTATCCATGCATATGTAAGATGAAATGATGTGAGATATAGAAGTTTTCCATATAATCTTTTGTAAACTAAAAGGCATGCATAAAATAGTCAATGGCCATCTAAATATCATTGTTGGTATCCATTCGATATCTATCCTATTTTATGAACACCCCTTAATAAAAAAAAAATCATAAGGAAAACTGTGATTGTTTGATGAGGTGATTTGTTGCTATAAGAGAATTTTTTGAGGTTTCTAATGAGACTCAAACACCCTAATTGAGTGATCAAAAGTTGTATAATAACTACACAATACTCCTGAAAGTTATAAGCTTGTTAAAAAAAGACCATGATATTCATTATCCTTGTGTGTGTATAGTGAATATATTAGATGAGGCATAAGACTACCTCATTTCCAGGCGGGTTTCATTCAACCTATTGTTGTAATGAGGATCACCCTATGGTCATCATGATACTAAGTTTGGACACAATTAGGCTAGACTATTAGGCAATACAAGCCACCTAAAACTAGCTCATCCATAAGATGACATTGGTTTGTACTAAAGAAGGTTGCTAATGTGACAGAAATATCACCATGCGTAAGGCTACTCCATTGCCATATGGGTTTCATTCAACCCATTGATATAATGGAAATCACCCCATGGCTTTTGAATACTAAAGATTCCAAGGATTCAAGCTCATTACCTCCTTTTCTTTTTATTGTTTGGGATACTTGCTCATGCTTAGTGATGAAAACCACTATTTTGTTTTGTTTTTTTTGAGCAAGGGATTTGCTTAGTGATGAAAATCACTATTTATTTTGCATTGTTTTGGGAATTTTGCTCATTTTGTAAGAGCAAGGGATTGTTTGGGTAGGGGGAGCTTGTCCTTTTGTCAGTGCTCAATATTCTAGACCATGCACATAATAAGATGAGCAAGTAAAACCTTTCACTTAAGGTAACAAGGATCATTTTGTAGTGTCATCTTTCCTTGTTCAAACTAGGATTGTTGATGCTTTAAAATTGCGTTGGGATTTTGATACATGTAAGGTACTATCAAAACTAGACCTTACCTTCTGAAAGCCAAGATAAATTTTTGTAAAATCTGAACAGATCACTAGGGATGGCTGAATGACTAGAAAACCCTAGTATACACCCTAAAGCAACTCATAAGTTGTATTGAAAAACATAGTTATTCACAAGGAAAATATGTACGATAAGGATATGTGAATTCATGATTGACATACAAACATGGTGTCATTTGTCAGAATGTCAACACAACCTATATTAATGCAAATTCAATGGATGAATATACCTAATGCAATACAATTTGATGAGTGCATATATTGAAATGCATGATAACATAATGTAAACATTTTTGTATTTTTTTGTGTTTTTATGTTTTCTGATTTGTTTGGAATTTTTGATTATTTTTTTGTTGTTTTTGATTATTTTATGAATTAAGTATAAAAGTATTGTAGACGAATAATTTTGAGAGGTTCAGGTTCTTTAACACCTTCTAGTGAAGTTAGGTGATAAGTTCCCTGTCCTATCTTCTCTACGATGATGAAGGGACCTAACCAATTGGCCATAAATTTATCTCATAGATGAGGTGACAAGTTTGAGTTTTGTTGGTTCTCTTTAAGCACAAGATTCCCAAACTTAAAGTATTGGATGAAATTTAGTATTATAAGCTCATTAAGATGTTCTTGATAAACATAGAGATGCTCGAGAGCATTCAATCATCGTTCATTAAGAAGGGTCAATTAATCGAGGTGAGCTTGTCGTGAAGTATCATCATTGATGAACTCTTTCAATGAGACTCACAATGATGGAATTTCTAATTCCAAGGGCATAATGGTCTTAGCACCATATACTAGCGAAAATGGTACTATCAAAACTAGACCTTACCTTTAATTTCTATTGTATGATATGGTGGATGTGATGTGATATGTAATGCATTAATTTCATGAGGATGGTCTAATGCACATGTACCTGTATGCTTTAATCACTTAAAACATAAGAAATGGATCTAATTTGTATTTTAACAAACTCATGGCAAACACCACAAAATGTATAAAAATCATGACTGAAAATGTTAACTCCTATCATAGAAATTAATCATTTATCCATGCATATGTAAGATGAAATGATGTGAGATATAGAAGTTTTCCATATAATCTTTTGTAAACTAAAAGGCATGCATAAAATAGTCAATGGCCATCTAAATATCATTGTTGGTATCCATTCGATATCTATCCTATTTTATGAACACCCCTTAATAAAAACAAAATCATAAGGAAAACTGTGATTGTTTGATGAGGTGATTTGTTGCTATAAGAGAATTTTTTGAGGTTTCTAATGAGACTCAAACACCCTAATTGAGTGATCAAAAGTTGTATAATAACTACACAATACTCCTGAAAGTTATAAGCTTGTTAAAAAAAGACCATGATATTCATTATCCTTGTGTGTGTATAGTGATTATATTAGATGAGGCATAAGACTACCTCATTTCCAGGCAGGTTTCATTCAACCTATTGTTGTAATGAGGATCACCCTATGGTCATCATGATACTAAGTTTGGACACAATTAGGCTAGACTATTAGGCAATACAAGCCACCTAAAACTAGCTCATCCATAAGATGACATTGGTTTGTACTAAAGAAGGTTGCTAATGTGACAGACATATCACCATGCGTAAGGCTACTCCATTGCCATATGGGTTTCATTCAACCCATTGATATAATGGAAATCACCCCATGGATTTTGAATACTAAAGATTCCAAGGATTCAAGCTCATTACCTCCTTTTCTTTTTATTGTTTGGGATACTTGCTCATGCTTAGTGATGAAAACCACTATTTTGTTTTGTTTTTTTTGAGCAAGGGATTTGCTTAGTGATGAAAATCACTATTTATTTTGCATTGTTTTGGGAATTTTGCTCATTTTGTAAGAGCAAGGGATTGTTTGGGTAGGGGGAGCTTGTCCTTTTGTCAGTGCTCAATATTCTAGACCATGCACATAATAATATGAGCAAGTAAAACCTTTCACTTAAGGTAACAAGGATCATTTTGTAGTGTCATATTTCCTTGTTCAAACTAGGATTGTTGATGCTTTAAAATTGCGTTGGGATTTTGATACATGTAAGGTACTATCAAAAATAGACCTTACCTTCTGAAAGCCAAGATAAATTTTTGTAAAATCTGAACAGATCACTAGGGATGGCTGAATGACCAGAAAACCCTAGTATACACCCTAAAGCAACTCATAAGTTGTATTGAAAAACACAGTTATTCACAAGGAAAATATGTACGATAAGGATATGTGAATTCATGATTGACATACAAACATGGTGTCATTTGTCAGAATGTCAACACAACCTATATTAATGCAAATTCAATGGATGAATATACCTAATGCAATACAATTTGATGAGTGCATATATTGAAATGCATGATAACATAATGTAAACATTTTTGTATTTTTTTGTGTTTTTATGTTTTCTGATTTGTTTGGAATTTTTGATGATTTTTTTGTTGTTTTTGATTATTTTATGAATTAAGTATAAAAGTATTGTAGACGAATAATTTTGAGAGGTTCAGGTTCTTTAACACCTTCTAGTGAAGTTAGGTGATAAGTTCCCTGTCCTATCTTCTCTACGATGATGAAGGGACCTAACCAATTGGCCATAAATTTATCTCATAGATGAGGTGACAAGTTTGAGTTTTGTTGGTTCTCTTTAAGCACAAGATTCCCAAACTTAAAGTATTGGATGAACTTTAGTATTATAAGCTCATTAAGATGTTCTTGATAAACATAGAGATGCTCGAGAGCATTCACTCATCGTTCATTAAGAAGGGTCAATTAATCGAGGTGAGCTTGTCGTGAAGTATCGTCATTGATGAACTCTTTCAATGAGACTCACAATGATGGAATTTCTAATTCCAAGGGCATAATGGTCTTAGCACCATATACTAGCGAAAATGGTACTATCAAAACTAGACCTTACCTTTAATTTCTATTGTATGATATGGTGGATGTGATGTGATATGTAATGCAATAATTTCATGAGGATGGTCTAATGCACATGTACCTGTATGCTTTAATCACTTAAAACATAAGAAATGGATCTAATTTGTATTTTAACAAACTCATGGCAAACACCACAAAATGTATAAAAATCATGACTGAAAATGTTAACTCCTATCATAGAAATTAATCATTTATCCATGCATATGTAAGATGAAATGATGTGAGATATAGAAGTTTTCCATATAATCTTTAGTAAACTAAAAGGCATGCATAAAATAGTCAATGGCCATCTAAATATCATTGTTGGTATCCATTCGATATCTATCCTATTTTATGAACACCCCTTAATAAAAAAAAAATCATAAGGAAAACTGTGATTGTTTGATGAGGTGATTTGTTGCTATAAGAGAATTTTTTGAGGTTTCTAATGAGACTCAAACACCCTAATTGAGTGATCAAAATTTGTATAATAACTACACAATACTCCTGAAAGTTATAAGCTTGTTAAAAAAAGACCATAATATTCATTATCCTTGTGTGTGTATAGTGATTATATTAGATGAGGCATAAGACTACCTCATTTCCAGGCAGGTTTCATTCAACCTATTGTTGTAATGAGGATCACCCTATGGTCATCATGATCCTAAGTTTGGACACAATTAGGCTAGACTACTAGGCAATACAAGCCACCTAAAACTAGCTCATCCATAAGATGACATTGGTTTGTACTAAAGAAGGTTGCTAATGTGACAGACGTATCACCATGCGTAAGGCTACTCCATTGCCATATGGGTTTCATTCAACCCATTGATATAATGGAAATCACCCCATGGCTTTTGAATACTAAAGATTCCAAGGATTCAAGCTCATTACCTCCTTCTTTTCTTTTTATTGTTTGGGATACTTGCTCATGCTTAGTGATGAAAACCACTATTTTGTTTTGTTTTTTTTGAGCAAGGGATTTGCTTAGTGATGAAAATCACTATTTATTTTGCATTGTTTTGGGAATTTTGCTCATTTTGTAAGAGCAAGGGATTGTTTGGGTAGGGGGAGCTTGTCCTTTTGTCAGTGCTCAATATTCTAGACCATGCACATAATAAGATGAGCAAGTAAAACCTTTCACTTAAGGTAACAAGGATCATTTTGTAGTGTCATCTTTCCTTGTTCAAACTAGGATTGTTGATGCTTTAAAATTGCATTGGGATTTTGATACATGTAAGGTACTATCAAAACTAGACCTTACCTTCTGAAAGCCAAGATAAATTTTTGTAAAATCTGAACAGATCACTAGGGTTGGCTGAATGACCAGAAAACCCTAGTATACACCCTAAAGCAACTCATAAGTTGTATTAAAAAACACAGTTATTCACAAGGAAAATATGTACGATAAGGATATGTGAATTCATGATTGACATACAAACATGGTGTCATTTGTCAGAATGTCAACACAACCTATATTAATGCAAATTCAATGGATGAATATACCTAATGCAATACAATTTGATGAGTGCATATATTGAAATGCATGATAACATAATGTAAACATTTTTGTATTTTTTTTTGTGTTTTTATGTTTTCTGATTTGTTTGGAATTTTTGATGATTTTTTTGTTGTTTTTGATTATTTTATGAATTAAGTATAAAATTATTGTAGACGAATAATTTTGAGAGGTTCAGGTTCTTTAACACCTTCTAGTGAAGTTAGGTGATAAGTTCCCTGTCCTATCTTCTCTACGATGATGAAGGGACCTAACCAATTGGCCATAAATTTATCTCATAGATGAGGTGACAAGTTTGAGTTTTGTTGGTTCTCTTTAAGCACAAGATTCCCAAACTTAAAGTATTGGATGAACTTTAGTATTATAAGCTCATTAATATGTTCTTGATAAACATAGAGATGCTCGAGAGCATTCACTCATCGTTCATTAAGAAGGGTCAATTAATCGAGGTGAGCTTGTCGTGAAGTATCGTCATTGATGAACTCTTTCAATGAGACTCACAATGATGGAATTTCTAATTCCAAGGGCATAATGGTCTTAGCACCATATACTAGCGAAAATGGTACTATCAAAACTAGACCTTACCTTTAATTTCTATTGTATGATATGGTGGATGTGATGTGATATGTAATGCATTAATTTCATGAGGATGGTCTAATGCACATGTACCTGTATGCTTTAATCACTTAAAACATAAGAAATGGATCTAATTTGTATTTTAACAAACTCATGGCAAACAACACAAAATGTATAAAAATCATGACTGAAAATGTTAACTCCTATCATAGAAATTAATCATTTATCCATGCATATGTAAGATGAAATGATGTGAGATATAGAAGTTTTCCATATAATCTTTTGTAAACTAAAAGGCATGCATAAAATAGTCAATGG
The DNA here is from genome assembly GCA_028583015.1 of Wollemia nobilis. NCBI lineage: Eukaryota > Viridiplantae > Streptophyta > Pinopsida > Araucariales > Araucariaceae > Wollemia > Wollemia nobilis. The sequence continues at coordinate 5,756,807 of JAQPPZ010016867.1, forward strand.
CCATCTAAATATCATTGTTGGTATCCATTCGATATCTATCCTATTTTATGAACACCCCTTAATAAAAAAAAATCATAAGGAAAACCGTGATTGTTTGATGAGGTGATTTGTTGCTATAAGAGAATTTTTGAGGTTTCTAATGAGACTCAAACACCCTAATTGAGTGATCAAAAGTTGTATAATAACTACACAATACTCCTGAAAGTTATAAGCTTGTTAAAAAAAGACCATGATATTCATTATCCTTGTGTGTGTATAGTGATTATATTATATGAGGCATAAGACTACCTCATTTCCAGGCAGGTTTCATTCAACCTATTGTTGTAATGAGGATCACCCTATGGTCATCATGATCCTAAGTTTGAACACAATTAGGCTAGACTAGTAGGCAATACAAGCCACCTAAAACTAGCTCATCCATAAGATGACATTGGTTTGTACTAAAGAAGGTTGCTAATGTGACAGACATATCACCATGCGTAAGGCTACTCCATTGCCATATGGGTTTCATTCAACCCATTGATATAATGGAAATAACCCCATGGCTTTTGAATACTAAAGATTCCAAGGATTCAAGCTCATTACCTCCTTTTGTTTTTATTGTTTGGGATACTTGCTCATGCTTACTGATGAAAACCACTATTTTGTTTTGTTTTTTTTGAGCAAGGGATTTGCTTAGTGATGAAAATCACTATTTATTTTGCATTGTTTTGGGAATTTTGCTCATTTTGTAAGAGCAAGGGATTGTTTGGGTAGGGGGAGCTTGTCCTTTTGTCAGTGCTCAATATTCTAGACCATGCACATAATAAGATGAGCAAGTAAAACCTTTCACTTAAGGTAACAAGGATCATTTTGTAGTGTCATCTTTCCTTGTTCAAACTAGGATTGTTGATGCTTTAAAATTGCGTTGGGATTTTGATACATGTAAGGTACTATCAAAACTAGACCTTACCTTCTGAAATCCAAGATAAATTTTTGTAAAATCTGAACAGATCACTAGGGATGGCTGAATGACCAGAAAACCCTAGTATACACCCTAAAGCAACTCATAAGTTGTATTGAAAAACACAGTTATTCACAAGGAAAATATGTACGATAAGGATATGTGAATTCATGATTGACATACAAACATGGTTTCATTTGTCAGAATGTCAACACAACCTATATTAATGCAAATTCAATGGATGAATATACCTAATGCAATACAATTTGATGAGTGCATATATTGAAATGCATGATAACATAATGTAAACATTTTTGTATTTTTTTTTGTGTTTTTATGTTTTCTGATTTGTTTGGAATTTTTGATGATTTTTTTGTTGTTTTTGATTATTTTATGAATTAAGTATAAAAGTATTGTAGACGAATAATTTTGAGAGGTTCAGGTTCTTTAACACCTTCTAGTGAAGTTAGGTGATAAGTTCCCTGTCCTATCTTCTCTACGATGATGAAGGGACCTAACCAATTGGCCATAAATTTATCTCATAGATGAGGTGACAGGTTTGAGTTTTGTTGGTTCTCTTTAAGCACAAGATTCCCAAACTTAAAGTATTGGATGAACTTTAGTATTATAAGCTCATTAAGATGTTCTTGATAAACATAGAGATGCTCGAGAGCATTCACTCATCGTTCATTAAGAAGGGTCAATTAATCGAGGTGAGCTTGTCGTGAAGTATCGTCATTGATGAACTCTTTCAATGAGACTCACAATGATGGAATTTCTAATTCCAAGGGCATAATGGTCTTAGCACCATATACTAGCGAAAATGGTACTATCAAAACTAGACCTTACCTTTAATTTCTATTGTATGATATGGTGGATGTGATGTGATATGTAATGCATTAATTTCATGAGGATGGTCTAATGCACATGTACCTGTATGCTTTAATCACTTAAAACATAAGAAATGGATCTAATTTGTATTTTAACAAACTCATGGCAAACACCACAAAATGTATAAAAATCATGACTGAAAATGTTAACTCCTATCATAGAAATTAATCATTTATCCATGCATATGTAAGATGAAATGATGTGAGATATAGAAGTTTTCCATATAATCTTTTGTAAACTAAAAGGCATGCATAAAATAGTCAATGGCCATCTAAATATCATTGTTGGTATCCATTCGATATCTATCCTATTTTATGAACACCCCTTAATAAAAAAAAAATCATAAGGAAAATTGTGATTGTTTGATGAGGTGATTTGTTGCTATAAGAGAATTTTTTGAGGTTTCTAATGAGACTCAAACAACCTAATTGAGTGATCAAAAGTTGTATAATAACTACACAATACTCCTGAAAGTTATAAGCTTGTTAAAAAAAGACCATGATATTCATTATCCTTGTGTGTGTATAGTGATTATATTAGATGAGGCATAAGACTACCTCATTTCCAGGAAGGTTTCATTCAACCTATTGTTGTAATGAGGATCACCCTATGGTCATCATGATCCTAAGTTTGGACACAATTAGACTAGACTACTAGGCAATACAAGCCACCTAAAATTAGCTCATTCATAAGATGACATTGGTTTGTACTAAAGAAGGTTGCTAATGTGACAGACATATCACCATGCGTAAGGCTACTCCATTGCCATATGGGTTTCATTCAACCCATTGATATAATGGAAATCACCCCATGGCTTTTGAATACTAAAGATTCCAAGGATTCAAGCTCATTACCTCCTTCTTTTCTTTTTATTGTTTGGGATACTTGCTCATGCTTAGTGATGAAAACCACTATTTTGTTTTGTTTTTTTTGAGCAAGGGATTTGCTTAGTGATGAAAATCACTATTTATTTTGCATTGTTTTGGGAATTTTGCTCATTTTGTAAGAGCAAGGGATTGTTTGGGTAGGGGGAGCTTGTCCTTTTGTTAGTGCTCAATATTCTAGACCATGCACATAATAAGATGAGCAAGTAAAACCTTTCACTTAAGGTAACAAGGATCATTTTGTAGTGTCATCTTTCCTTGTTCAAACTAGGATTGTTGATGCTTTAAAATTGCGTTGGGATTTTGATACATGTAAGGTACTATCAAAACTAGACCTTACCTTCTGAAAGCCAAGATAAATTTTTGTAAAATTTGAACAGATCACTAGGGATGGCTGAATGACCAGAAAACCCTAGTATACACCCTAAAGCAACTCATAAGTTGTATTGAAAAACACAGTTATTCACAAGGAAAATATGTACGATAAGGATATGTGAATTCATGATTGACATACAAACATGGTGTCATTTGTCAGAATGTCAACACAACCTTTATTAATGCAAATTCAATGGATGAATATACCTAATGCAATACAATTTGATGAGTGCATATATTGAAATGCATGATAACATAATGTAAACATTTTTGTATTTTTTTTTGTGTTTTTATGTTTTCTGATTTGTTTGGAATTTTTGATGATTTTTTTGTTGTTTTTGATTATTTTACGAATTAAGTATAAAAGTATTGTAGACGAATAATTTTGAGAGGTTCAGGTTCTTTAACACCTTCTAGTGAAGTTAGGTGATAAGTTCCCTGTCCTATCTTCTCTACGATGATGAAGGGACCTAACCAATTGGCCATAAATTTATCTCATAGATGAGGTGACAGGTTTGAGTTTTGTTGGTTCTATTTAAGCACAAGATTCCCAAACTTAAAGTATTGGATGAACTTTAGTATTATAAGCTCATTAAGATGTTCTTGATAAACATAGAGATGCTCGAGAGCATTCCCTCATCGTTCATTAAGAAGGGTCAATTAATCGAGGTGAGCTTGTCGTGAAGTATCGTCATTGATGAACTCTTTCAATGAGACTCACAATGATGGAATTTCTAATTCCAAGGGCATAATGGTCTTAGCACCATATACTAGCGAAAATGGTACTATCGAAACTAGACCTTACCTTTAATTTCTATTGTATGATATGGTGGATGTGATGTGATATGTAATGCATTAATTTCATGAGGATGGTCTAATGCACATGTACCTGTATGCTTTAATCACTTAAAACATAAGAAATGGATCTAATTTGTATTTTAACAAACTCATGGCAAACACCACAAAATGTATAAAAATCATGACTGAAAATGTTAACTCCTATCATAGAAATTAATCATTTATCCATGCATATGTAAGATGAAATGATGTGAGATATAGAAGTTTTCCATATAATATTTTGTAAACTAAAAGGCATGCATAAAATAGTCAATGGCCATCTAAATATCATTGTTGGTATCCATTCGATATCTATCCTATTTTATAAACACCCCTTAATAAAAAAAAAATCATAAGGAAAACTGTGATTGTTTGATGAGGTGATTTGTTGCTATAAGAGAATTTTTTGAGGTTTCTAATGAGACTCAAACACCCTAATTGAGTGATCAAAAGTTGTATAATAACTACACAATACTCCTGAAAGTTATAAGCTTGTTAAAAAAAGACCATGATATTCATTATCCTTGTGTGTGTATAGTGAATATATTAGATGAGGCATAAGACTACCTCATTTCCAGGCGGGTTTCATTCAACCCATTGTTGTAATGAGGATCACCCTATGGTCATCATGATCCTAAGTTTGGACACAATTAGACTAGACTACTAGGCAATACAAGCCACCTAAAACTAGCTCATCCATAAGATGACATTGGTTTGTACTAAAGAAGGTTGCTAATGTGACAGACATATCACCATGCGTAAGGCTACTCCATTGCCATATGGGTTTCATTCAACCCATTGATATAATGGAAATCACCCCATGGCTTTTGAATACTAAAGATTCCAAGGATTCAAGCTCATTACCTCCTTCTTTTCTTTTTATTGTTTGGGATACTTGCTCATGCTTAGTGATGAAAACCACTATTTTGTTTTGTTTTTTTTGAGCAAGGGATTTGCTTAGTGATGAAAATCACTATTTATTTTGCATTGTTTTGGGAATTTTGCTCATTTTGTAAGAGCAAGGGATTGTTTGGGTAGGGGGAGCTTGTCCTTTTGTCAGTGCTCAATATTCTAGACCATGCACATAATAAGATGAGCAAGTAAAACCTTTCACTTAAGGTAACAAGGATCATTTTGTAGTGTCATCTTTCCTTGTTCAAACTAGGATTGTTAATGCTTTAAAATTGCGTTGGGATTTTGATACATGTAAGGTACTATCAAAACTAGAACTTACCTTCTGAAAGCCAAGATAAATTTTTGTAAATTTTGAACAGATCACTAGGGATGGCTGAATGACCAGAAAACCCTAGTATACACCCTAAAGCAATTCATAAGTTGTATTGAAAAACACAGTTATTCACAATGAAAATATGTACGATAAGGATATGTGAATTCATGATTGACATACAAACATGGTGTCATTTGTCAGAATGTCAACACAACCTATATTAATGCAAATTCAATGGATGAATATACCTAATGCAATACAATTTGATGAGTGCATATATTGAAATGCATGATAACATAATGTAAACATTTTTGTATTTTTTTTTGTGTTTTTATGTTTTCTGATTTGTTTGGAATTTTTGATGATTTTTTTGTTGTTTTTGATTATTTTATGAATTAAGTATAAAAGTATTGTAGACGAATAATTTTGATAGGTTCAGGTTCTTTAACACCTTCTAGTGAAGTTAGGTGATAAGTTCCCTGTCCTATCTTCTCTACGTTGATGAAGGGACCTAACAAATTGGCCATAAATTTATCTCATAGATGAGGTGACAGGTTTGAGTTTTGTTGGTTCTCTTTAAGCACAAGATTCCCAAACTTAAAGTATTGGATGAACTTTAGTATTATAAGCTCATTAAGATGTTCTTGATAAACATAGAGATGCTCGAGAGCATTCACTCATCGTTCATTAAGAAGGGTCAATTAATCGAGGTGAGCTTGTCGTGAAGTATCGTCATTGATGAACTCTTTCAATGAGACTCACAATGATGGAATTTCTAATTCCAAGGGCATAATGGTCTTAGCACCATATACTAGCGAAAATGGTACTATCAAAACTAGACCTTACCTTTAATTTCTATTGTATGATATGGTGGATGTGATGTGATATGTAATGCAATAATTTCATGAGGATGGTCTAATGCACATGTACCTGTATGCTTTAATCACTTAAAACATAAGAAATGGATCTAATTTTTATTTTAACAAACTCATGGCAAACACCACAAAATGTATAAAAATCATGACTGAAAATGTTAACTCCTATCATAGAAATTAATCATTTATCCATGCATATGTAAGATGAAATGATGTGAGATATAGAAGTTTTACATATAATATTTTGTAAACTAAAAGGCATGCATAAAATAGTCAATGGCCATCTAAATATCATTGTTGGTATCCATTCGATATCTATCCTATTTTATGAACACCCCTTAATAAAAAAAAAATCATAAGGAAAACTGTGATTGTTTGATGAGGTGATTTGTTGCTATAAGAGAATTTTTTGAGGTTTCTAATGAGACTCAAACACCCTAATTGAGTGATCAAAAGTTGTATAATAACTACACAATACTCCTGAAAGTTATAAGCTTGTTAAAAAAAGACCATGATATTCATTATCCTTGTGTGTGTATAGTGATTATATTAGATGAGGCATAAGACTACCGCATTTCCAGGCATGTTTCATTCAACCTATTGTTGTAATGAGGATCACCCTATGGTCATCATGATCCTAAGTTTGGACACAATTAGGCTAGACTACTAGGCAATACAAGCCACCTAAAACTAGCTCATCCATAAGATGACATTGGTTTGTACTAAAGAAGGTTGCTAATGTGACAGAAATATCACCATGCGTAAGGCTACTCCATTGCCATATGGGTTTCATTCAACCCATTGATATAATGGAAATCACCCCATGGATTTTGAATACTAAAGATTCCAAGGATTCAAGCTCATTACCTCCTTTTCTTTTTATTGTTTGGGATACTTGCTCATGCTTAGTGATGAAAACCACTATTTTGTTTTGTTTTTTTTGAGCAAGGGATTTGCTTAGTGATGAAAATCACTATTTATTTTGCATTGTTTTGGGAATTTTGCTCATTTTGTAAGAGCAAGGGATTGTTTGGGTAGGGGGAGCTTGTCCTTTTGTCAGTGCTCAATATTCTAGACCATGCACATAATAAGATGAGCAAGTAAAACCTTTCACTTAAGGTAACAAGGATCATTTTGTAGTGTCATATTTCCTTGTTCAAACTAGGATTGTTGATGCTTTAAAATTGCGTTGGGATTTTGATACATGTAAGGTACTATCAAAACTAGACCTTACCTTCTGAAAGACAAGATAAATTTTTGTAAAATCTGAACAGATCACTAGGGATGGCTGAATGACCAGAAAACCCTAGTATACACCCTAAAGCAACTCATAAGTTGTATTGAAAAACACAGTTATTCACAAGGAAAATATGTACGATAAGGATATGTGAATTCATGATTGACATACAAACATGGTGTCATTTGTCAGAATGTCAACACAACCTATATTAATGCAAATTCAATGGATGAATATACCTAATGCAATACAATTTGATGAGTGCATATATTGAAATGCATGATAACATAATGTAAACATTTTTGTATTTTTTTTTGTGTTTTTATGTTTTCTGATTTGTTTGGAATTTTTGATGATTTTTTTGTTGTTTTTGATTATTTTATGAATTAGGTATAAAAGTATTGTAGGCGAATAATTTTGAGAGGTTCAGGTTCTTTAACACCTTCTAGTGAAGTTAGGTGATAAGTTCCCTGTCCTATCTTCTCTACGATGATGAAGGGACCTAACCAATTGGCCATAAATTTATCTCATAGATGAGGTGACAGGTTTGAGTTTTTTTGGTTCTCTTTAAGCACAAGATTCTTAAACTTAAAGTATTGGATGAAATTTAGTATTATAAGCTCATTAAGATGTTCTTGATAAACATAGAGATGCTCGAGAGCATTCACTCATCGTTCATTACGAAGGGTCAATTAATCGAGGTGAGCTTGTCGTGAAGTATTGTCATTGATGAACTCTTTCAATGAGACTCACAATGATGGAATTTCTAATTCCAAGGGCATAATGGTCTTAGCACCATATACTAGCGAAAATGGTACTATCAAAACTAGACCTTACCTTTAATTTCTATTGTATGATATGGTGGATGTGATGTGATATGTAATGCATTAATTTCATGAGGATGGTCTAATGCACATGTACCTATATGCTTTAATCACTTAAAACATAAGAAATGGATCTAATTTGTATTTTAACAAACTCATGGCAAACACCACAAAATGTATAAAAATCATGACTGAAAATGTTAACTCCTATCATAGAAATTAATCATTTATCCATGCATATGTAAGATGAAATGATGTGAGATATAGAAGTTTTCCATATAATCTTTTGTAAACTAAAAGGCATGCATAAAATAGTCAATGGCCATCTAAATATCATTGTTGGTATCCATTCGATATCTATCCTATTTTATGAACACCCCTTAATAAAAAAAAAAATCATAAGGAAAACTGTGATTGTTTGATGAGGTGATTTGTTGCTATAAGAGAATTTTTTGAGGTTTCTAATGAGACTCAAACACCCTAATTGAGTGATCAAAAGTTGTATAATAACTACACAATACTCCTGAAAGTTATAAGCTTGTTAAAAAAAGACCATGATATTCATTATCCTTGTGTGTGTATAGTGATTATATTATATGAGGCATAAGACTACCTCATTTCCAGGCAGGTTTCATTCAACCTATTGTTGTAATGAGGATCACCCTATGGTCATCATGATCCTAAGTTTGGACACAATTAGGCTAGACTACTAGGCAATACAAGCCACCTAAAACTAGCTCATCCATAAGATGACATTGGTTTGTACTAAAGAAGGTTGCTAATGTGACAGAAATATCACCATGCGTAAGGCTACTCCATTGCCATATGGGTTTCATTCAACCCATTGATATAATGGAAATCACCCCATGGCTTTTGAATACTAAAGATTCCAAGGATTCAAGCTCATTACCTCCTTCTTTTCTTTTTATTGTTTGGGATACTTGCTCATGCTTAGTGATGAAAACCACTATTTTGTTTTGTTTTTTTTGAGCAAGGGATTTGCTTAGTGATGAAAATCACTATTTATTTTGCATTGTTTTGGGAATTTTGCTCATTTTGTAAGAGCAAGGGATTGTTTGGGTAGGGGGAGCTTGTCCTTTTGTCAGTGCTCAATATTATAGACCATGCACATAATAAGATGAGCAAGTAAAACCTTTCACTTAAGGTAACAAGGATCATTTTGTAGTGTCATCTTTCCTTGTTCAAACTAGGATTGTTGATGCTTTAAAATTGCGTTGGGATTTTGATACATGTAAGGTACTATCAAAACTAGACCTTACCTTCTGAAAGCCAAGATAAATTTTTGTAAAATCTGAACAGATCACTAGGGATGGCTGAATGACCAGAAAACCCTAGTATACACCCTAAAGCAACTCATAAGTTGTATTGAAAAACACAGTTATTCACAAGGAAAATATGTACGATAAGGATATGTGAATTCATGATTGACATACAAACATGGTGTCATTTTTCAGAATGTCAACACAACCTATATTAATGCAAATTCAATGGATGAATATACCTAATGCAATACAATTTGATGAGTGCATATATTGAAATGCATGATAACATAATGTAAACATTTTTGTATTTTTTTTTGTGTTTTTATGTTTTCTGATTTGTTTGGAATTTTTGATGATTTTTTTGTTGTTTTTGATTATTTTATGAATTAAGTATAAAAGTATTGTAGACGAATAATTTTGAGAGGTTCAGTTTCTTTAACACCTTCTAGTGAAGTTAGGTGATAAGTTCCCTGTCCTATCTTCTCTACGATGATGAAGGGACCTAACCAATTGGCCATAAATTTATCTCATAGATGAGGTGACAGGTTTGAGTTTTGTTGGTTCTCTTTAAGCACAAGATTCCCAAACTTAAAGTATTGGATGAACTTTAGTATTATAAGCTCATTAAGATGTTCTTGATAAACATAGAGATGCTCGAGAGCATTCACTCATCGTTCATTAAGAAGGGTCAATTAATCGAGGTGAGCTTGTCGTGAAGTATCGTCATTGATGAAAACTTTCAATGAGACTCACAATGATGGAATTTCTAATTCCAAGGGCATAATGGTCTTAGCACCATATACTAGCGAAAATGGTACTATCAAAACTAGACCTTACCTTTAATTTCTATTGTATGATATGGTGGATGTGATGTGATATGTAATGCATTAATTTCATGAGGATGGTCTAATGCACATGTACCTGTATGCTTTAATCACTTAAAACATAAGAAATGGATCTAATTTGTATTTTAACAAACTCATGGCAAACACCACAAAATGTATAAAAATCATGACTGAAAATGTTAACTCCTATCATAGAAATTAATCATTTATCCATGCATATGTAAGATGAAATGATGTGAGATATAGAAGTTTTCCATATAATATTTTGTAAACTAAAAGGCATGCATAAAATAGTCAATGGCCATCTAAATATCATTGTTGGTATCCATTCGATATCTATCCTATTTTATGAACACCCCTTAATAAAAAAAAAATCATAAGGAAAACTGTGATTGTTTGATGAGGTGATTTGTTGCTATAAGAGAATTTTTTGAGGTTTCTAATGAGACTCAAACACCCTAATTGAGTGATCAAAAGTTGTATAATAACTACACAATACTCCTGAAAGTTATAAGCTTGTTAAAAAAAGACCATGATATTCATTATCCTTGTGTGTGTATAGTGATTATATTAGATGAGGCATAAGACTACCTCATTTCCAGGCAGGTTTCATTCAACCTATTGTTGTAATGAGGATCACCCTATGGTCATCATGATCCTAAGTTTGGACACAATTAGGCTAGACTACTAGGCAATACAAGCCACCTAAAACTAGCTCATCCATAAGATGACATTGGTTTGTACTAAAGAAGGTTGCTAATGTGACAGACATATCACCATGCGTAAGGCTACTCCATTGCCATATGGGTTTCATTCAACCCATTGATATAATGGAAATCACCCCATGGATTTTGAATACTAAAGATTCCAAGGATTCAAGCTCATTACCTCCTTCTTTTCTTTTTATTGTTTGGGATACTTGCTCATGCTTAGTGATGAAAACCACTATTTTGTTTTGTTTTTTTTGAGCAAGGGATTTGCTTAGTGATGAAAATCACTATTTATTTTGCATTGTTTTGGGAATTTTGCTCATTTTGTAAGAGCAAGGGATTTTTTGGGTAGGGGGAGCTTGTCCTTTTGTCAATGCTCAATATTCTAGACCATGCACATAATAAGATGAGCAAGTAAAACCTTTCACTTAAGGTAACAAGGATCATTTTGTAGTGTCATCTTTCCTTGTTCAAACTAGGATTGTTAATGCTTTAAAATTGCATTGGGATTTTGATACATGTAAGGTACTATCAAAACTAGACCTTACCTTCTGAAATCCAAGATAAATTTTTGTAAAATTTGAACAGATCACTAGGGATGGCTGAATGACCAGAAAACCCTAGTATACACCCTAAAGCAACTCATAAGTTGTATTGAAAAACACAGTTATTCACAAGGAAAATATGTACGATAAGGATATGTGAATTCATGATTGACATACAAACATGGTGTCATTTGTCAGAATGTCAACACAACCTATATTAATGCAAATTCAATGGATGAATATACCTAATGCAATACAATTTGATGAGTGCATATATTGAAATGCATGATAACATAATGTAAAAATTTTTGTATTTTTTTTTGTGTTTTTATGTTTTCTGATTTGTTTGGAATTTTTGATGATTTTTTTGTTTTTTTTGATTATTTTATGAATTAAGTATAAAAGTATTGTAGACGAATAATTTTGAGAGGTTCAGGTTCTTTAACACCTTCTAGTGAAGTTAGGTGATAAGTTCCCTGTCCTATCTTCTCTACGATGATGAAGGGACCTAACCAATTGGCCATAAATTTATCTCATAGATGAGGTGACAGGTTTGAGTTTTGTTGGTTCTCTTTAAGGACAAGATTCCCAAACTTAAAGTATTGGATGAACTTTAGTATTATAAGCTCATTAAGATGTTCTTGATAAACATAGAGATGCTCGAGAGCATTCACTCATCGTTCATTAAGAAGGGTCAATTAATCGAGGTGAGCTTGTCGTGAAGTATCGTCATTGATGAACTCTTTCAATGAGACTCACAATGATGGAATTTCTAATTCCAAGGGCATAATGGTCTTAGCACCATATACTAGCGAAAATGGTACTATCAAAACTAGACCTTACCTTTAATTTCTATTGTATGATATGGTGGATGTGATGTGATATGTAATGCATTAATTTCATGAGGATGGTCTAATGCACATGTACCTGTATGCTTTAATCACTTAAAACATAAGAAATGTATCTAATTTTTATTTTAACAAACTCATGGCAAACACCACAAAATGTATAAAAATCATGACTAAAAATGTTAACTCCTATCATAGAAATTAATCATTTATCCATGCATATGTAAGATGAAATGATGTGAGATATAGAAGTTTTACATATAATCTTTTGTAAACTAAAAGGCATGCATAAAATAGTCAATGGCCATCTAAATATCATTGTTGGTATCCATTCGATATCTATCCTATTTTATGAACACCCCTTAATAAAAAAAAAATCATAAGGAAAAATGTGATTGTTTGATGAGGTGATTTGTTGCTATAAGAGAATTTTTTGAGGTTTCTAATGAGACTCAAACACCCTAATTGAGTGATCAAAAGTTGTATAATAACTACACAATACTCCTGAAAGTTATAAGCTTGTTAAAAAAAGACCATGATATTCATTATCCTTGTGTGTGTATAGTGATTATATTAGATGAGGCATAAGACTACCTCATTTCCAGGCAGGTTTCATTCAACCTATTGTTGTAATGAGGATCACCCTATGGTCATCATGATCCTAAGTTTGGACACAATTAGGCTAGACTACTAGGCAATACAAGCCACCTAAAACTAGCTCATCCATAAGATGACATTGGTTTGTACTAAAGAAGGTTGCTAATGTGACAGAAATATCACCATGCATAAGGCTACTCCATTGCCATATGGGTTTCATTCAACCCATTGATATAATGGAAATCACCCCATGGATTTTGAATACTAAAGATTCCAAGGATTCAAGCTCATTACCTCCTTCTTTTCTTTTTATTGTTTGGGATACTTGCTCATGCTTAGTGATGAAAACCACTATTTTGTTTTGTTTTGTTTGAGCAAGGGATTTGCTTAGTGATGAAAATCACTATTTATTTTGCATTGTTTTGGGAATTTTGCTCATTTTGTAAGAGCAAGGGATTGTTTGGGTAGGGGGAGCTTGTCCTTTTTTCAGTTCTCAATATTCTAGACCATGCACATAATAAGATGAGCAAGTAAAACCTTTCACTTAAGGTAACAAGGATCATTTTGTAGTGTCATATTTCCTTGTTCAAACTAGGATTGTTGATGCTTTAAAATTGCGTTGGGATTTTGATACATGTAAGGTACTATCAAAACTAGACCTTACCTTCTGAAAGCCAAGATAAATTTTTGTAAAATCTGAACAGATCACTAGGGATGGCTGAATGACCAGAAAACCCTAGTATACACCCTAAAGCAACTCATAAGTTGTATTGAAAAACACAGTTATTCACAAGGAAAATATGTACGATAAGGATATGTGAATTCATGATTGACATACAAACATGGTGTCATTTGTTAGAATGTCAACACAACCTATATTAATGCAAATTCAATGGATGAATATACCTAATGCAATACAATTTGATGAGTGCATATATTGAAATGCATGATAACATAATGTAAACATTTTTGTATTTTTTTTTGTGTTTTTATGTTTTCTGATTTGTTTGGAATTTTTGATGATTTTTTTGTTGTTTTTGATTATTTTATGAATTAGGTATAAAAGTATTGTAGACGAATAATTTTGAGAGGTTCAGGTTCTTTAACACCTTCTAGTGAAGTTAGGTGATAAGTTCCCTGTCCTATCTTCTCTACGATGATGAAGGGACCTAACCAATTGGCCATAAATTTATCTCATAGATGAGGTGACAAGTTTGAGTTTTGTTGGTTCTCTTTAAGCACAAGATTCCCAAACTTAAAGTATTGGATGAACTTTAGTATTATAAGCTCATTAAGATGTTCTTGATAAACATAGAGATGCTCGAGAGCATTCACTCATCGTTCATTAAGAAGGGTCAATTAATCGAGGTGAGCTTGTCGTGAAGTATCGTCATTGATGAACTCTTTCAATGAGACTCACAATGATGGAATTTCTAATTCCAAGGGCATAATGGTCTTAGCACCATATACTAGCGAAAATGGTACTATCAAAACTAGACCTTACCTTTAATTTCTATTGTATGATATGGTGGATGTGATGTGATATGTAATGCATTAATTTCATGAGGATGGTCTAATGCACATGTACCTATATGCTTTAATCACTTAAAACATAAGAAATGGATCTAATTTTTATTTTAACAAACTCATGGCAAACACCACAAAATGTATAAAAATCATGACTGAAAATGTTAACTCCTATCATAGAAATTAATCATTTATCCATGCATATGTAAGATGAAATGATGTGAGATATAGAAGTTTTCCATATAATCTTTTGTAAACTAAAAGGCATGCATAAAATAGTCAATGGCCATCTAAATATCATTGTTGGTATCCATTCGATATCTATCCTATTTTATGAACACCCCTTAATAAAAAAAAAATCATAAGGAAAACTGTGATTGTTTGATGAGGTGATTTGTTGCTATAAGAGAATTTTTTGAGGTTTCTAATGAGACTCAAACACCCTAATTGAGTGATCAAAAGTTGTATAATAACTACACAATACTCCCGAAAGTTATAAGCTTGTTAAAAAAAGACCATGATATTCACTATCCTTGTATGTGTAAAGTGAGTATATTAGATGAGGCATAAGACTACCTCATTTCCAGGCGAGTTTCATTCAACCTATTGTTGTAATGAGGATCACCCTATGGTCATCATGATCCTAAGTTTGAACACAATTAGGCTAGACTACTAGGCAATACAAGCCACCTAAAACTAGCTCATCCATAAGATGACATTGGTTAGTACTAAAGAAGGTTGCTAATGTGACAGAAATATCACCATGCGTAAGGCTACTCCATTGCCATATGGGTTTCATTCAACCCATTGATATAATGGAAATCACCCCATGGCTTTTGAATACTAAAGATTCCAAGGATTCAAGCTCATTACCTCCTTCTTTTCTTTTTATTGTTTGGGATACTTGCTCATGCTTAGTGATGAAAACCACTATTTTGTTTTGTTTTTTTTGAGCAAGGGATTTGCTTAGTGATGAAAATCACTATTTATTTTGCATTGTTTTGGGAATTTTGCTCATTTTGTAAGAGCAAGGGATTGTTTGGGTAGGGGGAGCTTGTCCTTTTGTCAGTGCTCAATATTATAGACCATGCACATAATAAGATGAGCAAGTAAAACCTTTCACTTAAGGTAACAAGGATCATTTTGTAGTGTCATCTTTCCTTGTTCAAACTAGGATTGTTGATGCTTTAAAATTGCGTTGGGATTTTGATACATGTAAGGTACTATCAAAACAAGACCTTACCTTCTGAAAGCCAAGATAAATTTTTGTAAAATCTGAACAGATCACTAGGGATGGCTGAATGACCAGAAAACCCTAGTATACACCCTAAAGCAACTCATAAGTTGTATTGAAAAACACGAGTTATTCACAAGGAAAATATGCATGATAAGGATATGTGAATTCATGATTGACATACACACATGGTGTCATTTGTCGAATGTCAACACAACCTATATTAATGCAAATTCAATGGATGAATATACCTAATGCAATACAATTTGATGAGTGCATATATTGAAATGCATGATAACATAATGTAAACATTTTTGTATTTTTTTTTGTGTTTTTATGTTTTCTGATTTGTTTGGAATTTTTGATGATTTTTTTGTTGTTTTTGATTATTTTATGAATTAAGTATAAAAGTATTGTAGACGAATAATTTTGAGAGGTTCAGGTTCTTTAACACCTTCTAGTGAAGTTAGGTGATAAGTTCCCTGTCCTATCTTCTCTACGATGATGAAGGGACATGTTGAGTGGTGTTTTAACCCGATTGTGAAAACACACTCTCCTGTAGGATCCGAGTCCTAAATCCTCTGCTTGCAAAGAAAAACGATTTCTCCAAGGTTCTTATTATGCTAATTATTGATTATCAAGGATGCTGTTTAAAATGAAATGCTAAGAACACCTTAGGGTTTGCAAGTGGATGTTAACAAGGGGCACTGTGGTTTATTTAATTCTAAAAGTGCAATGGACTCTAAAATAAAATATGTTTTAATCTTTAATTCTGATGGATTTTTAGTGATTTATTCAAACACAGTAATTAAACTGCTGAAAATAAAATATGGGTTTGAAAAGCAAAGCAAAATAAATAAAAAACGTAAAATAAATTACAGTCAGAAAGCTGTCATTAATCTTATGAAACCGAAGATACTGAGGCTTTCTACATGCAACCTAACCTAATGAACCTGCACTTTCACACAATCCAAATAGGCCAGGTGCGAGTCTCGAGGGTTTCTGTGGTAATTCCAAAAAACAGGTATTCACATGAAGCAACCAAGAGATCTTGCATTATCTTCACCTAAAAACCTAAGAAATCTGGAAGGGAAATATAAACGTTAAATCATGCATGCAAAAGTTACTCCTTCTTTCTCATCCAATAAGATGCCAACTCTCTGTATTTTGTATTAAAGAATATTTCGATTACATTCAAAAATGTTCCAGGTATAAAATTCCCGAACAAAAAGAAGGAAATTGCCCAAGTACAGGCCTAGAACAGCACGAAGCTCTTGTCTCTGCAACTCTGTATTCAAAAATTTCCAACCCCCTCTTTGATTTGCAATTCTGGTCTTATAATGTTTGACGCGGCTCTTCGATCTTCTCTGTCACTTCATTTCACCTTCCTGCACATGACCCCTCAAATGCCTGCTTTTTCCCGCTTTGATTCATGCTCAAATTTGGAAACGCTCCGAAATTCATCTCTGCATGTAACGCCTCTGCAAGTTTGACACCTGCACGCCACGTGTCACACATTTTCTGCGCCCCCTGTAACGCTTTCCTGTGCAAAAACCCGACAAAACTGCAAGTCCGCCTGTTCACCTTCCCAGCCGCGAAATCGCGACATGTCACGAAATCGTGACATGTCACGATATCGCTACCTGCTTCCCTGCCGTATGCCTTCATCAGCTCCCCGTAGCGATGTCGTGACCGTTTTTCATTTGTCTACCTCCGACAACTTCTCGTAGCGATATCGCTACCCTTTTAACATTTTGAGCCCTCCTCTTCGAATGGTAGCGATATCGCTACCACTTTCTAACTTTGAGCCCTTTTCAAAATGTGGTAGCGATATCGCTACCACCTTGGCCTTGCAACGTCCCTTTGAAATGTGGTAGCGATTCGCTACTACTTTCATTTCAAGCCTTCTCCTTGTGACATGGTAGCGATTCGCTACCATTTTTGTTTCAAGCCCTTTCTCACTAAACTTGTAGCACTATCGCTACCCTCTGACTTTGAGACTAGCCTTTATGAAATTTGTAGCGATATCGCTACCATTTTGAACTTTGAGTCTTCTTTTCGCAAGGCGTAGCGAAATCGCTACCGTTTCTCCGTCGGGCCTCCTTGGCAACTTTACGTCGTGACATCGCGACCATTATCATTCTCTTGCCCTCTTTCGACAAACCGTCGCGATATCGCTACCGCTTCCCTGCTTCGAGCCTGATTTTCATTTCCGTCACGATTTCGCGACATCTTCCTTGTATCGTACAACTATGCCAAAATGCGTCATGAAATCGCGACACCTTTCATCATCCGTACGTCTTGGCAAAACCTGTCGCGATATCGCGACGTTTTTCCCCCTCGGACCTTCATGCAACTTTCTGTCGCGATATCACTACCGCTTTTTCTTTCCGTACGCCTCCCCGAAACACGTCGTGAAATCGCGACCATTTTTCCATTTTCTTGCCGTTGACCGCGTTGATCGCGATTTTTCGACATGTCACGATTTTGCGATAATTTTTTGGCTTCGGTCATGATTTCGCGACATGTCGCGATTTCGCTACTTGTCGCGATTTCGCGACCCCTTTCTACACTTGTGCATTTTCTCTTTTTCTTCAATTCTGGCATCTGGGTCACTGAGATCCTTCCCTGTAAGCTTGCAAAAAGGTGGGTCCCCAATTTTGGGGTGTGTTGTGGATCAACCACAACAAATGGCGACTCTACTGTCAAATGCTCTTGAGCATTTTAGTAAGAACCCAACCTGAAACATATCACAAACTCGCAAATACATGTTAGCACATAAGCATAGTAACAAATGCCCAAAGATCAGAATTACATGAATCATCAGAATCATCAAGTATTAGCTCAGTGTGTGCAATGTGTTTTCATTCCTTATCGTTTGAAATTGATCAACATTCCATTATTAGTTTTGCATGAATGCATATATGGGATGGTGAATGATTTGTGTACCCTAATGAATGTGCAAGGAGATTTGCTTCCATAAAGGGCATGGTACTTCTTCTAATACTATGTACAAGCATTCAAGATTGCCAAACCCTCTTAGGATCCACTAGTTCATTATCTTATTGTATCCCAAAGTTGGTTATGAGTCCCTACTATCTAGAACCCATGTGCAAGTGAATGTGAAATCGGAACTTTGGGGAATCAGACTCCCAACCAACCGAGATGAGAGTTTAACCTTATCCTTACTATTCTGATTTAGAGTTCATTTCCTCACTTTAAGCAAAATAATTAAACCGAGTTATGGAAGAAATGGTCATGCTAGTCTAACCCTCTAGACAATCAGTGGTCTTGTTTTTTTAGGCAAGACATGATGCCATGCATGGGCATATCTAACCCCACAATCCAAAACTTATATCCATTTCTTTGGACCTTGGGGATGACTACCCATCCCTTGCAGAGGACAAGCAGTACGATCCTTACAATCCAAAATAAAGATGAGATGGGAAAAATTTATTTATTTTTACTTCTTGGACCTTGGGGATGACTACCCATCCTGGTTAAGGACATGTAGTATGATCCTTACAATCCAAACTTTAGATGTAAATGGAAAATATTAATTTTGTTACTTAGACCTTGGGGATGACTACCCATCCTTTGCAGAGGACAAATAGTATGATCCTTACAATCCAAGATTTATTGTGAAATGAGACATAAGAGCTTTGGGGAATCAGATTCTCAACCAACCGAGATGAGAATTTATGCCCTATCCTTACTACTCCATGTGGGTCGAATCAAAGCTTTGGGGAATTGGATCCTCAACCTAAGTTTGATGAGGATTTAACCCTATCCTTACTACTCTGATTTTAGGCTTTAGGCTTAATGGAAGTGGTTAAAACCACTGCTTTAAGGATCATGTTGCATTATAGGATAGACATGAATAACTTCTTTCGCCCAACATTTTCCTCCAAGTTAGGTTTTGATCATTTTGCTCAAGATCCTTTTTAATGCATGAGACGTGCTTGGTTCTAGATATCTCAAGACTCAGTTTCCAACCTTAGGAGCTACTTACATTTATGTTATAACATAACCCTAAGAGAATTTGACGTACTTTCATGGCTTGTACATAAGATGCATATGTAACTAAAATGAAATGTATGTGAGGTGAGATGGAATATGAATGCCTTATCTTTGCAAATGAAATGATATGTCATGCAAAACTAATTTTTTCATGTATCACAAAATCAAACAATATAACTTAATATGCTTGTGTTACTTGGTGGAGCCTTTACAAGATAATTCCAATATTTCATATTCTCCTAACCCTAAGCATAAGTTGGCATCTCAATTTATTTCTTTTTGTTTTGTTTTGTTTTTTTTTTTCAAAATTAACATGTCAACCGAAATCAAATCCACAACCAAAATCCTAGCTAAGCTAACAATCCTAAATCAAACAAAATCTGAAAATCCTAAACAATGAAACAAGATCTGAAAATCCCACCAAAATCAAAGAATGATATGAAAGTCCCACAACCTAAGGGCTAAAATAATGTTTTAAAATCTTCCCATTAACCGGCAGCGTGAAATCTTTCCCTTCTAATGTTTTTAGCCTGAAGGTATTCTTCCCAAGAATCTTTGAAATCTGATATGGGCCTAACCAAAGACAATCAAACTTTTGATGGTTTCCTTTTTCCTCATGTCTTTTGTCCCATAGTAATACTAAATCTAAAATTTTGAATGATTTAACTTTGGCCCTTCTGTCAAACCATCTCTTGATTACTTCCTGGTGTTTATTCATGTGATTCACGACCTCTTCTCTCTTTTCATCAAGGTGCAACAACTGGCTCAACCTGGCTTCAACTTGATCATCTGTCCCCAAGTACTCTTGTATGAAATGTAAGGTCTACAACTTCAAATTTGCTGGAAATATTGGGTCTTGCCCATAGACCAAATGATAGGGAGTATTCCCTATGGATTCTTTCACTCTGGTCCTATCTGCCCAAAGGGAAAAATTTAGTTGACTGTGCCAGTCCCGAGGGTTATTTTCCAGCAACTTCTTAATAGTATTCAACAAATTCTTATTTGAAGACTCGGCCAACCCATTTCTTTGAGGATAGTAATTGGATGCAAACTTTAAGCTCACTTTGTTATCATATGCCCAATCTGCAAATTGTGTAGAAATAAAAGCTTTACCATTGTCACTGAAAATAGAGTCGGGCATCCCAAATCTTGTTATAATTTGATCCTCAAGAAATTTAATCACAACATCTGTGGTGGCATGTTTAGTAGGAATCGCCTCTGTCCACCTTGTACAATAGTCTGTAGCTATCAAAATGAATTTGTGAGAATCAAAAGAATTTGGGTTAATAACCCCGATAAAATCCAGTCCCCACTGTGCAAACGGTCTCATTTCGACTACAGGCTGCAACGGCATGGCTGCATTTCTTTCTCTATTTGCAACCACTTGACAGATGTGACAAAATCATACATGGGTATGCGCATCCTTGAAAATATGTGGCCAGTAATATCCTGATCTCAGGATTTGATGTGTTGTAGTGTTGGCTGCACCATGACCAGTTCCATGTTTCCCGTGAAATTCCTGCAATACCCTGGCGGCTTCATCTTTGCTCAAGCATCTCAGGTAGATACCTTCATGATTTTTCCTGTAAAGCACACCAGAATTTATCAGATAGTTAACAGATTTAAGCCTTAAAGCTCTCCTCTGTGTTGAATTCAAATTAGAAGGGCACTTACCGGTCAATAAAAATTGCACAATATCAACATACCAGTCCTCCTTAGCCATGTATTCTGTATTTGAGCATTGACCTATTATTTGTGGATCATTTTCTGCGATCGCCTTTGCCAGTCCTTGTCCTCGAACTAGTTTCATTGGTTGGATTTCGAGATCAAATTCTTGGATGGTCGAAATCCATTTTCCTCTCTTCTCACCTAGTTCATTCTGTAAAAACATGGTCTTGATAGCAGAATCGGGCACGATGGCGATAATTCTGCTGTGCATGATGTAGTGCCTAAATTTTTTCACAGTTTTAAAAAGTGCATACATTTGCTTATCAAGGATTGAATACCTTAATTGGGCATCTTTTAGGGGGGCACTTAAAAATGCAATGGGCTTTTCAGCACTATCCTCACCTTTTTGGGTTAAGACACTTGCAAAGGAGTGTTCCGATGCAAAAGCATAAATGTAAAAAGGCTTGGAATAGTCCGGGCTTATCAAGACCGGGGCTTTGGAAATGGCATCTTTGATATTCTGGAAAGCCACTCTACTTTCCTCGTTCCACCTTACGTCCACATATTTCTTGAGCATCTGGTTTAGAGGTTTAGCTATCTCAGCAAAGCTAGAAATGAACTTCCTCACAAAATTGACTTGCCCAAAGAAAGACCTCAATTCTTTTTTACTGCTCGGGAGAGGTAGGTCTTGGATAGCTTGCTCATGCTTAGTGATGAAAAACACTATTTTGTTTTGTTTTTTTTGAGCAAGGGATTTGCTTAGTGATGAAAATCACTATTTATTTTGCATTGTTTTGGGAATTTTTCTCATTTTGTAAGAGCAAGGGATTGTTTGGGTAGGGGGAGCTTGTCATTTTGTCAGTGCTCAATATTCTAGACCATGCACATAATAATATGAGCAAGTAAAACCTTTCACTTAAGGTAACAAGGATCATTTTGTAGTGTCATATTTCCTTGTTCAAACTAGGATTGTTAATGCTTTAAAATTGCGTTGGGATTTTGATACATGTAAGGTACTATCAAAACTAGACCTTACCTTCTGAAAGCCAAGATAAATTTTTGTAAAATCTGAACAGATCACTAGGGATGGCTGAATGACCAAAAAACCCTAGTATACACCCTAAAGCAACTCATAAGTTGTATTGAAAAACACAGTTATTCACAAGGAAAATATGTACGATAAGGATATGTGAATTCATGATTGACATACAAACATGGTGTCATTTGTCAGAATGTCAACACAACCTATATTAATGCAAATTCAATGGATGAATATACCTAATGCAATACAATTTGATGAGTGCATATATTGAAATTCATGATAACATAATGTAAACATTTTTGTATTTTTTTTTGTGTTTTTATGTTTTCTGATTTGTTTGGAATTTTTGACGATTTTTTTGTTGTTTTTGATTATTTTATGAATTAAGTATAAAAGTATTGTAGATGAATAATTTTGAGAGGTTCAGGTTCTTTAACACCTTCTAGTGAAGTTAGGTGATAAGTTCCCTATCCTATCTTCTCTACGATGATGAAGGGACCTAACCAATTGGCCATAAATTTATCTCATAGATGAGGTGACAGGTTTGAGTTTTGTTGGTTCTCTTTAAGCACAAGATTCCCAAACTTAAAATATTGGATGAACTTTAGTATTATAAGCTCATTAAGATGTTCTTGATAAACATAGAGATGCTCGAGAGCATTCACTCATCGTTCATTAAGAAGGGTCAATTAATTGAGGTGAGCTTGTCGTGAAGTATCGTCATTGATGAACTCTTTCAATGAGACTCACAATGATGGAATTTCTAATTCCAAGGGCATAATGGTCTTAGCACCATATACTAGCGAAAATGGGGTTGCCCTAGTGGGTGTTCGAATGCTAGTGCGATAAGCCCATAAAGCTAGAGGTAATTGAATGTGCCAATCCTTATGATTTTCCTTAACGATTTTCTTCAATATGGAAACTATGGTTTTATTAGAGGCATCTGCTTTCCCATTTGCTTACGGATAATAAGGTGTTGCAAAGTTGTGCTGAATTTTATATTTGGACATTAAAGCCTACACATCTTTGTTCTTGAATGATGTTCCATTATCCGATATTATTTTGGATGGAATACCAAAACAACATATAATATTATGGAGTATGAAATTCACAATATGAGGTCCAATCGTAGAGGTCAAAGGGATTGCTTCCACCCATTTAGTAAAGTACTTAGTGGTTGTTATAATGAACATGTGGTATCTTGAGGAGATATCTTCCCAATTAGATTGATTCCCCACTGAGAAAAATGTCAAGCTAATTGAATTGGCTACAAGGCATGAGATGATAGATGCAATAGATTAGCATGATGTTGACAATTTATGCATTTACTGACATATGCACAACAATATTTCTCCATAATGGATCAATAATAGCCCATTCTAAGGATGCACTTAATGATAGCCATGCCACTGAAATGACCATCATAGGTACCATCGTGATCTTGTGAGATTATCCAAGTTGATTCTTAGGGCTCAAGACAATGAAGGAGGAGTCCATCATAGCTCCATTGATACAAAATATCTCCTAGCAAGACATATCTAGTCACTTTCTATTTAAATGCTTTTTTTGTACATGTGATAATCCCTGAGGGATAATACCAAGTTTCAGGTAATCTTTTAATTGGATGAGCCAATCCTGATAGACTACAACTTCAACTATCTAAATAGCTTGTTTTCGTTGTGTTTCATTTTACACAAATGCATATTGGAAGATAACCTTATGATGATTTGTGATACCATTCTTTGAAGGACCCTACGAGATCAAGGACCCCCAGGATGCCTATGTCTGAAAGTCTCATGATTTGTAGAACCACTCGTAATTGGGTTCTATCTAAATCATGTGGACTTATTTATTTTTATTTGAAGACTCACACAACATCATTGATTGTAAGAGCATCTTGACATATATTATAGTAAAATTGATGAAAGAATTTGAGGTATTAAGGATCCCAAAGATGCCATAGTGTCCACAAATTGATTAGATGTATGAGGGACTACCTCGATGTCATGCCAATATATTTGGGTTAGATATATGTCCACAAGCTCTTTGTAAGCTTTCAAGATGGGACATCTACATTGATAAATTCCTTTCACTTGGTTTACTATGAGCAAGGAGTCACCAAAGATATTTAGCTTTTTAATATTCATGGTGAGAGTTGTTTGGAGACCCAAGATTAGAGCCTCGTATTCAGTGTTATTGTTGGTGCAAGGAAAATCAAGTTTAAAATACAAGGGCATAGGAGTTCCTTGTAGCATGAAAAATATGATTTCTACACCACCCCCTTGCTCACACTTCGTATTATTGAAGAAAAAATTCATGTCTACTTTATTATCTAGCTCTTCGGATTTAGGTGACTCTAATAATGTAAAGATTACATCATCATGTAACTCTATGATGAGAGGCTTGTCATCTTGAAGAGGTGCCTCTACTAGCTAATATGCTATGACTTGATATTTAATGGATTTTTGACTAATGAGTTCAAGATCTAATTTTATCAATAGCATGATCCATTTTGCAGTACGCGTATTATGATAAGTGTGACTCATCATGTACCGCAAATGATTCTCCTTTGATATGAAATATATGGTATGACTTAGCATGTAGTGGCACAACTTTTTAGTAGCAAAAACCACTGCTAAACAAACCTTCTCAACAAATGAATACTTCAGATTGTAACCGATCAAGGTGTGACTAATGTAATATATAGCCTGTTCTCTATTTTCTTTGTTATTCTAGGCTAACATGGTTCCCAAAGAAAATTTTGTGGCTAAAATATACAACAAAAAATGCACACCTAGCCGAGGTGGAGCTAAAACTAGTGATGATGCTAGGTACTGTTTGATCTCAGCAAAGGCCTTTTGATAGTCTTCATCCCAATTAAATGGGACCCCCTTGTATAGCAACCAATTTATGGGTTGACATTTATATGATAAATGTTCTATGAAGCGCTTTATGGATGCTACTTTCCCTTGTAGGCTATGAAGCTCTTTTATGTTCATTGGGGGAAGCATTTCTAAAATAGCTTTGACCTTTGTAGGATTGACTTCGATCCCTCATTTAGAGACTATGAATCCCAAGATTTTTCTTGATGTGACACTGAAAAGACATTTCTTAGGATTTAGCATGATATTATGCTCTATCAAATGATCAAAGAATTTTTGTAAAACTTTTGTGTGATCTTCATGCAATAATTACTTGGTGAGCAAATCATCAATGTAATCCTCTTGAATCTTATGCATATAATCATGAAAAATGTATGTCATGCCCGCTGATAGGTGGAACTAGAATTTTTGACACTGAATGGCATAAATTTATAGCAGAATGTACCCCATGGAGTGGTAAAGACTATCTTATGTTGATCTTCAGGCTTGACCCAAATCTGATTATAGCCTAAAAATCCATCCATAAGGGATAGCATCTCATGACCTACATTTGCATCTACAAGAACATCTATGTTGGGCAATGGGAATACATCCTTGAGCATTTCCTTATTGAGGTCTCTAAAATCCATGCAAATACGGATCCTCCCATTAGGTTTACCTACAGAACCATGTTCAATACCCACTATGGATAGTCGATGGGCTGAATAAACTCTACATCAAATAAATTTTGCAATTCGTATTTCACCATTAAGGTGATTGTTAGGTGCATCTTTCTAAGATTTTTATTGAACAATTTCATAGTGGGGTCCAATAAAAGGTTATGTATAACCAACTTAGGATCCAAACCCAACATGTCCTTGTATGACCAAGCAAAATGGTTAGATCTCTCTGTCAAAAGAGAAATGAGGATATCATGTTCCTCAGGAGTTAGACTCTCTCCAAAATTGAATTTCTTAGGATTGGTTGGATCATTACCAATATCCACATAAAAAGTCTCCTCAATTGATATATGGGATCAATCCTCAAGCTAGCGAGGCATAGGGATCAAATGGATGTCAACTGTTGGGTTCAAGTGATCTATCATTTCAGATTTAACATCAAAATTGTACACATCATGAGCACATCCTGACGTAAAATGAAATGGTTGAAGCATTTATTCACATGGGAAGAACTCCTCAAGCAATAGGATCAATGCAGTGAGATCAAGTCAATAACCTCAATATTGAGGTGCAACAACTTTGAGGGGTCACTTGGATTGCAGAGGGGTGTAACTAAATCAATGTAAATCATATTGATGGATGGATTTTTATCTCCATGACCACAAGAGTAGGAGCTATTGATTTATGGTTGCTCTAGATGATCCAAATGTGGATTAGGAGGTATTAAGATCTCAGGGTTCACTCTAGGAGTTGATAGAATAATGGGATACTCAGGAAGGAGGAGCTATCTTAAGATAGACAGATTAGGAAATATCCTGTGATAAGTGTTGTTTGTGTCTATAGGGGGTATAACAGGCTCAATGTCTCCTATATTATTATTGAGATGACGAAGGTGAGTAGGACCTAAGTATACAATTTTTATTGTATCCTCATACTCATCATCTATTCCAAACCATTTTTTTCAAGAATATCCTCTCATTTAGATTCCTCTTTCAGAATGGAATCATGATATACTTCAAAATGTTCTATAGCAACCACGGTGACTGGGTTATGGTCCCTCCATAAATGAGAGGAGTTGAGATTAGTGTATGGATTTCAATCAATGTCTTCCCCAAATCCTAAGCTTAGGTGCTTTAAGGAACTAGCTAGTAACTCATTAGGCATGCAAATAGAATACCCTAGGCTAAATTTATCCATCAGTAGTTGGTACTATGGTTGATAAGGTGTTCTACACCCTTGCTCATATAGGCATAATCCATTACCATGCCAATGACAAGGGTTGAAATATATGAGAGCAAAATTAGGGTTTGACATATAATAGATGTTCCCTATAAAATATTCATCATCATGATTGAGAATTATTTGTGGCCTGGTCAAAGCCCCCATAGATAAATTTGGTTTGGTTGGGTGGTATCCCTAAAGGTACCATAGTTATGATGGGTAAGGGAGGAACTCGAGTTCTCCCCATATCTTATGCAAACTCGATAATTGACATAAAAGTTATGTTTTGAACCAAGTATTTGGTGATATTGAGGTTAACTAGATGAACCGTCACCTGAGGTGCGAATGATGTTGTAGATGAAGCAGACTGAGGCACATCATCCTTTAGGTTAGGTGAATCTATGGGAGTTGGAATATTTATTGTAGATAAGTTTAGGTTGACTTTAGTATCATCTACCATAGGTACTTTAAGCATCTATTTGATCTTTAGATCATATGGTGATGAAGGTTTATCATAAGTGATGACTGGTTTGAGTGATGGCAATGGGGCTAAAGTGGATGGATTAGAACACACTACCCGAGACTTGTGCTCTAGATGCTTAATAGGAGATGTAGGCCTGATGTCCAGATGCGTAGATGATAGGATAAACTCCCACAAATTACTAACCTAATTTAGATACTTAAAGGGTTATTCATCCGATAGGACGACATGGACTTATCCCTCATGGATGTATTTAATGCATTTATGTAAAATGGAAGGAACACATCTCATATCTTGGATCCAATAACGATCGAGAAAGATGTTGTATTGCATTGCACCTTCTAGCACATGGTATAAAATAAAAATGGTTTTGCACCTTCTAGCACATGGTATAAAATAAAAATGGTTTTAAGTCCCACCTGAATAGGTAAGACTATGGTGTCAACCATTGAGCACAACACATCATTGAATTATTGCAATGTGAAAGTTGATGCTACTATATGTGACTTTGGAAGGCTCAAATGTGCTAAAGCTATCATCATGATGATGTTAATCGATGAGCATGTATCGATCAAAAATCACTTGTACAAAATCCTATTGATACAAGTGATGATGTGCAACGAAGTATCTGCTACATTGGTTGGTACTTATTTGATTTTGTGATCATAAAAGGTGATCACAGGCTCTTTTTTTTCTAAATATGCCCCATAAAATTAGTGAATGCATTGGGATTATGGGGCTAAAGCTCAATAGATTTAAGAATCTCCATTAGTGCTTCCTTATGTCTAGGGGATTGCTGAATGAGCTTATAAATTGAGATCTTGTCCAAGGCTGTTTGTAGGATCTGAGTAAGCCTATTTCTAATGGTATTGACCAGTTGTGATGGTGGCCCTGGTAGCAGGTTTTGAGCCAGTAAAGGCTATGGCACAGAAGGGATTCGAATGGGATCCGCAGGAGGCTCTGCTTGATTGTACCTTTGATTATGCATCACTATGTTTATCATTACTACAAACCCATGTGTAGGTGGACTGTATGAATATCATTAAACTACCCTATTTGATTACTCTTGACCTCATGGGTAGGAAAGGGATCTTTGAAGATTCCCATATATTGGTTATCGAGGGCTAGAGGATTATCTATTTGTAATTGATTCTTATCATGCATATTCTACACTAGGTTTTTAAAATTATAGCATGTCTGAATATTGTGTCTATTCTATCTATGATAAGAATAGTATTGATCCTCTCTATACCCTTTTGGTTTCAGGTGTGCAAGATCCAACAAGAAAATTTTGAGCAAGGTGGTCACCTTGGCCTCACATAGTCTATTAAAGAGAGATGCTAAAGACTCAGGTAGTGACATGTATGTGTGAGATGTGTGACATTGCTTGTCCTAACCTTTATTATTTTTGCACTGGTTGTTGTATTATGCTGGAGGGGGTTGAGCTTGATAGTTAGGCTACTGTTGCATGTTCTCTACTTTAGGAATGTTTAGAACAATCTGATTGACCAGAGCCAATTTTGTTTGACGATTGTTTTTGCGAGGGTTTTTGTTCTACTCTTTATTTTAAAGCTTTAAATATCTCTCTTGGAACTTAATTTCCTCTATCACTTTGGCTTGCACCAAAGATTCTTCTAATGTTTGGTATTTATACAATTGTAATAGAAGTGACATGTGCTTAGAGTAGCTCTTGGTAAACATTTATGTTAATTCATAAACAAGGATGGTAAATGGCAATTTTAACATGATCTTGCACCATCTGTTTCCATAATCCATTACTATCTCGTCATCATATTAATGTAAATTCGATAAGTTAGAAAGGTTTACCTTCTTCTTGACTCCAAAAGAGAAGCATTCAAGGAAGGAATTAGCTAGATGTTCAAAGCTAGAGATGCTATGTCTAGGTAGTTGGTTATACCACTCTAAGGCAGAGCTAGAGAGTGTTATCACAAATATGCACAACAACAAAGCATCATTGTCTTAGAGTTGAAAACACAAGTTCATGAAACTTGTGACGTGCTCTTGGGCATCATCATCCCCTCTAAATTTGTCCAACTTTGGTATTTTTAAGTTCTCTAGGTAAGTTGGATTAGACATAGATGGATCAAGGGGTTGATTGTACAACTTGTGCAATGCAGGTTTTTGGTAACCCATGCCCTATTTCTCAAGCGATTGAATTCACTCTGTGAGAACTTTGTAAGACTACAATGAGATAATCTCATTTTTTTGAAGAGATTTCTTGGGAGTAGTAGGTGGAAGGTTTTGATTTGACTAAGTCTCTGTAATATGGCTCAACATATGTTTGATCCTATTCATCTACTTCTATCTCTTCATAGGTCTCATATTTTGGTGGGTTTGGTGTTAGGTGCTATCTTTATCAAGAATTATGCATAGAGGTGTGAAGAGGATGGGTGTTTGTCTGCCTAAGAGGTAACTATTGATGATGCACAATGCACCTCATGGTGAGTTGTTTCCTATAGGTACTAGGCATGGGTATCTCATCATGAGCTAGCCTACGTGATTGTTCTTCATGCAATATTTGTTCTAAGATTCTTTCCTCATACAATAATTGCTCATACAAACACTGGTGATGCAACCTCTATTGTTATGCATGCTCATGATATAAATATTCTTGTTCATGATTCAAATTATCCAATTGAGATTGGAGCAATTGCTCTCTCTAACTAGTGTTAGGCCAAGGTATCCGATTTGTGCAATCCGCTATATGAGGTCGATGACTTATCATCTCAATACGAGGGGTTTTGGCTATTTTAGTTCTTGTAGAAGGGACAACTACCCTCTTACCTCGATCAATTGAGGCTATATTTACTCTGTGTTCAACCCTAGGGGTAATGTCCTCATGTAAGGATGGTGTGAGAGTATGTCGTGTTTGAGTGGAACACTCTCCATGCATATGAATAGGATTAACTATATCTTCATCACGTCCACCCTCAAAATGAGAATGAGTAGAAGGAGCTCTACGGGCTGTATTTGGACCATACCTATCTAGGTAATTTAGCTTATGAGTCTTCCAAGGTTGTTTAGGAGGAGTGGCTCCCCCATATCAACTAAGGGCATGTACTCTACACCAAGCTTTGAAGGGTTTATAGATCTATTGGATACACAGATGCATGCAACCCCTCTGTTAGGCCTATCATTGGGTGAATTTTATCTAAAAATAATATGTGATGAATGAGGTCTAGAAATATCCTCATATTGGTCACAAGGAGTTCCCACAGGAGTCCTCCTAGTAGGGGTCTCTCAATGAGTAGATCCCCCATGAGTAGATTTATCTCCGTGATGGTTGCTTGAATGTCGTTCAAGTAAAACTAGGTCATGTGGGTTGTATCGAAGGCATTTTGAGCCTTCACATGCATTGCTAGTGGCCTTAGTTGGTAACTGGGCATGGCTTCATGTTGTGACCATTTTATTTTGATTATGCATGTGATTAGGAAACAAAAAAATTATACAAATGATTATATCTTTAAAATATTATTTGTGTTTCCTAAAACCAGATTGTGTGTTATGATTCATTGATGTATTTGCCTTTCTCTTGTTCAATTTTAAAATTATTGATGTATACTCAATGTTAAAGGGTTTTCACCTGTACGCTCTCACACACTAGCCTAGTGATGAAGTCCAGAATGTGAAACCCACCAAAATATAGAGATGAAGCCCATATCCAATGAGGGATCACAAGTCCTACCAGTCCTCACCTAGTTCACCGTGGTTAGTGATACACCTTTCGAAGAAGAGTGCGTACTATTTTCCATGGCTACGACGGTTCTTGAAGCTGGATTTTGTCAAAATGAGGTTCAAATATCTATAATGCAAGCCAACAAGGTGGTGATGAAGTCCACCATTGTTAGTATTTATCAATGGGTGGGTGTGAATTCCATCTCACTGATGTTAAATTTGAGACGTGAAGTGTGTGTGGGTCCCTTTTATTTCATGCAAAAGGACAATGCAACATAAAGCAATCCATGATTTTTAATAATGCATGAAAGAACATTTCAAATTCCCAAATATGTAATAAAAATATTTTAATTTTATAAATTTGACAATGCAAACCCTAAATGGAATCAACCTTTATACAGGTAGCATGCAATAAAACCCTAACAAGTAGTTTAAACAGGGGTCATCTCTATATCAAATGATCTACAATAGAGACCATTAGACACTAGAACGATAAAAAATTGGGGTCGTTGTACCCTAGAGTGAATAATAGTAGAGGTCAATGTGCCCAGGAGTGGTTGCCAATATAAAAATTGAAATTTAAAAAATTTCTTCTAAATTTCTCTAGATTTTCAACAGATTGTTATTCAGTATTTTTCTGTAAAACATAGAAAATCAAGCACAGAAGTACTTATAGGTGTAGCCAAAATTTGATGAAGCTATTGCAAATCTTGTTTCTACACTCTATTTTGAGGTTTTTAGGGGGTAGAGCAGCTAGCTATACTGGTTTTTAGAGGGTATGACGGTGGCCATTGTGAGTCATGCTAGCCCAGAATGATTATACCTATAAATCTAAATAAGCAATAAAATAACAAGTTAGCAATAAATTAGGATATTTTAGGAAAAGTCCCACTATGATCACCACTATAAGATGTACAAAATATCTAACACCGAAACATTCACTATGATATCAAATTGATAATGCAAATTATGTAACCATCATGACAAATAAATAGAGAAAATTTGGTGCCTTTATCATTAATATTTGAAAATATCTTTACAAAAGGTTACAAAATATTCCTCTTAGGGATTCACCACATTGATACAAATTACATCAAGAATCCAATAATAGGTGTCTTCCAAAAGATATCTGTAATCTCCCAAAATTGCTTATGGAGGATTTTCGTAGCGACCACCACTTGATGATGCCAAGATTAAGAAATCCTAAGATGATTTGCTCCTATGGAAACCTAAAATTTGCACACAAAAGCACCTACAAAACATCAATAGTAAATGCAAATCCTCTCAATATGAGGCGTATTTCATGTTAATGCAAATAGAAAGAAATTGTGTAAAACAATAAAGAAATGGATGAAATACTGAAATAAAGTATGCTAAACTGTGTTAGAAACCAAATTGAAAACTGCTAAAATTGATCTAACTAAGAAAATATGGCAAATCAAATATCATCACAAAGTCATATTAGGTTGAAGCGACTAGCTCTATTAGCTATCCAAGGGTTTGATGGCTACGCTTACAGGCCACTGTGGGGCACAACAACCACTGAACAAACAGCTCATTCTCTATGCTTGATGCATGGTGACGTTCAAAATATCTATCAAATGGATTGATGTTCTTGGTGCATTCTTGAGGAATGACTTAAGATGAAAATTAGCTTGAATTTATGGTGAATTGATGGTGAACAGTGATGGAGATTGCTCTTCAAGCTTCAATGGACTCCATGGATGCAAATGCAAGCTTCATGATGAAATGTGGGCAGCACCTTGATGCTTATGAGAGATTGAGCTCTCTAATAACAAAATGGTAGCACTTTGTCATATATAATTCATCCTCTTTTGGGTGAAGGAAATGCTCCAATTTATATATTTCCCTCAATTTCCATATTGGCTTGTTGAAGAAGCCAAGACTGAGATTCAATTAGGTTTAGGGAGACTAGGCATCGCTTTTGGAAGCTTTTGTACTTAATAATTCAAGATCAAATGCTCTGTAATGGTTTTGACTCAGCTTGGGGGGCTTGAGTTTGTTACAGGTGAGGCCATCCTAGGGTGAAGCAGCTAGGCTTGGGGGCCGTCACAGGGTCCAACGATCATTGGAGACCGCTCTTGGGTATGATGACCTAGTATAAAAAAGGATAGATTGCCCTAAGATATCATATGGCCTGAAAATGTGTCCACATGAGTAGTCTCCTCAACATAAAATTTCTTAAGTTTATACAAAGGCTTACAAATATGGGCTTATAAGTGGACTTAAGGTTGGTAATAATATCAATAACATCACCCATCAACAGTTTGTAGATGATACAACCGTTTTTGGAAAGGCAAGGATAAATGAGGCCAGAGCTTTGAATAAATTTTTAAAAGAGTATGAAAGAGCTTTAGGGCAAAAAGTTAATAGGACTAAATAAAAAATTTACTTCCTTAACACTCCTGCTAATATCAAAGCAAGAATTTGTTGGTTTCTTTAAATGGAGGAGGTAAATCTACCAACAAATTATCTAGGGATGCCTTTATTTGAGGGGAGAATGAGGATATATTTATGGAATCTAGTTATTAGTAAAGTTCAAAATAAACTTCCATATTGGAAAGGTAGATGGTTATCGTTAGTAGGAAGAGTGCAGTTAATTAATTCAGTCTTACAAGCCATTCCAACATATTATATGTCATTGTATTCTATGCCAAAATCAGTTGAAATTTTTTTAATCTATATTATGCGATCCTTTTTATGGTCAGGTTTACATGATAAAAAGAAATTTCCTTTGGTGAAATGGAGCAAGTTGTGTGATGAAAAAACTAGGGGAGGTCTTGATTTAAGATTTCTTGTAGATGCAAACTTAGCTCTTAGGGGAAAGTTATCTGGAGATTATAAAAAAAGAGTCAAAGACAATGGGAAATAATTCTTCCAAGTATGTTGATCTCAATGACCCCAGTGTAATTTTTACAACATTCTCTCTTCCAAATGGTTCTACTCTTTACAATGGTTTAAAAAAATCTATTGATATTATGATTAAAGGTTCAATATGGGTAGTGGGAACTGGAGAAAAAAATTCTATTTGGATGGATACTTTGTGTGATAAAAAACCAGTCAACTTAGATCCATTTTTTAAACCTTTGCTTCAAGACAAATACGGTGATAGGGTTTCAAACATTTTGTACAAGGATTGAGAAGGAAGATAAAAATGAAAAGAATTTTTTTTTACAAGTATACAAGACATTGATGCTAGAGGCAATTGAGTAGAAATATAACTATGATTATTCTGAGGGGTGATAAGGATAAATTGATTTGGGAGTTGAATAGCTCAAGAGAATACACAACTAGAAGTGGATATAATGTTCAACACCAACATAATAATAATATCACTAGAATATGGAGAGATATTTGGGATAGCCCAAGCATTCCTAAAGTCAAAATGTTTGTTTGGCTAGTAGGTCATAGAAGAATTTTATCCTGGGATAACCTTATGAAAAGGGGTTTTCATGGCCCCTCTCAATGTGTTTTTTGTAATAAGGAGGAGAGTATAGACCATATCTTGGGACATTGCTCAATAGTCTGGAATCTATGGAAATGGATTATTAAAATGTTTGGTAAATGCATGGTTATGAATAGTAGAATTTAACATTGGTTAAATCAATGGTAGAGCACTTATAAAAGTGGGGATTTACAAAAAATATGGGATATATCAAAAGATACAATACTTTGGACTATATGGCTAGAAAGGAATAGAAGAATATTTAAAGGAAAGGAAAGTAGTTTAGAGGTAATGAAAAAGAAGATATATTTAGCCATAGATAAGTCTAAACCAACCCTATCAACTCACCCAGTCCCTAATTTGAAAGCAGAGAGTCTTGATAGATGGAGTAAAGTCATTAAATGGAATTATGATGTTGGGTACAAGAGAAGCAAAAAATAAGGCAAAAAACATAAAGTGGAAACCACATATGTGGAGTGGTTTAAATTGAATTCTTATGGAGCATCTAAAGGAAATATAAGACCAGTAGGAGGAGGAGGAATAATTAGAAATAATGGAGGAGAGATTTTGTCTCATTATGCTTTCAATAGTGGATTTAAGATAAATAATGAAGTTGAAGCTTGGGAAGCTTTAGAAGGTTAAAAATATGTAAACAAATTAAATGGAATAGAGTATGTATGGAAGGTGATTCTCTCATAGTAATAAATGCAATTTGAAAGAAATCAAAGGCTCCATGGAACATACAAGAGATAATTGTGGAAATTCAAGATCTTGCTAAATTGTTTTAAGAAATGAAGTTTACACATATATTAAGGTAAGGAAACAAATGTGCTTAATAAGCTAGCCAATAGAGGGGTTTTTATTGAGGATTGTGAAGTTAAATTATCCTTTATATGGTTAGATGAATTAGAAAGTTTAGTTGAAGCTGACAAAAAATGTTGATTGCCTAAATCAATTAATGATTTAGATTTACTTTAATGTTTTCCATTGGTAATATCTACTTTTTTTGATAAAATTAATATATTTTTGTTTAGACTATTTATTATAATTTTTGTGGTTGCACTTGTGTTTCAAGAAGGAAACTAGCAATCCAAATTTGGTAAAGCGGACTATGATAGTGCGATGTTTTGGAAATATTACTCTACTAAGATGTAAGGCATAGATAGTAGAGGTGAATTTTTGGCATTGTGAAGGCTGCTATAGGAAATGTCAAGAAAGATGCTAAATTATGGAGTAATTGTATTCATACAAAAATTTGTAAAGATCCAGAAAATGAAAAATGAAAATCAAGAATTCAGATATTTTATGTAAAATGATGTTGGTTTCTAGCTATAGCATCTCAATTGAGATGAGAAGTGTATCTATTTGTAAACTCTCAAGCTCTAAAGAAGAGAGATGTAATTTGTCAAGTGTGGGGGACCTGAGTACAACCCCTTATTATCTAGCAAAAAAAAGCAAAAACAAAGAGAAAAGCTAAAAACGATATTGATATAAGAAAACAAAAGCAAATTGTTGAAAATGTTAACAAGAAGTGGGACTAAAACCACAAATAAAAACAAAAAGTGGCGATGAAAATGATATCCTGGAATATTAGGAGCATGAATAAGACCTCTAGAAAAGGTATTAAGAAATTATCAGGTTGTTATAGATAGTATATTTATAGATATGGAAATTGGGTAACAAATATTTTAGCCATTTGTAACAAATATGGAAATTGGGTAACAAATATGACTATAATGTAGTATTACAATAGCTTGACAATTATGCATGTATGACTTGGAAATATTTAAACCTAGGTCTCCTTGAAAGTAGAGGAATATAACCAATTGAGTTAATGCCATTTAGTATATTAAATATTATTGTGGAATTCATTTTTTATATGTTAGCGTCAATTTAATCTGAAATATTATTTTTACATTAAATATATAATTTTAATTATAAAAAATAATTGCAATCACATGAATCAGTTGTTATATGACATTTGCTAACTATAGCTTTTATTGAATTTATGCTTTTTTAATTGGTTGCATAGGATTAAAACAAGCCCCACCCATGTTAATGATGACATAATGGTATTGCAATAATGTAGCTATTATACATGTATTTGCTTGGCACGATTTGAACTTGGATCTCTTTGTGAAAGTCTTCAAAGAATTTAACCAATTGAATTGATGCCATTTTATTTTTTAAGGTTCACTTATAAAATTGGAACCTTAGTTTAAGGGGTGAAATTCTTCACTTCTAACCAATTACCCTAACACACATAGATAAGTGTATGCTCATTTTGATATTAGAATTAAAATTTAATTTAATTGGCCTATATTTTACTATGTTTTTTATATAATACTGTTAAACATATTGTATTTATTTAAATTATCAACATAAAAATACTCACAAATAGTTAAGTGTGAGTCGGGAGGAAGTGCGATCCAAGAGGAAGTGCGAGTTGGGAGGAAGTGCAAGCCAAGAGAGAGTGTGAGCTAGGAGGAAGTGTGAGCTAAGAGGGAGTGCAAGCCAAGATTAAGTCATGGTGAAAGAGTGACAAGTTCATCAAGAGTGCATAAATGCTTCAATTCCTTACCATGGATGTATCAAATACTATTTCTAGAAAATTGTCGAAGCAAAGGAACATTGAGAAAAAGAAGAAACAGGGGCTATTTTGAGCCAATAGGGAGTGCAAACCAAGAGCGATTACGAGTAGGTTGAAGTGTGAGCCAAGAGGGAGTGTCAACCAAGATCTAGCCCCATTAGCTAGTATGAAAGGAAAGTCATATTTGAAATCCCTAATGGGAATCCATGATGCCCTAGTTGAAAGTATGGAGGCCCAAGTTGGAGATAAGTAGAAGAACAAACACATCACAAGTTCAATCAAGGTAGCAAATGTTACACCAGAATTAAGTATTAAGGATGAGATTATTGAGCATGATATAATGGTTCTTAAAGTAGAGGGTTAATATATAAGTTCCATAGATCATGGCCGAGTTTTTGGAGATTCAAAATTGGATCAAGTGGAAGTGAGGATTAAATTTAAATTACTTTTTGAATTTTATTTCTAAAGGTTTTTTCCTCATCATATTTTACAATTAAAAAATTAGGGATAAAATAATGGTTGGTGGCCCATGGTTTAAGGGAAGAGATGCACTTTATTTGAGACCATGGAATGATTTTTTTTTTTTGAGACAAAAACTATTAAGAAGCTTCTAATATGGGTTAGGATTTTTGGACTTCCATATCAACTTATAAATAAGGATGTTTTGAAGAATATTGGAAATACCCTAGGGGAATTCATTAAGGAAGGACTAGCTACTAAGGAGAAAAATCATACTATATATACTCGAATATATGTTGCTATGGATATTTCAAAACCTTTGCCACAAACATTATGATTAAATTTGATTCAAGAGAATGAGATCAACAAGTAGATTATGAAAATATTATAGTTCGTTGCCACAATTATTATAATATTGGATACATGACAAGAGTTTGCAAAGTGAAAACTATGAAGAAAGAGACAAAAAGTTCTAGCATTGAGATAAAATTCAAGACAAAGCAAAGGAATCATACAGTAACAGAAGCTAGATTAGATCAAGGATATTCCACTCTGAAAGAAGCAACATAGAAAGCCTATCTACAATATCATTTGAAAGTTCAAAAGGAATTAAAGGTACAAAAGAAGATGTGGAGATAAATCCTAAAACAAATATGACAAAAGAGGGCAAGTTTATTCCAGATAAATCATCTTCATTTTCATCAAGCAGTATAAAATCCTCTCCATGTAAAAGTGAAAAGGGTGAAGATGTTTTCCCTTACATTAAGGTTTCAAGAGAAACATAAAGAAATGAGGATTGAGGAAACCCATAATAATTTAGGGTTTTTAGGGAAGAATAAGAAGGTAATTGCTATAGAAGAGCATCCTTGTGCTTCGGGGTTTCAAGGGCAACATAAAAAAATATTATGCTTTTGAGTTTATTCCTTGCACTTCAGATCCTTCAGAACAAGGTAAACCTAAAGATAAGTCTTACTATGAATAGTGTGAGAAGATTGAAGAGATTGATGAAGATGAAAGTATTACTAGGAATATAAAAAGAGAGGAAGAACCAAGAAGCAAAAACAAAGAGGAAAATAAACCTAGAGGGATATTGATATGGAAAAACAAAAGAAAATATCACAAGTGCTAATAAGAAGTGGGCCTAAGCCCACAAATAATAAAAAAATAACAATGAAAATAATATCTTGGAATATTAGAGGAATAAATAAGAACCCTAAAAAAAGGTATCAAGAAATTGTGAGGTTGTTATAGACAAGATATTTATAGATATAGAAGCTAGGCAACAAATATTTTAGTCATTCGTGGTGTTGAATTTCATCTTGATAGAATTCAAATATTGGAAGACATATGCTATAAAAGGAGTTGATTATAGAAACTTAGCAATTTGAGAAAGATGGAGAACATCATTGATAGAAAGACAAATAAAGAATATCTTTGATATGAAGGCAAAGTTGGGTATGCTTTAGTTAACTTTTTAGAAATGTAATGAGAACAATGTAATGTTTTGTTTTTGTAATGGGAGTGGTCCCAATAAAATCCATAGATAGTTTATTAGAAATTAATAAAAATACTCATGAATAATTTTAATATAAAATTAAATAATTAATAATATGTTAATTAGATGATATTTCATGGAGATAATTTTTTTTTTGGTAATTTAAATATTTCATTAGATATAGGTTTTCATAGGTTGACCCAAAACCTCATTACAAAAGTCAGCTTAGGATTGCTGAACCAGTACAACATAAAAGAACTAAGGACCCTTGGTCCTACCAGAACATGATTATGCCTTAAGAGAACCCCCTCGTACGCAAGATAGGAAGATGAAAAAAGCTACAAAACAACCAAGAAGCCAACAAAAATAAGATAAACCCCAAAGCAAAACTGGCTCTATGCAGGACAACCATCAGGATGAAATAGGAAGCAACAACTTAGGCCTCCTTATAGTCCTCATATTATTCCTTAATCTCATCCTTCAAATCGTCCTTCGGCTCTTCCTTCACCTCTGCCTTAGATATGGCCTCCACTGTCTTGGAATCTCCTTGGTCTTGAAAGCCTTCATTGAAAAATAGGATGTTCAATGCATCGTGGAGCCCCTTCATTTGTTGGATTATATTTGAGGACATTGTGATAATGTAACACTTCAAGATAAAGTTGGTGGGGTCAGGATCCTCATCCTCAAAATCCACCTCATAAACTTTTGAGATATCCTAGATTAGTTTATTCCTCAGGCACAACGAGGATCTGATGGGGCCTTCAAGGTCCTCAGTCTTCAACCTCTTTCTTGCAAGCCCTAATTTTTTTGAAAGATCCACCCCCATATTATTGGTCGGAGATGCCTCATAAGGCTTAGGGAGGCCAAGGATGTCTTTACTTTTGGAACTCTCTGCTTGAGGATTAATGGGAAGGTCACTCTAGGGAGAATTGGCAAGGATGTGGGTGTATATTACCTTAAATAAACCTTGGTGGATTGGAAGGTCAACCCCTTTCTTCTTTCTGTAGGAATTGATAGTGTAGTTTATGGAATTAAACAAGAAGTGAGGAATACTAATCAGGTTAACATCATGAAAAAAATTGATGAAAGCATAATGGAAACTTATGAGGACTTTCCCAGGGTCCTTAGTAGTTATGAATTCCATTACATTTTTCATAACA
The DNA here is from genome assembly GCA_028583015.1 of Wollemia nobilis. Lineage (NCBI taxonomy): Eukaryota > Viridiplantae > Streptophyta > Pinopsida > Araucariales > Araucariaceae > Wollemia > Wollemia nobilis. The sequence continues at coordinate 5,797,329 of JAQPPZ010016867.1, forward strand.
ATATTCTAGGTGGTGGGGAGGTCGGTACACAGCAGACCAGTTTTGGCTTCTTTTAAAATCTTAGAATTATCCTTAATGCTTCTCCCTATGAATTGTTCTACCCTTGGTCACCTATCCCATAATTATTGCTAGTAAATGAACATAAATAATGAAATCCCATGCCTGAAAATTCATATTACCACCATCCTTGCCGACTTCCCATGAATCCATCACTACCAAGGTAATATCTCTCTCAACCCCACTAAAAAAATTGAAAAAAGGAGTGAAACCCCTCTCAGTGAGGATGGCTTTCTCCAGGGATTCCATCTCGATGTTGCTCAACTTGATGAATGCCATGGTGCAAAACCCATGAGCATAGTTACTACCAACCACAAGGAAATTAAAAAGGCTCTTGCTCTTAGACACAATTGAGTTTACCTCTGAGTAGAGTTTCACGAAGCATAGATTCATTCCGATTGATATCAATTATAAAGATTACAATGTGGTTACAATAAGTTGGTTTATAAAATCAACTTGGTGGTTATTAAACCAACCTAGAGAGCGCCTACGTGCGCTACCCTTTTGCTTAAATAATTTAAGACATATATGCTAACATCCCCCCTTATTACATTATTGGCAAATTCCAATAGTATCTCGAAACTTTTCATATTTGATACATCCAAGTGCTTTGGTAAAGATATCTGCAACTTGCACATCAGTAGGAATGTATTGAAGTTGTATATGGTGCTTTGGAACTTCATCTCGAATGAAATGACATCTGGTATCAACATGTTTGGTACGTTCATGAAAAATTAGATTTTTTAAAAGATTCAAAACACCTTGATTTTCGCAAAACAAATGAAGAGGAAGATTCTTTGGAAGACCCATGTTTGTAAGAATGTGACTGTTGGTCATCAAATCTGCCCAGGAAAGGATTTTGGGAAAGTGTACGCGCCCTAGACCTGGACCAACATTGAAAGGCCGAAGGGAAGAGATGCCCCTCGTGCCAATCTCCGGAGAAAGGTCGGCTCCTATACTAAACTACTTCGGTGTTTAAGATAAGGGTGCAGGAAAGAGATAAAATAGTAAGGGTGCAAGAAAGAAATAAAAAGGGGTAAGGGAAGAGATGTGATAATTTAAAGTGGGAAAGAACCAGAAGCACGATCACTGGCCAATAGCTTGAAACAACAGCAAGAAACACCAAGAATAAAATGAAAAGAACACGATATTAGCCTTCCTATGTATCCTCTGGACGAGTTCCAGGATTACCCTCCCCTTTCGTCAAAATTCAGAGTTCAGAGTTACGACGATTAGGACAAAGTGAATATAATAGAAACAAGATCCACAGGCGGCATACAAGAAAACTAATACAACGTTTTCCTCTCCTATGTATCCTTCGAGAAAATTTTAGGGTTTCATCCCCAATCGCACACCTAAATCCAGAATGCAGAATTACAGTATGCAAATGAAGAAAGAGATAAAAGAAATAAACACAGAAGGCAGCATACAAGAGAGAAATTGGGCTCAAAGCTCTTTAGTATTAATCGCAGGGATTCAAGTTACAGCAGCTTTCTTAGCAGAAAGTTCCCCCCATTTTTACATTACAATGCCTGGGTTTTTATAGAGGACCCGACCCTCTGAGCCATCAATGCACAAAATGGAGGAGTACATCCTCGAAACCTGAGAAGTCGGCTCTTCGCGGCTCTCGTGACTGAGCTCTCAAATCCTTTACCAAAACTAGCAGCTGCGACCGGGTCAGCCGGGGAAACATGCATTAATGAGCCGCCTGAACGTCCTTGGCCTCTGGGTGCAGTGCTCGAGTGGCCGCCATGCTCGTCGGGCTCTCCTTTAGGAACTGATACTTCATTTCCAATTGCCAAAAATGAGCAACGAGTTTATCGGGCACGTAAAAATGCATTTATGAGGCACTTGATTGCCTCAAAAAAATACCCGGCTTGGAGTGTGTGCCCTTGAAGCGCTTCGCTAGATTTTCGTTCGCAACTCCGCTTCGCAATGGATTTGAGCCGAAGCAGATCTTCCTTCTTGGTTTGCACTTCGCATGGTGGAGCTTCGCAAGACAGCTTCGGGGGTGTCGAGTGCCGAAGCAGATATTCCTCCTCAAGGTGGGGCTCTTCATTTCTCACTGCTTCACTGGAGAGACATGTCGAAACTGCTTCGTCGAGGTTCTCCGCCCGAAGTGGATGCTTCGCTGGTGAGTCTTCAAAATGCTTCACCGTGATCCTCCTTCAAAACTATGGTTCGAGGGCATTTCGACCGAAGCGCATTCTTGCCTTCGAAAAATGTTTCGTTCTTTACGGCCGCTACCGCTTCGGGTGAAAGTGCTTCGCACGAAAGCTAGCCGAAGCAGATGCTTCGCAAGATTTTTAGTGAAGTAGAAATGGTTCGCTGGTGGGGAGGCCCGAAGTGGGTGCTTCGGTGGTTTTTCGATGAAGTATTTTTCAATGTTTGCGCCTTTTCAACTTCTGCTTCGCAAGATTTTTTCCCGAAGCGACTGTTTGAAATGCTTCGGGCCCGAAGTAGTTTTCTTGCCTTAGCAACCTCGGACCGTGATCTAGACTTTCCTTCTTCGGCGAAGCTGTTCTTTTGGACTGTCGCTTCGCAAAACTTTTGCCCGAAGTAGCTGCTTGAGATGCTTCGGGTGCGAAGCTCTTTTCATCCCTTACTTCTTTCTTTTGGCGAAGCTATCTTCCTTTTCTTGTGAAGCTTTTTTCCTTAGCTTGCTTGGTAGCGAAGCTCTTGCATCTCCATTCTATGTACAAGGGGGATGGCGATGAAAGCCAAAATTGCTGCAATGCTTGAAAATGTTGTTTCTAAAAAACAAGGGAACAAATTCATGAAATTAAAAGAAATACTTTACAAAAATTTTGATTTTACTACCCCTCTAGGCAATGTGACAAAATTGTCAACATTCTTGGTGGCTCGCGGGGCAACGAGCTCATCTCGGTGGAAGAACCCTCAGCTTTGATCCATTGGGCCAGAGTTACCTCTAGACCCTTCTCCCTTTTCTCCTTTTGGGGGCGCTTCCACGGCTTCTTCTTCTTCTTCTTCCTCTCCTTCTTCTTCCTCCTCTAGCGAGGCTTCCTGTTGCGGTGATGGGAGAAGGCGATCACGGATGCGTTCCATGGTTCGATGAACATGAGCCCAGGCACCTTTCAAGAAAGGCTCTCGATCTTGTAGCGCTTTTACCAAAACATGGAACCGATCTATTTGCCCTATGTCGGCATGTTTGGCTCTTGTGCTTAGATCATTGAGGCAGGCCATGATCTTGCAATGTCTCAGAATAAAATCTATGACTTGTCCTTCTATAATTGGCTCTTCCCATCCATCTATCTCTGAGACATCACTCTCAAAATGTAGCCAAGCCGGCTTGAGCTCTTCCTTGGTCAATAGGTTCCCATCCTCATTCATGAAACTTGGGAAACCTAATGAAGAGAGGTCTTGGAAATAGCCCAGTGATGTACGCTGCTCATGTTCAAATACATCCAGGAGGTCCTTCGCCTTCTGTGCCTTCCTCACCTTGGAGAAGAAAGCATGAACTATGGCTTGAGCTGTAGACCAATCTCTGGCAGTTCGACTCATTGCGATGACCTGCAGGTCCTGATATTTGATACTTTGGACCTCAAAATCCAATTTGAGTCACCTTCTAATTTTTTGGATGACCTCATCTACTATCGGCCCTTCTTGAGAAGCGGCATACTGGGCTTCGATGATGTATGTCAAAATTGACAGGGCACTGGAGGCCCGAGATCTGAAGTTCTTGAGCAAGTGTGAGTGAATTTCTTTTATTTGGCCCCTATCAAATAGCTCCAGACTTTCTTTCTCGTACAACTACTGCTGCATCTCCAAGATTTTTCTTTCAAGATCTTTGGCCCTCAGCTCAGCTTTGACCTGTATCTGGCTCTGACTTTTAGTTGCATTCTATAGTTGTCTCACTTGCTATTTTAGGGCATCTACTTCCTTCTTCATCAGCTCACATTGCTTTTTCGAGTCCTCCAGCTTGGAGCGGATCCTGGCTAGCTCTTCTTCCAACTTGATGTTGGCGCTCTCAGCCTCAAATCTATGTTGATTGGCGATGTTCGCATGCGCTCGAAAAGTTTCAATTCTGACATGCATGGATGCAGATTCATTATCTACATTTAGGTGCTCTAGGTCCTTGGTCTTCTCTTGATAATCATAATCTGCTGGAGTCATCTCATCCAGAGGTTTTTGGACCTTAGGGACCTTTTTCACCTTATGTAGCTTTTCACCCTTCAGGTAAAAAATGGTGCATTTTTCTACTTCGGCCAGAGAGCGCCCTCTCTTTTTCCTGGCCTCCTTCAACATCTTTTCTGTATTTTGTCGGGCCTGGAGTAGCTTCTCGGCTAGAGGGCGTTCCTTAATCAAGGACATATCTGATTCAAATGAGGTTGGATCTCCAGCCAAAGGGGTGAACAAATATAAAGAATGAATGGGGGATGCCTCACCAGTAGGTTCGACGATGGGTGTGGTGGGAGCTTCGACGAAAGGAACGATGACGTGTGTAACAGGGGAACAAGGAACGGGGTTCGGCATTGGGGTACTATCTTTGCCCTGACTAAGAACCAAGGGAATGGTGGCATGGGTAGGCGAAGTAGTATCAATAGACTTGTCTCGACCAGATGACTCGAGTGGAGTGGGGCTAACGGGATCATGAGACAAACTCAGAGTAGTAATGGGCAACACGCGAGGAGGTGATTGACCTTGCAAGGGAGGGAGAGACTGATGGGGAGACTTATGAGGAATTTTGGCCAGGACTATGGTGGACATGCTTTGAGAAACCAGGGCAAAGGGTGGAGAGTGCGTACCTTCATGCCCACTTGGTAGAGCAGTAGTAGTGACTTCTTGTGTGATCGGCTCTTGCTCCTTTTGAACTTCGATACTCGTGACCTCTACGACTTCTTCTTCGAGGACCCCTTCTTGTTGGAGGAGTTCCTCCACATCGATGACGTCCACGTCCAGGGTTGCTTCGGCTCTTGGTGATGTCGTCCCTTCGATATTTGCTTTGGTTGGGCCGATCGTAGGTTGTTCGGTAGAGACACTTGGGAGCTTCGTGTGGGGTCGCTTCGGGTGGGTCGGAGGCACTTGAGCTTGCTCCTACCTCTTTCTTTTCTTCTTTTTTGATGATTGTGCTGACCCCACGATACTTGTGTCAGGTGTAGCTTCTGTCTCTTCCTCTTCTTCTTCTTTTGAAGCATCATCATCTCTCCTTGGGCTTTCGCCCAAACCTGGGGCACTTGGGGGAATGAAGTCGGTGAAGGAGGTGGGCTTCCAAGTCCTAGCATTGGCTTCATAAACAACCACGAAGTCTTTATCCATCTCCAAGAGTCCATATGATTTCATCTTTTGTCGATGAACTCTCATTTTCCACCATTCCTTTAATTGTTCCACGCCCCAATCTTTCAATTCCTCCCTTAGATCGTCCTTCATATTCCTCCAAAAAGTGGAGTCTGGGGTTGGGAAAGGATGCTGAACAGGATCAAACTCAACTTCCATGGGGTAGAACTCATGCCAGGGAGGCAAGGTCTTCATCCTTTCTAAATGCCACTCCAGATCCTTCCCATTGGGATTATTTCTTTGCTCCATAATTTTTGGGTGGGGGCAGACATGAAAATTCTTGAATCTGAGGTGGTCCCTCATCACTCCCAAGGGATCGTAGAGCCACCTCTGAGGAATCTGGAGTAGACCAAAGCTGGCAAGCTTCTCCTCCAGGAAAACATGTTGCTTTAGGGCAAACACCTCTATTACCCCCATTTTGAAGGGGAAGTCGCAGGTGTGCACCCATTTTCGACCATGGCCGTAGACGACATTCGTTGCGTCGCTCTGCCGAGCGACCTCCAAGGCGAACTGGTACTCGGAGGGGTAGACAGGTAGCAGGAAGGGCTTCCCCATGAAGCCGAATAGGTGAATCACAAGTCCTTGTGTTAGTTGAAACACGTCTCCCTTCTTCTCCATTACCACTCTATCTCTCAAACTGAGGGGCACCCGAGGGCAAGAACCCTTCAACAAATGCATAGCAGGTCCCAAGAATTATTGATTAAAAGAATAATAAGACTCTGTCCTCAATAGGAGGGGAGTCCACTGGTACACGGGAAGAGGATTTCCATCCTTGCCGCTCGAAGAAATGGCAATGTGGGGGAATTTCTTATGTACATGGTAGAAAAACAACCAAACAAGGAAAGAGCAGGGTGCGAAGTACTGGCCCGTCCCAGAATTCTTCATGCTGGTAAGCCATGTGTGCAGGGTTCGGGCCACCCATTCTGCCCAATCGAAGAATACTGGGTTGGTGTTCGGCCTTGAAGCATCAAGGGCATAAAATTCTCCTCTCAAAATACATTCGGCCAAAGACACCTACCAGGGGTGCACCGAAGCATCGGTCGACAGACCCGCCACCCATGCAATGATGGAGAAGATGTCCATGCTCTTGAAATATGTCAGGGGGAGGGGCATCTGGGGCAGCTTGCCTGAAGGGAGCCCATTCTTGAGGTTCTCTCTTAGAAATTTCAAAATATAGGTGGAGGTAGTGAACCTCTCCATTTGTTCGCTCAGGATGACATTGCGAACCGAATAGCCCTTGGGCGGCCCCTGCTATGGCATGAAAGCTTCTTGCACATCTTCCTTCAGAATTGAAAACAATTTATGGCCCATAGCGTCCAACACTTGTCTGGAGGAGGGCTGGTAGTTCTACGTGATGGCACAGATTAACTCGGGACAATGGTGAGCGGGTGGGGTCAGATACCAGTAAATTTGAGAATAGTATGCAATAGCCCTCTTGTTCTCCGGGGAAAGTCTGCTTGTCATAAACTCGATAGTGCGTCGGAGCTCGGCCACACTCTTTGAGAGCTCTGTGTCCCTAATTTTCTCCCACCCATCAATTGGTGGTTCTTCAAGTTGTTCCTCTTCAGAATCCTCTCCTTCTTCCATCGGCTGCTTTTCTGGGTGAGGGTTGAGATTGATCTTCTTAGGTGTATGTTTTTTCTCTTCCTTGCCCTTCTTTGGGGCTGCTACCTCAGGCTCCTTCCCCTTCTCCTTAGAGTTTTTCTTTCCCATTGTGAATATGGTGGCAGAGTCCTTGATGTAGAGGGCTTCGATGCGAAGGACTTCGATGCAAAGGGTGGAAGAATTGCAGAGTGATAGCGGGGCTCTTAATCTTGCATTAACGATAAGTGAACACCCCTCTCACCACTAAGCCTTGTGTTTTATAGCCTTAAAAGGCAACTACCTTAATTTATGGCACCTACCATAATTAAATTTACACTCGAATGAGGAGGTTGTCATGCCTTTGATTGGCTCTGCGATGGCATGGTACACGGGCCCATGTGGTTCGATGATTTCCCCTGTATCGGGAACTTAACCTTCTGCCACCTCGTACCCGGATGAACTTTTCTCACAATGGAATTCTCTTGAGATGTGCTCCACCACCTTGGCATTAAAATCGTTTGCCCCGAACATTCCCCTAAGTTGTCGTTGGTGCGTTCCCCAAGACACATTTTAAATGTTCCGCATGCCATTGGGTTGGCGAAGTGAAACCGGTGCTAAAGCTGCTTCACAGTGAACCTTCGATGTGAGTAGATTTTCTATGCTTCGGGCCCGAAGTAGTTCTACTTCACAGTATCACTACTTTGCTTCACGGAAGGTTGGTCCCCGAAGCTCGTCTTCTTTGGAAAATGCTTCGCTAGACTTCTTTTGAAAACTCTTCCACTTTCCCACTTTCTTTTCGAAGCTCTTCTTATGCCTTCATCTCTCTTATGCTCCTTGGTTCTTCGAGGACTCCCTCGAAGCCAAAGTGCTTCGCTGCGAAGCATCTCGCATTAGTTGCTTCGCATCAAAACTTCCCGAAGGAGCTTCTAGCTATGCTTAGCGAAGCTGGAGTTTGTCACTGTGACACTTAGCCTCTCGGAGATCTTGAAGTAGGGTATATATACAGGAATGAAAAACTATATACAAAAGTAAAATTTGAACATTTTTTTTTTTTTTTTTACATCTTCAGTGATGAAAAGTCTTCAAGTGAAGACCATTGACAGAAATTGGCAATACCTGGCCATCTGCATCCTTGAGGATGAAAGAATTGGCCGAATTTACCTTCACGATTTCGAACGGTCCATCCCAGAATGCGTCCAATTTGTCATGATTCCCAGGCTTGGCCTTCCAAGAATCCCACTTCCATACTAGATCTCCCACTTTGAAAGTGCGATCGGAGGACTTCTTCTTGAACCAATCTCGGGTGATCTGAGCATGTTTAGCGAAGCTCTGGTAAGCCTTCTCATGATCTTCCTCTAGCTGCAGAAGCTGAGCCAGCTTGTTTTCCATAGGATTAATTTCTTCTTCATCGTCCAGTAGCTGCAACGCAGGGATCTCTACATGAGTTGGTAGGATGGCCTCCTTGCCATACACCAGGGCGTAAGGTGATGTCTTGATTGACTTCTTGATAGAAATCCGATCGGCCCACAAGGCTCGATCTAGAAGAAGGTGCCAAGTTCTTTTGTTATCCTCCATGAGCTTTCTTAGCACCCTTAACAGAGTCTTGTTGGTAGATTCTGCCAATCCGTTGCCCTGTGGATAGTAATTGGAGGAGACTTTATGATATATCCCATATCGGTAGAGGAACTCATTGATTTTGGTGCCTAAAAACCCGGGACCATTGTCTGTTATGATTGCTTCTGGGATGCCGAACCGGGTGATCAATCCTTCAAGGAAGGCGATGACGGTCTCCTGATCAGCATGCTTCGTGGGAACTGCTTCGGCCCATCTGGTGAAGTAGTCGGTCGCGGTCAGGATGAACTTATGCCCGACGGAGGAGTTAGGTGATATGACCCCTATGAAATCCAACCCCCATTGTTGAAAGGGTGTTTCTACTTGTATCGGTCGGAGAGGCATAGGAGCGCTTCTGCTTTGGTCGATGAACTTCTGACATTGCTCACATCGATGATAGACCGCAAAGGCATCGACGAAGAGTGTAGGCCAATAATAACCAGCTTTGATTATCTTCAATGTCGTTGCTCTTCCTACGAAGTGACCTCCAGACAACCCTGAATGAAATTCTCCCAGGACTCTCTTCTTATCGTCTTCCTTTATGCACCTGAGGAGAATGCCATCAATGTTTCTAAAAAATAGGCCTTTGGGGCGCAGTGTGTATCGGAGGGACCGCATCCTGAAATGCCTCCACTGTGAAGCATTTAGATGCGAAGGACATCTATCGATGTTGAAGTATTCAACTATCTCACCGACCTAGTCCCTCTCGTTCTCTTCCTGGTTTGTGAAGCATCCTTCTGTTGGCGAGTCGTCCCACTGGCAAGTTGTCACTTCGGCCGCTACGCTCTTCGCCAGTTCTTGACACAATGCACGACCGTGAACCAATTTTGTGGGCCTAATCTCGATGTCGAACTCTTGTATCTTGCTGACCCAACCGGCTCTTTTGCTACCCAATTCTCCTTGGATAATGAAGTTGCGCACATCGGGGTGAATGACAAAGACTGTAACCCGACTTTGGGAAATGAATTGCTTGAATTTCCTAAGAGACTTCATTACTGCATGCACCTGCCTTTCTATGAAATTGTATTTTTCTTCATGGGGGTTTATCACTTGACTTAGAAACGCGATGGGGCGCTCTTCGCCATCTTCCCCTTTTGTGTTAGGACTGCAACATAGCTCTCAGGTTCTCCTATGGCATATAGGATGAAATCCCGGTTGTAGTCAGGGTTGGTCAAGACCGGCGCCTGAGCGATTCGGGCCTTGATCTCTTCAAATGCTTCTTTCCTTTCCTCCATCCAGATGAATTCGGTGTCCTTCTTCAAAAGTTTGGACATCGGTTTGATGACCTGGGCGAAGTCTGGAACAAACTTCCTCACGAAGTTGATCTGGCCAAAAAAGGATTGAAGTCCTTTCTTGTTCATAGGGAGTGGGAGCTTCAATAGAGCCTCAGCTCTATCAGGATCTACAATGAGACCCTTCTCTGATATCACATGCCCCAATAACTTCCCTTCACTGACCATAAATATGGACTTCTTTGGATTGATTGAAATGCCAAACTCTCGGCATTTTTTGAATACCTGTTGTAGATGAAAAGGATGATCCTCCCTTCTTCGGGAGAAGATGGTCATGTCATCCAGATAGATAACAATAACCTTATTCAAGAGTTCACCAAAAGCTAGATCCATGGCTCTCTAAAAAGTGGCCCCCGCATTCGAAAGGCCGAATGGCATTCGTTGGTAGGCAAATGTTCCCCACTTGGTCGTGAATGCGGTTTTATGCTGGTCCTCATCCCTAACCCAGATCTGATTGTACCCTGAGAAGCCATCGAGTAGGGAGAAGCATTGAGCCCTAGCCACTGAGTGCAAGATCTGATCTATCTATGGGAGAGGGTAGTGATCTTTGAGAGAAGCCTGGTTCAGGTTGCGAAAGTCCACGCATAGTCGTATATCTCCATTCTTCTTTCTAACAGGGACTAGATTCGCCACCCAAGAGGAATGCTTAATGGGATAAATTATCTTTGCCTCGAGCATCTTCAGGAGCTCGACTTTCATCAGGACCTCGATCTTCGGATTTATAGGCCTTTGCTTTTGTCGAAAGGGTTTGATCCCCTCCTGCAATTCAATTGTATGTTGGATCAGTTGTCGATCATATCCCTTTAGGTCTTGATAAGACCAAGCCACGATGTCGGGATACCTTCTGCATAGAGATCGGATCTGTTCTAGCTCCTCCGAAGTGCAATCTGTTCCAACTTTTACTGCTTTTCCAGGTTCAAGTTCCAAATCCTGATACTGCTTTGCATTGACCTTGATCCTATGAGAAATTGCTCGATCATTCTGATCAAAGAGGCTCTCAAGAGTAATTAATCCCTTAGGTACATGATTATTCTTCAATTGAACTAGCCCATCATATTCCTCATCATCAGGGCTTCTTCTCTCAACTGTGGCTGCTTCTTGAATCATAAAATTCACAATCTGCTCATCACTATCAAAGACTTGCCAATGCAGATCCTTGTCCGGGATAGAGGGCCTATAAATCATCCTCACAGCTTTAGGCTTATGCACCATGTCTTCTGCTAGAGAGTACTTGGCTGCGATGGATGCTAGAACATCGGCATGTCGATTCTTTTCTCATGGAATAGACTACAGATTGAGAGATTCGAACTGGTCAAACAAGTCCCATACCCTGTTACGGTATGACTTGAGATAGTGCTTCTTTGAAGTGCACTTGTTGGTGACTTGATTGCATACCAATTCTGAGTCTCCAAAGATTTGGAGATGCTTTATGCCTAACTTTTTTGCTTTCTTGAGTCCTAGGCATAATGCTTCATATTCTATTGCATTGTTGGTGCAACTCCACACCAACCGGTAACAATATTCCTTCTGCTCTCCAGAAGGTGATACTAAAAGAATCCCTGCCCCGACGCCATTTTTGCATCGGGCGCCATCGAAGAATAACTTCCATAATTCGCCTTGGGCAGAGACCTTATCTTCTGACTTGATGTGTTTCTCAGGCTTGGCGATGGCATAACATCCCATCTCGGTTTCTATCATGGCATTAAAGTCTGCCAATGAAAATTCATCTTCACAACTTAACTGTGCGAGGGATTCCTCGACCAGGTCCACTTGCTCTATTTCTTCCACTATCGCCTGCACAAGATCGCTGCTCTCTTCTTCGGACATCTTCTGTACAAGGAAGGTAGAAGGCTTCTCATTGTAGATCTTTACCTTCTTCCCTTTGAATGGGATCTCCAAGTGTGAGTAATCCATAGATAGATATCCTCCCAGCTTCGTCGTAAACTCTCTCGATAAGCACATACTGAAATATGGCTCCAAGTCGATGACCACCACCTCTTGTATAACCGTGATCTGAGGCATCTTGTGTAGTCGAATAGGAATATCCTTAATCACACCTACAGTCTTCATGGGAGTACCATCCAACTGGAGCACACCATGACTACTTCACGTATATTCCATCCCTATCTCTTCGCACACTGCCTTGGGCATGACTGTTGTCGTGGCCCCGGAGTCAATCATACAGTTATGTACAATATACCCTTCCATCTGTAGAGATAGGTAGAACGGAGGTGGCTGATTCTTCCCCATAATGGATGTGGATAGGGTCTGCACTAGGGCAAGTGGTGCTACTTTTCTTGCTTTGGTCGTCTTCAACGATTCCTGCAGCAAGTCCACTTGACCGGGTAGTTGCAGTGCGTCATACAGACTGATCTTGGCCGGAATCTTCTTTAGCTCATCTACAATATTGTAAGCTAGGGAGTTGTGCACCTCAGGTTCTCTTTTTACCTCGTACCTAGTGTGATACTGCTCCGTAGCTTCGACCCTTTGTCGCTTGGTCAGCGAAGGAAGCTTGAGCTTCTCTCTAGCTTGTTCTTTAGTTTCCACCTGAGGTGGATTTGCAGGGGCCTGTTGGGCCTTCTCCTTGGCTGGTGCAGGCTGAGGAGCTTCGCTCGGGACTTGAGAAGTTTGTTGTCCCTTCTCATGGTGAGCATGCACCTTTAAAGGAGCCATTTGAGTAGCATCTACCTCTATCGACCTTTTCCCTCCTCTGGTAAGGACTGCAACTTGCTCTTCTTCACCAATTACTAGGTTTTGATCCAATTGCCTGATGATGTTGACTTGACCGCCATGACTACTACTCGCCAATGTTTGTACATAATGTTGGTGCAGCATGCAGGTATTCTCTTCATGAGGGTCATTACACGTGGAGCACCAATGTATGTAATCGAAAGTGCTCGGAGCTTCGTCAATCATGGCATTTCTTGTTGATGCTCTCCCTTGCTGGACCGCTTGATCTTTAGTAAGCGTGGGTGTAGGATAAGATCTTCTCGGTAGAAACTCATGTTGCGCTTGCTTCTTCTTCATAATGGTCATGTCATTAGATAGAGTTTGCACTATGGAGTTCAGAGACTGAACTTCTTGTAGTATTTTGGCTTGCATATCATCGGCTTTAGGAATAGGTGGCAATGGAGCCATCGTTGGTATTGGAGGTAGGGCGGGGTGTTGAGGTGGTGCTGGCAATACAGGGAATGCCGAAGAGACAGTGGGCTATGAAACCGAGAATGTAGGAAAATGGATTTGTGGAGTAGCGATCTGTGATACAATGGGATTCGGGTTCCAAGATGAGATCGGGTATGCAGGGGTTGCAGAGATCTACGAAGTGGTTGCGCTCGCATACTGGGATTGAGGGAAATCGGGAAGTATGGGCATCGACATCCTTTGGGGAAGCTTGCCCACAGCTATTAGATCCATCTCCGCTCTCTGGGCTAACTCGTATAACTCGAGGAAGGTATTAATGTTCGAATACCTTACCATGACACTGATATCAGGGTTGAAAGCCCGAAGGAAATAGTATGTTGTAGCTTCATCAGTTGGTCGAAGTCCAACTGGTATCCTTTGCCAGGTTCGAGTGAACCTAACATTGAAATCGATGATCTCTTCTTGTGGATGTCTCTGGATTGTTGTGAACTGATGCAGAAGAGAAGATGGATCGATGGACTCATTGAAGCTTCGCATCAACTATCCAGCTAACTGGTCCCATCCCATTATAGTACCAGGTGGTAAAGATCTATACCAGTAGAGGAGTTTCCCTCTAAGAGATAGAACCAGAAGCTTTACCATAACTCGCTCCTCTGTGATGTCATGAATCGTCGCCAGAGAAACTATGTCCTGGATATGCTCCAGAGCAGTCTTCCCAGTTCCATCGAACGTTGGGATCTTCTTCATAGCAACAGGTGGAACTTGCCCTTGTCCCGCTAGATTTAGCGGTCCCAAAGAATTCCATGCCGGGAACAATCTGGGTAGCGGTTGCTACTACTGCTACTGCATTTGTTGTTGTTGTTGTTGTTGTTATGCCATATTTGCTCCTAGATTTTGAGAAACAAGAATTCTCGAAGCTCCTCCTTGGTTGCTAACAGGACGACTAATGTGAATGGAGGCACTAGGATGCTTCGGTGAGTTGGGAGGATTAGGAGGAAAGCTAGCTATTGTACTATCCAAAGTTAAGCCTTGTTCATCAATAGTAGCCTCTTGCGAGGATGTTCCATGTAATAGTGACTCAAGGGTGACCAACCTAGAACGTTCCCCGAAGGCATCAATATCAAGCTCAAAGAACTCAGTTTCCTCTCCTCTATTCCTAACTCTCCATCTTGTTTGCATGAAGGCACAGACTTAAGTACCGGTCTCTACGACTTAAATATTCTTGGTTAAATAGAGTCGCCAGATGCTAAGAGTCTTTTGGCAATGAGACGAGCATCGACTCTCACTACCACTCACAAGGTGAGACTGATCGGGTCCCACCGGGCGTGCCAGAAACTGTTGGTCATCAAATCTACCCAAGAAAGGATTTTGGGAAAGTGTACGTGCCCTAGACCTGGACCAACATTGAAAGGCCAAAGGGAAGAGATGCCCCTCATGCCAATCTTCGGAGAAAGGCCGGCTCCTATACTAAACTACTTCGGTGTTTAAGATAAGGGTGCAGGAAAGAGATAAAATAGTAAGGGTGCAAGAAATAAATAAAAGGGGTAAGGGAAGAGATATTGATAATTTAAAGTGGGAAAGAACCAGAAGCATGATCACGGCCAATAGCTTGAAACAGCAGCAAGAAACACCAAGAATAAAATGAAAAGAACACGATATTAACCTTCCTATGTATCCTCTGGACGAGTTCCAGGATTACCCTCCCCTTTCATCAAAATTCAGAGTTCAGAGTTACGATGATTAGGACAAAGTGAATATAATAGAAACAAGATCCACAAGCGGCATACAAGAAAACTAATACAACGTTTTCCTCTCCTATGTATCCTTCGAGAAAATTTTAGGGGTTCCATCCCCAATCGCACACCTAAATCCAGAATGCAGAATTACAGTATGCAAATGAAGAAAGAGATAAAAGAAATAAACATAGAAGGCAGCATACAAGAGAGAAATTAGGCTCAAAGCTCTTTAGTATTAATCGCAGGGATTCAAGTTACAATAGCTTTCTTAGCAGAAATTTCCCCCCCTTTTACATTACAATGCCTGGGTTTTTATAGAGGACCCGACCCTCTGAGCCATCAATGCACAAAATGGAGGAGTACATCCTCAAAACCTGAGAAGTCGGCTCTTCGTGGCTCTCGTGACTGAGCTCTCAAATCCTTTACCAAAACTAGCAACTGCGATCGGGTCAGCCGAGGAAACATGCATTAATGAGCCACCTGAACGTCCTTGGCCTCTGGGTGCAGTGCTCGAGTGGCCGCCATGCTCGTCGGGCTCTCCTTTAGGAACTGATACTTCATTTCCAATTGCCAAAAATGAGCAGCGGTCTTATCGGGCACGTAAAAATGCATTTATGAGGCACTTGATTGCCTCAAAAAAATACCCGGCTTGGAGTGTGTGCCCTTGAAGCGCTTCGCTAGATTTTCATTCGCAACTCCGCTTCGCAATGGATTTGAGCCAAAGCAGATCTTCCTCCTTGGTTTGCACTTCGCATGGTGGAGCTTCGCAAGACAGCTTCGGGGGTGTCGAGTGTCGAAGCAGATATTCCTCCTCAAGGTGGGGCTCTTCATTTCTCGCTGCTTCGCTGGAGAGACATGTCGAAACTGCTTCGCCGAGGTTCTCCGCCCGAAGTGGATGCTTCACTGGTGAGTCTTCAAAATGCTTCACCGCGATCCTCCCTCAAAACTGCGGTTCGGGGGCATTTCGGCCGAAGCGCATTCTTGCCTTCGAAAAATGTTTCGTTCTTTACGGCCGCTACCGCTTCGGGTGAAAGTGCTTCGCACGAAAGCTAGCCGAAGTAGATGCTTCGTGACAATTTTGGCGAAGTAGAAATGGTTCGCTGGTGGGGAGGCCCGAAGTGGGTGCTTCGACGGTTTTTTGGTGAAGTATTTTTCAATGTTTGCGCCTTTTCAACTTCTGCTTCGCAAGATTTTTGCCCGAAGTGATTGTTTGAAATGCTTCGGGCCCGAAGTAGTTTTCTCGCCTTAGCAACCTCGGACCGCGATCTAGACTTTCCTTCTTCGATGAAGCTATTCTTTTGGATTGCTCGCTTCGCAAAACTTTCGCCCGAAGTAGCTGCTTGAAATGCTTCGGGTGCGAAGCTCTTTTCATCCTCTACTTCTTTCTTTTGGCGAAGCTATCTTCTTTTTCTTGTGAAGCTTTTTCTTTAGCCTGCTCAGTAGCGAAGCTCTTTCATCTTCATTCTATGTACAAGGGGGATGGCGATGAAAGCCAAAATTGTTGCAATGCTTGAAAATGTTGTTTCTAAAAAAACAAGGGAACAAATTCATGAAATTAAAAGAAATACTTTACAAAAATTTTGATTTTACTACCCCTCTAGGCAATGTGACAAAATTGTCAACAGTGACTTAACCACATTATCTCGCAGAATGCTTCACTGGCTGCACGATATTCTACCTCTGTAGAAGATAAAGCAACCACATGCTGCTTCTTACTATGCCATGATAGGTCCAGATCCTAGATGAAAAACATATCCAGAAGTGGATTTACGATCATCAATGGATCCAACATAATTCGAGTCCATGTATCCTAGTAAGAAAAAATTATTATTATTTTTGTATTCCAGACCATAATTTGTACTACCACGAACATAATGAAGAACTATTTTTGCTACTTTCCAGTGACTCATCTTAGGCTCTTGCATGAACATTGAAAGATAGCCCACAACAAAACTGAGATCTGGCCTAGTATTTGTCAGATATAGGAGACTCCTAATCAACTGGCGATATAGAGTACCATCTACCTGAGGTGATTCATCATATCATGATAACTTAAGTCCTTGCTCCATTGGAGTTGCTTTTGACTTACAGTTAGTCATCCGATATTTTTCTACTAAATTCTTGGCATATTTCTTTTGTGTTACTCTAATATGAAATATTTTCTGAGTAACTTCTAAACCAAGACAATAGTGCAAAAGTCCTAGATCTGTCATTTCAAAGGATTGCTTCAAATCAATTTTCACTAAGTCAATCATTCTTTCCGAGCTTCCTGTTATGATCAGATCATCTACATAAAGTACAAGAACCACTATATCAAAACCATTTTTCTTAATATAGAGATTTGCATCTGAAGGACTTCTTTTGAATCCATGCTGCACAAGGATTTGATCAACTTGCATACTTTTTGTTCTTGCCCCTCGACCATGAATCCTTCTGGTTGAGTCATGTATACTTCTTCTTGTAATTCGCCATTCAAGAAAGCACTTTTAACATCCATTTGATGCAACTTCCACCCAAACTGAGCTCCCATGGCATAAAGTACTCGAATGGTAGTCATTTTTGCAGTAGGGACAAAAGTCTCTTCATAGTCTATGCCTTATTTCTGAGCATAACCCTTCGCAACAAGTCGGGCTTTATGCTTATCAATAGATCCATCTACCTTATACTTCACTTTGAACACCCATTTGTAGCCTATGGGTTTCTTTCCTGTTGGTAGATCGACTAACTTCCAAGTATTATTTTTTATGAGAGACTTATGTTCTACATCCATGGCCTCTTTCCACTATGGTTTATCAAGTGCATATTGAATAGTTGTGGGCTCATTTGCATTCAACGTAGACATATAAACCTGTTCTTCATCCTCATCTTCTTCTCTATCATTTTTTGTATCCATTGAAAAATAATCAAAGTGTTGACAAAGTTTGTCAACCTCTAAAGTAGATTCCTATGCTCTCATTTGTTGAGTCATACTGCGATTACATGGCCTATCTAGAGATATATCTAGAAGGGAATTCAACTTAGCATCTCTCAAAGTGCTAGTATACCATTTTGGTACTTTCTGTTGTTGTTGTGGAAGTTGAACCTCCTTCTTAGGTTCTTCTTCATCTAGGTATATAGCTATAGATGTGTCTTTTGATGTGAAAGCTTCATCAAATACAACATATCTACTTATGTGTGTCTTCTTGGTCTTAGGATCAATCAATCAATAACATTTTGAATACTCATCATAGCCAAGAAAGATACATTGTAGGGTTTTCTCATCCAAATTCCTCATTTTTTTTTTTGGAATGTGCATGAATGCTTTACATCCAAACACCCTTAAATGAGAAATGGAGGGTTTCTTATCACTCCAATCTCCTTGTGGTGCTTTCCATTGTAGATCTCTAGTGGGTGCTCTGATTAGGAGGTATGATGATGTGTTTACTGCTTCTGCACAATATTGATCCTTAAGATGTGCTCCCTTTAGCATACATCGAACTATTTCCATAATGGAATGATTTCTCCTTTCTACAACTCCATTATGCTGAGGTGTATAGGCTGTAGTTAGTTGTCTTTTGATCCCATGTTTCTTAAGAAAATATGAAAAATCTTCAGAGGTGTATTCCCCCCCTTGATCTGAGCGGAGGGTTTTTATGAAACATCCCGACTCCTCGACAAGTTTCTTGAATTGTTGAAAGTAGAGAAATGCTTCTGATTTCAAATGAAGAAAGAAAACCCACATCTTTCATGAGTAATCATCAAAAAATAGTTGAAAATACTTTTTCCACCATAGTTGGTTGGCATAGGACCACACAGATCGGTATGTACCAGCTCTAAAGGGTTTGTAGCTTGAGAGGAGCTAGTTTCAAAAGGTACTCTGTGTTGCTTCCCTGCTAAGCAATCCGAGTACAATGGTAAGATAGATGAGAGTGGAGGAAGACCTTTCACCATCCCATATCTGTGTAATTCAAGCAAATATCCTGAACTGAGGTACCCATAACGTCTATGCCAGAGAGAGGTGGCCTCCTTTGTAGTTGCAACCAGAGCAACATGAGGAGTTGAAAGAGCATCTAGAATGAACAAGCCATGTTTGTAGGATCCGGTGGCAACATGTTTACCATTGTGGGTGATAAAACATCTCTTCTTGCCTTTGACAACTCAAAACATGACATCCATGTTTCTATCCAACATTTGTGTGACTGAGAGCAAATTATTGGCTAATCCTGAAACATAGAGAACCTTATCAATTTGAAAATTACCATAAGGAAGGGATACAAAAACATCCCCTTCTCCCTTTACTTGATAGATTTGATTGTCAAAAATTTTGACTGGCTTACCTTATTTCTCTACAAAAGTATCAAACCATGATTTGTCCCCAGTCGTGTTTTCTAGCTCTTGAATCAATATACCATACAACATCTATCTGGGAAGACGAAGTATGGGTCATGAGCACCTTGTGTGCTCTTTCAGAGTTAGAATTTGAATCGGACCTAGGAGAATCTGAGTCTGAGTTAGAGTAAGCATAAGCAACATGGACTTTAGGTTGCTTATGTTTCTTGTTGTATTTCTGTTTGTCTTTGCCCTTCTTCTTAGGACCTTGATTTTTTTGTTGCTTGTTTTTGAACCAAAAACTGTTGGTGTCATGGTTATTCATATCACAAATATTGCAATATTTTTTATCCTTCTACTGATTTTGCTTCCCTTTTCCTTTGGAAGAAGGACCCCCTTTTTGAAACTGACCTTGTTTCTTACCACTTTGTTGTATGGAAAGGGCATTATCTGGCACGTCATATTTCTGAACATGATTTGCCTCCTTAGTCTGAAGCAAATTTACCAGCTCCACAAATGATACTTGTCTACCAAAAAAATTGAGAGAAGTGATCAACATCTTGTAGGAATCTGGCAATGCTCTCATGATGACAGATTTCAAGATATCATCATCCACTGGTTTTCCCATGACATTCAATTTGGCTTTCAAGTCAACCACTCTGCAAAGGAATATATCAATTGTTTCCCCAAAATTCATACTGAGAGTATGTAGTTGAGTTTGAAGGTTTATAATAGTGGATTTATTCTTTTCTTCATATACTGTAATCAAGGTATCCCAAGATACATTACTAGTTTTTGCATCATAAATATGAGGCTGCATCTCATCTGTAGTAGCAAGCAATATAAACACAAGATTCTTCTTGTCCTTATTATCCCAAGCATCTTGATCTGTTCCTATTGTCTATGGGTGCTTTGCAGTGCCAGTCATTATATTCCATAAATCTTCCAACTAAAGAATGACTTTCATCTTTGTTTTCCATGGAACAAAGTTAGGACCTTTCAACAACTGTGAATCTGAGAGATACTTGTGAATTGTGGCCATTATGAAGGTTTCTTATATCACCAATTGGTCTCCCTTTCTTTATACCTTCCAGATATTTATATCATAACCATTCAATATATACCCACCCTTACGTGAGGGAGACTATAGGTATATATGAATAGTATACTACTCAATATATACCCGCCCTTACGTGAGGGAGACTATAAGTACATATGAGAAGCACAATATATTGAACATAGGCGATACTGAAAGGGCATTGTGTTGTTAATGACACCTACCATAGAAAGTTTTATTCCTCATGCATGGGGCATAAATTCCCCTAAACACTTTGGAAAAAAAAACTTTCGTCAGGATTTATGCCTAACAACAATCATGATGTGGGTATGAAATGAAAAAAAAATAGATCTAGTTTGCCTTATTTATCCTTGACAATTAATAGAGAACAAGCCCAAACATCGTTGTTGCAGCTATATTAGGTAGTGAATAAAGTAGTCCAAAGCATGACAACATTACCTGTAAGTGTGGACCAGAGGTATCTCAAATACCGAACGCTATTGTGCAATAAATTGCACAAATAGAGTATAAATTTGGGGTCTTATTTTTATCTGTAATTTATGATTGTTAATGCAAGAAAAAAAATATTTAAATGCAAAAAAAATCACAAATGCCCACAAATTTAAACACCTATTACAAATCTAGTAGATTTTTTTCACAAATGTTTTGATTTCCCCCCTTTATCTGAAAATTTTGCAAATGAATCATGTGAAGACTGTCCCCCTTTCGTTTGGCAAAATAGAGAAGGAAGAAAAAAAATTGTACCTTAACTCAATTTTTTTTTGATAGAAGCCTATTAAGGTGTCAATTTTGGATAACATAGGCATAAAAATGCTTCTCTGGGCATCAAAATATAATGCACAGGTGTCAACCAAACCTGCCAAGTGTCAAAGCCATCCACCAGGTGTCAAAAGGATGCATAGGGTGTCAACAAGAGGCGTCGAGTGTCAAAAAACATGGAGAGACGTCAAAAAAAAATTATGTAGCCATTTTTGTTATCCCATAGTGGGATTCAAAACTGAGACTGGGTGTAGTGTAGTACACAACCCAACCAACTATGCTACAAGGGGCGCTGTGAATGAATCAGCACCACCCGCTTCCTATAGAAGGAGCAGAGAAACATTTAAAAAAAAAATGTAAGTGGGATTATCTCACATGCATCCGAAGGATGCACTTGCAATGATATAAAGACTACAAAAGTCTTCTTTGAAGGTGACTGCCTTCGGGTGGTCACCTGTTCACCGTTTTTTTTGGAGAACCAACTTCTCAGTGCCACATAACTCGTTCATCCATAAATACCCCATGTATGGTCTGCTGCTATGATTCTTCGTCTTGTCCCTTATTTGTTCTATGTCTTGCGTGGTTTGGTCGCGTCTGTGTCTTGCGTGGTCTAGTCACATCCGTGTCTTGTCTTGCATGATCTGGTCATGTCTATGTCTTGTCTCTTCACTGCCTCTCGTCTGTGTCTTGTCTTGCATGATCTGGTCACGTCTATGTCTTGTCTCTTCACTACATCTCCCAAAGCCTATGTCTTGGAGTGTATTCGTGAATGGAGTAGTTAGTAACCACCTTGCCCAACCGCCATCGAACCACCTTGCCCAACCTTGAGCTCTGATACCATGTAGAGTTTCACGAAGTATAGATTCATTTCGATTGATATCTATTATAAAGATTATAATGTGGTTACAATAATTTGGTTTATGAAACCAACTTGGTGGTTATTAAACCAACCTAGAGAGCGCCTACGTGCGCTACCCTTTTGCTTCAATAATGTAAGACATATATGCTAACACTGAGAATGAAATCAACACTTATTCGAAGATGAGGGAAGCTTTTGGATGCGGCATTGGTTGGTGCAAAAATTATCTTGGGGGATGGCTCTATGCATAGGGATGAGCACCATGCTTGAGGACACCTGGATGATGGTTTGCATGGTACCCTTGATACACAAAAAAATTGTACCAGATTTGAAGAGAATGTGATTGTTTGGATGCCCATGCTTTAGAATCATGAGACAATTTGAAAATGCAGGCATGGCAGGAAGCTGATGCATTCAACACTGGTGAAAATTCTTAGTGCATGAGATGGGACCATCAACCACCCGTATCAGGACTACACCCAGCCTTGATTGGCATTCCTTACACCAATACAGATTGCCCTGTCAATACGCCCATTGAAACCACACCTGATTCCATGCTTTTCAAGGAAAAACCTTCTCAAAAATCTGACAAACCTAAGGAGACAAAAAAGAAAATTCCTCCTTGGGGTCGGATAACAAGGATCAACTTGTATTGACATCAAAAACATACACTTGAACCAAGCATGAGTTGTCCACATCATCTAATTTCATTTTGAATTAGGAATCCCACATCACGTGGTAATCCTTGAGTCCACATGATGAGTCTATCAACATTAACTCCTTCATTTGCCATCCTATTCGCCACCTTATTGGACTCTCTAAAGGAGTGTTGGATCACTGTATCACATCTATAGCCAATCAGGATCCTAGATTCCTTGATGCAAGCCTTAATACTCCATGTGGGATTTTTGTTGTTTTTGAGGAGGTTTATGATGTTGAGAGAGTCAGCTTCCAGTATCAATATGCCCTAGACATATTTGGACAAGACCAATCCTCTCTAAATTGCTTTAGCTTCAGCTTCGTTGTTCATCTAAATGTCTAGATTTTTCGCAAAAGCAAATACAAGGTGGTCTTGGTGATCTCTCAACACACCCCCTACCCCAACCCTTCGAGGGTTTCCTTTGGAAGCTCCATCGAAGTTCAACTTGAACCAATTCAGTAGGGGGGAATCTACATGGATCCTAATATGAGGTTAGGAGAAACTATTATTGATGTATCCTCTAAGGGAATGTTCAAGGACTGACCTATCAAATTCTCAAAGAAGGAAACCGGTTAAGAGGATAAGGGATAAAGAACGACATTCTCACAAGCAAAGGCCAAAATCTTGTTGATGATGGAAGCATATGACATCCTAGTTTCAGAAAAGTCTCTATGGTTCCTCTCCAACCACACTTGCCAAAGGAAATGATGGAGGCAGATTTTCCACATAAACCTAAGACAGGTGTTAGAAAAGGGATTGGGCCATTGCATGAAAAAATCATAGATTGAGGTAGGTTTAGCCTGGGATATATGGAAATTTTGAAAAAGACCATCTAGGATGGATGTGGACACCTAGTAATCAAGAAATAAATGATGCATAGAACCCCAATCCACCCTACAAATAAAATATCTAGTAGGAACCATGATACCTCTCTTGATCATATTATCTATGGTGAGGATATTGCCTTGGATGACAAGCCAAGAAAAAATGATATCTTAGGAATCAACATTTTAGTCCACACCAACTGAGCTTGAAATGGAGGGTCCTCAGGTTTCAATAGAAGCTTGTAGGCCAACTTGATAGAAAAATCACCACTCTCTATTTTTGCCCAACAAACATGATCTTCTACCCCAACTGAAGGAATAAATTGCTACCTCAACATATTTTCTAAAGCCTTAGATTCAACCTCCAACCCATCAATATTTATGGATTTCCACCTAGGCTTGTTATTATCCAGACCCAAGAAATCCGCCACCTTTTGCCCAAAAAATACATCAGTGTGGACTTTTAACCTAGCCAGGTTAGGATCCTTTATGAGGGCTTCACATCTAGCCCACTTGTCCTCCTAGAAACTAATATTTTGGCCATTCCCCATGATCCACCTTAAGCCTTTAATAACTATATCTCTGCTTGTCAATATGGCTTTCCAAAAAGCCGATCCTCTGCTTGGGACTGCAATACTCAAAAAATTTGATCCTTGAAGATACTTCCTTTTCACGATTGTAGTCCACTCATTCTCCACATTGATCATCAAGCGCCAAGCTTGTTTTGCCAACAAGGTTGTATTAAGGTGAATAATTCTTCTAAGGCCCAATCCTCCATCCTCCTTTGGTCAGCATACCTTGTTCCATGCGACTAAGTGGATACACTTCTTGTCTTCAGACCCAGACCAGAGGAAGTTTTTTTGATATTGCTCAATTTTATGATACACCATAGCCGGGGCCTTAAACACTGATAAGAAATAAACTGGAATGCTTTGGAGGGAGGCCATAGTCAAATTTGCTTTACCAACCTGGGATAAGAGATGCCCTTTCCACCCTGTGAGTTTCTTTTGGATTCTTTCCAAAACATTATTCCACATAGATTCAACTGGAGTACTTGTGAAAAGCGGGAGATCCAGGTAGGAGGTAGGAAGGGTAGATATAGAGCACTCCAATATCCTTGCAATCTTGGCCTACCTAGGAATAGGAGTATTGAGAAATTAAATCTTAATTTTGTTGAAATTTACCTTTTGGCCAGCAGCATCCTCATAGAGAGTCAGAATGTGTTTGATGACCTTGGCCTCACCCATAGAAGTGAGGGTAAGAAACAAAGTGTCATCAACAAATTGTTGATGAGTAACCGGATTGGTTAAGGACATTGCTTTTATCCCAGAAATGAGACCAAGCACTATCGATGACTTTGATGGTCCTTCCAAGGGCTTCCACAATAATTATGAAGAGCATAGGAGAAATTGGATCTCCTTGTCTAAGGCCTCTGTTGCTCTGAAAGAACCCTATCGTGGAACCATTGATGAGGATGGAGAACCATGGTTTACAAATGCAACCTTTGATGAGCCTTAACCAATCGGGATGGAACCCAAACTTCAATAGAATAGCAATCACAAACTCCCAATTGATACGATCATAGGCCTTGTTCATGTCTAGTTTGAGGGCAAAGGTAGGATTTTTGGATTGAGAGACAGAGTGGAGGGCCTCATGGATGGTGATGACTCCATCGAGAATAGACCTTCCTTGGACCAAAATTCCTTGGTAGGGGTCAATTATGGAGGGTAACACTTATTTCATTTGGTTAGCAATTGATTTGGTTAGGATTTTGTAAATGACATTACAAAGGCTGACAAGTCTAAAATCCACCATAGATTTGGGAGCAGGCCCTTTGGGAATAAGAGCAATGAAAGTTGAATTATAGTTGTGAGGAATGTGTTTGGAAGATTGGAATTCTTTAATGACTAAGCACACATCTTGCCCTACAATATCCCAAAAGGTTTGGAAAAATGGGGTGGGAATCCATTAGGGCCCGGAGCCTTATCAGGATCCATGGAGAACATGGCTTGTCTGATTTCCTCATCTAAGAAAGGAGCATTGAGTTTTGCATTGATCTCACTATTGATGGATTGAGGAATAAATTGAAGCATGGACTCTTTGGCTGTGGCAAGACAAGGGGCCTCATCACCAAGGAGGGAGCTGAAATAAGAGACCACTTCATCTCTAATCTCATGGATGTTTTGAGTAGAAGAGCCATCCTCTTTAACCAAATCCCTGATCCTATTGTTGCTTCTATTCCTCAAAGTTGTAACATGAAAAAATTTGGAATTCATATCTCCATGTTTAAGCCACAAAGCTCTAGACTTCTACCTCCAATAAATTTCCTCACAAGCAAGAATGTTATGGTATTCAGCTAGAGTGTTTCTTTCCTCGATCCTGGTAGCTTCATCACAAACTCCATTCTAAATTTTCTTCTCAATGCAAGCGAGTCTTTCAGACACAGCTTGTTTGTTTTCAAACAAGTTCCCAAAGATCTCCTTGTTCCATACCTTGAGGTTGTCTTTGATGAGCCTTAGTTTTTGGGACAATTTGAAGGATGGGCTCCCCTGACTAGAGTGTTGCCACCATTGGGAAATACGGTCTCTCATATCAGGATGTTTTAACCACATTGCTTCAAAATGAAAGGGCCTTCTGAAAGGATGAGCCTTCTACATTTCTAATAGGATTGGACTGTGGTCAGATGCAATCTTGGGCAAAGAATGAAGAGTTGCATCTCCAAACACAGTAATGGCTTCCTGGGATAAAAAAACCTATCTAATATTTCTTGAATGAGTTGGTTTCCTGATCTTCTATTACTCCATGTGAACTTGGCATCTTTGAGCTTGACATCCATAAGATCATTGGTATTAATGAACTCATTAAACTCATCCATGCTTCTGATGGGTAAACCTATCCCTCCTCTTTTATCTGAAGGATAAAGGGGCATGTTAAAATCCCCTGCAACAACCCAAGGAATGTTGTGGAATACCTCTTTCATGTTGCTTAGATATTCCCACAAAAATACTCTCCCTTGAAGTGAGTTAGGAGTGTAGACGTTGGACAGGATCCAAGAGAAATTATTATCCATGTCATGAAAGAAGACACTCAAAACCCTCTCATCGGACTGAATGACTCTGCCTTCCAACTTCCTTGGGTCCCACAAACACATTAATCCTCCTGAGGCACCTCTAGCCTGGCTAAAGGCTACTTCCCCATGTTTCCATATTTTAGAGGTAATTTTCCTTGATAGCACAACATCAATTTTTATTTCTTGCATTATGAAAATTGTAGGATTAATTTCTCTCCTTAATGAACTAACCACTCTTTGTTTAGTTAGGCCATTAAGGCCTCTCACATTCCATGAGAGGAACTTCATTTAGAATATTTTGAATTCTTCCCTCTCCCCCTACCCTAGGGTGGAGGAGGTTTTTTGGGTTTGTTATCATCTTTGAGGATGTTGATAACTAGAGAAAATAATGTCTTTTGAGTCCCATTTGCAATCTCATCTTCAATCCCTCTTCTGAAATGTTCAACCGCTAAGATCCTTCCTTTATTTTTTTCACTGCCACAATCGATGGGGGATTTCATTGAACTCCTTGTTTGTTTGGGGCTAAATTTAGGAGGGACAATTTGCTATAAAATAGGGCTAACACAGCCATCGCTAACCATAATTTCAATGGTTTCAGTCCTTATATCTTCTTCTTCCATATTTTTCCTGTATTCTTCCAGATTTTGGGGCATACCATAAGGGCAGTTTAAGGGAGGACAAGGTGGGGGGCATTTGATGGCCCTGATCTTGATGGGGACTCTAGGCTTATCGGAAGGTCTAAAATAGAGCAAGCCTCCTTAGTTCCTTCCTTGTTCTGATCAACACCATCCTCAACAAGTATTTCAAATTTATTGTATTTGGAAATCAAAGGACTTACCTATTTTTCTTGGTCTTCCTAACACGAGACCTATTGCTTTTTTTTTCTGATTATTGAGGTTCATCTCCTTGAACCTAGTTGTTTTGACCTCTCCTAGCTTACCTGTAGACTCCTTTGTTTGTTGGAAATTGAAATCCTTGATTCCTGGTATGTCCTTTAGCATCAAACCCTCTTGGGTCGGGTTTCTTTGGTGCATCTTTTGGGATAACCAGGTTTGGGCACTAATTTTTGAGGTGACCCTGGGTTTGGCACTCCACACAAAAATCTAGCTTATTCTCATATTCAATGGCCTACTTTCTCAAGTATGTCCCATATCCAAGTTCCACAAAGGTGGGAAGCTCAAAATCCAGATTGGCATTCACGTATATCCTTGCATGGGTCATTCTTGACCTAGCTAGGGTGGAATGGTCAATAGCTATGAGTTCACCAATAGTCCTTGCAATCCCTTTGAGGAAGTACTCATGGAAAAACTGAATAGGAATATTTGGTAGATGAACCCAAATGGGGGCGGTATTAATGCTTTGTGTTTCAGGGTCAAAGTCCTCACCCCATGGTCTGAGAAAGAGGCTTTGCCTACCTAAAAACCATGGCCCTCCTATCAGGATGCGACTGGCATCTTCATGGTTATTGAGATGGATGATGAAGAAACCTCTAGACAACACAATGATCTCCATATTTCCTACCGTCTTCCACTTGGAAAAAGCCCATTTTCGTATGGTTTCTATATCTGGTCTCCCGCCTATGAATTTTCCTACCAGGGAAAAGGTTTCCAAGGATAAAAACCCATCCATAATGCTCGAAGGAGTGATTAATCTATTCCTTTTGGGGATGAGGGGTGGGAGAGAGTCAAATAACTTGCTCCTTTTACCTTTGAGGGCCTCCATGAAAGATAGGATGTTTTTGGGGCTCGCAGCTCCCGAATGGGCCCCTTTGTCAGGATCTTTGTCAGGGGGTTGGTCTCCCTAGAATTTTTCAACTTGAATAGGGATAGAATCCTATCCATCCTCTATCTCATTAGGTGGCTTACCTGCACTTGGATCCTCGCCCGATGCATCCTGGTTCCCTGGGTCACGAGGATCCTTCCCACCTTCAGATATTTGAATTCCTCCCCTGCTTCCTCCATTGCTCCTCCTCCATAGCTCCTCCATCTCTCTCAAATATTCAAGGGAAATAAAAAATATTATCTAGTGTCACACACTTTGGATATTCAACTTGCTTCTAGCTCTTTCATGGAGATAAACTTAGGGATTTATATGGATCATATTTTATGGAAAATGTTATCATAGAATACTAATGTGTGTGCATAGTGAGTGGTGAAAATTTTGATTAAGTTGTTTAAATTTAGTATAATTAAAATATATATAAATTAAAATGATACAACAATTATATTTTAATAAATAATTGTTATTTATGAAATGGCATTAGCTCAATTGAATAAGTTGCTCAACTTTCAAAGAGGAGTCCTAGGTCATGATACATGCATAATAGTCAAGTTGTTATAATATCATTATATGGTCATGATGTAATATGGTTAAGGCCCATTTTAATCCCATATAGCCCATTGATAAATAAGTATTATAAAACTTGGTAAGAGGGGACCGAGACCCCTCATAAAACCTGTGTAAACTCAAATTTTAATATTTAATTATAATTAGAAAGTATGCTGGAGCATGAGGAATTGCTGGTGAAGTTGGAGTGCAAGGAAATACGGGTGAAGCTAGAGCATGGTAATTTGGGATAGATCATGATGAACCCATGCTTAATTTTTGAAATAGTCTTTGCCACTATGCACCATGAAATCCTGGTGTTGGAAGAAGTGTTCATGCTGATGTGAAGAGAAAAATGCTAAAGCTGTGTGGCTTTTGCTAGGAGAACTATGGGTGAATATGGAGCCAAAATATATGAAATTGAGAGCCTGGTCATTTGAAGACTACTTGGAAAGCCAAACTATCATGCAAAGATTCAAAATAAAAGGAGAATTCACAAACAACAAACCCAGGAGTTGTAGAGTATGGTGGGATAATTTCACGTTGCTTAGAGTGGAGGAGGATTCGATTCTTTTTGTAATATTGAGAGCTTCAAGTATGATATAAGAGCAATGGGTTCATCTAGAGTGTATCAATGATTCAATTCCTTACAATAAATATGAAAAATATTATTTAACAAAAATAGCTAAATCAAAGAAAAATCAAGAGAAAAAAGAGTTAGAAGCAAGTGCAAGTTAGGAGGGAATACGAGCTGGGAGAAATTACGAATTAGGAGTGACTATGAGCTAGGAGGGAGTGCAAGTCAAGAGTGAGCCCCAATAGCTAGTATGGAAGGAAAGTCATATTTGAAAGCCCTAATGGGAAGTCAGGATGCCCTAGCTGGAAGTATGGATGCCCAAGTTGGAGATAAGCAAAAGAGCAAATATATGGCAAGTTCGATCCAGGTAGCAGACATTACACCAGAAGTGATTGTCAAGGATGAGATGATCGAGCATGATATAATAGTTCTTAAAAGTAGAGGGTTAATATGTAAGTTCTATAGATATTGGATAAGGTCTTCAAAGATTTAAAACTGGATCAAGTGGATGTGGGGATTGAATTCAAATTACTCTATGACTTTTCTTGCTAAAGGTTTTTTCCTCATCATCTTTTCTAGTTCAAAAATCAGGGATAAAATAATGGGTGGTGGCCCATGGTTTAGGGGGAGAGATGCCCTTTATTTAAGACCAAGGAGTGAAATTATGTTTTCTTGAGATAAAAACTATTAAGAAGCTTTCGATATGGGTTAGGCTTTTTGGACTTCCATATTAGCTTATCAATAAGGATGTTTTGAAGAATATTGGAAATACCCTAGGGGAATTCATCAAGGAGGGACTAACTATTAAGGAGAAAAAGCATGCTATATATACCCAAATATGTGTTGCTATGGATATTTTAGAACCTTTGCCACGATCCATTAAGATTAAATCTGAATCAAGAGAATGGGATCAATAAGTGGATTATGAAAATATTGCATTTCGATGCCACAATTGTTATGAGACTAGACACATGGCAAGAGTTTGCAAAGTGAAAACTACGAAGAAAGAGACATAAAATTTTGGTCATGAGATAAACTTCAAGATAAAGCAAGGAAATCATACAATAATAGAAGCTAGATTAGATCAAGGATATTCTACTCCAAAAGAAGAGGCAAAGAAAGCCTATCTACAACATCATATAGAAAAGGCCACCATAGATCACTTGGATCAATCGTTAGAAGAAACAAAGAAGGATATAAGGGATGAGAAAGTACAATATGCAAGTTCAAGTTCAAAAGGAATTAAATGTGCAAAGGAAGATGTGGAGGAAAATTCTAAAACAAAGATGACAGAAGAGGTCAAGTTTATTCTAGGTAAATCATCTTCATTTTCCTCAAGTAGTATAGAATCCTCTCCTAGTAATAAAAATGAAAGTGGTGTAGAGGTTATCCCTTACACTTTAGGGTTTCAAGAGCAGCATAATAAGGAAATGAGGATGGAGGAAATCCATAGCAATTTAGGGTTTTTAGGGTAGCATAAGAAGGTAATTGCTATGAAAGAGCGTCCTTGCACTTTAGGGTTTCCAGGGCAATATAAAGAAGAAAGTGCTTTTGAGGTTATTCCTTGCACTTTAAATCCTTTAGAGCAAGACAAACCTATAGATGATAAGTCTCACTATGAGCAGTGTGAGAAGATTGAAGATATTGATGAAGATGAAAGTGTTGGTGGGAATGAAAAAAGAGAGGAAGACCCAAGAAGCAAAAACAAAGAGAAAAAGAAACTCAAAGGGATATTGATATGGGAAAACAAAAGCAAATATCACAAGTATTAACAAGAAGTGGGGCTAAACCCACAAATAAAAATAAAAAGTGATTATGAAAATAATATCTTGGAATATTAGGGGCATGAATAAGAACCCTAAAAAAAGGTACTAGAAAATTTTCACTTTGTTATAGACAATATATTTTCAAATATGGAATTTGAGTAGTAAATATTTTAGCCATTCACGATGTTGAATTTCATCTTGGAAAATTTTAAATTTCAAAAGGCAACTATATGAGTGAGATTTTATCTCTTAATAAAAATGATATCAAGGGGTTGATTGTGGAAACTTAATAGTTTGAGGAAGATATCGAATATCTTTGATAGAAAGGCAGATGAAGAATATCTTTGATAAAAAGGCAAGTTGGATATGGTTTTATTAACTTGATAGAAATGTAATATTTTGTTATTTTAATAGGAGTGGCCCCAATAGAAGCCACACATAGCTTATTAAAATATATTTAAATTATAAAAAAATAAATGATAGTAGTATATAAAATGTTTAATAGTTGTGTGAGCCAAAGTGAGTGAAGAATGAGCAAGAACTAGGAAGCAAAGTGTGAGCAAGGAGCGAGCGCCATCACTTCTTATTCTAGATCTTAGGAGAAACTAAAAAACTAAAGGATTCATGTGAAGAAAATCTAGGTAACATGGTAAGAAAGTCATTTTTGAAGTCTTTACTAGAAGCAAGGATGCCATAGTTAGAAGTAAGGATGCCATAGTTAGCGAAGAGAGAAAGAGAGGATCTATGGTAAACTCTATCTAGGTAGCAGATACTACACTAGAAGTGATTATCAAGGATGAGATGATCCAGCATGATATAATGGTTCTTAAAACAAGAGGGTTAATATGTAAGTTCCATGGATACTGACCAGGTTTTTATGAGATTCAAAATTGGATCAAGTGGAAGTGGGGATTTAATTCAAATTACTCCATGAATTTTCTTCGGAAATAATTTTTCCTCATTATCTTCTCTAGTTTAAAAATAAGGGATAAAATAATGGATGGTGGCCCTTGGTTTAGGGGTAAAGATGCATTATATTTAAGACCATGGAGTGAGAAATTTTCTATGGAGATAAAGACTATTAAAAGGATTTTTATGTGGATTAGGCTTTTTGGACTTCCTTATCAACTCATCAATAAGGAGGTTTTGAAGAATATTAGTAATACTTTAGGGAGTTCATCCAGGAGGGACCAACTACTAAGGAGGGAAGGCATGTTGTATACACTCGAATATGTGTTGCCATGAATATTTTAAAACCTTTTAGCACAATCCATTAGGATTAAATCTAAATTAAGAGAATGGGATCAACAAGTGGATTATAAAAACATTGCATTCTGATGTGATAAATGTCATGATACTAGACAAATGGAAAGAGATTGCAAAGTTAAAATGATGGAGAAAGAGATGGAAAATTTTGGGCATGAGACAAACTTCAATATGAAACAA
The DNA here is from genome assembly GCA_028583015.1 of Wollemia nobilis. Taxonomy (NCBI): domain Eukaryota; kingdom Viridiplantae; phylum Streptophyta; class Pinopsida; order Araucariales; family Araucariaceae; genus Wollemia; species Wollemia nobilis. Next base: position 5,829,757 of record JAQPPZ010016867.1, read on the forward strand.
GGAGATCATATCATAGGAGAAGTTGGGTCAAATCAAAGATTTTCCACTCCTAAGAAAGTGGCAAGAAAACCCCTCTGCATCATCAAATGGCAAAGGTCATTATAATTCACTTGAATCAACCATTAGAAGAAAAAAAATGATACAAGGGATGAGGAAGTACAATATGCAAGTTCAAATATAGGAGTTAAAGGTGTGAAGGAAGATGGGGAGGCAAATTTTAAAGTGAATGAGGTGAAGGAGGTCAAGGTTAATCCAGGTAAATCATCTTCATTTTCCTCAAGTAGCATAAAATATTCTCCTTGTAATAAAAATGAAAGTAGTACAGAGTGTATCTGTTACACTTTAGGGTTTCAAGAGCAACACAATAAAGAAATACATATGGAGGATATCCATGGAAATTTAGGGTTTCTAGGATAGTATAATAAAGTAATAACTATGGAGGATCATCCGTGCACTTTAATGTTTTCTAGGGAAACATAAAGAAGAAAGTGTTTATGAGGCTATTCCTTGCATTTTAGATTCTTTAGGGCAACATAAATCTTTAGAAGATAAGTCTCATTATGAACAATATGGAAAAATAGAAGAGATTGATGAAGATAAGAGTGTTGATGGGAATGGGAAAAGGAGAGGAAGGTCATCAAAGCATGAACAAAGAGAAAAATAAACTCAAAGGGATATTAATTTGGGAAGCCAAATAAAAATATCACAGATGTTAACAAGTGGGGCTAAGGCCATTAATAAAAATAAAAAGTGACGATATCATGGAATATTAGGGGTATGAATAAGACCCCTAAAAAATAGTTATTAAGGAATTAATAGGTTGTTATAGTCCTAAGTTTATTTTAATATAAGAAATAAAATTAAGTAGTGAGGAATGTAAGGATGATTTAAAAAATATTTGGAAGATGGGTGATTGTCTAGCATTTTTTCTATAGGAGCTTCAAGAGATATTGCAACAATATGAGATAAATACAAATGGGATGGACAATTATTAGAAGCAAAAAGTAAATACGTTGATGGACTATTTTTCAAGAAAGAGGAAAACATCAAATTTGGGGTTATAAATGTATATGCTCCAACTATAGTTACTCCTCGTGAAAGATGTTAGAAGGACCTCAGCATATTTTTTTCAAACACAATGATGATTCATAATTGTGATCTATGGACCGGGGGGTGGGGGGGGGGGGGGAGAGGGGGGAACCCCGGGGGGCCCGGTCGCCCCCCCCCCCCAAAAAAGAGTAGAGACCAAAATCCAAATAGAAAAGGGGGGGGGGGGCCCCCCCGCGAGGGCGGGAGGCGCGCCCCCCCCTCACTAGCGCGCCCGGTATATTAAAAATAATAATTGTGATCTATGGATTCTTAGGGTGACTTCAACATAGTTCTATCTCCTTTAGAAAAATAAGGGTGGTACTCTAAGATGGTCTAAATTAATGCAATATTTTGCTTCATTTATCAATTCAAATGGACTTTGGGATGTTATTCCTTCAAGTTTTCAATATACATGGGATAATAGATGCATTGGGAAAACTCATATAGTAGAAAGATTGGATAGATTCTTATTATCCAACACATGGTTGCAAATAAAGTATACAATCTCTTTAGATATTTTATTGTGAGTAGGATCAAATCACAAACCTATTATTTTGACTTGTAATTTACCAATAATGGTTATCCAAAGCCATTTTACTTCTAGTCTATGTGGCTCCAAGATCCCGATTTCTTCTAGATGGTTATGTTATGGTGGGATGAAGCAAATTTTGAAGGATCATATATGTATATTTTTTCAAAAGATAAAATATTTAAAGAAGCAAATGAAGATTTGGAATTCCAAATCTTTTGGTAACATATTTAAAGAAAAGAAGGAAATTGAATCCAAGCTCAAAAAATTACAAGAGATAGTAGAAATCAATGGAATGGACCAAGATTCTTATTTGAAAGAAAAACAATTACTTTTTTATTATCATAATGCATTGAAAAAGGAGTCATATTGGTTCCAAAAGTCTAGGGAGAAATGGCTCAAGGAAGGAGATAGAAATACAAGCAATTCATGCTATAGAAAAAAACAAATCATCAAATAGATAATATTTAAACTCTATATGGAAGAAATATTGAGGAAGAATAAGATATAAGGAGGAAGCAATTAATTATTTCAAAAATATTTTGTCAAATACTAGGCAAGATAAGGAGGCACAAGATAAGCTTTTATAAAATATTCCATCAATTATCACACAAGGACAAAATGAAAGCTTGATGAAGAAGATATCCATGGAGGAGCTACATGAAGCAATTTTCTCTTTCCATCCTAACAAGGCACCTTGGTGTCGATGGATTTCATGCAATTTTCTTTCAAAAATTTGGGATTTTATTGAAGAGTGATATGTTGGTTGTAGTTGAAGAGGCCCAGAAAAGGAAGGCTATAATAAGTGAGGCCAATGCCACTTTTATTATATCGGTTCCCAAGAAAGGCGAGACAAAATATTTTGATAATTTTCGTCCCATAAGCCCTAAAGATATGATTTATAAGATCAATTTAAAAATTATAGTAAATAGGTTGAAAGGCATTCTAGATTATGTTATCTCATAGGAACAAGGTGGTTTTTTTCATGGTAAAAAATTCTTGATGGTGTAATCATTACACATGAGGCCATACATTCTCTTCATTCTATGAAAAAAACAGGTATGCTTATGAAATTAGATATGGAAAAAGCATATGATAGGGTTTCTTGGAGTTTTCCACATGATATTCTCAAGAAGTTTGGTTTTGATTATAGTTGGTATGATTGTATTAAATTTTGTTATAGCACTTTGAAATATTCTATTTTGATTAATGGTTCTCCTACTAGTTACTTTAAGTCATCTTGTGGACTCTGCCAAGGTGATCCACTATCTCCTTATATATTCATTATTCTTGTGGAGGCATTAAGAAGAGATTTCTCAAAGGTAAAAGTAGAAGGAAAAATCAAAGGTATTTAGGTTGCAAAAAATGGTCCCTTTAAATATCATCTTCAATTTGTTGATGATACTATTATTTTGGGCCCACAAGCAAATTTTCTTTTAGGCCATCCCTCGATTAGTGAGGCCATGGAGTTTAAATCAATATTATCATGCTATGAGAAGGCTACTAGACAGTTGGTTAATACTAAAAATCTAAGGTTTTTTATTAACACTACCATAGATTTACAACAAATTATCATAGGGTATTTTAGGTTTTTAATTTTGAAAATTTTCCATCAACCTACTTGGGTATTATTTTGTCTCATAGAAGAGAAAAAGAAGATATTTGGACCTCTTGTTTGGATAGAATTATATCTTGTTTGATAGATTGGAAAGGTAAGTTCTTAACCATGGTGCAAAGGCTACAACTCACAAAGACTACATTGCAATCCTTCATTATTTATATAATATGACTTTTAAGAATGTTAGTAGGAATAGCATAAAACTTGATAAAATTCAAAGAGACTCTCTTTGGAAAGGATGTGAGGATAAATTTAGATTTCCCCTTTGTAAGTGGAATAAGGTTTGAAAAAGAAAGAATATTGAAGGAGTCAGTTTGTAGAATTGCAAACTTATGTGTTTAGACTTAGGGGCAAATCTTAGATGGAGATTAAATCAAAGGTCAAGGAAAAATTGAGAAAAAATATTACTTGAAAAATATATAGGTTCTCTCAGTGTAATGAAATTATTGGAAAAAGAATTGGTGGTCATCAAATCCACACAGGAAAGGAATTTTGGTGGGTTTGCATGCCCTAGACCTGCGACCAACATTGAAAGGCCAAAGGGAAGAGATGCCCCTCGTGCCAATCTCCGAAGAAAGGCCAGCTCCTATACTAATCTACTTTTGGGGTTTGAGATAAGAGTGCAGGAAAGAGATAAAAGGAGTTCGGGTTAGGAAAAGAAATAAAAATGGGTAAGGGTTAGAGGTTGAAGATTCAAGGTGGGAGAGAACAAGAAGCATGATTACTGATAGACAAATTGAATAGCAGCAAGAAATACCAAGAATGAAATAAAAGAAACGCAGTGTCGACATTCCTATGTATCCTCTGGATGGGTTCATAGGGTTCTCCTCTCTCTCTCGCTGGAATTCAAGGTTCAGAGTAACAAAAATTAAGATGAGGGAATAACAGAAACCTCGATCCACCAGGCAGCATAAAAGAAAGCAACAGGGACGTTTTTCCTCTCCTATGTATCCTTCAGGGCGAATTTCAGGGGTTCAGTCCCCAATCGCACATCGGATTCAGGATTCAAAGTCTCGATATGCAAGCAAAAAAAAAAAAAAGAATTAAGCACAGAAGGCAGCATAAAAGAGAGAAATAGAGCACAAAAAGTCTTTAGTATTAAACGCAGGAAATCAAGTTACAACAACTTTCTAGCAGAAAGTTCCCCCCCTTTTTTCATTACAATGCTTGGGTTTTTATAGAGGACCCAGGCCTCTGAGTCATTATTACACAGAATGGTGAAGTATTCTTGAAATCTAAGAAGTCGGCTTCTTACAGCCCTCAAGACTGAGCTTTCTAATCCATTACCAGAATGGGAAACTGTGACCGGGTCAATCATAGAAATATGCATTGAAGAACCGCCAGAGTATCCCTGGTGCAATGCTTGAGTGGCTACCCTGCTCACCGAACTTCTCCTTCAGGGACTGACACTTCGATTCCAATTACCAAAAAGAACAACGAGCTTATTGGGCAAGAAAGAATGCATTTATGAGGCACTTGATTATCTTAGGAAAATACCCGGCTTGAAGCGTGTGCCCATCGCGAAAAAGCAACATGACACGATATCGCAACATTTCTATGCCTTTGTCTTCTTTGTTGTTGTCGGACGTGAAAATGTGACATGTCACGATATCGCGACATATTTCTTGCTTGCGCCTTCTTCTCGCTTTGAGCTATGAAAACGCGACATGTCGCGATATCACGACAACTTTTTATTCTTGCATTTCCTTGTGCTCTGAGATGCGATTTTGTGACATGTCACGATATCGCGACAGATTCTCGTTCAGGAACTTTTCCTTGCTTTCGGCTATGATTTTGTGACATTTCATGATATAGTGACAACTTTTATTTGTTGCGCTTCTCCTCGCTGTTGGCCGCAATTTTGCGACATGTCACGATATCGCGACAGTTTCTCGTTCAGGCACTTTTCCTTGCTTTCGGCCATGATTTTGCGACATGTCACGATATCACGACAACTTTTCTTTGTTGCGCTTTCTTCTCACTGTCGGCCATGATTTTGTGACATGTCATGATATCGCGACAACTTTTCTTTGCTGCACTTTCTTCTTGCTGTCGACCGCGATTTTGCGACATGTCGTGATATCACGACAGCTTTTCATTCTGTGCTTTCTCCTCGCTGTCGGTCGTGATTTTGCGACATGTCGCAATATCACGACAATTTCTAATTCAGGCACTTTTCCTTGCTTTCGACCGTGATTTTGTGACATGTCACGATATCATGACACCTTTTCTTTTTGGCTTTGCCTCCTTGCTATGAGCCGCAAAAATGTGACATGTCGCAATATCGCGACAACTTTTCTTTCTTTTGGCGGAGCTATTTTCTTTGGCCTACTCGACAACAAAGCTTTTTCTTCTTCATTCTGTATACAAGGGAGTGGCATGGAAAGCCAAAATTGCTGCAACACTTACAAATGCTTTCAAAGCAAAAAGAAACACTTTACAAAAGGATTTTTTTTTTTGATTTTTTTCTACCCCTTGTGTATTGTGACAAAATTGTCAACATTCTTGGCGGCTCGCAGGGCATTTAGCTTGTCTGAATGCAGAGATCCCAGGCCTTTATCCATTGGGCAACAGAGTCATTCCCATTGTCTTCTTCTCTGACCATCTCCTGATAGCATATATATATATATATTTTTTGTTTGTGCCTAAGCTCCTAAGAAACCTTAGTGCTTTCGGCTCTTATTTACTAGCCGGGCTATTTAGAGTATTTACACAAAAATTTGTGGCATGACATGCATACCGCCACCACAAACCTAGCTTCAGGTGTCTATCTGATGAATCTACAGTGCTCGAACTAGATCAGATTGAACTTCAGTTGATCCTTGAAGTTCGGCTGGCTTCTTCCCAAAGTTGTCCATGTTGCAAACAAGAAGCAACGCAATGAGTTGTCATTCCTACTAGTACCCACGCTTTCGATGAAAGATGTGGTGAAGAAGTTCACCACATGAGGGGCCTCTTGGGGTACTAGCTATGGTGATGGCTGGAACCAGAGTACCGCTGAATCTAGTAGCTGCGGGCTGGGTACAGGTTCCTCCATCTTCTTGATGCGGTAACAGGGCTCCTCCAACAACGAGTAATCTTCTATGATCTCCTCAGGTTTAGCCTCTTGAGGTACGCTTGATGGATTTTGGCTGAAAACTTACGTGCCATGCTCTGGGATACAAAAAGGGTGCAAAATTATGCCCTCTTCATTCTTAGGCTCTACCACTTGAGTCTGCTCCTCTTCTTGGCCAGTACTCTAACGGTGATCGCAAGCAACTATATTGTTCATTGTCAGGATAAAGCTTGCAAATTCCCATGGTTAGACCTAGATGGGATCTACCTCTCGAGCTCCACACGACTGCATCTCAGGCTCCTGCTCAGCATGAGGGGTCTGCCATGAAGAATACTGCGTTGGACAGACAGCAGCAGCAACTATCGAAGAAAGTGATGGGGCTTCTCCCCACTGCCACTTTCTCGATAGAAACTATTTTACGTGTATTGCTTCCTCGAATATCTGAGGGAATATTTGTTCACTAGATCATAGCAAGAGGAGGCCTATGTCTGGGTGGAAATCTTGAACATAGTAGAGGTGGGCTTGGGCGGGCATCGGTTGGATCTCCCATAGAATTCTCTTCCAAGTTCTGTAGAATTGGACATTGAAGTCCATGATGCTCTCCAAAGATGCTCTCTTGATGGTGGAGAGGTGCATCAAAAGCTGGAAGGGATCCTGAGAGCCATCAAATGTTTCGAATAGTGCTCCCACCAAGTCATCCCATGAGTAGATGCTCTTAAGCCCGAGCAGTCTGTACCACTACAGCGCATTTCCTTCCAGAGATAGGACCAGAAGTCTGACCATGACATCTTCATGGATTATGTCATAGAGGAACACTAAATCAGCAATAGCTTCAAGGTGCTCTCGGGCCATTCTTGTGGTGCCATCGTATGTTGTCAATGCCTTCAAGGCGATTTCAGGAATCTTGTGGTAGCTTTGAAGATTCAAGGGGCCTCGGTCATCCCAGCTGGGAAAACTTACCCCCGCCATTATAGCAGCGGTCTGCAGAGATCATGGTTGTCACCACTGAGTCGGAGTCACCAAGTGAACATTATTTCTCTGCTTGTGAGGTCAAGGCTACTCACCAAACCTTGATTCCTCCGGGATATCTTCTCTCAACTTAAAAAAAAAAAAAAAAGGTGCCTACGACCGGAAATCTGGATCTTCAGCTCAACGAAGTCGCCAAGTGATTTTGACAGATATAGACAAACCAAATATTCACCGAACTCAAGCTTTCTTAAAACACAGGGTGCTTTGGCATGAAGGTACTGGTCTTTACGACTTAGAGATTTTCAGGTAAAACAGAGTCGCCAGATGCTAGGAGTCTTTTGGTAATGATAACATCGATTCTAACTACCACTCAGGGGATGAGACTGATCGGATCTCATCGGGAACTTGTTAGAACTATTGGCCCTAGTGAAGACGGGCTTAAGGTCTGTGAAAATATGGGACGTTAGTCCCACCGGGCGTGCCAAAACTGTTGGTCATCAAATCCGCACAGGAAAGGACTTTTGGTGGGTTTGCACGCCTTGGAACTACGACCAACATTGAAAGGCCAAAGGGAAGAGATGCCCCTTGTGCCAATATCCAAAGAAAGGCTGGCTCCTATACTAATATACTTTTGGGATTTGAGATAAGAGTGCAGGAAAGAGATAAAAGGAGTTCGGGTTAGGAAAAGAAATAAAAATGGGTAAGGGTTAGAGGTTGAAGATTCAAGGTGGGAGAGAACAGGAAGCATGATTACTGATAGACAACTTGAATAGCAGCAAGAAATACCAAGAATGAAATGAAAGAAATGCAGTGTCGACCTTCTTATGTATCCTTTGGACAGGTTCGCAGGGTTCTCCTCTCTCTCTTGCTAGAATTCAAGGTTCAAAGTAACAACGATTAAGATGAGGGAATAACAGAAACCTCGATCCACCAGGCAACATAAAAGAAAGCAACAGGGACATTTTTCCTCTCCTATGTATCCTTAAGGGCGAATTTCAAGGGTTCAATCCTCGATCGCACACCGGATTCAGGATTCAGAGTCTCAGTATGCAAGTTAGAAAAGACAAAAGAATTAAGCACAGAAGGCAGCATAAAAGAGAGAAATAGAGCACAAAAAGTCTTTAGTATTAAACATAGGACATCAAGTTACAGCAGCTTTCTAGCAGAAAGTTCCCCCCATTTTTCCATTACAATGCCTAGGTTTTTATAGAGGACCCAGGCATCTGAGTCATTATTACACAGAATGGTGAAGTATTCTTGAAATTTGAGAAGTCGGCTTCTCACAGCCCTCGAGACTGAGATTTCTAATCCATTACCAGAATGGGCAACTGTGACCGGGTCAACCATAGAAATATGCATTGAAGAACTGCCTGAGTATCCTTGGTGCAATGCTGAGTGGCTGCCGTGCTCGCCGAACTTCTCCTTCAGGGACTGACACTTCGCTTCCAATTACCAAAAATAATAGTGAGCTTATTGGGCAAGAAAGAATGTATTTACGAGGCACTTGATTGTCTCGAGAAAATACTTGGCTTGAAGCGCGTGCCCATCACAAAAAAGCAACATGTCACGATATCACGACATTTCTATGCCTTTGTCTTCTTTGTCGTTGTCGGGCGCAAAAATGTGACATGTCGTGATATCACGACATATTTCTCTCTTGCGCCTTCTTCTCGCTTTGAGCCGCAAAAATGTGACATGTCGCAATATCACGACAACTTTTCATTCTTGCCTTTCCTTGTGCTCTGAGCCGCGATTTTGCGACATGTCGCGATATCGCGACAACTTCTCGTTCAGGCACTTTTCCTTGCTTTCGGCCATGATTTTGCGACATGTCATGATATCATGACAACTTTTCTTTGCTGCGCTTTCTCCTCGCTGTCGGCCGTGATTTTGCGACATGTCGCGATATCACGATAGTTTCTCGTCCAGGCACTTTTCCTTGCTTTCGGCCATGATTTTGCGATATGTCGCGATATCACGACAACTTTTCTTTGCTGCGCTTTCTTCTCACTGTCGACCATGATTTTGTGACATGTCGCGATATCATGACAACTTTTCTTTGCTACGCTTTCTTCTCGCTGTCGGCCATGATTTTGCGACATGTCGCGATATCGCGACAGCTTTTCATTCTATGCTTTCTCCTCGCTGTCGGACGTGATTTTGCGACATGTCATGATATCGTGATAGTTTATCATTCAGGCACTTTTCCTTGCTTTTGGCCATGATTTTGCGACATGTCACGATATCGCGACACCTTTTCTTTTTGGCTCTACCTCCTTGCTCTGAGCTACGAAAACGCGACATGTCACGATATCATGACAACTTTTCTTTCTTTTGGCGGAGCTATTTTCTTTGGCCTGCTCGGCAGTGAAGCTTTTTCTTCTTCATTTTGTATACAAGGGAGTGGCATGGAAAGCCAAAATTGCTGCAACACTTACAAATGCTTTCAAAGCAAAAAGAAACACTTTACAAAAGGAATTTTTTTTTTGATTTTTTTCTACCCCTTGTGTAATGTGACAAAATTGTCAACAAGAACCCTACCCAAAGGATCACTAGCATGGAAATTTATATCAGATAGTTTATAATTGATCAAGAAACATATTGGATGGTAATTTAATGAGGGTAATAATGTAATTTTTTGGTTTGATGCTTGATTGAAGCCTTATCCTCTTATCTTTGATTTAAAATGACAATCATTGATTCAGTCATGCCTAGCTTGTAAAGGTCCAAAGGTCAAAGATTATATTAATGTGAGCAACAAATCTAGATAATATATTTCTATTAGTAACCTTGTTGAAGGAGGGGGACTGAAAAAAATTAAATATAAGCTTCAAAATATACTCAATAGTTTTATTTGTTGATTTTTACATAAAAGGATAAGTTGGTTTAGAATTTATCAAAATATGGTGGATACTCAGTCAAATTGGGATATGATGATTTAGAGCAATCAAAATTTCCTACTTCTAAAAATTTCCCTTGGAAGCATGTTCAGTCAATAGAGGCTCTCCCTAAGGCCTCAACATTTGTTTGGTTAGCATTTCAAAGTAGGATTCTTATAGGAGAGAGTCTACAAAAAAGAGGATATCATGTACCTTTCAGATGTACCTTGTGTGAGAAGGATTTAGAAACATCAAACCATTTACTTCTTCATTATCCCTTTGCTCACACCATTTGGGGTTACATTTTTGATAAACATAAAAATTTATTGGGTAGCTCCATTAACATTGAAAAAGTAGATGAAATGTTGGACTGATTATTTCAAAGATAAAGCATTATGTGTTCAATGGACGACTAGTCCTACCATAATTTGTTAGAATTTATGACTTGAAAGGAATGATAGAATTTATCTCAAAATCATGCCCAAGTTTGAAATCTTTTTATTGCCTCTCTTGAAGAATGTTTATAGATATGGTGCTAATCATTGGAAGTCTCAAGCATGAAAAATATGTGGTAACAACTTAATTAGATGATTTCAAAATACATGGAAGAGTCATACAACAATGACATTGAAAATGAAAATGTCCAAAAATTGGGTTTATCAAAATTAATTTTGATGGTGCTTTCAAAGGAAACCCAAGAAAAGCCAATGGAGGTGGTGTTTTTCAAAATAGTGAAGGAAAAATTCTCCTCATTTATACAAAAATCATATGCAATTTTAACTAATAACTATGTAGAGTCTAGGGCACTTCTTATAGGGATTAAAATTTCAATTGAAAAATGAAGGAAATATATTTCAATCAAGGCTAATTCACAAATTATCATCCATGTTATAACAAAAATGGATGCGGGAATTGGATAAAAAATAATATTATTGTTGATGTTCATCATCTATTATTGGAAGAAATCTCTTGGAAATATGAGGATGCCTATAGAGAAGGAAAATGGGTAGTAGATAATTTAACCAATCATGGTGTTGATTTTCATCTTGGTGAAATTCAATATCTAGAAGGAAACTAGCCAAGTGAGGTTTTATCTCTCAATGAAAATTATTTCAAGGAGATGATTGCAAAAATATAGCACTTCAAGTAAGATTAAGAATATATATATTATATATATGACAAAAGGTATGTTGGATATGGTTTAATTGACCTAAAAGCAAATGTAATATTTTGGTATTTTGATGGGAGTGGCCCCTAATAGAATCCATATATAGCTTACTAAAAAATGATTAATAGTTATCTATATCACATTTTGTTGAAATTGTAATTTAATTCATGGCCAAGGCTGACATTATATGATATATTGGATAGGCCTAAGAGCATTTCATTTTACAATATATTAATTAATTGTAATATTTATTATGTAAGCCCTATGGACCATGGTTAACTTTGTTATGGTTAAACCCTCTTTATAACATGTAATTGACCTAAATTCCTCTTATTATGTTGGCTTAGGTTAAATTTTATAATGTAATTTGGCTTTTGGTAATGGTATAAATACCCCCTCCCACTCATTGTTTAATCATCAATGTATTGTGAATATTATATAAGGGTTATACGATGATTATTTATGGTTCTTATGGGTAAACCCTAATATCTATTTCTATTTTATTTCTTTCATGTTTTTATCTTTTCTATATAATATTTGAGTGGATGGTTTGCTTCTGTTCATTTATAAAAAATATTGTGAATTCCAATATGGTATCGGAGCTGGAATGAAACTACCTCAATAATGCATAATTGTTTTTTGGAGCCTTTAATATTTATTTTAAAATTTTGGACAAAGAAGTAAAAATAACTATACTTTATTTATTCCTTCATCTATTAATATAAGAAAAATGAATATTCTTTATCCATCTCTTTTTAAAGACAAAATTCAAATTTTTGATCCCAAGTTGTTGAAGGTTCAACATATAAGATTGTTGTTTTAGAAGGAAAAAGGGAATGCGATTTTTCAAATTCAAATTTTACATGTTTTTTGCATGTGGGCTTTAGCTTGGAACCCAAGTGAACTAAAGCATGCAAGTTATTCCTTTATGGAGAATGGGCACATCAATCTTCATCATGAGAAGAGGCTATTATTGCCAACAACGCACTATTTAGAATGCTCATGAAGTATTTGCTTGAGTTTAAAATACAATGGGTATGTTTTTTTAATAGTGAATGGAATTATAATGGATGGTCTCCATTTTATCTATCTGATGGCATATCGTGGTGGTTTGGACGGTGCACTAGAAAGGATAGGCCATGCATTCAACTCTCAACCTATTTTTTCTTTGAAATTGGGAAGAGATTATGTGGCTTCTATGGAGGCAATGCATTTTCAACTACCATCATGCATGATGGCGGATTGGCTATCAAGAAGGCTCTAGGAAGGAGATGGTGCACATTCGAATCTAGCACACATCATTTTACACATTGTACATGCATCTTTTATTTAAGAAGACTTAGGAGGAATACAAGTAAATTCCTCCCATATTCCAAAAGCGTGACTGCCATGCTGGTTAGTGTGCTGTGAGGTCTAGGCAATTTTTTAAAAGATGTAAGTTTGCACCCATGTCCAACATATCATAATTACATGACATGCAAAAGATTTTTTTCTATTTATATAAGACTTAAACCAATCATAGATATCCAAGTGTCACAATCAAAGAGGTTCAAAAGTTTTGATGTAGAGAGGAATAATTGGAAAGTACCAACAGATTATGGATTGCCAAGTGGCAATAGATAATTAGACTTATTTTATCTAAGGTTTGGAAATTAAATTTTTAAATATTTGGGGTCTATTTGTGCAAAAATTTTGAAGGCCATAACTTTTACATATGAAAGGATTTTGAACCCTTTTTTTCAAATTGCATAATTTTTTGAGCTCTACATATTGGTGACATTAGTCAATGAATTTGTTTCAATTTTTAGCTCCAAATTATGTGGATTAGTCCTCAAGACTATTGTCCTATTTTGAAAAGGTAAATTTATCATATTTTATGTAATCAGAATCTTTGGCCTATTTTTTAGAGAGTTATAGATAGTGTTGGATGTGTGCCAAAAATACTGGATTTGTGTTTTTATAGGCACATAGTTTTGGAAATTTCCTCATGGTTGGGAGTTGCTAGACACGTGTTGAGATGTTATTAGTTGGTTGCCTAAACATGGGTGGGAAAACCCTAAACATGGTACCTCCATGTGTGTATTTATTTTCATAGATGCAACTCTATAATATGTATGTGTGTGAAGAACCATGAGAGAAGAACATCTCTTAGATGTAATGTTGAATGTATTGTGAATGAAGTTCTTCTTCCATTTTTTTGTCTATGCTCTATGGCATGTCATGTATAAATGTTTACTAGTAAATCATTCTTTTGTTTCCTATTAGTTGCTTATCAGTTGCACATTATTTTCTTCATTATATGAGTTTATTTCATCCTTTATTTGTTGTTGAGTTGTTTGGCTACACATTCCGCTATGCCAACAACTGGTATCAGAGCAGCTTGAGGAAACTCATTTTCCTGGTTGTGCACAAAGCTTGTAAATACTTTTTCTATGTGTTATTTTTTGTGGATTTGTAGATAAATCCATTTCCATAGCACACGGTGCAGTGGGAGCTTTGTGAAGATTTACAACAGTAAATATGGAAGGTAAATCTGGTATAGAGAAGTTCAGTGGGTAAAACTTCAATCTCTAGAAGTTGAAGATGGAGTTTTTGCTTGTGGAAAGAGATCTAAAGATGGTTGTCACTACAACAATGATGCCTACAAGAATGGCACAAGTTGAATGGGACAAACAGAATGAGAAATCCATTGCCTTGATTGGGTTGAACTTGGATGATTCTATTTTGATGAATGTCCAGGGTGCTAAGACTACTAAGGAGTTATGGGATAACCTGGGAAATTTGTATGAGTCCAAATATCTGATGAACTTGATATTCTTGAGGAAGAAGTTGTATTCTTTGAAGATGAAGAATGGAGATAGTGTAGTTGACCACTTGAATATTTTCAATACATTGATGAACCAACTAAGGTCTGTTGGTGATGAGGTTAAAGAGATTGAATAATGCATCTACTTGTTGTGTAGTTTGCTTGACTCTTGGGATAATCTCATTGTTGCAATTAATGGGAGTTCTAAGCTAGAAAATCTCAAGAAATATGAGATTGTTGCCCAGTTATTGTAAGAGGAAACAAGGAGAAGGAACATGGAGCATTCTAAGCACTCAAAAGCTTTGATAACTAGAGGATGTGCCAAAGATAGAGATGGTGATAAATATTTTAGTGCAAGAAGATCTACTAGTAGAGGAAGGAAGTCTCAGCTGGTGTGTTGGAGGTGCAAGTAGAAAGGTCATAAGAAACATGATTGTAAAGTAGATTTATCCAAAAATAAATTTGATTCAGCTACCAGTGATGAGAATATTTTGCATATTGCTAATACATGTCTTGTTGTATGCACATAGTCTGATGTGTGGTTGATAGATTTTAGAGCATCCTTCCATATGACTCCCCACAAGGAGTGGTTTGTAGAATATGAAGAAGCAAATTATGGTAGAGTTTTCTTGGGTGATAGTTTTAGCCATGAAATTGTTGGTAGAGGTAAGGTTAAAATCAGACTCAGAGATGGGAGTGTTAAGTGTATCCTAGATGTTAGACATGTTTTAGGATTAACAAGAAGTTTGTTATCAGTGAGCCAACTAGTTGAAGTAGGAATGGAGATTACATTCAATAAGGATGGTTGTAGTTTGATGCATGGAGTCATTACTCAGGCAAGTGGAGTAAGACTTGGAATATTGTATAAGTTGGATGCAACATGTTTGAATGTTGCATGCGCACATGCAACCACTATGGAAACAAGTAAACCCTCATATTCAAAGATGTCAAGTATGATGTTGTGGCACAAGAGGTTAGGACATCTTGGTGAAAGGAGCCTGAAAGAGATGTGTTCAAAGTAGATAGTCCATGGATTGGAGAAAGAGAAGTTTGGTTCTATGGGTTTTTATGAAGCATGCATTTTAGGAAAGTAGAAAAGAGTCACTTTTGCCTCTAGTGACTATAGAACCAAGGAAATATTAGAATTGGTACATTATGATATTTGTGGGCCTTTTGAAGTTGCTTCATTAGGTGGCTCCAGGTATTTTATTACTTTCATTGATGATTTCTCTAGGAAATCATGGGTTTACTTTCTTAAACAAAAGTTAGGGGCTCTTGCTACCTTCAAAGAGTTTGTTGTTGTAGTTGAAAGATAAATTGAGAAGAAAGTGAAGGCTTTGAGGAGTGATAATGGTGGAGAATATTGCTCCTAGGAATTCAATATTTTTGCAAGTTGCATGGTATTGCAAGGTAGAAAACAACTCCATATATGCCACAACAGAATGGAGTTGTAGAAAGGCTCAACAGGACATTGTTGGAGAAGGCAAGAAGCATGAGAGAGGATGTAGGTTTGAATAAAAGTTTTTGGGCAGAGGTTGTTAATACAACTATGTGAACAATATGTCACCTAGTTCTATTCTTAGTGGGAGAACACCAGAGGAAGCTTGGAGTGGAGTCAAACCCTTGGTTTCTCATTTGAGAGTGTTTGGGTGTGAAGTATTTGTTCTTGTGCCCAAGGAAAATAGGAAAAACTGGACAATAAATATGTTAAAGGAGTACTCATTGGATATGGTGATGGAATCAAAGGTTACAAAGTATGGATACCTTCACAACATCGCCATGTGTTCAGTCATGATGTAGTATTCAAAGAAGACATCCACAACAAAGAAGAGTCCATGGAAACAACCCCAGACAACCAAGAACAATTTGATGCAGCTACTGGTTTGAGAAATCAACAAGCTAAAAATCAGCCACAAATTGTTCCACCATTAAGTGTAGATCCCATTTCTACTCCTTTGTTAGAGTTGCCACATGATACTAATGAATTTTCATGCAATTGGCAGCATCAACAGGATAATGAGATTATTGTGGAAGAGTCCAATCAGCCTCAAGTTGTTGAAGAGTAGCCTACACATGAGGAGCAACTCTAGAATTTTGACATTATTCAAGAAGTGCAAACTTTGAGAAGAAGTCAGTGACAAAGGAGTGCACCAATCAGATTTGGTTATGATGAATACAATAACTTTGCATTATCTTCCATGAGTGATGAGCCTGTAGGTGTTAAATATGCTCTCACTAGTGATGAAGCAATTCATTGGAAGAAAGCTATGGAAGAGGAAATGCAATCACTAAAGAAAAATAAGACTTGGGACTTGCAAGTGTTGCCTAAGGGTAGAAAGGCAATTGGCTGTAAATGGGTGTTTAAAAGGAAATACAAGGTTGATGGTTCAATTGAGAGATATCAGGCTAGGTTAGTAGCAAAAGGATACTCTCAGGTTGAAGGGCTTGACTTTGAAGAAATATTTTCTCCCATGGCAAATATTGCATCTATTAGATTGCTCTTTGCATTGGTTGCTACAAATGACTGGGAAATTGAGCAGATGGATGTGAAGACAACTTTTCTTCATGGAGATCTCAATGAAGACATTTACATGGAGCAACCGGTTGGGTTTGAAGTAAGTGGGAGAAATGTTGTATGCAAGCTAAGAAAGTCATTGTATGGGTTGAAGCAATCCCCAAGGTAGTGGTATAAAAGGTTTGATACCTTTGTGATTGGACATGGTTTTGTGAGAAGTGATGTTGATCATTGTATCTATCTCAAGCGTGAAGGCAATCACTTTCTAATTTTGGTGTTATATGTAGATGACATTCTTATTTTCAGCAAATTGAAGGATCTTGTGAAGAAGACCAAGTCTGAGTTGTCAGGAGAATTTGACATGAAATACCTTGGCCCATTACACTATTTCTTGGGTATTGAAGTGAAGAGAAACCATGGTGAGAAGAAGATGTGGATTAGCCAAAAGAGATACATTGTAGACTTGCTTACTCTTTTTAGAATGGACCAATGCACTCTTGTATCTACACCTTTTCAGGTTGGAGTTGCATTGTCAAAAGATATGTGTCCAAAGGATGATGATGAGAAGAGTGTCATGGACAAAGTTCCCTATGCAAGTGTAGTTGGTAAATTGATGTATGCAATGGTGTGTACGAGACCAGATCTTGCTCATGCAGTTGGAGTTGTGAGCAGATTTATGTCTAATCTTGGTAAGCAACATTGGGTTGTAGTGAAGAGAATTCTTAGATATTTGAAAGGCACCAATGATTTTGCAATCTGTTATGATGGCAAAGAAAATAATCAGCTACAAGGTTTTGTA
Organism: Wollemia nobilis; assembly: GCA_028583015.1. NCBI lineage: Eukaryota > Viridiplantae > Streptophyta > Pinopsida > Araucariales > Araucariaceae > Wollemia > Wollemia nobilis. The sequence continues at coordinate 5,847,184 of JAQPPZ010016867.1, forward strand.
GATTCTGATTATGGTGGAGATGTAGATACTTCTAAATCTACTAGTGCATATGTGTTCACACTATTTGGAGGAGTTGTGAGTTGGAGAAGTAAAAAGCAGCAAGTGGTGGCTCAATCAACTATTGAAGTTGAATACATTGCTACTGTAGAAGCATCCAAGGAGGCAGCCTAGTTACATGTAGTGTATACGAGTTTATTTCATCCTTTATTTGTTTTTTTTTTGGTAAATTAATTTGTATTATTTCAAAAAGGGCATTTGAAAGGCGCCTTGTCGCCTTTTACATCAAGGAACCAAGAGGAACGCAAAAGAGATAAACGAGTCTCCTTAAATAGAACAAACCCAGTAAAACTGAAAGACTAAGAACAGAAAGGCCAGAAAGGCTAAAATCCATTACAATCCTTTGACAAAAAGGAATAGAAAGGATCACCACCAAAAAGAGAAACACAAAGGCGAGCTGGAACAGAACATCTTGCACACCAACAGACCAAAGGAAGAGCAATGCATCCGAGAGAAAAACTAGCAGCAAGCCAAGAACGCCATCAAGGAAGGGCGTCGGGTTGCAGAAGGTTGTGAACATCAATTTCTAGAACATTGTCCTTCGCTTCCTCCTTCAGGGTTTCTTTGTCCTTTGAAGTTTCCTTCAGATTTTCTAGGTAGGCATCTTGAGCAATTTCAACTACATCATCTTCATTAGCACCCCCTTTGACATCGAAAGGGGGTTCAGTAGCAGAAACCATGGAGGAACCATTGAAAATTTTGTAGAAGAAGAAAAGGCTGAGATTATGCCTCTGTTCCTTAAGGCTAGCAATGGCCTTACCAATGGCGATGTAAGCCGCCTCCAGATGAATGATTGATGCAGTAGTAGCATGGATAACTAATTTATGGAGGAACTTGTCAACAAGATCAGGTGAAGTAGACTGGGCTTTAGGAGGTTTTCCAGTGATGGACGGTGGGGTTTTAGCTACTTCCTTAAGCTTCAATCGTTTAGAGCTTCTAACAGGGGTTGTTTCAACTTTGATTTTCTTCCTAGAAATAGAGTGAGGCGTATCATTTTTTATTTTCCTTTTTTTTTGGATTAGAAGGTTGGGGGCTAGGAGTAGAGGAAGAGTTATCTTCTCCAGACTCAGACTTAGGGATGTTGCCACTAGGGAAATTAAGGAGGAGGTAACGGTAAAGGACTTTGAAAAGCCCCTGGTGACTGGGAAGGACATCCTCCTTTTTGTGGGTAGACGTAATGGTGTAATCGATGGACCAAAAAATAGTAGCAGGGATGTTCATGGCTTTGGCTTCACGGAAATGGTTCACATAGGCAAGGTGAATACAACATAATTGAGAATCTGGATTATCACAGGAAAGATATTGCATTACAAGAACAAGAATTTTCTGCAAAGGAGGGGAAAGGTGTTCACGAAACAAACCTTTGCTATAATTTTTATAAACCTCAGAGTTCTTCTCGAAGAAAGACAACTCAGCCTCCCAATTGTGTTTGTTGCACCGAATAACTTTACCCTCCAAGGATTGGCCTGTCAGGCCCGCCAACAACTCAATGGAGATGTGAAATTGGACACCATGAATTGTGACGTAACCCTTATCCCAAGAGTCAGCAAAGGCCTTTGTTATGTTGTCATCAACCCCAGTGAAAAGCTTAAAAAATTCAATCAAAGCACTGTTGGTTTTGTCTGTCCACAAATCACGAACCAAAGGATGGAGCTGGAACACAATAGGCTCAATGTAAATGGGTTTGCGCTCTTTCATGGTGGTGAATAGGGAAAAAGATAGAGGTCGGTCAAGAAAAGGAATAGAAAGAGCGGGATCAAATGCTAGGATAATGAACAGGGCATGCACAGGATCAAATAAAAGAATGGTGTTGCCTTGTGAACATCTGCTTTGGGACCATAAAGGCATTAGCACAAAAGGAATGAAGACTTCAAAAATCAGGGATTGGCTAGGGCAAAGGTTTGATCTGCAAATCAATATTAGGTTAAAAACCCAACCAATCACTTGGCGACACTCTAAAATGGCAGCTTGGCAATTCGGGGTGCATGAAAGGCTTAGCCAACAAGATATCCAAGCACGAGACCCCGAAAGGCTTGGGATGATCACCAAATTGATTGTCGAGATGATCCTTCGATCGAGAAGGCTGAATATGGTTCCCAAAAAAATAGGATTACACGTATCAAAGCACACGGGATTCAAATGATTCAAACTCATGTGAAAATATGCCTTGGGATAATAAAAATAAGTGGTCACCCAAAAATGATTAAAATTCTTGAAAGAGGCAATGTGGAAATGGAAAATAGAGCCTAGGGGAACGTGAATCCAATCTCCCAAGAAAGGCAAGGTGATTGAATGAAGACGAAACCAAAGGTCTGGCAAGTAACTCTTGGGGATAACAAAGGACAAAAAATGTTGATGACTAGGAATGATAGGCAAATTAATGTTCATCATGGAAAATGTGAGTTTGGTCCCTCCCTTGAATTTGGTCCCATTTGAGAAGATCATCCACCTCAGGGGGTAGACTGTCTGTCCATGTTAGAGGTCCTTGGGCATTGACCCCAATATTAGCCAGCTTATCAACAACTGTATTAGCCTCCCTGTAAGTATGTTGAATAATGCAATTATGTTGCCTCTGAAGGATGTGCTTGCAGTCCTCAATGGTTGGTCTAATCCTCCAGCTGGAAGGCTTAGAAGACTTTAAATAGTTAATGATATTTAGGGAATCACCTTCCACAATGATGTTTCCTGGAATATCTTTGACAAATTGGAGGCCTCTCCAGACAACCTTTGCCTCAGCGGAGTGATTGGTAGTCACACCTAGAGGCTCCGAGTAGGCAAAAATAGAATTTCCTAGATGATCATGGAGGATTCCACCAATCCCCCCTATTCCAGGATTTCCTTTGGCCGCTCCATCAAAATTAAGTTTGACCCAACCAATAGGAGGGGGAATCCATTTGACACTAATTCTAGGATTAGAAGAATCAATACCTTTGAGATCATCAAGATTTATATTGCAGGACTTTAGGATGTCTTTCTCAAAGGGAGGACAAGGATGCAGATTTAGAGGAGCGACAAGAACATTTTCTGTGGCACAGAGAATAATTTTATTGGCAATGTACTCAGGTTGGACAACTTTCTTGTCAAAAACTCTACGGTTGCGTTCAAGCCAAATTTGCCACAAATAATGTTGAAGACTGAATTTACACAATCCTTTGAGCACAAAATTTTTAAAAGGATTAGGCCACTGATAAAAAAGGTCAACAATGGAAGGAGGATTGGCCCAAACCAACTGGAATATTTGAAGAAGTTTATTGATAACCATCCTTGAAAAGGGACAAAATAAGAAGAGGTGGGACGTAGACTCCCAATTGGAAAGACAAAGATAACATCTATTAGGAAGAGTGAGTCCCCTTTTCATAAGGTTCTCGATAGTAAGAATGCGGTCTTGAATACAGAGCCAAGAAAAGGAAGCAATTTTAGGAATCAAATACTTAGTCCAGACAAGCTTGAAAGGTAGAGGATGCTCAATATAATCAAGGGAAAGTAGGTAAGCAGTCTTAACAGAAAAATCCCTAGAGTCTGTGGGCTCCCAAATGGGTTGATATTTAGTAAGAACGTCGGGGACTCTGATAGAGGAAAGAAGGTTATTTAGGTACGAATATTCCTCTTCACAATTTGGGACATTAACCTCTTTCCATTTCATAGCTCCATTAATTGAAACTAGAAAGTTAGCCACTAGAGGACCAAAAAGTTGTTTGGTAGTGTTGATGATCCTTTGAAGTATAGGATTCTGGCTGAGAGGATGATCGCCAACCCACTTATCTTCCCAAAAAAATATGGACTTGTCATCTCCAAGTTGCCAACGAGTTCCTTTTTGCACCAATGGATGAGCTTCACAAATGGACTTCCAGAAGGCAGAACCGCAGGAAGGTACCTGGCCATGCAAGAACTCAACATTCTGAAGATACTTCCTTTTTATAATTTTGACCCAATCAACCCTCTCATTTGAAATAAGTCTCCAGACCTGCTTAGCAAGGAGGGCAAGATTTATGTGGGATATCCGTCGGAGACCTAGACCACCTTGGTCTTTAGGTTTGCATATTTTATCCCAGGCTACCAAATGAAATCTGTGTTTGTTCTCAGTACCTGACCAGAGGAAGTTTTTTTGAATTCTTTCCATTTTACTGAAGACAGAAGCTGGAGCTTTGAATAAAGATAAGAAATAAATAGGAATACTTTGAAGACAAGCCATGGTCAAAGTAATTTTTCCAGCTTGGGAAAGGAGGTTTCCTCTCCAGGTGGTCAGCTTTTTTTGAAGTCTTTCAATGACATTGTCCCACAAGTTTTCTTTAATATTCCCAATGAAAAGAGGTATTCCAAGGTATGAAGAAGGCAGACTGCTGATAGAGCAATGTAGAATGTTGGCAATCAACTGCTGCCTCCTCAAGGGAGTATTAAGGAAAAACAATTTGCTCTTCTAGAAATTGATTCTTTGGCCAGCAACTTCTTCATAAAGGATAAGAATACGTTTGATGATAGTAGCTTCATTGACAGAGGCAAAGGTGGACAAGAGAGTATCATCAACAAATTGTTGATGGGTGATAGGACTACATTGTGAAGTAACTTGAATGCCAAAAATTAGTCCTGCCTCTTTAGCTACCAAAATAGACCTGCCAAGAGCCTCAGCCACAATGATGAAAAGGAGAGGGGATAAAGGATCTCCTTGTCTTAGACCTCTACTGCTTTGAAAGTAACCAATGGGAGAACCATTGATAAGAACAGAGAACCAAGCAGAGGAGATGCATCCTTTGACTAGGGAAATCCAATCAGAGTGAAACCCAAACTTGTGAAGGATGGCAATAAGAAAATCCCAACTCAGTCTGTCATAGGCTTTGTTCATATCAAGCTTAAGAAGAAAGGCTGCCTTTTTATTGAGGGAACAAGAATGAATGGCTTCATGAACAGAAATAATACCATCTAAAATGGATCTGCCTCTAACAGAGCTACCTTGGTATTGATTTATAATGATAGGCATGACTTCTCTCATACGAATGGCAATCGCCTTGGTTAAAATTTTGTAAATGACATTACAAAGGCTTATAGGTCAAAAATCGTTAAAGCTAGTAGCATTGGGGATTTTTGGTATGAGAGCAATGAACGTGGAATTGAAGCCTCTGGGAATAATCTTAGAGCATTGGATTTCTCTAATGGTTTTACACACATCATTACCGACAATATCCCAAAAGGCCTAAAAAAATCTGGGAGGAAACCCATCAAGTCCAGGAGCTTTGTCAGGTTTCATTGAAAAAAGGGCATCCTTTATTTCCTCGTCAGAGAGTACTGCATTTAATTTGTTGTTGATGTCATTAGTAATTAGTTTGGGAATGAATTGAAGAAAGAAATATTTAGCAGCTCTGGCATTGGGTCGTTGTTCCTCTTGCAGAAGTTTTGAAAAGTGGATATGGCCTTCTGACCTGATTTCTTTAATATCATTCTCCATTCTGCCATCTTGCCTGCGAATTTCTTTAATCCTTGTGACTGCGATGTCTCAATGTTGAGACATGAAAGAACTTTGTGTTGGAGTCTCCTTTTTTAACCAAATATCATGAGATTTCTGTCTCCAAAATATCTCTTCGCACTGAAGGATATTATGATATTGAGCTAATAAGTTCCTTTCATTTTCTCTGATTTCTCCAGAACAGTCACCTTTTTCTTGCCTTTCTTTTTCTATTATCTCAAGCTTGTTAATGATGTCCTGTTTGTTCTGGAAGAGGTTCCCGAAGACATCTCTATTCCATATTTTTAAATTCTCCTTGATGTTTTTAAGTTTTTGTGCCAACACAAAGGAAGGAGAACCTTGGAAGTTAGATTGCCACCACTGTTTGATCCTTTCTCTAAAATCAGGATGAAGCATCCACATAGATTCAAACCTGAAGGGGGTTTTGAATAGCTTCAGATTATTTGTATCAAGGAGAATAGGACTGTGATCAGAACCAATTTTGAGTAAGGATTGAAGATTTGCATCCCCCCACAAGTTGGTAGCTTCTTGAGAAAAAATAACTCTATCAAGTTTAACCTGAATTAATTGGGCACCACATCTTCTGTTTGACCAGGTAAACTGATTTCCTTTGAGATTGACATCCATGAGGTTTTGTTCGCTTATGAATTCCTGGAAGTCCTCCATACTTTTGGAATAAGAACCAACTCCCCCTTTCTTATCAGAAGGAAATAAGGGAGTATTAAAGTCACCAATGAGAATCCAAGGAAGGTTTGCAAAGGCTCTCCGGAAATTAGTAAGGTTGTTCCATAAACGGGTCCTACCAGTGATGGAGTTTGGAGCATAAATGTTGGTAAGGACCCAAGGAGAGTTGTTGTCTTTGTCAAGAAAAAGAATGCTCATCATCTCATCACAAGAATGGATAATGTTTCCTTCTACTAGATTAGGATTCCAAAGACATAGGAGGCCACTAGAAGCCCCATTAGCTTTGCAAGCAAGATATTCACAGTGTTTCCAAATGTGATTACTTATCCGTTTATCAAGAGAATCACTGATTTTGGTTTCTTGGATAACAAAAATGGTGGGTCTTATTTCTTTCCTTAATGATTTAGCTAATATTTGTTTGGCTAGACCATTAAGGCCTCTCACATTCCATGAGAGGATCTTCATTTAGAAGATTTTGTAACTTTCTTGCCTCCCTTTCCAGATGGTTGGGGAGGTTTGGTACACTTTGGGTCTTCCTTAGAAATGATGCCTATAGAAAAAAGAGTCTTTTGGACACCATTAGCAATATCTTCATTGGTTCCTTGTTTCCAATGGTCAGAATTAGAGGGTCTTCCTCTTTTTTTCCATGCCACAATCAATAGGAGATTTCTTATGACTCCTGGTGATTTTAGGACTGAAATTTTGCACAACAGGGCTAGAAGGTTCCAAGAAGGAGGTAGGAATAGAAATATCATCAACCAGGGGCTGGTCTGGATTGAAAGCATCCTGGGAAGATCTCTTAGCATGTGAAGGTTCATGGTCAAACTGGCCTTCCAAAGAAAGGGATGGACTATTAGGAGTAGAATTGGATTGAGGATTAAGATTCTCAACAGTATCTATCACGTGGTCATCCTTTATTTGTTGTTGATTTGTTTGGCTACACATTCCACTGGGCCAACAGATAGATGTGTGACAATTGCAATATATTTTGAGACTTTTGGAGGCTTGTAAGAGAATTATTTAGGATGTTCTTTAATCAATCCCTCTTCCTACTTTGGATGTATGATTCAATTATTCATGAAGATCTAATCTTTCATGATCTCTTTCTTCTATTTCTTGTCCAGGTGCTCTTGTATGTTTGTTACAAATATTCTTTTAAGCAGGTTCATGTAAAGGCTCCTTTGATGATAGAAACTAGGTGGTCCAAGGGCAAGAGGAAGTTTTCAAAAAGGGTGATGTATATTGGAAGAGAAAAAAATGTACCTTCAAGACATACCTTATATGACAATGTAATATTGAAGAATATTGTCTTTAAAGGAGGTGGTGATCTTGGCTTATTTTGTTCATTTGAAGTCCTAGCAAAAGTATTTTCTGGATGTGTCCAAAAGTGTCTAATAATGGTAATGGTGACTATGGTCCAACTTAAAGGGACCTATATAGAAAATATGTTTGTAGCAACATATTTTATATGATAGGGGGATAAAAATGAGTCTAGCTCAAAATGTAGAGGTCCATTAGAGCATATATTATGGGGGTTGATATTTGTGTTACTGATGTCTCCTCTCCTTGACCCCTTAGTTTGTATTATGGGGGGTGTTGAAATTGTAATTTGATTCATGGTCAGGACCGACATTATATGATGTATTAGATGGGCCTAAGGGTATTTAATTGTAAAATATATTAATTAATTGTAATATTTCATTATATAAACTTTATGAGCCAAGATTAACCTTGTTATAGTTAAAACCTCTTCATAACTTGTAATTAATCTAAATCCCTCTTATTATGTTAGCTTATGTTAAACGTTATTATGTAATTAGGATTTTGGTATTAGTATAAATACCCCATCCTACTCCTCATTTAATCATTATACTATTGTGAATATTATATATGGATAATATACTGATTATTTATGGTTCCTACAGGTACCCCCCAATATTTATCTCTTTTTCTTTCTTTTGTCTTTGTATGTTTTCTATATAATATTTGAGTATAGGGGCTTCTTTTGTTTATTTCTAGAAAATATTGTTAATTATAAAATATATTATTCTATGATATTTAGATCATTGATAGGGAATTAAAGTTTCACACCCTTAAGCAAGGTTCAAATCTCATGGGTGAACCTTAATATTTCATCAAATTGCATTAGCTTAACTTGTTAAATTCCTCGACTTCAAAGGATATCGAGGTGTAAATCTTGCCAAGTGATGCATATGTAATTTTTAATATGTTGTAGTACCACTATGTGATCATGATGTAATATAGGTAGGACCCATTTTAACCCATATAACCCAAAAAATAAAAAAAATAGCATATAAAAATGATCTACTAACATGAACTTGAGTGGTTAAGAATATGGGTTTTCAATGTAAGAACACAAGTTTAAATTTTACCAAATGATATAATACTACTATGTGGTTTATTGAAATCCTATGATAACATGACCATGATACGGGTGGGGTTTGTTTCAATCTTGTATAATTATATAAATAATTATGTCTAATAGGTTTGTACAAGCAATGAGAGTGATGAGTTGTACACCATAAGTAAAGCTCTAATCATATAGGTGACACATTGTAGAGCCATAAGGATACTTGTAGATAGGATTCAAGATTATGATAATGCATTGACCTATGGTCAAGTGAAAATAGACATAGAATCAAGTATAATATTATTATGGATTTGAAGCCTTTATATTCTTTAGGAATTGTACCATAATGTTAACATTTTAATTTCTAGAAAGTTTTAGGTATGAATGTTGTTTAGTCTATGATATTCAACACATCCAAGAAATTTTCTTAATGTTGAAAGTGTAATATGACTTATGGCCAAGGTCAACATTGTATGATGTAATTGTTGGAAATACTAAGTATATTGAGTTGTCATTTATGTCAAAGGGTGCATGGTACTTAAGGTAGAAATATTCTTCAAGGATGAGAAGTTTACAAGGATGAACAAAATATCAATTAAGACAACAATTGGACTTGGTAAATAGCAAAGCAAGGAAAATATTTTTAAGAAAAGGATTATAATATTTAAATATTATAATGAGAAGGTTTAAAAGTGTGTGGGATAAAAGTTTAAAAAGAAGGATAAAAAGTTTACAAGTGCTTGGAACAAAAGTTTTACAAAGGTGGACAAAGGTTTAAAGACTAAAATTATAATATTTAAATATTTATACTTAAATATTATAATACCAAGAGGGTTTAAATAGACAAGGCACAAAAAATCATTGAGAGCAAAATAAAATTCAAAAACCCATCTCAAGCGTCGACGTCATGGAAAAGGAAGGCAAAGGTATATAAATGATGCACCAAATCAATTGAAAAGCTAAGGTTTTTGTATGCAAAATTTGATATCTCTTTGTGCCTTGTATCTACAAATTTTAAGAAGAAGAGAAGACAATATGTTGTGTGAAGCAAACTGAGAACAAGAACTAAGTGCTACAATTTCCGTTTCAACTGGATGGCTAGCCTAGTTGGTCACTGAGCTAGCACTAAGGCGTTGGGGGCAAAAGGTCATGGGATCAAATTTGAGCAGGTCCTATTTTGCTTGGTAGTGAGGAGAAATATTTTGTTTGGACAAGGAAGGATTAAAATATTTCACACTGTGTGGTGGTTACTACCCGTTCGGGTAGCCTAGCTGGTTACCAAGCCTTGGATTGGGCGCTGCATTGGTAGAGGTTAAGAGTTCGATTCTCAGCGCTTTCGTGGGGGCTTGTTGGTAAAGGTATGGACAAAATTTTTATTTAAATTTCATATGAGGAGAGATAGTTCGCTAGCTTATTTGTTTAGAATAAGAGTAAAAATTTTGTTTATATTTTAAATCAAAAAAGGAGGCATAAGGTGTATTAAGGATTATCTAAAATTGTAATTTGTGCATGAGGAAAATAAATAAAGGGTGATTTGGGTATTACTTGAAAGTTATAAATCTTGCATGTTAGAAAGGGAGTTATAAGGTGTAATGTGGTTTATTTTTATTGTATTTCTACTTTATAGAAAAATGGAATTTCAAGGTTTTTGTTATTCTTAAAATCTTTGAGTGTGAGATTAAAAAGGAGATATAAGATATTATTTTTCAAGCTTTATTGTGCACATTTTTGGGAAGGTTTTTGTGGATGATTTTCTATCTATGCAAGAAATAGAATATTACTAACCAAATTTTTGGAGGAACAAAAGGAAACTATTTTTGTTAAAGACAGGTTTGGGGAAGCTCATCATCATTGTGGCAAATTTAGAGGTATGGTGATTTAATTCCTTCCTTAAGGTGTTTTGGTTGAGCAAAATATTTTTGATGTCATAAAGTTGGAGGTATAAGGAATTATTGGATGTGCATTGGTTTAGAGTGATATTGGAAATGAAAGTGCAAGAGTTATAGATCAGTTTGTGAAGCAAATTTGTGCATTGGTTTAGAGTGATATTGGAAATGAAAGTGCAAGGGTTATAGACCATATTTGTGAAGCAAATTTGTGCAATAGTTTTGATTGATATTGGGAATAAATTTGCAAGGGTTATAGACCAGAGTTGTGAAGCAAATTTGTGCATTGTTCATGATTGATTTTGGGAGTAGATAAGAAGGTCAATTATCAAGTGCTAGACTAGAGCTATCTTTGAATAAATGTGAGACATGTGAAAGCGACATACTTAATGAATGTGAAAGAACATATTGGGTATTTGTAATGCATATCATTTTCTATATGTTCATGAAGAAAAATAATTTTGGGTAGAATATGTATGAATTTCTATAGTAGAGGAAAGCATATTTGAAAAGTTATGAGCATTGTTTGTATGTGAGATTTGGGAAAGATATGAGCATTGTTTGTATGCAATATTTGGAAAGATATGAGCATTGTTTGTATGCAATATTTGAGTAAGTTTGAGCAGGTTTTGGAATAGATTTAAGTAGACCTTTTGAGCAGTGTTAGTGAACAGATTTGAGCAAAATTGAGCAGGTTATATGAGTAGGATTGAGTAGGTATTGTGAGAAAATTTGAGCAAGTTTTGGGAGTAGATGTGTGCAGAGTTGTGAGTAGGTTTGGAGAAGATTTGAGCAAGCCTTATGTGAAGGCTTGGAGCATATTTGAGCAAGCCTTGTGTAAAGGCTTGGAGTAAACCAGAGAAAATGGGATTGGTGTCTCCTGTAGATAGAGGTCCATGAAATAGAGGAAAGGGGATTGGTATCTCCTATGGCTAGAGGTCTATGAACCAGAGCAAAGGGGATTGGTATCTCCTATGGATAGAGGTCCACTAACCAGAACAAAGGGGATTGGTGTCTCCTATGGATATAGGTCCATGAACCATAGCAAAGGGGATTGGTTTCTCCTATGGATAGGGCTCCATGAACTAGAGCAAAGGGGATTGGTGTCTCCTATGGATACAGTTCCATGAACTAGAGCAAAGGGGATTGGTATCTTATGTGGATAAAGGTCCATGAACCAGAGTAAAGGGGATTGGTGTCTCCTATGGATAGAGGTCCAAGAAATAGATCAAAGGGGATTCGTGTCTCTAGTGGATGAAGGTCCATGAACCAGAGAAGAGCAAATTGGTGTCTCATATGGATAGAGGTACACAAACTAGAGCAAAGGGGATTGGTGTCTCTTGTGGATAGAGGTCCACAAACCAAAGCAAAGGGGATTGGTGTCTCCTGTAGATAGAGGCCCACAAACCAGAGCAAAGGGGATTGGTGTCTCTTATGGATAGAGGTCCATGAACCAGAGTAGAGGGGATTGGTGTCTCCTATAGATAGAGGTCCATGAACCAGAGCAGAGGGTATTTATGTCTCCTATGGATTGGGTCTACAAACATTGTAATAAAGAATGAGTTCCCAATATTTTTTGTTGAGAAATTTATAAAAAATATTTCTCCATGGATATAGCACACATTGGGTGAACCACGTTAAATATGTGTCTCTTATGTGTGTGATGGCTTGTGCATTGTTTCATCATTGCAATTGATAATATTGGATGATATTACTTTGGAAAGAAAAGTAAAAGTTTGATCTTATATTGTTCACCCCCCTCTTAGTATAAGCTTATGTTCTTCAGTAATATTGTATAGGCCTAAGGGAAATTATTATACAATTGTATTTAATTTATTGCAATATTGCATTATGTTAGCTCTATAGGATACAATTAACCTTGATATGGTTAAACCCATCTTATAACTCTTAATTAACCTGAAATCCCTCTTGTTATGTCGTCTTAGGTTTAACTTATTTATGTAATTAGGGATTTGATATTGTTATAATACCTCCACTACTCCAACCATTGTATCAAAGTGTTGTGATTCTTATCCATGGATAATATAATGATTATTTATGATGCCTATGGACACCCAACAATTTATGTCTCTCTTTTCTTTTCTTTTGTCCTACTCATTTTATATAAGATTTGACTGGATGAAATGCTTATGTTTATTTTTGGAAATAGGTGTGAACTATAGCATGGTATCGAAGTGAGTATGGAGCAACATTGCTTGGCATGTAGAAAGTTCACTTGGAGCCTCTGATCCCTCTTCTACATTGTAGGGAAAATTTTCTTCAAAATATCATAAGAGTATTTGGCATAAGAAGTAAATAAGGTTTTATCTTCCATATTTTATCATTCATAATTTTCTTTTTCTAGAGTATTTGTCTCTTCACCACTCCTGTTTCCATGTTTTTGAAAGATCTGATTATTTGGATTTAGTCATGCACCAATTTACTACTTTTCATAAATGTTGTGTGCCTCAAAGGGAGGTATTGGTGCCAATTTTTGATTTTCAAATGTGCACTATGATTTGGTAATTTTTTACACCATTTTGTAGACAAGATAGAAGAAACCAAGCATGCCCAATTATATTCATAGAAGGTGCTAACCTAGCTAGTATTGTGATTGCGAAGACTTAGGATGGTGGAGGTGTTGAAAATTTTGTAATATGACCTTATTAGTCCAAAGCCAACAATAACGAAGTACCTATGAGTGTTCTTGATGGAAACCTATAGGAAAGTGTTATGTATACCTTTAGGTATCTTAATGTAAGCCTGCGAGAATCTTCATATAATCTTATAGGCTAGTGTTATGTAAGCCTTTAGGCATCTTGATGTAAGCCTAAATACATTATTTTATGTAAGCCTATGTGCATCTATTTATAATCCTACGGGCATCTTCATGTAAGTATAAGGACACTCTCATGTATTCACCATTAGTAGTATTGGTTAATCCATAATTTATGGATAACTTTACTTTTTTTTTTTTGAAAAAATTGAAAATATTGAATTAAAACAACGAGCATAAACAAGAGGGAGCCAGAACATCCCTAACAGGAACCCATAGACAAGAAACCTCAGCAAAGAGCGAGAGGGGAGCACAACCCAACCCAAAGCACAAGAAGAAGGCATGTCACGAAATCGCGACATGTCGCGAAATCGTGGCAGTCAAGCCGACCGAGGCCATAACCACGCCACAGGTCACGAAATCACGACATGTCACGAAATCGCGATGGATGAAACCAGCAGCCCCCAACCGCAAAAGATGTCACGATATCGCGACGAAAACCTTACAGAGCAGACAGTCCATAAAATTGTCACGAAATCGCGACACAAAATCCAATAGCCACCATTGCGCCAGAAGTGTCACAATTTTGTGACAATGGATAAATTTACTTAAAGGGTGATTTATTATTATTTTATTATAAGGTTAACCTCAAGATTAAGTTAATTTCAACCTAAGGTTAACCTCTCATTTGGGTTTTGGTAACACTATAAATAACCCTTGATGAGAAATCATTTGTATCATAAGGATGAACATAAATATGATATACTAGGGTGCTTATAGGCACCCATCTTGTACTTCTTGTCATCTACTTTTGTTTATATATTGTCAACTTTTCTTCTTTTCAACATACAATTGTGATAAATTCATGTTTTAGAAGGTTTTTAGACAATATTGCAAATATGGTATTAAAGTATATTCCAAAGCTGTTTCACTCTTTTAGCAAAAAATACTCCTTGATGGTGATCCTTCATATTATAGGTGCATATTTTTCAAAGTTCACAAAAAAATCAAGTTTTTTTTTTAATTTTGGCATCAAAGTTTCGATGCGATCTTTTTTGTGCACTCCATGTGCACCTCATAATAGATGTCATCACTTGTCCATGAGTACTGGTGAAGAAGTGCATATTGGCATGGATGACATGGAGGTAAGACCACATGCCTAAAAAATGAGGGTGCACATTCGATCCATCACCACTTTTTTGTCCTTTTCATTGATAGTCTTTTGCCCTTGACAATGCCAAAGAGAGTGGCATAGTTGTTTGGATGGTTTGCTACAAGTGGGAGGATGGTTTGCTACAAGTGGTAGGTCACCAATTCAAAACCCAACCATGTATTTCGATGAAGAATGTGAAAAACCATGTTTTATGGAAGCTCCTTAAATCTCATCTCATTCGCCTATAGTGGTGCAATTATTGAACACCTTGTTTATTGAAGAGAGGTCAACAGGTTGAATTTCATCACATTATTTTTTATCATCTCTCTTCTAGAAAGTATAAAGGCATATACACTAAAATAAAGGGGACCCCTTTTAATATTCAACCCATTGCATGGCATAATGGTTAGGCACTTAGCCTATGGGAAGGTGATTTGGGTTCAAATCTCACTATTGATAGTTTTCCTTTGTTGCTTTTGGGCGAGTGGTCTCTTCAATACTATGCTTATTTTCTTGTTGCTTCAATGTGTGTGCATAATGCATTGGTTAGTGCCTTGCCTATACATAAGGGGTCTAGGTTTGAGCCCTTTCAACCTCAAAATTTTCTATATATATGAGAGCTTGATCTACAAGTCATATCAAGTCAAGGGTCATAATCATATTCACTAGTATAAGAACATAGAATCCAATCAAGTGGTGCCAAGTGGGACACTTTTTAAAAAAGGCTTTGAAATTTAATTTTTCCTTTTATTTGAGTGTTAATTTAACCAAATATTTTGGAGGCCATTACTTTGGCATATGGAAGAATTTAAAGCATTTTTTTCTAGATTACATGACTTTTCAAGATCTATACAATGGTGACATTAATTTATAGACTTGTTACATATATATATATTTAGGATTTTATATACAAGATGGATTCCTTAGGGTATATTACCCATCTCAGTGGGTGAGATTAAAGCACTTGGTCAGTTCAAATGTCAAGATTACTCAAAAGCATGAACCATTCATATCAAGATCATGTATAATTATTCTCTTTTCTCATAATGGATATTTGCTCTAACTCCAACAACCCTTTAGTGTGGTGTTTGGTACTTTTTTGGGTTGCAAAAGGAGTAGGTTTTGAATGATCAGTGCAAATATACATTTTGTCTATGGGCCCTTCCTAACCAGTAGAGTTGATTATTTAGAGACCTACCTATTACTTTATGATTTAGTTACCTTCTCTTAAGATTGGGGGGATAAATTATGGTCACCATGGTATAGGTTGAAGGTCTTCTCATGGGAAGCTCAATATTTTGATCCAAGAGGTAGAGTTATGACTTCATGTTTAGGATAGGTTGATCTAGTTCATGTACCTTTATCAAAGAGAAGATATAAGAATCAAGTGGCCCATACACACATTAATTATGAGGGGCATATGTATCATCTCTAATGTCTTCTTTTCTTGGACCATCAAAAAAAATTATGGTGAGTGTTGAAATATTTATAATCTAACCTTATTAGGCTAAGGCCAATAGTAATGAAGTACCTATGGATGCTCTTGATGTAATCCTATAGGCAAGTGCTATGTAAGACTTTAGGAATATTGGTGCAAACATACAAGCATCTTCATATAAGCCTATGGGCAAGTGTTATGTAAGATTTTGAGCATCTTGGTGTAATCCTATGAGGATTATTTTATGTAAGCCTGTGCATTTATGTATAAGCCTACGAGCATCTTCATGTAAGCGTAAGGGAACTCTCATGTATTCACACTTAGTGGTATTGACTAATAAAAATTTATATATAACCTTGAATAGGATCTATCATAGGTTTGGCAGTGCTTTGGACAATGAAGTAGGCACGACAAGTTGGCAAAGGCACAATTTTTTGGTGCATGAGGAGAGGGAGGTGTAAGATTCAAAACTTGCACCCATGTCATTTTGTAAACACAACATATTTTCCAATGACAAATGGCATTATTTATGGAAGTATCAATACCTAATGACCAAAGACTTACACTACTCTATTGGCCAGTCAAAGAATGCTAGGAATGTGACATTGAGTTGGAATTTTTTTGGCTATTCTTTTTCATGGGCATGAAATATCTCCAAGATGGGAAAAATACCTTTTACACCTCAAATAAAGGATTGGAAACTTGGTTAGCATAAAATATTTAGATTCCAACCAACCTAGGTTTGAATTCCCATTTTGGAAGTTGCAAAGAAAAAGGATGAGCTCTTGGCTGATATTGTAGTCGACATGATAACCGTATATGACATATAATCAAAATTTTATACTATGTATACCTTGTAAACCAATCCAGTTAAGGCAAGTATTATAGTCACAAGAGTTCAAAAAAAATGAGGTGGAAAAAATAAATGGAGGACACCATCAAATAACATAATACCAAGTGGTCGAAAACAACCGATTTTTACTTCTCTAAGGTTCAGAGCTTTATTTTTATATTTTTGAAGTTCATTAGGGCAAAAATTTTTGAGGCCATAAATTGTGCATATGAAAGCATTTTCAATTCATTGTTTTCAAGTCACATAATTTTTTGAGCTCTATGCATTGATGGTATCAATTCAAGGACTTGTTATTGTATTAGGGGTTTAATTGTGTAGGATGGATCATTGATCCTATGTTACTTGTCCCAATGGGAGAAATTACATATTTGGTCAACTCAATCACTAACTTATTATGCAAGAAGAACTTGTGGTGCTTCTTTCAAGAGGGTAAATCATCAACCCTTGATGAAGAAACTTACCAGCATAAGCAAGAAAAATCCCTTAGCCTATTCTCCTTAATTGAATTAAAAATTTCTTTTCTATATCAAAGAAGAGAATGAACCTATCAAGGTATGGATAAATTTGCATGATTTATCTAGGAAAGTAAATATAGCTAAAGTAAATTACTTAGAATTAAAGCTATTTTATTTCAATTTGGTCGAGTTTCATAACATTGGGAACTATATTATGAGATTTAAGGCATTAAGAGCAGGGTTATGCATAAGGGGTCGGCCCCAAAGTGTATTTATAAAATCGGGGTGAATCTAGTCCTAAGGTGTATAGACATCGGGGCGAATATTTCAATTTTTTGCAAAAAATTTTATCAAATAGTGGCGATTTTTTGAAAAATATGCAGCAAATTTTTCAGCCTTAAAAATAGCGACTGACAGAAGCGACTGACACAAGGCGACTGATAGAAGTGACTGTCAAGGAGCGACTACCAGGAGCGACTACCAAGGAGTGACCGCCAAAGGTGACTGTCAAGTGGCGGCTAAAAATGCGATTGACAAAAGCGATTGTCAAGTGGCGACTAGCAAGAAAGAAGTGACTGACAACTGGGACTATCAAGTGGTGACTGGCAAGTGGCAATTGGCAAGAGGCGGTTGTCAAGTGGCGACTGGAAAGTGGCGACTAGCAAGTGGTGATTGGCAAGTGGCGACTGTCAAGAGGTGACTATCAAGTGGCGACTACCAAAATACGACTGTTAGGTGGTGATAGGAAGAATGCCACCACCAAATACCATCAATAAGATGTTGCCATGTGTCCTCTCATTTGCCACGTGTCATGCATCCATCGACTTTAGGCATGCAGACTTCTATAAATAGAATAGCAACATCATTTTCACCTTTCGCACGATGATTTCCAGAGCAATTTTAGAGCTTTTTCTAGTATTTTTAGTGTATTTTCTACAGCAATTTTAGACCTTTTCCAGGCATTTTTCTTAGCATTTTTTGATCATTTTCAGGTCGTTTTAGGGTATTTTTAGACCTTTTTTAGGCGATTTTCTGAGCATTTTTTGATCATTTTTAGGGCATTTTCCCAGCATTTTTAGAAATGGCTAGCGGTTCCTCTCCTCTCCCAACCAAGGTATCATTCAAGAGTTACTATTGCTCGAACATCAAGAACATTTTTAACATTCCTGGGAGAGATTCCAACTGGTTGTACACCTCCAGACTTGTTGGAGTCATGAAGATGCCACAGTTGGACGTCAACGTCTCCCTGATGCAACGTATTGTTAGTTGCTATGACCATGATGTGTCCACTGTATAGATCCAAGTTGATAACAAGGAAGTTGTTTTTATTGTGAACCCCTCGGATGTCCAGCGATTAATAGGACTGCCATTTTTGGATGGTCTCCTTGTTAACAACCAGTACGCGTTGATTGATTCTGACAAATCAATGTTGGCATCCAAATATGTCATGAATCCAGACCATTTGAAAGGTAAGTTTTTTAAAATTTCATTTTTGTTTATCCTTAATTTTGATGTATTGTTGTTTCCAATGTCCATTCTCTAATAATGTTCTCTCTATTTTTTAGTTAATTCTTCAAAATCGAAAAGGGGTTTGAACATTTCCAACGTTTTAGATAAATTTCTTTATGGTTGTATTGAATTGTTCTTGGGAAGGCTTATTCTACAGGGCCGACCTACAGAAATACCCTTTTGGGCTTTGTCATTGTTGATTCATTGTATTGATGGAGGGAGATATGATTGGTCCACTTTCATTTCTAACCGCCTAAAATAGGACCTCCTTTCTATGCAGAAAATTCAATATGCGTATACAGTAACCTCCAACAACTATATTCTTTCTCTTTTTTATGAAGCTTATTACAATATTCAAACAAAAAGTCCTCCAACTGCATTGCACCCAGATTTGTTGCGTATTGGGTTAAGTGAGAATGAAATACAGGTAAAATTATATATTGGAATAGTCTCTCTTTTCTGTCTTTTCAAATTTCAATCAATCTTGTTATTTTCTAATTTTCTTTTGAAAACAGAGAAGAGCAGCTCACTCATCCAGTAAAAGGGATGCCGCCATCAGGATTCAAGAAGCGTCTGGCGATTCTGACTCATAGTCGCAATCATCACCGGTACCTTCCACCCATAAACGTAGGAGGTCTCCTGATGGACAACATACATGTGTTGCTCCTCAAACTTCTGGACATGCATCTGCTACAGTGAACATTGAAGATGAAACCTCCACCTCACAAGGTAAACATATTTTTCAAAAGTTCTAATTTTAATAATGTATTTTAACAATATTCAATTATATTTAGTTTGAGAAATATTTTAACTATTTTTAGAGGTAGAGCAAAGGACAACCATTGCAGTAGCAACGACAATGGTTGTAGAGTCTGAGTCGGGTATGTTTAGTTAAAATTATTATATTTTAATGACATTGTTTTTAAAACTAGTTTTAATTTATAATTTTCATGTTAAATTTTGTAGAGGGACCGACTAGATTTACAAGACTCAAAAAATAGATGCTTCCATCGGGTGCACAATAGGAAAAGCAGCCAGTCCTACAGCAAGTCCATCAACCCCAAGTTCATCTACGACAAGTCCAACAATCACCACAACATGCACCACCGGTGAGGAACCAATCTCGCATGCATGGGAAATAGTTCCTCACACCGTCACATCAGCCACTTCAGACTCAGACTCAAACTCACACTATGGGTCAATCTATTGTTTCAGGGACACCGTTCCCAATTTTAACACTTGATAATTTATCAAATGTAGAGAGCGCTTCTCAGATGCCCCCTCCAGATACCAATCTGGAAGATGATTTTATGTATCAAGATATGAATAATTTGAATTTACCACTAAAAACATGTGATCTGCTTCATGGTCTAGGGTTAGGTGATGAAGCACAAGAGAATGTTGAAGGAGATGTCATCGATGTTTCCTCTTCCCCCCACCAGCATGTCGACACCGATCATCATCCGACCGATGATGATAAAATAAACTTTTCTAAAAATATTTTACTAGAAAATAGTTGTAGGGCTAATGTTACTAATAATCTTCTTGTAGACATTGATACATTAAGACAATGGGAATATCGGGCCAAGGTTATGATCAAAGCAATAAATGGTCGATACAAGAACTTCGGACATAGAAAGGAGTTATTTTCAAAGGTAGAGAATGAGCCACAAAAGCTCGATGCTCTATTACTAAAAGCCCAATCTGGCACCGTCAAGGCCGATGCTACAAGCAGTGATGAAGTTCTGGCCATTATACTTGACCGATTAGAGAACCTAAATGTCGAAGCCCAAGCATATTTCAATGAATGGGAACTAGACAAGAAGAAAGTAGCAGTGGTAGAAACTGCAAGACTTACAACAGATGTAAGTTCTACACATATCTAAAAATCATTTTTTTCTTTAATATACTTTTTAATTAATATTAATATTTTTCTCTTGTATTTTGTAGTCTAATTATCAACATTTAAAGCAGCAGGTGTCAACCATGAAAACCTGGATCAAGACTACAAAAATCAGTGTGACTAATGCTATTGAATTGAAGAAGAGACTACAAAACACTATTCGAGAAAACAATTGGCTGAAGAAGCTTATCAAAGAAAAGGGCCTGGATGTGGATGTTGCAATAAAATAAAATGAGAAAGAGTTGAATGCACCATTTAAAGAAGATCCCATGAAGGAAGAAGGTTTATTGCTAAAGGGGATAAACACTACAGGTGATAGTTTGGTACGATCTGGTGCATTGGAAGCAAAGGATATTGAGGTAGATGCAGCTGACACTTCAGGCACTTTACAACAAGAAAACATAGAAAAGTAGAACTGTTGTTTCCTTATTTGATGATTCTGGAATGTGGCATTGTGGTGAAAAACATGGTTTCAAAGACTCCTATTTTAACATCTTTTTAAACATAATATTTTATATTATATAAATTTTATATTACTTTTTAGCTTTTCTTTCAATATTGTAATGGTTTGATCAGTTGTGTGGATGCAATAAATAATTTTGAATTATGTGGATGCAATAATTTTGAATTATACATGGTTTGCTATATCTAGTTTGCTATACATGGTTTTCATTACATTGTTTGCCATACATTGTTTTCAATACATGGTTTGTATACATGGTTTCAATACATGGTTTTTTACATGGTTTCAATCAATTTGATATTCAATACATTGTTTGCCATACATTATTTTCAATACATGGTTTGTCATACATTGTTTTCACTAAATTGTATACATGATTTCAATACATGTTTTGCCATACATTGTTTTCAATACATGGTTTGTATACATGGTTTCAATACATGGTTTCAATCAATTTGATATTCAATACATTGTTTGCCATACATTATTTTCAATACATGGTTTGTCATACATTGTTTTCACTAAATTGTATACATGATTTCAACACATGGTTTCAATCAATTTGATATTCAATACATTGTTTGCCATACATGGTTTATTCAATACATTGTTTGCCATAAATGGTTTATTCAATACATGGTTTTCAATACATTTATTTCAATACATGGTTTGCCCTCATTGTTTTCAATACATGGTATTCAATACGTGATTTATTCAATACATGGTTTATTATTTATTCAATACATGGTTTATTTAATACATGGTTTTCAATACATGGTCTATACTTTATTCAATACATGGTTTATCATACATTGTTTTCAATAAATTGTATACTCAATACATTGTTTCAATCAATTTGATACATGGTTTCAATACATGGTGTATTGTATACATGATTTCAATACATGGTTTAAAATCAATTTGATATTCAATAAATTGTTTGCCATACATTATTTTCAATAAATTGTATATTCAATACATTGTTTGCCATAAATGGTTTATTCAATACATGGTTTGCCATACATAGTTTTCAATACATGGTTTTTTCAATACATGGACTTTTCAAAATACATGAAATCATAATATACACATATTCTGTTGACAATTGATAGCATAATATATGAAATCAAAATACATGTAAAAAATAGTAATATCTGTGATGCAGTAATCAATATTCTATTCCAAAATACATGAAAACATGTCTCAAAATATAATCAAATCTCCATATTTGAAATCAAATCAAATAAATGAATTAAATCCCAATATAATATTGGGAAATGAAAGCATCTTTGCATCATAATGGTGAAATCTGGAACAAACTCTTTTCAGATTGTGCAAATTCTTCTGCACTCATTCCAAAAAATTATGTCATCATAGTGTCATCAGTGTTACCATTATCCTCATCATCCAGAGTATTCATGACACCTCTTCTCTCTACCAAATATTTCCAATATGACAAAGCTCTTTCATAAGGAAACTTCTCAACCTCATAGGTCGACACATATACTCTCAAACAATTTTCCAAATTTTTGTCCAATCTATTCCGAACTTTAGATTTTACATATGATAATGCACTAAATACCCTTTCATCCTCAATAGATCCTAAAATCATCATTTGGCATAATTCATACAAATTAAAATATTCACTCATACTATGTTGCAGGATACTACTGGGATATAAATGTTTCTAGAAACGTGAAATAGAACCCCTTTCATGGTGATTAGCAAATTGTGAAACTTGAGCAGACATTGTTGTTCCAAAATAGTTTGATTGGTTTGTCAAAAGATCTTTGTTGAGAATGCCATTGATTTCAATACCATTGAATACCATAGGTTTAGTGAAATGGCTAGCAATATTGCCCATGTATTTTTGAAACAAACCAATTATATTCTGGTATTCATTACAAGGATTCCAAAATATCGGGTTAACCACACCCATAGCCTCAAGCAATTCATCTCTTTGAAAATGGTCTCTGATCTCTTTTGTCAATGATTCTGCTATGTGTTTCAGTTTAATTTTTGTATCTATTACAACTACATGAAATATGTTGTGTGTTATGGGCATTTGTTCAACTTCATTTGTAGCAATATCCATTCATTGAGAAAAACAATATAAAGGAATTTCCTTTCTATGGACATTAATACAAAGATGATCATTTATATTGAACTTCAAAAAGTTTTGAGGATCATTGATGTTTGTCAATGCTCTCCAACTCTCAAACATGGGATCCATAAAACTTTCACCAGATGCGTACATCGTATCAATATGTAAGCAAATTCATTTTCTCACCCTGATGAAATCCATAATATAAATCGATCTTTCTTGTGCAATTTTGATCAAAGTATTCATTTCTTCCAACATTGGAAGAATACCACACAATGTGAGAAGTGTTTCAAAGTCAGTCATTCGTAATAGCAAATCCTTAGCCTTATCAACTGCCCTATAGTTTACATACATAAACCCTGCCAAGGATTGATATTCTTTGAAAACTCTATATGTCGGTTGATACATTGAAATCCATCTAGTATCCACGTCTTTTAAGAGTTTTTTACCATCAGTAACTCCAAGTGCAAACTATTGAAACTCTAAAAATATTTTTGGACTATGCAAAAAATAATCATGAATTTCATGGACAAGGTCTTCCACTCTAGCTACATTTGTAAATGTATCCACAATTTTATATGCAAGATTAATTCTATGAGCCATGCAATGAATAGGGATCAAATATGGGGTAACAGATGTTTGTAGTCTAACACAAAGACCGTTCCTATGTCCTTGCATTGTAGCAGCACCATCGGCTCCGACACATATTAACTTAGTGGCTATTTCCATTTCATTCATTCCTGCTATTTCCTTTAAACTAGAAACAACAACATTGTAGATGTTTTCTGCATTGCAATTTTCCACCATCTTGCATAGTCCAAGTAAATGAGGTTGCCTTAAATGATTTTCCAATGTGTAAACATGCATGCAAATCCAAGATGTGTTGTCAACAGAGTCACCTCATCAATTGAAAGTGATATGAATTTGGCCTTTTTAATTTTCTCTTTGAGGTCATCCTGCTCAACCAATGACAGACATTTTGCAATTTCCCAACCACTTCGATCTGACCAATGGATGCTGGGTAAATTCTGCACATCAGCTAGTCGAAATAGAGATTTATAATCAATGAAATCTGACATAGGTCTACCCTTTTTAAGAATAGTGAGTACAACAACAAACTGTAAACTTTTTGAAGCTAAAGTGAACTTTTCCATTTTTCAAAATTGGGCTTGAATCGTTGCACCTTTCTCAACCAAAGTTTGTTTTTCTTTCATTGCTTTATCATATTCTTGTGCATATCTGATATGGGCACACTCTGATGCATCCTTCCACCTATAATTTTTCTGTATTGGTCCATCACTTTCTTTTCTTTTTATATAAACCTTTCCACAATGTTTTTCTACTGTATCTTTCTTAACTTGCAATCTGTGATCTTTTTCGTGTTTCCAGTTGCAAATTATGCATCTCAATTCTGTTATTACCTCATTACTATTCTCTGGAAGCACTGGCTCAACAAATGGAAAATCTGAAACCCAATCAGGCTGAAATGATCTGTTAATTGTCCATCTAGATGACCTGGCACGTTTATGTTTTTTAGAAGAAGATTCTTCGAAAGTGGGTACTGCATAAGAACTATTACTTTGTTTTCCATTTGGCGTGTTTGTTTTAGGAATATCTTCATGTTGTTGTTCCATTTCTTTAAGAAAATTTTCATCTGTGGACTTTTCAATATCGTAGTTATGTGGAAGTGGATTCATACGAGGGTCAACACTATTTTTTGTAGAGATAATACTAGGGTCAATACTCAATACTAGGGGCCCTGTATATGTCAGTCACCTTGTGATAGTCACAATGGGACAGTCTCCTTGTGATAGTCATGTACAAACAGTTGCCTTGTAATAGTCATGACATGTCAATCATGCAGTGGCAATCACGATGTGTTAGTCACACCATGACAGTCACAACGTGTCAGTAGCACTATGAAAGTTGTGATGTGTCAGTCATGCTGTGATAGTCACATCGTGTTAATCACGATGTGTCAGTCTCATCGTGATAATCACGATATGTTAGTCACCTTGTGCCAGTCGTGACATGTCTGTCACTTCTACTGGTAGTCTTTTATCACTCACCTCTGCTAGTTGATTTTTATGATTGCCTTGTCAAGTTGAGACTATGAGTGTTGCTCCCAACCTCTAGGGTTACCTATATATAGTGGGGGTACAAGAGGTGATTTGGACGAGATAATATTTTTAAAAAATAATTTTAGATGAATATTAGGCAAGAATACATATTATACAGGGGTAATTTTATCCTAAAAAAGTTAATTCCCGTAATTTTTGATCGAATGGGTCGACCTCTACGGTCCCAAAAATAGAGAAAAAAATGTTAAAAACCTAAAATTCGCTATAAATTGTGAAATTCGCCCTTGTGCATAACCCTGATTAAGAGAAAATATTGCATATTTTATGGGCAAAAATAAAGACAATGTAAACTGTGTGAAAATTATCCTTTCTAATTTCTCATTTTTAAATTTTGAACCTCATGGTTCATACGATTTCTATGTTCTTAGAAAACCCTAAAATGCTTACTCTTGATTAACTTTTCTCTCTCCTAGTTTATTTTTAGGTAGCAATGAAAAATTATGGTGGTACTTTATAAATATAGGCTTATGCAAAGGAATTCAAACCTAAGGAGGCTAAGACCTAGGGGCCCAAGAACCGGACTATCTTCAAAAATTTAAAGACCATTTGCAAACAATACAAGAAGAAAGGACATCCAACCAATAATTCCTTGCTAAAATTACAAAGGATTAAAGATGTGTTTCTAAAGATGGGTGGACATTTTCTAGATGATGATGGGGATTTAAAATGATCTTCCTCAACTACAAAGACCCTATAGAGCATCAATTATGAGGGGAATATATTATTATCACTAATGTCTTCTCTCCTTGGTCCCTCAGTTTAGATTATAAAGGTATGTCGAAAGTATAAACTACTTATGGCCAAGATCAACATTGTATAATGCAATCTTGTGTAGGTATAAGGGCTATCATTGTACAATTATATTTAATATATTATAATGTAATTCCTATGGTTTGTGATTAACCTTGTTATGTTTAAAATTATCTTATAACTTGTAATTAACCTTAAATACCTTTTGTTATGATAACTTAGGTTAAACTCAATTATGTAATGGAGGATTTTATATTGGTATAAATACCCCCTGCCACTCCACCCATTGTATTGAATGTTGTGATTCTTATCCACGATGATACAATGATTATTTATGGTGCCTAAAAGCTCCTAAAAATTTCTCTTTTTATTGTAATGGCTCTAATGTAGCCATGCCGACTTTCTTTATTTTTATTAGCTCTAGCCCTAGGTTGAGGTAGTCATCCCTTGAGCATTAGGGTTACCCTAGGGTTTATTTTGAATTAGTCTATATATATATATATAGATATATTGTAGTTGGAATCATATTTCATATTCAAATCTTATGATGGATGTCATTAATGCTCATCATTTAATTCATTTGTCAATCTAAGGTGGTGTCCTAAGGCTATATACGATAGAGGATATTGGAGATGCAACTTGGAAATCAGGGCACTAGGTTACCTATTGGAAACAAAGAATCATAATATCTTTGTAGAAAGTAAACTAGATAACACACTTTTGCATAAATAAAACTAACTACTTGCAAAAATTGAACTTGTTGAAGGAAAAGATGCTATATTACATTTGCTGAATTGAAATGATAGAAAAAAATAAAGTACTTGAATTGAAAAGATAGAAATTTAGAATGTTGGAAATTAATGCTGCTAAACTAGGATATTGAAACATAAAATAAATGCTGAAAACAATAAAGAAATGTTGAACAATAATGCCTTGATAGAAATGAAAAATACAAAAATAGATGGAAGTTAGCTAGCTGAAAAAGGTAACAAAACACTCACATGTGGAATAAAGAAAAAACATGGGAAAAACAATATCTAGTCTACTACAATAAATGATATTAAAAATAAAAATAAAACCTATAAATTATGATATGGAGTTCCCTCCACCAGCCTAAAGAGTGGGCCCTTGCTCCTAGGTCTAAAAAAAGGAATGAGCTCACCAAATCCTAAGATAAACTATGAAGTCAAATTAACATAAAGACTAATTTTGAAAATGTTGCACTTTATTGACTTAATCCACTATTACATCAATGGTTGACTAAGTTCATAGATTTTTTATCTTATTTCCTAATTTATTATTAACTTGTTAACCTTTCAATGAAGGCAGACAAAGCATATTTATACTAAATTCTCCCCTTACATTTAGGAATTAAAACAAGACCGCTCTCCTGTTATTGACTCCTATAGTTTTGTAGTCAATAGATATTCTATCCAAGATTAGGATATAAATCTATTATGGATAGTTGTCATATTTTCTGTGCCTCCAATGCTATGGGAAGTCTTAGAATAGGTCTAAATATTTTTATGTTTGTTATCAATGTGCCACTTGCTCTCCCTCCTTGAAATTGGTCAAAAGAATTTTTTTGCTTTTGTTGTAGAAAATCTTACAACTACTTTGGAACATCAGGTTGATTAATAGATATGTGCAAATGCATTAGAAATGAGGCATTGGGTCAATATTCAATGCTTGGTCACATTATCCTTTATCTATTCCATGCTGACAAGGTGTTTGGAACCCAAAATGGATGTGCAACACCTACTTCCTATTATCTTGTAGGTTGCTACCCAGATGTTTCGAAGCAAAATCTGCAAATTTTGTTACAGTAGGCTGTAATGTCCTGTTTTAGTGCAACTTTGGATTTTCGGTTGCCACATCATCCCAAAATATTTTATAAGGCAGGAAAATAATTCAAACACTTTAGCATATTAGATATTAAAAAACCCTCATTCAAAATACGTCTTGCTAATGCCTTATTTATGCCTACTGATTACTGAATTTCATGCAAAATAATTATAGAAATGCAAGAAAGCTATCTTAACAACAAGTCAATATTTCTCATCATTTTACTATGCTAACATTAACACTATCATGCACAATAATCAAAGTACTTGGAATTATACTATAATATGTAGATAAAAATGGTAGTTTATGTGTATAATAATACTGAAATAATGAGACATTTTGATGTCTCATCATCTTAGTCATCTCTACTGTAGATATGATACTTCGCTCTATCCAAGTGGCTAAGAGACTTGACCCTCTTTAAGTGGCTAGGATTTGTGTTGATTTGAATTTGGAATCTAATTACTCGTATTTCTGATTTTGGCATTGATTGAATCTTAAATTTATTATTCTTAGTGGATTTTTATTTTTGCACATTATTGAATTGCTACTACTATTACCATATTTCTCAGAGTTGTTTTATTACAAGTGGTATCAAATATTGGAGAATATTACATTATTTGGTACATGCTAAAGTACCCCATGGTACCTTTATGGTACAAATGTAAATATGCAATAGATTAGGGTTTATATGTAGTTTAGGAGTGTGATTTATATTTCTCTTTTATGTAAGTATCTATGTGCAGGATATGCACAAGTGTCATGTAACTAAGTGTGCAAGTGTGTACTGTGAGGAAGTGTATAAGTGTTCTTTAAAATAAGTGTGCAAATATGTAATGTGAGGAAGTGCACAAGTGTCATGTATTAGGTGTGCATGTAGAAGTGTGTAAGTGTCATGTAGAAGTGTGCAAGTGTCATAGAGTTAAGTGTGCAAGTAAATAGAGATTCAAGAGTCATGTATACAAGTGGTAAGATGAGAAGCCAAAGGACATGTGAGGCTTGTCTTATGTAAAGAATAGGAAAGGTTACAACTCCTAGATGAGTGAGGAGTGTAAGAGTCAAGTATTAAAGAGTCACCTTTCTAAGGTTATATTATGGAGGCAAAAATCCATGAATGATATGGAAAAATATCTGGATAATATATGAAACATTCAAGCATGAATATTGAAGCTTGTATGCATATTTTGAGCAATTCTACTGTAAGTTTTTTCATGTTATTGCATGAATGATTTTGGCCATTTTATATTCATATTTGATATTTTCTTGAATGTTATTATAATTTATATTGGTAAACTTATATATTGATTGCTCTTATATTTGAGTCTACTCAAGATCTAGAATATTAGGACCTAAGATAATCTAGCTTAAAATACAACAATGGTATCAAAGCTAATTCAAGTAGACTATATTGCTACCATTGAAGGAAGTCTTTGGTGTGATTTTATATTAAGAGTCACGTGAAGAAAATGTAGACTCAAATTGTTTCAAATTTTAAATTTGTAAATTGATATATGAAATGGAGATATTGTAAAGATTCCAATATTTGAAAAAACTTGAAAAAAATTCTTAAATTTATGTATGAGTTTATCCATTTGGTTAAAAAACCAATGAAGAAAGGACTCAAATAAGAAACAAGGGCCAAATCTAAAGAAATTTGGATGTGATGGGGCATTTAAAGTCACCCTGATATTATTTAGATTCTAAAAAAAGAATCACATAAGAAGATTATAGTGGTTCAAAACCACCATTGGGGGACAAAAAGTACATAAAATTGCATTGGACAAAATTTCTAATAGCTTTTAGATTATTAAAGGACATATATAAATAAATTATTTATATATTGCATTGGACGAAGTATCCAAAAACTATTAGATTATTGGAGGATGGAAGAATTTTCACATATATATAAAAAAAGGTTTGTGACTAGGCATATGAAGAGATTAAAGCACCAAAAAGGTGTTGTATGTGTCAAATAATTGAGAAGAGAAATCAAGGCAAGAGCATCATCAAAGTATTGATCAAAACCAACAATGCTAGAAGCATCATTAAAGCATTGAGCAGAAGCATCAAGCTAGAGTAGTGTCACAACATTGAGCAAAGCCACCAAAGCTAGAGTAGCATCACAACATTGAGCAGAGTCACCAAAGCTAGAGTGGTTGCAAATTTTTTAGCAAGGCCATCAAAGCAAGAGCAACACCAAGTATTTAGTAGCGCAGTCATTACTAGATTGTTCTAAGCTATCCAAACTAGTCTAGGATAGTATTGAAGTTGAAACATCTGATCCAAAACAAGCTAGTGTAGTGCAACATCAAATAAACTATAAAAATGTTAGCCATGTAATGCAATCTGGTATGCAAAGCCTACAATATGAGAAGTTTCAATTATCTTGGTGAAAGCTATAGTGAATTGTTTCAATATGTTTACAAAGAGCATCATTAATATTCTACAAATATTTGACAAGTGTATAAGAAGCTAGGGTGGTGCAATAGAGAATATTTTGCATTCATAAAATACCTTGGAGAAAGTTACCTTGGAGCATTCTTATTTCTGACATGACACAGTCAATAGAGAGACCTATTTTGGTAGAATTAAAGGTAAGGAATCTTACCTTAATTATTATTTGGTGCATGAATATAGTACTAAGGTTATATTTGATGATTTAAGAACCTTAGGAAGTTTAATTAAAAGGTGGAGAAAAAAGGAATTCTACCACACTAGATTTTAGGTGGGAGTTAAAAGGACTTCAACCTTAATATTTTGAAATTTGAAGATTATTGATATTTTATATTTGCAATTAAGTTTACAATTTATTTCAAAAATTCAATTTTTGAAAAATTTGATATTTATTTGATTTTGGAGAGATAAGGATTTCTACTCCAAAAAGGAAAATTTAAAAATTTGAATATTTAGAAAATTTTAAATTTGAAGACTTAGAAAATTTGCAAATTTAATAAAGTAGGGAGATAAAAAATTTACTACTTCAGAAATTTGAAAAAGGATTTAAATTTTGATTATTTGCAATTGACAAACTTTGGAGTAAAAATGATTTCAACTTCAAAGAGATTGAATTTAGTCATTGAATTGAAAATTTAATTATTATGGAAGAAATCATTAAAAAATGCATTTAATGAAGATAGTGAAGAAATGATGAACAAGCTGCAATTTTAGTCACAAAATTTGATAGATATTTTTGATGAAAAGAAGGAAATGTCAATTGATTTAAATAAAAATATATATTTATTTCTCAAAAATGCAAAAGATGAAAAGTTCACAACACTTATAAGCTATCTTCATGAAAATATTTTTAGAACATGGTGGAATTCACAAAACACCATTATATTTTCTTCTGAAGAATGCTTAATGATGTATATGTCTTTACTTACCTTTGAGATATTTCAAGAAAAAAATAAGAGAAAAAGGATGTCAGTTGTGATGCATATGATTTAAATGAAGCTTATGTTAGCTTCAATAGGGAATATTTGAATTCCAGAATGTATTATTATGATGACTTACTAACTTATTGTTTAGAAGTCACACCACTAGTTATATCACAACTAAATATGAAGAAAAGAAAACCAAAGAAGAAGAATAGAGGAAAGCACAAAATAAAGGAGAACAAAATACATGAAACAAAAATTGAAGAAGAATTTCAAATTGAAGATCAAGATAAAAGTTTGAAGGAAATAGATTGAAGATTAAAGTCTTCAATAACCAAATAATGTAATATAGGGGGGTGTTGGAAAAAATTATATTATTTGGTACATGCTAATGTGCCCCAATGGTACCTTTATGGTACAAATGTAAATATGCAACATATTAGGGTTTTATGGGGGGAAAATCTTTCACCCTTGGTATTTTTCACGCTATAAGATTTCCCTGATCCAATAAACATTGTGGGCTTTGGTAGATCCACCTCTTTGACTCAAGATATATTATCCTAAGACTCTAGATAGACTAAGGTAACGAAACCCTAGACGTGAGCCTGTAATATTTCTCATATGCTCATGCTAATCCATATTACAAAAAAAGAAAAACTATAACATAAAAATTGACCAAGCTTTAGAGTAACTCATAGCTAGTGCTTCAATTAGTAGACCAATGCCTTATCCATTGGGTAATTGTAGAAAGGCTTAAAAAATTGTTATGAAATAGAAATATAGAGAAGAGGATAAAAACTGATCCAACCACATTCATTTAAACAATGCAACAAAAGTGATTGAACATTCCAGTGAAGCAAGGATCCATTTACATATTCAAATGATGTAACATGTAAATAGGACAACAAATAAAATTGCACACAAAAATACCAAAAGGAGGAAGCAATATTGTATTAATGCAAAATATCATTACAATGGGAGTCTAATCAAGATAACCATATCTCGCTAAGTAAATACAAATAAGTTCTCCATTCAAATGATGTAATAGAGAACTTCAACTCTTCGTTCAAATGATGTAACAAAGATATTATTTGCTTTTGACCTTAGCCACTAGAAATGATATTAGTAAATTGGACAACTCCTTAGAAAAAAGCTACATAATAATGGATAAGAAAAAGGGGTGACTAGATAAGACACATACAAGAAAATGCAACTGAGAAAGGATGGGCACTCTAGTATACCTCTTGCAAAATTTTACTATGCAAAAAATTGATGATTTTTCCTCCTACCGCACCTCTTTCTTATAACTTGATTTATTGGTCTCAATTGGCTCTCATTCAAAGCTCGATGATGGCCCATAATTGTTATAACTATGACTACCTCCATGATGGTTCATAACTACTACAACTGCCTCCATTTTTAGTCCACACTATTGATTATATTTATTGTGGCTCTTGTTTACAACTTGATAATAGTCTCAGTTGGTTAAATATGCATCCTTTTAAATCTTAATAATGGTCATAACTGCAACTACATCTATATTCCATTTTATGCCAAGGATTCTCATTATCATGAGCTAGAACAACTTCCAAATGCTTCTGCTATATTAAATTTGGACCATTAAATAGCTGTTTAAATTAAAAATTTAGCCCCCTTTTTTAATTAAATAAAAAATAATTCCTTAGGCATAAAATATAGCCATTAAAATCCAAAAATAAAGCTAGGGTGCCTGACCATTGCTAGCCATTTAAAAAAAGAAAAACTTTAGTCTTTTGACCTTGTGTTGAAAATATTTTGCACTGGTCAAAGCTCCCCTTCAAATGACACTAGTGGCTTCTTGGGCCACTCAAGTTGGAACCGCCAAGTGGTACCTTCAGGTGGTCCCACATAGGAGGCACCGTGACCATTATGAGGTGGTCGAATTCCTTTAGGTACCTTCGTAATTTTAAAATATATAAGGGCTAACCCACATTAAATGTGGGACTAAAGAATTAAATCAAATTAGAGGAATATTTGCACCCTTAGGCATGTGCAAATAGTTTGATAAAATATTGCCATATGACGACCATGGATTAGGGTGCTTTGGACCTTCTCACATCCATGTTTTCAATTTGCATGTCACCTCTTGGATTGTTGATATCTTAAGCATCCAAATATACCACTTATAACTTGCCATGTGTCATCATCGAATTGAGGTACTTTAGAAATTTTGCTCATGTTTGCATCATTGATCCACATGCCAATTCCTGGACTGTTGATCTCTTAAGCACCCAAACTAGCCACTCGTAATATGCCATGTGTCATCATCAAATTGAGGTACTTTGGACCTTCCACTCATGTTTGCATCATTGATTTGTGCACCACCTCTTGAACCATTGATCTCCTAAGCCCCACACAAGCCATCAATCTACCTCTATTGAAAAGTTAATGAGCCACTTAAACCATTGAATCTTATCCACCAATAGGATCTCAGTTCTTGGAATCCACTTCTTGCATTCAATCCATTGATTTGTGAGCCCCTATGCACACCATTGGATATTCATTCTTGTCTACTGCCAACCCTCCACCACCACATGTAACCATAATATTGGAGCACTCCTAGGTCTCATGCCTCCTTTTGCATCATTGATTCATGCACCCCCTTTCAAGTAATAAAATCTACATGCTAAAGATTTTGAATTTTTCCCCTTAGTGAGGAACATGTGGTAGATCCAACTTTTATTCTATTATTTTTTAGGGAATTCGTGTGAATCCAAAACAAATATGGGTGCCATGGAAACCTTAGGGGGATAATTTAGGTGTCTGGTTTACCTTAGGAAAAAGGCTTTAGGGAGCCAAAATTATTTTTATTATTTATATTATATATCTCTTGGTATCAAACCTTAGGGAATAGGATGGGGGGCAGACATTAGGGTGCAAAAAGTTATGCTTTGAAAATCAAAGACTATATATGGGGGCATGGCATATTAGGTTTGACATGGGCCTTTGATTTTTCATTGTGACCAAGGATTTTAGAGGTGAGAAGGGAAAGATAATGGAGGGGAAAAAATTAAAGGACCCCCACTTAGGCCTAAGGAAAAAGGTGACCATGGGCCCAAAAAATTATTTTGACATGAGACCTTTTGACTTAATGGAAAATTAAATCATGACCTTTGATGACATATAAATTTTTCATTGCTCTTGAAGGGTGAGATAGGACACAAAAAGACCAAAAATTTGCAATAATTGAAAAGGACCAAAGAAAAAAAAGACTATTATAAAGGAGACTGACAAGGGGATCATTGTAAATTTTGGAAGCACCACAAAAATAAAAGAGAAGTCGATATTGACCTAGATATTAAAACAAAACAACCCAAATAAAGGACTCATTGGGGATAAAAATTTGAAAACTAGGGGCAATATTAAGTTGGATTTTGAGGATCCAACAAGTTTGAGTCTATAGTTTAGGAGTGTGATTTATATTTTTATTTTATGTAAGTATCTATGTGTAGGTAATGCACAAGTGTCATGTAATTAAGTGTGCAATTTTGTAATATGAGAAAGTGCATAAGTGTCATGTAATTAAGTGTGCAAATATATGATGTGAGAAATTGCATAAGTATCATGTACTACGTGTGCATGTAGAAGTGTGCAAGTAAACAGAGAGTCAAGAATAATGAACACAAGTGGAAAGATGAGAATTCAAAGGACATGTGAGGCTTGTCTTATGTAAAGAATAGGAAAGGTTGCAACTCCAAGATGAGTGAGGAGTGCAAGAGTCAAGTATTGAAGAGTCACCTTTCTAAGGTTATATTATGGAGGTAAAACTCCATGAATGATATGAAAAAATATCTATATAATGTATGAAACATTCAAGCATGAATATTGAAGCTTGTATGCATATTTTGAGCAATTCTACTATAAGTGTTTTTCATGTTATTGCATGAATAATTTTAGCTATTTTATATTCATATTTGATATTTTATTGAATGTTATTATAATTTATATTGGTCAACTTATATATTGATTGCTCTTATATTTGAGTCTACTAAAGATCTATAATATTAGGACCTAAGATAATTTGGCTTAAAAACCAACATTAAAGCATCGATCTTAGATCCTTATAGCAGTATAAAAGTGTAGAAGAAATGACACAAACTATTACAAAACCCCTTTCAAATAGTTCTACTTCTTATTACCTGATATTATTTTGGCTTAATCTTCTAGCATATTTTACTTTTGTAATATTATGAATTTACTAGTATTAATTCCTTTTTTTAAACCTGATTAAAAAAATATTGAATTTTTCCAAACTCTTGAAGAACACAAGCTTATACTGAGAGGGGGGTGAACAATATAAGACCACTTTTTACTTTTCTTTCCCAATCAATATTATGCAATGTATAGATAGCAATATCAATAGCAGTAATCAAAGCAATGCACAAATCACCACACACAATAGAGACACCAAAATTTACGTGGTTCACCCAATGTGGGCTACTCCACGGAGAAAATATTTCACTAAAATTTTCTCAATCAATCTCTTGGGAATCCTTTCCCTATTACAATGTTTATGGATCTCTATCCAAAGGAGACACCAATCCCCTAATCAAAGTTCGTGGATCTCTATCCATAGGAGACACCAATATCCTAACTCTACTCTAGTTGGTGATCCTCTAGAAGACCTCTACCTCCACTACCCTTAGAAAATGGAACTCTATCCATAGAAGACACCTATCTTCCCTACTCTAGC
Source organism: Wollemia nobilis (assembly GCA_028583015.1). Classification (NCBI taxonomy): domain Eukaryota; kingdom Viridiplantae; phylum Streptophyta; class Pinopsida; order Araucariales; family Araucariaceae; genus Wollemia; species Wollemia nobilis. The sequence continues at coordinate 5,883,139 of JAQPPZ010016867.1, forward strand.
TGGAGATCTCTATCCTCAACTCTATCACCTCCAAAGCTCTATCTCAAATATATACTAAACATAGTCCTTCGGTCTAGCACAAATCTATCCTCAATATCTATCTCTAGTCTGGCACAAACCTATCCTCAAATCTGCACCAAAATCTATCCTCGAATATGTACTAAACATAGTCCTTCGGTCTAGCACAAATATATCCTCAATATCTATCTTCAAGCCTTAACTCAAAGCTTGACTCAATCTCAAATCAACTCTACTAGATCTGCCCCAAACCTTAACTCAAGGTTTGAACAAATCAATCAATCAACTCTGCTCTCAAGTCTTCTCAAAGACTTATCTCAAATCTGCCTTGTAAGCTTCCACAAAAGCTCACACCAATCTATCCTCAAGTCCTCTCTAGAACTTGTCCAATATGCTCAATAAGTTCTCACAAGAACTTATCCAAATATACTCTCAATATGTATTGTAAGCTTCCACAAAAGCTTACCCAAATCTATCCACAAGTCTTCTCAAAGACTTACCTCAAATATACTCAACAAGTCCACACTAGAACTTGTCCAATCTCATAGAAACATAAAGAGAATTGTTAGAGACTCAATATGCTCTATACTCATCACAATGCTCAATTACTTTCAATCACTCTTTTAGAAACATACAGAGAATTGTTAGAGACTCAATATGCTTCACATTCACCTCAATGCTCAATCACTTTCAATCACTCTTTCAACATACAAATATTAGAGACTCAATATGCTTCACAATCACCTCAATGCTCAATCACTTTCAATCACTCTTTCGAAAACATACAAATTGTTAGAGACTCAATATGCTTCACAATCACCTCAATGTTCAATCACTTCCTCAAATCAATTCAGAATATAGAATAGTTTGTTTTATAGAACTTGAACAATCACTTCACACATCCACTTGACTAGGCTCAACCAACTCTACTCAACCAATCACTCAATGAAACAATCCTTGCTTACAAACCCTAGTCCAAGCATATGAACCTTCACTCAAAATATTTCCAACAATGCTTATCAACCAATCTCACATAACAATGATACTCATGTTCTTTTCAAACCCTAGTTCAAGTTCTTCACTCAACCAATGGCTTCAACAACAATGCTTATAAAACAATCTCACATAACAATGATACTCATGTTCTTTTCAAACCCTAGTTCAAGTTCTTCACTCAACCAATGGCTTCAACAACAATGCTTATAAAACAAGGTTTTAACAACTCTTTATTCCAGAAAACCTTGAAGCATTAACTCAACACACTCAATAAGGAGACCTACTTAAGTCCTTTTCACTCCAAACTTGTTTTCCAGAAAACCAACCAATCAACTCAACTATGGAAGAATGTGCCCATACCTTTTTCTTGATGATGAAGGAACCTCAAAAATCTGCCACAACCACAAACACTTCTTTTCCAAGCTCAAAGAAGTTATAAGGTGATAAACTCTCTCAAAGATACAATGTAAATATCAAAACTTACATACACCTTATTACTCCATCTTAAAGAAATCATCCATCAACAATAATTGACCAAACACACCTTACTCTTCTCAATATTGCAATAATTGATTAAGTCACTTTACCAAATATATGCAATAAATCAATTTTTAATTCCCTAAGGTAAAAATAATATTACCCTAGTAAATTTCCATTTACCACTTAGGTAAATATCATAACCAATTTACCCCTTATCTCTCCCTAGCCTTAGCAAAGCAAAGAATAATTTTTATTTCTATTAACAACCCTTATCTCTCCACAACCTTAGCAACTTAATTAAAAATTAAATAAAAATATAAAAACCTTTTATATCTCCCGCTCCACATTTCACGGGATTCGATCTTGCACTCTCTCCCTTGCTAGCACCTTGGTCATGACTTGCTAGCCATGTGAGCCAAGCGCTCACGTGCCCACTAAAAGTGCAGAAGGTGCTTTAATATTTCTCTGAATCCTTTAGAGCCCTTGGCTCCCTTCTCCTCTTGCCACGTAGCATGTTCGATGCATTCCTTTCTCACTGAATGCATGAGCCTTTTGTTCACTGCTCCTTGGCACTTTCTCCATGAATCTTAGCATGATTTTTGGAGAAAATAATCGAAGGAAATTTAAATTCCTTGGTTTTGAACTTAGGCAAAGGTTTAAATACCTTTTGCCTTCCAAATATTGCACGTCGATGGTGTATTAAACTTGGACGTCGATGCCTTTATAATATGCATAATTAATTTATAAATCATTTAAATTCTATTTAGAATTTAAATTTTATAAATTAACTTTGTAACCTTTGGCTTTATAAAAATTAAAGCCTCCTTGGGGGTTAAATAAAAACTTTTTGTTGCTCATAATTATTTAATAAAAAATCATTTTGCCACCATGGTTTTAATAAAAACCCTTTATTTTTGCCTCACATAATATAAAAATAATATTATGACATCTTTTCAATCAACCTCTCGCATTATTCCTTTTGACATTTTGACATCAACTGTAGCTTATTCCTTGACATCAATGACAACTTCATTCCTTGACATCAATGACAACTTTGACTCAAAATGTCCAACAATCTCCCCCTTTGTCATTGATGGCAACCCAAATTATTTTTACCAAAAACTTAACCTTTTCTTTGTTCTCTCCCCCTGGCTCAATGCTCTCTTCAAATCTCTCCTCTTTACTCAAATACCAAATCTCTCCCCTTACTCAAATCTCTCCCCTTTGACATCAATGGCAAAGGGTCACCTTTGGGGCTCGAGGCTAAGAATGAGTCTCTTAGCTTAGCCCCTCCCCCACCTCCTCTTGAGGTGGTTAATTCTAGGGTGGGAGTATTTCTACTCCCAGCAAGCACTGGTCTTTACCTTTATCCTCTTTTCTTCTTATCTGATCCTTCTGATTCCTCTGACTGTTCCTTTCCATGTCCATGTTCCTATCCATGTCCATTTTCTTTTTTTCTATTCTTGTTCATGTTCATATCCTTGTTCCTATTCCTTTTTTCATATCCATATCCCTTTTCCTATTTCTATTCTTGTTCCTGTTCATACTTGATTCTGGAATATCTACTCTACACCACTTTGTTGTGTGTCCATCATTATTGCACTTATAACACTTAATGTTATTATTCCTTGGAGGTGCAAATGTCTTAGGATTTCTCCTAGTGAAGCCATATCCTTTTCTATCATGAACCCTGCAATTCATTGCCTTGTGACCAAACTGATTACATGAGTAGCAATACCCATGGAAAAGTTATTTGTTTCCATATTCTTGTCTTTCATGTGTCCTGCACTGTGAAGCCATGTGTCCAAACTTGTGACATGAGAAACATCTTCCATTGAAATTCCCTTGTCTTGACCTCATTGGTCTCTTAGTCTCTCTTGACCTATTCTGATTGTTGTTCCATCTATTTCTTCTTTGTGCATTATTCCTATCCTTGTTGAAATTTCTATTGTCCAACTCATCCTCAGATGTCTCACTTTCTCTTACATTGTCTTCTTCTAAAGTTTCTTCTTCTAAAGTTTCTTCTCCTTCAGAGCTTGAGGTTGACTTCTCTTCCCATTTCTTTTGTTCCTGTTCAAATCCAAGACCTATCTTGCTTGATGTAGGCTTTTGTATCTTGATGAACTTATCTAAGTTCTTTGAGCTATTTTTGAACCCTTGTAGCTTGAATTTGGAGTTTTTGACTTCCATATTTAATGAAGCTACCTCTTGTTCTAGCCTTTCACATTCTAAGACCTTTGCTTCTAACTTATCCTTGAACTTATTTGTCTTAGCCTTTGATTTGTCTAGATCCTCTATAAGCATTTTTCTCTCTTCATCACATTCTTGAAACTGAAACTCAAGTTTAGAGTTTTGCTTTCTTACCTTCTTTACTATGTCAAGAGCATAAATAAGTTCTCCCTTGAGATCATATCCTTCTTTATCTGATTCTTCCTCTATTTTTTTGCCTTTGTCCACATCTTCATTTTCTTTTGACTTGTCTTCTATAGGATCACTTTCTTCTTTCTCTAGAGCCATTAGAATATTCTCTTCTAGTCCTTCAAGTGTATCTTCATATTCATCATCACTAAAACTGAAACCATTTCTTGTACAACTATCTTCAAGATGTCCAAAGTTACCACATCTAAAACACTTGAGAATTATTGGTGACCTTTTCTTGACTTCTTTTTCTTCAATCATAAATAGGACTTCATCATTATCATTATCTAAAAAACTGTTATCACTATCACTTGAGTACTTACTTGCCTTGTCTGCATAGTAGCTCCTCTTTTGCCTTTGGAAGAACTTATTTCCTTGTCTGCTTTGTCCATCCTTGCTTTTCTTTTGATGCATGTATCTTTCTGATTCCCTATTTTTGTGATCCTATTTTTCTTCATCATTGTTATTCTTAGCTTCTTGACAATCAGTTGCATAATGACCATACTTTCCACAATTGAAACATCTAACATATTTTGCATCTCTAGATCTTCTTGAATCCTTATTCCTTCTACCATAATTAGCTTCTTCATCACTGGATGACTCATTGCTTGATTCTGACTTCTTACCCTTTGTCTTCTTGATTGCTTTGAAGGTTGCTTCCTTCTAGGGATTAGGTTATTTTATTCTCAACTCAAAAGTTGTAAGAATACCAAGCAACATATCTCTTGTCAAAGAATCACCATCCTTTGATTCTTCTATAGCAAAAATATTTTCACTAAATATTTTTGGAAGAGATCTTAAGACCTTATCACAAACATCTGATTCTTCAACCTTAAGTCCAAGTCCTTGCATAGCATTAACAACCTCATCGACTCAAAGTAGATAAGTACTAATGTTTTCCTCATCCTTCATTCTTAACTCTTCAAATTGTCCTTTGAGATTTCATATATTTGCTTTCTTGACACCTTTATCTCCTTCATATATACTTTGCAATTTATCCCACATTCCTTTTGCATCTTGACAATGCATAACTTTTATGGACTCTATTCTATGCAAACCTCTCAAAATTGCATTCATTGCTTTTGAATTGTAATGTTGTAGAAGCTTACCTTCCTTATCTGTAGGTGGATCAACTGGTGGTATGTATCCATTTTCAACTGCTTCCCAAATCTCATTTCCAAGTGCCATCAGGTAAATCTTCATTCTCATACTCCAATATATGTAGTCACTTCCATCAAATACTAGTGCTGAATTATCTGATGATCCATTCTTAGAATCCATTGTGTTCTTGTTAGATTTTCCTTCAAGCTATTAAACTCTTTCGAAGGAACCCACTCTGATACCAATTGAAGAACACAAGCTTATACTGAGAGGGGGTGAACAGTATAAGACCACTTTTTACTTTTCTTTCCCAATCAATATTATGCAATGTATAGATAGCAATATCAATAGCAGTAATCAAAGCAATGCATAAATCACCACACACAATAGAGACACCAAAATTTACGTGGTTCACCCAATGTGGGCTACTCCATGAAGAAAATATTTCACTAAAATTTTCTCAATCAATCTCTTGGGAATCCTTTCCCTATTACAATATTTATGGATCTCTATCCAAAGGAGACACCAATCCCCTAATCAAATTTTATGGATCTCTATCCATAGGAGACACCAATCTCCTAACTCTACTCTAGTTGGTGATCCTCTAGAAGACCTCTACCTCCACTACCCTTAGCAAATGGAACTCTATCCATAGAAGACACCTATCTTCCCTACTCTGGCTAGAGATATTTATCCTCAACTCTATCACCTCCAAAGATCTATCTCAAATATATACTAAACATAGTCCTTTGGTCTAGCACAAATCTATCCTCAATATCTATCTCTGGTCTAGCACAAACCTATCCTCAAATCTACACCAAAATCTATCCTTGAATCTGTACTAAACATAGTCCTTCGGTCTAGCACAAATCTATCCTCAATATCTATCTTCAAGCCTTAACTCAAAGCTTGACTCAATCTCAAATCAACTCTTTGGATCTACCCCAAACCTTAACTCAAGGTTTGAACAAATCAATCAATCAACTCTGCTCTCAAGTCTTCTCAAAGACTTGTCTCAAATATGCCTTGTAAGCTTCCACAAAAGCTCACACCAATCTATCCTCAAGTCCTCTCTAGAACTTGTCCAATATGCTCAATAAGTTCTCACAAGAACTTATCCAAATCTACTCTCAATATATATTGTAAGCTTCCACAAAAGCTTACCCAAATCTATCCACAAGTCTTCTCAAAGACTTACCTCAAATCTGCTCAACAAGTCCACACTAGAACTTGTCCAATCTCATAGAAACATAAAGAGAATTGTTAGAGACTCAATATGCTCTATACTCATCACAATGCTCAATTACTTTCAATCACTCTTTTAGAAACATACAAAGAATTGTTAGAGACTCAATATGCTTCACATTCACCTCAATGCTCAATCACTTTCAATCACTCTTTCAAAAACATACAAAGAATTGTTAGAGACTCAATATGCTTCACAATCACCTCAATGCTCAATCACTTTCAATCACTCTTTCAAAAACATACAGAGAATTGTTAGAGACTCAATATGCTTCACAATCACCTCAATGTTCAATCACTTCCTCAAATCAATTTAGAATATAGAATAGTTTATTTTATAGAACTTGAACAATCACTTCACACATCCACTTGACTAGGCTCAACCAACTCTACTCAACCAATCACTCAATGAAACAATCCTTGCTTACAAACCCTAGTCCAAGCATATGAACCTTCACTCAAAATATTTCCAACAATGCTTATCAACCAATCTCACATAACAATGATACTCATGTTCTTTTCAAACCCTAGTTCAAGTTCTTCACTCAACCAATGGCTTCAACAACAATGCTTATAAAACAATCTCACATAACAATGATACTCATGTTCTTTTCAAACCCTAGTTCAAGTTCTTCACTCAACCAATGGCTTCAACAACAATGCTTATAAAACAAGGTTTTAACAACTCTTTATTCTAGAAAACCTTGAAGCATTAACTCAACACACTCAATAAGGAGACCTACTTAAGTCCTTTTCACTCCAAACTTGTTTTCTAGAAAACCAACCAATCAACTCAACTATGGAAGAATGTGCCCATACCTTTTTCTTGATGATGAAGGAACCTCAAAAATCTGCCACAACCACAAACACTTCTTTGCCAAGCTCAAAGAAGTTATAAGGTGATAAACTCTCTCAAAGATACAATGTAAATATCAAAACTTACATACACCTTATTACTCCATCTTAAAGAAATCATCCATCAACAATAATTGACCAAACACACCTTACTCTTCTCAATATTGCAATAATTGATTAAGTCACTTTACCAAATATATGCAATAAATCAATTTTTAATTCCCTAAGGTAAAAACAATATTACCCTAGTAAATTTCCATTTACCACTTAGGTAAATATCATAACCAATTTACCCCTTATCTCTCCCTAGCCTTAGCAAAGCAAAGAATAATTTTTATTTCTATTAACAACCCTTATCTCTCCACAACCTTAGCAACTTAATTAAAAATTAAATCAAAAATATAAAAACCTTTTATATCTCCCGCTCCACGTTTCGTGGGATTCGATCTTGCACTCTCTCCCTTGCTAGCGCCTTGGCCGTGGCTTGCTAGCCATGTGAGCCAAGCGCTCACGTGCCCACTAAAAGCGCAGAAGGTGCTTTAATATTTTATCGAATCCTTTAGAGCCCTTGGCTCCCTTCTCCTCTTGCCACGTAGCATGTTCGATGCGTTCCCTTCTCACTGAATGCATGAGCCTTTTGTTCGTTGCTCCTTGGCACTTTCTCCATGAATCTTAGCATGATTTTCGATGCAAAAATAATCGAAGGGAATTCGAATGCTTGGTTTTGAACTTAGGCAAAGGTTTAAATACCTTTTGCCTTCCAAATATTGCACGTCGATGGTGTATTAAACTTGGACGTCGGCGCCTTTATAATATGCATAATTAATTTATAAATCATTTAAATTCTATTTAGAATTTAAATTTTATAAATTAACTTTGTAACCTTTGGCTTTATAAAAATTAAAGCCTCCTTGGGGGTTAAATAAAAACTTTTTGTTGCTCATAATGATTTAATAAAAAATCATTTTGCCACCATGGTTTTAATAAAAACCCTTTATCTTGCCACCATGGTTTTAACAAAAACCCTTTATTTTTGCCTCACATAATATAAAAATAATATTATGACATATTTTCAATCAACCTCTCGCATTATTCCTTTTGACCTTTTGACATCAACTGTAGCTTATTCCTTGACATCAATGACAACTTTGACTCAAAATGTCCAACAACTCTTGTGGTAGACCTATCCATTTTATTCACCTCTCTAAGCCAATCAAAATAAGGGGCATTTCCAACATTTTTTAAAAATTGGATGTGCCAACACCCTTGTGGGAGCCCTATCTCATTGCAATTATCTCTTCAAGATAATTAAAGTAAGGGGTATTTCTCCTAATATTTTTTAGTAATAATCCAACAAATATTTTAGGTTTGGCATTTTTCCATAGTGTATGAACAAAGTTATTACTTATACTTGTTGTTTGTGAATCAATAGTAAATTTTAATGCATTGGTCAATCAAAGGATATCTGCATGAGCAAAAAGAAGCAACAATCCAAAAATATTAGTAAAAATCACACCTCTCCAAATATCAATAGTTTTGACTAACATATTATTTCTTCCTTAGATGCCATGGATTTGCCTCCTTCCAACAACCCTCTTATTATCCTTCCAATTGGTAATATTGTTCCTGATACAAGTGACTCCAATCTATATTCCTATATTAAGACATAAGAAAGAGTGTTTAAATACATTGTGGTCTATCAATATGGAATCAAGAGTTCCTTAGAAAATATCTAAAGCTTTCTCAATATGGCCTTTTCTACACATTCCCTTGACCAAGATTTTCAACAAGGTTATGGGCAATGGACACTAGGCATTACAACAAGCACAAAATTCAAGGGATATAAGCATCCATCAATAGTCATCGTTCAATCATAAACCTTCCATTTCCTATGGTAGCCACATGGTTCCCTATGTTACTAGAGGTACTCTTCAAAGTATAGGGGTTATACGTCAAGCTTTGATTTTGGTCTTGATCCTTTTGTAGGAGGTGCTTCTAAATTCCTTTACCGACCTCATAATGTTCCTATTTCACACATTGATATCCCCACATTTGATCATGCTAATCCACCTAGGTGGTTGGCCAATGTTGATAACATAATCTATATATACCATATTCATAACGAAGGTCATGTCACATTAGCTGCTACTAAGTTGGGAACCCATGCTCATCAAAGGTTGTTATGAGAGATTCACCAATATGACACCTCTCTTTTATGGCATGAGTTCAAAGAGTTATTCATTCAAAGGTTTAATAAATGATATTCCACATCATATGTGGTTTATTTGATGTAAACCAAGTAAACAAGACAGGTTGAGGAGTATTGCACAAAGTTCACAAGTCTTCTCACCTAAAACTACCAATTGGATATAGTAGTGGCTAGTCTTTTACCATAGTTTTAAAGATAAAATTTGATAGAAAGTTGACATGCTCGATCCCTATTCCCTCAATGATGCTCAACATATATCTTTGGTGATAAAATAAAAGCTACAAGTGACTCATCCCCAACCTTAGAATGGTTTCAAACCTTAATGACATTACTTTAATAAGAGTAATTATGATTGACCCTAAGGATTCTTATATTTCAAATAATATTCATACCATCCCTAAGATTAGGCCTATGAATATTTTCATAACCTTGAAGTAAAATTTTAAGAAGCAACAATGTCAAAATATGAATATTCATTATAGTAGAAGCAACCAACTAAAGTAGATGATGTTGAGCATGAGGATGATACCATGGATCTTTTTGCTTTTGCCCTAATAGAGATCTAAACTTGTCATACCTTCAAGGTCCAAATATTCATCAAAAAATAGTGCATTAATGTGTTGATTGATTTATTCTTGTCCTTATGGGGCTCTAAAATCATCATACCATCAAGGTCCAATGATTTATCAAATGATAGTGCATTAATGTGTTGATTGATTTAAATAGCACACATAACTTTATTAATAACAAGACAACAAAGTCCTTGGGCTTGCATATCATTTCTTAAAATTAGGATAATTTTTAAGTATTGATTGTAAATGGTTAAGGTTAACATCCATATGGTTATTATACTTGGTTTGGTAATCTCTTTATCATGAATATTGATAATGCAAATATAATCTTGAGAGCACAATGGCTATCTAAAATTGGTGATGTTACTATTAATATGTGATGTCTTATGTTGAATAGACAAAGAATGGAGGGTCATTTATCTCCAAGGAATCCAACCTCCTCCCTCCAAGATGATTAGTCCCCATAACATGTAATTTTTTTAAGAAGGGTGGTTGTGGATTCTTTTCCCAAACCAATTGCAAGGAACTTCAATCTTCAAAGTTGCTTCTTCTAGCTCTACCTTTAAACATGAATAACATTATGGATAACTACACAAATATCTTTGGTGAGACCATGGGTCTTCCCCTTAAGCACACACATGATCATGCCATCCATGTAGTTCTATGAATTCAACCTCCTAATATATATCCTTACCACTATCCCTATTCCCAAAAGTATAAAATTGAGAAGCTATCCTAGGAAATGTTGGAGCAAGAAATCATCCATCCTTACTCCTATCCAATGGTTATGGTGTAGCACAAGGATAATTATTGTGAGATGTGTCCTAATTCTTGACCTATTCAAAATATCACCATCAAATATGATTTTTCTATCCCTATTATACATATTTTATTGAATTAATTGCATGGTGCTAAATACTTTACAAAACTAGATTGGTATTATGGGTTTCATCAAATCAGGGTTAGAGGAGAGGATATTCCTAAGATTGATTATTGCACACATGAGGGTCATTATGATTTCATAGTCATGTCTTTTGATCTCATTAATGCTCCTTCCACTTTCAAAAGCCTCATGAATTTTATCTTTCATCCTTTTTTGTAAGTTTTTTTTACTTTTTTTTATGATATCCTAATTCATTGTAAGTCTTAGGAAGATCATGTAGTTCGTGTGGACCAAGTTATTCACCTCTTATAGAAGGAAAATATCTTTTTCAAAAGGTCCAAATGTTCCTCTAAGGTCCATGAGGTAGAATACTTGGGACATTTAATATTTTATGAAGGATTCAAGGTGTATCTTAAAAATATTGAAACCATGCAAGACTGACTCTTGCTAAATCCCTTAAGAAACTTTATGGATTTTTAGGTCTCATGGGTTACTCTAATAAAATTATCTATAAATATGGCAATATTGTTGCTCCTCTCACTATTATCACTAAGAAGGATGTCTTTGTTTGGTATAAAGTAGCATCCCAATATTTCTAGTCCCTAAAGGAGGCTATGTGTACCACCCCTATTTTGGTTATTTCTATTTTCAATAAACCCTTTGACATTAAGTGTGATGCTTTAGGCATAGGTATCAGAGTTTTTTTAATGCAGGATGGACATCCATTGACTATTGAAATTAAGCAACTCTCAAGCAAGAATCTAGGATGATCCACTTATAAGAAGAAAATAGTAGTTCTTTTGCATAATATAGAGAAATTGTGGTCTTATTTGTTGGGGCATCACTTCATCATCAAGACTAATTATAACAACCTTAATAATTTTTTTGAACAACATATCTCATGCATTGAATAGAATAAATAGTTGACCAAGATCTTAGGGTATAATTTTGTCATTGAACACAAGAAGAAAAAGGAGAATGTGGTGGCTAATGCTTTATCTCATAAATATGAAGAAGTTGTTGTCAGCGCCAATTCTAATCCTCTTCCATAATGGCCTTCCCAACTTCAAGAGGATTGGATTTCTAATATAGAGACTACATGGATCATTTCGAAAGTGGATTCTAGATCCCTGTTGACTTTCTTTTTCTCATATATTAATGGGGTTCTCCAAAATAAGGATAAATACTTGACTATTAAGACTAGTGTCCTCAAAGAATTGCATTAATCTCTCTCGCCATACATTATGGATTTTTGAAAATATACCAACAGATAAATCAATCCTTTTATTAAAAAGGATTAAAATAAAATGTGAAGACCTTTGTGGTTGAATGCAAGGTACATCAATGTAACAAGGGGAATTTTTAAATCTCCTAGTTTTTTGTAACCCTTGCCTATTTTGGACCATCAATGGGAGCATATATCCATAGATTTCATTGAGGGTCTTACCAAATCTAAGGGAAAAATTATGATCTTTGTGGTAATGGATCATATTTCCATGTATTATCATTTCTTTGTACTACAACATACCTATATAGCTATCAAGGGACAATGTATTCCTTGATTTTATTTTTAAAATACATGGTTTGGCCAAGTCCATTGTCAATAATCACGACCTTGTCTTTATTAGTAATTTTTAGAAGGAATTGTTTCATCTTAGTGGTACTCAATTGAATATGTCCTCTTCTAATCATGCTCAATTTGATGGTCAAACATGTTGGTAGTTGATGCCGATCTATCCAAGTACCAAATGGATTTTTTGACCTAGATTTCTTGCTACCAATTCAGCTAATAGACTGGGTCAAGCATAAAAATAATAAACATATAAAAAAGGTAAATTTTAAATATGAAGATAAATTGAAAACTAAAAGGTTTTTGGAGAATAAGTTGAATAATGGGCATGAATTTTAGCCTTCCATGTCCCACATTCTTTCGCATTGTTTTTTTTAAGTGAAAAATCCCTTGCGAGGCTGTATTGGTATGAGAGACCATGACCACGAGATTCTACACAATCAAAGTCACCCAAAAGTCATGCCCGACCCTACCTGCACCAACATTATAAATTGGATTTTGGGTACCCAATTCAAATTTTTGGTAGGGTGGAGATTCTAACCTGGGACCTCCCTTGGAGGATTACCATCTCCTCTCCAACTCACCTACAACACCTGGGTGCTTCTTTCCCATTGTTGGAAAAGCATAAATTGAATGTATTGCTACAATTCTAGACTATCAAAAAGGGAAGAATTTATAGAAGTTTTGAGTTATGAGAGCTACTAAAAAATATTGGTGTAATAATTAGAAAAAATATCTTTATGTTGGTATATTGTTGCTAGTTTTAGTTTTTTTTAGTATTTATTTTTGTTGCTACTATAGCATTTAAAACAAGGGATTGCAATGTTTTTTTATAGCCAAATTTGAAGAATCTATGACATCTTTTGTTGTATGTATTGCTATGATTTTATATATACTTTAGCTATGTCAATGAATTAGTGCTTTATGAAAGCATTTATAATTTTGAATTGTATTGGTTGTATTTTACTTCTTGACTGGAAATAACAGGGATGTTCTTTAAATTTCTTCATTTGGTATCAAAGTGATGGATTTTTAAGCCTTAATACTACAATAAATTTCATAGTTAAATATCACATGATTGGATATAATATAGCCATAATACAATAAGGTCAAGATAATGATATGAGTAGAATAATATGAGCAAGTTAATATGCATGTCAAGGCTATTAATATATAAAAAACATTCAATATTAAACAATAATATGAATGTAAATAGCCCAAATCATACATGTACTAAGCATGTAGAACAACTTACAATATTAATTGCTCAAAATATATGCAATCTTTATTGCTTTACTTCCTCTTACAAATATGATAAGAACTTGCTCTTCTCTATAATGTGATATCAACTATGGAGAACTATCTCCATAATATACCAATAGTAATGTGACTCTTTGGATACTTGACTATTGCTTTATATATGCCAAGTCTCATGACTCTTGGCTTATATACTTGACACTTGCATACTTGATGAACACTTGAATCTATATTATATGTACACCTATACATGACTTTTACACTCCCATAACTTGCACACTCTAACCTAAGATACTTGTGCACATATTTACATTACATATTTGCAATATTACATTTAAGACACTCGTGCACATAGACTCAACTTACACTTGTACACTAACTCATATGACACTTGTGCATTTTATGCATATTACAACTTTACATGATACTTGTGCATTTCCTACACATACACACTTACATAAAAGGGGAAATATAACTCACACTCTAAACTATGAATCAAATCTAATCTATTATTTACAATTGTACCATGAAGGTATCAAGGGGTTACATTAACATGTACCAAATAATGTAATATACTCCAAAACCCCCTCTATTACATTATTTGATTATTGAAAACTTTAGTCTTCAATCATAATATTTGTCTTCATCTTAAATCTACCTCTTTTAGATCAATATTTGAACCTTCAATATGAAATCCTCTTTGTCTTTGAATTCATATTTTATATTAGCCTTCTTGATGTGATTTCTTCTCTTCTTATTTCTTCTTCTTCATATTTGCACCTTCATTTGTAATATACCTGATGATACACCTTCTAAGCATTGATTTAGTAAATCATCACAATAATATAACCTTGATTTTAGTGAATCCTCATTGAAGCTAACATAAGATTCATTTAAATTATATGTGTCATTCTTCTTTGCTTGCTTCTTCTCTTGGAAAATCTCAAAACTAATTAATGATAAATACATCATTAAGCATTCTTCCAAAGAAAGTATAATGGTGTTTTGTGAATTCCACCATGTTCTGAAAAGTTTTTCATGAATATAACTTATAATTGTTTTAAAGTTTTCTTCTTTTGCATACTTAAGAAACAAAGATAATTTTACCTTTAGATCATTAGTCATTTGTTTCTTTCCATCAAAGTCATCTATCAAATTTTGAGAATAAAACTTAAGTTTGTGCATCATTTCTTCACTATCCTCATTGAATGCATTTTTAATAATTTCTTCCATGATATGCAAACAATGTTAAGATCTATTTCCTTTGATGTAGACAACCTTATAACTCCCTAGTTTTAGAAACTAAGAATAAGTGTTTGCAAATTTATGTTTTCCTAATTTTTGGTGATGAAATCCTTTTGTCTCCCAAATAACTAAATTTACAAATATTTAAAAACTTTTTAATTTCAAATATTCTTTTCAAAAGCCAAATCAAACTAGAAAAATTCAAACATGAAAAACTTCACAAAATTAAATAACCTAGTTGCAAACCTTATTACTCCAACCATATGAAAATATTTTTAAAAAATAAGCAACTTTAAAACTTTACTCTCCTATAAAAATTAAAAAATATAAGCAATCCTAATCACTCTAAATAATTTTAATCTTAACCTTATCACTCCTTTTAAATGACTCAAAATAAATTAACTTAAAAATCATTGTACCTTAACCTTATCTCTCCTAAGTCAACTTGAAAATAAGACATCAAAACCAAAAACCCTAAAATTAAAATACCTCAAATAGAACTCCCTTTTATTTTAGTGCACTATTCTTCACGTCATTGTTCTACGTATTCTACATTTGAGATGACTCATGTAAACATCTCTTAATGGGCTTTGGATGAATGACGAATGCCACCACACATGTTGAGGCATTTCACTTCAAAGCATGTTGAGGCATTTCACTTCCAATCATGTTGAGGCATTTTACTTCCAAGTATTTTGAGACATTTTACTTTCAAGCATGTACTCAAAAACTCTTTCACATTGCACTCCAAAAAACAAGTGTGGATAGCATAATTTTTGAGTTTATATGTTACTCATCTGCATATGAATGTGTTGGCATTTTGACTCCACCAAATATTCCCAATGTTCCTTTATATTATCTCACAACTTCATCAAACACTTCATCTACATTTTAATCAATATGACTTCTTAATTGTTTATGAGAACTTTTATTGTTCCTCTATTGATGTTAGAGGGTTGGTGTTACTACACTTCTTTGGATATCATCACTATTTATATTTTAGAGCACTCCTTTTATCATTCATAGGATGGTGTACTTAGAGTTCTTAGTGCACTTATTAGAGCTATGCACTTAGGTTTCTCAGTGCACTGCTTAGAATGATGCACTTAGGATTCTCAATGTGCTGCATAGAATTCTGCACTTAGATTCCTACTTAGCTTCATTAGAATGCTATGCTTAACTTCCTTTGGATGCTATTTAGGGTGTTTATCAAAGGTATTACATCCATTCCTTTTGATTTTGCCTTCTATATTGCTATCTTTGTATGCACTAACTCTTTAGGTTGTAGTTGGACCTACATTGCTTGATGGCTCTTGCTCTATGTTCGAATATTCCATGTCAGGTGGTTCTTGCTCTACATTTGGATGTTCCATTTCAAGTGATTCTTGCTTTGCATCTAGGGTGATTCGTTTGATTTGTACTTCTTGATTTGATATGATCTAAATGGCTCTCATCATTTTATTATATTGCTTGAGCTGAATGGATCTATTCTCTTTCTATTGTGGCTTGAGACCAAATGGCTATATCCTTTTTCTAGCTTGAGATCGAATGGCACTATCCTTCTATTTTGGAATTGAGTTAAATGACTCTCATAATTAGACAGTAATATATTTGCACTATGAATTCTCTGGCCAAATTATTCTATTTCTTATTTCCTCTTATAGTAGGCCATTTCTAATTCTTCTACTTCTTCCTTCTTGTAGGTCATTTTCATAAAAATCTTATCTCAAGCCTTTCTATTCATTTTTTTGAATAAACCTTTAAATATTTCTCTATTCTTCTTCTCACCTTTTATATTGGCTTCTTGGGCCAATGTCAAGGTCAATGTGACCTAAAACTTTTCTTCTTTCAAAAAAATTCTTTGAATCGTTGTCAAGGTAAATGACCTGAACTCATTCCCTTATCTTCTTGCAACCAATTTCAAGGTCTGTAGGACCTAAAAAGTATTCTTATTGTCAAGGTCAATATCTCTATGACCTTAAACCTTAATATCTACTGATCCACTACTTGAAGCAAGCTTACTTTAGGACTGATATATCTATCTCAAGACAAATGTATCTTTCTCAAGACCTAAAATATATTTCTCCTATTCGTCTTTATTTCTACTATTTGAATGCTTCTCAATTTGCCACTATATTTTTTGATGTAATTAGAACCTAAAATTTTTCTCTATCCATTATAGGAAGCTCCTTACACTTATCCTCCTACTTTCTCTGAAATCAACAATGTCTTAGGTCTCACCTAAGAATCCAAAAATAATGTCAAGGTGACTTGGATATCCTTGATTACTTCAATCAATGTCAAGGTAACTGAATGTCCTTGATTCCTCTATCACTATCAAGAGTTAGACCCAAATCCTCTATCTAAGTCAAGGGTTGGCTATAGCCCTGAATGATCAACTATCTTAAATTTGATACACCTTCCAATATAGTCGAGTCCTGGTCTTTATTGGTTATTCTCTAACCATGGAAAGGATCTAGCCTATTATACTTACTATGACCTTACAATAGAGTCCATGTATTATTGACTTTAAACTAGACAGACTCTAAATCAATTTTATCAAAAGGATAAGATTGATTTTTGTAAGTAACTAAATTAAAATCTATCAACTTGGATAGAACCTGGTAGAAGCTGTGATACCACTGATGGTTTTTTAAACCTTAACACTACTAGAAATATCACAAGTTAAATATCACATGATTGAATATAATATAACCATGATACAATAAGGTTAAAATAATGATATGAGTAGAATATTATGAGCAAGTTAATATGTATATCAAGGCTAATAATATATCAAATAAAATTCAATAATAAACAACAATATGAATGTAAATAGCCTAAATAATACATGTACTAAGTATGTAGAACAACTTACAATATTAATTGCTCAGAACATATGCAATCTTTATTGCTTTACTTCCTCTTACAAATATGACAAGAACTTGCTCTTCTCTATAATTTGATACGAACTACGAAGAACTATCTTCATAATTTAGAAATAGTAATATGAATCTTTGGATACTTAACTATTTCTTTTCATATACCAAGTCTTATGACTCTTGGCTTATATACTTGACACTTTCATACTTGATGAACACTTGATTTTATATTGTATGCACACCTATACATGACTCTTACACTCCCATAACTTTCACTCTAACCTAAGAAACTTGTGCACATAGACTCAACTTACACTTGCACACTAACTCACATGGCACTTGTGCATTTTCTAAACTATAACTTTACATGAAACTTGTGCATTTCCTGCACATACACACTTACATAAAAGGGGAAATAGAAATCACACTCTAAACTATGACTCAACCTTAATCTATTATTTATAATTGTCCCATGAAGGTACCATGGTGGTGTATTAGCGTGTACTAAATAATGTAATATACTCCAACACAAAGTATAATTTTGTTTAGTATTTGGGTTAAAAGAAGTTTTTATTTTATATTTCTCTTACAACTGATCATGACCAACACAAATTCACTTCCAATTCCATAATTCAATGGATAAGATTATGATTATTGGAGTATAAAAATGAGAACTTTGTTGACAAGGAAGGAATTATGGGAAATAGTTGAAGTTGGTTATGAAGAGCCAAAATATTGGGCCATTGTGCCACATAATGATAGACAAGCTAAGAAATATACCAATAATAAGAACTCCCTAGCTTTGTACCATATCCAAATTCCTTTATAGAAGAGTCTATTCCCTAGAATAGTAGATGCAAAGTCAACAAGAGATGCTTGGAAGACCCTATAGGAGGCTTACCAAGGAAGTGACTAGGTTAAAGTTGTAAAATTATAGACCCTTAAAAGATAATTTGAAAATCTAAGAATATATAAAGCAAAATAAGTAAGTGTTTATTGTGTCAAATTGAAAGATATGGTAAACACAATGGTTACACATGATGAAACTATTAAAGAAGAGATTGTGGTGAAGAAGGTGTTAAGAACACTAACACCAAGGTGGAATCATGTAGCAATTATAATTAAAGAAAGTAAAAATTTGGCTACACTTAAATTTAATCATTTGGTTGGGTCTCTTATGTATCATGAGGAGAGACTAAGAGATACATTTGGAGAGAGTGAAGAGAAATCATTTGCATCAAATTTGAGAATTTCTAAAAGTGAAGGTGCCAACACTAGTAGTCAAGGTCATTGGTAGGGCCAAGGAAGAGGCCAAAATTAGAATTCCCCAAGAGGAAGAGGAGGTTCAGCTATAAGAGGAAGAGGTAGGTTTGATAAAAGAAATATCTAATGTTATCATTGTAAGAGGTATGGGAATTTTGAGAAATAATGTAGAATTAAAGTTGGCAATGAAGGTAGAAGAGCTAATTATGCTAATGAGAATGAGGATGCTCCACCAAGCCACTTATTCTTATCATGTGACAAATCTGAAAATAATCCTAAAAAAATTTGGTATTTATTTTATGGTTTCTCCAACCACATGTTCAACTCCAATGACTTATTCTCTACAATGTATAAAAACTTCAAGACCAATATGAAGCTTAGTGACAGTAAATCTTTGAATATTTCCATAAAAGGAGTTATGGAGGTGAACATAAAATAAGGTAAAAAATATATCAATAATATCTATTACACTCCAAATTTAAAACATAATTTTTTGAGTGTCGAATATTTCTATGAGAAGAATTATAAGCTTATATTTGATAATAAAAAATACATTATTTATGACAAAAATTGGGCAATAGAGTTGTTACAATTGTCCCAATATCAAAGAATAGGATGTCCCCATTGAAGTTTAGAGGCAGTAGCTATAGCCTCAAAAATGTAGCATTTGAAAACAAGAGCTAGTTATGGCATCTAAGGTATGGCCACTTGAATTTCCAAAGCCTAAAGTTATTAACCTCACAATAATTAGTTTATGGTTTACCAAAAGTTGAAGAGCACAAGGAGGTTTGTGAAGGTTGTGCTAAAGGTAAACATGCAAGAGAGAAGTTTCCAAAAGGTAGATCATGGAGGGCTCATTATCCACTTTAGCTTATTTAATCCAATATGTGGTTCAATGCAAAAAAAGAGCTTGGATAAGCCATCATATTTCATCACTTTTGTTGATGATTTCTCAAGGAAATGTTAGGTTTATTTTTTGAAACATAAATATGAAGCATTTGATGCATTTAAGAGGTTTAAATCCCTTGTTGAGAATGAGAGTGGATGTAGAATAAAATTTTTAAGGATTGATCATGGAGGAGAATTTTTCTCAAATAAATTTATGATTTTTTGTGATAAGTTTAACATTAAAAGGCAACTTACTACAACTTATAAACCTTAGAAAAATGGGGTAGAAAAAAGGAAGAATCATGCCATTATTGAAATGGCAAGGAGCATGTTATAAATAGAGGGATTAAATAATGTTTTTTTGTCTGATGTGGTTGCTACAATAGTATATATTCTCAATCAGAGTCCCACTAGTGCACTTAAGAAGATGACTCCATATGAAGCATGGTATGATAAAAAGCCCAATGTCAATCATTTCAAAGTTTTTGGTTGTTTAGCTTATGTACATATTTATGATAAACATAGAAATAAATTAGATGTAAAGAGTGAGGTATACATATTTGTTGGTCATGATAAATAAAGCAAAGGCTATAGAATTTATAATCCCATCACTAAAAAAGTTATTATTTCAAGAGATGTCATTTTTATGAAGGGGGAGTTTTTTATCAACAAAATGACCATGTTGATAAGTCTAATAAAGTTTTTAATGATGGTATAGCTAGTGGAAAACCCACTTGTGAGTCAATTAATCATGTAAATCATCCAAACAACCCCTCACCAAGTTATACAAATAAAAAGGATAAGATGATTCTTACATCTCATCTCCCAAGCCAAATATTGGATGCAAAGACTTAAAAGAAGCTAAGCATATGAAGCTGATCATGAGGTCTCAAGATTGCAAAGGTTGCAAACTTATGGTGATGATGAAGAAGACCCAAAAGGTGAGGTAATAAACTATGCTTTGTTATCACAAGCTAATTTTGAACCATCATGTTTTGAGGATGCTTGTACTAATGATGTTTGGGTGCAAGCAATGGAAGAAGAAATGAATTCAATTCATAAGAATTATTCTTTGGAACTTGTAAAAATGCCAAATGATAAAAAATATATTGGTAATAATTGGATATAAAAGACTAAGTACAAGAGTGATGGTAGTGTTGAAAGACACAAGACAAGGCTAGTTGAAAAAGATTTCACTCAAATATATGACATAGATTATGAAGAGACATTTGCATTGGTGGCAAGATAATAGACCATTAGAATGGTGATTTCATTGGCATCCCAAAGGATATGGAGCATACATCATTTGGATGTGAAGAGTGCTTTCTTAAATGGGTACTTAGAGGAGGAAGTTTATGTATAGTAGCCACAAGGATTTGAAGTCCAAGGTAAAGAATACCAAGTATACAAGTTGAAGAAGGTCTTGTATGGTCTCAAGAAAGCTCCAAGGGAATGATATGCCTGAATTGATGGCTATTTCAAGAAAAATATTTAATGAGAAGTAATAGTTAACCTACTCTTTACTAAAAAAGGTAAGGTAATGAAATTCTCATTATTTGTTTATATGTTGATGATTTGATATACATGAGTAGTTTTTTTAAGATGAAATATGAGTTTATTAGTTCTATGATGAAATATGAGTTTATTAGTTCTATGATGAAATATGAGTTTAATAGTTCTATGATGAAAGGATTTGAGATGAAGAACTTAAGGCTGATGCAATATTTCCTAGAAATGGAAGTACATCAAAATGAAAAATAGAATTTTGTTTGTCAAGCCAAGTATGCCAAGAATATGTTGAAAATTTTTAACATGGAAGAATGTAAACCAGTCTTGAATCCAATTGCACATGGAGTAGTTTTATGCAAACATGATGGAGCTAATAAAGTAAACATGACAACCCAAAAAAATATAGTTGAAAGCCTGATGTTTCTTGCTTATACTAGGATGAACATTGCATCTGATGTGTCCCTTATTTCTAGGTATATGAGTGAGCCATGATATATGCATTTGAAGGAAACCAAGAGTATATTAAGGTATGTGTAAGGTATAGTTTATTTTGGTAAACATTATCATGCATCTAACAAGATTGAATTGGATGGTTATAGTGATACTGATTGGGGTGGTAGTTTGGATGATCAAAAGTCAACATCTGATAATTATTTCACACATGGTTTAGGGATGGTCACTTGGAATTCAAAGTTTGAACTCTCTTCTATAGAAGTAGAATATATCACTATTGTAGACACATAAAAAGTATCATATTGGCAATGGTTAAATATTAATATTTAATAAATCATGCAATTATTTTAATTAATACATTGCAACCTTATAAATATTAATGTTGACTATTCTAGATCCTTTGACCATCCTAAACACCTTCATATGCCTATCCCATGGTCATCATGAGACCATTCCTGTATTCTAACTTGGATCCACCTAACTCTAGTTAGCATTAAATCCCCTCTCTCCTCCACATTCCAATACCATTAATGCATATGGATGAGGATTCCCTCCACCCAAGCAAATTGATCAAGCATGTTATTTTTTGTGGGTGAGGAATCTCTCCATCCAAGAGCATTAGTAAGACACATCATAGCATGTCAGAGCGAATCATAGGGTGTCATAGCCCCAAATAGAGAATGTTGCACATTTGTATATCCAAGAAACTAAGTGGGGAAAGTCAAGATTCCCCCTTTATCTCACCTATGCCACTTTTTCATCATTATACCTCATCCTCATCACTCCCCTCACCATTTGTAAATATTACTGAAGAACACAAGCTTATACTAAGAGGGGGTGAATAGTATAATACCAATTTTTACTTTTCTTTCCCAAACAATATTATGCAATATATCAATGGCAATATCAACAACAATAATCAAAGCAATGCACAAATCACCACACACAATAGAGACACCAATTTAACGTGGTTCACCCAATGTGGGCTACGTCCACGGAGAAAATATTTCACTAAAATTTTCTCAACAAATCTCTTGGGAATCATTTCCCTATTACAATGTTTATGGACATCTGTCCAAAGGAGACACCAATCCCCTAATCAAGTTCATGGATCTCTATCCACAAGAGACACCAATCCCCTCAGCTAGTTCATGGATCTCTATCCATAGGAGAACTCCTTATCCTATGCTCTGACTGGTGATCCTCTAGATGACTACTGCCTCCACTACACTGGCTAGTGGATCTCTCTCCACTGAAGACTCCTGTTCTCACTAAGAAGACCTATGTCCTCACTACCCTAGCTAATGGATCTCTATCCACTGGAGACTACTATCCTCTACTCTGTCACCTCCAAAGCTTGCTATCAACTCTATCTCAAATTTGTACTAAACATAGTCCTTCGGTCTAGCACAAATTTTCTCAACAAGTCCTCACTAGAACTTGTCCAATTTTCTCAAAAAGTCTTCACTAGAACATGCTCAATCTCATAGAAACATATAGAGAATTTTTAGAGACTCAATATGTTTCACACTCACAACAATGCTCAATCACTTTCAATATCTCTCTTGTTTTTACCACAGAAACATATAGAGAATTGTTAGAGACTCAATATGTTTCACACTCACAACAATGCTCAATCACTTACAATCACTCTTGCTTTATCATAGAAACATATAGAGAATGGTTAGAGACTCAATATGTTTCACACTCACAACAATGCTCAATCACTTTCAATCTTTCCTTCAACTCAATCTAGAAATCAAGAACAATTTGTTTCACAGAACTTGAACTATCACTCCAACACTTTCAATCAATTATGCTCAATCAACTCCTCACAACCAATCACTCAATGAAAGTTTATTCAACAATTCTTATCAAACAAACTTCACATAACAATGATACTCATGATATTTCACAAACCCTAATCATGCATATGAAGGCTCACTCAATATTTCCAACAATTATTATCAAACAAGGTTTCTATCATCAACCTTTATTCCAGAAAAACCTTCATCAATCAATATTGGATATCTCAAAACCAAACTCAACAATGCTTATCAAACAATCCTTTTCACTCCAAATTAGCATTCACAATATCCAATCCAACAATATTTTACTCACAAGGAAGATGTACCCATACCTTTTATTTTGATGGAGATATATCTTCAAAACCTGTCTTAACCACAATCAAATTTTATTTGCCAACACTAGGGTTAGGTTACCACAACCTATCTCAAGATCTCCACAAAATAATTTTCTCAAAAATTATTTTTCATACAAAATATCAAATCCTTTTGTACACCTTATAATCTCCAAACTCACAATATTTAACTCAATAATTTCACCATAACAAAACACTTAACAATTTCCCTTGCACACCTTATAATCTCCAAACTCACAATATCTAATTCAACAATTTCATTAAAACAACATGCATAGCAAACTCCCTTATACACCTTATAATCTCCACACCTTATAAATTTCAATCACCAAAAATCAAAATAAAATATTTTAATTTTTCTTTACCTTATAACTCCCCCAAGCACTCATGAAAATCTTAAAATAATTTAATTTTCAACACCTTGGAAAATAAAATCGAATGGCATACCTTTAGTTTGTTCTGCCCACAAAAATCTAACTTCGGTGAATTTGACCATGTGACCTTGCACTCCCAACACCCTAGCTCCAAGCTAGGCCACCAAGTGGGCTGCGTGCCCACATAAGACACATGACACATGCTGTCCCAAAAAGCCACCTCACAAAAATGCCAAACAAGTCAAACGAAGGTCTCTTCCTCCAAAACATTGATCACGTGGATCGAACCATGATCTCCTCCATGCAAGCCTTAACACTCTCCCAACTGCCACCTGCGCTACCACCGTTGGTGGGATGCCAAACCACTACGTGGCCTTTGTTGCCTCAATTTCCTCCAAGCTCTTTGAAATGCAAACTATCTTCTTCTTAGATGCAATGCTCGAAATTCTCTTCTCTCGCATTCGATGGTGTATAGATGAACTTTGGGAAATGGAAATCATTTCCTATATAAATGCACATTGTCTTTTGATTTCTCACGTCGGCCCATTTTTGAATTAAAAATTTGAATTTAGTTTTTAAATATTAAATTTAAAAACCTTTGCCTCCATTATTAATTTAAATTAAAATTTTAATCAAAGATTAAAATATTTTAATTTAAATTAAACCTTTTGAAAATTGCTCATGGGTCTTTTCAATTTGAACTTCATTTTTCTTCACCTTGTTATTTGGCCCGAAATATTATAATAATAGAATATTATTATTTAATTTAAACTCACTTCTCCTTCCTCGGATCTTCATCCTTTGGGCCCCTTTTAGGTATATAATATTAAAAATAAATATTATATCCTATTCCTTTCCAAGACCTTCTTGCTTTTGGAAAAACCACTTGATGTCCTTAATGACGACGACATTAAACCAATATCCTTTTGACATCAATGACAACCAAACTACTCAAAATTTCCAACAATCTCCCCCTTTGTCATTGATGGCAACCCCTTTATTTTTACCATTCCTTTTTCTTTTTTTTAAAAGCTGCTTTCCCTAAGAAACTGCTCCCCTTGACTGAATGCTCTCCCCCTGACTCAAATCTCTCCCCCTTTGTCATCAATGGCAAAGGGTCACCTTTGGGGCTCGGGGCTAAGAATGAGACTCTTATCTTAGCCCCTCCCCCACCTCCTCTTGAGGTGATTAATTTTGGGGTGGGAGTATTTCTACTCCCAGCATACACTGATATTTACCTTTGTCCACTTTCTTCCTCAACTGATCCTTATGATTCCTCTAACTATTCATGTTCCTGCTTGTCTCTGGGATTTTTGCTCTACACCATTTTGTTGTATGCCCATCATTATTGCACTTATAACACTTAATATTGTTATTCCTTGAAGGTGCAAATATCTTGGGGTTTCTCCTGGTGAAGCCATATCCATTCCTTTCATGAACCCTGCAATTTACTACCTTGTGACCAAACTGATTACAAGAGTAGCAATACCCTTGAAAAAACTACCTATTTCTAAAACTTCCATATTCCTATCTTTCATGTGTTCTGCACTGTGTAGCCTTGTGCCCAAACCTATGACATGAGAAGCATCATCCATTGAAACTACCTTGCCTTGACCTCATTGGTCTCCTAGTTTATTTTACCCTATGCTAGTTCTTGTTCCATCTGTTCCTTATTTGTGCATTGTTCCTTTCCTTGTTGAACTTTCTATTGTCCAAATCATCCTCAGAAGTCTCACTCTCTCTTACACTCTTCTTCTTAAGCTTCTTCTTCTTTAGAGCTTGATATTGACTCCTCTCCTTGTTTTCTTTGTACCTGTTCAAAACCAAGACCTGTCTTGCTTGATGTAGGTTTTTGTGTCTTGATAATCTTATCCAATTTATTTGAGCTTCTCCCAAACTTGTGTAACTTGTCCTTAGACTCTTTTACTTCCTTCCTTAGTGAAGCTACCTCATGCTCTAACTTTTCACATTCTAAAACCTTTGCTTCTAACTTCTCTTTGAATCTCCTTGTCTTAGCTATTGAGTTAGTTAGATCCTCTATAAGCTTTCCTTTCTCTTCATCACATTCTTGAAATTTAAGCTTGAGTTTTGAGTTTTGAGTTTTGCTTTCTTACCTCCCTTAATGCATCAAGGGCATGAATAAGCTCACCCTCAAGATCAACTTCTCCTTTCTCTGATTCTTCCTCTATTTGTTTGCCTTTGGGATCATCTTCATTCCTTTTTGATTTATCTTCAATAGGATCACCTCCTTCTTCTTCTATTTCCAAAAGTAAATTTTCTTCTGGTCCTTCAAGTGTATCTTCATATTCATCATCACTAAAACTGAATCCATTCCTTGTACAACTATCTTCAAGATGACCAAAGTTACCACATCTAAAACACTTGAGAATCATTGGTGCCCTTTTTCTAACATCATCCTTTTATTTTGCTAGAAATAGTACTTCATATTTATCATTATCTGAGGAACTTTCATCACTATCACTTGAGCTCTTACTTGCCTTGTCTGCATAGAAACTCTTCTTATGCCTTTGGAAAAACTTATTTCCTTGCTTGCCTTGTCCATCCCTACTTTTCTTTTGGTACCTGTGTTTTCTTGTTTCCCTATTCTTATGATCCTATTTTTCTTCATCATTGCTATTTCCAGCTTCTGGACAATCAGATGCATAGTGACCATATTTTCCACAATTGAAACATCTAATTGATTTTGTACCTTTATATTTTCTTGAGTCCTTGTTCCTTCTACCATAGTTTGCTTCTTCATCACTAGATGACTCATTGCTTGAATCTGACTTCTTACCCTTTGTCTTCTTAGTAACTTTGAAGGTTGCTTCCTTCTAGGGAATAGGTTCCTCTTTTATCCTCATCTCAAAAGCTGTGAGAATACCATGTAATTCATCCCTTGTCAAAAGTTCAATATCTTTTACCTCTTCTATAGCTGAAATATTTTCACTAAATATTTTTGGAAGTGACCTTAGAATCTTATCACAAACATCTATTTCCTCAACCTTAAGCCCAAGTCCTTGCATGGAGTTAACAACCTCATCCACATGAAGTAGATATTATGTAATGTTTTCCTCATCCTTCATCTTTAGGTCTTCAAATGCTCTCTTGAAATTTTACAACTTTGCCCTTTTGACCTTTTTATCTCCTTCATATATGCCTTGCAACTTATCCCAAATTTCCTTTGTTGATGTGCAATGCATAACCTTTATAAACTCTGTTTCATGCAAACCTCTCAAAATTCCATTCATTGCTCTTGAATTGTAATGATGTAGAATCTTACCATATTTATCTATAGGTGGAGTTGTTGGTGGTATGTATCCATTCTCAACTGCTTCCCATATTTCATTTCCAAGTGCCATTAGATGAAACTTCATCCTTGTGCTCCATAGTGCATAATTGTTCCCATCGAACAATGGTGTTGAATTCCCTAAAGATCCAGTCTGAGAATCCATCTATGTTCTTGTAAGATTTTCCTTCAAGCTATTAAACTCTTTCGAAGGAACCCGCTCTGATACCAATTGAAGAACACAAGCTTATACTAAGAGGGGGGTGAACAATATAAGACCACTTTTTACTTTTCTTTCCCAAACAATATTATGTAATATATCAATGGCAATATCAAAAGCAGTAATCAAAGCAATGCAAAAATCACCACACACAATAGAGACACCAATTTAACGTGGTTCACCCAATGTGGGCTACGTCCACGGAGAAAATATTTCACTAAAATTTTCTCAAAAAATATCTTGGGAATCCTTTCCCTATTACAATGTTTATGGACCTCTGTCCAAAGGAGACACCAATCCCCTAATCAAGTTCATGGATCTCTATCCATAGGAGACACCAATCCCCTCAGCTAGTTTGTGGATCTCTATCCATAGGAGAACTCCTTCTCCTCTGCTCTGGCTGGTGATCCTCTAGAAGACTACTGCCTCCACTACATTGGCTTGTGGATCTCTCTCCACTGAAGACTCTTGTCCTCACTCAGAATGCCCTATCCTCACTACCCTGGCTAATGGATCTCTATCCACTAGAGACTACTATCCTCTACTCTATCACCTCCAAAGCTTGCTATCAACTCTGTCTCAAATCTGTACTAAACACAGTCCTTCGGTCTAGCACAAATCTGCTCAACAAGTCCTCACTAGAACTTGTCCAATATGCTCAACAAGTCTTCACTAGAACTTGTCCAATCTCATAGAAACATATAGAGAATTGTTAGAGACTCAATATGTTTCACACTCACAACAATGCTCAATCACTTTCAATCTCTCTCTTGTTTTTACCATAGAAACATATAGAGAATTTTTAGAGACTCAATATGTTTCACACTCACAACAATGCTCAATCACTTACAATCACTCTTGCTTTATCACAAAAACATATAGAGAATGGTTAGAGACTCAATATGTTTCACACTCACAACAATGCTCAATCACTTTCAATATTTCCTTCAACTCAATCTAGAAATCAAGAACAATTTTTTTCATAGAACTTGAACTATCACTCCAACACTTTCAATCAATTATGCTCAATCAACTCCTCACAACCAATCACTCAATGAAAGTTTATTCAACAATGCTTATCAAAAAAACTTCACATAACAATGATACTCATGATCTTTCACAAACCCTAATCATGCATATGAAGGCTCACTCAATATTTCCAACAATGCTTATCAAACAAGGTTTCTATCATCAACCTTTATTCCAGAAAAACCTTCATCAATCAATATTGGATATCTCAAAACCAAACTCAACAATGCTTATCAAACAATCCTTTTCACTCCAACTTAGCATTCACAATATCCAATCCAACAATATTTTACTCACAAGGAAGATGTACCCATACATTTTATTTTGATGGAGATATGTCTTCAAAACCTGTCTTAACCACAATCAAATTTTCTTTGCCAACACTAGGGTTAGGTTACCACAACCTATCTCAAGATCTCCACAAAATAATTTTCTCAAAAATTATTTTTCATACAAAATATCAAATCCTTTTGTACACCTTATAATCTCCAAACTCACAATATTTAACTCAATAATTTCACCATAACAAAACACTTAACAATTTCCCTTGCACACCTTATAATCTCCAAACTCACAATATCTAACTCAACAATTTCATTAAAACAACATGCATAGCAAACTCCCTTATACACCTTATAATCTCCACACCTTATAAATTTCAATCACCAAAAATAAAAATAAAATATTTTAATTTTTCTTTACCTTATAACTCCCCCAAGCACTCACGACAATCTTAAAACAATTTAATTTTCAACACCTTGGAAAATAAAATCGAATGACATACCTTTAGTTTTTTTTTCCCACAAAAAGTTGACTTCGATGAATTCGACCATGTGACCTTGCACTCCCAACACCCTAGCTCCAAGCTAGGCCACCAAGTGGGCTGTGTACCCACATAAGACACATGGTGCACACTGTCCCAAAAATCTGCCTCACAAAAATGCCAAACAAGTCAAACAAAGGTCTCTTCCTCCAAAATATCGATCGTGTGGATCGAACCACGATCTCCTCCATGCAAGCCTTAACACTCTCCCAACTACCACCTGTGCTACCACCATTGATGGGATGCCAAACCACTACGTGGCCTTTGTTGCCTCGATTTCCTCCAAGCTCTTTGAAATGCAAACTATCTTCTTCTTAGACGCAACGCTCAAAATTCTCTTCTCTCGCATTCGATGGTGTATAGATGAACTTTGGGAAATGGAAATCATTTCCTATATAAATGCACATTGTCTTTTGATTTCTCATGTCGGCCCATTTTTGAATTAAAAATTCGAATTTAGTTTTTAAATATTAAATTAAAAAACCTTTGCCTCCATTATTAATTTAAATTAAAATTTTAATCAAATATTAAAATATTTTAATTTAAATTAAACCTTTTGAAAATTGCTCATGGGTCTTTTCAATTTGAACTTCTTTTTCTTCACCTTGTTATTTGGCCCGAAATATTATAATAATAGAATATTATTATTTAATTTAAACTCACTTCTCCTTCCTCGGATCTTCATCCTTTGGGCCCCTTTTAGGTATATAATATTAAAAATAAATATTATATCCTATTCCTTTCCAAGACCTTCTTGCTTTTGGAAAAACCACTTGATGTCCTTAATGATGACGACATTAAACCAATATCCTTTTGACATCAATGACAACCAAACTACTCAAAATTTCCAACAATTACAAATATACTCCCATTTCATTTGTAAAAGTGGAGAGTGCACAAAAATACTACCAAAACTTTACCTAGATTTTGTTTACCCCTTACAGATTTTTGAATTTGTGATTTTAGGTACCCCACTCAAAGAGCTCAAAGACATTGATCATGGAGTCTTTTTGGAATGAATGTTTATCTTTGTTTTTGTAGATACACTCATATTTGAAAACCAAACAACACTGGATCTACATTAGAGACTCTGAAATAGTTCCGAAAAGGTCTAGAGCTGAGCCTAAAATCCCTACCATAACATAGAGTCAACCGCCCTGTGTGGTTACACAGAGCCAACTATCCTAGGTGGTTGAGCCTCAAAAGTATACAAAGACTCAGAATTAGTGTTAGGCAGCCAAGCAAGGTAAAATAAATCATTTTATAAGGTTTTGTAACCTCTTTGCACACTTTTGTAACTTTTGTTAAAGGTTTTGTGAGTTTTTGTAAGCTTTTTGTAACCCCTTTTCATGATTTTGGGCCTTATCTTGAAAGGCTCAACAAATGCTACCGATGCTTTCATTGTGGGCTTGTGTGTAGGTACTAGTATGCACATAGAGGCTCAGGAGGTCAAGCAATGATACTTCAAAACCCTCCCAACCATTTATTGTGTGTTCGAGGAGATTATTTGTGGCACCATAGAACTTATTTGCAAAGAAAATCCTCCCTTTTGGTAGGTCCATCGTAATCGAAAGGGCTGATTTGTAACAAATAAAGTTTATCAATGCAATATCAAATCTCATTTTGTTTATTTAAATTTTTATGGTGCATTTCCTTAGTCACAACCATCACTTCAACTACTGCACAAGCATTATGAATTAGGAAAGTTTTAGAAGAAATTATGGAGAAGTAATGCCAACCAACAATAATATTTTGTGATAATATGAGCACTATCAAATTGGAAAAGAATCCAATTCATCATAGCAAATCTAAGCATTTTGACTTGAAGTACCACTTTATTAGAGATGTGATTCAGAAGAAAGAAATCAAATTGAGGTATGTGAATACTCATGAATAGTTGGCTGATATTTTACTAAAATGGTAGCAAAATTTCAGTTCTTGAAGCTCAAAGACAAGGTTGTTCATTCACTCAATATCAAGGGAGATAATGTTGGTATTTGATGTTGATCTATCCAACTACCAAATAGATTTTTTTGACCAAGATTTCTCGCTACCAATTTAGCTGCTAAACTGGGTTGGGCATAAAAATAATAAACATATTAAAAAAAGGGGTAAATTTAGATTTCAAGATAAATGAAAAATTAAAATGTTGTTCAAGAATAAGTTGAAGAAGAAGGGGTATGACTTTTAGCCTTCTATGTTCCACCTTATTTCCTGTTGTTGAAAAAGCATAAATTGGATGTATTGCTAAAATTTTAGATTATCAACAATGAAAGCATTTATAGAAATTTTGAGTTATGAGAGCTGCTAAAAAATATTGCTATAATGATTAAAAAATAGACGTCTTCATGTTGGTGTATTGCTGCTAGTTTTAGCTTTTTTAGTATTTATTTTTGTTGTTTTAGCATATAAAACCAAATTTAAAGAATCTATGACATCTTTTTGTTGTATGTATTATTGTGATTTTATATATACTTCAACTATAATTTTATCAATGAATTAGTGCTTTATGAAAGCATTTATAATTCTAAATTGTATTGGCTATATTTTACTTCTTTTTGGATGGAAAGAATAGGGGTGTTCTTTTAAATTTCTTCAAAATAGAGATTATAAATAAATATTTTGGTACTTACCTTTATTGTTTTCCTCAAGACAAGTATTTTCATTGGGTTCACTGCATCTCTTTAGCTAAATGATGGTATAATACTTCTTACCATTCTTCCCCTAGGATGTCCCCATTTGAGGCCTTGCATAGTAATAAACCTCTATTCATGATAGGCTATGTTCTAAAATCCTCCAAGGTGGCTTAGGTCGATGATTTATTTTGACAAAAATGGCTTGTGCTTTAGCTTCTTTAATATAATATAATCTTGGCCCAAACTATATGAAGCAATATTAAAATTCACATTGTTCTAAATAAAGAATTTACCATGAGGATATGGTCTTTTTATTCTTCTATATATGCAAGTATCCTTAAAGACCATGTCTAGTCAAAAGTTGAATCCTTGATTTTATGAGTCCTACAAGGTGGTTCATCACATCTATAAAGTGTCATATCAGTTGGAGATTCCTTCATATTCCTGCATCCATCCTATATTTCATGTTTCTTATTTCAAACAAGTTATTGGCTAGAAGGTGTAGTCTTGGATGGATATTCCAATACTTTATAAAAAATATCCACTCACTGTCTAGCCAGAAGCAGTGTTGTAGTCCAAATTTCATATTCTATTTTCTTGCCAGATTCAAAAGTTTCTCATTAAGTGGTGGGATCTTTTGTAAGAAGATTTTATGTGGTATCCTAAGAGCATTTTCTACTATTTTCTATTTTTGAGGACAAATCTTCATGAGGGGAAATCCATGTAACAAATCCAATGTAGCCACAATGGCTATCTTTATTTTTATTAGCTTAGGCCCTAGGTTAAGACAATTGGAGCAGAGCATTAGGGTTACAGTTAATGTTGATTTTTTCTATAATAAAAAAGAGTTATGTTGTAACTAGAATAACATTTCATATTTGAATTTTAGTTGTCTCTATTATGCATATGAGACTTTGCCCTCTCCAAGTGGCTAAGAGATTTCAACCTCTCTAAGTGGATAGGATCTTTATTAATTTTTTTGGTCGGTAAAAAAATTTCATTAAAAGTGGGTTTTGAAAGGGGCCCCAAAACCTTTTTACAAAAGGTCAATAGACCAACTAGAAGGTCAAAGGGTAGGCCTTAAGAAAATAAAAAAGAGCACAGGGGAACGGTCCTAGAGGGATAATCACCAACTTTCTTTACAAAATGGGATGCGAGATCAAATTGTATGTGGGATCAACCTGAACATGGGATCAAAATGGGATGCGGGATCGACCCATATGATTTTTTTTTTAAAAGTCCCACCAAAAGAGCCCATAAATTAAAAAGGAGAATCTCACCCAGGCTAGAAAATTTAAAAATTAAAAATCCTGCCCAAACTAGAAAACTAAATCCCACCAAGGAGAAATCAGAAATCAAAACCACCTGGGAAGAAAATTTGTCCTGGGAGAGGCAACTAGACTAGATAAAACCATCAGGTAAATTTAAAAATTGCAACAACAAAGGAGAAACCCATCAATGAGGACATGGGACTACCAAAAACTATCCTAGCAAAGAAGATCCTGACCATAAAGCCATGATACAAACATAAACTAACTCAGTAATGAGGATCCTGACTAGAAAACCACAGGACCAACAAAAATTGTCTTAGCAAGGAGGATCTTGACCAGAAAGCTATAGGATCATCATAGACTAGTCTAGCAATGAAAACCTATCCAAAAAGGCATGAGAAAACCATAGACCCATCCAGAATGGGCTAAAAAGTAAACAGGTAAAACTAAAACCCCAACTGTAGCAACAAGGATCCCACGAACAACTAAAAGAGATAACATAACCTAGAAAGAAGATCAACAGGCACTAGAGATCTTGGTAGGTCATGAGATCTCTCTGCAGAGGAGACCAAAAATGTAAGCAAAAGATAGAGTCCAAAGACACCAGCCACCAAGAAGATCCATGATTGGAGCAATATTGGATACATGGATTGTCAATAGAAACCTGACAACTGCAGTAATGATGAAACATGAGGTACCAACCCAAAGACCTATTTGGATTTTTATTAATTTTAGTTTAGAATTTGATTACTTGTATTTTTTATTTTTGACATTGAATACGAATTTATTTTTCTCAATGGATGTTTATTGTTGTGTACTATTTTTTTGGTAGATAATATAGTATAGCATTAATACCGGGTTTTACAGGTTGACCCAAAACCTTTTACAAAAATCAGCCTAGGGCTGTTGATGAACATGTCCTTACTAAGGATCCTATATATGTAAAATCTACATACCGCCAAAGCCATTACATCCGAGTAAGGTACATAGTCTATTATCAAAAAGAAACTTCCCATACAACATTTTGGGTATACCCCAAGAAAACACACCTACATCATATTACAAAAAAAGAAACAGACACATATCCCTTCCTTGAAACAATGGAGAAATGAAAAGCTACAGACACACATAGCAGAGTACTGAAAAAACTCCCACAAGCTATGTATTGACAGTTACTCTTAATAATTCTTTGGTAATTGCTTTCTTTCGTATATGACATGCTTTGGGACCACATCCCGTCTTGGCCAATCAACCTTGGAGAAGTGAACCTATTGGCTAGATTTATGGCGGTGGCTATCTGGTGGTCCACATGGCTCTGGTTCGAAGTCTTATATTGTCATTTCTTTCCTACCCTGTGATTATCAACCAACCTCAAATTACTAAGAGGAATAGGAGCCATGTTATCTAACATGTGACTATCCCCATTAGTCTTTGTGGTATTTCAAAGTAGCATCCACCAAGACTGACAACTCGGATAATTTTTATTGAGTCCATTTCAAAAAATATACGGGAATACTCATAGCCTTCAAACTTATAGTTCCTTCCCTATTGGTAAATTTGACTATCATTCTTGTCATTCTTGTTGAATAATCTCCTCTAATCTGCTTGGGACACTATGTTACCATTTGAAAAGTCCATCACCAACATCCAAATTTGCCAGCTTATCAACAACCTTGTTAGCTTCTCGAAAGACATGTTGGGCTTTTCTGTCATGTCTTCCATGGAAAATGATCCTAGCCTCTTCAACAATTGTTTTAATCCTCCCAGGAGGTGTTTTCCAATTATTGAGGAGATTTATAACATTCATAGAGTCTCCTTCTATGATCAAATTGCCTTCTAATTCTTGAGTCATTTGAAGGCCTCTCCACATAGCTCTAGCTTCAACTTCGTTGTTCGTCCTTGTTTCCAAATATTCAAAAAATGCAAGCATCATATTCCAATTATGATCTCGCACAATGCCACTAGCTCCTTGTCTACCAAGATTGCCCTTAGCCACTCCATCAAAATTAAGCTTAAACGAACCCGTAGGAGGTGGGGACCACTTAACATTGGCTCTAGGGTTGACTACCCTAGGAACACACTCATTTAACAATGTTAAGCTTAAATATTGAGCAATCGTGGTCTCTTGCATATGAGGTTTATCGCTATCAAAAGGGATAAGGTTCACATTCTCATTGGCAAAGGATAGGATCCTGGCAATGATAGTTTTATGATCATGGATAGACTCATTAAAGACTCTATGGTTCCTTTCTAACCACACTTGCCAAAGATAGTGATTGAGATAAATTTTCCACATGTATCTAAATATTTGGCTTGAAAAGGGGTAAGGCCACTGGATGAACAAGTCAAGTACGATGGCTGGTTTAACCCAAGAAATATTGAAGGCCTGAAAAACCCCACTTGGGACAGTCAAGGAAAAAGGGCACTCAAGGAAAATGTGATAAATGGTCTCCCAATTACCCCTGCACAGATAACAACAATTAGTGATACAAATACCTTTATGCATCATATTATTAATGGTTAGAATTCTTCCTTGGATAACCAACCATGAAAATACTACAATTTTTGGAATTAAATATTTTATCCAAACTAAGTCCTTTTGGAGGACAAAATCCTCGTCATAAAGCAGAAGCTTGTAAGCTGATTTAATAGTGAATTGCCCATTTTTCGTAGGAGCCCAGGTCACTTGATCTTCCTTGGGTCTCATGGGGATAAACTGTTGCCCGAGAATATTATAAAGATCATTTGATTCTTCTTGAAATCCTTGAATCCTTATTTGTTTCCACTTCATTCTGCCTCTGTCCTCAACCATATAATCAGAGACTTTTCTGCCAATGAGTTCTTTTGTGATATCTCTGATTTGGGCTAAGTTAGGATATTGCGTCAGTGGTTCGTCCTTAGCCCACCTATCATTCCAACAATTTATCCTCTCACCATTGCCTAAAACCCATATTAAACTTTTTTTATGATTTCCTTACAATTGATAATTGCTTTCCAAAAATCAGAACCTCTGATTGGAACTGAGTCACTTAGAGATTCCATATTTTGAAGATACTTTCGTTTGATGATAGTTGTCCATTCATTTTCTTCACCAGAAATGAGGCGCCACACCTACTTAGCTAGTAAAGCTAAATTTATATGAGCAATTTTCCTCAGACCTAAGCCCCATTTTTCTTGGGGTCTGCACACTTTGGTCCATCCTACAAGGTGTATCCTTTTTTTCTCCTCTGATCCAATCCATAAAAATTCTTTTTGGAGTTTCTCAATTTTCTAGAAAACCTTCACAAGGGCTTTGAAAATGGAGAGGAAATAGACTGGAATGCTCTAAAGAGAGGCCTTAGTGAGGGTTAGCTTTCCTACTTGAGATAGAAGATGATCTTTCCATCCAAAAAGTTTTTTTTGAATTATTTCAACAACTCTATCCCACATCGACTCTCTCGGAGAACCAATGAAAAGAGGGAGACCAAGATATGAAGTGGGGAGGTTTGCTATATCACACCCTAAAATTTATGCAATCCTTCCTTGCCTTTGAATGGGGGTGTTCAAGAAATATAACTTGCTTTTACTGAAATTAACTTTCTGACCAACAGTGTCCTCGTTGAGTTGCTATTGTCACTACTATATTTTTGGAAGTTGTTTTATTACATTTCTTTTATTTCATTCTTTTATGTTTTCTATATAATATTTGAGTGGATGGAATGCTTTTGTCTACCTCTAGAAATAGGTGTGAATTCCACTACTTAATGGGTTTGGGGCAATGGATGGAGAGCAAGGAGTTTAAAATTACAATCTATAGTTCTAGTATCATAGATATGAAACCTTATATATCAATGAGAACACTTGGAGGTAAGTGTTGAACTCATGAAAAATCATGAACTAAGGGTTAAGTGTAACCATATCACAAATCCAATCCCACTCTCATATTTTTTTTATGATATTTATTTCAATGTATATATTTAAGCTTCAATGCATAAGATGAGTCATGCTACACATAGAAGACTTAGGCTCAAGTCCCAACAAGCATGAAGGCCTAATGTATATGGGTGACGGGTTTTGAACCCTTCAATGAATTGTTATGGTATCACTATAATTAAAATCCATGACAACCCATTAAAAATAGTATATATAAATGAAATGTAGCTTTTATTTTTATTTGCAATAGAAAGGATAAAATCAATTTTAATCCTTCACTATTGAAAAGTGTTATAAAAATTGCCTTTAAAATAAAAAAAAGGAGACCTTTACTTTTGATTACTGATTCACAATTATGTATATAAAAATCCACAAATTTTGAACATGTCATTCAATATTAGATAATTTTTAGTCTTTTGAACATATGTCACTCAATTTTGTTATATGTACATATATACATACATATGTACACATACACGCATATATGCCACAATTATTTATATAAAAACCCAAAAATTTTGAACATGGCGTTCAATATTAGATAATTTTTAGTCATTCAAACTTATCTCACTCAATTTTGTTTATATATATATATATATATATATATATATATATATATATATATATATATATAATCTATTTTTAGCTTCTATTGAGGTCACTCCCATTAGAAAAATAAAATATTAATTTTGTTGTCAAGATAATTAAATCATAACCAACTTGCCTTTTTATCAAACATATTCTTCACTTACCTTTCTATTAAATTTATTCTTCATCTTCCTCAAACAACTATATATATATATATATATATATATTGTGGAAAACATCCCAGAAGGGATGCCACTTTCGGGTAAGACCCAAGGAGGCAGGGGTATCTATTCCACCAAAATCGCCCAGGGCTCGCACCTGGCCTACCACCTTTGACATACTCAAGGAGAAAACAAACACACAAAAATATTAAAATAAATAAATAAAAATAATAAAATAAAATAAAAAACATGCTCCTTGAGTGTGTCGAAAAGATAAAGCACAACCAAACACACACACAATAAGATAAAAAAAAACACAACACGAACCACATAGAAAAAACACAAGAACAACATAACAAAACACAAACATGACAAAAACAACAGAACACTACAAAGACAACCAACAAAAACATGAAAAACAAAAACAACCAAAACCTAAAAAATTAAAAAAATAAAATAAAATAAAAATTAAAAACAACCAACAATAGACAATAAACAAAAACAAAAAACATAGAAAACACTCACACACAAAAACATGAATTAACACAAACATACAGAAACACAAGAACAAGAACAACAAAAACACAAGAACAATAACAAAAAACACAAAAAAACACAAAACAACAAAAACACAAGAACAACACAAAACAATAAAAAAACAAAACAAAACAAAAAAACACACACACCTCAAAAAAATAAACAAAAAAGAAAAAAAGAAAAAAATTGAACACAACAATGACCTTTCTAGACCAAAAGACTTTTAAGGCAAGAATCAACAGAGGAAACAAAATAAAGAATAGTTTGAGCTAGGGAACTAAAATACCTTGAACGAACCAAAGAGAAGCAAAAATAAAGCAAGAAGAAACTAGGTACCTCCAGAACTGGAGCCATCCAAAGAAATGATAGAAATAAGAGCTTCCTTTATTTGCGAAGCCCACCATCTAGGAGGGTGGCCATAGCAAGTAAGATCACCTTTGTCCAAAGCCCAATTAGCTAAAGCATCAACACTCTTGTTTTGATCTCTGACCACATGATTGTAATCAACTTTCAAAAATCCCATCTGGATTAATTGAATCTTCTCAATAATTCTTTTTATTCTCCAATCAACCTTATGATTCTTAGAAGGAGTCTTCAAAAGATTAATCATGAGTTGAGAGTCAGACTCAACTAGCACCTTTTCCCATCCAACCTTAGTAGCCTCTTGAAGGCCTTTGAGGATACCATACCCCTCAACAAGGTTATTGGAAAGAATACCCAAATTCTCAGCAAAAGTAAAAACCAGGGAGCCATCTGAAAGTCTACCAATTCCTCCTACACTAGCTTTTCTAGGGTTCCCTCTAGAGGCTCCATCAGTATTGAATTTTCCAAAATCCTTAGGAGGAGGTTGCCAATTTCTTGTCCTATCCATATTACAATTACTCACATTCCCTTTAAGTTGGTTGCCCTTAGAAGATTTAATCTTCAATATTTGCATCACTTGATCCCATCTTTGGTGGGAGTTTTGGGGGTGATTAAGGAGTTGTTGGACTGATTCAACTAAGTTGGCAATGGTATTTTGCCAAATATAGTGAATATCCTTCCTATCTTGATTAAAAATTTGGCTGTTCCTTTCATTCTAGATATTCCAAAGAAGAATGGTAGAACCCATCCAAACTAACTGCCTAATAAAATGATCAACACCCTCTTGTTTAGGCCAATCCCTCCAAAGTTGTTCAAAAGTAAAAAAATTGGACCACTTTAAGCCAAGTAAAGTGGCCATTCTCCTCCATAGCTCAGAGGCTAAAGTACACTCAAATAAAAATATGGCTGAGAGTTTCTACATTCTCTCCACACATTTCACATCTAAAAGGGCCATGAAAACCATGCTTCATAAGTTGCTCACCAGTAAGCACCCTACGATGCAATAAAAGCCAAGTAAAGAACCTCACCTTAGGCCATAGCTTTTGAGCCCACAACTGAGAAAATATGTCAGATGATTGGTTGGGATTATTATGGCATAAGGTCAAATAACCTTGAGCAACTGAATACTCACCCTTAGTAGTGTTGTTCCATCCAAAATAATATTTTTCATGGGACCAAGAGAGAGATCTCATATGAAGGATGCCTTGGATATCTTGTCTTTGCCTTTCTAGGATTTGAATAGGCCAGTCCTCAATAGGGATCCAATATCTACCAACATTTGAATTACCAGTATGGTATCGACAGTAATTAGCCACCTTTATCCAGTTAGCTCGGTGAAGCTCCTCCATCCAAGGCCTCCAATCGGGAAACTGAGTTATCAAAGGCTTGTGACCATCCCAAGAATCTATCCAAAAAATTTCCTGTTGACCATTATGAATGATCCAAAATAAATTTTTCTTTATCAAATCCTCACCAGTCTTAAGAACTTCTAAAATGGGAGAACCTTTGGTAGGCAATTGATAGCGAACAAGGTCTTCAAGACTTTTGTTCTTAACATATTTAGCACAAAGATTATTGGCCCAAAGAGCATTGGGGTTATGCAACATCCTCCAATATAATTTAGTAGCTAAAGCTTTGTTGTTATTAATAGAAGACCGGAATCCTAACCCCCTTCATTCTTAGGAAGACATAAAGTGTCCCATTTCACCAAGGCCCATTTTATTTTCTCCTTAGTACCACTCCAGAGGAACCGATGACTGATTTGATCCAGTTCTCGAAGAACAGCCTTTGGGATATTCAACATGGAAGAAACATAAATAGGAATAGCTTGAAGGACTGATTTTACCAAGGTGATTCTACCCCTAGAAGAAAGCCACTTGTTGGTCCACTTTCCAATTTTCTTCTTGACTTTGTCCAACAACCAATTCCAATTTTTTTTTTCTGCCTTTGAATATTGATGGGAATACCTAAATAAGTGATCGAAAGGGAGGTCTTACTATATATTAATTTATCCAAGACCATGGATTCCTTTTTGGCAGAGCAGTGAAAGAAAATGACTTTAGATTTGTCTTCATTGATCAATTGCCTAGTAGCCTTAGAAAAATAGCTAATGATTTGCTTAATATTAGAAGCTTCCTTAACTATAGCTTTACCTAAAAGAGTAGAGTCATCAATAAATTGAATATGAGAGATAGGTCTAGCTCCATGAGCAATGGTAACTCCCTCAAGGGTTTTTTTTCTCTCTTTTTGGTTATAGTCCTACCCAAGCATTCAACAAGAATGATGAATAAATAAGGGGATAGCGGGTCACCTTGCCTAATACCTCTGGAAGCTGGGAACAACCGAGAAGGCCTGCCATTGATAAGAACTAAGTAGGAAACTGAAGAGATACATCCCATAATCCAATCCATCCAATCCTGAGAGAAACCAAATTGCCTCAAAACTTTGATAAGGAAGTGCCAATCCACTCTGTCATAAGCTTTGGATAAGTCTAACCGAATGAACATGGAAGGAGATTTTTGCATATCCATGGAATGGATGGCTTCCTGAGAAAGAACTATCTCATCTACTATTTGATGCCCTTCCACATAACCCCCTTGTTCAGGGGAAATAATCTTATGCAAAAGAGGCTTCAACCTTTCTGCCATGATCTTAGTAATGATTTTGAGAAGAACATTACATAAAGAAATAGGTCTAAAAGCTGAGATATGATCAACCTCTTGAGCTTTTGGAACAAGAGTAATATAATTTTTATTGATAACCTTCAAAATTTCTTTGGCTTTCCTGGCTTCTTCCACCACCTCTAATAAATCAACATGAAGGATATCCTAGAACTCTTGGTAGAACTCAATGG
This sequence comes from Wollemia nobilis, assembly GCA_028583015.1. Classification (NCBI taxonomy): domain Eukaryota; kingdom Viridiplantae; phylum Streptophyta; class Pinopsida; order Araucariales; family Araucariaceae; genus Wollemia; species Wollemia nobilis. The sequence continues at coordinate 5,925,201 of JAQPPZ010016867.1, forward strand.
GAAAACCATCAAGACCTAGGGTTTTCCATTTTTGCATTTTAAAAACTACCTGTTGAAGCTCATTGATAGTAATAGGAGTAGTCAAAATAGAGTTCTCCTCAGAAGTGATAAGAGAAGGGATTGCTTGAAGAATATTTTGTTGAGAAGTTGAGTCAAGAGGAGTAGCAACAAAAATATTGGAAAAGTAATCGACAACAATAGAGTTCATGCCATCCCAAGTGTAGACAACATCTCCAAAATCTGATTTCAAGGAAGAAATAAAGTTGTGAGATCTTTGAGCTAGAAGATATTTGTGGAAGAAATTTGTGTTTCGATCTCCTTCTTTGAGCCATTGAATTCTAGATTTTTGCTTCCATAATAGTTCTCTTTTTTCCCATTCCTCTAACTGAGTTGTGAGTTTAATTTCATCTGCACTTCTACTCTCTGTGAGGCCATCTAAATGGATTTTCTTATTCAAATTTTCAAGTTGAGCAATAACTTCATATTTTTTTATGAACATCCCCAAACTCCTTCTAGTTCCAAGTCTTGATTTTGGATTTAATGTATTGTAGTATTTTGGCAAAATAGAACATCTTAGTCCCATGCCTAGGCTTACCTTCCTTCCACCATTGTTGCACATGAGGTCTAAAGGAACTGTATCTAAGCCACATTAATTGAAAATGAAAAGGAGAGAAACTCACATTGGTTTTCCACATTTCCACCATGATTGGCCAATGATCCGAACCAGCATTGTTAAGAGTCTTCACTTTAGGAATGTGACCATGGATTAAAAAAAATTTAGAGAGCAAAAACCTATCCAATCTCTCCATTATACAAGCTAAGCCTTGCCTTATGTTAGACCAAGTCATAAGGCCATTATCTGGTTGGATGTCCACAAGATGGAGGTTTGCGATATATTCACTCATGAGGTCAGTGCTTCTATCCAAATTTCTATTTCCCCTCATTTTCTCATCTAGAGAGAGGATGGTATTGAAATATCCTCCGATCAAGACCCAAGCTTCAAGAAAATGAGAGATAATATAAGTTATATCCTTCCACTGTCTTCTTTTCTCCTCCAAAGTAGTTAAAGCATATAGCTATAGCCAAAAGACCCCAACTACCAAACATATGGTGAATAACTACCTCTTTTGGGTCCCAAAGACAAGTAATGCCACCAGAAGTCCCTTGGGAACTGAGGGAAACCACTTTTCTAGCTGGCCAAATTTTACTAGCAATTGAGTCCATATCCTCTATTGACATCATTTCTTGAAGGAAAACAAGATGTGGATGATTTATCTAAATCATTCTTCTAATTTCATTGTTGGCCCCCGGCCCCCCGTTGGGGGCTTCCTCCCCCCCCCCCCCCCCTCTTTCTCTCCTCTTTTTTCTAGTTTATTGAATTACTCCTATTGAATCTGAGATGGCTTCTAACATTGAAGAATGCTCGCACACAACCAAAATGTTACTAGAGGGTTCAATAGAGTCTATATTAGAACTTGTATCATTTGAAGTTTTGACATTTAAAAGATTGTTTTTCTTGTGTAAATTTTCTCCCTTTTTTTCTGTTGAAAACCTTTGATTTGTTGGTTTGTCTTTGAGTTCTTCCCTTAATCTTTAAATTGTGTTTCTAAGATTTCTATTTTCATTATTCCTCTTCACCACTTGGGACATCATTTCTGGAAAGGATTTCAAATATATTAGCAGATGACTTTGATTGATCCTTCATAATTGTTTTTTAGTGTTCTTCCTCTTAGGCATTTGGAAACCTGATGAGTTTATATCTTCTTTCTTTTGATCAAGAATTTTATTTGGGAAAGCACTAGCCAAATGACCATATTCATGGTAAATTCTACAATGAAAAGGAATGTTCTCATAGTCCACTACTTGCTCCCAAGTGTCTTCCCCAAATTTTAAAGTGATGTTTTTAGGTAGGGGTTTGTCAAAATCCATTAAAACACAAATTAGAGCATAAATAATATGTTCAAAATTTTGAGTACAATCATCAGTCATCATAAAAGTTCCTAAAGAGTTTCCAATTGAATAAAAAATAGTAGGATTCCAAAATTCAATAGGGAGGCCAAAGAGTCTAACCCACACGGGAGTTGTAGAAGGCATCTCTTCTTCGACTTTAAATTTGGTATGCCAGGGCTTCATGAAATGCCCCGCCCTTCCAAAGAACCAGGGGCCCCCTTGAAAAATTTTCTCTCTATCTTCATTATTAGCAAATAAAATAAGAAAATAACCATTTGGATAAATAGAGATTTGTAACTCACCTTTAGTTTTCTATATTTTTGAAACCCAAACTTTGAAAGCATATAGGCTCAAACGAAAACCCACGAACCAATAAATTAGTCCTCTTTTTTCCAAATCTTCGATGCCAGTCTGAATGTTACCCATAGCAAGCTTAATAATAGGAGTTCCATTAGCTTCTTTAAGACATCACGACTCCATTTTCTTGGTATCAATCTTAGGCATTCTTAGAGGTTTATGGGAAGCCCTAAGATTAATATTAGCATTGGGCTGAGGCTGTCCACCACGAAGGGCATCCCTAAAATTTATTTTTAGGGCTGAGTATTTGAAATTCTTACCCTTGAAAGGGGTTTTTATAGTAGATTTATTTTTTGGGTGCACCTTAGCACCAGATTCACTTGAGATCTGAGAAATTTTTTGATCAACTACTTGAAACTTATTTCGTGATATCTTTAATCCTTGCCCTAGACACCGTGGAAAGGTATGGTTTTCACTTTTATTTTGTGCAGCAAAATGGAAGCCGTTATCATTGAAGTTCACAACATGATCTGTTGGATCCCCTGCAACATATCTTGCTAAAATCTTGAGTATAAACCAAAAAAATATTGGTCACTAAGCCCCAAAGACCCCAAAAACCAATCTCTGGAGTTGCTTGCACTCAACCCAGATGAAACCCTCACACAACTGCTTACCAAAAATCTTGTTCACACATAGGGATGTACTAGGATATGTTTTTCTCCAAATGATCTAAAAATTGGTGGAGATATTCTAGGATTTTTTAGGCATCTACCCTCAAAATTTTAGCTCAATATGAGTTTGGATGAGTGAAATATGGTCAAAACAAGTTTGACAGTTTGGGCAGTCCTGCAAAGAAACGTCCCTCCTCCTACCTAGTTAATTTTTTCTTCTCAATCCTGTATTAAACTACTATATTTTTACAATAAAATATTTGACATCAATTTCATTAAGAGATAAAATCTCACACAACCAATTATCTTCTGAATTTTTGCCAAGACAAAGATCAACACTGTAGTTGGCTAAGTTTTTGCTACCCAGTTTTTTTTTTATAGATATGATCACATTTTCAAGAGATTGCCTCTAGAAATAGTTGATAAAAATAAAAAATAATGTTATTTTTTTATCCAATCCCCACATCCATTTTTTTTTTATGGTATTAATGATAATTTTTGAATCCCCCTTAATTGAAATATATTTCCATCCTTCTCAATTATAAATTTGATCCTTGTAAGAACTGTCATAGCCTACACATAGTTGTTAGTTGAAATACCATGTGATTATGAGTAATTTAGGAGAAATTTACCTTTATTATGTTGAAAAACACCACCTCCACCAACTTTTTCTAGATTTCCTAAAAAAACTCCATTAAAACTAGTTATGATAAACTCAAATTTTGGACTTTCTATTTTACCATAGATTAAAGTAGATCCTTTGTTTTAAATATAGACAACCCTTCAATATATATTCAAATCCTATAACCAAGAGGCTAGAACCTCCTTTTGCATACTTGATACTTTTAATGATGGCCATCATGTCTATAAATATTTTGCAAGAGAGATGACAATACTACTTGAGAAAACTAAAGATGATTACCTAGATTTAAAACCTTGACTTTTACCTCCTTTGATTTAAAATTTACCTTCCCATATTTTATTCCTTCGAAATTTGAACATGCACATTGTATTGCCTCATCCCTTATGTTCTTTGTTTCTTCAAATGGTTTCTAAGTAAACTATAATGGTCTTCACAATTTGATGATATATAGGGGTTTCTTTACAACATTCTTAGGAGTGAAAAATCCTTGATCTTATCCATGTTCTACTATGGTATGGTCTCCTTGTTTCATAATGAATTTTGTCTCATGTCCTAATTTTTTATCTCTTTCTCCATCATTTTCACTTTCTAATCTCTTGTCATGTGTCTAGTTTCATAATCTACTTGTTGATCTCATTCTTTTAGTTTAGATTTGATCTTAATGGAATGTGTCTAAGGTTTTGAAATATCAATTCTGATAAATATTTGGTAATATACAACATGACTTCACTCCCTAGTAGTTGGTACCTCCTAGATGAACTCCCCTAGAATATTGCTAATATTCTTTAAAACCTCCTTATCAATAAGTTGATATGAAAGTCCAAAAATTCAAACCCACACTGGAAGACTTTTAATAATAATTATCTCCATAAATAATTCCCACTCCATAGTATTAAATATAATGTTTATCTCTTCGTAAACCATGGCCTATAATCCATTACTTATCCCTAATTTCTAAACTAGAGAAGATGAGGAGGAAAATCCTTTTTGAAGAAAAGTCATGGAGTAATTTGAATTTAATCCCCATTTACACTTGGATCAAATTTTAAATCTCTAAAAACCTTGGCTAGTATTTGTGGAACTTATATATTAGTCCACTATTTTTAAGAATTATTATGCCATTCTCAATCATCTCATTATTGATAATTATTTATGGTGTAATGTCTTCTACCTAGATAGGGTTTTCCATAGATTCGACCTTCTTTCCCCAACTAGGGCATTCATTCTTTCGTATAAATTATGCTTACTTCTAGTTAGGACTTTTAAAAATAACTTTTTTGTCATGCTACCTAAATTTTCCTCATAAAAATCCTTTATTTTTAATTTTTTTTAAATCAAGAAAAATAACAGGTGAGGCTCACTCATTGCTCACACTTGTGTCCTATTAACACTTTATTCCTTCTTACACTCTAAGACTTGGTTGTTTTTCTAAAACAAAAAAAATATGAGGTTCTCTCTTAGCCTACACTTAATCCCATGATTTATTTAGTATTTTTAGCTAATATTATCTTAATATTTTATCAAATATATATATATATATATATATATATATATATATATATATATATATATATATTAATGAAAATTCTATAATTTAAAATTAAAATTGTTTATTTTGTAAAATTCCAAAAGAAGTTTTTTCTACCAAAAAAGACTAAATTGTTTCATTTATTTTAAAGAGGAAAATATACATATTGTTTATGCTTGTTTTTCAAATAATATCACCTAGCATCCACCACAAAATCAATAATATCTAGGTAGGTTTTAAATACTCAATGCCCATTATACACTCATTATGTTGTTAACCCTTGGTTATCCAATTAATTTTTCTATTCCTATGTTGCACTATCATAGTCATTATTGCTCTTCCAAGAAAATAAAAATTATAGATAGTGTTTTCCATCTATTTCCTTTATCATGAAGATCTTGGAGAAAAGCTAAAAAAATTGACGAAGCTACACTTCTTCCATAATTCCTTTCTAGGAATAATGTTTCTTCCCATTTATCTTGATGTGAAGCCCCTTTTGCTAGTAAGTCATCTACCTTATTTCCTTCCCTCTTTGGTATGGCAAATATGGATGTTTAGGAATTTTACATTTAGGGAGCATATGTCCTTTACTATCTATTATATATATATATATATATATATATATATATGTACTAGAGGAATCGATAACTTGTTATATTTTTTGCCTCTTTGTGGGTTATAGTTCTACTCCTTGCTACCACTATAACCTCTAGTTGCATTGGGTAAACTTTTTAATGTAGTCGGCGATGCTAGCGTGACACACCCTCTGGTACTACAAGACCTTGAGATTTGAACTGGGGTTACACATGCCAAACGAGGCACTTCACCAACAGACCAAACCATCAGAGCTATATCCTTAACTATTAATTTTAACTATCATAAATGATATGATGGATATCAAATAGAAAGAGATGGCCTTATAAAGTTCATAGGTTGGATGAATGTGCTTGATTTCAATGGTTTGAGAGACACAATCCTAGAAGAGGCACATTGTGATCCATACTCAAGATAGCTAGTTTGAGGAATTTGGTAGCTGACCTTAAGCCACTATACTTTTGGTTAGGTATTGGGAAGGATGTAGTATAATTCATGGAAAAAACCTTGAATGTAAATGAGTTAAGGTTGAACATGTGCATCCAATTAAATTGTTATATCCATGTGGCATACTATAATAAAAGTGACAAGTTATCAAAATAGACTTTGTGTAAGGGTTGTTGATATACAAAAATAAGCATGGTTTTATCCTTGTGGTGGTTGATAAATTGACTAAGGAAACACACTTTATTCCTAGAAACTTAAAGGATGGTGTTATAGTATTGGTATGAAGGTTTGTGTAAGAAATATATAGGTTGCATGGTGTACCTAAGAGGATCCTATATGATAGAAACATAAGAATAACTTCAAGATTTTGGTAGACCCTAATGGTTGTATTAGGTACCAATCTCAATATTAATTTTACCTATAACCTAGATACAAATGGTCAAACCAAGTGGATAAACTAAGTATTGGAAGATTCATTGAGAATGTGTTGCATAGATCAAGAGTACCAATGGAAGAGTATCTATCTTTGCTTGAATTTTCATGCAATAACTCTTATAAGTCAAGCTTAGGTATGGATCCACTCAAGGTACTATATGGAAGGAAGTCTCATACACCTCTCATCTAGAATATTATTGAGGACTGAGTAACCCTAGGTTTAGACATGCTACATGAAATGGAAGAACATGTGAAACTAACCAAATAGTGTCTTAAGGGAGCTACAAATAGGTAGAAAAGTTATATTAACTAGAATAGCAACCTAAGACATTTGTAATAGGTGATAAGGTGTTGAAATTGTAATCTAATTCATTGAAAAGAGCCAACATTATGTGATGTATTAGATAGGTCTAAGGGCATTTTATTATACAATGCATTTAGTATTTTGTAGTATTTTTTATGTAAGTCCAATGGGCCATGGCTAAACTTGTTACGGTTAAACCTTATTTTATATTTATAATTAAACTTGACATTTCTACAAATACCCCCATCACACTTTATATTTTTTATTAGAGTGTCGTACAATATAATCTAAAAATAGTGATTATTTATGGTTTTTATGGACACCTCAGTTCTTTTTTGTCTCTTTCAATTTCCATATAAGAATTGACTGTATGTATTGCTTTTGTTCAATTTTAGAAAGCATTATGAATCCCAATATGGTATTTAAGCAAGGGTGAAGTAGCATTACTTGGTCACACAAGAATATGGTTTTGTACCTATGTTTCTCTTATAAACCTTGGGGTAAATTATTCTCTAAAGTTTTATAAGCTCAATTCAACATAAAATATTGGAGGATCCCTTCTTTATTTTGTATCCTTATATATGCTTCATGTATGAGTGATTCTTTGGAGGGATCTTATATGGAGGGAAAATTAAATTCATTTTTTTTTAAACTTGACTACCCACCATATTTGTAGTGGTTCATGATAAAATGCACATGGTGTTATAGGTCGACGCTAAGTTTTTTTAATGCTACAAGATTCAAAAAATGTGAAATGTCATTTGACCCATGAGTAGAAATGAATTCTTATTTCAGAAGTTATTAAACTATTTTCATTATTCTCCCCACCAAAAGTTTACTCTACCAACATATTTCCTCTTGAATCCATTCATAGTTTACAGAAATGTAGATATCCAAAATTGGCATGAGACATATTACAAGGAAGACTAGACCTTGACCCTCTTTTTCCATATTTTTTAGACCATGGGCAGGCTATTTCCAACCTTTCATAATTGCCTTTATGGATATGGTCAACCATTTGTTGCAGTCATGGGAATTGGTATAGTGGTAGATGAGGGCTAGCAAGGCTTTGGAAGGGCATGGATATGGGTTGGAATTTAATATTTTAAGCACATGCGAATTCATGATAAGGTAAAAGGTGGATGGCCATTTTTGCTTCCATCACCACAACATGGAAGGATGGATAGCCCATGATGCATAGGTTGTTTTCCATCAAGAGGTTGACAATTTGAACCTCCCCTTTGTTGCTTCTTTGCTCTTTGGTCTTGTTTTGCTTATTTTTGGTCTACATGGAGGCCAATGTGGCACTCAAAAGAAGAAATATATATTTATTAATGTATTTAAAGCCTTTCAACCAATTAGACAAAAGCAAGTGGTAGTACTATTGTGACTCAAAAGAGCTAAGGTGGTGAAAGAGGATTATAGTGCTCTAAGGAATCAAGTCTCGCTAAGTGGCAGATCAAGATCAAATCTTGATTTTTTAAAGGTGGAGGTTTTATTTTAAGTCCTTTGGGGTCCATTAGGGCAAATATTTTGGACACCATAAATTTTGCATGCAAAGTGTGTTTTTATCCTCTTTTTCAAATCATATAACTTTTTAAGATTTACATACTAGTGGCATCAATTCATGGACCTACTCTAGTATTAGGGGTCAAGTTGTGTAATATAGACCATAAATCCCTAGTTACTCATCGTAATGGGTAAAATTACAGTATTTGGTCAACTCAAATGAATGACATACTATGAAGGAAGAACTTGTGGTGTATCTTTTAGAAGGATAAAAAATAGTTCTTGATGACAAAGCTTGGCACCAAAATATGGGAGAGACTCTAGGTTTTTTTTCCTTGTTGATTGAACCAGAGTTGCTTTTCTATATCAAAGAAGAGAATGACCCTATCAAGGTATGGTAAAAGGTGCATAAATTTTTTGGAAAGATTAATACTACTGAAGTAAGATTTTTAGAGTTAGAACTTTCTTCTCTTAAGCTAGTTAAGTTTGATAACATTGAGGACTATATTGCAACATTCATGGCTTTAAGGGAGGATATTGTATATTTTAGAGAAAAAATAAAGATGATGTAAAATGTGTTAATATTGTCCTTGCTAATATTTATCCCTCCTTTTAGGAATTAAACCTAATAGTTTATACAATTCCTATGTTCTTGGAACCCCAAAAAACTCTTACTATTGATCAACTTTTCTCTCTTCTAGTTCACTTTTAGGTTGTAATACAAAATTATGGTGGTGGAATTCCTCACATACAGGCTCATGGAAAGAAACTCCAATCTAAGTAGCTTAAGACTAAGGGGCCTATGGGTGAGGCTAAGTCTTCAAATATAATAAATATCACTTGTGATACTAAAAAAGGGAGGGACATATTTTGAAAAATTGCTTGTAGAAGCTACATAATATTGAAGCCAAGTTTTTGAAGGTGGACATTTTTTAGATGATGAGGGAGATTCAAATGGATATGACTCAACTGTAGAGGCCAACTAAAGCATCCATTATGAGGGGAATATATTATTGTCACTAATATATTCTCTCCTTGGCCCATTAGTTCTGATTATGGGGGGTGTTGAAATTATAATTTGATTCATGGCCAAGAGATGATATTGTGCATTGTATTGGATATGCCTAAGGGTATTTCATTGTGCAATGTATTTGATATTTTATTATGTAATATTAATGGGCAATGGTTAACCATATTAACATTAAACATTATTTAATATTTATAATTAACCTAAAGCCCATTTATTATATTAGCTTAGGTTAAATTTTATGATGTATTTTGAGGATTTGGTATTGCTATAAATAACCCCTCACATTCATAATTTCTTATTAGAGTGTTGTGCAATATAATCTATAGATAATGATTATTTATGATGTCTATAGGCACCCAATTTTTTTATTTGTCTCTTTTACTTTTTACATACGATTTGAGTATGTCATGCTTCTATTTGTTTCTAGAAAGAATTGTGAATCTTATTAGTGTTTATCAAGGTAAAGCATTAAAACAACTCAATAAATTTTGGTAAGACAACTAAATTAACACCTAGATATAGAGGACCTTTGAGATTTTACAAGTGATCAACCTAGTCACCTGTAAACTTGCTCTAGTGCCAACTCTATATTGGGTTCACAATGTGTTCTATGTATCCTTAATCCATATTACATTGATGCATATCACATCCTTTCCTAGTGATCGTTGTAGGTGCAAGACCCATGGGTGGTTCAAGTCAAACTAATAAATATTTTGGAGGTATGAAAATTGTAATTGTATAATAGAGAGATATATTAGTGCAAAGTCTGGTAGGACTAATACATTGAAGATAGTACCACATTGAAAGATGCCAAGGAACTTCAAAGGCTCTCTCCTCATCTATTTACATAGATACTTATTGATGTCTTTTTTGCTTTGACAATATATACAATTTTGAATGTGATTTTTTTTTTTTACATTAATAAGATTTCTATTTTGATAGTTTAAAGCTTTTGTATCTCTATTTTTTAGTATAGTGATAAAATATATTATGTATGAACTGATATTTCATTATCACTGGGATGATGAATATTTTAGAGAGGAAGGATGTCATAGCTCAAATTTATTTGATTCATTTATAACAATTTAATTCCATCATGTGATTAAATATCATGTGATACATAGCCACGATAATTATGATTTAGCATTTATATGAAATGAGATGTCAAATGATGATTTAATAATTATGGAAGTATGTTCATATTTGATTGTTAATGTAATTCAATTTGTATAATTTAATATGCAATCAGATTAAATATTAATATGGTTTAAGTGTTTGATAGGGGCCTACCTCGAACAAAAATGAGAGTATCATAGGATAAAGGATCATATATGTTGAGTAACAACATATATTAGAATGAAAATTCATGTACACATTAATATTAAAATTGCATATAGGCATACTTGAACACTTGTAAATTTTAATGCATTATTTGTATTTAAATTGTCATTTTATATTGTAAGTAGAAACATGTTGATTATGTGTGTCGCATGAATGGAATTTTTCTTGACATCCTCTAAGTCATGAAGAAACTCTTTTGTGTGCAATTAATCATGGGTAAAATGAGGTTTATAAATTTGGTGGTATATCTCCTTGAACACCTAGATGGCACCCATTATCTAATAGCCATAATCCATCATACCGACACCTTAGATTAAAAATGGACATAAGTGGAAAGGACCTCATGGAATCAAAATGATATTTTAATCCTTGAATTTACCTCAAAGGAAAATGGTAATTAAGGCACCAAAACCCTATACCCTTCTAAATAAAAGACTATTTTTTAGTGCCTCCATTTTTGACATGCAAACTGGAGATGAAAAGGAGAAAGGGAAAGGGAAATAAGAGTGTTTCAGGGTGGAGAAATGCAAATGTAGATCATTTGAGATAAATTTATACCTAACTTTGTCATTCTTAAAACACAGTCTAATTTTGAATGTGAAGTCAAATTAGAAATTTGCTAAATTTGGAAGCCATGATTTGGATGAAGTCTTGAAGAAACTCCATTGTGTGCCCAAAAGAAAACAACACACTTAAAGGAAAACCAATTCATGGAAACAAAGGTAAAAGAAATATTTAGCTAAGGGAATCAAGAGCTATAACTATGGGGCATATCAATTTTTTGTCCAAAGCAATTTATTCTAATTATAGATATTATGAAACTTACTTTTGGTCCTCAATATTGTAAAAAAATATTTTTTCCCTCTCTCAAAATTTTCATTAAAAAAGACTTTGACAACATGATAAAAACCAAGGAAAATTATTTGTTTTATAAATAAATTCATGGGATTTGGTTATTATATAAAAACAAGAGATGGGTAGTTTTTGTTAGTTAAAATTTCAAAAGGAAATAATGAAATTTGTCTTCATGGCATTGATTTTTATTTTCATTGTGACTTTATGGAAACCCTAGTAGGAATTTTAGTAACAAATACTTCTTGATGGTGTGCTATTTGATTTTAAAAGTAGGAATTTTATAAATGGTTCTCCTTTTGATTGAAACCCTCACCGCTTACTCTTATTTTGGTTTGAATAAGGATAAAATTGTCTTGATGCAATGAAATATTGATAATTTTGAAATAGGTATTTCAACTTACTCTAAAATCATAAAGCTTTTTTTCATATCAATATCTACCAAAACTATCACAATCTATTACAAATTTAGAAATTTTGTTGACATATAAATTTGGTTTAATTTTTACTTTCCTTCAAATTTTGGTACCATGTCAACTAGAGCCTAACCTTTAGTGAGTATTCTCCTAAGGCTATAGCTCTAATTTATTTCCATTATGTCTTGAGTTTTTGAGATATGGATAGATCAATATTGGTGGAATGTTGGTAGGGTTAAAGTAACTTGGAACTTATTTTGTCACCTTTACGGTATAAGAGCCATATTGAAACTCTATTGTAAATGATTTTCCATGTTGATTAACCTTCAAAATAGGGAAAAATCTAAAAAATAGAAGTTATGGACACAACCACTCTTCTGGTGATATTAGCATTTTCTTATTTGATACTAAAACTCACTTCTTAAATTAGTAATAATTATATTGTAACTAATATTTTGACACTTATAAAATTGATAATGAAATGTACATCTTGAATCAATAAAAGTATGTTGTAACCAATCTTATGAATCTTATCACATTTATATTGAAAGTATATTTACATCGATATTTTGATTCTTTCATGTTTGGTGATATTTCTTGTTTCTTAAATCAATAAACTATATTACAAAAATCCTCTTGACACTTGGAAATTTGGTATGATAAGTTGTATTTTAAACTAGAAAATAAGGTTCTAATAAACCTTTGATAGTTAATAAAGATGCATTCATTTTATCCTTATGACCTTGATAGCTTCATTATTGTTGTTGTCACATATTGATGAGGTAATCGAGTCAACGCCACTGTGATCTAAACTAATCTAGTATATTATTGCAAAGTTGGTTAAGGTATGTATGACATAAGTCTTTTATAAAGGCTAAAACCTAGAATAAATACACATGTACATATCCCACCGGGTCAAATAATGATACTTAGAATACCTTGGACTAGAAAGTGAAATTATTTGCTAAAATCCTTGATTCTTGGAACTTGAAACACTTTTTTATGTGTTTGATTGATGGGTGGAACTTATGATACTATCTCATGTGTTTGATTGATGGTTGGAACTTAAGACATTTTATCATATGTTTAGTTGATGTTTGATACTTGTGACACTATCTCATTTGTTGTTTTATGGATGACTAATACTTGTGACACTATCTCATTTGTTTGATTGATGGATGACTTATGAAACTATCTCATATATGTGAGTGATAGTCAGATGACTATTGGAAAGTTGTTGATACCATTCATGTATTACTTGTTGGTTGAACTTGTAACCCTATCCCATAAATAAATGGACAATTAGAATTTACTATTTCTTATATGATTAAAGCCTTCAATAGATGTAGTTGGGTCTTGATTTTTCATGGTATAAGTCAATATGGATGAACCTTGTTTTGATGTAGAATTTATTACTTGCAATTCCATGTGTTATTATAGCAGTGACCTGACCAAAGATCATTCATATTGAAGTATCTTAAAGATTAGAAATTGAATAAAGTAAAATCTAATTTACATATTTTTATTTTAGTGTGCATAACTATAAACATACAATCATGGATAATTTATTGTTTGAATTTCATGCTTTATTGTTTTATGAGATAAAGGACAATTGAGTGATTTTTTTTGCTCATTTGTATGCATATACTTATTGTAATTCATTTTATAAAAAATTTCAAAGCACCTAAATGATATAAGGGAGTGGATGATATTGGGTAATAACCAAAATTTATTGATCATATTTTTCATATATAAATACATTTCATGGAGGTTATAACCATTCCATAATAAAATATAACCTATTAGTTATAATCAATCTAACCTCCTAATTTAACATGAGGGGTAATTACATAATATTAAAAAAATAATGTAATAACTTCCTAACATCTACCCTTATTATATTACTTGGTAGACAAAGAGAACTACAAACAATTCAATTTTTTTTTATCAGTTAAAAGATTTAATTGGTTTTAACAGGTACCCAAAACCTGATTACATCATAGAAAAGAAATTTAAAACCAGCCACAAAAACTAGAGAGGTGAGGATAGGGAACATAGTCCAACAAAACTAGAAGCACCATGGAGGATGCCCTTGAAACGAAGAAAATAAGGAACTGAGGGCAACACAGAAGATACCCTCGAACAACAAAAAGAAGCTAAGGGTGATAGAAATGATACCCTTTACAAAAAACCATAGAAAGAAAGGAATACCTAAGCTTCATATTCGAGTTTCGCACCGACTTCCTGGATCTCATCATTTGACTCATCCATGTCGATGTCTTTATCCTCGCCTTTGTCATCCACAAGAGCAGCAACAACCTTGATGTCCTCCTTGATAGAAAATACCTTACCACCATCCTAAAAAATAGATTTCCTGAAGAAGAGCAAGTTCAGAGCATTGCGGAGATTAGCCATCTAGGACATGCAATTGGAAATAGAGTTGATAATAAATTATTGCAGACACTGATCAGGGATGTCCTTCTCATCATCCTCGAAGTCGATGATTAGGGACTTATTTTACTACACCAAATTTTATAGGCACGTAGAGGAACAAATAAACTTTAGCTTGGGGGATTCAATTTTAGCTCTTTTCCTCAACATACGAATAATATCGACCACCACTCTCTTTTTTATAGATAGATCAGGAGAGCTAGAGGATGAAGGAGCATATTAGGAAGGATTGGGTTGGATAAGGCTAGGTTTAACTTTAGGAGTGGGAAAAGGGATAACACCCTAAGGGCAATAAATCAACCAATGGCTATACAAAACCTTGAATAGTCCCTAATGGGAAGGTAACTCATTGCTATTTTTATTACGAATGTGGTCTAGAGTGTAGCTGATGGAATTTAAAAGAAATCGAGGAATGTTTACCAGGTTGACATCATGGAAATGATTAAAGAAAGTGAAGTGGAAGCTACATAAAATCTTATCAGGGTCATCCACAGTGATGAACTCCATGATGGGTTTCATGACACTGTTCCAGGGAGAGGGGAGCTCCTCATGATGCATTCCCATTAGAGCCTTTTTGCAAAGGTTCTTGTAATTTATTTCTTTGAGTTCAAATTCCCCATTGTGTTTTTTTAGTGAATTGATCTCTCTTTCGCCTGCTACCCTATAAGCTCAACCAGAGTCTTGACGTTGACTTCAAATTTCCTGTCACAGATCATCACTCTTCCATTGTCCCAAGTGCCCAAAAAAGTAGAGGTAATTTTAGGATCCTCTCCATTGAAACTCTTAAAAAAGGAAGGAAGCCCCTAGTAGTGAGGATAGCTTCAACAATGGAATCCATGACAATGACAGATGTCTTAATGAAACTCATGCTGGAAGAATAACAGAGGCTCTAAGAATTAATTTAGAAAGGACAATGATAAAGGTGAAAGGTACAAGGACTACTATAAAAAGAAGCAGCCTTGGATCCAATTTTGGGAGCAATGAGATCTCCATCTCGTCTGGGGTGCCGAGTGAATCAGGAAAGGTGAGTCTACACAAATTGAGGTGACTATGATAGACCTCACTTGAACCATCTTGGATATGGAGCATGTGAGAGGTCAATCCAACCTCCCACATGATGAAAAAAGTGAACTGGATTATGGAATCAATGGTGAAGGCATGAAGGAAGAGGTAGAAGTGGATGGAAGATGGAAGGTGAAAGATCACCTTACTCTTTTTATTTTTGTTGAATCATAATTTCATAATCATAATCAAAGTCAATAGAAGATCCCTAAGATCATAGATCCCTTGATCCTGTCAAAATTGTGTTCATTCTTACGAATCATTGTCAACAACTATCATAAGCTTCCCCCTTTGCTTGGGATAAATAGTAAATATGATAATTGGTGTGCAAGTCTCATCCTTCAAATTTATGGGTCAGAAGATACTCATACTTGGCATTGGAGCTATCTGAACGTCTAATGACGAGGGAAGACTTGTAAAAATGTAAGCCTTTCACAAGCTGGAAGCAATGATTCCAAGATGCATGTCCTTTTGCTGGACCTGGGGCATCTAATGTTGATCTGACTAATGATCATCATAGAACCTTCGACATTATTTTAGGAGGTCTATTTTTTCTCAGTGTTGTTTGATCTCACAATGCATCTCACAAGGGGCGTCTATAGACACCTAAAATGCATCATGTCGAGGGTGACTACTCATATGGACATGCTACAAGACCATATGGAGGATCTTGGACAGACTCCAAGATAGAGCAGTGGTTCTAACCACTCAATTTAGGCATTTTGGCCTAAGCAGTTTGAACCATAACTCATACCTTTGATCTCCAGTCTAAACCACGGTTGACACCTATAGTCTACAGTTTGCACTGCAACTATGACCTATGGTTTTAACTGAAGTTCAGTTAGGCCTTACATCTGAGACAAATCAATTGGAACGACCAAGAGATCTAGAAGGAGGTAGTTGGAGGATGAAATATTCTAGAGGCTTCCATCTCAACTGTCCTAACCAACCTTCTTGGTCTTGGCTTCTCCATGAAGCCACCCCTAGCCCTAGGGGCATGCTATAAATACCCCCTCCAAATGGAGAGAGGAAAATGGATGATTTGTATAGCGAAGCGCTGATGAATTATCGAGTGAGTAGAGAGGGAGCAAGCATTGGATATTTAAGCAGTGAAGCCCTGGCAAATTGTATACTCAAACTGAGCATACTAAGAGATAGAGCTATTGCACTTAATTCCCAACCCTTTTGCCACCATTCATGATGAATCGCATTATGGATGCTCTAGGTGCTTAGGAGGATCAAGAAACACAAATCCAGGCAAACAAAGGCCCTTCACATCAAATTGTCTGCCAAATAAGTCTGAGGACAATTAAAGTGACCCTTGAACATCAATTTGGACAAGGATATTGAACCCACTGCCCCTGATTTTGAGGGTAAACTCATCAAAGGTCAAACCATAGTTGTCAACCATGGTTCACAGTGCAGATCGCTCACCAAAGCTGTGGTTTGCAACAGGTGACAGATCACCTTACTCTTTTCATTTATGTCCAATTAGTTAGGTTAGATTAGCTATCTGGTTGATTTAATAGCATTTTAGAAGACTTCTGACCATAGAACTAGGCTAGCTTCACATTTTATGCTTATATTTCAATTAGGACTAAAATACTTTCTTTATGCATGTTTATGCTTCATTTCCTATATTTGATCCATGCATAGTGTAGATGTTATTTTACTTTATGCTATTACATGAATCTTGATTCACTTTGCATAGTTTAGCAGCTTTCTTTATGCTTTCTTGATTATGCATGTTAACGGTGTCATTATACATTTTACCTAAAAGGGCCTCATCACGAGAGGCTGCCTATATTTTTGACATTCTTGTTGTTTCTTGACTGTAGGAAATAGTTCTAAAGGAGATATAAAGCATCCAACCCCTTCCCCATTATGAAGAAGAGGGTCATCGACACCCTAGAGCAGTTCATATTACCCTAAGGGGAATTTTTATCATACCTACCCTTGATAGGGAGTAAACACTATTGTAATTAATGTATAAAATGGGTATCCCTAAGAGGGACGAATATGTAATTTGATTTCATTGAAAATAATAAAGAATTCCTTATATTCACTTTATTTCTTGTTATCAAATTATGCATGCCTATTTGTGTGTTTCCTTTCGATTGCGATAGTTAGAGTGGGGTGTGAGCTTCCTTGGTGGTCACAGTGGGAAAGGGGAAGTGAGGGATATCGATGACCCGGTGGTGATAAGATGAAATGAAATGATAGAGCATTAGAGGAGAGGTGGGAGTGAAAGACAAGAGAACGAAGGTCAACATGGAAAGGATAGATGGTGAGGCATATGGGCTCAAAAAAATAGAAACAAAAATTTCTTGAAAAGTGGTGGAGAGAGGATTAATGTTGAAAATACCAATAAAATTGGTTAATCCACATAATGAGGTTATGTGGGAATCAGTGGAAATAGAAATAGAATCAACGAGCATTTAACCCATTTGTGGAAAATCTAACTTGCTCCACGTCAACATTTGTCTCATTTGAGGTACTCTATCCTACTCCATGACAATGGTTAGTTTTTTAGGAAGGCCACTTGTCCAAGTCATCAAGCTTGTGGAGTGGGCACCAATGTTTGCAATATTGTCAGTTGCTTAATTGCTTTCCATAAAAGCATGTTGAAAAATAATCTTTTGAAATATTTGACTTAAAGACCTGGATTCATCAATATAGTCCCTAATCCTCCATGAGGGATTTCTGGAATTCTTTAGATAGTATATGGTAGTCATAGAATCCCCTTCAACCATGAGTTTGTGTGAAAATTATTTTTCTAGAACAATACCTCTCCACAAGGCTCTAGCTTCAACAACCTAATTTGTTTGAATTCCTAAAAATTTTGCATAGGCAAGGATGAACTGCTATCTCTAAGATACCCCCAGTTCCAGCTAATTCAGGGTTGCCCTTGGTAGCACCATAAAATTTTAACTTGAGACAACCTAAAGGAGGGGGAATCCACTTGGAATGTGCCCTTGGGTTAGGGGGAGGATTTAGGTGATTGTCCATGATGGGAAGATTGAGAGAGAGGCCCAAGGAAGTATCAAATCGAGAGGTGGGATGGGATGAAAGAGGACAGAGGGAAGCATTCTCTATAGAAAAGGAAAGGATTTTGTTCAAAACATAGTCTAGGCTCAACATCTTGTTAGAGAAAAATCTACGATGTCTTTCTAGCCAAACTTACCATAGGAAGTGATGAAGGTAGAATTGCCACAGGAATTTAAGGTAGGGGTTGCAAAAAGGATTCAGCCATTGGGCAAAAATATCAGCGATAGATCAAGGTTCAGCCCAAAGGATGTGGAAGAAATTGAATAACTTGTTGAGGATAGATGAGAAAAATGAACATGGAAGAAAAATGTTATGGGGGGATTCCCAATATGATAAACATAGAAAACATTTGTTAGGAATGACCAGATCTCTTTTAAGAATATTGTCAATGGTTAGAATTTTTTCTTGAATGGCCACCCAAGAAAAAAAGACAATTTTTGGAATAATAAATTTAGGTCAGATAATATTGAAAGGAAGTAAGGGCTCTTAATGGGCCAGTAGCAACTTGTAAGCAGTCTTCACAGATAAATCCCTAATTTTAGTGAATTCCTAGAAGATCTTATCTCTAAGACTCCCAAAGGGAATGAACATGGAACTTGGAAGTAATTCCAGCTCTTTAGATTCCTCAGGATGGGATGTACTTCTGATGATTTTCCATATTTTCCTATTGTTCTGAATACTTATGAAATTGAACACTTTTTGACCAAAGGTGTTGTCAGTGTAGCCTTTCAAGACTGCTAGATTAGGATCATTTATTAGTGGTTCTCCTTTTATCCATTTGTCATTCCAAAAATCAATTTTTTGCCCATCTCCTAATCTCCACCTGAGACCTCTTTCCACTAGGAACCTGGAATACAATATTGATTTCCAAAAGGTAGATCCTCTGATAGGAAATGCAAAATTGAGAAAGTTCATGCCCTGCAAATATTTTTGGCTGACAATGAGATCCTACTAACTTTCCACATTGGTGATTAAATGCCAAGCCTGCTTAGCAAGAAGAGCTAAATTTAGGAGATGAAGTCTCCTGAGGCCTAATCCTCCAGAACCTTTAGGTTGACAAACTTTTTCCCAGGCAACTAGGTGGAAACAATGTTTATTTTTAGATCCAGACCACATGAAGCTCTTTTGACATGTGCAAGTGCCTTTATAAAATTATCAACAAGTTGTTTTTTGATGGAAATGCACTAGAGCTAAATCTAGTTATTTTGGACTTGTTCTCAAATTAAATGACACTAAAATTTAATGTGCTTTGTTCTTTCATGAAACACTAGATTCTAGACTAATTTATTAACACCTTTATTATCGTAATTCAATACTGTCAGTTGATTTTTAGGTACACCCATATTTGATATTATGTAACATAACAATATTGCTTTGCAAAAATATCCTTATGTGACATGATACTCTACCTCTATAGATGATGGTCCCAATCTCTATTTTTTTATTAGTTGGATGAAAGGAGTTTTTAAATGACCTCCAAACCTTATAACAAAAAGAAGCTAATATCTAGCCACTAGGAGACTGAGGACACTTCAAACATTAAAACCAACCAACCCTTGGACACAACTACCTACACCTAGACCAACATATACTAGTCGAACAAACCTAGACACATAAGCCAAACAAATATAAAAGTTGGGCATGCAGGCCCACATGGATAAACAGAGACAAAAAAATTGGCATGTAGGCCCAACCAAAACATTCAAAAAACAACATCCAATGGGAGGGTTCCAACCACCCGCCCTAAGTATTCTGACTTGAGTTTGACCTTTTCCTAAATTTATTATCCAATTATCTAAGGCCATCTGGAAAATTACCTATCCAAATGTGAAGATCTTACTGTGTAAGACCTTTATTAGCCAAGAAGTACGTAGCTTTGTTACCTTCCCTGAACCGATGCTTGAATTGGACTTCTTCTAAATTTTGAATCATTCTCCTGGATTCAATTATAAAATTTGCAACAGTACATGAGGGATTTTGGTTACCATTAATCATGTTGATAACATTGAGTGGATCTCCTTCTATGATTAGTTTCCTGCTATTTACCCAGTTTAGTTGGAAAATACCAATTATTTCTTACGATCCCAATCTCTATTATTTCTTATTGTGGCATAAGTTAGGTCTAAATCCTAGATGAAATACATATCCTGATGTTGACCTCCTATCATCTATAGATTTGATATAATCTAAGTTTGTTTATCCTTGTAGCAAAAGTTTATTATTTTTTTATACTCTAGGTCATATTCCACTATACCACAAACATAATGCAAAATCCTCTTTGTTGGATTTCAATGACTCTCCTTAGGTTCTTGCATAAACCTGTTGTCAGTTTTGACGCACCTTGTCAAAATGCATAATAAATACGGTTTTATGGAAGAACTCATTGTAAAAATCCTCCTTTTTTCCATAAAAAATGGGTAATGTGTTGTTGTTCCGAAGCTTTCCCTCATAAAACTATGGATGAGCTGTTATAGGTTTTTCTAAGCTTTTATGTACTTTTCTAGATTTTTTGTACTTCTCTTACGTTTTTAGCTCAGTATGTTGCATGTAAAATTGTATATGCTTTAGCATGGGTAATAAAATGATTAAGTTGTCACTTCCAGCACTTATGATTGAATGTCTTTTTTTTTAAAGTAGCTTTTAGAATAGTTACGGAGTTAGTTTGGCAAGGTTGATAAAATTACTAAGTAAAGATGAAATCCAAGCTTACCCGAAATGGGACTCCTCTCAAGCTCCTCCAAAATCCCAAGTCCTTTGCTTAAAATAATAATCGATCCACTTGGGAGCGCATTGTTAAGAAGTGCTTCAATTGGGATCGCTTTGTTAAAGAGATACTTCCATACTTATCGTATGCGCCTAAAAGGCTAAGGGAGCGAAGTTGGTTGATAATATGGCTAAGTACAAATGAAATCAGCACTTAAAGAGAAAATGACCCCCTTAGAAGTTTCTAACTGACCAAGTCTTTGCTTCAAAAGGAAAGCACTCGCTAGGAGCGCTTTGTTGGAAAGCGCTCCACCAAGGAGTGCTTTGTTGGAAAGCGCTCCACAAGGAAGCGCTTTGTTGGAAAATGCTCCACAAGGGAGCACTTTCATAAAAGGGTGTTTTGCAAGACTTTTCCTCGAGAATCAGTTGAGAGGCTAAGAGACTTAGTTGGTGAAGTATATTTAAAATAAGTGCTTTGTTTAAAGCGACTCTCTCCAGAAAGTTTTAGAATGATAGGTCAACATAAGCACTTTATCTAGAATGTGTTCCACTTAGTAGCACTTCACTAAAAAGTGCTCCACAAGCGAACGCTTTGTTTAAAAGGATCAGGGACATATTGTTAGAAGGATCTAGTAAGCTAAAGGAGAGGTCCACAGTGCATCCTCTATTTCACCACTCGGGAGCTACCACCAAGACCATCTGATCATTCATCATCACCAGAAACTTCTAACTTCAATATCAAGTTATCTATATTTTTGGGTTAGGTGTTTTGGGTATTCGTCAGAACCTTCTATTTTTAATGCTAAGTTGTCAATAAGGATAGTATAGACTATTTTTGTCTATCACTAGAATCGGATCAACCCATCATGAAAGTGTTTGGAAATTGGTTTTTCAAGCGGTAACTTTCTCCTATATAAACCATCTCTTCTTTGTAATACATCATGGATAACTTCTGCTAGAAAAGTAGTTGTGTACTTGAAACCTGCTCCCAAAATAAAGGCTTCTAGCTATGGTTTGAGTTCTCAATATTTGTGTATGAATTCTATTAAACTAGTGTATCTATTTTATAGTTTAAATTTTGTTCTCTGGATTTTGTTGTTGATAGAATACTGGTCTCTGGAATTCTTGCTGGATTTTACATAAGTTCTAAGGATTTTATACCATTTTCTATTAAATTCATTGTTTTTATTGTTGTTTGTTCAAATAGATAAGTTGTCTATCATGCTTCTGGTCCATCACCCCAAATCTCTGGCCTTTGGCCATTTCCCATTCCTTTTCATAATTTCCCATCTCTTTCATTATATTTCTATCTCTTATCTCCAAACCCCCATTTTTATTTTCAAAACTAGCCCTACTAGAGATTTCCATGGAGGACATCTCTTTCCTTCGGGTATTCAATGCTTGGCAGTGGACCTAGGGCACTGTAGACTTAGAAAACATGTATCTAGACCGATTTGATTACCAACAATTTTTGGCACGCTCAGTGGGATGCAAATGTTCCATGCTAAAATAGTATTTAGAATTGATGTTCATCTTGGTGTTGTCAAAAATAAATATCTGGCAACTATACTAAACTTAGATTCCCCCAGTCTTGTAGACCCGTGTAAAAACTCATGCCTTCATGCGAATGAGGTGGAGAGTTAGAAATACAGAATAAGAACCCGAGTTCTATGAGCTTGACATCGACGCTTTAGGATAACATACTAGGGTGGTTGAGACAAATATTCTGCTTGTCGAAATATCATCACAAGAAGTTGTTCTTGATTCATAGTATCCAACTCCTGACAGAACAACGACCAGCTTACCTCCAAATTCGTCAAATTCTCTGGATCATTAGTATAATTCGGCTCCATCGAATGATAAATCAGGTTCTCCAAGTGTTTTTACCATTTTGGAACAGCAAGTTCTACCAAATCCACATCCCCACATGGCACAGCCAGCTTTGCCTAGGCATTTCATAGCTTGAAACCATATGGGACTACTTACCTTACAAGCTCAACACACGGTGACGCCCGTAGCTTTGAAATCTCTACCTACTTATGATGGCATAGGAAAGACGATGCAAGAGCACATCCAATTTGTCGTAGGACTAGCGACCATCCATCAAATCACCAATGAAGACATCATGGTGAAGTTATTGGTTCTTTCACTAAGAGGTAAGTTTCTTTATTGGTACCGGTCACTCCCGCTCGGTACCATTACTACATGGGACCAGTTGGCTGGACAGTTGATAAGGGGCTTTAATGAACAAGCGGACCCTTTCTCTCTATTACACCAATTTACTACTATTCAAAGGTATCCTCAAGAATAAATAGCTGACTTCAATGTTAGGTTCGCAAGAACCTAGAAAAGAGTCACAGTCGGTCTTCGACCCACACCTGAGCAAGTTGTGTTTTATTAATTAAGAGCTTTCCACTCAGATATCAGCATCAACATCTGATATGCTAATATCAATACATTCCTAACTCTCTATGAGAATGCCCATAAGGCATATGCCAACCTAATAGCTATCAGGAAGTTACCTCCCAAGGCAACGACCCTAATTTATCCAAATTTCCCCTAAAATATGTATTCGAGTGCATCCACTCCTCTTGCATCCTAAATGCATCCTAGTCAATATTGGAATCCACACCCCTAGTATCAGCCTATGCTTTTGCATCAATACCAAGCACCCACTATTTCCCAGTTACCCACTCCAATGCAATATCTAGCTTTACTAGCACCACCAACGCTGGTCCCATTACCTCCAAGTCAAGTAGCTACTAACCAAGTGGCTGTGATCGAAGATCAAGCTAAGGAGCTATCAAAAATTAAGGCTTACATGAATACAATGGTAAAACATATGAGCTCCATAAGGAAAATACAAGATGATCAAGGCTTTCATCAGAGGAAATTCCCTCTTCCCCCGATCACTAAAGATAAAGCAATCGCTAGCGCTCATAAGAAACATGAGCTAAATTTAGCGATGATAAACATCGAAGAGGTTAGAACCTCTGATTCTTTGTATTGGTGTACCACATGCAATGATCCGCACAATGAATAATACTGCATGGTGCATATAAATTATGTATAGACACTAGCTGGTGGTCCCTATGAACAAGTAAATATGATTAGGGAAGTTGGTCAAAATCTCATGACATCATCTACTGAGCAAGTTTCCATCCTCACTAGGGTAGGGAAGAAGCATATCGAGGTAGATCCAATTCATATGAATCCATTGAAAGTACCTTTGACACCCAAGATCATAGCTAAATCATGGATTAGAGCTCAACCCCAAGTGAAAGCTCTCAATTTGATGACAATTGTTCATCAGTCTGACCTGTCGAAGGACCACCTACCACCTCGTGTTAGAGAAATATTCCTTTAGCCTAAAGCTATAGCTTCTCAAGCATTAGCCAAAGCATGAGACCAGGTGAGGGAGAAGCTTTGATACCCCTAGTTGACTAAACGCTAGCAGGTGGATGCAACCCAATAATATCAAAAGATCTATGAACCTGCAAGAGGAGCAGGAGAGCCTATCGCTTCAACATATAGTATAGTTAAAGAAATGAAAAAGGCTCCTACTAAGATAAGCCTATATGACGCCCTTCAACTCCTAGGTCAAGTTGACCTATTTTAGGAATCTCTCAAATCTACTCAATACAAGGAAAGCAAGCCAACTCAGACTGTGTTTTCTTAGTCATTAACAGCTTTAGCTACAGGTAAAAATAGGTCCCTTCCATTTTACCTTTCCCTTTGAATGGAGGTATGGGTCTTCAATAACTGCATGATCGACTCAGGAACCGCTGCAACCATTATGCCCAAAGTGATCTATGAAATCATGGGTATGGAGTACACCCATAGCAGCCCTGGGGTGCTGTAGTTAGACAAAACTCTAGTAAAGATACTAGGAGTGATCAAGGATGTTCCCATCCAACTCCATAAAATATCGTAAGTCACCATTATACAGGAGATCATGGTAGTCGACTTAGAGCCATATTTTAGTATGTGTCTTTCATGAGAATTCATAGTGAATATGGGAGGCTACATCTCCCTCGACTACACCCACCTGGAGATCCCCTTCAAAGGAAGAAGATTCAAGCTCTTCAATGATAAGCCTACTAGTTTTCACATGGAGAAGCTTGAGGATGAAGAAAAGAGGTCAGTCTTTGTCAACTTGATGGCGAAAGAAATACAAGTTGACTTAATGGAAGAAGCTCTCAGTGAACTCCAACTGGAGGATGGCTTCTCCTTAATAGATTTAAATGTAGTTAATGGTATGAAATTAGGATGCTACACACTCACTAAGCTTGGGAAATAAAATCAAGCACACCCAGAAGCACCCTTAGCCTCAGACCAGCTTTGGAAGTTGTACTTTGATGGCACCGATGTAAAAATGGTGCAACTGTGGGAATTGCTCTCATCTTTCAAACTGGTTAAAAAAATACTTACTCATACATACTAGCTTGGAGTTGTACGAACAATGCAACTGAGTATGAGGATTTGTGCCTCGGACTAAAGAAAATTGAGAAGCTAGGCATCAAATAACAATAGATTTTTGGGGACTCCGAGCTAATCTATAATCAAGTTACCAACAAGTGTGTTAGAAAACAACACTACCTAAAGGTGTATTGCAAAAAGGTGTGGGACTTTTTTGATTCATTTGATGCACTAAAAATCAAGTCCATTTCAAGGGAAAGAACAAGCTGGTTGACATTCTAGCTTCCATCGGTGCCCGATTTTCACCAGTCGATGGCATGATGCATAAACCAAAGATGATAATATTAATTTACCAACCTTTTATTCCCTATAAAAAACTCCATTGGCAGGTGTTCGACAATGATGAACAACTTGTTAACTTCTTGGTCACTGAAGCATCAACCATCGAAGAGCGAGCTCTGAATGAAGAAGACCATGAAGGTTTGATTCAGTTGAAAAAAAATCATATTCTTAAAGGCCTAATCATGTTAGAAAGTCTTTTTGATAGAAATTATAGGCCTATCGACCATAAGATCAAGGTGGACCAAAAGGAGTTCATCAACATGGAGTTAGAATTAGGGAAGGTCATCATGGTAGGAACCAATTGCAGAGCTAGAGAGCTTCAGCAGATCTGAATTCTATGTAAATAATATCCTAACATCATTGCTTGGTGTTACCAAGACCTAAATAGGTACGACAAGAGTATCATCCAGCATACCATCGAGTTAGAAGAGGGTGTCAGACCCTTCAGACAAAAGTAGTGGCCCGTAAATCCAAAGGTCAAAACCCTAATGAGGGCCGAATTGTTGAACATGCTTGAATCTAAGATCATAAATCTAATTAAGCATTCTTCCTGGGTGGCTAACCTAGTTCCAATTCAGAAGAATAATGGTGATATCTGGTTGTGTATAGACTTCCAAAATATAAATCAAGCATCACTCAAATATCACTACTCGCTACCTCAAACTGATCAAATCCTTCATGTGGTGGCGGGACCCCAAAGGTTCTCTTTATTAGATGGGTTCTCAGGCTATAAATAGATATGGTTTAAAGATTAAGATCAACATAAAACCACATTCACGACCAAGTGGGGATCTTTCGCCTATCAACGGATGTCTTTCAGCATTTCAAATACTGGAGCTACTTTCCAAAGGGTTATGAACCTCACTGTCAGTGAACTACACAATCATGTCATCATAATCTACTTAGATGACATGACTATATTTTCTCATAAGTAGAAAGAACACGGCCTACATTTACGATAAGTTTTTGAAAAATACCGAGTTTGGGGTCTCCATCAACCCCAAAAAGTCAATATTTGCGGTGAAATAAGGAAAGTTGCTTGGGCATATTATCTCTGAAAAGGGATTAACAATTGATCTAGCTCGAGCAAAAGTGCTTCTCCAACTTTCACCTCCCACAAATAAGAAGGCCCTGTAGTCCTTTTTTGGACAGATAAACTTCATCAAGAAGTTCATCGTTGATTTTTCCCAGGTGATAAAACCAATGGCCCAACTCTTGAAAAAGGATGTCGAATTCAAGTGGACTGATGAAAGGAGGTAATATTTTCAAGAGATTAAAGAGCGTATTGCTCAAGCTCCTATTCTTATCAACCCTAACTACTCATGATATTTCATATTGTACATGGTCGAAGAGCCTAAGAGTTATGCCGTTGTCTTAATCCAAAAATGTGAAGATGGAGATCAGCGTCCAATCGTGTTTCTCAACTAGATAATTTAGCCTTGTGAAGAAAAGTTAAATTCATTGAACGATAGGTGCATGCGGTGATGAGGTCTCTCTAAAATTTTAGGCACTTCATGTCTCAAAGCAAAATAATCATGTATGTCATACACCTCGACATCCAAAACTTCATCATCCAAGGTGAGGTAGGGAATAGAAGGGTGAGATGGGTTACTAAAATCAAAGAGTTTGATATCGAGATACAACCTACCAAGTTAGTTCAAGGTATAGCACTCTATCAAGAATTAGCCAAAACTGTTGCGGTCGAAGCTATGATTCCAGACTCAGGTAGCCTAGATTTTGATAGCAACTTAGCTATCTCATCCACTAGCAATTTATATTGGATAGAAGACCTGATCAGATATTTTGATATAGGCCGATGCCCCTCATGCTTCGACACTTAGCAAAGAAGAATATTTTTCCTATAATCTAATAGGTATGTACTGATGCCCAATGGCCTTTTTTATTAGAATATTGATGGAGTCCTTTTAATATGTATTAAAGAGTTCGAAAATGCTAAGATCCTGGAAGAGTTTCACTCTAGAGTTTTGGGAGGGCATTTTGCTGGTATACCGATGGCACTAAAAATCATCAAAGTAGGTTACTATTGGCCCACTCTATTTTTGGATGCCTTCAAAGCTAGCCAGTGTTGTGATAGTTGCCAGTGCTACTCAGGAAGGGTTAGGAATGCATCACTTCCTCTTCACCCCATTCAAGTGGAAAATCCATTCCAAAAGTGGGTTTTAGACTTCATTGGGATCATTAACCCAAATATTCTACTAGCCACAAATATATCTTGATGGCTACAGACTACTTCATCAGATGGTTAGAATTAATCCCAACCAAAGAACCGAGCCAGGAGGTGGTAATCTCCTTCCTCGAAGGTTTGATCACTCGGTTCAGAATCCCAGAATCCATCATCTCAGACAACGGTTCTCCATTCACTAGTTCAAATATTTGTGAATTCATGGTCAAGTATGGAATCTATTTAAAAAATTTATCTAACTATTATCCATAGGGAAATGGGTTAGTTGAATCTACAAACAAAAACCTATTGTGAATTTTGAAGAAATCCTTGTAAAAAAATAAAACAAGCTGGCACCTACTCTTGAATCAGTCCCTGTGGGCTGATTTAATTTCCATCAAGTGGTTTATCTAGACTTCACCTTATTCATTGGTGTATTGCAAAGATGTGGTCTCACCTACACACATCAAACTACCAACCTTACAACTTCTTAAATGGCTTGACATCGAAGGAGGCCATTTTAGTTCGATGGATGCAAGGCTGGCACAATTGGTGGAGTTAGAAGAATAAAGAGAAAAGGAGTGCGAAGTCTTCACCAAGCATGCCAAAACCACAAAGAACTGGTTTGAAAAGAGAACTTTTGATCGGGTTTTTAGCATTGGGGATTTAGTTTTGAAATGGAACATGAAGAAATTGAATCCGAGAAACCATGAAAATTTTGATGCCTTTTGGGAGGGTCCATTATGGGTCTCTGGTGTTCATCAAATAAATTCATTCACAGTGGAAGACATGGAAGGTACCGTGCTCCTGATTCTAGTAAAAAAAAATTATTAAAAGTTTACTACCAACCAAGGCCTGACAATATTCTCTAGCTGATCAGGTATTTCTCGTATGCAGTCCCTTTTGTTTGTATAGTAGGTTAGTGTTTTCTTTCCCTAAGCTTAGTTGAAAAATAAAGGAAGGAGTTTCTTCAAGAATACCTTTATTGGGCCTTTGGTAGCCAGGATGAGGTAGGCCGAGAGGTTTTTTGGAGATCTAGAGAAGTTTCTTCAAGAAAGTATTTACTAGGCTTTTGTAGCCAGGATGAGATAGTCAGAAATAAAATCTCACCCGATAGATTGAGAGGTTCGTCTCAAGATGATCCGTCACTCACTTCTACATGAGATATAAAAAAAAAAAGTCAAAGCGCTCCACATAGAGAGTGCTCCAAAGGCAAAGTGTTCCACAAGGAAGTGCTTTGCCCGAAGCAAGAGCACTCCACATGGAGAGTGCTCTAAAGGAAAATGTTCCATAAGGGAGCACTTTACCTGAAGCCAGAGTGCTCCACATGGAGAGCACTACAAAGGCAAAGCGTTCCACCAAGGAGCACTTTGCCTGAAGTTGGATTGCTCCACATGGAGAGTGTTCCAAAGGCAAAGTGTTCCACCAGGGAGCACTTTTCCCAAATCCAAAGTGCTCTACATGGAGAGTGATCCAAAGGCAAAGCATTCCACTAGGAAGCACTTTTCCCAAAGCTAGAGCGCTCCACATGGAGAGAATTCCAAAGGCAAAGCATTCCACTAGGGAGCACTTTGCCTAAATTTGAAGTGCTCCACATGGCGAGCGCTCCAAATGCAAAGTGTTCCACTAGGGAGCACTTTACCCAAAGCCAGAGTGCTCCACATGGAGAGTGTTCCAAAGGCAAAGCGTTCCACTAGGGATCGCTTTGCCCGAAGTCAGAGCACTCCAAAGGCAAAGTGTTCCACAAGGGAACGCTTTGCTAGAAAGCTCAAAATAAATAAATGAATTTTGGGGGGACTTCATTAGGAGTCGCTCCCATTTTGTAGCCATTTTATTTTTTCCCTTAGTATAATTTTTTCCCTTATTATACTGCCCTTTTTCCCGCTCATATTTTTCCAAGTGTCGGGAGATTTGTGTATCATGAAAGGTTATTTTCAAAACCCTAGGTTGGCACGAGTTTTAAAAGAGAAAGGGCCATACCCCCATAAAATCAAAACATTCCTCATCTTTCATCAGCCAAAATCAACCTTTTTCTTTAGATCTTCAAGAACCCTTCTTAGCTAATGATAGGACACCTCATGGAGATGTCCTTGTCCATCATCATTATTTAGTTTTTTAAGAAAAATCCCCCTACACGAAGAGAGCTGAAAGCACCCGATTGTATGCACGTTCACCTTGGAATTAATTGAGGGCACCCTGCATTAAATGTGGTGGTTTTAGATAAAATTATTATAAAAACGTAGTAAATCGAACAATTTCAAGTTCATTTTTAAACTCTTCACTGTGACACATAAACCAGAAATTTTTTTGAAGAACTCGACCACCATGGATAAAAAGAGATAGAAGCAGCAGGGGGAGCAGTAATAGCATAAGTGCCCAAGGAGAAGAAACATATAAATAAGGATCTGAAAGATAAAAAATCCAAAAATGAAGTTGGACCTATAGAACCATTAGATTCAAAGAAGCTTCGAAAGAAGAAAAAGAAAAATATCGAGGAGTTGGAGGCTCCACAACACCCTTTATTTCGATATAGATACTGCTTGGTGACAAGCAGAGATATGGAACAGTTGTGTCAGGATGTTAAGGAAGAATACATCAGAAGCCCAGTTGAAAACCCGTTTGCTGTTGTGTACCACTCGCACTTATATTTTTACATGTGCCCTCCTATTCACGTCTGCCCCAAATTTATTCACGCAGTGGCTAGATTTTATGATCCTCTATCATTGACAGTTCGGGACACGAATGAAGTTTCATTCTTTGCAATTACTACTATGTTTGTCAGAGAAGCTTTCACAAGTGGAGATGCGTACCCTTATGGAGTAGTTCCATAGAGGCTGTACACTAATGAAGAGGCTACGAGGTATCAACGTACGCCCTAGATAAGGTATTTTATAACAGGCCAGTTGAAAGATATAGTGGCATCTAGTAACCTTCCCGCACTCCCAAGGTCTTTGGTCAAATTTTCATAGCTTGATATATACTCCATACTAGCATGGGTGACAGGGTTTGCAACTGATGAGTGGATCACCAACTGGTAGGTTGCTATGGCACATGCCATTTTAGATAAACTAGATTATTTTTCTTCTAAAGCTACGCCAGGCTCCAGTCCAGTTTATTATGACTAGGCTGAATTCATCTCAAGGTAGCTGCATGCCTCCTTAGCTTTTCTTTATGATGATCAAGACCACCAATTTAGACTCTCTTTCATGATGGTGTGGCTCTTTTTCTAGAGTCAAAATGAAAAATTTGGTTTCATATAAAAGCAACAGACAAATCACGAAGGAAAGCCGCTACTAGTTTTATTATGGACGGATAATCTTTTTGTAAGTAAGTCATATTATGTTTTTAATCAGATTTTTTTGGGTCCAACATTAAGTTTAATTTATGGCAAGTATGAGCATTTTTTGGTTGAGCTAAGGCAAGAGTTGGTTGAATGGAATTTGGGAGATACTTTCTTCCTTACGCAGGGTTACACCATCAAAATTTATGGTTTTTCACAAAAACCCTTTTTATTACCCTTATACACCATTCCGTTCCAGTTTGCAGTGGAAGTAGCTCGCCAGCTGGATCACTCTAATGAGGAGTATGGAAGGGTCATGGGAGAAAATTCATAGTCTCCACCCCTTTCAACTTTTGAGGAGTCAATATCACTCAGTGCGGTCAGAATGCAGTTCTCACCATGACACTTTCCCAATTGGGATTGGTTGAGTTGCCCCATCGGTGGAAATGGGGCCCACTTGATATAATAAAGAACAACCTTAAGGTACAAGCCTTCCATTCTTGTCCACACTCATACATGGAGAGACAATGCAACAACCCACTTGGTTTGGAGCTTGAATGGCATGTGGACGATATGGAGCCGTTATCGCCTTGGCTAGATTTCTACACAATGGATATTGAGTATAAACCCATGATGAATCAAGAGTAGAAACTACCCATATCTATCAAGAGTACTATAAAATTCAAGCACCCAAAATGGTCAGACCACAAAATATAGTAATTGTGGATCATGAGGGTGCACCAAGACAAAGCTACGGCTAACAAGCTAACAATTGATGAGTAGTTTTCAGTTCTCTATAATGACTGCATTGACACTTATCAACCTTTTTCCTTCATTGATCTTGTGGCCAAGGTAGGATGCAATCCCAATGAAGTGGACAATTTGGTGCATCCACGACATGATCTACTAGGGAAGGGAAAAGCTATCATAGGTACTCATCTCTCATTTGATCAAGTGCCTAAAAAGAAGAACGCTCCGTCAAAAAGAAAAATGAAAGTGTCCCTTCTACAGCAAATCACAAAAAAACCATGAACTGGGCCTCGAAAGCCTTTTGGGATGGTTGTGCACCCAAGCGCTCTAGCTCCTTCCTCAAACCCTAGTGAAATAGCTTTGATAGAGATAGCTGGGCAGATGAAGGAGCAAAAGTTGGTTGAATTGGAGCTTGTAGTTTCTCAAGAAGACCCAAAGAGCAAAATAACTGAAGTGGTTATAGTAGAGGTGTCTATATCAAAAGAGGTAACAGGGTATATTGAAGAATAAAAGGCTAAAATTGTTGTGGCCATTCCAGAAGCACCTACAATAGAATATGTTCAAGCACTCATAACAGGGCAAATCAAAGAACAAAGTACTATGGATGTGGGATGAGCTATCATTTAGGGACCTCCAAGTAATGAGAAAACAAATGAAGGTGGCTCTAGTGTGCTAGGCAAAGTAAAGGAAGATATACATATGTTGGAAGAATCTCTCTCAACTCCTTTCTCCATGGGGCTTGAAGGTATGTTTTTAATTCTTGCTCTCATTTCTTTTCCTTAACCTTACATTCTATTACATTATTTTAAATCTATTCAATCCTTGACATGACTATAATGATGTTGATATTTGTAGCCTCTATAGAAGCAACCTCAACGGTCTCCATTGTACCTTTTTTGATGGCCCCTACATTGAGCTCATCCCTAGCTAAGTCAAACTAGTAGAGCTTTTCATTTCCTTAGCCATCTCTTTCATCTTCTTCCACACTTGTATTCTGAGCTTCCCCATCCCTATTCTATACAGGCACTTCTAATCCTTTCACAGTCTCAGCTTCAGCTAGTTATTCCCCTTGGGTTTTAGAAATTCCATCCACCTGTGTTTTTGGCACTTTTGGCTCAGGTTTTTACTCCACCCCTTCAACTCCTACTATCTGGTTTGATTCATCTGCTTTCATAATGCCTAAGACCACTTTCTCTGTAGTGCAAACTCAAAATTTTCTAAGGGTTAGTGCAAACGCTTCCTTCTCATCTTCCTCTATGATGTTGGACCTACAGCATGATCTCCCATTCCTTCCATCAACACCTATTCTCAAATTACGAGTCCATGAGCCTTTGGAGTCAAAGTTGGAGTTGACACAGTAGTTAGCTATAGCTAAAAGTGTTCGTAGGGCCAAGAAAAATTCTATACAATGGCTCAAATATCATAGAAGTAGAGAGGCCTTAGCTTTGGTGCAAACATGCAAAGCTTATATTCTAGATCCTGAGTCAATGGAGTTGCATACAATTGAAAATATACCATTGGTTAAAAATCCCCTGAGGGAAATGGATCCAGTTGATTACATTCACAAGCATACAAGGTTGAACGTAGCTAAAATGAACACTGAAGAAAATATGGAAGAAGCTCAAGTTTGCATTGGCTCTATTTATGCACATGGAGAAAATTACATATCTGGCTACTTCAGAGCCCAGTCTAAAATTTACGAGCTTTAGGAAGCTTTGGCAGAAGCAAGAAGGAAGAATGAAGAGTTAGAGAGAAATCACAAAATCCAGGCTGAAAAGCTAAATTCTCAAATTGAAGAATTGATAGGTGAAGTACAAAGGCTTAATCTAGAAAATCAAGATTATGAGCAGTCCAACGTGCATCATATCTAGGAGATAGCGGATGCGAATCAAAAAATATAGCACCTTGAGGTTTGGGTTAATGAGTTAGAAGCCCAAAAGTCATAAAGAGTTGAACCACCTAGTATGCCTTCTAACGAGCACCTACAGGAGATGCGCCAACACTTTTTAAGATATTTTCTCAAAAGGGCAACAAAGGGAATCACGACCCTCAAGTCCTTAAAAGAGGCACATGACACTATCGTCGTTGTAAATACAACTTTGTATTTAGCTCAAGCGAATGTTAACTACTGATTATACCTAGCTACCTAGATCAAGAAAATAGAGGATGCACCCATTCATCTAGAGCCTATGAGTGATCTGGATCGATTGTTATCTACTGCCAGGACTACATTGCATTACTTTTTCACAAAATTTTAACTTGCTAAAAAGACCCACCTACTCTCTGATGTGCTTTTGCAAGAGTGCCAGATAGCACTATGATACTTGGATGCCCTCATTGACATTGGGGTCCCAGGATTCATAGATCTAGACCAACTCCTCTATCAATAAAAGAGTTGGAGCCCATGTGGGCTGATTTTTTTGACAATCCTTCAAACTTGCATATGTTGAATACCTCTAGCTCAGATGCACAGATCATTATTCTTATGACCAAGTATGCACAGATTGAATTCTGTTTGAAGGAGTTTGATAGGGTATTAGTCCATGTCGATATTGAGCGTATCGAGACTTACCATTGTCTTGTTTTTGAGCTTCTTAAGTACCCCCCATATTCTTATGAACATTGGGTTGATGCTTTTGCTATATATAAGCATATTTTCAATAGGTCATTAGACCAATTTCTTCCTTAGTGCCCCCCATCGAAAGAAGAAAGTAAGACAGAAATTGAATCTGGTTCAGAAGAAGAAGATTCCGATGAGAAGGAAGAAGAATCATACGAAGAGTCTAAAGATAGTAAGGAACAGGTAGATGGAGAATCCTTTAGGAGTGACAAAGAAGAGGAGGAAGACCCAAATAAGAAATATGACTCTACAACCCAAGGATGAGGCCTGGGATATTTGCATTGAGACAGGCTCAATACCCCATCAGTCGCCATATGTGTTGTCAGTTTTGACACACGTAAAAATACATAATAAATATAGTTTTATGGAAGAACTCATTGTAAAAATCCTCCTTTTTTCCATAAAAAATGGTTAATGTGTTGTTGTTCCAAAGCTTTCCCTCATAAAACTATGGATGAATTGTTACAGGTTTTTCTAAGCTTTTCTGTACTTTTCTAGCTTTTTTGTACTTCTCTTATGTTTTTAGCTCAGTATGTTGCATGTAAAATTGTATATGTTTTAGCATGGGAAATCAAATGATTAAGTTGTCACTTCCAGCTCTTCTTATTGAATGTCTTTTTTAAAAAAGTAGCTTTTAGAATAGTTAGGGAGCTAGTTTGGCAAGGTTGATAAAATTACTAAGTAAAGATGAAATCCAAGCTTGCCCGAAAGGGGACTCCTCTAAAGCTCCTCCAAATCCCAAGTCATTTGCTTAAAATAATAAGCACTCCACTTGGAATTACTTTGTTAAGAAGCGCTCCACTTGGGAGCACTTTGTTAAATAGATACTTCCATACTTGTCGTATGCACCTAAAATGCTAAGTGAGTGAAGTTGGTTGATAATATGGCTAAGTACAAATGAAATCAACACTTAAAGAGAAAATGATCCTCTTATAAGTTTCTATTTGACCAAGTATTTACTTCAAAAGGAAAGTGCCCTGCTAGACAACGCTTTGTTGGGAAGCACTCCGCTAGGGAGCACTTTGTTGGAAAGCACTCCGTAAAGGAGTGCTTTGTTGGAAAGTGCTCCACAAGGGAGTGCTTTTTTGGAAAATGCTCCACAAGGGAGCACTTTCATAAAAGGGTGTTTTACAAGACTTTTCCTTGGGAAGCAGTTGAGAGGCTAAGAGACTTAGTTGGTGAAGTATAAGTAAAATCAGTGCTTTGTTTAAAGCGGCTCTCTCCAGAAGGTTTCAGAATGATAGGTTAGCATAAACACTTTATCTAGAATGTGTTCCACTTAGGAGAACTTCGTTGAAAAGTTCTCCACCAAGGGGCACTTTGTTTAAAAGGATCGAGGACATCTTGTTAAAAGGAGCTAGTAAGATAAAGGAGAGGTCCATAATGCATCCTCTATTTCACCGCTCGGAAGCTACCACCAAGACCGTCTAATTGTTCATCATCACCAGAAACTTCTAACTTCAATATCAAGTTATCTATATTTTTGGGTCAGGTGTTTCGGGTCTTCGCTAAAACCTTCTATTTTTAATGCTAAGTTGTCAGTAAGGATAGTATAGACTATTTTTGGCTATCACCGAAATCGGATCAGCCCATCATGAAAGTGGTTGGGAATTGGTTTTTCAAGCAACAACTTTCTCCTATATAAACCATCTCTTCTTTGTAACACATCATGGATAACTTCTGCTAGAAAAGCAGTTGTGTACTTGAAATATACTCCTAAAATAAAGGCTTCTAGCTATGGTTTGAGTTCTCAATATCTGTGTATGACTTCTACTCTATGATTTCTATTAAACTAGTATATCTATTTTACAGTTTAAATTATGTTCTCTGAATTTCGCTATTGATAGAATACTGGTCTCTGGAATTCTTGCTGGAGTTTACATAAGTTGTGAAGATTTTATACTATTTTCTATTAAATTCATTATTTTTATTTTTGTTGGTTCAAATAGATAAGTTGTTTATTGTGCTTCTAGTCCATCACCCCAAATCTTTGGCCTTTGGCCATTTCCCATTCCTTTTTGTAATTTCCCATATCTTTCAGTATATTTCTATCTCTTATCTCCAAACCCCCATTTTTATTTTTGGAACCAGCCCTACTAGATATTTCCATGGAGGACATCTCTTTCCTTTGGGTATTCAATGCTTGGCAGCAGTCCTAGGGCACTGCAGACTTAGAAAACCTGTATCTAGGTCGGTTTGATTACCAGTAAAACCTTAAAAGATAACTTACAATAAATTTGATATTAGACCTAGTTTTTGTCAAGTATATGAGACTCTCAATCAACTAATAATAAAAATACCAGATACCTATGGTGATTTATCACATCGAGATAGTTATAAACCTTTCTCCACTGACGATGCCCTTGGTTTATAGTCTTCCATATGGTATTTTTCAAGTATTGTTTTGGCATACATTATCTATGAGACCACAATATGATTATTTATTTGCCATACCTCTAAGCCAAGATAATAACATAAAATTCCTAGATCTATCATGTCAAATGACTTTTTAAAGTCATTTTTCATACCATTTACCAAATCATCGAAATTGCTAGTGATGACCAGAACATCAATATACAACACAAGTATCATTATGTCATATCTATCTTTATTAATATAGAGATTTACATCAAAGGTAAATCTGGTGAAACCATGCTATAATAGGTTATCATTAATTTTTATGTACTAGGCTTTGGGAGCCTACTTCAACCCATAAAATGAATTGATCAATCTATAGATCATTTGATGTTGTCCATTAACAACAAAACTTTGGGCTGTGTCATGTGAACTTCTTCATTTATATCATCATTAAGGAAGGCACTCTTGATGTCCATTTGCTAAATTTTCCAACCAAATTGTTTTGCTATTGCATAGATTACATAAATTATCTTAATCTTTGTTGTTGAGGCAAATATTTCTTTGTATTCAATTCCTTACTTCTATGCATAGACCTTTACAAAAATCCATTATTTATACCATTATATCCATCTTCCTTGTATTTTAATTTGAAGACACACTTTCAACCTATGGGCTTCTTTCCTTTTGATAGATCAATAAGTTCCCATGGTTTTTTCTTCATAAAAAATTCATGCTCTACATCCATAGTGCTTTCTTCATTGAATTTAGTTCTAAATTCTCCATCACTAAAGTCATCAAGATTATATTTACTTCTTGATATATACTTCTATGAGTACGTGGTTGTGTGGAAGTGATGTTAAGAGCTGCATCAATTTTAGCATCTCTCATGGTACTGGTGAACCTTTTTGGAGTCCTCCATTGTGATGGAGTTGTAGGTACAATAATATATTTTTCAACAATTGCTAAAGGTTCACCAAAAACTTCTATAACTTCTTCATAAACTTCCTCATCTAACTCCATATTATCATTTATGTTTACAACTAGAGATATGGCATGGCCAGACTCCTTAGAATCCTACGTAGTTGAATTAGTTTTAAATTCTTTATCAAACACCACATATCTACTTATATGCATTGTATTAGTGACTAGATATATAAGTTGATAAGCTTTGAACTTATCATCATACCTAAGAAATATGTATGGCAAGGTCTTCATACCCAACTTGGTCCTCTATCACTTTGGAACATGCATGTTTGCCTTGATTTTGAAGACTTTGATATGTGAAATTGAAGGATTCTTCCTAGAACAAGCTTCTTCATGTGTAACTCCTTTATGGATGCTCTATTTAGAAGATACATGGTAGTGGAAATAATTTTAACCCAATACTACATCCAAATTATCTCCTGTGAGCATGCAATGAACCATTTTCATGATGGAATGGTTCCTCCTTTTGACAACCCCATTTTTTTTTTGGAGTGTGTTAGCTTTTTATGGGATAATATTACAAGAAGGACAACCAAAAGATGCAAGATAACTAATCTAAGATAACTATAAACTAATGGCACAATAATATGCAGGAAAATAATGAGATGAACATCTGCAAATAACTAAAAAATATGCCATTAATGAAAGTGATGAAAATAGTACAATGTTATATAATGGAGGACATGAACACTCCATGAAAGGATATGAAAAGACTACATTGTACCATACTAATAAACTATACCACACACTCTCTATATTTACTATGCTGTGTATCCTCTCTATAATCACTCACTATGAGGTATTTATATAGGAAGATATATTCCTTGGCCCTTAATCTACCTAAGACTCATGTACATGTGGACTACATGCACATTTACAACTTGCACATTGACACTTGTGCATTTATTATAATACTTGAAGTAACCAACTAACTTTACTCTAAATTAAACTCCTACTCTAGTTATGTACCAAAGGTGGTACATTTACATGATCCAAATGATGTAATATACTCTAACACCCCCTTGTATTACATTATTTGGGTATTGAAGACTTTAGTATTCAATATGGATCTTTATATTTAGAATAATATTCAACTTGGTTTGGTTCTTCTTCTTTTGCTTCTATTTTCGTGTTGATTCTTCTTGTCATTTTCATTCCATTGCCTTTCTCTATTTCTGAGTATTTGGAAGAATCTTTGACCTTGTAGTCTTCTAGGTATCCTTTATGGACTAATGATCTTATAATTTTGCAAGTCACCAGTGGATCATAACTACTTCCTTTTTTGTTCATTGGTTTCCTGTATGACCTGTTTTCTTGATCTTCACAAAATTCAAGCTTGAGCTTATTGTTAGTGGATGCTTCTAAAATAAGAGCTTGGAAGAAATAGTCTAATCTGAATATTAGTTTCTCCTTGAATATTTTATAGTATTTGTCTTTGTTGTAACAGTAGTAATATGGATGATATTTTCCTCTACAATATTTACATGGATGGAAACTCTAGTAGTTAATTTTCTCATGACCAAATTTGTCGCAGTAGGTGCATAGTAAATATATCCCATTGTCTTTGTTATCTATTTTAGGAATATCATGTTTATCCATTTCTTTGATGAAATAGTTGAACCATGAGTGTACAATTGAAGTTATTCTATATTTACCTTTTTCAAAGATCTGTATGAGATATTTTTGATCAATGTTATTTTCTTCCTTTTGAATATGATCTTCAATATTAGTATTATCATCAACTCCCTTTACTATCTCATTAGAAGATAAGCCTGAAGAATATTCTTTCACAAAATTATTAGTTTGTGATTTTCCAAAAATCCTTTTAAATTCTATTGATTCTTCTCTTCCATTTGTATCTTCTTTATTATCCATTGAGTTTTCTGAATCATCAATCATGCTTTTAAGCCATATTGGTATTTTCCTTGCTCCTTTTCTAATTACATTATTTAATGTGTTCTTTGGAGTAGACATCCTTATAGCTCCTTAGTATAGAGTATATGAACCAATTTGATAAAACCTTTCTAGACTTAGGTTTTGTAGGATTCCTTATGTCTCCCTAGTGATTGGAATGTGCTATAAGTTTGATAAAGTGCTTAGTAAGTAATAGTTCACCTTTTGGGTTGATTTTGTAGTGTTTTGTAAATAACAATAATCAACTCCTATTTCACCTTATCTCTCCTAATGAACTATGCACTTGTTAATTTGAAGTTCTCTATGGTTGGATTTATTTTATCCCTTTTGTATGAGTATGAGACAAGTGTAAGTAAATAATTCCAACTCCTTTAAGTAAATAATGAACTTCCTTTTATAGCCTTTAATATCCAATATTTTAATATTTCTAAATTCCAATAATCTATGTTTGATGTAGTATACCTTATATCTCCCTACTTTGGAATATTAGAAAATAATATTTGCAAAATAATTTTTAATTCTCCAATGTTGAAAACCTTATACCTCCTAAATTAATTATTTGCAAATATTGTAAGGTTTAGATATTAAGCAATTGATAATATCACTAAAGATATGTTGTTGTAATGAAATTGCTTTCTTTGCTTCCTAAGGTTGATATGCAATGCAATAATAGCATTTTCAACCTTTAATTTGGCACCTTATAACTCCTTTTAACTTAGGAAAGCAAGATTTAAATCAAGTAATACTTTTACCTTCCTTGTAAGGTATTTCATCCATGTTGATTGGTGTATGGAGTTCATTCTAAATTCTTGCGCATTCCTGCGAATGATAGAGGCTCTTAAATGCAAATAGGTATCTTTCTCTCCTCTTGAATAGCGCTCAGACTCCTCCCTTCAATGCTTGACTATGTGCCTTGATTTCTCTCTCACTTAATGCTCGCTATGAATACGCTTCTGCTTCTCTTTTAGGTTTAGGCACTTTAAATAGTGTGGATGCCTTTCAACTTTGGACAAGTGGCACTTGAGAGTTACGTTAAATATGGGCATTGAGACTTAGGTTCTTTCAATGCTCATTCCTCCTTGCAATGATGATTGTGGCAAGTAACCTCCCAATGATGCTTGTAACTACTCAAAGATAGACGTTAGATTATCCCTTGAGCATTCTTCTCCTGGATGTACGTTGAGGAATGTGAGGGCGCCTAGAATGGTTGTGCCAAGTGGCACAAGATACCTTGGCTCTAGATTACAAGTGGCACTCAGGTTTTCTGCATGTAGACCTTCCCTCCAACATATTATACCTTGAATATCCTTTTCCAGTAAATGCTCTTGATAACTTATCTCCAATGCCTTCTTTCCAAGCCAACGTAGATGTTGTGTGGGTGGCTCCAGCTAAGGTGATGAGGAATGCTTTTATGGAGGTTCTATGGCACTCCAATGGTGGCTATGGGAGCTTTGTTTTAGCTGGTGGTTCCTCCAGATTCTACCTTGGGTAAAGCTCCTTGTACCTTGCTTATTCATGCTTGTCTTTAGCATTGTTCCTTCTACATTGATAGATGATAGATGATAGCCACTTTATGCAATATTTGATGCTATATCTTACTTAGAAGTGCAATAGATAAATGACCTTAATGTTATCCCTTGTTTACATAGATAGCAGTCAGTAATGGCCTCCTTGTATTGGCTTGATGTTGTAGGTTTGATGCTTGCTATAGGCGCTTGATTTGGTGGTGGATACGATGTCTTTAGGCACCTTGACTCTTGAGTAATGTGAGCCCTTCGATGGCTCTCTTTTCTTACTCAAACTCTACCCCTTTACCTTGTTGAAATGACTGCCTTGTAGACATGCTTGATGGCCATTGTAATGCCTTAACTTGCACCAAGATAATAGGTTGAATATATTCCTTTTTCACACCCTTTGACCTTCTTGATGAGGTGGCTTCTTGAGAGCAATACTGCTATTATGTTGTCTTCATTTTGGTGACTTACTTCCACCAAGATATGCAATAGGTTCTGGATGCTCAATAGTGTCTTTAGACACTTCACTCTTACCCAACTTTGTGCACTATAACTTCCTTCAATGATAACCTCTTAATGCACTTTAAAACTTAAGGGTAACTAGTATTAATGCACCAATAATATCTCCAAGCTTGATGCTCTTAAGAATAACTAGAATAGTGCAATAGCAATCTCACCTTATTACTCCTTCTAATGAACCTTCAATCATGCACTATAATCTCTACAACTTAATGTAGTCTTCTTTGTTGTAACTAGATAATAGGAAGATGATATTTTTCTTTCTATAAAAATATATCTAACTCCTATTTTAATTGTGTAGGCATTAATCCTTAAAAGAAACTGACTTCTGCACTCCCTTGAAGACTTTTAAAATGAACCCTTCTCCTTGCAACTTTCAAACTGTAATATGGTGCTTAATGAAGCTAAGTAATGAACCAGATTAAAGTTCAACTAATGAACCTATTTGCACCCAAAGTTGCTTACCTTAATGATCTTTATAGATGAAGGATTGCAGGTGATTAGATTCACCTTATTGCTACCCTTTTACTGGATGAACTTGCAGCTATTCTTGGTTGTCTAAAATAGCTCTCTAACTCACCTTTTTGTAGCTCCAAAAAACCTCTAACTTGCTGCCCTTTAACTGTAGTAGGTGACTTTGATTCTCCTTTAAGATGTATCCTAGAAATCTAAATTTTTGTAGCTAGTAATGTTGTCCTAATTGCTGCCCTTTCACAGTCAATTTTTGCACTAAAATGTTATCCTTGAAACTCAAAAATTTGGTAGGAAATTCCCCCAAATTGCAGATGAGTTTTTCCTTCAAGAACCCTTCAATGTTCTACTGAATATTCAACAAACCCCTATCTCTGAATGAGCCTTCTAGCCTTCAAAGGTAATCTTCAAACCTTTCAAGTTTGGTAGTAATGTTTGGCTCCTTTCTCCTTCAACCTCCTTGTCAAATTCTGACTTCAATCTAGGCCCTCTTCTCAAGAATCTGAAAGTCTTGAGGTCTTCACCAATCTCCTCCAATATTTGGCAAGCTCCTTGCCAAATCTATCTCAGTTTGGGCTTGTTTTCGGATGGTGACAATTATCCCAAAATCTTCCTTTATCAAGAACTTCTCCTTGGTGGTAAATTTCTCCAATGAGTTCTCCTAAGAACTCCTTTAATGGCCTTCTCTATATCTCCTTTAATGAGGCTCACCAAGCCTCCTCCTTATTTCTCCTTGAGACCTCACCAAGGTCTTCAATCTCGTAGCTCTTATGGTCTTCCAAATGAGACCTTTCCTTCAACCTTCTACTATGGAAGTGTTGGTAATGAGATATTCCTCTCGGATCTCTAAAATATGCTACTACTAGAATCTAGAATAGGACCTTGCTAGTCCTTCTTCACTTCTGCAATCTGAAAGCTTTAATGGAGATCACCAACCTCCAATCTTCCAGAACTGGGAGTTTTGTAACTGGACCTTCTAAGGGTCTCTTCAACTTCTTTAGGGTGAAGTCTTCAATCTACACTGGAGATCACCAATCTCCTATCTTCATCGGGACTCTTCATTGGAGTCTTCTTCTCTCCCTTGAATTTGTAACAAGGCTCCTATGGCATTTTCTCTTCTACACTTTACAGGTTTGCAATCTCTAGTAATGGGACCTTTTCTTTAGACCTCCAAATATTCGTTCTTTCATTTGTTGCTTCTGGTGCTGGATTGATTCTAAAGAAGATATTCTTCCTAGCTCTTTTATAGGAAGCTTCCCAACTCACTTTGAATCTCCTTTTTCCTACAACAAAGTATTAGGACTGTAATGGAAGAAACTCTAAATCTAGAGATAATTAATCTTCACTAGTTGATTTGTCAATCTAGTGGAATTTATGTTGAGTCCTAGTCTTCACGAGTTTTTCTACAACCTTGTGGAAAGACTCTAGCCAAATGTAATCTC
Source organism: Wollemia nobilis (assembly GCA_028583015.1). Classification (NCBI taxonomy): domain Eukaryota; kingdom Viridiplantae; phylum Streptophyta; class Pinopsida; order Araucariales; family Araucariaceae; genus Wollemia; species Wollemia nobilis. Next base: position 5,969,277 of record JAQPPZ010016867.1, read on the forward strand.
AAAAATTCTAGAACTGAGATTTCTGAACTCCTCTCAGTCTCTCTTTGTGGCTCTCCCTATTTCCTATCTGATCTACCATGTGCTCTGATACCATTGTTAGCTTTTGATGGGATAGTATTATAGGAAGAACAACCACAAGATGCAAGATAACTAATCTGAGATAACTATAAACTAATGGCACAATAATATGTAAGAAAATAATGAGATGAACATCTACAAATAACTCAAAAATAGTCCATTAATGAAAGTGATAAAAATAGTACAATGTTATATAATGGAGGACATGAACACTCCATGAAAGGATATGAAAAGACTACATTGTACCATACTACTAAACTATACCACACACTCTCTATATTTACTATGCTTTCTATATTCTCTATAATCACTCACTATGAGGCCTTTATATAGGAAGATATATTCCTTGGCCCTTACTCTACCTAAGACTCATGTACATGTGGACTACATGCACATTTACAACTTGCACATTGACACTTGTGCATTTATTACAATACTTGAAGTAACCAACTAACTTTACTCTAAAGTAAACTCCTACTCTAGTTATGTACCAAAGGTGGTACATTTACATGACCCAAATGATGTAATATACTCTAAAAGAGTGTATACTATAGTTAGTTTTTGATTGATCCCGTTATGTATGAGAAACCATGAAAATAATTTTATGTATATTTCCCTCTCGATCTAAGCAAAGAACTTGAATAGAACACCCAATTTTTATTTCTACATGCTTTTTGAAGTTCTAGAAATACGTGAGTGTGTCTAAATTTAGTTGTAAGACATGCACCCACATCATCCATGAGTAGTCATCCACAAACAACTAAAAGTATTTACATCCATCAAAACTAGTTGGCTTATGTCCACATAGATCAGTGTGAATCGCATACAACTATCATATTGCTCTATGAGTGCTCAACTCAAAAGGTACTTAGTGTTGCTTCCTTTCCAAACAACTAGAGAATACTAGCAATGTTGGTCAAAGGCTAGGAAAATATAATACTATTTTATGCTTACTCAATTAGAGTAAGTATCCTAAATTCAGATGACCATATATCCTATGCCAAAGTAAGGTAGTATCTATCATTATTGTTGACAGTGCGACATTAGGAGAGGATATGTCATCGAGTGAAAACAAGCCATTCTTGTAGGAACTTATAGCCACAATATTTCCATAACACATGATAAAACACTTCTTTACCATCAACAATGTAGAATTCTACCACCATGTTTCGACCCAAAACTTATGGTATGAACAATAAATTATTTACTAGTCTAGGTAAATATAGTACCTTTTGAATGATGTAACTTTCTCTGGAAATACTGAGAGAAATATCTCATACTTCTTTGACATGATATTTTTTACCATTGATAATGGTTTTTGGTTTTCTATTTGATTTGGATTGTAATGAATCAAACCATGATTTATCCCTAATCATGTGCTTGGTAGCACCTGAATCAATTTACCAAACTTCATATTTTGGTCTTTTCATTACCTTAAGCATTAGCACCTTATGTGCATGTTTATATTCTAAATTTGATTCTTCATGCATAACACACCTTTGATGTTTCTTCTACTATGTCTTCTTGTTATTAGGTTTATAGTCTTGATCTATGTCTTCTTGGTTTGTACTATGTCTTCTTGTGATGAGGTTTATAGTCTTGATCTCCTTGATTCATATGATTATACCAGTAACTCTTTATATCATGTCCATATTTAACATAAATGTGGCAGTACCTATTTTGTTTCTAAGGTTGTTTTTGTGATGATTATGATGATGGTGGGGAAGGAATCACCTATGGATTATTTCTCCTAGACTTCTTGGAAATGAGTGCATTATTTGTCAACTAATCCCTCAACTTGTTGGTTGCTTCTTCCTGTTGAAGCATATTTACCAACTCATCAAAGAACACCTTCCTATTTGAAACTTGCAAGGAAGTGATCAACACTTCAAATAAATTTGGTAGAGCTCCAAGTAGGATAGGTACCAAAATATTATCATCCATAATTTATCTCATGGAATTTAGTCTAGATTTCAAATCTATAACTCAATGAAGAAAAACCTCAATGATTTCTCCATATAATTGGACCCTCAATATGTGAAGTTGAGATTGAAGGTGAAGTATTGTAGATTCAAACTTCCCTTCATAGATAATAGAAAGTGTGTCTCATGCCTCATTGGATGTTTTTGCTTCATAAATGTGTGATTTATTAACATCTATTGTGACAAGGGTGATGATCATCAATGCTTTTGCATCTTCATCATCAAATATCTTCTTTTGATATTCATTTTTTGTAGGTCAAGTTACTTTACCAATGACAATGTCCTAGAGTTTCTCAACTATAAAAATGGTTCTCATATTATTTTTCCAAGGTCTAAAGTTCTAACATTTGAGTAGCTATAAATATGTAATAAATTTTGGTATAACCATGGTAAGGGTTCCTTATAGCTCCCAAATGACCTTTTTTTCATATATCTCTAGTTCAATATATTAAACCTTTATATATACCCCACCTTACTATATATCTATTGGTAGTGGAAGAAGCTATACCTATTAATATGGATGACTATATGTGAGAAGCCTGCAAAGGATCCATCAGATGTCTCAAAAAATTTATAGAATCTTCGTCATTGAACTGAATGAAAACATACTCCCAAACTGGTGCTTGTGACACAGATCAAGGCTTTGAACCATGAAGAATGTCACTAAATAAAATCCCATGAAACCAAAGTTTCTCTCAAATGCTATCATCTGCTATTCAATAAAAATGTGACCCATGCTAAACTAGATGTCATTACTATGAGTAGACAATTTCCACCATTTTTTCAACTATCCATCGCTTAACTTGCACCGCCAGTCTTCATCGAATAAAATGGATACAAAAAAATTAGCTCTCACTACTCTTATTTAGTGTCAAGCAACAAAAACATGTGTGTTCGATGCAGCCACCTTGGCCGCTTCGAGAAAAAGAGCAGATCTATATTTGTTGTGTGACGCCACCACGCAGCAAGCATTAATCAACACAAAAAAATTGAATGCAGCAAACCTTCACTATTTGTTTTGGTATGCTCAAACTCCCATGCACGCTGGGCGTCAAGCAGTCATCTCCAAAAAAATTATGCACATTGGTGAATAGGTAGAGAAAGCCTCCTCCATTATAGGATTTTATTGTACGATGTAATCCTCAAGATAGGTGGCGTTATCATCTTTGTTCTCCTGCACGCTCCATCAAATGCATTATTTTGAGCAAAGTCGTCACCTTCTGAAATATGGTCATCACCACGCACTGGTGCTCTCCGTGATCATGGCCATTAAAATAGCTCTCGAGCTAAGTCTGGACAGCAATATTAGACTTAAAAAACATAGACTCTAGAAGAATAGAATAATTCTGATAAGCATCATAAAAGTTTTTAAATTATTCCTTGGTCCACTGTGGGCCCAACATATTGTTATGATTTTGTAGTGTTCAGAGATCACGGAGATAAGAATTTTAGGCCACCATGTGTCCATCCGGCCCCCTTGGTATATTTGAATAATATTCATTGAAAAAATATTATCTTTTGCTAAAAAAATGTATATGAGAAGGGTCAATCCAGAAAGAGAATGACTCTTTATAACTTACAAATAATTTTGAGCCAGAAAAAATAATCTATCCAAAAAGAGAGGATTAGATGAACCATATCTAACAAAAAACTTCACAAAAATTTGAATGTATGCAAAATTCCAACCCACTCTAATACCATGTTATAGATATTGACAAAACAATATTTAAACCAAGGAGCAATGGAACTGCGAAACATTACAAGAGATTGAAAGAAGCTCAAGACTGATTACTTTATTCCATGGATCAACTTTGTATAAATAGCAAATTTTATCATTGAGATTCATTGTATTACAACAACTCAACAAATCTGAACTAGTCTAAACTGAGAGTTCACTTGACTCATGGAAGAGTGGTAACTCAAGTAAGTCTATCCTAGTAGAACTTAAGAGAATAACAATTTATTCTAATAATTTCTTTATAGGCCTTATGTGGGTGAAGACATGCAAGGCATGGTTATAAGCATTAACATGTGATTTTCATAAATACAAAGTAATTATGATCCATTATATATATTAGGTAACCTATATAAGCAAAAGCTTGACCAAGCTATGACTAAAGTAATATGTATTTTCATTATTGCATAATTCATTTGTTAACTTCATGTGAATGGAATGAATTCATGAAAAAATTGTTATTTATAATATATTTCATGTAAATAAGTTGCATTAGTGTGTTAAGCTACATGATTTGGTTGATTTTGTGTAGAATATTGACAATGAAATTCTCTTTCTTTCATGTTGATACCTTGTATCTATTTTCTCTATAGAAGGGTTGAAACTCTAGTAGATGGAGTTGAGATGTGGGTATTCCAATTGGGATACCACTTGGTTGGGTAGTAAATCACTTCTATGATGCCCACACTTATCTCAACTCATTTTATTCGATGTATTCCTTCTTTGACCATCATAGATGAAAGCATGTTCTAGGAGTGTAAGTTTTTATTTGCAATAGTCCAAGAATAGCAAGTGACCTAATTTTAGTTACTTTTAAGTGAATGCCAATAGAATGTATTAATTGGAAGTTTATTGAATATACTTTGTGTACCTTATGTTACTTATTCACCTTATTTCTATGTATTCTGACTTAGATATTTTACTTGTATTCTAAATTCTAAGAGTTACTTGCAATGATGATATCTATGATATTTTCAAAAAATTATGTGATATAGTTCCAAGATTTCAATTTAATTGGTCTTAACCTACCTATACATTGTATATGGCCTATTATGTTTTGGATATAATGGAATTTTGGTTCTTGTGTTTAATTTCCTTACAATCATGAAGTCTTGTATGGCTATGAACATTCCAATCTATGATTGAAACCCTTCTTGAGGGAATAATGTTAAAAATGTAAATATTTTTTATTATCATTATCTTAATCATGAACTTGAATGTAATTACTTATTGCTTATTATAAAAATTCATATTAGAAAAAGTAAAGAGGACACTTGTCTAATATTACCAATCAAAATTTGTTGCATAATATAAAATTAGTATTTGTATAATATGTGAATAATGTTAATCAAATGGCATTTGCTCAATCGATTAAATTTCTCAACTTTCAAGGAGGAGAGCTAAGTTCAAATATTGCTAAGTGATACATACATTATTTACAAGCTATCACAATACCACTATGTGGTCATGATGTAATATGGGTGAGGCCCATTTCAATCCCATATAACTGATATGTATGTGTGTTTGTATGTTTAACTTAAGTTGGTTGTAGTCTATTATCTATTTGATAAGGTTACATTTTATTTTTGACATGATTCTTGGTTGGAACACTAGATGTGTTATAGTATCTATTGAATAATTAATCTTTTAGTTCAACACATGTATATGAGTTGAACTTGAAACCTAGCATTCTCTAAAGAAAATAGAAATGGCCTCTTTAATATAGGTGAAAGGTTAATTCTATTTTTCTCTAAAAGAAATGATGCTATATGTAAATAAACTACAATTTTCTAATAGTAACCAATCTTCTCTTTATGCTTCATGAATAGAATTGACTCTGGTAGAGTTTGCCACAATGAATAGTAAGGCTATCTAGATCTTTCATATGGAATAAATTATATCCTTCATTAAGGATAGAATGTTAATGATTCTTCCTTTGAATGAATGCTATCCTAAATAATTCTTTCTGTGAGTGAATTCTATCCTTAAGTTTGTGAGTAAAATCAACTTTTTCTTTAAGGCAAGGGTCTAATAGAATGCACATACAAATCAGCCTAAGGCATACTATTTGCAAGTTGTAATTCTTGCCTAATAAAATGATATAAACAAATCAAATGATATCTAAAACTATTTATTATTTTTTATTTCCTTTTATTTTATATACTTAATATAGAAAATAGGGACTAAACCTATGTTCCTTTACCCTTATTTGCTATTATTGAAACCTACAAAAAATTAGGAAGCAACCAAACAATAGATAATTATTTTAAAATAGAGTAAAACTAAAATTATTACAAAGATTACCTCAACTAATTCTTGAGATAAAATTACACTCTGTCTGTATGATCCATGATCTACAATATCGCCCCTCTCAAAACTGACCCACGATGTTGAAAACCTATAATCATAAGCCAAAAGCAAATAAAATTTTTGTGTTACGTCTTAGGACCTGGTAGAACAAAGGAGAGACTCAAAGCTCCCTTGATGAAAATTAGGCCCCAAGGCCTCCTTTAAAAGACAAAATTTGTATAAATATAAATATGACCAACTTATAAACAAAATAGTGTCAGGGAAGTAGGAGGTAAATTTAGGAAAAATAATAGAGGAAGACATTAACATAAAAGTAACTATGACATAACTATCACAAGTGGGTGAAAGGAACTAATCTAAGATAGAATCATGTCTGAGTAATCCAAGCTATGATCCCAACTATGGATGATTTGTGATGGTTTGAATGATAACAAAGGAGAATAGAGATTTTATTTCAACACAAATTTTAGGTTTTACATCGGTAGGATATATTGGAGAAAACAAAACAATAGTGCCCTAAGTGGGTGCCACAAATAAAATTATGCCCTCATGGAAAGGTATGATATGGCAATAGAGAAGTAAAATGGAAAGCTATTAGGCAAAGGATTATATTATAAATCAATAGGAGGTCTCAAGGAGGGACTTAGAAGGTACGAATGAGGGGTTACTAGAGAGGGGTCATAGATTGTGCACCTTCTTACCCCCAAGCCTTTTGGGATAAAAATTGTGCCTTTTGAGTTTAGGTTGCGATCTTGACTATGTTAGGCATGTTCTTAAGGATAGGTTTCAAAGTGACATTCTTTTTCGACTCAAAATTGGGATAGGGAGATAGGAAAAAGTAGGAAGAGAGGATGATGCTAGCAAGTTTTGCCCTCAAATCCCACTACCTACAAAATCATACCTTAAAGTATCAGACCATGATTCTGACTTTATATACTTGGCCAAGGTAGATTTAAGTCAAATAAGGTTTTCCTAGGATACTTATTTGAGGCAAGGGGTTGAGTTGAGGCTAAACCTACGATTGACAACTCTTAGGAGTGAAATCATAGAAAATCACAAGAAAATAAAATGTTAGTGTCATAATAGAGAAATAACTAGTAAAATAAATTTTAAAGAGGGTGAGACAACAACCAAGGAGTGCTAAAATAGAGCTATAAATAGCAAAATAAAGCTTAAGGAGGATGAGAAAACAACTAAGGAGAGAAGATTTCTCTGCTAGCTTGCCAAGATGATCCCCCAAAACTCTCCCAAGTAGAGTACCAAGCAAAGCAAAGAGTTGAGTCATACAAATGATAGAGTTTTACTACTTTGAAGATTATTTCTAATAATGAGGGCCAAGGCCTCAATTTATATAATTTTTTTCCTTGGAGGGAAGGTTGGAGTCCTTCGTGGAAAGGAGGAGGAGGTAGTTGAATTTGAAATTCACCAAATCCAAAGAAATTTGCTTTGGGATATGGTTGTAGGGATGGATGTCTTCAGGGGATGGTGCCATAAATGGCCTAAAATACCTAGGTGGATGATGGATCCAAGATTTAGAGTACTTGGACTAGAAACATGAAATCACTAGGTGTCTCTATACACCATGATTCCATAGATGTGACTATTGGGGGTCACTTTAGGTAGGGATAAATGGCTCTTCAAAATTCATGCATGAAAAAATCTAATGTGATATCATGGGGTAACTCAAAAGCCCATGTTTTCATTTCAATATGGAAAAATTTAGAAACCAAGGGTTGAATGGGCCAAAAATTGCATTTTAGCCATTCTTAATGGACAACTTAGGTAACTAGGGAAATTAAGTTATTTGGCTAGGTCAATTTAAGGTGTATATAGTTATCCTCTATTTGATGCTTTTATGGTGTAGTAAATGCATCAAATATAGCTATGAATACCGTTAGGCTCAAATAAAATAGCTTCAAAAGAGGTAGGAGGTTTAGGCAAAGGGACAATACAAAAATGGTGCAATTCCAAGCAATTTGAATATTTTACACACTTTATGAGGCATTGATTGCATCAATACCCCTAGGCTAGGGTGCCCCTCGAGTTTTAGAGGGGAAACCAAGGGTCCCTAAGGAAAATTGAAATGACAAAGAAGGATGAGTAAGAAAATGCTAAAGAGAAAGGACAATAGAGAGGAAAATTAAAGAAGGGAGGGTTAAAAGGTCAGTAGAGGTTAAAAACTAAACTCATTGTTACCTTGGACAAGAGAAGAGAGGTGAGCTCTAGAGAGAAATGGTGCTTCCAATCCATTATTCAATTATTGAGAGGGACGATTCCAGGGCAATGGGTGCAAGACCTCAGGTAGATATCAAACCTAATTGAGAGGGTAGGGTAGGAGCTAGGTTAGGGTAAAAAATGATAATTTTAAGCATTTTTTTACTATCGTGGGTAAGAGCATGGGAAACAACATGATATCATGGGGTACCCTATGATAACATGATTGTGATTTCATGGGTACCCCATAATATTGTTACACCTAAGCTATCATGAAATCATGAGCCCTTAGGAAAGAGCATAATTTTGTGATATTGCACTTGTCTTGGATAGGGTACTATACTGCATAGGGAAAAATAAGGGAAGAAAAAATGAAAAGAGATGGGGGGTGAAGAGAAAAAAGCATTAGGAAAAATATGTTGAGAGGTTGAGGATAGGGATTAAAATGAAATGGTAAGATGCATTATGTGGTTAGAGGGATGTAATTGAAATTACTTATTAATAGGGAAAAATGTAGTATGATTATGATTTATGATTATGTATGATGAATTAATGTTTGAATGATTGCAACTAAATGTCATAGTCACAAGAGTGATGACTACATACATTAGATATATTAGTGGAACTTCTCACAACAATGTATAGGGGAGTACTACATACTATTGGATTACTACACCTTGCACATATGCCTAGGATAGAGTGCAACTGGGCCATGTTGACCGCCTTGTTCAAGAGGTAGTATCCTAAGTCATAAATATTTAGTCTACCTATAGGGGAGATGAGCATCACACTAGAGGATGCATGGAAAATTTTGAGGATTCCCATTTAGGGTAGGCTAGTGTATAGGGAACATAGCCAAATATAGACACTACAGATGTTGATGAGGGATCCTGACCATAAGATGATCAACAAGGGAATCCATGTAGATGAGATCCTATATCGACATGACGATGACATGACATGTTTGTTAAGTGGGATTGTGGTAGGACTGATGATATTTCACACTAGAAGATGACTACTACCATGGAATCTTGGGGGAGTAGTTGTGGATATGTGAGATGATCAGGTTTTCTTTGCATGGGGACTAGTTATCTCTACACACTTATACTAGACCTTGCTTAATACCATGTACAAGGAAAGCCATAACTTTGGGTACTCCACACTATTGCAAGTATGGTGTTGGAAACACAAAACAATGAAGTAACCATGAGTATTATCAGGTGGTGTGCACGATATATAGATATCAATGACCTATCATTGGGCACACCATTTTGAGAGAGGGTAGAGGGTATTCCATGATTCATTAGAATTGGCATTATGAATGGTGGATGAGGTACACCCCTAAAGTATTATATGGAGGCCATAGCACTAGCATCCAAGGTGGGCTGAGGGTGATATTGAGCTAGATTGGAGCTAAAAAGTCCAAAGGGTTATTATAGACTAGGAGGAGTGAGAGCTACATAGGTTTGATTGGGTATCAAGATAGTTTAGGTTGGTGTAGAAGTAGCTAGATTTGGGAAACTATTGGTTCCAATGAGCAAATAGGGATGAGGTGGGAGTGGGTTGATGACCTAATCCTACTAGCTTTATAGAGTAGGACAAGGATGACCCACCATTCATTTTTATTGGTGTAGAAAATGTAGGGATGGCTTGGGGGTACTAGCACTAGTACTGTGAGATATTACCAACATGGATTTCTCCAATGATGCCCATTTGAATCTGCTAGGTCATGATCATTGAGATGCAATTAGTGTATCATTAGGTATCTTGTTGCATAGAGGAGAGGATTAGGGAGGTAATGCAACTGAGATGGGTGAGGGTGGAGGTGAGGATTTTGGACCTCATAGATATTAGGTTTGACATTCTAGTGATAGTCTCACCAAGAGGAGAGGGGGACACAAGCATTGATCCAATGGAGATAGAGGTAGGACCTAATAGGGTGGAAGGGGAGATGAATCTAGTAAGCATAAAGGAACTCTTAGAGTGAGTTAGGCAATTTGATGCCCTATGAGCTAAGGTTGATAGACTCATAACTAGAGCTAGAGTCTATGAGAGGAAATTGGTGGAGGATAGGAAAACCCATGAGCATGAAATAATGAGTTTACAAGCACAGTTGGATGTGATGATCATCAAGAGCATTAGTATCTGGGTTGAACAATTTTGTAGGATAATTAAGCTAAGGGAAATAATAGATCACGTGACAACTAAGAGAGACCAAATACCAATCGAACATGATGCTACTAGGGAAAAGGAAGAGTGACTATGATGAGAGGTGGCTAGGCTAGACTATGAGAGGCAATAGGTCAAGACAAAGGGTATAGTTATGGGGATATGTAGTTCATAGAATCAATTGATTATAATCCTGTGAGATGATATGGTGAGGGCATAGGGTGAGTTACAGGCAATAGGAAAGTGGGCAATTCATTACCATGCTTTATACCATCAAGCTATGCTAGAGGAACAAAGGTAACCTTCACCACCTTCCTATTGCTCATAAAGTAGGATCTATACAAGGATTAGGACAAGGATAATCTTGTAATCCATGGATATTCCACCATCATGGCCACCATCAAGGAGAGGAGCAAGTGAATCAAGCTCATAGGCGTAAAGCAAGAATGACATGTTGATTTTGATTTATAACACCTTCTTGGGAGAGAGAGGGAGAGGACAATGGTTGAGTGTGAATTTTTTTAGATTACGGCACACCAGCTTACTAGATATGATGTGCGCATGCTTATGATATGAATTATAGATATTTTGTTAGTTATTTTGGTGATGGAAGAAACTGTGTTGTAATATTTGCTTGTGCTTATTTTATTTTAATTAAGAGAATAACATAATCTCGAAGAGAAGAATATAAATGAAATAACTATAAATATGGTCAGCAAAAGGATATTTAAAGTGTTTGAAAGAGATAAGAAGACCCACATAGTCATCATAACTAGGATCAACATAGGTCAAATGAGACCAATGTGACCAAGGTCAGTGTTGACTAAGGGAAATGATAAATGGGCTAAAATGGACAAGAAAGAGGGGCATATAGAGTGACATCCAACAAGATGAAACTCCTGCCTACATCGATATAGAACATGAAACATCGTAAGCTAAACTAGGAGGAGCAAGAATTCCAACCCCGCATGATGTGGTGATTAATTGTCATGACCCTCATTGGCAGGCTTTTTGACACAAAGAAACAATGCATTAATTTATGATGGTTTAATACCTAATTTGAGCAATTGAGCTAACTATATGATGTTTAGTTGATTTGGAAGAGAATGGTACTCCTAATACATTGCCCAATGTGCGGGATCATGTACACTCATAGGTGGAATAAGTAGAATCATCCACCAGAAGCGAGGGTACTTGAGGTTGGGGAAATTATGATTAAGGCAACTCAAGGGTAACATGGATAGATACCTTCATATAGGAATGCATAATAGATAAGGTATACTCATCAATATCTAGCCACATTGAGCCTTAGTTGATAGCCTAGTAGCTATCATAAAATCTCATGCTGAGATAGGTGACTAGATTGATGAAAAGACTCTCTTTTTATCTGTTGCATTTATCTTTTACTTCATCACTTTGCTACATCATGGATTAGGGAATATGCATGATTTTACTACTTTCAAAATAAGAACTCCCTATGTTTTTTGCTTATATATATGTATATATGTTGCAAGATGTTAATAATTGGTAGAGAGAACCCTTTATGTTTTATGCATGTATATTCAGCAAGTTTTAAATGATGATAGAAATTCATTTAATACTTTAAAAACTAAATGATGATGGAATTTCATTTAATACTTTAAATTAAATGATGATATAATTTTATTTAATACTTTAAATTCAATGATGATAGAATTTCATTTAATACTTTAAATTAAATGATGATAGAATTTCATTTAATACTTTAATTTAAATGATGATGGAATATAATTTGATACTTTTTTTTTAAATGGTGATAGAATTTCATTTAAATACTTTAATTTAAATGATGATAGAATTTTATTTAAATACTTTAATTTAAATGATGATAGAATTTCATTTAAATACTTTAATTTAAATGATGATGGAATTTTATTTAATACTTTAATTTAAATTATGGTAGAATTTCATTTAAATACTTTAATTTTAATTATGATAGAAATTTCATTTAAATACTTAATTTTAAAAGATAATAGACTTTCAAAAAAATATCTATATGTGAAAATATCCTTACCTAGTTGAGAATGAAACCCTTGTTCTCATGCTAGTAAGACTCTAATAAGTATTTATATTTAGTAATCTAAAATATCTCATGGGAATCTACACAGCTTTTTTCTCTCCACTTTTGATTTATTCGAGGACTGGAGGAGAGAGTGAATTTACTGTGAAGGAGCACCTTGCCCATACCGATCTCTCTCGAAGGGAAGTGGCATTTATGGTTATATAATAAATGATCCTTTCGAGGAAAAAATCGAGCTTGCCAGCAGTGGATGGGAGAGAAATTATGAGGGGCAGGTAAGTGTTGATAAGGATTGTCAGAAGACTTTGGGGAGAGGGAAAAAAAGGAGGGCGATTCCTTTTGAGGGGGATAGGAGAATTGTGTGGGGAGATAAGGAAAAAAGGTGAGATGCTAGTGAGATAGGAAAGGGTTTGAGAAATAAGATAGCAAAATATAAGTTGAAGGTTTTGTTCAGTAGCTCTCTTAAAGGGAAGCATAACTAGACTATCAAAACTTCAGGTTGGTTTCAATAACAAAACTACTTATCCCCTATTTTGTTATAGAACTTTCATATTGCTTTAGTAGGCTCAAAGTCATGTTTTACCTACTGTGTCCATCGGTAGTTCGACTACCATGGGAGGTAACAGCTGAATTTTTTGTTACATGTCATCAACCATTATTTTGTTGAAGACACCTTATTTACTTTTCTACCAAGTTCCTTTGGATTGTCATGGATATCCTTTCTACACTGTCGATCTGTATTGGGTTTTGTGTTTCTCCCTTCATGAACCATGGGTTTCATGGTGCCAGGTATGATGGTTGTCGGCAATAGAACCCATAGTATCTACTCACCAAGATAGGTATGGTAGACGAGAGTCGTAAGGTTGTCCAATAACTATTGTAGCTCGTGACTAATAAAACCATGGTATGTGGCTTGTGAGGTGGTAACTTCATTTGTTGAAATGTTTCTCATGTATTGGATGATTCAAACGTGTCTCTCTCTTGTCATCATATCAATATTTCCATTTGAGCATGTACACCATCCCCCTATGTAAGGCTTATTTGGACCTATGGCTACCACACGAATCACACCACATAATTTGGTGGTGGTTTATGACTTTTATACTGATCAAGTTTAACCTTGTCTTGCATATCTAAGCCTTTGTGATGTCGTTGCTAGCTTATGCGGTGTCCCTATTGGGTTTTTGTATGTTGGTGAGTTGGGAGTTCCTTTGTCACCCTTGTTATAAGTACTAATTTTGTAAGAAGCTTAGATGTGGGTAATAGATCAAGGTTGGGGTACTTTTTATTTATTCACAAACTTAAAGGGAAGGAACTTTAAGCTAGAGGAATAAACCCATTATGAATTGCTAATGTATTTGAAAGGAATTGAGCTTTAAAATGGTTTATTTATGGATTAAACTAAGAGACTTTGATTTATTAAATAAAATAAGATAGTTTGTTTTATAAATTAAGGGTATGGGACTTTAATTTATGAAATAAATGGAACTAGTTTATTTATGGATTAAAGTAAGAGTATTTGATTTATTAAATAAAAGAAGATAGTTTATTTTGTAAATTAAAGGTATGGGACTTTAATTTATGAAATAAAGGGGATTGTTTTATTTATGGATTAAAGTAAGAGACTTTGATTTATTAAATAAAAGAAGATAGTTTGTTTTGTAAATTAGGGGTATGGGACTTTCATTTATGAAATAAAGGGAATTGGTTTATTTATGGATTATAGTAATTCAGTTTTAAGCTTCTTTAGTCACGGAGAGACTCACATGTAGGAAGGGCTAGGATTTTGAAGGAGCTTGGATGTAGACCGCCTGACCGCTCTTGGATTATGCTTGAATTCATTATGGGGCTCAGATTTGATCATGGGAAATGTAGGGGAAAGGAAATCAAGGTCTGAGTCATTTTTGGGGACCTCCTAGATGTGAGTTTCACTACTAGAACTACCATCAAACTTGGCAGGAGTGGGGTGGATGGGGGGATAGGAGGGAGAAGGCGAAGGGATGTACGATGGGGGGCTAGGTGGGGTGGGCTAAGAGGGGTTGGGGATGGAGTGAGGGGGACCAAGGGAGGCATGGTGGGAGGTACTGGGGGTAAGGGTAGCAGAGGGGGCGATGGTGGGGGCAAGGGGAGCAGAGGGGGTAGCAGCAATAAATTCTCTTCTGGAAAAAGCATCAACGGCATGTTTGTATAGGATGTAGTGCAGGCCCTGAGCATGGAATATTTAACATGCTTACTTATATGTAATAATTGTTTAACTTTTTAAAGATGTACCTTTAAATTACTGCTTGAATTATCTATGTTTCATATTTAAATTCCTTTCAATTATTGTTTACCTTATTTAAATATTGCTTTCTTTCTAGTATCTTTTGTATGTTTTATGAATTATGCTTTTTTTAGATTTAGTATCTATTCTTGCTTTCTTTCTAAAACAATAAAAACTTAAGTATTGAGTTCTAGGGTGAACTTAGAGGATGACCTAAGGGAATTGAGACCCCCTTAGGGTGAACATAGGTGACCTAAGGGATTAATACCCCATAAGGAGAATAACTAAGTTATGGTAAGCCTAACTTGAATTAAGATAGCTTGTCATGTAGATGATATGGATATCATACCTACATAGATTGACTTGTGTATGGTATGGAGATGGGTGTATACATTCAATGGATTGAAGGTGATAAGTTTAGCTCATCGAGAATAATGTGAGGGATAAACTCATTTGCAGTAACATATAATACGCCTACACAAATGAACTTGTGTTAGGACATTTTGTGAGATGCATCTCTTTAATAAACATATGGGGATTTAAACAATAGATAAATTAAATGTCGGTTAGAGGGGTTTATGAATCCCTCTCCTAAAAAAAATATTTTTTTTCTATTTGTTTTTCTTGTAGTTAAGTTTTGGGTTATTACATTTGGTATTAAAGCTCTAGGTACAAGGTTATAGAGATTCGTGTGTGCTAAATGTATTTGGATGTCTCCAATGAAGGTTTGCTTAAAGTATGAGCTAAATTTGGGATGACCTAGAATGCCCTATTTGCTGGAATCTAATGGGAATTAACCCCAATGGTGAATGAATATTATAATACCTTAGTATGGGCTTTGGTATTAATGTTACATCATAACCTTGGAATATCATTCTAATTATATTATTGACAATTTCCGCAAGAGAACTTTGTATTGTGGTTTTAATTAGTGATACAATTTAAGGTGAAATTATAGGCTAATATTTTTCTTAGTTGTAACCAGGTTAAAAATTCCACCTAATGCTAGAAAAGAGAGGTCTACACCTAGATAAACTCAACATAATAATGTCAAAGAAGAGATTGGAGAAGAGGATCCAAGAAATTCCAATAGAGAGGTAGAAGACCTCACTACTACGGTTATTGTCATGCAATATCAAATGAGACAAGTGTTGGAAACAATTGTGAATTAGAACTCACAAGCTAGAGGCTCAGAGGTTGGCCAAGTCAATGGGTTAACTACAGAACAGTTGCAAGCTATATCCCTTCTAGAAAAGGAAATTGGTAGGGATTTGAAAAATACTTGTATCTCCAAGTTTGATGGAGAAGGTGAAGGGGGATGCAGCTAAAGCCTGACTGAGAGAATTAGAAGTTTATTTTACAACAAAAGGTTATTCCCTAGGAATGCAAACAGTTTGAGCCATGATCAATTTATAAGGGGCTACTTTAGGTTGGTGGGAAACCTACTATGAGAATACTAAGTTTGAACCTATTGATATTAAATTGAAATATTTTATTGAAATATTCAAAAAGAGGCTTCTTATAGAACACTTATATGCCCTAAATTTTGAAGAATTTTCCATCCTTTGATATGGGACTAAAATAATGGAGATATACTATAATAAGTTGGTTCAGTTACTTAGGTATGTACTTGCTTATGATGAGAAGATGAGGGTTCACAAGTTTATTCATGGGTTATAATCTAGAGTGAAGCATTATGTGAACATGCATGAGTCTAAATAGATATAGAAGGCATATGACATAGCAAAGAAAGCAGATTCCCACAAGTAATTCAACTATGCTACCCTATCTGAGTATGATCGACAAGCACTGAAGAAGAGGAATAGTTAAGGACTCTTGAAATGGGAAGAGAAACATGATCGAAAGACCACAAATCCTTAGAGGTTTGAGAAGGGAAATAATGGGAAATAGGTAAGGTTCAAGAAAAAATTCCAAAAGAAAACTAACAATAATACCAACAATGCAAAGCCTCACCTTCAAAAACTACAAACTTTATCCCCAATAAGTAAGATGAGGGAGCAAAAATTGGAAAAGAAGCAAGGACCCAAGGATGGATGTTACCATTGTAGAGGCCTAAATTATGCTAATTAGTGTTCACACCAACTAGGACCAAGTTCATCCAACACCAAGGGAAAGAAACATAAGCATCGGATCTACGTTGCTTGTGAAAGTTAAGATTGTTAATAAGCAATTAAAAATTTTAATCGATAGTAGAGCCACATATAGCTTTATTTCTTCTAGTTTAGCAAGGGATATTCAAAAAATACCAAGATATTTGGCCCATGGGTGGAAGGTATAGTATGGTTTGGGGTAAAACTACTCAGTAAACTAGTGTTATCCAATGGAAAAAATTACTTTAGCTAGTGGTACCACCAAATTTTGTTTGTATGTAACTCTACTTCATGCCTTTGATGTTATCCTAGGGATGGATTGGTTAAAGGCCCATAAAGACTTGAAAATTTTCAAAGTTAGATGGATTGAGTATTTGAAGAAAGGCAAGGGAAGATTGAGAATTCATAACCAGTAGGGGTCATTCAAACCCTAGATGCTATCAACTATGTAATTGAAGAAATCCTTCAAGAGAGGAGGGATAGTGTATGTTGTAAAACTCAATTAAGTGAAAGATGATCAAAAGAGATAAGTGCTAGGGAAGCACCCAATTTTGCTAGATTTTTTGGATGTATTTCCAAAGGATTTACCTAGCCTTCCTCCTATGTGAAAATTTGATTCCATAATTTATCTTATGTCAGGAGTAGAACCTATACATAAATCTCCATATAGGATGAATCTTATCAAGATGCAAGAAACTAAAGGTTTAATTGCAAGAGCTATTGGATAAGGGGTCAATAAAACCAAGTGTGTCACCTTAGGGTGCACCAATTTTATTCATGAAAAATAAAGATGATTATTTAAGATTGTGTATTGACTATAGAATGCTAAATAAGGCTACAATCAAGAATTAATATCCCTACCTAGAATCAAATATTTGTTCAATAAACTAAGAGATGCCACAATATTCACTAAGATTGACCTAAGATTAGGGTATCACCAATTAAAAATATGTGAGGAGGATATTCACAAAACAATATTTAAGACTAGGTACGAGCATTATGAGTTTACAGTTCTACCCTTTGGACTAACTAACACCCTAGTTGCATTCATGAATCTAATGAATAGTGTGTTTAGAAGGCACCTGGACCATTTTGTCCTTGTGTTTCTAGATGATATCTTAATATACTCTTAAAACAAATAAGAGCACGATAAACATCTCAAGATTGTGTTAGAGTTGTTAAGGGAAAATCAACTCTATGGAAATCTAGCCAAAAGTGATTTCTACATTTCAAAGGTACGAAATCTTGGACGTATCATATCAACATAAGAAATTATTGTTGATCCAGAGAAAATTAAGGCCATCCTGGATTGTCCACTCCCTACTAATGTAACTAAATTACAAAGCTTCATGGGGTTAACATGCTACTATAGATGTTATATTAAGGATTACTCCAAGATTGATGCGATTATAACTAACCTTCAGAAAGGGAAAGGAATTCAAGTGGTCAAAAAAGTGTGAAGCTACCTTCGCATTGCTGAAACATAAGCTCATTACTATACTAATACTGAAGATTTATAATCCTCAAGGGTTCTTTTTAGTATGCACAGATGCATCATTGGAAGGGTTAGGAGGAGTACTTTCTCAATAAGAGTTAGTAGTAGCATATACTTCAAGGAAGCTCAAGAAGCATAAAATTAATTATGCTACACATGATTGAGAGCTAGTTGTAGTGGTGCATGCTCTAAAGGCTTGACACCACTACTTGGTGGGAAGGCTCTTTGAATTAAATACTAACCATAAAATTTTGAGGTACATATTTACCCAACCTATACTCAATGCAATACAAAGAATATGGGTCGAGTTTCTCACTGAATTTGACTTCAAAATTGAGTACAAAAAAGGGAAACAAAATAGGGTTGTTGATGCTTTGAGTAGAAGGAAACACATAGCAGCCATAACTATAAGTCATATGGATCTAATGGATCAAGTGAGATATGAGCAATCTCAGGATGAGTATTGCCAAGAAATTTAAGGTAGGATGAACAAAGACCCTGAGGGTAATAAGGAATTTGACATGAAAGACGATCTTTTGTGCTATAAATGTAGAGTCATCATACCAAAATTGGATTATTTAAGAAAATTCATAATGCAAAAATCCCATAGATATCCTTATTTTTCCCATCCTAGAGGGGTTAAAATATGGGAAAACATGAAAAGAACCTTCTTATAGGTATGAATGAATAAGGATATTACTAATTTTGTTGCTCAATGTCTCGAATGTCAAAAATTTAAGGCAGAACACAAGCATCATGTAAGACAATTGTATCCACATGATGTACCTATGTAAAAATGGTAGGTCATATCTATGGATTTTATAGTAGGTTTACCCAAGACCAGGTATCAACATGATGTAATCCTTGTAGTAGTCAAAAAATTGACTAAGGTTACACATTTTATGCCAGGGAACATCAAGGACGATGCTCAGGTGGTGGCTAACAAATTTTCTAAAGAGGTATTATTATTACATGGGTTTCCTAAGGTTTTATCATTTTATATAGGGATTCCAAGTTTACTTCTAAATTTTTGAAATCCCTACATCGTGTAGTGGGTACAAAACTAAATATGAGCACAACATACCACCCTGAGATATATGGTCAAACTGAATGGGTAAACCAAGTACTAGAAGATATGCTTTGCATGTACTGCATGGATCATAAGTCTCATTGGGAAGACTACCTACATCTTGTAGAGTTCACCTATAATAATATACATCACTCCTCTCTAGGAATGGCATTATGGCTCCTTTCAATGCCTTGTATAGGTGGAAGTGTAGAATGACATTGTCTTGGGACAACCTAGAATATCAAATTGTGATTGGGCCAAAAATGATCAAAGAAATGGACGATCAGTTACAGGTAATCAAGCAAAGACTTAAATAAGCTATTGATAGGCATATAAGTTATGTTGATTTAAAGAGAACTCCAAGGGATTACTCTGTAGGTGACAAAGTGTTTTTAAGGGTTAACTGAAGAAGAGTGTTATCAAATCCATAAATTTGGATCCTTAGTTTGTGGTACCCTTTGAAATTAATGAGAAAATTAGCTTGGTTGCATACCGAATTGCTTTACCAGCTAACCTATCAAATATCCATGATACTTTACACATATCCTTGGTTAGAAAATATGTTGCTAACCCTGAACATGTGTGGGATGTTTCTAAATTATATATGACAAATCCAAAGGCAATTAAAGTGATGTTGGTAAATATTCTTGAGTTCCATTCTAAGTGTATGCGGAATTAGACTCTTGAGTAATGTAAGGTCCAATGAGAGCAAATTTCTACAAAAAATGCCACTTGGAAGAAATTGGATGATATGCAAAAACATTTTCCTTTTTTGCTTAAAAATATATAATGTAATAATTTTTATTTTTGTAAAAAACTGGAAACACCCGAGACGGTGTTTAGTCCCAGGGAGTAGGATGTCATGACCCTCTCTAGCAGGCTTTTTGAACCAAAGAAACAATGTAAAATTTTTTATGCTTTAATACCTAATTTGAGCATTTGAACCAACTATGCAATATTTAGTTGATTTGAAATAGCATGGTACTGCTAACATATTACCCAATGTGCAGGATCAATTACACTCGTAGGTGGAAGAAGTAGAATCATCCACTAAAAGTGGGGTACTTGAGATTGGTAAAATGATGATTAAGGTAACTCAGGACTAACATGGATAGATACCTTCATATATGCATGCATAATCGATAAGGTATAATCATCATTAGCTAGACACCTTGAGACTTAGTTGATAGCCTAGTAGCTATTATAAAATATCAGGCTGAGATAGGTGACTGGATTTGTGGAAATACTCCCTTTTTATCTGTTGTATTTGTCTTTTACTTCATCACTTTGCTACATCATGGATTAGGAATATGCATGATTTGACTTTTTCCAAAAGAAGAACTCCTTGTGTTGTTTGCTTATGTGTGTGTGTGTGTTGCAGGATGTTAAGAATTGGTAGATAAAACCCTTTATGTTTTATGCATGTATATCTACAAGTTTTAAATGATGATAGAATTTCATTTAATACTTTAAAAATTAAATTATGATGGAATTTCATTTAATAATTTAAATTAAATGATGATATAATTTCATTTAATACTTTAAATTCAATGATGATAAAATTTCATTTAATACTTTAATTTAAATGATGATGGAATTTCATTTAAATACTTTAATTTAAATGACGATAGAATTTCATTTAAATACTGTAATTTAAATGATAATGGAATTTCATTTAATACTTTAATTTAAATTATGACAAAATTTTATTTAAATACTTTAATTTAAATGATGATAGGAATTTCATTTAAATACTTAATTTTAAAAGATAATAAACTTTTTAAAAAATATCTATATGTGAAAAGATCCTTACCTAGTTGAGAATGAAACCCTTGTTCTCATGCTAGTAAGACTCTAATAAGTATGATTTTTATATTTAGTAATCTAACATATCTCATGGCAATCTCCGCAACCTTTCACTCTCCACTTTCAATTTGTTAGAGTATTGGAGGAGAGATTGAATTAACTACAAATGAGTGCCCTACCCATATCGATCTCTCTCAAAGGGAAGTGGCATTTATGGTTATGTAAGAAGTGATCCTTTCGAGGAAAAAATTAAGCGTGCCAGCGGTGGATGGGAGAGAAGTTATGAGGGGCAGGTAAGTGTTGATAAGGATTGTTATAAGACTTTGGGGAGAGAAAAAAAAAAGGAGGGTGGTTCCTTTTGAGGGGGGATAGGAGAAGTGTGTGGGGAGATAAGGAAAAAGGGTGAGACACCAATGGGATAGGAAGGGGTATGAGAAATAAGATAGTGAAAGAGAAGTTGAAGGTTTTGTTCAATAATGCTCTTGAAGGGAAGCATAAATGAACTATCAAAAGTTCAGGTTGGTTTCGATAATAAAACTACTTATCCTCTCTTTTGTTGTAGAACTTTCCTATTGCTTTAGAAGACTCGAAGTCATGTTTTACCTATTATGTCTATCCGTAGTTCGACTACCATGGGAAGTAACAGTTGAGTTTGTTGTTACGTGTTGTCAACCACTATTTTATCGAAGATACCTTATTTACTTTTCTACCAAGTTCTTTTGGACTGTCAAGGATATCATTTCTACATTGTCGATATGTGTTGGGTTTTGTGTTTCTCCCTTTGTAAGCCATGGGTTTAATGGTTCCAGGTATGAGGGTCATCAACAGTAAACCTCGTAGAACCTACCCACTAAGTTGGGTATGGCAGACGAGAGTCGTAAGGTTATCCAATAATTATTGTAGCTTATGACTAAGTGAACCATGGCTTTTGGCTTGTGAGGTGGTAACTTCATATGTTGAAACATTTTCCATTTGTTGGTTGATTCAAACTTGTCTCTCTCTTATTTTGATATTGATGTTTCCATTTGAGTGTGTACAACATCCCCCTGTGTAAGGCTTGTTTGGATCTATGGCTAGCACCTAAAGTGCAACACGTAATTCGATGGTGGTTCGTGACTTCTATCTCAATCAAGTTTAACCTCGTCTCACGTATCTAAGCCTCTATGATATTATTGCTAGCTTAAGCAACATCCTTGTTGGGTTTTTGTATGTTGGTGAATTAGGAGTTCCTTTGTTGCCCTTGTTATAAGCATTGATTTTACAAGAAGCTTAGACATGGGTAATAGATCAAGGTTGGGGTGCTTGTTATTTATTTACAAACTTAAAGGAAAGTAAATTTAAGCTAGAGGAATAAACTCCTTATGAACTGCTAATTTATTTAAAAGGAATTGAGATTTATAATGGTTTATTTATGGATTAAAGTAAGAGACTTTGATTTATTAGATAAAAGAAAATAGTTTGTTTTGTAAATTAAGGGTATGAGACTTTAATTTATGAAATAAAGGGAAATGGTTTATTTATGGATTAAAGTAAGTCTTTGATTTATTAAATAAAAGAAAATAGTTTATTTTGTAAATTAAAGGTATGGGACTTTAATTTATGAAATAAAGTGAATTGGTTTATTTATGGATTAAAGTAAGAGACTTTGATTTATTAAATAAAAGAAAATAGTTTGTTTTGTAAATTAAGGGTATGGGACTTTAATTTATGAAATAAAGGGAATTGGTTTATTTATGAATTGAAGTAAGAGAATTTGATTTATTAAATAAAATAATATAGTTTGTTTTGTAAATTAAGGGTATGGAACTTTAATTTATGAAATAAAGGGAATTGGTTTATTTATAGATTAAAGTAAGAGACTTTGATTTATTAATTAAAAGAAGATAGTTTTTTTTGTAAATTAAGGGTATGTTACTTTAATTTATGAAATAAAGGGAATTGGTTTATTTGTGGATTAAAGTAAGAAACTTTGATTTATTAAATAAAAGAAAATAGTTTATTTTGTAAATTAAGGGTATGGGACTTTAATTTATGAAATGAAGGAAAGATGGTTTATTTTATGAATTAAGTAGTAAGATTTGATTTATGGAAATAAAGGAACCTAGTTTATTTAATGATTAAAGGTATGGGACTTTAATTTGTTAAATAAATATTGAGATGAATTGATTGAAGTGAAACATGTGATTGTTAGTCTTACAATGACACTGAGAGGGGGGGGTGAATCAGTGTAGCTCTATAAACTTAAATTTACAACTCTTAATACCATAGCAATTAAAAATTATTATTAGATACAGCAAGTATAACAAAATAGCATCACACAACACAAGATTTAACGAGGTTCACCAATGTGGCTACTCAAAAAATTGATTGCTTGGACTACCATCCAAATCCAGCCTTTGCAAAGCACCAACTTTACAATTAATTTACCAACACCAACTGGAAGGAGCACCAACCCATGATTTATTTGCACCAACAGAAAGGAGTACCAACCCCTGATTTACCAGCACCAACTGAAAGGAGCACTAACCCCTTATTTATCTGCACCAATAGAAAGGAGCACCAACCCCTGATGCCAAGCTTCAACCTGGACTTCAATTTGAATCTATAAGTTTGACAATAAGATACCTTTGCTTTTGCAAGAACCTGATTGGTCTTCTTCACCTTTGTGTTCTTTGTGCACTCTGCTCTCTCTGCACAATCACTTCACACACTCTACTTCATTACAGTCAAACTTCACGATCGTCTTCTCCATTTTGCACACTCTGCTCTCTTTGCAAATTTTGCACTTAGCATGATTCGACACGACTTGCTCTCTGTGCACAACGACCGTATTTCACACACATTCAACCCCCTCTTCAATTCTCCAAACAACCCTCCTTTTATAACAATATTTTTATGATGAAAACCCTAATCTTAGTCGGTTGTAAATCCTAATCTTAGTCGACTTTCATAAAAACTGTAAACCCTAATTTTAGTTGGTTGTCATCGGTCTTCATCGGCTTCAACTCAAGAAGATGTTCGGTTTATCCATCGCTTGATGATTTCATTCTGGACAGACCCTGTAGCTGCCATACTGACTTTTGATCACTCTTTGTATTTCAGTAGCATGAAATCACTTTGTAATTGCCCCTATAAATGTTGTAGTGATGTCGATCCACTATCATACTTCTCATTTCAGTCGAGTTCTCCTTCTTGATTTGCACATTTATGACCTGTCACGAAATCGTGACATTTCTACCTCTGTAGCTTCTTTTGTTGTTTTTGCCATGAAAATACATGTCATGATATCATGACACTTTCACCTTTGTATGCTTTCTCTTTTCTTTTATCGCGATATCACAACATTTATGCCTCCGCAGACTTTGACTTTTCTTTTGTCACGATATCGTGACATTTTCTCCTCTGTATACTTCGTCTTTGCTTTTGTTGCAATATCACGACACTTCTGCTTCCAAAGACTTCGACTTTGCTTTTGTCATGATATCGCGACACTTCTGCTTCCATAGACTTTGACTTTGCTTTTGTTGTGATATCATGACACTTCTGCCTCTGTAGTCTTCAACTTAGATTTTTTCATGAAATCACGACACTTCTGCTTCGTACTTAGCTTCTTTGCTTTTGTCGTGAAATCGTGACACTTCTGCCTTCGAAGTCTTCTTCTCTAATTTTGTCATGAAATCATGACACTTCTGCTTCCATACTTTACTTTTTGCTTTTGTTGTAAAATCGTGACACTTTTGCCTTTGAAGTCTTCTTCTCTACTTTTGTCACAAAATCATGACACTTTTGCTTCCATACTTTACTTCTTTGCTTTTGTCATGAAATCATGACAGTTTTGCTTCTGTACGCTTCCTCTCTTTCTTTTTTCATGAAAATGCAACATGTCGCGATATCATAACACTTTTCAAAATTACTTTCTCTCTCCTATTTTAGTTGCGAAAATGCGACATGTCACGAAATCGTGACACTTTTCTTACTTGTTCTCTTTCTTCGAACTTGTCGCGAAATCGTGACACTTTTTCCTACTTTCTCTTTCTCTTCCAACATGTCATGAAATCACGACAGTTTTTCCACTTGCCTTTTTCTCTTCCAACATGTCGTGAAATCGTGACAGTTTTTCCTACTTTTTCTCTCTCTTCCAACATGTCGTGAAATCACGATAGTTTTTCTTGCTTTTTCTCTCTTCCAACATGTCGTGAAATCATGACAGTTTTTCCTGCTTTTTCTCTCTCTTCCAACATGTCACGAAATCGTGACAGTTTTCTTGCTTTTTCTCTCTTCCAACATGTCGCGAAATCATGACAGTTTTTCTTTTCTGCTGCATATGTCGTGATATCGCGACACTTTTCTTACTTGTCTTTTTCTTTGATCTTTTGCATATGGGCTACTTCGGTCTTCTTGGAAAATCACTGTACATACTCTGAATAACCTTTGAACTCCTGTATTATGCATCTGAATCGCTTTTGAACTTCTTGTCCACTGCATCAACAGATCTATCTGACTGTGTTGACAATAATGACAATAATGTTGTTGGCACCTTGCTCAACAATATTCCCCTTTGGAATTTTTGGCAACACATGTGCAATTTCCTGTAACTCTTCTCCCCCTTTGACAATAATACCAAAGGGCTACTGCAGACTCCCCCTGAGTCCATGCACAACATTATCAGGCACAATTTATTACACTCAGCAAAAATCATGAACATGAGCAAAAAGATAATCAAATACTTAAATGCTCCCCTTGAGAATGTGATCCATGTAGCTAGTCAATTCTTGGGAAGTGTGACCACTCCCAATTTATTGTGAAGGTACTCAAAAACTTCCTTGGGCAATGGTTTTGTGAAGATATCTGCTACTTGCTCTGTAGTTGGAACAAAATCCAACTTAACCTCACCTTTCGCAACTTTCTCCTTAAAAAAGTGATACCTGATAGCAATGTGTTTAGTACATGAATGCATAACCGGATTCTTGGAGATGTTAATGGCACTGGTGTTATCACACTTAACTGATATTGGCTCACTGAAGTTAATGTCAAGATCTTTCAGGGTTTGTTTCATCCACAATACCTACGTACAACATGATGTCGCTGCAATATATTCAGCCTCTGTTGTTGATAAATAAACTGACTCTTGTTTCTTACTGTGCCACACGACCAATCTGTCTCCAAGATAGAATGCACCTCCACTGGTACTCTTTTTGTCATCTACACATCCTACCCAATCTGCATTTGAATACAAAATAAGGGTGAAGTCTTTACCTTTTGAATACCATAACCCATACTCCATAGTACCCTTGAGGTACCGAAGAATCCTCTTCACTGTTGTCACATGAGTCTCCATGGGATTAGCCTAAAATCGTGCTACCATGCATACTGCCTACAAAATATCTGGTCTGGTAGCTGTCAGGTAAAGTAAGCTCCCAATCATAGATCTGTACATGGTTTGATCAACAGGTGGAGATTTGTCATCCTTGCTCAACTTGCAACCTTTTGTCATGGGATTGCTAACTGGCTTACAATCCTCCATTGTGAACTTTTTTTAACATATCTTTCACATATTTAACTTGAGAAATAAATATGCCCTTATTTTGATTAACTTGCAACCCGAGGAAATATGAAAGTTCACCAATCATTGACATTTCAAATTCTTTTTGCATCTTATTTGCTAAATCTTTACACGACTCATCTTTGTTGCTGCCAAATATGATATCATCTACATATACAACAAGAACAATAAGATGCCCATTTTATGTTTTGACATACAAATTACTATCCACCATACCTTTCTTAAACCTTTGTTGAGTGAGATAGTTGTCTAGCCTTGCATACCATGCTCGGGGTGCTTGTTGTAAATTTCTTATTTTCTTCCACTTCTGAATCACAACTTAAATCATCTAAGTCAATTTTTTGTATCTTTTCTATTTTGTTTTCCTCATCTCCTTCAATAACCTCTTCATAAATTGGGTAGTTCTTTTCATAGCTAATTACTCGTTCTCTACCTTCATCAAATTTAACATCGACACAAGATTATCTTCAGTTCTTTTGATGTAGCACTTGCTGCCAAAAACTTTGAGGTATTTTGTTGCTGCCTTTTACCGAACCACAACTCATAAGGAGTTTTGCTTTCATGTGTTCTCAATATGCACCTATTTTGGATATACACCATAGTATGTACTGCTTCTTTCCAAAATATGTCTGCTACTCTGCTTTCATGACACGTTGACCTGTGTTGCATGTTCTATCTTAGATAATGCCTATTAGCTGCCACATCGAAAACCTAGTTGTTCACCATGTTTTTCTGCTGAAGCACATCAATTTGACACTATCTCCACAAACATCTACATGAACTGAAACACATTTTGACAACTATATGACAACTCCCCCTGACTACTTGCCTTTCATCCTCATCTAACCACACAACATAGGAGCATTAAAATAAAACTTTAAGATTGCTCCCCCTGAGGATGTGCTACCTGGAGTTGCTTAGTACAATAGAGGAGTAGTCTCCTTCAGTCCAAGGAGACACGATTTCCTTTCTTCTTTCTTTCTCCACTCTGGTTTGATTACAATTTTGGGCTCTTGTTTTGACTTTTCTTTTTTAGTAGCTTGTGCATGTTTTTCAAGAAATCTTCTATTTTGTCTCATTCCATTTGGTTGAAATTTTCTTCCCTGAAATTGATTTGATGCAAATGTACTTCGATAATTTCTTGCAGTGTGCCCAAAATTATGACAGTTATAACATTCTACTGCATAATCCATCAAAGGTGAAAAACCATTTCTACTGGGTGGTTGTCTCTTGTGCATCCTTGATGGATGATTATTTTCCTTTCTTTGATGCACATGATTTCTTCCCTGTCTGTGTTGCATTCTTTGTGTCTGATGAAATCTACTATCTTGCCTTAGATTAGATACAGAAGTTCTTGGACAAAACCTTGCTATGTGCCCATGACCATTACATTTAAAAAATTGCACATGGTGTTCAACCGGAATAACAGATGTATTTCTACCAGCATAACTCTTTGATCTATTATTCAATCCATAATAAATTGCCTTGTGACCATAATGGTTGCATCTAAAACAATAGCCATTAAAAGCATTATTATGAATAGAGTGAGAGTGATATAACCTCTTTTTTTGTGGTTGCTTTGTTGTAGATCTCCTTTGAGATTTTCTTTCTTTTGAAGATTCAGCTTCAAGCTTTTCTTGCTTTGATCCTTCAATAGTGGACTTCTTCTTCTCTGCAGATTTAGAATATGAAGGTTGTTTAGGTTCACATTCAAGACCAAGCTTAACCATTGGGCTTCTTTGTTGCCTTATCATTTTATCTAGCAACTATGTGCTCTTCTCAAATTGAGATTTGTATTGGCCTCTTCTAGTTGTTTCCTCAATGAAACAATCTCCTCTTCTTGTTTGTAGCAAACAATCTCTTTCTCATTGATCTGTGACCTGAGATTTTCTTCAGTCCTTTTGGACTCTTCTACTTGTAGCTTTAGATCACTAATAACTTTGTTAGATTCCTCTTCACGTTTGCTACATACATCGCCTTTATCATCCAGGCGTGACTTCAAGGGTTCTTCTATTTTCTTGGCTTTTTGAATTTATAAGAAGAGATCTTCAATATTATCCCCATATTCTTCCAACTTCTTGGACAGTCTTTTGTTATTTTTCTTTTCTATACCCAATTCTTCAAGTGCAGCGATCAACTCACCTTCTAGATCTACTTCAGCCTCAAGGTTTTCATCATATACTTCAAAATTCACTCCTATCTTTTCTAGTTCAATTTTCTCTTCCATAGGAACTAAAACTGACTGAGATGCCTTATTGGAGGAAGATCTATTCTTCTTATCCATTACATACTAATCCAAGATCAACCCTAGCTAATTTAGCCTGATAAGGGAAACTGGCTCTAATACCAATTGTTAGTCTTACAATGACACTAAGAGGGGGGGTGAATCAGTGTAGCTCTATAAACTTAAATTTACAACTCTTAATACCGTAGCAATTAAAACTTATTATTAGATACAACAAGTATAACAAAAGAGCATCACACAACACAAGATTTAATGAGGTTCACCAATGTGGCTACTCCTCAAAAAATTGACTGCTTAGACTACCATCCAAATCTAGCCTTTGCAAAGCACCAACTTTACAATCAATTTACTAGCACCAACTGGAAGGAGCACCAACCCTTGATTTATCTGCACCAACAAAAAGGAGCACCAACCCCTGATTTACCAGCACCAACTAGAAGGAGCACCAACCCCTTATTTATCTACACCAACAAAAAGGAGCACCAACCCCTAATGCCAAGCTACAACCTGGACTTCAATTTGAATCTATAAGTTTGATAATAAGATACCTTTGCTTTTGCAAGACCCTGATTGGTCTTCTTCACCTTTGTGTTCTCTACGCACTCTGCTCTCTCTGCACAATCACTTCGCACACTCTGCTTTGTTACAATCGAACTTCACGATCATCTTCTCCCTTTTTTGCACTCTGCTCTCTTTGCAAATTTTGCACTTAGCATGATTCGACACGACTTTCTCTCTACACACAACGATCGTATTTCACACACATTCAACCCCCTCTTCAATTCTCCAAACAACCCTCCTTTTATAACAATATTTTTATGATGAAAACCCTAATATTAGTCGGTTGTAAATCCTAATATTATTCGGCTTTCATACCAACTGTAAACCCTAATTTTAGTCAATTTTCATCGGTCTTTGTCGTCTTCAACTCAAGAAGATGTTCGGTTTATCCATCGCTTGATGATTTCATTCTGGACAAACTCTATAATCACCATACTGACTTTTGATCACTCTTTGTATTTTAGTAGTATGAAATCACTATGTAACTGCCCCTGTAAATGTCGTAGTGATGTCGGTCCACTGTCATACTTCTCATTTTAGTCGGGTTCTCCTTCTTGACTTGCGCATTTACGACCTATCGCAAAATCATGACATTTCTACCTCTATAGCTTCTTTTGTTGTTGTTACCGTGAAAATACATGTCGCGATATCGCGACACTTTCACCTCCGTATACTTTCTCTATTCTTTTGTCGTGATATCATGACATTTTTGCCTCTGCAGACTTCGTATTTTCTTTTGTTGCGATATCGTGACATTTTTGCCTTCGTATACTTCGTCTTTGCTTTTGTCGTGATATCGTGACACTTCTGCTTCCAAAGACTTTGACTTTGCTTTTGTCGCAATATCGCGACACTTCTGCTTCCATAGACTTTGACTTTGCTTTTGTCATGATATCACGACACTTCTGCCTCTGTAGTCTTCAACTTAGCTTTTATCATGAAATCATGACACTTCTGCTTCCGTACTTAGCTTCTTTGCTTTTGTCGTGAAATCATGACACTTCTACCTTCGAAGTCTTCTTCTCTGCTTTTGTCATGAAATTGTGACACTTCTGCTTTCGTAATTTACTTTTTGCTTTTGTTGCGAAATCATGACACTTCTACCTTCAAAGTCTTCTTCTCTACTTTTGTCGCAAAATCACGACACTTCTTCTTTCATACTTTACTTCTTTGCTTTTGTCATGAAATCATGATAGTTCTGCTTTCGTACGCTTCCTCTCTTTCTTTTATCACGAACATGCGACATGTCACGATATCGTGACACTTTTCAAACTTACTTTCTCTCTCCTATTTTAGTCGCAAAAATGTGACATGTTGCGAAATCGCGACACTTTTCTTACTTGTTCTCTTTCTTTGAACTTGTCACGAAATCATGACACTTTTTCCTACTTTCTCTTTCTCTTCCAACATGTCGCAAAATCATGACAGTTTTTCCACTTGCCTTTTTCTCTTCCAACATGTCGCGAAATCGTGACAGTTTTTCTTGCTTTTTCTCTCTCTTCCAACATGTCGTGAAATCACGACAGTTTTTCCTAATTTTTCTCTCTTCCATCATGTCACGAAATAGCGACAGTTTTTCCTACTTTTTCTCTCTTCCAACATGTCGCGAAATCGTGATAGTTTTTCCTGCTTTTTCTCTCTTTTCCAACATGTCACGAAATCGTGACAGTTTTTCTTTCTTGCTGTATATGTCGTGATATCGCGACACTTTTCATACTTGTCTTTTGCTTTGATCTTTTGCATATGGGCCACTTCGGTCTTCTTGGAAAATCACTGTACATACTCTAAATAACCTTTGAACTCTTGTCTTCTGCATCTGAATAGCTTTTGAACTTCCTGTCCACTGCATCAATAGATCTATCTGACTGTGTTGACAACAATGACAATATTGTTGCTGGCACCTTGCTCAACAGTGATCTATTTATAGTTTTTGAAATACTCTCATCGGTAATGAGACGTGAAAACAAAAATAGAGGATTTTTATGATATCAACTATGCAGTAGATGGTTAGATACTTTGATTTAATTTGTATAATTGAAATTTGGCAAAGAAAATGGTAAATACATTTAAAGGAATGCCTATACTGAACAATGTGTGCCCTGATCCCCTACTATCCTCAATTGATCGATGGAAAAAGGAGGACCAGACTGGAAGTTGGAACCCAGGCACCGATTTGATTTCTACTTGTAGTAAATTTACTTATGCTCAAATAGACTAGCATTTGTGGGGATATTTTCCTGATGAAATTGATGTAATATGTTATTCTTTAAGAGCATGGAATATTTACCATGCTTGCTTATATGTAATAATTGTTTAACTATTGACTCTTGGAACAAATTGGGAGCTCTGGCGATTTGGCGGGAAAACCTCTGAACAGGCGTCGGGCGATGCTCGAGGGTTTCTGGCCCGTAAGATCTTTCCAGAGACTTTGGTGTTTTGGTTTTAAACTACTTTGAAGGTTTGCTCGTTGCTACGGGAGGGCCCGATGGGGTCTCCTCCGGTCCCTATTGCGGGGAAAAAGAGTTCATATCCTTGAGATGTTGAAAGAAAACCCCTCGTCTTCCACTGGTGAAGCTCAGAGGAATGCTTTTCAAACGCTACTCAAGAATGCTGGCAATGGCCCAAATGCTCACCGCGTTAATGGATGCCTCCCGCAATCCGCTTCCAGACCTAAGATTGTTATCGAACCCAAGCTGGTCGAGGATACAATTGTCTACCGAGCTAACCATGACTTGATCTGCAAATTCATGGGCATCCGACCTTCTCTCGAATTTTTTGCATACCTGGGTTCGACAGAACTGGGAGCCACAAGGTGAGTACTCTTTATGGCCAATAAGCAATGGGTATTTTATTATTAGTTTCTCTTCTTTAGCAGATAGAAACAGAGCATTTGAATCAGAAAAGAGAAACCACGGACCAGCAGGGTTATTTGTTCAACCCTGGAGAGTGGGCTTTGATCCTCGCATTGAACCCATGGCTGTTCCGGTCTGGATCCGACTGTACGCTCTCCCGATGGAGTTTTGGGGTGAGCAGGTTCTAGAAATAATAGGTAATTCCCTAGGAAGATATATAGGAGTCTCTAGAGACACCATAGAGGGAAATACAGTTGTTTTTTCCAGAATCTATGTAGAAATGGACATTAGCCAGCCTTTATCAGCTGAGGTGGAGCTTGAGTTGGCGGGAGTTCCCTGGATCCAGCGAGTTAGACTATGAGGCCCTACCTTTCGGGTGCAGAGTATGCCATAAGCATGGACATTTGGCAAGGTTATGTCCTAACACCTCGAGCACAAAAGCGGAGGCTTCGACTGGAATGCCAAGCCGCCCTAGAGAGGGTAAGCCCACCCCTGTCAATGAACCTTCCAACACTTCTCCAGGTCCTGATGCTCAGAAGGATGGCTTTGAACAACCGAAACGAAGGAGAAACAAAAAGAAAAATGGCAAGGAGCAGATGCATCTCAAGCCAAACAACCGGTATGAGATTTTTAAGTCATTAGTGGATCTGGAAGACCAAGTCATGGAGGGAGTGGATGGGAATGGTGAGATTAATAACACTCACTCTCAAGATTCTCCTTCATCCACTCATGTTGCTGGAGCAGTGATTGCACCCTACGAGAGTATGCGGTCGAGAGAACCCGGGGGCATTGGTGATACACTCCCCAGCACAGCCGGCTATTAAAGATGTCACTATGGGAAATGCAGATAAAAACAGAGAAAGGCCAGCTTTAGGGATCACTCAGGTGGAGAAGAGATCTAAAAACAATAACTCTCAAGGAGCGGGAAGAAAATCCAATAAGGAACTGCTCACAGCACAAGGAGATAAGCTGATCAATGGAGGATCGGTGAGGTCAATTGATTCTTACTGCTCCCAAGGTTTTCAATGATTATACAATCTTGGAACGTTAGGGGTTTAAACAGTAGAACCCATCAATATGTTGTTCAAAGACTCTTAGGGAAGTATAAAACAGATTTTTTGCTTATCCAGGAGACAAAAATGTTGTTGGATCTTATGAGTAAAACTGTTAGTAGGATTTGGAGGGGCGCTGGGTATATGGATGTGGCTGCCCAAGGTGCCTCAGGGGGGATTGTCACTCTTTGGAACCCCCTGGAATGGACTGCTTTAGAACATATAGCCTGGAGGGGTGTTCTCACATCTCACTTCAGGAATATTGTCACAGCTGAGCATGTATTAATTACAAATTTCTATGGGGCTCAAAGCCTTGATGGCCAGAGGCTCCAATGGAAAGTTGTTCACAACATGAGGTCCTCTAGACAAGTTTGTGACTGGATCATTGCTGGAGATTTTAATGCCAAATTATCTGCTCGGGATCAGGAAGGTGGAACCCCTATTTTGGACCGGGGGACGAGGCTTCTGATTGCCCAGGTCCAGGCTTTTCACTTAGTGGATATCCAAGGCCCTGGAACTTTTTTCACTTGGACTAACAAGAGGAGGGAGCCACCCTTGTAGGAAGGTAAAGCTAGATCACTTTCTGGTCTCGGAGGAGGCATTTGTTAAGTGGAATGTTAAATTCCAGATTTTGGATGGCCCTGTTTCTGATCATTCCCCCATCCTGCTGGAGGGTGGGACTCAGACAGGGCAGTACCACAAACCGTTTAGATTTGAGAATTTTTGGCTACAAAAGGAGGATCTTCATGAGAAAATTCTGCAATGGTGGGATGAAGGTCGTCCACCTTTTGGGACAGCTATGTTTAAATTCCACAAACGACTTCATTTTGTCAAAAGTAAACTGAAACAGTGGAGGCACGCCAATAAGTCGGATTTCCAGCTGCAAAGAGCCCCCTTGATGGTCCGCTGGGAGGAGGTACAGAAACAATTCAGGGAAGGAATAATTACTGAACAACTTAAAACTGAAGATGATGCCCTGCGCAAAGCTGTTGAGGACATTGATAACCAAGAGGAAATTTACTGGAAACAGTGGGCTAGAAATTCTTGGTTATTGGAAGGAGATAGAAATACAAAATTTTTCCATCGATCAGCCTGTGCTAGAAGACAGATGAATAACATGGCAGTTCTACATGATGAGAATGGACACTCCTTTGATACTCTTCCTGGTATGCACTCCCACTCAGTGGATTATTTCTCTAAGCTTTTTGCAGAAAATAGGGAGCAAGATGTGGGGGCTCAAAATGAAGTTCTTGATGTTATTCCCCCTATTGTCACTCAAGAAGAAAATCAGGCTCTCCTTAGACCCATTGATAGAGATGAATTGAAGTGTGTGGTCTTTGGAATGAGCACAGGCAAATCTCCCGGTCCAGACGGTTTTCCTATTGAGTTTTTCCAGGCCTTTTGGGATACCTTGGAGGAAGATGTTTTGGTTGTTACAGAGGAGTCCAGAATCAATAAGAGAATGCTTAAGGCTCTAAATCATACCTTCATCACTTTAATTCCTAAGGGGGAGGAAGGGGTTCATATCTCTGACTTTAGGCCTATTGCCTTATGTAATGTGATTTACAAAATTATCACAAAGATAATAGCTGAACGTCTTAAACCTCTCCTTCATAACCTCATCTCCTCAGAACAAGGGGGATTTGTTGAGGGTAGACAGATTTTGGATGGAGTGGTTCTTGCCCAGGAGGCTATTCATTCAATGCAAAACTCTGGTAACAAAGGAATGTTCATCAAACCTGGATATGTCCAAGGCTTATGATAGAGTGGAGTGGGGCTTCCTGTCAAAGATGTTGGCCGCCTTTGGTTTTTCCCAGGATCTGGATAGGTCGGGTTATGAGCTGTGTTTCCATGCCTTCTTATTCTGTTCTAATTAAGGGGCTTCCCTCGCCTCCTTTTGGAGCTTCTCGCGGTCTCCGACAAGGGGACCCCTGCTCTCCCTATCTATTCCTTATTTTTGCTGAAGGATTAGGTAGACTCTTCTTCAGAAGAAGACTTCAAGGCCTGTTAACAGGTATTAAGGTTGGTGCAGAAATTCTGACTCATTTGCAATTTGTGGATGATACTGGCATGGTTGGAGTGGCTAGTCTCAGGGAAGCCAGGGGAATCAGAGACTCTCTCAATGTTTACCTTAGGGCCTCCAATTAGGTTATCAATGACAGAAAATCCAAAGTGGTCTTTTTCAACCTTGATCAAAGGCTTCAGGACAGAATTATGGAGATTTTGGGCTTCACTAGAACCTCTCTTCCTATAGTCTACTTGGGGGTTCCTTTGCACTTCAAGAAATTGAAAATTGACATTTGGAAAGATCTTTTGGATGGCTTCAAAGACAGAATGAACCATTGGTCTCATAAATGGTTAAGCTATGGCGGCCGATTAACCTTCTTACAGTCGATTATCCAAGCCATGCCAATTTATAAATTCTCTATCCTGGCTGCCCCACCTTCTATTTGGAAAGAGTTGGATAAATTGGCCAGAAGATTCTTATGGGAAGGAGCAAATGGTGAGAGGAAATGGGCCTTGGTTGGCTGGGATAAAGTTATGCAGCCCAAAGAAAAAGGAGGGTTGGGATTGAGAAGCTCTAAACTCAACAACATAGCCTTAGCAGGTAAATTGTATTGGAGATGGATCTCCCAGCCATCATCTTTATTCAGTAGAATCTTAACCAGCAAATATCTGGGCCAAGTTCATCCCTCTGAAATAAGCCGCTTCCCTTTGGATGGTAATGGATCCCTAGTCTGGCAAGCTCTCAAGTTGGGTTCTCAAGTTATTAAAGACCAATTGTTCTGGAAAGTGGGAAGAGGGGAGAAGGCACGTTTTTGGACTGACTCATGGGACCAGTATCCACCCATCATTGCGGAATATCCTGAATTGCTTCCAATTAAAATAGCCATAGAATCCCAGGGATGGGTCACTATTGAGAATTATTTCAACACTAGCCAGTTGGGTGAGTATAAATTCAAGAAGTTTAAGCGGTTGGAGGAGTGGCCGGTCACAATCCCTCCGGCGCTAGCAACCATTTTGACCAACATCTTGACGACACGGTTTCTCACGGGCAGAGATGAAGAGGATGAGTTAGCTTGGGGCCATGGGAACCTCGGGGTTTATATTGTGAAGGCTGGATATGATCAGATCCTCCCAGAGCCTCCCCCGCATTCATTTTCGGTTCAAAATTGGAAGAAGATTTGGCATTCCAAGTGTTGGCCGAAAGTGAACTTCTTTTCCTGGCAGTTTATGCACAATGGCATTCTCACCTTCGATATCCTCAGAAACAGAGGAATCATTGGCCCTTCTCAGTGTATTTTATGTCATAAGAATGAGGAGACTGCTGATCATTTGATGTTTGAGTGCTCTTTCACAGGTCAGATTTGGAATCGGTGGTTTTCCTATTTTAAACTCCAGAGTAATGGTGCTCTGACTCGGAACAATATCTGGCAAAGATGGAAGAAAGGCAGATTTAAATCTAAAGCCCTCCATCTGGGGTGGGATCTTGGTCTTTCCTTCATCTGGTGGCAAGTGTGGTTGGAAAGAAACGCTCGAATCTTTAGAGAGACCTTCTCCTCGCTAGATGGAATATGGCAGGTTATCTGGAGCAAAGTCACGGAGACGGTTGCCATATATCCTTGAAGAGGAAATTTCGGGTGAGTTGGGTCCTCGGGAAGAGAGAGCTGTTGCATGGGTTAGAAATAACATAGCCAGTTGGAAACCCCCCCCAGCAGGCTGGGTTAAAATTAACACAGACGGAGCTGCAAAGGGCAATCCGGGCAATGCTGGAATTGGTGTTGTGTGTCGTGATCATGCTGGAACTGTGCTTTACTGGGAACTACAGGGTCTGGGAAGAGCCACCAATAATGAAGCCGAAGCCTATGCTATCAAAATTGCTTCCATCTGGGCTGTCAAGCAGGGATACAGAAAGATAATCCTTGAGACAGATTCTCAAATTCTGGTTGGCGCTCTTGATTGTTTGAGGAACTTTGCTTTGAAAGCTTGGAAGATACAGATTTTAGTCTCTCAAATCAAGGACCTTTGGAAGGAATTAGAAGATGTGATCCCTATCCATGTGAGTCGTGACTTAAATTCGACGGCCGATTTCCTTGCAAAGATGGGTGCGGAAAAGGAGGTTGGAGTTCGATTGCACAGTGACATGCCTGTGGAAAATGCTGAGATTCGACAGGGACTTGCAAAATTCTTGAATCAATGAGAAAATTTTGTACTAAGGGTGATTTTCATCGCGTTTTCGTGACCTGCACTACTGTCGTGGCCCTTGGCAGGAAACTGTCGCGATATCGCGACAGGTTTTGTCGCCACGGCCTTTGGAAGGTTCCCGTCGCGATATCGCGACGCTTTGAGCGCAGGGGCAATAAGGAGGAAAACTGTCACGATATCACGACGGTTTTTGTGTTTCGAAGACAAAAGGAGAAACCGTCGTGATATCGCGACAAGTTTTGTCGCCACGGCCTTTGGAAAGTTCCCGTCGCGATTTCGCGACGCTTTGAGCGCAGGGGCAACAAGGAGGAAAACAGTCGCGATATCGCGACGGTTTTTGTGTTTCGGAGACAAGGGGAAAAACCGTCGCGATATCGCGACAAGTTTTGTCGCCACGGCCTTTGGAAGGTTCTCGTCGCGATTTCGCGACGCTTTGAGCGCAGGGGCATCAAGGAGGAAAATAGTCGCGATATCGCGACGGTTTTTGTGTTTTGGAGACAAGGGGAAAAACCGTCGCGATATCGCGACAAGTGTTGTCGCCACGGCCTTTGGAAGGTTCTAGTCGCGATTTCGTGACGCTTTGAGAGCAGGGGCAACAAGGAGGATAATAGTCGCGATATCGCGACGGTTTTTGTGTTTCGGAGACAAGGGGAAAATTCGTCGCGATATCGCGATGTTTTTGATGACTGGGAGCCAGATAGAAGAACTGTCGCGATTTCGCGACACTTTTGGCGAACTGATGACTTCTGGAAAAGACGTCGCGATTTCGTGACCATTTTGGAGCTTGTGCCTCATGAGGATAATTCGTCGCGATTTCGCGACACTTGGGAGGATTGGTTGCAGATTGACAATCTTGTCGCGATTTCGCGACACTTCTGGCGTAAAGGGGGCAAACGGAAAATGCGTCGCGATATCGCGACCTTTTTGAGGGATGACTGCTCTGAGGAGAACCCGTCGCGATATCGCGACAATGTTGGTGGTCAGGAGTTGTTGGCTATGGCTGTCGCGATTTCGCGACATGTCGCGATTTGGCAACCGGTTGCCCGGTTGTGGCTTTGGCTGCCTTGACATGTCGCGATTTCGTGCCTGGTTTTCTTCTTGTGCTTAGTGTTGGGAAGTGCTGCCCTCTTGCCCTTTGTGTTGGCTTCTTGCTTCCTGGTTCTTGGTTGGGATGTTTTCGATCCCTCTTGTATATACTCTTTGTATTAATATAAGTTTTTCACTTTCTTCAAAAAAATAATTGTTTAACTATCGAAATATGTACCTTTAAATTATTGCTTGAATTATCTATGTTTTGTATTTAAATTCCTTTCAATTAATGTTTACCTTCTTTAAATGTTGCTTCCTTTCTAGTATATTTTGTATGCTTTATGAATTATGCTTTTTGTTAGATTTAGTATCTATTCTTGCTTTCTTGCTAAAACAACAAAAACTTAAGTATTGAGTTCTAGGGTGAACTTAGAGGATGACCTAAGGGAATTGATATCCCCTTAGGGTGAACATAGGTGACCTAAGGGATTAAGACCCTTTAGGGATAATGATAACTAATTTATAGTAAGACTACCTCTAATTTAATATAGCTCGTCGTGTAGATGAGATGGATAGCTTAACTTGTAATATGTGTAGCATACCTACATAGATTGACTTGTGTATGGTATGGATATGGGCATATACCTTCGATGGACTGAAGGTGATAAGTTTAGCTCATAAAGAATGCTGAGGGGATAAACTTATTTGCAGTAACACATAATACGCCTACATAAATGGACTTGTGTTAGGGTATTTCATGAGATTTAGCTCTTCAAGAAACTTAGGGGATTTAAATAATAGATCAATTATAGGTCGATTAGGGGTTTATGAATCCCTCTCCTAACAAAAATTCTTTTATTTTCAGTTTGTTTTTCTTATTGTTAAATTTTGGGTTAGTACATTAATCCATGCAAAATGAGAGAGTGAAAATATAATAATTATGGTCAAAAGGGTGGTCAAATATGACCTAATAAAGTATTATATATAATTATATACATTTTCCAAAAAAGGTCTATATATCTATATAGCTATGTACAACGGTCCATGGCCAATTAAGGTCTGAGATGGTTAGTGATCAATGAAGGCCTATATGAGGAACTACTATTTAAGGTCTCTATCAGCAAAATGAGTAGTGACTAGTGAAGGTCTATATGAATATATATGTATATAATAGAGTAACTATGTACAATGGTTCACAATCAGTTAAGGCTTGAGATGACCAATGGCCAGTGAAGGCCTATATGAGCAATGACAAGTTAAGGTCTATATGAGAAAAATGAGTAGTGACCAATAAATATCTATAGAAGTTATGCTATATACAAATATTTACAAATATTATGTATAATGACTAATGAAGGTTGATATGAACAATGATAATTGGTGATTGAATCAGGATTGAAAAAATTCAATAATACTATAAAAATACAAGTAGAGATGCATGAGAAAGGGGAAAGAGAATGAACATCAACCTATAAGGTGAGAGAAGATGTGAAGTGTTGAAGGGGAATGATGGGATGAAAATTAGGATAATGGGGAACAAGGGAAAATTCTTATTTTTTTCTTTAAAAAGACAAGCAAAAATAATGGAATGCTCTTCATGGGCAAATGCATAAGAGGCTATGTGAGAAGGAAATAAGGGTGAGATAACACACCAAATGAGTCTAAGAATTTGAAATTAATAAACTACACTAGATATGTGTGTTTAGAGATGCAAATAAATTGTAGAATGTGACGAGTTCCATCTTGCTAGAATGCATAGAAGAAGGATTGGCACACCTCCAAGATATGTGGATTGGGGGGTCCGATGCTAACAATATCATGAAAGGAGGCATGTTAGATACCTAATGTTCCCAATCCACATACTTGAGGTGCATAATATTCATGGGTTCTTTAAAATATTTTCTATCAAATGTTGCAAGACGATAGGCTCCAAATCCAAACTTAGTCATAATGACAAAAGGACCTAACCAATTAGCCTTAAATTTTCCCTTTAAGTCAATTTGAGCATTGGTGTTCTTTTTATTTTCCTTAAGGACCAGGTTTCCTACTTCAAAAGAATGATCACACACCTTCTTAGTGTAGAAATGCTTAAGCCTATTTTGATAGGCTCAAAGATGCTCTAGGGAATTAATGCATTTTTGGTCAAGCAACTCTAATTGATTTAGATAGGCTAAGCAATATTCATTACCAACCAAAGCATTTTGCAATGAGATGCACAAAAAGGGAATTTTAAGCTTGAATGAGAATATCACTTTAGTCTTATACACTAAGAAATATGGGGTTACCCTTGTGGGCATATGCACACTAGTATAATAAGCCCATAAAGGGGTAAATTTGAAGGTGCCAATCATGGCCAATCTTATTGACTAGTTTCTTAAGTATTTGAAGTAATATTTTGTTAGATGCTTATACTTGGCCATTACCTTGAGGATAATAAGGAGCAGACCATTTATGTTGAATTTTATATCTAGAATAAATTTTATAAACACATTTATTCTTAAAAGGTGTTCCATTATATGATATTATGATATATGGGATGTCATATCGATAAAATATTTGGTTGAGAATAAACTTAGAAACTTGAGTTCCAATGACCATGGATAGAGGTATGGATTCTACCCACTTAGTGAAATATTTTATGGATATGATAATGAATTTATGGAAATCAAAAGATATAGGATTTATCTTCCTAATTATGTCTAGGCCCCACATGGAGGAGGGCCAAGGGGAAGAAATTGCTTGGATTTTTTGTGAGGGTGCATGAATAATATTATCATGACGTTGACACTTATCATAATGTCAAACATAGTCACATGCATATTTCTCCATGGAAATCCAACATTACCCTATATGAAGGAGCTTCTTGGAAATAGCATTACCACTAAAATGACCACCACATGATCCTTCATAAGCTTCCTAAAGGGCTATATTGGTTTTATCAAGAGCTAGGCATCGTAGGAGGATGCCATCAAAATATTATCGATATAGGATATCATCAACAATCAAAAAGCTATAAGCTCTTTTGTGTAACAACTTTTGCTTATTGTAAACTAAACCTTTATGTATCATTTCATATTTTAATAAGGGGAATATGTCCTTATGCCAAGGCTCAGATAAAACAAAAGGAACTTCAATGGTGAACACATCTAAAGGTAATTGATTAAAGCTAGATTTTTTTTGGTTCTTGGAGTTGGCAAATAATAATGGTAGCATGATCATCCTCTAATTCTATAGGTATAAGGGATGTAGTAGAGGCTATGGTATGTACATGTCAGTTGGAAGATTTATGGATAGATTATATGGCTATATTATCAAAAGCTAACATAAGTTTTGTGATAATGTCTTTATAAGGCTTTAACTTTTCATCTTTGGTGTGATATACACCATTAACTTGGTTAACCACAATTTGAGAATCACCAAAGACAAAAAGGATTTTTACTTTCAAGGTCAAGGTAGCATGAAATCCCAAGATAAGGGCTTCATATTATGTGGTGTTATTAGTGCAATAAAAACAAAACTTGAGGGAAATGGGATCAATTGTTTTTGAGGGGTTACTAGGATGATTTTAGATCCTACACCCTTCAAACAATGGGATCCATCAAAATATAGGCTCCAAGAATCTTGGATTTTTTCTTCAATAGAAAAGATACACTCATCTAGAAATACCAATACTAAAGGATGAGTAGATTCTAAAGGCATTGGAACTAACTGATCAACAATGACCTAGCCTTTAATTGCTTTTTGATTGATAAAGGTTGAATTAAATTTACTAAGGGCAATGACCCATTTTGTAGTTTACCCTAAAAGGTGATCTTTGGACATTAATAGTGAAAGGAGTCAACCTTTGCAATAACTAAGGTTTTATGGCTAAGCATATAATATCACAATTTTTGAGATGCAAACACCATTGCAAGGCAAAGATTTTCTAAAGGAGTGTGATGGATTTCATAGCTAATAAGGGTCCTATTAGTTAGTAAATTGATCTTTCTTTATTTTCTCATCATATTGAGATAACATAGCCCCTAAGGCTTGAGTTGTAGTAGTGATATAGAGCAATAAATATTTAGTCAAATTAGGTGCTATGAGGATGGGAGGGGATGTGAATTTTTTTATATCTTCGAAAACCTCATCATCCCACCTATGTTCTACATTCTTGCATAGGATATTAAATAAGGGTTAACATTTATTATCTAATTGAGATATGAAATGCTTGATGATTTGAAGCTTTCCTTGTAGGCTACTCAATTCAATCAAATTGAATTGGGAAGGCATATATGTGATGGATGATATCTTGGTTAGATTGAATTCAATGCCTCTTCTAGACACAATGAAACCTAAGAGTTTACCAAATTTGACTTCAAAGACACACTTAGAGGGTTTAAGGAGAACCTTGTATTCTCTTAATCATTTAAATATATGTCTTAGGTCTTGTGCATGAGTTTCACAATGAATAGAGTGACCAAGGAGGTCATCCATATAGTCCTCTATAATATCATGCATTAAGTCATGGAATATATATGCCATTACCCTTTTATAGGTGGCTTATGCATTCTTTAAACCAAAAGGAATAACTTGATAGCAAAAGGTTTCCCAAGGGGTTATGAAAGTGGTTTTAGCTTGGTCTTTAGGATCAATTTTTATTTGATTATATCCTAAAAAATTGTCCATCTGAGATAACATTACACATCTAGCTATGAAATCTATAATCATGTCAACATTCGATACATATTCTAACAGTGCCTATAATCATGTCAATAATCATGGAAAATCATTTTTAGGGCATGCCTTATTAATATCTCAAAAGTTGGTACATATTCTAATAGTGCCTTCTTTCTTTGAAATAGGCACAATTGTGGAAATCTAGTCATATAGTCAATAGTGTTGATGAAGTCAACATCTAGAAGTTTTTGGAGCTCTTCTTTTACTAACAAGGCAATATTTAAGGTGTATTTTTCTAATTTTTTGTCTAACAGGTTTGGTGTTTGTCCAAAATACCAAGTGGTAAATTACTGAAGAGGGATCTAGCCTAGGCATATCAACATATGACCAAGAAAAAATATCTTGAAATTCCTTGAATAAATTGGTTGGTTGATCTTGTTCTTTTATGTTGAGAGCTTATCCCAACTTAATAATTTTTAGGTTATCTATGGTTCAAATGTTTATGTCTATGGTTTTCTCAATAAGAATATGCAATTCATATTCATATTCA
This sequence comes from Wollemia nobilis, assembly GCA_028583015.1. Taxonomy (NCBI): domain Eukaryota; kingdom Viridiplantae; phylum Streptophyta; class Pinopsida; order Araucariales; family Araucariaceae; genus Wollemia; species Wollemia nobilis. The sequence goes on from JAQPPZ010016867.1 coordinate 6,013,285, forward strand.
TATTAGGGAGGGGTAGGTAGAACCCCTAATTGCTCAAGATCTTCCAGAGTAAGAGATATCTAATATTCTTCTTTAATTTTTATAGATTCGACATATGCTATACAAGGGATGGATCCATCAAAGAAGAAATAATTTTGAAGGATGTTTTCATGGGGAATATCATAAAATATATTTCCATTGGCATATTCGCCTTGTGTTGCAATTAATTTAGGGTGAATTATTGTGATTAAATTGATGTCACAAAATATTATTGAAGATGGAAAGGGAGCTTATTCATTTTTATCACTCCAATAAAATTGATTTTGGGAAATGATTTCTTCATAAGTTATAATTTGACCATCTTCCATATTTGTGGGTAAATGTTGATTTTTATTAGGATATAACCAATTCCACATATTTTGGGCCAGGCTTCAACTTCTAATGGTTTTTTAGTTATTTTTCCTTGGGAGCCTAGTCCTTTTCCTTGATATTCCACATTAGTGAGAATTTGTTTAGGTAGAGGATAATCATTAGATAAATAACATGTAGCAGATTTTTTTTCAATGGGATATGGATTGCTTCCACTCATTCTTTCTTCATGAGAGGTTCCCTCATAGGTAAATATGCACATACCGATATGAATTACTTCACCCTTTTTATGAGTTAGTCCCATGCTTCTAGGTGAAGGTGGTAGCATAACAAGATCTATGAAAGATTCCTGATTGGTTTGACTAGTTTGAGTATTGATATTTGAGAGATTACTTATTTGGGTTTGATCATAGTTTTTTTTTTTAATTTGTGAAGAGGAAAATGATGAAGTGGAAGAATAAGAAAATTTATTTAAAGATATAGATGGACAAAAAAAAAATTTGTCTTGGTAAGCCTCAACCCCACAGTAGGATATTGAAAAGGTTGAGCATCACCAGAAACATGAATGACTTTTTTTTTATATTCATAATTAAGACATTGATGAAGGATTGATGGGACAACCTTCGTGGCATGAATCCAAGGGCATCCAAGAAGAATATTGTAGGAATTTTAACAAGGTGTGACATAAAAAGAGTATTAAGGATCCTTGGTCCAACTTTAAGAGGTAAAGTTATAAAACCACAATATTCTTGGGTTCCATCTTTAAATTATCTTATGATGATATCATATTTTTAGTATCTTCTCCCATACCAAATCATTGGATGAATTATAGGCTACAAAAATTTAAGGTAAATCTATTATCTACCAAAATTCTCTTAATAAATTTGTGTCATATGCAACATGTAATGTAAAGAGGATATTCTCTTTGCATGGTTGGAAGAGGGAGATCATATTCATAAAAGGTAATAGTAGCATGATTTACTCCAAGAGATCCAACAACATTAGCAAGATTATTTGGTGGAAGATCTTGAGGTACTATTTGTTCACTTAATAATTTAATTAAGGTTTCTCTATGAATAGAAGAGGTTTAGCAAGTTTTTTAAGATAAAACAAATGTTTTAGACTGAGGTTTAATAACAAAAAGTGGTTTATCAAAATTAGAAACTTTTTTATTTCAAATAATTAATGATGGTTGAGAAGGTTTATTTTAAGATAGATTATTTTGATTTTGAGGTTGTTGAGATGATTGAGACTATTGTTGAGATTGTTTTTATTTAGTGGTGATAGATGTTAGAATATATTATATTATTTAGGTACATGTCAATGTACCACCTTGAGTACATTGTTAGATTAGGATTTTATATTAGGCTGCTTAAGGAAGAAGTAATAAATGCACAAGATTCAATGTGCAATGATGTAAATGTACAAGGATTCCACTTGTACATGAGTCATAGGAAAGGTAGTTAGGAAGAGTAAGGGCCAAGTAACTTATCTTCTTATATAAAGGCCCCATAGTGAATAGAAAGAGTATGAAGTAGAAGTGAGATTACTATAGAGTAGTGAGTAGGTACAATGTAGTTTCCATTAGAGTTTTGGAGTGTTCATTTCCTCCATTACTATGCATTGTACTATTTTTGTATCTTTCCATTAATAGCATATTTTAGTGTTATTGCATAATTCCATTATCTTACTTTTTTGCATATTATACATCTTGTGATTGCTTTCTTCCATATTATACATTATCAAAAGCTAACAATAGATATCATTCCAATCATATTTTGATATGGAGGTGGGACATTATGATATGAAACTTGATTAGTGGTTTGTCTATCATGATTAGGTATTTAAAATATCCTCATGTCTTGATTAGTGGAAGCAACTAGTTCACCCAAAACAAGATGACCTTCATCCAATAAATCTTGGACAACATGTTTGAGTCTTTTACATTGATTTATAGTATGTCCTTCCACTTGATGATAATCACAATGTTGATTTTCATTATACCAATCAGCAATGGTGTTATGTTGTCTAATGGTTGGGAGTTCAACTATGTTCACTTTCAAAATTTGTTTAAGAATTGTAGATAAGAGTTGATTAAGTGTAGTGAAATTTATTTTAGGTTTTTTAGGTTTATTAAAATCTAATTTTTGTAAAGTATTTATGGTGTTAACATTATTATTTTGGTGATTATCAATGACACCATCACCTACTACATGTTTGTTTTTATATTGAGATTTAGTGGGTTTCTCTTATTCTTTCTTAAGTTTTAGTTGTGCTATTTTTTAGAAGAGTAATTTCAACACATCTTGCTTAATCAATCACTTTTTCAAAATATGTAATGGTTATAGTTTCCAATTCATATGATATTTTATCTTGAAGGTTGGTACTTAAAATATCTAATATATCTTTAGGCAATGGGGTATAACATAATTTACCCACCAGTCTTCTTTATTTGGCCAATAAATCTATGGAACTTTCATCCTTGGCTTGTTTAAGTTGATATAGATCTTGGAGGTTAACTCTTTTATCTACATAAGCAGCAAAATTTTGGACAAACATAATGGCCATTTTCTTAAAATTTTTAAGAGAATGGTAAAGTAGTTGATGATACCATTCTAATGTTGAGCCACCAAGACTTTCAGGAAAATTTTTTAATAATAGCATATCATCATAAGCAATGTCATGACAAGTGGTTTGAAATACTCTTATATGCTCAATTAGATCTTCCATACCCTTATACATTGGAAGTTGAGGTGTTTGAAAATTCTTAGGGTATGGGTGACATGCTACCATAGGATACAAATTGCACATTTCTTTATATGAATAAGTGAAACTAGGTGCTTGAATAGTGTCCATTCATTGAGCAAGTTGTTTTACTAATGTGGTTAGATTTTGAATTTTAGGATTTGAATTAGGAGGTTGCAAAACCAAAGGTTGAGTTGTAGGTATATTTATTCCAAAATTATTTGGGGGTTGATTATAAATATTAGACATGGGATTTTAAAATAGAATTTGATTCATATTTGAAGTATTTATATTATTATAAGGATTATGAGGGACATTAGAATGAGAAGGATAATATGTATTAGTTTGTTGGGGAATTGAAGTATTGTTAGAATTAGGTTCTAAAGAAGAAAAGTTATTATTTTTAGGAGGAAGGGAAGATAAATTATTATAATGAGGAATAGAAGAAAAGTTATTAATGTTGGAAGGTATAGAAGCATTATTAGTTGGTGGAGGTTGAGAGAAGCCTTCTACATTTGTTTTTATAGTAGTGCCATTAATATAATTAGGATTTGTTGTATTAAAAGAATATTAATTTAAATTTGGATTCATAGGAGGTTGATTAAATAGAGGATTAGTATTTGATCTATGAAGAGACATAGAACTAGAATTTACAATTTTTTGTGTGCTTAAAGATCCTCCTTCTTCAAAATTAATTTCCCTTTCTAAAATATCTATCATAATATATTTCTTGTCTTTAAAAATTTACAATATGATTGAAATAATTAAAGGTAATTTGACCATGGATCCTTCTACTAGATTAAGGGATCCAATGGTTGATGTTTCATCATCATTTTCTTCAAGGTTTGGATTTTTCCTATCAATTTGTTATCCATTATCATCCCACATGGGAGGTTCATTTGGATCTATAATTATTTTTCCACCATGAAGGTGAGAGGCCATGGTTTAAAATAAGGATGAAATCAACTAATTAATTAATTAATTAATTATTGATTAAGGAAAGGTAGCAATTCTATGAATATCAATTTCAACTGGTCGATATACCTTAGAAGGATCTCCCATCATACCTAAACCTGCATGATATATTTACCCTTTAGATATACCCATTGGTGTTGGGAGTGAATTTATTCCCTTGATATGCATGGTTTTACATGAGGGAAAACCTTGAGGTACTAGACTAGGAATGGTACGAGGATCAATCATGCCTAGATACATGACTCAATATTAATATTACCACGATGACTTGAGATACCAATTGTTAAATTTTGATTAATATTATAATATACACAAACAAAATTAAGTGGTCTTATTTAAGTTTAAATTATTTTTTATCTTTTAATTATGTGAAGATTATAAAATATAGAAGGAACTTTGTTTTACATTAGGTTCACCAAAATGTGAAAAGTGACCTACGAGTCCTCGATAGATCTACTAGGGCTGAAATCCCTACAGGTGTTTTCTCACCTCAAAACCTTGGGTGGCAGGTTCTTCTCAGGTGCAAAGGGTTCATAAAAACCTAAGTTCAATGTCCCTAAAAGAGATAATGCTAACTATGTGAAATTAAAAAAAATGCATAAAACAAGATATGTAACATACAAGAGCTATCCTAAATAATTTTTCCTTTAACTAAATGCTATCCCTAAGTTTGCAGGAAAAATATTTTTTTCTTCAATTCAAGGGTCCAAGAGAATGCACGTACAAATCTACAAATCTAGCCTAAGTCATACTACATGCAAGTTCTATTCCTTCCCTAACAAAAGGAGATAAACAAAGCAAATGATATCTAAAACTATGTAGTCATTTTCCTTTCCTTTTATTTTGTATGATTAAGATAGAATATAGGGACTAAACCTAGGTTCCTTTGCCTTTATTTGCTTTTAGTGAAACCTATAGAAAACCAGGAAGCAGCCAAACAATAGACATTTATTTTAAAATAGAGTAGCACTAAAATTATTAAAAATATTACCTTAACAAATGCTTGGGACAAAATCACACTCTATTTGCATGAGTTGTCATCTACAATATCACACCTCTTAAAATTGACCCATGATCTTGAAAATGTACAATCCTAATCCAAAAACACTCATAAAATTTTGTGTTAGGTCTCGGGACCTACTAGAACAAAGGATACTGAGAGCTCTCTTGATTGAAATCAGACCCCAAGATCTCATTTAAAATATTAAATTTGTATAAATAAAAATGTGACCAACTTTACAAAATGGAATCATGCCATGGAAGCAAGAGGTACAATTTAGGATAGAGAATAGAGGAATACAAAAAGTAATCATCACAGGCAGGTGAATGGAACCAATATGAGATAGAATCATGTTTATCTAATCTAAGTGGTGATCCTAACTATTACTTTGTGATGGTTTTATTGATAACAAAGGAGAACATAGATGCTATTTTTATTTAGATCTAAGGTTTTACACAAGTAGGAGATATTGGAGACAAAACAAAATAGGGTCCTAAGCAAGTACCATAGACAAAATCACACCCTCTAGCAGAGGCATAATATGGAAACAAAGAAGTAAAAGGGGAAGCTATTAGGCAAATGATTGTATTAAAAGTAAATACGACGTCCTTAGAAGGTAGGGATGAGGGGTTACCATAGAGAGGGTTCATAGATCATGCACCTTCTTGCCCCCAAGCATTATAAGATCAAAATCATGCCTTCTGAGGTTAGGTTGTGATCTTGACTGTTGTAGGCCTATTCTTAAGGACAAGGTTCAAGGTGAAATTTTTTATTAATTCAAAATGGAGACAAGAATATAGGAAAAAGTAGGAAGAGGAGATGATGCTAGGCACAAGGGAGGAACACAAGTTTTGCCCCTGAATCCCACTACCTACAAAATCATGCCTTGAAGTATCATGTCATGATTCTAACTATATGGACTTGGCCAAGGAATATTTGAGGTAAACAAGGTTCTCCTAGGATACTTACTTAAGGTATGGGGTTGAGTTGAAACTAAAACTATAGTTGCACAACTCTTAGAGGTGAAAGCAAAGATAAAATCATACAAAATCACAAGAAAATAAAATGTTAGTGCTAAAATAGAGCAATAACTAGCAAAATAAAGCTTAAGGAGGGTGATACAACAACCAAGGAGAGAATATTTATCTCCTATATTTCCAATATGATCCTCCAAAAGCCTCCCAAGTATAGCACCAAGCAAAGTAAATATTTGAGCCATAAAAATACCAGAGTTTCACTACTTTGAATTTTACTTCTAAGGATGAGGGCCCAAGGCCCCAATTTATAGAAATTTTGGTCTTGGAAGGAAGGTTGAAGGCATTCATGGCAAGGAGAGGAGGTAGTTGAATTTGAAAATGACCAGATCCAAAAAAGGTTTCCTTGGGTTTGTTGTAAGGGTGGACATCCTCAGAGGATGATGCCACAAATGGCCCAAAATCTAAAGGAGGACAATAGATCCAGGATCTAAAGTACTTGGCCTAGAAACATGGAATTTTGGGGTGTCTATAGATACTATGATTCCATATATGTGATCATTGGTGGTCACCTTGGGTAGAGACTTATAAATTTCAAAAAATGAGCAATAATGACTCTGACAGAAGATCACAGGGTGATGCAAAATCCCACTATTTCGCTTCAAGATGGGAACCTTTAGGAACTAAGGAATGAATGGGCCAAAATTGCATTTTAGCCATCCTTAATGGATAACTTAGACAACTAGGGAAAATTGACTCATTTGGTTGGGTCAATTTTAGGTGTCTAAAATGCTTATGAGAATTATGGACATTCTTGATTCTACTATGAATTTCATTATAAGGCTAAATGTAGTGTAATCAAATTATCTTTGGTTATCATCTAGGTGTACCTATTATAGTTTAATTAGTAAGGTTAATGGAAATTTATCCAAAATAAATGGATGGAGGATGAGTACTAGTTGTTTTTATGTTTAGATAAATTCATATATATGAAGATGACCATCTCCTCTATAATTGAAAGGATAGAGAAGACTATGTCATATATGTTCACTTGGGGTTAACCAAGTTGGAAAGTTAATACCAAACCCTTTAGTCCATGTGATATGCAACTTTTTGGTTGGTTACTATACACTCTAAGTATCATTCTAGAACACAACCTTGTAAATTAAAGGGTTGACTAAATGGAATGTTTAAACTAGATAAAGGACTAACTAGAAAACCTAAGATAATTTCCTCAATGTAAATTCATGGGAGAAAGGAATCATATATCTTTTATCTAAGTTGACCATTTAGATTTGATAATATAAAGGGTATTTTTAAAACTTGTCAACCTAGAAGTCTTAAATTAGCATGCCCAATGTAACCTAGTAGACTATGCCCAAGCCAAATGTAACACAAAATGTCTAAGGAATATTATGGCATTGACTTAATACTTTTATAACATGTGATATACACACACAAATATTACACATACACACAATTCATGTGATACATTGCTAATATATTATATTTTTCCAAGTGGTAATATATAAATTAATATCAATTACAATAAATATTGAATTTATTATGAATAAAATTACTATTATTTTTATACCAACCAGGTATAGGATGTTATACATCCACTATTCTCACTAATCCACTAGTTATTGTTTCTTGTTCCATCATGCACCCTACATACATGGGGTACATCAACGAGATGATCCCCACATGCCTCTAAGATCTCCCAACAATAAGCATCCCCAATAGCATTTGTACATCCTTCAATGAGATACCCACCTTATGGTTTTCTCTCTTGAGTACCAATTTAAATGTATTTTATCAAGGCTTCTAATGCCTCAATATCTACCTCACCACATTCCAATATGACCCTACATGTGGTGTTTGCATGATGCTCCCTACCCATACTCCTCCAATATCACCCAATTCTCATAATTGAGTTGTACCAACATATCTGCTAACTAATTAGGATCCCTATCCCTATATAATAGTATCTCATCATTCACTACTTTTACCTATAGGATATATCACCTCGTCCAACCATTGTATGAATTATGAAAATCATAAAATTCAAGGCATCATTCATATAGACAATTAATCAAGCTTAAAAGACAAAAAAAATGATAAAAACTCACTTAAACATGCATTCAAAAATGAGTATTATTGGTCTTAGTGAAATTATCTTTGTGAATCATCATCCCAACAAGAGCACTCCAAAGTGTTAAAGGTTCAATTTAAGGAACTAGTTATTCATGGTTGTCTAGAGAGTCACTTGTCAAATGGTCAGGCTCTCATTGAATTTGGGGTTAAAAAATAAAATTATGTAATATCAAAGCAAACATTACAAATAATAAGTACACAAAATGATCATACTATCCTATATGACTTATTACATGCAATCTAAACTTATTTTCAATCAAGTATTGATGAGTCGAATACAAGCCCTTAGTTTCACATGGACCTACAACATTATTGAATAAGCTACTTTCTATGTTCAAACTCAATTTTGCTGACAACAACACATGAAATTAAATTCTTAATCATCTTAGTATATTAGAATTTGTAATTGGTTTTAATAATACCTACCTTTATCTCATGCCCTCCTCGGGTTGGTTGTAGAAATATAGGTAATGTGGCTATCCTTGCTTCAATCTATGTATATTAGAGGACATAGCATGATCAACACTCTCAGTCTACTAAATTAGAACACACAATATTTCAAGTTAAATTTCCCTCACCCAAAGTGCTTAGGAATTGAAAATTTAAATTTTCACATGAGGGTCCCCTTACCCCCTCATTGAGCCTTTAACACTCCTACGATACTTTATCACTCATGACAAATATTTTTCTATGTATCTCATTTTCTCCAACCACGTCCAATTTCTCCCACCTATTCATCCTAGGAGGCTTGAATGAATGTTGCTTTTACATATTTTAGTTCACTTGAACTTAGGCTAATTGCACAAGGGGCTTAACTAAGGTAGGCCCCCAATCTATTACTAACCTTTTTCTATTGTAATATCAAGCACATGCTTATTTTTATTGAGGTGCTATTCTTGAGGTGCTAGGTAAAAGCAAGGTACTTAGACACACTTTATTGATACCAAGTTTAATTAATGGTAGGTCACTAGTATGAATTTAAAGGTCTTAAAACGAGGTCAAATCATAACATTTGTAATGAAAATTTACGAAGTGGTAGGTATTGGAATTTAAATTTTATTAATTTACTATAATTATATATATTTAAAATTGGTTGTATGGGATAGAAATTGGCCCCACCTATATTACATCATGACCACCACATGGTGGTATTGTAAAAAATTAGATATTATGTATGTATTACTTGATAAGATTCAAACTTGGGTCTCCTTGAAAGTCAAGGAATTTAACCATTTGATCTTAGGAGTATGATCAACCTTAGTCAACATATTTATGGGGATATCAACTATCTCTAACCCATGCATATTAATATTATGCACACCACATACAACATCATTTGTATTAGTATTTCTAACTTTAAGAGTCTTAGTTAGATTTGCCTTTTCTTCCATTGTTGAAAGCTTGTAGCGAACGCAATAGTTTTCTCTAAATTTGAGAGGCTAAAAGGGATATGCTCATGAATTTTTGATTGAATATTTAAATATACAATGTCCATAAATAGATATTAAAATATCCTCTTTTAGGCACATACTTATATATTCCTTGCTTATAGCTAAGGAAATCACCCATGAATTTTATAAGAGTAAAATCATCACCAAATTCTTGTTTCAAATTTTTAATAAAAATATTATTTATTTTGTATTATTAGATATGTTGCTATAGGAACCTAGCTACTAGGTAGATTAGGTGGATGAGGAGGATTGGAGGCATTAGAATCAATTGAATGAGCATGAGAGACTTATTCAATAGTTATAATAGTTGCTTTGTTGTTACTATAAATGACATATTACATTAAATTCTCTTGTTCTTTCTATATTACTTTTTGTTTTTTAGGAACCTTCTAACTAAAATAAGCACATTCACATAAATATTGCAATTAAAGCAAAAATTCATGAAAGAACAAAATATTGCAATATGAAATGTAAATGCAGAAATATATTAATCTTACAAATCACAACATAGAATTATGGGCCTCTTCGAGGGGGCAAACTCCTTCAATACTTTCATTCAATATGCAAAATATATATTCATTTATGCCCCTTTTCTTTTAAATATGCACTTCATACAACCCTAACCTAATGCTCAAGAGTTGGCTTACATGTAAAGTTCCACCCGAGCTAGAATCTTCTACCAAACAAATAGTTACATGAAATGGCCTCACGTGTCTAGGTGCCTCAATTGCCACATACTATTAAAATATATCACAAAATATTATTATAATGGGTTCCCCATGTCAAAAAGGGATCATTACATAATAATATGAGAATTACATAAAAATGTTAGGATGGGGACCTAACATGCCCTTCCCTTTAAAAAAGCTTTGTCCTCAAAGCTGGATATGAGGAAACTACTACTGTAGATGCTGAAGAGACTCCTAGGTGGCATATTTAGGTTGTAATCCATGCCATTGAACAAGAACCTTAGTGATGACATGGTTGCAAAGGGTGTGTGATCTCTCATCCAAAATTTGATTAGGATCGAGTAGGATGGAACCCTTCACCTAGTTTTGGTAAAGTGGATTGAACTTGTACCTTATTGCCCATAAGATTATTGAGAGAGGATACATGAAAGACTATATGGAGCTTTGATGTAGATGAAAGGACCAATTTGTAGGTTGTTGAACTAATCTATTGTAGTACCAATAGGGTCCATAGTATTTGGTAGCTATTTTTTGGCATCTACAAAGCTAGATTTATGACTATTTGTAGGGTTGTAGGTAAAGAAAAACCATATCTCCTACTTCAAAGTCACACTCATAATGGTGTTGATCAGCTTGTTGATGCATACGATTTTGGACCAATTCAAGATTTATATTAAGTTATCAGAGGACTGTAGCATGTTGGCTAAGAGTGGTGTCTACAGCATGAACCTTGGAGCTTCCTAGAATGTAGTATTAGGGTGTTGATGGAGGATGACTATTTACTACTTAAAAGGGGGTAATTGTGGTCATGATGTGATATGAAGTATTATACTACCATTTGGCCAAAGTGACGGCGAGGTCGAGATTCAAACAAACAAGTTCTCACAAATTTGCAATAACTTTCATTAATACAGTTCTCTGTTACAATTTCCTCAGCCTATTTCCTCTCCCACAATCCCGAACTCACCATCCCTTCTATTACAATTTTTTGGGTTTTTATCGAGGCCCCGATCCTCTCGACCATTAATGCCGCTGCCTAACAAATTCAATTTCGATTTTCCCTCCTTCGGCCGAATTTTCAAATTTCTATCATAAATGGGCCACTGCCCGATCTGCAATGAAATCTTCATTAATGATCTTCCTCGACCTGCAACCGCCGCCTTGGTCAGGTCGTCCTTCTGAGCCTCTGTCTCGCCCATACTGTCATCCTTCTGAGCCTCTGTAATTGCTGTGATGGCTATCTCCATCTTTAATACACGCGGCTACCAATTCTAACTTTAATTTATGTGACAGCCCGCGCGTCTAATTTTTGCTTTGTCTTCAACTGGCCGAGTCACCTTAACACACGTGGAGGCCACGTGTCACTATGGCTTGTCTTCTTGTCCGTCCGCGTGTTCTCAAAAGCTTGTCTTCAAATTTGTCGCGATATCGCGACATGTCACGATATCGCGACCCACTGTCCCCCTGCTTTCACTTTGGCAAATAAAGTCGCGATATCGTGACATGTCGCGATATCGCGACATGTCACGATATCGTGACCCAATGGTCACCTCTTTTCATTTTGCAAATGATGCCGCGATATCGCGATGTCGCGATATCGTGACCAAACCTTCCCCCCTTCTTAGTCTGCACCGTGCCTTTGTTCTCAATTGACAACTCGTCGCGATATCACGATGGAAACTCATTGCTGCTGAAGCTGTTAACTATTGTCACGATATCGCGACCCAAACTAGTCTTTGCTCTTGCTGAAGACTTGGGGTCACGATTTTGTGACATGTCGCGAAATCGCAACATGTCGTGATTTTGCGACCCCAGCCCAACCTTAGCCTTTGCTTTAAAAACTTCCCCGAAACTTCCCTTTCCTTTTACAAAACTTCCCCGCGGGAAAGGATTGGAACCACACTAAATTCAAAGTACTTAGAAAATAATAATAAAAATGTAAAAGAATTTGGAGGATGCAAGATTGCCCTTCTCTCACCGGATGCTCCTGCATCACAAAGGAAGCCACTTCACCTACTGTACAGGATGTTTGAAGGCAAAGCAACAAAGGTAAGTCTCCAAGAATTTATTAACAATTTCTATTTGGCCACATATCTATGGATGATAGGCTAAATGCATTTTAATTTGAGTTCCCTACAACTTAAAAAATTCCTACCAAAAATGACTAGTAAATATAAGATCTATGTTTGATACAATAGATGTGGGCACGCCACGAAGGCAAATTATGGAGTCTAAAAATATTTGGGCTACTACTGAGGTTGTGTAGAGATGGGAGAGGTAGAAAAAATGAGCATACTTTATGATACGATCCACTACCACCAAAATAATTGATTTACCTTCCAATTTGGGTAACCCTTCAATAAAATCCATGGAAATATCTACCTATCCTTGTTATGGAATTGGTAATGGCTTAAGGGTTCCAAGGGAACACACAGTTTCTCCTTTCATTCCTTGGCACATATCACATTCATCCATAAATGTTTGAATATCCTTCTTAATTTCCTTCCAAAATAAGTATGCATGGTCCTTTCATAAGTTTTAAGAAAACTAGAACGTCCAGTTGTTGGCAAGGTATGCATTTGCTTCAAGGTGAATTCTCGCATTTGTGAATTTTATGAAATAACAAGTTGATCATGACATCTCAAATATTATCCATCCCAAGTGTATCCAAGGCATGAGTTAGGATTTGTTTTATGTTTGATGATCATATTTTGTAAGCCTGAGTCCTTGTCCATGTCCTCTCTGAGAATTAATCCATTGAGGTGTTGGGGAAAAAATAGCGTTTAACATAATCTAATCCTCAATTTATCAAGAGAGTGCATCATCCACAATATTCTTCTTTTATTTTTTATATGCGATTTCATAATAATAGCCCATCAATTTAGAAATCCATTTTTGTTGTTCAAGTGTGGCTACCCATTGTTCCAGGAAGTACTTGATAAATTGGTGGTTAGTTTTGATTGAAAAATGATGGCCAATGAGATATGGCCTCCAATGATTAACAATATACAAAATAGTTAGAATCCCCTTGATACAAGGAGATTTGTCCAAATTTTGGCCTGAAAGTGCTTTACTGGTGAAGGAAAATGGTCTTCCTTCTTGCATCAACACGTCCCCTATGCCATTTTCCAAAGAATCACATTCAATTACACAGGGTTTAGAGAGCATTGCTAACACCTGGATGGTTGTCATGAATTTCTTTAATTCATTGAAAGCCTTCTTTGCTGGTGCTAACCAAAGAAAAGAATTTTTTTTCAATATGGTTTTTAAAGGAGCTACTATATTTTGATAGTTTTGTACAAATTTAAAATAATACCCCATGAATCCCAAAAATACTCGAATTCCCTTGAGGGTGTGAGGCTTTGGCCAATCTTGAATAGCCTAATTTTTTTAAGGGTTAATTTTAAATCCATCTTGGGTGACAATGTAGCCCAAATACTCCACTTATGTCATCCCAAAAGAACACTTAGACCTATTGGCATAAATTTTATTCTTAGATAAAAGTTGTAGAGTCTAATCCAAATGTATGAGATGCTCCTCCCAAGAGAAACTATAAATTAAAATATCATCAAAGAAAACTAGAATAAATTTGTGAAGGAATAGGTAAAAAACATTATTCATGTGGCTTTGAAATGTGGATGGTGCATTATCTAGGCTATATGGCATGACAAAAATTTCATAATGGCCCTCATGAGTTCAAAATGTCATTTTGGGTATATCTTCCTCCTTGAGCCTTATTTAATGATAGCCCAAGCGTAGATCCAACTTGGAGAAAAAAATTGCACCATGTACCTCATCCAACAATTCATCAACCACACATATAGGAAATGTGTCCCTAATGGTGAGCTTATTGAGCTCACAAAAATCTATACACAACCGTCATGATCCATATTTCTTTATAACCAATAACAATGGAAAAGAATAAGGACTTTTACTAGGCCAAATTATCTTTGTTTTTAGAAATTCTTGTATCAACTTCTCAATTTTTTACTTAAGGACATGGGGGTATCAATAAGGTTTGATGTTAGGTGGAAATTTACCTGGTACCAATGGTATTGCATGATCATGGAAATGATGTGGAGATAATTCTATCAATTTTACAAAAATTGCATCATGCTAAGTTAGAATGAGTTGCAAATCATCTTGGGACTTGTCTTCTTCTAAATTTTGTGGTTGAAGTAAAAATATTTGTGATACTATCCCAATGTGAGTATTTTTTTAACTTCTCCATATGGATCTAATTAATAATCTACGAAGATCCTTTAGGTGAACCACAAAGAGTCTAGGACTTATCATTCTATGAAAACTGCATCCATAATTCCATAAAGTTCTAGGCTATTGTTTCTAAGATACCTAGCCACTATACTCCTAGCACATCACATCCTCCTAGTTTAAGAGCAAACATATCAGTTTTGAGTTCATAGTCCCTTATCTTCAAATTAACATTGTGATATTTACCCTTCCAAAGTAATGTTTTGTCATTTGCCACCATAACTTCAAAGGAGTTGTAAGCATGTATGTAAGAATTTGCTTTCTTGGCTACTCAAGGATCAATAAAGTTATGCATACTACCTAAATCATTGAGAATTTGTCCTTTGAAGAATCTTATCATCGTCATCATATGAGGGGTTGACATTCTTGCAAGTGTATGGATAAATATTTTGGTTGTGGTTCTTCTTGTGTTTCATCAACATCCTGAGGCTATTCCTCTAGTGGATCTACTTCTTTATTAGGTTGTTCATTCCTTATTTATTCCTCTACATCAAACAAAAATAAATTCTTTTGGGTGCATTTATACCTTGGGAAATGCTTCTCATCACAATTATAACATAAGCCTTGCGCTCAATGGGCATCCATTTCTCTATAGAAATTGTTTTATTGGGGTAGACTATTACTAGTATTTGATGTGAACTTGGAGGGAAATGCGGGTTTGGCCTATGGAAATTTAGAGGTTCTCCTTTGAGCCAAAATTTTTCTTTTGCTAATATTTCCAATATTATGGCTTGCATCATACACTATGGTTTGAATATTTTTACCTTAGCCTTAATATCATCTTTCAATCCAATAAAAAAAAACTCTAAAAAATCCTTTATTCAACCCATTTTTTCTATTAGCGAGTTTATAAAATTGAGTCTAATATTTATGGATAATTGAGATTTATTTCAATTTGTTCAAGGCTCCTTTAAAGTCCTCATACTCACTAGGGCCAAATCAAGTGAGTAATTAGGACTCAAAATCTTCCCAAGAAGGGTCTAGAGTCATGTTTAATAACAATCGATACCATTGTAAGGCTTCAAATTCAAAGTTGAAAGATGCCATGGTGATCAAAAAACATATAGGTATATTATGAAGTTTGAAGAACTGATCTACTCAACATAACCAACCATCAACATCCTTTCCATTAAACTTAGGAAAGTCTAATTTAGGCATATTAAATAGGGTATCTATATCAAAAAGAGAATTATAGACTTCTTTCTCCTTATTGACTCCTTTCTCTTTATTGTTTGAACTGTCATCTAATTTTTTAGTATTAAGATGCTCGAACACTTTTGGGGATTCCCTTAATTAGTCCTCAACCTCTAAGAATATTTCAAGTTTAGTTTTGGATCTAATTTAGTTATTTCTTATAACCGCTATTTGATCCTTCATTTGTTTAACTTAATTTCCAATATGGTATATTTGACCTAAAAGGCTATTAAGTGTGAGATTTAATTGCTTAATATAGTGGCATTTTTCTAACTCCTTTTATGCTCCTATAGTTCCTCCAATAATTTATGTATGATATGAACCACTCCCACTGACTTACTAAAAATGTTGTTCCAGGAGTTATTATTTTTAGTTAATGGTAAAGAAAAAGGGTTTGGGTGTTATATATTAAAATGATTGGCTCAAAAAGATGAATACAATGGACTAGGTCTCACAATGATATTTTTTAGCACCCTAGAAAAAGTGCATGAAGGCTATATACTAAATTGATCAACTCTAGGATATGATCACAATGAGCTATATCCCACAATTTTTTTTCTCTAGGGAAGTGGTGTCTTTTATTGTTGTCTATTTTTCTCCTAGAGTCTTGGTTCACTCAAAAATTTAACTTTTTTTTACATCCCTTAAGCAGGCTCTACAATGTTTGTTACTAATAATTATTCTATCTGACTCTTTAATCAATAATTATTATGTATGAATTTGTCTTAATTGTAACTAAATTTATAACTAGCAACCTCATGACCAACTTTATCTAAACTATTTTGATGATACCTAATTGTTACAGATAGACCATGTCTAGACTATTACTAATTTTGTAACTAATACTATGCTACCAAACTCAGTCTAGACTATTAGTAATTGATACCTAACTGTTACTGATAAACCTTGTTGTGATTGTTATTCTACTACTAGTTTTTTATCATTCGTTTATGTTCAATTAATTTCGTGATACTGTAGTCTCCTTAGTATGCTCAATTTTTGTGATGTAGTATTTTGACATTCAATATAAATAAAAATAGGGTACTCTAAGCCACATTTTTTATGTTTCCCATAGCCTTCTATTATACCGTAGTGACAAATGATAAAGCTCAAACTAATATTTTAGGTCACTACTCAAGGAGAATTCCACGTATACCCTTAAGCACACTACCCACCTCTCTTATAATATGGGAGAATGATCTTTCGAATGTTGTTTCTGTTGAACTATGGAAAATATACAGTTGAAAATCTTCCTAAGGATAAAGGTTTCTCCTAATCTTAGAGGGATATCTCAATATACCTAAATATATGTGGGACCTCAATTTCGTATACGAGTGTTGTCTGATTCCTGGGTATTGGAGCGTGATTACCCCTCATTTTACTAGATGCTTTATGGGTAATCTAGCTTAGCCAATAATGTCAATTGCTCCATGATATTTTAAAAATCTTGACATAGAGTTTCTAAACTAATAAACTAATACAAAAATAAAGGGTTGGATTTTTCTATAATGACATGGACCAAAAAATAAAAACACAATAAATTTATACATAATAGTCAAAATGGTAGGACAATAACTATCATAGTTGTAGTGGAATATGACCCTAGAAAGTGCTCTAATACCACTTTTTAGGAACCTTCTAATTAAAATAATCACATTCACTTAAATATTTCAATAAAAGCATAAATTCATGAAAGAACAGAATATTGCAATACAAAATGTAAATGCAAAAAATATATAAATTTCATAAAACACAAAATAGAATCATGGGCCTCTTTGAGGGGGCAACCTCCTTCAATAATTTCATTCAATATTCCAAAAAGATACATTCATTTATGCCCTTTTGTCTTTTAAAGATACACTTCATGCAACCCTAACCTAACGCTCAAGAGTTGGCTTACATGCAAAGTGCCACTCGAGTTAGAATATTCTACCAAAAAAATAGTTACATTCTTTATAATGGTTACATAAAATAACCCCACTTGTCTAGGTGTCTCAATTTCCACATACTATTACAAAATATCATTAGAATGGGGTCCCCACATTGGAAATGGGTCATTGCATAATAATATGAGAATTACGTAATAATGTTAGGATGGGGTCCTAACATTGTTATTTTTATATTTGATGCAAAAAAAGTAGCAATGAGGGTGATAACTATGATAATTGTGTGTTTAATGTATTATCTCCTTTATGTGACATTCTCATAGATACATTAATCTTTAAGAGGCACTTACATCATAGTTTGAGACTTTAGTCAAGAATTTATAGTTTCCTAACTAGGAATAGTGACTAACTTATTAGATCTTGTAACTAGTTCATTGGCTTACTTGAGACTTGAGAAGTTAATCTAGCCACAAGAGAGAGAAAATCTAAACCTTAATTCTAAAGAAAGTAGAAATCCTAGGGAAGTGGAAGAAAAAATCCTTAGCTAAAACCATAATAAAACATAGTGGCCAAAATAACATAAAACCAAAAGGCAATTAACTTCACATTCACAAAAATGTAATAATAAATGTTAACACAAAGAATAAAAGGCTACATTTTGAAATAAAACAATGCAATATAAACTTTTTTGAAATTAAAGCAACTACTATAGAAAACTATAAATTCTTGACTAAAGTCTCAAAATGTGATACAAATACCTCTTAAATATGAATGCATCCATGAGAATATCACACAAAAAGAAAATACATTAGACACATAGTTATCATAGTCCTCATGCTCATTGTTGCTTTTTGTTTTACATTAGATGTAAAAAAACAAAAAAACATATAGAAAGTACAAGAGAATTTAATGCAATATGCCATTTATAATAACAACAAAACAACTACTATAACTACTCTATAAGTCTCTCATGCTCCTTCAGTTGATTCTAATTCCACCCCTCCTTCTCCTCCACCTACTCCACCTAGGAGGTAGGTTCCTACATAAACATATCTAACAATAAGAAATTTGGATATTCCTGTTAAGAAGTTGAAGCAAGAATTTGGTGATGATTACTCCTACAAAATTCATGATAATTTCCTTAACTACAAGCAAGGAATATATGAATTTGTGCCTAAATATCATAAAAAATGGGATAGGTTAAAATCCAATGTGAATGTTTTCATATAAGAGGACAATTTAACCTCTATTTGTGGATATTTTAAATTTAAATATTCATGCCAAAGTTCATGAGCATGTACCTTTTAGTCTCACAAATTTAAATAAAACTATTGCATTTGCTAAAAGCTTTTAACAATTGGACGAAAAATAAAGTCCAACTAAGACTCCTAAAGTTAAAAATCCTAATACAAATGTAGTATATGGTATTGTTAAAATTAAAATTTGATTCATGGCCAAGGTCAAAATTGTATGATGTATTGGATAGCCCTAAGGGCATTTCATTGTACAATATATTAATTAATTATAAATTTTTTAATGTGTAATCCCTATGGGATTTGGTTAACCTTCTTATAATTAAACCCTTTTTATAGCTTATAATTAACCTAAATCCCTCTTCTTATGTCATATTAGATTAAACTTTATTATGTAATTGGGGTTTTGGTATTGGTATAAATACCCCATCCCGCCCTTAATTTTAATATCAAAGTGTTATATAATATTATCTATGGATACACTGATTATTTATGGTGTCTATGGATGCCCACCAAATCCTTCTCTTTTTTGTCCTTTTTGTTCTTTGTATAAGATTTGAGTGCAAGATTTACTTCTATTTTTTTCTAGAAAATATTGTAAATTCTAACATGGTATCAAAGTGGGTATGGATCTACTTCACTTAGCCATGTAATAATGTCTTCTTCCAATATTTATAATGAATTTATGCATATTTTTCTATTTTTTCAAAATCTCTTGGATTAAAAAATTTGCAATTCTCCAAAAAATGTTTCAATAAATTCATCTTTTGTTTTATACTATGAAATTAATTTATAAATATAGATATCTAGTAGGGGATAGGCACTCCGTTATTCAAAAGGATTAGGCATATTTTTTTAATTCAAATGAGCACCACCTTTCTACTTTGGCTTGGCACCATTTGTAGCAAGGGTACACATTCCCCTTCTCCATAGATAAGGGGTGTGTCATGTATCATCTACAAATAGAACTATTGTGATTACAAGAGGAGGTGTTAAGGTAATTGAGGCTCTATGTTTTGAGTCAAATCCACATGTAGTTGTCTATTTTGAAGGAAATGAAGAATTATTTTTGCTCAAAAATCATGCATGTGTAATATGTTTTTATTGCTTTGCTCCTATCCTAAAACCATAGATCGTGTGGTTGTTTGTGTTTTGTGTTATAGGTAGCAAGGCACTGGTTCAAATTGTGCCCCTATTTTTTCGTAGGTAGATCCAAGGTTGTATTTTTCTACAAGAGGTGCCAGCTCACCGTTGCTTGAAGCCATGTGGTAGATTGGCTAATGGAGTTACATTTAAGAGGAGAGATCATGTGTTTGACCTATGTACCTCCATATTTTATAAGCTTAAGGTGATAATATAGGTAATCCAAAAGTGGAGACTTGCCCCTCTACGCAAAATGGGTGTTGTGACTTATTGGTTAGCGCATGGGCCTTTCCACGAAGGAGACTATAGTTTGAGTCTTGTTGAGGGTATTCAATAACTTTTTCTTATAAGGTAGAATTTGAGACTCTAGTTTATACTTTGTGTTACATATAGCAAGGCACGAGTTCAAATTATACCCCTATTTTTTGGTAGGTAGATCCAAGGTCTCATTTTTCTATAAGAAGTGTTAGCTCATCATTTCTTGAAGTTATGTGGCAAATTGGTTAGTGGAGTTATGTTTAGGAGGGGAGGTCATGTGTTTGACCTATGTACATCCATGTTCTATAGGCTTAAGGTGACACTATGGGTAATCCAAAAGTGGAGAATTGCCCCCTTACACACAATGGGTGTTGTGACTTATTGGTTAACACATGGGACTTTACACGAAGGAGACTCTAGTTTGAGTCTTGTTGAGGGCATTCGATAAATTTTTCTTACAAGGAAAAATTTTGGCTAAAATGGTTATATTTGTTGCCATAAATTAACTTTTTGTTTATTTAAATACTTATATCAAATATGAACAACCATGTGTCATATTCATCGTGGTTCAAAAGGGATGAGATAGTGAAAAATAAGCAGATGATTTCAATGAATCATGGATCGCCAAGTAGCAGTAGGTGGTTAGTTCTCTTTTTCTAAGGTTTGGAGATATAAATTTTAATTTTTGGGGGTCCATTAGGGCAAAATTTCTAGAGGCCATAATTGTTGCATATAGAAGCATTTTAAGCCCATTTTTTAAATCGTATCAATTTTTAGCTCTACACATTGGTGGCATTAGTTTATAAACCTATTATAGTTTTAGGGTTTAGATTGTGTAATACAAACCATAAAGCTCTAGTTACTTTGTCTTAATGGGAAAAATTATAGTGTTTTGTCAACTTTGAATCTTTTGCCTTATTTTTTGAGAGATATAGATGAATTTGTGATAGTTGTAATAGGTTTAGAGTATTTTAGAGGCTTGTAATAAAAGGATTAAGGATATGCTTTAATCAATCCCTCTTCCTCCCCTCTTCCTCATTTGGGTGATTGATTCATGAAGATCTAATCTTTCATGATCTTTTTCCTCTATTTTTTGTCTAGGTTCTCTTGGAAGTTTGTTACAACTCTTCTTTTAAGCAAGTTTATATAAAGCCTCTATTTATAACTAAAATAAGGTGGTCCATGGGCAAGAGGAAGTCTTCAACTAGGGTTATGTATGCCATAAATGGAAAATTTGTGCCTTCAAGACATACCTTATGTGACAATGAAATATTGAAAGGGACTATATTTATAGGATGTAATGATTTTAACTTTTCTTCTTCATTTGAAGTCTTAGAAAAAGTATTTTAGATTTTTGGGAGTGACTAATAGTGGTAATGGTGACTACAATCAACCTATAGCCAAAATAACTGAACACAAATAAATATAGACACAAAAAAGAGAGATTGCAACAAATAATTCTTTGTATTGATATTTGATACAATTTTACAATGATTTTTGAATTACCCCAAATGTGTTGGGGGTAATGTTACAATGTATTTTTCTCTCTTCTTATTACAATGCTCTAATGATGGAAAAGTGGGGGATCTTCCAAATATTCAACAAAATTCATGCTCTTTGTTCTTTAGCTACAACTTCAAATGGGTGAGTGGGCTTCTAAATATCCAATGAGGGGACCACTCCAGCTTCAGCAACTTTCCAAGATACCTATTTCTTGTGTACACATGAAAATACAAATGGGGGTTTAGTAGCACCTATATAAAAGGATAAAAACCATGCAAATAAAACCCTCAACTAAAATTTACAAACAATAGAGAATTAAATTGAATGCCTTGCTGAAACAAAACTTACTAATCGTGTTTATTGTATGTTTTTGGCTCTAAGAAACTATGAACGTGTAGTGTGTACTGGTAAACCACACATGGGAAATGGGGAAACCATGTGAGGATGGTTTCAACTATGTAATCATAGATAGGATGTTTCGATTGAGTGGTAGAATGCTCCAAAATATGACTTCAAGCTTCAGATCTAATGTTTCATTGAGATGCATGCGAATACCTGGTGTTATTGTGAAAATTTGATGGTATGTGTACTTAGCCTCCTCTATTTTATGGGGTGAAGGTACCTTTATATACCCCTTGGGGATTTATAAGGAAATGGGAGGTGGAAAATTAGGATTGCCAAGAAGGTAATCTAGGATTTCCAAGTGGTAAGCTAGGATTTCCAAGTGGTAATCCAGGGCTACCAAATGGAGGGGGCAGTTAGATTGAGTCACTCAAGATGTCTCACTTAACTAGGATGATATGGCTGCAAGTGGAGTAAGGTGTAAGGGTTATCTAATGTAAAGGGACAAATGGGATAAGGGTGTGTGATATGTGGCAAGGGATGTTGGTGAGGTGGCTAGGACACATGTCTAGTGGGTAGGTAGGGTATCCTAGGCTAATTTTCTAGATTTAATAAATCTATAAAATAAGATAATGTGCAATATTCTATACACCTAAGTCTAAAATTAGGTATATAATTCTATTATGTAGGATTTGATGTGGGGTGCCAAATTTGGTTTTGTGGATGCCTAGGTTTTGGTGTCTACACAACCCTAAGGAGACTCTTGTGTAGGAATATTCTTACAACAATATATTTCATATGATGGGGATATCTAGATGAGTCTACCTCAAATATGGAGTCCCACTAAATAATCCATTATCGGGGTTACTAATGTCTCCCCTTAGCCCCTAAGTTCATATTATGGAGGGATGTTGAAATTATAATCTAATTCATGGCTAAGGCTAACATTGTATGATGTATTGGATAGGCATAAGGACATTGTATTGTATAGTGTATAGATAAATTATAATATTTTATTATGTAATCCCTATGGACCATGGTTAACCTTATTATGGTTAAACACTTTTTGTAACTATCAACCTAAAGCCCTCTTGTTATGTCATCTTTGGTTAAACACTATTATGTAATTGGGGTTTTGGTATTGGTATAAATACCCCCTCCCACTCCTCATTTGATTATCAAAGTGTTATGTAATATTATCTATGGATATAGTGATTATTTATGGTGCCTATAGGTGCCCACCAAATCCTTCTCTTTTTTATCCTTCTTTTTGTTCTATGTATAAGTTTGAGTACATAGTTTGCTTTTGTTCTTTTTGAAAAATATTGTGAATCCCAATAGATGTGTGTAATACTAAAATTTATGCGTTAGATATAGTTGATACCCCCATAAATATGTTAACTTTACATATTATTTGATCTAGATAAGAATGCATCAGAGTAAGCATTAGTTCCCAAATCTATAACTAGACAAAATCATACTAGAAGGTAAACCATTGCTTGTGTGTGATTGCATAAAAGTACCCTACAAAGGCAAGGGAAGAAGTATTTCTAAATTTTATACAAAGGTTTATAAAACTATTATTAAGGGCCTAAAATTTAGCATACCAAGTTTGTCTAAATAAAGTAGACCCGTAATTAGGGAACCAAATCAACCAAAAGGAAACTTCTTTTTAGTAAAGGCTAAATATTTCTTCAGGTTGTATGCATTCTAAGGGTATCTATTTGAACTACCTATACACATGGCATATTGTTTTTTAATTTATAATTCATCAAGTAGTTAGATTATATGGACCATATGTAATTCAAGGTGTAGAAGTTAGTATTTTATAAAATTAGAGAAAAGTATGTAATAGTAACCCCTATTACTAAAGGATGCCACATCCAATTGAGAAGAAAACTAAAAAATATCATATTAGCACAATTATAGTGTAGACACCTAAAACGCGTCATGTCGAGGGTGACTACTCATATGGACATGCTACAAAACCATATGGAGGATCTTGGACAGACTCCAAGATAGAGCAGTGGTTCTAACCACTCAATTTAGGCATTTTGGCCTAAGCAGTCTGAACCACAGCCCAGACCTACGGTCTCCAGTCTAAACCATGGTTGACACCTACGGTCTGTAGTCTGGACCACAACTGTGACCTGCGGTCTTAACTGAAGTTCAGTTAGGCCTTCCATCCGAGCCAAATCGGTTGGAACGGCCAAAAGATCTAGAAGGAGGCAGTTGAAGGATGAAAGATTCCAGAGGCTTCCATCCCAACTGTCCTAACCACCCTTCTTGGTCTTGGCTTCTCCATGAAGCCACCCCTAGCCCTAGGGGCATGCTATAAATACCCCCTCCAAATGGGGAGAAAAAGGGAGAGTTAATTGATCAAGAGAGCAGCGAAGCCCTATCAAATTGCATACTGAATCTATGCATTTGAGAGCCCCTTTGCTATTCACCTAAAGACCAATTAGCCATGGATGCCCTAGGTGCCTAGGAGATTCAAGAAACACAAATCCGGGCAAACGAAGGCCCTTCACAGTGATTTGACCACCAAATCTATCAGAGGACAACAAAGGCGACCCTTGAACATCAATTTGGATAAGGAGGTCAAGCCCACTGCCCCTAATTCTGAGGGTAAACCTATCAGAGGTCAAACCATGGCTGTCAGCCATGGTTCACAGTGCAGACCGCCCACCATAGCTATGGTTTGCAACAGGTGACTGATCACCTTACTTGCTTTGCTTTTGACCGCATAGATTAGTTATATTAGTCTTTTCATAGGTTTAATTGCATTTTAGAGAAACTTCGATCGTAGGAATTAGTCATTTCATGCATTGTATTAAGTAGGATTATATTGGATATTTTATGCACTTTATTGCTCCTAACTTGATATTTGATCCATGCATCATTTGCTTATTCATGTCCTTCATGTTGTAGTATAATTCTTGATCAAATTAGAATAGTTTAAAGTCTTTCTTTATGTTTTCTTGTTTTACTAGTTTAATGGCATTTACATACATATTTCCTTAAAGGGCCTCATCACGAGAGGCTATCAATATTTTTAATCATGTGTTGTTGTTTCTTGTTCGCAGGGAGACAGGTGCAAGAGGAGCTTATGTCATAATCCTTCCACATCATGAAGAAGGGGGTCAGCTCCACCCCAAGGCAGTTTGTGACTAATCAATAGAGCACTATAAGTGTGCCTACCCTATTGAGGGCATTGGCAATTGTAATATCAGTATCATCTTTCAAGTGACCCTAAGAGGGCATTTTTGTAATCAAAGCTCATTCAAATATTAATACAAGAAACCTTACTTACGTTGTTTTTGTTCAATTTATGTACTTGTGTGAATATTTATGCTTTCATGATGGTATAGATCAATACAATAGCTAGGTGCACGCTCCATGATTAGGTCAGATGGTGATCATGATGGAACTCCACAATTTTAGCCCTGAGTTCTGACTTTTCTTGGCTTTTTCTTATCTCAGGTGCTAACCGTAGCTTTCAGCTACGATTATTTTTTGGCCCATGACTGTAACCTGCGGTCACTACTGCAGCCCGTAGATCGGACCTACGGTTAACAGAGGAAAAGGCAGACAGCAGGAAACTCAATGGGCAACAGAGCAAGAGCTAAGGTAGGCCCCAATTTCACTATCTATTTTGAATTTTTTGCTCTGTATTTTTCCAGAAAGCATTGAACTATTGCAAACTAGGAACTTAAATAAAAAAGTCAATGAACAAGTCTTAGTTTGTTTCCATTTTCCTTTCATTAGAAAGGCATTGTTGGGAACAATGGACCTCTGAGTGCAGTCCACCCCTAAATACAATGACCTTGATAGATATTGTGTGTCGTTTGCATGCTTGAGGCCCAATTAGTGGCCATGTCATTGTAATTGCATCATCAAAATATCATATAGGACATTAGCATGCATTCTTTCTGAATTTGAAATGTTCCTTTCTTTTCATGCATATCATGTAGGAATGATCATTATGCTCTTTTATGCATTTGTCATTTTTGCAAAGTAAAAGGAACCACACACACCACCTGGCACTTAAACGCTAGTGAGTTGGGCTTCATCTCCAACCACTAGTAGGGTTCAACGATGGTGGGCGTAATTTCCATCCGTTGGCCCAAATCCCATGTACCTTGTGTTACTAGACCATACCGGGTCCAAGATCCTTTCGTACCCTAAAAAATTTGCATATACTCCTCTTCGGAGGGTATGACGCTGATTGGGGGAAAATGGGTGAGGAACTGGGAGGACATGTGCCCCCTGACCGTGTGTGGGCTTCACTTCCACACATTATAGGTTGGTTTACGTGACTTGGGTTTCATCGCCAAGTTGTCGAGCTATGGGTATACAGGTGAAATCCAATTTAACTGAGTATAAAATCCAACAATCTTTCAAAACATGTGAGAGTTTCTAACACTGATACAACACATCTGAAAACAACATCAAATAGTTTAGGGCTCACAATAAAAATTTAAAAGGAGATAATCATCATTTGTATACCTTGTTTGCATAATAAAACACATCTAGACGTTAGGTACACAAATGGTGAACACACGGGGTGATCGGCAAAGGTCTAGGACCGATGCCCATGATCAACCCCCAACTGGTTCACAGCAGCATGTGTCGAGTCCTCATACACATGAGCGAACCGAACGACGTTCGACGAGCATTAGAGGTGACAACTCGACATGGGGAGATCCCATTGAGTGGACCCCTGATAGAGGAGCTTCATTACACTCCTCTAGGCATAGGACTGAGCATGGAGCTTCTCAGCATGAGGATGCTCTACTCCAAAGCCATTACCGAGACCGCACTGCACGCGCATCCATGGGATCGACCGAGGAATATGTTGTGCAGGGGACCAAGTTGGTTCCCATACGTACTAGGTCCACAGGAGGTTCTAACCCTCCATAGTCAGAGTATAGATGGACCAGAGATCCACCCATTCAGGGGCAAGAGGATAGGCTCACTTTCGAGCATAGGTCCACCCATACTCCCGTGCATGGCCCACCATGCAAGATCACCATTGATATATCAAAGGTGGGAGCTAATGGAACACCACCGCATGAGCGGTGGAGGTCTAGATAGTTAGATGGTCTAGGTAGTGTTCTTGAGTAGCTAGGCTGCAAGCCTACAGCTCCACCCACTCATGCTCCGAGTGAGCATAGCGGTAGTTGTATCAAGATCACTAGAGAGCATGGAGAGGCTTCTAAGCGCCCTCATGTCACACGTCCACCATCAACACATTTGTTCGATGGGTACAGAACCCATAAGGTAGCTCGCATAGAGCATACACACCAGAGGCCTCCCACGGCCGACCAGATCGATAGATCACATAGACTGGTGTCTGAGCAAAGATGTCAACTCCTCCAAGATCAATTGGAGGATGCTCGCCTAGAGAGGCAACATATTGAAGATGAAAATATTCAAGCGCAAAGGCTCCTACGATAGAGATTATATGAGCAATGCATGCACGAGGAGCGTATTCTAGCTCAGAAGGAGCGCATAGAGTAGGAGGATCGGCTAGCCAGGGCTGGCCTATACCCTCTCGAGGAGCATAGAGAGCATGTGCATAGGAGGGTTATGTCCCTAGCCGATATGCATGAGGAGCGCAGAGATGCTCGTACTCATGTCAGTGCCCAACAGAGGGAGCGACTACCGTCACTCAATGATCTTAGACAGAGGTAGCATGAACATGTAGATGTAGATGGATACGATCAGGAGTATCCTGAGAGTTACCGAGTTGAGGAGGAGGAAGAGCCATGTCCTCCACCTCCCCTAAAGAAGACATTACCTCCTAAACCACCTCCATGTCAGCTTAGGGAGGAGGAATTTTATCTTCTAAGGCGTACAAGGTTTTGGTCGATAAGGTCAAAGCAATAGAGAGGCAAGGCATGGCTATGCAAAAGTTGACACTGAGGAAGATACACAATGAACCTCTAGACCCCTCGGTGCCTACGCCTCCATATCCTGAGCATTTTGATATGCCCAGGTTAGAAAAATTCAAGGGTGATGAGGATGCCCAAGAGCATGTTACGAGTTTTTTGGATGCTTGTTTCTAGATAAAGAGTCATGATGCCTTGTTGTTGTGCACCTTCATTATGACACTCTTCGACCCAGCCCGAGAGTGGTTCAACTAGCTGAAGAAACATAGTATTACTAGTTTTGAGTAGTTAGTTGATGCATTTCTTGAACGCTATTCATTTGGCATCAAGAAATAGGCCAACCTTTTCGATTTGGCTATGCTAGCTCAGCGCGATGATGAGCCCATCGAGCAATACGAAAAGAGATGGCATAGAATAATGGCAAAGCTGCCATTCCCTATTCCTACAATAGAACTGACCCGAATGTTTACAAAGAGTTGTGCCAAGCACATCTCACTACTATTACAGCTATAGTAGTATGCTACATTCGAGGAAGTTGTGGTGCAAGCCAAGGTGATCGAGGACATCAAGTTGCAAGAAGGCAACTTGAAGCTCAAGACCAAGAAATAAGGGTTTAAAAAGAGTACTACGAAGCAACAGGGCAAGAAGGCCCACGTGAATCAAGTAGTACTAAATCTTGGAGGAGAGGACAAGGGACAACAAAAGCCTAATTATCAGGCCCAACCTCCTCCTACGCATTATGAGACACACAAAAACAACTATAAGGGCAAAAATAGAGAAGAGCACCCACCTCACCAGTTCACACCTCTAACAAAATCGATGACTTTAATTTTCCATCAACTATGTGAGGCCAATGCCATGACATCGAGACATGTTGGTCCTTCAAACACATTGTGCAGAACATGATAGAAAAAGGAGAGCTTGTAGTACCAGGAAATCCATAGGCACCCGACAATAGAAACATGGGGATTTTCAAGAATCCACTACCTAATCATGAGGTGCCTCGTAACAACGTCGACCAGGTCAATCAAGTGAGAATCGAACCACCTACCCAGGGGTTCATAGGCATGGTCAATGTTGTTACTAGACATGGGAGGTACGATCAACCGAATCAACCTCATGCTCCCATTAGAATACAAGCTACGCCGGATCAACGACCAGCTTAGAACATTCTAGGCCCACCAACTAGACCGGTGGTGACCATAAGGAGCAGGTTAGTTCAGAACCTACAGACAACTCCTACGAAGTTGTCAATATATGAGCTTATTCAGTAGTCCCCTAGACACAGGGAGACTCTTATGGACATTCTGAGGTCCATTGAGGTACAGTCCCAAGATGCGCATGCATTTACAAATTTTATGGGACATGTACAACAGTGTCAAGAACCCACGATACAATTTTATGATCATGAAGTGAAGATGGTTCCTACTATTATGGCTGACCCACCACTGCATATTATCGTATGTGTTAACCACATGCCTTTCAAAAGGGTCTTGATCGACACTGGGTCCTCGATCAATATAATTATGACCAAGGCATTGAGCCATCTCAAGTTACCCAAATCACACATTGTGCCTACCACCTTTACGTTGAGAGCGTTTAATGATGCACTATGCTCGATGGTTGGTACAATTGTTCTACCTATTTAGGTGGGACTCAAGACCATCTCTATGATGTGTCACATGATAGAGGGTGCCATGCAGTACAACATTCTACTCGAAAGGCCTTGGATTCATGAAATGCATTGCATCCCCTCTATCTTGCATCAATGCATGAAGTACATTCATGAGGGACAGGTTCACGTAGTGTCCTCGGATGAAGAACCATTCAAGTTCATGAACCTAGCAGATTTGCATGGGGGTTTTGTACTCCCATCGATGCACTTGGATATTCCCTACTTCCAGTTAAGATTCCAAGAGGTAAACCAGCAGCCCGTGCTCAACCATCGACATCTATGTCATGCAGATCTGAGCATACGACTGCAACTTCTCTAAAAACTACATCGACAATGCATCGACAAGACGAGAAGCTAAAGGTGAAATTGGGTGAGAAAGTAGAAGATCATATGCCGGACTAGTCGCCAATGAGACTCCCACTCCCATGGATGTGGAAGAACCTCAAGACAAAGCCGAGGAGGCACCTCAGCCTACTTCACCTGCATCTTCAGTAGGGTCATCTACACCATAGGTGACCATTCATCTAGCTAGCATAGGGTTGGGTGAGTATCTTGTGCAAAATGTTACTTTTGGACCTATCCTAAAGACTGCACAAGAGATG
Source organism: Wollemia nobilis (assembly GCA_028583015.1). Taxonomy (NCBI): domain Eukaryota; kingdom Viridiplantae; phylum Streptophyta; class Pinopsida; order Araucariales; family Araucariaceae; genus Wollemia; species Wollemia nobilis. The sequence goes on from JAQPPZ010016867.1 coordinate 6,043,646, forward strand.
GGCCGACCGCACGCCCATCGATTTTTGATTGGATCTATAGTGTCGTTGGGTGAGCCACCCAACCAAACAAACTTTATCTACATAGGGCTAGATCAAGCACCCACCAGAATGTCCATAGATGAGGATGATGATGAGCCATTCACTATGAATGTGTGCTATCTATCCAACCCAAAATACGCCATGCACATTTTTGAGTCGTATCATTGGCATGGACATGACCTTGGTCTTTTCGAACAAGGACGTAGGACTCCACTCGAACCTCATTATCAGTTAGCTACTGATAGGTTCGAGTTAGGGTTACAGGTACAGGATCATGATGATTTGCTTACTGCATCCTTAGATCGCATGTACCTGAGTCTAGGGGATGATGTGGATTTTAATCCATATCACCCTAATCCTTCCAGCTATTGGAGGACTCGCCAGATGGTATCATTTGTTACCATAGGGCCACCCAATTCATATCATGATGGGCCCTTAGAGGACAACCCCAGAGGCAACCTGGGTAACCAAATCCATAGTGCTACCGATGACACTGGTATGTAGGGGCATAACCCCACTACTGTAGGTGATCTCGAGTTAGGAGATCTTTGTGATGATGATGGAGAGGAGTCCACCTCCAAAATGAGTGGACCTAGTTATGATGCAGATGATGAGTCCTCAAATGATGATCAATATGAAGAGGAAATCGAGCCGACCTTTCTAGGTTCGACATTTATACGCCATCTGCTACCTATGGAACAAGTGGAAGAGATGAATGAGTGCTTCATAGTCGATAGTGATTATAAATATGAAATAGAGGAGGCCTATTTAAGGCCTCGCCCAGCTAATCTCCCACTATTCATAGACACAATAGAGTGGTCCATCCATGGTAGTGACCATAGTGATGTAGATGAGAGGACCGATTCCAGGCTCGTGTATCCATAATATCTATTGCCTAGGGAATCGAAGCATGTTATGGAGGAAGTCCCTCCCAACACTGAGTGCTCTAAGGAAGAAGTAGCGCCAGTTTATGTGGTAGTATCATATATACGATCATTCTATCAGATTTATCTGGATAGTGATGATAGTGACCGTAGAATCAGATACATGGGGCCACATCTGGCAGATCACCCCTTAGAAGAGGGGGAAGTGATGGATTGTATTTGTATAGTGATGATGAGGATTCATTGGAGATGGCCTATTTGGGACCTCATCACCTACGTAATAGGCCTCCACCTCGAGGTCCCCCACCTATTACAGCTATAGGTTTGCATCGAGAGATCAATCTCCATCGTAGCCTAAGGGAAAGAAGAGAGCTCGAAGAGAGGTATCAAGAACTCTTTCCCCATCCGCCTACGTACATGGAGCTCCTTGAGCTGAGAGATCCCATTTTGTAGCTAGTGCATCGGGAGGATCCAGTTATATGGGCATCCCATAGAGAGGATCCATTTGTGCCCATACCATCCGAGCTAGATCTTGGGTACAGAAGCTACGCTTCAGATATAGAGTTTTGTCCATGTGGTTCTAGAGATCAATTCCATTCCATCAATATGGTCTCCATTGATTTGACCACTCCACTCCATAATCCAATAGATCCATCCAAACCGCTGCATCTGAACATGGATGCTATCGATTGGGATCACGCTGACTCATCGGTCCAGCCTGAAGATTTCTTCCCTAATGAAGAAATGTTGCAACCATTTCATTTTGCGCAGGCTATGCTTATGATGTTTATCACGCTGAGGGTGCTTCCCATGAGGAACATGTGAACCCGACTGATGACATCCATATGATTCCTATGCCTCACCAGCTTGAGGAGGGATCACATATGTCAATAGAGAAAACCTTTGATGTGGATATCAGTAAAGATCCCACCAATCCAAAGAAGGTTAGATTTGGAGAGAGTCTCACTCCGGATGAGCGTGATAGCATCATCCCTCTACTGAAAGAGAGACCTGATCTCTTTGCTTGGACTTACAAAGACATGTCGGGTCTAGATCCAAAATTGGTTACTCATAACCTTTCGCTAGATCTGTCGAAGAAGCCAATCAAGCAAAAACTTAGAAAAATGCATCCAACAGTAGCCTTAATGGTGAAAGACGAGTTGCAAAAGTTGTTGGACGTAGAGTTTGTCATCTCCATCGACTATCGAGAATGGGTGTCCAATATGGTGCCCGTAGGAAAGCCAGATGGAAGGGTCCGTATTTGTACGGATTTTAGAGATCTCAATAAGGCAACACCCAAAGATTCATTTTCATTGCCAAATATCGATGCTCTGGTAGATGCTACTATAGGTCATGAAATGCTCTCCCTTATGGATGATTTTTTTGGATACAATCAGATTCAGATTAAACCCGAAGATCAGCATAAAACCATGTTTATAATGCCATGGGGGACATTTTGCTACAAAGTTATGCCATTCGGTCTTAAAAATGTTGGTGCCACATATCAATGGGCAATGACATATATCTTTCATGACTACATGCATAAAATCTTAGAAGATTATATCGATGACTTACTAGCTAAGTCATTGCTATGAGCAGAGCATGCGGAGGTCTTAAGGAAGGTCTTCGATCGCCTGATAGAGCATAATGTCAGGTTGAATCCTAAGAAGTGCGTATTTGGCGTAACTTCAGGTAAACTCTTGGGATTCATCATTTCTAAATGAGGCATCGAAGTAGACCCAACAAAGGTCAAGGCTATTCTAGAGATGCATCCTCCCACTAATATCAAAGAACTAAGAAGCCTTCAGGGCAAAGTAGCATCCATAAAGTGATTCATCGCTCAATTATCGGATAAATGTCGACCCATGAATCGACTGCTACACAAGGGGGTCCCATTTGATTGGGATGAGGACTACCAAGCAGCCTTTGCTGAGATTAAGCAATACCTAGCAACGCCACCAGTACTAGCTCCACCAAGGCCAGATGTGCCTTTTCTGCTATATATATCGGCAACCAACTTTGCATTAGGGACCATGTTAGCCCAAAAGAACGTGCAAGGCAAAGAGCAAGCCGTATATTACATCAATCGCACCTTGGTGAGTTATGAGTCAGGATATGCATATGTTGAGAAGCTTTGTTTAGCAATGGTGTTCGCTACCAAGAAATTGTGGCATTACATGCTAAGTCATACAACATATGTTATATCAAAATAGAATCCTTTGCAGTATATGATGAGCAAGACATATCATAACACACGTACTGCAAAGTGGATCATGCTATTGATAGAATTTGATTTGCAATTCATCAGCCAAAATTCCATCAAGGGACAAGTCATAGCTGATCAACTAGCTGAGGCACCACTATCCAACAGTAGGCCTCTAACCATTGAGCTTCCAGATGATGCGGTCTTCATAATATCTGAAGCTCCCAAACCCGAAGAACCAGAGAATAATGTTGATATGACATTGTTCTTCGATGGTTCAAAGTGTGAGCAAGGGGTGGTGCAAGAATAGTGTTTTTCATGCCACAAGGAGCTCCAATGCCCTTGTCATTCAAGTTAGACTTTTCATGCACCAACAATAATGTTGAGTACGAAGCCCTACTTTTGGGCCTCCATGTAGCCATCGCCATGGGTATTAAAATATTGAACATTTTTGGTGATTCTCTGCTCATAGTTAACCAAGTTAAGGGGCTCTTTCAGTGTCGATGTCCCATACTGAAAGCCTACAAAGATCTTGTTGCCACTTATCTAGCTAAATTTGAATGGTATGACATCGAGGCAATCCCTCATTCATCAAATAGGTTCATAGACACCATGGCATCTTTGGGGTCCTTGATCCCTCAGAATCCGTCCACCAATTTTACTACCATCCATGTTAGAATGCTCTCACACCAGCAAGGAGCGTGCAGCCTTTGATAACAAAGAGTCAATCAACATGATTGTCATGGAACCAACAACTGATTGGTTCCATAGAGCGAAAGACTTTCTTAAGTAGGCACCCTAGGAGTCATTGACTTCTCAGAGTCCTACGAGGAGTGGTACTACCATTCACCATAAGGTTGTTTCCTAGTCTACATTTACAAAGTTAAATACATAGGGGGAGCAAGTCATCTTAGCAGTCGAAGCTGAGGCTTGTCAAAGCTGGATGTTGCAAATCCAAGACTTCTTAAAACTTGGTATGATCCCAGAGGGATTGTCGCATGCCGCAAGATGCACATTCAAATAGAAAGTGACTAAGTATGTCTTGATAGGAGACATTTTGTACCGACGTAGCTACGAAGGAGTTCTCCTTCGATGTCTTGAGCCCCAAGAGTCATCTTGGGCAATTTTAGAAGCTCACGATGGTACGTGCGATGGCCATTTTAGTGGCATGGCTATCATCAAATGCATCCTTCGCATGGGTTATTATTGGCCCACTATGGAGAAGGATTGCAATGTGTATGTCAAGAAATGCATTAAATGTCAGCATCATGCTAATCTTACGCACTTGCCATCATAGGCCTTACAGCCCATTCAAGCGGCTTGGCCATTTGCTCAATGGGGACTAGATCTTATTGGCAAGATTTCTCCTCCATCGTTAGGCTGACATACATTCATTATCATGGCTACTGAGTATTTTACAAAGTGGGTGGAAGCCATTCCCCTTACAATGACCACTAGAGCTCGCATCACAGAATTTATTCTCGAGCATATCATATGTCATTTTGGGATACCATCCAAAATAATTTTGGATAATGGAACTTCTTTTAAGAACAAAATTGTGTGGGCTTTAACGTCTAAATACCGCATTAAACATAGTTTTGCAACTCCATACTATCCGCAAGCAAACGGGCAAGCTGAGGCCTCAAACAAGACTATGGTAGCCATCTTGAAAAAGATAGTGCAAGAACACCACAAGGATTGGCATATACAGTTACCCCTTGCATTATGGGCTTACAGGACTAGCATTCGGATGCCCATTGGGGCAACACCATTTTCACTAGTATATGGCATTGAGGCCATTATGCCCTTAGAGTTGGAAATTCCAACGTTGCGCGTCGCATTGAAAGAGTTCATCGATGATGACACCGTGCGACAAGCTCACCTCGATCAATTGATGTTGCTCGATGAACATCACGTGAATGCCCTCGAGCATCTTCATATTTATCAAGAGTGATTAAAATGAGCTTACAATGTCAAAGTCCACCAGAGAGACTTTGAAGTTGGGGATCTTGTGCTGAAAGAGAACCAACAGAACTCGAATTTGCCACCTGATATGCGAGACAAATTCATGGCTAATTGGCTAGGGCCTTACATCATATCTAAAAATATTGGTCTAGGTACCTATCGCCTAACATCGCTAGAGGGTGTGGAAGAGCTTGAGCCTCTCAATATCATCCATATTAAGGTGTTCTATGCTTGAGAGTGTAGTAAAGGCACCAAAGGCATCTATAAGCCCTTTGGTCAACCCAAAAGCTCTGAGGGTTTGTCCACAACCGCTCGATCATCTCAAAAGGCTCTGAGTTCTCAAATTGAGAAGCTTGGTCAAGTAAAGGCACCAAAGGCATCTGTAAGCCCTTTGGTCAACCCAAAAGCTCCGAGGGTTTTGTCTCAACCGCTCGGTCATCCCAAAATGCCCCAAGCTCTCTATTGAGTAGCTTGGTCAAGTAAAAGCTCCAAAGGTAGTTCCTCACCATTTGGTCATCCTTAAAAGCTCCAAGGACATGTACTCATCATTTGGTCAAATATGAAAGCTCAAAAATGTATAAAAATTTGAAAATATATAAAATTCCAAAAAAAAAATTGGTAAAGCATAAAATCCAAAAACATTTGCTTTTGCAGTTTGCATTTTCATATATGCATTCACATCATCATATTGCATTTAGGCATTTGTCATCCATTGCATTCCATAGTAGAGTGTAATGTGTATATCAAAATCTTACAAATGATCACACGTTTGTGTTTCAATCATGCACCCTTGCATTTATCATAATTCATTGCATTCATACACGATACTTGTTGCAGAGAAATATGTATGTATATTAAGTTTTCCAATCACTCAACCATACCTAGTGGGTTCTTCAGATATTGTAGAAAGCTTGCTTTGTTATTATAGACAAGGTCATTAGTTGGGATAGTGCTTCAACATATCAGAATCCCATCACTAAGCAAAACAATATAAAATCCTGCTAAGACAAGAGAGGATGAAAGCTACGAAAGCAGTCTTAGGTATCTAGAGAGATGGGTTTCACGACCTGCTTATCTTGCAAATAGTCGGTCTAGAAAGGTGTACTTTGGAAAAAGGACAAGAATTTCCCCTATAAATCCCAAAGTCACAAAGTTTAAATCCCAAGTTACAAAGTGCAAAAGTACAAATTTCAAGTTCAAAATGTAAAGTGACATAGTGAATCAAAAGCACTATAAAAATCCCTTGCTCAAAGAAAATGGTAACACGTGGACTAACAATGATTTTTATCACTACATATGAGCAAGTAAGAAGGGTGAGAACTTGAATCCCTAGATTGTCCACCTTTTGAAAGCCATAGAGTGATCCTCGATCGCAGCAATGGGTTGGAAGAGTCCCACCTGCAATCGGAGGGGTAGTTCTATTGGGTGATCCCCAAACGTAGCAATGGGTTGAAAGAGTCCCACCTGCATTTGGAGGGGTAGCCCTGATCAATTTGCAAGATGAGCTAGCTCTAGGTACCTAGGATTGTCTAGTTGTATAAGTCTAATCAAAGCTGAAACAAGGATGGTACGATCGTATGAGGAACCCTATCTCACATATGGGTTGAAAGAGTCTCGATTGACATACGGGGTATGCTTATGATCTATCTAAAAATACTCACATGCACACACAGGGATAATGAATAGTTGGGTCTATCATGGCAAAAGCCTTGTCCAATATAAGCCTTGTACAGTTAGTATGTGATTTTTGGAGAAGTCTACTAGGGTGTTTGAGTCTCAAGGAAAACCCCAAAAAGTTCTCCAATAGCAACAAGATACCAAATATCATTAAACTTTAGAAATACGAGTCATTCATTCATCAGAATGCATTTTACAAAGCACAATCAAACATATAGGATAGATACCGCATGAATATCAGAAATGATGTTTAGACGACCACTGACTATTTAGTGCAACAAAGAAGAAATATACAAAATGACATATTCATTCATTAGCATTATACCAATCCATTTCACTGCATTTCATATATGGGTGATTAATTGATTAAGTTCTTGTAATGAGAATTATCAATTATTTTGCATGATTGTTATACATTATGTGGTGTCATATTTTAAAAATTGATATACACAGTTTACATTCATTCCTTATGTTTTAAGTGATTAAAGCATACAGGTTCATTTCCATTAGATTATGATTATGTACATAATGCATTACCATACATTGCATAGCATACCATAAACTGCATAAAATAAATGCATGCCCACAAAGCAAAAATAAATATGCATTTAAAAATAAACATCGCATCCATATGCATATATCATATCTCGCACATCTAATCATCTAGATCACTGCATATCATCATCATAAAGTAAAATAGCTATCTAGTGCATGTCATCCATACATCGCATCATATAAACATAGCATTTACATAAGCCTTGCATCCATGTGCATCAAATAAACATAAAATCAAAAACAAATAAATAAACATGTACACATAATGAGCCATAAAATATCATATCATATATATGTGTCCAAAAGAGTACATAGGGAGTACAAAATGCCCGTAGGCTACAACTGTGTAGGTCCTCGACCTTACACACAAAATGATATATCAAAAATATAGTCGACAACTGCTATAACCAAGATCTACTTGAGCTCTCATCGCCTCCCTCCACTGTGCTCTAGAGCCTGCTCTCCTAGCTGACCTAGCACCTATGGTGGATCCTACTATGGATCCTACCTACCTCCAAAGCCTAAAGCACCCAACACATGAGAAACTGGTAACTACAGCAAGCTAGTCCTCTGACTAGAGGCCCCTGATGTCTACCCTAGATCTCTAGTCCTAGCCTATGATCTTGCTATGTGTGTGCTAGAGGACCTATGCATCCTCTCAATCCTATGAGTCCTATGACTCGAGCTCATTATAGACTACCCTAAGGTCCTAGACCTAGTACGCTAAGACTCTGAGGAGAAAGGATCCTCTAAAACCTATAGCCCATGCATCTCAATATAACCAACTAGCTGATCAACATGAGCAAGTCGAGCTACATGCATCTCATTGGTCCTCATGACCATACCATGCAATCACTCTACCTCAATCATCAGATCCTGTGTAGCTATTGTACCTACTATTGGTGCTATAGGAGGCCCCATAGTCACCTGAGGAGGTGGCATAGCCCCCTCGATGCTCGAGCAAGATCTCACTCTACCTCTACTATAGTTCATTGTACCTGTGCTAACTCCAAGGTAGTCTATAGTCTCTACACCTAGGCCTCTACATCTATGGCCCGAGTCATGAGCTCCTATACCTGGTCCTATGCCTCAGTCAGGCATCACTCCCTATCAACCACCTTCACCTCTAGAGTGGTGATGGTAGTGTCTCTCTCGAGCTATTATGTGTGAAACCACCCGAGCTGACTCTGCAAGTCAGCCACCTGAGCTAGCAGCCATCCCTCTACACTATCAAGAGGGACCTCACCCTCCTCTAGAGTATCCTCCTTAGGGTCAATCTCTAGAATATCCTCAATAATGGCCTCTACACCCCATCCCTCTATACACTAGCGCACCCTACGCCCATCAAGATCTACCTCTACCTCTACCTGAGCTGGCTCTCAACCCAGAGGCCCTATCCCATACCATATGAATAAGGACCACCACCCATCATAGTCTAGCATGGTCCCAACTATCTCAACCCTCAACTCCTAGAAGTCATCGGGTGCATCTCCTAGTGGTGGAGGAACTATCAATGGGAGGTCCCTCTCTAGAGCCAAGTGTCTGTACCTCAATGGCATCTCTGGTATGTCCTACACCATGCCAAACTATCATAGGACATGAGAAAAGAACTGATACTCTCTGACCTCTAGCTTACGCTAGATAAGCCATCTATCTTGATGGGCCCATCATAGCCACTCGTCCACCTCAGGCCATGTAGGGCAATCCATGTAGGGGCACCAGACAATGTCCCGGCCCAAGTGATGCAAACCTAATGATATAGTGCTCAGTGTTCCCAGCATGAGCCCTACTATGGATACCCTCCTCAACATGAGGCCAGCATGCGATGTAACACTGATGGTCGACATCTATGGTGGTGATGCATAGTGGTAGCTCTATAGGATGCTCAATCCAGATGTGTTACCACCCCTAGATCTATAACAAAATACTACAATTGATGCCCTTACGACTACGCTCTATGATCTAGTATAGCTCCCTATAGAGCTAGCATAATAGGGTGCTCCCCTAAGCTAATCATAGTGGCTCCTCTATAGAGCTCTAAAGCACCCTCCAAGTAGTGGCTAACATGTTCCAAGGAATCCTCATGCCCGAGGAGTCTAGAAGGACAATCTGCACAATGAGATGCATGAAGAGGGCCTCTCATACAGAAAAGACATCATCACGGTACCAGTCATCGATGTGCACCCCTCTATGGTCAGCATCATCCTATGCATCGATGCTCTAGTCACCGAAGATGGTATCGAAGACAACATCCTTTGTCATGGAGGTAGAGGAGATGATAGCCTCACCATCGATGGGGATCCTGAAGATCCTGTAGACATCCTCTAGAGTGATAGTCATCTCACCAAGAGGAAGGTGGAATGTGTTGGTCCATGCATTCCAACTGGCCAATGTAGTAAGATAGGCTTGATCTACCCTAATGGTGGGTAGATCCATGATGAAACCGAACCCGACAGCTCGAAACCAAGCTCGGTCATCATCAGATAAAGCCTCATGGAGAGTCTTCATAAGGTCAGGCTCCCACGCTCTAGAAGTTAACTTTTAAAAACAAAAAGCATAATGTAAGCTAAATCTAGCTAAGCAGAGCTAAAGAAAATTAAAAATTTTAATTAGACAACCTAAAAAAAAAATAACAATAGCAAACCGCAACTAAAACCTGCAATCCCCAATTTGCAAATTGGGAACCGCAGCTACCAGCTATGGTTTAGGAGCGGCACCCATTTTGGGTACCCTCCTAGACCACTAAGGCATAAAATTAAATCCTACAGCTAGCCTAAACTAGTGGGGTTCATTACCAGTAGTTTAGTGAGGTTCATTTTTCTGCATTACTTAATGTAGTTCATTTTACTAGTATTGAGTGTGTGGTCTCAATTTGAGTTACCTTACCCGCACCCTAGCCCCGGCTAGTAGATGGCTGATCAAGATCCACCATCGAGGTAGATGAGTGTAATTGTGATAGAGTTTGGTAGCATTTCAGATCGAGGAATGTTCTCTCTCTCAGAGCTCCCAAATTGCTAGTAGTTGCAAGAAAAATAATGAAAATTTCAAATGGGAATTCAATTTATAGGTCCTCCTAGTCTCCACGGACCATAGCTGACACCTGCAGTTCTGAAACTAGGGTTTTTTACCCATAGGTCTGACCCACGGTTCCCAAAATTTGGAAATGTAAACCATAGACCATACCCATGGTCCGTAGCTAGCAATAAATGCACTCAAAACCCATCATGGGAAGGTCTAAAAAGATAAATTAATGACTTCCATTGGATAAAAATTCAAAATCAATGATTAAAATTGCAAATTTGGTGATGTTAAAAGCACCAGGATCAATCAAATAAATGCAAAATTAAACAAAAAAAATCAAATAATGAAAAACCAAATGCGCCTCGTATTCAGTGATTTATCCTATAAAATTGGTGGTTGCAATGACTTGCGATCCATGCAATCCGACAAGATGAGTAAATCACCATAAGGACATTTGGGGTAAACTTGTCATTTCTTTTATGACATCTTTCAGCAAATCATCGACAATATGATTCAACACAAGTCTAATTGCATTTGTATTATTTTGATTCCCTAAGATGGCTATCGTAGCTTGACTGCTCCATGGGATAGAGATGTGCAAATACTACTAAGAGTTGCAATCATAAGCTGAACCAGGCCTAGCCAAGGCATTAAAAGGCTCGAATCTAAAGTTGTTCAGGATCATTCATTATGGTCAAGTGATTTCGTCACTTCATACATTGTCATTACCCTCATCGACTCGTCGCTTGAGGGGGTAGTCATAATTTCATGTCATAATCAAAATCAATAGAAGATCCCGAAGATCGTAGATCCCTTGATCTTGTCAAAATTGTGTTCGTTCTTGTGAATCATTGCTAACAACTATCATAAGCTTCCCCCTTTGCTTGGGGTAAATAGCAAATATGAAATTTTATTTGTAACTCTCATCCTTCGGTTATATAGGCCTAACTCCTATTGTAGCACCAAAGCTACCCGAACGTCTGATGGTGAGTGCAGACTTTTCAAATGTAAGCCTTTCCAAGTTGGAAGCAATGATTCTAGGATGCGCATCCTTTTGTTGGACCTAGGGCATCTAATGTTGATCAGACTAATGATCATCATAGAACCTTCGACATCATTTTAGGATGTATATTTTTGCTCAACGTTGTTCGATCTCACAATGCATCTCAAAAGGGGCATCTGTAGACACCTAAAATATGTCATGTCGAGGGTGACTACTCATATGGACATGCTACAAAACCATATGGAGGATCTTGGATAGACTCCAAGATAGAGCAGTGGTTCTAACCACTCAATTTAGGCATTTTGGCCTAAGCAGTCTGAACCACAGCCCAGACCTACGGTCTCTAGTCTAAACCATGGTTGACACCTGTGGTCTACAGTCTAGACCACAACTGTGACCTACGGTCTTAACTAAAGTTCAGTTAGGCCTTCCATCCGAGCCAAATCGGTTGGAATGGCCAAAAGATCTAGAAGGAGGTAGTTGAAGGATGAAATATTCCAGAGGCTTCCATCCCAACTATCCTAACCACCCTTCTTGGTCTTGGCTTCTCCATGAAGCCACCCCTAGCCCTAGGGGCATGCTATAAATACCCCCTCCAAATGGGGAGAAAAAGAGAGAGTTAATTGATCAAGAGAGCAGCGAAGCCCTATCAAATTGCATACTAAATCTATGCATTTGAGAGCCCCTTTGCTATTCACCTAAAGACCAATTAGCCATGGATGCCCTAGGTGCCTAGGAGATTCAAGAAACACAAATCCGGGCAAACGAAGGCCCTTCACAATGATTTGACCACCAAATCTATCAGAGGACAACAAAGGTGACCCTTGAACATCAATTTGGATAAGGAGGTCAAGCCCACTACCCCTAATTCTGAGGGTAAACCTATCAGAGGTCAAACCATGGTTGTCAGCCATGGTTCATAGTGCAGACCGCCCACCATAGCTATGGTTTGCAATAGGTGACTGATCACCTTACTTGCTTTGCTTTTGACCACATAGATTAGTTATATTAGTCTTTTCATAGGTTTAATTGCATTTTAGAGAAACTCTGACCATAGGAATTAGTCATTTCATGCATTGTATTAAGTAGGATTATATTGGATATTTTATGCACTTTATTGCTCCTAACTTGATATTTGATCCATGCATCATTTGCTTATTCATGTCCTTCATGTTGTAGTATAATTCTTGATCAAATTAGAATAGTTTAAAGTCTTTCTTTATGTTTTCTTGTTTTACTAGTTTAATGGCATTTACATACATATTTCCTTAAAGGGCCTCATCACGAGAGGCTATCAATATTTTTAATCATGTGTTGTTGTTTCTTGTTCGTAGGGAGACAGGTGCAAGAGGAGCTTATGTCATAATCCTTCCACATCGTGAAGAAGGGGGTCAGCTCCACCCCAAGGCAGTTTGTGACTAATCAATAGAGCACTATAAGTGCGCCTACCCTATTGAGGGCATTGGCAATTGTAATATCAGTATCATCTTTCAAGTGACCCTAAGAGGGCATTTTTGTAATCAAAGCTCATTCAAATATTAATACAAGAAACCTTACTTACGTTGTTTTTGTTCAATTTATGTACTTGTGTGAATCTTTATGCTTTCATGATGGTATAGATCAATACAGTAGCTAGGTGCACGCTCCGTGGTTAGGTCATATAGCATTATTTATTTTTATGATTCGGTTAAACACAACATTAGATAAAAGAATAAAAACTATGAATAGATATATTATAGAGAAATAAAATAACTTATGAAGAGTAAGCCTAAGATATGATAGATGTGCCACAAACTTAAAAATATGAGCTTAACAAGTGGTAGAGTATCCTTCTCCCTGGTATGCATTTTATGCCAATGCGAAGGTGAGAAATAAATTTTATATGGAAAATAAACTAAACCCTTACATAATGGAGGCCCTAATGAAGAAAAATTGGATTCTAGAGAAGATATTGACTTTGGGGAAAATGAGGCATGAGACAAATATAGTAAATGTGCTAGTATTATAGGGTAAATTGCATGAGGATTTTTTCAAAACAAGAAATAGGCATCAATATAGATAAAAATATAAAATAAAGAGAGTTCCAATAGATGTCCTATTGTCACCTCCCATGGTACTTTTCATACAACACATACTATTGTGGTATAGATTGGTAGTATGGTTACAATGATAGTTGCTACCAGCAGGATTGAAAAACATGGTACACTCCTTAATACAATAGGAAATAAAAGGAATATTGAAATAGTTGTAGGTGCTTTAATGACTCAAGGTGAGGAGGAATAAAATAAAGGAAAAATAATTGATAACCCTAAAGAAGAAAATATAGAAGTAGAAAAAACACAACCTCAAGAAATTAAAGCTGGGGATGACCAAACAGAAGTACCAGATACACAAGAGGTTGACAAATGAGAGAGATATTCTGCTAAGGAATAATCAACAAAAATTAAATCTATTATTTTAGAGGAACCAATTGCTTCTACCATCACCACTAATTTTACTACTCTTTTATCCCTCATTATTCTACTCTTGTTATCAATCTCTTCTTCTCTTACTTGATCTAACCCCTCTTTTTCTACTCCCCTATCACTTTTTTTATGCCAATCTCACCACAAATAAATGCAATTATAACTATGCAAGTCTTAATAGGACTCTCTATCTATTCACCAGGGCTATCACCCATGTCACCATGACCAACCATCCCACCATGATCCATATACATTTTTACTAGATTTCTTATACCCATCATTCCATTGACTCCTCCCATCATGACTCAATTGGTGAAAACCATTAACACACCACTCAACATGTCTCTATATTTTACAACCCACACAATCACATAATTTTCTCTATCATCCATATTCACTTCTAAAATGGGAGCTTGACCAGGGCAACCTACCAATCAGGTACCAACATGGAAATACAATCATCTTCAAAATTGTAAGAAGCCATTGATTTAGAAATAAATTAAAAACTCGATCATATTACACTTAGGAGGTAGAGAGCACTAGAAACTAGCAGACTATTTAGGCATTTCTCATAGAAGGTCTCAAATTAATTGAGAGAATGAGATGTATGTGAGGTGTTAATGTATCATAAGGAGCTATGGGCCATCAATCAAAATATTGCATGCATGTAAGTTTTATCACATATGACTTCTACATGCCTCTAAACCCAAATTACAAAAAATAAAAACAAATTGTCACTTATGGAGATGAGATTTAATCAAAGCCAACTATCTACTAGATCTTCAATTTATATGATTATGATATCTTCCTTGGATCTTAGTTATGATATGTTACTCAATATTAAACATATATCAAGATAGTTCCACTAAATAATGATGATCATATATATGAGCAATTAAGAAAGTAAAAAATTTATAAAGGACATGCCCAAGTATTGAAATAAATTTGGATCAATGTTGAGATAAAAATGGATTGTATCTTCAATTTGTAAATATTTTGAGGTGGTACAGAAGTCAAATAAAGACTTGAATAAGTAGATAGAAAAATATAAGGAAAACATTGAAAAATAGATGGAACTAAAGATGAAAAAACTTGCATAGGAGAAGGACCAATTGAAACAATAGCCCGAGAAAGAAAAATTGGACCTCAAGCTCCAAGTAGACCTATATAAAGCAAGTGCACAAAATAAGGAGTGCCAAAAGGATGAAGAGATAACTACCCTCAAGCAAATAAATGAAATTTTGGAAAAGAATATGAATAATATAGAGGTCAAGGTTTTGATATAATATCAAATCAAATATTTATGGGACCAAGTACACACAAAAATGATTTAAGCTATAGCATATCTTATGTACCTTAAATAGTGTGAAACACTAATTGGTCAGGCTACATCCATAGTAAAGTAGGTGGAAGTGGAACTAGAAATTAGGACAAAGTATGTTGAATACTATAATGGTTGTATAAAGCATTTGACAATTAGGTAAAATAATTAGATAAACCAGTAAGAGTATAATGATAGTTTGGTTGAAAAGTGTGGTAGATAAACAAACAAAATTGGAAGGATGCAAATCCAACTATGATGCCTTAAATATGTCTATGGAGGAAATAAAGAAATATGAACAATAACTAATGGACATCAAATTTCCCAAAAGCTTTCTAGACCAAAGGGCACATCTCAATAGTTAAGCAACATATTTTTTTTTAAAGTGAAAAACCCCTTGTGGGGCCACCTTGGTTTGATAGACCATGAACAGGGGGTTCTACACCATCAAATTCACCCGAGTGTTGTGCTCAACCCTGCCCGCACCAACATTATCAATTGGATTTTGGGTACCCAATTCAACTTTTGGTAGGGTGTAGATTCGAACCCGGGACCTCCCTTGGAGGATTACCCTCTCCTCTCCAACTCACCTACAACACCTGGGTAAGTAGTTAAGCAACATAATCAAGGAATAATAGGCAATAATAAAAAAATCACCTAAAGGTATTATACCAAATATTTATGATAAAATCTCCAAATTGGATAGATTTGTAGAAAAGCTAAAGTAGATGGTAAATTAGGAATAACTTCTTAAGGACCATTTTGAATATTTGGTATCTAATATCACAATATTGGATGTAGTCAAAACCCCTTTATATATTGATTGACAAGCTCTACTAACATTGTTGCCATCAAATTAAAGTGTGCAAAACAATGGAGTATGGTTCTATAATTTATAATTTTGTTCTTGAATTAATTCTAAATTTATAGACTTCACACCCAAAATATAAAGGTATAATCAAGGATATTTCACCAATCAAGCTTGACATCACCATGAGTCGCAATAATTGTAGAAGTCCAACTATTACCATTACACTTCAAAAATTAAATTAGTCATGTAGAAGGAGAAAAATAGAAATTAAGACATTTCTAGTCAAAATAGAGTTAGGATGACATTTTCAAAAGGGATAAGAAATGTAAAAATTTCAAAATTGATTAAAAACCCCAAACTTGACTAAGTCATGGTAAGTATGATTCATTCCTAAGCATGAAAAATGGCTTAGTCTAGAAGATACTGATTCACTCATTGGCCAAAAAAACATAATGTCTTTTGAAGCAAATCTCATAAAATTTTATTTTAACATGGATCTAAAGTACAAGGTTCTAAGTAATGTCTTGGAAAATGATTTTTTATCTCCAAATAGTGCTAGTGGAAGTTTGGAGATTCTATAATGGTTTAGAATAAGTTTTAAATTCCATTGTGCTTGGTCAAGCATCAGTTTTGCTAAAATATTGCCAAATTAGAATGTTAATAGGAATAAAATTGTTCTACCTTAATTTAAAGTTAGCCTAAGATTTCACTATAAATAAGAGCTAAGAACTCATTTTAAGGGTCCTTTTGTTATTTTTTAAATATTAGAGCTACTCCTTATGGTCTGACTTATAATGGTGATTTGATCACTAATTAAAGAAGAGATTATATATGAATTCTATGGACCAATTGTGTCTTTTGACATATTTATTCATAGATATATGATGCTTATGGATTTGCCTTCCCATCTTCTTTTATGCTCTCACTTCATTTTTGCAGGGTTTTCATGTGTCTATACACACCAAAGTTATTTAATCTCTTCTAAATATTTTTATTGCATTAACAATCACCTTGCTATGGTTACATGATCATGTTTATTTGAGCATTTTTTTTTTGTTTGTCATATCCCTTTTCCTACAAAATTGCTTAGATTTATTTAAATTAATTATAATTAGTCGGATTTGGACCTTCATTCCAAATATTAGGGATTAACCCAATACCATTTCTATGTTGAACTGCAATCTTGCGGGCACATAGTCATTCAAGTTATTTTATAGATAAACAATATCTTATATTTTTGTTTTATTGAAAATCTTAGTCCAAGATTCTTCTTGCTAAGGTATTTTTTTTTATAGTGTTTATATGTACCTTTTTGAAAGAAAACTTTTATACATGTTTGAATTAACTATTTATTTTTCTCAAACAATAACGAGTGTGCCTTTAATTCTTAAAATTACAACTTATTCTATTTTTCCAGTAAATGCATTGCAATATGATCCCATCTCTATTAGTTGGCCAAAACATGTCATTACACTAGTTTATAGACACTTAATTTGTAACATATATAGAGAAATAGTATCCCTATTTTTTATATTTGATTGATGGCTTATGTCCACACACACACTCACATCAGCACAAAGACGTAAACTTTAGCATCATATATCCTAATCCTTTTTTCTTCTTGATCATGCTTTTAAACTTTCTAAGCCATTGATTTAATTTGAATTATTTAAGGGATTAGCCCAATATTCACCTTTTTTTAAAGTAACTCTCATAAGGTTATACCATTGTGTGTCATTTTCTTCTCTTTTTCCACCTCCCCTATTTGAGGCAAGAGTCACATATCCATTATTATTACTATCCATTAAATTCTATCGTTACATCTACACATCTTGTTCCATGCTCATAAGGATTTATTCATATAAAGTCCCAAGTATAGTAAAAAATGGTATACATCATATAAATATGGGGTTATGTATGTGTCTATTCACAAGCGTAAGTGTGTTCATAAACCCCCAATAATTGTAGTAACTTTTGTACCTAGTATGCACCATGTTATTTTCCTCCTCTACAACTACTATTCCTCTCTTTGTGAGAGGTAGCCTCTATAATATCTTATCCCTTGCACTTATGGTAGACCTAAGTAGTCCTTATTAGTATGGATCCTCATTTCCTTTGCATATGCTATGTTTAGGTCCTTCTAGACATTCCTTTCATCATGAATCGATCTAAAAATCATTGTAAAGAAAAGGTATTAAAATTGCATCACTATCAACTCCTACTTTTATTGTCCTTTGTTTATCAAAGTTTATAAGTACATCCTAGATTTTTTTTAATATTTGCCTCAAATGATATGTTTTAATGAACATGTCATTATGCATCCCCATAATTAGTATCATGTTTGCATCCAATATCGAGAAAGCAAGGTCAAGCTACATCAATCATATAAATGTATCCACCATATTCTATCTAATATGATACCTCCTATCTTAAATTTTCTCCATATCACAAAGTATCATCTTATGAGTCCATATTTAGACATAGTCATTTATTTTATTAAAATGGTGTAGAAAAAATAAATTAGCTCATTATGGTATCCCTTTATCTATTTTAATTTAGATGCCATGTAAAATGTATCCCTAAATGCCTCTCCATATTGAATAGGTGCCTTGTTCGAGTTACACATCCTCATCCTAGCTATAATATTCTTACCCTTGTAGAATTGTTAAAGCATCAAAATTTTCAAGATCTGGTGCAAAATGCAAATTACACTTTTAGAATGAGAGAAAACAATTGCAAAAGCAAATGATCAATTCTCACACATAAGTGCTCAAGAATGCATAAGCTCTCCATATCAATATAAAAAAGTATAATAGGGGAAAGCACTTATATAGCAAGTGCTTTGTAACAATGCAAAAATATAAGCAATGTGGGACTAAAAGTGTATCCCACTACAAGACTTTTGATACCAAAAGGGCAGACTCCCTTTTGGGGTCCATTTTCCCTTCCCCTTAATTGCGCATAATGTGGTGCGCCATTTTTTAGCCCATGTGCTCCACTTAAGTTAAGGGTGCATAAGGTGGTGCACCCTTTTTTAGCCCATATGCTCCACTTAAGAGTGGAGCACATGAAAAATCTTCGGGGCACACAAGTTGTGCATCCCAAGCTGACTTCACGTGCTCCATTAGTGGAGTGCATGAATTCCCCGATGGGTGCACAAGTCTATGTGTCCAGTCCAATCTCATGTGTCCCACTAGGGAATGGGGCACACAAAGTTCCCAAAGGATACACAACCTTGTGCATCCCGTGCTAAGTCCACGTGCTCCACAGGGAGGTGGAGCATGTGAAGGTTCTAAGGGGTGCACAAGTTGTGTGCCCCAAAGAGAGTCTCGTGCACTCCATTCCCTTAGAGTGCATGAAGCCCCCTCAGGTGCATGCCATCACATGCCCACTTCACCCTATGTACTTCACTCTAAATTAAAGTGCACCAAGTCCCATGAGGAGAGCGTGCCTTCGCATGCTCCCCAAACCTCGTCACATGCTCCACTTTGAATGGAGCACGTGAAGACCATTCGAGTGCACAAATTATGCACTCACTTACCATTCGGTGCACTCCACTAAGTAGTGGAATGCATAACATCTCATGGGGCACACAATCTTGTGCACCCCAAAAAGCATTTGTGTGCTCCACTTCTATGGAGTGCACAAGAGTCTAGTCGAGCACACAAAGTCATGCAGCCACCTCTGGGTTTATGTGCTCCATTGGAGTGCACTAAGGATCTTCAAGGTGCATATCCTGTGCATCCCATTGGATCTCGCACACCCCACTCCCTTGGGAAGTACAAAATGTAAGTGTGCACATGAATTCATGCACTTGCATTGAGGGTCATGCGTTCCAATCCCCCAATGGAGCGTACCAAAATTTTTTGGGTACATGGTCTCATGCGCTCCACCCCTCTTAAGTGTATAAAAAAATTAATAAGGCACAGACCTCATGCATGCTTCACTCGAGTGCACCCCACCCTGACCAACCTAAAATCACCACATGTCTAACAAGTTTCCTTCCAGCTGCAATTCCATTCCATGGGTTCAATGAGCTACCAAAAGAACTGGTGATATGGTGCACTCGACCAATTAGTGCATCCCGTCGGATGGAAAGCACACTAACTCCACCTACCATAAATTTAATTCATGTGCTTTATTAATAATGTGGTGAACTCCTCCCCATGCTATTCATGCATGCAGAACTATTCTTGATGAGGTCAAGCACAAAAGGAGAAAGAGATAAAACTTTGCCATTTTGCCTTGATCATTTCCATGGCTTCCATGAGCTCAGCCACGACTAGGACGCTCGATACCAAGAGTAAAATTCATAAAATTACTGGAGCATGGCTTGTCACAAAGAAAATAGAAAGATATCAAGACCCAAAAGCTATGGCAAATTTATCGAATACCAATAGGGAAATCACTGCAAAGTAGCAGAAGGAGGTGGAGGGGGTCACTATCTACAGTTTCAATCCTACGGAGGAGGATATCCAGTGCTACCCCATGTTACTAAGAATCATGTACATGAGGGCATACCAGGACAACACTGAGCCTCCCCTTGTGTATAACAAATGGAATACCAATCTGGGGCATTTAACCTATCCAAATGTCTATCATTCCTTAGACCTCTTGTCTTGGCTAGTGGTAGCCTATGATTTTAGAAGTTGCACCATCCATGGCTATAAAAACTAGGTGGTGGCTAGGTTGATAGCATACCGTATTATGAAGGTGTTCAGGTTCACCATAGCATCGTGAGTCATGGATTTCAATACCTTGGCCCTCTAGGCCAATTATATGCACAACACCTTATTCCTGAGAATGTTCCTAAAGAGAGGAAAACGTAAGTCCTCATATTTTCGCATTAAAAAAAAATTTCTTCGGACCTGGGCGCAGGATTACGTAGACATGATCAACTTGGCATTAGGTATTAAATATTTGGAGTTTATTACAAAGGAGTTCATGTTTCTAATCCTACAGTGTAATAGAAGGGATAAGACCCCCCTCTACTTATGGGAAATTATGATCAGCGATAACATTGACTAGGAATTACAAAAGCTACAGGAGGATATATTGGTCGATAAGGAGGAGATACCTCCTTTCTCTTATTATTATTTTTTGATCCATTTGTTTGTTGCACAATTATACAAGTCTTTAGTGGCTCAGATGGGAGGGTAACAGCTCCCACTCTTCAATACCAGTTACTGTGCATCCAGAAGGGGTGCTCCAGCTATAAGAATTTCTTTGAGAAAATCCTTCCCGTGGTACACCTCTGATTATGTGGGGAAGATCCAAATAGAATTTGGGTTGGGGTAATGGAGTTTCTATGTAAATCACAAGCAGGATATTTCTTCTATGCAGAATAATTTTCCTACATCAGGCTATATGGTTCAAAACTGCCTCCGAAGGCACTCCCTGTACACTTCCCAATGTCAATTGCTATATTGGAGATTACTCAACAAATAGTTGAGGAGGTTAAAATCAGGTACCTTAGGAATAAAGGACCCATGCCATGGTTCAATGGGCCCCTACACATACTTGGGCCATTTTACCATGCTACAGGCCATTTGGAACATGGATACATACTATTTTCCAAAAGTTACTTGGATGGCCTATGATCCATACGACCATCACAGGAAAAATATTGATGGTAAGATTGCTCTTCTACAATTCACTCATAGTAAGGATAATTTTTTAATATGAAATACATAATGCTTTCAAAAACAACCAATCATTCGACCTGGTTTGGAGGATGAAGGAGAGGCCTTATAGTAGGCTAGAAGCAGTTGGTGATTATAGCTCTCAATTGAAGTTGCACTAGGGGCTATTGGTGGATAATGTGATTCCATCGGTCCTGGTCACTCCTCTAAAATAATTTGAGGACCCCACCTTCCAGGTCATCCAGCAAGACACTGACCTTTTTGAGGTCATGACTAAAATTGTTGATGAGGCGCAGTAGGAGCAAGCAAATCTCCCTTCTTCTAGTTCTCTTGCATCCACCTCAAAAGGAAATGAATTGGTCCTCTCCTCATCCCATAGTACAACATCCTTAGCTTTGATGCTAATGTGTCCTTTAGAAAGGACTGACATGGTAGTAGGCCAGCCTTCCTTGTTTTCTGCCACCTTGGTCATAAATCAAGAAAAATGTCTCGTACCCCCAAGGTTTTAAGGAAAATTATAGAATCTGGGGGGCTTTCTAATATACTAAAATAATATAAGGTGCATGAAAGAATCCCCTAATGGTATCCTACTAGAAAAAAATCTAGAATAGAACCTTCTACAAAGGACGAACCTTACACTAACCAGGGTGAGAGACACCTTCCAGTTTACTGCAGATGAAGAAGATCAAATACAAGATATGGAGGAGCAAAGGTCTCCTAGTAAGGGAATAATCAAGCCTCGAAGGATAGTTGAACAGGAGACAGTTGATGTATCTACTACCATATTTGAGATCCCATTACCACTAAGTATGACAGAAGCCACCATCGACGTAAGCAAGGGTGTCATAAGGGTTGTAGCTGCACCTGTAGAAATGATGAAATCATAGCTGGCTTCCCAAATACAGGTGGTAGAAGCAGTAGATAAAGAGTTATAAGGGTGGAATTCTAAGGCTACAGAAGTAGGGTAGTTACATTTCAAGGTGAAACAGCTTCAAAGTGAATTTTATAAGTTGAAGATGTTTGCTTCTTCTAATGCACGGGCCAGTGTCCAGCTTGGGTTGGTAGAAGAACTTAAGAAAGAGATGAAAGACAAAATAGAGGAAAGGATGGGAGAGTTGGAGTCCCTCCTCATTGATATCTATACCACCAGGTATACTATTGGTCTCTTGCGAGATCGACTATAGTAAGGAGATCAACGGGTAAATGCCATACTCCCTATCTACCAGAGATTCAAGGAAGACTACGTGCCAATTTCTAGGATGACAACCACCTTATCAGATGATTCCCACTGCTTCTTTGCTGAAGAGTTCACCTAGGTCTTCATATTTTTGTAGAATAGACCAAATTGGCTCAAATGGAACCAAGATATGGTAGACGTCGAGTAGGAAGTTGACGATGAGCTGGAGGACTATGGTTTTAAATTGAGTGAGTTCATGCAAGCCCCCAATATCAGGAACCTTGTATTTCAAAAGATCCAAGACTTTGACTTGGACTCTAGTTGTAAATTATCAAAGCAGTTTATAACCTTGGTGCATATGGTGGACAACTTATGTGTCCACTAAAAATATTGTGCAATGGGTGAGAGACCAGGTCAACAAATCCACTCAGGACTTAAATTTGTTGATATTATCATTAAATTTTCATGACTAGGCATGGGATTTTATCGACCAGGCCATTAAAAACCTTAGAGTGGGATTGGGGCCCAGTATGCCCAAGATACATGCACCAGGAGATACGTAGCCACCACCCCAGGGCATTACGGGAGAGGATACACAGCTGCCACCTTTTTGAACAAAAGGCGTCGGCTACGTGCCCATTTTTTATTACATCTAGTTTTTAAGGATAACATGATTAATCTAGCTTGAGCAGATAGTTACAGTGTTTAGGTGAGCCTACACTATAAGAAGGATATTGCTACAATAGATGTTTTTTTATCAAACCTCTGAGAGAGAAAAGCCCAGGTATAAGCCTTGTCTAGTGTTTTAGTTGTATTCTCCTTGTGTTCTCTATCTGTGTTTCTTACCGTCCTTCCTTCTATCATTTCTAGGGATTGTCAAAGAGCACTGTTCGTCAAGATAATTTCCTATGGAACATACTAGAATTGGAGACCCTTACGTCACTACAATTAGGACGAAGGGAGATCACCCCTTGTTATAAAAATTCAAACAGGGGGTTTACTATAATACAATGGCATATAAGGATCCAGCATGTTGCTGATCTTTCCAAATGTAAAAATTTTTTATATAAATGAAAATTCTAACTCTTCCCTTGGCATCTTCTATGT
Source organism: Wollemia nobilis (assembly GCA_028583015.1). NCBI lineage: Eukaryota > Viridiplantae > Streptophyta > Pinopsida > Araucariales > Araucariaceae > Wollemia > Wollemia nobilis. Next base: position 6,067,516 of record JAQPPZ010016867.1, read on the forward strand.
TTATGGTTTATGTTATGCTCATTTATGTGTTCTTGCAATCAAAACATGTGGATGATGCTTTATTTTCACTAGTTTAATCGTTTTCTTGTATTACGTTATTCGAATGAATTAAAATGAACTAGTTCCCCTTTCTTTTTCTAATTTGGTCATGAATATTAACCTGCTATGATTGCCCAATGGATAAGGCATCGGTATGATATTGTTATGCTCCATTATCGCTTGGTTTGATCACTAATATCTAAACAACAAAAAATTATTTTTGTTTGGCATAAGTGGGTATTTGCACCATTAAAATAAAATAGATGAACCCACTATTTGGGGTTTCCTTACCCAACCTAGTCTGTCTAGAGATCCCAAGGTAATCTATTCCTACGTTGAAGAGGTGGATCAGCCAGAATCCATAATACTGGTTATGATTCTCTAATTTTCCTGTGATGTGACAAAGCTTTAAAGGGTAAGCAGGAAAACTCCACAACAAAGACAAAATAGCTTGCTAAAGAGCATCTCTAGCCATATAATGAGCTAGATATGTCAGAACAGATCCTGAAAGGACTCAAAAGAACTAAAATGAGCTAAGTAAGCTAATATAAATATGTAAATATAAATCATGAGAACAAATAAGTTTTGAAATATAAAAATATGCACCAACACCCCTCCATAAGTGCATCTTAGGTGAGAAGTGTGATGTGAGTCCTAGTGGATGCGCCACAATGAACTCAAAGTACAATGAAATGATCAAATCAATAGTACAAGAAGAGGAAAACCTTATAAAAAATCCCCTAAAAGAGAAGACAATTAATAAGAAGGAGGAGGTAGGAGACCCCATTTAGCCAATGTTGATGTGTCACACCCGAAGAAGAGCTCAAAGATGTGTGAAGTGGCTCTTTGTGAAAGGTTTGGTGAAAATATATGCAATATGCTTTGTCATTGGATAATATTTAGGATTAATGATACCCTCATGGATGAGATCTTGAATGTAGTGCATATGAATCTCTGTGTTTTATCTTTTCATGATGAACTGAATTCCTAGAGATGGTAATGGTACCCTAGTTGTCACAAAAAATGATTGATGGTTGACTGTATACAATACCAAACTTATTGAGAATGTGTTGGAACCAAAAGTTCAATTTTGAGGTAGATCACAATGGGAGATGGCAATCACAAGATGCAAAAATATGAAAGAAAGTAAATTCACGAGATTTCAAAAATATGCTATAAATAGAAATGACGGAAATGAATACAATATTGCTATGGAGGAAATGGACACTCCATGCAAGATGCTACAAAACCATAATGTGCTCCATCACTAATGGAGTCACCCACTACTCCTACTACTACCTGCTGAATTTCTTATCAAACCCTTACAATGAGGGCCTCTTATAATGGAAGATAGATTCCTTGGCCAACACTCTACCTAGTTGTGCAAGGGACACCTTGCACATTTACAACTTGCACATTGACACTTGTGCATTTATTACATTGCATGAAGTAACTAGATAACTTCCCCCTAAAGTAATCTAATGTCCTAAGTATGTACCTAGGAAGGTACATTTACATGATCCAAAATATGTAATAGACTCTAACTCTAACACACTCCTGTATTACATTATTTGGGTACTGAAGACTTTTGGTCTTCAATATGGATCTTCTTCCATTGGATAATGGAACTTGTATTCTCCTTCATTGCTGATTGTGATCAGATTCATCCAGTAGTTTGTTTCTTCAATTGATGCAGAGTAAGCTGATGCTATAGGTTCCTCTTTCATTTGAGTGTGCCCAATAGGTTCAGTATTTGTAGTGTAGTGTCCCTTTTTTATATGCTTTTTCTTCTTCTTCCTTATTCTCTTTTTACGATTCTACATTGGAGCTGGTGGAATTTCTGCTTCATGGAAAATTAGTTGATCATCACAATAATATTGTTCCTTGTTGCTAACTTGTTTCTTGTGTTGAGTAAGTACAAACACAATCAATGATAGATAAATCATTAGACACTCTTCTTGTGAGAATATAATCAATTTTTGTGAGTTCCACCATGTTGTGAAGAGGATTTCATGGAGATAATTAATCAAGGCTATAAAGTTACCTTCTCTAACTTCCTTAAGAAATAAGGAGAATTTCTCTTTATTTCTAGTTGATAGATACTTGTATCCTTCGAGAGTATCTATTAAATTTTGAGAGTAAAATTCTACTTCTTGGAATAGCTCTTCATTATTGAAAGCTTTTCTCAGAATTTCATCCATGAAATCTTAGTAGTATATCTTATAGCTCCCAATATTAGGTTATATATGATCCTTAGAATATATAAAATCTTGATTTGATAAAAACTTTGTTAACCTTTAGGTTATGTAGACTTCCTTATATCTCCCTAATGATGAGAGTTTACAAACCTAATAAGTTTTTAGGTTTTGTAGCAAGCTTACATCTACCCAATAAATTTAGAACTTGATAATTTTTTATTGATGCTAATATTACCAAGTTTTGTAGAATGCCTTATGACTCCCTAGGATGTTTTGGATAGGATGTATTATCAATATAGTGCTTTTGTAAATTGTAGTTCAAGTTTAAGTTGATTTTGTAAAATTTTGTAAATACAAAAAACAACTTTTCTATCTCCTTATTACTCCTATTGAACTAAGCACTATTTTCAATTCTTTGAAGAGGTTTTGAAGTTGGTATTTATTTTCCTTTCTTTAAGTGTTTTTGAGACAACACTATAAAAACCCAACTTTTGAAGACTTTTAATAAACCTCTTTAAATACCCCTTTTTGATTGATTTAATGTTTTCTAATTTCCAATTCCTAAGTTGATGTTGTATTCCTTATAACTCCCAAGTTTGGAAAAATTAGAAAATAATATTTGCAAGTTATTTTAACAATAATAATATCCCTTATTCCTCCTTGATAACTTTTGCAAATAATAACAAATCTAAAGTATGCTTGTTTAATGAAAATATGTTTCCTTATAACTCCATAAACCTTATGTTAAGACAAGCATAAATATTTTACCTCAATCGCTCCTCACTATTGTACGTTGATAGATCCGTAGCTACGTGTTGCATAGCGCTTATGGGCAATTCAAAGCCCTCTTTGACCGATGTAAACTTGTCCCTCGATTGGTGATCGATTACTTCTACAATATGATGGCTTCAAATATATCTTATTGGGCTTCTCCAAATGTTGGCTTTATGATAGCATCTTTAATATCTTCCTTACACCATTGAATGGTGTATAGACATTTCACCTTGAAGCATTAACTCGGTTTGACTGCTCCTTGCTTTGCTTGGTTGTGTTCTACTATTGTGTCTTTCGCTCTCCAAGATCGACATCTTAAGAAGGATGGGCTTCATGACAAGTGTCACATGAAGTGTTACAAGCTAACTTCCTTTAGCAATGATGAACGTTCCTTCGATAGTGAGTATTTCTTCGATAATGAGCATTTCTTTGGTAGTGATAGATGTTCCTTCGATAATGATGAGGTTGGTGGTAACCTCCAATGAATCTTAACTCCCTCCAACTGAGTGTAACTCCCTTTAGGTGAGTGCTTGAACATTGGGAGATGTAGAGAGTTCATGCCAAGTGGCTTGTGCATGCAAGCCTTCTTTCTAATGCTCCAAGCAACCCTAATTTCTCCTTTATCTTTGCACCCTACGTGAGCTTGCTATGTTTCTTGGTACGCAAGATTTCTTTTGCAAGTTATCTTGGAGAGGATGATGGATGGCTACAGCTAGATAGCTTCATGGTCTTATGGCACACCTTCGATCTCTTCTCTTGGTGGATGCTCGCTTCAATGGATGCCTTAGGTATAGCTTCCTCTCTCTGCACTTGTTTGTAGATTTCTAATGCTGATTTCTTCCTTCCTTTGCCACTAGTTATAACAGCCAATGCTTTATATTTTACATAGATAATATTTCACTAAATACTATCCTTCTTTCTATGTAAGCATGAGTGTTAATACCTTCTTCCAATGGCTCCACTATTGTAGGTGATGTGTTACCTTATAGGGCTGAATTTGATGGAAGAAAAATGGTGTTTTTAAACACCTCAACTCCTGGACGTGTGAGCTCTTTGGTAGCTCTTTCTTTGGCTACAACTCTATTGTTCGTATGGGCTCCTTCACCTGGCTGCAAATCTATTGGACAAGGACGTGTGAGCTCTCCGGTAGCTCTTCCTTTTGGTCATAAATCTACTGCTTGTGTGAGCTTTGGATAGCTCCTTCCCTTGGCCACAAATCTATTAGATAAAAATGTCCTTCTACCCCTTGTAAATGGTAATGCCTTTGTTCTTCCAAGGAACAAAGGAGGTGCCTTTTGTAATATGTAATTCTTGCACCTAAAATGAAGAATTTTTATAATCCTTCTTGATTCTTTTGGATGATAGTCAATCCAAGCTATTGAAAATGAGGATTCCTGCACTTTGTGCTTGAAAAGGAAATCCTTCTATTCTCCTTGAATCTTGAGACTTCCAAGGTCTCGATTTGAGGCTTCCTTCAAGGATTTCAATGGTGGTTTTTCTACTCCACCTTTCTGCTTGTAATGGTGGCTTCTTTTGGCCACTAAAGTGTTACATATTTTTTTGTGCTTCTTAATCAACACAAACAAATATAGAGCAACTAGTTAAAAGTTTAACTAGAATAGTGCTTAATAGATGCACTATAAATGGTAACAATAAATTCACCTTATTGCTCCACTAATTTCTTAAATATGCTCTTAACAATTCCACTGCAACTTTTCAAATATAATCTGCAAATTTCACTACAAACACAGTTGTAGGATCCAGTCTTCTTTTTCAAGATATAAGATAGGTAGTTGATAGATAGTTGTAATTTTGTAATCTAATCAACTCCAAATTAATGTGCAAATGAACCTTAAAAAGAACTTTCCTTTTTGCACTTCTTTGAAGACTTATAATGCAATATTCCTCTTTGCAATTTTTGATCTAACATAAGGTGCTTTAACAAATCTGTTGAGTAATCTGAATAATGAATTCACTTGCACCAATAATTGCTTACCTTTTTGATAGCTTTTGAAGAGAATGTAGATCAGGCTTGTTGCTTTCTATAACTTTTGTAAGCTTTTCCAAGTAGCTCCTCCTTCACCAAAAAGAGGTCTCAAACTTCCTTTCATGAGCCTGGGGTTTGGTGATTTGGTCTTCTCCTTTCTATTGTGGATTCAGAGGAATCTTTGGGTAATCCTCTAGTCTCTCGGCTTTGACAAACTCCTTTTATCTTCGAGTCTTCTTGTCGAATTCTGACTTCAAGCAGGATCTTCTTCTTCTCAAGACTCTGAATGTCTTGAGGTCTTCTGTATCTTCTTTGGCACTCCTTGCCAATTCTTCTTCTCCTGATTGGGCTTGTTGTCGGATGGTGATAATTATCCCAAGTCTTTCCCTTGTGAGAAAGTTTCTCCTTGATGGAGAATTTCTCCAATGAGTTCTTCTAGGAACTCTTTGATGATCTTGCTTCAGCAACAAGGCTTCTCCAAGCCTTTTTCCTTGAGACCTCTCCTAGGTCTTCGATTCTACAACTGCTTTGGTCTTCCTTGAGGTCTTCTTCACTTCTGGAATTGAGATCTCCTTCCTAGATCTCTTGATTCTACTACTTCTAGATCTGAATAGGGTCCTCCTAGTCCTTCTCATCCTTCCAAGAATGGAAGCTTCTTCAATGAGATCTTCACCTGATCTCTTCACCTTCAAGTTTGCTTCAGGTGTTGGATGATTCTGAAGCAAATACTCTTCCTAAATTTCATGTAGGAAGTTTCCCAACTTCACTGGATCTCCTCTTTCCTGCAACAAATGATTAGTACTAAAATATGAATCTGCTTCTAAATTAGGTACTCTCTTTTGGAGTCTTTTTTAGGATCAAGGCTTCTATGGCCTTTTTTTTTAGTTTTGTGGCATTTTTAGATTAAGGCTTCTATGGCTTTTTAGATCAAGGCTTCTATGGCCTTTTTAGATTAAGGCTTCTATGGCCTTTTTTAGATCAAGGCTTCTATGGCCTTTTTAGATTAAGGCTTCTATGGCCTTTTTTATATCAAGGCTTTTATGGCATTTTCTTTTGTGAAGTTGACTTTATCGATAGAGATCTTCAATATCTAGTCTTCACTATGACTCTTTCTCCTAGAGTCTCTTCTATAGTATTCTTCTTTTACAACAACTAATATCTGCACTATGAAGGCACTCCGACCTTCGGGCAACGAAGTTGAAATATCCTAGATTTCTATTGTAGGAGGTGTCCCAATCATCTGAGAGTTAGTTCCCTATAGTAAGAAGAACCTTCAGGTAATAGTTACCAAGTTCCAGATATTCTGGATGATCTTCACTAGATGATCTATCAATCTAGTGGATTGAATACTGAGTCCTGGTCTTCACGAGTTTTCCTGTAACTCTGTGGAGAGACTCTAGTCAAATACAATCTCAGTATTTTCTAAAACTGAGATTTATTTTAGTCCTCACTTGTGACTCTCCCTAATTCTACCACCTAGACTCTTCTAAGAATTTTTGATAGTGACTGGTCCAATGGCGCATCAGGTTGACAAAAAACTTAGACTCAATAATAATGGTGGTATTCCTATTGACCTACTATGACTAGATCTATCATGGCTCTGATACCACTATTAGATTTTGAGGTAGATCACAATGGGATATGGCAATCACAAGATGCAAAAATATGAAAGAAAGTAAACTCACGAGATTTTATAAAATATGCTATAAATAGAAATGATGAAAATGAATACAATATTGCTATGGAGGAAATGGACACTCCATGCAAGATGCTACAGAACCATAATGTGCTCCATCACTAATGGAGTCACCCACTACTCCTACTACTACCTACTAACTTGCTTATCAAACTCTTACAATGAGGGCCTCTTATAATGGAAGATAGATTCCTTGGCCAACACTCTACCTAGTTGTGCAAGGGACACCTTGCACATTTACAACTTGCACATTGACACTTGTGCATTTATTACATTGCATGAAGTAACTAGATAACTTCCCCCTAAAGTAATCTAATGTCCTAAGTATGTACCTAGGAAGGTACATTTACATGATCCAAATGATGTAATAGACTCTAACTCTAATACCAAAGGGTCTTTGTAGCTACTTTGATAGCTCTTCAATACTCAAATTTAGTTGATGAGAGAGCAATAACATGTTTCTTCTTGCTCAATCAAAAAATTAGACCTGAAACCAAGTGAAATTTATACCATGAAGTAGATTTATGATCCAAATAATTGCCTCCCCAATCTAATTCTGTGTATCCTACTAACTCAAACTGAATCCCTACTAAATATTGAACCCCAAACTATAATGTCCCTTGTATGTAGTGCAAGATTCATTTGGTAGCCCTCCAATGAATGTCATGAGGATCATGCATAAAGTGGGAAACTACACCAATAGAATATGGAATGTTTGATCCGTTTTGGGTCACGTAGATGATACTCTTGACAAGCTAACAATACAAGGTGGCATCAACAAGTGGTGAAGAACAATCATTCTCAAGTTTGACTCTCAAAATAAAAAGATTCGGGTATGGCTTACAATCAACCATGTGAAACCAAAGTAACAAATTTAAATTATACATCAGGGATCTTCATTTTTTACTGCCAAATGAAGATCCTTGATGAAGGTTGTAAAATCTCAAGACCAAGGAAGTAGTCAAGAAACCCAAAATCTTAATAAATTAATTAATTAAATTAAATTAAATTATGTCCTGTGAGGCTATCCTTTAGCCTATCCTAAAAGGTTGTCCTTAAGCATATCCTGAAAGTCAATCCTTCTATCTTTCCTCTGGATTTTTTTCCCTTTCTTATGGCCTTGTTTTTATAGTCTTATGACTTGCTATAATCAGGTTTTAGGACCCCTGATAAAAAACCTTTTTAAATTTAACTGATAAAAAAAAGAAACCCAAAATATACCATGGAAAATTGATCCTGTAGAGCATACTTAACTGCCTAAATGGATGATGAAGAGCTCTTGGTGATAAGAAAATCATCGACATAAATTACAAGGAGAAAAATAGCATCACCTGAACGCAAGATGTAGGTGTTCGGATCAAAATGGTAATGTGAAAAGCTAAGAGAAAGAAGATATGTATCCATCTTGGTGTACCAAGCCTGAGGGGCCTACTTGAGGCCATAGATGGATTTCCTGATTCTAAAGACTAAGTAAGAACTTTGAATGAAGCCATAATGTTGCTCCATGTAAATTCCCTCGTGTAGGTCTTCATGAAGAAATGCACTTTTCACGTCCATTTTAAGGACCTCCCATCTATATGATGCAACAATAGCAAGAACCAACCATATGGATGTCATATTTGCTATAGGAGTAAAGGTCTCTGATAGTCGATTCCATGTACTTGGGAAAAGCCTATATTAACTAGTATTACCTTGTACTTTTCCATTGATCTGTCAGTTGCATACTTAGTCCAATACACCCACTTGCATCGAACCAACTTCCTTTCCTTAGGAAGGTTTACTAACTCCCAAGTTTGATTCTTCACTAAGAAATCATACTAAATATTTTTAGGAACACTTTATGCCTCTCTAAATATTTTTAGATCAAATGAGGAAGATAAATAATCATGTGGATGCTCAATAGTCTTAGATCTGGTTTACTGTGTGTCAGATCGATCTCCAACCAAACTACCAATTATCTCAAGAGTTTATCGAGCGCATAGGGGTGTGGTGGTAGGAATAGAGGAAGCATGAGGAGAAGCCTCATCTTTGGAGTCACTTGAATTGGAGGGTTTATAACCCTCTATGTTACTATTGGAAGAAGAGGTTGATGCCTTTAACTCTGATTCTGAATCTAGACTATCTGATATTGAATCTGAATCTAATTGAAACTGATGATTCCATAGTGTAACCTATCATTGAAGTAGATGAAGTATCAATAGAAGGATCATGGATGTCAACTTGAATGTTTACAGTCTTAGAAATTATGAGCTCATGAGTGATGGAATAGAGAAGTCAATACACCTTTGTACCATCTATATATCCAACAAAAATGTAAGCCTAACTTTGAGGTTGAAGGGCTGCATTTTTTTCAAGGAATGCATGACCAGGTAGGAGACCCAAAAACTTGAAAATGAGTGACCTTGAGTTTCTTACCAATGAAATCCTAAAAGGGAATAGCATCTCTCATTGTTATGTGGGGCATCCTATTTTTAGACTGTATTTTGCACAGTTCATTGTTTCATCCTAATTATGTGCACTCAGAGATCTAGCCTATATCATGCAGTTGCTTATTTATTTGAGTATCTAATTCTTTCTTTCTACAACTCCATTCTACTAAGGTGTATAAACAACTAAATATTGCATCTCAATCCCCTCAAAAGTATAAAAATCAATGAATCATTTGTGCACATACTCCTTCCCATTATCAAATCTGATAATCTGAATGTCCATTTGTTTCTCAACAAGGATCTTGGAGTCCTAAAACTACACATAGACTTTGCTCTTCTTGCAAAGAAATAAAACCTAAGTTTAGTGTGAGAAGTCATCAACAAAGGTGAGAGCATATCTAGATTTTTTTAAATACATGGAAGAGAAGTGACCCATAAGGTCATTGTGAATCAACTGCAATATCTGATTGGCTCTCCAAGTATTACCTCTCTTAAATTTGTCTTCAATATGTTTGCCAAGAATACATCCTTCACAAACTACATCTAAAAAGTAAACAAGAGGTAATCTAATGACCATATCCTTCAAGCTCGGCCACTGAAGGTAGCAGTAGTTTAGGTGCCCAAAACGCTCATGCCATAGTTTGCTCAATTGATTAGAGTGAGCAAGTAAGGCCATAGAAGGTGAATCAATGGTAAAATGAGTGAACTTGTACAACTAGTCCCTTCTATCTACAACTCCATGAGCAACTATATCATCATTGTTCAAATCCTAAATTATCACAGTCTCAGGTCTAAATTCTATTCTTTTTCCTATGTTGTTATGTGCAATATAAAAAATGGAAAGCAAATTGGTTGAAAAGAAAGGGACATGAAGAACATTCTCAAGAGTGTCATCTCCAGTCTCAATGTCACGTTTTCTAGCAACCTTAACAATAGAATTGTTGCCCATGTAGATCTTAGAAATGTCACAAGGCTCTAGGAAAGTGAAGTCCCCTAAAGTTGAGGCCATGTGATAAGAGGCTCCTAAATAAAAATTCCAAGAGCTAGAAGGTGGTTTAGTTTTAACCATCATTGTCTTACCCTTATTCTTAGAGTTTTTACTGCTAGAAGTAGACTCATTGATGTTGTTCTATGCAAGAAGCTTGGTAAGACCCCAAGGTCTTACTGTAGAATTTATTAATTAATTAATGTAAAACTAGAATTGCAAGCCACTCAAAGGAGGCTCCCTTGGAATCACCTTACCACTATAGGAGGATCCCTCCTTGAAATATTAAAGACTATATTTATTCTCCTTCGATGATAAGTTCTATGCCTCTCCCTAATATTTATATCTAACCTAGGGCTACGTTGACGAAGAGACATGATGGTTCACGTTTATGAGTTATGAATATAATAATTAATTAAATGAATAATATTTAATAAATAATTAACATTAGGAAATGGAATCCTAACATGCCATCCCTCTCAAAAAGAAGCTTTGTCCTCAAAGCTAAGATTGAGAAAATTGTTGTTGAAATTGATGAAGCGCTTTCCAAGTAGCATTTGCACAAGTTCTTGCACAAGTTTAATGTCACTCCTATGTAGGTAAGGATATCTTGAAGGTTGAATAGTTAGTGGTGGATTTCCAAGAAGAATAGTAGGATCATGATGATGGTGGAGGGAAAATCCTTGGAATTCTAGAAATACTCTGGTGTGATGTGTCAAAAGTGATGGTAAATCTGCCACATCTTCTTGTTGTACCCTTGGATATTGAATGGAAAATAAGTGTGCATTCACTTTTCTACCTCATTTTTGAATAGTTTTTTCCATGCGGTGAGAACTCACTATTTGTGAGTAATCAATGGGTAGTCCATGTAGAGTGTATGTTTGGTCACCAACTATGAATTGCATCCATAATGTTGCAAAATACCATAGTATTACCCCAAGCATTTGCAACCATTGAGCCCCTAAAACAACATCACTTTTGCTTAATGGAAATGCATATATATCACTTTTCATGTGGTATTTTTCGATGGTTCACTTGATATTGTGACACTTCCCTTAATAGGTAATTTTTTCCCCAGTTTCAATCACCATCTTAAAGTTATGGCAAGATCGTATATAAAAATTAGCCTTTTTCACCACACGTGGGTCAATGAAATTATGAGTACTTCCTGAGTTAAGGAGCACCATGATATTTTGATGTTTGAAGGACCCTTGAACTTTCATAGTTTTTGGAGAAGGAAAAACTATGAGAGTATTGGAGGAAGTTTCGAGGATTTCTTCATTGCTATGATCAGGTGCTTCAGTCACTTCTTGCACATTGACCTCATTGTCTTCATGGTTGTGATCAGGTGTTTCGATCACTTCTTGCACATCTACCTCATCTTCTCCCTTTATGGAATGACAAGGATCAACTATATTCAATAAATACAACGTTTAGGTAGTGCATTTATGATAGGACCCAAATTTCTCATCATAATTATCACATAGGTATTTCACTCATTGTGCCTCCGTTTCTTTCAGACTAAGGTACTTAACCGATAAGGGTAGGTTAGGTTTTGGGGCAGTGCAAGCGGTTTATGATTTTCCAATAGATTTTTTTCTAATTGACATCGAGTATTGAATTTGTCTTCGACTAACAAAGCTAATCCAAAGGTTTGCATCAAGGTGCGGAGATTGAACATCTCCACCTCCTCTTTAATTTCTTCCTTTAATTTTTGTATTTGAACTTGTTGCAAGAAATATCATCAATTTCTTGTTTTAAAATTATGTCACCAATTTCTTTGTCAAAATTCCCATCGTCAATTTTTTTTCAAAAAATTGTTATAATTTCCTTATCAAAAAATTTGGTGTTGTCAATTTTTTTTAACCCCCTTCGACACAGATGAGACCCAAAGGCACAATACCTGATGTGGATAGCGATGCAGGACTGACTTAGAGGGCGGATTGACACGATGACACCTAACACGGACAACGATGACACTTATGCAGGACTAACTCTGAGGGTGGACTGACAACATGTTGGATAGCTAATATGAAATACAAGACATGAATAATAACATGATGGACACCTAACACGGAACAAAATGGAAATAGGACTACTCGAAGGGCGTATTGACACGATGACACCTAACGTGGACAATGATGACACTTATGTAGGACTAACTCGAAGGGTGGACTGACAACATGTTGGATATCTAATATGAAATACAAGACATGAATAATAACATGATGGACACCTAACACAGAACACAATGGAAATAGTGACCACTAGGCAACAGAGCATGGGCTGACAAGCAAACATACAGAGATGGGACAGGTAGTGACTAGGAATACGAAGGATGGTGGAATGACCAATGCAAACTGGTTAAATATATATGTGATCATAATTGTATATATTGCCCAAATATTTGTTATCCTCACCAATGTGGGATATTATCCTCGATATTCCAAAAATTAAACCATCGCTTAGCCCTTCTACCCGCGATCGTACGATAGGAATGGGCCACATGTCAGATGGAGATTGATAGAAAATTAGGTTTAAAATTTTAAAATTTGTAACCTTAGCGCTGCAATTGAAAATTATTCTAATGTTTCATTCGTTTGAGGAGCAATACGTAATCTGATCTACGTCGTGAATGAATTTACTTAAATTTAAATTAATGTACTCCTACCTACAAAAATAACTTTGTGAGATATCTCCTTGTTGGCATGATGATGCAGTGGAATATTAGTGGATTGACGAAGGGTATCATGTGTGGGAAGATACTCAACACGTGCTAAATATGATACTTCACCTGCTACGAGCAGAAATGGTTGTCGTGAACCGGATTGGCTATTATGAACTGTGATCTTGTTTTAGGAGAAGGCACGCAAACATAATAGGATCTGGAATTACTATTGTGGGGTTAGAAACCTAAATTCAATGTTTTCGTTCTCTATGAATATCAAAAAATTGATGATATTTTTTGAAAGAGAAGAAGATTGAAACCCCCTAAGAAAATAATGTGCAACTTCTGGAGTCATGGGTCTCATACCAAATGGTAAGACCCTAAGGTCTTCCTGTAGAATTTATTAATTAGTTAATGTAAAATTGGAATCGCACACGAGGCTTCTTTGTAATCTCCTTGCCACTATAGGGGTTCCTTCCTTGAAATATTAAAGACTATATTTATTCTTCTTAAGTTTTATGCCTCTCCCTAATATTTATATCTAACCTAGGGCTACGTTGACGAAGAGACGTGATGGTTCACATTTATGAGTTATGAATATAATAATTAATTAAATGAATAATAATTAATAAATAATTAACGTTAAAATATAGAATCCTAACAAAGCTCCTTTAGTTGATGATTCTCCTCTTTCAAACATTTTGACTCATTGTGGTTTCCCTTGCAGAAACCACATGTTTGATTCTCCTTTTTCGTTTTGCCATTCCAATAATTAGAAGAAAATAAAAGTTGTGAAATTTCTTTGGAAGTTGGAGGAGGTGATGACTTCTCTTTCTTAGCCTCAGGAGACTTGTTCTTATCCTTGTTCTTATTCTTCTTGTCTTTATTACCTAGTTGGGCAACAAGGGTACGAGTTGACTTGGGAGCTTTCATAATACCCATTTGCATAATTTTGTCCTAATTCCTACACAAATCACTTGAGAATTCATTGAATGAAAGTTTTTTGTAAGTTTCTTCCATAGCTCATCGATTTGAATGAAAGATTGAGATAAAAATAGAATAGTCTACTCCAAGATTTGAAAGAACAACTAGGATCATTTGTTGATACTTCTTGTCTACTCCATATTATTTTAGTTCACTCCTATATGGTTGAACTTTGTGAAATATTCATTGATGTCATCAAAATCACTAAGATCAAGAGAAATGAGCTCATTCTCCAAAATATGCTCATGAATATCATCAATTTAAAAATATTTTCTAGTTTATCCTAAGATTTTGGAGTATCCAGTGTTACAATGTGAAATCAGGTGTCAAGAGAAACACGGTTGCAAAGAAAAACCAAGGCTATATCACACTTGTTTAACCACTTAGTTTTTAATGGCTCCTATGTTGGTTCAATTTATGTTCCTTGTATAATTCTTAGATAGTCTTTTTTCCTTAATTTGCTCATTACTTCTACTTTTCAGGTGAAATAATTGTGTGTAGTAAGCAAAGAAAGAGGAGAAGAGTCCATTTGTGCAGTAAAATAAATAAAGCAAGTCACAACAAGTATACCATAGAGAACACCAATCCACCCTCCTTGATTAATAATTTGAAGATCCCCCCAAAAATTATAGTTGTGGCACTTTATAGTTTTAGTGCGTGTACAATCAACCTTTGAAAAAGGTAAATTACAGTAAAAATAGAATTTAGAACTTAGAAATTCTAAAATATAAAGATTTTATCTTGTAGCTCTCATAGAACTAGATACTTTTGCAAAATATGATACTCGGTTTTGAGTTATCGTTTACAAGATACAATAATTTTAAATTTTGAAAACTAATAACTACTCAACTGTTGACTGAAAAAAAAAACTAAAAATGCTGGAATAACAGAGCTCTAAAAATACAATCTGATGACAATAATGAAAAGTACACTGAAACCAAATCCAACAAAAAAAAAATCACCAAAAACGTAGTTCGTATGTGAAAGTTATGGTTGTTCAAACTTGAGGTGCAAAATGAAACAATGTCCAAACAATCATGCTTTAGGTCAATCTGTATGTTTTGACACCTTCTGGATGCATCTGTGAGGTCCTTCATAGCTGAAAATGAGTGGATGTGAAGGTAACTACCAAAAACCCTCAAAAATATTAAATGAAGACAAACCTAAAATGATCAATTGAACAAACACGAAACCACCATGGAAATACCAACATTTTTTTATCTTTTTGATCATTAATGAGGTGAGAGCATACAGATTCAAGAAATAATATTTACAAGAGCATAATTCAAAAAAAAAAATGAAAACAATCTAAAATGAACATTGTTAGATATGAAGATGTGCTAGCAACCAACTCGCTCTGGTACCATGTAGAATTGTTGAAGCATCAAGCTCTCCAAGATCTGGTGCTAAACGCAATTTATCTTATTAAAATGAGAGAATAATTGCAAAAGCAAATAATCAATTCTCACACATAAGTGCTCAAGAATGCATAATCTCTCTATATCAATATATGAAAGTACAATAGGGGAAAGCACTTATATAGCAAGTGCTTTCTAACAATGTAAAAACATAAGCAATGTGGGACTAAAAGTGTAGCCCACTACAAGACAAAATAACTCACTAAAGAGCATCTCTAGCCATAGAGATATAGAAACAGAGCTCTAAAGGACTCGAAAGAACTAGAATGAGCTAAGTAAGCTAATATAAAAGTGTAGATACAAAACACAAGTATAACTACGTACTGAAATGTTAAAATATGCACCAACCCTGAGTCCCACTTGATCCTTTCTTCTCATATCCTTTACTTTCACCTTTATCAACTAGGGGAGCAATCATACTAGGATTACAACAAGTCAAAAGTTGCCATCTTGAATGCTCAATGGTGTCACCTATTAATGATAATATTTCCCTTATCATCCTTTATACACCCTAATTATTTCACCCAATAAGATCAATATAAATCCAAACTATTGATGGATTTTACCTATAAGATGATGTTCCATGATATGTATCCTACCTCTTAGGTTCTATATATATACTCTATCTCTATTATATATGTATCATAGGGTTAGAACCATGACATATCCTCATAGGAATGTAGTATAACATTTATCAATCATAGCACTTATCCTTAGCCTATGGAAATTTTATCTCCTCCCATTTAAAATAAGGTTAAATCCATCCCAAAATTGTTATTGTAGCCTATGACACTTATACCATGATTAACATGTATAAAAATAATTGCTAATAGATCCAGCATACCACTATACCAAGATGACTCGATGATATGGTTACTTTTTAGGCCATCTTGTCTACATCACAATATGTTTGGGTGATTATCTTAACTTCAACTATACACATCCATGCATCCACACCTCAATCACTAGTGTTAGTTTCCATAATAGTTTATCTTCTCCATTATCCCCCATAAAGAATGCACAAATTATATTTGATAAAGATATTTAGAAACACAAAAAGAGGTGAACCATCAATAAACTAATAAGAACACTACCTTTAGATGACCTAGTGTTTATGAGCCTTGAAATGATGATTAAGTACCTAGACCATCTCTTTCCATGAACCTTATAAGGGCTAGTATCTATTACCACCCTTTCCCCATTAATTGGTGCATTTCAAATATTTTAGACATGCTCCAAAGTGATGGTCCACTTTGATAACTTTTGAAGCCTAATACTTAAGGAAATGTTAAAGGAAAATAACCATAGGATCAAATATAAAGTTGCACTATAATGAACTCAATCAAGATAATAATAAACACATAATAACTCATAGAATAATCACATAGAAATGCTCACAAAAATACTGAAAATGATATAGAATAAATGTCTACTAATGCATGCAATAAGCAATGCATTTTCGATACCAATTACAATGCTTTGTCACAAATATATAATAGTATGTGACTCCTCATATGGTGCACTCTTGACCTTCACTCTTCTTTGTAACTCTTCACTTTCCTATTCTAAGGACACGTGCACTTTTACATAATGGACACTTGTGCACATTTACACTCACAACACTTGCATACTTAATTACATGATACTTGTGCATTTCCTGCACATTATTACATTACATGAAATATAAACTCACACTCTAATATAATACACACACCTAATCTAATATTGTACCAAGGTGGTACAAAGGCATGTACCAAATAATTTAATATTCTCCAACACCCCCTGTATTACATTATTTGGTTATTGAAAACTTTAGTCTTCAATATGGTGTCTTCATATGATCTTGGACCTTGTTCTTTCTATGATTTCCTTTTTCTTTCTTCAGTTTGTTGTCCTTCTGTATTTTAATCAAATGAATGATTATTGTATTCTAGTCTTTGTGGCTTCAAGATTACAAGTCTCTTGAATTCTTTCATAGTCATCAGATTCTTGCATAAGAATCTTTAATTTTCCTTTATCCTTAGAATCATATGACTCTTTCTTTTTCTGTATGGAATTTTCTGCTCTGAGTTCATCATCTTCATTCTTTGGTTATTCATTATTTGATTCATGAACTATTTGGGATTCTTCTTTGATTTTTGGTTCATGATTACTTTGGAAGATAAATTTGAATCACAATTGATCCATTTTTATTTTCCTTGTTTTCCAAATATTTTATTATAAAATGTTTTCCCTTCCTATATTTCAGAAATTGAACACTTTACTCTATCATTAGAAGATGTTATAGAATTTATTCTTGTCAAACTATCAGTTTGTGTTTTTGAGTTCTCAAATATCTCTCTAAGACATTTTGGTTTTTTCTTCTCTTCATCTATTAAGTTTTGAGAATCAATGCTTAAATTGTTCTCAAATATATTTCTAAACCATTTTTATTTCTTAAGTACATAAAATAATTCTTCATTATATTTATTGAATGCATTATTAACAATTTCATCAATTTTAATCAATTTCCTTTTATGTGGACCACCTTATGTCTCCCTAGGTTTTGAATGACAAATTCTAAGTTTCTAAATTTTTGTAAAAAAATTATAGTTGACTACCTAATTATAAAATTAAGAATTTTGCAAATATAATATTTCTAGGTTTGATGTAGACTTCCTTATCTCTCCATAATTAAATAATTTGCAAAAATTCTATATGCCTTGAAATTCAAATAATAATAAAGCAATAATATTTTTCAAATATTAAACATCTACTTATCACTCTACAAAGTTTAAATATGTAATTAAAATAACTAAGGTATTAATTATCCTATTAAAATTCTTATCTCTCCGTTAATCTACCTTATATCACAAATATTCTTAACTTTTGTAGTAAGGCATTTAATTTATTACTTCCTTATTTATGAACCTTATCTCTTCTATAGAACCTTTAAAAACTTTATAACTTTTAAAAACTTATTTCTCCTAAATCCAAACTTCAAATAATATTTATACCTCCCTTTAAATTCGCATTAGTGCTCTTTTTCTTTTAAGTTGGACAACTATTTTGCAATGAATCCTTTGTTTAACGAACCTTGGAATTGCACTCTCATATTTATATCACATTCTCCAGCCACTAGATCTTCAAATATTAATGTCTTCTAACCCTTGTTTGACATCTTCTAACACCTATTTTGTGCACCTAATATTATCTAGTGTAACATTCCAAACGTTCAAGGAAGATAATCATTGAATAATATACGATTCTATTTCCTTCCTCTCAATCATTCCTACCTATTGATATTCCAACATTCTAGCATTGTAATCCGTATTCTTTGGCTGACTAATGAATAACTCTTTGTCTCCTTGCAATGCTACAGTGTATAGATTAGTTTTTTGGTTGTCTTGAATTGGTTTTGTTATCCATATTTGTAAGTTATGTCTCTTCTAGTTTGGGTGTTTCAATATTTTACACTTCACCTTCTATTCTTCTGTGTAACCTTGGATCTACATATGGCAAATTAGATTGGATTTCCAAATGCTTGTAACGTTTGGCTTTCTTGGGAACGCATGAATGAGACATTTCACTAAAATTTGTTGTAATGGGTGTTAGACTTTCCAACACTTGGCTTCTCCTAAGTGGATATTAGTCTTGCACTTCAACCAATGTTCAATTTTTTAACCTTGTGCGCTTCTCTAATGCTTGGAATTCATCTTTGATTTTACCTCCCTCTGATGCTTCAACACTCCTTTCCTGAGTGCAACGAACAACACCTCAGTGCTCCTTTTAGACTATGACCATAAATGTTGCAATGCTCCTCCTTTGGACTATGATAAGTGGTATTTTATTGATTCTTTTAGACTATGATGAAAAACATTCCAATGCCCTTCTTTGGATTGTGATGGGTGATGTTGTTGTGCTATGTTTAGATGCTCCTATTTTTTACTGTGAGACACTACTTTTAGGTGCTCCTTGATGGCTGCAATGGGTTACGTAATGGCACTAATAAATGATGTTGCATCTTCCTTGTTACATTTGATTCTAGGGGCTAGGTGATGTTTGTATTCCTAATGCCTTCAATTTAGCTCTAATGGAGACTATACCTTTATCCTCTTGTTATCCCCCTTCTAGCACTCTCTTATGCTCTTTCTTTGTCTATGTTTCTAACTTTCCTTTGTAGGTGCAGACTTTGTACTTTAATGTAGGTGCATAATGATTACGAACTTGCACTCCAAACTCCTACGTTGTCTCCTTTGAATAGTTATGTTCAAACACTTTTAAAAAACACTTTTCTCACCTTGAATTTGTTATTAAAGCCTTTAGATATCTTCTACTACTTATTTTCATAACTTTTCTTCTTGTATCTCCTTGCACTTTGATTACCTTTATTCCTTTAAATAGTTTTGCTTTGCTTTGGCGCTTCAATGGTGCTCCTATGGTACTTGTCCTACACTTTTCAATGACACTTTAGCCTTATTCATTTATTTCTAACGTAGCTCCTCCTTGTTGTAAGACTCCACAATCTGTTGTCCTTTATAGACTCTCATAGTATGTTGCCTTATCTTGTATTCAAGTTTTATGTTATTGCTTGAATATTTATTGGAACCTTCTTCAATAGATCTCCTCTATGGGCTTACCATCATATGACAATGATTATCCCAAACTTTGTGTGAATATCCTTTTCTAGGGATTTGCTTTCTCTATCTTGTTTCTTCTTCAAAAATTGATTAATGGTAATTCTTTAATCTTCAATAGACAATAGGACTTCTTTGCTTGAATCTCCTTTATCTCTGACTTTAATGTTGTTTTTCAATATTTTAGTCTTTTTCTTGATTGAATATGTTGTCTTCTCTAGCTTCAACTCTTCTTGTTGTGAAGCTATTGTGATACTTCACTTGCTTATGGAAATACTATGAATGTTGCTTTATCTCATCTAAACTTATTCCTTTTATTTAATTTTGCCCTTATAGATTTCAAATGTTACCTTTCTCTTTTGTTGTATTGAATTCTCTAACTTTGTTATCCAATTTTGACTTCTAATATGTTGTCATCTATGTGCTATGTATTATCCTTTAACTAAGACTGTCCTCAAGACTTTTTGTTATCTTGAAGTCTTCTTTCTACCTTCAAGTTTTCCTTACTGGTCTCTTTTCTTGTTAAGGATCAATAAACCTTTATCAAGGACCTTTTCCAATAGGTCTTCTTTGTTTTTAATATTTTAACAAGAATTTTTCAAGTCTCATTAATCTACCTTCTATGGGACTTCTCTTTTGGAGTCTCCAAATTCTTATCAATCTCAAGGTCTATCTTTGAGTCATGAATCTATATTGTAGATTGCCTTCTACTCCAAATATATTTATTGGAATAGGTTAAATCAATATATATTGTCAAGGTCTATTTTTGAGACCTGAAAATTTTCAATATCTCAAGTAGAATGGCAATGACCAACTTTTCTTCTTGAGTTGGTTCTCTAAAATCTGAATCCTTAATATTCATTGGTTGTTCTTCAACCTAGTGGTAAAAATTATCTTCACTGGTTTTCCTTACCCAATGGTAAAACTTCTCTTCATTGGTTTTCCTTACCTAGTGGTAAAAACTTCTCTTCACTAGTTTTCCTTCAACTAGTGGTAAAATTTTTGCAACTTTCAAATCCTAAGCAAGTAAACTTGTTGTGGCTCTGATACCACTAATATCTTTAGAAGCCTAATACTTACTGGAAATATTACAAGAAAATAAACACATGGTCAAATATAAAGTTTCAATATAATGAACTCAATAAAAATAATAATAAACACATAATAACTCATAGAATAATCACATAGACATGCTCACAAAAATACTGAAAATGATATAGAATAAAGGTCTACTAATGCATGTAATAAGCAATGTATTTTTTATACCAATTACAATACTTTGTCATAAATATATAATAGTGTGTGACTCATATGGTGCACTCTTGACCTTCACTCTTATTTTTAACTCTTCACTTTCCTATTCTATGGACACGTGCACTCTTACATAATGGACACTTGTGCACATTTACACTCCCAACACTTGCACACATAATTATATGACACTTGTACATTTCCTGCACATTATTACATTACATGAAATATAAACTCACACTCTAATCTAAGACAAACACCTAATCTAATATTGTACCAAGGTGGTACAAAGGTATGTACCAAATAATGTAATATTCTCCAACAAAAGTTATAGAATATTTTCCTTGAAATAATAATTAAGTACCTAGACTATCTCTTTCCATGAACCTACACATAATTATATGACACTTGTACATTTCCTGCACATTATTACATTACATGAAATATAAACCCACACTCTAATCTAAGGTACACATTTAATTTAATATTGTACCAAGGTGGTACAAAGGCATGTACCTAATAATGTAATATTCTCCAGCATCCTCTTGTATTACATTATTTGGTTATTGGAGACTTTAATATTCAATATGGTCTTTGTCTTCATATGATCTTGGACCTTGTGCTTTCTCTACTTTCATTTTTCTTTCTTCAGTTTGTTGTCCTTCTGTATTTTGATTAAATGAATTATTAGTGTATTCTAGTTTGTGTGGCTTCAATATTACAAGTCTCTTGAATTCTTTTATAGTCATCAAATTCTTGCATAAGAATCTTTAATTTTTATTTATCCTTAGAATCATATGACTATTTATTTTTCTGTATGAAGTCTTCTGCTTTGATTTCATCATCTTCATTCTTTGGTTCTTCATTATTTGATTCATGAACTGCTTGAGCTTCTTCTTTAATTTTTGGTTCATGATTACTTTGGAAGATAAATTTGGATCACAATTGATCCACTTTCCTTTTCCTTGTTTTCCAAATATTTAAGTATAAAAATTTTTCCCTTCCTATATTTAAGAAATTGAACACTTTACTCTATCATTAGAATATGATGTTATAGAATTCATTCTTGTCAAACTATCAATTTGTGTTTTTGAGTTCTCAAATATCTCTCTAAGCCATTTTGGTTTTTTCTTCTCTTCATCTATTAAGTTTTGAGAATCAATGTTTAACTTGTTCTCAAATATATTTCTAAACCATTTTGATTTCTTAAGTACATGAAATAATTCTTCACTATCTTTATTGAATGCATTCTTAACAATTTCATCCATTTTAATCAATTTCCTTTGATGTGGACTACCTTATGTCTCCCTAGGTTTTAAATGAAAATTTCTAAATTTTTACAAAAACTTTGTAGTTGACTACCTTATGACTCCCTAATTATAAAAGTAAGAATCTTGCAAATAAAATTTCTTAGGTTTGATATAAAATTTGTTCTATCCACAATTAAATAATTTGCAAAAATTCTATATACCTTGAAATTCAAATAATAATAAAGCAATAATATTTTTTAAATTGTTAGCTTTTGATGAATGAGCCATGAGAGATAACAATCACAAGATGCAGAATAACATGCAAGAAAGTAAATCTGCTAGATGACTGAAGTATGCTGAAATATAAAACATATAAAATATTACAATGTAGCTATGGAGGAAGTGAGCACTCCATTAACAAAGCTACAGATCTACATCATATCCATCACCGATAAATGGTGTGGAACACAGAACAACACAATCCACTAACCTACGCTATCTGATGATGTCCCCAAACTATCCTTCTATCTATCTAAGAGGCCATCCTTATATATGCAAAATAGGATGCTTGCCCAACACTCTATCTAGCTGTGCATAGGACACCTTGCACATGTACAACTTGCACATTGACACTTGTCCATTTATTACATTGCATGAAGTCACTAGATAACTTGCACAAGAAGTAATCTAGGTATGTATCTTGGAGGATACATTTACATAACCCAAATGATGGAATAGACATTATTTCCAACACCCCCTGTATTACATTATTTGGGTATTGAAGGCTTTAGTCTTCAATATGGATTTTCTTCATCTTCTTCTGCTTGGTCTTCGTAGTCTTCTTCTTATGCATTCTTTGTATTCGGGTTCAACAGGTAATTTGTGTCTTCATATGATGCAGAGTAAGCTGTAGCTAGGCCTTCTATTCTCATTGGATAATCTTTGACATGTTCAGATTCATCTTCTATCCAACCACCTTTGTAGTCCTCCTTGCAAGTATCTTCATTTGATTCTGATTGTTGATGAATAAGTAGGGCATGATGCAATTGTCCTCTCATCTTTTTTATCCTTATGTACTTACCTTTTTGATGTATTGGTTCTTCATTTTCTTCAACTTGTTCTTCTGCAAATGAGTTAGAAGCATTTTGTAACATCACAATATCTTGTGGGATTTCCATTGAGTCTAGGATATAAGTATTTTCATGGATTGAACCTATTGCTTTTATTCCATCTTGATTCATAATGAGACATGTATTGATCCCATTCATATATCCAAAATTAATCATGTAGTTGTTTTCTACTAACTTGCTCACTGAGATGAGATTGAAAGTTAATCCAAGAACATACAACACTTTTTGTAGTAGAAGATTTGGAAAATATTTACTAGGAGATACACATCCGTATCCATGAATAAGATATGTTTGGTTGTCTGTAATTCTTAATCTGTAACCTTTGGTAACCTCAAGACAATCAAACCATTGTATATTTCCTATCATATGATGACTAGCTCTTGAATCAATAAACCACCTATGATTATGCTTTGTGAGCTGGTTCTTGTCGGAGCAAGTTTTGCAACCATTGTATGACATTCCTTTACCCATTGGAAAGGTTGAACTTGAAGAATTGAGATAGAATGGCTCTTAAGTATAATATAGTGCTTTTTGTAAGAATGTAGTTCAACTTTGGTTGATTTTGTACAAGTTTTGCAAGAATCAAAAATCAACTTTTTAACACCTTATTACTCCTAATTGAACTAAGCACTATTTCAGTTTTGAAGAGGTTTTGATGTTGGAATTCTTTTGTCCCCTTTTTAGAAATTTGAGACAAGTAAAAATAAATTTATCCAACCTTAATAAAATCCCTTAATAACCTCTTTTATATCCCTTGGATTATTTCTAATTTCCAAATAAAATAAATTTGATGGAGTAATCCTTATGACTCCCAAGTTTGGAAAATTAGAGAA
Source organism: Wollemia nobilis (assembly GCA_028583015.1). NCBI lineage: Eukaryota > Viridiplantae > Streptophyta > Pinopsida > Araucariales > Araucariaceae > Wollemia > Wollemia nobilis. Next base: position 6,091,774 of record JAQPPZ010016867.1, read on the forward strand.
ATGATAATAATATTTGCAATATAGTTTAATCCAAGTTGAATTCCTTATTCCTCCTAAGTAAGATTGCAAATATTAAAATAATAAGATAAGTCACCCCTTTAGCTTTCAAAACCTAAGTTTTAACCTTAGTTTATAATCCTTATAACTCCAACTTATGAAAGCAATAATAAATGGGATTTAGACCTTACCTTATGGATGCAATATCTCCTCAATATTCGGTGCTTTCTATGGTTGAGTATAACAACGTATAAGAGGTACCTTGAGTGCTCGATTTAATGGAGATTCGATGGAATGGCTTGACGTGAATGTTGTACGTATGGCACTGAATGTTGACCTTCCAAAATGGGGAGCTTTTAATGCTCCTTCCCCTTATCTTCCACGTTGCACTTCGAACATTTTTGTTGCTTCTCTCACGCCTTGACTGTGCTATGTTCCTCCTTCAAACATCTTTGATTGTGCTTCACTCTTGCATGTTGATCTTGGACTTAAGATGCCTTTTAAGCATTGTTGATCATAGGCATTGTGACAAGTGTCACATCCATTACAAGTGAGCGCTCCTTTCTTCACGTAACGCTCCAAAACCTTTGTTCAACGCTTCTTGGATAAATTTGATAACGTATGGGCGCTTTGTGTGAAGTTGGTGGAGAATACCAAGTGGCACATCTTTGCTTGTAACTCCTTCGTAGAAGTCTCTAGAATGTTGAGAGGAATGATGACCAGAATGCCAAGTGTCATTTCTGCATGGAGACCATTCTTGTAATGCCTTCGAAGATGGAGATTATAACTCCATAACCCCTTTGCTTTGCAACGTTGCTTGGGCAGCAAGCAAGCTTTCTTCTCCGCAGGTGGATGGGCGATGCGCTATGGAGCTTGGATGGTAGTTCAACGCTTCCTTTGGTGAGTGGTCTTCTCCAAGATAGAGACCATGAATGTAACACCTTTCCCTCTTTCTTTTATGCCTCCAAACGTATTGATTTTCCTGTTGATATTTTGACATATTTTTTTGAGATTGATATGCACTCACTTGTCTACGTAAATGTGGCTCATGGATGATCTGAAATGAGCTTTGATTCTGTAGGTACGTACGTCCAAGATGAGCCCTTGAATGGCTCCTTCTAGCTTGGGAGGAAGAGTGTTGACGTCCGACCTTTGTTGGTTGTTCTTTTCCCTATAGAAAAATGTGCCCTAATGTGGCACTTCCAAATCTGCTCTTATGCTGTCAAAAACCAGATTAGAGTAGTGCAAGATAATGTATTATATTTTGTACAATAAGGCTTTTTAATATACCTTCTTTTGCACTCTATTTCCAGATCTTAAATTCTGGTTTTGTGGCAGATTTCTTGCAATACAAGGGTTTGAGGTTGTCTTTAAAAATAGACACACCTTTCCCTTTTTACTTGGACACTTTTGATAACAAGTCCAAGCTTCAATAACAGTAGATAGAAGCTTTTTTAATTGATGCAAATTTTCTGCATTCTTTTTCCTTGCATTCAACTTGTAATGCTTTTGATTTTGAGACTCACCAAGTCTCACTTTCATAAGCTTCTATTTCTGTTTTTGGTTAGTTAAATTCTTCTCCAATATACTGGAGGATTCTAACCCTTTTGGTGGCTTCTATTGGCCACTTCAAGTTGTAGATTTTTGTGCTTCAATAGTGTCTTTAGACACTTGATACAAATCAGACTTTGTGCCTTTCAAGAAACACAAAACTAATTTTCTTTTTGAGAGTGGTATAATAGTACAAGTTTTTTACTTTTAATGCACTAATATTACACCTTATCACTCCAATCAACTCTCAAAGTCATGCACTAATAATCTACTGCAACTAATCAAGAATAACCTAAAATGAATCTTTAGGAGTTATTCTGCAATTTCACTACAATCAATGTTGTAGGACTTAGTCTTCTTTTTTCAAAAATAGATAATAGGTAGTTGATAGAAACTAATCTGAAATCTAATCAACTCCTAATAAATGTGCAATTGAATCCTTAAAAAGAATATGTTTTCCTTTGCACTTTAGAAGACTGTAATCTAATTTCCTTTTTGCAACTTTAATCCAATATACAGGTGCTCTAATAAATCTGATAAATAGTTCAATTTAATGAATATTTTTGCACCATAAGTTGCATACCTTTTTCTGTAGCTCTTCTCCCACCTTTGTAGAGGATGTAGACCTTGGTGTCTAAAAACACCAAGTTGCTGCTTCAAGTAGGATGTCCTGCACAACTCCTTCTTCACCAAATGATGGTCTCAAACTTTCTTTTATGAGCCTAGGATTTGGTGGCTTGTTCTCCTCTTGTGTTCTCCTCCTTCTTCTATAGATTTGGAGAAGTCTATGTCTCTAGGGTGGTGCCTTCTTGCTATGAGAGGTAATCTTCAAATATCCAAGATTTGGTGAGCTTCTTCTATCTTCAAGTCTTCTTGTCGAATTCTAACTTCAAGCAGGATCTTCTTCTAGGGTTTGGCACTCCTTGCCAAATTCTTCTTCTCGAATTTGGCACTCCTTGCCAAATTCTTATCTTGGGCTTGTTGTCGGATGGTGATAATTGTCCCAAGTCCTTCACTATCAAGGACTTCACCTAGATAGTGGATTTCTCCAATGAGTTCTCAAAGAACTCTCTTGATCTTCAGCAAGGCTCTCCTAGCCTTTCCTGGATGCTCGATGAGACCTTCACAAGGTCTTTGATCTGGAAGCTTTTGATGGTCCTCCTTGAGACCTTTTCTTCAACCTTCTACTTCTAGAAGTGTTGGTGGTGAGATCTTCTCCTAGATCTTCTGATTCTACTGCTTCTGGCTTCGAGCAAGACTCTCCTAGTCCTTCTTCTTCTTCTTCCAATACTGGAAGTTCTTCAATGAGATCTTCTCCTGATCTCTCCTCTTTTGCTTCAGGATAAGTTGATTTTGAAGAAGATACTCTTCCTAAATTTCTTGTAGGAAGTCTCCCAACTCACTGAATCTTCTATTCTTGCAACAAAGATATTAGTACTAAAATATTTAGTCTGCTTTTGAATCAGATATTCTTCTCAAATTCTTCTTTAGGATCAAGGCTTCTGTGGCCTATTTCAATGTCAAGGCTCCTATGGCCTTTTTTAGTACCAAGGCTCCTATGGCCTTTTTCAGTATCAAGGCTTCTATGGCCTTTTTAGTATCAAGGCTTCTATGGAATTTTTAATATCAATACTTCTATGGCCTTTTAGTATAAAGGATTCTATGGCCTTTTCATATCAAGACTTTTGTGGCTTCTTCTTCAAGGCTTCTATGGCCTTTTTGTATCAAGGCTCTTATGGCCTATTCTTCAACTATAGAATTTTACAATCCAACAATGGAGATCTTCAATCTCCTATCTTCACCATGATCCTTCACTAGAAGTCTTCTTCCATAGTATTCTTCTCTTGCATGATGAACTAACCTCTACACTATGAGGGCATACCGATCATCGAGCAACGAAGTTGGAGTCTCCTAGCTTTCTATCGTAGGAGGAGTCCCAATCCTTTGAGGATTAATTTCCTACAACAAAAGAAACTTTAGGCACCAGTTAGCAAATTCCAGATGACCTGGATGATCTTCACTAGATGATTTTTCAATCTAGTGGATTGAAATGTTGAGTCCTAGTCTTCACGAGTTTTCATAACAACTCTGTGGAAAAGACTCTAGATAAAAATGATCTCAGTATTTTCTGAAACTGAGATTCCTTTCAGTCCTATCTTTGTGACTCTCCCAAAATCTACCACCTAGATACTCTTGAGATCTTTTGCCAATGGTTGGTCCAATGGTGCGTCAGTTTGACAAAACTCTCAAGCAAACCAACAATGGTGGTTTCTCTATTGACCTAATCTATCGTGGCTTTGATACCACTATTAGCTTTTGATGAATGAGCCATGAGAGATAACAATCACAAGATGCAGAATAACATGCAAGAAAGTAAATCTGCTAGATGACTAAAGTATGCTAAAATATAAAACATATAAAATATTACAATGTAGCTATGGAGGAAGTGAGCACTCCATTAACAAAGCTACAGATCTACATCATATCCATCACCAATAAATGGTGTGGAACATAGAACAACACAATCCACTAACCTACGCTATCTGATGATGTCCCTCGATTGTCCTATCTATCTATCTAAGAGGCCATCCTTATATATGCAAAATAGGATGCTTGCCCAACACTCTATCTAGCTGTGCATAGGACACCTTGCACATGTACAACTTGCACATTGACACTTGTCCATTTATTACATTGCATGAAGTCACTAGATAACTTGCACAGGAAGTAATCTAGGTATGTATCTTGGAGGATACATTTACATAACCCAAATGATGGAATAGACATTATTTCCAACACCTCCCTGTATTACATTATTTGGGTATTGAAGGCTTTAGTCTTCAATATGGATTTTCTTCATCTTCTTATGCTTGGTCTTCATAGTCTTCTTCATCTGCATTCTTTGTATTCAAGTTCAACAAGTAATTTATGTCTTCATATGATGCAGAGTAAGCTACAACTAGGCCTTCTATTCTCATTGGATAATATTTGACATGTTCAGATTCATATTCTATCCAACCACATTTGTAGTCCTCCTTGCAAGTATCTTCATTTGATTCTGATTGTTGATGAATAAGTAGGGCATGATGCAATTGTCCTCTCATATTTTTGATCCTTTTGTACTTACATTTTTGATGTATTGGTTCTTCATTTTCTTCAACCTATTCTTCTGCAAATGAGTTAGAAGCATTTTGTAACATCACAATATCTTGTGGGATTTCCATTGAGTCTAGGATATAAGTATTTTCATGGATTGAACCTATTACTTTTATTCCATATTGATTCATAATGAGACATTTATTGATCCCATTCATATATCCAAAATTAATCATGTAGTTATTTTCTACTAACTTGCTCACTGAGATGAGATTGAAAGTTAATCCAAGAATATACAACACTTTTTGTAGTAGAATATTTGGAAAATATTTACTAGGAGATACACATCCGTATCCATGAATAAGATATGTTTGGTTGTCTGCAATTCTTAATATGTAACCTTTGGTAACCTCAAGATAGTCAAACCATTGTATATTTCCTGTCATATGATGACTAGCTCCTAAATCAATAAACCACCTATGATTATGCTTTGTGAGCTGGTTCTTGTTGGAGCAAGTTTTGCAACCATTGTATGACATTCCTTTACCCATTGGAAAGGTTGAACTTGAAGAATTGAGATAGAATGGCTCTTAAGTATAATATAGTGCTTTTTGTAAAAATGTAGTTCAATTTTGGTTGATTTTGTACAAGTTTTGCAAGAATCAAAAATCAACTTTTCAACACCTTATTACTCCTAATTGAACTAAGCACTATTTCAGTTTTGAAGAGGTTTTGATGTTGGAATTATTTTGTCCCATTTTTAGAAATTTGAGACAAGTAAAAATAAATTTATCCAACCTTAATAAAATCCCTTAATAACCTCTTTTATATCCCTTGGATTATTTCTAATTTCCAAATAAAATAAATTTGATGGAGTAATCCTTATGACTCCCAAGTTTGGAAAATTAGAGAAATGATAATAATATTTGCAATATAGTTTAATCCAAGTTGAATTCCTTATTCCTCCTAAGTAAGATTGCAAATATTAAAATAATAAGATAAGTCACCCCTTTAGCTTTCAAAACCTAAGTTTTAACCTTAGTTTATAATCCTTATAACTCCAACTTATGAAAGCAATAATAAATGGGATTTAGACCTTACCTTATGGATGCAATATCTCCTCAATATTCGGTGCTTTCTATGGCTGAGTATAACAGCATATAAGAGGTACCTTGAGCACTTGGTTTAATGGATATTTGATGGAATGGCTTGACGTGAATGTTGTACGTATGGCACTGAATTTTGACCTTTCAAAATGGGGAGCTTTTAATGCTCCTTCCCCTTATCTTCCATGCTGCACTTCGAACATTTTTGCTACTTCTCTCACGCCTTGATTGTGCTACGTTCCTCCTTCAAACATCTTTGAATGTGCTTCACTCTTGCATGTTGATCTTGGACTTAAGATGCCTTTTAAGCACTATTGATCATAGGCATTGTGACAAGTGTCACGTCCATTACAAGTGAGCGCTCCTTTCTTCACATAACGCTCCAAAACCTTTGTTCAACACTTCTTGGATAAATTCGATAATGTATGGGTGCTTTGTGTGAAGTTGGTGGAGAATACCAAGTGGCACATATTTTCTTGTAACTCCTTCGTAGAAGTCTCTAGAACGTTGAGAGGAATGATGACCAGAATTCCAAGTGTAATTTCTGCATGGAGACCATTCTTGTAATGCCTTCAAAGATGGAGATTATAACTCCATAACCCCTTTTATTTGCAACGTTGCTTGGGCAACAAGCAAGATTTCTTCTCCATAGGTGGATGGGTGATGCCCTATGGAGCTTGGATGGTAGTTCGATGCTTCCTTTGGTGAGTGGTCTTCTCCAAGATAGAGACCACGAATGTAACACCTTTCCCTCTTTCTTTTATGCCTCCAAACGTATTGATTTCCCTGTTGATATTTTGACATATTTTTTTGAGATTGATATGCACTCGCTTGTCTACGTAAATGTGGCTCATGGATGATCTAAAATGAGCTTTGATTTTATAGGTATGTACATCCAAGATGAGCCCTTGAATGGCTCCTTCTAGATTGGGAGGAAGAGTGTTGACATCCGGCCTTTTTTGGCTATTCTTTTCCTTCTATAAAAACGTGCCCTAATGTGGCACTTCCAAATCTACTCTTATGCTATCAAAAACCAGATTAGAGTAGTGCAAGATAATGTATTATATTTTGTACAATAAGGCTTTTTAATATACCTTCTTTTGCACTCTATTTCCAGATCTTAAATTCTGGTTTTGTGGCAGATTTCTTGCAATACAAGGGTTTGAGGTTGTCTTTAAAAATAGACACACCTTTCCCTTTTTACTTGGACACTTTTGATAACAAGTCCAAGCTTCAATAACAGTAGATAGAAGCTTTTTTAATTGATGCAAATTTTTTGCATTCTTTTTCCTTGCATTCAACTTGTAATGCTTTTGATTTTGAGACTCACCAAGTCTCACTTTCATAAGATTCTATTTCTATTTTTGGTTAGTTAAATTCTTCTCCAATATACTGGAGGATTCTAACCCTTTTGGTGGCTTCTATTGGCCACTTCAAGTTGTAGATTTTTGTGCTTCAATAGTGTCTTTAGACACTTGATACAAATCAGACTTTGTGCCTTTCAGGAAACACAAAACTAATTTTCTTTTTGAGAGTGGTATAATAGTACAAGTTTTTTAATTTTAATGCACTAATATTACACCTTATCACTCCAATAAACTCTCAAAGTCATGCACTAATAATCTACTGCAACTAATCAAGAATAACCTAAAATGAATCTTTAGGAGTTATTTTGCAATTTCACTACAATCAATGTTGTAGGACTTAGTCTTATTTTTTCAAAAATAGATAATAGGTAGTTGATAGAAACTAATCTAAAATCTAATCAACTCCTAATAAATGTGCAATTGAATCCTTAAAAAGAATCTATTTTCCTTTGCACTTTAGAAGACTGTAATCTAATTTTCTTTTTGCAACTTTAATCCAATATATAGGTGCTCTAATAAATCTGATAAATAGTTCAATTTAATGAATATTTTTGCACCATAAGTTGCATACCTTTTTCTATAGCTCTTATCCCACCTTTGTAGAGGATGTAGACCTTGGTGTCTAAAAACACCAAGTTGCTGCTTCAAGTAGGATGTCCTGCACAACTTCTTCACCAAATGATGGTCTCAAACTTTCTTTTACGAGCCTAGGATTTGGTGGCTTGTTCTCATCTTGTGTTCTCCTCCTTTTGCTATATATTTGGAGAAGTCTATGTCTCTAGGGTGGTGCCTTCTTGCTGTGAGAGGTAATCTTCAAATATCCAAGATTTGGTGAGCTTCTTCTATCTTCAAGTCTTCTTGTCAAATTCTAACTTCAAGTAGGATCTTCTTCTAGGATTTGGCACTCCTTGTCAAATTTTTCTTCTTGAATTTGGCACTCCTTGCCAAATTATTCTCTTGGGCTTGTTGTCGGATGGAAATAATTATCCCAAGTCCTTCACTATCAAGGACTTCACCTAGATAGTGGATTTCTCCAATGAGTTCTCAAAGAACTCTCTTGATCTTCCACAAGGCTCTCTTAGCCTTTCCTAGATGCTCGATGAGACCTTCATAAGGTCTTTTATCTGGAAGCTTCTGATGGTCCTCCTTGAGACATTTTCTTCAACCTTCTACTTTCAAAAGTGTTGGTGGTGAGATCTTCTCCTGGATCTTCTAATTATGCTACTTCTGGCTTCGAGCAGGAATCTCCTAGTCCTTATTCTTCTTATTCCAAGACTGGAAGTTCTTCAATGAGATATTTTCTTGATCTTTCCTCTTTTTTTTAGGATAAGCTGATTCTAAAGAAGATACTCTTCCTAAATTTCTTGTAGGAAGTCTCCCAACTCACTAAATCTTCTATTCTTGCAACAAAGATATTAGTACTAAAATATTTAGTCTACTTCTGAATCAAATATTCTTCTTGAATTCTTCTTTAGGATCAAGGCTTATGTGGCCTATTTCAATGTCAAGGCTTCTATGGCTTTTTTTAGTACCAAGGCTCATGTGGCCTTTTTCAATATCAAGGCTTCTATGGCCTTTTCAGTATCAAGGCTTCTATGGCCTTTTTAGTATCAAGACTTCTATGGCCTTTTTAGTATCAAGGCTTCTATGGTCTTTTTAGTATCAAGACTTTTGTGGCTTCTTCTTCAAGGCTTCTATGGTCTTTCTGTATCAAGGCTCTTATGGCTTGTTCTTCAATTGTGGAATTTTACAATCCAGCAATGGAGATCTTTAGTCTCCTATCTTCACCATGATACTTCACTAGAATTCTTCTTCCATAGTATTCTTCTCTTGCATGATGAACTAACCTCTACACTATGAGGGCACACTGACCATCGGGCAATGAAGTTGGAGTCTCCTAGATTTCTATTGTAGGAGGAGTCCCAATCCTCTGAGGATTAATTTCCTACAACAAAAGAAACTTTAGGCACCAGTTAGAAAATTCTAGATGACCTATATGATGTTGAGTCCTAGTCTTCACCAGTTTTCATAACAACTTTATGGAAAATTCTAGATGACCTATTTGTCAATCTAGTGGATTGAATGTTGAGTCCTAGTCTTCACCAGTTTTCATAACAACTCTATGGAAAAGACTCTAGACGAAAATGATCTCAGTATTTTTTGAAACTAAGATTCCTTTCAGTCCTATCTTTGTGACTCTCCCAAAATCTACCACCTAGATACTCTTGAGATATTTTTCCAGTGGTTGGTCCAATGGCGCATCAATTTGACAAAACTCTCAGGAAAACCAATAATGGTGGTTTCCCTATTGACTTGCATAGACTAGATCTACCATGGCTCTAATACCACTATTAGCTTTTGATGAATGAGCCATGAGAGATAACAATCACAAGATGCAGAATAACATGCAAGAAAGTAAATCTGCTAGATGATTGAAGTATGCTGAAATATAAAACATATAAAATATTACAATGTAGCTATGGAGGAAGTGAGCACTCCATTAACAAAGCTATAGATATACATCATATCCATCACCAATAAATGGTGTGGAACACAGAACAACACAATCCACTAACCTACACTATTTGATGATGTCCCCCGATTGTCCTATCTATCTATCTAAGAGGCCATCCTTATATATGCAAAATAGGATGCTTGCCCAACACTCTATCTAGTCATGCATATGACACCTTGCACATGTACAACTTGCACATTGACACTTGTCCATTTATTACATTGCATGAAGTCACTATATAACTTGCACAGGAAGTAATCTAGGTATGTATCTTGGAGGATACATTTACATAACCCAAATGATGGAATAGACATTATTTCCAACACCCCCTTATATTACATTATTTGGGTATTGAAAGCTTTAGTCTTCAATATGGATTTTCTTCATCTTCTTTTGCTTGGTCTTCGTAGTCTTCTTCTTCTACATTCTTTGTATTCAAGTTTAGCAAGTAATTTATGTCTTCATATGATGCAGAGTAAGCTGTAGCTAGGCCTTCTATTCTCATTGGATAATATTTGACATGTTCAGATTCATCTTCTATCCAACCATATTTGTAGTCCTCCTTGCAAGTGTCTTCATTTGATTTTTATTTTTGATGATTAAGTAGGGCATGTTGCTATTGTCCTATCATATTTTTTATCCTTCTATACTTACCTATTTTATGTACTGGTTCTTCATTTTATTCAACCTGTTCTTTTGCAAATGAGTTAGAAGCATTTTGTAACATCACAATATCTTGTAGGATTTCCATTGGTTCTAGGATATAAGTATTTTCATGGTTTGAACCTATTGCTTTATTCTATCTTTATTCATAATGAGACATGTATTGATCCCATTCATATATCCAAAATTAATCATGTAGTTTTTTTCTACTAACTTTCTCACTGAGATGAGATTAAAAATTAATCCAAGAACATACAACACTTTTTGTAGTAGAAGATTTGGAAAATATTTACTGGGATATACACATCCATATCCATAAATAATATGTGTTTGTCCATTTTTAATTCTTAATTCGTAACTTTTGGTAACCTCAAGATAGTCAACCCATTGTATATTTCTTGTGATATGATGACTAGCTCCTGAATCAATAAACCACCTATGATTATGCTTTGTGATATGGTTCTTATCAGAGCAAGTTTTGTAACCATTGTATGAAATTCCTTTACCCATTGGAAAGGTTGAACTTGAAGAATTTGGATAGAATGGCTCTTAAGTACAATATAGTGCTTTTTGTAAAAATGTAGTTCAACTTTGGTTGATTTTGTACAAGTTTTGCAAGAATCAAAAATCAACTTTTTAACACCTTATTACTCATAATTGAACTAAGCATTATTTCAGTTTTGAAGAGGTTTTTATGTTGTAATTATTTTTTCCCCTTTTTAGAAATTTGAGACAAGTAAAAATAAATTAATCCAACCTTAATAAAATCCCTTAATAACCTCTTTTATATCCCTTGGATTATTTCTAATTTCTAAATAAAATAAATTCGATGGAGTAATCCTTATGACTCCCAAGTTTGTAAACTAGAGAAATGATAATAATATTTGCAATATAGTTTAATCCAAGTTGAATTCCTTATTCCTCCTAAGTAAGATTGCAAATATTAAAATAATAAGAGAAGTCACCCCTTTAGCTTTCAAAACCTAATTTTTAACCCTAGTTTTTTAATTATCATAACTCCAACTTATGAAAGCAATAATAAATGGGATTTAGACCTTACCTTATGGATGCAATATCTCCTCAATATTCAACGCTTCCTATGGTTGATTATAACAGCATATAAGAGGTACCTTGAGCTCTTGGTTTAATAGAGATTTGATGGAATGGCTTGACATGAATGTTGTACGTATGGCGCTGAATTTTGACCTTTCAAAATGGGGAGCTTTTAATGCTCCTTCCCCTTATCTTCCATGTTGCACTTCAAACATTTTTTCTACTTCTCTCATGCCTTGGATGTGCTATGTTTCTCCTTCAAATGTCTTTGACTGGGCTTCACTCTTGCATGTTGATCTTGGACTTAAGATACCTTTTAAGCATTGTTGATCATAGGCATTGTGACAAGTGTCACGTTCATTACAAGTGAGCACTCCTTTCTTCATGTAATGCTCCAAAACCTTTGTTCAATGCTTCTTGGATAAATTCGATAATGTATGGGCGATTTGTGTGAAGTTGGTGGAGAATACCAAGTGGCACATCTTTGCTTGTAACTCCATAGAAGTCTCTAGAATGTCAAGAGGAATGATGACCATAATGCCAAGTGTAATTTCTACATGAAGACCATTCTTGTAATGCCTTCGAAGATGGATATTATAACTCCATAACCCCTTTGCTTTGCAATGTTTCTCGGGAAGTAAGCAATCTTTCTTCTTCACAGGTGGATGGGTGATGCACTATGGAGCTTGGACGATAGTTTGATGCTTCCTTTGGTGAGTGGTATTCTCCAAGATAGATACCACAAATGTAACACCTTTCCATCTTTCTTTTATGCCTCCAAATGTATTGATTTCCCTATTGATATTTTGACATCTTTTTTTGAGATTGATATGCACTTGCTTGTCTATGTAAATTTGGATCATGGAAGATCTAAAATGAGCTTTGATTTTGCAAGTATGTACATCCAAGATGAGACCTTGAATTAATCCTTCTAGATTGGGAGGAAGAGTGATGACGTTTGGCCTTTGTTGGCTGTTATTTTCCCTATAGAAAAATATGCCTTAATGTGGCACTTCTAAATTTGCTCTTATGCTATCAAAAACTAGATTATAATAGTCCAAGATATGTATATTTTCTGTACAATAAATATAGCTTCTTTTGCACTCTATTTCCAGATCTTAAATTCTGGTTTTGTGGTAGATTTATTACAATTCAAGGGTTTGAGGTTGTCTTTAAAAATAGACACACATTTCTCTTTTTACTTGGACACTTTTGATAACAAGTCCAAGCTTCAGTAACAATAGATAGAAGCTATTTTAATTGATGCAATTTTTTTGCGTTCTTCTTCCTTACATTCAACTTGTAATGCTTTTGATTTTGAGACTCACCAAGTCTCACTTTCATAAGCTTCTATTTCTATTTTTGGTTAGTTAAATTATTCTCCAATATATTGGAGGATTCTAACCCTTTTGGTGGCTTCTATTGGCCACTTCAAGTTGTAGATTTTTGTGCTTCAATAGTTTCTTTAGACATTTGATACAAATCAGACTTTATGCCATTTAGGAAACACAAAACTAATTTTCTTTTTGACAGTGGTATAATAGTACAAGTGTTTTACTTTTAATGCACTAATATTACACCTTATCACTCCAATAAACTCTCAAAGTCATGCACTAATAATTTACTACAACTAATCAAGAATAATCTAAAATGAATCTTTAGGAGTTATTTTATAATTTCACTACAATCAATGTTGTAGGACTTAGTCTTTTTTTTTTTTAAATAGATAATAGGTAGTTGTTAGAAACTAATCTAAAATCTAATCAACTCCAAAGAACTCTCTTGATATTCAGCAAGGCTCTCCTAGCCTTTCCTAGATGCTCGATGAGACCTTCACAAGGTATTTGATCTGGAAGCTTTTGATGGTCCTCCTTGAGACCTTTTCTTCAACCTTTTGCTTCTAGAAGTGTTGGTGGTGATATCTTCTCCTGGATATTCTGATTTTATTACTTATAGCTTTGAGCAGGACTCTCCTAGTCCTTCTTCTTCTTCTTCCAAGATTGGAAGTTCTTCAATGAGATCTTTTCCTAGATCTCTCCTCTTTTGCTTCAAGATACGCTGATTCTGAAGAAGATACTCTTCCTAACTTTCTTTTAGGAAGTCTCCCAACTCACTGAATCTTTTGCTCTTGCAACAAAGATATTAGTACTAGAATATTTATTCTACTTTTGAATAAGATATTCTTCTCAAATTATTATTTAGGATCAAGAATTATGTAGCGTCTTTCATTGTCAAGGCTCCTATGGCCTTTTTCAGTACCAAGGCTCATGTGACATTTTTCAGTATCAAGGCTTATATGGCCTTTTTAGTATCAAGGCTTCTATGGCCTTTTCAGTATCAAAAATTCTATGGTATTTTCAGTATCAAGGATTCTATGGCCTTTTCAATACCAATACTTTTGTGGCTTCTTCTTCAAGGCTTTTATGGTCTTTCTATATCAAGGCTCTTATGGCTTGTTCTTCAACTATGGATTTTTACAATCCAACAATGGAGATATTCAGTCTCCTATATTCACCACAATCCTTCACTAGAAGTCTTCTTCCACGGTATTCTTCTCTTGTACAATGCACTAACCTCTACATTATGAGGGCATGTCGATCATCGAGAAATGAAGTTGGAGTCTCATAGCTTTCTATCGTAGGAGAAGTCCCAATCCTCTGAGGATTAATTTCCTACAACAAAAGAAACTTTAAGCGCTAGTTAGAAAATTCTAGATGACCTAGATAATCTTCACTAGATTATTTGTCAATATAGTGGATTGAAATGTTGAGTCCTAGTCTTCACCAATTTTTATAACAATTTTGTGGAAAAGACTAGACAAAAATGATCTCAGTATTTTTTGAAATTGAGATTCCTTTCAGTCCTATATTTGTGACTCTCCCAAAATCTACCACCTAGATACTCTTGAGATATTTTGTCAGTGGCTAGTCCAATGGCGCATCAGTTTGATAAAAATATTAGGCAAACCAACAATGGTGGTTTCCCTATTGACCTACATAGACTAGATCTACCATGGCTCTGATGCCACTGTTAGCTTTTGATGAATTAGCCATAAGAGATACCAAACACAAGATGCAGAATAACATGCAAGAAAGTAAATCTGCTAGATGACTGAAGTATGTTTAAATATAAAATATATGAAAAAATTCAATGTAGATATGGAGGAAGTAAGCACTCCATTAACAAAACTATACATCTACATTGTATCCATCACCATTAAATGGTGTGGAACACAGAACAACACAATCCACTAACCTACGCTATCTGATGATGTCCCCCGACTATCCTATCTATCTTTCTAAGAGGCCATCCTTATATATGCAAAATAGGATGCTTGTCCAACACTCTATCTAGTCATGCATAGGACACCTTGCACATGTACAACTTGCACATCGACACTTGTCCATTTATTACATTGCATAAATTCACTAGATAAATTGCACAGGAAGTAATATAGGTATGTATCTTGGAGGACATATTTACATAACCCAAATGATGGAACATACATTATTTACAACACAAATATTAAACATCTACTAATAACTCTATAAATTTTAAAGATGTAATTAAAATAACTAAGGTATTAATTATCCTATTAAACTTCTTATCTCTCCATTAATCTACCTTATATCTCCAATATTCTTAACTTTTGTAGTAAGGCTTTAAATGTATTACTTCCTTATTAATGAACCTTATCTCTTCTATAGAACCTTTAAAAACTTATTTCTCCTAAACCCTAATTTCAAATTAAAAAATATTTATACCTCCTTTCAAATTTGCATTGGTGCTTTTTCCCTTTTATGTTGGATGATTTTTTGTAATGAATCCTTTGTCTGATGAATCTTTGAATTGCACCCTCATCTTTATGTCACACGCTCCAGCCTCTAGGTCTTCAAATGTTAATATGTCTTCTAACACCTATTTTATATCTTATATCACACGCTCCAACCACTAGGTCTTAAAACATTAATATATCTTTTAACACTTGTTTGATGTCTTCTAACGTCTATTTTGTGCACCTACCGTTACTTAGTGTAATGTTCCAAAGGCAGATAATCATTGAATAATCTATACTTCTATTTCCTTCCTCTCAATCATTCATGCGTATTGATATTCCAATATTCTTGCACTACAATTTATATTCTCTAGTTGACTAATGAATGAATCTCGGTCTCCCTATAATGCTACAGTGTGTAGATTGGTTTGTTGGCTACCTTGAAATGGCTTTGTTATCCACCTTTGTAAGCTATTTCTCTTCTAGTTTTGTTGTTTCAAGCTTTTTTCCTTAACCTTATATTCTTCTGTGTCACCTTGGCTCTACCTATGGCAAATTTGATTGGCTTTCCAAATGCTTGTAATGTTTGGATTTCTTAGGCATGCGCAAATGAGATATTTTACTGAACTTACCTATAATGGGTATCATAATTTTCAATGCTTGGATTCTACCAAGTGGCTCTTAATATTGCACTTAAACCAACATTCAATTTTCTAACCTTGTGCACTCCTCCAACACTTGGAATTTATCTTATCTTTTTCACCTTCCTCTAACACTTCAATACTCTTTTCCTGAGTGCAACGAATGACTTCTTAGTGCTCCTTTCATACTATGATCAATGATGTTCCAATGCTCTTCCTTTAGACTATGATAGTTGATGTTTTAGTGCTCATTTTAGACTACGATAAACAATGTTCCAATTTCCTTCTTTAAACTATGATGGGTGATATTTGTGTTCTATGTTTAGGTGCTCCTCTTTCTGATTGTGAGACACTACTTTTAGGTGCTCGTTGATGGTTGTGATGAGCTACATAATGGCACTAAGAGATGATGATGCACATTTGTCTTCGTGGGATAGGCGATGCTTGTATTCCTAATGCCTTAAGTGTAGCTCTAATGGATACTATGTCTTTATCCTATTTTTGTTCCCCTTCTTGCACTCTTGTATTATCTTTCTCTATTTGCATTGCTAACTTCCCTTTGCAGGTGCAGGCTTTGTACTTTAACGCAGGTGCAAAATGCTTACAAACTTGCACTCCAATATCCTACATTGTCTCCTTTGAATAGTTGTGTTTAAACACTTTTAAGAAAACACTTTGCTTACCTTGAATTTGCTATTCAAGCCTTTAGATATCTTCTACTACTTATTTTTGTAAATTTTCTCCTTATATCTCCTTGCACTTTGATTGCTTTTATTCCTTTGAATAATTTTGTTTTGCTTTAGAACTTCAATGGTGCTCCTATGGTGCTTGTCCTACACTTTTCAATGATACTTTAGGCTTCTTCCTTTGTTCCCAATGTAGCTCCTCCTTGATGTAAGACTCCATAATTTATTTTCCTTTTTATACTGTCATAGTATGTTGCCTTGTCTTGTATTCAAGCTTTCTATTACTGCTTGAATCATCACTAGAACATTCTTTAGTGGATCTCCTCTATGGACTTGTCATCTGATGGCGAATATCCTTTTTTGGGGCTCTACTTTCTCTATCTTCTTTCTTATTCAAAACTTGGTTAAATGTCACTCTTCAATCTTCAATAGACAATAGGACTTATTTGCTTGAATATCCTTATTTATCTCTAACTTCAATATTGCTCTTCTAGATTTCAATATTTTTCTTAACTAAATATGTTGCCTTCTCTAGCTTCAAGTCTTCTGGCTATGAAGTTGTGATTCTTCACTTGCTTATGGCAATACTATGAATGTTGCTTTGTGTTCTCTAAACTTATTGTTCCTTTTCTTTAACACTTTCCTTGTGGCTTTCAAATGCTACTTTTTTCTTTTTTTGTCCTAAATTCTCTAACTTTTTTGTCCAATGTGGACTTCTAATATGTTGTCCTCTATGTGCTATGTGTTTTCCTTTAACTAGGACTATCCTTAAGACTTTCTACTATCTTGAAGTCTTCTTGCTACCTTCAATTTTTCTTTAATGGTCTCTTTTCTTGCTAAGGACCAATAAACCTTTATCAAGGACCTTTTCCAATATGTCTTCTTCTCTATATTTAATATTTTAA
The DNA here is from genome assembly GCA_028583015.1 of Wollemia nobilis. Classification (NCBI taxonomy): domain Eukaryota; kingdom Viridiplantae; phylum Streptophyta; class Pinopsida; order Araucariales; family Araucariaceae; genus Wollemia; species Wollemia nobilis. The sequence continues at coordinate 6,109,129 of JAQPPZ010016867.1, forward strand.
TGAGAATTTTTCAAGTCTTTTTAATTTTCCTTCTATGGGACTTCTCTTCTGGAGTCTCCAAACTCTTATCAATCTCAAGGTCTATCTTCGAGACCTAAATTTATATTGTAGATTGCCTTCTATTCTGAATATATTCCTTGGAATAGGTTAACTCAATCTATCTTGTCAAGGTCTATTTTTGAGACCTAAAACTTTTCAATATCTGAAGTAGAATGGCAATGACCAACTTTTCTTCTTGAGTTGGTTCTCTAAAATATAAATCCTTAATCTTCACTGGTTGTTCTTCAACCTAGTGGTAAAACTTATCTTCACTAGTTTTCCTTACCCAATGGTAAAACTTCTCTTCACTAGTTTTCCTTACCCAGTGGTAAAACTTCTCTTCACTAGTTTTCCTTCAACTAGTGGTAAAACTTCTGTAACTTTCAAATCCTGCGCAAGTAAACTTGTTTTGGCTCTGATACCACTGATAACTTTTGAAGCCTAATACTTAATGGAAATATTACAAGAAAATAACCATAGGATCAAATATAAAGTTGCAATATAATAAACTCAATCAACATAAGAATAAACACATAATAACTCATAGAATAATCACATAGAAATAATCACAAAAATACTAAAAATGATATAGAATAAATGTCTATTAATACATGCAATAAGAAATGCATTTTTAATAGCAATTACAATACTTTATCACAAATATATAATATTATATGACTCCTCATATGGTGCACTCTTGACCTTCACTCTTCGTTGTAACTCTACTTTCCTATTCTATGGACACATGTGCACTCTTACATAATGGACACTTGTGCACATTTACACTCACAACACTTGCACACTTAATTACATGACACTTGTGTATTTCCTGCACATTATTACATTACATGAAATATAAACTCACACTCTAATATAAGACAAACACCTAATATAATATTGTACCAAGGTGGTACAAAGGTATGTACCAAATAATGTAATATTCTCCAACAAAAGTTATAGAATATTTTCCTTGAAATGATAATTAAGTACCTAGACTATCTCTTTCCATGAACCTTATAATGGCTAGTATCTATTACCACCCTTGTCCTATTAGTTGGTACATTTCAAAACTTGTAGACATACTCCAAAGTGATGGTCCACTTTGTCCATGACAAGCCAAAGAACTTGAAAATAATGGCATTCATGTTCTAATACACCAAAACATGATTCATCATTTAGTGAGGCACAACTAAGGGATTCACCTTGACCAACTCTTATAAGCCTAGTATGATTTCATTTTTAATTTGAATGCTCAACAAAAACTTTATTCAAGTAATATGGATGTCTTATACAACTCAATTTGCTTGCCCTAGAATTTTTCAATTCTATATTTTCTATTTTTTAAGCAAAATTGTCCAATGATAAGACTTTATTGTGATTTCACATGACCTTATTTTTATATAATTTATTACTTTATTTTATTTACTTTTCAATTTTAATTTATGAGCTACCAACTACATTTTAATCTTATTCTACCTTTGAATTTAATGCTTGATTTGAATTATTTAAAAAAAAAAAAATTAAGTGTTAGTCAGCTTCCATAAATCTTATATGAGTATATTGCCCTTATTGTCTCAACATATTTTCCCTCACTTCCATTATGTCTCTCTATATCACATTCCTAGTCTATGGATCTTCTTCTCTTAGAATTTAGTGTATAGAAATGAATTAGTGGGGAAGCCCTCATTCCTTTTATATATTAGCCTTTTAAATATCCGTTTCCATCATCTTTATTTATAAACATCAAATCCATAAAATAAGCTAATGATCTTGAGGTTTTTACTTGACTTGGACATAATGTTAAGGTTGAATTTTTAGTTTTTGATCCTGATGATAGGTTTTCTCTCTTTTTTTAACCATTTTGAAATAATATATTTAAATTCTCAAAATAGTAAATCTTATAATATGTCTCCTATAGTTACAAAAATAATATACCATAGTGGACCTAGTGATATATTTTATTGCCTAAGATTTACTTGTATTTAGTGTCATTTCATCTCTTTATACAATTTTATAAATTGCTAGCCCTATTAAGGCAATGTCTATATATTTGGATTTAATCATCATAACAGGTTAATTATTGTGATGAACCCTCCCCAATTTTATTTGGTGAGGATTATAAAGCATATTTACTTGAAATGGACACCCTACTACTTATCTCATTTGCACAATCCTCTATTGAATATTTTAAATCTCCATTGTCAACTTTGTTTAGTTGTGTTTCCACCCTTTGTTATTCCTCTTGTCATATCTAAATTTGTTTTCATCTAAAAACTATTTGAATTGTCACTTGAATTAAAGACCCTTTTACACATTAATGTAAAATTATCGATAATGGTTCTTGTTGTCATACGGTAGTTTAGATTTTTAGGTGATAAATTTAGAGTATCAAATGGCAACTCCATCTTAAGAAAGTTTATAAACACTTTTAATTTGATGTTGATACTTGTCTTGGTTTGGTTTTATATGTCTTCATCGCTATCATGGTGAGTACCACCTTCTTTTAGCATGTGTTTGCCTATATAGACCCCTCCTTCCTTCTCATTTGTAGTCCCTTAATTAAAATAGCATCATTACATTACTCCATCTAAGTTTAACTTAGCAATTTTAATCCACCCATTAATATTTGATTTCTTATCATTTAAGCTATATGAATGCATAAGGAATCATTCAATATGGCCTTCCTTACCATTCAACATTTAGTCATGTAGTCTCACCTCCATTTTCTTAAGCGTTACTTGTTGGACATTAATAGGCTTGTTTATGTTTCAAATTTGAGGGAGAAGTGATAACGATTTTGATCACTTGGATTACTATTATTCCATGTTTTAGGGGCACTATGTCACACAACTTAAACTTTTTAGATAAGGAACAATATTATTCTTTTTTAACTCTAATATTTGTTGAAATATTTTATATTCACTTTAAAAAAAAAATGTATGGGATTGAAGTAGGCCCTACTATACTACATCATGATCACAGAGTGGTATTACAACAACTTGGAAATTATGCATGTATTATTTGGCAAGATTTAATCATTGGTATCCTCATTGAAAGTTGAGAAATTTAACTAGTTGAGGTAATGTATTTTGATATATTCACTTAATATTTGCAATTGGATGTTTATGATTGAAACAAGCCTTGCCCGTATTATATCATCATCATATAGTGGTATTACGTCAACTTGAATATTATCCATGTATTGATTAGCAAGTATTGAACCTAGGTCTCCTCCTTAAATGTTGAGGAATCTCACCGATTGAGTTAATGCCATTTGATTTGATATATTCACTTATTAATTACATGCAATTGTTAGTTTTATTTAGTACTACATGTAGTACTTTTTTTCTTTATAGAATGTGCACTTTAGTTTGGATGTTTATATTAAGCTTCTTATAGTTTTTGTTAGCATTTTTATTAGTCAGATTCTTTGTATGTGTAGTATTGGTATTGTATTTTTCTCTTTTAATTTCATATAAGCTAAATTAAAGGCTAGTGATTCTTTGATTCACTGACCTCTAATTCCAACTTATGCTAACTTATAATATTTTTAATGCTTAGTTATTAAGGCATTAGGTTACTCAATAATGTAGTTCTGAGGTGTAGACCAATTGGTTCGACCAAATCCCATAGGGAGACGGAGGTCCAAGGTCCAAATCTCGGGCCTTGTCGGACTAAATATTTATCCCTTTCCTAGTGCTTTTAGCGGCGTAAAAGGTTTAAAATGATTGTGGCATAGTGGTTATAGGGGTGGACTGCTTGAAGAACTGTGTGGCAGCTTTCGGGGTAGACAGTGTAGAATACTATGGTAGCAATAAAATTCGGACAACCTAGCCTACCCGAATTCGTGGCGGCTATCGATTCCACCACGTAAATTCAAAAAAAAAAGTTAATCAATAATGTATCATCATTAAGGTACTTGTAAAAGTGAAATAAAATCAAGGATCCACTAATTTTTATAACTAGTCTTACTAACCTATAATTTACATTGCACATGTCATTATCATAGAGTTTTATGCTAAACTATTTTGTGTAACAAGTATTCCTTCATTTTATTTCTTCCCTTTTTCCATTCTCCATTTCTCGTTCTTAATTCTTCTCTTTTGATCCTAATGGAAATCTATTTTGGCCTTTTTTTTTTTAAATAGGGTTTTTGAAAGGGTTGCCCTTTCCCTTTTACATCAACTTAATCACATTGAACTATTTGGTGTTGCTGAGATTTGAACCTTGGTGTAGGTTGCATTAACTATTTATCCCACCGTTGCACCAAGGACCCGTTGGCATATTTTGGCCTTATTTGTTACCCATCATAACCTTACGAATGCTACATGAGGGCTTTGATATTGATGCAATAAAGGTTGGTTTAAAATGACACTCTAGAGAGGAGACTCTCTCCTAGATTTTCCCTACCACAATCCTATGCAAGTGTAAATTTCATGAGGAGTTTGATTTAGAATCATCAAGATGTTTGAGCAAATAAACCTACATGTGTTTTTATTTTTAAATTTAGCCATATATTTCTTTTGATTTATTTTATTTTTATTTTTTCTCACAAACTGCTAAAACACCCCAAAGTGATCTAGCCTTGTTTGGAGGTGGCTAGTTCTTCATCATTTGGTTTCCATAATTCAAGCACTAGTAGTGTTGTTCATGAAATTAATATGGGATTAGACTCATTTATTCCTCTTTTACCATTATTAGGATCCAACTTCGTATGAGGACACAAATAACTCTACTTACATGTATGTTAAAATTAAAGGATCCAAGAAAACATAGCATTGAAATCTTATAACATTATGAAAACTAATTTTTACAATAAGCAAGGTGGCATCAAGCATGGATATGTTTATTCCATGACCCAATTTTACCCTCTCACAAAAGGGTCAATAAACCATCACACTCCATCATAAAGTGAGGTCACATCCACATAATTGTTCAAAAAACTTAAGATAGCAGGTTCACATAAAGAGAGACCATATCATGTGACATGAACAACTAGTTTTATTACATTAGGTCATGTGATTTTAATATTAAAACAACTAGAAATTTATATTGGTCAAATTAAAATATTCCTCAAGATAGACATGAAAGCAAGATTTGAGATAATGTACACAAAGTTTCAACATCTTCCAATGAGCTCATCATGAATTTCATGGTCTCCCAAAGATATATGAATGATTTGAGATCAAGAGATATCAATATATCAAGTAATGCATGCATAGAAACTATATGCTAAAGTCATATAGTCATTTGTGCATCCCATCCCAAAATTTTGATGTTCATTTAAGTATGCAGGCATGTCAACATGTTAATGTACAACCAAGCATGCCAATGTCAACCCTCAAGAAATACTAGATTTCATGCATACAAATATGAATTTTCCAAAATTCTAAGTGTTCATGCATGCACTACCAAATATCTAAAATATCAAGAAACCAAAATGCAATCCATATTAATACATATTAGAAATCATATTAAACATATGTACCATATGTCTATTGACAATTTGAACGTATGTCAACTATGATATCAAGAGAAATGGAAGTAAGCCTAATTGTGTAATCATGCCAAGTGATTAATGAAGAATGAATGCAAATTAATGAATGTTGAATTTTTATTTATGCCAAATTTTATATAAAAAGAAAAATAAGTGTAAGGAAAATGATCTATGAGGAATAAACCCATAATTTATTATTACTATATAGATGGTAAAGATTCATTTATGCCATATTGGCCAAACTACCATCAAGTTTTTAATATTTTGTTTTTGGTAACAAGCTCACTCACATGCATACACACCCTGTCATGGATCCCATTAATGTAGTAGTAAATTATCATCAAGAACTAAATGTGTCAATGCTCATAAAAGGTCATAGATGTATTATATTCTAAAGTTAAACCATGGTAAATGTATATCAACAATTTTAGGCATATTAAGTAGCCAAGTCAAGAATGGTAATTGTGACCAAAGCTAGAAACTACACAAGCGGAATTGGGTAATATTCAAATGCATGTTCATCCATCTAGTAATCCATCGAGATCATAATAAAAGGATGTTCATCAAACATTAGCCAGTCAAATATTTTTCAACTATGAAAACATATTAGAGAATCTCTAATAAAGAATTAATCTATTTGAACCATTTTATTGCTTGTGCCAAGTCACTCTTAATTTCAAGCAATATCGAAAGAATTGATGCAAAAAAAATTATAAATATGATGTTTTAATGAGAAATTATTATCATTGTTATGATATTACTTGATATTTGTTTATATGTTCTTTTTTTAAATATATAATAAACATGCTCTACATCTCTATCACCCATTTTTCCATCCAATCATCTCAAACTAGAGTGCAGACTTTACCTCCTTGTAGCTTATACTCAAAACATATTTATTTCATTTAGAATATCTATTTTTCTTTAGCCTTGACCATTGACACATACTCTACATGGTGAATATGAAGTGATTCAGAGGGAATATTCACCTTGGTTCCGTAGTAATTTCTCAAAATCATATGTATCTAGTCAAAAGATAGATATCCTCCAATTTTAGTGATGAATTCATGGGAAATGCAGATGCTAAAAGAGGATAGAAACTCAATTACCACTACATATTGGGTGATAATCATATTTAGACAATTGTGGAGTGTGAGTGAAAGGTCCTTTATAAGGCTAAAAATTTGGATTGAAGTTTTGTCAATTTTGTATAATCCCTTGATTGATGGTTGATAAGCCATTCCTAATGCATCACCCACTCTTTGAAGCATCAATGAAGTGCTTGATCTTGAATCCTCTAAGTAATTGTGGATCGATTTATCCTAAGATATGAATGTCAATTAGAAATTTAGAGGCTTTTGTTTATATGCTTTTATTAAAAGATATAATAAGCATGCCCATGACGTTAGAGCAATTAGTTTGATAAGAGTTTCACATTCTAAACCAAAGTTCAAATCTCATGGGTGAACCTTAACATTTTAAATCAAATGACATTAGCTTGACGATTTAAATTCCTTGACTTTCAAAGAGGAGACCTAGGTTCGAATCTTACCAAATGATACATGCACAATTGCCAAGTTGTAATACCACTATGTGGCCATAATGTCATATAGGTAGGACATATTTCCATCTCATTCATATATATGTGTGTGTGTGTGTGTGTGTGTGTGTGTGTGTGTGTGTGTGTGTGTACATTTCAATTCTCTTCTATATTCCTCTCCTAGAAAAAATGAGTGTTAAATTTTTTTAATTACATACATAAATATTGTTACATAGTTAGAAACTGAGTCCAATATAAGAGCAAAATATTATTTTAAGCCTTATTTGAAAAAATGGTATTTCACTAGTACAGGATAAAGGGAGGAAAAAATATATAAACAAATCTTATTAAGGCAATGCATGATAATATATTTGTGATTATCAAGAATGAGATGATCAAGCATGATTTAATGGTTGATCTTAAGAATTAGATATGTAAAGTCAAAAAATATTGGCCAAGTTTATTGAGGATTCAAAAGTGGATTGAAAGAAAACTGAGATTAAGTTCACAATATTCTTTAACTTCTATTTGAAAATATATTTTTTTATATTTTTATCTAGTTTAAAATTTAGAATCAAACTAACAAATAATGGTCCAAGTTTTACGAGGACTATTTAATACCATGGACAAAACTTTGAAAAGGGTTCCAACATGGGTTACAATATTTGGATTTCTATGAGCTTATCAACACGAGGGTTTTGAAATATTCAAATACTCTAAGGGACTTTATCTAGGTGGCATCAACTTCGATGGAGTGAAAAATATTTGTGTATGCATCAATATACATTACCATGAGTATTTCAAAATATTTGTCAAAATTCATTATTATTAAATTTAAATCAAGAAGCTCCCAAGGGCTAGGTGGATTGGTAATTGTCTGTCTGGCCAGCACTTACCAAGAAGAAACCTAGGTTCAAACCTTAGGGGCATACATGTTGCAAAGGTAGTAGTCTAATCTAAATCCTCTAAGTGCGTGCCAGACCGACTATGATGGTAAAATCCTGAGTGACCAGTGGTCCCCCTCATGTCGAGTCATCAACAACGAAGTGGTATAGGCTTGTTGGGAGCAACCCTTGTGGTTTGAACCCTACACTTGGAAGTTACTAAAAATAGTGTGGATGTAACCAACTCCCCTATGTATCCAAAAAAAAAAAAAAAAATCAAGAAAGTAAATTCAATAAGTGGATTATAATAACAATCCATTTTGATCTCACATGTGCCATGAGACATGGAAAAATATTAAACCTGAAAGGTTCTTGTGAGAAAATAATCCTAGATATGAAGCAAGGTAACCAGATAGTGGTAAAAAATGGTTTAAATCAAGGATAAGTTGAATAGTGGCAAAGAAAGACCTCTACCAAACTATAGCAAGAACCAAGAAGGTTATAGTAGATAAATTAGAATTTAAGGGATCTTATTCAAAAGGGTCCAAATTTATTATGGAAGATTTAAGGTCAATTTTTAAAAGGGAGAAGGCAAAAGAGGTTGATTCTAAGTCAAGTAAGTTATCTCCATTCTCTTCAAAAAATAAAACAATCTCTCCTTAGAGAGCAATATGGACATTAAATGACATAAGCTCAATAGGTTAAATTCCTTGACTTTCAAAGAAGAGAGCTAGGATTCAATCTTGCCAAGCAATATATACATAATTTCATTTTGTTGTAGAAGCACTATGTGGTCATATAGAACAGGTGGGCCTATTTTGATTCCATATAATCATTTTAAATTTTATTTTAAAAACATGGATGCCAACCTTTATACTTGGGATCTCCAACAAATGAAATAATTCATGCTTATTTTGATCCCATATAACCATTATAAATTTAAAAAAAAAAAACATGGGCGCTAACCTTTATACTTGGGATCTCCAACAAATGAAATAAGTCAGGTTTGGAACAATCTTGAAAAATTGAAGGAATTGATGAGGATGAAGACAATGATAAAGAGAAATATAAACTTGAGGAAGACTGATTGACAAAACTAGAAGCAAATATTAAAATATTAAGAAAAAACAAGATTAAGCTTATAAATAGGAATATAAAATTATGATGTAGATAGTATGTTGGAATATTTGGGATATCAATATGATTAAATACAAGTTGTCAAGGAATTAGAGGTTGGCATAGTCTTCAATTTGTTTTAATATGAGATGTAAAATTAAGGAGGTATTTGATATGTGAGCACAACAGATTATGTGGTGTCAAAAGTGTCGAGCCAAGAAAATGATCTATGATGAACCGCCATTGACCAGTTGTGTGTTGTAGTAGATCAACATTAAAGGTTTTGTGCAGGGTTTTGCAGAGGTTTCTCTAAGACTGTGATTATCTCATAATTTTAGTTGGGGGCTCCCTCCAACCATTTAAACGATCGAGGTTTTTTTTAAGTTTGTAGAGAAGCTCTAATAAAAGAAAAAAATATTGGAGCGAGAATGAACTAGGGGAGGAACGAATTTGGGGGAAGACAAAAAACCCTAGCGTCGATCAATTTTTACCAGGAGAGATCGCAAGTATCAGTTCAGGTATGGTACTCCTTTGGCTTTAGCTTTGAAAATCTTTCATTGGTTGGGGCTCGAGTCAAGAAATTACAAACAACAAGGACCTCTTCTTTGGGAAGTGATTTATGGTAGTCTATTGGTTGCAATGATGACAACGGCCTCACTTTTCAAACAAGCAAGCAATGAGGCCTTCTCCATGTTTTCGCAATAGTTTCCCTTTGATCAAGAGAAGTTGGATCATATGTGTCAAGTGCTTAAAGCGAGGAAAGCACCCCATCCAAAACCACTTACTCGCTCTAACAATGGTACCTTTGTGCCCAAGTTAGATGAGTCTCCAGTGATTGAGGTGCCTCCAACCCTCATCCAACATCCTTTGCTCACGCTTTCCACCCAAGCCCTTGCATGCAAATTTATGGGTATATGGCCTAGTCCAATCACAATCCAGAAATGGATTAACACACATTGGGGGGGTAAAGTTTCCTCTTATGAATTCATGATGACAGGCAAGGGATACTTTGTCATTACATTTGCCTCTATAGAGGACAAGAGCGCTATCTTTCATGGAGGTCCCTAGTTTCTAGGATCCAACCCACTCTACATGACCCCGTGGAGCACGACATTTGATCCTCAAGAGGAGGAGCCTGAAGAAGTTTATATTTGGGTGAGGTTGCCATTTCTACCACTACACCTATGGAACAGACCTTCGATGGAATTAATAGGGAATGCTATCAAAACGTTCATTGACTAGGCTCCTCCAAAGGCCAATAACGCTATATGTGCATGCATCTATGTGCAAGTCAATCTAAAAAAGGGTTTGCCTAAGCATATTGGAATAAAGGTGTTTGATTGGATACATAACCAACCCTTGGACTACGAGCATATACCATTCAAGTGTATAACCTGCCATGAGCATGGGCACTTCTCTCGAAACTGCCCAATTAAACAAGCATAGGAAACAAAAAAGGAAGAACCAGGCTTCTAAGAAGTCAAAAGGAGACCACGCAGATCAAGAAGCAAGAAGCGACAACCTCAACCACAGGATCAAAAAAGCATCCAACACAAAAATAAATTTGCAAGTCTTAGTGAAGGAGAAAAGGAAATCACCTCTCTAGATGTGATGGCTCCTAAAGGTAAAGAGAAGACACTTGCGATTGAAGCTGACAACTCGCCAAAGATCTTAGGAGATACACTAGAGAATACAACAGCTGGAGAAGAAACTGATGGGAACTCAGAGGAAGAGGTAGAAGAAACGCAAGTGGAGGAAATAGTGATTCTCGAGGGCTTGTCGACCACACGATCTGCAGCTAAGGGAAGAAAATCGAACCAACAACTCAAAAATGAGCAAGCGCAGAAAGACTTGCAATCCAAAACATAGGTCAAAATTGAGGAGAGCTTCACAAAAAATAAGAAGCAATCCAAAAAATGAAGATTATGTCATGGAACTGTAGGGGACTGGGAAGTCCTCTAAAAAAAACTATCTCAAAGTTCTAATATAGGAGCAAAATCCAACAATAGTCTGTATTCAAGAAATGAAAATAGCAGAGGCAACACTGACTACAGAATGGCAGAAGATATGGGCACAATCAAAATTGATAACTATTGATTCTATGGGAGCTTCAGGGGGACTGGCTTTGGCTTGGGACCCATAACAATTAGTCTATAGCTTACAACATAAGCACAATAACTGGATAGGAACAAAATTCCTCTTACTAGATGGAACTAGTGTAGCAATAATAAATTTTTATGGTCCAAATCATCCTATCCAAAAAAGAGAAGCATGGCAAAACTTAGCACAATGGCTAGACACTGAGAAGTTTGACAACATAATACTGGGAGGAGATCTCAACATGATACTCTACCACTAGGAGAAGGCTAGGGGAAGTTTAGCAAGGGATCCAAATAGAGATCTGCTCAATCAAATTATGGTGGATGAAAGCTTACAAGACATTCGACCGACCAAAGGGAAGTACACTTGGAGCAACAGAAGAGCAGGGGCAAACTATATTGCAGAAATATTGGATAGATTTTTTATCAATGAAAATCTCCTAACACACTTTCCCCTCACTTCTAGTCACATCATTCAAAACTCTATCTCAGATCATAAGCCAATTCTCTTGGATAGCGACCAAAGCCTACAACCCCAAAAAATTCCTTTTAAGTACAACTTTGAATGGGCGACAGAAGAAGATTTCAGTGAACTTGTGGAAAACACTTGGAACCAACAGGTCCAATCCACCAACCCCCAAGAAAAGTGGAAAAGCAAAATTCAAAAATTGAAGCACGTGATAAAAAATGGTTGGCAGAAAAAGTGAGAGTCAAACCAGACAAGAAGCAATTGATGCAACAACTAGAGCAGCTAGAAACAGAAATTGGGGACCATCCTCCTCAACCATGGCAAGAAGATGCAAGAAATGACCTGATTCAAAAGCTCAATAAATTAAGCGTTGAAGAAGAAACACATTGGAGGCTTAGATCCCGAATGGTTTGGCTAAGCAAGGGGGATAGAAACACCAAATATTTTCATCTGAAAACCATGCAATGCTGCCAAAGAAACACAATCAAGGAGATAGAGCATGAAGGAACCACTTATACAGACAGGGAGAAAATTAAGGAACTTGCCAATCAACATTACTCAGCTCTACTCTCCAGAGAAAATGGAAACCCACATTCCCAAGGAATACTGCTGCAGCATATACCGACAGTATTAAGTTTGGAAGACAAACAAGATCTCAATCAGCCAATCACTATGGAGGAACTTAAGGAGATTATAGCAGCTCTACCAAAGGACAAAGCTCCCGGACCTGATGGATTCACAAACAACTTTTACCAACAATACTTACACATCATCGAAGAAGATTTGCTACGCATGATTGAGTATGTTAGGGTGAAAGGTAAGCTTCTTGGAGCCATCAACTCCACCTTTCTAGCATTGATTCCTAAAGAAAAAATGCCACTACTTTCTCTAGATTCAGACCAATTTCTCTATGTAACTCTTCCTATAAAATTATTACCAAATTGTTGGCCAATAGAATAAAGAAGAAACTTGACAAACTAATATCAGAAGAGCAAGGGGGGTTCATGCCTGGAAAACAAATATATGATAATATCATAATGGTGCATGAAGCCCTCCACACTAGTAGAAAATAAAAAAGAAGCAAATTGTTATAAAACTTGATATGGCAAACGCCTTTGATCGAGTTAATATACAATTTGTAGAACAGGTCCTACAAAAGTTTGGATTCCCACATCAAGTCATCAAGTGGATCAGAGCATGCATCAAAAACCCATGGATAGCCCCCTTAATAAATGGAGAACCAACAAATTTCTTTCAGGCTACAAGGGGAATTAGACAAGGGTGTCCATTATCACCATACCTTTACATCATTTTAGTTGAGACTCTTGGAAGATTAATTAACCATCTTCGAAGAGAAAGAAAAATAATAGGGATAGAGGCTGCAACAGGATGCAAAGTTGTAACACACGCCCAATTTGCGGATGATACCATTCTTCTAGGCGAAGCCACCAAGCAAAATGTTAGACAACTCAAGCAATGCCTGGATTGGTTCACACAAGCTACTAGGGCTCATATAAACACTCAAAAGAGTCAGTTCTATACACAAAATGTTGCAGCAACAAGAGTCAAACTCTTTTGCACTATCCTAGGATTCCGGTCTGGCACAAAAAAATACTTCAGATACCTAGGAGTGCCCATGAGCTTCCACCTCAAAGCCTCAGACTATTGGACCCCAACATTGGACAAGATGGTTAGGAGGATACAAAGTTATAGTAATAGTTGGCTCAGTCTTGCAGGAAGGGCAGTATTGATCAAATCAGTGTTAGCTTCTCTTCCAATCTACCAACTATTAGTATATCATGCTCCCAAGTTTATTTTGCAAAAGGCAGATGGAATCATACGCAACTTCCTATGGCAGGGAGGTAGGCAATCAGAAAGAAAAAAGTTCCACTTGGTCAATTGGGAGATGGTCACCAAAGGTAAAATTCAAGGAGGACTAGGAATCAAAAAAATGGAGATAGTTTCGAAAGCACTGGGAGCAAAACTTCTCTGGAACATGCTTAAGCACAATCGAGCATGGCAACGCATACTAGTCAGCAAGTATGTAAATAACCAATCGGGTATTCAAATGCTCAAACACATAGACAAACTTCCCAGAGCCTCGTTGGTTTGGAAACATATAGTGGCAACAAAGAGCATAATAGAGGACAGAATTTCCTGGCTACCGGGAGATGGTAAGTCAATTAATCTATGGGAGGACCCAATCCTAGGAAATCCACCATTAAGAGAGAGAACTCCAATCGAATTGCAGAATCACTTGGAAAGCCAAAGAATACTCAAATTAGGTGACTTGTTTTATTGGACCTCAGAAACTCTGAACTGGATCTCCCCTCCCATTCCATCTCAACTTCAAGGAGATTGGGATTATTTTAAGTCCCACGTGGCGAGCATTAGACCTCTTCATCCTACGATGCCAGACAAACTTATTTGGGGTAGCATCAGCAGTAATGGGGAATACTCAGTGCATCTAGGAGTCCAACATCAGCAGATTGGGCCTGCCAACAAAAAACTATCGATAGTGTGGAAAAATTGAGCACCACCTAAACTACAAGTATTCAGCTGGCTAGTCTCTCAAAACAAAATATTAACAGGTGATAATCTGCAAAAGAGGAGTATAGCAAGGCCTCATGTTTGTTACAGGTGCATGCAGAACAGTGAAACAATTTCCCATATTTTGTTTGAATGCCCGAAGGCAATTTCAATTTGGTTAGGAATAACCAAAATTCTTGGCACTTCCTACTCTGGAAGGTTAACCATAGACACATGTTTTACCAAGTGGAACAAAGAATATAAAGGTAAACTGACAGGTAAGCCCCTCCTGAAATACCTGTGGAGCTCTATACCATATTTTGTCATCTAGCACATCTGGTTGGACAGAAACCAGAGGATTTTTTAAGGCAAAGGTAAGGACAACATAACACTAATACGAAGGATAAAAGAAGAATTAGTCTTAAATGTCAAATCTAGTTTCTATCAACAGCAGTATGAAGAAGACCTGTCACCCACAGAAAGAAGAATGATCTACCAACTTAATCTCCAAGCTTTCCTGACAAAGGGAGGCCGCAGAGCAAACAATTCCCACCTGACATCTATTTTTCAATGCTCTTCTTTGATGGTGCCTCCCAATCAAGCAGCAGGAAGGGGACTGATTCTTACAGGACCCCGTGAGATCCTGCTCAAATACATGATCAACTTGGGAACAACATCTAACAACGTGGCAGAGGCTATTGGATGTGAAATCGACTTAAAATTGGTGGCAAAGCAAGGAATCACTCAGGTCACAGTTTACGGGGATTCTAAACTGATAATAACAACTCTTGCCAAAAATAAATATTTTAGATCTTTACAACTGAATATTATTCAAGACAAGGAATTCAACAAAGAGGCCAACACACTAGCGAATCAGGCTATAAATATAGCCCCTGGTTATTGCCACCAAATCATCAAGAAGCAGAAGGGCAGGAGTATGGAGCAAGAGGGTTCTTACTGAGGTCCTTTTTTGTCTTCATGTTCTGTTTTCTAGAATGCTCTATTCACTTTGATCTCTAATCAGAGAGTTTTGTATATTTTGTTAAGTAAATAAATATTTTCCTTTAAAAACGAATTAAAAAGGTATTTAAAAGGACTTGGAATATGGTGGAGTACCTGGCAATTTTTGCAACTTTTGTAATGGTATTATTACTTCTAATCAAAGAGTACCTAGCAATTTTTGCAACTTTTGTAATGGTATTTTTTCGAAGAATTCTGTTTTTTATAATGCTCTGTTCACTTTGATCTCTAATCAAAGAGTTTTATATATTTTGTTCAGTAAATAAATATTCTCCTTTAAAAACAAATTAAAAAGGTATTTAAAAGGACTTGGAATATGGTGGGCGTGCCTGGCAATTTTTGCAACTTTTGTAATGGTATTTTTTAGAAGTAATATTACTATTTAGAGTAATTCAATATAAATTAGGAAGGTATTTAATAGGATCTGTAATATAAGCACCTGAAAATTTTTGTAATAGGAACTTTTGGAGGTATAGGATCTGAAAATTTTTGTAATAGGAACTTTTGGAGGTATTAGAAATAGGATCTGTAATATAAGCACCTGAAAATTTTTGTAATAGGCACTTTTGGAGGTATTAGAACTATTTGGGATAATGTCAAGCACATGCAGTAATTGTGTTGTAATTTTTTTTAGGAAAGGGAAAAAATTAAGAGAGCAAGTTATAAATGCATATACTGCAAATATGGTTACTATTTGAGATGGAAGTTCAAATGACTTTTTATTCATGTCAAATTCAATGATGAGTCACAATTACAAGCCCTCAATTTTTGGGGTGACATCACAAAGGTTTCTCTCTCTTAGAGGATGGTAAAGTTGGATGGTCAAGATCAATGGAGTACTTTGCATCATAAATTAATCCAAAAACTTTAAATTAACAAGTTTTAGCATATGCATGGAAAGAACTAAATGTGTGGGGATAATAACAAGATTCCTACGTTGTCTTTGACCTATAAGAATGATGTAGGGGTAATATTAAGTTTTTAACTTGCACTTTAAGAATGATGAACTGAACGTCCCAACCCACCCTAAACAATAACACAAAAAGAAAACATGTCTTAAACTCTATTCAATACATTCCCCTCCTTAAGCAAAGTAAATAACTCATCATTAACCTGAAACAGGCATATCCTTCCTGGATCTCAATTCAACACGTCTCCCTAATTAAATAAATAAATATACAAATTAATGCTAAAAAAATGTATACTAGAAAATTAAAAGAAATATAAATGACCAAGACCACCAATTCTTTTGTGAATTCCACAGTTATTAACTTGAATATGTAAACATGCAACACTGGTCGCAGATCAAGCCCACCAGAAGATTCTGAAAAACATGACACTTGAAATCACAAAGACAAGCCTCTTATTTTGTGAATTCCACCAACAAGTTTATATACATAACAATCTACCGGAACAATAAGCAAGACCCAAACTAAACATTTGAGAACTACCCAATTGCATGGCACAGAAATAATAGGAGAATCATCACTCGTCACCCCCAACTACATCATCAATCCAAAAAAAAGATTGTATCCATTGCAACAAAGAGCCTATACAAGTTAAATAATAACAAAAAAAATACAGCTAAAACCAAAAATCATATTCAGCACAAATTTTGAAAACCTCTGCCAAAGGGAAGATGTAACAGAACTCTATTTATAGAGCCCACACCAGAGAATATATAAATATATATATATATATATATAAAACTAAAACCAATATCATATTCAACACAAATTTGAAAACCTATGCCAAAGGAAATATGTAACAGAACTGTCTAATTATGTCACTCATTATACAGTCACTCGCAATAAAAAGCACTGTTGCAATAAAGCCTTTAATGTGTGACAGCAACTTTGAACACCAGGAGTGTGCTGCCTCACAATTCTCTAGAACAAAATTTCCATTTAAAAGAGACTCAACAAAAGATAAATTACCAAAAAAACATCTAGAATCAACAATTTTCAAACCCTGTGCTAAAGGAAAGATGTAACAGAACTGTCTAATTATATCATTCATTATACAGTCACGCCGCAAAAAAAACACTGTTGCAATAAAGCCTTAACATGTGACAGCCACTTTGAACCCCAGGACTGTGCTGCCTCACAAATCTCTAGAACAAAATTTCCATTTAAAAGGGATGCAACAAAAGATTACCACAAAGACATAGAATCAATGTTAAAAATTATTCAGTCAAACATTGACAACACAACCAATGCAACAATAGCACATCAAATTCAAATTATGAGCAAATGGGTGCTTATTTCCTTATCCATTAGAATGAATAATGTACTGAAATCCTATAATCAATCCCAAGGGCTTAGAAGTCAAGGCTATCTGATTAGATAGACCAAGTCGAAAGCACCAATCCAACACATGTAACAGGCTCAGAATGACTCAGACACATGATACATCGCTGCTGATGATACCATTAACAGTATATGGGAGTAACTTTTACATGCGAGAGTTCTACACAAATCAGCCTAACATAGATATGCACTAGCACACTTCCTGGGAAAATACAAAGCAGTATTCAATCATGTAATGGAGTCCCACTTTTGCTGAACTGTACTGCATAGAACATTGTCTATATAGCTGAGTGGATCTTGTTATAAACTAATTAATAGAAGCCGACTAATAATAGATGCTTCTGATAGAGGATCTTCTTCATAGAATTCAAAATGCGCAAATGTTTGCCATTATCTACACATATAGGCAAGATGACTCAACCAAAAAACCAGAGCCTCTGCCCTCCATAGTAGCACTCCCATATGGCTAAGCCACCAGAGGACTAGTTGATTCTTTCCGAATCCATTAATTAGAATGTGAATCCATTAATCAGAATGTTTTTCCTTTTAGCAATTGCTCACCTGTTACTGCAGTTCAATTGTTATTAAAGATTGCCAATACCACCAAGAATATTCACCTTTTCCTGGACAGAATGATGACATTCAAAATAATCCACCAATCAGCACAAAGAAACCACTATGCAAGCTAGCAATAAGATGGATGCACTGACTACAAGAATGTTCGGCCACCCCCACGGCCCCTCCCACCGTAGCCATTTCCTCTACCACCATAATATGATCCTCTGAAATTTCCCCGATAACCACCTCCTCGATTACCATGACCTGTCCGAGATCTTGGGAAACTTCCAAATGTCTACATAACATATTTTTCTTCGGTTAGATACTGAATACATACAGAGATGATCCAGTTCAAGATCTTGGGAAACTGCCAAATTTTTAACCATAAGAAAGCAGAAAATTTATCTTCTGATTTTTCCATAGTGCCAAATGAAATTTTGAATGCAAATAAGTTATTAAAGATGACAGACCTCTGTGTCAATCTTCCTTTGCTCGGAGAATTTGATTCTTTCATTTCGAGATCGATCAATTGCATCACAGGAGAGAGAATCGAAAAAGTCATCCTTCACATATACAGGCTGCAAAAAAGAGAAATGAGGAAAACATATCAGAAAAACTGAAATGCATATCAATCTGACATATCCAATCATCAAGAATCTAGACAACTGCAAATAGTTTGAAAATATTGTAACAGGGATCAGTATTACTTCCTACCTTTAGGTCACTTCTAGGACCCTGTTTCAGGTCCTCATCATTATTAGCATTCCCCTCTAC
This sequence comes from Wollemia nobilis, assembly GCA_028583015.1. NCBI lineage: Eukaryota > Viridiplantae > Streptophyta > Pinopsida > Araucariales > Araucariaceae > Wollemia > Wollemia nobilis. The sequence continues at coordinate 6,127,963 of JAQPPZ010016867.1, forward strand.
AGCCCCATTCTCTTCTCCATCCTCGACCTTACCCCTTGACTCTTCTTTACCAAGATGACCCCATACTTCATCCTTCTTGAATTTCTCATTCATAGCTGTAAAGTCAAAATCTTCTGTGAATTTTGTGGACATATGTGGAACCTACAAAAAACAATGGCATTCTGAGCACGTAAGATAACAATAATCCATGAGGGGGGAAAAATATAAAAGATATTGGTGTCAACTAAAGTATAAAGTTCAAAAGATGATGTTAACCATTTTTGAATCCCAAGGGCTAACACTGACTTTCAATAGTAGATCGCTGCTACACACATGAAACACTCAGTATCTTACCCATTTTTTAAACTGTTTGAATCTGTAAATAAAAGCTCATACCATATTCCTACTTACAATCTTAAACGGTTCTAGCAATTGCATTAGTACAATCATTATCCAACTACAATCATCATCTTAAACGGTTCTAGCAATTGCATTAGTACAATCATCATCCAACTACAATGTTTTGGCATTTGCTTCATTAACTCTTTTATGTAAGATCATAAACTAAAAGGCTCTAGGTCATTTGCAAGGAACTAAATGTTATTGGCTTTTAATTTCTTTCCATCATGCTCTTCACCTAGTTCTATGGATGTTTTAAATTTGCAAAGAAAATGTCTACATGAGTCATTGGTTTATTTAAGAGTGCAACCTATTGTGCCATCCCCATAGTTAGCTGATCCTATTTTTTTATGAATGTTTGAAACTTGCAAAGAAAATGTCTAGATGAATATTTGGTTTATTTCAACTTTCACGATTGCAACATATTGTGCCATGCCCATAGTTAGCTAACTAGCTTAGATATAAAGGATATATATCTAAAAACGCCGAGAGTTATCAATCTCGAGGCACCTATCTCATTTCTTGGGGGTGTGACATCCAAGATAGGCGCCTCGGGATTGATAACGTTTTTAGATATATATCCTTTATATCTAAGCTAGTTTAAATGTTTTTGTTAATGTCGGCTTTTTTAATTTTAAAAAAAAATTGTTTACGGCGTGACATGTATGACCTCTTTGCCTCCCACCCCCGTCTGCCATTGTAGGAACGCCTCTCGGCGTAATTATTGCTATCAAAGCACCATTTCATTCAAAAAAGAGTATATGCTGAAATCAAAAGACAGTGTACAAGATTGATGGCTATTACCGAAATTTGAAAATAATAAAAGTACAATCACCAAAACCACGACCAACTTACATACTAGCAGTGCCTTTTGCTATAAATGCTGGAAATCAACATTCAACAATAGTTTGATGAGACAACTAAAATACTGAAAAATTCACACCAAATTCCTCTTATGTGAATTGCAAAATCAGGAAAAATATGAAAAAATTGGACAAAAACTAGAACACAAGATAAAGAAAGAACAACAATGAAATTCTATTGATGTCTATAGGTGACCAAGGTACATCAGTTGTACTTACGTGCAACATCTGGTTACAATGGCCTGCCAAAATAGATCATTACAATGTAAAAATTTATATACCGACCCAGCATGGGTAGAGCATATATTTGTGTAGATAGTGTTAAACATATACATCTCGATTATGGTACAGATATAGTACAAGTATACTACAGGCACAGCACAATGGGGTGACGAACCGCCATAGAAAATTCACTATCAAGAGGGGGGATCACAAGGGTCATGAACCAAAAGCACTCATCAATGGTATATACCCATCTATGCTGAGTCGTCATCGACTTTCATGGATGAGTCAACACAGGATCTGATGACACCTGATAAAGAATTGTCAGAAGAAAGATAGCTAGACTGGATCATGGCAGGTTTGAAAATTTGGGTTCATCTCAAAGACCCTGGAAAATTCAAGAATTCTGATTTACAAGGAAATTCCAAGAAATTGGAAAATCGGGATGCAGTTGAGAAAATAAGAACATTTGTTGATACAAATATTCAATAGTTCATCAGTATAACTTAAGAGGAATATATAATATATATTATAAAATAGATGCTATATAGCACAAATTTAGAATTTTTATCAAAGCATCCTAGTTGATTCCTAGGTCAAACTCGCCCACAGCTAATTGCAGGGATGTTTTTTCTCGTGTCGAGGAGTATTTATTAAAACCAAACTTTTTTTCTGAAAAAAAAAATTGCAAAACAACAATTTGCAGAAGGGATGATACTGTTGGAGGTATTATATTATTTGGTCCTTTATAAATATTTAGATTAGGGAGTGTGTTTGATATTTGAGTCTATAGTATGTGTCAAGTTCTCAGGTGTGAGTATATGTCATAAGTGTGTCAGGTCTTGTTAGTAAGTGTGATTAAGATGAGTAATGAATCAACTTTAGAAGAAGGGAGTTATGTGCAATCATGACAGACTGTCTTTATGTAATATGTAAGATTTATAATGTAAGAGAGGAATGTGAAGAGTTGGATCTCCAGTGAGTTTGAGGATAGAGAAGGTCAAGAGCCATGTAATATGAAGAGTCTCATGCATGTATATATTGAAGACAAAGACATGTAATATGTCGAGGAAGCATTGCATTTATGCATTCCTTTAGTAGTTTCCGTAAAGCTTTCAGGGTGTTTATTGTTCATTACTTGAGTTTGATATATATGCATGATTATTGAGTAGATTTATAATCCTGGAGATTGTTTAACCTGTGAGCATAGCATTATTTTGCTAACAGATAATGAATACACAGCCAGGCTGAAATCATTTACACCTTATTCTCCTGCACGTTGTGCAGGTTTTAGACATTTTTCCTTAAACTTTTAGGGCTTTTTTGCCTTTTGGTAATATTAGAAATTATTTTTAGCTTTACAAACCTATGAATCTGCTTGCACCAATCCACAGTCTGCAATTATGGTCTGATCAGGATTTGGTAACCATGCTAGGACCATTTCAATCAGACCTGATAACTATGGTCCAAGGGAAAATGCCTTCTGAAGATATAAAAGCATACACCTCTAAACAGGTTATCAAATGAAGTGAAGTTTGACCTCCCTGAGTCCCTCAATAAGCAACAGTTGCCCCCTTTCACAAGGTTGAAATCTCAATAGATTAGAGAGTAGCCTGGTCTTCAAGCACCAACTTCCACTCCAACCAAGCAAATCCATAGAGGCAACTCCTTCTATGAAGCAAATGGCTAGAAAGGGGTCTCTCTCCCTACCTAGTGTTCAATCCCACATGCACCAAAGCCAATGGAGGTGTAAAGCAATGCTGAATGTGCCCTCAAGACGAATCATGTGGACTGCAACCTCAGCCTATTGAATGTGCTGAGTGATGACACAATTGTAATAGATCCTATACTGAAAAAAAATAGCTGTGTGCTCAATCAGCTGGTTTCATAACAAGCCAAAGAACTGTGGGTTCACAAGACAATCAAACAACCATGTACATAAGGCATATCCTATAAATGTATCTGAAAATACAGCTGCATATCCCTTTCAGAGCCATGACTAGGATATCCATTTGAGATTAAAGAATGGGCGCCTGCGAATTGATCCCAAGTGTAAGATGTAGTTCTCAATAAGCTCATCCTTGAAAGACAATTAAAATTAAAGATTGTAAACTTAATCTTATTAAGGTTGAACTGAAGCTGCCAAAGATCACAAACAATGCAAACACCTCCAACAGTCTTCACTGTAGTCCAAAAATTCAGACTCAGACAGAATTTGGCAGCCAAAAATTTTGAATTGAACTCAGATTTGGTAAAGATTCAGCAAAATGTCAACAATAAAATAAACCAGCAAATTCATAAAATAAGCTTAAATAATATGTTATAGTTTCTAAAGAACATAAAAATGTATTTAGAGAACAAGTATGTCAAGTTTCGATTAGATTTTAATTTCAAAAATAAAAATAGATAACGGAGTTTAAAGCATTCTTCTCACCCCACAGGAGGCTGCAGATAAAGGTTATGGGCAAAAGAATTATTCTTTTCGAAGTTGAGTTGTTTGGTTTACTTTCAACCAGTACTTTCTTGCCAAGACTCACCAAAAGCTTGCTGGAAGCTTTGGCTCATCAAGTCAAGTTGCATGAACATTGAAAGACCAACATCCCTGCAGATACTTGTGTTTGTCAGGTACTTAAAGAGTTTTAATACAGAGGGCTTTGTAGACCATCAGCTGAGTGAGAATGGAGAACTACATCATCGGCAAAGCATAACATGGCAATCAAAACATGATGACAGACACATCTGTCATATCCATGAGGGTGTCGTCTAATGAAGTTCTCCAGCTCATCAATATATATAGAAGTGTACATCTTTCTCATTAGAGAACCTATGAGCAGCTCTACCATCTCATAAAGCCTCATAATATGATAAGGAGCTCTTCACCGCACCTCACTGAAGACCCACCAATGCACATGAATTACTAGGTTCTTTATTGCTATCAAGGGGATTACACTCTTAGATGTCTTTCACCATACCTCTGCCGTCAGGAGTAACAAGAGTTCCTCTGATGCTACAACTTGCCACAATGGCAGTAACATATTTGTGCATCCTTGCCCACATTTGAGAGTAGCCACCAATGCTTTAACACCTTGTTCCTCTTTCAAGTGGTGGGAAAATAACATGGCTCTCTAACGCACGCTATTGGCTGCCATCATTTGCCCAAAATGTACACACAAATGCAGCTTACCAACTTCTTACCCTCCTCTACTAGTTCCTCAGCTATGAATGCTAGAAGAGTTTGAGGACATCAGACTCTACTCCCTCCCAAGATTATCCAACCAGGCCCCCTTATCCCTGGCCCTTCTTCTAGAAGCATCAATAAATCCTGTCCTGGCTCTTTTGGGATGGTAATGATGATGGTTTTACTTCTGCTTCTACTTCTACTTGACATTCAATTCTAATTAGAGTTGGTGCTTAGATCCTATTGAGATCTCCATTTCTTTCTTTCCCCTCGACTAGTGGTTCTCTTATCTCTTCATCATTACTTGCAACATGTTAGGGTTTACCCATTTATGGGTCCACCTCTCAAGGATGTGATCAGATGTACAATAGTTTAACTTTAGTGAAGTTCACTCTAGTCTCTAGATAGTTTTCTTACAAGTCCCATTGAGCTACCATGACATCTGTGGACATCAATAAAATTATCTTCTCTCATATTTCAGCACAGTAGACTCTTCTGACTCTTAAAAATAAAATCTAAAGAACCCTTTTAGCCCATGCCATTCTTCAAACAGAATTCTTAAATATAGTCTTAAAGAATGAATAATGATCACTGATGTTTGCTGATATTTCTACTGCCACCATTAAGTAGTAAAGAAAGGCTTCCTACTCCTTCTGCCTATATGTATCTGTACAACTCTAGAAGCTTTGTTTCATACTATTGCTTTCTGCATTGTGTGCTTGTTTTTTTAGATTTTTAGACAAAGTTGCTGTTGTTCTTCTTTTGCTAAGATAGAATGACTTAACTTGAGACCTATTAATCTACTTGTCATTCATGAAAATGGTTATTCTCATCACAAACTATCTTACAAATTAGAGCCCCTGGCTCACAAAAATCTTTGGCATGCTCAACTAGACATAGTCACTCACTCAATACTTTGCATTGTCAAACTTTTCAACAACACCACAATGTCATCCATCCCACCCAAAATATTTTGTGCTTGAATTTTCCATCAAAATTTAATCTTGATTTTTAAATCCTTACTTTTTTTGTAGTTTGGTGTATATGGCAGTATGTACATTGTTCTTGTATTGAGTTCAACACTGTTAGATGCTAGAACAGCTCTCTCTTATATTTCAGCATAGCAGACCACTCTGACTATAAGGATGAGCTCAAGAACCTTTTTAGCTCAAGCCATTCTTCAAACAGCATTCTCAGATAAATTCTCAAGGAATGAAATAACCATTGTTGATGTAAGATGATAAATTTATTTCCACTAATAAGCACTGGAGAAGGGCTTCCTCCTTTCAGAGACAAGTATCTCTTCTTCTCTGGCAGTTTTGTTTCATATTATTGCTTTCTGCACTGCATTCTTGTTTTCTTACATTTTTTAGGAAGGAGTTGCTCTTGCACTTTAATTGCTCAGGTAGAATGACTTTGAGACCTTTTGATCTACTATGGTCATTGATGAACATAAAAGCTTTCCTCCTTGCAAACTATCTTATAAACTTAGGCCCCTAGCGCACAACAACTTTGGCATCCTCAACTTGCCAATTAGTCACTCACTCAATTGTCAAATGACTTGACAACACATTATTATCCACGCCACCCAAAATATATTAGTTTTATTTTATGTTTGAATTTTCCATCAACTCCATCTTAATTTTGTTAGTTTTATTTTGCGATTGAATTTTCCATCAACTCTTAATCTTGAATTTTGTTAGTTTTAGTTTGTGTTCGAATTTCCCATCAACTCTTAATCTTGAATAAATCCTTGTTTTTCTGTCAAGCTTGGTTTGTAAGACACTATATACGTTGATCTCATATTGAGTTCAAGTTTCTACTACTCCTTGGCATGGAAACCCTGGTGGCTGGAACACATGCTTGTGTTGGTTAAAAGGAGCTTTTAAGTAAAGCTTCATTCGTAACAGCCACTGCCTTTCTCAATTAGCCTATCAAGTTTGATAAGGTTAGGTCATCCTTTTTTCAATAGAATTTGATCATCTCTCCTTCTAGTATTTGAATGACAGAATTGTCTTCATGTATTCTGACAACATTGCTATGACCTGCATGCAGCTTAAGATCACGTGATACCTACCTCTCTCATCACATTTAACTCTTGAGTTCCCAATATTTTAATACCACTTTTCAGAGCTGTTTGAGTCAAATAACAAACTGCACACATTTATCGAATTTATTGGAAAGGGAATGTTGGTCTTCGAACAAACTTATTAGATATGAAATGTGTGCATCCTAAATCTAATAGGTTCCATGCTCTTCTATTATTTACTTCCCTTCTAACCAGAGTTCACTGGGTTAAGATTTCCCAAAGCATTCCTTTCTAATGTAGGGATATTCAATACTTTCTAATAAATATACATTATTATACAAACAGCATTTAACTTCTTTGTTATAAGGTGGACCCTCTTGCTTCCTAGAAATTTTATATCACACAATTAATTGGTCAAACCATATAAAGCTACACTACCTAATCAGTTAATAACAAATCAAGAAAAATAACTTTTCCCTCAGGACAATTAAAGGAATAACTTATTAATAATATCTTCGATGGACATACAAAACACTAGGAATCATTTTCATGTGGAAAAATCTTGCAAAAAAAATTGTGAAATCAAGATTTTTTAAACATGCCTTCAGAATAAACCTTTTCCACAAAATGAGAGCACTTTATCCTATGATCCAGGATATAGCACTAAAACTACAACTCTTAAAGCTAACCCTCAAGAGTCACATCCTATGTTTGGCAAAAGGTTTTCAGTTTGAGAAGTCACTAAAAATTCAACAAATAGGAAGACTAGGGCAGGGCTCAATGATAATTTGACAGTTGTAAAGAGCCAGTTGTCATTTCTGAACATAAATGTTATGAGGTCTTCAGAGCTCCAGCTGTCATTTCTGAACATAAAGGATGCTCAAGTGAGAAAATGAACAAAACTGGTGAATTTGGTGGCACTTTTTTTTTGTGTAGTGAATTATCAAATCTTGTATTTTGTGTAGAGTATGTTCTTTGTGGTTCATTGATTATTACTCAGCATATTTCTCGATGTTTTTATTTTATCAGAGTATCAGAGCATGCTTTTAAAGTTACTAAACATTTGGTATCAGAGCAACGTTTGTGGCAAAGGGGAGAAATTTTTGCCAGATTCAAGAGATTGCAGAGATTATTTGAGAGATTTGCTCAATTTCCAGGGGAAAAAGTCCGAAATTCATCATTTTATTTCAGAAGCCATATCTTCTTCTCGTACAGATGTTATATTCAAAAGATTCTTACACCATTGAGTAGTTTATTTTGAATACTACAAAAACGACCAGTCACTTACAAAATTCTGATCCGTATTGAGGGAGTTACAGTCGTTCAAAGTTCAGCTATCAAAGCTGATAAAGTAACATTTTTTAAAGTGTGAAAATCATCATTATTTTCTAAAGGCCGTATCTTTTTATGGGAGCATCGTATTAAGGAACTTCTTGCACCATCATGCAGATTGTTTCGAGTACTAAAAAAACATTTGGTCATATATTAAATTTTTATCAGTATTGAAGGCGTTATGGCAGTGTAACCGGGTTCTCGCACCCACTTGGTTGCGTTCGTGCACCCGCACCCGCACTGAGTTCACGGGTTCACGATCGGGTATGGCTGGGCCGAACCCCATCCGAACCCTGTCAGTCAGGGTTCAGCTTTGACCGAACCCTGTCAGTCAGGGTTCACCCAACCGAACCCAACCCAGTTTGGGCATTAACATAGGAAAAAAAACATTTATTATTATTATTATTTTAATGCAGATTCTGAATGTCTAGGAGAGATATATGAGGGTATAGATTCCATGTGTGAGAAAATCAAATCCATTACTGATGTTAAAGATGTTAACTTGTACCCTCAATTACAGACCATCATTCATCGGAGGTGGAATGCCCTCAACTCACCACTTCACATGGCAGCTTATGCTCTTAACCCGAAGTGGTATGATGTAGAAAAAACAAGGAAGAGGGCACCAAATCAAGATCCAAAGGTGACTGCAAGGTTTCTACAGGCAGTCAAGGACATATATGGCATTGGACAGGAGGCAGCAGAGATTAGAGAGCAGTTTGCATCTTTTGTTTGTGCACGGGGTACATTCCAGTCTATTGAGGCCTCTTATATGACAGGAGTCTGAAGAACCCCATATTTTGGTGGACATTGCACGGACATGGGACGCCACAGTTGCAGCGACTAGCATGTCGTTTATTGTCTCAGGTGGCCAGTTCCTCAGCTTGTGAGAGGAATTGGAGTACTTATGGATTTATCCATTCAGTGAGGAGAGGTCGATTAGAGCCGAGTAGGACAGAGAACCTCGTGTATGTCCATAGTACTCTTCGACTCATGTCTCGTAGGGACAAGGGTTATACAGAGGGGCCTTTTGCACGTTGGGATGCAGTTCCTGATGACACCGGAGATGACTGTAGGTATGATGGCTTTTCAGATCTACCACCACTAGATCCACAAGAGGAGGGCCTAGAAGATGATGATGAGGAATATGTCGAATGAGAGTCAAATATCAAATATTTGATGTTATCTTTGTACATGTCCACTACTATATAGTATATTGTTATCTCTTGACTCTTTATGACTTGACATCTTGTCATTTTTTTACATGAATATGAAATATCATATATCAATATGCTTTTATGATGCCATTTTTAAATATTTATTATTTTGCAATGTGTATGAATGATTTATTTTATTAACAATGTGTATGATTTATCATTTATTTAATTATTTCGCAATGTGCATATTTATTTTATTTTTTAATTATTTTGATATATATATATATATATATATATATATATATATATATATATAAATTAAAAATTAGCCGCACCCGCACCCGCACCCGCACCCGGCGAACCCTATTTTTGACAAGGGCTGCAACCGCACCCACACCCGCTGCACCCGCACCCCCACACCTGGTAACCTTGCGTTATGGCCACTAGAATTCAAGCCATTGGAGCTATTTTTGGCTGTGCAAAAATTCATCAAAGAAGAAAAAAGTGTGTATCTCTCAATCAAAAAGAGATGGATTTCCTCAAAGGCCTAAATGAGAAAAGGAACTATAAAGGATTCAAAAGGAGGAACTGAAAGTTTTAAAGAAACAGAATGAAGAAGCCACATCTTTGGATTTGGAGAAGCAAGAGAAGGAACAGAGGTTTATTTTCACCTAGAATTTCTATTTTGCAGGTTCATCGATGCGTTCAGACGGAAAAGGTTATTATTATTATTTTCATAAACCCTAGTAAAGAGAATTAAGGACATAAAACTTGATGGTGAGAATGTTCAGATTTTCGAAGATTAAAATATTGCTATGGACATATATGTTTACACTCTGATTTTGATGTTATTGAGATGGATGATGTGGATATTGTTCTTGGTTATCCTTGGTTAGATGCATTTGGTACTATTAATATTAATGTTCAAAAAAAGTTAATGAAGATATGATGCAGGAAAAATATGATAACACTGCAGGATATTTCTCACTATAAGAAGCACGGATCCCAAGAAAAATAAGAATCTATTGCAAGGAAACAAAGTATAGAACCGACAGAAGAAACTGAAAAAAGTCTAAGGCAGATTTTTAAGGAAGAACAGTTAAAAAAGCACAAGGATGAACCAAAGATGGAAACAAGAGAGGAGCATGAGGAAGCATCAAAGGAAGCAGAAGGTTGCAACAGACCGCCATCCACACCGCCATTAGAGGCAAAAATCATAGAGACAAGGCATAGAGCAACAGAAGAACTGCAATGGATTTACATGGAACCATATGAGCAAAAATTATAGATATGCAACAACCAATATTAAAGGATCATATTATTTGGTTTCATCTCATGTTTCAAGGACAAAATATTCTGAAGAGGGATGAAATACTAGGGTACCTAGCGATAGGTGCCTGATAACATAATTTTGTATTGTATAGTCGGCATGAGTCATGAATAAGTAATAACCCAACTATAGTGTATGGTTGGCATGAGTTATGAATAACCCAACTATAGTGTATAGTTGGCATGAGCCATAAATAACCCAATTGTATTATGTAATTAGCATGGGTTATAAATAACCCAAGGTCTATTTCTAGGATATTATATTATAATAATGAGTGGGATAAGGATAGGGTTATGCCTTTCCCAAAATAGCATTGGAGGATGATTATATAAAGAATGGACCTGGTAATTGTAAATCAAATCCAATCCAAGTCATTATTATTGTAACCATCTTTGCTTGTGAAGCGGGGCTCTCATCTTGGGAGATATTGTGTTGGGAGATATTGTGTTGTTCGTGGTTCCTTTCTTAAAGACTAACATTGGTATTGCCCTACCTGAAGGATATTATCATATCTTGTATTTTGTGTCGAGTATGTTCTTTGTGGTTGATAGATTTTTACTCAACATATTTGTGGATGGTTTTATTTTATCAGAGTAGAGTTTCTTAGCAATATCGTGGTAGGAAAACACAGTAAATAAACAGAAAACCTATTGGTTTGCAAGAGGGGCCTGACGTGTCACATCTCCCCAATCTTGGCTATGAATTTTTTTTTTTCAGAACATCAGTTTTTTTGGATAATTTTCTGGCTACTCACCAATTTCTTCCCAATCCCAAGCTCACCGGTTTTTAGGGCAACTTGCCTATTACTGTTTTTTTTTTGGAATAGGTTGAAAATCTGGGGGCACATCGGGACCACTCTCCCCGTGAATTGAACTTAGGTCTCCGCTAGGAGATCCCAATGCCTTTTGCCATTGCGGTGTCCCTGTCGGGACAAACTTGCCTATTACAGTTAAGAATCTTAAATTTAAATGTTATTGAACTTTATTTTATCTGTGACAAGAATATAAGCATTTACATTTCTGAAAATGATAATAGTTTTGATTTGCAATATCTTTTCTCAAGTCCCAAGTTCCTCTAAAAATTCACCTTCCCAAGTGTTTGTCAAGTCATAGTTTCTCTACTATAATAGAGCTATATGACTGATAAGAAAACAGCTTAGCTAAATCACTATTATTTAGTGACTTAAAGTCTTAAACTCTATGGAACTAACACAAGCAGAGTCCATGTTGAACACAAAAAGGCAGGTTAGACTAAATTGATGAAAATCTAATATCAATGATATTCTTAAATGATTCCATGAGCTCTTCCCAATAAATGCTGCACCAGACAAAATTGCAAAAGCTAGAAATGTTCCCAACCTATAGAGTCACATTTTCAAATATATATGTTGTATTGGTTTGTGAATTTTTCTTTGGAAGTGAGGAAGCTCAATGATTCAACATGCTTAAACCCATTAATTGAAACCGTGTTTCGTGGTTGCAAAGCATTCACATAAGGGGTAGTTGTCCCCTACTAATAAGGCTAACCTAATGTTAAACAAACACACTGCAAATCACTGCATTTAAATGGAAAACAAGTGCAAAACAAGCCAAAACTGGACAATTGTTGTGAATCCATCATAATTTGGGCAAAGAATGTGATCCAGAGGGAGAGTATTCAAAGGCTCATCACATCAGGCATTTTAGTGAACTGCTCCAAGCATCAAAAAAGAGGTGTATGAATATAATGGAGTTTTCTCATCCTTGTACGCATGAATATTACACGAAAGGCTGCAATCTCATGTGCGTACAATAATACGCCTGAAATATAATTATGTTAAATAATTATTATGGGGGCATCTGAATCACGCTTAACACTTCATATGTATCTTTCTATATATAACCGTGTTGACATGCATCTTCTAAGGCACGTCCTTGAATCAAAGAATTTGATTATTCATTAATATATCTTATTTGAATTAGGCATTTACTCAAAGAAGGTAATTTCATATATAGTAACTCCAAGATGGCAATCAAAAGCAATATACAAGCATTAGCTAGCTATATATCAGCAAACTATAAATAAATAACTTCACCACATTAAATGCATGTCAAGAATCTATTACAAGTGGGTGCACATGTGCACATGCTATTATTTTCAACAAGGTTGAATGGGTACGCCAAATGTAGGCAAGGAGTACCTGGTGCATACATCCAAAGTTGGGATAAGCATGTGGGGGTATAAATAAACAACTTCACCACATAAAATGCATGTCAAGCATCTATTACAAGTGGATGCACATGTGCACATACTATTATTTTCAACAAGATTCAAAGGGTACACCAAGTGTAGGTAATGAATACCCGGTGCATACATCCAAAGTTGGGATAAGCGTGTGAGGGTATGCAGGTTGTGACGGTGGGAGGATATAGGGATACTAGGTGCATGTTACAAGCACCTATGCGTTGCCAAAATGCACTCTTGACCCATCGATGCACCCAATGCTTGGGCAGAATGTGTCGGTAGAGTACGTACATGCAAAACCACACACCTCCTATGGATACGCATCCCCGGTGCAAGCCCAAATTGAAGGGTATGCATAACCAGACAACACTGATTTTCAGCAGGCACAACGTTCAGGTTTCACAGTTTTTTATCAGCGTTTTTCATCAGCTTTATCGAAGTAATTCCTCTAAGATTTCTAAAGTTTCAAGCTACCTTATAACCAATTCACTTATTACAAACAGCATTTATAGCAAAACAATTGTGCATTCTACTCAACTCGAGTTACTCAAGCCTGCATTGTTAACTAACAAAAACTTCTATTCCTTGCACAAGACAGAGCACAAAACAATGATATATAGAAACAAGTGCTTAAAATATTCCAATTCACACAACAAAAACTGTATATTGCTCCCACTTCTACATGGTTCTAGCACAGACCTTGTGCATTTTTAGTCTAATTGAATATATTTTCCTAGAATTGCAGTTAAATTTTGAGCAATGAATACAAGTTTGGTTATTAATAACATAATGGGAACCAAGCAGCTTTAAACCGTTCCAAAGAATATTAAACCCTTGAACAAAAGATTTTCATTCTAGCCTAGATGCTTAGGAGTTAAGTTCAATCAATACCATACGGCCCCTGCCTCTTCCACGTCCTCTGTAGCTGCCACTTGCATGCCCAACACTTCCATTCGCCTGAACACATAATACAAGCAAATATTAAGCATGTAACACCAATACAATTCATAAATTTAAAAACTAAATTAATGTATCAACACTCATCCTCAAGAACATTGATATATCACCTCTCCAACACCTGTTTATTTAATTGCAATTCAAACTGCTAAAACAAAGAGTTATGGAGGACACTCAAATTCTAAGAAACTAGTCAACAAGTTTCAGTAAACCGCAGTTTTGAATCAAAACATAAAACATTTAGGAAGCCACCATATCAAAATGCAGTACATTAAAAAGCTCAACAATTTAGATTTCAGTCTAATAAGGGCCATGGTGATGGAAGAAACATTATGAAAAGCCCATATATAAACAAGTGCTTGCCACCAGGTTGCTTGTGCGGAAGAATGTGGTAGCATCAACAGTATGAGTATGGAGAGCCTAATGCAAAATCTAAATAGTCGGTTACAAGTGCACAGGGGTGTGTGTATCTATTATACATCAAAACTTAAAGAGGTAGGGAAGAATGGGTAAAAACGTAGAGGAGATCATTTACATCTGCCCGTGGGATTTTTAGACACTTTGGAGGGTAGGGAAACTTTTTCACTTGCCCTTATTTTCAATTTAGACCCATTCAGAAAGCTCATGGAAAATTGAACCTTGCCAATCTATCTAAGTCTGAGGTACAAAGATAACAACCTGGTCCGACTATGAGACATGCCCTAGCCAACTATGCCATACACATCACCACTCATTATAGAGAAGAACATTAGAAATTTAACATGATAGAAGTAATCATAATAAAAAAGTAAAGCTGAATTTTTAGTCCCCATCCTAGCTGCACACCTGACCAACATGCAAGACCCCATTGTTGTCATGAGTAAAATTTCCACTTTAGCTTATATACATTGTCCAAATTCCATACATCCCTTGCAGAAAGTTCATAATCAATTGGGCCTTGCTAAATCATATTAAGGTAAATATATTTTTAAAATTGAGACACTCAACAAAGATACATTGGGCCTTGACAATCATCAAAGCAAAGGGTGCTCTTGAATATAAACCAACTGAGTTTAAAGTTTGATTTGATCTCACTATAATAAACCATTGAGTATTTGTCATTCTTTCGAATCTTGGAAATGACTAAAATTTCTTTAGGTGACCACCAGAATCCCTCTATGTGTTCCTTAAAATTCCTAACCCTTGTTATTACTCTCAATGATTCTTGCAATCCTTATACACGTGATTGCCTATGTTCCGTAAAGTTTTTAATTCAAGGACAATGCTAGACAGCTGGTTGCCTTTCTAGGACAGCCCTCAAAGCCCAAGATGCATACCCATGAAACACAATTGATTTCTAAGGAAATTTCTTTGAATGTCAACAATAGCCATCAAATGTCTCGTGCTTCAGATGAAAAATCGTATGGGTTCATAGATGTTTCAAGATGACTTTTTGCAACCCTTGTCAAGACGACTTATCTATCAATGTGGTTTGACCTCCTTATTCTTTCATGTAATCCTGACATGTAAGTCTGCAAATGTAGTATGTGAACTAAGGATCTAATGGAGTTGCACCAGATTTATTTACATTAAAATTAAGCCTCCAACATCTCAATCCCCCTTCCAAATCCCATTCACCTCAATAAAGGTGACAGCTCCCCTTATGAAAATGCTCCAAACTATACAACCAGATGTCAAAGAGATAATTTCAAGATTGTAAATCAAAACCGTGATGGCCAACGTATCTTTGCATATACATAGAAGGGCATACAATCTAGATCAAACACCCAGCCATGTGCCAACTCTAATTAAAGGCCTTTTTGGAATAGAACATGTGGTTCTCTTAAAAATGCTTCCACTTCGTTGGTTTTACCAAATTAAAAAACTTCAAAAAAAATATAGACCTACTTTTGAGTTTTTTACTTCTTATGACCCTGTCCCAATGTTATGACCATAGTTATAGAACTCAACAAGTTTTTGAAAAACTCTCCAAGTCCACGCACAAGTCACCTTTTCAAAGATTTTTTGAACTGACTCGGTGAGTTTTTTTTTACTCATCGAGTTTCTTTGAACTCGAAAAAAAACTCAGACTCGGCAGACTCGAGTCAAAGGAAAAAAAAATTGGCCACGATGCCAAAAATTCAGGAAACAGCATATAAGCTTCCTTTTTTCTGAATTGGCCTCATTTTTGCTGTTTGCACTTGCAAAGAAACCAAAGAGAATGTAAAGGCAGACCAAAAAAAACACACATTTGCATTCTGAACACAAATTTTGTGTGCCTATACAACTAACCTTCAGCGCTTTGCCATCAGAACTTTATATCAACCATAAAGTGATTCAGGTTGTGAGTGCAATTGGTGTATGTTCGAGCACATTCACTCCAAGAAGAGCAATAGAGAATGAGCTTGTATTTGTTCATTACAACCTTCGCCTCCACCACCAAAAAATTATAAATTATGAAGCCATTGATTTAGATGAGATTGATCCATCATCTAAATGGATCACACAAACAGAGAAGGAGCAGGAGGTATGAAACAAAAAAAGAATAATAAATTTTTTTTCCAATGAAATTTGCATTTTCTTCTGTTTTTATTTTGCTGACATTATGCCAACTTTTTCTCCGAGTCAAAGTCCAAGTCAAAAATTGGGCTTGTCAAATCTGCACCAAGTCCAAGTTCCTCTACTATGGTTACAACCACTTCGGTTTCCACCATATCTATTTGATTCTAAAGGTTTTCTTGACCTCTTTGTTGCCAAAATCTTATACGAAAAAAAAAACTGAGTGAGTTTTTAGGTCACAGCCAAGCAACATGCCTCTTGGGTGTACAAAACCCCCTTATGTGAAGGGAAGGTCTTCACTTTACCTATTATTATTAGTTCAGTGTTGTACCTCTTGAGGTTCAACCCTTTGGCCATGCTCATGGTAACTTAAGCAGTGTTGTTACCATATCTAGCACTCTTGCTCACATACTTGCAACCATGTATAGGATGAAGATAAGATACTTACCAACATTATATCCAAATGTATCCAAATACACGACCCTATCTAATATATCCAGATATGGCATAGGACATCTAAAGTTGTATCTACAACATGAGATTAATAGAACAATACAGTATTCTTTAAAAAAAAATTATAAATCAAGAAAAAAATGACAACCTCCTTCTTAATTAATGAAAATATCCTATTTAAAATTGTGCAAACATTTTTGTGTTCTATGTTTCTCCTTATAATATATAAAATATATATGTTTTTATGTCATATCCAACCATATCCAAGTTAAAGGTCATAAAAAATAGTCAGCAGTTTCAGATATTGTATCCATTTCCATGCAACATAGAATTTAACTTTTAAGTCTTGCCAATGAAGCCTGCTCCCTTCAAAATATTTTTCTTAAGGTCCCTTCTCTTTTCATTTTCTTTGAACTAACATTGTTTGGGCATCATTCAAGATTCTATATACAAGAAGAAAACTTTCATCAAGCAAGATTAGAAAATCTAAAGGTCTTTACCAGGTACAGTGGCTTTTAGGTCTTTCTTAAATTGTTCTAACCTCTAAAACAATAGTAAATACCCTTGAAGAGATCCAAACTTCCTGCAGTGGTAAGGGCTTTGGCCTCTCTTTGAGAGGTCCATGGTTCAAACCCCACTCAGTATGAAAGGACTAGGACACCTCATAAAAACCTGTGTAACTCATTGAAAAAAAAAAATAGTAAATACCCTTGTAGGAAATTATTTTAATTTTGCAACGCTACAATTTTGGTTGGATTGAACTGGACAATCTGCAAAATCCAGTCTGATCCAGATTTGGTCAAAATCCAGCAAGATTTGGCAACTATGTTGTTTAGTCACAAAATGATTCCATTAATCTGTATTGCATACAGTTGGTCCTTACATTCAGTTTGCATCTAAGATTGGTAAGATGTTGGGGCAGTCTGGTCACCCAATCATAATAACCACCAAATATATTTGGATGCATACAGGCTACAGCTATGCATTGAAAAGCATTTCTCAGTACCCTTAAGGTACCTAGACCTTGTACAGCCAATTCTTCTAAAGTCGCAGTCTTGTAGAAAAGTGAATAATTACTCTTATAATTAATGTATATAGACTTCATACAGAGATCACCATCTGTAGACAAAGAAAATGCTCAAATTAACACCCTGTTTGCTACTTAATCTAAAACATTCACTAGACAATAAAAAACCTAATTTCAAACAGGTACTAATAAGCCACAATTAGAATGTAAATTACGGAATTTGCTACTGAAAACTGCATTTCAAAACTGGACTCAAGACAGCCAAAATGAATCTTGAACACTGATTAGAAGTATGTACAAGGTTCTGTAATTCCTCTAACACAATGCAATACCTACTACAAATTAACACATTTGACAGCTTGCAAAGTGCACCCACACAGCATCACCTTGCATCTAAATTAGGTGGACAAAAAGGCCCACAAGAACTACCAAAATAAGTTACAAAGCACCATATTCAAATGTTGAGGACTACAAGCAACCATAGGATGGCCTACTGTGTTGACAAAGGCAGAGACCAAAAAGAAGTCCCAACCACCTTGTCCTCTAGTGCAACAGAAGACATGGCTGATAACTTTAATAAGGGATATTTGTCTCAATAAATGTTGCATTGTGGAAAATGCATAAGTTTTTGTTTTATACCAATTGATAAGTACATGTTGAGAAAAGCAAATAAAGGAATGTAAAAGTTAAGTAACAATAAAAAGACGATTTCATGTGCAACCTATGTTCCACGAAGTTTCCAGCACTAGGGACAATTCCAGACATTGGGACAAGTTTCCCAACACATCTCCAAGACGGCTCCCAAAGCTCGGGACACATCCCCATGGAACATAATTTATGACTTCAAACTTAACATGGTTAAATGCACCAAACCACATGATTAACGGAAAGAGCACTGATAGCATGACATAAAGCCCATTCCCAAATTAAAAATTCTCTAACCTGTTGAGATGGTTTCTGTTGATTTGTGGTCGTTGGAAGCAGCAATAGTGGTTGAGTTGAAACATTCTGGGTCTTTGATTCATTTGCTACTGGAATCACACTTTGAGATACTGAACTTGAACTTTCTGCAACTTTATGCTCCTGTGTTGATGGCTGAGCTTTAAGAGAAGATATGGGCCCCCCAGATTGCAGTAATTGTCCAGGAGTCACAAGAGTAGGAGCTGCAGAAGTTGGCAGACTTGACGAGGCAGGTCCCGAAACAGTTTGCGATATGGTCTGAAAGGAAGAGGTTGATGCTGTAACAGCATGAGGCTTACTCAAGGCTGGGGTTACAATAGCACTAATTTCTTGGCTTGAGGATGCTAAAGAAATATTTGATGGCAGTGCTGAATTTAATGTTTCTGTGGATGGAATAGGCATAGGCCTTGAAAGAGTGGTTGAAGTCCCAGATGAGCTGGTAATGACTGGAGTAGGAGCTGCCACACTAGAGGATTCAGCAGAAGGGAGTGTTGGATTTACTGATGCCTGTAAAGAACTAAATGCAGAAATAGATGGCAGCTCGGTAGGCAATGAAGAGCGAACAGTGGATTGCTGCAATTGTTGCTGTACAGCAGGAGGAATTGGCATTCCTGGGGGTTGCTGAAAATGCAGAGCTTGCTGTTGCATATGTGGAAATCCAGACATGTGACCATAATATCCCTGCCAGTACATTGGCACTGCAAGACCTGTTCCGCTTGGACCTGGTGGGACATGTGAGAAACCCCATGCTCCTAAGTTCCCTGTAGCTTGATGTAATGCAGCACCACCTCGAAATGGTGAATTACTCAAATCTGGTAAGGAAGCACTTCCAACTGGCCCAAAAAGTGTAGAAGTTGTTGATGGCTGGGGATATTGTGACTGTTAAGAAAAGGGAAATCAAAACGAGCAGAGTCTCGTAATCAATTAAAATTTAAAAGCCCCAAACAGAGCCTCATGCATTTCTTAACTACCAATTCACAAGCAGCTTCCAAATACCGTTAAAAACAAACCTGCAAAGAGATAATGGCCGGATCGGTGTGTATTTGAGAAGCTGCTTGAGCAGGTGGGGATGACTTAACTTGCAAATCCTGAAAGCAGAAAAATGGTTCCATGTGAATGTTGTTTCTTACAAAAACATGCATTAAAGCAAAATATGTTAAAAACTTATATGATAAATATTGACAACAAAGTTGAGCAATTCTGCTATTTTGCTTCAATTAGACTGAAATTCTCACACTGAGCAGATTACACTAAAACAAATTTGTTCAAATAACAGATTCTTACATTACTTCAACCTGTCAAAAATGCCACAGACTGTTTGCAATATCTCCGTAAGTTCATGTTTGTAAATAATAAAGACAGTTTGCCTATCAAAAGGAATTATTTTAAATACCTTAATATCACTTCCGCGGAAAATAATATAATCATAAACTTTATCACTTGCAGGAATTTGTGGACCATCTTTCTTCCGCCCTTCTGTTCCAAAAGACCGCACTGCATAAACACAAACAGACAAATAAGAAAAAAAAGAAAAAAAAAAGTACTGACAAAAGTTATACTTCTAGTACATGATCTCTATTTCTGCAAAAATACATTGCATATGACATAGTGTCGATGAGATATATCATTTGTCAAACAGCAAGCCTTGGAATCTATGCCTCAATAAAGACAATATTTTCAGAATTTAAAGTTCAGTGGTTTCACAATCACAAATGTAAGTGAAGTTTGGAGAATGTGGCAACTTCAGCTGGTTTTCATCGTCTCAAATCTAAAAAATTGTAAGCTTCAAATCTAAAAAATTGTAAGCTTCCCGGTCGCCATTTTTGAAAAGGATACGGGAAGGATTGATTCAATGATTTGACTGTATTATCAACTAGCAATATATCCAAATCAAATAAACAGATTCTTCACATGGAGACAGTTGCTCATAATAAACAACCGCTAAGCAGACCCCCTGAGAGGCTAAAGTACTCCATTGTTTGGCTGTAGCATGTCAGAGGATCACATTTACAGAGATCATATGCCAAAATGTTCCTGCAAAAAGAAACATGAGTAGGACTAAGTCATGGGAAACATAGGTTCTTAATATTCAACTTTATTCAAGTTCAGCTGCTTGAGAATCTGCTTAGAGTTATGTTTCAATCAAAGTCGCCTTTTATTGAATAATAAGCTGTGGCTGGGTAACAACTGTGTAAATCAAGACATGTAAGGAAATGAAGAGTATAGAATTCTAAACCATAGCACGCAAAACTTCCTATGAATAATTGGTCTTTGTCTAAGGACGGACCCAGTTTTCCTGAATTGGCACCGTGTCCAGGTGTGTCCAGAGGCAAGTGTAGCCCTTTTGGAAATCACCATCGAAGTGTCCCACCTATGTGCGTCGACATCCATCACCATGGGTTGCATTATTCTAAGAGAGGGCAGTCCATCAGGTGAAATGACCCCAAAATGTCCGGTTAGTATTACTATATATAGCCAATCAAGGTTCTTTGCAGGTGGCAATTGCCCCTGCCCTTGCCAAATTTGTCGACAACTTTTAGTGTAAGCATAAAAATCATTAACCCAAAATAAAAAATAAAAAGAAACATCCCCACATCCTGTCAATGCCAACCTGACCAAGACGTTAATATTTACATCAGTGCATGTAAGCCCACTTGGGAGCGAACCAACTTCTGCACTTCTAAAACCTTTTTCTATTTGAAAAGCCAAATAACCATGAAACCAAACGTAGATCATTCACAATCAACACTATTCAATATGAGAGAGACTGGTAGTCAATCATTCCAATTCCCTGCAGAGCCCAAAAGTCACCAAGACCCCTACGCAAATCTCAGTAACAGTTCACAATTAGCATGAAACCAAACGTAGAACATTCGCAATAAACGCTGTTCAATACGAGGGAGAGTGATACTTAATCATTCCAATTTGTTGCAGTGCCTAAACGCCATCAACACAGCAAAGCCAAAAACTATGAAAGCAAACATAGAAAATTCACATTCACCAATGTTCAATATGAAAGGGAAAGGAAGCTAATCATTCCAATTTCCCACAGCGCTCAAAAGCTGTCACCACCGCTTGGGCACCCTTCTCTGAAACAAAAGTCAATAACAGTCCACAAATAACATTTAACCAAACTTAGAACATTCACGTCCAACAATGTTAAATATAAGGGAAAGTCCACAAATAACATTTAACCAAACTTAGAACATTCACGTCCAACAATGTTAAATATAAGGGAAGGGGATAATCATTCATTCCAATTCCCTGCACAGACCAAAAGACATCAACACCGCTTGAGCACCCTTCTCCAAACCAAAAACTCACTAACAGTCCATAAATCCCCATTTATATAATTATATATCCATTCACTTTTCTCGTTTAAAACGAACAGAACCCACACAGCGGATAACCCACCATAAACCACTTAGTCAAAAGACCAGAACCCCGTTACAGCTGAGCACAAACACACACATGCAGAAAATTCCCACCGAAATTTACATAAACTGTCCTCAAATTACCCAAAAAAAAAAAAATTAAAATAAATTATAACTAATAAAAGGCCCATGGGTACGGATGTCTCCAACACCAACAACCATAAAGCCTTTTCTTACAACAAATATCCTCACACAAAGAATTCCCCTCTTTCAAGCTTAAACTTATCTCGCATCAAAAATTTCCCTCTTTCAGTATTAATAAATAAATTAAATACTCTGTTCCAAGCTTAATTAAAAAACAAAAGAAAACTAGTTTTTTCTCATAGGAGGATATATCAATCTTACCTCTTTCACTTTAAAACTTCCTCTTATTCATTACCAAAGTTCTTATTTATTATAAAAATTTAATACAACCAGTACCGTTTTTATTATCAAAATTTAATACTCATCTTTATCCTTTAGGCCTAGAACGTTAGACCCAATTTGTTGTCTGAGTCCATCTACAACCCTACCCTCTTTCTGTTATTATACCCCTTGCTTGTTACCCCTTTAGGCTTCCAACCCAAGTCCACATACAACCCTACCTCGTTTGTGCCCTTAAACCCCTTACTTGTTATCAAAGTTTGAAATACAGTCTTATTTCTTTCGGCTTTAAATCTTAGCCCTTCTTATTTGATAAAGATTATTTCCCACCTTTTTTCCATACAATTTTGCCTTGGATCAACCTTAGCCCTTTCAACTCCACATCTTTAAACCCTATTCGTTATAAAAGTTTGATGTACAACATTACTCTTAACCTTGAATCTGAATACCAAAGTTTTCATTATCAGGTTCACTCGAGTTTCTCTTCATACCTGATCCATCAATAAACAGAGAATAAAGCCCCAAAAAGTTAGAAAAACCTACCATCCTGCAGGGCAATGTTGGAGTTTTCTGTATCGATTGTGTAAAGGATGCCCTCATAGCGTATCTCGCTCTTTGATGTCAGGCTTATCAGACTTCCAATGTATGAATCCGCCGAAATCCCGCCACCGCCACCGCCACCGCCACCGCTGCTGCTCATGGTGGTAGAACTAATACTGCCGTTGCCTCCCACGGAGGACTCTAACATTTTTGGGCTCCTTTTTTTATCTTCTTATTTTTGGGATTTTTTTTTACCTTCTCTCCTCTGGTTTGCACTCAGATCTAACAGGGCGTTTTGCTTAAGCCTGAGACTTTGCATCCTATTTTCGATTTTGACGGACGTACTTATAGCAGAGGTAGAGTCCGGGAGGGTTTGACATTCATAGAAAAATTATGTTTTGCTTAATTCCTCTTCTATTTATCTACTATGGTCTCTCGATCGGTAAAGGCTATGGAGGGAAACCATTCTTAACCGTCCTTTAGGATGACCACCTATATGCTTTTGGAAAGAAAAAATAATAATAATAATAATTTATGCAAAGGCAGTATTAAGACTGATCTTTGTTTTATAAGCAACCTTTACAATCTTTAGTCAGTTGGTAAAGATGAAGCTAATGGGATCACAACATTTCAAGGAATTGAATTAAGGCAGTCCATCCAGCTAAGGCAACCCACGGGCAAGCACTTGACCACCATCATTCATATTACATCTTAATTGAAATAGACTTCACATGTATCACATTATCATCACATAATGATATTATAATAACTTGGTATATAATTTGAGTGGACATGCAATTTAGTGGGCTATGGTGACTGGACTTGATAATAGTATTATAAGAAGATAGAATTGTGATAAGGAATGATAAGTAAAACTTTCTATTTTGCAGTACATGGATATCCTTTCTATTTTGTAATATATAGTTATTATGAATGGACAATATGTTCTTATCCAATTGAACTCGCCTATTTATAGGCCCTTTTTGCACAATAACAATCAGTTTGTTCTTGGAGTCTTGAGTGTGCGTGCCTTCTTGTGGATATTCCACATCAAATTGATAAGGGTCTCATTATTATTACATCTTTATTAAAATAGGTTTCACATGTATTACATCACAAACTATTGAAATAGGCTTCATTTATATTGCATCACTATGAGATAAATGGTGTTAAACTAACTTGTTATATAATTTAAGTGGACATATAATTTGAATAGGCTTAACAGTGAAGCCTTTGGAATTCTAAATAGAAGGTTTTCAGTTTGAATTTCTATCAAATAGGATTGTACATTATGCTTTGATTCATTGGCAAGATTTTAACTTTGATCTTATTTTTATATATTTGGTTAAAACATTTTATATGAGAATTGTTCTATGTCACATAGGATCCTGTAGATGTTTAATCTATTTTACCCTAGTCTTTCATAACAATTAAAAGAGCTAGGTGGATTGGTAAGTGCTAGTGTGGTTGGGCACTTACCAAGAAGAGACCTAGGTTCAAACCTTGGTGGTGCCATTTAGCAAAGGTAGTAGTATGTTTTGAATCCTTTAAGTGGACATACAATTTGAATGGGCTTAACAGTGAAGCCTTTGGAATTCTAAATAGAAGGTTTTCAGTTTGAATTTCTATCAAATAGGATTGTACATTATACTTTGATTCATTGGCAAGATTTTAACTTTGATCTTCTTTTTATATATCTGGTTAAAACATTTTATATGAGAATTGTCCTATATCACAGAGGATCCTGTAGATGTTAAATCTATTTTACCCTAGTCTTTTATAACAATTAAAAGGGCTAGGTGGATTGGTAAGTGCTAGTGTGGTTGGGCACTTACCAAGAAGAGACCTAGGTTCAAACCTTGGTGGTGCCATTTAGCAAAGGTAGTAGTATGTTCTAAATCTTTTAAGTGCGTGCAAGACCGATAATGATGGTATGAACCTCAAGCAATCGGTGATCCTCATCTCACGTCGGGTCAACAACAACGAGACATATAGGTTTGTTGGGAGCAGTCCATGTGGTTTGAACCCTATGTTGGCCAGTTATTAAAAATAGTGGTTGTAACAACTCTCCAATATAACCAAAAAAAACAATTAACAATTATGCATCTATCATTTAGCAAGATTTATATTTTTTCTAATAACTTGATGATTATGCATGTATCCTTTGACAATATTTGAACCTAAGTTTTCTCCCTCAAAGTTGAAAAGTTTTACCTGTTAAAATTGTCATTTGCTAAATGTTAAGGTCCGTCAAATTGACTTATCATGTGAAACTCAATACTCTCTACTATTTTCTCAAAACTCATAGACCTATATTCATATATCACTTACTAAGATAAGTTATTATGTATTTTAGTTTAAAATATAAGATTTAAATAAAAATTAGGGTCATGTAGGGTTTATGTCTATTAGTGGAAAGTATTGAGTTTCATGTCATAAATCAACTACGATTGGAGGCAATGCGACTTGACCTTGTGATCAGTTGTTCAAAAAAGGAAAGATATTTGTCGATTCAATTCAGGTCACATGGATAAACCTTAACATTTTATTATATAGAATGAGTTTGAGTGGTTAAATACCTCGATTTTCAAGAGGTTTAAATCTATTGATGAGAAGCATTAAGTTACACGTACTAAATTAAGGTTTCAATCACATGGATAAACCTTGTATTTTATTAAGAAAACTCACTTTGAATAATTAAATACCTTGATTTTCAAGATAAAGAACTTAAAATCTTATCTAATAATATATATGTAATTATTAAAATATTATTATAATATTATATGGTATATTCTAATACAAATGAGGTTAGTTTTAATTAGATATATCATTTAAAAAAATGCAATTAGACACTAGTTTCTATTTATGAGGGTTCTCTCCCTTCTCTTCCACCCTTAGGGTTAAAAAAAAAAAAATGCAATTTACTAGTCAAAAAACCAATTTGGGCTAAATACTTATCATTTGCTTTTAGTATCGCTTGTTCGCGTTCAATAAGCTCTTATATCCGTTTGGATCTCTTTGGAGGTTGACAACTTCACTCATTTACTCTTACTAGCTCAACTTGATAGACTAAAATTTTATATTTTATGTTAAAACATTGTACATCACTTTTTATTCATCATTAATAATGTGTTATTTTATTTTGATAATAATTTATAAAAGAGGATGGAGTTATAAGCAAATTGAAGGTGTCTAGGAGCAAGTACAAGCAAGTAGCATTTTATCTTTTTTCTTTCAAATCTTTAAAATTTTGAAAAAAACAAAGGACTTTTACGAGGAAAAGTCATATATCATAAAAGAAAAATGAACTACCAAAGTATTACCTAAAAGTATGGATGCCTTAATTAGAGGTAAGAGGATGAGTGAATCTATGATAATTTATACATAGGTAGTAGGTGTTACACTATAAATAATTATTAAGGATGAGATGATTGAGCATGACATAATGGTTCTTAAAAGCAAAGGGTTAATATCTAAGTTCTATGGATTTCGCTAGATTCAAACTGCAGCGTGGGTGAGTGTGTGAGGGGGTGGGTGTGTGTATGGTTGTGTGTTTAGCCTCTATTGATAAGCTTGGCTCTCGGGCTTATAAGGGGTCATGGTTGGGATGGGAATGCTCAGTCCTAAGCATCGGTCGTAGGGGTTTCTCACACTATCTTAACCAAAATATATATATATATATGGATTTTACTATGTTTTTCAAAGATTCAAAAGTGGATTAAATAGAATTAGATATTAAATGCAAATTACTTCATGAATTTTCTTCTAAGAGGATTTTTCCTCATCATTTTCTCTAGTTTATAAATAAGGGATAAAATAATGGGTGGAGATCCATGGTTTAGGGGGGATGATTTATATATAAGACCATGGAGTGATAACTTTTTGTGTAGATAGAAACTATTATAAGACTTCTAGTGTGGGTTAGTCTTTTTTACTTTCATATAAGCTTATCAATAAGGAGGTTTTAAAAGGTTCAAGGTGTAGACCAATTGGTGCGACAAAACCTTGTAAGGGGGACGTACACCCAGGGTTCAAATCTCAAGCCTCATCGGACTGAATGCTTATTCCTTTCCTGGTCCTTTCAAAGGTGTAAAAGGTTTAAAATGAATGTGACACGGTGGTTATAGGGGCGAACTGTGCAGAGTACTATGTGGCAGCTTCTAAGATGGACAACACCGTGGCAGCCATAGAGGCGGACAGCATGTCCGGATCATCATGGCAGCTACCGATTCCATTATGTAAATAAATGAATAAAAAGAGGTTCTAAAGAATATTGGTAATACTTTAAGGGAGTTCATCTAGGAGAGACAAACAACTAAGGAGGGAAACATGATATATATATACCTAAATATGTATTATTATTGATATTTAAAAATCCATTAAAGAGAGAATGAGATCAAAAAGTGGATTATGAAAACATTACATATCGATGTTGCAAATGTTATGAGAATGAACACATGACAAGAGACTACAAAGAAAAAATGATCAAGAAATAGAAGAAAATTTGTAATCATTAGAAAAACTATAAAATGAAGCAAGAAGAATATATTATAATAAAAACTTAATTAGAGCAAGGATTTTCCAATCCTAAAAAGTGGGAAAGAAAGCCCCTTTGGATCATAAGATGACAAAGGCCATCATGGTTCATTTGAATCGACCATTAGAAGAAACTAAGAAGGATACAAAGGATGAGGAGTTATAATGCGCAAGTTCAAATTCAAAAGGAATTAAAGATGTGAAGGAACACATAGAAACAAATTTTAGAATAGATAAGGCAAAAGATCTCAGTTTAATCTAGGTAATTGTCATCATTTGCCTCGAGTAGTATAATATCATCTACTTGCAATAAAAATGTAAGTAGTACATATATTTTCCACCTTGTATTTTAGGGTTTCATGAGCATCATCATAAAATAAGGAGAACAAAGAATATTCATGGCAATTTAGAGTTTTTAGGGAAACTATAGTGATTTCCCACTACACTAAAATTTTGGCCTCGGATAAAAGATGAGATAAAGGCAAGATGGCAGAAGATATAAAATTCCCAACCAAAGGCAATCGTTATTTTGTAGAGGTCCTAAGTGAAGAAGAAGGACAAAAATTTTAAGCTTCCACATGTAACTTCTCTTAAAGGAGTGAAGAGCAGAAGAGGGTTGACCGACACAAAGAAAGAACAACTCCCATTAATCAAAGGTTTTGATAAGTTACAAAGAAATAAAAGTAAAATGTTTTGAAAGGCAGAGTATGTGAGAAAGGAACTCTTAAGAAGCAAAACACTAAAAGGATCAATGAAAGAACAAGAGAATAATCTTTTGCAAAATACTTCCAACAAAGGATTTAGTCTCATCTGGGAATCTTGAAAAGTTTTTATAGAGACAATGAGAGAAAGTTTCAAAAAACATTGTCTTGCATATGGATCTGAAGGGACTAGAAGCACACCAAAAGTGAAAGGATGACATAGAAATCTACCAACTCTAAAGAATAATTAAGTTGTAGAGCAATAATAATGGTGCATGAGCCCCAAGGAGGAGTAGGTAAAATGGATATATGAACCATTATTAGAAGTAAGAATCACCTACTATTGTCATTTCAACTTAGCAATCCAATAAAATGGATGATCTCTTGAAGATAGGAGCATGGCGATCACAATCCCCTATGTGACAAATTGGTTGTAGATGATGCTTTCATTTAAGTCTTTAGAATTCCTATAAAAGAATACTTAAAGTTGTCAATATTTCTACAACTTTTGGAGGGAAACTCTCCATATTTTATAATCTATAAATAATAGTTAGTTTAGCATCATAAGGGATTGACAAGTTATACATTCCATATAGATTTTTCTTCATATTCCCTTGTATAGTAGTACTCGTATTCCTAAGTGGTCTTGCGAGCATGCCCTCGAGCCCTTGCTTCAAACATAATCTTGTAATTGTTTTATATCCATATATGCATACTAATGGTCATGACTATTTGGTTCTCCCTGTCATGTTTCCTTTGTGCATGTGTGTTTATATGTGCTTATATATGTTGAGGAGAGGAAGTGTTTACTGTGTCGATGCATTACACTCAAGGTTGTTGTGTAGGGGGATTTTATCTTGATCTTGGCTCATTGCCTTAGTTAGCTTAGAATTTACTTTTCTACATATCTCTACCCTTCCCCCATCAAGCTGTTGGATTAGGCTAAAGTAGGATCTGTGTGCTCAAGATCACATCTTAAAAGGTGTTGGTCTTCTAAACATTCTTGAAGGCCCTTGATAGAGTCAAATCCCATGCTCTCAAGACTAACCCTATTATGTCGCCACACATAAGGTACAATAGCCCTGACTATCTGGTCTAAAATGCATTTGATAGCCTAGGACAATCAAAGAGGATAATAGTTTAATGGCACACCCATTGGGACCCCATTGACATATCATGGGTCTCGCAATCAAGAATAAGTTAGGTTGGTGAGGGTCTTTGACTTTTTTTTTGTTGAAACACTCCAAAACTCACCTAACAACTCTACTCAAGAACAAATTTTTAGAAGTTCTCGCTTGAAGAACACCAAACTAAGGTTTTAGTAAAGACCTCAATCTATCTACTTTTAGACCACAAGTTGTATTCACCTGGTGACTCTGTTGCAATCCAAGGACCCAAAGGTATGTATGTAGACACAAAAAATTGACCCACTAAGGTGAGTCATTTTCCCTAGATCCCTTGTTTTCTCCTTGGAAAAGTAGGGTCATATTTGAGCCAAATTTTCCCCTACCAAATATTCTTCTTTCCCCTTGAATCTTATATCATTGGATCGAGCTTGAAAAGAGCTTTCCAACGGTATATGATTTGTCCCATTCTAACTTTGTTTGGTCCTCCAAAGTGCATTAAAACTGCACAAGGGTCTTGTTGTTGCGAAATCGTGGTCCACTTTTGAGGGGCGCGATTTCGCATTCCTAAGTTTTTTAGCTGTTGTGAAATCGTGGTCGGCCCTTATGGGGCACGATTTCGCATTTCTAGGGTTTTTTCTTAAGAAAACCCTAATTTTCAAAGTTGATGTTATTTTACGTTGACTTGTCTTAGTTTTCCCACCCATTCTTCTTTCAAATCCACTATAAAAGGAGGGTTTGAAGTCTTATTTTCTTCGAAGTGATAGAAGTGATCTAATCAATCGCACCCAAGCAATATAATCCAAGTTCTATTTCTTGAGGTCTTCTCTTCTGCAAGCAAGCTAACTCGCAAGTTGACAAGTGCTCATTGTTCAAGTGTGAAATATAGTCTGTTGAAGCTCTGTTTTCTATTGCATTAGATTGTGTGTCATGGATCTTGGTGGACAAGTGTTGAAGCCCTAAGGAGAGATCGACTATTTGGAGGTCTTCACCCTTCTACCTACTTTTTTGCTATCTACCAAGTATTTTTGCTTATCTACATCTACATTTTTAATTAGGTTTTCATTATGCACATGTTAATTCACATTTTCTAGAGTTTTTCTCCTTGCTTCTGCAAAATCGCGCCCGATCATTTCAAGACGCACGATTTCGTCGATCTACGAAATCGTGATCGCTTATGCGAGGCACGATTTCGCACATACCACGTTTGGGGGCAACCTGCTACCCCCAAACCCTAGATCTGTGTTATATGTTGCATTTAGACCATATTAGTGCATTATGTGCTTTATTTTATCAATATGTTCTATTGCATTTCATTGTGCATGTTCATCTTCCAAAGGTCAACTTTCACTTTTATTTTCAAAGGTCAGCTAAAAGGACCTAGGGGGCTTGATTGTTGTGCCTCCAAGCATTGCTATACAATGGCCTAAGTAGGCCCCCTAACGCTAATCATATTTTTCAAGTGTTTGCTAAGTTATTTTGCAGGAATATAGATCATTGGATATTGTTGGATAAAAGATAAAGCTTGGATCAACCATTGGATAAGATAAGTGCCCTAGTTAATCTTTAGGTTGTTTGTTGAGTGTTTGTTATTTTCTTTTAAAACCCTAGATCTAATATAAAAGGAAGATATTTAATTAATTTCTAGGTATTTGAAAATAAAACAACATATAGTGTGCACTTAGGGTTTAATATTGTTTGTGCATCTTCTCTTGAACCCTTGCTCAAAAGGATTTCATTTTGCAACCCTAGGTTAGAAATCATTCAAACAAAGAATCATTCTAGGGTTAGCTCTTGTTTTCTTGCATTATGTATTTCTGCATTGTCCTTTATCTTTCATAGCTTAGATCTAGAAAGGCCAAACATAGGTGATTGTCTTAAACTGAACACATCAAACATTCCACCCCTGGACTTGGAGCGAGTCCTAAAACCATTCCTGGTGAACCCTTCCCCCTCTTTTTACACCGAGGTGTAGAGAACAACATACCCCCATGGTCACCTTGGCTTCCTTGCGGATCCAACCGAGAATCGTACATGGTAGGGTAGTTTTCCCCCTCTACATTCTTTGGTGAACCCGACGTGAACACCTCCTTTTCTTTGAAAACTTTAAACAAGATCACTAATTCTATTTGTTTAGATCAAAAACATTAAAAACATCCTAAAAATATTTTGTTTGTTTTTGTTGGTCTTTGGTCTTCTTCCTTTCCACTCTATCCTTCTTTCCTTTCCACTCTATCCTTCTTTCCTTTCCTAATGGCTTCCAACCTTGGGAATGGGCGAAGGCTTTTAAGGCTTGATGAGATTTTCCAAGAAAATGATCAGATTGATAGAGAAAATCATAATCTAGAGGAAAATGAAGAGATTGATAATAGTCTTGATCCTATTAGGGGACCCAATGGGAACCTTATCTTTAAATATTTTGAACATATGTGGAGCTTTTACAAGCATCATAAGCATGCCTTGGATATGGCTCTAGAGGAGGAAGCCCTACTCGAGGACGTTAGAACATCTCATCATCAAATTGTTCCTCCTCAAGATGTTCATAATAACTCCTTGAGTGAATCTTTGAATCATGGTAATCTTGTCCATCAACCAACTTATGCCACTACTATAACCACCAATGTTGAAAGGAATCCACAAGTCCTTCCAACTAGTAGTGTCACTCAAAATTATATTCAATTTCCTCCTCAATCCACTAATCTCAATAATTTTGCTTTTGTTCCACCAAATATTAATTATCCTCCCCAACAAGATACCACATATCACAATAGTATCAATACTTCCAACATAGGCCAAGTATCCCTTCAACAACCTCCCTTAGGGAATCTAGGGGTATTGCATAGAAATGATCCAGAGGTGCAGAGCTTGACAAATATGGTAAAATAGTTAGTTTTAAAAGTGGAGATGATTCAGCCTTCTAGTTTCACTTACAGTTATAAAGAGATGTGCAATCAACCATTGGACCCCATTGTTGTTGCTAGACCTTATCCTAAGCACTTTCCTATGCCAATTTTACCTATATATAAGGGGACAAAAGATCCAATAGAGCATTTAAGAAGATTTAGAACAACATGTCATGATCTCATATATGATGACATGTTGTTACTAAAAACATTTCCTAAAAGTCTTGGTGGCATGGCATTGGAGTGGTACTATCGGTTACCTAATTATTCCTTGAGGAATTTTGAAGAAACAACAAAATTATTTGTTCAACAGTTTAGTGCTTATGTTGAGAAGAATGTGACCATGAAAGATGTTTATAATTTGAAACAAGGTAAAGAAGAGAGTTTTTCAAAATTTCTATCTCGTTGGAGAAGTCTAGTTGGACGCTTGAGATATACTTTACCTCCTCGAGATATGCTTGAAATATTTATTGGAAATTTGCAAGAACAATTATCCTATGCACTAGAAACAACTACTATCACATCCTTTGAACAGGCAATTGAGTTAGCAAAGAAAGTGGAACAAGCTCTTATCAGAAGAGGACAACTCAAAGTAAAAGAAGAAAAATCTACTAAGTCACAATATAAGAATAAGCATGTGGTAGGTGATGGTGTAACGGATAGTAGGCCTGTTAATAGCATTGCTAACACTCTACAAAAGATAATACTTCAAAAACCTCCATAGAGGAATTTCACAAGACTTGGCATGCCCATGGAAGTAGTTCTACAACAACTTTTGGAAGCTAATATGATTGAGTTGCCTCCCATAAGGTAACCAGATACTACAACTAACTGGTACAAGGTAGGGCAACATTGTGCATACCACAGAGTAGAAGGACATTGGACAAATTCTTGTAAGAAGTTGAAACATGTGGTTCAAGATTTGATTGATGCAGGACATCTTGATGTAGGAAGTTCTCAATCTTCAAATGGTCAACAAGGGTCCACGATTAACCAAAATGTACCTAAGCAAGGTCAGTAGGCAACTAATCAAGTATCTTATAAGAATGTGCCACCTCCTTATGGCAATATGGTTGGTATGATAGCAACAACTTCAGTTCAAAAAGTGTAGAATCAAGCCTTCTCAATAGGAAATGATTTCCCTAGCTAAGATTTCTATCTTAAAGCTCTTGCAAACTTCCCCTATTCATGAGGAAGCCTTGTTAGAATTTCTAAAACAACAATCTATTCCTCCAGATATTTCCCCTAGTGCTATGGCCAATATTGTAAGTTCTCTTGGGATACATCATATCTCATTCTCGGATGATGATATTTCTTCCTCAAACTTGCAAGGAGATTCTTCCCTTTACATCACCGCATTTATTGGGGATACTTTTATCAAGAGAGTTATGATTGATAATGGTTCTTCCCTTAATTTATGCACATATCATTTTTTCAAAAGTTTGGATTAAAAGAGGAAGATTTAACTAAATCCGGTGACATCATTAAAACTTTCAACAACGAGTCCCAAGAAGCTTGTGGTACCATATCTCTTCCCCTTAAGGTTGGACCTAAGATTTTAGATACATTGTTCTATGTGGTATCTTGCCCTTCATATTTTAATCTGCTTCTCGAACATCCTTGGATCCATGCAATGAAGGTCATCCCTTCCACCTTTCATCAATGTTTAAAATTTGAATTTAAAAACCAACTTGTCACTATTTTGGGTGATCCTCATCCATTTGAATATTGCTCACCAGATGATCTAGCTCAATTTCATTTATCAGATTCCTCATCTAACATAACTAAGCAATTTGAAAATTTTAATGTAAGAGAGGAATCAATAACCAAAATCTCATCCTAGGATCAAGACAATCCTTCTCATTAGGAGCCTCTTCTAGATGAATCTCATCAAGGTTTAGAGTGGAGTGTTGAGGATGAGGGGTCACCCTCTCCTTCTTTGTTGGTCATAACCCTAGAGCAGTGTACCACAGATGAGGATGTACCTCATAATGACATCTGCTTTGATGGGTCTATCCCTTATGCAATGCAGGTTGAGTCTTCTAGTTCTCAAGTGGACTTTGGTTCTATGTCTCCCGAGGACCTTGAGCAACTAGGAGTGATTCCTGCCCCACCTCCTCTTGAGGATGAGTTGTCCATTCTCATCGAGGAGACCATAGATGTGAACATAGGTTCTGAGGAAGCCCCTAGAATCCTTAAGCTAGGTAAAGCCTTGTCCATGGATGAGCAGGAGCAATTGACCAATTTGTTAAAATAATTTCAAGATATTTTTGCTTGGTCATATGCCGACATGCCAGGGCTTGATCCCTCCCTTGTTATGCATCATTTGGTAGTTAAGCCTAGTGCCAAGCCTGTTAAGCAAAAACTTAGGAAGATGCATCCTAAGGTCACCCTTTTAGTCAAGGAGGAGCTCCAAAAACTCCTTGATGTCGGTTTTATAAAAGCCATCGACTATTCTGATTGGATCTCCAATATCGTTCCTATAGCTAAGAAGGAAGGAACAATCAGAGTATGTACTAACTTTTGGGACATTAACTTAGCATGTCCCAAGGATGATTTTCCCTTTCCCAACATAGATCAGATCGTAGATTTCACCACCAAATGTGGAATGCTTTCGCTCATGGATGGTTTCTCAAGATACAATCAGATCTTGATTGCCCCTGAAGATCAGGCCAAGACAACATTCATCACTCCATGGGGTACCTTCTGTTGGAAAGTCATGCCTTTTGGCTTGAAAAACGTAGGTGCTACCTATCAGTGGGCCATGACTTATATTTTCCATGACATGATGCATGATATTCTCCAGGATTATGTGGATGATCTCTTAGGTCGCTCCATAGAACGAAAGGATCATGTCCATGATTTAAGATAGATTTTTGAAAGGCTTCGACATTTTTGGGTTCATCTTAAACCCGCTAAGTGTGTGTTTGGAGTCACATCTGGCAAGTTGTTAGGCTTCATAGTTTCTAGGTGAGGCATTGAGGTGGACCCCACTAAGATAGCGGCTATCATTGACATGCCTCCTCCTTGCACCCTGATCGAACTGCGTAGCCTACAAGGTAAGCTTCAGGCTATTCATCGGTTCATTGCCCAGTTAGCCGATAAGTGTCAGCCCTTTCTTAAGCTTCTTAAGAAAGATGTGGTCTTCTAGTGGGATTTTGAGTGTCAGAAATATTTTGATGACCTCAAATAGTATCTCACTTCCTCACCTGTCTTAGTTCCCCCTATGCCTAGTAGGCATTTGATGCTTTACATAGCAACCACTGCTCATGCTTTGGGAGCCATGTTGGCCCAACATGATGATCAAAACAAAGAGTGAGCTATCTACTATATCAGTAGAACTTTGGTTAGCTATGAAACCAGGTACACTCCCCTAGAGAAGCTTTGCCTTGCCATAGTGTTTGCTTCCTAGAAGCTAAGGCACTACATGCTCAGCCATAAGACATTGGTAGTTGCAAAGTTTGACCCTTTGCACTATTTGATGTCTAAGCCCCACCTTTTAGGTCGAGTTGCTAAGTGGGTGTTGGCCCTTAGTGAGTTTGACCTGAATTTCATAGGTTAGAAGGCTATCAAGGGTCAGGTAATTGTTGATCAGTTAGCCTCCACTCCCCTAGAAGCTACCCATCCTTTAGTCGTTGAGTTTCCTGATGAGTGCTTCAACGTCGAGGTTGAAGAGCCAGAGTCTTGGACTTTGTTTTTTGATGGAGCTCGATGCATGAAGGGCACTGGTGTTGGAGTCGTTCTAGTCACCCCACAAAAACAACTCATCCCCTTGTCCTTCAAACTTTGTTTCTCTTGCACAAACAATATTGCAGAGTATGAAGCTTTGATCCTTGGCCTTAGAGCAGCCTTAGCTTTGTAGGTTAGAGTCCTCTCGGTCTTTGGTGACTCTCAACTTGTGGTCAATCAGATCAACGATGTTTATCAGACTCGAGATGATAAACTTAAGCCCTACAAGGAGATTGTCACCAAGTTGTTGTCCTTGTTCGATCGAGTAACCATAGAGTCTATCCCTAGATCCTCAAACTGCCATGCGGATGCCATGGCCGTTGTTGCATCCTTGTTCCCTTTAGAGTTGGAAGATGATCAAGCATCGATTATCATTAGACAACTCTAGGAGCCCGCATTGCTTGGTTCTTGTCTTGTTTTGTTAGATTGTTTGACCATTGGAGATTCCCCATATGAGCCATGGTATACCAACATCTTTAATTTCCTTAAGGATGGTTCGATACCTGATGGTTTAGATCGTAATCAGCATAAGCTTTTGTGCAAAAGAGCATGTTGATTCATCATAATCGACAATACTTTGTATCGACGTTCTTTTGAAGGCATCCTCTTATGATGTCTTAACTCCAATGAAGCCCGACTTGCTCTTAGTGAGGCTCACGAAGGTTCATGTGGAGGTCATTTTAGTGACAATGCTATTGCCAAAAAGCTCCTTCGAATGGGGTACTATTGGCCTTCCATGGAGAAATATGCATGCGACTATGTGTGATGTTGCGACAAGTGTCAACGCCATGACCATCTTATTCATGCTCCTTCTCAAGACCTTCAGGTTATCTCTTCCCCTTGGCCATTCTCCATGTGGGGATTGGACATTATAGGGAAGGTTAACCTAGTGTCATCTGATGGTCATAAGTTTATCATTATAGTGATTGAGTACTTCACTAAATGGGTCGAAGCCATACCCTTGGCTACGATGATTGGAGCTCAGGTTTCTAAGTTCATCTTCAACCAGATTCTTTGTAGGTTTAGGATTCCTTCGATGATTGTTTCTGACAATGACACTCCTTTCAAGAATAAGGATGTTCGTAATATTTGTGCTAAGTACAAGATTCAACACAGGTGGTCAACTCCTTATTACCCTTAGGGTAATGGATAAGTCGAAGCATCCAACAAGTCCTTTATCAGGATCTTGAAAAAGTTGGTTAGTAAGACCGATCGTGACTGGCATATCTAGCTTTATCCTACCTTATGGGCCTATCGCACTAGTGTGCGTACTCCCATAGGTGCCTCACCATATGTCTTGGTATATGGGTTTGAGGTAGTGTTTCCTTTTGAGCTCGAGGTTCCCTCATTGTGCATCTTGTTGCAAGATGCCTCGATCGACGATGAGTTTCGTGTTGATCGTTTGCACCAATTGGAGCTACTGGATGAAAAGTGCATTCATGCCTTAGAGCATTTGTGAGCCTATCAGGATAGGCTCTGACGATCTTACTCTAAGAAAGTTTGCAATCATTCTTTTGAGGTTGGGGACCTTGTCCTCAAGGAAAACCAGAAGAACACCAATGCTCATGTTGATCTTCGAGGTAAGTTTCAGCCCAATTGGTTAGGGCCCTTTGTCATAACGACCAAGTTTGGCTTAGGTGCCTATCGTTTAGCTTCTCTGGATGGTAAAGAACTTAAAGAACCAATGAATATAATGCATCTCAAGATATATTATGCATGATTCATCATTTTGCATCGCATGTTGCATTTAGCATAGGTCATGCTGCATCTAGTTTTGCTTGCTCATATTGCATGATTGCCTATCATATTTTGCATGGTTGCTTGACATTCTGTTTCTCTTGCATTTTTGCTTGTCATAATTGCATTTTCTTCTTTTTTTTTTTATAATGGCAAGTGATGACACCTAGTTAGGTCGTAGCTCACATGCATTGCACTCTCACTAGGGCTCTGATGCCTAGCAAAGTCCCCAACCTAGGGCCCATGCATTTTCATCCCTTCTCTTATTTTCTTCCTTTGCTATTTTCTTCTCTTCATCCTTCTTCTTGTATTCCTTGACTTTGAAAGTTTTTCAAATGACCATCAGGGTCCCTGTTGGTCACGAATCTGCCACAGGAAAGGATTTTCTAAAATAAGCAACCTAGTCCCGGCCAACATTGAAAGGCTGGGAGAAAGAAATGTCTCCCAGACCAATCTCCAGAGTGGGTTGGTTCCCTTACTATTCTAAGCTTGTTTTTAGATTAAAGTTGCAGGAAAGAGATTAAAACTGTGTAGAAAGATACGGGAAATACATGGAAAGAGATGGGAAATATAGCCGTAGGCCGAATTTTTTAGATCAGGAAAGAATAACAGCAGATCACTTTAAGTACAGCAACAACATATAATATAAGATATCAACTTAATTCACTTACAACCTTGCACAGAAAATCCCTCCAGGATCACATTCCAGAACTCACTCCCTCACAAGCAATCTTTAAACTCAGCATGCAGAATTTAAATGAAGCAGCAAATAAGAAATATGAGTGTATATTAGAAATGTAAATAACAGAAGGAAAAAAATACACAGACAGCCGCTTGCAAAATCAGAGGCCAAGTATCTTTCATTCATGCAATGAACTTCAAGCTTTTAGCAAAAGTTTCTCTCTCTCCCGATCCTTGTTCTTGAGATCTACATTGGTTTATATAGAGGTCTTGCCTCTTTGCAGCATTAAAAATATGAAACGGACCTCCTCGAGATCTACAAATTATGCAACGGAAACAAGGAGATGATATCCTTAAACAACCTCGAAAACACCCAGAAATTAAATGCCATAAGGAAGAGTCGGTCGTCTTCATTAAATTGTTGTTCTTGGAAATATGCATGAAACCATTAGAAAAATCGTGAACAACAGCTTCGAATCATGGAAATCTTCAATTTTAGTAGCCTGGGCGCGTTCTTCTACCTTGACCGCATCGGAAAGCAGCAACACATTTAATTCTGGAGCGCTTTGAATCATCGAAAATCGCAAAACTGCATCGGGCCATTTGAACCGCTTTCTGGCACGAAACTGCAACAGGTCGCAAAAAAGCGACGGGTCACGAAATCGCGACGTCTTTCTGCTCCGTACACTTCTTGCCTTGAACCACGAAAACCAACCATGTCGTGAAATCGCTACACATTCGGCTTCTTTATCTCCTTCGCAACCTTGCACCGCGAAAACACAACGCTGCGCGATTTCGCGACGTCCGTACAATTATGCTCTTTCTCTGCTTTGTTTTCACGAAAATGCGACACTACGCGATTTCGCTACATCCTTCATCTCTCTGTTCTCTTCGCTGCATCAAATCGCGAAAACATGACATTGTGCGATTTCGCTGCATCTTTTTGTTGGCACTTTCATCATTATCTCCATGTCACGAAAATGAGACAATGCGCGAAATCGCTACACTATCTTCTCACTGCTCAGTCTTGGCTTTTACATCGCGAAAATCAACCATGTCACGATTTCGCTACCACTTTTCTGCATGCTGTACGGCCCTGCTTCTAAGCCGCGAAAATGCAACACTCTTGCCTTAGTGTCTCTTCAACTTCCACCATGTCGCGATTTCGCTACAAGTTTTGCTTCCTTGGACTTTGCTGTTTGCCAACCGTGAAAATGGAACACTGCGCAATTTCGCTACATTTCTCCACACTTAGTCTTTCTGCAACAATGTGTCACGAAATCGCTACCATTTCTTGCCTTCTTCACTGTTCTCACTTTTTGTCACGATTTCACGACGTCTTTGCCTTGCTTGAACGTTTTCTCAAAAATGTCGCGATTTCGCTACGCGTTTCATGCCTTAGACTCTTTTCTCCACCTGAACCACGAAAACGAAACACGTAGCGATTTCGCTACATCCTTTGCTTTGCTTAGCTTCATTCTTCAACTGGCACGAAATCGCTACCATTTTACTACTTGAGCCTTTCTGCCTACCTACGCCGCGAAAACGCGACGCGTCGCGATTTCGCGACGTCTTTGGTCTTATGTGCCTTGTGCCATATTGTGTCGCGATTTCGCTACGCTTTCGAGTTTCATCGCCCTTGGCTTGGTTTTGTCGCGATTTCGTGACAACTTCGAGTCTCGTCGCCTGTCACTAAGTTATGTCACGATTTCACGACAACTTTGTCGCTCTGCCCTCCGTTGACCATTTTGACCGCAAAAATCTAACACGTCGCGATATCGCGACGGTTTTGCCCACCTGCTGCCATTGACTGCGTTGACCGCGATTTTGTGACACGTCGCAAAATCGTGACAACTTGGCATTTATTTTCTCCCTCCTCGTCTGACCTGCGATTTTGCGACATGTCGCGATATCGTGACGGTTTTCAACTTTGGCTCTCCATGCTTGTTTTTTGTCACGATTTCGTGACAGTCTTCGGACTTAGTCATTTTTTGCATGAAAACCTGTAGAGAAGTTAGAATTGCAACAGCTTAAGCATGAATAATCAGCAATCAAAATAAATGTGGCAAAAATGCCAACATTCT
Source organism: Wollemia nobilis (assembly GCA_028583015.1). Lineage (NCBI taxonomy): Eukaryota > Viridiplantae > Streptophyta > Pinopsida > Araucariales > Araucariaceae > Wollemia > Wollemia nobilis. The sequence goes on from JAQPPZ010016867.1 coordinate 6,168,442, forward strand.
TGGCGGCTCGCGGGGTATACAGTTCTGCTGTATGCAAGAATCCCAGGCCTGAATCCATTGGGCAACAGAGTCATGAAAACTTAGAACAGAAAGCTGGCTGCTGGGGTTCATCTCGATGGACTGCTGCAACAACTTTTGCTGAATAACTGAAACTTAAAGAATCTGCATTTGGCTCAACTGATCATGGAATGGAAATGAATGGAATGAGATCCTACGGATGCATAGGCGGTGAAATGCAAATGGAATAGTGATATGATGGAATGGTGAAGTAGAGGAGTGATGCGGTAGAGACAGTAACAAAATGCTTCTGTGCTACCAGCTGCGATGGAAGGGGAATGGAAGTAAATGAACTAATGGAATGGAAGTGGAATAAATGATGAGAAAGGTGTGAACCATGGATAAAATAATGCTAAAATGAAAGAGAACTTAGAAGAAAGGGATAAGAAGAAGCGGGAATAATAGGAAAGGGGAAAAGAAACAACAACAGTGGCTTTTTCTTTACTACAGAAGAAAAGGAGTAGAAGAAGGAGGAAAATGAAGAAAGGAAGGGAAGAAAAAGGGAAGGGGAAGGAAGAAATTGCTAGAAAGCCACTAACTACTGGGAAGGGAGAGAAAAAAGAAAAACAAAAAATAGGCACCTACGGCTCGCATGCAAAAAGAGCCGAAGTGGACAAATGAAAACAATACTTTTTTTTTTTTTTCTTTTTTTTTTTTTTTTATTTTTTTTTTTTGCTATATACAAGGTAACTCCCAAATTAGATGTGAAATTTTGGGAAAGACACGAACCCAAACACGGTTCTATCTCCTGGATCCCAGATCCTTGACAAACGCTCAGTAAACTTCTGGTTCTTGATTAGCTCAGAATCACCAAGGGTGCATCAGCTCATTGCACTCCAAGTGTCCCAGCCATCTTGAGACCTAGGCATGATCGTTGTGTTCCAATGTTAGCACCATTTCTGTATTGTGTTCCATCAAGATAGAGCTGATCTAGCAGAGAATCTTGTTCAACTTGATCAGGTGGCAACTTGACTTCAACCTCTTCAGGCTGCATAATGGAATAACAACCAATTTCGGTCTGGATCATAGCATTGAAATTGAGCATTGAAAACTCATCCTCCAAATCTTCAGTTATCATATGAACAACATGTTCTTCTTCTATCTTCTCAATATGAAAAGTGGAAGGTTTCTGATTATAGATCCGGACTCGTCTTCCTTTGAACGGAATCTCCAAATGAGAATAATCGAGTGCAAGGTAACCGCCCAACTTTGCAGTAAACTCTCTGGATAAGCACATACTAAAATACGGTTCTAGATCAACTACAACAATCTCCTGGATGACTGTAATCTGGGGCATATTATGCAAAACAATCGGGACATCCTTGATTACACCCACTGTTTTCACTGGAGTACCATCTAACTGCAAAACTCTGAGGCTACTTCGTGTGAATTCCATTCCCATTGCTTCACAGACTGCCTTAGGCATGACAGTTGTAGCGGCACCAGAATCGATCAGGCAATTATGTACGATCCAACCCTCTATTTGTAATGACAGATAAAATGGGGGTGGTCTATTCCTTCCATTGACTGTAGAAGTTAATGTTTGAGCCATAACCACCTGGGCTGGAGCTTTCCCCTTACTTTGTATGGTCTTCAGGGATTCCTGTAAGAGATCTACCTGTCTAGGCAACTGTAAGGTGTCATACAGACTTACCTTAGCTGGTATCCATTTAAGTTCTTCAACAATGTTGTACTCCATGGAGATCTGTTCCTTCCCGCCACTAGCAGCTTCAAATGTGCTCTTCGATTCTTTGAGTGGCCTCCACTCATTGTCGTTTGGTCAATGATGGATACCGCAATGTTTCTTTGGCTTGCTCCTTTGTTTCTGCTTGCGGCTGGGAAGTAGAAGCTTGTTCCTTGTCTTTTACTGGTGGTGGAAGTGGATCCTTCGACAAAATAGGTGATTGTCGTTGAGTTGGGGAATCATGAGCCTTTGTTGGCATTTGTTGCTTCGTTGCTTGTACAGGAGGCACTTTCAATGGCTCCATCTTAGCCGGATCTACCAACATTGGTTTCTTGCCATTGCATGTCAGTATTGCTATATGTTCCTCCAGAGACTCCATGGAAGTAAGATCCACCTCTCGAATCATGTTTACACGGCTCCCTATAAGAACTTGCAAATAATTTTGGTGGACCATGCAAGTGGACTCATCATGTGGGTCATTGCAGGAAGAACACCAGTAAGATGGCTCATGTGAAACTTCAGAAGGGCCAACCTCTTCACTTACCAGAACTGCTGAGTTCCTTTCAGGTGCTTTCTCCATAGCCTTGCTTGGAGCAGGTTGTTCTCTGGTTACTATCGACATAAATCTTCGTGGCTGGTAGCTTCTTTTCGCCTCTCTCCGTTCCATAGATGTCACCTTGTCAGTGAGAGATCTCATAGCCGACTGAATTTCTTGTAACATAACCAATTGAGGATCTGGGCTTGAGGACACAGGCGATGCTGGTAAAGGTAATGGAAACTGTGGGGAAGATACTGCAAGAGTTGGAAGTGGAGGGACTAACCTTGGAATGCTCGGTGCAGGCAACTGGGGAACAGTTGGAGCAAGAAGCTGGGGAACTGGAATAGGTGCGATTTGAGGTGCATTGGAGCTCCATGATGGGGTAGGATACATAGATGGCATGGGCTATGGAAGTGAACCAGAATATAAATACTTAGGCAAATCAGGGATAATAGGCATAGTTACCTTCGGAGGAAGTTTACCTATAGCAATCAGATCAGCTTTCGCCTTTAACACTTGTTCAAACAACTCTGGAAATGTCGTCACGTTGGACTGTCGGATAGCCCAACCGATATCTGTGTTGAATGCTCTGAGGTAGTAAAATGCAGCCAACTCATCAGTAGGCCGAAGACCATCAGGAATTCTCTACCAGGTTCTTGTGAATCGAACATTAAAATCAGCTATCTCTTCCTGCGGGTGCCTCTGGATTGCGTTAAACTGATGCAACAATGAAAATGGATCAGCCTGTTCATGAAAATTCTTAACTAGCAGTTCTCCTAGCTGATCCCATGACGTAATGGTGCCTGGTTGCAACGTTCGGTACCAGTACAACAATTTTCCTCTCAGGGATAACACCAAGAGCTTCACCATCACATCTTTGTCTGTTATATCATGAATGGCTGCCAGAGAAGCTACATCATTAATATGTTCATATGCTATCTTACCCGTACCATCATAGGTCGGCAAAACCTTCAAAGCGACCTGAGGAACTGGATTCTGAGCCTGCAGATTCAAGGCTCCCGAACTGTTCCATGCCAAGAACTTCCTGGGTGGAGGATACTGAGCCATTGGGACTAGTGAAGATGGAAAACTAGTAACAATACCAGGGATTTGTGTGGATATGGCAGGGGAAACCAACCTAGATTGTTCACCTCTTTTTGTGTTGTCAAGTTCAAAAAACTCAACAAGATCTTCAACTTTTTTAGACTGTGATCTCGTGATCATGAAGTACAACTTTCACTGCATCCACGTTCAGAGATTTTTGGGTACTGCAGAGTCACCAAATGTTCTAACTTTACGGCATGAAGGCGAACATTAAACCTTCAATACTATGGGATCTTTCTGAGACAGAAGAAGTCTGTCCCACCGGGCGTGCCAAAAACTGTTGGTCACGAATCTGCCACAGGAAAGGATTTTTATAAAAAATGCACCCTAGACCCGGCCAACATTGAAAGGCTGGGAGAAAGAAATGTCTCCCAGACCAATCTCCAGAGTGGGCTGGTTCCCTTACTATTCTAAGCTTGTTTTCAGATTAAAGTTGCAGGAAAGAGATTAAAACTGTGCAGAAAGATACGGGAAATACATGGAAAGAGATGGGAAATATAGCCGTAGGCCGAATTTGTCAGATCAGGAAAGAATAACAGCAGATCACTTTAAGTACAACAACAACATATAATATAAGATATCAACTTAATTCACTTACAACCTTGCATAGAAAATCCCTCCAGGATCACATTCCAGAACTCACTCCCTCACAAGCAATCTTTAAACTCAGCATGCAGAATTTAAATGAAGCAGCAAATAAGAAATATGAGTGTATATTAGAAATGTAAATAACAGAAGGAAAAAAATACACAGACAGCCGCTTGCAAAATCAGAGGCCAAGTATCTTTCATTCATGCAATGAACTTCAAGCTTTTAGCAAAAGTTTCTCTCTCGATCCTTTTTTCTGAGATCTACATTGGTTTATATAGAGGTCTTGCCTCTTTGCAGCATTAAAAATATGAAACGGACCTCCTCAAGATCTAAAAATTATGCAACGAAAACAAGGAGATGATATCCTTAAACAGCCTCGAAAACACCCAAAAATTAAATGCCATAAGGAAGAGTCGATCGTCTTCATTAAATTGTTGTTCTTGGAAATATGCATGAAACCGTTAGAAAAATCATGAACAACAGCTTCAAAATATGGAAATATTCAATTTTAGTAGCTTGGGCACGTTCTTCTACCTTGACCACATCGAAAAGCAGCAACACATTTAATTCTGGAGCGCTTTGAATCATCAAAAATCATGAAACTGCATCGGGCCATTTGAACCGCTTTCTGGCGCGAAACTGCAACAGGTCGCGAAAACGTGATAGGTCGCGAAATCGCGACGTCTTTATGCTCCGTACACTTCTGTCGCTTTGCACCACGAAAACCAACCATGTCACAAAATCGCTACACATTTGGCTTCTTTATCTCCTTCGCAACCTTGCACCGCAAAAACACAACATTGCGTGATTTCGTGACGTCCGTACAATTATGCTCTTTCTCTGCTTTGTTTTTGCAAAAATGCGACACTGCGCGATTTCGCTACATCCTTCATCTCTCTGTTCTCTTCGCTGCATCAAATCGCGAAAACATGACATCGCGCGATTTCGCTGCATCTTTCCATTGGCACTTTCATCATTATCTCCATGTCGCAAAAATGAGACAATGCACGAAATCGCTACACTATCTTCTCACTGCTCAGTCTTGGCTTTTACATCACGAAAATCAACCATGTCGCGATTTCGCTACCACTTTTTGCATGTTGTACGACCCTGCTTCTAAGCCGCAAAAATGCAACACTCTTGCCTTAGTATCTCTTCAACTTCCACCATGTCGCGATTTCGCTACAAGTTTTGTTTCCTTGGACTTTGTTGTTTGCCAACCGCAAAAATGGAACACTGCGCGATTTCGCTACATTTCTCCACACTTAGTCTTTTTTCAACAATGTGTCACGAAATCGCTACCATTTCTTGCCTTCTTCACTGTTCTCACTTTCTGTCACGATTTCACGACGTCTTTGCCTTGCTTGAACGTTTTCTCAAAAATGTCACGATTTCGCTACGGTTTTCTGCCTTAGACTCTTTTCATTCACCTGAACCGCGAAAACGGAACACGTAGCGATTTCGCTACATCCTTTGCTTGGCTTAGCTTCATTCCACAACTGGCACGAAATCGCTACCATTTTACAACTTGAGCCTTTCTATCCAGCTATGTCACGAAAACGCGACGCGTCGCGATTTCGCGACGTCTTTGGTCTTATGTGCCTTGTGCCATATTGTGTCACGATTTTGCTACGCTTTCGAGTTTCATCGCCCTTGGCTTGGTTTTGTCGCGATTTCATGACAACTTCGAGTCTCGTCGCCTGTCACTAAGTTATGTCGTGATTTTGCGACAACTTTGTTGCTCTGCCCTCCGTTGACCATTTGACCGCAAAAATCTAACACGTCGCAATATCGCGACAGTTTTTCCCACCTGCTGCCATTGACTGCGTTGACCATGATTTTGCGACACGTCGCAAAATCGTGACAACTTGGCATTTATTTTCTCCCTCCTTGTCCGACCTGCGATTTTGCGACATGTCGCGATATCGTGACGGTTTTCAACTTAGGCTCTCCATGCTGGTTTTTTGTCGCGATTTCACGACAATCTTCGGACTTAGTCATTTTTTGCATGAAAACCTGTAGAGAAGTTAGAATTGCAACAGCTTAAGCATGAATAATTAGCAATCAAAATAAATGTGGCAAAAATGCCAACAGTCCCCAAAGTCAAGGAATACAATCCTCTTATGGTATATCGTTTTCCTTTACATGATTCTTTTGTCTCCTTTGTTTTCATTTTTTAGACAAGGATATACGTTCTATTCTCTTCTTTGTTTGCACACTTCCTCCCATCTTGACTTTTCAATGAATAAAACTTCAAGCTGGGGGAACACATGCATAGTTCTTTGCTCCTATTTTCTTTCTCTCTTCTCTTCTGGTACATGCACACACTCACATAGTGTTACACTCATATTACTTGGCTCATACATATTCTTACACACCCCTATCAAGGGTAGCACTCGTTGACTCATTCATATACATATATTACACCCCACATGGGATAAGCAAACATCCTAGTGGGTATTTTTATTCATCAAGCATTACACCCCTATCGGGTTACACTCTTCTTGACTCTACGGGCACTACACCCAATTACATGATAAGCTCCATGGTCATTTCAGTAAGTCATGGTATACATCCTAGCGGGTAATCGCCCCACAACAGTCACTAGCGAGCAACCACCCATAGCAGGTCACACTCCATCATTTGATCATTTTAGCAAGCAATCACCTATAACGGGTCATGCTCCATAATTTGAACATTTGTCTATCTTAGCGAGTGCTACACCCATAGCGGGTTTTCACTCCACCTTTGGCCATCTCTTTGGGCATAACACCCTTCATCCAGGGTTTGACTAGTTTCTCTTGCTTTCTATCTCGTTGATCTTCTTTGGAGATGTGCTTCTTCTTCTTCTCTCCTCTTCCCTTTTTATTTCTTTCCCCTTATTCTATTCATCCTTGCATTTCATATTAGATAAATTGCATTTCATGTTAGCTGCATTAGATTCATGTTGTACCTAATAATCCTTGTTGTTGTTGTTGTTGTTTGCTTGTGCTTTATTGTGTTTATGTGTTTTGCTTTCTTTTTTTTTGCTTTTTTTGAGTTTCTTAAGGAATTTTTTATTCCTTCCAAAACTCGAGGGGGTACCCTATCCTCAGAGGCATTAATGGTAGTAATGTCTCGCCTTGTGTGAAAAATTCTAGAGTATCCATTGTGATACCCCTTTTGCACCACCCCTTCGTCCAAACCTGACCACCCCTTTTCCATGTTTGTTGCTTTCTTGACCATAGTAGTCTACATATTTCTTTGAGGTATTTTACTTGGCCATAAATGCATCAAAAAGGGGGCAAAATGTAGACACAACAAATTGATCCACTAAGGTGAGTCAAATTTCCCTAGATCCCTTATTTCCCCCTTGGGAAATTAGGGTTATCTTTGAGCCTACTTTTCCCTTGCCAAATCTTCTTCTTTCTCCTTGAATATTATATCATTGGATCGATATTAGAAAGAGCTTTCCAACAGTATATGATTTGTCCCATTTTGACTTTGTTTGATCCTCCAAAGTGCATTAAAACTGCACATGGGTCTTGTTGTTAATCGCGATCCACTTTTAAGGGACGTGATTTCGCATTCCTAAGATTTTTTTAGCTGTTGGAAAATCGTGGTCGACCCTTATGGGGCACAATTTCGCATTTCTAGGGTTTTTGCTTAAGAAAACCCTAATTTTCAAAGTTGATGATATTTTACATCAACTTGTCTTAGTTTTCCTGCCCGTTCTTCTTTCAAATCCGCTATAAAAGGAGGGTTTGAAGTGTTATTTTCTTCGAAGTGATAGAAGTGATATAATAAATCATACCCAAGCAATCTAATCCAAGTTCCATTTCTTGAGGTCTTCTCTTCTACAATCAAGCTAACTCGCAAGTTGATAAGTGCTCATTGTTCAAGTGTGAAATATAGTCTATTGAAGCTCTGTTTTTTGTTGCATTGGATTGTGCATTGCATATCTTGGTGGACAAGTGTTGAAGCCCTAAGGAGAGATATATTATTTGGAGATCTTCACCCTTATGCATGCTTTTTTCACTATTTGCTAGGTGTTTTCTCTTATCTACATCTACATTTTTAATTAGTTTTCATTATGCATTTGTTAATTTGCATTTTCTAGAGTTTTCTCCTTGCCTCTACAAAATCACACCCGATCGTTTTGAGGCCCGATTTTGTCGATCTACAAAATCACGGTCGTTTTATGGGGGGTGTGATTTCACACAGACCATGTTTGGGGGCAACCTACTACCCCAAACTCTAGATATGTGTTATATGTTGCATTTAGATCATATTAGTGCATTTTGTGCTCTATTTTATCAATCTATTATGTTGCATTTCATTGTGCATGTCCATCTTCCAAAGGTCAACTTTCGCTTCTATTTTCAAAGGTCAACTAAAAGGACCTAGGGGACTTGACTATTGTGCCTCCAAGCATTGTTATACAGTGGCCTAAGTAGGCCCCTTAACACTAATCACATTTTCAAGTGTTTGCTAAGTTATCTTGCAGGAATTACAAAAATTTGGACTAAAAGAATATTGTTAGAAGAAAGATAAATCTTAGATCAACCACCAAATAAGATAAGTACCCTAGTTAATATTTAGGTTGTTTGTTGAGTGTTTGTTATTTTTTGTTAAAAACCCTAGATCTGGTATAAAAAGAAGATATTCAATTAATTTCTAGGCATTTGAAAATAAAACAACATATAGTGTGCACTTAGGGTTTAATATTATTTGTACATCTTCTCTTGCACCCTTGCTCAAAATAATTTCATTTTGAAACCTCAGGTTAGAAATCATTCAAGTAAAAAATCATGATAGCTCTTGTCTTCTTGCATTTTGTATTTATGCATTGTCCTTTATATTTCATAGCTTAAATCTAGAAAGACCAAACATATATGATTATCTTGAACTGAATACATAAAAAAAAATTTGAACCCCTGAACTTGGAGCAAGTCCTAAAACCATTCCTGGTGAACCCTTCCCCCATATTTTTACACCAAGATGTAGAGAACTACATACCCCTACAGTCACTTTAGCTTCCTTGCGGATCCAACTGAGAATTGTACGTGATAGGGTAAATTTTCCCATCTATAATGTAAATAAAAGACTCACCACCAAATCCTTTGATTATTATTGATAATACCTTTGCTTCCTAAAGAAGAAGAGCTCAAGTGTCATGACCTGCTTTGGTAGGAACATTTTTCATGATAAATTAGGACCTAATTCTTAGTTTTATAATGTTTTGTGAAGTTAATTGATGCTTTAGTGAAAGATATATTTTGGGAAAATAAAAGCAAATCAATTAATCATGGTTTAATTAATCTAATTGCATGTTACCTCATTAATTTGGTAGGTTTTGGAATGCAATTAGGTGATATTTGTCTTCACAAAATGTGTCTAATTTTGATTGGACCAAAAGAGCACTAAGATAATTTAATAATATAATGATTATTTTATTAAATTAGAGGATTATTCATCCTCCTCCATGGTTGCTTCATGGCGGTTAAATTTAAAGGATATTCTCGTTTTTCTCCTTTGATGGTTTTAAATTTAGCAATGTTCTTAAGGAGAGGGCAAGGAATAAAGACATGAATCACATTGTCTCCACCTTTTAATTTTATATTATTAAATATGTTTCTTCCTCACATGGGGAGGTGGGGAGGAAATTAATAGTTTAATAAAAGGAATCTTGCTTTGTCATGGGGGAAGAGTACCTTTAAAAGGAGCCTAGAGGGGCTTAGTTAAACTAGGCAAGTAAGGAGGAGACTATGAGACTGAAGCTAGAGCATGAGGAGTCCAATTCTGAGTCCAATTCTATCAGGAGGACCATGTTGGGGGTTTCCATGCTTTGATTGCCTTGAATGCTTCTAGATGCATCATATAATGAAAATAGATAGATCTTAATGAAATTGCTCCTAATCCTTGTGATGGCACTTGATTTACTCTTGCTTTTGGGTGTTTGATTGAATGCAATATTAGGTGATAGAAATTTGTTTTATATCCCATATAATTGCCTACAAATCCCAAGTGTCTATGCTTTTTTGGAGGCTTTATTTTCTTGCCAATCTTATGTGTTTGGAGGCCCTAACTGTTTGCAAATCTTATGAAGTTAAGGTTTTAACATTTTACCTCTCACTGCTTGGGTTGTTTACTTTGGGATATAATGTATTGAGCCTTTATTTTATTGGATTGAAGAGATGCTTGTATGTTCTACCTAGCTTGAGATGACCTAGCAAGTTTAAACACTAGATTCACTTAATCAAAGCCCTATGCGTATAATCTTGCAGTTTCCTTGGCTAACGGATGGACATGCCTTTAAACCCTTATTTTTTTTGTTATGTTGGAAAAGTACATTTTTGAAAGGAATGCTAACCTTTTACATCAACAGATATGGCCAATCACTGTCCATTTCACCAAGAAGGATTTTCCACTGGCATAAAGCCTATACCAACCATGTAACAACAAACACAATTTACTAACCACATCCAAAACTAGAAAATTAGCATACACCTTACATATCTAATTATCATATACTCTATGCTTTCCTGTCAACCTCTTCCTACTGATCCCCATTGTCAACTAAATTATTTATGTGCACGGGGATATCAATCCCCCATTCCTTTCTAGCATCTACCATAACTCTTTCATTAGCAAGACCATATTATACCCTATTGGCTTCTCTATAAATATGATTGATAGACACATTATTGAGTCTATCCAAAAGTGCTTGAGCTTCCACCATCATTAAATCAATAGTCTAGGCGGCTGGTTGTTCTCCCTTTAAAATGGTCACAATATTTTGTGTCTCCTTCAACTATGAGCTTATCTAGATTGCAATTGATAGCCAAAGAAATTCCTACATAAGTTGCTCTTGCTTTAGTAAAATGACTTGTTTGTTTACCTAGTGGTTCAAAAAATACTTTGATTACCTTACCTAGATGATTTTGGATCACCCCTCCAACTCCTGCCAGCCCAAGATTACCTTTCGAGGCCCCATAAAAATTTAATTTGAACCATCCAACCGACAACGATATCCATTTTGCATGAGTTCTAGGATGAACTCGATGTAGAAGTAAACGAACAATATTTCATTGATTAGAACCAGTATAAATAATACATTGTAGAGCCCAGATTAGCTCGTAATCCTAGGATCTAATCAACAGCTTAGGTCTAAAATAAAATAATAAAAATAGACCAAATATTATATACGCTAACAATAGCGTAACTAACCTAGGTAGTTAACTAACTACCCTATCAACATAAATAAAGTAATAATAAAGAATTACTATAGTAAATCTAACATCCCCCCTTATTACATTATTTATGTAATTTAAGAACTACTAACATCCCCCCTGATTACATCATTTGGTAATACAAAGAGAGCTGCGAAACAATTCAAATTTGACACGTGCAAGTGCCTTAGTGAAAATGTCTGCAACTTGAGCATTGGTGGGAATGTACTGAAGCTGAATTCGGTGCCTTGGAACTTCGTCTCGAATGAAGTGACATTGTGTGTCAATGTGCTTGGTTCTTTCATGATGTACTGGATTCTTGACAAGATTCAAAACACCCATGTTGTCGTAGAACAAGTGTATTGGAGATTTTGATGGAAGACCCATACTTGTTAGGATGCGACGCAACCATATCACTTCGCACACAGCTTCACGTGCGGCGCGATATTCTGCCTCTGTTGATGAAATAGCAACCACCTGTTGCTTCTTGTTGTGCCAAGAGACAGGACCAGATCCAAGATGAAACAAATATCCTGAAGTTGATTTACGATCATCATATGATCCGGCATAGTCGGAGTCCGTGTATCCCTGTAAGAAGAATTTGTTGTTCCTCTTATATTCTAGGCCATATTCCATTGTGCCACGGACATAGTGAAGAACGCGCTTTGTTGCTTTCCAGTGTGTAGTCTTAGGCTCCTGCATGAACCTCGAAAGATAGTTGACAACAAATACGATATCTGGCCTAGTGTTGGTCAGATATATGAGACTCCCAATCAACTGTCGATAGAGAGTACCATCTACCTGAGGTGAATCATCATATCACGATAACTGAATTCCTGTTTCCATCGGAGTTGACATTGGCTTGCAATCAGTCATGCGATATTTTTCCAATAGGGTCTTGGCATATTTTTTCTGAGACACTTTGATGTAGTGCTCCTTCTGGCTGACTTCCAGACCAAGACAATAATGGAGAAGTCCGAGATCTGACATCTCAAAATATTGACACAAGTCTCTTTTGATAGTAGAAATCATAGTTTTTGAACTCCCTGTAATGAGCAGATCATCAACATAGAGTACAAGCAACACTATTTCAGAACCTTGTTTCTTAAAATAGAGGTTTGCATCTGACGGACATCTCTTAAATCCATGCTGCAGAAGGTGATTATCCATTTTTATATACCAAGCCCGAGGGGCTTGTTTCAAACCATATAAGGATTTTACCAATTTGCAAACTTTTTGCTGTTGGCCTTCCACTTCAAATCCTTTCGGTTGAGTCATGTAGACTTCTTCTTGGAGATCACCATTTAGAAAAGCACTCTTGACATCCATTTGGTGTACTTTCCACCCATATTGTGCTGCCATAGCACAAAGAACTCGAATGGTTGTCATCCGAGCAGTAGGTGCAAAAGTTTCCTCGTAGTCAATGCCTTCTCTTTGAGCATAGCCCTTTGCAACAAGTCGGGCCTTATGCTTATCTATTGTCCCATATGCCTTATACTTAACTTTATACACCCATTTGCAGCCTATGGGCTTCTTTTCGTATGGCAGATCGACAAGCTTCCAAGTTTTGTTTTTCATCAAAGACTTATACTCTGCATCCATAGCGGCCTTCCACTGAGGCTCACCAAGAGCATCTTGCACTGATGCGGGTTCAAGATCATCTATGGAAGACATAAACACCCTATCATTATCAATATCCATATCTTCTGTATCTCTCTCTGGATCTACAGAAAGTTCCTCAAAATATTGACACAGATCATCAACCCCAATATTCTCTGTTGCAGCTTTCTCCTGTCGAGCCATGTTGCGAGTACGAGGCCTATCCAATGTCAAATATGGTGGAGTGGATAGCTTAGAGTCTTTGATTGTATTTGTATACCACTTTGGATTCTTCTTCTGAGGTGTTGAAGAAGATGAAGACGGACCTCCAACCTTTGATGAAGGAGATTTATCAACCTTAGTTTCCACAAGGTCTAGGTATACATCTGATGTGTTTTTTGATGTGAAAGCCTCATCAAAAACTACATCTCTACTAATGTGTATCTTCTTGGTCAAGGGATCAATCAAACGATAACCCTTAGAGTGCTCATCATACCCAAGAAGAATACACTTCAATGTCTTCTCATCTAGCTTCTTCCTTTTCTCTTTTGGTATGTGCATGAAAGCTTTACATCCAAAAATGCGTAGATGAGAAATGGAGGGTTTCCTACCACTCCATGCTTCCTGTGGAGTCATTCCTTGTAGAGCCTTTGTGGGTGCCCTATTCAACAGATATACTACTGTGGTGACAGCTTTTGCCCAATATAGTTGCTCAAGACTAGCTCCTGTGAGCATGCAACGAACCATTTCCATGATGGAACGATTCCTCCTTTCAGCAACTCCATTTTGTTGAGGAGTATAAGCAGTAGTTAACTATCGTGTGATCCCATTTTCTTTCAAGAACTCAGAGAATTATTTAGAGGTGAACTCCCCCCCTCGATCTGAGCGGAGGGTCTTTATAGAAGTCCCTGACTCCTTTTCAACAGATTTCTTGAATTGCTGAAAGAAGCCAAATGCTTCAGATTTCAGTTGAAGAAAGAATACCCACATCTTTCGTGAGTAATCATCCATGAATAACTAAAAATACCTCTTACCCCCACAACTGTTGGGAGTTAAGGGACCGCACAGATCGGTGTGAATCAACTCCAGAGGTTTCTTTGCTCTTGTAGAGCTCCTTTCAAAAGGCACTCTATGTTGCTTTCCTGCCAAGCAGTCAGAGCAAACTGGTAAAGTGGTAGAAAGGGAAGGAAGACCTTTTACCATTTCATACTTACTTAACTCAAGTAAGTAACCAGAACTCAAATGTCCATATCTCTTGTGCCATAGGGAAGTTGCCTCCTTTGTAGAGACTCGTCATGGCTACATGTGGAGTAGAGATAGCATCTAAGGCAAATAAGCCATGCTTATATGAAGCAGTTGCAATGTTCTTACCCCTCCTGGTAATAGAACAACACTTCTTGCCTCCCTCAACACTAAAGTTCACAACCATATCTTTGTCCAGAATTTGTGTGACTGACAACAAATTGTTTGCCAATCCTGGAACATAGAGAACTTTGTCAATCTGACACTTGCCATCGGGAAGAGTGACTGAAATAGTACCTTCTCCCTGAACCTTGTAGGTTTTATCATCAACAATAGTGACAGGTTTGCCCTCTTTGGCCTCAAAAGACTCAAACCATGATTTGTCACCAGTCATGTGCTTATTGGCTCCAGAATCAACATACCAGATAGGATCCGTCTGCTTGGACACTGTGGTAGTCATGAGAACTTTGTGGGCTCTCTCAGAATCCATGTCAGATTCTTCAACAACAACATTCACTTGTTGTTTGTTCTTTTGTGGTTTGTTTCGACCTTTCTGTTTTGATTGTTTATTCTTATGCCAACATCTGTTTGTATCATGACCTTCTTTGTCACAGATCTTGCAATATCGCTTTTTCTGTTGAGGTTGTTGAGTTTGTTTCCCTTTTGAATCCTTTTGTGAATTCCCTCCCTTCTAAAAATTACCCTTCTTCTGGTTCTGCCCTTTCCTGTTGATGTAGAGGGCAGTGTTAGAAGAATCATCTCGCTGTAGTTGGCGTGCCTCCTCCTCTTGAAGCATATTAACCAATTCTACAAAAGTAACTTTTCGTTGCGATACCTGAAGGGAAGTGATCAACACCCGATAAGAATCAGGTAAAGCTCTCAATACAATTGAGGTAAGGAGCTTGTCATCAACTGGGTTCTCCTAAAGAATTCAACTTTGCTTTCAATTCAGACACTCTGCAAAGAAAAAATTCAACTGTCTCCCCCTGCTTCATGCTTAGACTATGTAATTGAGATTGAAGAAATAGAATAGTGGAATCATTCTTTCCCTCATATATAGTATTAAGGGCATCCCATGCCTCTTTACTATGTTCACAGTCAGCAATATGGGGTTGAACTTCATCAGACACAACAAGCAAAATGAGCACTTTTGCTTTGTTGTCTGTCTTGTCAAAGTCTTTTTGAGCAGTAGATGGAGTTGTAGCACCAGCAGCAGATGAAGGTCTTGTTGTTGCTCCAGATACAACATCCCATAAGTCATCCATGACTAGGATTGCCTTCATCTTGTTTTTCCATGGTGTGTAATTAGGACCTTTCAACAACTGATGAGAATCAGTCATTAATTTTGCGGACATGGTGAAGGTTCCTTATAACACCAATTGGTCCCCCTTTCGATATACCTTTTGCTAGGCCGTTATACCGTACAAAATACCCGCCCTTACGTGAGGGAAACTATAGGTATTTAGAAAGATAAAAAAAAATCACCCGCCCTTACGTGAGGGAAACTATAGGTAATTTTTAGAGATCATACGATACGTGGTACTTAAGCAGTACTGAAAGGGAATAGTCTTGTTGATGGCACCTACCATAGAAAGTCTGCAATCCTCATGCGTGGGGCGTAACTTCCCCTAAACACTTTGGATTTCAGAACTTTCGTCAGGATTTACGCCTAAACACAAGAACTATTAGGGTAATGGATGGAGTAAAAAAATGCAAAATGGCAAACTTATCTCTCCCCGACGATTTATAGAGAACAAGCTCAGACGTCGTTTTGGCAGCTATATTAGGCGGCGGATACAGTAGCGCAATCACGACAACTTTACCTGTAAGTGCTGGCCAGAGGTATCACAAATACCGAACGTTGTAGTGCAATAAATTGCACGGATGGGTTTTAATTATTCCGGGGACTTAGGGAGTGAATTTGATTTTTTTTTAACTTTTAATGAAGTAGTGCAAAATAGAAAAAAATGCAACCTACAACATAAAAAGTGCCCACAGGAATGACCCACTAGGTGTCGGGCGCAACCGAAAATGCACCTTTACAATAATGCCAAATTTGCTTTTCAAAAAATTACTCACTTTCCCCCTTTGATTTTTGAAAAAAAATACCCCCTTTTAAAAAAAATCTCTTAACAAAGCATTTTTATAATTATTATATAGTTTTAAAGTTAAAAAAAAATTAATTTTAATTTATATAGTTTAAAAACTATTAAAAAATAAATTAAAATTAAATTTTAATTTATATAGTTTTAAAACTATGTAAAATAAATTAAAATCAAAAATTTAATTTAACTAAAAAAATAATAATTAAAAAAAACTTTATAAAAATTTTTACCTTTTTTTTCAAGGGGGGGTCTGCGGGATTGGAACCCGCGACCTGAGGGCTCCCTGAGCCTTACCGCACAGTCCACCACCAGGTGGACTAGCGAGCTGATCCGAAAGGATCAGGGACCCCCTCGTATTTGAGGAGGGTCCCGAAGCCCGTCCCTTGCACGGCCGCCTGGCCGCGGCTTCCTCCGTGGCTGGCAGCGGCAGCGGGCCATGGTTGTCGTTGCTGCAAGCGGTGGCAGGTGGCCGTAGCGACGTCAACTGCAGGTGGCTGCGGCTATAGGCGGTGGCAGGGTGTCGCCTGCGTCACGCGCGAAGTCGGGGGGTTGCCTACATCGCGCGTCGCGCGTGACGTCGGGGGGGTAGTGGTCCAGGGAGTCGCATAGCACGGGGGGTGGGAGTCACGCGTGAAAAAGCACGTGCATGGGAGGGCGTGTCGGGGATCTGTGGAAGTGCGTGCACAGGAAAAAATGCACAACAAACAATGTGCGTGGGAGTGCGTGCATAGAAAAAAAATTTAAAATAAATTTTTTTAAATGTGCTGCGGCCTCAGTGCTGCGACGCTGGAAAAAAATAAAGAATTTTTTTTCTTCACTTCGTTTTCCAGCAATCTTCCGCTGCGTAATATTTTCCTCAGACCAGCTCTGCAAATATTATTGTCGCCTCCTCTCTCTCTCAGACTTCTGGCTCTGATGCCATGTTGAAGTAAACGAACAATATTCCATTGATTAGAACCAGTATAAATAATACA
Source organism: Wollemia nobilis (assembly GCA_028583015.1). Lineage (NCBI taxonomy): Eukaryota > Viridiplantae > Streptophyta > Pinopsida > Araucariales > Araucariaceae > Wollemia > Wollemia nobilis. The sequence continues at coordinate 6,185,547 of JAQPPZ010016867.1, forward strand.
TTGAGAGCCCAGATTAGCTCGTAACCATAGGATCTAATTAACAACTTAGGTCTAAAATAAAATAATAAAAATAGACCAAATATTATATACGCTAACAATAGCGTAACTAACCTAGGTAGTTAACTAACTACCCTATCAACATAAATAAAGTAATAATAAAGAATTACTATAGTAAATCTAACACTCGAGGCATTGGTAATTTCTCTTTGACTCCCCGACCTTCCAATATCTGTCTTTCCTGATCTAATTCCCATCCCTCCTTGAAGCGGATAGTGTTAAAATTCTCCACTAGGAGACTTCTTGTTTGGTTCCAAACCATTTCCCAGTCCATCTTCAAGTCCTCAAAGATTCTATGGTTTCTTTCATTCTAGAATTTCCACCAGATATGTGGAAGGCTTAAAAGCCACAACTTCCTGATTCTTCTGCCTTTAAAAGGAGGCTCCCATTGCAAGTTCAATTATGCGATAGTTCTAGGGAAAACCCACTGAACTTAGAATTCACTACAGAGTTCATCAAACAAGTTTTTGGTAAAGGAGCACTTAAGAAGTAGATGATCAATGTTTTCCTCCTTTTTTTTCACACAAAACACATATATTTGGTAAGGAGAAACCATGCTTTTTCATATTATCCTGGGTCATAATTTTACTATGCATAACCATCCACTGGAAAATAGTAATCTTAGGGATGAGATCTTTGTCCCAAACCTTTACATGGGTCCACACTACCCTCACACCTTCAACCAAGTTATAACCATACTTCACATAATAATCTCCACTCTTCATTTTCATCCAAATAAATATATCATTCGATTGCCAATGGCTAAGGATGTAGGCATTAAGGCATATATTAAGACTTTTTAGGCATGGACGCAAGTCCTCATTGATGTTCTCAGCATAAATCCACTTCCACTTCTCGATGCCATTTTCTTCAACAATATAATCCCGAACCAACAGTCCATAAATAAGAGTAAGGATTGTTCTTAAGTTTGTAAACCTTAGGATCTCACAAAGGGGAGAGTTAAAGAGCCAAGTATCCTACCAAAATCTCATGTTAGCACCATCTCCAATCTGCCATCTACAACCCTGCTCGATTAGAGGTCTTACCTTTTGAAGGCTATTCTAGAAACTAGACCCCTTAGGGGCATTGAGGTTTTCCAGAAAGAAGGAATTACGTAAATACTTAGGTTTTAAAATTTTGACCCGAGGAGTGTCTTCTTACTTCGCCAACTTCCAACCCAACTTTCCCAACAGAGCTTTGTTCATTTTAGGAAGAGTTCTCAGTCCCAATCCCCCATATTGTTTAGAGGTACAGACTTTGTTCCAAGTAAGTAAAGATATCCTCTTCTTTTCATCAGCCCCATACCATAGAAAAATCCTTTGGATCTATTCGATATTTTTGCAGACCGATACTAGCATTTTAAAATTTGACATAAAGTAAATAGGTATACTTTGAAGGCAAGATTTCACAAGCTGGGCCTTTCCTGCCTGACTAAGAAGAGAGCCTTTCCAGGAAGATAGTTTCTTTGTAACATGTTCAATAATCGGATCCCATAAGGCTTCCTTCATACTCCCATAAAATAAAGGCATCCCTAGATAGGTTGCTCGTAAATCACCTATGCCACAGTTGAAGATTCTTTCTATTTGTAGTTGGAGAGCTCTAGAGGTATTAAGGAAAAAAAGCTTGCTTTTATTAAAATTTACCTTTTGGCCCATTGCATTCTTACAGAATTGCAGAATCATCTTAATATGTCTTGCTTGTGGAAGATATGATCTTGTAGAAATTAGAGTATCATCCACAAACTGTTGAAAAGAGACCAGTTCCAGAGTGGAAGCTGGTCTAAAACCTTTTGTCTCCTCTATTTATGGCTGCTGTGAAGGCTCTACCCATAGCTTCAACTAAAATTATAAATAGATAAGGGGATATGGGATCCCCTTGTTTTAACCTCCTCTTACTAGGAAAATAACCCATTATAGACCCATTAACTAATATGGAGATCATCACTATGGAGATGCAGTTTTTCATCATAGAGATCCAATCCTCATGAAAACCAAAATGTTGGAGCACTTTGATCAGGAAATCCCAAGAAACTTTGTCATATGTTTTATTCATATCCAATTTAAGAAACATACCTTCCTTTTTGATTTAGAGATAGAGTGTATCCCATCAAGAATCTGTCATCCCTAAAAAAACCCCTTTGGTGTTTGTCAATGACAAAAGAGAGAGCCATCTTCAGTCGGTTTGCAAGGACTTTGGATACAATTTTGTACAGTATTACACAGGCTAATTGGGCGGTAATTTGCAAATGAATTAGCATATGCAATCTTTAGGATGAGGGCTAAGAATGTACAATTCACATCAGAAGGGATCCTTTTAAAGCTCTGAAACTCCTTAACTGCCAAGGTGACCTCATTGCCAATGATGTGCCAAAACTTGTGATAGAAGAGCGCTGGAAACCCATTTGGACCAGGATATTTGTCTCCCTTCATGGAGAAGACCACCTCTTTAATTTCCTTGTCCGTAAAGGGGCTGAGGAGATAGTCATTTATCTAGTTTGTAATCTTTAAGGGAATATGGCCTAACAACAGGTTCATCGCCTCTTCATCCAGCTCTGAATCCACTCCTAACATATCTTGGAAAAATCAAACAACTTTCCCTCTAATTTGGAAAGGATCCCTTGTAGAAGAACCATCAACAATATTGATCTCCTAGATTTTATTAAAACTTCTATGCTTGAGAGTTGAAACATGGAAAAACCTTGTATTCATGTCCCCTTACTTTAACCACAAAGCTCTTGATTTCTGCTCCCAAAAAGCCTCCTCACACGCTAGAGTATTGTGCCAATCACATAGAAGATCCTTTTCTCTAGTCCGAACTTCCTCTGAATACTCCCCCAAATGTAAAGAGTTTTCTAACTCCATGAGTTGTTGTAAATCTGCATTTTTAACGATAATGTCTCCAAACACCTATTTATTCCACTGTTTTAAGTTTCGCTTCACAAATATCAATTTATTTGCTACTTGAGTCAATCTATCCCCAGAAAAATCTTGCTCCCACCAAGATTGAATCTTGCTATCTAAATCAGAATGAAGGATGCACATATTTTCAAACCGAAAAGGGGTAGCAAAGAGCCTTCTCCTATATGCTATTTCCCAAATCAAAGGATTATGGTCTGAGCCAGTTTTTGGGAGAGTCGTGAGAGTAGTATCCCCAAACAACACTAAGTTCTCCGGAGAAATCAACATCCTGTCCATTCTGATATGAATAAATTGATTTCCCAACTGTCTATTAGTCTAGGTAAACTTTGCTTGTCTAGGCTCCAAGTCCATCGAAGCATTTAAATTTATAAAATCACCAAACTCAGTCATACTCTCTGAATATCCTTCAACGCCTCCCTTCTTATCATACAGATACAAAGGGGTATTGAAGTCCCCTGCAATGATCCATGGGATGCCTATAGATACATGCATGATTTCACTCAATTCCCTCCATAACCTTCATATTCCAACCATATTATTGGGTGCCTAGACATTTATAATGATCCAGTGGGAATTATCCTCCTTCGAAAAGAAGTGGATAGCACAAAATCTATTATTTGAGATAATTTTTTGTCCTTCCAATTTATTTGGGTTCCAAATACACATCATTCCTTTGGAGGAGCTCATTGAGGGTTGAGCAACAAAGTCTGCTCCTCTCCAAATCTTGTCTTTAACCATTGCTAAGTTTGATTCTACCACCTTTGTCTCTTGTAATAGCAAAATGTCTAGGTGATTATCTCTTCTCAACATTTGTACTGATCTATGTCTTCTAGTCCCATTGAGACCTCGTACATTCCATGATAAAACCTTCATTTTTTAGATTTAGCTTATTTCTTCCCTCCCCCACCCAGATTGATGACGGTTTGTGTTCCTCTGGCTATCTCTATTGTGTCTTCCCTCTTTCTTACCTTTGTTAAAGGGGGTATACCTACAGTGTGTTCCTTGCCAACATCCAATGGAGTTTTCTTTGCTTGATTCCTAGTCACCCTTGAGGGCGTCATCGAAACCTCCTCTGAACCGAAATCCTCTCGTAGTGGAGCTACAAGCTTCACCTCTATATTTTTTAGGATCTGCTTATCTTCCTTTAACGCTTTTCCAACTTCATCTTGCCTATCTCGAATTGTAAGAATCGTGTCAATAGGGTTAACCTCTACATCTACTTCTAGAGGTTTTAGACTCTCCTGTTGTACCCCCTCATGATTCACCCATTGTGTCTCCTCCACAAATTCTACAACTTCAGTTGGGTCTCCCATTTCATCCTCTTTAGCTCCTCTCAAGCAAGCAAAAGAGTTAGGGTCTGCAAAGTCAAGGGGTTCCACAACTCCAAGGGGGGTTGGACTACCACAACTCCATAAGAGGGATCTTCCATGTGTTCCTCCTTAGCCACCACAACCGACTGGTATGAGGTGCTTTCTTCCTTCTAATTATCCACCATGAGATCTGTGCCTTTACCCTGCTCTGCATCTTTACTCTCCTTCCTCTCCCAGATTTTCTTATTTGGAGCTATCTTCTTCTTTGGGCAGAAGCTTGAGATATGACCTCTCCCTTTACAAAGATCACAAAGGGGCAAAATATTTTCATACTCTAGCCTCTAAGTCTGGGTACTCACTGGGGATGTTAGGTCTATTATTTCTGGAAGCTTGCTATCTAGATCAACATTAACACAAATTCGGGCAAACACCATATGGGACTTCAGCCTAGTTACCCTATAAATGATAAAAAAGGTACCAATACCATTTGTAATAGCCATTAAAACTTCATCATGCCAATATTGAAATGGAAGGTGAGGTAATATTACCCAAAAACAACTGGGTTGAGACTTTGGGTGTGAGGATTAAAATCCACATCCCATTTTTAGAGAAACAGGCTACGCTTCCCCATCGACCATGGTCCTCCATATAAAATTTTCTACATGTCACTTACCTCAGTAAGTTGATCATGAAGAACCCATTTGGGAGCGTCGCAATCTCCATGCAACCCACTAGTTTCCATCTAGCGAAGCCCCACCTTTGAATAGTATCTATATCTGGCCTTGCCCCAAAAAACTTGTCCACCAAATTGTGTTCCCCATTCGCCTTCGTGTTCAAAATTATATCTTAGGGAATGTTGAGAATCCCATATTTAACTCTCAATTTTAAGTGGCTTACCAATGGAGGAAGAGTAGTAGTAGGTTTAGAACCATGTACCACCTAGGCCCAAGAGCATTTTTGTCCCACTTATGGGGCCTAATTCTCCTAAATGTTGTCTGCTTTTGATTCATCTTGCCACTTATCTGGGACCGCTTTGTTGGGAGGTTCTTGGATTTTTCTTCCCAAAAAGCCATTCTCCAGCTCTTCATCCAAGGTCCCATCCGTTGATGTACCTTCCAAGGCCCCCATATGGCCCTGCCCTACTATAATTCCTGTGCTAGCCATTCCTCGTATGTCTCTGGTCGTTCTAAACCCTGGTTCATCCACTCTTTTTTTTGTTCATTCCATTTTTTAACTCAAACACCCATTTATGGGTTGGAAAACCCTATTTTCTAGGTTCTTCTTTTGTCCCCTTTTTAGGTTTCGACCCTTCGCTAGTTATTTGCCCTACCTGCTACTCCCATCAACTAGGTTTGTGCAAAAAATTGTCATTGTTTTTGCTCGTTGCCACTGCTGCTTCTAGCTTCATTTGTTATTTTTTTGCCCACTGGCACAAGGGTTTCCGTTGTGCAACCCACCACACACCTGCATCCTACACCTACGTCCTATGTATACTTTCTGAATCCATCTGTTGTGCCTTTAAACCTTTCTTGGTGGTTTCTAAAACCTTCCTTTTTATCCTTGATGCGCTCTATTTTAATCTGAGTTGTATGTCGTTATAGTCATCTAAATAAGAACTCTTTGTTCTACAAATCGATGATAGAACCCATTGTGCAATCTTTTAAGCCTTAAATTCACCATGCTTGATATGTTAGTTTGTTGATAGGAGCTTTGGGAACCCTCCTATAGAGGTCTGAGACCTCAGGGAGCCGACCCTTGAGTGATCGAAGTGCTAGATCGTGCTTGGTTCCGCTTAGGCGAAAGGCTTCTAAGAAGCCTTCCACGAGAATTGTCCCACATGGGATGTGCTTGAGTGGCTAGAGAGTCATAAAGGGAGAAGGTATCCCTATGACTCTCGACCACCAAGTGATGGTCATGAGACCAAGTCACTTGGTGGTCGACCCAGTGCCAGTTGGAGGTATGCATGATGTAGTTTGTTGATGCCATTTGGTGGTTTGACCTCACCCCGATGATGCCACATGGTTGCTTGTTGTCTTCACCCTAACATTTCCATATGGTTGCTTGTTATTCACTGTCTCTTATGTGTTTGTAAGGGCAATTAAACATCTTTTATTTACTCCGTGGGATCAATTTATCCTACATTGATCCTATGAGAGAAAATGTGTTTTTTATAAGGGGAATCACTCCCCTTAAAGAGTGACCACCACTTGATGGTCAAGGTGACCACTGAGCAAGGCCACTTCACACCAGTTGAAGGTGCTTTGGACATGTGGTAGCCTCGAATGATTGCTGACCCATCGTTAACTTGCCTATGTCTGCCATATGGCACAATTTGCTTGGTTTGTTGTTGGTATTCAGTTTTTGACTATCCAGTTGAGTTGAATCAAAACCTTTTAAAATAACTTGTGGGATTTATCCCACATGCTCCCGGTGGGAGCATTCACAAAGCTTAAATAGGGGAAACCTCCCCTACTAACAAGACCGCAAGGTAGTGGTCAGACTAGCCGAGGAGGCTAGAGCATCGGTTGCTAGGCGCTATGGTTTGACTTGCTGGCTAAGGTTTGACTTATTGGTAGAAGCTTGAGCATTGTGGTTTAGCACTGAGGAGGTTGATTGGTTTGAAACCAATTGAATAGTTTGACCTTCTTAACCCTTCTTTCGACAAAACAAACCTTAACCTTTTTAGAAGTTATATTTTTGTTAAAACACCTTTTTAATTTGTCAAAATTATCTTTTGCCTTAGAGGATATTTGAGCTCTCTAAGACATCCCAGATAAGTGGTATAATTGAATGCATCCTTAAGTCAAATTTTGGGGAAAATTTGATAGTATTTGTAGGACAATTTTGTGGAGAAATTATAGGTTAAACTTAGGACAATTTTGTGGAGAAATTGTAAGAAAAATTTAGAACAATTTTGTGGAGAAATTGTAGGTTAACCATAGGACAATTTTGTGGAGAAATTGTAGGTTAATTAAGGAACAATTTTGTGGAGAAATTGTAGGATAATTATGGAACAATTTTGTGGAGAAATTGTAGGCTAACTATAGGACAATTTTGTGGAGAAATTGTAGGTTAGCTATAGGACAATTTTGTGGAGAAATTGAATATTATTGTGAAATAATTTTGTGGAAAATTTGTAATTCAATTTGGTAGAAAAATTGTAGGGAAACTTTAGGGCAATTTTGTAGAGAAATTGTATGTTAGCTAGGACAATTTTGTGGAAAGAATGAATGCTAGTTGAAGGAATGTTTTGTGGAAAAATTGAATGCTAGTTAAAGGAATGTTTTGTGGAAAAATTGAATGTTATATTTACAAACAATTTTGTGGAAAAGTTGGATGGTTTATAGACCAAAATTTTAGGGAAAGATCAAATGTTTGATTCATTTGTTTAAATGCTATTTCTGTGTGAATGGAAATTAAAGGAATTTGCTTTATAAAATCACCTTCTAGCTATTTTTAGGAAAGAATGGGTGGGGAACTCATTCTTGGGGGAATTTATGGGGTTCCCTCTTGTTTTTGTTTAAACTAGACTAGAAGTGATTGCTTGAAATGAGGAATCTTGGGAAAATTAATTACAATTGCATCTTCTAAGTTATGAACAAGAAAGAATGGGTGGGGAATCTATTATTTGGGGGAATTTATGGGGTTCTATCTTACTTGGACTAGAAGTGTTTGTAATTGTAATTGATCTAACAAAGGAATATTTTTTTGTGAAAAAAAGGTATGTGATAAAAGAACGAATGTGGAATTCTTTCTTGGTAAATTATGGGGTTTCCTTCCTTTGTTGAAATGAATGTATAATGCATGGTTACATTTTGGTGAATGTATGTTGCATGGTTGCATTCAAATGTGAAATTGCATGGATTGCTTTATGATAGACTATATAGCAAAGTGTATTTAAGGGAAACTACATGAATATCATGAGTTGTCTTGATCCCTTACCACCATCAATCAAGCAATGGAGAGGCAATATGGACCAGTGAAGACATACAATTTAGACATTGATCCCTTTGAATTATGTTGTATTAAGGTTTTCATGATGGGAAGTTTATTGTAAAAGTTACTTCTAGCATGAGTATTATTTTGTAAATCTGGAATAGATGTATTGCTTTACTCTTTATGAAGCATGTAGGTAAATGATGGAATTCCAGTTATGCTCAAAATATGTATGATGTAGCTTTGTACTATGATGATGTATATATCACCATGTTTTATGGATTAATAATGGAAATAGGGATTGCATCTTATTTAAGTGACTTCTTAATGAAGAGTTAGATGTTAGATTATTTAAGTAGATGGACTTAAATAAACACCCTATATATGTTGGAGAGAGATATATTCAAAGGAATGGATGATAGACTATACTTATGAGTATATATAAAAAAAATCTCTCTCAATATGGTTGGAAAACGAGGATTGTTACATCAAGGCTCAAGCATGACCACTTTGCTACCCAAATAATCCCCTGCATGGAATGATAAAAGCCCTCTATGATTCTCATATCCACCTATCGTATAGGAAAATCTTCCAAAGTCAATACTAGAGACCTTGCCAGATTACACCAATGAAAGTCAGACAACCCCACCAGAGCATCTACAAGAGATGGTCTTCTTATATTAAGTGCATAATATTATAGCGCAAAATGTATCTCTAAGACTATTGGTGGCATCACTCAAGGGAGAAGCTCATCAAATATATGAATCTCTTCCCCCGTATTCAATTACATATTGGGATCGACTGGTTGTCTTGGTCATGGAAAGATTTGAAAATAAGATAGAGGAAGTAGGTATCCAAGCCAAAAATGACCAGAATCAGATAGAAAAATCACTTCTCAAGCTCCCCTTAACTCAATCTTCAAGAAACCAATCAACATCAATCATCCAACCCATTTCTTCCCAACCAATTATTTCCTGGTAGCTTATTGATCACCCTAGGGAGAATCTACAATTTCAAGATTAACCCCTTCAAGTAGAAGTGGAGGGGACCTCTTTAGAGATAAATTACATAGCTCTCAACCAGACTCAGCTAATTTGGGATAAGGATTATGTGAGAATGAAAAGAAAAGGAGTATAAATATCAACATCCACCTAGCCTAAAACTCTCCTCTCTCTCTTAGCACCAACTCACAAATATGGGTTTCCCTTTAAAGATAAAAGAAATTTAAGAATAGACATTGTGGCCATATTGAAAGAAATGTTAGGTTTTTTAAATTTGGATTACTAGTCCACATATAATAGACCAATGCAAATTGAGGACTCCAAGGAAAAGATCTAGGAAATAACATAAGATATCATTTGGACAATCTACAACTATTTGAGCCAACTTATGAGTGGGCAAGCATAAAGGGGGACAAGTTGTCTAAATTGAGGTGTCTAATAGATAGATACCTTCTCATCTCAAATGATTAGAGGGACCAATAGGGAACTAAGATATGGGACCCTAGTCCTCCTTAAATATACAAAGTTATCAATGTAGGCTGAGAGAAAACTGAAGTAATGTTTTGACCCTCTTGGGGTCTTCAAAAAAATAAATTGGTTATTGGATAAAGGTAGAGTTATAATATTTGAAGTAAAACCATAATGCTCAAAATGGTCACACCAATCAAGACAACTCTTGAATTATCAGATCAAGCACAAAAAAATAAAATAGGAGCTAGAGTTTTGGCGATAGGCGGGCAACATTGTAGCAGAGGATTTAAAATTCAGCCAATCATAAATCTTGGCACACAAACCAAGCAATTATGTCAGACAAGAAAAAGCACCTACTCATCCTTGAAGTCATTCCATATGCACCCAAAAACCTTACAAGTTCCTTAAATGCAAGAATAAAGCAAAGCTCCCAAATATAGAAGCCAATGATAATTATAGAGTCTAAGAGGAAGAGCAAGGTGGCAGTTACACCATCAAAGACTATTGTGAAGGAGATAAAGCCTTCCCAAGCTACAAGGATGAAACCCTTGAGTTGCATAAAAATTACAACCAAAAAGGTCACAAATCCTAGATTGTCAAAGGATGTAAGAATGGTCAAGGATGAAGCCTACCCGAAATACCTAAAGGTTGATGAAGAATCATTTGCAACAAAATTTTGGACTAGTTGTCTAGCTCAATACCTCCTCCCACAGGTCCATTCCTACTACAAACTAGTGGAAGCATGTCCAGGACACTATGACTCCCATATCAAGATGGTTGTGGCATCTCATGATGATGCCTTACAGGTAATTGTATCTAGAGAAGCTACAATTACTAAAATTTCCAAAAGGTTTTAAGATGAATCTAAAAATTGCAAACTGATATTACTCGAAGCTTATAGATAAGCTAAAATGCTTGAACCAAGAGCTCAAAGACATAGAGAAACTATGCCATAGTTTCCATTAGAGTAGGAGATATTTAATGAAGAGGTTAGATATGCTCTAACTATGGCAACATTCAACTTCAAGTCCAACAATGACACAAAAGTAGCATAGGAAGAATTGATTGTCATTCATATGTTAAGAAACAATGCAAAAAGCAAGCCACTAGCCCTTGATTTTAGTAACTTCATAGCTCAATAAATTTATGGACTAATCAATTTTAGGTATTGCTTGTTCCTAATTCATTTGATTTTACATAAAAATAGTTAGAAGTTTGAGAATTTAAATCTAAGGATGGAAAATGAAAAGAATAAGCAAATCTTGTTTTCCTCTAGATAAAAGTTCTGTATTAGGGCTCTCCCTTTTGTCATTTTTCAAATGAGTTTCTAGTCCTAGAAATAGCTGCGATCAAAGGAGAAAGGGTTAGGCAAATATCAGGGGATACCATGGAAATCTTGAGGGTGCAGATAAAAGGGGACTAGTATTTTTTGGAAGAAGGGACCATTGTGCATGTTTTTGGTTTTAGTATGTTAGTCTTTTTGTTGACAAAATATGTAACAAAAAGAGTGGCATGTATTGAAATATTGAGGGAAGCAAATTTTATAGATGCAACTTATATGAGTGGAGAAAGCAAATTGGCATTTTACAAAACTCCATACCAGCTAGGGACTATGAATCAAGACAAAAGGAAAGCGACTAATGAGCTAGAAGCCAAATTAAAGGAATTAGGATTAGAAGTTTTGGAAGACACCAAGAGCTATGACCCATGTAAGAAGTTTATTTCATGGTTGAAAAGTACCCATATCTCCAAAATATTTATATATAGCCTAGGCATGACCTTGAAAGATGTAGAAGTATATTGGAAAGAACTCTCTCGTCCCTAAAAGGAGCAATTCTTATAGCTAAAACCCAATAAATTTTTTTATGAGAGTTTTTATGAAAAACAAAAGAATCAAACCTTGCACACCCAATCAACACCACCATGTAAAAAGCATTGTGAAAGTTGAAATGAAGTAGTAACAAGATCAAAGCATGGTGGAAATTTTGTTAAGAGATTGATTAGAATGAGGTGCTTATTGGGAGTCTAGATCCAGATGAAGATCAAATATTCAACCTATGCTATAATGAATAGCACCTAAAAGAAGCATCAGTCAAAAAACATAAAGGTAAAGAAACTACAAAAGAAAATGTGCCAATCACAAATATTATTCCTGTAAAAGAAAAGGAGCTACAATGATCTTACCAAACTTTTTGAGGAAGAAAACAATGTAGAAGAAAACAAGAATAAACGGGACTCCTATAAGAAAGTGAAAGTTAATACTTCAACCATGATCACTAGAGGAAGAAGGAAGACATAAAACCCCATCCCATGAGAGTCCTCGATCCCTGGAGCAAGCTACTGAATTAAGTAGTCAAATATAGGAGGAAGAATATATATATATATATATATATATATATATATATATATATATATATATATATATATATATATATATATATATATATATATATATATATATTATTAAGGTTTGAGAAGGGGTGTTGAAAGGTCCTTGAACCTTTTACATAGTAGTCAAATATTTAACAATATGCTCATAAATATAGCTTCTCCACAAAACATCTATGCTAAACAAAGAAGGTTGTGATACAAACACTCCTTTCACATTCTACTTCACAACCAGATAACATACATACAAAATAACTACTAACAAGGTTTAGAAACAGATCATCAAAGCATAAGTAGTATCATACTAAACCAATTAAGTAAACCACCTCCTACAGGAAAAAAAAAATAGCAAACTAGAGGTGCCCATTGACCATAAGCTTTGAAGCTTCGACGATTTCCTTGAGCTTCTTTTTTGCTTCATCCACAAACTGCCCGATCTCCTTTCGTAGGGCTTGCATCAGGCTGCAATGCTTCTCAATGGTCTCCAAGAGCCCGTTAACCAATATTTGATTGGCAGGGGCATTGAGTCCCCTTGTGTTCCAAGAGAGTAGTTTCATTTCTTAATTCTTTCAGGAAGTCTTTTCCCCCTACCCCAGGATAAGGTAGTTTGGGTTCCATTTGCAATTTCGACCGCAATTTCGAGTTCTCTAATCTCCTGATTTGTTGGCCTTCCATGTTTGCTTTCCACTCCTACATCAATCCCCCTTTTATTTTGATTCCTAGTTTGTCGACTTGGGGTTGGACCTAAGAATTCTAAACCCCTTGTATTTTTAGATCATTTTCCATCATCATGGGTTAAAGGTTCTACGAGAGGGCTATGGCCTTGTTCATTTGAATCAAAATAGACAATCAACTACTTGTTTTCTTCCTCATTCATTTCATTGTGTTTGGGGGGACTGGATCGGTCATTATTGAGTCTAGTTGAGCAAAGAAATTTGAAATCAAAACTTCATAACCCTTTGAAGAGGGTTTTCCAATACATACCTCTTGATTTTCTTTTAAAAATTGACCATCCTCAAGGACTTCCTTTTGAACTAGTTCTGCCAAGTGATTTGGGATCCCCTCTCTGTTGTTCTCAACAATTTTATCCCCTGAATCCCTACCCTACTTGGAGTTCTCACCTTCATTCTACTTCTTTTGCCAAACTTTCTAATTTTGGGTTGATTTCTTGTGAGTGGGGCATGCATTGGTTGAGTGCCCTAATTTCTTGCAACTTTCACATTTGACCGGGGCATTTTCATATTCTATAGTCTGATTCCATACCCCAAGCTTTGAAACCAATTTGATTGAACTAGGTAACTCCTCCATATCTGCATTTATGCAAATTCTTGCATAAATAAGTCATGAGCGAGCCCTGGTGGTAGGATCAATAGCAATAAGGTGCCATATTTCCTTCATGATACCTACAAAAATTTCATCATTCTAGTATTGGAAGGGCAAGCTTGGAAATCTTGCCCAAATTGGTGCCTAGGTGAAGCTTTGGGTTTTAGGATCAAAGTTTGGGCTCCACCATCACAAGAAAAGCCCTCAACATCCATAGAACCATGGACCTCCCTAGAGTATTTGATTAGAGTCTTCCCTGTAGTTAAGCTTAACTATAAAGAACCCCTTCAACATTGCCACGATCTCCATGTGGCCATGGGGTCACCATTTAGTAGCAACCCATTTCTTGATTATGTCAAGGTCCGATTGGGCTCCCATAAATTGACCCACAAGATTCATAGCTCCTTGCTCAATAGTTAGGTCGACCAAATCATCAAGTATGAAGAGTTCACCTCCCTTTGATTACAACTCAAAATGGAGATCTAGAGTTTTATGTTTCTCATGGATCACATGCGACTAGGAACAATCCTTGAGCCAAAAGGGTGCTTTTGTGGGTCCCCATTATTTTGTCTTGCTCCTTTGATCAAATCATCAGCTCCAAAATTGGGGTATGGACCCGATTCTTTGTTGCCATTCTATTGCAGATATACTTTCATCCTCTCCTGCCATTTAAATCCCACTAGATCTAAAGCCATCAAATGGATTTTTCCCAACTTTTGAATCTACCAAGAGTTGTCTAGCATTATGTATATATGTCCGCAAACCACCTAGATAACTAGCATCAAGCTTTTCAACCTGCTCAAAAAATCCTTTTTTCTTTCCATCATTAGAACCTAGTTCTGGCCAATGAGCAAAAAGATGCTCCTACTACTCTTCCATCAATATTTTTGCAAGTTTTACCTGACTTGTAGACAATAAGCCCAAATGTTTTGCAAGCGAAGGTGCAACCCAACTCTGGGAATCTGACCCATCATCAACATGAAGAGAGGAAATATTTTGAGTTGTTGATTCCATAGTTGCCATTTCCTCTAACCATAAACACGTTGACCAAATCTCTAATCCAAAGGGCGTGTAGTGACCACTGGAAACCCTAACTCGACTCCTACAATTCTATGTGAAATCAATATCTAACACTTCCACAAACCCAAGAAGAGATGTTGGTTGAAGAAGATATTGTTGCAACATTAATTACTATTTTAAAACAAATAACTAGTCTAGAAGGAACATAAAAAGAAAGGGAAAGACCTAAAATAGAGTTGCTCGCTGAAAAGGCCCCTTCACTAGCTTTTTTATCTTCTCATAAGGAATCTCCAGCTTTTCAAGAGACATCAAATCCATCTATAAAGATCCTAATTATAGCACTCGTAGCAGCTGATGACCCCTTAGATTCCCCTTCTATCTCGGCTTGCTAATAAGAAGCAACCTGACAACTTCCAAATGTTACAACCTCCTTCCCTCAAAGACCTCGTTTGTCAAACCTATGACTATTTTCTTGCTACCTTAGGGTTTTAGAGTATTCAACAAAAAAAGTAATTCAACTAGTAGAAGTAGGCCTAATTAGCATATTTTCCAGCCATGACCCAAATAAACTTCCACTTTGATCCAAAAAAGAATTAATTATTAGTCTAAAGAAAAAGTTCACTAGTAGCTATAGGTCAAAATGACTACACTAAGAGGAATGAGGAGGTTTCCAAAAATTTGAAGTATAGAAAAGAGTTGAGATTTCTCGATTGACCTTGTTTTCATGGGCTGAGGGCTAAATAAATAGAAGAGTGGGGTACAGTTGGGCGACCATGTCTCCAGAGGATCGACATGCACAAGCGGTAACCTAAGAATCATATCTTAACCTCTTGTTGTTGGAAACTCCACTATGTCGTTTCTTTCTGGGCCAATAGGCATTGTTTAGCATCTCACCAGAATAAGCCAGTTGGCATATTATTGTAACAAACTTTGATATTTTCATTTGTAGCATATTGTATGTGGGAATGAAGGGAGTGTATATATATAGGATGAGCACACTCTAAAAAAGGGTTAACTCTTAGGCATTTACAAGATCAAATGTATGCAAGACTTTTGATAAAGCAATAAGATAAACTCCCTATTTGGCTTCTGGTTCAAAATGTGCAATCAATGTATGTATGAATGAATCAATACTTCTATTCAAGCTATATGGAATGTGAGTTGCATTAATTCTGTTTCTCTAAATTTTTGCATATTAGATTCAATAGTTTTGGAGTTGAGGAATTATATGGGTTAGTAATTGATTTAATATTTGATCTACATTAGAGAATTGGTTGTTTCCATTTAGAGATTTAAAGAATGCTTAGCTTCTAAGTTTGTGTTCATTTCCTTATTGTTGTCTAATATGTACCCTTTTAAAGATCTAGCAATAGCTATATTTCCCTCTCTTTAAGCACTCTACTCCTTCCCTTTTCCCACAACTAAAATAGGAACCAACCTTCTCTAGAGATTGAATCACCTTCTCTAGAGATTGAATCAGGTATCATCTATTTTGAACCTGGTCATTCAATGTTGGCAAAGTTTTGAGCGCAAACATAACCATAGGCAGATTTTGCACCAACAATTTTTGGCATGCTCGGTGCGACACAATCCCACTATCTTTACAGTTCAAAGTTACGATGTTTTTTTGTCCTATTCATTTTATTAAATCACTTGGCGATTCCATTAGAAAGATCAAACCCAAGAAAATTATTTATCTATTTGCTGGTTGAATACCAAGATATATGAAAACCATATCTAAAGCAAAAAATTTTGAAGAACCCATTGAGTTCTTTGAATTACATCTCGATAGCCTTAGAGTTAATCTTGTCCTTTCTGCTCGATCGACTGCTTCCTCTACCATTACTACAGGACCCATAAATCCTACCCTTGCAACTCTCCCTAGTACTGCTACTAGTGGACCTTCAAGCACAACTACCCATACTACTGCAATACCAATCGACACAGTAGCTATAATGGTCATAAATCAACCCAATCTACCCTACCCCATTAAGGTCCCTTGAATCTGGTGGTCCAAAATCAAATCCCTACAATGACTTTGAAAGCATTGCCTGAATATGATGGTACAGGAAAAACGACTTATGAACATTGCCAAGATGTAGCCTCGTTAGCAACAATACACAATATTACAGAAGAAGATGTAATGATAAGGTTGTTAGTCATCTCTTTAAAAGGAAAAATGCTCTACTAGTATAGGGCTCTTCCTAATCGAACTATAGCCACCTGGGCCTAGCTTGTTGGTAAATTGGTAGAAGAGTTCAATCAATAGGCTGATCCTTTTTCTCTACTCAATCAGTTCATTGTCATTCAAAAACATCCTCAAGAAGAGATAGTTGATTTCAACATTAGATTCAATCATACTTGGCAGAGGGTACCTGATGGGCTGAGGCCAACGAATGAACAAGCAATGTATTATTACCTGAGAGCTTTCAATTTAGATATAAGCATGGTTATAAGACAGTCTCAAGTGTTCACCTTCCCAGAAATTTTTCAAGAAGCTCTGAAAGCTGAAAAGGACCTCATTGCTATTGGAAGGCTTCCCTAAAAAATGATAATGCCTATCTTCCCAGATCTCCCACAGGCGTCTAATACTAATTTTCCAAATCCTACTCTCGTTTCTAACATGGATCTCCCTAAATGGACCGAACAACCTTCTATACCGGTAATACAAGCACCCCTTACTCCTCCAACTTTGCCCACTATTCCTGCAATCCTTGTATCATCTGTTTTATCGACTCTTGATCCTCAGCTTGCAGTCTTATTAGACATACAATCATTCATGAAGAATATGGCCAATGAGATGACCTCAATGAAAATAAGAGAAGAGAAGTTTCCAACCGAGGAGATTTCCCTAGGTGACAAGAGATCAAGCTCCCACAAGTAGCAGAAATCAGGAGATATCAAACATGGTTTATGCTAACGATGATAATGAACCTACCAACTCTTCAATAGAATCTAATTTTTGGTGCTCTACTTGCAATGATCCCCATGGTGAAATTTCATGTATGATCCATCAACATTATGTCCAGAAAGTAGCTATTGAGAGAGTAAAAAAGGCTCATAAGGGGCAAGTAAATATGATTAGAGAAGAGTGCCATAATCTTATGATACCTTCGGTAGAGCAAGTTGTTATCTTGACAAGATCAGGAAAGAAGCCCCTACAAGTAGATCCTCAAGAGCTCAACCCCTTGAAAGTACCTTCAGCTGTAAGAAATCAGGTTGAAAAAAGGGCCCCTCATGAAAATATTCCCCAAAGCCCAGTTCGAAAAGTAGAGGTAGAAATACGCAAAGAAGCCCTCCCACAGAAGGAAGTTGAAACCCAAGAACAAGCAAGGGATAAGTTAAGATATCCTTCTTTGACCAAGCATCAGAGAATAGATGCAACTCAAGGGTATAGAAACAAGTATGATACTTCACGAAAGAAAAGGAGAAGAACATTGATCCACCTTCCTTCAATATAGTGGAAGAAATGAAGAAGACCCTTTCTAAAGCAAGTATGTATGATGCATTACAATTCCTAGGACAAATTGACTTATTGCAAGAATATTTGAGGTCAATAAAAAATAAAAGTAAAGCTCCATCTCAGTTAAATTCAGCTCAGGCCAGTTTAACATCAACTACTAGAAAAAATAGACCCCTCCTTTCTATTTGTCTCTTCAGATGGAAGGATGGGTTGTGCATAATTGTATGATAGACTCAGGAGCTGCAACTACCATAATACCAAAAGTTGTGTGACATTATGGGGATGGAATACACTAGAAGCAGCCCATGTGTTTTGCAATTGGATGGTACTCCATTTAAGACTGTGGGAGTGATCAAATATATCCCTATAATGCTACACATGATGGCCCAAATTAAAGTTATACAAGAAGTTGTTGTAGTAGATTTGGAACCTTATTTTGGTATGTGTCTATCCAGAGAATTCACAGATAAAATTGGAGGATATCTATCCCTGGATTACTCACACTTGGAAATCCCATTCAAAGGCAAAAGAGTCAAGATATTTAATGAGAAACCATCTACCTTCCACATTGAAAAGGTTGAAGAGGAAGGAAGATAAGCTAGTACTATGAGTATAATGACTGAAGAAATGGAAGAGTTAAACTTGATGGAGGAAGCCTTAGATGGACTACAAATAGAAGATCAATTTTCCCTCAAGAACTTCAATGCTATGATTGAGATAGAACTTGGAAGTTATTCTATCATGAAGCCTGAGAAAAGTAATTCCACTCCTTCACATGAGGTAGACCAATCTACCAATCAAATTTGGAAACTTTTCTTTGATGGTGCTAGATGCAAGAATGGTGTTGGAGTAGGTATAGTCCTAATCTCCCCAACATGTAGCGAAATTTTTTTCTCCTATATGTTAATTTGGAGTTGTATCAACAATGCAGTTGAATATGAGGTACTTTGTTTAGGCCTAAAGAAAGCTAAGAAACTAGCAGTTAAATAGTTGCAAATATATGGAGATTCGAAACTAATAGTAAATCAGGTCATGAAAAGATGTATTAGCAAGCAACATTATCTTAAAGCTTACAAAAATAAGGTATGGGATCTATTTGAAGCTTTCGAAGCTCTAAACATTAAAGCAATCCCTAGAGAGAAGAATACTCATGCTGATCTGTTAGCATCAGTAGGTGCCAATTTCTATCCTATAAGTAATGTTATCCAAAAATATAAGATAGTCAGGCTTATATATAGGCCTTCGATACAGGATAAAGATACCTTTTGGCAGGTATTTGAAAGTGATGATCAGATATTAGACTTCCTGATCTATGAGATGAATTGTTCAGGTGACAGAGTGTTAAAAGATGAGGAAGATGAAGGTTTGATTCAACTAAAAAACAATCATATCCCAAGAGGGTTAATTACTCTTGAGAGCTTGTTCGACAACAATGACAGATCAATAGGTCACAATATGAAAATTGATAAGCACAGATACAAAGAAGTTCAACTAGAACCTAAAAAGTTTATTAAAGTTGGGGTAAATTGTACATAAAAGGAATTAAATCAAATTCGAGAACTATGCAAAGAATTCCTGGATATTATAGCTTGGGCTTATAGTGATCTCAAAGTATACTCAAAAGAAACCATACAACATACTATTGAGCTCGAAAAGGATGCAAAACCCTTCAGGAAAAAGTAGAGGCCAGTAAACCCAAAAATCGAAGCTTTGATGAAACAAGAATTACTGAAGCTACTTGAAGCCAAGATTGTCTACCCTATTAAACATTCTACTTGGGTGGCTAACTTGGTACCAATCAGGAAGAAAAATGGAGACATCAGACTATGTGTAGACTTCAAAAATCTGAATAAAGCTTCACTGAAAGATCACTACCCTCTCCCACAAATAGATCAGACTCTGCATACTGTGGCAGGGGAAAAAATATTCTCATTATTGGATGGATTTTCTGGATACAATCAGGTATGGGTCAAATATGAAGACCAATACAAGACCACATTCACTACCAAATGGGGAACATTTGCTTATCAAAGAATGCCTTTTGGATTATCCAATGCAGGAGCAACTTTTTAGAGGGCAATGGATGTGGCTTTTGGAGAACTTGTCAATAAAATCATAGTGATTTACTTAGATGATATGACAATGTTCTCTCACCATAAAGAGGATCATGTTGAACATCTCAAGAAATTTTTTGAGAAATGTAGAGAATTTGGTATTTCTTTGAATCCAAAGAAGTCCATATTTGTTGTGCAAGAGGGAGTCTTGCTAGGTCATGTTATTTTTGAAGCCGGGTTGGCCATAGATCCTAACAGAGTAAAAGCACTATTAGAGCTTCCCTTACCTCCAAACAAGAAATGCCTACAATCCTTCTTTGGGTAAATCAATTTCATGCACAAATTCATAGCAGATTTTGCACAAATTGTGAAGCCTATGACCGAATTATTGAAGAAATATGTTGAGTTCAAATGGATAGACTTGCAAAAGAAAGCTTTCAAAAGAATAAAAGAATAGATAGCTCAAGCGCCTATCCTGGTTAACCCATATTATTCTAGGGGCTTCATTCTATACGTTATAGGTGAACAAGAGAGTTATGCAACAATCCTTACTCAAAAGGGAAGAGATAATGAAGAAAGATCCATCACTTTCCTAAGTCAAACCATGCAAGATCATGAAGAAAAATACAACTTTATTGAAAAACAAGTATATGCAATTATGAAATCATTGAAAAAGTTTAGACATTTTCTTTCATAAAGCAAAACCATCGTGTATGTAGTTCATCCTGATGTCAGGAATTTCATCATACAGGGAGAGCTCGATGAAAAATGGTTGGTTGGGTGTCAAAAATACAAGAATATGATGTGGAAATTCACCCAACCAAGTTGGTGAGAGGCAGAGCCTTATGTCAAGAACTGGCCAAGCAAGCCTCAACAGAGTATATAGCCTACTAGGTACAAGAATCAACTCCAAGGGATGATCAACCCTTAGAAAGCACTGATTGGACCGATAAACTGGTAAGATATTTTTAGACTGGAAAATGTCCAATAGGTTTAAATGCTTCACAAAGGAGAAGATATAGAATCCAAGCTTTGAAATATACTTTATTACCGGAGGGGTTGTACAAAAAAAATTTGGATGGTATATTTCTAAGGTGTATAAAAGATGACCAAAAATAGAAAGTTTTGGAAGAATTCCATGGAGGTCTATTAGGTGGACACTATTAAGGAAGAACTACAACTTTGAAGATAATTAGGACAGGTTGCTATTGGCCATCCATTTTCTTGGATGCATTCAAGATAACTAGAAATTGCGAAGAATGCCAAAGATATGTGGCATAAGCAAAAAGCATGCACCTATCTACTGTATTAGTCTATAGTCATCACAAAAGCGTAAAATATTGACACATTCCATAAATTCAACAAGATGATATTTCTTATATTGATTATAAATGAATCTCTGTTACACATATGCCACTCTTAGGGTCACTTGAGATATAGTTTATACAATTTCCAATGGCCTCAATAGGGTAGGCGCATTAATATTGCCCTTTGATTAGTCGCAAACTGCCTTGGGGTGGAGTTGACCCCCTTCTTCGTGATGTGGAAGGATTATGATATGGAATCCTCTTGTACCTGTCTTCCTACGATCAAGAAACAACAACACACGATCAAAAATATAGATAGCCTCTCATAATGAGGCCCTTTAAGGAAACATACATGATAATGCCATTTAAACTAATAATAAAAAAAACATAAAGAAAACCTTTAAACTATGCTAATTGAATCAAGATTTGTAATATAGCATAAAGGAGATCGTTATACAAATAATGCGTGGATCAGATAACAAAATAGAAGCATAGAGGTGCATAAAAGATCCACAAATATCCTAATTAATGCAAAGCATGAACTATCTATTCTAAGCTAATTCCTACGGTCAAAATTCTTATAAACTGCTATTAAACCTAAGAAATGATTAATCTAACCTATTTAACCAGACAAAAATGAAAAGAGTAAGGTGATCTATCACCTATTGCAAACCGTAGCTCTAGTGAGTGGTTTGCACTATGAACCACGACTAACGGCCATGATTTGACCTCTGATAAGTTTACCCTCAAAATCAGGGGCAGTGGGCTTAATCTCCTTGTCCAAATTGATGTTCAAGGGTCGCCTTCATTGTCCTTAGACTGATTTGACAGTAAATTCGATGTGAATGGCCTTCATTTGCTCGGATTTGCATTTCTTGATCCTCCTAGGAACCTAGGGAATCCATAATGTAATTCATCATGAATGGTGGCAAAAGGGTTGGGGATTAAGTGCAATAGCTCTATCTCTTAGCATACTCAGTTTGAGTGTACAATTCGCCAGGGCTTCACTGCTCAAATCTCCAATGCTTGTCTCTTTTTTTCTCCCCATTTGGAGGGGGTATTTATAGCATGCCCCTAGGGCTAGGGGTGGCTTCATGGAGAAGCCAAGACCAAGAAGGGTGGTTAGGACAGTTGGGATGGAAGCCTCTAGAATCTTCCATACTTCAACTGCCTTCTTCTATATATTTTGGTCGTTCCAACCAATTTGGCTCGGATGGAAGGCCTAATTGAACTTCAGTTAAGATCGCCGGTCACAGTTGTAGTCCAGACTGCAGACCGCAGGTGTCAACCATGGTTTATACTGGAGACCGTAGGTCTGGGCTATGGTTCAGACTGATTAGGCCAAAATACCTAAATTGAGTGGTTAGAACCACTACTCTATCTTGGAGTCTGTCCAAGATCCTCCATATGGTCTTGTAGCATGTCCATATGAGTAGTCGCCCTCAACATGATGCGTTTTAGGTGTCTACAGATGCCCCTTTTGAGATGCATTGTGAGATTGAACAACATTGAGCAAAAATATGCATCCTAAAACGATGCCTAAGGTTCTATGATGATCATTAGTTGGATCAACATTAGATGCCCCAGGTCTAGCAAAAGGACGTGCATCTTAGAATCATTGCTTCCAACTCATGAAAGGCTTACATTTTGACAAGTCTGCACTCGTCATCAGACGTTCGGATAACATCAATGCCAAGTATGGGTATCTTTTGACCCATAAATCCGAAGGATGAGAGTTACAAACCAATTATCATATTTGTTGTTTGCCCCAAACAAAAAGGGAAGCTTATGATAGTTGTTGACAATGATTCACAAGAACGAACACAATTTTGACAAGATCAGGGGATCTACGATCTCAGGGATCTTCTGCTAACTTTGATTATGATTATGAAATTATGACTACCCCCTCAAGCGACGAGTGGATGAGGGTAATGACAATATGTGAAGCGACGAAATCGCTTGACCATAATGAATGATCCTAAAAAAATTAAGATTCGAGCCTTTTAATGCATTGGCTAGGCCTAGTTCAACTTATAATTGCAACTCTTAGTAGTATTTGCACATTTCTATCCTATGGAGCAGTCAGGCTACAATAGCCGTCTTAAGGAATCAAAATGATACAAATGCAATTAGACTTGTGTTGAATCATAGTTATCGATGATTTGCTGAAATATGTCATAAAAGAAATGATATTTTTTCCCCAAATGTCCTTATGGTGATTTACTCATCTTGCCGGATTGCATTTATCGCAACTTGCTGCAACCGCCAAGTGTATATGATAAATAACTGAATATGAGGCGCATTTGGTTTTTAATTATTTGATTTTTTTTTTAATTTTAATTTTGCATTTTGATTGATCCTGGTGCTTTTAACATCACCAAATTGGCAATTTTAATCATTGATTTTGAATTTTTATCCAATGGAAGTCATTAATTTGCTCTTTTAGACCTTCCCATGGTGGGTTTTGAGTGCATTTAATGCTAGTTGCGAATTGTGGGTATGTTCTGCGATTTAATTTTTCAAATTTTGAGAACCGCGGGTCCGACCTGTAGGAGGAAAACCCTAGTTTCGAAACTGTAGGTGTCAGCTGCGATTCGCCGAGACTAGGAGAACCTATAAATTGAATTCCTATTTGAAAATTTTCATTATTTTTTGGCAAGCACTAGCAATTTGAGAGCTCTGAGAGTGAGAGAACCTTCCCTGATCCGAAACACTACCACACTCTACCGTAATTATGTTGACAATTTCATCACATTACATACAGGGGTAAAAAAATAAAAAAATTTGTAAAGTATTTCTTTTTGTTGTTTTTGAAAATATTTGTAAGTTGTAGAAATTTTGGTTTTCATCGCCATACCCCTTGTACATAGAATGAAGATGAAAGAGCTTCGCTACGGAGCAGGTTAAGGAAAAAAGCTTCGCAGGAAAAGGAAGATAGCTTCGCCAAAATAAAGAAGTAGGGGATGAAAAGAGCCTCGGACCCGAAGCATTTCAAGCAGCTACTTCGGGCGAAAATCAAAGAGCGCAAACATTGAAAAATACTTCGCCAAAAAACGGTCGAAGGACCCACTTCAGGCCTCCCCACCAGCAAACCATTTCTACTTCGTCGAAAGTTGTCGCGAAGCATCTGCTTTGGCTAGCTTTCGTGCGAAGCACTTTCACTCGAAGCGGTAGCAGCCATAAAGAACGAAACATTTTTTGAAGGCAAGAATGCGCTTCGGCCGAAATTACCCTAAACTGCAATTTTGAAGGAAGATCGCGGTGAAGCATTTTGATGATTCATCAGCGAAGCAATTTTGGCACGTCTCTCCAACGAAGCAGCAAGAAATTAAGAGCCCCACCTTGAGGAGGAATACCTGCTTCGGCACTTAGCACCCCCGAAGCTGTCTTGTGAAGCTCCACCTTGCGAAGTGCAAACCAAGAAGGAAGATCTGCTTCGGCCTAAATCCATTGCGAAGCGGAGTTGCGAACGAAAATCTAGTGAAGTGCTTTAAGGGCACACACTCCAAGCCGGGTATTTTTCTGAGGCAATCAAGTGCCTCATAAATGTATTTTTACGTGCCCGATAAACTCGTTGCTCATTTTTGGCAATTGGAAATGAGGTATCAATTCCTAAAGGAGATCCCGATGAGCATGGCGGCCACTTGAGCACTACACCCAGAGGCCAAGGACATCCAGGCGGCTCATAAATGCGAGTTTCCCCGACTGACCCGGTTGCAGTTGCCTGTTATGGGAAAATATTTGAAAGCTCAGTCACGAGAGCTGCGAGGGCCGACTTCTTAGGTTCTCGAGGATGTACTCCTTCATTTTGTGCATTGATGGCTCAGAAGGTCGGGTCCTCTATAAAAACCCAGGCATTGTAATGTAAAAGGGGGGGAACTTTCTGCTAGAAAGCTGCTGTAACTGGAATCCCTGTGATTAATACTAAAGATATTTGAGCTTGATTTCTCTCTTGTATGCTGCCTTCTGTGTTTATTTCTTTTATCTCTTTCTTCATTTGCATATTGTAATTATGCATTCTGGATTTAGGTGTGCGATTGGGGATGGAACCCTAAAATTTTCCTAAAGGATACATAGGAGAGGAAAACGCTGTATTAGTTTTCTTGTATGCCGCCTGTGGATCGTGTTTCTGTTATATTCACTTTGTCCTAATCGCCATAACTCTGAACTCTAAATTTCGACGAAAGGGGAGGGTAATCCTGGAACTCGTCTAGAGGATACATAGGAAGGCTAATATCGTGTTCTTTTTGTTTTATTCTTAGTGTTTCTTGCCGCTGTTTCAAGCTATTGGCCAACGATCGTGCTTCTGGTTCTTTCCCACTTTAAATTATCCACATCTCTTCCTTTACCCCTTTTATTTCCTTCTTGAACCCTTACTCTGTTTATTTCCTTCTTGAACCCTTACTCTGTTTTATCTCTTTCCTGCACCCTTATCTTAAACATCGAAGTAGTTTAGTATAGGAGTCGGCCTTTCTCCGGATATTGGCACGAGGGGCATCTCTTCCCTTCGGCCTTTCAATGTTGGTCCATGTCTAGGGCGCGTACACTTTCCCAAATCCTTTCCTAGGCAGATTTGATGACCAACAGTTTCTAGCACGCCTGGTGGGACCCGGTCAGTCTCACATTGTGAGTGGTAGTGAGAGCCGATGCTCGTCTCATTGTCGAAATACTCTTAGCATTTGACGACTCTGTTTAACCGAGAATATTTAAGTCATAGATACCGGTACCTAAGTCTGTGCCTTCATGTAAACAAGATGGAGAGTTAGGAATAGAGGAGAGGAAACTGAGTTCTTTGAGCTTGACATTGACGCCTTTGGGGAATGCTCTAGGTTGGTCACCTTCGAGTCGCTGTTATGGGGAACATCCTCGCAAGAGGCTACTTTTGACGAAAAAGGACTAATTTTAGATAGTACAGTAGCTAGCTTTCCTCCTAATCCTCCCAAATCACCGAAGCATCCTAGTGCCTCCATTCACATTAGTCGCCCTGTTAGAAACCAAGGAGGAGCTTCGAGAATTCCTGTTCATTAGAATCAAGGAGCAAATATGGCACAACAGCAACAACAACAACAACAACAAATGCAGTAGCAATAGCAACAGCAACCGCCACCCAGATTATTCTCAGCATGGAATTCTTCGAGACTGCTAAATCTAGCAGGACAAGGGCAAGTTCTGCCTGTTGCTATGAAGAAGATCCCCACATTCGATGGAACTGGGAAGACTACTCTGGAGCATATCTAGGACATAGTTTCTTTGGTGGCAATCCATGACATCACGGAGGAGCGAGTTATGGTAAAGCTTCTACTTCTTTCTCTTAGAGGAAAACTCCTCTACTGGTATAGATCGTTACCACCCGGTACTATAACGGGATGGGACCAGTTAGCCGGATAGTTGATGAGAAGCTTCAATGAGTCCACCGATCCATCCTCTCTCCTATCAGTTCAAAACAATTCAGAGACATCCACAAGAGGAGATCGCCGACTTCAATGCTAGGTTCGCTCGAACCTGGAAAAGAATACCAGTTGGACTTTGGCCAACTGACGAAGCTACAACATACTATTTTATTTGGGCTTTCAACCCTAATATCAGCGTCATGGTGAGGTATTCAAACATTAATACCTTCCCCAAGTTATACGAGTTGGCCTAGAGAGCAGAGATGGATCTAATAGCTATGGGTAAGCTTTCCCAAAGGATGTCGATGCCCATACTTCCTAATTTCCCTCAATCCTAGTATGCAAGCACATCCGCTTCGCAGATCTCTGCAATCCCTGCATACCCGATCTCGTCTTGGAACCCGAATCCTATTGTATCTCAAATCGCTACTCCACAAATCCATTTTCCCACATTTTTGACCTTGTAGCCCACTGTCTCTTCGACATTCCCTATACTGCAAGCACCATCTCAACACCTCGCCCTACCTCCAATACCAATGATGGATTCATTACCATTTGTTCGCAAAGCCAAAGATATGCAAGCCAAAATACTGTAAGAAGTTCAGTCTTTGAACTCCACAGTGTAGACTCTGTCTAATGACATGACCATTATGAAGAAGAAGCAAGCGCAATAAGAGTTTCTACCGAGAAGATCTTATCCTACGCTTGCACTTACTAAAGATCAAGCGATCCAACAAGGGAGAGCGTCGGCAAGAAATGTCATGATTGACGAAGCTCCGAGCACTTCCGATTACATACATTGGTGCTCCACGTGTAATGACCCTCACAAAGATAATACCTGCATGCTACACCAATACTACGTATAAACGCTGGCAAGCAGTAGTCATGGCGGTCAAGTCAACATCATCAGGCAATTGGATCAAAACCTCGTGATTGGCGAAGAAGAGCAAGTTGCAGTCCTCACCAAAGGAGGGAAAAGGTCAATAGAGGTAATTGTTGAACAAATGACTCCCTTAAAGGTGCATGCTTGCCATGAGAAGGGGTAGCAACCTTCTCAGGTCCCGAGCGAAGCTCCTCAGCCTGCACCAGTCAAAGAGAAGGCCCAACAGGCCCCTACAAATCCACCTCAGGTGGAAACTAAAGAACAAGCTAGAGAGAAGCTCAAGTTTCCTTTGCTAACCAAGCGATAAAGGGTCGAAGCTATGGAGCAGTATCACACCAGGTACGAGACGAAAAAAGAACCTGAGGTGCACAACTCCCTAGCTTATAATATTGTATATGAGCTGAAGAAGATTTCGACCAAGATCAGTCTGTATGACACACTACAGTTGCTCGGTCAAGTGGACTTGCTACAAGAATCGTTGAAGACGACCAAGGCAAGAAAGTCAGCACCGCTTGCCCTAGTGCAGACCCTGTCCACATCCATTATGGGGAAGAATCGGCCACCTCTGTTCTACCTGTCTCTACAAATGGAAGGGTATGTTGTACACAACTGTATCATAGACTCTGGAGCCGCGACGACAGTCATGCGCAAAGCAGTGTGCGAAGAAATAGGAATGGAGTACACCCGAAGCAGTCATGGCGTACTCCAGTTGGATGGTACTCCTATGAAGACTGTAGGAGTGATTAAAGATATACCCATCTGACTACACAAGATGCCTCAAATCACGGTTATACAAGAGGTGGTGGTCGTCGACCTTGAACCCTATTTCAGTATGTGTTTGTCGAGAGAGTTTACGACGAAGTTGGGAGGAGATCTATCTATGGATTACTCGCACTTGAAGATTCCATTCAAAGGGTAGAAGGTGAAGATCTACAATTAGAAGCCTTCTACCTTCCTTGTACAGAAGATGTTCAAAGATGAAAGCAACGATCCCGTGCATGCGATAGCAAAAGGGGTAGAGCAAGTGGACCTGGTCGAGGAATCCCTTGCACAGTTAAGTTGTGAAGATGAATTTTCATTGGCAGAATTTAATGCCATGATAGAAACCGAGATGGGATGTTATGCCATCACCAAGCCCGAGAAACACATCAAGTCGGAAGATAAGATCTTTGCCCAAGAAGGACTATGGAAGTTGTTCTTCGATGGTGCCCGATGCAAAAACGACATCGGGGCAGGGATTATTTTAGTATCACCTTCTGGGGAGCAGAAGGAATATTGTTACCGATTGGTGTGAAGTTGCACCAACAATGCAGTAGAATATGAAGCATTATGCCTAGGACTCAAGAAAGCAGAAAAGTTGGGCATAAAGCATCTCCAAATCTTTGGAGATTCAAAATTGGTATGCAATCAAGTTACCAACAAGTGTATTTCAAAGAAGCACTATCTCAAGTCATATCGTAACAGGGTATAGGACTTGTTTGACTAGTTCGAATCTCTCAATCTGCAGTCTATCCCATGAGAAAAGAACTGGCATGCCGATGTTTTAGCATCCATCGCAACAAAGTACTCTCCAGCAGAAGACATGGTGCACAAGCCTAAAGCTATGAGAATGATTTACAGGCCCTCTGTCCCAGACAAAGACCTGCATTGGCAAGTCTATGATAGTGATGAGTAGATTGTGAATTTTATGATTCAAGAAGTAGCCACAGTTGAGAAAAGAAGCCCTAAGGATGAAGAATATGAAGGACTAGTTCAATTGAAGAATAACCACGTTCCTGTTGACAATTTTGTCACATTACACAAAGGGGTAAAAACAAAAATCAAAATTTTGTATAGTGTTTCTTTTGTAAAGTATTTCTTTTGTTGAATATTTGTAAGTTATAGCAATTTTGGCTTTCCCTGCCACCCCCTTTGTACATAAAATAAATATGAAAGAGCTTCGCTACTAAGCGGACTAAGGAAAAAAGCTTCGCGGGAAGAGGTAAATAGCTTCGCCAAAGGAAGAGATGAAGGATGAAAAGAGCTTCGCACCCGAAGCATTTCTAGAAGCTACTTCGGGTGATAGTCTTGCAAAGAGACATTTCAAAAGAATAGCTTCGCCAAAGAAAGAAAGTCTAAAATCGTGATCCGAAATTGTTAAGGCAAGAAAACTACTTCGGGCCCGAAGCACTTCAAGTAGCTACTTCAGCCAAAAAACTTGCGAGGCGAAATTTGAAAGAGTGCAACATTGAAAAGTACTTCACCAAAAAATCGTCGAAGCACCCACTTCGGGGCTATCCACCAGCGAACCATTTCCACTTCGTCGAAAGTTTTTGCGAAGCATCTGCTTCGGCTATCTTTCGTTCGAAGCATTTTCACTCAAAGTGATAGCAGCCGTGAAGAACGAAACATTTTTCAAAGGCAAGAATGTGCTTCGTCCCAAACTTCCTCGAATCGCAGTTTTGAAAGAAGATCGCAGCAAAGCATTTCTACAATTCATCAGCGAAGCAATTCTGGCACATTTTCCAGCGAAGCAGTAATGAAGAGCCCCATTTTGCGGAGGAAATATGCTTCGGCACTCACCACCCTCGAAGCAGTTTTGCGAAGCTCCACCATGCGAAGTACAAACCAAGAAGGAGGATCTGCTTCGGCTCAAGTCCATTGCGAAGCGAAGTTGCAAACAAAAATCCAGTGAAGCGCTTCAAGGGCACGTGCTCCAAGCCGGGTATTTTTTTGAGGTGATCAAGTGCCTCATAAATGCATTTTTACGTGCCCGATAAGCTCGTTGCTCATTTTTGGCAATTGGAGGTGAGGTATCAATTCCTAGAGAAGAGCCCGACGAGCATGGCGGCCACTCAAGCACTGCACCCAAAAGCCAAGGACACTCAGATGGCTCATTAATGCATGTTTCCACGGTTGACCCGGTCGCAGTTTCCAATTTTGGTAATAGATTTGAGAGCTCAGTCACGAGGGCTACGAAGAGCCGACTTCTCAAGTTTTGAGGGTGTACTCCTCCATTTTGTGCATTAATGGCTCAGAGGGTTGGGTCCTCTATAAAAACCCAGGCATTATAATGTAAAAATGGGGGGAAATTTTTGCTAGAAAGCTGTTGTAACTCAGATTCCTACGATTAATACTAAAGGGCTTTAGACTATATTTATCTCTTTTATGCTGCCTTCTGCGATTGTTTCTTTTATCTTTTCTTCATTTACATACTATAATTCTAAACTCTGGATTTAGGTGTGTGATTGGAGTAGAACCCTGAGATTTTCCTGAAGGATACATAAGGGAGGAGAATGCTGTATTAGTTTTCTTTTATGCTGCCTGTGGATAGTGTTTCTGTCCTATTCACTCCTTCATCGTTGTAACTCTAAACTCTGAATTTTGACGATCAAGAAGGGTAATCTTGGAACTCATTCAGAGGATACATAAGAGGATTAATATTGTGTTCATTTCATTTATTCTTGGTGTTCTTTGCTATTGTTCCAAGTTATTGGCTAGAAATCATGCTTCTGGTTCTTTCCAACCATTAAACTACTAAAATTTCTTCCCTTACTCTTTTATTTCTTTCCTGCACCCTTACTCTGTTTATCTCTTTCCTGCACCCTTATCTTAAAAATTAAAGTAGTTTAGTATAGGATCCTGCCTTTCTCCGAAGATTGGCACGAGGGGCATCTCTTCCTTTCGGCCTTTCAATGTTGGTCCAGGTCTAGGGCACATACACTTACCCAAATCCTTTCCTGGGCAGATTTGATGACCAACAGTTTATGGCATGCCCGGTGGGACCCGGTCAGTCTCACCTTGTGAGTGGTAGTGAGAATCGATGCTCTTATTACTGAAAGACTTTTAGCATCTGGAGAATCTGTCT
Organism: Wollemia nobilis; assembly: GCA_028583015.1. NCBI lineage: Eukaryota > Viridiplantae > Streptophyta > Pinopsida > Araucariales > Araucariaceae > Wollemia > Wollemia nobilis. The sequence goes on from JAQPPZ010016867.1 coordinate 6,216,915, forward strand.
AACCGAGAATCTTTAAGTCATAGAGACCGATACCGAAGTCTGTGTCTTCATGCAAACAAGATGGAGAGTTAGGAATATAGGAGAGGAAATTGAGTTCTTTGAGCTTGATATTGACGCCTTCGAAGAACGATCTAGGTTGGTCACCCCCAAGTCTTTGTTTCATGGAACATCCTCGCAAGAGGTCGTTGTTGATGAACAAGGCCTAAATTTTGATAGCACAACGGCTAGCTTTCCTCCTAATCCTCCCAACTCACCGAAGCATCCTAGTGCCTCCATTCCTATTGGTCGTCCTGTTAGCAATCAAGGAGGACTTCGGGAATTCCTGTTTCTCAAAATCCAAAAGTAAATATGGCACAACAACAAAAACAACAAATGCAGCAGCAACTGTCGTCCAGATTATTCCTAGCATGTAATTCTTTGGGACCGTTAAATCTAGTGGGACAAGGGCAAGTGTCGCCTGCTGCTATAAAGAAGATCCCAACATTCGATGGAACTGGGAAGATTACTTTGGAGCACATCCAGGACATAGTTTCATTGGCGACAATTCATGACATCACAGAAGAGCGAGTTATGGTAAAGCTTTTGGTTCTGTCTCTTAGAGGGAAACTCCTCTACTAGTATAGATATTTACCACCCGATACCATTACGGGATGGGACCAGTTAGCCGGATAATTGATGCAAAACTTTAATGAGTCCACCGATCTGACCTCTCTCCTACATCAGTTCATAATGATCCAGAGACATCCACAAGAAGAGATCACAGACTTCAATGTTAGGTTCGCTCAAACTTGGCAAAGAATACCAGTTGGACTTCGACCAACTGACGAAGTTGCAACATACTACTTCCTTCGGGCTTTCAATCCTGATATCAGCGTCATGGTGAGGTATTCGAATATCAATACCTTCCCAAAATTATATGAGTTAGCCCAGAAGGCGGAGATGGATCTAATAGCTGTGGGTAAGCTTCCCCAAAGGATGTCGATGCCTATACTTCCCGATTTCCATCAATTCCAGTATGCGAGCGCAGCCGCTTCGCAAATCTTTGCAACCCTTGCATACCCGATCTCATCTTGGAACCCAAATCCCATTGTATCCCAAATCACCGCTCCACAAATTCATTTTCCCACTTTTTCGACTTCGCAGCCCATGGTCACTTTGGCATTCCCTGTACTGCCAACACCACTTCAACACCCCGCCCTACCTCCAATACCAACAATGGCTCCATTGCCACCGATTCCTAAAGCCGATGATATGCAAGCCAAAATACTGCAAGAAGTTCAGTCCTTGAACTCCACAGTGCAGACCCTGTCTAATGACATGACAATTATGAAGAAGAAGCAAGCGCAACAAGAGTTTCTACCGAGAAGATCTTATCCTACACCTGCGCTTATTAAATATCAAGCGGTCCAACAAGGAAGAGCTTCATCAAGAAATGCTGCAATAGAAGAAACACTGAGCACTTTCGATTATATACATTGGTGCTCCACGTGTAATGATCCTCACGAAGAGAATACCTACATGCTACACCAACACTATGTACAAACATTGGCGAGCAGTGGTCATGGTAGTCAAGTCAATGTCATCAGGCAATTGGATCAGAACCTGGTAATTGGTGAAGAAGAGCCAGTTGCAGTCCTTACTAGAGGAGGAAAGAAGTCGATAGAGGTAGATGCTACTAAAATGGCTCCCTTAAAGGTGCATGCTCATCATGAGAAAGAACAACAACCTCCGTCGACCCCAAACGAAGCTCGACAGCCTACACTAGTCAAAGAGAAGGCCCAACAGGCCCCTGCAAATCCATCGCAGGTGGAAACTAAGGAACAAGCTAGAGAGAAGCTCAAGCTTCCTTCGTTGACCAAGCGACAAAGGGTCAAAGCTACGAAATAGTATCGCACTAGATATGAGCCAAGAAAGGAACCTGAGGTGCCCAATTCCCTAGCGTACAACATTGTAGATGAGTTGAAGAGGATTCCAGCCAAAATCAGTCTATACGATGCACTGCAACTACCCGAACAAGTGGACCTATTACAAGAATTGTTGAAGATAACCAAAGCAAGAAAGGCAACACCACTTGCCCTAGTGTAGACCCTGTCCACATCCATTACGGGGAAGAATAGGCCACCGCCATTCTACATGTCTCTACAGATGGAAGGGTATGTTGTACATAACTGTATGATTGACTCTAGGGCCACGACAACAGTCATGCCCAAGGCTGTGTGCGAAGAGATAAAGATGGAATATATGTGAAGCAGTCATGGCGTACTCCAGTTGGATGGAACTCCTGTGAAGACTGTAGGAGTGATTAAAGATATTCCTATCCGACTACACAAAATGCCTCAGATCACAGTTATACAAGAGGTGGTGGTTGTTGACCTTGAGCCCTACTTCAGTATGTGCTTGTCGAGAGAATTTATGGCGAAGCTAGGAGGATATCTATCTATGGACTACTCGCACTTGGAAATTCCATTTAAAGGAAAAAAGATAAAAATTTACAACGAGAAGCCTTCTTCCTTCCTCGTAGAAAAGATGTCCGAAGGGGAGAGCAGTGATCCTGTGCACACGATAGTGGAAGGGATAGAGCAGGTGGACCTGGTCGAGGAGTCCCTCGCACAGTTAAGTTGTGAATATGAGTTTTCATTGGCAGACTTTAATGCCATGATAGAAACCGAGATGGGATGTTATGCCATCATCAAGCCTGAGAAACACATCAAATTAGAAGATAAAGTCTTCGCCCAAGGATTATGGAAATTATTCTTCGATGGCGCCCGATGCAAAAATAGCGCCGAGGCGGGGATTCTTTTAATATCACCTTCTAGAGAGCAGAAGGAATATTGCTATCGGTTGGTATGGAGCTGCACCAACAACGCAGCAGAATATGAAGCATTATGCCTAGGACTCCAGAAAGCAAAAAAGTTAGGCATAAAGCATATCCAAATTTTTGGAGACTCAAAATTGGTATGCAATCAAGTCACAAACAAGTGCACTTCAAAGAAGCACTATCTCAAGTCATATCGAAACAGGGTATGGGACTTGTTTGACCAGTTCAAATCTCTCAATCTATAGTCTATTCCAAGAGAAAAGAACCGACATGCCGATGTTCCAGCATCCATCGCAGCTAGGTAATCTCTAGCAAAAGACATGGTGCACAGGCCTAAAGCTATGGGGATGATTTACAGGCCCTCTGTCCCAGACAGAGATCTGCATTGGCAAGTTTTTGACAGTGATGAGCAGATTGTGAATTTCATGATTCAAGAAGCAGCCACGATTGAAAAGAGAAACCCTGACGAAGAAGAATATGAAGGGCTAGTTCAATTGAAGAATAACCACGTTCCCAAGGGATTAATTACTCTTGAAATCCTCTTTGATCAGAATGATCGAGCAGTTTCTCACAGGATCAAAGTTAATGCAAAATAGTACCAAGATTTAGAACTTGAACCTGGGAAAGCAATAAAAGTCGAAACAGATTGCACTTCGGAAGAGCTAGAACAGATCCAATCCCTGTGCAGGAAATATCCCGACATAGTGGCTTGGTCTTATAAAGACTTAAAGGGATACGATCGGTAACTGATCCAGCATATAATTGAGTTGCAGGAAGGGATCAAACCCCTTTGACAGAAGCAAAGGCCTATCAGTTCGAATATCGAAGTCTTGATGAAGGCCGAACTCCTAAAGATGCTCGAGGTGAAGATAATTTATCCCATAAAGCATTCCTCTTGGGTAGCAAATTTAGTCCCAATAAGAAAGAAGAATGGAGATATACGGTTATGCGTGGACTTTTGCAACCTGAACCAAGCTTCACTTAAAGATCACTACCCTCTCCCGCAGATAGATCAGATCTTGCATTCAATAGCTGGGGCTCAGCACTTCTCCCTACTAGATGGTTTCTCTGGATATAATCAGATGTGGGTTAGGGATGAAGATCAGCATAAAACCGCATTCACCACCAAGTGGGGAACATTTTCTTACCAGCGAATGCCATTCGAACTTTCGAATGCAAGGGCCAATTTCTAGCGGGCCATGGATCTAGCTTTTGGAAAACTCTTGAATAAAGTTATTATTATCTATCTAGATGACATGATCGTCATCTCCCAAAGAAGGGAGGATCACCCCTAACACTCACAACAAATTTTTGAAAAATACCGAGAGTTTGGCATTTCAATCAATCCAAAGAAATCCATATTTGCAGTCAACGAAGGGAAGTTATTGGGGCATGTGATATCAGAGAAGGGTCTCGCTGTAGATCCTGACAGAGCTGAGGCTCTGATGAAACTCCCACTCCTAGTGGATAAGAAAGGACTTCAGTATTTCTTCGGACAGATAAACTTTGTGAGGAAGTTTGTCCCAGATTTTACCTAGATCATCAAGCCAATGTCTGAAATTTTGAAGAAGGGTGTAGAATTCATTTGGACAAAGGAGAGAAAAGGAGCATTCGAAGAAATAAAAACCCGAATTGCTCAAGCACCAGTCCCGACCAGGGCTTCATCCTATATGCTATAGGAGAACCTGAGAGCTATGCTACGGTCCTGACACAAAAGGGGGAAGATTGCGAAGAGCGCTCCATCGCGTTTCTAAGCCAAGTTATAAACCCTCATGAAGAAAAATATAATTTCATAGAAAGGCAGGTGCATGCAGTAATGAAGTCTCTTAGGAAATTCAAGCAATTCATTTCTCAAAGTCATGTTACAGTCTTTGTCATTTATCTTAATGTGCGCAATTTCATCATTCAAGGAGAATTGGGGAGTAAAAGAGCTGGTTGGGTCAGCAAGATACAAGAATTCGACATCGAGATCAAACCTACAAAATTGGTTCACGGTCGCGCATTGTGTCAAGAACTGGCGAAGAGCGTAGCGGCCGAAGCTACAGAATCTCAGTGGGATGACTCGCCAGCAGAAGAATGCTTCACAAACCAGGAAGAGGACGAGAAAGACTGGGTCAGTGAAATAGTCGAATACTTCAACACCGACAGATGTCCTTCACATCTAAATGCTTCACAACGAAGGCATTTTAGGATGCGGTCCTCCCAATATACTTTGTGCCTTGAAGGTCTATTTTTTAGAAACATTGATGATGTCATTCTTAGGTGCATAAAAGATGATGATAAAAGGAGAGTCCTGGGAGAATTTCATTCAGGATTATCTGGAGGTCACTTCACAGGGAGAACAACGACACTGAAAATAATCAAAGCTGGTTATTATTGGCCTACACTCTTCGCTGATGCCTTCGCAGTTTGTCGCAAATGTAAGCAATGCCAGAAGTTCATCGGCTGAAGCAGGAATGCTTCAATGCCTCTTCGACCGATACAAGTAGAAATACCTTTTCAACAATGGGGGATGGATTTCATAGGGGTCATATCGCCAAACTCCTCCACTGGGCATAAGTTCATCCTGACCGCAACTGATTACTTCACCAGATGGGCCGAAGCAGTTCCCATGAAGCATGCTGTTCAAGAGACCATCATCACCTTCCCAGAAGGATTGATCACCCGGTTTAGCATTCCAGAAGCAATCATCACGGACAATGGTCCTGGCTTCGTAGGCACCAAAATCAATGGATTCCTTTACAAATATGGGATATATCATAAAGTCTCCTCCAACTACTATCCACAGGGCAATGGATTGGTAGAATCCACCAACAAGACCTTGTTAAGGGTGCTAAGAAAGCTCATAGAGAAGGACTTGGCATCTCCTTCTAGATCATGCCTTGTGGGCCGATCGAATTTCTATCAAGAAGTCAATCAAGACTTCACCTTATGCTCTGGTCTACAACAAGGAGGCCATCTTACCTATCCACGTAGAGATCCTTGTGTTGCAGCTGTTAGAAGAAGAAGGAGTCAATCCTTTAGAAAATAGATTGGCTCAGCTGTTATAGCTAGAGGAAGATCGCGAGAAAGCCTACCAGAGCTTCGCTAAGCATTCTCAGGTCACTTGAGATTGGTTCAAGAAGAAATCATCCAATCGTACATTCAAAGTGGGAGATCTAGAATGGAAATGAGATTCTTGGAAGGCCAAGCCTGGAAATCATGACAAATTGGACGCATTCTGGGATGGACCATTCGAAATCATGAAGGTAAACTCGACCAATTCTTTCATCCTCAAAGATGCAGATGGCCAGGTGTTGCCAATCTCTGTCAATGGTCTTCACTTGAAGACTTTTCATCACTGAAGATGTAATGTAAAAAAAAAAAAAAAAAAGATGTTCAAATTTTACTTTTGTATGTATTTTTTTTTTGTAGATATACCCTGCTCCGAAACTTCCAAGAGGTTAAGTGTCACAGCGACAAATTCCAGCTTCACCAAGCCTAGTCAAAATCTCCTTCGAGAAATTTTAGTGCGAAGCAACTAATGCGAGATGCTTCGCAGCAAAGCACTTTGGCTTCCAAAAGGTCCTCGGAAGACCGAGGGAGTCATCAAAGAGAGAAGTAGGGGACGAAAAGAGCTTCGCACCCGAAGCATTTCAAGCAGCTACTTCGGGCAGAAGTTTTGCGAAGCAGTTTTCAAAAGGAGCCTAGCGAAGCATTTTCCAAAGAAGACGAGCTTCGGGGGGGCCAGCATTCCACGAAGCAAAAAAGTGACGCAGCGAGGAAAAATTACTTCGGGCCCAAAGCGCAAAAAATAGTCTTCCACCGAAGGTTCGCCGCGAAGCATTTTCAGCCCTGATTTTGACTTCGCCAATCCAAAAGCGTGCAAGGCAGAGACATTTAAAACGTGCCTAGAGGAATGTGCCGACAGCCACCTTGGAAAGTGTTCAAAGCAAGCGAGTTTAATGCAAAAGTGGTGAAACACATCCCGAGAGGATTCGATTAGGTGAAAAACTCACGCCCAGGTATGAGGTGGCAACATGTTGCATTTCCAATGCAAGGCATAATCATCGAAGCGCCTGGCCCCGCGTACTACACCATCAGATAGCCAATCAAATGCTGTAGCGACCCAAGAGGATCGACCTGAACCTCCGCCCAGAAAAGCAAGTTATGGAGGAGAAAGAAGATTTTGAAGATGAACAACCTACAGAACCACCAATTGATGGGTGGGATAATATTAGGGACACAAGACTCTCCAAGAGCATGGAAGAGCTCAGATACACTATCGAGTTCATGAGGAGTAGGTTCTCGAAAAAAAATAAAAGGGCCGTCGCATACTATTCTCAGATATTCTGGTATCTGACCCCGCCCGTGCATCATTGTCTCGAGCTAATCTCTGCCATTACGCAGAACTACCAGCCCTCCTCTAGACAAGTGTTAGACACCGCTGGTCACAAATTATTTTCTATCTTGAAAGAGGATGTGCAAGCAGCCTTCGCATCGCAGCAGGGGCCACCTAAGGGGTACACGGTTCGCAATGTCATTCTGAGCGAACAGATGGAGAGGTTCACCTCCAACAACTACATGTTGAAATTTCTGCGTGAGAACCTCAAAAGCGAGCTCCCTTCAGGAAAGCTACCCCAAATGCCCCTACCCTTGGCAACCTTCAAGAACACTGATATTTTCTCTATCATTGCATGGGTGGCGGGCTTGTCAACCGATGCTTCGGTGCACCCCTGGCAGGTGTCTTTGGCCGAATGTATTTCTAGAGGGGAGTTTTATGCCCCTGATGCTATGAGGCCAAACACCAACCCAATCTTCTTTGACTGGGCAAAATGGGTGGCCCAAACCTTGCACACGCGGCTTACCAGCATGAAGAGCTCTAGAACGGGCCAGTACTTTGGGCCCTGCTCTTTCCTTGTTTGGCTATTTTCTACCATGTACATAAAAGTTTTCCCTATATCGCCATTTCATCAAGCGACAAGGATGGGAATCCTCTGCCTGTGTACCAATGGACTCCCCTCCTATTGAGGGCAGAGTCTTATTATTCTTTTAATCAACAATTTTTGGAACCCGCTATGCATTTGTTGATAGGGTCTTGCCCTCGGGTCCCCCTCAGTTTGAGAGACAAAGTGGTGCAGGAGAAGAAGGGAGATGTGTTTCAAATGACATAGGGGCTTGTGATTCGCCTATTCATATTTATAGGGAAGCCCTTCCTGTTACCAGTCTACCCCTTCGAGTACCAGTTTGCATTGGAGGTCGCTTGATAGAGCGACGTAACAAACGCCATGTATGGCCACGATAAAAAATGGGTGCACACTTGTGACTTCCCCTTCAGAATGGGGGTAATTGAAGTGTTTGCCCTAAAGAAAAATGTTTTCTTGGAGGAGAAGCTTGCCAATTTCAGTTTGCTTCAGATTCCTCAACAATGGCTCTATGATCCTTTGGGAGTGATGAGGGACCACCTTCGGTTCAAGAACTTTCATGTCTGCCCTCACCCTGAAATTGTGGATTAGAGGAACAATCCCAATAGGAAGGATCTGGAGTGGCATCTAGAAAGGATGATGACATTGCCTCCCTGGCACGAATTTTACCCTATGGAGGTCGAGTTTGACCCTGACCAACATCCCTTTCCAACTCCAGACTCCACATTTTGGAGAAAGGCAAAAGATGATTTGAAGGAGGAATTGAAGAATTGGGGCGAGGAACAACTAAGGGAGTGGTGGATAATGAGAGTCCATCACCAAAATATGAATTCCTACGGACTCTTGGCAACGGATAAGGACTTCGCAATTGTTTATGAAGCCAATGCTGGGACTTGGAAGCCCATATCCTTTGCTGACTTTGTTCCTCCAACTACCACAGGATCGGGCAAAAGCCCAAGAAGAGCTGACGATGCCTCAAAACTGGAAGAGGAGGAAGAAGCCGAAGCTACACCAGAAGCACTACCGTAGGGACCATTGGAAGGCCATGGCGTAAGTACCGAGGGATCGGCACAACAAGCAAAGAAGAAAAGGAAGAGGAAAGAGCAAGTTCAAGTGCCTTTGAGCCACCCAAAGCGACCCCGTATGAAGCTACCAAGTGCTCCTGCCGAACAACCTACATCAAGCCCAGCCGAAGCAACTACTGAGGGTGTGACACCACAAAGTACCGAGGTAGCCCCAGATATAGACATCATTGATGTGGAGGAACTCCTCCAACAAGAGGGAGGCCCCGAAGTAGAAATCGTGGGAGTCAAGAGTGTTGAAGTTAGAAAATAGCAGGAGCCGATTACACAAGAAGTCACCACGATCGCTCTTCCTGGAGGGCACGCAGGTACACACTCTTCACCCTTTGCCTTGGTCCCTCACATGTCCATGTGGTCTCGGCCGAAGGTTCTCATCAGTCTCTCCCACCCACGCAAAGTCAATCACCTCCTCATGTGTTGCCCATTGCTATTCCAACTTTGCCTCGTGATCCTGCTAGCCCCACTCCACTCGAGTCGTCTAGCTGGGACAATTATTTTGGTACTACTTCGCCTCCCCATGCAACCATTCCTTTGGTCCTTAGCCAGGGTGAAGATAGTACTCCATCGTCGAACCCCATGCCTCGTTCCCCAGTTTCACATGGCATTGTTTCACTCGCTAGAACTCCTAGTACACCTATCGCCGAACCTACCGGTGAGGCATCCCCCATTCATTCTTTGTATTTTTTTACCCCTTCGACTGGAGATCCAACCTTATTTGAATCAGAATTTTCCATGATAAAGGAATGCCCTCTAGCTGAAAAGCTACTCCAAGCCCGACAAAACATAGAAAAAATGCTGAAGGAGGCGAGGAAGAAGAGAGGGCGCTCTCTGGCCCAGGTTGAAAAATGCGCTGTCTTCGATTTGAAGGCCGAGAAGTTGCACAAGGTAAAAAATATCCCCAAGGTCCAGAAGCCCCTGGATGAAATGACTCTAGTGGACTACGATTACCAAGATAAATCCAAGGAGCTAGAGCATTTAAATGTAGATAATGAATCTGCATCTATGCATGTCAGAATCAAAATTTTTTGAGCACATGCAAACATCACCAATCAGCACAGGTTTGAGGCTGAGAATGCCAACATCAAGTTGGAAGAAGAGATAGCTAGGGTCCGCTCCAAGCTAGAAGACTCAGAAAGGCAATGTGAGCAGATAAAGAAAGAAGTAGATGCTCTGAAACGACAAATAACACAACTACAGAATGCAACCAAAATTCAAAGCCAAATACAGGCCGAAGCTGATTTAAGGGCCAAAGAGTTTGAAAGCAAGATCTTGTAGTTGCAGCAGTAGTTACACGAAAAAGAAAGCCTGGAGCTATTTGATAGAGACAAAATCAAAGAGATTCGCTCACATTTGCTAAATAATTTTAGATCCTGGGCCTCAAGTGCCCTATCAATTTTAACTTACATCACCGAAGCACAGCGTGCCGCTGTCAAAGAAGGGCCAATCATAGATGAGATCACTCAAAAGGCTAAAGGCCGACTCAAATTAGCCTTTGATGTCCAAAGCACTAAATATCAGGACTTGTAGGTCGCTGCAATGAGTTGGACGGTTAGGGATTGGTCTACAGCCCAAGCCACAGTTCGCGCCTTATTATCTAAGGTGAGGAAAGCACAGAAGGCGAAGGACCTCCTAGATGTGTTTTAAAATGAGCAACGTGCATCGCTAGGCTATTTCCAAGATCTCTCTTCTTTAGGTTTCCCGAGCTTCACGGATGATGATGGAAACCTCTTGACCAAGGAAGAGCTTAAGCCAACATGGCTTCATTTTGAGAGTGACGTCTCTGAGGTAGACGAGTGGGCAGAGCCGATAACAGAAAGGTAGGTCACAGATTTCATTCTAAGACACTGCAAGATTGCAGCCTGCCTGAACAATCTGTACACTAGAGCCAAACATGCTGATATCGGGCAGATCGATCGATTCCACATTTTGGTTAAGGCATTGCAAGATCAAGAGCCTTTCTCGAAGGGTGCCTGGGCTCATGTCCGTCAAACAATGAAGCGCATCCATGATTGCCTTACCCCATCACCATAGCAGGAAGCCATGCCAAAAGAAGAAGAAAAAGAAGAAGAAGAAGAAGAAGAAGAAGAAGAAGCTGTGGAAGCGGCCCCAGAGATAGTGTATCGCTCCAAATTTTTTGCACCCTTACCTTCAAGCTATAGGATCCGGGCCCGAAAGGGGGATGGGAAAAGGATGGGACAATACCTCGGACTAAGAGGCCCTTTGAAGGTCCCGCCTCTCGGGGAGGAGTATTAAGGTGATTTTTCGACTGGATGGTGGGGTTCACCAGGAAACTTTTGAGTGGCAGCTTCCACGCCTAGGTTGGGAATGTGTTTGATGTGTTCAGTTTTAGCTTTAATCATTCAAATCCTAGGTTTGGCCAAATGAATCTAAACTGTTCTATATGAAATGCAGATTTAAATGAATACAGAAAATAGATTTAAATAGAAAACACAGAGAACAAGCTAGGTGAGAAAAACCATACCTGATTCCGGATGTCTGATGGAGGTTCTGATTTTTGAAGCAGTCCAGATCGTCTGGAATTTGACAGGATCGTCTCCGATCTGACAGGATCGTCTGAGATCTGACGAATTCGTCAGAGACCTGCAATCAGAGAAGTAGACACAGAATACAGAAAATGCAGCTATGCTGATAAAGGAAAATGATGTGAAATGATAATAATGATGTTAATAAGATAATCCCAAATAGAAATGCAAGTAAATTATCATGCTTTAATAGCTAATCATGATTTTATTATGTATTTAAGCTATATGGGTGAACTCCAAGATGCAGAATAGCAGAAAATAACAATAAAACTAACTAGATGCGTAATAGAATAGCGGAAAGGTATAGGAAAAGCGCAAACTCGGGCACCAATTGCCCCCAATGTTGACTCGTAGTCGAAATCATCTCGAATTGGGGCGTGATCGTCCGAGATTGTACAAGATCGTCTGCGATGATCTGAGCTTGCTCTGGCTGAAAAACAATGAAGTTCCTGCAAACAAACTTGGAAAAATACGAAGGCAAATGGTGATTTAAGATGGTCTAATGCAAATAGAACTCGTGTTACAGAAATTTCAGCCAGGGGAATGTCAAGGGGAGGGCCTAAGATTAAATAGGCATAGGAAGGAGGTTGGGAGGTTGGAGATCATCCCAATCTGGGAGATCTCCAACGGGGGAGGTCTCTAACCGCGCAGACACGCTTTTGCCCAGGTTAGAGACGTCGTTGAAACATAAGCTAATTATGAAAAATTAGTTTTGGGACGAAATCGTCTGGACGTTCTGCTCCAGACGAATTCGTCCGATCTGAGGCGATATCGTCTGATCGGCGACGATATCGTCCAACGGACAAAACAAATCCTAAAAATGGCACGAAAAATGAGGAAACGGGTAGCAGGTGGTTTTGGAGCGGTTTTGGGGTTGAAATTTGAATTTGAATTATTACTAAAGTAATTTTAATTATTTGCTAAGGTTTACTGCGCCAATTTTAGGGTGCTACATTTTGCCCCCTCTTTAGCGAATTTTTCGAAGAAAATGCGTTAAAGATGAGTTCTTCTCGATCTACGAGAAAGCAAAAATTATTCCCATTTTTAGGCGACGATTCTAGGTCGAATCGTACGACAACTTACTATGGTGCCCCCTCCGTGTTTTTACCCAAATCGAACGTTTGAGGTAAAAACGCGGAAAAGCAAAATTTTAAAATGTTTTTAATTGTTTTTGAATAAAATTAAGAAAAATAGGGTAAAACCCTAATTCATTTTTACTGTTCATTTTCCTGGTTTCTAGAGCTCTGCAGACAAGATGGTCGAGACAACGCACAAATCGACAGAGGTCCGACGTGGGCTACGAGTAAGGGTCCAAACTTAATTTAGAATGCTTTAATTTTGAATTTCATGCTTTTTAGATTAATTTTGAATGATTTTTGAGCATCGCGGCCGTTTTTGGGCCGTCGACGTCGTCGGGACGAAATCGTCTCAATTTCGTCGAAATCGTCTCGATATCGCCGATTTCGTCCAAGGGCGAAATCGACGATATGGGGACGATTTCGTACAATAAGGGACGATTCCCTCTTGCAAAATCGGAGACAAATTTTGCTCAAATTTTGGACGATATCATCCAATAGTGGACGATATCATCATTTGTATGAAATTGAACTTGTTTTACTTGCATTTTTAATCACTGTTTTATTAATGATTTTTATTGTTTTGTTGTTTATGTTGCAGAGAGGATTACTAAAGAGCCGGGAATGGAAATACGACGGGCTGAGGGATGACTTGGCCGCTCTATCTCAAGCAGAGCGAGATCAGTTGGCTCAAGTCGGCTTGCAGCATGTGGCAGATATGCCACAGGTTTCTACAGATATGGGGCTATTGACAGCCCTAGCAGAGAGGTGGTATCCGGGTTCTTCTTGTTTTCGGTTACCGACAGGGGAGATGACTCCCACATTGGAGGATGTATGGAGGATTTTGAGGATCCCCATACAAGGACGGCTAATAACTCCCATGGCCAATCAGGGCCACGCGATGATGCGACTGTGCGGAGATCCGAGCTTCGCCCTGGAGAAGGGCGGAGTGAACATCGAGTCGCTACGCCAGATGCCTGGGGCATCTAGACTGACACAAGTTTTGGCTGGGGTGGTAGGTGGTCTGCTGCTATGCCATCAGAGTGGATGCAGAGTACCATGGCTACTGACAGATGTGGTCTACGACATGAGAGACCACGGGTACAGGTTTGCTTGGGGGAGCTTTGTACTATGTCGATTGTATAGGATCCCGCATGGGGTCGTATACAAGGGCGGCCGATGTCTGGTCATGACATCACTACTACAGGTTTGGTGCTGGGAGCACATCATGGTGCGGAGGCCGATAGGGCTCCCACTGATAGGGATTGATGGGGAGAGGCCCCGAGTTTTCTACTGGTGGCTCCAGAGAGGGTCACAATGACGGATAGATCTGCCAATGTCCCGGAGACTACTTGACGACCTTGTCTCCGACCAGATCACCTGGAGGCCTTGGAGAGATCATCCAGGGTGGGCCGAGGATGGACAGGAGCTGGCTCACGTTAGGCAAACCTGCTGGCTGAGGATGGAGAGGGGAGAGGTGGAGCTCCACCGCTATGACCAAGTTTTGAGGCAGTTCGGTCTACAGTAGGGGATCCCATCTCTCAGAGACTACGAGTTTTCTCGGACCGTCCGGGATAACACTACAGTCAACGGGGCTCCAGATATGCAGCGCTTCTGGAGTGAGGACGCGGACGATGCCCCCATTCAGCCAGTGGATGGGGACGACGTAGGGGTTGCCGATGGCTACGATGCCTGGTACGCAGGCATCCGCCCTCCTCGGATGACGAGGGCTCAGGGTCCGATTCATGTAGTTGTGCATCGGATGGGGAGGCGGCGCCAGGCGGCCATTGAGGTGGCACAGGGTCACGATGGGAGAGAGCAGAGGAGGCCACAGGCTCAGCAGAGGCCACGGCAGCGGGAGAGGAGGGAGGAGAGACCCCCTTCTCCATGGAGAGAGAGGCCACCATCGCCCGATAAGGGCAAGGGTGTCGAGGTAGGAGAGAGTAGCGAGATGGCTACTCTTCGAGTGGAGACTGTCCATCTCCAGGCTCAGGTGCAGTCCTTGCAGGATGAGGCTGCACGACACCGAGAGGAGGCCACACAGCTCAGAGATGAGGTCGCACGCCTCAGAGCACGGAGCGGAGGGGCGAGCACTCGGGACCTAGCATGGGCTATTGCCCAGATCACATTCTATCAGATGCTATACCACCATATGGTACCAAAGGGGCAGAGGTTACCGCTGTCGGCCCACATTGTAGAGCCTATCGTGATGAGGTCATCGAGGACATCATCACGATCAGAGTCCAAGACTCATAGCACCACACGGACTACGATGGGGCCACCTCGTCCACCTCAGGGCGGGGGAGGAGATGAGGCCGAGAGCTCGAGGGGTTCTCGAGGCTAGCTGCTATAGACTACACTGCACAGATTGATACATAGTGTTTATTATTTTTGATAGAGGATTGAGTATGCCGAGGTACAGATTGTGGCATACCGATCCAGCTTTGAGATGATGTATATATTGTTGATATATATATAGATGAGATATTTTTGATCATATGACTTGTCTTATGTGTTTGTATGATGCTTTAATGTTTTGATGTGATTGATTTGATGATTCATGTAATTATGTCGTTTGGAAATATTATGGTTTGAATGTCATGCTTTTAAAATTTAAATGAAATAATCTGATGTAAACAAATTGGTTGTTTGTGGTGTGATTTGATAAAAATAAAAGGGACTTTTAACAATAATTTCAAAGGACATTGTCGCTATTATAGACCATTTCATGGAGTCGCCGCTCGCTAGGTCGTCAAGCTAATCCTCGGTATAGAAATATTGCTAAAAATAAACGAGTTCTTAAGAGACTGTCTTAAGACTTTGTTGTGATGATGCAAATGATGATGATGATGGTGATTTGTTTTCAGATTTCCATGAAAATATTATGCATGAAATATATATATAAAATGATTTTTGCTAGGCATAAATTCCTAAGTGTGATAAAATTTTTGAATAATTCCCTAGGAATTATACCATCATTGCAAAATTGAAGTTTGACATAATGACATGAAATAGTAATAATGTGCATGCTTGTTTGTAAAGCATAATTGTGTAACATAATGATTTAAGTCATATGTTTTTATGATTTTAAATAAATGGGAAATAAAATTAGTACAATGGTTTGCGCTAGGCATAGAATATTTAGGTATAAACTTATACCATCATCGCGAAATCCAAAGAAGAAAATAATAGTTTTATTGCATGGTTGATTTTTAATTTTTGAAAATAAACAGAAAATATGAAGATGAGGACTTGCGCTAGGCATAAAATTCCAATTTTGGTTTTGGAACTATACCATCGTCGCGAAAGTCAAAAATTATATATAAATGTAACTTTATTGCATGTTTTTTGAAAATGATTTTGATTTTTTTGATAATGCATGTAGTTGTCTTTATACTAAACAACTGTTCTCAGATAAGAAAATGAAATTATTCCAGACAATTTGCAAAAATATTTCAAAGTATCTTAAAGACAAAAGTTAGATTTATAAGGAATCCCATGTGCGTATGTGAGTTCATTTCCGATCTTGATTTATCATAATGATACACAAAATCTCTCAAATACAAATGTGTGTGCAATTGCTTTGTGCATTTACCAGTTTTGAGCAAGATAATTTGATACAAGTGATTTGAATTAACCAAATAAGTGTTCATTAACCATGATTTAGATGCATATAACCGTACCAGTACTACTATGTAAGTCGGGTTACCAAGAGCTAGCTAATCCATAAGCGGACATAGGTCTCGTACAAAAGAAGGTCGCTAATGTGACATACATATCACCACGCTAGGAGTTACCCAAGGCCAAGCGGGTTGGGCACAAACCACCTGTTATGGGGCTTACCTCACAGTTTTTGAATAATTGAGAATTCCAGGGATTCAAGCTCATCAACCCTTCTTTTCTTTTCAATGGGTAGGGAAAGGGATTTTATTGCTTTTGCTTTTGCTTGTTTTGCTTTTTTTTTTTTGTATTTTTCTTTTTTCGTATCTTTTGCTTTGATATTTGAGATAATGCTGAAATAGTGCTAAGAGAGTACAAAATGATTCTGAAATAATGCTTCTTTTTCTCATGATTTTGCTTGATTTTTCTTTTTCTTTTGCTTCCTATTCTAGGGATACTTGCTCGGATTAGTTGTAGAGCAAGGGATTTTTATTCTGGGTAGGGGTGAGCTTGTCCTTTTGTCAATTCTCAAAGATTCTAGACCATGTGCATGATAGGATAGCAGGGGAAACTTTTCGCTCAAGAAACCACTTCTACTATGTAGCATAGCATGGACATTACAAATATAATCATTTTATTGTGAAAGGATATGCTTGGTTTAAGTAAATAACAAGATCAATTCTCTCGTGCTCAAACTTTATTTAATTGAATTTTGTGGACTTTGATATAAGAGAGATTAGTAATCATGCCATATAAAATCAAGATATTTATTTTTGTGTTTGCAAAAGTGAGAGATTCCAAATAAATGCTAATTTATCCAAAATAATTTGAAAATATAACTGTAATATTTTAAGAAGAAATATATACAACAAATATTTGTGAGGAGTTTGATAATTTTGACTCTCTCTTTCTTCTCTTTATTTTATTTTATTTTTATTTTTTGTTTCAAAGAGTTTCAAAATATTGTTGTTTTTACTTTTATTTTTGTTTGTTTTTGTTGAAATAGTTTTATATATATTTAAAATGAGACAACATGCAAAATATATACAAATGATGAAATGACCAAATTTTTATGCATAGTAACGCTTAAGATGCATAATATTCATAGGTTCTTTTAAATCTTTACCATCTAAGGTAGCTAATTTGTATGCTCCCGATTCAAATTTAGCAATGATAATATATGGTCCAAGCCATTTGGGTTCAAATTTACCTTTAAGGTCTTTAGTTGCATTAGTATTTTTTTGATTTTCTTTTAAAACAAGGTCGCCGACCTCAAAGGATCGATGACGAACTTTCTTAGCATATGATCTTTTAAGCTTGTTTTGGTAGGCACGAAGATGCTCCAAAGCATTGATGCGCTTTTCATCTAGGAGTTCCAACTGACTGAGTCTGCCAGCTCGATATTCATCTCCTACTTCGGTATCTTGAAGTAGTAGAGCCAAAGAAGGAACTTCTAATTCAAAGGGAAAAACAGCTTCAACGCCATAAACCAAAACAAAAGGTGAAGTACCTGTGGGAGTACGAACACTAGTGCGATATGCCCACAAAGCTGGATATAATTGAATGTGCCAGTAGCGGCTAGATTTATTGACCAATATTTTAAGGATTTTAATTAATGTTTTATTAGATGCTTCTGCTTGGCCATTACCCTGAGGATAATAGGGAGTGGACCAACGATGTTGAATCTTATATTTTTGGCATAATTTCTTAACATCTTTATTTTTGAAACAAGTTCCATTGTCTGAGATGAGATTTGCAAGAATTCCGAACCTACAAATGATTTGATTAAAAATAAATTTAGAGACTTGTGTTCCAGTGCAGGAAGCTAAAGGCATAGCTTCAACCCACTTCGTAAAATACTCAATGGCGGTTATGATGAATTTGTGTCCATCAGATGACACAGGATTAATTTTGCCAATAATGTCTAAGCCCCATTTTGAAAAGGGCCAAGGAGATGAAATAGCCTGCAGTGCTTGTGCAGGGGCATGGACAAGGTCAGCATGTTTCTGGCACTTGTCGCAATGGCGCACATAATCATGTGCATCAGTTTCCATGGTAGGCCAAAAGTAGCCTATCCTAAGGAGCTTTTTAGCAATGACACTACCACTGAAGTGTCCTCCACAAGATCCATCGTGGGCTTCACTCAAAGCTGATTTGGATTCTTCTAGATTCAAACATCTCAATAGGATACCTTCAAAAGATCTCCTATATAAAGTATTGCCAATTATTACAAATCGACTTGCTCGTCTACGTAATAACCGACGCTGGTTCCTATTAGAACTGGCAGGGAAAGTCCCATTGTGAAGAAAATCAAATATATCCGTATACCAAGGTTCAGGAGTAGTTTCATTGATTAGAAACACATCCAAAGGTTCTAAGCATGACTTATTTGAAGCGGGTTCCTGGAGTCGACTGAATAATTATGGTGGCATATTCGTCATCTAACTCCAAGGGCAGAAGAGAGGCAACTGCGGCCATAGCGTCACCGCACGGTTGCTAGTTCGAGGAATAGCTTCCAAGGTAACTTGATCAAATAGAGATATTAATTGTAAAACATATGCTTTATATGGGCGTAATTTATCATCTCTGGTCTGATAAACTTCATTAATTTGGTTTATAACAAGTTGAGAATCACCAAAAACTAGCAGATGTTTAATTTTTAGCGCCAAGGCAGCTCGTAATCCAAGGATTAGAGCTTCATATTCGACAAGTATTATTGGTGCAAGCAAATGTTAATTTAAAGGACAAAGGTATAATGTGTTTTTGTGGAGATATTAAAATAATACCCGCACCAGCCCCACTCATGCATCGGGCTCCATCAAAGTATAAGGACCATTGTTCAACATGGTCTGCCTCTAATTGAAGGCATTCATCAGGAAACTCAATGATGAGGGGATGGGTAGACTCTAAGGGTGCAGCAGCTAATTGATCCGCTATGATTTGACCCTTAACAGACTTTTGTCCTATGAACGTGAGTTCAAACTCGCTTAGAGCAAGAACCCACTTTGTTGTACGACCCGATAAATAAGGTCGACTCATGAGATACCGCAAGGGATCATATTTAGCAATGACATATGTTTTCTGGATTGAGCATATAATGGCGTAATTTCTGCGTAGAAAATACGACCGCTAGACATAGTTTTTCTAATGTTGTGTAGCGGGTTTCATAACTAATTAAAGTTTGGCTAATATAATAATTAGCACGTTCTCTTTTCTCATCATCAAGTTGAGCTAACATAGCTCCTAAAGCAAAATCTGAAGCTGAAATATACAGGATAAATGGGCGATCAGGTCTAGGCGGTGAAAGCACAGGTGGGTTGAGGAGGTATTGTTTGAGAAGTTCAAAAGCTTCCTTACATTCGTCGTCCCAATTAAAAGGGACATCCTTCTTAAGGAGCTTAAGAAAGGGACCGGTTTTGTCCGCCAGCTTATCGATGAAGCGACGGATAGCTTGAAGCTTACCTTGTAAACTTCGTAACTCAGATATATTGGTAGGTGCGGGCATATCAGTGATAGCCGCAATCTTGAGAGGGTCGATTTTGATACCATGTAAAGAAACTAAAACCCCTAATAGTTTATCGGACTTGACTCCGAATATACATTTGGCTGGATTTAATCGAATAAGATATTCTCTTAACCGATTAAATACTTTTCTCAAATCATCTAAATGATCATCTTCATTAATAGAGCGAGCTATAATATCATCTACATAATCATGTAGGATATCATGCATCATATCATGAAAGATATAAGTCATGGCTCGTTGATATGTTGCGCTCGCATTCTTTAAACCAAATGGCATCACTTTCCAACAAAAGGTACCCCAGGGGGTAATAAAGGTTATTTTAGCCTGATCTTCAGGAGCTATCCTGATCTGATTATAACCAGAAAATCCATCCATTAGGGACATCATTCCACTCCCCATAGTAAAATCAATGATTTGATCCATGTTGGGAAGAGGAAAATCATCTTTAGGGCATGCAACGTTAATATCTCTAAAGTCTGTGCAAACCCTAACTTTGGTAGCTTCTTTCTTGGTGACTGGAACTACATTCGAGATCCATTCAAAATAATCAATAGCTTGTATAAAAACAACATTCAAGAGTTTTTCTAACTCCCCTTTGACTAGCAAGGCCACTTTGGGATGCATTTTTCTAAGTTTCTGTTTAACAGGTTTAGCATCCGGATGGACTACTAGGTGATGCATGACTACGGAAGGGTCTAAACCTCGGCATATCTTCATATGTCCAAGCGAAGACATCTTCATATTCTTTAAGGAATGCAATGTATTGCTCTTGTTTTTCTTGACTTAATTCTGATCCAATACCGATGATGTGAGGATTATCCTCGGGTCCAATGTTAACCTTAATGACGTTTTCTACTTCCATGTGTAGATCTCTTTCAAAATTAGGTGGGGCAGGTGAAACGCCCAATTCTTGTAATTCCTTTAAGGTTAACTTGGATAATTCATCTTGAGGAGTCGTGGCCTCAAGATGGGCTATAGTAGGTATAGAACCATCAAAATAAAAACCATTGTGTAACATCTCTTCCACGGAGACATCATGGAAAATATCTCCTTCCAACTCATCGTCGGATTCAACAATCATTTCAGGGTAAGCTATGGATAGCATATTGCAGGTAGAAGAATTATTCTTGGGATACAAAGAATCTTGTTTATCTAGATAATCTTGATAACATATGAGTTGATCATCATCTTCAAAAGGGAAGGGTTGACCCTTACTAGGAAATAGGCCCACACCACATCAAGCGGGCCATGGTTCTACCTCAAAAGGTTCTTTCATACCATTTTGGAAAGGTCCCAAACCTTTCCCTTTATAGCCCAATTTAAGCATTATGGGTTTAGCTTTAATATATTCATTAGCAAAATAGCATCGAGCATATCCATCACAATGCGTCTTGATGTTTCGGGGTATTCTTCCCCAATCATATCCTTTATAAACAAAAGCACAACTCCCGACTTGGTAGATACTTCCCATAGGTTGTGGGAGGCCCAAGGTACGAGGAGAAGGTGGGAGTTTATTTAAGATGAGGGAAGTCTGCATGGCAGTGTTGATCTCTTCTGATATAAGAATTTTAGATAAATCAGGTAAGAGCTCATCAGTGAGAGCATAAGAGGTAGAAGGAACATTTCCTTGATCTTCTGATGTGGAAGGTATGATAGATGTAGATAATGTGGAGGTGTTAATAAATGGGTCTATAGGTTTTGAAATTATAGGGATGGAACATGAAGGATTGGTTGTGGATTTAAGATCTTTTTGAGGTTCTAGTGTGGTTTGTTTAGAAGATTGTTGAGCTATATATGAGGGTGAAATTAATGGAGGAGAAATAGATGAAGTTATGGGTGTGTGTTTCACACGTTTAGATGAAAAATAAGAATTAGGATGTGTGGATGACAGAGCAGGGCAAAATTGAACTCCAACAGGTTCTAGCAAAGCACACATATCAAAGGGTCTAGGATCACCATGGATAGTGACCAACTGATTTTTAAATTCGAATTTAACACATTGGTGTAAAGTTGATGGGACAGCCCGCATTGCATTGATCCAAGGACGACCCAAGAGTATATTGTATGATGCGGGGCAATGTACAATAAACACGGTCGTGTCTAAGGTTCTCGGACCAACTTGCAATGGGATGGTGATAACTCCACACGTTTCTTGTGTTTCGTCATTGAAAGCTTTTATGATCATGTCCGTTTTCTTCATTTCATCACTTCTAAACCCAAATCTTTGGTAGAAGTCAAAAGTGCAAATGTTTAGAGATGAACCATTATCAATCAAGACCCGTTTGACTGCTACATCTCCTATTAGGGCAGTAATATATAAGGGGTTATCCTTATGTAAACTATGTTGTGGGATATCTTTATCTCGAAAGTCAATACAATCGACTTCTCGAGTGATGATAGTATTGGACATGGCTTCAGGTTGAATATTTTGAGGTACCATCATTTGGCTTAATGTGAGCATTAACTCATCCCTATGGGTAGGAGAAGATCTTAACAAGTCCAACAGGGAAATTCTGGCTGTAGTATTGGATAATTGTTCATTAATATTGTAAGGAGGCTTAGGTTGAACATTAGACATATGATTCCCTTTATTGGGATTTTTCAAAATAAATGGAGCTGATCCATCATTCCGAGTTTGATCCTGTTGAGAATTGTGAGCCTGTTGTCTGGTAACAACTCCGATGGTACCTACAATGTTATATTGAAGATGCTGAATTGGTCTCGGTCTAGCGTTTATGGCTTGTTCATTAGGAAGGAACTGATTAGAAGAGGGTCGAGTAGTAACTCTTCTAGGAAATGGTTCTTCCGGAACCATAGCATCTGTGATAGGTTGAATCGGATCTGATTCATTTTCAGAACTATTCGATTGGTTTGAGGTGATGTCTATTTCACTTTCAGTATCCGATTCTACATCACTAGGATCCGGTGTTTGAGTATTATATAGGGGTCTGGACGTAACCATGGAGAAAGTTGTGCCAAATATTTGAGGATCCTGAATAGGTAATTGTCCGCTAATAGTCCCTACATATCGGGTAGGAGGGGGAACATTATGATGCTCAATTTGATTGGCCACCTCTTTACCATGTTTTGGTAAAGGATGTTGAAATATATCTAATGATTGATTAGCATTTTGATTCTGATTTTGGGGAATGTTCTTTTGAGCATTATTAGGAGGATTTTGTTTAGGTTGAAAGGCTTGCACCTCCATTTCATTATTATCAATCAAGTCTTGTATTTTATGTTTCAATATTTTACAAGAGTTTGTAGAGTGTCCAGGTCCTCTATGAAAATCACAATGTAAATCAGCTCTGTATCCGGGTATAGTTGGATCAGGTTCCTGGATAGATGGTAATTGAATCAAACCTCTTTCGAGTAATTGGGGTAGAATAGTTGATAATGGTTGATTCAATCTAGTAAACTCTCGAGGTGGTTTATCAAGAGGTTTTAATATAAACTTCTCCGTTGTTTTCGTAGTATTAACATTAGCAATGTTTCTACTATCAGTGACTCCGTCACCTACAACTTGTTTGTTTTTATATTGATTTCTGGATGTTTTCTCATCATCTTTCTTTTTGAGCTGACCTCTTCTAATGAGAGCATCTTCCACCCTTCGAGCTAAGTCTATAGCTTGATCGAAGGTGGTCAAGGTAGCAGATTGATAATTCATAGGATATTTGTTCTTGCAAATTATTAATAAAAATGTCCAACATTTCCCTATAAGGTAGCACAAAGTGCGCTTTTCCTATCAACTGCCTCCATCTAGCTAAGAAATCAGCAAAACATTCATCTTTGTCTTGTTTTAAGTTGTATAAATCTTTAATGGTCACGTGTCTCTCGATGTAGGCACTAAATTGATGGACAAAAGATTCAGCTGTTTCTTCAAAATTCCTCAAAGAATGAGTGGGCAATTGATAGTACCACTCTAATGCCATTCCTCCTAAACTTTTCGGGAACATTTTTAGTAATAGCAAGTCATCATGTGATATATCATGACATGCTATCCTAAACATGCGAAGATGCTCTATGGGATCTTCAGTTCCTTTATATATAGGCAGGACGGGCATGGGAAAGTGCTTAGGGTATGGTTGTGCTACAACTATGGGATCCAAAGGCTGACTACACATCTCTCGATAATTATACGAGGGACGGTAGGGATCTATCTGGTCCATGCGGGAAGCTAACTATTTCACCATGGTTTCCAGATCATCGGTTTGCCCACCATATTGGTTCGGTAGGGCATTAATATGGGATTTGTGAGCATATGATGGAGGGACATGAAGATTAGATGCTATATTGCTATTGTGTAAATTGTTGGTAGGAAGGGTGTTATGAAGAAGTTTTGAAGTTGTATTATGTTGTATCCCAGATTGTTGAAAATTGGTGTTTGGCTTCATTTTAGGTTTTTGTCGATTTGAAGCATATTGATCAATAGTTTGGCGAAATAAAGCAATGAATGAAGGTCTCTTTTGTGTGGGAATGATTTTAGGCTCAATAACAGGTTCCTTAGGGGGTTGGGTAACCTGTTGTTTTTGCATGTTCTGAATCATAGTGACCATATCTATATTGGATGGTCCAGCTTTATCACTTTCTTGATCAACAAAGGACAAGGGATTAGTGTGTATGTTAAACATATCTTCCATGGCTGCTTGAGTGTCACTAATTTGTCCTCTATCAATACGAACTGCCATATTAAGAGCACCAATGTTATTATTGAAAAATTTCCAGAAATGATCTAAGTTATCAAAAGTAACAGTTTCGTCTGGAGCCATTCTAGGGGATGAGGATCCTTCCTCTTTAACATTTTCTTCTTGTTCATCTACAACAAGCTCATCTTCTGGCTGTTCTAGAGTTTCTCCTTCTGGAATTGGATCCTCAGGAAGGGCATTTGATTTTTTTGTTTTCTTTCCTAACCAATCTTCTTCTTCTTCTTCTTCAGTTTGTTTACCATTCCTAAGTCTAGTCATTGTGCTTAAACTTAGATTTCAGCAAATATATATATATATATATATATATATATATATGCAACAAGCTTAAGAGGTATATATTTTAATTATATACCTACTATAGTATTTAAAATAAAATGTTTTGGTTTTGTTATGTTTTTGGTTTTTCTTGTTTTTTTTTTATAACAATATTATAAAGATAACAAACAACACACTAAATGCAAGAAATAATAATAATGAAAGCAATGATCTAGTTTTCTATAAACAATTTATAAATATCATTAACGGGCTCAAGTTCTTCAGGAGTCATGAAATGTTCTTCTTCAAATTGAAAATTTTCTTTCAAGAATTTGACAAAAAGTGCTATAGTGATATTATCTGTCTCAGACTCTGGTTGGTAGAAATAAAGTTCGTGGCAATACTCTCGATATAACACAGCTCTAGGAACTCTCCTCCACCTTTCCCTATCCGTAAGAACGACCTCTTGGTCTTCTACATGACCTAGGAATTGGTGTATAATAGTTGCGTTCTCGAGGTATTCCTCGAAGGTGAACAATTCTGAAGACACAAGAGCTCTCCTATAAGCTAACCACCTATGGCAAGCTCTCTGAAGTTCATGATAAAAAATGAGTTGATGAGGATCCAGGATTCTATCTAGGGCAAACCTCTTAATTTGCCTAAGTTCGGTTGATCTAGATGAAATGATACCTAGTCTCCTATTAAGTTCGTCCCACAAAGGTGGAACTCTATATGTTTGAGCTAGTCTAAGCACAGAATTAATTTCTATGGCTACTAATTGATTTTCAACATTTATAGTGACAGCTAGTCTTTTCTTAGGAGCTACCATCTAAACATGATATGCAACTTAGTAGTTTTCTAACGATTTTAAATGCATCTATGTTTTTTTTTGTTTTCAAAAGGTTTTAGTTTCACGTCGGGTTCACCAAAATGTATCGCTCCAAATTTTTCGCACCCTTACCTTCAAGCTATAGGATCCACGCCCGAAAGGGGGATGGGAAAAGGATGGGACAATACCTCAGACTGAGAGGCCCTTTGAAGGTCCCGCCTCTCGGGGAGGAGTATTAAGGTGATTTTTTGACGGATGGTGGGGTTCACCAAGAAACTTTTGAGTGGCAGTCTCCACGCCTAGGTTGGGAATGTGTTTGATGTGTTCAGTTTTATGCTTTAATCATTCAAATCCTAGGTTTGGCCAAATGAATCTAAACTATTCTATATGAAATGCAGATTTAAATGAATACAAAAAATAGATTTAAACAGAAAACACAGAGAACAAGCTAGATGAGAAAAACCATACCTGATCCGGATGTCTGATGGAGGTTCTAATTTTTGAAGCAATCCGGATCATCTGGAATTTGACAGGATCGTCTCTGATCTGACAGATCGTCCGAGATCCGACGAATTCATCGACGAATTCGTCGAGACCTGCAATCAGAGAAATAGACATAGAATACATAAAATGCAGCTATGCTCGATAAAGGAAAATGATGTGAAATGATAATAATGATGTTAATAAGATAATCCCAAATAGAAATGCAAGTAAATTATCATGCTTTAATAGCTAATCATGATTTTATTATGTATTTAAGCTATATGGGTGAACTCCAAGATGCAGAATAACAGGAAATAATAATAAAACTAACTAGATGCAGAATAGAATAGCAGAAAGGTATAGGAAAAGCGCAAACTCTGGGCACTGATTGCCCCCAATGTTGACTGCAGTTGAAATCATCTCGAATTGGGGCGTGATCGTCCGAGATTGTACAAGATCGTCTGTGACGATCTGAGCTTGCTTCGGCTGAAAAACAATGAAGTTCCTGCAAACAAACTTGGAAAAATACGAAGGCAAATGGTGATTTAAGATGGTCTAATGCAAATAGAACTCGTGTTACAAGAAATTTCAGCCAGGGGAATGTCAAGGGGAGGGCCTAAGATTAAATAGGCATAGGAAGGAGGTTGGGAGGTTGGAGATCATCCCAATCTGGGAGATCTCCAATGGGGGAGGTCTCTAACCATGCAGACACGCTTTTGCCCTAGTTAGAGACGCCGTTGAAACAGAAGCTAATTATGAAAAATCAGTTTTGGGACGAAATCGTCTGGACGTTCTGCTCCAGACGAATTCGTCCGATCTGAGGCGATATCGTCTGATCGGCGATGATATCGTCCAACGGACAAAACAAATCCTAAAAATGGCACGAAAAATGAGGAAACGGGTAGCAAGCGGTTTTGGGGTTGAAATTTGAATTTGAATTATTACTAAAGTAATTTTAATTATTTGCTAAGGTTTACTGCGCCAATTTTAGGGTGCTATAGATAGAAAAGGGAGAAGGGTCTGGAGGTAACTCTGGCCCAATGGATCAAGGCTAAGGGTTCTTCCACCGAGACGAGCTCGTTGCCCCGTGAGCCGCCAAGAATGTTGACAATTTTGTCACATTACACAAAGGGGTAAAAAAAAAAATCAAAATTTTGTATAGTGTTTCTTTTGTTGAATATTTGTAAGTTATAGCAATTTTGGCTTTCCCTGCCACCCCCTTTGTACATAAAATAAAGATGAAAGAGCTTCGCTACTAAGCGGACTAAGGAAAAAAGCTTCACGGGAAGAGGTAAATAGCTTCGCCAAAGGAAGAGATGAAGGATGAAAAGAGCTTCGCACTCGAAGCATTTCTAGAAGCTACTTCGGGCGATAGTCTTGCGAAGTGGCATTTCAAAAGAACAACTTTTCCAAAGAAGGAAAGTCTAAAATCGTGGTCCGAAATCGCTAAGGCAAGAAAACTACTTCGGGCCCGAAGCACTTCAAATAGCTACTTCGGCCAGAAAACTCGTGAGGCAAAATTTGAAAGAGCGCAGCATTGAAAAGTACTTCACCAAAAAATTGTCGAAGCACCCACTTCGGGGCTATCCACCAGCGAACCATTTCCACTTCGCCGAAAGTTGTTGCGAAGCATCTGCTTCGGCTAGCTTTCGTCCGAAGCATTTTCACCCAAAGTGATAGCAGCCGTGAAGAACGAAACATTTTTTGAAGGCAAGAATGTGCTTCGGCCCAAACTTCCCCGAACCACAGTTTTGAAAGAAGATCACAGCGAAGCATTTCTACAATTCATCAGCAAAGCAATTCTGGCACATTTTCCAGCGAAGCAGTAATGAAGAGCCCCATTTTGCGGAGGAAATCTGCTTCGACACTCACCACCCCCAAAGCAGTTTTGTGAAGCTCCACCATGGGAAGTACAAACCAAGGAGGATCTGCTTTGGCTCAAGTCCATTGCGAAGCGAAGTTACGAATGAAAATCCAGCGAAGTGCTTCAAGGGCACGCACTCCAAGCCAAGTATTTTTTTGAGGCAATCAAGTGCCTCATAAATGCATTTTTACGTGCCCGGTAAGCTCACTGCTCATTTTTGGCAATTGGAGGTGAGGTATCAGTTTCTAGAGAAGAGCCCGATGATAGTTTCCAATTTTGATAACAGATTTGAGAGCTCAGTCACAAGGGCTGCAAAGAGCCAACTTCTTAGGTTTCGAGGGTGTACTCAATTTTGTGCATTAATGGCTCAAAGGGTCGGGTCCTCTATAAAAACCCAGACATTGTAATGTAAAAATGGTGGGAACTTTCTGCTAGAAAGCTGTTGTAACTCAGATTCTTGCGATTAATAATAAAGGGCTTTGGACTATATTTCTCTCTTTTATGCTGCCTTTTGTGATTATTTCTTTTATCTTTTCTTCATTTACATACTGTAATTATGAACTCTGGATTTAGGTGTGTGATTGGAGTAGAACCCTGAGATTTTCCTGAAGGATACATAAGAGAGGAGAATGTTGTATTAGTTTTATTTTATGCTGCCTATGGATAGTGTTTCTGTCCTATTCACTCCTTCGTCGTTGTAACTCTGAACTCTAAATTTCGACGATTGGGAAGGGTAATCCTGGAACTCATCTAGAGGATACATAGGAGGATTAATATTGCGTTCATTTCATTTATTCTTGGTGTTCTTTGCTGTTGTTCCAAGTTATTGGCTAGCAATCGTGCTTCTGGTTCTTTCCCACCATTAAACTATTGAAATTTCTTCCCTTACTCTTTTATTTCTTTTATGCACCCTTACTCTGTTTATCTCTTTCCTGCACCATTATCTTAAAAATTAAAATAGTTTAGTATAGGAGCCGGCCTTTCTCCGAAGATTGGCACGAGAGGCATCTCTTCCTTTTGGCCTTTCAATGTTGGTCCAGGTCTAGGGCGCATACACTTACCCAAATCCTTTCCTAGGCAGATTTGATGACCAACAATTCCCAAGGGACTAATTAATCTTGAAAGCCTCTTTGATCAGAATGATGGAGTAGTTTCTCATAGGATAAAAGTTAATGCAAAGCAGTATCAAGATTTAGAACTTAAACCTAGAAAAGCAATAAAAGTTGGAACAGATTGCACTTTGGAAGAGCTAGAACAGATCTAATCTCTGTGCAGGAGGTATCTCGACATAGTGGCTTGGTCTTATCAAGACTTAAAGGGATACGATCGACAACTGATCCAGCATATAATTGAGTTATAGGAAGGAATCAAACCCTTCTGACAGAAGCAAAGGCCTGTCAATCCGAAGATTGAGGTCCTGATGAAGGCCGAACTCCTGAAGATGCTCGAGGCAAAGATAATTTATCCCATTAAGCATTCCTCTTGTGTAGTGAATCTAGTCCCAGTTAGAAAGAAGAACGAAGATATACGATTATGCATGGAATTTCACAACCTGAATCAAGCTTCTCTCAAAGATCACTACCCTCTCCCATAGATCGATCAGATCTTGCACTCAGTGGTTGGGGCTCAGCACTTCTCCCTACTCGATGGTTTCTTAGGATACAATCAGATCTGGGTTAGGGATGAAGACCAATATAAAACCACATTCACCACCAAGTGGGGGATATTTGCTTACCAACGAATGCCATTTGGCCTTTCAAATGCGAGGGACACTTTTTAGAGGGCCATGGATCTAGCTTTTGGCGAACTCTTGAATAAGATTATTGTTATCTATCTGGATGACATGACCGTCTTATCCCAAATAAGGGAGGATCATCCTTTTCATCTACAATAGGTATTCAAAAAATGCTGAGAGTTTGACATTTCAATCAATCCAAAGAAGTCCATATTCATAGTCAGCGAAGGGAAGTTATTGGGGCATGTGATATCAGAGAGGGGTCTCACTGTAGATCCTGATAGGGTTGAGGCTCTATTGAAGCTCCCACTCCCCATGAACAAGAAGGGACTTCAATATTTTTTTGGCCAGATCAACTTTGTAAGGAAGTTTGTTCCAGACTTCGCCCAGGTCATCAAGCTGATGTCCAAAATTTTGAAAAAGGGGGCTAAATTCATCTGGACATAATGAAGAAAAGAAGCATTTGAAGAGATCAAGGCCCGAATTGCTCAGGCACCAGTCCTGACCAACCCTGACTACAATCGAGATTTCATCCTATACGTCATAGGAGAACTTGAGAGCTATGCTGCCATCTTGACACAGAAAGGGGAAGACAACGAAGAACGCCCCATCGCATTTCTAAGCTAGGTAATACATCCCCATGAAGAAAAATATAATTTCATAGAAAGGCAGGTGCATGCAGTAATGAAATATCTTATGAAATCTCTTAGGAAATTTAAGCAATTCATTTCCCAAAGTCGGGTTACGGTCTTTGTCATTCACCTCGATGTGCACAACTTCATTATCCAAGGAGAATTGGGTAGCAAAAGAGCTGGATGGGTCAGCAAGATACAGGAGTTTGACATCGAGATCAAACCCACAAAATTGGTTCGTGGATGTGCGTTATGTCAAGAGCTAGCAAAGAGCATAGCGGTCGAAGTAATAGCTTGTCAGTGGGATGACTCAGCAACAAAAAGATGCTTCGCCAACCAAGAAGATGACAAGAAGGGCTGGGTCGATGAGATAGTTGAATACTTCAACATCGATAGATATCCTTCGCACCTAAATGCTTCGCAACGAAGACATTTCAGGATGTTGTCTCTCTGATACACGCTACGCCCCGAAGGCCTATTTTTTAGAAACATTGATGGAGTTCTTCTTAGGTGCATAAAAGAAGATGATAAGAGAAGAGTCCTGGGAGAATTCCATTCAAGATTATCTAGAGGTCACTTTGTAGGAAGAACAACGACATTGAAGATAATTAAGGTTGGTTATTATTGGCCTACACTTTTCACCGATGCTTTTGTGGTCTGTCGCAAATGCGAGCAATGTTAGAAGTTCGTCGGCCAAAGCAGAAGTGCTCCTGTGCCTCTTCGATTGATACAGGTAGAAATACCTTTTCAACAATGGGGGTTGGATTTCATAGGGGTTATATCACCAAACTCTTTCGCAAGGCATAAGTTCATCCTGACCGCAACTGACTACTTCACTAGATGGGCCGAAGTAGTACCCACGAGGAATGCTGATCAGGAGACCGTCATCGCCTTCCTTGAGGGATTGATCACTCGATTCGGCATCCCAGAAGTGATCGTTATAGACAATGGTCCCAGGTTTTTAGGTGCCAAAATCAACGAGTTCCTCTACCAATATGGGATATACCATACATTTTCCTCTAATTACTACCCATAGGGTAACAGCTTGGTAGAATCAACCAACAAGACTCTGTTAAGGGTGCTAAGAAAGCTCATGGAGAATAACAAAAGAACTTGGCACCTCCTTTTGGACCGAGCCTTGTGGGTCGATCAGATTTCTGTCAAGAAGTCGATCAAAACATCGCCTTACGCCCTGGTGTATGGCAAGGAGGCCATCCTACCAACCCATGTAGAGATCCCTACATTGCAGCTGCTGGATGATGAAGAGGGAGTTAATCCTATGGAAAACAGGCTAGCTCAGCTACTGCAGCTAGAGGAAGATCGCGAGAAGGCCTACTAGAGCTTCACTAAGCATGCTCAGATCACCCGAGACTGGTTCAAGAAGAAGTCCTCCGACCGCACTTTCAAAGTGGGAGATCTAGTATGGAAGTGGGATTCTTGGAAGGCCAAGCCTGGGAATCATGACAAATTGGACACTTTCTGGGACAGACCGTTCAAAATTGCGAAGGTAAATTCGGCCAACTCTTTCATCCTCAAGGATGCTGATGGTTAGATCTTGTCGATCTCTGTCAATGGTCTTCATTTGAAGACTTTTCATCACTGAAGATGTAGCTAAAATAAAATAAAATAAAGAGATGTTCAAATTTTACTTTTGTATGTAGTTTTTTTTTTTTTTGTATATATACCCTACTTCAAAATATTCGAGAGGTCAAGTGTCATAGTGACGAACTACAACTTCGCTAAGCCTAACCAGAATCTCCTTCGAAAAGTTTCGATGCGAAGCGACCAATGCGGGATGCTTCACAACGAAGCACTTTAGCCTGGAGGGAGTCGTCGAAGAACCGAACAAGAGCATGATGAAGGCATAAGAAATGCTTCACAAAATAGGTATGAGCGAAGCAATTTTCGAAGAAAGTCTAGCAAAGCATTTTTCAAAGAAAACAAGCTTCGGGGGGGCTAACCTTTTGCAAAGCAAATAACGATGCGATGAAGTAAAATTACTTTGAGCCTGAAACATAAAAGATGAGCTCACACTGGAGATTCGCTGTGAAGCCTCTCCAACATCGATTTTTACTTTGCTAATTCAAAAAATGCACGAGGTGGGAGCATTTAAAACGTGCCTAGAAGGACGTGCCAACGACAACCTAGGGAAATGTCTACAAGTGAGTTTAATGCAAGGGTGGCAAGGCACATCCCAAGAGGATTCAGTTATGAGAAAAGCTCACTCCTAGGTACAAGGTGGCAAAAGGTTAAGTTTTTGATGTCAAGCATAATCATCGAAGCACATGGGTCCGTGTACAGTGCTGCTGTAAAGCCAATCAAAAGGTACGACAACCTTCCCCGATTGAGTGTAAATTTAATTATGGCAGGTGCCATAAATTAAGGTAGTTGCATTTTAAGGCTATAAAACGTGAGGCTTAGCGGTAAGAGGGGTGTTCACCAACTGTTAATGCAAATATTGAGAGCTCCTGTTGATAACCTGCATTTCTTCCGCCCTTCGTGTCAAAGTCCTTCGCGTCGAAGTCTTCTGCACTATGAACTCTGCTGCCGTGAATATCCACAATGGGAAAGAAGAACTCTAAGGAGAAGGGGAAGGAGCCTGAGGTAGCAGGCCCAGAGAAAATGAAGAAAGGCAAAGAAGAGCAAAAGCACAGACCTAAGAAGGTCAACCTCAATCCCCGCCCAGAAAAGCAACCGATGGAAGAAGGAGAGGATTCTGAAGAAGAACAACTAGAAGAGCCACCAATTTATGGGTGGGAGAAAATTCGGGACACTGAACTCTCAAAGAGCATGGCCAAGCTTTGATATACTATTGAGTTCATGAAAATTAGACTCACCCCAAAGAAAAAGAGAGCCGTTGCATATTATTCATAGATTTACTGGTATCTGACCCCACCCGTGCACCATTATCCTAAGTTAATCTATTGCATTGTGCAGAATTACCAGCCCTCCTCCAGACAAGTGCTAGATGTCGCTGGACATAAATTGTTTTTAATCTTAAAAGAAGATGTGCAAGCAGCCTTCGTGCCGCAGCAGGGGCCGCCCAAGGGTTATTCTGTTCGCAATGTCATCCTGAGTGAACAAATGGAGAGGTTCACTACCTCCACCTATATTTTGAAATTTCTAAGAGAGAACCTCAAGAATGGGCTTCCTTCAGGAAAGCTTCCCTAGATGCCCCTCCCCCTGACAAATTTCAAGAGCATGAACATCTTCTCCATCATTGCATGGGTAGCGGGTCTGTCGATCGATGCTTCAGTGCACCCCTAGCAGGTGTCTTTGGCCAAATGTATTTCAAGAGGGGAATTCTATGCCCCTGATGCTTCAAGGCCGAACACCAACCCGGTCTTCTTCGATTGGGTAGAATGGGTGGCCCGAACCTTGCACACATGGCTTACCAGCATGAGGAATTCTGGGACAGGCCAGTACTTTGCACCCTGCTCTTTCCTAGTTTGGTTGTTTTTCTACCATGTACATAAAAATTTTCCCCACATCCCTATTTCTTTGAGTGGCAAGGATGGAGCTCCTCTGTCGATGTACCAATGGACTCCCCCCCTAGTGAGGATGGAGTCATATTATTCTTTTAATCAACAATTTTTGGGGCCTGCCATTCATTTGTTGAAGGGTTCTTGCCCTTGGGTCCCCCTCAGTCTAAGAGACAAAGTAGTAATCGAGAAGAAGGGAGACGTATTTCAATTGACATAAGGACTTGTGATTCACCTATTTGAATTCACGGGGAAGCCCTTCCTGTTGCCTGTCTACCCCTCCGAGTACCAGTTGGCATTAGAAGTCGCTCGATAGAGCGACACAACAAATGCTGTCTATGACCACGGTCGAAAGTGGGCACACACTTGTGACTTCCCCTTCAAAATGGGGGTAATTGAAGTGTTTGCCCTAAAGCAACATGTATTCCTAGAGGAGAAGCTTGCCAACTTTGGTTTGCTCCAAATTCCTCAAAGGTGGCTCTATGATCCCTTGGGAGTGATGAGGGACCACCTCAGATTCAAGAATTTTCATGTCTGCCCCCACCCAGAAATCGTGGAGCAAAGAAATAATCCCAATGGGAAGTATCTGGAGTGGCATTTAGAAAGGATGAAGACCTTGCCTCCTTGGCATGAGTTCTACCCCATGGAATTTGAGTTTGATCCTATTCAGCATCCTTTCCCAACCCTAGACTCCACTTTTTGGAGGAAGATGAAGGACGATCTGAGGGAGGAATTGAAGGATTGGGGTGTAGAAAAATTAAAAGAATGGTGGAAAATGAGAGTTCATCGACAAAATATGAAATCATATGGACTCTTGGAGATGGATAAGGACTTTGCGGTTGTTTACAAAGCCAATGCTGAGACTTGGAAGCCCACCTCCTTCACTGACTTCATTCCCCCAAGTGCCCCAGGTTCGGGCGAAAGCCCAAGGAGAGATGATGATGCTTCGAAAGAAGAAGAAGAGGAAGAGGCAGAAGCTACACCTAACACAAGTGTTGTGGGGTCGACACAATCATCAAAAAAGAAGAAAATAAAGAGGCAGGAGCAAGCTCACGTGCCTCCAACCCACCCGAAGCGACCACGCACAAAGCTTCCAGGTGATTTTGTCGGACAACCTACGATCGACCTAGTCGAAGCAAATATCGAAGGGACGACATCACCAAGAGTCGAAGCAACCCCGAACATGGATGTCATTGATGTGGAGGAACTCCTCCAACAAGAAGGGGGCCCCGAAGAAGAGGTCATGGAGGTCAAAAATGCCAAAGTTCAGAAGGAGCAAGAGCTGGTCACACAAGAAGCTACCACTTTCGCTTAGCCAGGAGGGCACACTAGTATGCACTCTTCACCCTTCACTCTGGCTTCGCAAAGCGTGTCCATCGTAGTCCCGACCGAAAGTCCTCATAAGTCTCCCCATCAGTCTCTCCCTCCCTTGCAAAGTCAATCACCTCCTCGCGTGTTGCCCATTACTACTCCAAGTTTATCTCGTGATCCCGTTAGCCCCACTCCATTCGAGTCATCTTGTCGGGACAAGTCTGTTGATACTACTTTGCTTGCCCATGCCACCATTCCCTTGGTTCTCAGTCAAGGCGAAGATAGTACCCCAATGTCGAACCCCGTTCCTTGTTCTCCTGTTACACACGACATCATTCCTTTCGTCGAAGCTCCCATCACACCCATCGTCGAACCTATTGGTGAGGCATCTCCTATTCATTCTTTATATTTGTTCACTCCTTTGGCTGGAGATCCAGCCTCATTTGAATCAGAGTTGTCCATGATTAAATAATGCCCTCTAGCTGAGAAGCTACTTGTAGCACCCTAAAATTGGTGCAGTAAAACCTTAAATAATTAAAATTACCTTAGTAAATAATTCAAATTTGAATTTTAACCCCAAATCGCCCCCGAACCGCCTGTTAAACCGCTCCCCTTGTTTTTTGTGCCATTTTTAGGATTTGTTGTGACCGTTGGATGATATCATCGTCGATCAGATGATATCGCCTCAGATCGGATGAATTCGTCTGGAGCAGAACGTCCAGACGATTTCATCCCAAAACTGATTTATTCATAATTAGCTTCTATTTCAACGACATCTCTAACCTGGGCAAAAGCGTGTCTACGCCATTAGAGACCCTCCCACATTGGATATCTCCCAAATTGGGATGATCTCCAACCTCCTAACCTCCCTCCTAAGCCTATTTAAACCTTAAGACCTCCCTTGACATTCCCCTGGCTGAATTTTACTGCACTTCGAGTTTTACATGTATTAGAATGTCTTAGAATACGGTTTGCCTTTGTCCCTTTTCGAATTTTCTTGCAGGAACTGTGTCATTCTTCAGCCAGAGCAAGCTTAGATCGTCGCAGATGATCTTGTACGATCTCGGACGATGACGCCACAATTCAAGATGATTTTGTATTTTGCAGGCGATTTCGACTACAGCCAACATTGGGGGCAATCAGTGCCCTGAGTTTGCATTATTTCTCCACTATCTACTATTTTGCTTTGCATTAGTTAAGCTTATTACTGCTTTGCATCTTGGAGTTCACCTCATGTAGCCTAGATGCATAATAAAGTCAAAGTTAGTCATTAAAACAATGCATTTTACTTAATTTGTTATCTAAAGTTGTCATTCTAGCACTCATACTTTCATTTCTATCATTTTCCTTTGCTTTTGCAATTGCATTTTTTGTTCTTGGTATCCATTTTTGTAATTGCAGGTCTCTGATGAATTCATCTGATGATATCGTCAGATCAAAGACGATCTTGTCAGATTAGGGACGATCTTGTCAGATCAGTAGATTAGGGACGATCCTGTCAGATCATAGACGATCCTATCAAATTCTAGATGATTTGGACTACTTCAAAAATTAGAACCTCCATCAGACATCCGAAATCAGGTATGGTTTTTCTCATCTAGCATATTCTCTGTATTTCTTGTTTAGATCTATTTTATGTATTCGTTTAAATCTGCATTTCATATAGAACAACTTAGATTCATTTGGCCAAACCTAGGACTTGGATGATTAAACATAAAAATGAACACATCAAACACACTATCAACCTAGGCATGGAAACTGCCATTCAAAAGTTTTTTGGTGAACCCACCATCCGTCGAAAATTCACCCTTATACACCTCCCCCGAGAGGCGAGACCTTCAAAGGGCCTCTCAGTCCAAGGTATTGTCCCATCCTTTTCACATCCCCCTTTCGAGCACGAATCCTATAGCCTGAAGGTAAGGGTGTGAAAATTTTGGAATGATACATTTTGGTGAACCCGACGTGAATAACATAGGCATCTTTCTAATTCAAAAATATAAAAAAACAAAAAAATATATATATGTATACAAAAAAAAAAAGTAACAAAATCATCAGTTCAAGTTTGCATGTTTTAGATTCAATTCTAAATAGTAGATGCTAAATATTACTTTTAGAAGTACTAAAGAAACCATGAGTTTTTACTCAAATCAATATGACCCCATCAGTAATGTTGGAAGAATTCACCCAAATACATTTGTTGATTATGACCAACCTCATCCCTATTCAACACCACCTCCATCACACTTTTCTCATTTTTCATCCTTACCCCAACAGGACAATCCCTTTGCCAATCCTCTTCATAATGATATTATCTATTCTCCCATATATCCATATTATGTCTATCGATCCACATACAATCCTCCTCCACTATTTCAATATTCTTCTTTCAATACAACACATTCATTTCAATAAGAAAATACTTATTCTTCCAATTCTACCATGCACTCACCTCATACTTCGCAATCTTCCTATCATCATTCAACCCATAATAAAGAAAAAAGAGGTGAGAAACCATTAGGTCCTTTTATGACTGAATTCTTAAGGCACGTATCAAAAACCTCTCAAAAACCTTCATCACGTAAATTTACTAAGCTCAATCAACCAATGGATATAATTATCAAGTATTTACTTGACACAAATAGGATTGAACTCCCTTCCATAAGACAACCTGATACCACAACAGATTGGTTTAAACCTGAGCTACATTGTGAATATCATAGAGTAAATGGACATATGACACAAAAATGTAAATATTTAAGATGTTCAATTCAAGATTTGATTGATGAGGGTCTTTTTAATATAAAGGAATTACAATCTACAACTGATTATAAATCTCCATTAAACAATCAAACTCCTACACAAAAAATACCAATAATAAATCAAGACATGGGGATCTCCCAAGAACCCCTATTCAATTATCAACAATAAGAAACCAATCAAATATTGCATGTTAATGTGTCCCTTCATGATGATATTACTAATATTGTAACATAAACTACAAATGAGCAACCTCAAGTTCAATCAACTCAATATGATATTCAAGAGATGGATTCCTCATTTGACCAACCTTCAAAACTATATTTGACTCTAGAGAATGATCCAAAATGGAATGTAAGCATAGAAAACTCATATTTAGAATCAAAATCTCAATCTGAAATCCACTTTGATAGCCAACAACAAGTGATTAATCCTTAAGCAAAGATATCCCTTTTAGAAGTATTACAAAGTTCTCACAAGGAAACTTTGTTCATGATACCTAGCCAACAATTTGTTCCTCATCATATTTTCTCTAAGAACATAATTAATGGTGTAAACCCTCTTGAGGTTAACCATATTTCATTCTATAATGAGGAGATTCCTTCCTCTACTCCACAAGAAGACTACTATCTTTACATTACAGGATCTAGTAAAGAAACACCTGTTAAAACTATCATGGTAGATAATGGCTCCTCTCTTAATTTATGCACTTATCCATTATTCCAAAAACTCAAATCAAAGGAAGAAGATATTAATGAATCAAATGTCATTATAAAATATTTTAACAATGAAATTCAAGAAGCTCAAGCTATTATAATTTTTCCCCTCAATATTGGATCCAAGATCCTGGATACTTTGTTTTTTGTAGCATATTGTCCTTCACCTTACAACCTACTTCTTAGAAGTCCTTGGATTCATACGATAAGGGTTGTCCCTTCCACTCTTCACCAATGTTTGAAGTTTGAACTTGCAAATAAAAGTGTTACCATACATGGTGACCCAACACCATTTGAAGAATATTTAACGGTTGAAACATCAAGTTCTATACATTCTCTATTGTCACAATTATCTTCTATCCATCACTTTTCTTCATCTATATATAATCATCCTTGTTTACAAAATAACACCCATGCATATATTTCATATATGCTCCCTCCATCTTATCAAGACTTGGAAGATAGTGATAAGAATGAAGAACCTTCTTATCCTTCTGATATTTTATTTTGTAACATGATCAATTTTACATATATAAAAGTGAAATCTTTTGCTACATTATTCTACATTATAACAAATATTTTTTTATCACTACCTTTTATTCATCACCTTTTGTTCTTACCTTCAACACAACCAAATTATCCTTCAAAACCTCCTTTGATTTTGAAGCAACCTTAGATACACTATACTCAAATAACCTTGTATAGTGTATATAGATCATCTTGTATATACCACCAATTCCATCATCTAAAAATTCATATAAAAATAAAATTTTTCAAAAAAACAATCACATTGTATTTCTTTCAATTCATCAATTAAAATCAAATACAAAAACATCAAAATCATCAAAATATTCAAAACCGTTTTTTATCTTTGTACCTCTCAATTTGTGAAGTATTGTAGTTATATTTTCAGTTATTTTGGATAAATTAGTATTTATTTGGAATCCCGCACTTTCACATTCACATGAATAAATCTCTTGATTTTACTTGTTATGATTATTAATCTCTCTTATATCAAAGTCCACATTGGCATTAAATAAAGTTTTGAGCATAGAGAACTGATCTTGTTATTTAATCGAACCAAGTATATCTTTTCACATTAAAATGATTTCATTGCAAATTCAATATGATGCTACACAGTAGAAATGGTTTCCTGAGCGAAAAGTTTCCCCTTCTATCCTATCATGCACATGGTCTAGAATCTTTGAGAATTGACAAAAGGACAAGCTCACCCCTACCCAAAATAAAAATCCCTTGCTCTACAGCTAATCCAAGCAAGTATCCCTAGCATAATAAGAAAAGAAAAGTTCAATAAAAAGAAAAAAAAAGGTTATTTTGAATCATCACAGCAATATTTCAACATTATCTCAAAATATCAAGCAAAAATACAAAAATACAAAAAAAAAAAAAGAGAAGCAAAAGTGAAAAGCAAAAGCAAAATACAATAAACTCCTTTCCCTACCCCTTGAAAAGAAAATAAGGGTGAATGAGCTTGAATCCCTGGAATTCTCAATTATTCGAAAACTGTGAGGTAAGCCCCATAACAGGTGGTTTGTGCCCAACCCGCTTGGCCTTGGGTAAATCCTAGCGTGGCGATATGTCTGTCACATTAGCGACCTTCTTTTGTATAGACCTATATCAGCTTATGGATTAGCTAGCTCTTGATAAACCTAACTTACATAGTAGTCTGGTACGGTTACATGCATATAAATCATGGTCAACGAACATTTATTTGGTCAAGGCAAATTACTTGTATCAAATTATCTTGCTCAAAATTGGTAAATGAACAATACAATCACACACACATTTGTATTTGAGAGATTTTGTATCATTATGATAAATCAAGATGGGTAATGAACTCACATTTGCACATGAGGATTCCTTATAAATCTACATTTCTCTTTGAGATAATTTAAAATATTTCTGTAACTCTTTTCGAATAATTTTATCCTTTTATTTCAGAATTTTGTTTTGTATAAAAGCAATTACATACATCTCATAAAATCTCAAAAAATAATGTCAAACAAAATTTTCATATTATTATTTTTTTGTTTATCAAAGGTCAAAAATGCATCTTGCAATAAAACCAACAATCTATTTTTTTCTTTGGATTTCGCGATGATGGTATAAGTCTATACCTATAATTCTATGCCTAGCGCAAACCATCGTTCTAATTTTATTTTCCATGTATTTTAAAACAAAATTCATCAAAACATGTGACTTGCATCATTATGTTACACAATTATGCTTTACAAACAAACAAACACTTATTCTATTTCATGACATTATGTTCAAATTCAGTTTTTGCAACCATGGTATAAATTCTAAGGAATTGTTCAAAATTTTATCACACTTAGGAATTTATGCCTAGCAAAATCATATTTCTTTTCATATTTTCATGCATAATATTTTCATGGAAATCTGAAAACAAATCACCATCATCATCATCATTTGCATCATCACAACAAAGTCTTAAGATAGTCTCTTAAGCACTCTTTTACTTTTAGCAATATTTCTATACCGGGATTAGCTTGACGACCTAGTGAGCGGCGACTCCATGAAATGGTCATAAATAGCGACAATGTCCTTTAAAATTATTGTTAAAAGTCCCTTTTATTTTTATCAAACTATCCCACAACCACCAATTGTTTACATTAGATTATTTCATTTAAAATATTACAGCATGATATCAAAATTATAATATTTCAAAACGACATAATTACATGAATCCTCAATCCAATAAGCAAACAATTCAAACAGTAAAGCATCATAAAACATATGCACAAGTCATATCATCAAAAAGATCAGTTCAACCAGAAAAAAATGAACAGTATAAATGAATTAGGGTTTTACCCTATTTTTCTTAATTTTATTCAAAAATGAATTAATAACAATTAATAAATTTTGCTTTTCTGTGTTTTTACCTCAAACGTTCGATTTGAGTAAAAACACGGAGGGGGCACCATAGTAAGCTATCGTACGATTCGACCTAGAATCGTCGCCTAAAAATGAGAATAATTTTTTTGCTCTCGTAAATCGAGAATAACTCATCTTTAACGCATTTTCTTCGAAAAATTTGCTAAAGAGGGGGAAAAATGTAGCACCCTAAAATTGGTGCAGTAAAACCTTAAATAATTAAAATTACCTTAGTAAATAATTCAAATTTGAATTTTAACCCCAAATCGCCCCCGAACCGCCTGTTAAACCGCTCCCCTTGTTTTTCATGCCATTTTTAGGATTTTTTGTGACCGTTGGACGATATCGTCGTCGATCAGACGATATCGCCTCAGATTGGACAAATTCGTCTGGAGCAGAACGTCCAAACGATTTCGTCCCAAACTGATTTGTTCATAATTAGCTTATGTTTCAACAACATCTCTAACCTGGGCAGAAGCATGTCTACGCCGTTAGAGACCCTCCCCCATTGGAGATCTCCCAAATTGGGATGATCTCCAACATCCTAACCTCCCTCAGCCTATTTAAACCTTAGGACCTCCCTTGACATTCCCCTGGCTGAATTTTATTGCACTTCAAGTTTTACATGCATTAGAATGTCTTAGAATACCGTTTGCCTTTGTCCCTTTTCAAATTTTCTTGCAGGAACTTTGTCATTCTTTAGCTCGAGCAAGCTTAGATCATCGCAGATGATCCTGTACGATCTCGGATGATCACGCCACAATTCAAGACGATTTTGTATTTTGCAGGCGATTTCGACTACAACCAACATTGGGGGCAATCAGTGCCCTGAGTTTGCATTCTTTCTCCACTATCTACTGTTTTGCTTTGCATTAGTTAAGCTTATTACTGCTTTGCATCTTGGAGTTCACCTCATGTAGCCTAGATGCATAATAAAGTCAAAGTTAGTCATTAAAACAATGCATTTTACTTAATTTGTTATCTAAAGTTGTCATTCTAGCATTCATACTTTCATTTCTATCATTTTCCCTTGCTTTTGCAATTGTATTTTTTGTTCTTGGTATCCATTTTTGTAATTACAGGTCTCTGACGAATTCGTCTGACGATATCGTTAGATTAGAGATGATCTTGTCAAATTAGAGACGATATCGTCAGATTAGAGACGATCTTGTCAGATTAGGGATGATCTTGTCAGATCAGTAGATCAGGGACGATCCTGTCAGATCAGAGACGATCCTGTCAAATTCCAGACGATCTGGACTGCTTCAAAAATTAGAACCTCCATCAGACATCCGAAATTAGGTATGGTTTTTCTCATCTAGCATATTCTCTGTATTTCCTATTTAGATTTGTTTTCTGTATTCGTTTAAATCTGCATTTCATATAGAACAACTTAGATTCATTTGGCCAAACCTAGGACTTGGATGATTAAACATAAAAATGAACACATCAAACACACTATCAACCTAGGCGTGGAAACTGCCATTCAAAAGTTTCCTGGTGAACCCACCATCCATTGAAAATTCACCCTTATACACCTCCCTCGAGAGGCGGGACCTTCAAAGGGCCTCTCAGTCCGAGGTATTGTCCCATCCTTTTCACATCCCCCTTTCGGGCACGAATCCTATAGCCTGAAGGTAAGGGTGCAAAAAATTTGGAACGATACACTACTCCAAGCTCGATAGAACACTGAAAAGATGCTGAAGGAGGCGAGGAAAAAGAGAGGGTGATCTCTGGCCGAGGTAGAAAAATGCGCCATTTTTGACTTGAAAGGCGAAAAGTTGCATAAGGTGAAGAAGGTCCCTTTTTGACTTGAAAGGCGGAAAGATGCATAAGGTGAAGAACGTCCCTAAGGTCCAAAAACCTCTGGATGAGATGACTCCAGCA
This sequence comes from Wollemia nobilis, assembly GCA_028583015.1. Taxonomy (NCBI): domain Eukaryota; kingdom Viridiplantae; phylum Streptophyta; class Pinopsida; order Araucariales; family Araucariaceae; genus Wollemia; species Wollemia nobilis. Next base: position 6,260,097 of record JAQPPZ010016867.1, read on the forward strand.
GATTATGACTATCAGGAGAAGACTAAGGACCTAGAGCACTTAAATGTAGATAATGAATCTGCATCCATGCATGTAAGGATTGAAACCTTTCGCGCGCATGCAAACATCGCCAATCAGCGCAGATTTGAAGCAGAGAGCATCGACATCAAGTTGGAAGAGGAGCTAGCCAGGATCCGCTCCAAGCTGGAGGACTCGAAAAAGCAGTGTGAGCAGATGAAGAAGGAAGTAGTCACCCTGAAACAACAAGTAAGACAACTGTAGAGTGCAACTAAAACCCAGAGCCAGATACATGCCAAAGCTGATATGAAGGCCAAAGAATTTGAAAGCAAGATCCTGGAGATGCAACAGCAGTTGTATGAGAAAGAAAGTCTGGAGCTATTTTATAGGGGCCGAATAAAAGAAATTCACTCACACTTGCTCAAGAACTTCAGATCTCGGGCCTCTAGTGCCTTGTCAATTTTGACCTACATTACCGAAGCCCAATATGTTGTTGCTCAGGAAGGGCCAATAGTAGATGAGGTCATCCAAAAAATAAAAAAGCGACTCAAGATAGCTTTTGAGGTCCAAAGTATCAAATATCAGGACCTGCAGGTCGTCGCAATGAGCCAGACAGCCAGAGATTGGTCCACAGCTCAATCCACGGTCCACGCTTTCTTCTCCAAGGTAAGGAAAGCACAGAAGGCAAAGGACCTCCTAGATGTATTCGAGCACGAGCAACGCACATCACTGGGCTACTTCCAAGATCTCTCTTCCTTAGGTTTCCCAAGTTTCACGAACGAGGACGGGAACCTTTTGACTAAGGAAGAGCTCAAGCCAGCTTGGCTACATTTTGAAGGCGATGTCTCGGAGATAGACGGCTAGGAAGAGCCGATTACAGAAGGACAAGTCACAGATTTCATTCTGAGACATTGTAAGATTGCGGCCTGCCTCAACGATCTAAGCACAAGAACCAAGCATGCCGACATAGGGCAAATATATCGGTTCCATGTCCTGTTAAAAGCGCTACAAGATCAAGAGCATTTCTCTAAAGGCGCTTGGGCTCACATTCGTCGAATCATGGAACGCATCTACGATCGCCTTCTCCCATCGCCGCAACAGGAAGCCTCACCAGAGGAAGAAGAAGAAGAAGGAGAGGCAGAAGAAGAAGAAGAAGCCATGGAAGCACCCCCAAAAGGAGAAAAAGGAGAAGAGTTTGGAGGTAACTCTGGCCCAACGGATCAAAGTTGAGGGTTCTCCCACCGAGACGAGCTCATTGCCCCGCGAGTCGCCAAGAATGTTGACAATTTCGTCACATTACATACAGGGGTAGAAAAATAAAAATTTTTGTAAAGTATTTCTTTTTGTTGTTTTTGAAAATATTTGTAAGTTGCAGCAATTTTGGTTTTCATCGCCATCCCCCTTGTACATAGAATGAAGATGAAAGAGCTTCGCTACTGAGCAGGCTAAGGAAAAAATCTTCGTAGGAAAAAGAAGATAGCTTTGCCAAAAGAAAGAAGTAGGGGATGAAAAGAGCCTCGGACCCGAAGCATTTCAAGCAGCTATTTCGGGCAAAAATATTACGAAGCAGAAGTTGAAAGAGCGCAAACAATGAAAAATACTTTGCCAAAAAACTGTCGAAGAACCAACTTCGGGCCTCCCCACCAGCAAACTATTTCTGCTTCGCTGAAAGTTGTCGCGAAGCATCTGCTTCAGCTATCTTTCATGCGAAGCACTTTCACCCGAAGCGATAGCAGCCGCAAAGAACGAAGTATTTTTCTAAGGCAAGAATGCGCTTTGGCCAAAATTACCCCGAACCATAGTTTTGAAGGAAGATCACGGCGAAGCATTTTGATGATTCATCAGCGAAGCAGTTTTGACACGTCTCTCCAACGAAGCAGCGAGAAATGAAGAGCCCCACCTTGAGGAGGAATACCTGCTTCGACACTTAGCACCCCCAAATATGTCTTGCAAAGCTCCACCTTGCGAAGTGCAAACCAAGAAGGAAGATCTGCTTCAGCTCAAATCCATTGCGAAGTGGAGTTGCGAATGAAAATCTAGCGAAGCGCTTCAAGGGCACACACTCCAAGTCGGGTATTTTTCTGAGGCAATCAAGTGCCTCATAAATGCATTTTTACGTGCTCGATAAACTCGTTGCTCATTTTTGGCAATTGGAAATGAGGTACCAATTCCTAAAGGAGAGCCTGACGAGCATGGTGACCACTTGAGCACTGCACCCAAAGGCCAAGGACGTCCAGGCAGCTCATAAATACGAGTTTCCCCGACTGACCTGGTCATAGTTGCCTGTTATGGGAAAATATTTGAAAGCTCAGTCATGAGAGCTACGAGGGCTGAATTCTTAAGTTCTCGAGGATGTACTGCTCCGTTTGGTGCATTGATGGCTCAGAGGGTCGGGTCCTCTATAAAAACCCAGGCATTGTAATGTAAAAGGGGGGGAACTTTCTGCTAGAAAGCTACTGTAACTAGAATCCCTACGATTAATACTAAAGATCTTTGAGCTTGATTTCTCTCTTGTATGCTGTCTTCTGTGTTTATTTATTTTATCTCTTTCTTCATTTGCATACTGTAATTCTGCATTATGGATTTAGGTGTGCGATTGGGGATGGAACCCTAAAATTTTCCCGAAGGATACATAGGAGAGGAAAACACTGTATTAGTTTTCTTGTATACCGCCTGTGGATCATGTTTCTGTTATATTCACTTTGTCCTAATCACCGTAACTCTGAACTCTAAATTTTGACGAAAGGGGAGGGTAATCCTGGAACTCATCCAGAGGATACATAGGAAGGCTAATATCATGTTCTTTTCATTTTATTCTTGGTGTTTCTTGCCACTGTTTCAAGCTATTGGCCAGCGATCGTGCTTCTGGTTCTTTCCCACTTTAAATTATCATCTCTTCCCTTACCTCTTTTATTTTCTTCTTGCACCCTTACTCTGTTTATTTCCTTCCTACACCCTTACTATTTTATCTCTTTCCTGCACCCTTATCTTAAACACCGAAGTAGTTTAGTATAGGAGTCGACCTTTCTCCGAAGATTGGCATGAGGGGCATCTCTTCCCTTCGGCCTTTCAATGTTGGTCCAGGTCTAGGGTGCGTACACTTTCCCAAATCCTTTCCTAGGCAGATTTGATGACCAACAATTACACTCATCTACCTCGATGATGGATCCTGATCAACAATCTACTAGCCGAGGCCAGGGTGCGGACAAGGTAACTCAAAACCGAGACCTCGCACTCCATACCAGTAAAATGAACCACATTAAGTAATGCGGGTAAGGAACCTCACTAAACTGCTGGTAATGAACCCCGCTAGTCTAGATTAGCTTAGGATTTAATTTTGTGAATTAGTGGACTAGGAGGGTACCCAAAATGGGTGCCTCTCCTAAATCGCAGTTGGTAGCTGCGGTTCCCAATTTGCAAATTGGGGACCGCAGGTTTCAACTACGGTTTTTTTATATGTTTTTATCATTTCTTAGCATTGTTTTTAGCTCTGGTTAGCTAGATTTTGTTTTACATTATGCTTGTTATTTCAGAGGTTGACTTTTTGAGCCCGAGAGCCTGACATTCTAAATACGCTCTACGAGGCTCTATCTGATGACGATCGAGATTGGTTTCGAGCTGTCGAGTTCGACTATGTCATGGATTTGCCCACTATCAAGGTAGATCAAGCCTACCTGACTGCGTTGGACTGACACTGGAATGTGCGAACCAATACATTTCACCTGCCTACAAGTGAAATGACTATTACTTTGGAGGATTTCTATAGGATCTTCAGGATCCCCATTGATGGCGAGGCCATCGTCTCCTCTACCTCCAGGGTAAAGGAGGTTGTTTTTTATTCTATCTTCGGTGACCAGAACGAGGATGCTCAGGACATGATTGACCACGGAGGGGTGCACATCGACGAGTGGTATCACGAGGATGTCTTCTCTACATGGGAAGCCCTCTTCATGCACCTCATAGTACAGATTGTCCTTCCAGACTCCTCGGGTGCGAGGATTCCTTGGAACCTCGTCCACTGCCTGGAGGGTTCTTTAGAGTTATGAAGAGGATCCCTTATTGCTATCATGGGGGAGCACCCTACTATGTCAACTCTACAGGGAGTTGTATCATATTACTGAGCATAGCCGTAAGGGCCTCAACTACAGTATTATGTTACAGATCTGGGGGTGGTAGCACATCCGAATCGATCATCCTACATATCTTCCATTGTGCATCACTTCTATTGCTGATGAGCATCAATGTTATGCTGCCTATTGGCCTCATGAGGAGGAGGGTACCCACAATCAGATCCATGCTGGTGACGTCCAGCATTACATTACTCAGTTTGCAGCACTTGGCCCGAACAATGTTTAGTGGCGACCCTATATGGATTGCCCAACATGGTCGAAGGAGAACTAGTGGTTGAGATTGGCACGTCATGACAAATGGATGATCAGTTGTAAGGCCAAAATTCAAGAGTATCAGTTCTACTCTCGAGTCCTACGATAGTTTGGGCTCATATAGGATATTCCAGATATCCCACTTAGATATAGATGCTTGGTCACGGAGCACGATCTATAGTGGATCGTTCCTGAGCCTCTAGGAGATGTTGCAGATGACTATTAGGATACTGGATTTGAGACTACTGGGACCACTTCAGAGTATGACAGGTGGTGGTCCATGTTCATATGGTATGACATAGGGCCTCTGGGAGGAGAGCCAAATCAGGCAAAGATAAAGGTAGATCCTGATGGGCGCAGGGTGCGCCAACGGACAAAGGGCGGTTGGGGCTCAGAGGCCGCTATCGAGGAGGCTCCTGAGATTGACCCAGATGAAGAGGCTCTAGAGGAGGGTGAGGTCCCTCCCGACAGCACAGAGGGTCTGCTCTTAGCTAAGGTAGGTGACTTGCAGAGTCAGCTCGAACGATTCCATACACAGCAGCTAGAGCGAGATACTACTATCGCCACTTTATAGGCGAGAGTAGCTGATAGGGATAGGCGCCTTACTGAGGTGCAGGGTCAGATACAAGATCTTACTGCATGGGCCACAGATGCAGAGGCCCTAATTCAGAGACTGCAGACCGCACTAGAGTTAGCCCAAGCATAGCGAACTACAGTAGAGGCGGAGAGGGATCTCTTTTGGATATCAAGAGGGGCTATGCCGCCTCCTCAAGTTACTATGGGGTCTTTGGCAGCACCAACGACAGCTCCAACATGTGTTCAGGATTCGATGGCTGAGGTAGAGCGACTGCACAACATGGTCATGAGGACCAATAAGATGCATGCAGCCCGACTCGCTCGCGTTGATCAGCTAGCTGGCTACATTGATATCAACGGGCTATAGGTTACTGAGGATCCTTTCACTTCAGAGTCTCAACGGATCAGGTCTAGGGCCTCTAGAAAGTCTATGGTGAGCTCGAGTCACAGGACTCATAGGACTGAGAGGACGCACATGTCCTCTAGCTCACATGGTGCGACATCGCATGCCAGCCCTACTGTAGTCACCTATTTCTTGTGTGTTGGACGCCTTAGGATTTGGAGGTAGGAAGGATCCACAACACGACCCACCACGGGTACCAGAGCATACAGGAGAGCAGGCTCTAGAGCATAGTGCTAAGGGAGGCGATGAGAGGTCCGATACAGGGGGAGCAGAATAGATTTGGGCTTTGCTAGATGCAGACTATATTTTTGATATGCCACATTTATTTTGGGTGTAAGGTCGAGGACCTACACACTTTGTAGCCTGCAAAAATTTTGATACACTCCCTATGTACTTTGTTGGACATATATATATATATATATGATTTTATCATTTATGGCTCATTAATGTGTACTGATTATTTATTTTTGATTTTATGTTTATTTGATGCACATGGATGCAATGCTTATGTTGATGCTATGTTTATATGATGCAATATATGGATGACATGCACTAGCTAGCTATTTTATTTATTATGATGATGTTATGCAGTGATCTATATGTTTAGATATGCTATTTATGATGGATGCAAATGGATGCAGTATTTATTTTGAACGCATATTTGTTCTTGCTTTGTGGGCATGCATTCATTTTTATGAAGTTATGGTATGCTATGCAATGTATGGTAATGCATTATGTACATAATCGTAATCTAATGGGAATGAACCTATATGCTTTAATCACTAAACATAAAGAATGAATGTAAACTGTGTATATCAATTTTAAAATACGACACCACAGAATGTATGACAATCATGCAAAATAATTGATAATTCTCGTTACAAGAACTTAATCAATTAATCACCCATATATGAAATGCAGTGAAATGAATTGGTATAATGCTAATGAATGAATATGTCATTTTGTATATTTTTTCTTTGCTGCACTATATAGTTAGTGGTCGTCTAAACATCATTTCCGATATTCATGCGGTATCTATCCTATATGTTTGATTGTGCTTTGTAAAATGCATTCTGATAAATGAGTGACTCACATTTTTGATGTCTAATGATATTTGGTATTTTGTTGCTATTAGAGAATTTTTTAAGGTTTTCCATGAGACTCAAACACCCTAGTAGACTTCTCCAAAAATCACATACTAATTGTACAAGGCTTTTATTGGACAAGGATTTTGCCGTGACAGACCCAACTATTCATTATCCCTGTGTGTGAATGTGAGTATTTTCATATAGACCATAAGCATATCCCGTATGTCAGTCGGGACTCTTTCAACCCATATGTGGGATAGGGTTCCTCATACAATCGTACCATCCTTGTTTCAGCTTTGATTAGACTTATACAACTACACAATCCTAGGTACCTAGAGCTAGCTCATCTTGCAAATTGATCAGAGCTACCCCTCCAAATGTAGGTGGGACTCTTTCAACCCATTGCTACGTTTGGGGATCACCCAATAGAACTACCCCTCCGATTGCAGACGAGACTCTTCCAACCCATTGCTGTGATCGGGGATCACTCTATGGCTTTCAAAAGGTGGACAATCCAGGGATTGAAGTTCTCACCCTTCTTACTTGCTCATATATAGTGATAAAAATTACTGTTAGTCCATGTGTTGCCGTTTTCTTTGAGCAAGGGATTTTTATAGTGCTTTTGATTCACTATGTCACTTTACATTTGATTTGAACTTTGTACTTTGAAATTTGCACTTTGTAACTTGGGATTTAAACTTTGTAACTTTGGGATTTATAGGGGAAATTCTTGTCTTTTTGTCAAAATTCACCACTCTAGACCGACCTATTTGCAAGATAAGCAGGTCGTGAAACCCATCTCTCTAGATACCTAAGACTGCTTTCACAACTTTCATCATCTCTTGTCTTAGCAGGATTTTATATTGTTTTGCTTAGTGACGGGATCCTGATATGTTGAAGCACTATCCCAACTAATGACCTCATCTATAACAACAAAGCAAGCTTTCTACAATATCTGAAGAACCCACTAGGTATGTTTGAATGACTGGAAAACTTAATATACATACATATTTCTCCGCAACAGGTATCGCGTATGAATGCAATGAATTATGATAAATGCAAGGGTGCATGATTGAAACACAAATGTGCGACCGTTTGTAAGATTTTGATAGACATATTACACTCTACTGTGGAATGCAATGAATGACAAATGCCTAAATGCAATATGATGATGTGAATGCATGTATGAAAATGCAAACTACAAAAGCAAATATTTTTGGATTTTATGCTTTACCAATTTTTTTGGAATTTTATATATTTTCAAATTTTTATGAATTTTTGAGCTTTCATATTTGACCAAACGACGAGTATATATGCCTTTGGAGCTTTTTGGGGTTGACCAAGCGATTTTTAGAAATCCTTGGAGCTTTTTGGATTGACCAAAGGTCTTATAGATGCCTTTGGAACCTTTTAGTTGACCAAACTCTCAACAAGAGAGCATGGAGCCTTTTAGGATGACCGAGAAGCTATAGGAACTCTCGGAGCCTTTGGGTTGACCAAGTGATTTTTAGAAATCCTTGGTGCCTTTTTGGGATGACCGAGTGGCTTTAAGCAACCCTCGAAGCCTTTGGGTTGACCAAGTGATTTTTACAAATCCTTGGTGCCTTTTTGACCGACCAAAAGGCTTACAGATGCTTTTGGAGCTTTTTTTGACATGACAAAATCACTCGAATAAGAGCTTGGAGCCTTTTGGGATGACCAAGTAGTTATAGGAACTCTTAGAGCCTTTTGGATTGACCAAGCGATTTTTAGAAATCCTTGGTGCCTTTTTGACTGACCAAAGGGCTTACATATGCCTTTGGAGCTTTTTCTGACATGACCAAATCACTCGAATGAGAGCTTGGAGCCTTTTGGGATGATCAAGTAGTTATAGGAACTCTCGAAGCCTTTGGGTTGACCAAGTGATTTTTAGAAATCCTTGGTGCCTTTTGACTGACCAAAGGGCTTACAGATGCCTTTGGAGCTTTTCTTGCTACACTCTCTAAGCATAGAATGCCTTAAGATGGGTGATGTGTCAGGCTCTTCAACACCCCCTAGCGATGTCAGGTGATAGGTACTCGGGCCAATCTTTTCAGATATGATATAGGGTCCTAACCAATTAGCCACAAATTTGTCTTGCATATCGGGTAGCAAATTCGAGTTCTGTTGGTTTTCTTTCAACACAAGATCCCCAACTTCAAAGTCTCTCTAGTGGACTTTGATATTGTAAGCTCATTTCAATCGCTCTTGATAGACACAAATATGCTCTAGGGCATTCACATGATGTTCATCCAGTAGCACCAATTGGTCTATTCGAGCTTGTTGTACGGTGTCATCATCGATGAACTCTTTCAATGCGACGCGCAACATTGGAATTTCCAACTCTAAGGGCATAATGGCCTCAGCGCAATATACTAGTGAAAACGGAGTCACCCTAGTGGGAGTACGAATGCTAGTCCTATAAGCCCATAATGCAAGGGGCAGCTGTATATGCCAATCCTTGTGGTGTTCCTACACTGTATTTTTCAAGATGGCTACCACAATCTTGTTTGAGGCCTTAGCTTGCCCATTTACCTGCAGATAGTATGGAGTTGCAAAATTGTGTTTGATGCGGTACTTAGATGTTAAAGCTCGCATAATTTTTTTCTTAAAAGAAGTTCCATTATCAAAAACAATTTTGGATGGTATCCCAAAATGACTTATGATATGCTCCATTATGAACTCTGCTATGCAAGCTCCAGTGGTCGTTGTTAAGGGAATGCCTTTCACCCACTTTGTAAAATACTCAGTAGCCGTAATAATGAATGTATGTCGGCCTGATGACGGAGGAGAGATCTTACCAATTAGATCAAACACCCACTGAGCAAATGGCCAAGCTGCTTGGATGGGCTATAAGGCCTGTGATGGTAGGTGCGTAAGATTAGCATGATGCTGACATTTGACGCATTTCTTGACATATACATTGCAATCCTTCTTCATAGTGGGCCAATAATAACCCATTCGAAGGATGCACTTGACGATGGCCATGTCACTAAAATGGTCACCGTATGTATCGTCTTGAGCTTCTGAAATTGCCCAAGATGACTCTTGGGGCTCAAGACAACGAAGGAGGACTCCATCGTAACTTCGACGGTACAAAATGTCTCCTATGGAGGCCCAAAAGTAGGGCTTCATATTCAACGTTATTGTTGGTGCATGGGAAGTCTAGTTTGAATGACAAGGGCATTGGAGCTCCTTGCGACGTGAAAAACACTATCCCTACACCAACTCCTTGCTTGCACTTCAAACCGTCAAAGAACATAGTCATATCAGCATTGTTCTCTAGTTCTTCGGGTTTGGGAGCTTCGGATACTACAAACACTGCATCATATGGAAGCTCGATTGTTAGAGGCCTACTGTTGGATAGTGGCACCTCAGCTAACTGATCTTCTATGACCTGTACCTTAATGGACTTCTGGCTTATGAATTCCAGATCGAATTCTATCAATAGCATGATCCACTTTGCAGTAGGTGTATTATGATATGTCTTGCTCATCATATACTGCAAAGGATTTTGTTTTGATATCACATATGTCGTGCGACTTAACATGTAGTACCGCAATTTCTTAGTAGCGAACACTACTGTTAAACATAGTTTTTCCACATATGCATATCCTAGCTCATAACTCACCAAGATTCGATTAATGTAATATATGGCTTGCTCTTTGCCTTGTACATTCTTTTGGGCCAACATGGTCCCTAATGCAAAGTCTGTTGCTGATATATATAGCATAAAAATATCCTATGGACTTGGTGGAGCTAATACTGGCGGCATCGCCAGGTATTTCTTTATCTCAACGAAGGCTGCCTTGCAGTCCTCATCCCAGTTGAATGGGACACCCTTATGTAGCAATCGATTCATGGGTCGACATTTATCCGATAGTTGGGCGATAAATCGTTTTATCGAGGCTACCTTACCTTGAGGGCTCCTTAATTCCTTAATATTGGTGGGAGGACGCATTTCCAAAATGGCCTTGACCTTTGCTGGGTCTACTTCGATGCCCCTCTTGGAGACAATGAACCCTAGTAATTTTATAGAAGTTATGCCAAATACGCACTTCTTAGGATTCTGGCTGACGTTGTGCTCTATCAGGATATCGAAGGCTTTTCTCAAGACCTCTGCATGCTCTTCTCATAGCAATGACTTGGATAGCAAATCATCGATATAATCTTCCAAAATTTTGTGCATATAGTCATGAAAAATGTATGTAATGGCCTGCCGGTATGTGGCACCAACGTTTTTGAGACCAAATGGCATAACTTTGTAGAAAAATGTTTCCCATGGTGTTATAAACACGATTTTGTGTTGGTCTTCGGGCTTAATCCAAATTTGATTGTAACCAAAAAAATTGTCCATTAAGGAGAGCATTTCATGACCGACAGTAGAGTCTACTAGAGCATTGATATTGGGCAACGAAAATGAATCTTTGGGTGTTGCCTTGTTGAGATATCTAAAATCCATACAAATACGGATCCTTCCATCTGGTTTTCGTACAGGCACCATATTGGATATCCATTCTGGATAGTCGATGGAAATGACAAATTCTACATCCAACAATTTTTGCAATTCATATTTCACCATTAAGGCTACTGTTGGATGCATCTTTCTGAGCTTCTGCTTGACGGGCTTCTTGGATGAGTCAATGAAAGGTTATGAGTAACCAACTTTGGGTCTAGACCAGGCATATCTTTGTATGTCCAAGCAAAAAGGTCAGGTCTCTCTTTCAGTAGAGGTATGATGCTAGAGCGCTCATTTGGAGTGAGAATCATTCCAAATTTAACCTTCATTGGATTGGTGGGGTCGTTACCGATATCCACTTCGAAGGTTTCCTCTATTGACATATGGGATACCTCCTCAAGCTGATGAGGTGTAGGGATCAAATGGATGTCATCAATTGGATTTATATGTTCTTCGTTGGAAGCATGTTCAGTGTGATAGACATCATAAGCATAGCCTAGTCAAAAATGAAATGGTTGCAACTTCTCTTTGTTCAGGAAGAAGTCTTCAGGCTCTACTGGCGAATCAGCGCAATCCCAATTGATAACATCCATGTTCAGATGCAATGGTTTGGATGGATCTGCTAGATTACGGAGTGAAGTGGTCAAATCAATGGAGACCATGTTGATGGAATGGAATTGATCTCCAGGACCACATGGACTGAACTCTACATCATCTGTGTAGCTTTCATACCCAAGATCTGGCTCGGATGGTACGAGGACGAACGGGTCCTCCCTATGGGATGCTCGAACAACTGGATCCTCTATGTGCACTAACTACAAAATGGGATCTCTCCACTCAAGTAGCTCAGCATAAGTAGGCGAATGTGGAAAGAGTCTTTGATATTCCTCTTCCAGATTTATTATTTCCCTGAGGCGACATTGGAGATTAATCTCTCGACATAAACCCAAAACTGTAACAGGTGGCTGACATCGAGGTGGATTCTGATTACGTAGGTGATGAGGCCCCAAATAGGTCATCTTCAATGAATCCTCATCATCACTATGCAGATATAATCCTTCACTTCCCCCCATATGTAAGGGGCGCTTTGCTAGATGTGGTCCCATGTATCTGATTCTGCAGTCGCTATCATCACTATCCGAATAAACCGGATAAAACGATCGTATATAAGACACCAACGCAAAAACTGGCTCTGCTCCCTCTTCATAGCAATCAGTGTTAAGAGGTATTTCTTCTATAACATACTCCGACTCCACAGACAATAGATGTAGTGGATATACTAGCCTTGGATCGGTCATCTCAACCTCATCGCTATGATTGCTACTATGAGAAGACCACTCTATCGTATCCACAAATATTGGGAGATTAGCTGGACGAGGCCTTAAGTAGGCCTACTCTGTCTCGTCTTCATAATCGACCATGAAATGCTCTTGTATCTCATCTAATTGCTCTCTAGGTAGCAAATGGCGTAGAAATACCAGAACCATGAAGGCTCGGTCAATTTCCTCTTCGGATTGATCATTATTTGAGGACTCGCCATCTGCATCATAACTTGGTCCACTTATTTCGGAGGTGGACTCCTCTCCATATTCACTACAAAGATCTCCTGACTCCATATCTCCTAGAATGGCGGGGTTGTGCCCCTGTATGCCAGTATCATCGATTGTGATACAATTTTGTTGACCCAGGTTGCCTTTGGGGTTTCGCTCTGAGAACTCTTCATGTTCAAGCTTTGGTCTCTTGATGGTGATGACTAACGCCATTGGGTTGTTGTCTCGAAGACTAGACATGTTAGGATGATATGAATTAAAATCCATGTCATCCCCCAGGCTCAGGTATAAATGATCCAATGATGCAGCGAATAAATCATCATGTCCCTGAATCTGCAATCCCAATCCAAACCTATCAGTTGCCAACTGATAACATATTTCAATAGGGGTTCTTCGTCCTTGTTCGAAAAGACCAAGTCCGTATCCATGCCAATGATAGAGCTCAAAAATGTGCATGGCATACTCTGGGTTGGACAAGTACCGAACATTCACCGTGAACTGTTCGTCATCATCCACCTCCATGGGTGCTCGCATTGGAACTTGATCCAACCCGACATATATGAAGTTTGTTTGGTTGGGTGGCTCACCCAACGACACTACGGATCCAACTGGGTATCGATGGGCTATCGGCCGACCCATGTCTCGTGTAGTCTCTAAAATAGGACCAAAGATCACATTTTGCACAATATATTCACCCATACCTGTGCTGGCTAGGTGAATAGTCACCCGTGATGTGGATGATCCTACTGATGATCTTGGAGAAGCAAGCTGAGGTGCCTCCTCAACTTGATCCTAGGCTTCCTCCACCTCCATGGGAGTGGCAGCCTCAGCGGCGACTAGTTCGGGCGCATTCTTTGCTTCTTTCCTGCCTAATTTCACCTTTAATTTCTTGTCGTCCTGACGCATTGCTGATGCACTTGATCTCAAAGAAGTTGTAGTGGTATGTTTAGATCTGTTTGATACAGATACCGATGGTTGAACATGCACCGCATGTTTGCCTCTTGGAACCCTTACCGACGACGTGGGTTGTATGTCCAAGTGCGTTGATGGGAGTACGAAACCCCCTGGAAAATCTGCTAAGTTCACGAACTTGAATGGTTCTTCATCTGATGAAACCACGTGAACTTGTCCCTCATGTATATACTTGACACACTGATGCAATATCGAGGGAACACAACACATTTCGTGAATCCAAGGCCTCCCCAGCAGGATGTTATACTGCAAGGCGCCCTCTATCACGTGACACATTACGGGAATGGTCTTTAGTCCCACCTGAATAGGTAGGACAATCGTGCCAACCGTAGAGCATAGTGCATCGTTAAACACTCTCAATGTAAAGGTGGTTGGTACGATCAATTATTTAGGCAATTTCAAATGGTGTAGTGCCTTAGTCATGATTATATTGATTGATGAACTAGTGTCGATCAAGACCCTTTTGAACAACACATGGTTAACACATGCAATGATATGTAGTGGCGGGTCAGCCACGCTTACAGAAACCATTTTCACTTCATGATCATAGAATTGGATCATTGGTTCCTGGCACTATTGTACGTGCCCCATGAAGTTTGTGAACGCTTGTGCGTCTTGGGACTGTACCTCAATGGACCTCAAAATATCCATAAGAGTCTCCCTATGCCTAGGGGACTGCTGTATAAGCTCATATATTGACAACTTCGCAGGAGTCGTCTGCAGGTTTTGAACTAGCCTGCTCCTAATGGTCACCACCGGTCTCATTTGTGGGCCTAGAATATTTTGTGCCTATCGCTACTAGGGCATGGCTTGTATTTGAATGGGAGCACAAGGTTGATTCGACCATTCATACCTCCCATGTCTGGTAACAATATTGACCATACCGACGAACCCCTGGGTAGGTGGTTCGACTCGCACTTGATTGACGTGGCCAACGTGGTTACGGGGTGCCTCATGGTTTGGTAACATATTTTTAAAAATCCCCATGGGTTGGTTTTCCGACGCCTGGGGATTGCCTGGTACCACAAGCTCTCCTCCTTCTATCATATTTTGCACAATATGTTTGAAAGACCAGCATACCTCGATGTCATGGCCTTTCGCTCTATGAAATATGTAAAACAGATCTTCCTAATAATCTTTGGGCTTGGGCTGATTAGGATCAACCATCTTGACTTCGGGCAATCTTATTGCCTTGGCCTCGCATAGATGATGAAAAATTGATGTCAATGATTCCGTTAATGGCGTGAATATGCGAGGTGGGCAATGCTCTTTGTTCTTGCCCTTGTAGTTATTCATGCACTGGTTGTATTGCGCTGGAGGAGGATGGGCTTGATAATTCTGTTTCTTTTGCCCCTTATCCTCATTTTGGATATTTAGTACCACCTGATTCACATGGGCCTGCTTGCCCTGTTGCTTTGAGGTACTCTTCCTATATCCCTCTTTCTTGGTTTTGAGCTTCAAGTTGCCCTCCTGCAACTTGATGTCCTCAATTACCTTGGCTTGCACTAAAGCTTCTTTGAATATAGCATACTGCTACAGCTGCAATAGTAGCGATATGTGCTTGGCACAACTCTTTGTAAACATTCAGGTTAATTCTGTGGTAGGAATCGAGAATGACAACTTTGCCATTAATCTCCTCCACCTCTTCCCGTACTGTTCTATTGGCTCATCGTCGCGTTGAGCTAGAGCAGCCAAATCAGAAATGTTGGCATGTTTCTTGACGTCGAAGGAATAACGTTCAAGAAAGGCATCAACTAATTGCTCAAAATTTGTTATGTTGTGTATTTAGATGATTAAACCACTCTCGGGCTAGCCCAGAGAGTGTCGTGACAAACGTACGTAACAACAGTGCATCATTGTTTTCTATCTGAAAGCAAGCATCCAGAAAGCTCATGACATGTTCTTGCACCTCTTCATCACCCTTGAATTTGTCTAACATGGGGATCTCAAAATGTTTAGGGTATGGGGGCATAGGCATCGATGGATCTAAAGGTTCATTGTGAATTTTCTTCAGTGTTGGCTTTTGGACAGCTGTGCCTTGTTTCTTAATTGCTTTGACTTTCTTGACAAAAGCTTTGTAATCCTTAGAAGACATAAAGTCCTCCTCCCTAAGTCAGCATAGAGGTAGTTTAGGAGGTACACTCCTCTTCTGTCGAGGTGGAGGACGTTGCTCTTCCTCCTCCTCAGATCGAGAAATCTCAGGATATTCCTAGTTGCATATGTTCCCCTCTTGTTCCTCATAATGTTGTTGCCTCTAATTGTCGACTGAGGGCGATCGCTCTCTTTGATGGGCAGTGATATGAGTGTGAATGCTTACGCGCTCATGGTGCATGTCGGCTTATGAAAATGCCTTCTTGTGCACCTACTCTCTATGCTTGTCCTGAGAATATAGGCTGGTTGTAGCCAATCTATCTTCCTGCTCTACACACTCCTTCTGGATGAGGATGCGCTACTCGCGCAAGCGTTGCTCATACAGCCTCTGTCTAATGAGCCTTTGTGCTTGAAGATCTTCATATTCAATGCACTGCCTCTCTAGGCGAGCATCCTCCAATTGATCTTGGAGGAGTTGGCATTTCTATTCAGAGGCCAGTCAATATGATCTTTCGACCTGGTCAGCCATCAGAGGCCTTTGGTATGCTTGCTTTGTACGAGTGACCTTGTGGGTTCTGTACCCATCGAACTGATGTGTTTTGCCTTTGCCTTTGTCTATAAAGATGACATTGACATCGTGTTGTGTCCTATGCTACGTGCCACCATGCGTGGATGGTGGACGTGAGACATGAGGGCACTTAGAAGCCTCTCCATGCTCTCTAGTAGTTCTAATGGTGCTCCCACTACGCTCACTCGGAGCACGAGTGGGAAGAGTCGAAGGCTTGCTGCCTAGCTGCTCTAACACACTACCTAGACCTTCTAGTTGTCTAGACCTCCACCTCTCATGGGATGGTGTTCCATTAGCTCCCACATTCAAAATATCGATGGTGATCTTGTGTGCTATAGTACGCATGGGAGTATGGGTAGACTTGTGCTCAACAGGGAGCCCGTATACCTGCCCCTGAATGGGCGAATCTCTATTCCTTCTATACTCAGAAGGTGGGGGTATAGTACACCCTGTAGACTTAGTGTGAATGGGTACAAATTTGGTCCCCTACACGACATACTCTTTGACCTATCCCATGGACACGTGTACATTGTGGTCTCGATAATGGCTTCCAAGTGGAGCACCCTCAGGCTGAGAAGCCCTATGCTCTAATCTACGTCTAACAGAATGCACTGATGCTAGTCTATCAGGGGTACGCTTAATGGGATCCCCTCATGTCGAGTTATCTCCTCTAATGCTCGTCGAACGTCGTTTGGTTTGCTCATGTGGTTGAGGACTAGACACGTGTATTTGTGAATCGGTTGGGGCTTGGTCATTGGATTTAGGCTTGCGCCTTTTTCGAAGATGAGTGTGTGCTATTTTGTACGGATAGGACAGTTCTTAGGTCGACCTTGGCAACAAGCGGGTCCCGATAATACAATTTCAAATGAGCCAACCAAATGGTAATGGCATCCATTGTTGGTCTCAATAAAATGGGTTGGATGTGAGAGCCCAATGTCACTAATGTTTAAATGAAACGTGGTGTGTGTGGTTCATTTTTACTTTGCATAAAGAAAAATGCATAAAAGAGCATTCATATGATCATTCCTACATGATATGCATAAAAAGAAAAGGAACATTTCAAATTCAGAAAGCTATGCATGCTATGTCCTACATGATGTTATGATAATGCGATTACGATGACCTGGCCTCTAATTGGGCCTCAAGCAAGCAAACGACCACTCAATTTTTATCAAGGTCACTGTATTCTAGGGCGGACTACAATCAGAGGTCCGCTGTTCCTAGTAGCGCCTTTCTAATGGAAGGAATTTGAAAGCAAACTAGGGTTATTCATTCACCCTTTTTTTTAGTGTACCTAATTTGCAATCGATTTAAAGCTCACTATAAAAACATAGAGCATAAAATATAGAATAGAGAATAAAAACATAGCCTACCTCAGCTCCAGATCTGATGCCAAGTGGTTTCTCTGCTATCTACTGCTTCTACTATAAACCGTAGCTATGGTCTGCGGGCTATAGTGTAAACCGCGGGTGAAATCTACGGGTCAACAAATAACTACAGTTGTTAGTTGTGGTTAGCACCTGAGATAAGAAAACTCAAAAAAGTTAGCACTCAGGGGCTATAAATACGAAGTTCCATCGTGACCGCATTCTATCATAAGCAAAAAGCATGCACCTATCTATCTATTGTATTAGTCTATAGTCATCACAAAAGCGTAAAATATTGACACATTGCATAAATTCAACAAGATTATATTTCTTATATTGATTATAAATGAATATTTGTTACACATGCCCCTCTTAGGGTCACTTGAATGATGATACAGTTTATACAATTGCCAATGCCCTCAATAGGGTAGGCACATTAATATTGCCCTTTGATTAGTCGCAAACTGCCTTGGGGTGGAGTTGACCACCTTCTTCGCAATGTGGAAGGATTATGATATAGACTCCTCTTGTACCTGTCTTCCTACGATCAATAAACAACAACACATGATCAAAAATATAGATAGCCTCTCATAATGAGGCCCTTTAAGGAAACATACATGATAATGCCATTTAAACTAATAATCAAGAAAACATAAAGAAAACCTTTAAACTATGCTAATTGAATCAAGATTTGTAATATAGCATAAAGGAGATCGTTAGACAAATAATGCATGGATCAGATAACAAAATAGAAGCATAAAGGTGCATAAAAGATCCACAAATATCCTAATTAATGCAAAGCATGAACTATCTATTCTAAGCTAATTCCTACGGTAAAAATTATTCTAAACTACATTTAAACCTAAGAAATGATTAATCTAACCTATTTAATCAAAAAAAAATGAAAAGAGTAAGGTGATATGTCACCTATTGCAAACCGCAGCTCTAGTGAGCGGTCTGCACCGTGAATCGCGGCTGACAGTCGCGGTTTGAGCTCTAATAAGTTTTCTCTCAAAATCAGGGGCAGTGGGCTTAATATCCTTGTCCAAATTGATGTTCAAGGGTCGCCTTCATTGTCCTCAGACTGACAATTCGATGTGAAGGGCCTTCGTTTGCCCGAATTTGCATTTCTTGATCCTCCTAGGCACCTAGGGCATCCATAATGCAATTCATCATGAATGATGGCAAAAGGACCGGGGATTAAGTGTAATAGCTCTATCTCTTAGCATACTCAGTTTGAGTGTACAATTTTCCAGGGCTTCGTTGCTCAAATCTCCAATGCTTGCCTCTTTTTTTCTTCCAATTTGAAGAGGGTATTTATAGCATGCCCCTAGGGCCTGGGGTGGCTTCATGGAGAAGCCAAGACCAAGAAGGGTGGTTAGGACAGTTGGGATGGAAGCCTTTGGAATATTTTGTCCTTCAACTACCTTCTTCTCTATCTTTTTGTCGTTCCAACCAATTTGGCTCGGATGGAAGACCTAACTAAACTTCAGTTAAGACTGCAGGTCATAGTTGCAGTCCAGATTGCAGACCACAGGTGTCAACCACAGTTTAGACTAGCGGCCGCAGGTTTGAGCTGTGGTTCAGACTGATTAGACAAAAATGCCTAAATTGAGTGATTAGAACCACTGCTCTATCTTGGATTTTGTCCAAGATCCTCCATATGGTCTTGTAGCATGTCCATATGAGTAGTCGCCCTCGACATGACACGTTTTAGGTGTCTACAATATGTTGGGAGGAATAGGTATGCTTCTATGCCCTTAAGACCTATCCAAGTTGAAAAACTTTTCCAACAATGGGGTTTGGATTCCATTGGGATAATAGAGCCTAATTCATCTATAGGGCATAAATATATTCTAACTACTACAGATTACTTCACCAAATGGACTGAAGCAATACCTACCAAGAAAGCTGACCCAAAAGTTGTGATCGAATTCATGGAAAGCTTGATAACAAGATTTGGTATACCTGATGCATTGGTTACGAACAATGGCTCATCCTTCATAGGTGCAAAGATGATTGATTTCACTAGCAAATATGGGATCTATTTGAAGACTTCTTCGAACTACTATCCATAAGGAAATGGTTTAGCAGAATCGACAAATAAGAACTTGCTTAGGATTCTAAAGCGAACTTTGAGGAATAATAAGAGGAGTTGGGATTCACTAATAAATCAAGCATTATGGGTTGAAAGGATTACAATAAATAAATCCATTAACACATCACCTTACTCATTGGTTTATGGTAAGCAAGTTGTTCTCCCTATACACATAGAAATACCCGCTTTGAAATTGCTCAACCAGATTGGTGTTGAATAAGCAGAACCAATGGAAAACATGTTAATACAACTCTTACAACTAGAGGAGGAGAAAGAGCAAGCCTACAATCATTATCAGAAACATATGGGGGAAACAAAAAATGGTTTGACAAAAGGGCTACCTTCGAAAATTTCAAATTTGGAGATATAGTTTTGAGGTGGAATGAGAATAAGGCAAAACCAAGAAATCATTAGAAGTTTAATGCTTTTTAGGAAGGTCCTTTTGAAATAATTGTTGAAAAACAACATAGCTCCTTCAAACTAAAAGATGAACAGGGCTAGACGTAGTCTATCCCTGTCAATGGCTTCCACCTAAAGCTTTATTTTCAAGTGAGTTAGAGACTCTTTCCCTCCCCCTTGTATTTTATGTATATCATGTATTTCTAGGTCACATCTTGTAAGGTCGCAATCTCACGACCGACCTTGTTCTTGTGGGCCAAAAGCCAGAAACGAGCTAGAAAATGAAAAGAGTAGCAATTTCACGACATAATGACATTTCTAAGTCAAATTCAAAAGGCAACACATTTTCACAATTGGCAAGAAATTCATTTTTCAAATATGAATATGCACCGTTCAAAGTTATTGGTATGAAAAAAGGTGATGCACAATTATTGGTCTAAAAAAAGGTGATGCACAGTTGTTGGTCCCGAAAAAAGGTGATGCATAATGATTAGCTCAAAAATTGGTGGCGCGTAGAGTAAGACAGAAACAACGTTTGAAGTTATTCGAGGAACATGCAACACCTACTACAATTATTACAATATGCCCTAACTCGTGCATGCACTCCTTTTTTATGTCATGGAAGCCCCTTTTTTTTCCTCACTCTGTTGTTTCGAGTGTCTTCTACAAAATTGTCCTTTGATTATACTCAGAGCTCTAGCTTCGCACAAACGGTCCCAAAGAGATTTCCTCATCAAATTCACAAGCAACGACTGCTATCATGGCAAGATCATATTCAACTGCTAAAGTAGCTCCACAAGCAGAAGAAAGGAACATAAAGTTTACAGACAAGGATGCCAAAATCATAGACACAACTATCCAAAATCATAGACACAACTATCACATGGAAGGACCCAATTTTTTTTGGAAAGATGTGGATGCAAGAGTGGCTGTAGGTATGACTCTGTTGTCCCCAATCACTTTCCATTTCCATTCCTTGCTTTCATGGTACATTTGCACTTCCATCCACCCTTGCCCTGAGTTTATTAGGGCCATAGTGAAGTTCTACGACCCTAAGCAAAAAATCATTAGACATTCCGAGGGCAAGGTCCTATTCACTTTGGATCCTGATGCTTTTGTCCCCACCTTCGTCGTTGGTTAAAATCCTGTCTTGAAACATAAGCCGTTTGACCCAGTTGAACAATAAAAATTCTACACCTTTAATAATAACATCAAGAATTTTTTGGAATTGCAATTAGAGGATCCATCTACTAGAGGAATTTTGCTAGAAACCTCCATTCCTCTATCAAATTTTAAGAGCTCGAAGCTTTATTCTATGTCGGCTATGGTAGTGGGATTGAAATCGGACACACAAGTATACGAGTGGTAGATTTCAGTAGATCAGTGTATCTCAAACCCTAAGTTATACGACACCTCTGTCATGGATGAGTGTTAGACCGATTTTCTTTGACTGGCCATATTTTGTATTCCAGCATATTCACAAAGGATTGTCCAAAATGCAGAAAGGGTCCCAGGTATCTTTCAGGTTTACGTCGTATTTGGTTTGGATTTTCTTTTTATGTCAAAGAAACTTTCTTTCATATCCATAATTGATAGAGATAAGAAAGGGAGAAGACTACCAGTATATGTATGGTCATCAATACTTTCAAAAGCTGAACCGTATTATCACTTTAACAAGGAATTTCTAGGACCAGCTCTGAAATTCATGTATGGAGATATAAACAAATTATCTCAAAAGTTGTAGAAAGTTTTGCAGCACCCCCATGCGAAAGAAGGTGACTGGTTTATTTTAACTCAAGGGGTAGTCATTAGACTCTATGGATTCACAGGGAAGCCTTTCTTGCTTCCACACTACGTCACCGATCGATTGTTTGCCTTGGAGCATGTCAGACAAACATAGTACATTAATTTCAAGTTTGGTACAGGAATAGGCAGAACTGGTACATGTTTAATGTCTTTCCAATTTGAAGGTATAGTTGTGTCCAAGAAAGGGCAACATGATCATGCAAATAACTCGAGCCTTGAAAGACCTAGGGTTAGTAGAATTGCCATAGAGGTGGAAATATGATCCCCTTGACAAGTTTGCAGAAAGGCAATCTATTTTGAACAAGACTCCTCTCAAGAAGCATCATATGTCTATTAGAGAAATTGGTGAGCAACACAGAAACAATGCAAAAAACGAGGAGCTAGAATGGCATGTAGACAAGATGATGTATTTCCACTCATGGCATGATTTCTACAAACATGTGGTAGATTATAATCCTAAGGATAATCCAAGACATGAGTTAACGGAGTTGGTTATACAAAGAATGCAAAAACAAGGGCCAGAATGGATAGAAGCGAATATTCATGCCTAGTGGATGATGAGGGTACAAAGTAACATGACCCCTTCCAAATGGGGATTGAAAAATGATCACGAGTTTTCCCTCGAGTATGGCAAACACCAAGCTACATGATCAAAAACTCTTGAATACAAGGTTGCACCAAGATTCCATGGCACTCAAGAAAGGAACCCTCCTACAACTAAAAGGAGAAAGCAGATCAAAGTAAAGGAAAATGAATTGCCACTGAACAACAAGGGGTCCTTGAGAAGACAAACCCTAAATTTATTCCCCCTTCGACCTTTGATACAGATTTTGATGACCAACCCTTTATTTAAAATAAAATAAAATTAGGGTCTGTTACAAAGGATAAGTAGAAGAAAAGCATGCGGGAAGAAATCAATGAAGACTCCGAAATAAGGGACGTGGCAAAGGATACAAAGTAGTCCCCTCCACATCATGAAGTTAATGCTGCTGAACCTGACAAGTTGGGTGAAAGACCACCTCCTACTGAAGACATGAATCTTCAAGCATCATCAACGGTGCTAGGTATGATTTCTATTCCTTCTACTTCATCTTCTTCTCAATCCCAAAGAGAATCCCCCTCCTATTCTTTTCCCGAAGGTGATACCTCATCTCCTTTAAACTAGCAGCTTCCACCTTCATCACCACCGTTTACATCACAAACACAATCTGATCCCATATCATATTTGGCTTTCCCCACAGCTTCCATAACAACACCACTGAATGTAGATACCACTTTAATCACCATTTCATGGTGATTAAACATATTTGGTGTCTTGTATATGTTAAGATGTATCCGTAGATATAGGACAATGGTTTTTGAATTCAATGCCTTCTTAGCTGAGAAAATCCATAAAGGGATGCAAAATTTTGATAGTATCACAACCTTTAGGTATTGCTCATTTTTGATGCACTTGGAATTGGCCTAGAACCCTTGGTTATAATAACATTTGGGCTTAAATATGAGGTATAAGGATGGTCAAAAGCAGCCCATATTTGCTTGGACAAGATTCCTTTACTAGACTTCCTCCTATTACACCTTTGTGGATGAATTCCTAGTGTTGAATCTAAGTGCTATTGAGGGAACCAAGCCCCAATGCATTTGAAAAAATAGTAACAAAAATATGCATCTCCAATATCGACTGCCATCATTTGCATGCATGGTTTTTCCAAAACCATTTGCTATCAACATACATGATCGTGAGGGTGATCTCCCTTGAAATATTGAGGCAACTAGACCTAATCGGTGTTGCCTATGTGATCAGATTGAGCAAAGCAAGTTTCTACAAGCTATCATGCACTTAGGAGAGATATCAGTTGAAAAGGAGAGCAACCCCTATCCTAGAAGAGAACCTAAAGGAATTAGGCCTCAAAATATTAGATGACTCCTAGCCTTTTGAATCAGAAGACAAAGTTAAGGATTGGCTATCAAAATTAACAAACGCTAAGAAAATTAAACACCATTTTAGACCACAAATAGCCTATCAAAGTACCTAGGAAGGGACTTGTTTGCTATTCTAGGAAGCATATTTATTATCCTATGATTAGCAATGAGAGACCTATTTTAGTTTTTATAAGGCCAAGGGCAAGGTGAATCCTGATAATAAGACCCCTAAAAATAATAAATACAGACTAGAGGAATTGGGTTGAAGTAAAGAA
This sequence comes from Wollemia nobilis, assembly GCA_028583015.1. Taxonomy (NCBI): domain Eukaryota; kingdom Viridiplantae; phylum Streptophyta; class Pinopsida; order Araucariales; family Araucariaceae; genus Wollemia; species Wollemia nobilis. The sequence continues at coordinate 6,284,069 of JAQPPZ010016867.1, forward strand.
AATATCAAGGATTGATGGATATTATTCTAAGAACTCCCTAATACAACAAAAAATGAAGGTTTCAACAATTGCTATAATGAGGTACATGAATAAGAGCCTAATTATTCTTGGGAAGAAATTCAAGGAGGAGCCCTGAGTGAGTCTTTTTGTTAGTTGGCAAGGATGGAAAAATCCCATTATGATGTTATCCAAGTTCTCCTATATACTCCATCAAAATTGGAGATGCTTCTCATTGAGGTTCCCATTTAAAAAACCCCAATTTCAACCATTATGACCTAATCTACATCACCACCAAAAGGGTAGTCCTAGGAAGAGCCAGACTAGGGCAAAGTTTCTAAAAAGAAATGAAATTCAGTCCCTGACATTGAAGCACCCATAAAGCAAAAGAGAAGTCCTAGTCCAATGACAACCAACTACCACCTCTAGAGGTAGCCCTTAAAGTTATTCCATAGAAACTAGAATGTGTTTGTAACAACCCACCAAACCAATCCAAAAGAGGAGAATTTTTTCACAAGCAAAGGTTCACAAAGAAGTCCCAAAAAATTTCAATATTATAAGGCATAATCACATTTTGAGCTCAATGTCACTGCAAACAACACTCAAGTGGACAAGAGTGACCAACATATCGTATTTCTAAGTTTCATATTTTTAAAACTCACTGCTTAGAAAGGATGTCAATGGTGGTCCCCCCACCTTTCCTATACCCTCACTGGCATAAGACAACTTGACCATGGCATAGGGATTATATTTTGAGGCCCATAACACTTAAAAGTGGAATGCCTTTTCCCTAGCCCTACATAAGTTCGTCTATGTAGATTACTCTGGAAAAATGTCTTAATGCTTAGTTTTCCACACTTTCGTGGGCTAATGCCATTACCACTCTCCTCGTAATGATCATGGACACCCAATCCTCACCCTTCAAAGTACCACCACTATACTGACTTGTGAATGACTCCTAGACCTCACCACTAGGACTTTCCAAAAGCCTTGCAAATATTTGGTTATTGCATCATCGCAAATCCTCCCATATACATACATGGTTATTGCATCACTGCAAATACTCCCATATACATACATGGTTATTGCATCATCACAACTCCCTCCAAGCTTTGGGTTACTGTTAGTCTAAAAAGACTACCTTGATAGATATCAGATTTTTTGCATGAAAAGACTACCATTTCATTTTTGAGACATGAGGCAAAAAATTGACTAAGGCATGAAGAAGGTTGCAATTTCGTGACATGTCGGGTTTCGCCAGTATGTAGCTCAGAGAGGTCAGAAAATAGGAAAACGTCACGATTTCGTGACATGGCGGGTTTTCACCCGTGAGCAGCCCGAAGGAGCCAAAAAGGAAAGAGTGTCACGATTTTGCGACATGACGAATTTTCGCCAGCATGCCACTCACAAAAGTTGAAGTACAAGAAGATGTCACGATTTTGTGACATGGCAAGTTTTCGCTTGTAAGTAGCTCGAAGGAGCCGAAAAGGAAAGAGTGTCGCAATTTCGCGACATGATGAGTTTTCACCGACATGGATATAATCAGTAATAAATAAGATGCCTCCAAAAGCTCGTGTCAGTAACTAAAAGTAGACAACAGAAAATATCAATTCCTAGATTTTTGCTATCATATTTTGTTTGTTAGAAGCCATGCAAAACATATGGAAGCATGATTGTAGTCTGAATACGGCTCTTGGGCGTTTACAAGACTGGATGTATGTACTTTGAATACAAGCAATAAAATTACGCTTCTATTGGCTTCTAGTTCACAGTGTGCAAGTGTATGTATTAACATTTCTCACTTCTATTCACATTATTGAAATATAGATTGTATTTGTTCTAAAATTTGGACTTATACAAAACATAAATCATATTGCTGGAGTTGAAATTTGATATATGCATGTGTTAGATAGACATCTAAATCACATTGAGAAATCCATGATTTCTGCGTGGAGATATAATAAATGCTTTAACAAGTAAAGTATATACGTTCATCTTAGTTGTTGTCTAATATGTACCATAAGCAAGCTCTAGCCTTGACTATATTTCCCTCTCTTTTAGTAATGCTCTTTTCCCTTTCCCCATAAAAACCATTAAGGAACCAGCCTCCTCTAGAGATTAGACGGAAGATCCCAAGATCAAGTTCGTCTACTCAATGTTGAAAAAATCAAGGCGCAAATAACAACCATAGGCAGATTTTGTTCCAACAGTTTTTGGCACGCTCGATGGGACCCTAAATCCCACAGTATTCTATAAGGTTTGGTGTTTGTCTTTGATATTTTAAAATCTAAATCAAATCACCTGGTGACTCCATCCAAAGGTATAGACCTAAGAAATACCTTATCTATTTATCTGGTTAAAACTTATGATTATTTACCTATATGATAACCATATCTAAAGCAAGAAACTCTGAAGAACCCATTGAGTTCTTCGAGTTACATCTTGGTAGCCTAAGAGTGCATCCAGTTTTATTTGCTAGATCAAACCCACCTGCTACTAGTATTACTACCCTTGTACCCATTGTTTTGCCTAGTCCTATTGTCAATACATCTTTGACGAAGACTACCAGCAGTTCTATAGTTCTAGCAAGTACAGTTGCTACAATGGTCGCTCCTCCACCAACTTATCTTACATGGAACCACATAGGTCCACTGAACCTAGTGGCCCAAAACCCGATCCTTGCGATAGCTTTGAAGGCATTGCCTTCATATGATGGGATGGGTAAAATGGCGTATGAACATTGCTTAGATGTTGTAGCCTTGGCAACAATTTACAACATCACTCAAGAAGATGTGATGATCAGGTTGCTAGTTATTTCCTTGAAAGGAAAAATGCTCTATTGGTACAGAGCGCTTCCTCCTCAATCCATTATGACTTGGGCAGAACTCGTTGGCAGGTTGGTAGATGAGTTCAATCAGCATGCAGATCCATTCTCTCTACTCAGCCAGTTCAACATCATCAAGAAGCATCCTCAAGAGGAAATTGTTGATTTTAATATCCGATTTAGCCACACCTGGGAAAGAGTGCCTATCGGATTGAAACCAACTATAGAACAAGCAGTATACTATTATTTAAGATCTTTTGATACATATATCAGCATGATAATACAAAAATCGTGAATATTCACTTTCCCTGCTATTTATCAAGAAGCATCTAAAGTAGAAAGATATCTTATTGCTACTGGGAGATATCCACCAAAAGCAATAATGCCTATTTTTCCTGATATCCTTCAAACTCCCAATGCTAGTTCTTCCAGCTCTTCCCATTTTTTGAGTGCAAATCTCCCAAAATGGAATGGGTCACCTTCCATCCCTACAATATATATGCCCCAGAATCCTCCGACATTACCTCCTATTCCTACAATTCCCGCATTACCTGCGCCACCGCCTCAGCTAGTCCCCAACAATAAACTCACTATTATACTAGATACGATGAAGAATCTAGCAAATGATATGACTTCAATGAAGAAAAGAGAAGCTGAGAGAAAATTTCAACCAAGAAGGTTTCCCCAGATAATGAGAGATGCGGCGCAGTCGAGTAATAGAGGTCAGGAAAGATCAAATATCGTTTATGCAAATGAAACAGAGGAGGCCGTAGTGCCTTCCATGAATTTTGATTACTGGTGCACCACATGCAATGATCCACATGGAGAGAGTTCGTGTATGATCCATCAACATTATGTACAAAATATAGCTATTGAGAAAGTAGAGAAAAACATGAAAGGTCATGTAAATATGATTAGAGAAACTGACCACAATTTTATGATGCCTACAATAGAACAAGTTGCGGTTTTAACCAGATCAGGTAAAAAACCTCTACAAGTAGATCCTCAAGAGCTTCAACCTCTAAGTTTTCCCCCAGCTCCCAAAGCAACACCCAAAGGAAATTTGTCCTATGAGAAAAGACCTCAAGTTCCAGCCCAAAGCCAAGGGCCAGAAATACATAAAGAATTCACTCCACGGAAGGAAACTGAGACTCAAGACCAAGCTAAGGAAAGGTTAAGATTTCCTTCATTGACTAAGAGGCAAAGAACTGAAGCGACCTAGGGATACAGAAATAGGTATGATACTTTCACCAAAGAAAAAGAAAAAATTGTTGAATCACCTGCATTTAACATAGTTGAAGAAATGAAAAAGACTCCCTCAAAGGCGAGTATGTATGATGCTCTTCAGTTCCCTGGTCAGATTGATCTCCTGCAGGAATCTCTAAAAACGATGAAAAATAAAGGTAAAAACATATCCTCTTCAAATACAGTCCAAGCAAATCTAACATCTGCTACTAGAAAAAATAGACCACCTCCTTTTTATTTATCTCTTCAAATGGAAGGGTGGGTTGTTCACAACTGCATGATAGATTCAGGTGCTGCTACTACATGATACCCAAAGCAATATGTGACATTATGGGGATGGAGTACACTAGGAGCAATCCAGGAGTCCTACAGTTGGATGGTACTCCAGTTAAAACTGTAGGAGTGATTAAAGACATTCCCATACAACTCCATAGGATGCCCCAAATGGTGGTTATACAAGAAGTAGTAGTGGTAGATTTGGCACCATACTTCGGTATGTGCTTATCTAGAGAATTCACGACAAAAATAGGAGGATACCTATCCTTGGATTACTCACATTTAGAAATACCTTTCAAAGGTAGGAGGATTAAGATCTTTAATGAGAAACCATCTACTTTTCATGTAGAAAAGATAGGGGAAGCTGACACCATGAATATGATGACTGAAGAAATTGGAGAAGTGGACCTAATGGAAGAGACCTTAGAAGATCTTCAAGCAGAAGATCAGTTTTCTCTAAAGGATTTCAATGCCATGATAGAAACAGAAATGGGAAGTTATTCCATTGAAAAACCAAAAAAGCAATTGACACCTGCTCCCGAGGAAAATAATTCTACTAGTCAGCTTTGGAAGCTATTCTTTGATGGAGCTAGGTGTAAGAATGGAGCTGGTGTTGGGATAGTTTTGATTTCCCCCATAGGGAAGGAAAGAATTTTCTCTTATAGGTTGACATGGAGTTGCACCAATAACGTGGCAGAGTATGAAGCACTTTGTTTGGGACTGAGGAAAGCTGAAAAACTGGGAGTTAAACAACTACTTATTTATGGAGATTCAGAACTTATCGTGAATCAAGTCACGAGAAAATGTATCAGTAAGCAAAACTATTTAAAGTCTTATAGAAATAAAGTGTGGGACCTTTTAGAAGCCTTTGAGGCTCTAAATATGAAGTCTATCCCTAGAGAATAGAATACCCATGCAGATTTATTGGCATTAGTGGGAGCTAATTTTTGTCCTGTTAGCAACGTCATACAGAAATCCAAGACAGTTAGACTCATATATAGACCCTCAGTGCCAGACAAGAATATCTTCTGGCAAGTTTTTGAGAACGACGAGCAAATATTAGATTTTTTAATCTATGAAATGAACTGCTCGAGCAGCAGGACGCTGCAAGACAAAGAAGATGATGTGATTTAGTTGAAGAATAATCATATCCCCAAGGGACTTATCACCCTTGAAAGTCTATTTGATAATAATGATAGGGCAATAGGCCATAAAATAAAAGTTGATAAGCATCGGTATAAAGAAGTAGAGTTAGAACCGGGAAAAATGATTAAATTCGGGGTTAGTTGTACAGAAGAAGAGTTGAACCAAATCAGGGAATTATGCAAGAAATTTCTTGATATTATAGCTTGGGTGTACAAGTGATCTAAAAGTGTATAAGAAAGAGATTATCCAACACACCATTGAATTAGAAGAAGGAGCCAAACCTTTTAGGCAAAAGCAAAGACCGATAAATCCAAAGATAGAGGCTTTGATGAAGCAGGAGTTGCTAAAACTTCTTCAAGCTAAAATAGTGTATCCTATTAAACATTCTACCTGGGTGGCAAACTTGGTTCCAGTTAGGAAGAAAAATGGAGACATTAGATTATGTGTGGATTTCAGGAATTTGAACAGAGCATCACTCAAAGACCATTATCCCCTCCCTCAGATTGACCAAATTTTACACACAGTTGTAGGGGCAGAAAGGTTCTCTTTACTAGATGGTTTTTCAGGGTATAATCAGGTATGGGTCAGAGACGAAGATCAATTCAAGACCGCCTTTACCACAAAATGGGGAATATTTGCCTATCAAAGGATGCCTTTCGGCTTGTCTAACGCTGGAGCAACTTTCCAAAGAGCAATGGATGTAGCTTTTGGTGAACTTGCTAACAAAATTATAGTCATCTATTTAGATGATATGACTATCTTCTCTCATCATGAGCGAGATCATATAACACACCTTGAACAAGTATTTGAAAAATGTAGGGAATTTGGAATATCTTTGAACCCAAAGAAATCCATATTCGTTGTAGAAGAAGGTATCCTACTTGGTCATGTCATCTCTAAAGCTGGATTAGCCATTGATCTTGATAGAGTGAAAGCACTTTTGGAACTTCCCCTACCAGTTAACAAGAAAGGTTTACAATCTTTCTTTGGACAAATAAATTTTGTGCAAAAATTTATTGCATATTTTGCACATATTGTTAAGCCAATGACTGAACTATTGAAAAAGGATGCACCTTTCAAATGGACAGATATAAGGAAGAATGCTTTCAGAAAGATCCTAGAAGAAATAGCTCAAGCACCTGTGCTGATTAATCCTGACTACTCCCGAGGTTTTATCCTATATGTTGTTGGTGAACAAGAAAGTTATGTTGCAGTCCTCACACAGAAGGGGGCAGACAATGAAGAAAGACCCATAGCTTTTCTCAGTTCCACCATGCATGATCACGAAGAGAGATACAACTTTATCGAGAAGCAAGTGTATGCTATCATGAAATCCTTGAACAAATTCAAATATTTTCTGTCACAAAGCAGAATTATTGTTTATGTGATTCATCTTGATGTCAATAATTTTATAATACAAGGAGAACTTGGCGAAAAAAGAGTTGGTTGGGTGACTAAGATACAGGAATATGATGTGGAAATACATCCAACAAAAATAGTAAGAGGTAGAGCCCTTTGTCAAGAATTAGCCAAGCAGGCTACAAATGATCATGTGGAGCACCAAGGTGTAATGGCAAATATAGAATCAGATCCAAGTCCAGAAAACACTGATTGGATTGATGATCTTGTGAAGTACTTTTAGACTGGAATGTGTCCTGATAATCTGAATGCTTCACAAAGAAGAAGGTATAGAGCACAAGCATTGAAGTACACCCTTCAATCAGAAGGGTTGTATAGAAAGAATATAGATGGTGTACTTTTAAAGTGCATAAGAGAGGATGAGAAACAAAAAGTGTTAAAAGAATTTCATGGGGGTCTCTCTAGAGGACATTATTCAAGAAGATCCACTACTTTGAAAATACTTCGAGCAGGTTGTTACTGGCCTTCTATTTTTTCAGACACTTACAAAGTCACTAAGAGTTGTGAGCAGTGCCAGAGATATGTAGGGAGAAATAGAAATGCCCCTATGCCCTTAAAGCCTATCCAAGTTGAAGAACCTTTCCAACAGTGGGGGTTAGACTTTGTTGGGATAATAGAACCCAATTCATCAGCTGGCCATAAGTACATACTTACCACCATAGACTATTTCACCAAATGGGCTGAAGCTATCCCTACTAAGAAGGTTGATCAAGAGGTGGTAATTGAGTTTGTGGAAAGCTTGATTACAAGGTTTGGTGTACCAGATTCACTAATTACAGATAATGGATCAACTTTCATTGGAGCTAAAATGATTGAGTTTACTAGCAGATATGGCATATATTTGAAGACTTCTTCCAACTATTATCCACAGGGTAATGGTCTAGCTGAGTCTACAAATAAAAATCTCCTCAGAATCCTAAAAATAATATTGGAAGATAACAAGAGAAACTGGCATTCCTTGATCAATCAAGCACTATGGGCTGACAGGATTTCAATCAAGAAATCTATTGATACATCACCCTATTCCTTAGTCTATGGTAAAGAGGCCATTTTGCCTATACATATGGAAATACCAACACTAAAATTACTCAATCAAATGAATGAAGAAGGAGGTCAACCAATGGATGCCCGGTTAATGCAACTTCTACAACTGGAGGAACAGAGAGAACAAGCTTATAATCATCACCAGAAACATATGGCAGATACAGAAGGATGGTTTAATAAAAAGACAACCTACAGGAAATTTAAAGTGGGAGACCTAGTTTTAAAATGGAATGTGAAAAAGGCTAAACCAGGTAACCACGATAAATTTGATGCTTTTTGGGAGGGCCCTTTCGATATAGTTGCTGAAAGGCAATTTAATTATTTTTAACTAAAATATCAGCAGGGTATGACTTTACCCATAACAATGAATGCTTTTCACTTAAAGCTCTATTTCAAATAAAAAAGGGGGAAAAAATTCTTATGTATAATATGTACATTACGATAAGTTTGTAAATATTTCCTAAGTTATTTCTAGTTCATTAAAGTTTTGTCATCATCCCGCAACCAACCAGAGGCTGCCAGCAAGAGAGAGACGAAATCAGAAAGTGCTATATTGTCGGATATAGCGGTTTAAATTTGAAATTGCCATGCAGCTTTCCAATTATTGGCGGGAGAAAACCATTTTCTAGAAGGAGCCTTGATAAGCATTATTTTCATTAAATAAGGTTGATGGTCAGTTGCCGAAAGAAATTCAAAATTTGCCACGTGGCTTTTCGATGATCGAAAGAAAGGAACCGCATTTGCAAATGGGAAAAGCTTTGGTAAGCGTAATATTTATTTGTCTGTAGAAAATAATCATTGGTTTGATTTTTGAAACATTCGAAAAGGTGGCAGAAACAAGGCACAGAGGGATTCAAGAAGATCTAGCCCACCAATCGTAATTAATGCAAATCATGCATATGTTTCTAATTGATGTAAAACCCTAATTTTACTCCTGAGTAAAATCCGTTGCATCACTTTCTATTCCTGCTTTTCCTAGTTCGAGTTCAGTTCAAAAAAAATCTCAGTGTGACAAATTTCTCATGGCTCCAAAAAAGAATACCCTTAAAAAAACAATGGCAGGCCCATCTTCTACACCTTCAGCAGCAAGACGTGGGGAATACATGAGTGAAAACTTCGTCGACCGGGATGCTAGAATCGACGATACGGTGGTAACATGGAAAGGCCCATCAAGAATCCGAAAGGATATTGAAGACAAAATGGCTACTGGGATTACTGTGTCTTCTCCTGCCACTTATGCTTTTCATTCATTGCTATACTGGTATGTTTATATTCCTGTGCACCCTTGTCCCGAATTGGTTAAAGCAATCACAAATTTTTACGATGAAAAAAAGAAAGTTGTTAGAAATCAGAGAGGGAGATTGCTTTTCACTTTGAGCACAGATGCTTTTATTTCTACTTTTGTCGTTGGATATGTACTCGCTCTTGAGCCTAAAGCTTTTAACCTAGAAGATCAAGCAAAATATTTTATTCCTTTTGAAAAGATAAAGAATTTCCTCTATACACAGTTGAAAAATCCACCTACTGGAGGAAAAATGCCTGAAACCCCCATTCCCCTAGCTGAGTTCAAAAATCCGGAGTTATTTTCTATATTAGCCATGGTAGTCGGACTGAAGACTGATGAGAAAGTTCATGGGTGGCAGATTGCCTTAGTCAATTGCCTGTCAAATCCAAAAAATTATGACTCTGCAGTTATGGATAAGAATGTTAGACCTTTGTTTTTTGACTGGCCAGGGTATCTATTTAGAGAAATCCACGAAGGGTTATCTGCAATTAAGAAGGGGTCTCAGTTTTCTTTTCATTTTTCTTCATATTTGGTGTGGCTATTCTTTTTCTTTATGGCTAAGGAGTTAGCGTTTATTTCTATTAATGATAAATATGAAAAAGGGAGGACCTTACCAGTGTATGAGTGGACCAATGTGTTGTACAAAACTGAATCATATTATGATTTTAATAGGGAATTTTTGGGTCCAGCTCTGAAAATAATGTATGGGGAAATCATAAGGTTAACCCTAAAAGCTGAAAAAGTTTTACAAAATAAACATGTTGAAGAGGGTGATTGGTTTATTCTCACCAAGGGGTTGTCATCAGGTTGTATGGGTTTGCTGGAAAACCTTTCTTACTTCCTCATTATGTTACTGATAAATTGTTTGCATTAGAGTATGTAAGACAATCTGAACACATCAATGTAAAATATGGCACGGGTATAGGTAAAATTGGTACTTGTACTATGCCTTTTCAATTTGAAGGTATTATTGTTTCTAAAAGAGGTAAAAATGAGCAAATTGCTCAAGCTCTGAGAGATTTGGGGTTAGTAGAAATCCCTCAGAGATGGAAATATGATCCTATAAATAGATTTGCAAAAAGACAGGCAATTTTGAACAGAATTCCAATGAAGATTTATCATGCATCCATCAGACCGGATATTGAAGCCTGTAGAAACAATAATGAAGATGATGCACTAGAATGGCATGTAGAAAGAATGCAACCGTTGCCTCCTTGGCACTATTTTTATGAACATGTGATGTATTATGACCCTAAGAATAATTTAAAACATGTGTTAAATGAGAACACTATTTCTAGAATGCAAAAGAAAGGTGCAGATTGGACGATAGGGAAGATTCATGAATGGTGGACTATGAGAGTGCAAACAGACATGATTGATTCAAGGTACCCTATAAAAAATGATCTTGAATTTTCGGTACGATATGACCATTATCAGGAGTCCTAGTCAGGAGTTTTTCTTGTGAAGATACCTCATAGCATTGGTGGCAGCAAGGAGACAAGTCCCAAAGCTGCTAAAAAATAGAATGTTGACCAGGATAAAGGTAAGAAAGTTGCAGTTGAGCAACCATTGGCTCAAGCACAGACTAGGCTTAGAACTTCAAAAAAAAGGGCCACTGAAGAAGTCTTCATAGAAGAGCAGGGAAAAGCATATGGGAAAGCTGCTCAAATGATGCTAAATATGGGATATGAAGGCAAAGGCCTAGGAAAATAAGGACAAGGGATCACTAAACCCTTGTAGGCTGAAAGAAGAGGAAAACGCTTGGCGCTAGGAGCTAATTCATCAAAAGGTAAAGTTGTAGCTTCTAAAACTATTAAGTTTGTTCCCCCCTCAAACTTAGCTACAAAATCTGATGAAGAACCTCTTTGTATTAAGAGGAAGAGGCTAAAGTCTGTAGCAAAAGTTCAAACAAAAGAGAAACAAAGTGTTGAAGAAATCCCAGTTCATGAGCAAATTGCTCAAGATGATGATGTTAATAATATTGGAACTGCTCCAGATGGTGAGCAAATTGTTCAAGATAGTGAGAATAACGTTCTAAATCCAGAGCTTACTGAACAAGAAAATGTCCAGATTGGGACTATTGATGATCCAAATGACCTTGCTCAGGAGGATCAAAATGTATCTATTTTTATAGAAATTATTGTAAAATAGGAAAATGTGGAACATAGAAGAAAATAGCCTGGGGAAATTCCCCAAAATGTTGAAATTATAAATCTTGAAGAGGATGTAGATGGTAAAAATAGGGTTGATAACAGAGAAAATGTAGAAGTTCCTACACAAGATGGAGGTCAAGATTCTATCATGAATGAAGGCGATCAAGATCGCGAAGGAGAATATGGAGATCAACAAACACTTCAAAAAGAAAAAGGTATGTTTTCCTTTCTCTCTCACTCTTTTCTCTCTACTCATTCCCAAAGTGATTTTCCTTCCATTTTTGGTTCAAAGAAAGATGTAATGTTTCCTTTGAATTCATGGTTTTCTTCCTCAGAACCAACATTATTCCCCCAGCTCCAATCTAAAGTTAATGTTGAGTTAGTTCCAAATCCATTTCTCCCTAGCATTTGCGTTCCAACTATTAAATCAATATCTACTCCAGATGCTGAGAGTCATCCCACTCTTTTGAAATTAAAATATTTGAGGAAGGCAAACAAAAATACCTTAGACTGGTGGACATCTCATTCTGCTGGAGATTCCAAAACTCCAGCTCGTATTCAGGAGATAATTTCTCTTGATCCCACCACAATGCAGAGGAAGAAAGTAAAATTGACACATGTTTCAAGGAAGTCTAAAGGAGATATGACCGTTGAATATTATCAAGCGGAAGATACAGCTGAAGACATTACTCAGCTACATATGTCAGATGAGTGGGGGAAGGCTCAGGCCCATTTTGGAACTATTTACTTACATGGAGAATTTTTCAAAGAAAAGTTTGTTAAAGAGCAAGAGGCCAAGAAAGAATTAGAGTCAATCCTACAAGAACAAAAATTGACAGAAAAGGCCCTAAAACTAGAAGCAAAGAAATGGGAAGATAAGTTTGGAGAAGCTGCTAATGAAGCAGCCAAATACAAAGAAAAATTGGTAGAGGCAGATGCACAGATTCAGTCCCTGAATCTACAGGTTCAACAACTCCAGCAACAGATAATAGAAAAGCAGAACGCACCATCTGGTCTCTCGAAAGAATGGGCCAAGGCGATAAGAAAAGAAATGCTTGAAGATATATTGACATTAAGCCTTAGAGCAAGGCCTATGTTATTGTACCTGGCCAAAGTGAAGGAGGTAATTGAAGTAGTCAGTGAAGAACTAAAAGCTTTAGTAAACTTCCTTCAAGAAAGATTAGATGCAGCAACAAAGATTCAAGTCTTATCAAAAAATATGCCAGAGAGTGTTGCTGCTAAAATTCGGAGTGAAGCATGGTCTCAAGCCAAGATTGCAGCTAAGATTTTCTTTAGGAGAATTAAGCTTGTAACTCAAGGTGACAAGCTCCTTCAAGAATTAGAGGTTGAGGCCAAGGGATTAGTGAAGCATTTAAATTTGGCAAACAAATGTGGACTTCCATATTTGTGGGATGATAATTCAAAAGTTTTAAGTGAAGATGCGCTAACACTATCCCTAAAAGCTTTCATAGAAGATGAGTCAGAGATAGAGAATTGGGAAGAACCTGTAGAGGAAATGCTAATATTCGCTATGGTGTAGAACCTCACATAGATTAAGTCTTGCTTGTAGGAATTGATTCTGAGGAATAAAATTGTGTCACATGATAAAGTGGAAGAGTTGCAGTATATATCAGTTGTTCATGGATTCTTCGGACCTTGAAGATGAAGACTGGAAGCGAGTTTGCCTTACTTACAATGAAGTAGTTGCTATGATAGAAAAACTGAAGAAATCCAAACATGATAACCAAAAGCAGCTGACAGAAGGAGGGACGAGTAGCCAACCATGAAACCTGTTTGAGACTATTTTAAGTTGTTAATGTATTTTTAGTAAAACATCCATAAGTTGTAAAAGGTATCCTAAAAAGGTAATGCTTTATTTGTCTAAATGCATTTCTTCTTGAATATTCTTTTCCAAAATCTCCTCTCTTGTATTGTTTTTTAACTCCGTTTCCCAATGGATGAAGGTCCTGGATTCTAATATTTTTGCTAGCAAAATTTCCCCAGAAGGCGCCAAGAATGTTAGTCTAAAAAGACTACCTTGATAGATAGCATATTTTTTGCATGAAAAGACCAACATTTCATTTTTGAGACATGAGGCAGAAAATTGACTAAGGCATGAAGAAGGTCACGATTTCGTGACATGTCGGGTTTTCACCAGTATGTAGCTCGGAGAGGCCAGAAAATAGGAGAACATCGTGATTTCGTGACATGGCGGGTTTTCGCCCGTGAGCAGCCCGAAGGAGCCAGAAAGGAAAGAGTGTCACGATTTCACGACATGACGGATTTTCGCCAGCATGCCGCTCACAAAAGCTGAAGTACAAGAAGATGTCATGATTTCGCGACATGGCGGGTTTTCACCCGTAAGCAGCCCGAAGGAGCCAAAAAGGAAAGAGTGTCACGATTTCGTGACATGACGAGTTTTCACCGACATGGATATAATCAGTAATAAATAAGATGCCTCCAAAATCTCGTGTCAGTAACTGGAAGTAGACAGTAGAAAATATCAATTCCTAGATTTTTGCTATCAGATTTTGTTTTTTAGAAGCCATGCAAAACATATGGAAGCATGATTGTAGTCCGATTGCTTGTAATTGATTTTATGTCAGAATGTACTAATTATAAAGATACTCACCATAGGGTATATATAATAGTAAACGCACCCTGAAAAGAGGTCGGCTCTTGGGCGTTTACAAGACTGGATGTATGTACTTTGAATACAAGCAATAAAATTACGCTTCTATTGGCTTTTGGTTCACAGTGTGCAAGTGTATGTATTAACATTTCTCACTTCTATTCACATTATTGAAATATAGATTGTATTTGTTCTAAAATCTGGACTTATACAAAACATAAATCATATTGTTGGAGTTGAAATTTGATATATGCATGTGTTAGATAGACATCTAAATCACATTGAGAAATCCATGATTTCTGCGTGGAGATATAATAAATGCTTTAACAATAAAGTATATACATTCATCTTAGTTTTTGTCTAATTTGTACCGTAAGCAAGCTCTAGCCTCGGCTATATTTCCCTCTCTTTCAGTAATGCTCTTTTCCCTTTCCCCATAAAAACCATTAAGGAACCAACCTCCTCTGGAGATTAGACGAAAGATCCCAAGATCAAGTCCGTCTACTCAATGTTGACAAAATCAAGGCGCAAATAACAACCATAGGCAGATTTTATTCCAACAGTTACCTCTTGACTCAAGGGCCCTAATATGGCTTTACATCTTGACCAAGCACCTCCCACGAACCCAAAACAAAATCATACAACAATTAATCATAACATATCTTCCAAAGGAAATAAAGTGTTATATTAAAACATGCTTAAATGTAACACATTGCTAAAAACTAGTATCTTAACCTATTCCATCAATACTATCATTTAGCATGTCCTATTTAATAATGAAAGAATGGGCATCATCTAAAAGACTTATAATTCATAAATCATTAATAAAATCTTACACAATCCTTCCAACAACTTCTAACTAAGCATTCCAAACATTATGGACAAATAGATAATAACAATTTAATCTTTTTTTTGTTTGTCTTGAAAACTATAGCAAGAGTATCTACAAAATATTTCCTCTTTCTCAAAATTCTATACAAATATTTTCTAAGTATTGTCTTTTCATCAAAACCTTAGTACAAAAATCATTGATCCAAAACTCCATCTTTTCTTCAGAGTCCTCCATTTTGGTTGGTTCTTTCTATGAACTTGATAGAATTTTAGGGATCAGGATAGCTCATGAATTACTTATGCAAGCCTAACATGTAGTAAGCAATAAAACATGCAACCACGCAAACATACATTTACACAAAGCATTTCTATGCAAACAATGAGAGAATCACATACTTCTTCCCATAATGGATTCCTTATCTACCCAAGCCTCAAAAACCATTATAATAATATTTTTCATCCATATTATAATTTTTGCATTAACAATCTACATGGATATTTAACTATAATTTCAAACCCTTCCTTTTATAATATCAAAACTTTAAATAAAACAATATTTACTTTTCTCTTACCCAAAAACTTATTTTCCATACTTAGCTACCAACAATCATAAGTTCTAATAGAATTTATAACAATATCAACCCACAAATTTCCACCTTACTTTAGCAATATAAAAATTCATTTAACACATTCATAAAAGCCAATATAGCATTAAAATTTCATGTCAACAGAAAATGCATTATCTCTAGTTACTTATGAGACTAGCATTATGACTAAATTTTCCAATATTCATTCACATCACAACTAACCAGGCAACAAAGGAAAAATAATAAAAACATGCTATAATGACACACACACTAATTGCAAGACACTAGAGAAGACATAATACCTTGCTAGACTAGCTCTGAAAAACAAAAGCAACTTTGCAACACAGTGGGAGACATTACAACTAACACCCTGAACACTCGAAAACAATTTGCAATCCCAGACACAACGAAGGATAAAACTCGGATGTCTATAAAGGTACATAGGGAACAATGACCACAAGAAGTACTACATGGGAGCCTCTGCTCTAGGATTGAGTAGAGCAAAGAAACCTGATGCCAAAGATGTTCCAATACCACTAAAAACTCTAAAGGCATGCTAAGACCATCACTAAAATAAAAAGGCTCTCAAAGGTATTAAGCAACCAAACCCAAAAACACGCACAACAAACTATATTGCATTGAAACTCCAAATGGATCCATCAAAAGAAAAGCCTAACAAGCTAGGCAATATAAACATAAACGAACGATTTGGATCTACCAACCACAGTACCCAAGCCTTGGTATTAGCGGTAAAGAGGGATGAACTAGACCGAACTGCTAACCTAGCACGATCAACTCCATGCCCAAACTAACAATAGAAAAAGTGAAAATGGCCTAGAAGAAAAATTACCAAGCAACACACATAACAACATAGCAACATTATAATTCAAGGAAAGTATTATAGTCATGAAAATCTAGCTAAGATTTACCTCCACCTGAGCAACTCTCCTCAATTTGTCACCTTGCAATCTTTCCCATTTCCAACCCCTCCCCCCATTTTGGTTACCCCTCTTTATATAATTCACCAAGGGAAACCAAGAAAGGAGATCATGATTTGGGAAGGTTTACAATTCTTCAAGTTGCATGAATGCCACCCAACATCCATACTCTCTCTTGCAGTATTACAAAATAGGTAAATTTCTTCTTTGGAGGATTATATTGGAAGATTGTCAAAGTTCCAAGAGCATGACTTAATAAGAATAAGAAGAAGAAAACACATTCTTCTTCGAAGCAGAGCTTACACTAATCACGAATGTTCCAACTTAAATAATGAAACATTCACTCAATCATATTATTGCTTCAAGGTTAATATCCTTCTAATGCTAGTGCGAGCTACTAACATAGTAATTAAATTAATTATTCATTTAATTAATTTAATTAATACCGGATGTTAATATTAGTTATTAACATTGACATTAAATATTTCCTTAGGTATTAATAATACCAACATTATTATTAATACCATTTTGATAAAAATATCTAAAAGTCAATTCCATGCATCACATACATACATCAACACAAAGCTTTTGCAAATAAAACATGAGCAATCATCATTTTCCTTAAGCAGGAGATTTTACGATAACTATAACATTATCACTTATATACTAAGGATGGCTCTTTTGCTAACAACAACCTCCTTGCTTGATGATACATTTTAAATCAACATATATATGCAATGCATCTATATGAGGGTATTCTTTTACCCTTGAGTTGTTGATGAGCAAGTCATACATCATTTCCCTTTTTTCTCTCAACTTTGGTGGTTGTCCCATACCAATCCACTCATGAGAGTACCTAGTCTTGGAATCACGGGTTTTATCAACAATACCATATTCCCAAAACAAAAATAATAAGAGCATAAAATGCAACTATCGCACATCTAGATAACATACAATTATATTATCCATTAGACATCCACACATATATACATAAATCAAGTATCAAGAACAAGTCCTACCAAGGAGGGTCGTTACATACTCTCCCCCTTGGACTAAACATAGTCCTCTGCATTTCTTGAAAATAAAGCATACATATATCATTCAAATAAATATGGGAATTGCTTCCTCATTTCCTTAGTATCTTCCCAAGTTGCATAGTTTTTAGAATGGTGGTCCCACTGGACCTTACATTGATCTAGGGTTCGTTTCCTCAACATATTGGAATGAAACCGTAGAATCCTTATTGAACGCACCTCAATGGTTGAGGGGTCTACTATATGCAATTTTAAAACATTCCAAACGTGAGAAATATCAACAACATACTTCCTAAGCAAGGATATGTAAAAAGTATCATGGATTTTTGATAGGTTGGGCGGTAAGGCGAGCCTATAGGCTATTGGACTAATCTTATCAATGATCTCAAAAGGCCCAAAAAAGTGAGGATCCAACTTAGTTGACTTGATGGCACTTTTCATGGGTCTTACACTGTAACAACCCTTCTTGGCAGAACTTTTTATTGACAATGAACTATGTATTGATGTGAATGTTTAATTGCATACTTTCATTTTATGATGTCTATGTGATGGGGTGATTGCATTCTTTTGAACTTAGAATATGGTATTGCTGACGTATTTGTAGGTATAGGACTAGGTACTCTCACTGGTGGGATCATATGGGTGAACCACCTACAATGAGAGATATGTTGGGGAAATGATGGTGATGACTCATTCATCAACAACTCCGGGTAACCAAACACCCCTCATATAGGTGCATTGCTTTTGTGTCTATTATATGTTCACACCATTGGGTCTGGGAAGTTGCTTATGCAATGAGTCTCCTTATTAGGTTGGTGGTAGCAATGGACTATCTTAAATAAAAATAGCCACCTACTTAAGGATAAAACAATGGTGTGTAACATTGTTTGTTGTATGGCATATATGCTTGTGTGTGGTAAGCATAGAACCAATTAATAAGCTTAGAATCATTAATATTTGAGAATGTTAATATCAAGGTTAGTAATCAATATTAACCATTGATATTAATAAAAGTGGCAATAAACTTAATAAATGAAAGATTAAATAAATTTCATTATGCTTGGGTGGATGCCCTATTTTTGAGGAAAGAAAATGTGGCAATTAATGAATGTTTCCTCAAAAGCCATACAAACGTTACCTTGGCCATGCAAGAAGGATGCATTCAAGCCATTTTTAGTGAAGGTGAAGTGAGTGTTCACTACTTATGCTTTTGGCAGAAGTATTTTGCGGCTAGAGAGAACAAGGAAGCTGGAGCACAGATCTAGAGGAAGAGATATCGGGTCAACTTATAAAGGTAGCTTTTTTGATCCAAAAATGAAGTGCAATGTTGTCCTTAAGCCTATGTTTCTTCTTTTGTTTGATAGCTTGGTTGTGTTGTTTTTTATGCTTTTGTTGGCTCTTTGTTAAGTCATCTTTGATTTTTGGCAAGCATAGAAGTATTTGGTTTATTCTTTTGCTAGCCATGAATTTTGGCTTAGATTGTGAGCATTATGGTTTGTTGGTTCGATCTTTTTTGTCTAGCTATGTGGCATAGTGGTGCTGTAGAGTCATCTGGTTTGTTAGATGGTATGGCAACATGCAACCTTTATTTTGTTAGTTAGACCAGACATCTTAAAGTAGACGACCTGGATTGTTATCGCACCAAGTGTGTTCTATGTTTGGACTTTCATTGTGGTTGCTATTTGGCTTTGTGGCCAGGTTGTGTCTTGTCGTATTCACTTTGATCCTTCTTGGTTCCAATTTGTTTATAAGATCATCTTAGATCTATGTTTTTCCTTTTGAAGGGTTGGTTAAAACCTTCCTCAAGATGATGCCTACGAGTCTTAGAAGCATGTAGGATGTTGCTTGTTGTAACGCGTTTGGATCCGAGTGGCATACGTATCTCACTTCTCTAAGTTTGTTGTCGTAGCTCCTTCTATAATTCTTTCTTCTCGCATAAAAGTTGTTAATTCTTTTAGGCGAGGTTTTCTTTTATAAAGATATTGTTTTATTGGAACAAAGTTATAAACTTTAGAAATATTTATTTCTTTAATCAATGGATATTGGGAAGTTAATTTAGATAAATATTTTATATTGTTTCTCTAAGTGACCACAAGGGTTATGTTTTCATAGAGTATTCACCTTAATGAAACAATAATGTGTTAGTTGCACTAAAAGTAAGTGTAATTGCTATGTTATATTAAAGAAAGTTAGCTCTTTGCAAGTGTTAATAGATTAGATGATTGCTTGCATTTCTATCCATAAGGATTTGAGATTAAGATTTAGGCTTTGCTTATTAAAGAAAAGAAAAAGTATTGGCTTGATAAAGCTTCCAAGCTTTAATTGTTCGGTTGAATGCTTGTATTTTTTTTACGAGGATTTGGGATTAAGATTTATGCTTGAGAAAGTTAGTTCTTTGCAATTGTAAATAGTTTAAAATGAAGGCTTGCATTATTTATTAGGATTGGTAATCAAATTTGTGGAAGTAAAGTAAAAATGTATTGCTTTGTTTTTAAATAAAGCTTGTATATTTACAATGCTTGATCAAATTAGTTTGAATGTTGTTTGTATAATCTTGGAAAAATAATGGACTTCTGAGAGTTGAGTAGATAAAGGGGCCATTATAGGGAGGAATATGGGATTCTCTCCTTGTGGTTGTAGTATTGTGTGCATGCATTTATTGGGCATGTCATAATGTGGGTTTTGAAAAGAGAACCAATGGACTCCTGAGACTTAAGTAGGTAAAGGGGCCATTATAAAGAAAAGTATGGGATTCTCTCTGGGTTGGTTATTATTGTGTTATGAATCTATCATGGTTGCTTGCTTAGTATTAAGAGCATGGTTAGATGCATTTGCACGTGGAGTTGTTCTGATACCCTAAGTATTCCTCAAGTCAAGGGCAACCTCCTACATGAAGAAGGTCGTCATAGGAAGGTGGTATACAAGCCATTTGGGCATAATGGCGTTGTTGTATCTTGGTTTGAAAAATGATTGTGCAAATGAGAACTTGCCTTGTAAAACTTAGATGGGAATGCTTCAACTCTTGTAGGTTGAAAATGTTTTGTTTAAGCAAAAGAAAAAGGATACTTGGAATTATTTTGGTTCTCATGTACAATGATTTTATTGTCACTACAAACGTATGATCTTGTGATTAATATAGCTATATGATTAATTGTTTTTGGGAAATATCATAAATGCTTCTTTATGTAGACTCTTAAAAAATTTAGATATGGCATGTGATATAAATGTGTTAACTTAATTGGAGTTATGTTAATTGAGATGCATATAATTTCATGTTATAATTGTTGTGATTAAAATTGAAGCTTTGGGTTTTGGTTTTGCTTCTTGGGGTTGAAATTAGATCTTCTTGTAGAACCCTAGTTATATGTTTAGCCCAATCCTAGGAGGAGTTGCGAGAATGCAACATGTAGAAGAGAATCCTAGGAGTTGCAAGAATTCAATAGCTAGGTACTCTCAAGTCTGGAAGGAGTTGTGAGAATGCAATAGCTAGATACTTGTGAAATAATACACCTTGAATGATGATGATTGGGTGTTTCCAAGTTTGTGAGACTATGGAAATAATTCACAAGTCAGCAATGGTGATACCTTGAACATGTAGGTTCAAGTGAGCATGTTCACTACCAAGTGAGGGATAATGACCTTAGTTAGCCTATGGAGACATGGTAACTAAGCACCAAGGATTACGCCTAAATAACTTACCTAGATGGACTTAGGTTAAGGATAGGGGATAGGTGTACCCCTTTAAGTGTTATGGGCCTTAAAGGATAATTCCTATGCCATGGTCACATTGTCCTATGCCGATGAGGGTATGGGAAAGGTGGGGGGACCACTTTTGGTGTCCTTCTAAATGAGTAGGTTTAGTAAGGTGAACCCCAAAAAATATGGGAGTTGGTCACTCTTGTCCACTAAGTGTCATCTACAGTGACTTGGAACTCAAATGTGGTGAAGCCTTGAATGATATAAAAAATAATTTTTGGGTCTTCTTTGTGGACCTTTGCTTGTGATCTTTCCCTTTAACAAAAAATGGGTTGGTATTTTTGGGTTGTTACATTACCCTCAAGAAAACATTGTCTTCCATAGAGAATTCTCTTGGTGATCTTTTCATATCAGCATAGCTCTTATGATGATCAGCTACTTCCTTGAGCCTTTATCGAATCATTTTGAGCTACTACTCCATCTCTCTAATAGTGTTTGGTTTGATCACCACCCGATCCTCTAAATTGTCCCACGATAGAGGTGTTTTGCATCTTTTGCCATACAAGGCCTCAAACAGAGCCATTCCCAAGGATGCACGGTATCTATTATTATATGCAAATTCAACCAGATGCAAAAATTCTTCCCACTAAGACTTTTGATCCATGCAATACATGTGAAGCATTTCTTCCAAGACTTGGTTCACCTTGTCTGTTTGCCCATCTATTTCTAGATGGTACCCAGAACTAATAGTCAATTTAGTGCCCACTACACGATTAAGAGCTTGCCAAAAATCCAATGTAAACCTAGAATCTTTGTTTGATATGATCACCTTAGGAAAATAATGTAAACTAAATATTTTCTTGGCAAACCTATTTGCCATAACTGATGCATCGTCCTTTATGTTCCTCGGTATAAAATGTGCAACCTTAGTCAACTTGTCGACCACCACAAGTATTGCATCATGCTGGTACCTAGCCTTAGGTAAACCCATAATAAAATCCACAAATATAACCTGCCACTTCAAAGTAGGTATATCACATGGGTACAATTTTCGTGCTGGATGTTGATGTTCTACCTTAACCTTTTGGCATTCCAAACATCTAGCAATAAAACTAGTGATATCTTGTTTCATTCCTAACCAATAGAAGGTCTTTTCATGTTTTCTCTCATATTTGCACCTCTTGGATGAGCAGAATATGGAGAACTATGTGCCTCTTACATAATCATTCTCCTTAAATCGCCAGTTTTGGGTATGAAAACCTTGTCCTTGAAACATAAAAGTCCATTTTTATGTTAAAATCATTATTTTCCTCTAGATTTTTCTCAATTTTAGCCTAGATTTCAATGCAATATTTGATCCTATAGTTACATTTCACTGACTTTGTTCATCAAGTCTACATGAATCTGGGTCAATGCTACTACGTGTCTTCTCCTACTCAAGGTATCTACAACGTTATTTTTTTTTTCTTTGATATATTTTATACTAAATTCATATTCAGCTAGGAACTATATCCACCTTTTTTGTCTTGCATTCAACATAGGTTGGATAAAGATATACCTTAGGCTTTGGTGGTCTGTCCTTAGATCAAAAAGGTTTCCCCAACAAGTAGTACCTCCATACCTTTAGAGCATGCACAATTGTTGCTAACTCCAAGTTATGTGTAGCATAATTCAATTCATGCTTCTTGAGTTTCCTAGATTCATATGCTATTGTAGCTTCATTATGGGATAACACCCCTGCCAAACCTTCTAAGGAAGCATCTATATATGTTGTAACATTCCCAAGAGGATCTGATATCCTAAGAATTGGCACTATAGTAAGCTTATTCTTCAGAGTTTCAAAGTGACCTCACACTTATCTATCCATTTGAACTATTTTCCTTTCCTCTAAAGGTTGGTAATAGAGTAGGCAATCTTTGAATAATCTTTCACAAAGTGCCTAAATACCCAATGATTCTCATAAAGCTTCTAACTATTAACACAATAGTGGATGCAATCCCACTCAAAATGGCCTCAATTTTCTTAGGATCTATAGCAATCCCTTTTGCAAATATGGTATGCCTTAAATACTGAACTTGTGAGGCATAGAACTCACATTTGGACAACTTTCCATAAAGATGGTTTTTCCTCAACACCTTTAACACTAACCTCAAATGCTGGTCATGTTCTTCTCTGGTGCGAGAATATATCAAGATATCATCTAGAAATATCGAAACAAACTAATCTAGATTTTTCCTAAACAGAATGTTCATCAAATTCATAAAATTTGGCGCATTTTTCAACCCATATGGCAACACTATGAACTCATAGTGTCCATATCTAGTATTAAAGGTAATTTTGTGAGTATCCTCTTCATGAATCCTCAATTGATGATATCCTGATCTCAAATCAATCTTTGAAAATATAGTGGCATCCTTTAGTTGATCAAAGGGGTCGCCAATCCTTGGCAAAGGATACATATTCTTGATGGTTACCTTATTCAACATTCTATAGCCAATGCATAATCTTAAGGAACCATCCTTATTCTTCATAAATAACATAGGCGCACCTCAGGGTGACACACTAGGTTTTATCAAACCCTTCTCTAATAGATCTTGAAGTTGCACCTTTAACTCTTGCAACTCAATAGGAGTCATTCTGTAAGGTGTCCTTGCATTGGGTTTGGCTCCAAGCATTAACTCAATGGTGACATTAAATTCATGCCAAGGTGGAATGCTTGGGAGATCCTCCATAAATACATCCCTAAATTCATGCAAAATTGGATCTCTTAAATTTTTCCTCATCCCCATTATTGCCTGTCTTGCTATTTATCTTTACTACATACAACATACCACCTCTTTTGAGTGCCTTCTTTAGTTGCATAACTGAAAGCAAATATGGTCAAAAAGACCCTTGCCTACTTGAACCCTTATTTTCATCTTATCCTTATTAGTGTAATCCATCCATCTTTCTTGGAAGTTGATTAGGGCTCCATAAGCCTTTAACCAATCCATTCCTAGGGTAATATCGAACGCATGTAGTGATGCTACATATAAGTGCTAAATAGTGGTTCCACTGGGTAAGGTGATCTCGACCGTAGGCAAACATTGATCCACTGAGTAAGTTTGTCCAGATCCATACTCAACTTTCCACCCTTGCGCCAAAAATCTAGGTCTTTCCAACATATCCCCAATAATACTAGTGGAAATAAAACTATTTGTAGCTCCACTATCAATTAAAAATTTAACATTCTTATTGAATAACCTTTGTAAAATATCCACAACTTGTTTGTCGGTGGGAATGTATTGGAGTTGAATCTAGTGATTCTAAACTTGTTCTTGAATGAAGTGGCATTGAGCTTCAATATGCTTTGTTCTTTCATGAAACACTAGATTCTTAACCAATTTCAGAACACCTTGATTGTCACAATGCAATATTGTTAGTAGATTTCTCTATACACCTATATCTAATAGAATGTGACAACCATATCACTTCGCACTCCTCATGCAACACGATATTCTGCCTTTATGAATGATAATGTTATTGCCTATTGCTTCTTGTGCCACGAGATAGGTCTAGATTCTAGATGAAATACATATCTAGTGGTTGATTATTTGTCATCCAAAGATCTGACGTAATCAGAGTGTATATTCTTGTAATAAGAATTAATCATTTTTATTATATGCTAGGCCATATTCTATTATACCACAGACATAATGCAATATTCTCTTTGCTACTTTCCAATGACTTTATTTAGGATCCTGCATGGATCTTGAAAGATAACTTACAACAAAATTGATGTCAGGCTTGATGTTTGTCAAATATATGAGACTCCTAATTAGCTGGAGATAGAGTGTCAAATATCTAAGAAGACTTGTTATATCAGGACAATTGTAACCCTTGCTCCATTGGTGTTGCCTTAAGTTCACAATGTGATTTTCCTCTACCAAACCTCCAAGCCAAGACAATAGTGTAGAAGTCTTAAATTTGTCATATCAAAAGAATTTTTCAAGTCATTCTTCATAGCATCCATCAAATCATCTGAACTGACTATAATGATCAAAACGTTGACATATAACACAAGTATCACTATCTCAAATCCAACTTTCTTAAGATATAGATTTGTGTTTGAAGCACTTATGGTGAGTCCATGTTGCAATAAGTACTCCAGTCTCTAGGATCCTGCTTCAACCCATACAAGGGTTTGATAACTCTACATATATTTTGTTCTTGTCCATTGACAACAAAGCCTTCAGGTTAAGTCATATACACCTCTTCTTGGAGATCACCATTAAGTAAGGCACTTTTGACATCCATTTGATACAATTCCCAACCAAACTATGCTACCATGTCACAAGGAACCCTTTTGATTCGTCATTGTACCCAAGAAATATGCATGGCAGGGATTTCAAGTCCAGCTTGGTCTTTTTTTCTTTGGCACATGTATGTATGCCTTACTACCGAATACTCTAAGATATGAAATTGAAGGCTTCCTCCAAAACCAATGTTCTTCACGTGTAACTCCTTATGGTGCCTTTGTGAGTGCTCTATTTAGAAGATATGCTACAATGGTGATATCTTCAGCCCAATACTATTTCCCCAAATAGGCTCCTAGGAGCATGTAGCGAACCATTTCTATGATGGAACACTTTCTTCTTTCAACATCCCCATTTTGTTGTGGAGTATAGGTTGTAGTGAATTGTTGCTTGATCCCATTTTATGCAAGAAACCATGAAACTTTATTGGATGTATATTCCCCCCTCGTTTTGAGTAGAGGACTTTGATTAAATGCCCAATTTCGTTTTCCACGTGTTGCATAAAACATTGACTATGTTGGAACACTTCAAACTTTAGTTGCAAGGACACCCACATCTTTCGAGAGTAATCAACAAACAACTAGAAGTATCTTTTGCCATTGAAACTGGTTGTCATGGGTTTGCACATATTGGTGTATATCACATTCAATGGACCTTTGGCTCTGTGTGCTTAATTGAAATGGTACTTGGTGTTGCTTCCCTACTAAACAACCTAAGCAAACTGGCAATGTGGGTGAAATATTGGGCAGACTAATCACCATTTGATGTTTACTGAGTTGAAGTAGTCGAAACTGAGATGTTCATATCGCCTATGCCAAAGGGAGGTGGCATCTGTCATGGTTACTGACAATGCTACATTAGAAGGAGGTAGGATATCTAGGGCAAACAAGCCATTTCTGTAGGAATTAATTGCTACATTCTCAACATTTTTGGTGATGAAAAACTTCTTATGACTATTATCAATTCTAAATTCAACCACCATGTTTCGATCTAGTATTTGTGGCATAGACAACAAGTGGATTTCTAGGCCTGGTATATATAGTAATTTTATATGTTGCATTTTCCATCTGGAAGATTAAGCGAAATATCGCCTACTCCTTTGACCTTATAGGTTTTATCATCAATGATGATCACATGTTTCCATTTTTTGGCTTCCAAAGAATCAAACCATTCGTTCTCCCTTGTCATGTACTTGCTAGCACCAGAACCAATGTACCAAATATCAGCCTTGGAATTGGTGATGGCCTTTGTCATTCGAAGCTTGTGTGTGTGTGTTTAGAATCGAAATCTGATTCTTCAATTGCTAAATGCCTTTTTGTTGCTTCTATTTGGGATGTGGTTTGTATTGTTTCTTCTTCCAAGGTTGACGGACTTTATCACCTTGAGTTGCTGAATTATACCAACCATGCTCGGTATTAAGTACATTTTTTTCACAATTATGGCAATACCTTTTTTTTTTTGAGGTTGCTTCTGTGATGATGAGGAGGATGGACCTTTATGTGAAGAACCCTTTTGTGGTTTCTTGTTCCCAAATTTCTTAGTGATGAGTGCATTGTTTGACAATTGATCCCTCAATTTGTTGGTTGCTTCTTGTCGTAGCAAATTGACAAACATGAAAGGAAACCATCATATTTGACCCATGTAAGGAGGTTATACTTTAAACGAATCTAGTAAAGTTTGAAGTATAATTGTGACTAAGAGCTTGTCTTCCACTTTTTCACCCATAGCATTCAGTCTTGCTTTCAGCTTTGCGACTCCGCAAAGAAATGCCCCTATACTTTCTCTATCTCTCACTCTCATTGTGTGGCGTTGAGATTGAAGGACAAGAATGATGGATTGATTCTTCCCTTCATAGTGGTAGTAAGTGTCCCATGCTTGCTTGGATGTCTCTGCTTCACAAATGTGGTTGGGTCACATCGGTGGTTGCAAGGGAGATGAGCATCAATGTTGTTGCATCTGCATCATCATATTTTTTGGCTTGGTCAATATCTTAGGATTTCCATGATGAAGAGAAAAGTATAGTGCTCTTAAAAGTGGAATGGATGTCTTATTGAGAGTGATTACGGAAGAACCCTTTTAAAATACAGGATAGGTCGAGGTTGCATAACTTTGCCAGTCACAATATCCTAGAGTTTTTCAACTTGCAAGATGGTTCTCACCTTTGTCTTCCATGGCCCAAAGTTGGGACCTCTCAAGAGTTGTGAATCTATAAGAAAGACCTTTGGGATGGTCATGGTGAGGGTTCCTTATTTCTCCAAATGGTCTCTCTTTTTGTATACCACCAGTCCTATATATTGGTCCTTTCAATATACCCACCCTTCCGATATACCTGTTAGTATGTGGAAGAAGTTAGTCCTCTTAATATACCCAATCGTACATGAGAGACAACTTAAGGTAGGTGAAAAAACCAATACTTGGTACTTAGGCAATACTAAAAGGAATTCTTATTGTCTATGACACCTGCTTAAAAACATCTCCTCATACATAGGGCATAACTTCCCTTATTTACATGGAGAGCATTAATTTCAAATTTTATGTCGAGCAACAATGGTGAATAGAGTGTATGATGGAGTGAGTAAACAAATTGAAGTTGCCTTACTACTCCCTGACGATTTATAGGGATAGACCCCAAACATCATTGTTGCAATAATTTTAGGCACTGTATGTATCAAACGCTACTTCAAACTTTAAGGTTTGATAAAAAGATGTTTCGGTGGAAAATTTGCAAAAATTGTTTGAAAGGTGTTGGTCTTAGACAAAAATGCTCCTTCTTTTGTGTTACAAAGAAATACAAGTGCTTTAAATTTAGTGGATTCCTTTTGGGAAAAAATTATGTTCTATATTTTTTAATTAATTATAAAATGATATAAAAAATGTTCTAATAATTTTTTTCATCTAAAAAAAATGCATGTCTTTATAAGATGGCCCCTATCATCTTTTCAAAAAGAAAAAAAATTACCCTTGCAAATATAAAGTCCCCACCATGCAATTTAAAAATCTTTCAAATGAGCACCCAAAGGAATTGAACCCGTGATGTTTTCCTTCAAAATTTTAAACCTCCTTTCAACGACCAACTTTCCATCTATGTGAATTGCAATGTAAAAAAGGAAGTATTAAGTTTAAAGGTACCTCTCAATTAATATTTAAATGCAACAACTGCAAAGCTCTTCAAACTTTGAAACGCCCCTTTAAAAATCCCGCCAACCAGTGCACATTTTCCAAAATTTGTGCCTCACAGTCTTATACCTTTGCTTTGACCACGATTTTCGTAGTCCCCTTTTACATGTTCTATTATGTACCCTTTTGCATCAAATGCAAAAATTGACAAGGAATCTTCATGCCTTTGTCTTCTTGTTTGGTCAAAAGCAATTCTTCTAACTGCAAAATTATGGGCAAAATGAATTTCTTTGGATGCGACTACCAGAAGCTCAATCGGTTTGTTGCCATCAAGCATGTCGTCAACAGTTCTATGTGCCTAGTGTTCTACTTCATCTCTAAAATTCTTATAGATTGACCTGATCTAATTCAATCCATAAGACTCAAAGAGATCTAACTTAGCCAAGTTGAGATGATTAGGGAGTCTTCGACAGATTCTTGCGCCACCTTAGTAGCCTTGCCTCCAATCCTTCAACACACTATGCAACTCATCCATTGCAATTTCTTTGACACCACAAATTACCACATTAACGTCATCTCAGCCTATGACACTTTGTCGTAGTTGCAGCAAAACATCAAAAGCTACCATGCAAAGCCTCCTAACCCAATATGTGCATCTATACACGTTGCTCCAAAAGCAAGGAAGCAAGGTCAGCACTCTCTAGCAACTCTGACGCCAATTAAGGATATTCATTCAACTTGTATTGATTCAATAAGCTTGATAAATACATGCAATATCGTTATGATCAACAATTGTTAAAATTGAAGATCATTATAACCGATGAGATCGTTAAAATCGATGCTCCATCTAGTTGGGTACAACTCAGATATTTTACTATCAAACTAATGTAATAATTGTACCTAACAGACTCTCCCTAAGGCTTCAACATTCCTTTGGGTAGCAATCCAAAGTAAGATTCATACATCTATAAAGAAGAATATGTCATGGACCTTTCAAATGTGCCTTGTGTGACAAGGATTTAAAAACATTGGACCATTTACTTTTTCATTGTTCCTTTGCTCACATCATTTCGAGTTGGTTTTTTTTAAATATATTAGGTATCTCCATCAACATTGAAAGAGTTAAAGAATGTTGGATTAATTAATTTTAAGCTAAAGCATTATGTATTCTACGAAGAATTTGTCTTCTCATTATTTGTTGGAATTTTAGGCTTAAAAGGAATAATATGATTTTAAAAAATAAATCTCAAAATCATGAGAAAGCTTGGAGCTGGAATTTTTGGCTTTAAAGGAAATATGTTGGATTTAAAAAATAAATCTCAAAATCATGCCGAAGTTTGGAGCGGCATTATTACCTCTTGCAAATGTTTACAAATATTGTGTCATCATGGGAACTCTAAAGTGTAGAAAATGAGGTGCTAGCGACTTGGTAATACGATTTGAATGTACATGAAAGTCATTTGGGATGATGACATTAAGACAAAGGATTTAAAACAAAGAATTTGCTTCAATCTATAGTAAAATGAAAATGTCCAAAAATGGGGTTTATCAAAATTAATTTTAATGGTGTTTTCTCAAGGAATTTCACAAAAAAGCTATTGGTGCTTCTAAAGGAATATCAAGAAAAGTTGGTGGAGGTGATGTTTTTCAAAATAATGAAGGCAATATTCTCCTCGCTCAAAGTCATATGGAACTTCAACTAACTATACATAGGATAGGGCACATTCTATAAGTATTAAAATTTCAACTAAAAAATGATGGAAATATATTTCAATTGAGGGGGATTCTCGTATTATCATTAATGTTATCAACAAATAAATATGGAGTTTGGATAAAAAATAATATTATTGTTGATGTACATAAACTATTATTGTAACCAATCTCTTGGAAATGTAAGCATATCTATAGAGAAGAAAATCATATAACAAATATTTTAGCCAATCATGGTGTTGATATTCATCTTGGTTGAATAATAAATTTGATAGAAAAAAGAAATGAAAAATATCTTATATGAAAGGGCAAGCTAGATATGGTTTGACTGCCAACACATGACAAGTTCAAAATATCAATCAACACCTTACATTACTTGGTATTCAACATGTTAACTATAAAAATCGATTTGACAAATCAAAGATGTTTAAATTATATTTTATTGTTGAAATTGATCTTAAACATTTGTAATTATAATTTGCATTAAAGAAAGTATTAATAAAAACCTACTAAGGATTTAACACAAAATAAAGGAGAATAAAGAAAAGAAAAAATAAAAACTTATATATTATACGCAAAATGGCATATTTGTGTTGTTAAGCATCTCTTGTTTCAAAATGGCCTTGAGACTAATTAATTATAACCTTATATCTAGTAGTCAAATGAAAGCCAATTTTGTATTGTAAATAGCCATCTTTTAGTCACTTGCATACGAATTCATAATATCAAGATATGACTAAAGCCATTATTGCTTGGCCCCTTTATGAGTATGCATGCAATCTATAAAAATAAATTATCTATGGATAAATAGAGTTAAAAGCATTTCTAAGACTTCCTTCCTTTGGTGATTTAAATATCATACCCAACAATTCTTTGTTAATTTATTCACGTTTAGTATAAGTATAGCATTTTCCTAAAACTTCCTTCCTTTGGGGACTTAATCATACCCAACAATTCTTTCTTAATTTATTCACGTTTTGTATAAGTATGGTATGCATTTGTTTTGTTAAGTTTTTTGCTTCAAACCTTTCATTTTTCTTATTATTTAAGAATAAGATAACATTCTCTTCTTTAATGTTTGGGTAAAGGTATTTAATGAAAAAAAATCCTCACCTTCTTTGACGTCGATGACCTTTCAAAATCTTATGTTTCTCACTTTTCAGAATTTTATGAAAGTATATTATGCATTTTTTACATTCAAGTTTTTCACCTCAAAATATTGCTTACTTTTTTTTATTATTTAGCAACATAAATTTTCTTAACCAATGAGATTTGGAGGCAATTGGTTGGAAATAAAGAATTTCATACCATTAACCAAGGTTCTAATCCCATGGGAACCTTAAAGGCCCATGAGGTTTAGAGAAAATGGTCGGAAGTGAAAATTTTCATACTATAGACCAAAGTTCAAATCCGATAGGTGAACCTTAACATCATCAAATGGCATTAACTCAATAGATAAATTCCTCAACTTTCAAGAAGGCGACGGGTTCGAATCTTCTCAAATGATACATTGCATAATTGCCAAATTATAATACCACTATTTGGTCATAATGTAATACAGGTGGAACCCATTTCAATTTCACATAACCCATTTAAAAAAAAAAAAATTAAAAACTTTTCTTATTCAATGTTGGCTAATGCCGGGAAAAAACCTCGAAGTAGAAGGAGGACCTTAATCTTCTTTGATAGCCTCAATTGGATGAACATCCCAAATCTCACTAGTCCAAAATTGGAGAAAGGGCTTATCGTTGTGGCAAGCTAAAATTCATTAGCAAGGGATGCCCCCACTTAGGCCAAATAAAGCCTAATCCTCAACCATAGATAATCCAGATCACCAAAATAGCAAACGTAGAGCCCTAAATACATATATATATATATATATATATATATATATATATATATATATATATATATATATATATAATTTCGTCTTAAAGTTGATATATGGAAAACTAGTGGTTAAATAATCCCAACTAATTTCACAAAGAAAATTAAAATAACAAAGAATGAATAGTAGTCCTATGAACAATGTTTTTATCTTGCAAACATCCCTCCTATATACCATGCTTCTAACATGGTATCAAAGTACATAAGATGTGGTACAAAGCATGAATGAATGCAGTACTAACCCATTTAAAAAAAAAAAAATTATAAATAACTTTTCTTACTATATACCATGTTCTAACATGGTATCAAAGTAAATAAGATGTGGCACAAAGCATGAAGGAATGCAGTACTAACACATTGCAAAAAAGGTTAAAGGCAGAGGATTTCAAGAATTTTTAACATCCATCTTAAAGAAGGATAAATTATCAAATTAATGTAATCTTATAAAATAAATGTAGTCTCAATTCAAACCCTCACATTGTGGACATTTTTATGATGACAAAACAAAGGATAGTATCATTTGTTAAACTACCATGATAATGGAGTCATAATGTAATATGAATGGAACCATCTCAACCCCATATAAACAAATGAAAGAAGATAAATGCCTCAAATTGGGGATACTTTTATGATAACACAAATGCAATTAAAGAACTAGCCCAATAATGTGATCCCAACATGATGTGAGAGACTCGTTTCAACCCTATATAACCAAATGAAGAAGATAACAGACTCAATGGCCAAAGCCTTAAGTTGAGCCTTAAGTTTCTAGGGACACTATTGAATGGTGGTAAGCACCTAAGATTCCATGTAAACAACTTCTGACCATTGAAAAGTTGCTTGGAGATTAATCCATGTGTCAAAAGGCCTTGACACAATCACTACTAAAACATCCTGGCAGGGCGTTAGATGTCTCCATTTTCAAAATTACTATCTCAATCGACAAGATCTAACATGCTCAAAAGGAATAAACTCTAATTCAAGGCAGGCCAGCCTTGCATCTAATGAAGGGTGAATAGATGGCCACCCTTCACTCACTTAATCCCTTGAGAGATAAATGGAATGGTGAAATTTAAAGTAAAAATTAATACTGAGAATGAATGTAATGTAGGCAATGCAATTTGGTTTTTACTTGCAATGCTTGTTGGTACAATAACCAGAACAAATAACATTAAGTTACAATTTGTGACCCTATCCAACAAAATAAAAGAACATAATTAGAACCTTGTTTGTGCTGATTTACCTCATCATTGTCTGGAGTGTTTTGTAATAAGAGAAGGGTCAAAATGGAGTAAGAATATTCCTGATATCAAAAGGATGGTACACGATAAATCACATGGGAAAATGCTCGGTTTGTTAGTATGGTTATCAAAGCAAATCAAATAAAACTAAATGACATTTAAGTTATAATTTGTGACCTAATCTACAAGCTAAAAAAACATAATCTACTTTAATTAGGGTATCTAGGATGCAAGCCTGAATTTAATTTGTGACCTAATCTACAAGCTAAGAAAACATAATCTACATGATTTAGGGTATATAGAATGCAAGTCTGAATTTGCTATCTCACCTATTATTAAATGCAAATGACAGAATAGTTCTTATATGGATATGCCAATTTTGGTGGAATGTCTCTCAAAGTGACATATCTGTTGGACTGGGTGGTAAAATTGCTGAAACGGGAACGAAGGATGAGAAAGGAATCTCATCAAGAATGTGCAAGCAAAGGAATATGTTGCACAATAGACAACTTTAGCCACCTAGCCTTTGTCAGCAAAGATGTCATGCTAGGCGGTCTAATTGTATAAATGAAGCTAAAGAACAGATTTTTTTTTATATCTTGATAAGACAACATTTAAAACAATACCCTTGTTCTGCAACGTTTCACATAGGTCTCAATACCACAAGGCATCCGTAAGACATCAGAAAGAGAGTCTCAATACCATAAGATATAAGACATCAGAAAAAGAGTCAAGGATTTGGTCATAATTTGATAATTCAAAGACTTTAAACGAGTTTCAAATTCTAACAGTCACTTCTCATCTTTTATTGTCTAGCATTATACACCTTAAAGTCAATTAATTGATCAATCTAATCAAGTTAAAATGTAAAATGGAGATGGCAGGTGGATTGAGATGGGTAAAGGGACCCAAATGGTATGGCCTATATTCAAAGATAACTCTTTAAGTGGCAATATAGTGAGACCAATGGGAGGTTCCATTATAAGTAAGACCCATAGCAAACTAGGGTCAAGAACTCTATACATGAGTCACATATAAGTTAGAATGTAAAAAGAAGATGGTAGATTGATTGAAACGGCTAAAGAGACCCAAATGATATAATGTATAGCCTATGATGACTCTACTGGAGGTATCCTTTTGAGACCTGCGGCAAACTAGCCTCAAGAAC
The DNA here is from genome assembly GCA_028583015.1 of Wollemia nobilis. Lineage (NCBI taxonomy): Eukaryota > Viridiplantae > Streptophyta > Pinopsida > Araucariales > Araucariaceae > Wollemia > Wollemia nobilis. The sequence goes on from JAQPPZ010016867.1 coordinate 6,318,594, forward strand.
CCAAGAACCCTATACATGACTCATACCTCAAGCCTAACACATTTGTATCCTCTAGCAAAGAGCTACAAAGACTTAGTACAAAAGAAAAATGCTACACACCCAACTTACACCTTAAAGTCAATTAATTGATCAATCTAGTCAAGTTATAATGTAAAATGGAGATGGCAGGTGGATTGAGATGGGTAAAGGGACCCAAATGGTATGGCCTATATTCAAAGATAACTCTATAAATGGCCTATATTCAAAGATAACTCTATAAATGGCAATATAGTGAGACCAATGGGAGGTTCCATTATAAGTAAGACCCATAGCAAACTAGGCTCAAGAACTCTATACATGAGTCACATGTAAGTTAGAATGTAAAAAGAAGATGGTAGATTGATTGAAACGGCTAAAGAGACCCAAATGATATAATGTATAGCCTATGATGACTCTACTGGAGGTATCCTTTTGAGACCTGCGGTAAACTAGCCCCAAGAACCCTATACATGACTCATACCTCAAGCCTAACACATTCGTATCCTCTAGCAAAGAGCTACAAAGACTTAGTATAAAAGAAAAAGGCTACACACCCAACTTAGGGCATATGCACTACCACCATTATAGAAGAGATAATCATGTCTAAGCATGACTACATGCTGTGACATATTTGTCGATCACCAACCAGGTCTCCATGGCTAAAGGTTTGGTGCCAAGAAGCTAGCAACACCATCTGTAACAAAACCACGCTCTTAGCCTCGGCACCATTTAAAGAATTCAAGGACCATAACAGCTACTACTTTCAAATGCCACACGAAAGTTTGGACAATGACCATATATTCAGGAGTTTAGAGTGTTTGTCATTGTTCTTATGTATCAACGTTCCATTTTACTTCAGTGTGCCCAAGTCTCTGTGCCAATCCTGGACACTTGCACCCTGCAGAGTCCTGCACCCTTCCACCTATGTACCTCACAAGGTGCTTTGTACCTGCACTATGCGTAACCCCACCTATTGACCCATACAACCTTGATTTTCACTTTTTCAATTAGAGCTTTACAAACTTGCAGAAGTCGAAGAGGTCCTGAATTTGATTCTCTGTTCAATTTCACAATTTGCAGGCTTAGACCATGAAGTCTTGGCAGAGTCGTGAGTGGGGGGTGCTCACTGTGAAGAGGTCAAGGGATCAAGTCCCCTCAACACTCAACACTGCCCCGCATGGTCTCAGGTCCCCATGAATGTGCATATAATATTACGAAATAAAAATAAAATAAAATAAATTTCAGGCTTGTATTTCCCCTCAAGCGATGCCTGAAGACCTGATGATCTCATTTGCACTTTGAACTCGTGAGGCAAAAAAAACATCATGCACTTCATACACACACATATATAAACACATAGACAGGGAGTACACATGCTTGTAACTCAACATCTCAGAAAATTACTTCACGATCAACGACCCAAGATATCCTTCAAAGGTATGGCCTACTAAAATGCTGCTGGCAGTCCAATGAAAGTGGTCCTGTAAAAGTGGAATGTAATATGTTGTACATAAATGGCACAGGAACTACAATTTCTCATATCAGAACTTGCAGAGAAAAGTACATAGATTTAAAATATTTCTTTCCTTTTTCTTTTGGGGTACATAGGGGAATCAGTAACAACCCATCATTATCAACCTCCAATCAAGGATTTCATTCCGGCCGCTTCCACTATAACCCCTACCCATTCTAATTAAACAAGCAACAACTACCCGCTTTTGAGTAGCATGAGGTGGACCTTCAGTCCCCAAGGAAATAAAGCAAAGGTTGCCTGCTGGCAACCTCTCCACCACAGATTTAAAATATTCAAACTGGTTCTTGTTACAGTCAGGTTTGCAAGCTACTTCTTAGACAGAACTGTGCTTGTTCTAAAGACAGAATAAGCAACTCCCTAATATAAACACCGTAAATACAAACTCCTTAACATGAACACCGTATATATAATGCCTTGCCCTATATGGTTCAAGTCATTTTGTTTTAGATAATTCTTTCACCTCACCCTCCAATGCCTGTTTAGAAAAATTGAAAGAGCATATCCTATAATAGTCTTTTACCTAAGTAATCAGAATTCCCTACTCCCATTAATTTCCATTAGAAGAATGTTTGACGATTGGAAGCCCTCCCTAAGGCCTCAACATTTCTTTGGTTAGCAGTCCAGAGTAAGATTCTTACATGAGAGTCTACAAAGAAGAGGATTCAAGGCCCTTTCATCAGGTGTGTCTTGTGTGAGAAGGATCTATAAACATCAGATTGTTTATTTCTTCACTGTCTCTTTGCTTACACCATTTGGGTCGTTTTCTCAAAAATATGTGAGTATATAGGTAGGGTAGCTCCATCATTGAAAGAGTTGATGAAATGTTGGCCTCATTGTTTCAAAGCAAAAATATTATGCATTCTGTGGAGGATTGGTCCTGATTATTTGTTGGAATTTATCACTTGAAAGAAATAATAAAAAATTTAAAAATAAATCTCAAAATTATCCCCAAGTTTGGAACCGTAGTATTGCCTCCCTTGCAAAATGTTTACAGACATGGTGCTCATCATGGGATGTCGTAAGTATGGGAAAAGAGGTGCTAGCTTCTTGACTACAAGATTTGAATATACATGTAAGGAGTCATCAGCGATAATGGAGTTAACACAAAAAATCTGCTTCAATCTATGGTCAAATGGAAATGCCCAAAAATGGGGTTTATCAAAATTAATTTTGATGGTGATTCGAAACGAAATCCAGGAAAAGCTGATGGAGGTGATGCTTGTTGAATAATGAAAACAAAATTCCCCTCGCTTACTTAGAATTATATGGAACTTCAACTAATAACTATGTTGAGGCTAGGGCACTTTTACTGCGATTAAAATTGCAATTGAAAAAAGATGGAAATATATTTCAATTGAGGGGATTCACAAATTATCTTTAATGCTACCAAAAAAAATGGATGTGGGGATTGGATGAAAAATAATATTATTATTAATGTACAATAACTATTATTGGAGAAGCTGCAAGCTTACTGCAGTGGTAAGGGCTTTGGCCTCTCTTTGAGAGATCCAAGGTTCAAACCCCACTCAGTATGAGGGGACCAGGACCCCTCATAAAAACTTGTGTAAACTCATTGGAAAAAACAACCATTATTGGAGGCAATCTCTTCGAAATGTGAGCATATCTATAGAAAAGGAAACAGTATAGCAAATAATTTAGCCAATCATGATATTGATCTCCGTGTTCACAAAATTCAAATTATAGAAGACAATTGGCCAAGTAGGATTTTATCTCTTAATGAAAATGATGTCAAAAGTTGATTGTGGAAACATAGTAGTTTAGATAGATAAAGAATATATTTGATAAAAAAGGAAATCAAGAATATCTTTGATAAAAAGGCAAGTTGGATATGGTTTAATTGACCTGACAAAAAATAATGTTTTGTTATTTTGATGGGAGTGGCCCCCAATAGAAGCCACAAATACCTTATTTAAAAAATATATATATCTTACTTAAACCAAATGGCATTAGCTCAAGTGGTTAAAAATGTGGGCTCGTGGTTTAACGATTTAAAATTAAAAAAAATTGGAGGAAAGGGTGAGGGAAAAAAGTAGAGAGGGGAGGGTCCCGATCCCTTCCCTGCTCCCCCTCCCCTGGTTTCTGCCCAGTCCCTGGCTCATCCCAGGTCATCCCTCCCTGGGATTGTTTGTTGCAGATGATCTCCTTGAGGGAGATCCTTCTCCTCTTTCTGCACCTCTCCCAGTCGGTCAGGGTTCCCTTGTTTGATTTTTTGGCCTGGTGCTTCCCAGGGTTCCTTGCTGTTTTCGGGATCCCTTCCCTTTTTTTCCCTCAGGCTTCCCCCTGGGGTTTTCTACAGGTTTTTGGCATGGATCTGGTTCCCTGCGGTTCTCTGGGTGGTGGGGGTGATTGGTTGGGTTTTTGACGGCTTCCTGGGGTTTCCTTTGAGGTCCTTACTGCTTTGGGGGTGGTCTGGGGGGGCCTCTTTCCCCTTTTTGCTAGTGAATCCTCTCTGGGATCCTGTGGCTGTTGTTGGTCCCGTCCCTGTGGGGAGGGCCCTCTTCGATTTCCCGCTTGGAGGCTTCTTCGTGCTGGTTCTGCTCCTTGGTGGACACCCTGGGCATTTGTTTGGCCTTGGGGGGCTTTTTCTTTGCCTGGGTTGTTCCCAGCCTCAGTCCCAGTTCCTTGAAGTTTCTCCTGTGCAAGGATGGGATTCTTGGCCCCTGTTGTTGGGGTTCTCTGGGTTCTGCTGCATTTTTCAAATCTTGGGGGGATCTGATCTATGCATGTAGACCCTAGATCCCCCAGGCTAGGCTCCCAGGGATCCCATCTTTGTGGTTGTTACCTCTTCCCGCCTGGGATCCCCAGTCCCTGTATCCCTGGTCCCTTAACCTGATGTCTTTTCCTGCTGGTTGTCCTTGGGGCGGGATTCTCTTGGTGGTGCTTTCTGGCTGCTTCCCGATGGGCGGGATCTCCTCTTTGCTGGTTTTCAGCTGCTTCCTACTGGGCGGGATTCCCCCTTCCCGCTGGGCGGGATGGTTTCCCGCTGGGCGGGATTCTCCAAAACCGCTGGGTTTCCCGCTGGGCGGGTTTTTCTCATTTCCTGTTGGTTTTCTCGGGAGGCGGGATTCACTTGGTAGAGGTTTTTGCTGCTTTCCGTTGGGCGGGATCTACACTGGGATGGATTTCTGCTGCTTCCCGCTGGGCGGGATTCACTCTTTGGTGGTTTTTCGACTACTTCCCGCTAGGCGGGATTTATATTATAATGGTTTTTTGCTGCTTCCTGCTGGGCAGGATTTACACGATGGCGGTTTTCAGCTGCTCCCCGCTGGGCGGGATCTTCAAACTTACCTTCCTTCGATACAAATGCTACTTAACAAAAAAAAAATGTGGGCTCGCAATCAAATGGTATTAATTCAACCGGTTAAATTCCTTATCTTTCAGGGAAAAGACCGAGGACCGAATCTTGCCAAGTGATACATGCATAATTGCCAAGTTGTTGAATACCATGTGGTCATGATGTAACATGGGTGGGGCCAGTTTCAATCCCACATAGCCAATTAAAAAGAAATGTGGGCTCGCAATGGCAAGGCCCAAGTTCAAATCTTGTCAGGCCATATAATACCACTATATGCTTCATTGAAATACCACGGTAACATGGTGAAGATGTAATACAGGTGAGACCCATTTCAATCCCATATGACCAATTTAAAAAAAAACATCTTTTACATAAATATATGGATGCCATATACAATTATCTTGAGATCCACTCTGAACACCAGTGAGACAAACCCAAATACAATTATCTTTATAGGGGAGAAGTACAGCTTCTGCCAAATAGGTCCAATAAATACTGCTATATAAATTATATATAATTTAGTTTCTTATGTGAGATAGTAAACAAATAAATCATTAACAACTTAGAAAAAATAAAATAACCTCCATAGATTCATTGTATGAATTAGTTAAGCTGGCCATAACACGTCACATGAAAAGGGAGAAAAATGACATTGGCCAAGTTGGAAAAACAAATGCCACAATAAACAATCAGAAACAGACAACTAAACAGTCTCCCTTGGACCATATCTTAAATAAACCAATAAATCTATCCAACATAATCTGCAAAATGTAATTAAAACTTTTAAGTAACCATCAAAGTATGTAAAGTAAAGGAGATGCATTTCAAAACCATAGCACTAGAATTCTCATGCTCACTAAGCGTTTTTCCATTGTTCTTTGCCTCCCTTCCTTATTGCATGGACCTGCAAAACATACAAACCCACGGTTGAAAAATAATAAGGAACCAATCTTTACCCACACCCATACATGCCATGCCATGCCCATCACAACTATTTCCAACACAAAATCCTTCAAATAAAACGTGTCAAGTATAATGTGGTCTAGTGGTAAAAAGGGTTTCACTCTCTTGGGAGAGATCCAAGTTGAAGTACAATCAACTAAAAGGGTTGTCTCTGAATCGATAAAAACAGCTAAATTTATTGATCAAAAATAAAAAATCAGATTTTGTAAGTAATTAATTAAAAAATAAAAATAAAACAACCAAAACATATAAATCAAAAAGTGAAACAATATCTGAAAGGTAAAGCATTCAATGATGAGCTCCCAGTGATCTACAAGTGCGTGCTGGGAGCAAGCCTCACCTTAACCTGTTCCATATCTTTGGAAAAATTCAAAAAATAAAAGATTCATGAGGAAAAGCTAGGTAGCACAAAAGGAAAGCCATATTTGAAAGCCCTAATTGGAAGTAAGGATGCCCTGGCTGGACGCATGGATGCCCAAGCTGCAGGGAAGAAGAACGAATATATGGCAAGTCCGACCTAGGGAGCAAATGTTACACCAGAAATGATTATCAAGGATGAGATGATCAAGCATGATATAATGGTTATTAAAAGTGAGGGATTAATATGTAAGTTCCATGGATATTGGCTAGGATTTCAGAGATTCAAATATAGATAAAGTGGAAGTGGGGATTGAATTTAAATTACTCCATGACTTTCCCTTCTAAAGTTTTTTTTTTCTCGTCATCTTTTCCAGTTCAAAAATCAGGGATAAAATAATGGGTGGTGGACCATGGTTTAGGGGGGAGAGATACCCTATATTTAAGACCATGGAGTGAGAATTTTTTCGTCGAGAAATAAACAATTAAAAAGCTTCCAATGGGGGTTAGGCTTTTTGGACTTCCATATCAGCTTATCAATAAGAATGTTTGAAGAATATTAGAAATGCCCTAGGGGAATTCATCCAAGAGGGACCAATTACTAAGGAGCAAAAGCATGTTGTATATACCCGGATATATGTTGCTCCAACATATTCCAAAACCTTTGCCACAATCCATTAAGATTAAATCTGTATCGAGAGAATGGGATCAAGAAGTGGATTATGAAAACATTGCAATGCAATCCCGGAATTGTTCTGAGCCTCAATCCCATATAACCGGTTAGAAAAAACCAAGAAGTAGGGCTAAGCCGACAAATAAAACAAAAAGTGATGATTAAAATGATATCTTGGAATACTAGGGGCATGAATAAGACCCAGAAAAAAAAGTGGTATTAGGAAATTGACAGGTTGTTATAACCAGCATATTTATAGAGACGGAAACCAGGTAACAGATATTATGGCCCTTAGCGGTGTTGATTTTCAACTTGCCAAAAATTAAAATTTTAGACGACAACTGGTTGAGTGAGATTTTATGTCTGAATAAAAAGGATATCAAGGAATCGATTGCAAAAATGTAGCAGTTTGAGGAAGAAAAATATATTTGATAAAAAGTCAAGTTGAATATGGTTTAATTAACCTACTCATTGGAAAAATAAAATGGTTTAATTAACCTAATAGTAATGTAATGTTATGTTATTTTAATATAAGTGGCCCCCAATAGAAGCCACATAGCTTATTTTACAAAAAAAAAGTGTTCAAAGATGACTCAAAATTTAGAAGTAAATATGTTTTTATAGGGTATAAGGCCATACAGCCATAGTGTTAGAGTTTCAAAAATTGTCTTACCTGTTTTTTAATTTTCAATTTTTATTTTCCTAAACTCAGTGAAATTAGGTATCCGACTAAATATATAAGAAAAATATGTAGTACACATTTCAGAAAGAGCCTGGACAAAGGTCAAATTAACTTTGCTGGGATTTCTAGGCTCGCTGACTTGCTAGTACTTACAGAATCAGAAAGACAAGATTCAGAGTGAGAGTCCCCACACTATGCATAAAGCCATAAGGGAATTAATAGTTTCAAACGGTATGAGTTAAACCAACCAGATTCTAATGTACTATATATACAGCTTTACAAAACTTCAAGTTTCATCTAGTCTGTATTAAACTAGCCAGACTCTGATACCAGAACCTATACAGCTTTAAGAAACTTGGAAGTTTTTATCCAGTCTGTATTAAACTAGTTGGACTCTGAAATCAGAATCTGGTGTACAAACCTCTACCCTTTAGGTCTCCCAATTTTTAAATGATTGAAAAATAAAATAAAATCCTATAGCAAAGTTGTCCAACAATTCTTAATTTGCAATATGTCAAATTAAATTCAAACCAAAAAAAATGCACTGGCCACAAAAAGAATAGATTTTATGATAAAACAAGATCACAAAACCCTGATAAATAACATAAATAAAATCCTTAAGGCAAGGAACAATTAAACCAACAGGATTTTGATAACCATAACCTGAAGTACAAACCCTACACTTAGATCTCGTACAATTATATCAGAGAGAACAGTTGTCCAACAATTCTTAATTTGCAACATGCCAAATCAAATTCAAACCAAAAACATGCACTGTCCAGAAAAAAAGAAACTCAATAGCTCGCTCAACAAATTTTATGATAAAACAAGGCCACAAAACCCTAACAAATTAAATAAATAAATTCCTAAACGCAAGGAACAACTAAACCGACAGGAATTTGATACAATAATCTGGTGTGCAACTCTTAACCTTGGATCTCCTACTACAGTATACAAGAGCAAAGTTGTTCAACAATTCCTAATTCGCAACATACCAAATTAAATTCAAACCAAAAAAATGTGCTTGCTATTCACAAATTATCATTAATCCTATAAAAAAATGGATGAGGAGATTGGATAAAAAATAATATTATTGTTGATGTTCGTCATATTTATAGAGAAGGAAATTGGGTGACAGATAATTTAGCCAATCGTGGTGTTGATCTTCATCTTGGTGAAATTCAAATTCAAATTCAAATTTTCGAAGGCAATGACCAACTAAGATTTTATCCCTTAATCAAAATGAGGTGCTGATCGTGGAAACATAACATTGTAGGAAAAAATGAAAAATATTTGTAATAAAAAAAGTCATGCTAAATATAATTTAATTAACCTAACAATATATAAAATATTTTGATATTTTTTAAAAATAACCCAAATAAAAAACCACATATAACTTATTTATAAAAAACAAATTTAAAATGGTCATACCATAACCTGGTAACCCTTAGATCTCCTACTATATTAGCCAAGAGCAAAGTTATCTAACAATTATAAATTTGCAATACGTCAAATTATTATTTTTTTCAAATTCACCTGCTACAAGAAGTGAAATTGAATCGCTGGCTCTACACAATAAATGATAAAACATAATCCTATTACCCTAACGAATTACATTTAAACCTGTTGTACAGATCCTACCCTTGGATCTCCTCCTATGACATCCTATTTCAAAGTTGTCCAATGACTCCTAATTCTCAACATGCCAAATGAAATTCAAACCAAAAAAATGCACTGCCAACAACAAGAAGAGAATCACTTGCTCAACAAATCTTATAATGAAACAAGTTCACAAAACCCTAACGAAATAAATTTAGAAAATAAAAATCTTAAAAGCAAGAAACAATTAATTAACCCTAAAGCCCCGATTTTATCAGTACCTGGATTTCAGTGAGAGGATTTGTGATCTGAAGATGACGAAGAAAACCTGGAATACATCCCGTCGACGAACAAGTAGACGCCGAATGCGACGAGGGCGATCCCGAGGCCCGGCGTGGCGTTCCGCAAATTATTGGTGAGCATGGGATGCTTCCGCCATTCGTCCCTCCTCTTAAAGAACTCTCCTGTCGCGTTTAGCTTTGGGCTTGCTTTCCCAGCCATTGCAATTGAAATTCCTCCTCCTCCTCTCCAACTTTACCCTGTTACTCTCCTCCTGCACTGGACAATGTTCACGTACAGAAAACCCTTATAAACATATATACATTTGATTTTTATTGATTTTATAGGATTAATTCTCTTATTTTTATTTTTATTTTATTTTTTATTTTTTTATTATACTTTTTATTTTTATTAGAAAGAGTCAATCCATATCATTTTGGGGTGTTAATACATTTTAATAATTATATAGGTTGGTTATTGGCACATTACAGTAAGTTTTTTCAATCCTCATTTGGGTGATGTAGTTTATTGGTAAGGACGTCACTTGTATTAACCCGTATAGATGTATATAAGAAGTATTTCTCAGTAAAAAAAAAATTCTTAAATCCTTGGAAGGAGGTCTCAGGTGGCGGCCTGCACTAGATACAAAAATAACTTCGACTAGCCTGAGGGGTATACCTGGATGTACTTCGACTAGCCTGAGGGGTATACCCGGATGGAAAGTTTTGGCCCCATGGGATACGGGAACAGTTTTTCTTAATTAAGGTTTAAGTCCTATGGCGGACAACGCAACATTTTGGGCGAGGTCCAAGGTTCAAACCGCACATGGGCAAGTGTACGCAACGATTCAGGCTTTGATTCTTCTTCAGAAAGTTTAAATTTCAAATTGCGGCATGGGCGAGTGTGTGAGGGGTGGCTGTGTTAAATTCTCTATTGATAAGCATAGATGGGTCATGATTGGGAGGAGACTGTTCGGGCTTTGGCTCTTCTTCAGGAGGTCCAAGGTTCAAACCGCGGCATAGCGAGTATGTGAGGAGTGGTTGTGTGTTAAATTCCATACAAGGTTATCATTGGAGGAGACTACCCAACCAAATAAAAAAAAAATTATATAAATTGATTTATAAAATTTAAATCTAACTCACCTTTAAAAAAATTATAAATAAAATTCATAAAATTTAATCATTTTGCTTTTGAATTCAACTCAAATGAAGGCTTTTTTCCTAACAAATGCTTTATAGCCATTCACAAAAGTTACAGGGCGGAACCCTCCCTTTAGATGGAATCTCTTATATAAAATTTTATTTGTATTATAATTATATACAAATAGTTCGGTAAGATTTGAATGTTAAAAAAATTTATTAAAAAAATTTATATTAATTAAAAATATTAAAATTCATTTATAAAATTAAAACTTTTCTATTCTAATTACTCTAAACTCTATGACCTAAATTATGTTAAATAAATTAAGGACTAAATTAAAGACTAGTCTTATTTTTATCTTTGCCTAAAGAGCTAACTTGCCTCTCTCAATCATTCTCGATCATTGATACTCCTTCAAAGGAGAGGATAATTGTAGGTTAACAATATTATAAAAAAAAAAATCTAAAGACCTAATAGTTTTATATTCTTGACTTTCTCTTCATCATTGGTATTCGAGAGGATTTACTTGAAATTTTGTTTAAGTGAAAGGTGATGAATAAAAATAAATAAAATAGAAATTTTTGAAGGTTATAGAGAGTTAACACTTTATGGTATAATAAAGATTTTTTTTTTTTTTTTTGGTATTATTAAGAAATGAGGGTTTTGAAAGGGTCCCTAAAACCTTTTACAACATGAAGCTAAACCAAACATAAGAAACAGTACAGTCAAAGAAGGCACGAGGCGCAAAAACACAAAAACAATCCAGACCGCTATGCACCAACCAACCAAAATAGACGAACAACCGAAACCGATAGATCAAGAAGGCAAAGGAAGAACCGAGGTAGTTCTAAAGTACACCTTCAGACTGAACAATGATATCACCAGCCATCTGCACCGCCTCCTCCGCATAATCCAGAGCCATCCTCATAGAGCTCCAAGCCGCCCGTTGTTTAATTTCCAAAATACGAAGCTGATGGGTAACACTACCCCTTTTCACCGCAGAGCTGGGAGGAGAACAAACATCACCAACCAATTTGCTTTTTTCCACATTCCTCAGAAGAAAGTCAGACTCCAAACAACCCGCCTGATTTTTGGCACTAGAAGGACCCGAGGAGCACTTCATCTTAAGAATCTTGGGAGATTTATGTTTCTCCCCACTTGAGCCCTCCTTATTAGCAGGAATACCATCCCCGAATTGCATTTCCTCGGGGGTGCCCCAAACACCCAGGACAGTATTGAGCTCTTTACACCACACACCATCCCCAGAGTGCAAAGACGGGCGTTCCTCCGTGGCAACAAAATCCCTTGCATCTGCCGACACCTTTGGAGGGTCTAAACAAACCTGAATCGGAATGGAATTCAACGAATTAATCACTTCTTTCGCATCAAAACCACCTTCCACTATCGCCTGCTCAAAGATGATTAAGGCCAGGCCCTGGTGCACCATCACCTTAGAATGAGAGGCTTGCACAACCAGAATGGAACGCTCCAACAAATTAAACAAATAAAGGGGAATATTCATCTTTCTCTGGCTTCTCAGGTGATTCAAAAACATGGCGTGATAGCTATGCACCACCTCATAAGTGGAGTCCATCGTAAAGTAATTCATAATCACCTCCACAACCTTGTTCCAAGGGGTAGGAAGGGCTTTTGCGCTAAACCCATTCTGGCAGCGAGGCAAAAACTCATTCTCCTCTAAAAAGAACCTAATTTCATGCAATAGGGAGTGCCTATCCTTATACACCGCTCCATAAAGAATGAGCCCCGTAGACCAACTAATAAGCTCCACAATAATCGCAAAAAACACAGAGCCCACCTGAACAACTCCCTCGCATAGCCACCTCATCAAGACGGCCACCCCACCGGCCACAAATAAGCCACCGAAGCTTATGTGAAACGTGTCACAACTCCACACAAGAACAGGCCAACATGACAAAAAGAGGGACGAGACACCTGTACCACACCACCTGGACAAGTTGCCCCTGGATCACCACATCACAGACATCAAATCCCATCGAACACTGACCAGGTAGAGCTTTCCAAGGCCATCATTCCCGTCGCAACCGAGAAGAAAGGACAAGGAATAGAACATAACGGATCTCCACCAAAAATAAATGCACCCAACAAAAGAGGAGAAAAGGAAATTCAACGAACACTCATGAACCTTCTCAGCCCCACCAAAGCAAAGATCCGTACCCAAAAAAATAATCAGACTGACCAACAAACGGTCAAATAACAATAACATTAAAGGCTTCGAAAAGGGGTAGTGATTTGAAAAAGAGGAATCCCCCCAAAACCCAAGGCCCAAAAGCGTACAAGATAATAAAAGAAGAGCCTCCGAATACCAAGAACGGGCCCCAACCATATCTAGAGCAGCACACCTATCAACCCGTTCAACAACCACCCGAGGTGAAATAACCACCATCTCTGAGAGCACAATTAACCAAGATCTACGAAAAATCCCTCTGCCAAACCGCATACTCAAGAAGATCGACCCCGATATTCGCCATTACATCCACGGCCTCATTCCCTTCCTTGTACGTGTGACAAAATTGATAATCTTCCAAACCCTGACAAATTCTTATTCCTTCATCAATGTAATTGGCTATATTCCAGCTAACGTGACAAGCCCCTTTAAGCATATTAATTATGTTCCTAGAGTCCCCTTCAATGATGGCTTTTTTGAATTTGAAATCTCTGAGGAAAGTGATACCAAGGAATGTCGCCCTCGCCTCTGCCACCTGAGAGGAACTCAAACCCAATGGGTCAGCGTACGCCAACCAAATAGTACTGTGATGATCACGAATCACTCCACCGGATCCAGCTAGCCTAGAGCTTCCCTTTGTAGCCCCGTCGAAATTCAATTTCACCCACCCCACTAGAGGAGCAATCCATTTCATGGAGTTTCTAGGATTAGGCACTGGTGGTGAATGATCAACTCTCCCAAAACCCAACCAACGTTCAATACAGGCTTCCTCAAACCTAGAAGCCTCTGGCAGCTCTAAAAATTATGAAGCACAATTAACATTCTCAATTGTCTTGCAAATTATACGATTACTCAAAACCTTCGATGCCACCACCTTGTTTTTTAAAACCTTGGCATTCCTTGCTTTCCAAACCTCCCACAACGCATGAGGAAAAATAAAACGCCAGAAACACCGAAGACGGGGGGACAAGAAAGGAGAAAACCACTAGAATATACAGTCGTGCAATGCTGGAGTGTTGACAAAAAACAGAGCACTCTTAGCCAGGATTATCTACTGACACGTAACCCGATCATAACAATCTAATATATGTCTAACTTCCCTAGTCGCCTCCACAATGGCAATACTAGAAATAAGGGTATCATCAGCAAATTGCTAATGCAAAATTGGGTAGCACGTGGTAGCAAGTCTCAATCTAATCTCATCTCTTCGATTCTTGAACGATCTACCCAAAGCCTTTGCCATCAGAATGAATAAAAAAGGAGACAACATGTCACCTTGTCTCAACCCATGACTAGAGCAAAAAAAACCTATCGGGGACGCATTAATAAGAACCGAGAACCACTCCGAAGAGAAACAGGCCTGGATGAGATTAATCCATTCATCGCAGAAACCAAATTTCCTCATGACCTTGATCAAAAAGGGCCAAGCTACCCTGTCATAGGCTTTGTTAATATCTAGTTTGATAAAAAACCCCGACCTCCCGCTTTTAGACACAAAGTGCAACAATTCATGGATGACAATGGCCCCATCTAAAATTTGTCAACCCGATACGAAAGCACATTGGGCTTCATCAATAAGCTCAGGAAGAATAAGCTTAATCCTATTCGCCACCGTCTTAGAGAGAATTTTGTAGACCGTATTACACCAACTGATTGGTCTAAAATCCGCAAAGGAAGCAGCCACCTCTTTCTTGGGAATGAGTGCTAAAAAGGTGGCATTTGCCACTTTGGGAATGAACTTCTTTGAGCATCTCTAATAGCCTCGCAAACGTCCCTCCCACAAATATGCCAATACTTTTGAAAGAAAAACGGAGGAAAACCGTCAGGTCCTAGCACCTTAAGAGATCTCATTCCTTTGATAGCATCCAAAATTTCCTCATCAGAGAAAGGAGTCACTAGCCATCTATTCCACTCATCCGAAACTTACCTTGGGATCACTTCAATCATCGACTCCTCCGCAGGAATGTCCTAGTTTGATTGAGATCATAACAAGTTGTAGAAAAAAGCCCTTGCCTCCTCTCTAATTTCAAAAATTTCAGAAGTGACACTACCATATCCTCTCATAATTTACGAGATTTTATTTCAACCTCTCCTTCTAAGCATTGAGGCATGGAAGAAATGAGAATTATGGTCCCCCTCCTTTAGCCACAACTCCCTAGAATTATGCTTCCAAAAGAGCTCCTCCTGAGCTTGCCTATTATGGAACTCAGCCAAGACCTTCCTTTCCTCTCTCAGCAACTCCTCTGAACAACCACTTTCCTCCATAGTCGATTCCAACTGGAAAATGAGACCTTTCAGTCTCTTTTTTTCTCTAAAGATGTTACCAAATGTGGATTTATTCCATAGTTTAAGATAACCCCTTAACCTCTTGAGCTTATTGGTCAGTCTCAAGAGACCCTGACCCTCGACTTCCTCCTGCCACCATTCAGCCAGCTTGTTATCAAAATCAGGATGGGAGCTCCACATAGCCTCAAAGCGGAAGGGACGAGGGAAGAAGGGCATCAAATCTGGAGTCTCAAGCCAAATGGGATTATGATCTGAGCTGATCCTAGGGAGAGCCGAGAGCGACGCATCCCCAAACATATTTGACTTAAAAGAAGACATTAACACCCTATCTAAGCGACTCAAGATCAAACTACTACCAGCATGACGATTGCACCAGGTATACCTAGCTCCCTTGAGGTCCACATCACGAAGTTCAGCCTCAAAAATGAAATTCGTGAAGTCTTGCATACTCCTATCATCCACTGGGTTACCGCCTAATTTCTCAAAAGGGAATAAAGGAGCATTAAAGTCATCTATAATCATCCAATCCTCATACTGAAAAGTCCTTTGCATTTCCAAAAGCAACTCCCAAAATTTCCTCCTCTCCACATAAGCATTCGGTGCATAGATATTAGAAAGCACCCATCTCTTGTTAGTGGCCTTACACCAAAATAGAACATTAATCACTCTCGGAGATGCCAAAATAATATGCCCCTCCACTCTGGATCGATTCCAAAACAACAAGAGACCACCCGAAGCGCCCATCGCCTCACTAGCCATAAAACTCGAACCTTTCCAAACTACATTATGAATCTCATGCCAAGAAGAGGCACACAGTTTTGACTCCTGGATGCATAGGATATCTTGAGAATGATCTTTTCTGAATGTCGCAAGCATCCTACTTTTTGAGGGTTTATTAAGCCCTCTGACGTTCCACGAATAGATTCTCATTTGAGAGAGACTAAGGGATTCCCATCCATACCACCTTCCTGGGATGCTTCCACATCAGAATCCTTCCTATCAGACACCAAAGATCGACCCCCATTTGCCTGCAAAGAATCCCCGATATTAGTCTCCACCAATTCCAAGACTTCTTTCGACCCACTCTTCCTGGTGGGTGACCAGGTTTTCTAACCACCCTAAGGTCCAACCTCTTTCTTTGGCTGTTGGTTTTAGGACCCGAAGACCCTTTCTCCGCCACCACACAGGGAGACACCAGGCTAAGCATCTCATCCTGACTCATCACTCCTTGTTTTAAAGGGTGAGGGCTAATGCCACCCAATCCTGATGAGGAAATCACCACCTCCTCACCCTGCCTTTCCCCCATCGGATCCTCCTGAAGGAACTCAAAGGAGTTGGCCAACGGGAGTTCCACCGCAATACCAGAAGAATCGAATTGCAAAACCCCTCCTTCCATAGAAGGGGACGAAACCAAAGGAGAACCCTTTCTCTTCCTTGGAGTCGACTTCCCCAGAGGAGGAGGAAAAGCTTTCGGTGAAGACTTCTTCTCCAAAAAAGGAGAATGCACCATTTCTTCCTGCACCAAATCAACAATCTCCTTCCCTTTAGAGGGACCCGCCTCCTTCTGACTTTTCTGCCACTGTAGCCTTATTTTAGTAGGATTGTTGAACGACCCAGCCCTATTCCAAGCTGACTTCTGACCCTTCCTTTGAACCACTTGCCACGTCTTGGGGGTTTGGCCCACTGCCTCCTTCTGACCACCTTTCCTCACCTGTGGATTACCAATGGACTCCTTTCGACCCAACAACTCTGTCCATTGAGGACAAGGTTTTGATGGTGACCCCCTAACCCACACAGCCTGCTTTCATAGAAAATTGGCTGCTTCTACGGCCCAAGTGCAAAATCAACTCCACCTCAGAAGGCATATTCCTTTCAATATCCATCATAATACACATCCGAACGAACTACCTTCGATCCGGTGACAGGGAAGCCTTGTCAAAGGAAACAAAATCACCAATAAGACTAGCCATCGCTTTAAACACCGATTCATGCCATAGGAAGGTCAAAAATTTTGGTAATCTAACCCAAACAGGCACTAGATTAACTCTATGGGTAGCCGAATTCAAGTCATGTCCCCACTTCCTCAGGAACAACCCCTATTACCAAAGAACCAAGGGCCCCCATCCAATATCCTGGACGCGTCCTCCTTGCAGGATAAGAGAATGAGAAAGAAGTTTCTAGGTAGGGTGGCCAGATGCAATGAACCCTGCGTTTTCCACAAATATAGAGCCCATTTCCTTAGGGACCTCTAAAGGCGGTCTTCCTCCAGAAACCTTACCCACCAGGTCCCAAGCCCCTTTACCCAGAAGATTATTAACAGTGCTATCCAACACTAAGACCTGACCAGACTCTGACTTCACTTCACATGGGATGAACACCTCCCCAAATGACATCCCAGCCACCAACTGAGCAAAAGAAGGTGCCACCTTAGACGGTTGCTGGATTGCCTTATCCCTCCTCACAGACTTGTCCACCACTACATCACGGACTGACCTAGGGTCCCAGAAAAACTTTGAAACCTTAGCTCCATAACTACCTCCAAACACCAATTGCTCACCGATGTCCCAAAAGGCATCCTCTAGAACCAAGTCCTTCAAATCACCAACAACTTCAACCCCCTCAGAACCACACACAGAGACACTAGAGTACCACATATTCGGTATAATAAAGATTTGTTATTTGTATAACTTGAATAGGTTTAATGGTTAAAATTTTGAAACTCTGATAGAAGGCTAGAAGGTTGAAGATTTAAATACGAAAGGGGTAAGGTAAAGTATTATATTGTTTGTGGGTGAATAAATAGTTAATAACATCGCCCCATATGGCCTATGGCCTCGTGAACATTAAAAACTATGTTTCTTTTATTGATTACATGGGATTGAAATGATTTTCATTAGTAGTACATCATGAACATATTGTAGTATTACAACTTTGCTATTATGTATATATCATTTGGCAAGATTCAAACATGTGTCCTCTATAAAACTAAAGGAACTTAACGAATTAAGCTAATGTCATTTGATTAAAAACTACTTTGCTTTATTTCTTTAAAAGAAATAAGTTTATGTAAAAATTGAGGTTGAGTGATCGTTTACCCTTTTCAAAGATCTTTTTTTATTGTTTTTATTTTTTAATAGGTTTTTTATTCTTATTTCTTCATACAATTTAAACATGGAATCCGTTGAAAAATTATACAATTTTTTACATTGTTATATAACATAACTTTTGCAAAGAATTAGGGCAATTTTTTTAAATATCTCCTCTTTTAGGAAGTATATATTCGTGAAGGGTTGTTTGATTCAACAATTCTTAGACCACTTTGTGCAGATTTTGAAGAGTTTTAAAATGAGTGCTCATACGAAGGAAGTTGGGCAATATTGAGGGAGATACGACCCTGTGAAGTCAGCCATCTGAAATAAGGGTAGTGACGATTTTTTAAATCATGAAAAACAAAATTACAATTATCTGTCAGCCAGGTTTTAGATGATGGGAGGAGCAATGGAGGGATAGGGCTTTAGTGAGGCAAGACAATCTATCTAGGCATAGAATTTTTCATCTAAGTTTCTTTTTCCTTTCTTTATCTTATAAATTTTGCTTGCAAATTATTACAATTTTTTAATTCGCTATAGGATATTCTGGTAAATTATAGTAGATTTTGAGTTTTAGTTTCTTTCCTATGGACTTTTTTATAGCTAAATCCTTAGAATCATATCTAGTAGTATAGGTTAGTGAGAAAACCATAGAGGATCGATCCTTGTTGCTCAAAGATAGGATGATTTTTGGTAAATTTAATGGGTATTGGCCAAGGGCTTCAACCTTGAGAAA
Organism: Wollemia nobilis; assembly: GCA_028583015.1. Classification (NCBI taxonomy): domain Eukaryota; kingdom Viridiplantae; phylum Streptophyta; class Pinopsida; order Araucariales; family Araucariaceae; genus Wollemia; species Wollemia nobilis. The sequence goes on from JAQPPZ010016867.1 coordinate 6,337,472, forward strand.
ATGGATTGATAAGAGTTGGAAGTCTCTAAGAGTGATTATATCCTTTCTTCCCAAAGGTTTCTTCCTAGCCATTTTTTGTTCTAGGGAAGAAAGAGATAGAATCCTAAAAGGGGATCTTTGGTTTATGGGAAGAGTAGGATTTTTCCTTACCCGTTGGAATGAAGGATTTTGACCTAAAAATGCAAATCTATCCTTAGTACCGGTTTGGATTAGAATGTATGGATTACCCATTGAGTTTTGGTAAATGGATAACTTCAAGGTAATAGGCAACACTTTGGGATAATTCCTTGAGATCTAAAAAACTACAAAAGATGGATTCTTGGCTATTTATGCTCGGATATTGGTCATGATTGATATAAGTAAACCTTTACCATAATCAATAATTCTTAAGTATGGGGATAAGATGTGGATATAAACCATAGATTATGAAAGCATGTCTTTTATATGTAGAATATGTCACGAGATGGGGTCTATTGAGAGATCATGGCCTAAGAAGACTCCAGCAAAATAATATGTAGAAAACTACAAGAGAAACTTACAAATGGATATGGATGAGGATGGTTTTCAACTTCTAAAAGAAATAAATAGACAATTGAAAGCAAATAAACAATGGAGACCATTAAGGAAGGATTTTGAAAGAAAAACTAATTTTTTGAGGCTTTAGCCTATGAAGAAAAATTAGATCAAAACTTAGAGGACACAGTACAACAGGTTCAATATATTAACAAGGAATTGTTTATTCAGTATGATCTTGATTTAAGTAAGAACATTCTCAATGAACCTAAGGAATGTGTCTCATTATATTTTGAAGACTCTATTGAAGTACCATGAACAATTCGGAATAAAAAATTGGTAAAGAAAATGTAGTTTTAGAAGTTAATACCTCTGTCATTAATAAGGAAATACTAGAAAATGAACATGACAGGTCAAAAGCTTCTATAGTAGAGCAAGGAGAGGCTAAATATGATGAAAAATAAAATTTTGAAAGAATATTGAGGAATAGAATAATAAGACCTACTCTTGATATAGGCAAGGCAAAAAGAGGAAAAACCTCAAATTATCAAGCAAGATCCAGGGAAGAAAGAGAAAACATAGAGAAAGGAACACAAATTAAGTTGGTTGAACTTCTCTTTACCAAACAATAAAATAATATTGGTAATGCGTAGGCAGGCCAATATCCCCTAATGAGACATGATTACCATCTCATGGAATATAAGGGGTGCTAATGCCTCCTAAAAGCAGAGGTGTATAAGGGACCTTTTTTAAGTAATAAGCCTAATATTCTTTGTATCCAGGAAACTAAAATAACAAAAGAAATTTCCAAAACTATGGAAGCAGTATGGGCTATATGTGAATGGGATGTTATAGATTATGAAGGAGTGGTAGGGGGAATTCTAACTTGTTGGAATCCTATTAGAACCTCCTGTGTAACCATTCATAAAACTAGGTATTGGATAGCCTCTTTAGTCACATGCTTCTTTGCAGATATTTGTTTCATCCTTATCAATGTCTATGGACCTACAACTCAGTCAAGCAGATTAGAAGTTTGGAGTGGGATTGAAGCCTTTATGAGAAGTAAAGACCAAGAAACCCGATTCATGATCATAGGAGATTTTAATGCCATAACAAGCTAGATGAAAATTTTTGAGGAATTAGGAAACTAATCCAAAGTATGAGATATTTTTCAACTTTTATTCAAAACAATAATCTATGGGAGGTTGAGTTTGAAGAAGACAACTATACATGGACCAACAATAGGAGAGGTTATAACCTAATAGCAGAAAAATTAGAAAAATGCATTCTCTTAGATCATTGGCTAGATGAAGGGACTTGTGCTAAAATTAATACCTTGACAAGGATTGGTTCATATCATTAGCCAATAAAAGTTAAAATGGTGGTAAGGGAATTAAAAAAATATCATATTTTAAATGAGAAGATGTGGGAAGACCATCCTTAATTTGTTGATATGATAGCACAAACATAGAATTATTCAGGAAACGGTGGGTTGTATACAATTCCAAAACAAATTAAATCAATGACTTCTAGATTAAAAGAATGGAATAAGAATATTTTTAGAAACATTTTTTAGTATAAAGAAAAACTAAAATATAAACTTTCAAATTTCCAAAAAGGGGATAATAATAATACAAGCTTGGAGGAAATGGAGTTACTTGGTGAGTATTATAATATTTTGAGTAAGGAAGAAAATTTTTGGAGATTAAAATCAAGACAGACTTGGTAAAATAAGGAGATAAAAACACATTTTTTCATAGGATGGCTATAGTACAAAGATAAACATCCATAATTAGTATAATAAAATTAGTAGAAGGGGTTTGGATCGAAGACCGTAGTGAAACTAGAAAGGAGGTAAGGTTTTTCTATCAAAATATTATAGGATCAGAGGAGTTTGACGTTCTTAATAATAAACTTCTACAATAAGCTCTTTAGTTATAACAGATGAAGACAATAGGAAACTGATAAAGCCTATTTCTCTGGAAGAAATTTATCTAGCTCTTTTCTCTTTTAATAAGGATAAATCCCTAGGTCTAGATGGGCTCTCTACAACATTTTATCAACATAATTGGGATATAGTGAAGGATTATTTATTGGTGGCAGTGGAACAAACTAGGGTAAAATAACACAAACCTTATAAAATAAATGCAATATATCTTACCTTGATTCCAAAAAATAAGGATGCATAATTGTTTGACTCATTTCGACCCATAAGCATATGTAATATGGCATATGCATATGTAATATGACATATAAGATTATTTCCAAAGTGATGGTGAATTGGTTAAGATCACTATTAGACAAAATTATTTCAGGAGAGCAAGGAGGATTTGTGAAAGGGAGAAAAATTATAGATTGGACAATAGTAGCTCATGAAGTTATGCATTTAGTAGCTTTAATAAAAGATAAAGCAATGATCTTAAAACTTGATATGAGCAAGGCCTATGATAGGGTTAAATGGAATTTTATTTTTGCAACATTTAAAAAGTTTGGATTTGGGAAGAAATGAGTCAGATCGATTAAATCTTGTGTCTCTACAATTTCATATTCAGTCTTGGTCAATGGGTTAGTAACATAATCATTTAAATCCAAGAGAGGTCTTAGATAAGAAGATTCTCTATCACCATATTTGTTCATTATCATGGCAAAGGTTTTGGGTAGGAAATTGAAGAAGGCTTACAAATATGGGCTTATAAGTGGACTTAAGGCTAGTAATAACATCAACAACATCACCCATCAACAATTTGTAGATGATACAACCCTTTTTAGGAGGGAAAGGATAAACGAGGCCAAATATTTGAATAACTTATTAAAGGAATACAAAAGAGCATCAGGGTAGAAAGTTAATAGGACAAAATCCAAAATTTAATTCCTAAACACCCCAAATAAAATCAAAGCAGGGATATGTAGGTTACTTCAAATGGACGAGGCAAATTTACCAGCAACTTATCTAGGGATGCCCTTATTTGAGAGGAGAATGAGGATAAAATTATGGGAGGTTATCATTAGCAGGAAGAGTGCAGTATAAACTACCAACATGGAAAGGTAGATGGATATCATTAGCAGGAAGAGTGCAACTAATTATATCAGTCTTACAGGCCATTCCAACTTATTATATGTCCTTATATACTATGCAAAAATCAATAGAAAAAAGTTCAATCTTCATTATGCGGTCATTTTTGTGGTTGGGATTACATGATAAAAAGAAATTTCCTTTGGTGAAATAGAGCAAGGTGTGTGATGATAAAACTATGGGAGGTCTCGATTTACGAGTTCTTACAGATGCAAACTTAGCTTGTAGGGGAAAAGTAATTTGGAGATTATACAAAGAGAGTCAAAGCCAATGGGCAAAAATTCTTCTAAGTATGTTGAGTCCAATGACCCAAGCTTAATATTTATAGCATTCTCTCTACCAAATGGTTCTGCACTATGGAACAATTTCAAAAAATCAATTGATCTAGTGATTAAAGGTTTAATATGGGTGGTGGGAATTGGAGAGCAAATTTCTATTTGGATGGATACTTGGTGTGATAAAAAACCACTCAATCTAGATCCAATTTTGAATCCATGGATGAGATTACTTCAAGACAAATATGGTGATAGGGTTTCAAACATTTTGTACAAGGATCGGGAAGGAAGACACAAATAGAAAGAATATTTTGTTACTAGTATACAAGACATTGATGTTAGGAGGTAGTTGAGTAGAAAGATAATGCCAATGATTATTTCAAGGGGAGCCAAAGATAAGTTGATTTGGGAGTTAAATAGATCAGGAGTATACACAACAAGAAGTGGATATAATATAAAGCACCATCAAAATAGGAATATCACAAGAATATGGAGAGATATTTGGGATACCCCGAGAATTCCTAAAGTAAAAATGTTTGTTTGGCTAGTAGGGAATAGAAGAATTTTATCCTAGGATAACCTTATGAAAAGAAAAATTCATGGCCCCTCAAGATGTGTTCTTTGTAAAATGGAGGAGGAGAGTATATACCATCTCTTGGGACACTGCTCAATAGTTTGGAAAATATGCCAATGGATTCTTAATATGTTTGGTAAGTGCATGGTGATGAATGGAAGAATTGAAGAATGGTTAGAGCAATGGTAAAGCACTTTTAAATGTGATTCTTTAAAGACAATTTGGGATATATCAAAAGATACAATACTTTGGATTGTATGGCTAGAAAGGAATAGAAGAATATTTAAAGGAAAGGAAACCAGTTTGTAGGTAATGAAAAGGAAGATTTGTTTAGCCATAGAGGAGTCTAAATCAATCCTATCAACTCACCCACTCCCTAATCTGGAATCAAAGAATCTTGAAATATGGATTCAAGTCATCAAATGGATTTTGATGTTGGGGATAAGAGAAACAAAAAGGAAGACAAATAATATAAAGTGGAAACCGCCATATGTGGACTTGGTCAAATTGAAAAATGTTGGAGCATCTACAGGAAATCCAAGACCAATAGAAGGAGGAATAATTAGAAATAATAGGGGAGAGATTTTGTCTCATTACGCTTTCAATAGTGGATTTAATACAAATAATTAAGCTAAATCTTGGGTGGCTTTGGAAGGGTTAAAAATATGCAAACAAATGAAATGGAACAAAGTATGGATGGAATGTGATTCACTTATAGTAATAAATACAATTTTGAGGAAAGCAAAGGCTCCATGGAACATACAAGAGATAATTGTGGAAATTCAAAACCTCTCTATAGAGTTTGAAGAAATCAGGTTTACACATGCATTAAGAGAAGGAAAAAAATGTGTAAATAAGCTAACCAATAAAGGGGTTTTAATTGAGGATCGTGAAGTTAAATTATCTTTTCCTTGGTTAGAGGAAGTTAAATTATCTTTTCCTTGGTTAGAGGAACTAGTAAGTTTAGTTGAAGCTGACAAGAAAATGTTGGTTGCCTAAATCAAATAATGATTAATATTTACTTTAATATTTTCCATTGGTAATATCTGCTTTATTTTATAACACTATTGTGCTTTCATGTAAACAATGTATTACACTTTTTGTGGTTGCACTTACGCTTCAGGAAGGAAACTAGCAATCCATAGCTGGTAAAGTGGGTTATGATAGTGCAATGTTTTGAAAATATTACTCTATTAAGATGTAATGCATATATAGTAGAGGTGAAGTTTTGGTATTGTGAAGGTTGCTATAGAAAAATGTCAAGAAGGATGTTGAATTCTAAAATATTTGTATTCACATAGAAAATTGAAAAAGTTCCAAAAAATGAAAATCAAGAATTCAGACATTTTATGTAAAATGTAGGTTTCTAGCTATAGTAACTCAATTGAGATGAGAATTGAATTTATTTGTAAACTCTCATGCTCTAAGAAGAAATTTGTGATTTTTCAAGGGTGGGGGACCAAAGTACTACCCCTTGGTATCTAGCAAAAAAAACATGAAATATGTTGGTAATGTATCAACATAATTATCTTGTTTTTTATCCATGGGGTTGACTAATTAGAGATCACACACCTGTGTCAAATGCCAATGGAAAAGGGTATTTTTAGTCCTCTTGACCTTCAAATTCAAGTTGACTCCCCATAAACCTATGCGAACCTAATCAAATCTAGTGCAAAAAGCAAAAATGATAAAGTAAGAGTGCAAGAGATTAAAATAAAAATGTGAAAAAAGTAAATATGGCCAAAGATCATAGCGAGGCTAGTGTGATCTCAATTGTACCATCTCAATAAGACTAAATAATAGTAATTTTAGTTTATCCCAAGCGTGCAGGTAGCAAAAAAGAGGACTAACAGGAAAATATAGGGCATCATCACTCACACATGCAAACAAAGAGAGGTCCAACCAATTGGAACACAATATTATTTGAAGGTCAAGCATAATTTATCATCAATTGAAAATGAGAGATTACAATAAAAGAGCACAGTTCTAGCCTTTCCTAAAATAGACAAAATATGTTTATAATGAGCCCAAGTATCTTATTTATAGTAGGGGATTTACCTCTTTTACCATGAGCAAAAAATTTTCACATTTACAATTTATAACAAAAAGATAAATATGTCTCTTTTAACCTTCAATCCTCTTGTGTGTCATCAATTCACTGGAATTCTGATGGATCGATGGTTTAATAAATCATAATTTGATGAATCATCGGTTGTTTGACTTGGTTCTTTTTTTGCCCCACTACTAGGAGAAAATCAACAGTGGCTCCAAAATTGTTGACACCTCCCTATTTGGCTTTGAGCTCCTCATTGCTTGCACATAGGTTCTACTACCAAATCACTTATCATGGATCAAGGTAGTACCTTATAATCAATTTATAGAAACTTACAAGGGCTTCAAGCGTGGTTGGAAAATAACTCTAGACTATCTTATCCATGGGTTATAGAGTCATCAAAATATATAAAATTGACCACAAGCCCTTACTTAAAAGGTAAGTTATGGAGGGAAAACTATTCTACATAATATGGGGTATTGATACTTTCAAGTTGGGCTATTGTTGTCATTAGGTCATTGAATTCTTCCTAGGGTAGTTCCTTAGATTTTGAAATAGGCTTCACCCTTTCATATAAAATCTTAAGTTGAGATAATGTTAGGGTCATTGGTTGTTGCATCTATCATAGAAGCTTTATCCACTTTGAAAACTAATTTTTTCTTTTCCTCAATCAATTTAGAATATTCTTAGATATTATGTTCGCTTGATCTGAAAGGGGATTGAGAAGTCCTTGAACTAGTTGGGTGACGTAACTCTTTAGCTTTTTTGTGACTTCATTAAAACTATCATAGGAGGCCTTACATGTGGTAAGGATTTATTTCTTGAGTGGTATATTCATTAGCTCCACTTGTATGACATGCTTCATTTGAAGCCTTAATTATTGTGGTTATTGGCTTGTGTATTTGTGAGTTCACCTCATAATTTATATGTGAATTTTTTTTTAGGTTTGGTCAAACTCCACATTGTTGATAGTCGATTGGACCTTCAACATAAGTCCATCACATGATTGGATGCATTGCAAGTTTAGTTTAACATTCTTAATATTTTCCATGATCTTATCCTAGATGTTGATGTTGGTGTCTATGATGTCTATGGCCAAGACCTTGGACTTGATGGATTGCATCTCTACTTTCAAGCTCTTTTCCAATTGCCTCAACTAGAATATTTTATTGTCCTTTTGTTTCATGCCTCATCTTTCTCGTATTGCCATTTTTGTTGTTCTTACTTCAATTGTTTTGTCAGCTACTTTTGGTTGTCCCTTTCTTTCTTTATAAATTTCAACTTAGGTCTCAACTTCTTATTTTCTTCCTTCACCTAACATATCTTGGTATTTTGCTCCAATTCTATGATGAGTTCCTTATTATATTTTTTATAAGTTTGGTTCTCGTCAACCAGTCTTAAATAATTATATTGCATGGTGAGGTCTTCTTATTGAAAAATTGGACCAGACTAAAGTGACCTATCCAGTGCAAGTCTAGTCTCGATAACATATCCACATAGTCTAAAGATGCAGTGGTAGGATTACATGGGTTAACAGGGTGTACCTCCATGATAGGATCCTTTTTCCTCTATCAGACACCTACATCATGAGGTCCAATGTCCCTTCCTTCGTGATAAAATCACCCACAAAATATATTCTATGGTTTATTGGGCCTTCTATAGATATTCGTCTACTGTGTCTATATTCACTTGCTTAGATGGAAGAATAGTTTGCAATGGTAAGCAGGTCATGGTGTGCAAAGGATTATTTGACCCCTCTATAATTTCTACTTTGAGGGTTGGGTTTAACACTATTTGGAATTGTGTTTGAGCTTGAGTGTTAGCCTATGTGGACTTTAGGGTTTCCTATAGTAACACTTGTTCATTCATGGTGTCTTTAGGCACTCTGACAATAGTTTCTAGAGCTCAAGAGGAAGAGCCAATGTTGATTGTTCTCTTTCTCTTCTCAAAAATAGAAGTTGATGATGGTGTGGTGGTAGTACAAGCCTATAATGACCACATATAGGATGCCATGGTTGATGTGGTTTGTGTGGTAATTTGTGAAATTATGGTAGCTGGAGTGGAGGCAGATGATGCAATGCCAAATAAGGTGGAAATTGAAGATGGATAAGTAGATGGAGATATCAAAGAAATTACTTCACCTATGTTAGGGGGAGATGGAGGTGTAGTAGAAGAAAAAGAAGTAGAATGAAGGGAGAGTTGAGAAGAAGAAAGAGAGAGAGAAGAGATGGTAGAAAATAGAAGAGAGGAGGAGATGGTGGAAAATATGGTAGTGGTTGCTTAAATATCCTCAAAATTAGAATCTCTCACATGTGCCTTGCCTTAACCAACAATGATCTCAAGGGATATTTCCTTGGTAGCAACCTCATCTTGCTTTGTTTCTTTAGTGCTACCTTTGGTCCCCCTATTGTGCCCATACTCATGTTGAATAAGACCTTTACACTTTTTGTCCTAATTTCTTACCTCTTCCTTTTCATTGTAATGCACAAGGTCCATGTCTCTTTTATTTTGCCTTGTGTTTATACTTCTTCGATTATGACTATGCATCTCTGCCAATGGTCACCAATTTTTTTGGACTCATAGAAACTTGGGTAGAGGAGACCTATGTATCAATGTAACAACCCACCAAAACCAACCATATATATATATATATATATATATATTACAAGTAGGGTTCACAAAGGGTCCTAATATTATTTTCAACATTCTCAAGGCATCACCACATTTGAATTTAATGTCACTACAGACGACACTCAAGTAGACAAGAGTGGCCAACATCCCATATTTTTGGGGTTCACCTTTCTAAACCTCACCATTTAGGAAGGACACCAATAATGGTCCCCCCACCTTTCCTATACCCTCACCAGTATAGGAAAACTTGACCACAACGTGGGGATTATCCTTCAAGGCCCATAACACTTAATGGGGAATGCCTATTCCCTAAGCATTCTAGAAGTTCGTCTACATAGATTTTCTAGAGTAAAGCCTTGGTGCTTAGTTACTGCACCTCCATGGGTTAACTAAGGTCATTACTAATCACCTGGTAATGAGCATCGTCACCTAAACCTTATCATTATCTCATGAATGATTCCATTAAATTCATAGTTATGGAACACATGATCCTCACCATTCAAGGTGTATCAATCATAATTATCTAGCTATTGCATAACCACAACTCCTTCCAAGACTCACAACTACTTGGTTATTGCATAACCACCACTCCTCCCATGATTGGGTTGTCTCTTTGACTCAGGGTCCTAATAAGGTTCTAGATCCGTACACAAGAACCCCTACCAAACCCAATAATTACTTTAAAATAATATAAAATTTCTCTCCTGAAAATAATTAAAGTGTTATAAAGAAATAACATGCTTAAATAAATAACATCATGCTAGATTTTAACATGCTTAATCAAATCATAATCTAACATCTTTTATAAATCTCAACATAATGCTAGCATAGAACAAGATTTATTTCTCCAATTAATGTTATCATAAAACAAGTTAAAATAGATCACAATACTAACATATGATGTTTCCAAAAAACAAGGAAATCCTCAAAGAGTATATAAACAACTCATTATTCCATTAAATTGAAAACCAAGAATTCCATATACCTTATCAAACTAAATTGCTCCCAAGATTTGTTAGTACATAAAAAAACTTTTATTTTCATAACAAATTTTCATTCCCAAATACATTAGAGAAAATCCACCTAAATGGCCTCTACACCACCTTCTTTTCATGATCCTCTTCATGAAAGATAATCTCCCATGACTTTTAAGAAAAACTTAGAGATCATGATAGCTCATAGATTGCTTATGCAAGTCTACTCATGCACTAAGCAATAAAACATACAATCTTGAAATACATGCATACAAATAAACATTACATACACCTAAGGAGAGAATCCCATACTTCCCTCCATAATGAATTCCTTTATCTACTCAAGCCTCATAAATCCATTAATCCAATTAAGCACATAGCCCACTTAAAACTTGCATTTATACAACTAGATTATCTAATCTATAAAAGAAGCCAAAATGCAAAATTATCCCAACCTCTAAAAGGTAACGAGATAATTGGAAAATTAACAACTATCATTCACTAATTCCTTTCCAACTCATGGTTTTCTTAAAAAGAACCTTTAAGTAAAAGCATCAAAGAAAAAAGCCTTATTTCTTCTTTTCTGATATTTAAACAAAAACATTAAAACAATAAAGTCTGCTTTTCTCTTTTCAAGCATTAAAACAAATTAATAAAGCCTCTTTTATTTCCTATTATGTAAAATCAAAGCATTAATTAAATAAAGTTTTTTCCTCTTCTCAGGCATTTAAAACAAAACATTAAAACAATGAAAATGTTAAAATAAATAAACCTTTTTTATTCCCATTCCCCTTTTTCAACTCAAAGAGAAAATGATTTTTACCAAACTAAAGTAAATAATTATTCTCCATTCTCAAACTATAATACAACATTCTAAGGGACACACAACCAATGAAAGGAGAAATAAATGCCACACATTCCAATATAACACACTACTCAAGGTGACATAACAAAGCAAATGAAGCACAACCCATCAAGCAATGTACCAAGCCATCATCCAAGCAGAAAAAATAAATATTCTTCAAGGCAATCGATCTCAAAAGCCACAATTAATTTGACGTCTGAAGATCCAAAATCAAAAAATAAAAGCACAATAGCCCAAACTATGTATGGCCCACTGCAAGGAGAAGACTTGGGTGCTACATTGAACTGTGACTCCTCCATACTAAAAGTGTCTCTATGGAAGCACCAACCGAAAAAAATAAGTCACAAAAGACTATATAGGCCAGCATTCTCAAAAACGAATATAACAAACAATAAATTACACCCATGCAAGTTGGATCCCGCAAAGCACATTGGCATACAATTATATCAGGTCACTTTCAGATATTATCATCACTAAATGAGATAAGAACATTGGAGAAAAGAGTAAAAAAACCCTATGAAAGTACAAGTTATCCTACCAAGCCCAAGCTTAAACAATGTTAAAACAATACTTCGATGTGAGGCAGCAATAACAAAGAGCAAAATTCTCTACTCAATTACCAGATGAAACACTTAAACACTCAAAACACAAGACTTGCACCCTATAGCTTTCCAACATAAGAAATATATCTGAGGTTTCCTCTGAGTTCCTTCGTCCAAGTTTGGTTCCTTTCCTTGCTCTTGGTTGCAATCCTCCATTCCACAATTTTCCCAAAGACTTGTTAGCTTTTGATGCTAGATATTTAATGAGAAATCAACCATAAGATACAAAATGAACATGCAATATTAAATATATGATAATGGCAATATACTAAGCATGTAAAAATCATAAGAAACTTCTATAACTACTCATAAAACTACCATTAATGAAGGTGTAGACACCAAATCCTAGCCATTTGCCTTCCATCCAGGCTTTCCCGCCATTTCCACCACCAAAGCATAGCCATTTGCCCACCATTTCTCATTTCCCGCCATTTTTCGAATATTATTCACATTTATTTATGTATATTTATTTTATATATATTTAAATATAATATTTTATATTATATTTTAATATATGTTTAATAAATATATATTTATTTAAGTGAATTAACCCCAACCATTAGATTTCATCTAATCTCATCCGTTCATTCACCTTAATCCATGCCACACCCTAGACTTATTATCTACCCTTGGATGTGCTTTAATCTCAGCCACACGATTAGTGTCGTTGAAACCCTAGCATGCCCTAGGTTAGATTATAAGTAGGAGCCATTTTGATGGCTCAACCCCTAGAGTTTCCTAAGTTTTTGATTTCCTGAGTTCTTGAGATTCCTAATTCCTTGAGTGCCAAAGGCCTTGCCATAAGCCCTTTGTGCCCTAGCCCTATTCCATCCATCGCATTCCATACCCTCGCTCGCCATTACTACCATCGCATCCCTCGCCCTCGCCCGATCTACTTTTGTAGACTTTCCCATCAGCCACCAAGTGCCCATGGGTGCTTTCTATCAACACCAGGTGCCCATGGGTGCCTCCCTACCAGTCCCAAGTGCCCACGGGTGCCTCCTTACCAGTCACAAGTGCCCACGGGTATTTTTTGCAGTTGCTAGGTGCCCGTGGGTGTTTTACGCTCCTATTCCTGAAGTCCCCCTAGCCTCTGAGTGATGCTAGGGCATCGTCGCACCAACCACCTGCATCAGACATCACGCATCAGAAGACAATGAAAAGGTAAAATAGATCAACCCTAAATTTATTTATTTCATTGCATGTGTTTCTATTTCTATCCATTTTATTTACAATATTTAGTTAGTGGTTTTATTATTGCTTACAGAGGGCCTCACGTTGTGGAGCCCTCTCATATACTACTAACTATTTTTCTGTGTCATTGTGTGCAGATCAAGAGCACTACATCAGCATCTGGAGTGGCCCAATCCTGGATAACGAAAAGCCCACTCAACCTTGTTGGGATCAAGATGCGCTTGAAGACACCACGACCTTGCTTCTTAGGGTTTTGGAGAACCCTAAATTGTTGTAATATTGTATCAAAAGGGATTCAAGGATCCAAGCTTGTAACAATGGAGTTTCTAGGCTCCCCCCATCAATAAAGAATTTATTCTATTGTGCAAACTTGTGTTATCTTGCATTTTATTTTGATTAAAGCATTATCTATGTGTGTTGCATTTTGCATCTTTCAAATGGCGATCACGGTGGGACCCCCTAAGGGTTTCTATTTATGATCTATTTTACTAATTCGTTTTCTATTTTCTATCATCTTGCAAGTTTTTTAGAAGCATGGATTTCATAGTTTTTATTGGATCTAGGGTTTTTGAAGTCTACAAAAGTTTGCAGAAGGTGCACGAAGTGCCCAATGACATCCGAGGGTAATCCAAAAATGCCTAGAGGTATTTACAGCCATCCAAAAGTACCCATGGGCATCTCAGTAGTGTTCAGAAGTGCCCAGAGGTATTTACGAAGAGTTAGGAACAAAAATGTAGGCTTTTCAAGTAAGTCTATGACTTAAAACCCTAGTTTTCTACTTTACGTATTTTGAGTATATTCTGTATTTTTTAGATTTTAAACAATAAAATGAATCATCATTAAGAAATCTGGAAATGAATGCATATTAGTTTTGCATTTTAGATCTGCATTTCATCCTCATATTCAGATTAGGGTTTTTGTTTTCTGAGTGTAAACTACTGCATTTTGTGTGCATTTGAACTATAAATTGCATAACTTAGTGTTGCATTTTAGGGTTAGAGACAATTCTCTTTCATCTATCTAAGTTGGAACAATATTGGATTTGCCAAAAGTATCCCTGCCAGTTGGGTGATTCCAGGCAGAGGGGTGGACGAACCCTCTGGTTGCTATTTAGGCAAGGGGTCTTAAGCGGTGTACTTCACGCCCTTTGGAGAACTTGGCAATATTTTGTTGGCTTCTGATTTAGGTTTATGAAATTAATTATTTTTAACATTGTTTGTATACAATAGAAAACATAAAACCTTAAAAAGAATTCACACACTTCACGATCCATGCAAAATAGTAGTGGTTGGATTTCATCACCAACCATTGCTTGAGATTTGGTGATGGTGGCATTCATCTCCATCCACCAATATCTACCCTTAGACACCTTAGGAATACCCCCGAGCAAACTTGTTGGATTTCATCACCAACAAGAATCTCATTGTCCTACCCTAGCCATAGTTTTTCACCTTTGTTTCATTAAAAGAGATTAGAAAATCAAAACACACAAAACTGGCACATAAAAATGAACATACATTAAAAGGAGATAATTAATGAATGAGGTAAGCCACATTGATTGAGACTTAGTTTTGTGTTTATTTCCTTAAGCATTCCAGTTTTGTGTTACATTTGGTATTTTAATCTGCATCTTGATTTATTTTTGCTTATGGTATTAACTCGTAATCAAAAGAAAGCAATAAATCAAGAAAAATTAATGGAACCTTCATCCACCTTCCCCACCACTTCAGTGGTAGATACCCTGAATGTGACACAGGTAGATTTATCTGTAGGTCCCTCACATTCCTTGCCATCCACAACCTTCCATATGGCCATGCCCCAAGAGGAGCCATCCTCTCCCACTATCAACCACCACATCACCCATATAGACATGGCTAGAGTAGAAGCCTTCATGAAGTCTTCTAACTATGTCTTAGAGTCTATCCCCAACTCACCTAGATAGGAATCTACTCTACAACAAGAACCTATCTATTCCTAGCCACCACCTACCTTTACCTAGGTGTATACTAACCCTCTCTTTGAGGCATCAGTTGCACCTTCCCAGGCATCCATTCCCCAACCTTCCTGTGCTCCTAGCACATCATATACTTCCACTTACACCAATCCTTTGTTTGAAGCACATGTGAATGTTGCTTCACAAATCCCAACCTCCCAAGTCACCATGCCTAGTGTGACTTGCTCCCAAACCACATCTTCCATACCCTCTACCTCCATACCCTTAGCCTCTGATAGAGAAATCAGTGAGGTATGGGATTATCTAAACAAATTGCTTAGACAACATCAAGATGCTCAACAACAAGTACAGGTTAACCCTAAACCTTTACCTACCTCTACTCAGACTCCCCTTATCAACCAGGGTCCATCATGGGCACCACAGTCTTCTATGGTCTCTATCCCTATTCCCCCATCTAGCCATACCATTACCCATCCTATTCCAATTGGCCAACCTAGCCATAACCCTCATCCATCAACATCATTTCATAATTCCCCATCATTTCATCATCAATATCCTATTCATCACATTCCATCTCATTCACCAAATCATCAATATCAATCTCCTCATCATCTAGTCACTCCACAACATTTCTCCACTCCACCACAAGCTCATCAGGTAATTCAGGGCTTTCACATTCCTAAGGAAGACCCTAGAATCAAGGCCATGCAAAAACAAATTGATCAATTGATGCAATTCACTCCTAGATTTTCAAATTAGAAACCAACCTTACGCCAATTGATCAAACAACCAATTCATCCTTCGGTACCAACCCCGCCATACCCGATAGATTTTACGATACCCAAGTTTGACAAATTTAAGGGAACCGAGGATCCCAAAGAACATGTGAGCACCTTTGTTCATGCATGCTTCAGAATTCAAGATGATAATGCTCTCATGCTTCGGAATTTTCCTCAAACATTAGGAGGAGATGCCATAGAATGGTACAATCAATTGCCAACCCATAGTATTTATACCTTTGACCAATTGATTGAGCAATTCTTTGATCGCTTTATCCTAAATGTCAAAAAGAAGATCTCATTATCTGATGTCTATGCCTTAAGACAACAAGATGATGAATCTATCTATGATTTTGGGAACTGTTGGAGGGTTATCATCACAAAATTGCCATTCACCCTACCAATGGATGAGCTAATTAAGCTATTCACCAAGAGTTGCTTAAAACCCATCTCTTGGATGCTCCAACTAAGAACTTATCAATCCTTTGAAGAAGCTTTAGCTCAGGCTAGTGTCATTGAGGATATCAAAATCCAAGAAGGCATCATTAAGCCTAAGAAGAAAGAATGGCAAAACAAGGGCCAATACAAAAGCAATTATTCAGGCCAACAAAAATCATCACAGGCTACCCCAACCACCCAATCCAATCAAGTCAATCAAGTGGTCATGAGCCAGCCGGTAATGGCTCAACAACAACAACCTATGCAACAAGTACCACAACAAATTTCCTATCATGCGGTCCCCTCAACAACACAAGCTCCAACAATTCAAAACATAGTGCCAACTATGGAAAACCATCCTCGATGATAGTCTATCCAACAAAATTACCAATATACCCCATTAGATGAGTCCTATACCTCTCTTTTTAGAAGGCTATATGAGACAAATAAACTTGCTTTACCCAACATTAGATCGGATGATCCTACCAAATATAGTAAAAATTATCGAGAATACTTATTTTACCCTTATCATAGGCAAAATGGGCATGACATCAACAATTGCCATGTGTTCAAAAATGTAGTCCAAGACCTCATTGACTTGGGGGCAATTAAAGTTAATAGCCCTCTTGCTCAACAAAACCAAGACCTTGGTATATTTTAGACACCACTTCCTCATCACGAGGAGGTGCAACCAAATGTAGAGGGAGTTAACACTAAAACTCCCCCTAACCAAGTCAATCATATCCAAAAATACCAAGGGTTTGTAGGGGCCATTCATGTGGTCACTAGAGGTCAATGGAATAATCAACAAAGGCAACAACCTCAAGCAAGTGTCTCACAACCATCTACATTGCCACCCATCCAAGTTTCCCCAATTCCATCATCACCCATTCATATACCTAGTCAATCAAATCCATCAAATCCACCCATCAATCATCCACCCTGACCAGTCATCTCATTGAGTAGTCGGTTAACCACAAGTTTGAAAATGGCATCCACCAAATTGTCAATATATGAGCTAATCCAACAATCTCCCCCACATTGGGAGGCATTAATGGAAATTCTGAAATCCATTGAATTGCAATCGCAAGATCCTAATGCCTTCAACAACTTTGTGGGGAGCATTCAAACATGCATGGAGCCCTCCATCACATTTTATGACTTTGAGATTAAGCCAATCTCATCGGGATCAGTAGACCCTCCATTGCATATCATGGCTCTAATTGACAAGAAACCTTTCAAGAGAGTCCTCATTGATACCGGTTCCTCTATCAACATTATCACCACATCCACTCTCCATCATTTGAACCTTCCTCCATATCACATCACCAAATCATCCTTCACCCTCAAAGCATTCAATGATGCTTTGTGTTCCATAGTTGGCACTATTGTTTTGCCCATCGAAGTAGGGGCTAAAATGTTGCACACAATGTTCCACATCTTGGAAGGATCCATGGCATATAATGTACTCCTTGGAAGACCTTGGATGAGGGAAATGAGATGTGTCCCCTCCATTTTACATCAATGCTTGAAATACATTCATGAGGGACAAGTACATTGCATACCAGTGGATGTCAAGCCATTTAAGTATTGCAATCTCATCTCAAATCCTTATGAGTCCATGCTCCCTTCCACTCATATTTTCATATCACCATCATCCAATCCATCCACCACTTCACCAATCTCTTCATCAAAGGATCCCATTCCTGAAGAGCTCCCCATCACCAATCCTCATCAAACCTCCATATCCTCATCATCATCATCATCTGTGACTACATGCACATGTGGTCATAATCAGTCCACATCATCAACATCATTACCATCCACTTCATCATCATCATCAGCTATCCAACAACCTTCCCAAGCCAATCCATCATCATCACCTAATGTCTCACAAGTCGAATTGATGGATTGTGAGATACCTCCATTTCCACCATTTCTTGATCCATCGCCTGAACATGATCCTCCCATATCATCCCAAGTCGAAGTCCATCTCACTAATCCTGGTATTGGTGAATACATGGTCGATGACATCACCATCACACCCCTCACCATTCCTAGTGCTAAGGATTTTGGTCACCCATGTGACCAACCTTTAGCAATAGGAGCAGTCTACAATATGGGTTCAACTCCAAATAGCATTAATTTTGTATATGGGGGTATTGATTCTTCATCAAGTCCACCACCCATAGAAGAGCCCAAAGAACCAAAACTTGCCAATATTTCAAACATGTCGAGATTCCCATCTCGATACTTCCACATTGTCAATTGGCAAGGCCATGGCCTAGGATTGCATGAACAAGGCATGCATCAACCTATCGATGTTCCATATCAAGAGGTGCATGACCGTTCAGGTCTAGGTTTCCACCCACTTCCTACCACCTCTTCTTTTGAACAAGCCTTCCAAAGGCTTAACCTCAATTCAGAAGAAGATGCCCTCCATCTCGATAATTTTGATGATGACATCTATGAAGAATTTGAGCTTATATCGATAATTTTAGATGAATCTGAAGAAGAATCGGAGCCCATCATTCCCCATTCCGAACAAGATGAGTTTTATCTCAACATGTTCCCCATCCATGAGCCCATATTTCACTTGCTTCTTCCACAAGAGTGAGCCGCCCCTACCGGTGAACCTCCACCTCCATTCCATTAAGCCATTCCATAAGCCAACTTGTAACATATGTACATAATTCAAAATAGTGGTTTTCACCACTACCAAAAAAAAAAAATCAAAAATCAATAAAAAATCAAAAACATGTTTGCTTTCTTTGCATTACATATGTAAATACATCATTTAATAAAACATGTTTTGTGTTGCTTGCTATTGTTTAGGTTAACCAAGCTCCTAGCACCGATCCTTAGGTTCCATCCATTCCATCCAACCTTGTCCACCTTGCCCATAAGTCAACATGAATCCTGTTGATTTATTCACCCCGCTTCGTAATCCATACGATCCGGCTAAGCCAATTCCAATTGACATAAGCCTCATTGATATGGATCGGATTTCCTCACCTCCAACCTTTTTCGAGTTTGTCTTATCTAAGGAATTGTTAAGGGCTTCCACCAACTACATTCCTCCATCCCCTCCACCTTTGCCTTCACCTTCACCTTCGGATCCTGAGGTTTTCCAGGAAGATATAGATGAGGATAAGCCAGAAGAGTTTGATGACATCTTAGATGATATTCATCTGATCCCTACACCCCATCAACTTGAGGAAGGTTCCCACATGTCTATTGAAGATACCATCGATGTGGACCTTAGTTCAGACAAAGACAATCCCCAAATTGTCAAGCTTGGCAAAAGCTTATCACCCGATGAACAAGAGCAATTCATTGCTCTCCTCAAGAGGAAGAAGGATATATTTGCATGGTCCTATAAGGACATGCCCAGTCTTGACCCTAGTCTAGTGGTCCACAATCTCACCTTACAACCTGATGCTAAGCCGATCAAACAAAAGCTTAGGAGAATGCATCCTACCATGGCCCTCTTGGTAAAAATAGAGCTTCAAAAACTCCTAGACGTGAACTTCATAGTTCCTATCAACTATCCTGAGTGGCTCTCAAACATGGTACCCGTTCGTAAGCCTAACGGGGTGATACGTGTATGCACTAACTTTCGATATCTTAACAAAGTGTGTCCTAAGGATGACTTCCCTCTTCCAAACATCGATACTCTTGTTGATACTTGCGCTAGCCATGAAATGCTTTCACTCATGGATGGTTTTTCAAGATACAACCAGATTCGAATAAATCTTGATGACCAACACAAAATAACATTCACTACACCTTGGGGAACTTTCTATTACAAGGTGATGCCCTTTGGCCTCAAAAATGCAGGTGCCACTTATCAACGTGCCATGACATACATTTTCCATGACTACATGCATAAGATTATCGAAGACTATGTGGATGATCTCTTGGCTAAATCCAAAACTCGACAAGAACATATTGGTGTATTGGAGAAAGTTTTTGACCGACTCCTAGAGCATAATGTAAGGTTGAATCCCAAGAAATGTGTCTTTGGTGTTACCTCAAACTCTTAGGATTCATTATCTCCAAAAGAGGCATTGAGGTGGACCCTAATAAGGTCAAGGCTATCCTAGAGATGCCTCCCCCAACTAACTTAAAGGAATTGCATAGTTTACAAGGAAATATCCAATCAATCCATCATTTTATTGCGCAAATTTTGGATAAATGAATGTCAAAAAGCCTTCGATGACATTAAGCAATACCTAGCTTCTCCGCCAGTCTTAGCTCCTCCTCATTCAGGGGTCCCATTTTATCTTTATATCTCAGCAATGGATTTTGCATTAGGGACAATGCTTGCACAAAAGAATGAACAAAATCGAGAGCAAGCTATCTACTACATTAGTCGAACATTGGTAAGCTATGAAACTAAATACGCTTATGTAGAAAAATTGTGCTTAGCAATGGTTTTTACCACTAAGAAACTTTGACATTATATGCTTAGCCACACAACTTATGTCATAGCTAGAGAAAATCCTCTACGTTACATGATGTCCCGCACTTACAATAACACCCGCACCGCTAAATGGATAATGCTCCTTACTGAATTCGACCTAGAATTCATTAGCCAAAAATCCATTAAAGGTCAGGTAATAGCCGATCAACTTGCGGAAGCTCCACTACCTAGTGATCATCCTTTGATTATTGAGCTCCTAGATGATTTGGTATTTGCTGTCACTAAAAGAAGATGTCATTCTAGAGGAAGACATCGATATCACACTATTATTTGATGGCTCTAAGTGCATGAAAGGTCAAGGTGCCAGAGTCATATTTCACACACCACAGGGGGTACCTATCCCCTTGTCATTCAAACTAGACTTCCAATGCACAAACAACACTGCAGAGTATGAAGCCTTAATATTAGGTCTTCAATCAGCTATAGCTATGAGAATTAAGTGTATTAGGATATTTGGTGATTCTCAACTTATTGTAAAGAAAATCAATGGAGAATACCAATGCAAAGAACCTACCATTAAGCTTTATCATGAAGTAGCAATGAAATTGCTCTCTAAGTTTGATTGGTATGAAATCAATAGCTTGCCATGTTTGACTAATATATTTGTAGATGCGATGGCCTCCCTTGGATCCTTGATTCCAAAAGACTCCTTTGGAGAGGTACAACCCCTTATCATTTCAACGGTCTCTAAATCTAAAATTTCCTATGTTGAGTCAAAATATGAAAAGGATGTTTGCTTTATCCAATCGGATTCATATGAGCCTTGGTCAAGCCAAATAGTAGCCTTTCTCAAGTTTGGAACACTCCCATATGATATGTCTCAAACTGCCAAATACACTTTCAAGCAAAAGGTAGCCCATTTTGTTCTTTTGGGGGATGTGTTGTATAAACATGGTTATGATGGAGTCCTCCTTCATTGTCTCGAGGCTAGTGAGGCTCAAAGAGCCATAGTTGAAGCCCATGATGGTACTTGTGGTGGTCATTTTAGTGGAATGGCCATCGCAAAGCGTATTTTATGCATGGGTTATTATTGGCCCACAATGGAACGTGATTGTTGCACCTATGTTAAACATTGCAAAAAGTGTCAAGAACATGCTAATCTAACTCATGTACCATCACAAGATTTACAACCCATTCAAAGCCTTTGGCCCTTTTCACAATGGGGCCTAGATCTAATTGGAAAAATTTCACCTCCTTCCTCGGGACAACATACATTCATCATCACAACCACTGAATACTTCACAAAGTGGGTTGAGGCAATTCCTCTAACCAGCATGACAGGACCTAGAATTGTGGAGTTTATACTCCATCACATCATTTGTCATTTTGGTATCCCCTCAAAAATCATTTCAGACAATGGCAAGTCTTTCAAGAACAAGGATGTTCGAGCACTTTGTGAGAAATACAACATTCAACATAGTTTCTCAACTCCTTATTACCCACAAGCAAATGGACAAGCTGAAGCTTCCAACAAGACCTTAATTGCTATTCTCAAGAAACTTGTCAAAGAAAATCATAAAGATTGGCATACACAAATTCCCTTGGCATTATGGGCTTATCGAACAAGCATCCGCACGCCTATAGGGGCAACACCATTTTCATTGGTCTATGGAGCCGAAGCAATCATGCCTCTTGAGCTCGAGATCCCTTCCTTGCAAATTTCTTTGCAGGAATTCATAGATGATGACACTGCTAGACAAGCACATCTTGACCAACTCACACTTCTTGATGAGAGGTGAGTCAATGCTTTAGAGCATTTACGAGTTTACCAAGACCGCCTCAAACGTGCTTACAATGCCAAAGTTCATCTACGTGAATTCCAAGTAGGAGATCTTGTCCTTAAAGAGAATCAACAAAACACCAATGCATTGCCACATCTTCATGACAAATTCATGGCTAATTGGTTAGGTCCATACATAATTACACAAAGAGTGGGTAATGGTACTTATAGACTTGCCAGTCTAGAGGGAGAGGAAGAATCCGAACCACTTAATGTTATACACTTGAAAGCATTCTATGCATGATATGATTACTATATATGTATATGTATACATGGCTAATACACAAAAATATTTGCATACATTTCATTCATAACATTGCATTTCACTTGCATTTACATTTCATTCAAAACAATGCATTCACCCACATCACATATTGCATTCCACATTTCACAAAATTGCATTTCATACATTGCATTAACATCCACATTCCACATTTCATATAGGGATCATTTATTCAAGGTCTTAATTGGTCCAACAAAAGTCATGTTGCCTTAATCAGGGGCACCTTCACAATGTCATCCACACAATTTCACAAAGTCAAATTGTCATCCACACAAGCCATATTCACAAAGTCCTAGGTGTTTTCGGTCACTCAACCACTCCTAGTGTTTTAAGAAACCTCCAAAAAACATGTCGAGTTCTTTTAGGACCATAGCACATCTTACACTAAGAAAATCTTGAGTTTGGGAATTGATTCCAAAAGCATTCTTGAACCAAGCACAATTTTCACATCTTAAAAACATCTTGTGTCAAAGAGGGATAACACCATCCTTGGTATGAACCTTGAAGCGAAAAGGGTCATCCTTGCTAGTCCCATCATGCAACATAGTCCATAAGAATAGTGGTTTGCACCACTATCACAGTTGCTTCAAATTCAAAAGATAGAGTAGTAAGGATAGGGTACAATTCTCATCACACTTAGGTTGAGAATCCGATTCCCCAAAGCTCTAAACATTTTACATCACACCAATGCAAATAACCTACCATTAATATTTATCACGATGTAGCAATGAAATTGCTCTCTAAGTTTTATTGGTATGAAATCAATAGTCTGCCATGTTCGACTAAAATATTTGTAGATGCGATGGCCTCCCTTGGATTATTGATTCCAAAAGACTCCTTTGGAGAGGTACAACCCCTTATCATTTCAACGGTCTCTAAATTTGCAATTTTCCATGTTGATTCAAAATATGAAAAGGATATTTGCTTTATCCAATCGGATTCATTCGAGCCTTGGTCGAGCCAAATAGTAGCCTTTCTCAAGTTTGGAACACTCCCATCTAATATATCTCGGACTACCAAACACACTTTCAAGCAAAAGGTAGCCCATTTTGTTCTTTTAGGAGATGTGTTGTATAAACGTGGTTATGATGGAGTCCTCCTTCGTTGTCTTGAGGCTAGTGAGACTCAAAGAGCCATAACTAAAGCCCATGATGGTACTTGTGGTGGTCATTTTAGTGGAATGGCCATCGTAAAGTGTATTCTATGCATGTGTTATTATTGGCCCACAATGGAATGTGATTGTTGCACCTATGTTAAACATTGCAAAAAGTGTCAAGAACATGCTAATCTAACTCATGTACCATCACAAACTTTACAATCTATTCAAATCCTTTGGCCCTTTTCACAATGGGGCCTAGATCTAATTGGAAAAATTTCACCTCCTTCCTCAAGATAACATACATTCATCATCACAACCATTGAATACTTCATAAAGTGGGTTGAGGTAATTCCTCTAACTAGTACGACAAGACCTAGAATTGTGGAGTTTATACTTCATCACATCATTTGTCATTTTGGTATCCCCTTGAAAATCATCTCCGATAGTGGCAAGTATTTCAAGAACAAGGATGTTCGAGCACTTTGTGAGAAATACAATCTTCAACATAGTTTCTCGGCTCCTTATTACCCGCAAGCAAATGGACAAGCTGAATCTTCCAACAAGACCTTAATTTCTATTTTCAAGAAAATTGTCAAAGAAAATCATAAATATTGGCTTACACAAATTCTCTTGGCATTAGGGGCTTATCGAACAAGCATACACATGCCTACAGGGGAAACACCATTTTTATTGGTCTATGGAGCCGAAGCAATTATACCTCTTGAGCTTGGGATCCCTTCCTTACAAATTTCTTTGTAGGAATTCATAGACGATGACATTGCTAGACAAGCACGTCTTAACCAACTCACACTTCTTGATGAGAGGTAATTCAATGCCTTAGAGCATTTACAAGTTTACCAAGATCGCCTCAAACATGCTTACAAGGCCAAAGTTCATATACGTGAATTCCAAGTAGGAGATATTGTCCTTAAAGAGAATCAACAAAACACTAATGCATTGTCATATCTTCGTGACAAATTCACGGTTAATTGGTTAGGTCCATACATAATTACACAAAGAATGGGTAATGGTACTTATAGACTTGCCAGTCTAGAGGGAGAGGAAGAATATGAACCACTTAATGTTATACACTTGAAATCATTCTATGCATGATACAATTACTATATATGTATATGTATACATGGATAATACACAAAAACATTTGCATACATTTCATTTATAACATTGCATTTCACTAGCATTTACATTTTGCATTCACCCACATCACATATTGCATTCCACATTTCATGAAATTGCATTTCATACATTACATTAACATCCACATTCCACATTTCATATAGGGATCATTTATTCAAGGTCTTAATTGGTACAACAAGAGTCATGTTGCCTTAATTAGGGGCACCTTCACAATGTCATCCATACAATTTCACAAAGTCAAATTGCCATGAACACAACCCACATTCACAACTCCTAGGTGTTTTCGATCACTCAACCACTCATAGTGTTTTAAGAAACCTTCAAAAAACGTGTCAAGTTCTTTTTAGGACCATTACACATATTACACTAAGAAAATATTGAGTTTGAGATCTGATTCCAAAAACATTCTTGAACCAAGCACAATTTTCACATCTTAAAAACATCTTGTGTCAAAGAGAGATAACACCATACTTGGTATGAACCTTGAAGTGAAAAGGGTCATCCTTGCTAGTCCCATCATGCAACATAGTCCATAAGAACAGTGGTTTGCACCACTATCACAGTTGCTTCAAATTCAAAAGATAGAGTAGTAAGGATAGGGTACAATTCTCATCACACTTAGGTTGAGAATCCAATTCCCCAAAGCTCTAAATATTTTACATCACACACCACTGATCATTGGATTGTAAGGATTGTACTACCTTTCTAGTCAAACGATTAGGTAGTCATCCCAAAAATTCAAGAAATAAAAAACAAAATCGTGAACTATGGAGTTAGCCTCCACTAGAGCTATAGACGCTTGAATGACAGTGGAGTATGCTCATGCGTGGTGACATGTCTATTTTAAAAGAGACCTCTGACTGCTCATGCTGACAAGCTAGCCTCTTGGTTTCAACCATAACAATTTTACCAAATTTACTCAAGATGAGTTAGTGAACTCACTTGTACACACATGGGTTCTTGACTGTCTCAGGTCATTACCTTGCTCTTGATTTGGTAAATGAATTCACTACACACACATTTGGTCCTAGAAGGATTAGGCAGTTTTAGTGGGTTTGTTTGATGCCACTAGGATGTTTGAGTCTCTGCAAAACAATCAGTTTTCCATATCAACATCCATATCTTCTTCCATGTTAACATCCATGTCACTTCATAAGTCATTCATCCCATAAGCCACCAAGTCTAGTGCCCCTGATTAAACAACAATGCTAGAAAATGGGTCAAACAAAGATCTAAACCATAAATGATCATTAGTACATACCATATTGCATAAATCATCCATATATTTCGTCTTGCATTAATCATCCATAACATCTTATATGCATTAGTCATAAACATAAACATGCATTCCACAAAAAGCATTCCATAAAGCATTCACACAAAAGTAAAATCTATGTATATATATATATATATATATATGAATATCACATGTACAATGAGTGCCAAATGACTACATACAATGGAGCACCAAGGCTCACATACAAAAAGGGCATCTAAGCACTAGCTACATCCTCTAAGAAGACAATTGTGACCTGGTTGGAGCCTGTGACCTAGAAGGAGTCCTAGACCTAGAGATATGCCTAGAATCACTATGCCTTGTACCCTCAGATATAGACGAGGTTAGAGGATCAGGAAGTGGAATATGATGTTCCATCAACCTAACCTCCAATACCTCAATATACCTATACCGATATTGAAGGCATCGTATGTCGATGCTCGCTCTCCACTAGCTCTTCTTGGAGCCTTGTAATCCTTGCATCCCACTTTGCCACCTACCACTCCAACTACACCCACTCCTCCTCGCTTCGACCTAGGGGTGCATTTGAAACCTCCTCAGCCTCCTCTCCATCTCCACCATTGCCCCCAACCTTGAGAGTCTGTTGAGCGACACCCTTGGTATTTCGCATCTGACTGTCATATCAAAGGTGCCGCTGCCTCTTGCAGGCATCTTGGGTCTCCTCACCCTAACTAGCTTGGGCACCCTCATCATGGGTCCCCTGGGTACCCTCATCCCAAGCCTTTCCACCTCCATCCCTATCAGTTGCTCTTCTAGGTAGCATCCATACTGGCTGAGCCGTGAACCATGCATCATACTTCATGATCATCCCAATGTCCTCCACATTCGAGATATCCATCCCATCATCATCCTCCAAAGATACCCTCCATGACTTCGTGTAAGGAAGCTTAGTCTCATCCCAATATCTCTTATACCACAATGGCTCATCAGGGATATCCTACCTCAATCCAAACTGGCGAAGCACTCATGAGAACTAGAATTACTCTGCCACACTTCGATTCCTACCAACCATCCATCTATCCTACCGTACCCATCGCAAATGCTCTCTATCCCTAGTTCCCTAGGCACCCAACCATGGCCTCCATGCCACTTGGGTGGATGTCAATCCAATCCATAGCTCTCAGTACCACTGACTCGTCCTCATTGGATGACTTGGTTGCACCTCCTCTGCCAATGCCCATCGCCTAGCATAGGGCTGCTCCCTACCAAACTCTGCCATAGGTAATCCCTTCGATCGAGCAAATATGAAGTGCTCCTATACATAGCATTGAAACAATAAGTTGCACCTCAATCCCTTTCACCCTCATTGTGTCACGTAATATAGCTCCTGGTATACCTACACCAGCAAGGTGAGAGCCCATGCATACACCTGCCTCATTGTGACCATATTGCTCACCACCCCTATCAGGTTCCAAGGGAACCTACACCTGGTATTGTTCAGGGCCACGATGTTGGCCAACACAAACATTACCAATGCCCGAAGTGGGTCTAACTCCTTGTCCACATACATAGAAAAATAAGGTATGCCCCCACTCTCCACCTTCACCCCCTCCCATGCATCTCCAAATAATCGCATCATCTCTGCCTTCCGTCTGAGCCCGACCTCAACCTGGATTTCCTCCACCGATACCTTGAGGATGTGATATACATCCTCCAAGGTAACAATCACCTCATCTATGCGGTGGTAAATGTCCCCTTGTCCGCATCCCACCTCTCTGCTAAAGTAGAGAGGTACCCCTCATCCACCCTCACCACATCTAGTCGGGCTACCTCTGATAGCCCCACCGTCTCCAACAAATCCCACTCATCCTTCGTAATCGCCTTCCTCATCCCAGGGATATAAGATGATAACCGGTATCGAGCCTCAAAAACTATAAGCTGCAGCACAACACAAAATATTTGTTAATAAGTTGTTCAAAATTTCAAAAAAAAAACAAAATTTTTGCATAATACAAAAAGCATTAACAACAGGTTACCTCAGCCACTCGCACTCCATCCACAGCCTTGGCCTCCACACCAAATCCCTCCATCACCATAGTTTATGTGCTCCAAATGCCTCACTTCACTCACCTTCACTCCCCAGACACAGCTTCTCAAACTCCTCAGACACACAAATGAGCTTAAAACTTGCCCAACAAGCTACTTATAGCTGTTTCAGGTGGCTTGAGGTGCCCATGGGCGTTTCCTGACGCACTGAAGCACCTGCTGGTGTTTCTGCAAACCGCAGGCACCCGCGGGCGTTTGGCGTCAGCATTGACAAAAGAAAAATCAACACAAAATAGTAGCTACTCCCAACCAAATCATTCCAAATTGCACTCACCAATGTATTTCATCATTTTATCAAGTTTTGTGAAGATTCCAACTGATTTGGAAATATAAATCTCATTTACGACCACATTGACCAATTTTCACCAAACAGATTTCAAAAGTGCCTCAAAATGGTCCAAATATTTATAAAAATGATGACAATCAACATTTTTATCATCCATACATCATCTCCACCTCATTTCACATCATCATTTACATATTTGCCAAGTTCACATAACACACAAGTGAATCTTGTATCTAGTGGGTTATTCTACACACTTGGCGATTGCAATGATTTGCATCCATGCAATTCGGTAAGATGAATAGCTTACCATAAGGACACTTGTCCATGATCATCATCACCTATCTCCTTGATCAAGATCATAATCACATTTGGTAATTTCTCATATTTAGAGTGAAACATTACCAAGAACAAATTGCACAAAAGCAATCATTGATGTCCTTTTACGTAGGGTAAGGAAACATGGATAATTAATATCACAATCATTCTTTCATTTGACCGTAGTCATAAGATAGACAATCCCATTAGGTTGATTTGTTCCATTGTGGAATTAGACAAAGAGTTTTCCATAGTCACTACCCGACCCCTACATTGACTCTGTCATCCTGCATCTTCATAACCTGCATACTCAATGATGCCAACAAGGCATTTTCTTCAATAGCATCGAATCACCCCAAATTTAGGGTAACCACATTTGGTTTTGATCCTCCCACAATGGGATACATCTTACATGATCATGGCATCTACACTTGATAAAACCCCCTTCCCACCATTGGGGCAAAAACGGTATCATATTTTACATCATTCATATCGTCCTTATCACATCATATTTGCACAAAATCCTTCATCTATTGGGGCAAAAACAGACACATCATATCACATTTTTCAACAACCCCTTCCCATCATTGGGGAAAAAATGGTATCACATCATCCATCATTCATATGCACAAGATTTTTTAATTAGCTTGTGAGATTCATTTGTAACCTCATTCACCAATTGAGGGGGTAAGCTACGCACAACTCCAAATTCTTTTATTATTTTATCTTCAAGCTCATGCTCCACATCCCAAGAGAAGCTGCTTCTACACCTGGCCAAATTAGGTGTATCATGTTTTTGCACTGCATTGTATTTTATGCAATGCAGTACAAAAAGGGGTATCTATAGACACCAAATCCTAGCCATTTGCCTTCCATCCAGGCTTTCTCACCATTTCCACCACCAAAGCATAGCCATTTGCCCACCATTTCTCATTTCCCACCATTTTTCAAATATTATTCACATTTATTTATGTATATTTATTTTAAATATATTTAAATATAATATTTTATATTATTTTTAAATATATGTTTAATAAATATATATTTATTTAAGTGAATTAACCTCAACCATTAGGTTTCATCTAATCTCATCCGTTTATTCACCTTAATCCATGCCACACCCTAGATTTATTTTCTACCTTTACATGTGCTTTAATATCAGTCACACGATTAGTGTCATTGAAACCCTAGCATGCCCTTGGTTAGATTATAAAAAGGAGCCATTTTGATGGCTCAACCCTTAAGTTCCTAAGTTTTTTATTTCTCAAGTTCTTGAGATTCCTAATTCCCTGAGTGCCAAAGGCCTTGCAATAAGCTCTTTGTGCCCTAGCCCTATTCCATCCATCACATTCCATATCCTCACTCACCATTACTACCATCGCATCCCTTGCCCTCGCCTGATCTACTTATGTAGACTTTCCCATCAACTACCAAGTTCCCACGAGTACTTTCTATCAACATCAGGTGCCCACAAGTGCCTCCCTACCAGTACCAAGTACCCACGAGAGCCTCCTTACCAGTCACAAGTATCCACGGGTATTTAGGTGCCTGTGGGTATTTTATGCTCTTATTCTTGAAGTCCCCCTAGCCTCCGGGTGATGCTAGGGTATCGTCGCACCAACCCTCCGCATCAGACATCACACATCAGAAGATATCAAAAAGCTAAAATAGATCAACCCTAACTTTTTTTATTTTATTGCATGTGTTTATGTTTCTGTTCATTTTACTTACAATATTTAGTTAGTGATTTTATTATTTCTTACAAAGGGCCTCACACTATGGAGCCCTCTCATATACTACTAACTATTTTCTGTGTCATTGTGTGTAGATCAGGAGCACTACATCAACATATGGAGTGGCCCAATCCTGGATAACGAAAAGCCCACTCAACCTTATTGGGATCAAGATGCGCTTGAAGACACCACGACCTTGCTTCTTAGGGTTTTGGAGAACCCTAAATTGTTGTAATATTGTATCAAAAGGATTCAAGGATCCAAGCTTGTAACAATGGAGTTTCTAGGCTCCCCCATCAATAAATAATTTATTATATTGTGCAAACTTGTGTTATTTTGCATTTTATTTTATTCAAAGCATTGTCTGTGTGTTGCATTTTGCATATTTCAGAAGGCTCACAAAAATAGTACAATGATATAAATTGGAGGTCTCATACTCTCCATATTTCTTACATGCTCTACATCATATCTAGCATATCATCTACTACTTTACCTTATGCTATCTACCTTCTCATATATCTTATCTATCAAAGACCAATATATAATGAGATGTGACTATTGGCCTTCGACCTACCTATGAATCTTCATCTTCTTGTTCTATGGACTCATGTACATATCGACAACATACACATTTACAACATCAAGTACTTTGCACATTCTAACAATACATGTGCATTTATTACATTGCATAAAGTAAATACTCAAACCCTAATCTAAGACATACTCCTAATCTAAAGATGTACCCAATGTGGTACATGCTAATATATTCCAACACCCCCATGTATTACATTATTTGGTTATTGAAGACTGGTCTTTAATATGGTCTTGGTCTTGGTTCTGGAACTTGAGCTCTTCTTAGGGTTATGCATAGTGGTAAATATTCGTAAATTCATGAATATTGGCATTTTCAAAAATACAAATTGGTGAATTTGGGGACCTTGGACATCGATCCATTCGCCTAACATTTTTGGATGTAAAATTTTTTTAGGGGTCGGCTCGCCACACGTTGATAATAGTATTACATATATTTTATTTTAAATCACCAACACTCCCGCCTAAATCATGGATCCATTTTACCTTAAAATTATAATTTTTTTAATTATCCCACCAAATTTGACTCTTATACTTCTATATAATTAACCTGACAACGATACTTATTGATACGGATAAAAAGCACAAGAAGACACACACCAAATACTCCCAAGAATGAACTGATTATTATTTGCATAATGGGTCTATAAAGAAACAATTACATCTTGGATAAGAATGTAGCTGGCGATTACAAATTGGATAAGAATGTAGTTGTCAAAATCTTATCCATAATAAAATAGAAACTATATGTAATGGAAAGTATGCATGTGTAATAACAAATTATTAATTATACATATGGAAAGTATGTGTGTCATTCCCTATCATTCCTCCCCACTATAGAAGCATTGGTCCCCAATGCGTACAAACATGGAGGAGAAAGAGATTTTTGTTTAATTTTTTTATGATTATTATTTAATAATTTAATAAAGTATGCTTGTGCAATCAATGTATGTGGACCACACACGTGTGGTGTCGGCATGATGTTGAGGGAAGAAGAACAAAGATCCACCAAAAATGCTAGGAGGGAAAACTGCACAGGAAAACTACATAGAAAAACTGCACAAAAAAACTGCATGGAAAAACTGCACAAGAAAAATGCACAACAAAACTGTGGGAGGTGGCCATGGTTGGGCATGTGTTGTTTGGGGAGCACACAAATTAGGGCCACAAGAAAATAGGAACAACACAGAGTAGCTAGAGAGGAGGACAAGGGCATAGAAATGTTGAGGGCCATGGTCGATGTTGTCGATGAAGGCAGGTGATGGCAACAACATCATTGAGGAGATAGGATTGGGAAGAGGCTATGAAAAAGGCTATGACAGAGGAAAATGGTGAGAAGACACAGGTAAATGAGCATGCAAAAGAAGAAAGTGAGGTCGTTCTATAGGGTAACAACTAATGCCATGGACATAGATCGAGCCACGCTTATGGTGGCCAGGGTAGTGTGTAGAGTGTTGGTTGAGAAGACAACAACAAGGGCCCTTTGTGTCTAGATGACAGCTACCAAGTGCACGAGTAGGAGCCATGGGGGTAAAATTTGCGTCAACAACATCTTCCTAAAAAACATTTGCAGCATCATTTTCTTTGTTCAGATCTTCTTCAAAATTTTGATCTTTCAAATCTGCATCAAACAAAATAACAATATTGCCAACAAGTAGATTAGCATCTGGAATATCAGCTTCAAGAGGTATTAAATCCTCCTCTTTTTTTGAATGATCACTTTCTTCAGCAATATGGTCCAGTGGAAGGATGATGGGATTTTCACCCATAAACCCTGGTTCGATTCCAGGTATTGCTTCTTGATTTTTAGCAATTTCTTCATAAATTTCTTCTTCAGCTGCCATTTCTTCCAACATGGTAGCTCAGATTTTCTAGAGTTCAACACAAATGTCTTTGG
Source organism: Wollemia nobilis (assembly GCA_028583015.1). Classification (NCBI taxonomy): domain Eukaryota; kingdom Viridiplantae; phylum Streptophyta; class Pinopsida; order Araucariales; family Araucariaceae; genus Wollemia; species Wollemia nobilis. The sequence continues at coordinate 6,370,368 of JAQPPZ010016867.1, forward strand.
AGCATCTAGAAATCTCCTATAGTGAGAGACGTATGATCGGTAACATGGTGCCTATGTAAAAATGAAAGAGCAAACCCACGAAGGATCGGGGTGCTCTGATACCAAACTGATACGGATAAAAAGAATAAGAAGACACACACCAAAGACTCCCAAGAATGAACTGATTATTATTTGCACAATGGGTCTATAAATAAACGATTACATATTAGATAAGAATGTAGCTGGCGATTACAAATTGGATAAGAATATAGTTGTCAAAATCTTATCCAGAATAAAATAGAAACTATATGTAATGGAAAGTATGCGTGTGTAATAACAAAATAGAAATTATACATATGGAAAGTATGTGTGTCATTCCCTATCACTTATTCATGTAAAACATTCAAACTATTCAAAAAATGAGCAACAACAATGAAAAGTAAAACCTTCCAACAGAAAAGACAAGACCTAAAACATTTGATCTATTGTAGAATTTCACCGAATTTTCTCGACCATATCTGGAATGATTTTTTACCCGAAAAGGAGTCAAACCTTATTTTCCACTCGTGTAGGAGCTAGACCCTGCTTTGCATCTAAAAAGGAGCCAGACCCTGCCTTGCATTCGAATCAAATCCGAAGGTGATATTCCACCCTGATTGTGAGCCGAACCCTGCTTTACACTCGAAAAGGAGTCGAACCCTGCTTTGCACCCAAACTGGATCCGAAGGTGATTTTCCACCCTGATCGTGAGCTGAACCTTGCTTTACACCCAAATGATATTCAAACCTAAATTTTTACCTAGACCGTCTATCGGATCCTGCTTTGAACCCAGATAAGAGTTGGACATACTTTACACCCAGATAGGAGCCAAACCTGTAGATAGGATCCGAACCTACTTTGAATTCGTGTCTGACCAAAACTTATTTTCCACTCGAATGGGTTGTCGAACCCTATTTTAAACCCAAAGAGTATCCAAACCTAATCTATATCATGCGTTGGTAGTGAAAAATAAAGGTACAAAATTTCATCTCTCTTTATTCTTCTTAGAGAATGAGCTCAACGAGTTGTAGTAGTAACATATGTTTTTCTGTTAAAAAATTACAAGTTTTTATTTTGCTCTTTTCCCCTGTTTTCTCTATTCCACATGTGAGTGTTTTGATGCATATTTCAGCTAGTCGTCCTTCTCTTAGAACATTGCGATTCTCTGTTTCTCTTAAGACACCACGATTCTCTGTTTCTCTTATTTTTTAAAGAATACGAGTTCAAGGAGTTGAAGTAATAAGATCTCATTTAGTGTAAATATGTCAAGCTCTATTTGCCATGTTTCCCCTATTTTTCTCTATTTCACATGTGAGTGTTTTGATGCATTTTTCAGGTAGCTGACCTTATTTTAAGAGACTGATTTTTTGTTTCTCTTAAGACACTACGATTCTCTATTTTTCTATCATAAAATTGGAGGTTTTATTTTGCTATTTTTCTATCATTTATTGCAAATAGGTCAATGCTCTATTTCCCATGTTTTCCTCAAGTGAGTGTTTTCATTGATTTTTAGCTAGCAGACCTTCTATAAAGACACTGTAATCCTCTATCTATTCCACTAAGACTATGAGTTCCAAGGCCATTTAGTACCATAATATGGTATTTTTCAACATTTGAATCTCTAAATATATTTCGTATCTATATACCTTTTTTTGTTAAATTATAGAAATTCCTATATGTGGCAGTAGATTTGAATTTGTATATTGATTTTTTTTGTCCTTTAAATTAATACAAGTGCAAACAATTGTCTATCTCTAGAAAACAGAGTAGTGGCATACACAGAAAAATCACGGTAAAGCCTGATTAGAAATTGGTATGTATTTTCTACCAACCAACCCTCTGTTTATTCTAGTTACAATATTATTTTGAGGCCTTATAGTAGTAAGATCTGTTCAACATTTTATTAATTTTCTAAAATGAAAAATATTTTCTTTACAAGTAAAATGGCACCTACTGGCGATGGAAAGAAGGGAGGCAAATATTCTACCAAAAAGAGTATTCTAAAATATTTTAGTCATATATCAAAATCCAAAGAGCCATTTACATATGTACAAATTAAAGGTACAAATGATTTTTACCTACTAAAACGGTTTGTTTTGTATTCTATTAATTTTTAGTTAATAATGCTTTCTTCCTTAAAAAGTTAAGTTTCAGTATATGGCTTTGGCCATATTGCATGTTGATATGAATCTTTTTTCTGTTTATAAAAATATGTTCTCTTATATCCAAAAATAATAAAGAATATCATTATATACAGAATATACGGTTGACCCTGATATGCCTCCACTTGAAGATATTCCTCACGAAGATATGTCTTCACATGAAAATTCTTTTAACAATGACATCCAACAAACACTTGAAGATATTCCTCAAAATGACATGCCACTTGAAAAAGAAAGTGATAAATCAAATACAATATAAACTTATAGGGAATCTTCAAGCCAAAAAACTAAATGTAGAAGGTTAACTAGATGGACTATTGGAAGGTCATTTAAGGTTGAATGATCATCAACATATCCTTTTATAGAGCCAGTCCAGTTAGAGAACAACAATGACACTCCAACAAAATGTAAATGCATAATTTATAGTTGGAAACTGGGAAAGGATCATAAGATGCAACTAAAGTTAGATACAACAGAAAAAACATTGTGGGAAATTTTATTAAATATTTAATGAAAGTGATGAAACAGTTAAGAAAATAGTTAGGTGGAAGGATGCATCAAAATGCATGCATGTTAGATATGCAAAAGAATATGAAAAATAATTGAAGCTACAACAATATCTTGTTGAGAAAGGTGGAACGATTCAAGCCCAATTTCATAAAATTTATAAGACCACTTTAGCTTCAAAAAGCTTGTAGTTTGTTGTTGTATATAGTATTCTTAAAAAGGGTAGACCCATGTCCGATTTTATTGATTATAAGCACCTATTTAACTAGTTGATGTGCAAAACCTTCCTAGTTCACATTGGTTTGATCAAAGTGGTTGGGAAATGGTAAAATATCTATCATTGGTTGAGGAGGACATGAGGGAGAAAGTAAAACTTGCCAAATTTATCACTTTCAATTGATGAGGTAACGACTGTTGACAACACATCTTGGATTTGCATTCATGTGTACACATTGCAAAATCATGTAAGGCATCCTAGTTTGCTAGCATTACATACGATGGTGGAAAATTGTAATGCATAAAACCTCTATCATGTTGTTGTAACTAGTTTAAAAGATATTGCGAGAATGAATGATATTGAAATAGCCACAAAGTTAATATGCGTTGGGGTTGACGGTGTTGCTACAATGCAAGGACATATGAGTGGTATTTGTGTTTGACTTCAAACCTCAATTTCCTCGTATTTGATACCCATTCATTGCATGGCTCATAGATGGATCTTACATACAAAATTGTAAGCACTTTCGATAATGTTGTGAGAGTGGAGGAACTTGTTCATGAAATACTTTCTTATTTTTCATGTAGTCCAAAAATATTTTCAGAGTTTTAACAGTTTGCACTAGGAGTTACAGAAGGAAGAAAATTGTTAAAAGATGTAGATACAAGGTGGATTTCATTGTACCAACTTGCATACAATTTTTTTACAGAATATAAATCCTTAATGGGGTTTATGTATGTTAATCGTAGGGTAGTTGATAAGGCAAAAGATTTGCTATACCATTTGACTGACTTGGAAACACTTCTAACATTATGTAGTATTCTTCCAATGTTGCATGAAATGAATAGATTGATTAAACATGCATAAGAAAGATCCATTTATATTGTTGATTTCATCAGGATAAAAAAACAAATATGTATGCATATTGATAGGATATACGTGTTTGGAGGAAATTTTACAGATCCTTTATTTGATAGTTGGAAAACATCAACTAACGTGAATGATCCAAAAAGCTTTTTGAAGTTCGACATCGATGATAATCTCTATATTAGTGTTCATGGAAGGATGATACTTCTTTATTGTTTTGAAAGGCGATTAAATATACTTGTGAACAATATTGAACAAATTCCCATAACATGAAATGGATTTGAAGCAGTTTTACAAAATACTAAGATTAAATTGATTAAAATAGCAAAATCATTGACAAGAGAAATAAGAGATCGATTTCAAAGAGATAAGCTGCTTGAGGCCATGGGTGTGGTTAACCCCATGTTTTGGATCCTCGTAATGACTATGAATATACACATAAATTGTTTACTAAATATATGGGCACACTTTCTAAATATTTTTGTAAAAGTGTGGAAGTCAATGATATTGAAATCAAAGGTATTATCAACAAAAAACTTTTAACACAACAATCATCGCATTTTGGAATGACAATGGTTGGAAAAATGTCATTTTTGAGTAACTATCACGAGTCTGGTTCCATTACACGTTTGTGGAAAAAAATTGGATCCAAGTAGTGTCTTACAAGATGCAATGAGTGAATATTTTTGTTTATATAAATTATGTCAAATAGTGATTTTGGGATCTGTGGAAGATGAGAGGGTTTTTAGTGCACTATCTTTTGTGAAATCTAAACACCGTAACAGGCTAGATAAAAATTTGGAAATTTGTTTGAGAATTTATGTGTCATCATATGAGCTAGACAAATTTCTCTACGATAGAGCATTAGCATATTGGAAATCCCTAGCAAATATAAGGGGTATCACTAATGAGGATACCGATGCTTGTAGTGATTAGATTATGGAGACATAATTTTTTTCTATGCGTAAAAGTGATTATGGACAAGTTAATAAGTGCTTGTTTTAACTACCTAAATTGTAATTTTTCCAAGATTTTACAACATTGATAAAATTGACTTTATTAGTTATAAATTTCATTGATAAATTTGACTTTACTTGTTATCACAACATTGCTTCAACTATCTGAATTGTAATTTTATGATTTATATAAGAGCATTGTTTTTCAAATTATATGTTTTATATTGTAGTCTCCATGGTGTCCTAACTGTGTTCATTCTTAAAACCTTATGTTTTATGTTATGGTATTGTTAATGTATTATTATTAATGTATTGGCACAACTAAGTTATATCATAGTAATATATTTTTTGGTCAGTAAATAAAATTCATTAAAAGTGGGTTTTGAAAGGGGCCCCAAAACCTTTTTACAAAAGGTCAACAAACCAACCATAAGGCCAAAGGGCAGTCCTTTGAGAATTAAAAATATCATAGGGGGATGGTTCCAGAGGGACCATCACCAATAGTCTTTACAAATTGGGATGCAGGATCAACCCATACACGGAATCAACCCAAATGTGGGATCAAACAGGGATGCGGAATCGACCCGTATGAAAAAATTCAAAAAAGGTCTGCCAACTAAGCCCAAGAACTAAAAAAGAGAATCCCACCCAAGGCTAGAAAAATTTAAAATTAAAAAAAACCCCGCCCAAGGCTAGAAAAATATAAAATTAAAATCTTGCCCAAGGGGAAAACCAAAAAATTGAATCCACCAAGGAGAAATCAAAATTCAAACATGTCCCAAGAGAGGTATCTAGGCCAGATAAAACCATTGTACAAAATTAAAATCTACAACAGTGAAGAAGAAACCCATCCATGAGGGCATGAGACCATAAAAAATTTTCCTAGCAGGGATGATCTCGACTAGAAAGCCACGAGACCAACATAAACTATCCCAACAAGGACGATCTCGACCAGAAATCCATAGGACCATCACAGACTGGTCCAACAATGAAAAGCCCATCCAAAAAGGCATGGGAAAATCACAGATCCATCCAGCTTGGGCCAAGAAGCAAATGGTAAATATGAAACCCAACTGTAGCAAGGAGAATCCCACGAACAATTGAAAAATAAAACATGACCTGGAAAGTGGATCAACATACATTAGAGATATCAATAGGCCACAATATCTCTCTACAGAGGAGACTGAATACACAAGCTAAAGAGAGTCCAAAGACACCAGCCACCAAGAATATATCAGAGGAGACTAAATATATCATATAGTAATATTTTGTTTATTATTTGAAATTACAATATTTGAATCGTTCTAAATTTAAATGCAACATACGAATATAAATGAAAACAACCATTGAATGATAGAAGATATAAATTAATAAAATCATTTTTCATTATTTGCAATGAAAATATACATTGTTCAAAATTATTGACAACAATACAATAAAATTTATTGTCAATTATTAAACATTTTACAATATCTTAATTTTTATATGGGGACTTGGGGAGATATTTGGTTGCTCCTTGCATATCTAGATCACCTTGAGATTAAGATGCTTATGAAGTTTTAGGTTATTTTCCCTTATCTCCTATGCTAATAGTATCCGCTTGCACAGGCAGTCCTCCAGCTCTGATAAGGCCTTCCTTTGCCTTCTGTAAGCTCCCCATCATCACTCTTTCTTCTAGGGCTGGATCCTCTTGCACTATATGAATGTTTTCTAGATGCTTCTTCTTAAGAAAGATATATGGATCCATATTGTGCTCCTTTATAATATTTCTTAAAAAATTGTTATCTCTAATCTTGGTTTGTAAGGTATCCTTCATTGTTATTGCAGCTTGGAGTGATTTCTTTGCCACTTGGATATTAACATTCATGCTTACAACTTATTTCTATAAATTATAAAAATTTTATTGCAAAAAATAAAAGAAAATATTAGTTAGTTGAGAGTTATATGACAAAAGATAACCATAAAATTTATTACAACTAAAGTCTCACCTCAGCCGCATCCCTTGAAGCCTGAATGATTGTAACTTTCTTTTTATCAGAAGCCCATTGGTTATAATATGCTTGGGCTTCAAAATTTAGGTTCTCCAATATGTTCAACATAATGTTTAAAATTTCATCATTATATAAAATCGAAGCGTTTAATGAGCTTGATTCAACTTGATGTAACAAACCACCAAGATTTTCTATTTTGTTTTGAACCAAAGAAAACATCTCTTACCTTTTATCAAAATTTTTATATCGAGCATTTAACTCCTTCATAAGGATATTTACCCAAAATTCCTAATTCCTCATTTCCTTTACATTGTGAAGCAAATTGTCTTTGATCATTGCTTCACAATTATTAGACATTAAATTTAAAAAAAAAAAATCAACTTTTTTGTCCTCAATTTGAGGACCAAGGTCACTGGTGTCTGAAGGTGACGATGAGGTTTTTTGAGCTTTAGGATATTGTTGTGTTTTTTGTGCTTGAAGCACATATATTTCTTTAAACCCTTTGATGTTGCCCTTTAAAATATAATCATCCTCTAAAGGGAGATTATCTAATCTTGAGTTTGAAATTTCTTGAATTGAACAACTTGTTAAAAATGACATATATGGAAATGTAGCTTAAGCCGCTATCTGCATTGGTGCCCCCTGTGATCTCGCTCAAAAAAGTTTTTTCCCACCCATTTGACCTCTCATTAATTGTTATCATGCTAGAGGTGGTGGTGGTGGTGGCAACATCATTTGCTACCTTCTTTGAGTAGATAGCGAGGAGACACCTAAATACATTATAATAAGATCTTGTTAAAATAAAATAAAAGTGGATAAAATTAATACATATTATTAAAAAAATACTTACCCGATGACGGGATCTATTACTATTCTCCACCCTTTGAAGGCAACTCAGTTAGGGTGGGGGGTGGGGTCTAACACTGAAAACATACAAAAAAAGAAAAAAATTATTATAATTTCAACTAAGTAGTAATGAAAATGAATCAAGAAACTTGAAACAGTATACTTACCTATGATTGGTGTGGCCTCACTAGATTCACATTGCACAATATGTGCAGACACATGTGGATGAGAAACTCCAGGATAAGGAGCTATCCTTGAACATTTAGGAGGCTTGTGTAGTGGTGATGCTTCAAACCCTATATCTTATGAATCACTAGTGGCCTTTGGCATGTGCCCCCTAACAAAAACATCCTATTTTATTTGTGTTGGTTGCCTCACTCTACATTTAGGTGCAAATAAAAAGTTAAAATATGAAAATGTGCTATAATATAAAAAATTATTTGATGGTGAAAATGGAATAATTACCTTCAAATCTTGGGGTGTCATGGCAATGGTTTGTAGGGTTGGGTGCACTATAGTCAGTACACCAATATCCTATAAATTATGAAAATATTCATAATAAAGTGCTAAAATATAATTTACTATGGCCATCGTGGTCCCTAATTTTGTTTGAATTGTATGGAGCTCTATTATGATGTGATCTGAAACATATGTACACCAGTCAAATTTTTGGTGGTCAAGACAACAAACCATATAGGCAAATGCCCAAAATAGAATCTTTGTTCTTCCATGCAGAATAGTCTTGCTTGGAAGAAGTCAAGAATTACCCTAAAATATGGGTTTGTAAAAAAGGTATTCATTAACCCTCATTTCGAATTAGTCGCAAAAGTTGTAAAAAAAATTAGATGATAAATCACAAATTATAAATGTTGAACTTTAAGAGAATAGAGTCACGAGAATTATAGCTAACAACAATTTCAAAGAGATATGGTAGTTGGTCTCTAGGTAAGCTTTATCATTAGTAGAGAGCACAAAATTCGGTGAAACAAGAGTGAAACCCTTGTGGGGAAGACCTGTCAATCTCTAGATGTTAGTCGATTTTATGGTGAAATACATTTTTCTATTATGTATTGTTAGATTTACGGTCGCAAGATCATTGTTGTAGCCATCAATGATAATGTAAAGGAACATATTTATTTGTTCTGAAATGGGGCATGTAAATCAAACTTTGTAAACTTGAGTTAGTGACCCATGAAAGGTCGTAACTAGGGGTGGTTAACAAGTTTGAAATTTTAGGGCAATTTTGGTTTTTGAATATAAATTTTTGAGAGGTTGTGGAAGTGGTGGCTATTGCTAGAAATTATTGAAGTAGGGGAAAATTTGCTTGGGAAAGGTGTAGGGTAACGGTAACTTGGGGAGGGAAGGGTTCACTCTGATCTTGTGTAGAAGGAAAATTCCAAAAAAAAAATTGTTGATGCCTTTTTATAGATAGACATAATTGATTAGGGTGGACATGTGGCAACATGTTATTCAACATGCATAGGGGTGACCGATTGTGTGACACATTGCAATGTAAACCTAGGTGCACTTGGCTTGAATCTGGACATAGTTTTGCATCCGGTTTACACTCAATTTTAATTTTCACCCAGCTTGTATCCAAACCTATTTTACACCCATTTTATGGTTGGACCTTATTTTGCAATCGATCTATGATTGGACCCTATTTTACAATCGATCTATGATTGAACCTTGGTTTGCAATTGATCTATGATCAAAATTTGATTTGCAATTGGTCTAAGGTAGGATCTTGATTTGTAACTAATCTATAGTCAGAAATTTATTTACAATTGGTCTACAATCGAACCATATTTTGCAACTGATCTATGGTCGAATATTGTTTTGCAAACGATCTATAGTCATACCCCTTTTTGTAACAGGTCTACGATCAGACCCTGTTTTGCAATCGGCCTACGATCAAACCTTGTTTTGCAATTGGTATATAGCTAGATCATTTTTTGCAATTGGTCTATAAACAGATCCTATTTTGCTATCGATCTACGATTAGACCCTTTTTTGCACCCAATCTATGACTAGGCCCTGTTTTGCACCCAATCCACATCTAGACCTTGTTTTGCAATTGGTTTATTGTTGGATCCTATTTTGCAACTGATTTATTGCTAGACCCTCTTTTGCAACTGGTTTATTGTTGGGACTTATTTTGCACCTGGTCTACATTCAGACCTTCTTTTGCAATCGGTTTGCAGTTGGACCTTCTTTTGCAATCAGTTTGCAGCTGGACCCTATTTTGCACCCGGTTCACATCCGAGCCTAGTTTTACAACCGAACTAATAACTAGACCAGAAATTTACCACTGTTTTATAATTTTTGGTGAAAAATAAAGGTAATTCACCATGTCTCCTACATGAATTTGGCCAAGATTCACCTGGATTTCAAAATTGATTCACCTTTTTTTTATAATTAGATTTTGGGTTCAACCCCTTATGCATAACCCTGCATTTTCTTTTTTGCTTTCTTCATTTTGCTTCCTATCCGTATCTTGATCAAGTAAATAATTAGTATCTTCATAAAATACTATTTTTGTTGAAAGAGCTTTAACTTCATGCTTATTTGTAGGTTCTTCCAGTTTCTAAATTTCTCGAATCTCTTAAACTGTCCTTTTTGTTTCCCTTCTCTATATTGTGGTTGAGGATGATTGTATTGATATGGACGTTGAAATTGCTGTGAATTATATTTATTCAAATATTATCTTGGTTGGAATGGCCTATTTGATTGGCTTCCAAAATTTCTTTGATTCCCTTGATACTTAATTCTTGGATTGAATCTACAATAATTGGTACTATGTCCTTTCTTTTTGCATACTTGAATATATCTATTATTCCATCTTGATCAACCCTTTGAGAATGAAGTAATATTTTTTTATGGATTATATTTGAGACTAAGGCATTGTTATTCATTTCATATTTCACTAAAATTTCTACCTCGTATTCTTATAGTATATTGACTAACTCATCAAATGATGTATCTATACTTAGAATTTGTAAAGATGTGACTAAATGCTTGTAGCTTTCTGGAAGTGCTCTTAGGATTACTTGGACATGAAACTTGTATTCTACCTTTTCTCCTAAGGTTAACAATTTTTATTTTATATATGCCATTTTTCTTATAAATAGTTCTATACTCTCACCACTATTAACTTTTAGAGAATGCAATTGAGTTTGAAGATTCAAGATAGTGGCTTTATTCCTTCCTTAAAATATCTTGGCTAAAGTTTTCCAAGATTCTATAGAAGTTGTTGCTGAACTAATGTATGGTTGTATTTCATATGTAATTGCAAATTTTATTATCATAAGTGCTTTTGATTCATTTTGTTCATACTTTTGAATCTCTCTAGCACCTGTAATAGGTTTAGTATTTGCTCCTTTAACAATATCCCAAAGCTTTTCAACTATCAATATTGACCTCACCTTTTTTTTCCATAAAGTGTAATCAGACCCTTTAAAAAGTTGGGATTCTGAAAGAATAAATTTATTTGTTGCCATGATGATAATTGTAGACTACCTTATATCCCCCTAGCTTTGAGTGTGTGATCAAATTTGATAAGATATTTTCAATTCTCAAGTTTTATAGGATCAAATATCTAGGTAGAATTCCTTTTTGCTTCCTAGTATTTTGAATGTAAAATAGCTTTGATAAAATACTTAGCTTTCTAAGTTTTACTTTGAGTTGAATTCCTTCTATCTCCCTAATGTTCAACTTCAATACAAGCACTTTATTTCTCCCTATTTATGAATAAAAATTTAAAGATAAATTTGATGCAATTTCAATTGATAAAATTTTCTATCTTCAATAACTTTAAGTTGGATTCCTTATGTCCCTTCAATTTGAATAAGAGACTAATTCCAATGTAGTTTTTTTTCAAATTTCTAACAACTCTATGTTGTGCTTCCTATATCTTTCAAATTTCAGTAATATAGTTTCTAAATTTCAAGAATTTATGTTGGCGATGAATTCCTTATAACTTCCTAATTAGAAATTCAGAAAAAATAAAGATATTTGCAAATTTAATATTTCAATTTTGATGTAGAAAACCTTATTCCTCCAAGTTAAATTATTTGCAAATATTTCTATGCTTGAATTTCAAATATTGCACTTTCAAATTAAATCCTCCTTACTTAAAAAGTCTTTCAAATCATTCAATAAATATTCTAAGGTTGTAATTCATCAATGCATTTCCTTATATATCCATTCATTTTTTATTAAGCATAATATATTAACTAATATTAACATTAGTATCGATATACCTTATACCTCCTTGACCTTTATGAAATGCAAATTGATTTAAATATTTTGTACCTTCTTGAAAATGGAGTGCTACATATTCGATTTGCTTCTCCTATGATTGCAACTTGCACACTATTTTAGGTATTGTCCACCTTTCAGTCTTCAATGCTAGATGATGTCTTTTCACTACATTTAATGTTCTTCCTTGTGTATGGCACTGTCTTTTGGACTTTGACTATCCTCCTAGTGCTTGTAATACGTTCTATGATCATTGAATGTGATTAATATGCTCGTGGAAGATTTTTTGGGCTCCTCTAACCTATCAACATTCCTCTTCTCATGTGTCACATGGCACTCAACATCTTCTTTAGGCATTTTATTCTTGCTATTTTACTTCTGCCTAGTCTAGTGATGTTATGACAATATGGTCATTACCTTTGGCAAGTGTCTTCCTTCCTCAAAGAGTGCTCATAGCCAATTTGAAACATTTTCTTTCCCTCAATGGCTATTGGTCCTCTCTTTCCTCTATGCCAAGTGGCATCCAAGTTCTTTTAGGTTCTTAACCAAAGTGACAAATTTTGGCTACGCTCCTATCAACACTTGCATTTGATTTTGTAACATCTTAGTTTTCTTTGGCGCTCAAACTTGCTTGTCCTTCCTTAACGCTCATAATATATTTTGCTACTTGATAGTTGTAACTTCCAACTCTTCTTTCCTCCAAAGTACTTTGTAACTCTCTAATGCTTGTTGACTCTTCATTGTTTCTAACATTTGGTGGTGGCTCTTCTTCGTCAATGGTTTCTCCTATTCTACGATGGTGGATCCTCCTTTGGTGGCACTTCAATAACTCTTCCTTGGTAAATTTTCCACCTTTTTGCTCAATAGCTTCTCAATGTTGTTCTACCATATATCCAGTATTTTTAACTTGGGTAAAATATTTGCTTTCTTAATTTATTTCCCCCAAAAAGCTTGCACCTTTATGCTTGCTTTGGCTCTATCCTCCAACTTCATTTTGCTATAGATTTAAATCCAATGTGAACGCTCCCTTTTTCAAATGTTGGTGCCTTTACTTGGTGTATTTAAACACTTGAGCACGCTGTATTTGAGCACTTGTTCACCCTTTCCTTAGACAATAATAGTGCCTCCTTTATTGGCTTGAAGACTCTTTTCTTTGCAGATTTTAATACTTCTAATATGGTGGTCTTATAACTTTAAAGTAAACTGATTTTAATGCTTAAATAATAAATTTTTTTAGCACCAATGTGGCATACATTTTGGCCTCATTTTGTAGCTAAACTTCTTGGTGATTTGATTTACCTTTTTGCCACCCCAAAATTGTAAAATTTACAGGTCTCTTTTATACTTAACTGTTGCCTCAAACTTATCAATTTTGCAGTTTTCAATGCTATTTAAAAACCAACTTCTATGCTGTCCAAATGTCTTTATAATTTGCAACAATTATCCTTCTTCAAATTCTACCAAATCCTTATTTACTTTGTTGTCCAAAGCTCTCTCAAATTTGCCCTAAATTTTTCCAAAAAAGCAACTCTCTTTTCTCCTTCTAATGCTGCCCTAAAATCTGATTTTTGTGGCTTTAATTCTCCTCCAAATTCATTCTATTGAACTCTAAAATTTACACCTATTAGTGCTGAAGAACATGTGCTTATACTGAGAGGGGGGTGAACAGTATAAGATAAATATTTTTGCTTTTTAATCCAAATAATAGCATCAACAATATTAAAGCAGTAAACATCACACAAAGCATCACACACATGAGAGACATGATTTTACGTGGTTCACCCAATGTGGGCTACTCCACGGAGAAAATATTTCTTATAAATTTTTCTCAAATAAATTCTCTTGGGAATCCTTTCCCTACAATGTTTATGGACCTCTATCCAAAGGAGACACCAATCCCCTTGATCAAGTTAGTGGATCTCTATCCACAGGAGACACCAATCTCCTAACTCTGCTCTGGCTGGTGATCCTCTAGAAGACCTCTACCTCCACTACCCTTAGCAAATGGAACTCTATCCACAGAAGACACCTATCCTCCCTGCTCTGGCTGGAGACCTCTATCCTCAACTCTGTCACCTCCAAAGCTCTATCTCAAATCTGTACTAAACACAGTCCTTCGGTCTAGCACAAATCTATCCTCAATATCTATCTCTGGTCTGGCACAAACCTATCCTCAAATCTGCACCAAACTCTATCCTCGAATATATCCTCAAGCCTTAACTCAAAGCTTGACTCAATCTCAAATCAACTCTGTTAGATCTGCCCCAAACCTTAACTCAAGGTTTGAACAAATCAATCAATCAACTCTGCTCTCAAGTCTTCTCAAAGACTTGTCTCAAATCTGCCTTGTAAGCTTCCACAAAAGCTCACACCAATCTATCCTCAAGTCCTCTCTAGAACTTGTCCAATCTGCTCAATAAGTTCTCACAAGAACTTATCCACATCTGCTCTCAATATGTATTGTAAGCTTCCACAAAAGCTTACCCAAATCTATCCACAAGTCTTCTCAAAGACTTACCTCAAATCTGCTCAACAAGTCCACACTAGAACTTGTCCAATCTCATAGAAACATAAAGAGAATTGTTAGAGACTCAATATATTTCACACTCATCAATACTCAATATCTTTCTCAAATCAATTTAGAATATAGAATAGTTTGTTTTATAGAACTTGAACAATCACTTCACACATCCACTTAACTAGGCTCAACCAACTCTACTCACCAATCACTCAATGAAACAATCCTTGCTTACAATCCCTAGTCCAAGCATATGAACCTTCACTCAAAATGTTTCCAACAATGCTTATCAACCAATCTCACATAACAATGATACTCATGTTCTTTTCAAACCCTAGTTCAAGTTCTTCACACAACCAATGGCTTCAACAACAATGCTTATAAAACAAGGTTTTAACAACAACTCTTTATTCCAGAAAACCTTGAAGCATTAACTCAACACACTCAATAAGGAGACCTACTTAAGTCCTTTTCACTCCAAACTTGTTTTCCAGAAAACCAACCAATCAACTCAACTATGGAAGAATATGCCCATACCTTTTTCTTGATGATGAAGGAACCTCAAAAATCTGCCACAACCACAAACACTTCTTTGCCAAGCTCAAAGAAGTTATAAGATGATAAACTCTCTCAAAGATACAATGTAAATATCAAAACTTACATACACCTTATTACTCCATCTTAAAGAAATCATCCATCAACAATAATTGACCAAACACACCTTACTCTTCTCAATATTGCAATAATTGATTAAGTCACTTTACCAAATATATGCAATAAATCAATTTTTAATTCCCTAAGGTAAAAGCAATATTACCCTAGTAAATTTCCATTTACCACTTAGGTAAATATCATAACCAATTTACCCCTTATCTCTCCCTAGCCTTAGCAAAGCAAAGAATAATTTTTATTTCTATTAACAACCCTTATCTCTCCACAACCTTAGCAACTTAATTAAAAATTAAATAAAAAATATAAAAACCTTTTTATATCTCCCGCTCCGCATTTCATAGGATTCGATCTTGCACTCTCTCCCTTGCTAGCGCCTTGGCCATGACTTGCTAGCCATGTGAGCCAAGTGCTCACGTGCCCACTAAAAGCGTAGAAGGTGCTTTAATATTTCATTGAATCCTTTAGAGCCCTTGGCTCCCTTCTCCTCTTGCCACGTAGCATGTTCGATGCGTTCCTTTCTCACTGAATGCATGAGCCTTTTGTTCGCTGCTCCTTGGCACTTTCTCCATGAATCTTAGCATGATTTTTGATGTAGAAATAATCGAAGGAAATTCGAATGCTTGGTTTTGAACTTAGGCAAAGGTTTAAATACCTTTTGCCTTCCAAATCTTGCACATCGATGGTGTATTAAACTTGGACGTCGACACCTTTATAATATGCATAATTAATTTATAAATCATTTAAATTCTATTTAGAATTTAAATTTTATAAATTAACTTTGTAACCTTTGGCTTTATAAAAATTAAAGCCTCCTTGGGGGTTAAATAAAAACTTTTTGTTGCTCATAATGATTTAATAAAAAATCATTTTGCCACCATGGTTTTAATAAAAACCCTTTATTTTTGCCTCACATAATATAAAAATAATATTATGACATCTTTTCAATCAACCTCTCGCATTATTCCTTTTGACATTTTGACATCAACTATAGCTTATTCCTTGACATCAATGACAACTTTTCCTTGACATCAATGACAACTTTGACTCAAAATGTCCAACAATCTCCCCCTTTGTCATTGATGGCAACCCAAATTATTTTTACCAAAAACTTAACCTTTTCTTTGTTCTGCTCCCCTAGGACATTGCTCCCCTAGCTCAATGCTCTCTTCAAATCTCTCCTCTTTACTCAAATACCAAATCTCTCCCCCTTACTCAAATCTCTCCCCCTTTGACATCAATGGCAAAGGGTCACCTTTGGGGCTCGAGGCTAAGAATGAGTCTCTTAGCTTAGCCCCTCCCCCACCTCCTCTTGAGGTGGTTAGTTCTGGGGTGGGAGTCTTACTCCCAGTTTTCCTCGAAGATACTCAAAGGTTTCCTTTGAGAGTGGCTTAGTGAAAATATCTGCTATCTATTCCTTTGTAGTAACATATTCCAACCTGACCTATTTATCTATCACCTGTTCTCTCAGAAAATGATACTTAATCGGAATGTGCTTTGTCCTGGAGTGCATCACTAGATTTTTTGAGATACTTATAGCACTTGTATTATCACATAGTATGGGAATAGGATGATCATGTTTTATCTTGAAGTCTTCTAGAGTTCACTTCATCCATAACACCTGTGTACAACTGGCTACTATTGCAATATATTCTGCTTCTATTATAGATAAGGATACTGAAACCTACTTCTTACTTAGCCAAGAGACTAAATAGTCTCCAAGAAAGAATGCTCCTCCACTTGTGCTTTTTCTATCATCAATGTTGCCAGCCCAATATGCATCTGTATATGTTGTCAATGTGAAACTATCACTTTTGGGATACCAAAGCCCAAAATCCATAGTCCCTTTTAGATACCTAAAAATTCTTTTTACCGTTGCCACATGTGTTTCCTTAGGTGCTGCCTGAAACCTTACCACTAATCCCATTGACTGTACTATGTCTGGTCTTGTAGTTGTAACATACAATAAGCTACCAATCATAGATCTGTATAATCTTTGATCTACCTCTGGAGATTCATCATCCTTACTTAACTTGCATCCTATGTGACCATGGGGGTACTTACCGGTTTACAATCTTCTAACCTGAATTTCTTTAACATTTCTTTTATATACTTGGCTTGTGAGAGAAATACCCCTTTCTCTGATTGTGAAATCTGAAGTCCAAGAAAGAAGGACAATTCACCAAGCATAGACATCTCAAATTCATTTTGCATGTTCTTAGCAAATTATTTACACATCTTATCATTGTTTCCCCCAAAAATGATGTCATCAACATAAACAACCACAATTAGTAGATCATTCCCTTCATTTTTGATGTATAAATTGTTGTCTGCTATTCCTTTTTTGAATCCCTGTTCCTGAAGATACTTATCCAATCTTGAGTACCATGCTCTCGGAGCCTGCTTTAGACCATACAATGCCTTTTTCAATCTGCATACATGATCTGGTTTATCTTCTAATATGAATCCCTCTGGTTGTTCAATATAAACTTCTTCTTCTAGAACACCATTTAGAAATGTTGACTTAACATCCATCTGATATACCTTGAAGTTTTTGAAACTTGAGAAGGCTAAAAACATTCTTATGGCTTCAAGCCATGCAACTGGAGCAAATGTCTCATCAAATTCAATTCCCTCTACCTGTGCATAACCTTTGCATACTAACCTTGCTTTATTCCTGACCACCTGTCCATCTTCATTTAACTTGTTTCTGAATACCCATTTTGTGTCGATCACATTTTTGTCCTTTGGTCATGGAACAAGTTCCCAAGTCTTTATTTTCTCTATCTGATCTAATTCCTCATCCATTGCCTTAATCCAAAACTTATCCTCACTTGCCTGAGTGAAGTATTTTGGCTCAATCTTAGATAGCAAAGAAAAATTTTCTTGTTGAGATGGTGTTATTATCCTTCTCCTTGTCTATCTTTCATCTGGATTCCCAATGATTTGCTCTTTTGGATGATGCTTCTGTACATATCTGGATGGAGTTTTAGGAAGAAGTCTTTGTGTTTCTTCTTCTTCTTTATCTGATTCCTCATGAAACTCCTCTTGACAACTTCCATCTTCCTGATACACAATTTGTTGAATTGGTTCTCTTGAATCTATCTTCTCATCAATTGTTACATTTATACTTTCTACCATAGTACGTGTTCTCTTGTTGAAGCATCTATAGGCTTTACTCCTTGAGGAATAACCAAGAAAAATTCCCTCATCACATCTTGGGTCAAACTTGCCTAAGTTTTGATCTTCTCGTCTTATGTAACACTTGCTTCCAAAAATTTTGAAGTGTTTTACAGTGGTCGATCTTCCTTTCCAAAGCTCATATGGAGTCTTGTGATGGTTTACCCTCATTTGAGCCCTAGTGATTATGTATACTGTTGTGTTGACTGCTTCTCTCCAAAATCCATCTGAGAGCTTAGACTCATTTAGCATAGCTCTAGCCATATTCTCAATAGTCCTATTTTTCCTTTCAACTACTCCATTTTGTTGAGGAGTTCTTGCTGTTGAGTATTCTCTTTTGATTCCATGTTGTTCACAAAACTCTACAAATTCATTTGAGGTAAATTCTCCTCCTCTATCAGATCTCAGACACTTAATCCTTTTTCCAGTTTCATTTTCAACCAATTCCTTAAATGCTTTGAATTTTTCAAAAGCCTCTGACTTCTCTTTCAGAAAAGCTACCCAAACCATTATGGAGTAATCATCTATAAACAATATGAAGTAACTTTCACCTTGAATACTTTGTGTTCTGGTAGGACCACATAGATCAGTATGTATTAGACTCAATGGCTCAGATGACATATATCCTTTTGACTTAAAACTTGTTCTAGTTTGCTTTCCATGTTGACAAGGTGCACAGATTGTGTTTTGTGGTCTTCTTATCTTGGGTAAATCTCTGACAACCTGCTTATTGCTTATGTTGACTATGTTGTCAAAATTCAAGTGACCCAATCTTCTATGCCATAACCAACTCTCATCTTCTTGTGATAGAAAGCACTTTTCCCCTTTGATCTCACTAAGCATGTATAGATTATTTGGAGTTCTTTTTGCATTGGCAATGACTTTCCTAGTTTCTGATTTTCTTGTCTCACATCTATCTGGGTGGAAAGTAACCATATACCCCTGATCACAAAGTTGACTTATACTTAGCAGATTATGTTTTAACCCTTTAACATACAACACATTTTCTATTTTTGTTTTCCCATTATCTAAACTTAGAGTTCCTCTTCCACCAATCCTTGTTGATCCATTATCACCAAAACTTACTGATCCTCTATTGGTTTCTTTTAGAACAATGAATTTGTCTTTGTCTCCTGTCATGTGACTAGAGAAACCACTATCAAGATACCATTGTTCTTCCTTATCCTGAGCATGAAGGGTTGTTTGAACTAACATTGATCTAGCCTTAACATTTTCCCTTCCATATTTCCTAGTTGTTGAGATTGTTTTTCTAGACTCAGGAAGTATCATCTTACACCATCTAGCCTTGTGCCCAAAATTATTGCATTTGTAACATATGATATCATTATCCATAAGAGGTGCAAAAGAATTGAAATTTCTATTGACATTGTTTCTTGCATGACTAATACAGTGTACTGCTCTATGACCATATTTATTACAAGAAAAGCAATGACCATGGAAGAAATTTTGTAACCTGCTTGGATGCCTTTTGGATTGTGGTGGAGTGCTTCTCCTTTTGGAATTAACTCTCATCCAAGGTTCTTCTTTGCTTTCTTCCTTAGCTTACCTATCTTTGTTTGAAGTTTTTGCTTCTTGAAGACTTGATTCCTCTTTCTGTTTCTCATACTCTACATCTTGTAGTGCCTTGGTCCTTTCAACTTCATTCCTTAGGTAGACAATTTTTGCTTCCAATATTTCACATTCTATTTCTCTGGCTCTTAACAGATCTGTTATATCCTGCTCAATTTTCTTTCCTTCTTCTACCTTTACCTTGAGTTCTGTGAGATTTTGTAGAAGTTCTATCCTTGCTTCTTCCTCCTCTTGAATTTGTTCCTTCAAGCTTGAATTATTTTCTCTAATTCTTTCCAATTTTCTGAGAGCAGCAAAGAATTCTTCTTTTATATCAAACATGGTCTCTTCTTCATTTTCTGAAGTCATGTGTGTTTCTGATGGATCCTCCTCCAAGCTGTTAGTCTTTTCACGGAGAGACCCACTCTGATACCAATTGAAGAACATGTGCTTATACTGAGAGGGGGGTGAATAGTATAAGATAAATATTTTTGCTTTTTAATCCAAATAATAGCATCAACAATATTAAAGTAGTAAACATCACACAAAGCATCACACACATGAGAGACATGATTTTACGTGGTTCACCCAATGTGGGCTACTCCACGGAGAAAATATTTCTTATAAATTTTTCTCAAATAAATTCTCTTGGGAATCCTTTCCCTACAATGTTTATGGACCTCTATCCAAAGGAGACACCAATCCCCTTGATCAAGTTAGTGGATCTCTATCCATAGGAGACACCAATCTCCTAACTCTGCTCTGGTTGGTGATCCTCTAGAAGACCTCTGCCTCCACTACCCTTAGAAAATGGAACTCTATCCACAGAAGACACCTGTCCTCCCTACTCTGGCTGGAGACCTCTGTCCTCAACTCTGTCACCTCCAAAGCTCTATCTCAAATCTATACTAAACATAGTCCTTTGGTCTAGCACAAATCTATCCTCAATATCTGTCTCTAGTCTGGCACAAACCTATCCTCAAATCTGCACCAAAATCTATCCTCAAATATATCCTCAAGCCTTAACTCAAAGCTTGACTCAATCTCAAATCAACTCTACTAGATCTGCCCCAAACCTTAACTCAAGGTTTGAACAAATCAATCAATCAACTCTACTCTCAAGTCTTCTCAAAGACTTATCTCAAATCTGCCTTGTAAGCTTCCACAAAAGCTCACACCAATCTGTCCTCAAGTCCTCTCTAGAACTTGTCCAATCTGCTCAATAAGTTCTCACAAGAACTTATCCACATATGCTCTCAATATATATTGTAAGCTTCCACAAAAGCTTACCCAAATCTATCCACAAGTCTTCTCAAAGACTTACCTCAAATCTGCTCAACAAGTCCACACTAGAACTTGTCCAATCTCATAGAAACATAAAGAGAATTGTTAGAGACTCAATATATTTCACACTCATCAATACTCAATCTCTTTCTCAAATCAATTTAGAATATAGAATAGTTTGTTTTATAGAACTTGAACAATCACTTCACACATCCACTTAACTAGGCTCAACCAACTCTACTCACCAATCACTCAATGAAACAATCCTTGCTTACAATCCCTAGTCCAAGCATATGAACCTTCACTCAAAATATTTCCAACAATGCTTATCAACCAATCTCACATAACAATGATACTCATGTTCTTTTCAAACCCTAGTTCAAGTTCTTCACACAACCAATGGCTTCAACAACAATGCTTATAAAACAAGGTTTTAACAACAACTCTTTATTCCAGAAAACCTTGAAGCATTAACTCAACACACTCAATAAGGAGACCTACTTAAGTCCTTTTCACTCCAAACTTGTTTTCTAGAAAACCAACCAATCAACTCAACTATGGAAGAATATGCCCATACCTTTTTCTTGATGATGAAGGAACCTCAAAAATCTACCACAACCACAAACACTTCTTTGCCAAGCTCAAAGAAGTTATAAGATGATAAACTCTCTCAAAGATACAATGTAAATATCAAAACTTACATACACCTTATTACTCCATCTTAAAGAAATCATCCATCAACAATAATTGACCAAACACACCTTACTCTTCTCAATATTGCAATAATTGATTAAGTCACTTTACCAAATATATGCAATAAATCAAATTTTTAATTCCCTAAGGTAAAAGCAATATTACCCTAGTAAATTTCCATTTACCACTTAGGTAAATATCATAACCAATTTACCCCTTATCTCTCCCTAGCCTTAGCAAAGCAAAGAATAATTTTTATTTCTATTAACAACCCTTATCTCTCCACAACCTTAGCAACTTAATTAAAAATTAAATCAAAAATATAAAAACCTTTTTATATCTCCCGCTCCACATTTCACGGGATTCGATCTTGCACTCTCTCCCTTGCTAGCACCTTGGCCACGACTTGCTAGCCATGTGAGCCAAGCGCTCACGTGCCCACTAAAAGTGCAGAAGGTGCTTTAATATTTCATCGAATCCTTTAGAGCCCTTGGCTCCCTTCTCCTCTTGCCACGTAGCGTGTTCGATGCGTTCCTTTCTCACTGAATGCACGAGACCTTTGTTCATCCACCCCTTTAACTTTCTCCATGAATCTTAGCAACATTTTCAATGAGAAATAATCAGAAAGGGAATCAAATGTTCAGTTTGAACTTAGGCAAAGGTTTAAATACCTTTTGCCTTCCAAATCTTGCACGGCGACGGGGTATAAAAATTGGGGGGGGGTGCCCTTTATAATATGCATAATTAATTTATAAATCATTTAAATTCTATTTAGAAATTAAATTTTAAAAAATAACTTTGTAACACTTTGGCTTTATAAAAATTAAAGCCTCCTTGGGGGTTAAATAAAAACTTTTTGTTGCTCATAATGATTTAATAAAAAATCATTTTGCCACCATGGTTTTAATAAAAACCCTTTATTTTTGCCTCACATAATATAAAAATAATATTATGACATCTTTTCAATCAACCTCTCGCATTATTCCTTTTGACCTTTTGACATCAACTGTAGCTTATTCCTTGACATCAATGACAACTTCGTTCCTTGACATCAATGACAACTTTGACTCAAAATGTCCAACAAGTGCTGTCCAAAAATCTGTAATTTTTGTAGCTTCAAATGCAACCAATTCCTCCTTTATTTTGCTATTCAAATCTATTGTGAAATTCTCCAAAATACAACTCTAATATCTTCTCTTAATGCTGCTCAAATTTGTAGCTCAAATCTCTTCAAATTGCAGCTTCCAAAATCTGATTTCTTCTCTTTATCTTGCTGTCCAAGAATCTCTCCTAACTTCTCCAAATTATTTTCTTCTTTTTTTGTCAAGCATTCCTTCAATTGGTTTTTCAAGGGCACTTCAAAATCTGCCCAAATCTTCTCCAAATTACAACTATATGTCACCTTCAATTTGTTGTTATATGACTCTTCAACTTCTACTACAGTAAAAAAAAATATTCTTCTCTACAATAGTAGTCTTAAAATTTCTCAAATTGGTGGCCTCTTCTATCTTCTTTATCCTTCTTAGCTCTTATTGGATCCAATATTTCAATCTGACCTCTTATCATTGGTATCTTCCTCTAGAATTTTAAAATCTTGAGATCTTCAAGAATCCTTTCTAAAATTTGGCAAAATTCTTGCCAAATCCTTCTTCCTTTTGGGCTTGTTATCGGATGGTAACAATTATCCCAAAGTTTTTCTTATCAGGAACTTCTCCTTACTTTCAATATTCTACCATGATATTTCTTTAAATCTTCTCCAATGGCCACTTCAATTTTTTCAATAGGGATTTTATAGCCTTCTTATTTTTCCTTCCAAATTTTCTTGAGATCTCTTCTCTTGGGTCTTCAAATTTTGCAACTCTTCAATTGGAACTTTTCCTTAGTCCTCCTCTATCTTCTTTCTCTAATCTTCTATATTCCAAATATGGAAGTTCTTCAATGAGATATCTTCTCTTGGATCTCCTCTTTCTCCAATATTCAATAGGGCTTCTCTTGGCCTCTTCTCAATCTTCAATAGAGTTGCTTTCTTCTTTCTTCATTCTGAAGTCTTCAACCTTCTATGGTAACCTCCTTCTTGCATCTCCATAATCTCCAATCTCCAATCTTCTATGGGAACCTCTTTCTTGGTTCTCAATATTCATATTCAATATCCAATGGGGTCTGTTGACAATTTTGTCACATTGCACAAGGGGTAGAAAAAGAAATCAAAATTTTGTACAGTCTCTCTTTTGTAAAGTATTTCTTTAAATTCATGAATTTGTTCCCTTGCTTTTAGAAACAACATTTTCAAGTGTTGCAGCAATTTTGGCTTTCCTTGCCACCCCCCTTGTACATAAAAAAGGAAGAAGAAAGAGCTTCGCTGCCGAATAAGCTAAGGAAGATAGCTTCGCAAAGGAAATCACTAAGGATGGGATCTACTTCGGCCCCGAAGCACTTCAAGAAGCTACTTCGGGAGAAAATCTTGCGAAGTGGCGTTGCCGAAGAAGAATTCAGAAAAAGAGCTTCGCACCCGAAGCATTTCAAGAAGCTACTTCGGGCAAAAGTTTTGCGAAGCGGCATTCAAGCGGCAGCTTCGCCGAAGGAAAATCGCGGTCCGAATTGGCTAAGGCAAGAAAACTACTTCGGCCCCGAAGTCCCTCAAACAGTTACTTTGGGTGAAAGTTTTGCGAAGTGATGTTGTCGAAGCAAAATGCAAAGGTAGAGGGATGAAAACTACTTCGGGTCCGAAGCACTTCAAAATGATACTTCGGGCAAGAAACTTGCGAAGCGGAAATTGAAAAGGGCAAACATTGAAAATACTTCGCCAAAAGGCCGTCGAAGCACTCACTTCGGGCCTTCCCACCAGCGAACCATTTCTACTTCGCCAAAAGTCGTTGTGAAGCATCTGCTTCGGCAAACCTTCGTGCGAAGTACTTTCACCCGAAGTAGAAGCAGTCGAAACATTTTGAAGGCAAGAATGAGCTTCGGCCAAAATACCCCCGAACCATAGTTTTGAAGAAGGATCACCGTGAAGCATTTTTAAGCTCATCAGCGAAGTATCTACTTTGGGCGAAGGCCTCACCGAAGCAGTTTTGGCACAGCGAAGTAGCGAGAAGTGAAGACCCCATCTTGAGGAAGAAATCTACTTCGGCTCTCACCACCCCCGAAGCTATT
Organism: Wollemia nobilis; assembly: GCA_028583015.1. Classification (NCBI taxonomy): domain Eukaryota; kingdom Viridiplantae; phylum Streptophyta; class Pinopsida; order Araucariales; family Araucariaceae; genus Wollemia; species Wollemia nobilis. The sequence goes on from JAQPPZ010016867.1 coordinate 6,395,258, forward strand.
TTGTGAAGCTCCATCATGCGAAGTGCAAATCAAGGAGAATCTGCTTCGGCTCGAGTCCATTGCGAAGTGAAGTGCGAATGAAAATTCAGTGAAGCGCTTCAAAAGGCACGCGCTCCAAGCCGGTATTTTCCCGAGGTGATCAAGTGCCTCATAAATACATTTTTTCATGCCCGACAAGCCCGTTGTTCATTTTTAGCAATTGGAAATGAAGTATCAGTCCATGATGGAGAGCCCGACGAGCATGGCGGCCACTCGAGCACCGCACCCGGAGACCAAGGACATCCAGGCGGCTCATTAATGCATCTTTCCCTGGCTGACCCGACCGTAGCTGCTAGTTTTGGTAACAGAATTGAGAGCTCAGTCACGAGAGCCGCAAGAGCCGACTTCTCAACTTTCGAGGATGTACTCCTCCATTTTGTGTAATTATGGCTCAGAGGGTCGGGTCCTCTATAAAAACCTAGGCATTGTAATGAAAAATGGGGGGAACTTTTTGCTAGAAAGTTGTTGTAACTTGATGTCCTACGATTAATACTAAAGAGCTTTGGGCTCAATTTCTTTCTTTTATGTTGCCTTCTATGTTTATTTCTTTTGTCTTTCTTCATTTGCATACTGTAACTCTGAATCCTGAATTCGGTGTGCGATTGGGGACTGTACCCTAAAATTTTCTCGAAGGATACATAGGAGAGGAAAAATGCTATATTGGTTTTCTTTTATGTTGCCTGGTGGGTTGTGGTTTCTATTATATTCGCTTGTCCTAATCGTCGTTACTCTGAACCCTAAATTTTGATGAAAGGGAGAAGGAGAATCCTGGAGCTCTCCCAGAGGATACATAGGAAGGTTAATGTGGTGTTTCTTTCATTTATTCTTGGTGTTCTTTGCTGCTATTCAAGTTGTTAGTTAGTGATCGTGCTTCCTGTTCTCTCCCACTTTAAATTATCGATCTCTCTTCCCTTACCCCTTTTTTATTTCTTTCTCTAACCCTAACTCTTTTTATCTCTTTCCTGCACCCTTACTCTGTTTATCTCTTTCCTGCATCCCTTATCTCAAAACACCAAAGTAGTTTAGCATAGGAGCCGGCATTTCTCCGGAGATTGGCATGAGGGGCATCTCTTCCCTTCGGCCTTTCAATGTTGGTCCAGGTCTAGGGCGCATACACTTACCCAAATCCTTTCCTAGGCAGATTTGATGACCAACAGTTTTGGCACGCCCGATGGGACCAAGGTCCCATATTTTAAGAACATGAATCTCAAACCCGTCTCCACCAGGGCCAATAGTTCTAACTAGTTCTCGGTGTGACCCGGTCAGTCTCACCTGACTAGTGGTAGTGAGAACCGATGCTCTCATTACCGAAAGACTCTTAGCATCTGGCGACTCTATTTACCCGAGAATATTTAAGTCGTAAAGACCAGTACCAAAGTCTGTGCCTTCATGCAAACGAGATGGAGAGTTAGGAATAGAGGAGAGGAAACCGAGTTCTTTGAGCTAGATATCGATGCCTTTGGGGAGCGATCAAGGTTGGTCACCCCCGAGTCACTATTACGTGGAACATCCTCGCAAGAGGCTGCTATTGATGAACAAGGCCTAACTTCTGATAGCACAACATCTAGTTTTCCTCCCAATCCTCCCAACTCATCGAAGCATCCTAGTGCCTCCATTCCTATTAGTCATCCTATTAGCAATCAAGGAGGAGCTTCGGGGATTCCTATTTCTCAAAATCCAAGAGCAAGTATGGCACAACAACAACAACAACAACAACAACAAATGCAGCAGCAACCGCCACCAGGTTGTTCCCAGCATGGGATTCTTTATCACCGCTAAATCTAGCGGGACAAGGGCAAGTGTCGCCTGCTGCTATAAAGAAGATCCCAACGTTCGATGGAACTGGGAAGACTGCTCTGGAGCACATCCAGGACATAATCTCTCTGGCGGTGATCCACGACATCACAGAGGAGCGAGTTATGGTAAAGCTTCTGGTTCTTTCCCTTAGAGGAAAACTCCTCTACTGGTATAGATCTTTACCACCCGATACTATTACGGGATGGGACCAGTTAGCCAGGCAGTTGATGCGAAGCTTCAATGAGTCCTCTGATCCTACCTCTCTCCTGCATCAGTTCACTTCAATCCAGAGACATCCACAAGAAGAGATCGTAGACTTCAATGTTAGGTTCGCTCGAACCTGGTAGAGAGTACCAGTTGGACTTCGGCCAACCGACGAAGCTGCAACATACTATTTCCTTCGGGCTTTCAACCCTGATATCAGTATCATGGTAAGATATTCTAACATCAATACTTTTCCCGAGTTGTATGAGTTAGCCAAGAGGGCAAAAATGGATTTGATAGCTGTGGGCAAGCTCCCCCAAAGGATGTCGATGCCCATACTTCCCGAATTCCCTCAATCCCAGTATGCGAGCACAGCCGCTTCGCAGATCTCTGTAACCCCTACATACCCGATCTCATCTTGGAACCCGAATCCTATTGTGTCTCAAATCACCGCTCCACAAATTCATTTTCCCACATTTTCAACTCCGTAGCCCACTGTCACTTCGGCATTCCCCGCCCTGCCTCCAATACCGACGATGGCTTCATTGCCACTCGTTCCAAAAGTCGATGATATGCAAGCTAAAATTCTGCAAGAGATGCAGTCTCTGAACTCCACAGTTCAGACGTTGTCCAACGACATGACCATTGTGAAGAAGAAGCAAGCGCAACAAGAATTTCTACCGAGAAGGTCTTATCCTACACCTGCGCTTACCAAAGACCAAGCAGTCCAGCAAGGGAAGGCTTCGACGAGAAATGCTGCGATTGATGAAGCTCCGAGCACTTTCGATTGTGTATATTGGTGCTCTACGTGCAATGATCCGCATGAAGAGAATACTTGCATGCTGCACCAACACTATGTACAAACGTTGGTGAGTAGTAGTCATGGCGGTCAAGTCAACGTCATCAAGAAAATGAGTCAGAACCTGGCGATTGGCGAAGAAGAGCCGGTTGCAGTGCTTACCAGAGGAGGAAAGAAGGTGATAGAAGTGGATGCTACTCAGATGGCTCCCTTAAAAGTGCACGCTCGACCCGAGAAGGGACAATCATCTTCTTTGGCCCCGAACGAAGCTCCTCCGCCTGCATCGATCAAAGAAAAAGCTCAAAAGGCCTCTGTCGAACCACCTCAAGCAGAAACCAAAGAGCAAGCTAGGGAAAAGCTCAAGTTTCCTTCACTGACTAAGCGACAAAGAGTTGAAGCTATGAAGCAATATCACACCAGATATGAGCCGAGAAAGGAACCCGAGGTGCTCAGTTCCCTGGCATACAACATTGTAGAGGAGTTAAAGAGGATTCCAGCCAAGATCAGCTTGTACGATGCACTGCAACTACCTGGACAAGTGGACCTGCTGCAAGAATCATTGAAGATGACTAAAGCAAAAAAGGTAGCACCGCTTGCTCTTGTGCAGACCCTATCCACATCTATTACGGGGAAGAATAGACCACCTCCGTTCTACCTGTCTCTACAGATGGAAGGGTATATTGTACATAACTGTATGATCGACTCTGGGGCCGCGACAACAATCATGCCGAGAGCAGTCTACGAAGAAATAGGGATGGAATATACGTGAAGCAGCCAAGGCGTACTCCAGTTGGATGGTACCCCAGTGAAGACTATAGGAGTGATCAAAGACATTCCTATTCGACTACATAAGATGCCTCAGATCACGGTCATACAAGAGGTAGTGGTCATCGACCCGGAGCCATACTTCAAGCATGTGCTTGTCAAGGGAATTCATAGCAAAGTCTGGGTGGATATCTATCTATGGATTACTCTCATCCGGAGATTCCATTCAAAGGAAAGAAGGTGAAGATCTACAATGAAAAGCCTTCTTCCTTCCTTGTGCGGAAGATGTCCGAAGAAGAGAGCAACGATCCAGTGAATGCAATAGTGGAGGAAGTAGAGCAGGTGGACCTGGTCGAGGAGTCTCTTGCGCAACTAAGTTATGAAGATGAGTTCTCATTGGCAGACTTTAATGCCATGGTAGAGACCGAGATAGGATGTTATGCGATCACCAAGCCTGAGAAACACACCCAACCAGAGAATAGAACAAGTGCCCAAGAAGGACTATGGAAGTTGTTCTTCGATGGCGCCCGATGTAAAAATGGTGCTGGGGCAGGGATTCTTCTAGTTTCACCATCCGGAGAGCAAAAGGAGTATTGCTACCGGTTGATATGGAGCTGCACCAACAATGCAGTAGAATATGAAGCATTATGCCTAGGACTCAAGAAAGCTGACAAGTTAGGCATAAAGCACCTCCAAATATTCGGAGATTCTGAACTGGTATGCAACCAAGTCACAAACAGGTGCACTTCAAAGAAGCATTATCTAAAGTCATACCGCAATAGGGTATGGGACCTGTGTGACCAGTTCGAGTCTCTCAATCTATAGTTTATCCCATGAGAAAAGAATCGACATGCTGATGTTCTAGCATCCATCGCAGCCAAGTACTCTCCCACAGAAGACATGGTGCACAAGCCCAAAGCTGTGAGGATGATCTATAGACCCTCTATCCCGGACAGAGACCTACATTGGCAAGTCTTTGACAATGATGAGCAGATTGTAAATTTCATGATTCAAGAAGCCGCCATAATCGAAGACAGAAGCCCTGATGAAGAAGAATATGAAGGGCTGGTTCAATTGAAGAATAACCACGTTCCCAAGGGACTGATCACTCTTGAAAGCCTCTTTGATCAGAATGATCGAGCACTCTCTCACAGGATCAAAGTCAATGAAAAGCAGTATCAAGATTTAGAGCTTGAACCTGGAAAAGCAATAAAAGTTGGAACCGATTGCACTTCGGAAGAGATAGAACAGATCCAGACTCTGTGCAGGAAGTATCCCGACATAATTGCTTGGTCTTATCAAGACCTCAGGGGATACGATCGGCAGCTGATCCAACATACAATTGAATTACAGGAGGGGGTCAAACCCTTTCGACAAAAGCAAAGGCCGGTTAACCCGAAGATCGAGGTCCTGATGAAGGCCGAACTCCTAAAAATGCTCGAGGCGAAGATAATTTATCCCATCAAGCATTCTTCTTGGGTAGCGAACCTAGTCCCCATCAGAAAAAAGAATGGAGATATACGGTTATGCGTGGACTTTCGCAACCTGAACCAGGCTTCTCTCAAGGACCACTATCCTCTTTCGCAAATCGATCAGATCTTGCACTCGGTGGTTGGGGCTCAACGCTTCTCCCTGCTCGATGGTTTCTCCGGATACAATCAGATCTGGGTCAGGAACGAAGACCAGCATAAAACAACGTTCACCACCAAGTGGGGGACATTTGCTTACCAACGAATGCCATTTGGCCTTTCGAATGTTGGTGCCACTTTCCAGAGGGCGATGGATCTAGCTTTTGGTGAGCTTCTGAATAAGGTTATCATCATCTATCTAGATGACATGACCATTTTCTCCCGAAGAAGGGAGGATCACCCCGTACACCTACAACAAATTTTTGAAAAATGTCGAGAGTTTGGCATCTCAATCAATCCGAAGAAGTCCATATTCGTAGTCAGCGAAGGAAAGTTGTTGGGACATGCGATATCATAAAAGGGCCTCGCTGTAGATCCCGACAGAGCCGAGGCTCTAACGAAGCTCCCACTCCCAGTAGACAAGAAAGGACTTCAATATTTCTTTGGCCAGATCAACTTCGTGAGGAAGTTTGTCCCTGATTTCGCCCAAGTCATCAAGCCGATGTCCAAACTTTTGAAGAAGGGCACCGAATTCATCTGGACAGAAGAGAGAAAGGAGGCATTCGAAGAGATTAAGGCCCGAATCGCTCAGGCGCCGGTCTTGATCAACCCTGACTACAGTCGAGATTTTATCCTGTATGCCATAGGGGAACCCGAGAGCTATGCTGCGGTCCTGACACAAAAGGGGGAAGACGGTGAAGAGCGTCCCATCGCGTTTCTGAGCCAGGTGATCAATCCCCATGAAGAGAAATACAATTTCATAGAACGTCAAGTGCATGCAGTAATGAAGTCTCTCAGGAAGTTCAAGCAGTTCATCTCCCAAAGTCGGGTTACGGTCTTTGTCATTCACCCCGACGTGCGCAATTTCATCATCCAAGGAGAATTGGGAAGCAAGAGAGCCGGTTGGGTGAACAAGATACAGGAATTTGACATTGAGATCAAGCCCACAAAACTGGTTCGCGGTCGCGCATTGTGTCAAGAATTGGCGAAGAGCGCAGCGGCCGAAGCGACAGAATCTCAATGGGATGACTCGCCAACCGAAGGATGCTTCGTAAACCAGGAAGAGGATGAGAAGGACTGGGTCAGTGAGATAATCGAGTACTTCAACACCGGCAGATGTCCTTCACATCTGAATGCTTCACAACGAAGGCATTTTAGGATGCGGTCCTCCCGATATACTTTGCGCCTCGAAGGCCTATTTTTTAGAAACATTGATGGTGTCCTTCTCAAGTGCATAAAAGATGATGATAAAAGAAGAGTCCTGGGAGAATTCCATTCAAGATTATCTGGAGGTCACTTCATAGGAAGAACAATGACACTAAAGATAATCAAGGCGGGTTATTATTGGCCTACACTCTTCGTCGATGCCTTCATCGTTTGTCGTAGATGTGAGCAGTGTCAAAAGTTCATCGACCGAAGCAGAAATGCTTCGATGCCTCTCCGACCGATACAAGTTGAATCACCCTTTCAACAATGGGGGTTGGATTTCATAGGGGTCATATCACCGAACTCCTCCACTGGGCATAAGTTCATCCTGACTGCAACCGACTACTTCACCAGATGGGCCGAAGCGATCCCTACGAAGCATGCGGATCAAGAGACTGTCATCGCCTTCCTAGAAGGTTTGATCACCAGGTTCGGCATCCCCGAAGCAATCATCACGGACAATGGTCCTGGTTTTGTAGGTGCCAAAATCAATGATTTCTTCTACAAATATGGGATATATCATAAAGTCTCCTCCAATTACTATCCACAGGGCAACGACTTGGTAGAATCAACCAACAAGACTCTATTGAGGGTGCTGAGAAAGCTCATAGAGACAAACAAAAGGACTTGGCATCTTCTGCTAGATCGGGCCTTGTGGGCCGATCGAATTTTAGTCAAGAAGTCAATCAAGACTTCACCCTATGCCCTGGTCTACGGTAAGGAGGCCATCTTACCTACCCATATAGAGATCCCTGCATTGCAGCTGTTAGAAGAAGATGGAGTCAATCCAATGGAAAACAGATTAGCTCAGCTATTGCAGCTAGAGGAAGATCGTGAGGAAGCCTACCAGAGCTTCGCTAAGCATGCTCAGGTCACCCAAGATTGGTTCAAGAAAAAATCATCCAATCGCACATTCAAAGTGGGAGATCTAGTATGGAAGTGGGACTCCTGGAAAGCCAAGCCTGGAAATCATGACAAGTTGGATGCCTTCTGGGATGGGCCGTTCAAAATTGTGAAGGTGAACTCGGCCAACTCTTTCATCCTCAAAGATGCAGATGGCCAGGTTTTGCCGATCTCTATCAATGGTCTTCATCTGAAGACTTTTCATCGCTGAGGTAAAACTCTTGTAAAAAAAAAAAAAATGTGTATGTACTCTTGTATATAATTTTTCATTTGTGTATATACATCTTGTTCCAAGATTGCAAAAGCTAAGTGGTACAAAATCTCCTTCGGGGACTTTCAATGCGAAGTAGTGGTTGCGAGGAGGTTCGCAGCGAAGCACTTTACCCTCAAAAGGGCCGAACCAAAATTCAAACAAAGGCACGAAAAGAGCTTCGCACCCGAAGCATTTCAAGAGGCTACTTCGGGCAGAAGTTTTGCGAAGTAGATTTTAAAAGAGCCCTTGCAAAGCAGTTTTCAAAGCAAAGTTTGGCGAAGCTATTTCCAAAGAAAACAAGCTTCGGTAGGTGATATTCACAAAGCAAAGTGGCAGCATGGCAAAGGAGAAGTACTTCGGGCCCGAAGTGTCGAAAAGCAGCCCGCACCAAAGGTTCGCCGTGAAGCATTTTCAATGCTGATTTCAACTTCGTCGAACCAATAACGTGCGAGACGGGAGAATTTAAAATGTGCCTCGAAGAACGTGCAGACAGCAACCATGAAAAGAGTTCAAAGTGGGTGAATTTAAGGCAAAAAGTGGTGGAGCACATCCCGAGGTGATTCGGTTAGGAGAAAAGCTCGCGCCCAGGTACGAGGTGGCAGTAGGTTGCTTCTCCAATACAAGGCATAATCATCAAAGCATGTGGCCCCGTGTACCACGTCGTTGCAGAGCCAATCAAAGGACACGACGACCTCCTCCGTCCGAGGTGTAAATTTAATTTTGGTAGGTGCCATAAATTGAGGTAGTTGCCTTTTAAGGCTATAAAACGTGAAGCTCTAGCAAGGAGGAGGTTATTTATCCATCAGTTCGTGCAAGACTAAGAGCCTTCGGTTACTCTGCAATTCTCCTGCCCTTTGCATCTAAGCCCTTCACATCAAAGCCCTCTGTATCAAGGACTCTGCCGCCATCATTTTCAACATGGGGAAGAAAAACTCCAAAGAGAAGGGGAAGGAGCCCGAAGTTGCAGGCCCTGAAAAAACAAAGAAGGGCAAGGAAGAGAAAAAGCATACTCCAAAGAAGATAAATCTCACCCCTCGCCCTAAAAAGCAGCCGATAGAAGAAGGAGATGACTCTGAGGAGGAGCAGCTTGTAGAACCACCAATCGATGGGTGGGAGAAAATTAGAGACACGGAGCTCTCTAAGGGTGTGTCCGACCTCCGACGCACTATTGAGTTTATGGTGAGCAGACTCACCCCAGAGAATAAGAGGGCTGCTGCCTATTATTCTCAAATTTACTGGTATTTGACCCCGCCTGCTCACCACTGTCCAGAGTTAATCTGTGCTATCACGCAGAACTACCAGCCTGCATCCAGGCAAGTGTTGGATGCTTCAGGTCATAAATTGTTTTCCATTCTAAAGGAAGATGTACAAGCAGCCTTCGCGCCACTGCAGGGTCCGCCCAAGGGCTATTCCGTTCGCAACGTCATTCTGAGCGAACAGATGGAGAGGTTCACATCCAACAGCTACATATTGAAATTCCTGCGCGAGAACCTCAAAAGCGGGCTCCCTTCAAACAAGCTGCCCCAGATGCCCTTACCCTTGGCGGCCTTCAAGAACACCGATATTTTCTCCATCATTGCATGGGTGGCGGGCCTGTCGACAGATGCTTCGGTGCAGCCCTGGCAGGTGTCTTTGGCCGAATGTATTTCAAGAGGGGAATTCTATGCCCTTGATGCTTCAAGACCAAGTACCAACCCAGTTTTCTTTGATTGGGCAGAATGGGTGGCCCGAACCTTGCATACGCGGCTCACCAGTATGAAGAATTCGGCGACGGGCCAGTACTTCGCACCCTGTTCTTTCCTTGTCTAGTTGTTTTTCTACCAAGTACATAAGCGATTCCCCCATATCACCATTTCTCCAAGCGGCGAGGATGGAAATCCTCTGTCGGTGTACCAGTGGACTCCCCTCCTATTGAGGACGGAGTCCTATTATTCTTTTAATCAACAATTTTTGGGACCCGCTATGCATTTGTTGAAGGGTTCTTGCCCTCGGGTGCCCCTCAGTTTGAGAGATAGAGTGGTGCAAGAGAAGAAGGGAGATGTTTTCCAATTGACACAGGGACTGGTGATTCACCTTTTGGCTTCATAGGGAAACCCTTCCTGCTACCAGTCTACCCCTTCGAGTACCAGTTCACATTGGAGGTCGCTCGATAGAGCGACGCAACCAACGCCATCTATGGCCATGGTCAAAAATGGGCACATACCTGTGACTTCCCCTTCAGGATGGGAGTAATTGAAGTCTTTGCCTTAAAACAGAACATTTTCCTGGAGGAAAAGCTTGCCAATTTTGGCCTACTCCAGATTCCTCAACAATGGCTCTATGATCCCTTGGGAGTAATGAGGGATCACTTAAAATTCAAGAATTTCCACATCTGCCCCCACCCTAAAATTGTGGAACAAAGGAATAATCCCAATGGGAAGGATCCGGAGTGGCATTTGGAGAGAATGAGGACATTGCCTCCCTGGCATGAGTTCTACCCCATGGAGGTCGAGTTTGACCCTGACCAGCACCCCCTCCCAACTCCAAGCTCCACATTTTGGAGAAAGGCAAAGGATGATTTAAAGGAGGAATTGAAGAATTGGGGCGAGGAAAAGCTTCGGGAGTGGTGGATAATGAGAGTCCATCGCCAAAAGATGAATTCTTATGGACTCTTGGCAGCAGATAAAGACTTCGCAATTCTTTATGAAGCCAATGTTGAAACTTGGAAGTCCATATCCTTCATTGACTTTGTTCCTCCAGCTACCCCAGGATCGGGCGAAAGCCCAAGAGGAGCTGATGATGCTTCGGAGCAAGAAGAAGAGGAAGAAACCAAAGCTACACCAAAGGCACTACCACAAGGACCATCGAAAAGCCATGACACAAGCATCGAAGAGGCAGAGCAACCATTGGAGAGGAAGAAAAGAAAGAGGCAAGAGCAAATTCAAGTGCCTCCGAGCCACCCAAAGTGACCCCGCACAAAGCTCGCAAGTGCTCCTGCCGGACCACCTATATCAAGCCCGACCGAAGCAAATGTTGAAGATGCGGGGCCACCAAGTGCCGAGACGGTCCCAGACATAGACGTCATTGATGTGGAGGAACTCCTCCAACAAGAGGGAGACCCCGAAGTAGAAGTTGTGGAGGTTGGGAGTGCCGAAGCCCAAAAGGAGCAAGAGCCTATCATGCAAGAAGTCACTACGGCCGCTCTGCCTGAAGGGCACGTAGGTAAGCATTCTCCACCCTTTGCCTTAGTCTCTCACATGTCTACCATGGTCTCGACCAAGTCTCCCCATCAGTCTCTCCCTCCCTCACAAAGTCAGTCGCCTCCTCACGCATTGCCTCTTGTCACCGATCCCATTAGCCCCACTCCACTCGAGTCACCAGGCGGACAAGTCCGTTGCCACCACTTCGTTGAACCCTGTTCCTCATTCACCTACCTCACATGGCATTGTTGCACTCGTTGGGACTCCTAGTACACCTATCGCCGAACCTTCTGGTGAGGCATCCCCCATTCATTCTTTATATTTGTTTACCCCTTCGACTGGAGATCCAACCTTATTTGAATCAGAACTCTCCATGATAAAGGAACACCCCCTTGTCGAGAAGCTACTCCTAGCTCGACAAAATACAGAAAAAATGTTGAAGGAGGCGAGGAAGAAGAGAGGGCGCTCTCTGGCCCAGATTGAAAAATGCGTTGTCTTCGATTTGAAGGCTGGAAAGCTGCATAAGGTGAAGAAGGTCCCTAAGGTCTAGAAGCCTCTGGATGAAATGACTCCAACAGATTATGACTATCAGGAGAAGACCAAGGACCTGGAGCACCTGAACATAGACAATGAGTCTACGTCTATGCATGTCGGGATCGAGACTTTTCGAGCGCATGCAAACATCGCTAATCAGCGTAGGTTCGAAGCAGAGAGTGCCAACATCAAGTTGGAAGAGGAGCTAGCTAGAATCTGCTCCAAGCTAGAGGATTCAGAGGAGCAGTGTAAGCTGATGAAAAAGGAAACGCATGCCCTCAAACAACAAATACTACAACTACAGAGTTCAGCTGAGCACCAAGCACAGAAACAAGCCAAAAATGAGTTGAAGGCCAAGGACCTTGAAAGCAAAATCTTGCACACAGCAATAGTTGTTCGAAAAGGCAAACCTGGAGCTATTTGATAGAGGCAGAATCAAGGAGATTCGCTCGCACTTGCTCAAAAATTTTAGGTCTCGGGCCTCCAGTGCCCTATCAATTTTGATCTACACCACCGAAGCACAGCATGCCACTGCCGAAGGAAGGCCAATCATCGATGAAATTACTCAGAAAGCTAGAGGCCGACTCAAATTAGCTTTCGATGTCCAAAGTGGTAAATATCAGGACTTGCAGGTCCCTGCGATGAGTCGGATAGCTAGAGATTGGTCTACAACTAAGGCCATAGTTCATGCCTTCTTCTCCAAGGTGAGGAAAGCGCAGAAGGTGAAGGTCCTCCTGGATGTGTTCGAGGATGAGCAACGTGCATCGATGGGCTATTTCCAAGATCTCTCTTCCTTAGGTTTCCCGAGCTTCACGGATGATGATGGGAACCTTCTGACCAAGGAAGAGATTAAGCCGACATGGCTCCATTTTGAAGGTGACGTCTCAAAAATAGATGAATGGGAAGAGCCTATAACAGAAAAATAGGTCACAGATTTCATTCTGAGATACTGCAAGATCGCGGCCTGCTTGAATGATCTGTATACCAGGGCCCAACATGCTGATATCGGGCAGATCGATCGGTTCCATGTTTTAGTCAAGGCACTACAAGATCAAGAGCCTTTTTCGAAGGGTGCCTAGGCTCATGTCCGCCGAACCATGAGAAAAATCCATGATCGCCTTGCCCCATCGCCGCAACATGAAGCCGCACCAGCAGAAGAAGAAGAAGAAGAAGAAGAAGAAGAAGAGGGAGAACAAGTCATGGAAGCGCCCCAGAGGTAGAAAAAGGAGAAGGGTCTAGAGGTAACTCTGGCCCAATGGATCAAAGCTAAGGGTTCTCCCACCGAGACGAGCTCGTTGCCCCACGAGCCACCAAGAATGTTGACAATTTTGTCACATTGCACAAGGGGTAGAAAAAGAAATCAAAATTTTGTACAGTCTCTCTTTTGTAAAGTATTTCTTTAAATTCATGAATTTATTCCCTTGCTTTTAGAAACAACATTTTCAAGTGTTGCAGCAATTTTGGCTTTCCTTGCCACCCCCCTTGTACATAAAAAAGGAAGAAGAAAGAGCTTCGCTGCCGAATAAGCTAAGGAAGATAGCTTCACAAAGGAAATCACTAAGGATGGGATCTACTTCGGCCTCGAAGCACTTCAAGAAGCTACTTCGGGAGAAAATCTTGCGAAGTGGCATTGCCAAAGAAGAATTCAGAAAAAGAGCTTCGCACCCGAAGCATTTCCAGAAGCTACTTCGGGCAAAAGTTTTGCGAAGCGGCATTCAAGCAGCTTCATCGAAGGAAAATCGTGGTCCGAATTGGCTAAGGCAAGAAAACTACTTCGGCCCCGAAGTCCCTCAAACAGTTACTTCGGGTGAAAGTTTTGCGAAGCGATGTTGCCGAAGCAAAATGCAAAGGTAGAGGGATGAAAACTACTTCGGGTCCGAAGCACTTCAAAATGATACTTCGGGCAAGAAACTTGCGAAGCGGAAATTGAAAAGGGCAAACATTGAAAATACTTCGCCAAAAGGCCGCCGAAGCACTCACTTCGGGCCTTCCCACCAGTGAACCATTTCTACTTCGCCAAAAGTCGTTGCGAAGCATCTGCTTCGGCAAACCTTCGTGCGAAGTACTTTCACCCGAAGTAGAAGCAGTCGAAACATTTAGAAGGCAAGAATGAGCTTCGGCCAAAATACCCCCGAACCGTAGTTTTGAAGAAGGATCGCCGCGAAGCATTTTTAAGCTCATCAGCGAAGTATCTACTTCGGGCGAAGGCCTCACCGAAGCAGTTTTGGCACAGCGAAGTAGCGAGAAGTGAAGACCCCATCTTGAGGAAGAAATCTACTTCGGCTCTCACCACCCCCGAAGCTGTTTTGCGAAGCTCCATCATGCGAAGTGCAAATCAAGGAGAATCTGCTTCGGCTCGAGTCCATTGCGAAGCGAAGTGCGAATGAAAATTCAGCGAAGCGCTTCAAAAGGCACGCGCTCCAAGCCGGGTATTTTCCCGAGGTGATCAAGTGCCTCATAAATACATTTTTTCGTGCCCGATAAGCCCGTTGTTCATTTTTAGCAATTGGAAATGAAGTATCAATCCATGATGGAGAGCCCGACGAGCATGGCGGCCACTCGAGCACCGCACCCAGAGACCAAGGACATCCAGGCGGCTCATTAATGCATCTTTCCCTGGTTGACCCGGTCGTAGTTGCTAGTTTTGGTAACAGAATTGAGAGCTCAGTCACGAGAGCCGCAAGAGCCGACTTCTCAACTTTCGAGGATGTACTCCTCCATTTTGTGTAATTATGGCTCAGAGGGTCGGGTCCTCTATAAAAACCCAGGCATTGTAATGAAAAAAGGGGGGGAAATTTTTGCTAGAAAGCTGTTGTAACTTGATGTCCTACGATTAATACTAAAGAGCTTTGGGCTCAATTTCTCTCTTTTATGCTGCCTTCTGTGTTTATTTCTTTTGTCTTTCTTCATTTGCATACTGTAACTCTGAATCCTGAATTCGGTGTGCGATTGGGGACTGTACCCTAAAATTTGCCCGAAGGATACATAGGAGAGGAAAAATGCTATATTGGTTTTCTTTTATGCTGCCTGGTGGGTTGTGGTTTCTGTTATATTCGCTTGTCCTAATCGTCGTTACTCTGAACCCTGAATTTCGATGAAAGGGAGAAGGAGAATCCTGGAGCTCTCCCAGAGGATACATAGGAAGGTTAATGTGGCATTTCTTTCATTTATTCTTGGTGTTCTTTGCTGCTATTCAAGTTGTTAGTTAGTGATCGTGCTTCCTGTTCTCTCCCACTTTAAATCATCGATCTCTCTTCCCTTACCCCTTTTTATTTCTTTCTCTAACCCTAACTCTTTTTATCTCTTTCCTGCACCCTTACTCTGTTTATCTCTTTCCTGCATCCCTTATCTCAAAACACCAAAGTAGTTTAGCATAGGAGCCGGCCTTTCTCCGGATATTGGCACGAGGGGCATCTCTTCCCTTCGGCCTTTCAATGTTGGTCCAGGTCTAGGGCGCATACATTTACCCAAATCCTTTCCTAGGCAGATTTGATGACCAACAAGGCCTTAATCTTGGATCTCCATCTTCAATGTCTACTTTTTTTGCAACAAAAAACTTAGATAGTAGCAAGCCAATACATGTAAATATCTAATTTCTAGAAATAAATAAACTTCACTAGTTATCCTTCAATCTACTAGAATGAGATCTATGTTGAGTCCTAGTCTTCATGAGTTTTCCTGCAACCTTGTGGGAAAAATCTAGCCAAAAAATAACTTTACAAATTCTAAAAATGAAATCTCCCTATCTCCTCTCAATCTCTCTCGTGGCTCTCCCTATCTCCTATCAATCTCCCTTGTGCTCTGATACCACTATTAGATTTTGATGCTAGATACTTAATGAGAAATCAACCAAAAGATATAAAATGAACATGAAATATTAAATATATGATAATGGTAATATACTAAGCATGTAAAAATCATAATTTTTTTTGGTAACTAATCATAAAACTACCATTAATGAAGGCTCACAAAAATAGTACAATGATATAAAATGGAGGTCTCATACTCTCCATATTTCTTTTATGCTCTACATTGTATCTAGCATATCATCTACTACTCCTCTACCTTATTCTATCCACCTTCTCATCTATATTATCTATCAAAGACCTATATATAATGAGATGTGACTCTTGACATTTGACCTACCTATAACTTTTCATCTTGCTATTCTATGGACTCATGTACACATGGACAACATACACATTTACATCATAAAGTACTTTGCACATTATAGCAAAACATGTTCATTTATTACATTACATAAAGTAAATACTCAAACCCTAATATAAGACACACTCCTAATCTAAAGATATACCCAAGGTGGTACATTAGCATGTACCAAATAATATAATATATTCCAACAAGACTTCAAAAAAATCCTCCACTCTTACCCAAAGAGCAGAGTAAATACAAGGAGTTTGGAAAAAAGAATGTTTTCCAACGATCTTGGCATGTTGCCTGCCTTCTTCAAGCGTGGTCATCCATTAGAAAGAGAAGGTAACATTCCCAGAAATTTTGATGTTCAAACTTTTAATTAAAAGAAAATAAGCTCTAAGCAAGGTTTAACTTTCTAAGTTAGTGCAAACCTTATAAGCCAATAGTATAAAACAAAACCCATTCCTTAAGCATTATTAGCTAACATTTTTCTAAAACTTAAGATTTTGGAGTAAACATTAAATCATCTCCTTCTAATGTTATCAACAAAATCAATTAAGCTAATTATTCAACTAATTAATTTAATCATATATCGAATATTAAAATTAATTATTAGAAACAATATCAAACAACACCCAAAGGCTCTTGCTAAGTCGTATGCACAATAAAGTTTTTTTTCTTAAATAAAAGAATTTTTAAGATAACCAAAATATTATCCCCTATCTACTAAGGATGACTCTCTTGCTAAAGCAAGCTCCTTGCCCAATGGTGCATTAGATCAAACACACACACATATGTAATGCATCTATATGAAGGGTATTCTTTTACCCCTGAGTTGTCGATAAACTAGTCATCCATCATTTCCCATATTTCTCTCAACTCTGGTGGTTTTCCCATACCAATCCATCAATGAGAGTGCAGAGTAACAAAAACCATACACCTAAACATTTATGAAATCAAATTGACAATATAATATCATGTAACCATATTGAGACAAAAGAATGAAGAAAATAGTGCCCTTCTCATTAATATTTGAAATTGTATTTTACAAAGTGGTTACAAATATATCCCTCTTAGGGATAGATACCAATTTGATACAAATTACAATAGAGAACCAAAAGGTAGGTGTAATTCGTAGAGTCTTTGCTCTCTCAAAAATGATTATAGAGGGTTTCTTTGTGACCTCTGCACTATGAGATAAATATTGATGAATCTTTGTGTTGAAGAGCTTCTGCTAAGACCTGAAACCTGCACACAAGAACACTTACAAGAAATTAGTAGCAAATTAGGAACCTCTCATAATGAGGTCCATTTTCATGGTAAGCAATTGAAATAAAAATGCTAAAAACAATAAAGAAATGCATGAAAACTATATTAAACTGTGTTAGAAATCAAAATAAATGCTGCTAAATCTACTGTAACTAAGAAAACACAGAAAAGTAGATATCACCAAGAGGTCATCATGGGGTAAAACAGTTAACTCTATTAGTCGTCAGAGGGTACAGCAGCTACGCCTATGAGCTGTTTCGGGGTGAAGTGACCACTGAAAAAAGAACTATTTTCTTGTGATGGATGTGGGAATCACCTGGGTTGGTTTGTTGAATTGATGTTCAAGGGTATTGCTCTTTGAAGCAAGATTAAGTTATAGGAATTAGCTTGAATTCGAGATGATTGATGATAAAAAATGGTGGAATTTGATCTTCAAGCTCCAAAGGACTCCATTGATGCAAATGCAAGCTTCATGGCTAGATTTGGGCAGCACTCTGTTGCTTGTGAGAGTATGTTCTATCTATTACACAAACCGAAAATACTTTGTTTCATTTAAATTCGATATATTTTCATGAAGGCTAAGGGGTCTTCTTATAGATTTCCCCAATGAGAATCTTGGATTCCTTGAGAATCCAAGAAGTAGTTAGGGTCAATAAGGGAAACATACCATTCTAGAAGCTTCCCACAACTATTTACACATGTCATTTATCTTGTATGGCCATTGAAATCATTTTTTCCCATGGTGCTAGTTCTAAAATTGCTACAAACATGACCATATTAGGGTAGAACATCCGTGATTTTTGGACATCATGGGGTACAATGACCTCTAGAGGTTGTCCCTAGGTATGATGACCCAGACTGTAAAGGAGAAATCCTTCTTACTAAAGTGATAAAAATCACTGTTAAGTCCTAAGTTTGCCCCAAGGGTGTCATATGACCTAAAAAGGTGTCCATATAGATAGTATTCTCAAAATTATTTGTTTTAGGTGTCTACAGATGCCCCTTTTTGGGATGCGTTGTGTGAAAGCACAACAATGAGCAAAAATAGATAACCTAAAACCAAATTGAAAATTGATGATCATTAATTTAGTCAATGTTAAATACCCTACTCATGAAAGAGCATGCATATTTGAGTCATTGCTTCAAATAAAATTAAAGAGCTTAATTCAAGTAAACCTTTCGATGAGGCATACTTGATCTTGGTACAATGTTCAGTCATGAATAGGTAGAGACCTATGAAACCTTTATGCTTTAAGAATGCCAAGCATTTGTTTAGTTAAATTTTTTGCTTGTTGTCTACCCTAAGCAAGGGCATGATTGTTTTTGGTAATGATTCACGAACGAACACAATTAGCATGATTGAGTGTTTGATTATTAACTTTGATTATGAATGTTGTGATTATGACTACCCCCTCAAGCGATGCATTGATGAGGAGATGGAAAATTATGAAAGTGACGAGTCGCTTGACCAAGATGACTTGATTGAATTGACCGAAGGTATAAGCTTCTTTGGAGCTTTTTGAAATGTGACCAAAGGAAATTAGACATCTTTGGAGCCTTTTGAAATTTGACCAAAGGAAACTAGGAATCTTTGGAGCCTTTTGAAATTTAACCAAAGGAAACTAGATGTCTTTGGAGCCTTTTTAAAATTGACCAAAGGAAACTAGGTGTCTTTGGAGCCTTTTTAAAACTTGACCAAAGGAAACTAGGCATCTTTGGAGCTTTTTTTTTTTTTTAAATTTGAGATAGCGAGGCAAAAGGGCACAACCTTTTAAACCGTATTATTGATTTGTTATGATTGATTGAATGCAAGGCAAAGGGCATAAACTTATGGAAACTTGGAAATTGATTGATGAATTGATTGAATGCGAGGCAAAGGGCACAACCTTTTGGAAACATGGCAATTAATTGATGAATTTATTGAATGTGAGGCAAAGGGTGCAACCTTTTGAAAACCTAATAATTTATTGATGAATTGACTTAATGTAAGGCAAAGAGCGCAAAATTTTGGAAACCTGGCAATTGATTGAATGCGAGGCAGAGGGGGTGACCTTTTGGAAACTTGGCAATTGATTGATGAATTGATTGAATGTGAGGTAAAGGGCACAAACTTTTGAAACCAGGTAATTGATTGCTTAATTTTTGAATGTGAGGTAAAGGGTGCAACCTTTTGAAACATGGCAATTGATTGAATGCATGGAAAAGGGTGCAAAATTTTGGAAATCTGGCAATTGATTGAATGCGAGGCAAAGGGCACAATTTTTTGAAACCTGGTAGTTGATGTATTGATTAATTGAATGCAAGGCAAAGGACTTAATGTTTTGAAACCTGGTAATTGATGTATTTAATAATTGAATGTGAGGCAAAGGGTGTAACCTTTTGAAATCTGGCAATTGATTTGTTAAATGATTAAATGCAAGGTAAAAGGATCAAACTGTTAAACCTAGTAGCTGAAATGTTTGGATTGATTGAATGCGAGGCAAAGGGCACAACATTTTGAAACCTAGAAATTGATTGATGAATTAATTGAATGTGATGCAAAGGGTGTAATATTTTGGAAACCTGAAAATTGATTGATGAATTGATTGAATGCGAGGCAAAGGGTGCAACCTTTTGGAAACCTGGAAATCAATTCATGAATTGATTGAATATGAGGCAAAGGACACAAAATTTTGGAAACCAGCCAATTGATTAATGAATTGATTGAATGCGAGGCAAAGGGTATAACCTTTTGGAAACCTGGCAATTGATTGATGAATTGATTGAATGTGAGGCAAAGGGTACAACCTTTTGGAAACATGGTAATTGATTGATGAATTGATTGAATGCGAGGAAAAGGGTGCAACCTTTTGGAAATATGACAATTGATTGGGTGATTGGTGATTGAATTGAATTTAAACCCTTGATTGGGAAGGAGCACTACTTTGATTTTTCCTATGTTGCTTGATTGTTTGATTACTGACTAGGAGAAGTATGATATTGATAATGCCCCAATTGATGTGTGAAAATGTTTGTGTAATTTGCAATTATGAGATTTTGGATCATTGGATGTGATTAAATGCCCAAATTGATGTTAATGTTATACCTAGATGTATGCATATGGGTGATGTGCTTAATGTTAGATGTATGATTAGATTTTTTTATTTGATTACGAATGTGAATTCATGTTATCGTTATGACAAATCTAACATGTGTGATATGCATTAATTTTATATGGATGTTCTAATGCAAATTATGGATGTATGCTATATCTAACATGTGTGATATGAATTAAAATTATATGGATGTTCTAATGTAAATTATGGATGTATGCTTTAATTGCTTAAAACATAATAAATGAATCTAATTGTGTTTAAAAAACTGATGGCAGACACCACAGAATGTATAAAAATCATGAATTAAAATGTTACCCTTATCATAAGAGTTATACATTTGTACATGCATATATGAGATGAAATATGTGAAATGTAGGGGCTTTCCCTATAAGCTTTTTCAAACTAAAAGGTGTGCATAAAATAATCAATGGTCGTCTAAATATCATTGCTGATATTCATCCGATATCTATCCTATTTTATGAGGATCCTTTAATAAACAAAATCTCATAAGGAAAACCATGATTGTTGATGAGATGATTTGTTGCTATGAGGGGATTTTTGAGGTTTTTCGTGAGATTCAAAAACCCTAGTTGACTGATAAAAAGTTGTATATTGACTACACAAGACTCCTGAAAGATACAAGTATGTTAAGAAGTGTAGACACCAAAATCTAGCCACTTGTCCTCCATCTATGCTTTCCTACCATTTTTGCCCACTATTTATATATATTAATTATATATATATTTAAATATTAATATTTTAAATATTATATTTTATATATATTTAATAAATATATATTTATATAAGTTAAATAATCCTAGCCATCCGATTTCACTTAATATTATCCATTCATCCATATCAATCCATGCCACACCCAGACTTAATATCCACCCTCCGATATTCTTTTATCTCAGCCACACAATTAGTGTCGTTGAAACCCTAGCATGCCCTAGGTTGGATTATTAATAGGAGCCATTTTGATGACTCAACCCCTAGATTTTCCTAGGCAATTTGTCCTCTAAGTTTTTCCTAAGTTTTCTTGAGATTCCTAACAATCTTTGAATTCTTCCTCGCATCCTTTCCTTTGCTTTCTCTCATTGTGTCTTCTGCATCCATCGCTGCCCACCTTGTGCAAACCAGATATGGTTCTACTACATTTACTACAACCCCCCTGAGCACCCACAAGAATTTTCTATTTTCATAGGTCTAAGTAGGAACATTATTCAGATACCAAAAGTATTCTTGTACTTGGGTGATTCCATACAGAGGAGTAGACAAACCCCCAAATTGTATAGAGCGGGTCTTAAGCAGTATATTTTACATCCTTTGGAAAAATTGGTATTATGGGTAGTGGCTTCTGATTTAGACTATCAAAAGTAGTTATCTTTATAACATTGTATATACACAATAGCAAATAAGAAACTTTAAAAATAATCACACACTTCATGCTTCACATTAAACAGTAGTGGCTAGATTTCATTACCAGCCATTGCTTGAGATTTGGTGACAGTGGATTTCATCTCCATCCACCAATCTCTACCCTTAGAAACCTTAGATTACTCAGAGCAAACTTGTTGGATTTCATCACCGACAAGAATATCATTGTTCCAGCCAAGCCATGAGATTCATCTTATTTAATTTAGATTAGCACATTGAAACACACAAGATCAAAACCTAAGAGAATGGATTAACATTAAAAGGAGATAATCAATGAATGAGGTAAGGCAAACTTGTTGAATAAATCTCAACATTGATTGTTTATTTTTCTTGTGAAATTTTAGTTTTGTGTTTTACTGTATAATATGTATTTTGGTTTAATTGCTTATGGTATTAACAAGAAAATAAAAGAAAGCATTAAATCAATACAATTTAATGGAACCTTCATCCACCTTCCCCACCACTTTTGTGGTAGACTCCCTAAATGTGACACAAGCAAATTTGTCTGTAGGTCCCTCATATTACTTGTCACCCACATCCTTTCATATGGTTGTTCCCCAAGTAGAGTCAACCTCACCAACCATTGTTCACCACATTATCCACATAGACATGGAAAAAGTAGAAAATCTTATGAAGTCTTCTAACTATATCTTAGAGTCAGTTCCCATCTCACCTAGACAAGATCCTACTTTTCAACAGGAACTTGTTCATTCTTAGCCACCATCCAAATTTATCTAGGTGTACATTAAGCCTCTTTTTGAGGTATCCATTGCACCTTCCTCTCATGTGTCCATTACCCAATACACAAGTGCTCCTAGCACTTCTATCCCATCTTCATATACATCCACCTACACCAATACCTAGTATGAAGCACAAGTCAATGCCGCTTCACAAGTACTCGTTCCATCCAATCAAGTTGTAATTCCTATTACCACTTGTCCCCCATCCACATTAGCCATTCCATATTCATCCATGCCTTCCCATGATGATGTGGAAATTAATGAAGCATGGGAACATTTGAACAAATTGCTTAAGAAGCGGTAGACTACTCAATAGCAAGTTCAAGTGAACTCTACACCTCATCCAATTTCCACTCAACCCACCTTCATCACACAAAGTCCATCTTGGGTACCACAATATTTAGTGGTTTCCATTCCCATACCTCCATCCACCCATACCCATTCCATTCCCATGAGTCAACCCATCCATAGTTCTCACACATCATCTCCTTTTCTTCATTCACAATCATTTCTTCACCAACCTCATCATTATCAAATTCACTCCATGCCCTCCAATTCATCACACCTCCAACAAACCACTCAATCTCATCCATTCATCAAACCATTCACCACATCTCAATACACTCAACAAGTAAACCAAGGCTTACAAACATATTGTCAACACACTTCAATTTTACAACAAATTTTGACTCAACTCACTAACATTGAGTTACAGTTGAGTCATCATCAATTTCATCATCATCCATGTCAACAACCACAACAGTTGCAACATCCAATTTCATAATCCACATCTCAGGTTACAATACCTGTACCACAAATTCAACATCCAACACAATTGGACAAACGCATCAAGCATCAGCTCCCTCATAACTACATGATGCTTTCAGAATCTTATTCAACCATATTTTTAAGGCTTTATGATGCACAAGATATTTTACTTCCAAAATTTTAACCAAGAGACCCAATAAAATGAGGCAAAAACTTTAAGTAGCACTTGTACTATCCTTATCATCAACAAGTAGGCCATGACATAAAAAATTGCTATGTATTTAAATATGTTGTCCAAAATCTTATTGATCTAAAAGTCTTTCCCACAAACGATCCATCCAATCCATCTAATAAGGACATTGGTACCAACTCCATCATCAAGCATACTGGGTATTCTCAGGATATCGCATCATCCTAATCATTCACACCATCAATCATAAAGCAAACTGAGGATGCTTAAGGTATCACACCTTCCTAACACAAAAAAAAGCTCCAAAGGTTGTAATCCCTTTGGTCACATCTAAATTCCAAAATCTCCAAAGGTACTTAATCCCTTTGGTCACATCTCAATTTCAAAAAGCTCTAAAGGTACTTAATCCCTTTGGTCACATCTCAATTACAAAAGGCTCCAAAGGCACCAAATCCCTTTGGTCACATCTCAATTTCAAAAATCCCTAAAGGTCCCTAACACTTTTGGTCACATTTCAATTTCAAAAGCTCCAAAGGTACTTAATCCCTTTGGCCATAAGCTTACCAACCTAGGGAGGAGTCGAAGAGCCCAAACCACTTAATGTTATACACTTGAAATTATTCCATGCTTACTATTATTTACATATAT
Organism: Wollemia nobilis; assembly: GCA_028583015.1. Taxonomy (NCBI): domain Eukaryota; kingdom Viridiplantae; phylum Streptophyta; class Pinopsida; order Araucariales; family Araucariaceae; genus Wollemia; species Wollemia nobilis. The sequence continues at coordinate 6,418,867 of JAQPPZ010016867.1, forward strand.
GTATATATACATGGTTGATACACAAAAACACCACATTTCATTCAAACACATTGCACTTCATTGGCATACATTTTATTAAAAAACATTGCATTAGCACACATTTCATTTTGCCTTTCATACATTGCATTCACACCCACATTTCACATTTCATATTAGGGATCATTTATTTAGTTCAAGATATTAATTGGTCCAATAAAGTCATGTTGCCTTAATTAGGGGCACCTTCAAAACATTATCCACACCATTCCACCAAGCCAAAATTATCATTTGCAAAGCCACATTTCCATAAAGTCCTAGGTGTTTTTGGTCACTCAGCCACTCCTAGTGTGTTAAGCAACCTCCAAAATACATTTCAAGTTCCTTTTAGGACCATCATACATATATATTAAGAAAATCTTGAGTTTTAGTAATTGAATCCAAAACATTCTTGAACCAAACCACAATTTCATATTTTAAAAACATCTTGTGTCAAAGAGGGATAACACCATACTTGGTTTGAACCTTGAAGTGAAAAGGGTAATCCTTGCTTGTCCCATCATGCAACATAGTCCAAAAAAATAATGGTTTTCACCACTATCACATTTGCTTCCAAAATCAAAATATAGAGTAGTAAGGATAGGGTACAATTCTCATAACACTTAGGTTGAGAATCTGATTCCCAAAAGCTCTAAATATTTTTAACACTCACCACTGATTATTGGGTTGTAAGGATCATACTACATTTTTAGTTGGACGGTTAGGTAGTCATCCCCAAAACTTAAGAAATCAGAATTTGTGGACTATGGAGTTAGTCTCTACCAGAGCTATAGATGCTTGAATGGCAGTGGAGTACGCTCATACGTGGCAACACGTCTCTTTTAAAGAGACCTCTGACCACACACACGGACAAGCTAACTTATTATTTTCATCCATAACAGGTTTACCCAATTTACTCAAGATGAGTTAATGAACTCACTTGCACACACATTGGTTCTTGATTACCTTGAGTCATTACCATGCTCTTTATTCGGTAAATGAATTCACTGCACACACATTTGGTCCTAGAGGAATTAGGTAATTTTAGTGAGTTTTTTGATGCCACTAGTATGTTTGGGTCTCTACAAAATAGTCAGTTTTCCATATCAACATCCATATCTTCTTCAATATCAAAATCCATATCTTCTTCCATGTCAACATCCATGTTAGTTCATGAGTCTTTCATACCACATTCCACCAAGTTTGGTGTCCCTTATTAAACAAAAATTGTAAACATGGTCAAGAGAAATCTAAACTATAAATGATCATTAGAGCATTAGTTCATTTGCATCCATAACATATTATCACATGCATTAATCATCCATATACACATGCATCCACACAAAAGCATTCCACAAAAGCATAACACAAAAAGTATAAGCCATGTATATATATATATATAATTCACATATGCAAAGATTGCTAGAAATTTAAAACAAACATCACAACTTGGGGGTGTTCAAGGTATCACACCTTCCCCCTAATCAAGCAAACAAACACACAACTTGGGGGTGTTCAAGGTATCACACCTTTCCCCTAATCAAGCAAGCAAGCACACAACTTGGGGGTGTTCAAGGTATCACACCTTCCCCCTAATCAAGAAAGCAAGCACACAACTTGGGGGTGCTCAAGGTATCACACCTTCCCCACCAAATCAATCACACAATTACATCACATCATCAACAAGTCAATTGCTAGGTTCAAAATATTGTGTCCTTTTGTCAAAGATTGTGCCCTTTGCCTTGCATTCACATCATCAACACATCAATTGCTAGGTTTAAAAGGTTGTGTTCTTTTGTCAAAGGTTGCACCCTTTACCTTACATTCATACATTTTCAAAAACCCCTTCATATGTTAGGGCAAAGAACAGACACATTCATCACATTTTTTCCATTTCATAAACCCCTTCATCTGTTAGGGCAAAAAAAAACACAGTGATCGTATTTTCTCCATTTCAAAAATCCTTCATCTGTTGGGACAAAGAATAGACACAATCATTACATGTCATTTTTCTCCCATTTCAAAAACCCCATTCATTTGTTAAGGCAAAGAACAAACACATTCATCACATTTTCCCCATTAAAAAAACCCTTCATCCGTTGGGGCAAAGAACATACATAAGTACAAGTGAACCTCATATTTAATGGTTTATCCTAGTCACCTGGCAGTTCCAGTGACTGGTTATCCATACGATATCGTAGGATGTGTAGATAACCATAAGGACACTTGCATTATAAAAATCCCTTCATCTGTTGAGGCAAATAACATAAACAATCATTACATTGCATTTTCCCATGCCAATAAAACCCTTCATTTATTGGGGCAAAGAACAAACACAATCATTGCATTTTCCATAATCCTTGCATTTTTCCATGTCAAAAACCCTTCATCTGTTGGGGCAAATAACATACACAATCATTGTATTTTTCACAATTCATCACATTTTCTCCATTTAAGAAATCCCTTCATCTATTAGGACAAAGAACAGATACATTCATTGCATTTTCCCCATTTCCAAAAACCCTTCTTCTGTTGGGGGTAAAGAACAAGCACAAGTACAAGTGAACATTGTATTTAGTGGTTTATACTATTAATGTGGAAGTTGCAACGACTGGTTATCCATGCAATCCGGTAGGATGGACAAATCACCATAAGGACACTTAAATTTTCAAAAATCCCTTCATCTTTTAGGGCAAGAATAGACACAATCATTCCATTACATTTTTCCCTATCACAATCCCTTCATCGGTTGGGGCAAAATCAGACTCAGTCACTTGCATCCACATATTTAAAAATATAGCTTACCTTTACAAAATCACTCTATATTGCATTCATCAATACATTTCTCATCATCACATATTCATGTCAACATCATTTTCATCCATCAATCATTATATTTGCACATTTTCCAAGTTCAGCTATAATTTCAAGTGAACCTCGTATCTAGTGGTCTATTCTATCTCCTTGGTGTTTGTAGCGATTGGTTGTCCATGTAATTCGGTAAGATGAATAAACCACCATAAGTACACTTGGCCATTTTCATCATCAAATATCTCATTGTTTGAAAAAAAATCACTTTTGGTACTTCACCTTTCAAGTGAGACTATGCCAAGACCAATTTGCTCAAAAGTTGTCATTGATGGCCTTGTTCATGGGGCTTGAAACACGGACAAAATCATAACTTTTCATCATCTCCTTTGCAATTACACCAGTCTCTGAGGATGCAGATCGAGTAAAGTGACTGAGCAACCATTTAGAGATTTCGTGTAGGAATTGTTGCAATCATGAGTGGCCCCGAGGATAGACTATTTTTCTTTTCTTTTTGCATTTGCATACTTGCATTTCAATGACGCCATACGGTATTTTCTTCAACAGCATCGAATCACCCCAAATTTGGGGGCAACCACATTTGATTTTGAATTTCACACAATGGGATACATATTACATGATCATGGCATCTACACTTAGCAAAAATATCTTCATCTATTGGGGCAAAAATAGACACAATAATTTCACATTTTACACCAATCCCTTTTCTCGTTGGGGAAAAAATGGTGCCACATTTACATCATTCATATCGTCCACAATCATTAGCACAATTTTTTTAATTGGCTTGTGAGATTCATCTACAAACTCATTCGCCAATTGAGGGGGTAAGCTACGCAAAATCTAAATTCTTTATTCTTTTGTTTACAAGATCATCTCCACATTCCAACAAGAGAGGAGCTCCTTCTACTCCTAATCCAATCAGGTGTCTCAATTTTTTGCATCATATTGTGTTTCACGCAACATGGTACAAAAAGAGACATTTGTAGACACCAAAATCTAGCCACTTGTCCTCCATCTATGCTTTCTCACCATTTTTGCCCACTATTTATATATATTTATTTTATATTTATTTAAATAATAATATTTTATATATTATATTATATATATATTTAATAAATATATATTTATATAAGTAAATTAATCCCAACCATCCGATTTCACTTAATCCTATCCATTCATCCATATCAATCCATGCCATATCCCAAATTTAATATCCACCCTCCTATATGCTTTTATTTCAGCCACACGATTATTGTCATTGAAACCCTAGCATGCCCTAGGTTGGATTATTAATAGGAGCCATTTTGATGGCTCAACCCTTGAATTTTACTAGGTAATTTGTGCCCTAAGTTTTTCTAAGTTTTCTTAAGATTCCTAACAATATTTGGATTCTTCCTTGCTTCCTCGCCTTCGCTTTTGCTCACCATGGCTTTCGCATCCATTGTTGCCCACCTCGCATGAACCAGATATGGTTCTACCACATTCCCTACAACCCCCCGAGCGCCCACGGGCATTTCCCATTCTACCGAGTGCCCACGGGAGTTTCCCATTATATCAAGTGCCCATGAGCATTTCCCTAAGTTCCCACGGACGTTTATTGCTGCTATCGAGTGCCCATGAGCGTTCTCGTCCTAGATATGCTATCCTACTAGCCCTCGAGTGATGCTAGGCATCGTTGTACTTATTTCTTACACCAGTTACATTAGAAAAAAAATGGTAGATAAGCAAGGTAAATCAAATTCATTTTGTTATATTATATGGTGTTTTTAGAAACTGTTCACATTTTGTTATTGCATAGCTAGGTTTTTGTCTTAATTTATGAGGGTCTCACACTGTGGAACCCTCATTGTTATTACTAACTCATTTGATATTTTCTTGCGTGTAGATTTGACAACATTACACTAGCATTGGACAACTTCTTAAGCTGGAGTGGCCCAACATCGGATAATCAGAATCCCACTCACTTCTATTGGGAGAAGATACACATTTTGAGACACCACCAGCATTGTAGCTAGGGTTTTGGAGAACCCTAGCATTGTGTATATTTTTATCAAAGGATTTAAATATTCTTATTGTAACAATGGAGTTTTGAGGCTCCCCCCCATTAATATAAAATCATTCATTGTGCAATATTATCTTTTTGAGTTCAATTTATATCTTGTTATTTGATGTTGCATTTTTGTCTCTACAAGAAGACCCAAATATTCATTATCCATGTGTGTGCAAAGTGAATGTATTAGATGAAGCATAAGACTACCTCATTGCCAAGTGAGTTTCATGCAACCCATTTCTGTAATGGGGATCACCCTATGGTCATCATATCCTGAGTCTGGATGCAATTAGACTAGACTACTAGGTAATACAAGCCGTGAAAAGCTAGCTCAACCATAAGATGACATTGGTCTATACAAAAGAAGTTCACTAATATGATAGACATATCACCATGCGTAAGGCTACTTCATTGCGAGGTGGGTTTCGTTCAACCCATTTTTGTGATGAAGATTACCCCATGGATTTTGAATACTAAAAATTCTAGGGATTCAATTGCTGCCCCCTTCTTAATATTTTATTGTTTAGGATACTTGCTCATGCTTAGTCGTGAAAACCATTATTTTTTTGAGCAAGGGATTTTCTTAGTGATGAAAATCACTATTTATTTTGTTCTTTTTTTGGGGATTTGCTCATTTTGTGAAAGAGCAAGGGGATTGTTTGGGTAGGGGGAGCTTGTCCTTTTGTAAATTCTCAATATTCTAGATCATGCACATAATAAGATGAGCAAGGAAAACCTTTCATTTAAGGTGGTAAGGACCACTTTGTAGTTGTCATCCTTCCTTGTTCAGACTTGGATTGTTAATGTGTATAATTGTGTTGGGATTTTGACATATGCAAGGTACTATCAAAACTAGACCTTACCTTCTAAAAGCCAAGATAGCTTTCTATAAAATCTGAAAAGATAACTAGAGATGGCTGAATGATAGAAAACCCTTGTATACACCCTATAGCAACTCAGTAGTTATGTTGAAAAATACAGTTACTAACAAGGGAAATATGAATGATAATGATATGTAGATTCATGATTGACATACAAACATGGTGTCATTCGTAAGAATGTAAACACAACTTGTCCTAATGCAAGTGTAATGGATGACTATACCTAATGCAACTATTCATTAAATGCAATGAAATGCATGATGACATAATACAAAATATTTTTGTATTTTGATGTTTTGTACTATTTTTGTGTTTTTATGTTTTCTGATTTATTTGGTATTTTTGATGATTTTTGTTGTTTTTGTGATTTTTGTTTTTTCTATGATTTACGTATAAAATTCCCATAAATAAATAATATTAAGAGGTTCAAGCTCTTCAAAACCTTTTAGTGAAGTTAGGTGATAGGTTATTGGCCCTATTTTATCTATTACAATGAAAGGACCTAACCAATTGGCTGTAAATTTATCCCTTAGATGAGATGACAAGTTTAAATTTTGTTGGTTCTCTTTGAGCACAAGATCCCTAACTTTGAAGTCTCTTGAATGGATTTTAATATTATAAGCTTGTTTAAGATGATTTTGATAAACGCACAAATGTTTGAGAGTATTTACTCATCGTTCATCATGAAGGGTAATTGATCAAGGTGAGCTTGTCGTGAGGTGTCATCATCGATGAAATCTTTCAATGAGACTCGCAATGATGGAATTTCTAATTTCAAGGGCATAATATCCTCAGTGCCATATACTAGCGAAAATGGGGTTACCCTAGTGGATGTCCAAATGCTAGTTTGATAAGCCCATAAAGCTAGAGGTAAATGAAGGTGCTAGTCCTTGTGGTTTTCCTTGACAATTTTCTTCAATATGGCAACAATAGTTTTATTAGAGGTCTCTACCTACCCATTTGCTTATGGATAATAGGGTGTTGCAAAACTATGCTGAATTTTATATTCAAACGTTAAATCTCGCACATATTTGTTCTTGAATGATGTTCCATTATCCGATATTATTTTGGATGGGATACCAAAACGACATATAATGTTATGGAGTATCAACTCCGTAATACGAGATCCAATCGTAGTGGTCAAAGGGATTTCTCCTACCCATTTGGTAAAATACTCAGTAGTCGTTATAATGAACATGTGAAAGCCCAAATATGGAGGAGAGATCTTCCCACTTAGATCGATTCTCCATTGAGATAAAGGCCACACCGATTGAATCGATTGTAAGGTATGAGATGGTAGGTGTGATATATTAGCATGATAATAACACTTTAGCACTTCTTGATATATGAGCAACAATTCTTCTTCATCATGGACCAATAATAATCCATTCTGAGGATGCACTTAACGATAGCCATGCCGCTAAAATGGCCACCGCAAGTATCATTATGAGCTTGTGAGATTACCCAAACAGATTCTTGGGGCTCAAGACAACAAAGGAGAAGTCCATAATAGCTCTGATGATAAAGAATATCTCCTAGCAAGACATACCTAGTCACTTTCTATTTAATGCACATTTTGTGATGTGCGATAACCCCTAAGGGATACTACCAAGTTTCAGGTAATATTTTAATTGGATTATCCAATCTTGATAAGCTTGATCTTCAACAGACTGAACAACTTGTTCTCGTTGTGATTCATCATGCACAAATACATATTGGGAGATAAACTTATGATGAATGGTCATGCCATTATCTGAAGGACCTTGTGAGATCAAGGACCCCTAGGCTACCTATTTTAGAAAGTCTTGTGCCTTGTAGAACCAATCGTGATTTGGTTCTATCTGAATCATGTGAACTAATTATTTACTGTGCAAAACCTCACGTAACATCACTGATTACGAGAGCATTTTAACATGGATGATTGTAAAATTGTTGAAAGGGTTTTGAGGGATTAAGGATCCCAAAGATGCAATTGTACCCATGAAATGATTAGACATATGAGGAATTGCCTTGATGTCATACCATTCTAATTTGGTTAGCAATGTGTCGACAAGCTCTTTGTAAGCTTTCAAGATAGAGCATATACACTGATAAATGCCTTTTACCTGGTTTATGATGAGGAAGGAGCCACCAAAGATATTAAAATTTTTAATCTTCATGGTGATAGTTGTTTTGAGACCTAAGATTAGAGCCTTGTATTCAACATTATTTTTGGTGCAAGGGATATCAAGTTTAAATGACAAGGACATAAGAACTCATTGTGACATGAAAATCAAAATCCCTACACCACCCCCTTGCTTGCATTTTGAACCATCAAAGAACAAAGTCATGTTTGCTTTGATTTCTAGTTCTTCGGGTTCGGGTGAAATTGACAGTGCGAACACTACATCATCTGGTAATTTAATCACAAGAGGCTTGTCATATTGAAGAGGTACCTTTGCTAACTAATCAATTATAACTTGAACTTTGATGGCTTTTTAACTTATGAATTCAATATTTAATTTCATCAAAAACATGATTAACTTTGCGGTTCACGTATTATGATATGTGCGACTCATCATATACCACAAAGGATTTTCTTTTGATATGACATACGTGGTATGGATTAACATGTAATTGCAAATATTTTGGTAGCGAACACCATTGCTAAGCAGATATTTTTTATGTATGCATACTTTAGCTTGTAACTATCCAAGGTGTGACTAATGTAATAGATAACATGTTCTCTATTCTCTTTGCTCTTATGGGTCAACATGATTACCAAAGAAAAATTTTATGGATAAAATATACAAGAAGGGTATACCTGATCGAGGTGGAGCTAAAACTGGTAGCGTTGCTAGGTACTATTTGATCTCATCAAATGTATTTTGACATTCTTCATCCTAATTGAATGGGACCCCCTTGTGTAGAATTTGATTCATGGATCAAAATTTATCTGAAAATTATGCTATGAAGCGTTTGATGGATGCTACCTTGCCTTGCAATATATGCAACTCTTTAATGTTCATGGGGGGACACATTTCTAGAATTGCTTACACCTTTGTAGGATCTACTTCGATACCTCTCTTGGAGACTATGAATGCTAGAAATTTTCCTGATGTAACGCAAAAACATATTTCATAGAATTTAGCCTGACATTATGCTCCATCAGGCGATCAAAGATTTTTTGCAGAAATTTTGCATGCTCTTCACATAGTAGAGATTTGGAAAGCAAATCATCTATGTAATCTTCCAATATCTTATGCATGTAATCATGAAAAACATTTGTCATGACCCACTGCTAGGTTGCACAAATGTTTTTAAGGCTGAATGACATAACTTTATATCAAAATGTTTTCCATGGCATGGTAAAGGTTGTCTTGTGTTGATATTTAGGTTTGACCCAAATCTGATTATAGCCTAAAAATCCATACATCTCATGACCAAAAATTGCGTCTACTAGAGCGTTGATGTTAGGTAACATGAACACATCCTTGGCTATTGCTTTGTTTAGGTCTCTGAAATTTGTGCAAGTACGGATCTTCCCATCAGGTTTTCCTATGGGTACCATGTTAGATACCCATTTTGGATAGTTGATGGGTTGGATAAATACCACATCCAATAATTTTGTAGCTCATCATTCACCCTTAAGGCAATTGTTGGGTGCATCTTTCTAAGATTTTTGTTGACTGGCTTCATAGTGGGGTCTAAAGTAAGGTTATGTGTAACAAACTTTGGATCAAGACCCGACATGTATTTATATGACCAAGTAAATATGTTAGAATTTTCTGTAAAACGAGGTATGAGGATGGCATGCTCTTTAGGAGATAGACTCTCTCTAAATTTGAATTTCTTAGGATTGTTGGGGTCATTGCTAATATCCAAATCAAAAGTCTCCTCAATTGATATATGGGATATTTCCTCAAGTTGATGAGGTGTAGGGATCAAGTGGATGTCATCCGCTGGGTTTGGATGATCTATCATATTAGATTTTACCTCAGCATTACATACATCTTGAGTATGGCCTAGAGGTAAAAGTGATATTTTGTACCAAATATTGGACGAGCCAAAGGTTGACTAAGTGAATAGTCACTTGAGGTGCAGATGATCCTATGGATGATGCAGGTGATGTGGGTTGAGGCACATCATCCATTATGGTAGGTAACTTTTCCTCTTCCATGGAAATTAGAATCTCTATTGTAGATATGTTAGGGATGACCTCTGGAGCATCTTCCATGGGGGATTTCAAATTTTGTTTGATCCAAGGACCAGATGACGATGAAGGAATGTTAGAAGTGGACAATGGCTTAGGTAGAGGTGGTGGTGATGAGGTGGATGAATCAACATGTGTTGATTTAGGTTGGAGATTTGGATACTTGATGGAAGAACTAGGTATAATATCCAAATGCTTTGATGGTAAGACAAACTTCTTCGAATTGCTAACCTGATTTACATATTTAAATGGTTCATCATCCGATGGGAGAACATGAACTTATCCTTCATGAACGTATTTGATACACTAGTGAAGAATAGAAGGAACACATTTCATATCTCGGATCTAGGGATGACCAAGCAATATGTTGTATTGCATCACTCCTTCCAACACATGGTATAATACAAAAATAGTTTTGTCCTACCTGAATAGGCAAGACTATAGTGCCAACCATTGAGCATAACACATCATTGAATTCTCATAATTTAAAGTAGATTCCACTATGTGTGATGTTGGAAGGCTTAGATGTTCTAAAGTGATCACTGTTATTATGTTGATCGATGAACCTATATCAATTAACACTCGCTTGTATGATATCCAGTTGATGCAAGCGATTATGTGTAATGAGGGATTTGCTATGTTAGCTAGTATCTATTTAATTTCATGGTCATAGAAGGTTACCAAAGGCTCTTTACACTTTTGGACATGCTCTACAAAATTGGTAAATGCATTAGGATCTCAGGGTTGAATCTCAATAGATTTTAGAATTTCCATGAGCGCTTCCCTATGTTTAGGAGATTACTAAATAAGCTTGTAAATGGAGAGCTTACCTGATTCCATCTGTAGGATTTGAGTAAGCTTGTTTCTGATGGTTATCGCTGGTTGAGATGGTGGACCTGGTAGTGGGTTTTGAACTGGCAAGGGCTGAGGCACAGAAGGCATTCGAATGGGTGCTGCAGGTGGCTCAACTTGATTGTACCTTCTATTTCATGTTATGATATTTATCATACCTATAAATCCATGTGTGGGTGGATCCGTATGTATCCCATTGACCTACCCAGTTTGGTTGCCCTTGACCTCATGGGTGGGCAAGAGATCTTTGAAATACCCATCTGTTGATTATCTAGGGTGAGAGGGTTGTCAATATGCAATTGGTTCTTATCCAACATGTTTTATACTATGTTTTTGAATCCATAGAATGTTTGTATATCATGTTTGTTCTAACAATGATAAGCACAGTATAAATCCTCTTTGTACCCTTTAGGTTTTGGACAGGCAGGATCTACCAAGTAGATTTTAAGTAAGGTAATCATCTTAGTATCACATAATCTATTGAAAAGAGACGTCAAAGACTTAGGCAATGGTGTATATATGTGAGGAGGACAACATTGCTTATCCTGAGCTTGATTTCATTGACCCTGATTATTGTACTGCGTTGGAGGGGGTTGAGACTAATAATTAGACTGCTATGACACTTTTTCTACTTTAGGAATATTTAACACAATCTTATTTACTAGAGATGGTTTCGTTTGATGGTGATTATTTTGAGGATTCTTGTTCCACTTATTTTTGCAAAGTTTTAAGTCTCCCTCCTCGACCATAATGTCCTCCATAAATTTGGCTTGTGCCAAAGCATATTTGAATGTTTGATACTGCTACAAATGTAAAAGAAGTGATATGTGCTTTGAGAAAATTTTTGTAAACATCCGTGTTAGTTTTAAAATAGGTATAGTGAAAGACAATTTTGACATTATTTTTTGCCACCTATTTTCATAGTTCATAATTGGCTCATCATCGCATTGACGTAAGTTCGATAAGTTAGCCTTCTTTTTGACTCCAAAAGAGAAGCGTTCTAGAAAGCTATTTTCTAGCTGTTCAAATCTAGAGATGCTATGTTGTGGTAATTTGTTATACCATTGTAAAGCTATGCCAAAGAGTGTTATCATGAATGTTCTCAACAACAAAGCATCATTATCTTGTAACTGGAAGCACAAGTTCATAAAAATTGTGACATTCCCTTGAGTGCCATCCTCTTCTCTGAATTTATCTAGTTTAGGCATTTCAAAATGCTCTGGATAAGTAGGACAAAGAACTAATGGGTTGAGGGTTTGATTGTATAATTTGTACAATGTTGGATTTTGGTAACCCACTCCTTACTTTTTTAGAGATTGAATTTGCTCTATAAGGACCTTGTATGCTTGAGATGAAATAATCTCATTCTCTTAAAGTGGTCTCTTAGGAGGAGGAGGTGGAAGGTTCTTGTTTGACTGAGGTGGCAGATTGTAATCATCTACCACATCCTCACAAAGCAACTTAGGATATGCTTGATCCTGGTCCTCTAGTTTTATCTCTTTGTATGCCTCATATTTTGGTAGATTTAGTGCTTGACGCTATTTTGTCCAATATTGATGAATAGAACTGGGAGGATGTCGATTATTGGTTTTCATAGAAGGCAAATTCTAATGTTGTGTAGTGCACCTTGTGTTAATTTGTTGCTGGTAGGTGCTAAACATCATGATTTCATCATAGGCTACCCTATGTGATTGCTCCTCATACAATATTTATTTAAGAATTCTCTCTTCATACAACCTATGCTCATACAACCGTTGGTGGTGTAGCTTTTGTTGCTCTATGTGTTCATGATCTAGGCGCTCTCACTATTTACACAAATCATCCCATTATGATTGGAGTAACTGCTCTCTTTGACTAGTATTTGGCCTAGGCAATTGATCTGTCTGATCAAATGTATGAGGTCTATGGATTCTCATCTCAATACGAGGAAATTTGGCTATTTTGATACACACAGTAGGGATGAATACCCTATTCCATTTATCAATAGAAGCTGTGTTGATTCTCTCCTCAACCCTAGGGGTGTTTTCCTCATGCAAATATGGCACATGAGTATGATGTGTCCATGTAGAACATGCTCTGTGCATATGTATAGGATGCACTAGATCTTCATCACACCCATCCTCAGAGTGAGTGTGAATGGAAGAAGGTGCTCTACAAGTAGAATTAGGGCCGTATCTATCTAAATGATTTAGCTTTTGACTCAAATAAAGATGATCAGAAGGAGTAACTCCCTCATATAGACTAGGTAAAGGCATGTATCCTATCCCATGCTCATATGGGAATGAAGATCAGTTGGGTACATGAATTTGTGCTACCCCTCTACTTGGTCCCTCAATGGGTGGATATTTTCTAGAAGTAGCATGAGATGGACGAGGTTTGAGAAGATCCTATTCTCGATCGTGAGGATGTCCCATAACTATCCTCATAGTAGAGGTATCTCGATAATCAGATCCCCCATGAGTGGAATCATCTTTACAACGACTGCTAGGACACCGTTCAGGTAGAAGTAAATCAGTTGGGCTATAAAAAATGCATTCTAGGTCTCCTTGTGCATTTCTTGTACCCTCAGTGTGTGACTGGGCATGGCTACGTGTGGTGACCATTTTATGTTGATTATGCATATAGTAAGGAAACAAACAAATTATACAAATGATTAACTCATTTAAAGCTTCTTTGTGATTCCTCAATTGGTTTGTGTATTTTGATTCATTAATTTATTGCTTTTCTCTTGTTTGAGTTTTGATTTTGTTGATGAAATACTCAGTTAATTGGATTTCAATTGTATCCTCTCACAGACAGGATTGGTGATGAAGTCTAGGTTGTGAAACCCACTAATATTTGGTGATGAAGTCTAAATCCAATGAGGGAGTCTAGGTCCTACCAGTCCTCACCCAGTTCACCTTGATCAGCGATATACCTTCCTGAAGAGAGATACATGCTATATTCCTTGACTATGATGGTTCTTGGACTAGTCTTGGTGAAAATGGAGTGTGAAGAACCACAAGAAAGCTAACAAGGTGATGATGAATGCTATCATTGTTAGTCTTGATCAATGATTGGGTATGAATTCTAACTCATTGATGTTTAATATGATACGTGGTGTGTGTGGGTTATTTTTATCTTATGCAAAAATAAATATGCAACATAGAGAAATCAATGATATTTTTCTAATGCATAAAATACGTTTCAAATTTCCAAATTTCTAAATAAGAATGTTTTAGTTTCAAAAAATTTGAAAGTACAAACCCTAAATGATGTTAGCCTTTAGATAGGCAGCAAGCATGCAAACCCAAACAAACAACAAAATAAGGGTCATATCTGTGTAAGACAATCTATAGTAGAGGCCATATGACATAGAAGCGATGAGAAATAGAGTTCACTTTACCCTACAATAGACAGAAGTAGAGGCCACTGGACCTAAGAGTGGTCATAGGAAGAAAACTTAAAATTTAATAATTTCTCTAAATTTCTCAATTAAAACTTGAAATTCTATATTTGTTTTTGTGAAAAGCAGTAAAATCAACTGTATAGATAATCACAGGCAAAGCCTACATTCGATGAAGTTGTTGCCTCTTTGATTTTTTAACTCAGCTCTAAGGCCGTAATAGGGCATAGCGATGGGCTCTACTGGCCATCATAGGGTAAGACGATGACTCGTGTGAGCCATTTCAACCTAGAGCGACGGTACCTATAAATTCAAGAAAATAAAAAATAGGTAATTATTGATAAATTGTGAAGATTTAGTCAAGGTTTGGTCATGATCACCATTGTAGAGTAGAAAAAACCATACACCTAATTATTTATGAAATCAATTTGATAAGATAATATCATGTAACCATATTAAGGCAAAAGAATGAAGAAAATGATGCCCTTCTCATTAATATTTGAAATTGTCTTTTACAAAGCGGTTACAAATATATCCCTCTTAGGGATAGATACCAATTTGATACAAATTACAATAGAGAACCAAAAGGTAGGTGTAATTCGCAGAGTCTTTGCTCTCTCAAAACTGATTATAGAGGGTTTCTTTAGGACCTCCTCACTGTGAGATAAAGATTAATAAATATTTGTGTTGAAGAGCTTATGCTAAGACCTAAAACTTGCACACAAGAACACTTACAATACATTAGTATCAAATGAGGAACCTCTCATGATGAGGTCCATTTCATGGTAAGCAATTGAAAGAAAAATGCTGAAAACGATAAAGAAATGCATGGAAACTGTATTAAATTGTGTTAGAAATCAAAGTAAATGTTGATAAAGCTACTGTAACTAATAAAAAAAAAAAGTAGATATCATCAAGAGGTTGTCATGGGATAAAGCAACCAGCTCTATTAGCCATCAGAGAGTATATCGGCTATGCCTGCGGGCTGCTTTAGGGTGAAGTGATTGCTGAACATATAACTGTTTTCTCATGATCGATGTGGTAATTGCTTGGGTTGGTCTGGTAAATTATGTTCAAGCGTATTTATATTTGAATAAAAGTTGAATTGTGGGAATTAGATTGAATTCAAGATGATTTATGATGAAAAATGGTGGAATTTGATCTTCAAGATCCAAAGGACTCCATTGATGCAAATGCAAGCTTCATGGCTAGATTTGGGCAACACTCCATTGCTTGTGAGAGTATGTTCTCTCTATTACACAAATCGACAACACTTCATTGCATTCAAATTTGATATCTTTTCTTGAAGGCTAAGGGGTCTTCTTATAGATTTACCCAATGGGAATCTTTGCTTCGTTGAGAAACCAAGAAGCGATTAGGATCAAGAAGGGCAACAAACCATTTTAGAAGCTTCCTGCAACTGTTTGTAAATGTCATTGAACTTGGATGGCTATTGAAACTATTTTTGCCCATGGCACTAGTTCTAAACTTGTTACAGGCATGATCATCATAGGGTAGAGTGGTCGTGACTACTGGCCATCATGGATTACAATGGCATTTGAAGTCCATCCTTGGGTATGATAGCATAGACTATAAAGGAGAAATCCTTATTATTGAAGTGATAAAAATCACTGTTAAGCCCTAAGACTGCCCTAGGGGGGTCATATGGCCTAAAAAGGTGTCCATATAGGTAGTATTATCAAAATGACGCATTTTAGGTATCTACAGAGAGTACCTAGTTTTGCAACCATAAATTTATCATCAATACCATATTCTCCATATAACAAAGCATAAAATGCAAATATCAACTCATCTTGATAACATAAAAATAAGAGCATGCATTAGATATCTATCCACTAATACATAATTCAGTATAAAAATCAAGTCCTACCAAGGAGGGCCATTACAATGAAGTTGTTCTTGTCTCCATATCCTATGGGTATATCTCATCCTAGATAGTGGAAAATATTTCATTGAAGTGATCCTTCATCAACTTGGGATCCTTTGTCTCATACCTTATTTGAGTGTACACCACTACCTTCTTCAAGCTCCAATTATAATTTGCCTTGGTGAGTATTTTTATTATCTAGTAATTGATGTATATATTAGGATTGAAGTTGGGGTGGATTTGCTTACTCTCTTTCTTTATAATTTCCCTATAGAAATGGAACTAGGAAAAGGGTTGATCTCTCAAGTCTTTGATTTTGTCCTCATAAGCATTGTCTGTGTCAATCTTCTTCTTGGACTCCTCACTAATATTCCATTCCTTTTGAATGCCAAAAATATTTTCATGCATGTAAACTATTTGGATCCTTTTTCCAAGTAGCATTTGCACAATTAAACTTTGGGATCATAGGCCCACCTATCTCTAACCACTTCTAAGTCATATCTCTTTAACCTCTTCATGATATTTTCCATGCACCCCTTATCCAATGGGGTGACTATTATATAGCTCCTTTCATGGTCAAATACAATGGTATATTTTTGACCTTTATCATAATGTTTATCATTCAAATGCAATTGCCTAACTCCCTCTAATGCAAAAAAGTAGTCTGGCACATAGTCAAATAGTTTGAAAACCTCATTGGGAAACTTGTACAAGCAGAAACATTAGGTATAAGAGCTTAGGTAAAATTTACCTATCTCCTCATCCATTTTATATGTAAGCATTCAACATGTAGGGGATACCATTAAAAGACTCTCCCTCACTCTCTCGAAAATGGTTTGTATACCTCCATGTTAAAGCCATAAGAAAAAATTCTCTATTTGTTGCATAGGACCTTAATTAATTAAAAAATTGGTAACGGTTGTTCCAATGAATCTATTTTGTCTAGCTATAGGTGTTAGAACCAATCCCTCCTATGGTAAAAAATTAACCACATGAGGTATGAGGTGAATGTAAAAACTCTAGAGTTCTCAAAATCTACTAGTTGTTAATCAATCTCTTTAGATATATATGTGGTACAATCGAGTAGTTGGGGGTACTTCACAACCTCCATCACAACATGCAATATACCTAGATGTTATTTCCTTATTAACCTATATGACCTTGATCCCATTATGAAGGTTATTATCGATAATATTCATTATGCTTCCTCATTAAATGTTTTTATATGGAGTGGTAAATTGAATCCCTTTTCCTGTATAGGGTTATTATGTGACTTTCCAAAAATTTCTTCGAGGTATTTTAATATTTTCCATTAAATAATTATGTCTATGCCTTGAGAGAGCATGATATCAAGCTAACAACATCATCTATTACATGCATCATTGTGTAGATGACCTCTGAAGTGATCAAAATCAAAGCTGAGTCTGGTCTTTAAGGAACGATGACTTTTCTACTTTTATCATATCTTTGGGTGTAAGCATGAAGTATTATAAGACACTCTCACACCCTGAACACAAGGAATCACCTTACCCCTGAACTCCATGATGAGTTTGTGCCAACCACTTAAATTGTAAACCATATTTCGATTTAAAATGATCATTGCTCTATATGAGCCAATATTTTTATTGCATTTACTAAGTGGTTCCTTCCATAAGAAAGCAAGAAAAAATTCAAAAAATAAAAAATTGGAAAGTAAAACATGTTCTATAAAAGGAAATTTTAAAACTACACAGGCCTGTAGCTACTTTAACAACTTTTTGGGTTGACTACAGTCATATTACTACTAATTGATGTTTGAAAAGACAACAAACTAACTCCTACTTGATAGCTAAAAATAATTCATTCAAAATAAACTAACTTTTTAACTACCTATTTTAATCTAAGTCTAACAAGAGAGAGGTTTTATGAACTGTCCAGGTTTAGTGGGCCCTTACATGAATTAAATAATGTTAAATTAATATAATGAAATATTAGTTGCTGAAGTAAAATAAAGTAGAAAGGAGAAGAGAATTACATTGATCTCTAGGAGGTAAGGCCCACTCCGAATGACCAATCCCTTACTCTCTTTCTCTTGAAATAGATTAGGTTTAGTTAGAAAATAGAATCAATCCTAGAACATATATTAAATTACATAATACAGGATTGTAAATTATTTTAATAGTCAATGCATTGTTAGATTGCATGTGGATCCACACATATACACATGTATACATAAAATTAGTCTATAGTTGCACCTTTTAATTAAGCATTATTTCATTTAATTTTATTTTCTGTAACTTTCATTTCCTACAAATGAGACTAAGGAAATAGAATAAAGTCAAATGATTAATGATTATGGAATAATCTATATGGGGTTTATTGTTCTTTAAATCTAACCTGGATTGAAAAATTAAGTGTATGAGATACAAATCAATATTTTGGCACCATTGTTGGGGAAAATAGTGCCATAATTTTGATCAAAATACTGCTAGACTACATGAGAGGGAGGCTTACCTATATGTAGAGAGTGGAAAAATAAGTTCAAACGTGCATGCAGGTCAGAATGGCACAAGAAGTTCCAACAAGTATCTTCATATCAACGTTGACTAGGTTCCATTTTCTTAGGATTTATTTTTACTGCTTTCCTAGTTAGCATTTGATTTCAGGAAGTTATTTTAATTTATGGTTGTCACGTACTTAGGTCTGGGAGCTTTAAATTGAATACCAAGTAGTGACAACAATTTATATTTTAACATTTTTATTTTCAACAAATTTACTTTTTAGCATAGTGTGGTTGTTATATACTTAGGTTTGGGTTCTTTAACTTGTGAAAACAAGCAATAGGTGTGACAAGATCATACCGAAGTGTTCCTGAATACCAAGTAGTAACAACAACACTTTAATTTCCCTTATTGTGCTAAAATTGGCTATTGGATTTCAGACCTGGTTTTAGTGGTAGTAAGAACTGTTTTAGAATAGTAATTTTACTTTCCCTTGTTGTGTTAAGACCGGTTGTGAATTTTAGATTTGATCTTAATAATAGAAATATTGTTTTGTTTGAAAATTTAATTTTTGAAAACTACATATTGAAACCAAAAACAACAATAAAAACAAGACAAAATTGTGAAAAAAAATTAAAAAAAAGAGAAAGAGAAGTAAAAGTTGCTAATGGTGGAAAGTTACTTTCAGTTTGCATTAATAGACCTCAGAACACTATTCGTAGAACAAAAAATCAACCTACGTTTTGAACAAAGACATAGGTCATCTAAAAAATAGTGGGACTAAATGTGGGAACACCTTGATCTCATTAGGGAAAGAACAAAAGAGTTGAGCAACATCAAGAGGATTGACATAAATAGAGCTCTAGGTCCGGATTATCATTCACCTTATCTTGATCTTGTGAAGAGTCGTGAATGTTGGCTAGGAGATAGAAGAGCAAGTGTAAATTCAACTACATATCCTTAGAGGCAATACTTCAAGGACTCCCTTGCTGTCCATAATTTCTTAGAAGACATAGAAAACAGAGAAGTGAGCATAGAATATAGCAAAAGATACAATAAAGCACTCAGAATTGTGCACTTTATAGAGGTACCACAATTTGCATTACGAGTTACAGTTTGAAAGTCCTATCTAAAATAATTTAATTACATAGTTACTAAAAATGAATTCTTAGCTGTAGTTTATGCCATTAATAAATTCAAACATTACATAACAGGGTATGAAGTATTTGTTCACATTGATCACTTTGCCATTAAATACTTGATGGAAAAATCTACATAAGGAGGAAGAGTGGTTAGATGGATTCTCTTATTGCAAGAATTTATGTCACAATTATAGATAAAGTAGGTAAAGACAATGTCATTGCATATCATTTATCTCGTATGCAAATATTTGATGAGGATGAGTTAATTCCTGATAAATTTTTAGATGAACAATTGTTTGCTCTTTCTATTTTTACTCGGTATGTTGATATTGTAAGCTATTTGGTAATAGGAAAAATTCCTCAAAATTTTACACTGCATGAGCATAGAAATTTAGTACATTAAAGTGTCCCTTATATGTAGATTAATGGAATTTTGTTTAAGTCTTGCCCTCACCATGTAATTAGGATATGTCTGCAAGAAGATGATGTATATGACATCATTAGGGCGACACATGAAGAACCTTGTGGAGATCATTTAAACCTATTGACGATTCAACAAGAAGATTATTATTTAATGGAAATAGGCTTAAGCTCTATAGGAATCCATTATCTAAAGAAGAATTTATAAACCATATTAAGAAATAGGTTTATTTGTAGTGCATTTTTGAACTGCAATAAACTACTATTAAATAAAAACTTCTCTTTTCTATCCTAAGCAACAAAAACATTATCTACTAAATAAAATTATTTCTCTATGATCTAATATATTTAGTAAATAAGTACAATCATTAAAAAGAGTGTAGTCTAATTAGTATTCCTGTTTGGATTTGTAGGTACCAGTAAATAATATGGATAGCAATAATCTTTATACTACTTGGCCAATGAAAGGAGATTATCATGGAACAATAATATTTCTTGAAAATAAACTAGAATATCACTCTATGTTATTTAAATATGCTTCCTTTGTTTCATGATGGAGTTCTAATATACAATGTTTTCATCTTATTATTCATCACTTTTCAACCATAGTATCAGGTTTTAAGGAAGAAGTCAGATTCAGTGTGTGAAGATATGCTCTTACCTTATGGAAGGGAGAATATATAGTCATGAAGGTATCACTAATAAATAAAAGCAAGGTAATAAAAGACCTTGTTTCTTATAGCCACAAAAAATAAGAAGAGAATAGTAAGGATAGGACTACACTTCCATCCAGATGGATATGTGGCCCGAATCCCCAAAGTTCTACTTTCTTCCCCAAATAAAAGAGAGGGTAGTAAGGATAGGACTACATTTTCATGTGGATGGTTATGTGGCATGAATCCCCAAAGCCTTAACTCTTCTTACTTAAAGGGGTAAAGTAGTAAGGATAGGGTAACAATTCCCATTAGGACTTTGATAGAGTGGTTGGGAATCCTATTCTCCCAAGCTTTGCACCCCTACAAATTAAACAAATAAATGCATGGGCTATGAAATGACAAAACAAAGATGATACCAAAATGACTATTTTATTTTCCTCTTCCAAAACGGGTTTTAAATGTGTCCAACCATTGATGAGATCAATTTTTGCAAACCAAAGTATTGATGATTGATATTTATTTAAATTCATTATCATCTTTATTTTATATAGAACTCCTCAATGAGGCTAAAGGAAGTAGAACAAGAAACTAACCTCTCTAGGGAATTAGAAAGATTTGTTATTCGACCATGGAATATTTTATTAAAAGGTCAAGGAAGACATTAATGTTTTTGCATAACATCTTTACTATTGGGAACAAGCAATTCCATTCTAAGAAGATTTATTATCCTACAAACTTATTTAATGGCTTGGCATGAATAAATAATTTGTATATAAGCACCCCCATATTCTTAAATAAATAAATAAAATGATATTAAAAATTATATATATATATATATATATATATATATATATATATATATATATATATATATATATAATAAGATTTTCTATAATATAAAGTTTTATAAATAAATTTTTCTCTCCTTATCCTTTTTTGGCTATATAGCCAAAAATACAATTTGGGGGGAGAAGTAAAAGATTTATGCAATAAATTTCATGATACAGTTTGGGGGAGAAAAGAAAAAAAAAGAGAATGGGAAGAAATCAGGTAAAGTATTCCTATGATCCTATAATTAATTTTCTGTAGTTATTTTCTGTAGTTGTTTTCTGTAGTTGTTTTTCGTAGTAGTTCTTTGTAGTTGTTTTTCGTAGTTGTTTTATGTAGTTATCTTTTGTAGTTGTTTTCTGTAGATAGTTTATGTAGATATTTCAGTAGCATATTTTCATAGGCACAACTTCACAAAATTTTTTCTAAGTTTTTAGCTTGTAGACTTGCACATGGCTGAGGACACGTGTCGAAGTAAAATAAAACATTGCAGAATGATTATTGTTGGTCCTTATTTTATAAAATTTGGCATGAAGAAAATAATTCAAGCAAGGATTTGTGTGTGAACATTTAAACCTTCATATCGTGAGCCATGACACAAGAATAAAAAAAATGTGGGCCTAACCTCGAGAATTGAGTGTAGTGGATTCGAATGATCACCATTTGTTTCTTGAGTGGTAGGTCATAAAATTGACAGGTAATTTTGTGTATGCATGAATCCACAAGGATTAATCGTCCACATTTGTTACCACAAAGCTAATATGGATACCCAAAAATGATGAACTACTTGGATACTCCTAGGTGGTAAAGGGTTAGTCAAGTCTTCTACAAACAACACGTACAAATTTCTTCATAGAAAACATGAGTTCTCAAACTCATCACCTGTGCATGACATGTGTACAAGGAAGGTACACGACAAGGAATGAATGCCTATTGATGATAATACATAGATATGAAAGCACATTTACCTCACGTGAGTATGAAAACCAGGCAATATATGAAGGTGTTATACAATGCAAGTCACAAATATGGATTTGAAATCGAAGAAAGAAAGCATCAAGTGAAACCCACTTGAATTGTACATAGCAAAGAAACCGATGTCAAACTGGGAAGGTATATGTGGGCGACATATCCATGGATGAAGTATACCAAAGGCAAATAAAAATGAAACCAAAGCTATGTTTCCAAAACACATGTCATGACCGCAAATTACAAAGGTTTTTAACTATATGAAAAATTAATTTAATTTTAATCGTCCATCAATGCAAAACCACAAAGTGAGACTATTAAAACATAAGTTTAAAAGGAAAGTTGAACCAAATTAAATTTAAATTTTTTCTAAATTGGACCTTCGACAGACAATGTAATTCCGAATTTAGATGACTTATCACCATGAGTTGGGAAAGGGTGGCATGAAAACGGTATGCAATATGGGACGACCACCTCACGTGTGAAGTCATCGATCAACAACACTTGGCTGCATGATCCAATAAGGAGAAAACATCGTGGATCAAGTTGCAAAATTTTGATTAAAGGAAGATCGACAACCATGTTTTTTTAGGCTATTATGCAATATGGAATATAGGGAAACAATTTTCATAGAATCTCTATTTAATGGCTTGGCATGAATAAATAATTTGTATATAAGCACCCCCATATTCTTAAATAAATAGATAAAATGATATTAAAAATTATATATATATATATATATATATATATATATATATATATATATATATATATATATATATATATATATATATATATATATATATATATACCAAGATTTTCCATAATATAAAATTTTACAAATAAGAATTTGTCTCCTTATCCTGTTTTGGCTATATAGCCAAAAATACAGTTTGGGGGGAGAAGTAAAGGATTTATGCAATAAATTTCATGATACAGTTTGGGGGAGAAAAGAAAAAAAGAGAGAATGGGAAGAAATCAGGTAAAGTATTCCTATGATCCTATAATTAATTTTCTATAGTTATTTTTTGTAGCTATTTTCTGTAGTTGTTTTTCGTAGTAGTTCTTTGTAGTTGTTTTATGTAGTTATTTTTTGTAGTTATTTTCTGTAGATAGTTTTCGTAGATAGTTTCTGTAAATAATTTCTATAGATGTTTCGGTAGCATATTTTCATAGGCACAACTTCAATTTTTTTTTTCTAAGTGTTTAGCTTGCAGACTTGCACATGGCTGAGGACACGTGTCGAAGTAGAATAAAACGTTGCAGAATGATTATTGTTGGTCCTTATTTTTTAAAATTTGGCATGAAAAAATAATTCAAGCAAGGATTTGTGTGTGAACATTTAAACCTTCATATCATGAGCCATGGCACAAGAATAAAAAAATGTGGGCCTGACCTCGAGAATCGAGTGTAGTGGATTCGAATGATCACCATTTGTTTCTTGAGTTGTAGGTCAGCAAATTGACAGGTAATTTTGCTATGCATGAATCCACAAGGATTACTCACGCACCTTCATGAACATGAAGCTAATATGGATACCCAAAAATGATGAACTACTTGGATACTCATGGGTGGTAAAGGGTTAGTCAAGTCTTCTACAAACAACACGTACATCTTTCTTCGTAGAAAACATGAATTCTCACACTCATCACCTGTGCATGACATGTGTACAAGGAAGGTAAATGACAAGGAATGAATTCCTATTGATGAGAATACATAGATCTGAAAGCACATTTCCCTCACACGAGTATGAAAACTAGGCAAGACATGAAGGTGTTATACAGTGCAAGTCACAGATCTGGTTTTGAAATCGATGAAAGGAAGCATCAAGCGAAATACACTTGAATTGTGCATAACAAAGAAGCCGATGTCAAACTAGGAAGATATATGTGGGCGACATATCCATGGATGAAGTATACCAAAGGCAAATCAAAACAAAACCAAAGCTATATTTCCAAAACACATGTCATGATTGCAAATTACAAAGGTTTTTAACTATATGAAAAATTAATTTAATTTTAATTGTCCATCAATGCAAAACCACAAAGTGTGGCTATTAAAACTTAAGTTTAAAAAGGAAAATTGAACCAAATTAAATTTATATTTTTTCTAAATTGGACCTTAGACGGACAATGTAATTCCGAATTTAGATGACTTATCACCACAGGTTGGGAAAGGGTGGCACAAAAATGGTATGCAATATGGGGCGACCACCTTGCGTGTGAAGACATCGATCAACAACACTTGGCTGCACGATCCAATAAGGAGAAAACATCGTAGATCAAGTTACAAATGGCCGATTAAAGGAAGATTGACAACCATGTTTTTTTAGGCTATTATGCAATATGGAATATAGGGAAACAACCCTATTTTCATAAAATCTCTATTTTATGGCTTTGCATGAATAAATAATTTGTATATAAGCACCCCCATATTCTTAAATAAATAAATAAAATGATATTAAAAATTATATATATATATATATATATATATATATATATATATATATAATAAGATTTTTCATAATATAAAGTTTTATAAATAATAAATTCTCTCCTCATTCTGTTTTCGCTATATAGCCAAAAATACAATTTGGGAGGAGAAGTAAAAGATTTATGCAATAAATTTAATTTTACAGTTTGGGGGAAAAAAGAAAAAAAAGAGAGAATGGTAAGAAATCAGGTAAATTATTCTATGATCCTATAATTAATTTTTTGTAGTTATTTTATGTAGCTATTTTTTGTAGTTGTTTTTCGTAGTAGTTCTTTGTAGTTGTTTTTCATAGTTGTATTATGTAGTTATTTTTTGTAGTTGTTTTCTATAGATAGTTTTTGTAGATAGTTTTTGTAGATACTTTCTATAGATGTTTCGGTAGCATATTTTCATAGGCACGACTTCACATTGTTTTTTTAAGTGTATAGCTTGCAGACTTGCACATGGCTGAGGACATGTGTCGAAGTAGAATAAAATGTTGCAGAATGATTATTGTTGGTCCTTATTTTCTAAAATTTGGCATGAATAAAATAATTCAAGCAAGGATTTGTGTGTGAACATTCAAAAATTCATCTTGTGAGCCATGGCACAAGAATAAAAAAAAAGTGGGCCTGACCTCGAGAATCGAGTGTAGTGGATTCGAATGATCACCATTTGTTTCTTGAGTTGCAGGTCAGAAAATTGATAGGTAATTTTACATATGTATGAATCCACAAGGGTTACTCACCCACCTTCATGACCACAAAGTTAATATGGATACCCAAAAATGATGAACTACTTGGATACTCCTGCGTGGTAAATGGTTAGTCAAGTCTTCTATAAACAACACGTACATCTTTCTTCGTAGAAAACATGAGTTCTCAAACTCATCACCTATGCATGACATGTGTACAGGGAAGGTAAACGACAAGAAAGAAATACCTATTGATGAGAATACATAGATTTGAAAGCACATTTCCATCATGAGAGTATGAAAACCAGGCAAGACATGAAGGTGTTATACAGTGCAAGCCATAGATCTGGTTTTGAAATTGAAGAAAGGAAGCATCAAGCGAAACACACTTGATTTGTGAATAACAAAGAAGTCGATGTCAAACTGGGAAGGTATATGTGGGTGACATATCCATGGATGAAGTATACCAAAGGCAAATCAAAACGAAACCAAAGGTATGTTTCCAAAACACATGTCATGACCACAAATTACAAAGTTTTTTTACTATATGAAAAATTAATTTAATTTTAACCGTCCATCAATGCAAAAACACAAAGTAAGCCTATTAAAACATAAGTTTAAAAAGGAAAATTGAACCAAATTAAATTTAAAGTTTTTCTAAATTGGACCTTTGACGGAAAATGTAATTCCGAATTTAGATGACTTATCACCACGGGTTGGGAAATGGTGGCACGGAAATGACATGTAATATAGGGCGACCACCTCACGTGTGAAGATAGATCAACAACACTTGGATGCACGATCCAATAAGGAGAAAAAATCATGGATCAAGTTGCAAACTGCCGATTAAAGGAAGATCGACAACCATGTTTTTTTAGGCTATTATGCAATATGGAATATAGGGAAACAACCCTATTTTCAATAAATCTCTATTTAATGGCTTGGCATGAATAAATAATTTGTATATAAATAAGCACCCCCATATTTTTAAATAAATAAATAAAATGATACTAAAAATTATTATATATATAATAATATTTTCCATAATATAAAGTTTTATAAATAATAATTTCTCTCCTTATTCTGTTTTGGCTATATAGCCAAAAATACAGTTTGGGGGGAGAAGTAAAGGATTTATGCAATAAATTTCATGATACAATTTGGGGGAGAAAAGAAAAAAAAGAGAGAATGGGAAGAAATCAGGTAAAGTATTCCTATGATCCTATAATTAATTTTCTATAGTTATTTTCTGTAGCTATTTTTCGTAGTTGTTTTCCGTAGTAGTTATTTGTAGTTGTTTTTAGTAGTTATTTTTTGTAGTTATTTTCTGTAGATAGTTTTAATAGATAGTTTCTGTAGATGTTTCGGTAACATATTTTCATAGGCACATCTTCACAAAATTGTTTCTAAGTGTTTAGCTTGCAGACTTGCACATGGCTGAGGACACGTGTCGAAGTAGAATAAAACGTAGCAGAATGATTACTGTTGGTGCTTGTTTTCTAAACTTTGGTATGAAGAAAATAATTCAAGCATGGATTTGTGTGTGAACATTTAAACCTTCATCTCGTGAGCCATGGCACAAGAATAAAAAAAATGTGGGCCTGACCTCGAGAATCGAGTGTAGTGGATTCAAATGATCACCATTTGTTTCTTGAGTTGCAGGTCAACAAATTGATAGGTAATTTTACGTATGCATGAATCCATAAGAATTACTCACCCACCTTCATGACCACGAACCTAATATAGATACCCAAAAATGATGAACTACTTGGATACTCCTAGGTGGTAAAGGGCTAGTCAAGTCTTCTACAAACAACATGTACATATTTCTTCATAGAAAACATGAGTTCTCAAACTCATAACCTGTGCATGACATGTGTACAGGGAAGGTAAAAGGCAAGGAATGAATACCTATTGATGAGAATACATAGATATGAAAGCACATTTCCCTCAAGCGAGTATGAAAACCAGGCAAGACACGAAGGTGTTATATAGTGCAAGTCATAGATCTAGTTTTGAAATCTAAGAAAGGAAGCATCAAGCGAAACACACTTGAATTGTGCATAACAAAGAAGACAATGTCAAACTGAGAAGGTTTATGTGGGTGACATATCCATGGATGAAGTATACCAAAGGCAAATAAAAATGAAACCAGAGCTATGTTTCCAAAACACATGTCATGATTACAAATTACAAAGGTTTTTACTATATGAAAAATTAATTTAATTTTAATCATCCATCAATGCAAAATCACAAAGTGAGCCTATTAAAACTTAAGTTTAAAAAGGAAAATTGAACCAAATTAAATTTAAAATTTTTCTAAGCTGGACCTTCGACGGACAATGTAATTCCAAATTTAGATGATTTATCACCACGGGTTGGGAAAGGGTGGCACAAAAATGACATGCAATATGGGGTGACCACATTGCATGTGAAGACATCGATCAAAAACACTTGGCTACATGATCCAATAAGGAGAAAACATCGTGGATCAAGTTGCAAACTGTCGATTAAAGGAAGATCGACAACCATATTTTTTTAGGCTATTATGCAATATGGAATATAGGGAAACAACCATATTTTCATAAAATCTTCCTCTACAAATCGTTAGGGAAAAACTCAAGTGATCTATTTATCAATTACTCATGTGATTCCACTATGAACATAATTAGAAAGCACTACATAGAGCAAGAGCAAAGTTGGTGGAGGATTCAATCTGGGTGAACAATAAATTACATTTGAACGATCAAGGAGTAGCAATATATAAGCTACAGTGGGGCAAAAAACATCACATAGAAGATAAAGTTGAAGCAAGTGACACTTTTTAAGTAGAACGACAAAAATTATCAGTGACCACCAAAAAGGAGATGCAAAAATTGATTGTAAGAATTGATTGTTTAAAATTATTTTGTAGAGAAATTTTATAAGTTATGATGGGTGTAATGGATGCTTTTGAAAGGGATAACAATTCTAGAAGTTTGCCGAAAATATATATAGCAAAATATTATGTTTTTTCTTTCTCTACAATAAATTTGGTTTTGAATTATCAAGTAAATTTATGAATATTTTCTTTGCAATAAACATTGCTTTTCTACATAACCAATGTATGCATGTATGTATAATTCCTCTACAGGTTTTAATATCACAACAAAATATGAAAATCAAAACTGATCCTTGTCCTCTAAATACCATACTCTTCTGTCTACCATACCCCTACTACTATGCTGAGAGCCACTTTACAAAAATGTAGTGAACCAAACTCTATCAACACCCAAAAGCCAGGTGATTTTGTTAAGAAATTATTCCAAGAGACAAGATGGTGGGATAGCCTCATATTATTTCAGGGGAATTACCAAGGCGTGGTAAAATAATTCATCTTGAACTGGAACCCCACAACCATGGTCAATCATGTGGGCATGGTAAAAATTGAAATCACTCCTAGTTTAATTTTTGAAGTTTTGAATCTCCCCAAAATTGGCCAAAGGTATTATAAGTCTACCTACAAAGGAGTAAGCCAGATGGTTGATAGGTTAGGGGAAAAGTGCATCATTGTGCGAGACAAGGAAGGTTGGATCAAGGGTGTAGCCACCTCTTCTCTTCCCTTGAAGTGGCAGGAGGTTGCCACCATACTGATGAAGTTTTTTACGATGGAAGGGAGGTTGTCCATATGTGGTGGATACCATCTAAAGATGATGTTGAATCTAAAATACCCCAAAAGGGAGGACTGTGTTATAAACCTACCCTAATTTTTGTATAGATCCTTAAAAGCCATGATTACTAGAGTCCAACCCAAAAAGTCTAGTGATGAGCCTAAGTTACATTTGATTGCTCATCATGGACTTATAAAACTTCTTGTTTTACATAAGGTATCTGAATCAGAAACTACGTGGAAGGAAATTATAAAATAAGTAAACCTATCAATCTAATTCAAGGTAAGAGAGCCTAAGAATGATGAGGATACTGCATATAAAGAGTATCCTGAGTTCTATATCCAACAAGAAGAGGAAGCTAAATCTCCTGTACATAAAAATCCTACCTGTACCACATTCACCAAAACGACTAAATCCTCCTCACTTGCAAGAAAAACTAGGTATGAGGAATACAATCCTAAAAATCTAGAAAAAGGAGAGACATACAACCCTCAGACAAGCTCACCTACCTCAAATATTTCCTTTGAAACCCTTGCCCACATTAAAATGCAATAGACTCTACTGCACATCAAATTGGATAGACTCAAGAATGAATTTTTAGAACACGTATTTTTGGTGAAAAGGGTTCTCACTCTTCAGTTCGACCTCCTAACGCAAATCTCTGTGAAAATGTGGTGAAATTGGTTGAGCCAGTTTCTCAATCGTCAATTTCCAATGGCTCACACAACAAAAGTTCTATGGGTGCAAAAAAGGTGAAGAAGATGGTAAACTTCAGTAAGCACTTTGAGTTGACTAAAATACTTGATGAAGACAACTCACTCCTGCTATCTGAGTTCCTATCCCAACAATATAAATATGACACCCATGTTTCACCCAAAAATTAGACCCATCAGTTGAGATCGAGATTTACATTGAAGTTGACAAGGTGATTAAAAAAATAACTAAATCTGCAGGACCATTGCCACCATAAGATAACCAAGAATTGCCACATGACTGAGGAGATGTAGGAAAAGAACCTGATGAGGTTGCATACATAAAAACCATGGCTATTGAACCGCCACAAGATTTCAAGAAGGCAAAAGCATAGGTGAATAAAGTGAAGCATGAAAAAAATCTTCTTGCTCTAATTGTTCCAACCTGAGTTTCAACTCGGATCAGATCTAAGCGAGTATAATCTTTGAAAAAAAATTTATCAGATTTTTTCACAAACTTGTGTATTTATTTCTATAAATATTTGTAGTATTTTATATGTCATATTTGCAGTATTTTATCTGTTATGTTTGCAGAGGTTTATTTGTTATATTTGTAGTATTTTATCTGTTATGACTACCGTATTAATCTTGTATGCACGGGGACATGCATTTCCTTTAGTTTGGGGGGAAATGATGCGTGTAGATTTGTTATAATATTATGTAGTTTTTAATCTGATTTTTATGTGCCAATATGATAATTGTGGGTGTATTTCAATGACTATTATGTTTTATTTTACATGATTTATGATGAATTTGATGTGTAAGATATTGAGTGACATGATTGTTATTTTATGCAAAACCATGTAAAATTGTTGAGTTTTTAGAAAGTATGTGTTGCAAGTATTTTACTAGAGGATCTACAGCTAAACACAGGTCAAGTATAGACAAACCAACTACGAAAATATGCGTTGAAGAATGGGTTACGAAAAGATGTTATGGAAAACACCTATGGGAAGGTGTTACAAAAAATACCTATGAAAAAGTTCTATAGAAATGTTTGACCGTGTAAAGCCCATCTGATGCGCTGGAGTTCCATGTATAATGACAATATAGCAGCACCATGTGGGTTACACAATTAGCATGACTCTTTGATACGATGACATTGTATATGTGACCCAATATTTGTTGCATAATTTGTTATGTGATCTGTCATTAAATTTATAATCCATTAATTTGTTAAGTTGTTAAGATTTAAACGTGATCTTAATTTGTCTCTTCCCTTAGAAAGAAGATAAACAGTTAATTCTATCTTGTCAAAAAATTATTTAAATTTAGGTTATTCATTATGTTTGTTGGTATTATGCCACTTGGATAATTTTAATTGTAATATGTCCAACGTATTTATTAGGAATTGTCTTAAATTTAGATTATTCTTGTTATGTAATATTTACATTCAAATATTCAAATGTTCAAATATGTGATAGAATCACTTCATAGTTTGACCACAATACAAGATCAGTTAGATTAATATTATATCTCCTTAGAGATTTTGTCCTAGATTCTTTTGGGGGAAACCTTAGGTCAATGTCTTCAATTCCATCATAGAGAGTTGGCACTATCTTCTCCACCCCTTTCTTCTTCTTTGTTTGTCTAGGCTATGAAGGAGTAGTAGGAGTTGTGCCTAGGAGCCTCTTCTTTGTTAAATGTAGAGAATTGTTTAGGTGCTTGCTATTGTAATGACTCCTCACTAGAGGAGTCTTCTTCTCAAGAAGTAGTGTTGACCATAATATAAAACTCCCTTCACTCCAAATATCCTATAAACTAGAGCTAGAAGATACTAACATTTCTCCAATGCACTAATTTTTTGAACAAGTTATTTAATTTCTTCTCTTCTTATGGTCAATGTATATTTTTTATTTAAATTTATTTTGACATCAAGTAATAGCAACATTTTTGCATCTGCTATATTTTAGAGAATCTAATCCATGGATGGCAATGGGTAATGATCTATCAAAGAATCTTTGTTCATAATTCTAAAATCAACACACAAGTTGATATCCTCATTATTTTTTCTCATAAGGACTATATTGACAACCCACATGAAATGTTTTATTTAGAATATGATATGAGCTTGCAATAGTCCATGGATCTCCTTTTTCATTACAACTTCTTTCTTCAAATTCACTAGTCTCTATTTCTATCAAAACAAGATCAATGGTTTATTCAATAATATTTCTATCATACACCTTAAAATATTTTAGCTCCATGATGAGTGTGGATTTGTTATAATATTATGCAATTTTTAGTCTGATTTTATGTGCCAATCTGATAAATATGGGTGTATTTCAATGACTATTACATTTTATTTACATGATTTATGATGAATCTAATGCACAAGATATTGAGTGACATATGACTTATTTTATGCAAAACCATATAAAATTGTTGAGTTTTCAAGAGGTATGTTTTGTAGGTATTCTACAGGAGAAGCTACAGCCAAACATAGGTCAATTATAGATGAACCAACTGTGAGGAGGCGTGTTGAAGAATGAGTTACGAAAATGTGTTTAAAAAAACACCTACAGAAAGGTGTTACCAAAACTACTATGGAAAAGCCTGTCTGATTTTTTGGAGTTCCATGTATGATGACAACATAACAACACCACATGGATTACATAGTCAACATGACTGTTTGACACGATGACATTGTATACGTGATCCAATATTTGTTGTATAATATGTTATGTGATCTATCATTAAATTCGTAATACATTAATTTGTTAAGTTGTTAATATTTAAACATGATCTTAATTTATCTCTTCCCTTAGGAAGAGGACAAACAGTTAATTCTATCTTGTTAGCAAATTATTTAAATTTAGGTTATTCATTACGTTTGTTGGTATTATGCCACTTGGACAATTTTAATTGTAATAAGTTCAATGTTGTTATTAGGGATTGTCTTAAATTTAGATTATTCTTCTTATGTAATATTTGCATTTAAATCTTCAAACATTCGAAGATGTAATAGAACCGTGTGGAAGAATTCTATTGTAAATGTTCAATGTGACATTATAAATTACATGTAAAGACCTTTGAAAATGTCTATTAGTTGCTATTAGGATATTTATCGCTTGATGTTTGAAAAGTCTGTCCGCATAATCTATCATACATTGTACAAGATATGAATACTGGAATAAAAGTGATGCATTAGTCGGAATATTTTTTGATGAATATAGTAACTGTATCTTGTATCTTTGCATGATATTTATTTTTGTAAGCTTTCTCTTTACTTTCCTACACATGAATTAAATAATGTTAAATTAATATAATGAAATATTAGTTGCAAAAGTAAAATAAAGTAGAAAGGAGAAGAGAATTACATTAATACATAGGAGGTAAGGCCCACTCCGAATGACCAGTCCCTTACTCTCTTTCTCCTTAAATAGATTAGGTTTAGTTAGAAAATAGAATCGGTCTTAGAACATAAATTAAATTACATAATACAAGATTATAAATTATTTTAATAGTCAATGCATTGTTAGATTGCACATGGATCCACACATATACACATATACACATAGAATTAGTCTGTCATAATTGCACCTTTTAATTAAGCATTATTTCATTTAATTTTATTTTTTGTAACTTTCATTTCTTGCAAATGAGACTAAGGAAATAGAATAAAATAAAATGATTAATTATTATGGAATAATCTATATGGGGTTTATTGTTCTTTAAATCTAACTTGGATTGAAAAATTAAGTGTATGAGATACAACTAGATATTTTGGTGCTATTGCTGGGGAGAACATTGCCATAATTTTGATCAAAAGACTGATGGACTATGTGAGAGGGAGGCTTACCTATGTGTAGAGAGTGGCACAAGAAGTTCCAACATGAGTGTAGGTCAGAGTGGCACATGATGTTCCAACAAGTATATTCATCTCAACGTTGACCAGGTTCCATTTTCTTAGGATCGATTTTTACTGCTTTCCTAGTTAGCATTTGATTTCAAAAAGTTATTTAATTTATGGTTGTCACGTACTTAGCTCTGGGAGCTTTAACCTGAATACCAAGTAGTGACAACAATTTACATTACAACATTTTTATTTTCAACAAATTTACTTTTCAACATAGTGTGGTTATATACTTAGGTATGGGTTCTTTAACTTGTGAAAACAAGCAGTAGGTGCAACAATATCATATTGAAGTGTTCTTGAATACCAAGTAGTAACAACAATATTTTTTTCCTTATTGTGCTAAAATTAGATGTTGAATTTTAGACCTAATTTTAGTGGCAATAAGAACTGTTTTAAAATAGTAATTTTACTTTCCCTTGTCATGTTAAGACCGATTGTGAATTTCAGATTTGGTCTTAATAATAGTAAGATTAATCTGTTTGAAAATTTAATTTCTGAAAACTACATCTTGAAAACAAAAATAAAAATAAAAACAAGACAAAATTGTGAAAAAAATAAAAAAAAGATAGAAAGAGAAGTAAAATTTTCTAATGGTGGAAAGTTACTTTTAGTTTGCATTAATAGAACTTAGAAAACTATTCCTAGAACAAGAAATAAACCTACATTTTGAAAAAATACATAGGTCATCTAGAAAATAGTGGGAATATATGTGGGAACACCTTGATCTCATTAGAAAAAGAACAAAAGAGCTGAGAAAAATCAAGAGGATTGAAAAAACTAGAGCTATAGGGTCATATTATCATTCACCTTATCTTGATCTTGTGAAGAGTTATGAACGTTGGCTAGGAGATAGGAGAGCAAGTATAAATTCAACTACATATCCTTGGGGGCAATACTTCGAGGACTACTTTGTTCTCCATAATTTCTTAGCAGACATAGAAAAAAAAGAAGTAAGCCTAGAATATAGTAAAAGATACAATAAAGTACCCAAAATTGTGCACTTCAGAGAGTTGTTCCACAATTTGCATAATGAGTTACAATTTGAAAGTCCTATGTCAAATAAAAAAAATCTTTAATTGTTCAACTGATTTTTCTTATGAAACAAGATTTTGAATTTGAGGAGGAACATTACATGACTCCTGAACAATTAGAACCAATTAATGAAATCCATAAATTTCTTAAGGATGAATAAATAATTTTTGTTGCAAAATATTAAGATCTTTGTAAATTTATGAGTAGACCCAAAGATTCAAAAGGAAGATTCATCAAAGTCTACAAAGAAAAATAAGAGGAAAACTCTAGTGAAAAGCTTGATATTTCTAGATTAAAAGAGATTGAGATTTTAGTAACTAGAGCTTATCTAAAAGAGCAAATTTAACTACCATTGAATCTACTAGATCAAAATCCTGAAACATTTCTATTGCTAGAATCTAAATTTGATAATTATATCAATCCATCAACTATATTTGTTGAACACATACCAAGTCCAATCTCAAAATTCATCCAATCAGTCATGGATGACCGTAATAACGAACATAGGAAAGTAGATGGAAATCAAAGGGAAAATAGGCAAAAGAATAATGATCATGGAGATATAGAAGAAAATAAAATAAGAAGTAGGCAAAGAAAAACTTTTACCTTTCCAATTTCTTCTCCAATATACAAGCTAACAAGAGAACCAAAATTGATCTCTGTTGCTATTTTGCCTACCTTCCATGGGAAACCACATGAATACCCTGACACATTTATTTTTGAGTTTGAAGTGGTGTGTCAAGCCTATTTTTATACCACTAATGAACAAAAACCAAGATTGTTTCCCTCTACCCTTAAGGGTGCAGCTTTAAGATGGTTTAGGGGTCTAGGTGAAAGTGTTTGTAACCAATGGGATGGAGATCATGGATTGAAAGATATATTACTTGAAAGATATCAGGATTAATGTAGAGTTGGGGATAAGAAAGTTGAGCTATTTCGTATGAACCAACGAGAAGAAGAATCCCTTGAGGATTATTTTGAAAGATTTTAGTTTGTAGGATCTAGAGTGAATATTGATCTGGGTGAAGAAATCTTAAAATAACTTTATATTTTCCAATTTGTAGGTAAAATAATACCTTACAAGAATTTCCTCTAGTAGCTCCTATGTCACTACCACTCTTTCCTACTTGATGTCTGTGTATTCCTCTCATTCTAGAGTAGTTTTTGCACAACTCCATAATACCAAAAAAATCTAGTTTATTTATATCACCTTTTCCAATGAGGTTTAAGATGTCCCTTAAATCATATTGTAATACCTATAGGAAGATAAATTTGACAAGTTCTATGTCCATCCCTTCCCCACATCCTTTTTCACAAAAGGAATATATCTAGGTAATCTTCAAGGCTTGCATCCTTGTTATGCTTTATCCTAAATAGTTCTGCATCCTTGTTATGCTTTATCCTAAATAGTTCTTTCTTTCGATCCTTGGAATGATAATACTCCTAATATTTTTAAGAAAGTATTTTTCCATATCATCCTAGTTATACATACATTCTAGGGCTAATCCCATGAACCAACATATAACTACATCTCTAAGTATGGAAGGAAACAATTTAAGTTTGTGATTATCAATTGTATAGTTGTAGGTTTGATATATGATCTTGAATTCAAACAAGAACTGGTATGGGTCTTCTAAAATAGGTTTGTTGGAGAGATATTCTTCATTTAAGTTTGCACATCAGGGTCTAATTAGATAGGATATGTAAATGTTCTAACACCATTGCTGGTTTCCCCATGATGTATAATGCTTTGTCTATCTCTAGGGTTGTTTGCTTCTTGCCTATATCCAATCTTGTTATCCTCCCACCAAGCATTATAAAAAAGTTCATATTATTTAAGAGTTCTAAATGGAAAGTGCAAATCAGTATTAGGCTCTTCTAATTCAGGGAATCCTTTAAATCCTGAAGCAGATGATGATTATTCACTAGTGTTTTCCTCGTTTAATTGCAATAGGTTGTTTGGAGGCTCAATTATAGGTATAGGGTATTCTTGGGCAACCTCTAAGTGTGATTGATTTACCCCTATGGCCTGTTGGGGGTTATTTTTGATAAACCTCCCTTGGTTATCTCTATATATATGCATTCAAAGAGGTTTTCCTAATTAACTCTACCTTTCCTACTCAACACCACTAGCTTCACCTAGGTTCAATAGACTAGTCTCCTATTAGCATAAGACACATAGTAAGAACACTAGGTACCTTAATATTAGCTTTTAGTCTTATCCTAGTTGAACACTTATATTAAAATGACCAACAAGGAGATGTGATATCTCTTCGACTAATTAATTTCTAAGTGAAATTTTGCAATGGTTGATGTTTAACCTAATAATTCCTAGTGATGGGTGTCATTACTACCACACTTTACCAAGGCCACTTTTAATTTATCAACCAAGGGTGGTGTTCTATGGGAAATATGCGCTAGGAAGCATCTAGGATAGGCTTTGGTTTTGGCTTTATAACTACAGTAATTCAAAAATCAGAACTAAAATCTAACTATAGTTAAAACGAAAAGGTTTAAACTAATCAAACATACTTGCAAGAATGGAGAAATTGTAGCAAAAAAGTATATGAAATTGTAGGAAATAAATATAGCATAAAATAAATTAAAATTTAAGATAAATTATAGTGAAGCAAATATGAAACTAATGTAGCTAATTACTCTTTTTATTTTCTTTTCCTAGGAAATAAATGATGCAACTAATTAGCTATTATGAATGTAGGAAAATGACAACATAATTCAATCTAATAATGTAGCAAAATAAAACATAAATAAAGTACCTTCCACCTTGCTAGGAGTGGACCCTTTCTTGCAATAATATGGAAGGGAATATGACCCACTTTAGATCACATATATGTAACACAACATCAAACTTATAACATAGTTTTATTACAAAATGAATTCAACACATAGCTCTTACAAATTGTAGCATAAAAACCAACAGTATAGTAGTACTATTCAACTCCTCTATCCCTTCTAGGTCCTATGTTGCTAGTATATATAAGGGAGAGGACAAGGCCCCTCATACCTCTGAGGTTAAACATGTTACAGCAATAGAGATTTTGCTAACAATTTAGTTTCCTAATTAGCAGGTAAAGAAAAATGGGAGTTACACTTGGCAGTCTAACTTAGTAAACAACATTAGTGTACTTCAACTACCACCTTGGAATGATTAGAAAATAAAGGAAATACATTAGGAAATGGTTCCTAACTCCTATGCTTAAAATATAGTGGTTTTATCTTATTCTCGATGTGCTACAAACTATTAACAACATTTTGGTTTTACTATTACAACTGGTCAAAAGCAATTGGCTAGAATAAACAAAAAGATGCTCTCTTCTCAATTTGGTATATTGTTGATTATAAATTTATTATATTATTTTCCTTTAGTCCATGTCACCTTTAGAGCATCACAATAATCCCTCCAGCTATCTGCTATAGCCACGTGGTAATTTTGACCAGCTCAGGTTCTAGTTATAGGTCACAGTCTTGTCTGACATCAGTATAGGACTGTTACATCCTATAGGTTGCTGTTCTATCTGACACCTAGTGAACAAGGTCAGGTTTAGTGTAAGCTAGACAAGCATATTTAAACAAATTTTATAACTATAGTCCTAGCCAAAGAGTGAGCCTGAAATATGATCCAAAACTCGACCAAAATCCCTTGCTATGAACAAGGCTAAATAAATTTTCATAAAATTATTCAATCCTTTATTATATATCTTAGAAAATGACTACACTATTCTAAGAAATTTCCTCCTATTTACCCTATCTAATCACATCACCAATGCAATAATCAAAACAAGACATTCTATTGGTGGAAAAAGGAGGTAAGAGATCATAAAAAATGAGGTATTATTGTGCCTCATCACTTCCCCCAACCAAACTGGAGGTATGTCCTCATGCCTCAATGGGTCCCCTAATAACATCTACTCCTAAGGCCCATACTTTGCCAAAGTTTTTTCCCTGCATCCTTTGCTACTCTTTCTAGGGTCTATAAAGGGATCTCCTTAGGTGATTTTCCTATTAACATTGATGCACCTTTAGGGCCAATATTCTAGACTATCTTCCACCTACTTTTAGCTTCAACCAATTGGTCCTAAAGTAGCTCAATTTCTTTGTTTCTATTCTACATTAGACTTCTAGTTACCTTTAGCCTAGTCTACGGTGCCCAAATGACTATTCTTGATCCCTCTAGATCTAGGTTCTCTAGATTT
The DNA here is from genome assembly GCA_028583015.1 of Wollemia nobilis. NCBI lineage: Eukaryota > Viridiplantae > Streptophyta > Pinopsida > Araucariales > Araucariaceae > Wollemia > Wollemia nobilis. Next base: position 6,458,127 of record JAQPPZ010016867.1, read on the forward strand.
TCATTATATTCATTTGACATGTTAAGCTACCCTATTCTTGGACTAAATAAGGGAGGCTATGAAATAAGTACCTCTTTGGAGCTCTGCCCTAGGTCCGAAGGTGGTTCCACCCAAGTAGTATAGACTATGGTGGATTTTCCATAATTGTTGTATATTATGGTGCTTCTTCCTATTACTCCATTACTATTGCGTTTGATGGTGCATATACTTGTTCTTTCATGGTTGTTGTGTTTGAGGGTGCATTTTATTGCTCTTCCATGGCTATCGTGTTTGATGGGTCATATTCTTGTTCTCCCAAGGTGATTGTATCTTGTGGGACATCTTCTTTGTACCTCTATTCTTCCTAAACCTATGCAACTAGAGATTTTTCCTCGTTGTTGTTAATGACCTCTATATATTTTAGCCTATGCGGTGTGAATGAAAGGTTGTTATTCCTACAACTTACGAATTGATGCTTAGGTCCTTCTATTGAACCTCAAGTCAATGAATTCCATCTCTTTGAGAGCTTCTTGTTTCTTAGGGGTCACTTTCTTGGTCTTCTTACAATTTTCTTTTATTAAGGTATCGAAACCTCCTGCTTTATTAATTTCTCTTCATCGTTTGTTGTAGGCACTTCAGGTATTTCCCCTATCTTTGTTATATTTTTTCATAAGGTTTAGGTACCCTTGCTCCTATTTCTATTTCATGTGACTCAGGTAGGTCAAAGGATTTCTAGGGAGTAGATGAAGCTTTAGAATCCTTGGGAAATGGTTAGCTATACCTTTATTTCATATTGACATCCTAGGTACCAATTTCATTACCTCTACCCTATCCTATTCTTGATTATTAGATACAGATTCTAGTTTTTGTCTTCTTCCATTTTTATTTCTTGAGCCCTGGCTTCAATGCCTCAGTTCCTTTCTTTTTCCTAGGCCCTGGTTTTGACACCTTGCCTTCTCTTTGTTCCTGTATCTTGGGAATTGACACTAATACATCTTCCTCCTTCCCCTATTTCTATCGCTTGGACATCAAGTTTAATGTATTTGGATCCTTACCCTATTTCTATGAGCATTGAGAGACCCTATTTGATGCATTCTGCTTCTTTCTAAACTTCCTTAGCTTTGGTTTTGGTGGTTCGATGCTTTTAAAACATCAAATTCGACTAGCCTCTAATATCCATCAAGTTGCTTCATGGTTTCTATAGCCATGGCATTCTCAAGCTCTCTATCTTTGGTCTCTTTCGATTTATTTCTCTTTTTTGCAAATAATTTGGTAATGCTTCTCATTTTCACAAGTCCCAAAATGGTGATGACATACCACCTGTATCAAGGTGTGATTTGTTATTTTGTATTTATCCTATCTAAATCAGGAGGTTGTATCATGCAAATAAAAATTCAAAAAATAAGGAGATCTAAGCATAAATAGGTATTGTTCTCACAATGGTGTAGATGAATGAGCATTTCCAAGTGGGATCTAGACAATATAGCATATTTCCCATCGCATATTATATACTTCATTATCCATAGTGTGATGTCATCCCATGGTTTGGGTAAACTATTCTACCTAATTCCTTTACAATGTTTATTTTAGACATCATAAACAGGCTCAGGATCCCCTTCCTTTGGTAACTTAGAGAAGATCATAGCGATCCCCTCCCTAGTACAAAAAAATGAAATACCAGATAACAACAATCTCATTACTATGCTAATCACCATAGGATTCATAGGAATTTTAACCCCTTGATATTTGCAACCCCACCATGCAAGCCTTGATCAAATTCTTCTACAAGCTCAAGATCATACCCTTTTAAGTGATGAAAAAACAATAACCATTTTGTGTGTTAGAAAATTTGTGTGGCCTCTTGATTTTGTAACAGTTCAATGGTGCTTTTTGATTCATATCTTTGTTTCTACCTCATATTCTCTCTTTTGCTCTTTATGAAAACTGTTTCTATGAAAATTATTGAAACACAATGGATGATGAAGGAAGGATGACGATGGTGAAGCATATGCATGGGAAAGGTGGCTCATCTACTCTTATTATCTTACCATAATTCCTCAAAATAGGATGAATCTAAAGGCAAATTACCATTCAACCCATGAGTACCACTTGGATGGTGGGAAACTATCAAGGTGGTTGGAAAATTACATCTAAAAGACATATACATAGAATCTTTTGCGAGGGCATGTTTCCCACATGATTCATGCATTCCTTTTTTTAGTGTTAGAATCACCCAGTTTCATCTCCAAAGTTTTGATGTAATAATGTTATTGCCATCCCTTACTTGCCAATAAATTATTGCCAAATGGATATTTAAACACTTCAGATTTCGAATAAATCTTTGCCACGAGAGTGCTCTAGCTGTTATGTGCTGAAATATCCTTGATTGATATTAAGTAGCATTATGGCTACCTGCAACTTCTACAACCACAAATAATTTTGACACCCAACCGAAGGGTATAGTAAAACTACCCATGCTAATCAAATCAGTTCTAATCCTTCAACGTCCCCTTTGAAACCTCATTTTTATGCACCATAGGTTGACTTTGCTATGCCTATGCAAAAATCATGAGATTAGTGTTGAGCAAGGTACAACAACAATATTGTCATTGTTGTCAACACAGTCAGATAGATCTGTTGATGCAGTGGACAGGAAGTTCAAAAGCTAGTCATATGTAGAAGACAGGAGTTCAAAGGTTACTCAGAGTATGTACAGTGATTTTCCAAGAAGACCGAAGTGGACCACTTGCAAAAGATCAAAGAAAAAGACAAGTAAGAAAAGTGTCGCGATATCGCGACATATTCAGCAGGCAAGAAAAACTGTCGCGATTTCGCAACATGTTGGAAGAGAGAGAAAAAGAAAGAAAAATTGTCATGATTTCGTGACATGTTGGAAGAGAGAGAAGAAGAAAGAAAACTGTCGTGATATCGTGACATGTTGAGAAGAAAGAAAAACTGTCGTGATTTCGCGACATGTTGGAAGAGAGAGAAGAAGAAAGAAAAACTGTCGTGATATCGCGACATGTTGAGAAGAAAGAAAAACTGTCGTGATTTCGCGACATGTTGGAAGAGAGAGAAGAAGAAAGAAAAACTGTCGCGATATCGCGACATGTTGAGAAGAAAGAAAAACTGTCACGATTTCGTGACATGTTCGAAGAGAAAGCGCAAGCAAGAAAAACTGTCATGATTTCGCGACATGTTGAAAGAGAAAAAAGCAAGTAGAAAAAGTGTCGCGATTTCGCGACATGTTGGAAGAGAAAAAGGCAAGTAGAAAAAGTGTCACGATTTCGCGACATGTTGAAAGAGAAAAAGGCAAGTAGAAAAAGTGTCGCGATTTTGCGACATGTTGGAAGAGAAAAAGGCAAGTAGAAAAAGTGTCGCGATTTCGCGACATATTGCAGGAGAGAGAGTCCGAAAGAAAAAGTGTCCCGATTTCGCGACATATTGCAGGAGAGATTGTACGGAAGAAAAAGTGTCATGATTTCACGACATATTGCAGGAAAGAGAGTCCGAAAGAAAAAAGTGTCACGATTTCATGACATATTGCAAGAGAGATTGTACGGAAGAAAAAGTGTCATGATTTCGTGACATATTGCAGGAGAGAGAGTCCGAAAGAAAAAGTGTCGCGATATCGTGACATGTCGGGTTTTCGCGACCCGAAGGCAAGAAAAAGTGCTAAGGAGAAAAAGTGTCACGATATCGCGACATGTCGCGTTTTCGCGACCCGAAGGCAAGAGAAAGCGCTAAGGAGAAAAAGTGTCGCGATATCGCAACATGTCGCATTTTCGCGACTCGAAAGCGCAGGAAGGAAGAGAAAGAAAAAGTGTCACGATTTCACGACATGTCGCATTTTTGTGACTCGAAAAGCGTAGGAAGGAAGAGAAAGAAAAAGTGTCACGATTTCGTGACATGTCGCATTTTTGCGACTTGAAAAGTGCAGGAAGGCAAAGAAGGAAAAGTGTCACGATTTCGCGACATGTCGCATTTTTGCGACTTGAAGAAAGCAGGAAGGCAGAGAAAGAAAAGTGTCACGATTTCGTGACATGTCGCATTTTCGTGACAAAAGCAAAGAAGCTAAGTACGGAAGCAGAAGTGTCGCGATATCACGACAAAAGCAGAGACGAAGTGTCGAAGGTGAAAGTGTCGTGATATCGCGACATGTAGCATTTTCGCGGTCCGATACAAGGAGAAAGAGGAGAGAGAAAATAGTGTCACGATTTCGTGACATGTATTTTTGCAGGCCAAAGCAAAGAGAAAGAGGAGAGAGAAAATAGTGTCACGATATCGTGACATGTATTTTCGTGGGCCAAAGCAAAGAGAAAGAGGAGAGAGAAAATAGTGTCGCGATATCGCGACATGTATTTTCGTGGGCCAAAGCAAAGAGAAAGAGGAGAGAGAAAATAGTGTCGCGATATCGCGACATGTTGTATTTTCGTTGGTCAAAGCTAAGAGAAAGCGTACGGAGGAAAAAGTGTCGCGATATCGCTACATGTTGTATTCTCGCGGGCCAAAGCTAAGAGTAAGCGTACGGAGGCGAAAGTGTCACGATATCGTGACATGTGTTTTCGTGGCAACAGCAACAGAAGAGTTACAGGGGCAGTTGAAGCCGACGAAGACCGATGTAAGCCGACGAAGATTAGGGTTTGCAGCTGACGAAGACTAGGGTTTGCAGCCGACTAAGAGTAGGGTTTACAACCGACTGAGATTAGAGTTTTCATCTTGAAAATATTGTTATAAAAGGAGGACTGTTTGGTCACAGAGCACAGAGTGCAAGTCGTATCGAATCGTGCTAAGTGCGAAATTCACAAAGGAAGTAGAGTACGCAAAAGGGAGAAGATGATCGTTCGACTGTGATGCAGTAGATTGTGCGAAGTAATTTCGTAGAGAGAGCAGAGTGCGTAGAGATCGCTAAGGTGAAGCAGTCTTGCCGAGATCTTGTAAAAGTGAGGTATCATTCTGTTAATCTTCTAGATTCATAATTCAAGTCTAGGTTGCAGCTTGGCATCAGGGGTTGGTGCTCCTTCCAGTAGGTGATGGTAAATCAAGGGTTGGTGCTCCTTTCTGTTGGTGTAGATAAATAAGGGGTTGGTGCTCCTTCCAGTGGGTGCTTGGTAAAGTGATTGTAAAGTTGTTGCTTTGCAAAGGCTGGATTTGGATGGTAGTCCAAGCAGTCATTCTTGAGGAGTAGCCACATTGGTGAACCTCGTTAAATCTTGTGTTGTGTGATGCTCTTCTATTATTCTTGCTGTATCTTGTTATAAGTTTTAATTGCTTCTATTTTAAGAGCTGTAAATTCAAGCTTAAAAGAGCTACACTGATTCACCCCCCCTCTCAGTGTCATTGTAAGACTAACAATTGGTATCAGAGCTAAGTTCCTGTACAAGCTTAACCGGCTAGGGTGATCTTGGAAGTAACACAATGGTAGGAGGTGAAGCTCTCTTCATGGCATTTGAAGAAGAAAAGGAAGAAGGAGTGAACTCTAAAGTATGTGGTGAAAACCCTGAGGCTGAAGTAGATCTAGAAGGTGAGTTGATCTCTGCACTTGAAGAGTGGAAAATAGAGAGGAAAAAGAATAAGAAACTTTCAAAAAGGCTTGAGGATGCAAATGAAATCATATCCAGTTTGAAAGTATAGATAGAAGAATCCAATAAAATCTCCGAAGATCTGGAAGTGCAAATAACCATGAAAATAGATCATTGCAACAAGCTAGAAGAAGAGATTGTTGGGTTAAGAATGCAGCTAGAAGAGAGGAATAAGAAAATCTAGTTGCTATCACAAACGTGAAGAAAGTTCTATGAAGCTGGATAAGATCATAAATGACCAAAGGCCTACAGGCATCAAATTTGGTCTGGGTTTCATCGAAGGAGAATCATCTAATGGATCAAAGGCCAAAAATGTAGAATCCATAAAGAATGAAGATAAGAAACAGGTTGATCAAGGAAAAACATCTCATGCAACATAAAGCAATAATGCCAAGCATGAAAGGAAAATTGACAATGATGGATTCACCAATGTCACTCATCAAAGAAGAAGAAGACCTAGGGCTCCTACGACAACATGGCAAAGACCATCACCCAGGTTCAATTATCCCTTTTCTGGTTTTTGTTTTAAATGCAATGGCTATGGACATAAAATCTCAGACTGCAAATATAATGTAAGACCAAGGAATTTCACCAGTAGAAATGCTTTCTCTCCTTTGATGAATTATACAGTAGAATGTTATAACTGTCACAATTTTGGGCACATTGCAAGAAACTGTAGAAGTACATTTGCTTCAAATCAATTTCAGGGAAGAAAAATTCAACCAAACAGGATGAGACAAAATAGAAAACTTCTCAAAAAACAAGCACAAGCTATTGATAAGGGAAAGGCTAAACAAGAGCTCAATTCTACTATCAAAATAGAGTGGAAAGAAAAGGAGCGACTTAAGGAAGAAAAGGAATCCTTAATAGTACAAACAACATTTAGAGCACAGAATAAATATGTACCATGGATACTTGATAGTGGATGCTCCAGTCATATGACAGGTGACAAACAAAAGTTTGAGAAGTTGCAAAAATATGAAGGTGGTTCAGTAAAGTTTGGAAACAATGATGGAGCTAAGATAGTTGGCAAAGGCTCTATCAAAATTAGTGACAAAAAAATTAAGTCAGAAGAAGTCCTATTTGTAGATGGGTTGAAACATAACTTATTAAGCGTAAGTCAGATTTGTGATAAAGGTCATGAAGTAGTTTTTATGAAGCAGGGTTGTGAAGTCAGAAAAACAAACAGTGGAAAATTGATAGCAACTGGATTAAGGACATCGGGCAACCTGTACACGCTCTCAGAGACTTCAAAAGGAGCTTGTTTTATTGGACAGGAAGAAGAAAATTGGTTGTGGCACAAGAGACTTGGTCATATCAGTTTTGATAATCTAGTAAAAATCACCTCAAAAAGGGCTGTAAGAGATATTCCCACCATCAACAAACCTGCAAACAACATTTGTGCTTCATGCCAAAAGGGGAAGCAAACTAGAGTCACATTCAAAACTAAAGAATACTACACAAGAAAACCTTTGGAACTAATACACACTGATTTATGTGGACCTATGAGAACACAAAGCATAAATGGTGACAAATATTTTATGTTATGCATTGATGACTATTCCAGAATGACATGGATATTCTTCTTGAAGCATAAATCAGAAGCTTTTGATATGTTCAAGATTTTCAAAAACCAGGTTGAGAATGAAACAGGAAAGAGGATCAAATGTTTAAGATCAGACAGAGGAGGAGAATTCATTTCAGAGGAGTTTACAGAATACTATGAAAAATACGGTATTAGGAGACAGTTCTCAGAAGCCAGGACACCTCAGCAAAATGGAGTGGTAGAAAGAAAGAACAGGACAGTGCAGGAAATGGCATGAACTATGTTGGATGAAAGCAGTCTAGCAGACAGGTTTTGGAAAGAAGCAGTCCATACTGCGGTGTATATCCAAAATAGGTACATGCTGAGAACACATGAAAGCAAAACTCCTTATGAGTTATGGTTCGGAAAAAGGGCAACAACAAAATACCTCAAAGTGTTTGGCAGCAAGTGCTACATCAAAAGAACTAAAGATAATCTTGGTAAGTTTGAAGATAGAGCGGATGAAGGTATTTTTGTTGGTTATTCATCAAAAAGCAAAGCTTACAAATGCTACAATAAGAAGCTAAAGAAAATTGTGGACAGTGCCGATGTTAAATTTGATGAAGGTAGAGAACGAGCAATTAGCTATGAAACGAACTACCCAATTTATGAAGAGGTTATTGAAAGAGATGAGGAAAACAAAATTGAAAAGATACAAAAAATTGACTCAGATGATGATTCAGAAGTGGAAGAAAATAAGAAATTCAAAACAGGCAGCTGGCAAAAAAATCATCCTAGAGAGCAAATAATTGGAGATCCTAAAGTTGGTGTTCAGACAAGAAGAAGAGTAGTAAGTAACTACTCTCTGCTATCCAGCATTGAGCCCAAAAATGTTGTTGATGCAAGCAAAGATGAGAGCTGGATGAAGGCAATAAATGAAGAATTAGATCAGATTGAGAAAAACAAAACTTGGGAGTTAGTACCTAGACCTGCAAACAAAAATATAATCGGGACCAAATGGATTTTTTGAAACAAATTGAATGAAGATGGACAGGTAGTCAGAAACAAAGCAAGATTGGTATGCAAGGGTTATGCTCAAGTTGAAGGCATTGACTTTGAGGAAACGTTTGCACCAGTAGCTAGACTAGAGGCAATTAGAATGTTTCTGGCTTTAGGAGTCTACAAGAATTTCAAGGTTTATCAAATGGATGTAAAATCAGCGTTTTTGAATGGGAAACTTGAAGAAGAGGTTTATATTGAACAACCAGATGGTTTCCAACTTGGTGATGATCCCAACTTGGTGTGCAAATTGAAGAAAGCATTATATGGTTTAAAACAGGCACCCCGAGCATGGTATGCAAGGCTAGACAACTATCTCACTCAACAAAGGTTTAAGAAAGGTATGGTGGATAGTAATTTGTATGTCAAAACAGAAAATGGGCATCTTATTGTTCTTGTTGTATACGTAGATGATATCATATTTGGTAGCAGCAAAGATGAGTCATGTAAAGATTTGGCAAATAAGATGCAGAAAGAATTTGAAATGTCAATGATTGGTGAACTTTCGTATTTCCTTGGGTTGCAAGTTAATCAAAATAAGAAGGGCATATTTATTTCTCAAGTTAAATATGTGAAAGAGATGTTAAAGAAGTTCACAATGGAGGATTGTAAGCCAGTTAGCACTCCCATGACAAAAGGTTGCAAGTTGAGCAAAGATGACAAATCTCCAACTGTTGATCAAACCATGTATAGATCTATGATTGGAAGCTTACTGTATCTGACAGCCACCAGACCAGATATTTTGCAAGCAGTATGCATGGTAGCACGATTTTAGGCTAATCCCAAGGAGACTCATGTGACAGAAGTGAAGAGGATTCTTCGATACCTCAAAGGTACTATGGAGTATGGGTTATGGTATCCGAAAGGTAAAGACTTCACCCTTATTTTGTATTCAGATGCAGATTGGGCAGGATGTGTAGATGACAAAAAGAGTACCAGTGGAGGTGCATTCTATCTTGGAGACAGATTGGTCGCATGGCACAATAAGAAACAAGAGTCAGTTTCTCTATCGACAATAGAGGCAGAATATATTGCAGCAACAACATGTTGTACGCAGGTATTGTGGATGAAACAAACCCTGAAAGATCTTGGTATTAGCTTCAGTGAGCCAATATCAGTTAAGTGTGATAACACCAGTGCCATTAACATCTCCAAGAATCCGGTGATGCATTCACGCACAAAACACATTGCTATCAGGTATCATTTTTTGAAGGACAAAGTTGCGAAAGGTGAGGTTAAGTTGGATTTTGTTCCAACTACAGAGCAAGTAGCAGACATCTTCACAAAACTATTGCCCAAGGAAATTTTTAAGTACCTTCGCAATAAATTGGGAGTGGTCACACTTCCCAAGAATTGACTAGCTACGAGAGATCACATTCTCAGGGGGAGCATTTAAGTATTTGATTATCTTTTTGCTCATGTTCATGATTTTTGCTAAGTGTAATAAATTGTGCCTGAGAATGTTGTGCATGGACTTAGGGGGAGTCTGCAGTAGCCCTTTGGTATTATTGTCAAAGGGGGAGAAGAGTTACAGGAAATTGCACGTGTGTTGCCAACAATTCCAAAGGGGGAGATTGTTGAGCAAGGTACAACAATAGTATTGTCATTGTTGTCAACACGGTCAGATAGATCTGTTGATGCAGTGGACAGGAAGTTCAAAAGCTAGTCAGATGCAGAAGACAGGAGTTCAAAGGTTACTCAGAGTATGTACAGTGATTTTCCAAGAAGACCGAAGTGGACCACTTGCAAAAGATCAAAGAAAAAGACAAGTAAGAAAAGTGTCGCGATATCGCGACATATTCAGCAGGCAAGAAAAACTGTCACGATTTCGTGACATGTTGGAAGAGAGAGAAAAAGAAAGAAAAACTGTCACGATTTCGTGACATGTTGGAGGAGAGAGAAGAAGAAAGAAAAACTGTCACGATATCGCGACATGTTGAGAAGAAAGAAAAACTATCACGATTTCGGACATGTTGGAAGAGAGAAGAAGAAAAGAAAACGGAACCGACATGGAGAAGAAAGAAAAACTGTCATGATTTTGCGACATGTTGGAAGAGAGAGAAGAAGAAAGAAAAACTGTCGCGATATCACGACATGTTGAGAAGAAAGAAAAACTATCGCGATTTCGTGACATGTTCGAAGAGAAAGCGCAAGCAAGAAAAACTGTCGCGATTTCGTGACATGTTGAAAGAGAAAAAGCAAGTAGAAAAAGTGTCACGATTTCGCGACATGTTGGAAGAGAAAAAGGCAAGTAGAAAAAGTGTCACGATTTTGTGACATGTTGAAAGAGAAAAAGGCAAGTAGAAAAAGTGTCGCGATTTCGCGACATGTTGGAAGAGAAAAAGGCAAGTAGAAAAAGTGTCGCGATTTCGCGACATATTGCAGGAGAGAGAGTCCGAAAGAAAAAGTGTCACGATTTCGCGACATATTGCAAGAGAGATTGTACGAAAGAAAAAGTGTCGCGATTTCGCGACATATTGCAGGAAAGAGAGTCCGAAAGAAAAAAGTGTCACGATTTCACGACATATTGCAAGAGAGATTGTACGGAAGAAAAAGTGTCACGATTTCGTGACATATTGCAGGAGAGAGAGTCCGAAAGAAAAAGTGTCGCGATATCACGACATGTCGGGTTTTCACGACCCGAAGGCAAGAAAAAGCGCTAAGGAGAAAAAGTGTCGCGATATCGTGACATGTCGCTTTTCGCGACCCGAAGGCAAGAGAAAGCGCTAAGGAGAAAAAGTGTCGTGATATCGCGACATGTCGCATTTTCGTGACTCGAAAGCGCAGGAAGGAAGAGAAAGAAAAAGTGTCACGATTTCACGACATGTCGCATTTTCGCGACTCAAAAAGCGCAGGAAGGAAGAGAAAGAAAAAGTGTCACGATTTCGTGACATGTCGCATTTTCGCGACTTGAAAAGTGCAGGAAGGCAAAGAAGGAAAAGTGTCACGATTTCGCGACATGTCGCATTTTCACGACTTGAAGAAAGCAGGAAGGCAGAGAAAGAAAAGTGTCATGATTTCGCGACATGTCGCATTTTCGTGACAAAAGCAAAGAAGCTAAGTACGGAAGCAGAAGTGTCGCGATATCGTGACAAAAGCAGAGACGAAGTGTCGGAGGTGAAAGTGTCGCGATATCGCGACATGTAGCATTTTCGTGGTCCGATACAAGGAGAAAGAGGAGAGAGAAAATAGTGTCATGATTTCGCGACATGTATTTTCGTGGGCCAAAGCAAAGAGAAAGAGGAGAGAGAAAATAGTGTCGCGATATCACGACATGTTGTATTTTTGTGGGCCAAAGCAAAGAGAAAGAGGAGAGAGAAAATAGTGTCGCGATATCGCGACATGTTGTATTTTCGTGGGCCAAAGCAAAGAGAAAGAGGAGAGAGAAAATAGTGTCACGATATCACGACATGTATTTTCGCTGGTCAAAGCTAAGAGAAAGCGTACGGAGGAAAAAGTGTCACGATATCGCTACATGTTGTATTCTCGTGGGCCAAAGCTAAGAGTAAGCGTACGGAGGTGAAAGTGTCGCGATATCGTGACATGTTGTGTTTTCGTGGCAACAACAATAGAAGAGTTACAAGGGCAGTTGAAGCCGACGAAGACCGATGTAAGCCGACGAAGATTAGGGTTTGCAGTCGACGAAGACTAGGGTTTGTAGCCGACTAAGAGTAGGGTTTACAATCGACTGAGATTAGAGTTTTCATCTTGAAAATATTGTTATAAAAGGAGGACTATTTGGAGAAGTTGTGTGGTGTTGAACAGAAGGTTGAATGTAGTCGATGTGCATGAAGTTCGATCGCAGAGCACAGAGTGCAAGTCGTATCGAATCGTGCTAAGTGCAAAATTCGCAAAGGAAGCAGAGTACGCAAAAGGGAGAAGACGATCGTTCGACTGTGATGCAGCAGATTATGCGAAGTAATTTTGCAGAGAGAGCAGAGTGCACAGAGATCGCTAAGGTGAAGCAGTCTTGCCAGGATCTTGTAAAAGTGAGGTATCATTCTGTTAATCTTCTAGATTCATAATTCAAGTCTAGGTTGCAGCTTGGCATCAGGGGTTGGTGCTCCTTCTAGTAGGTGCTGGTAAATCAGGGGTTGGTGCTCCTTTCTGTTGGTGCAGATAAATAAGGGGTTGGTGCTCCTTCCAGTGGGTGCTGGTAAAGTGATTGTAAAGTTGTTGCTTTGCAAAGGCTAGATTTGGATGGTAGTCCAAGCAGTCATTCTTGAGGAGTAGCCACATTGGTGAACCTCGTTAAATCTTGTGTTGTGTGATGCTCTTTTGTTATTCTTGTTGTATCTTGTTATAAGTTTTAATTGCTTCTATTTTAAGAGCTGTAAATTCAAGCTTAAAAGAGCTACACTGATTCACCCCCCTCTCAGTGTCATTGTAAGACTAAAAATTAGATAAAGTAAAAGAAGAAATACACATGTAGACACCAAAATAGCACCAATCCGATTATGTGACTACAAACACTGATCACATTAACACACACAGCCCCCAGGGTAGCCCCCAGAGGTTAAACAGTGGTTCTAACCACTTAAACAACAGTTTTGAAAGTCAGAAATCAATTTGGCACCTTTTAGACACTTTATTTCTTATTCATCCCACCCAGGGACGAGTGCAAATTTGTACTCGTCCTACCCAGGGAAGAGTATGGATTTATACTCGTTTCACCTAGGGACGATTATTAGCGCTCGCTTTGGGGTGGGACGAACGCCAGGTTTGACCAGCAAAAAGTCAGACCTCAGCGCATGACAACTCAAAACTGCCACTTAGCTTTTCTTGCATGGCATAGGAGTGCGAGTGAGTTCTTTTGACAACTCATATCTGCTAATTGACTCTCCCTTCACTGCATGGGAATGAGGGTGAGCTTTTTAAGACAACTCAGATTTGCCACTTAGCTATCCCTTCATTGCATAGGAGTGCAAGTGAGCTTTTCTAAAACATACAAAGACATGCACAGAAGCAGTTAAGAAGCCCTTGATCAAGAAGAAGTCTTCCCTTCACACAAAAAGCATTCATGCAAAGAAACACTTTTACATGTTAATTCAAAGAGACCCCTTGGGTCTATAAAATGGTGAGTTTCTTCACCCAAAGGATATACAGAGAAGGAGCATTTTGAGCGACGAAGTGCTTCTAGTTCACTTACTCGGCGATTTGTGCTTTCATAATCGTGGTATTTCTTTTAGTTTCATGTTTATGCTTTTGTCAAGTTTTTCATTTCATTTAGATTCATTTCAACCATCGTTAGATTCATCTTTTATTTTTCATACACGAGTGCTATTGACTTTCTTGTTTGTTTCTTTGAGTGCAGAGTTGCAGCATTAGAGGAGCGGCGAGGAGTCTACCTTACCAACGCAAGTGGCGGCAACATTTGGCCCACCCATTCCAAACATGGGCATGCGAAAGGAGGAAGACTAAGTCACAAATTGTAACAAAGACCAATTTAACGCTCCTAGCCCCTAAAAAGGGAGGAGACGTCTATGTAACCGAGGATAAGAAATTTGAATAAAGAGGGCTGTGATTTCCTTACATCTTTTCTTTCGTCTCCAATTTATCTCCTTTCCTTGTTTTTGTGCATAGGATTAAAGCGTTACATTTCATCTTATATTGCATAGTTATAGTTTTCCTTTTGCTTCCGGAATCTCGTGCTTTCAACACCTTACTAGAAGAGACTAATCATGATGCCTTAAAGGGTGGGGACCTACAATTATGTCAAGATAGCAATAGGGTTAAAATCAGTTAGAGAGATACAAGGGTACACACCAAAATACACAAACAATATATATATATATATATATATATATATATATATATATATATATATATATATATATATATATATATATATATATATATATATATATTATTAAGTTTTTAATAGAAGGAACCACTATTTTTGGTTCCTTTATTTTCACAATCAAGCTTTATTTTCAAGACTAGTATGCTGGAAAACCATTTCCATACTAGTCTTGGCCCAATGGTGCCCCCAAAGGGTGTTTTCATCATTGAATCTTTTTTTTTGGACAATAGGACACAATCAATTATCCTTCATAGTGGGAGAGGAAGTCTCCCCTACTACATACATGTCAGATTATGAAAGTAAATAGGTAGAAAAATTTTCTTTTGTCATCGGTTTTTTAACTAACTTGAGTCGGTGCCCATTTACAACCATGTTTCTTCTCAATCCGTACACATGTATCAATCATACAACACAATTATCAAAAACATGTTCAATATCATATGGTCCAAGACATCTAGTTTGAAGCTTTCCCTTGAAAATTAAGGTAATGCAAATTGAACAAGAGCACCCAATCACCTAGCTTGTACTTATTGGTTTTGGTGTGCTTATTATGTCATAACTTTTGCTGTTGTTGAATAACCTCCATCCGGTGAAGGGAATCCCTTCGTAACTCATCAAGTGCATTCAACTACAAGATCCTTTCCTATTGTACTTGTGATAACTCAATACCCACATCAAGTGCAATGCATAAAGTTTATAATTCAAACTCAATTGGTAAAATTGGTTTCTTTCCATAAACTAGCTCATAAGGGGTGAGTCTAGTGGTGGATTTCCAAGTAATATTATAAGCCCACATAGCTTTAGATAACCTATCAGCCCAATATTTTCTATGTGAAGCTACCATTTTTGTCAAGATGTTCTCTAATTCCCTATTGGTAACCTCTACTTGGCCATTGGCTTGTGGGTGATATGGTGAGGAGTTTTTATGTTTCACTTGGTAGTGTTCCATGAATGAATGGATAAAATTTGATGTAAACTAAGGTCCCTGATCTGACACAATCTTATGATGGTTACCAAAGCACTAAAAAATATGCTTATATAAAAAGTCATCTACTTTTTCCTCTCTTGTGTATTTTTTTGGTAGGTAAAAAAAATTATTTGCTATATGGGTTAAAGGGTCCCGTCCCTGTTACATCAGTAGAAAAATTAGACAACTATGGACTCAAGTGGTAACAAAAAAAATACAACTGAGGATTAACCCCATACATAATTACCTAGACAAGGCCAAAGCCCTCCAAGTCATAAGAAACTAGACTATTACAACAACTGATAAAGGAAAAACAAGCAGCCCTACTGCCACGACACCACCTTCCCAGGTTACTGGGATTCTTTGTTCCTATCCTACTGGGCACTATCATCAGGGGACATGAGTGTCTTGATTAGGGTCGGGAACTCTCTAAGCTCGTCAATGGCGCTGGCCAAGATGATGCAACCTTCCCTGTATATGCTGGCAGCCATCTGTAACTAACTTACAACTTCATTGGCCCTTTTGAGGGTTATGGAACACGTGTCCTTGGCACTATCAGTGCACTGGTCTTCATCATCGTTGATGATTTTCGTGTTTGGAAACTGATCACTCATCTTGGGGGACTTCAACCTATTGGATTTCCTCCGCTTCTAAGGTGGCCAAACTAACTTTTGTTTGGGTCTGGGCCAAATACCAGTGCGGAATTCCTCTTTGGGAGTAGAGAGCGAGGGTGGGTCAACCTTACCTTGACCAGGGGGGAGGGTGCATGGGGAGGGGGATATGGTGGAGGAATGGGGTTTGGGGTTGGTGAGGGGGGACGTGGCTTAGATTTGGGTAGATCTGGAAGAATGAGCAGGGTTGGGGGACCTGGAGGACATTACCCCTGACACCTGGTGGGCTAGGGCATATTTGTACAGAACCAAGAAAAGCCCTTGGTGTCGGGGGGTTTTGGGGATTTGCTTTCCCTGTAGTTGTTGATCATGATGGTGATAGAATGGAAGAGGAAGTTCAAGATGTTGACAGGACGAACGTCACGCAAGTGATTAACCAGAGCAAGGTTATAGGCTCGGAGGGGCTTCTTGGGATTGTCTACAGAGACATACTGGATAATGGGAACGATAGTTGTGTCCCAAGGGTGAGGCAAGGAGGAGCGCACTACTCCTTTCTTTTCCCAAACCAGATTTTTTCCCTTTATTGAGGAACTGATCAGTTTCTTCTTTGAAGTTATGCCTATCTCGGCGCACCACTCTATCGTCAACCGAAATACCAAAAATCTGGGAAATAGAATGGATACTTACCTCAAACCGAAGGCCACGAATTTGCACTTCCCCTTCATTCCATGACTGGATGAATTATCTGGTCACTTCCTCTTTGAATCCAGAGAAAATCTTGAAGAAGTTGATGAAATACTTGGTGTCGAGTAGGGCCGCGGTCCCGGCCTCAATCTGCAGGCTAGCAGGCTTAGGGATGACCATGATGAAAAACATGCCAGAGCTTATGGATCTAGCTAGGAGATAATTGAGTAAATTCATGGAAGAGAGGGAGAGAAGAAGCTTAGCATAGATAGAGAGAAGGTAATATGATTGGATCAAGCTAAAAGGACGGTGACCGAGGGGCTCGGGGAAAAAATTCTAAAAAAGGAGACTAGGAATGGAAAAATTGGTGTAGGCGTGGCTCGTGATAACAAGGCCATAGCGGAAGGGAGAGGTGAAGGAAGCAAAGTGGGTGGTGAAAAGGGCGTACTAGGGGGAAGTGGATGCAAGGAAGGCATGAGGGCAGAGGGGTGGGGGGAAACTAAGCAACATGAGTGACTAGACTACGAAGTTAGAGCCTAGCTTTGGAAATATGGGGGGTGGACACGAGCCATACAGTTCGCGTGGAAAACCGTACAGACAACAATACTAAGGGTGGTGTTAAGGAACACCCTAGGTGTTGAAAAAACACCGCTGTGGTGGCGAGGACCACCTTTGGTGGGGTACTTCCTGGGTGAAGAGGTGTCGTGATCGGCCACCTTGGGTATTGAAGGAATACCTTTGTGAGGGTAGCACAAGCTACCTAATAGATCACATTCCCACATCCTAATTAGCTTGGGTGATGATTTCTTGTAGGAAGTCTTCTTCCTAGATGACCAGGGTGGACTGATTGACTACTTTATTGGCTAGAATGTCAGCCACTTTATTAGCTTCCCTAAACATGTGATTGATCTGGCTTTGGGGTTTGCTACTGAGAGAAAGTTGACAATCCTGAATGATGTTCTAGATATTCTTCCCCCCTGAGCTCTTGTTGATAATGTGGCCAATGATGACAGAAGAGTCTCCTTCAAATATGATTGGCTTGAGAAGGGTTTTGCTTACCTCTATGCTTCTCCACAAAGCTCTAGCTTCAACATAGTTATTGGTTTGTGTCCCAAGATTTTCTATGAAAGCCTTGACAATGTTGCCTGTGTGGTCTCTGATGACTCCTCCTGCCCCTGTGTTCCCTGGGTTTCCTTTGGAGGCACCATAAAAATTAGCCTTAAGCCATCCCTACGAGGGGGGGACCATTTGGCCATGATTCTAGAGCTATGGGTATTCTGGACTTTGCCACAGTCTATGGGAATCCTGAGGGAAGCAAAGAGGTGAGATTCTAGCCCATAATTGGGGACATCTACGTAGGGAATGAGGCTGTTGTTTTTGATAGCAAGGGATAGAGCTTTGCTGGCGATAGCTTTTGGATTTTTGGTGACCTCCGTGAAGATGCGGTTGTTACATTCCAGCCAGATCTTCCAGGTCATGTGATGAAGCAGGGAACTCCATAAGAACCTGAGTCTTGGGTTTTTAAAAGTCCTCGACCATTGGATGAATAGGTCCGAGACTATCTTGGGTCAGATCCAACAAACCTAAAATTTGCTGACCAAGATAGAAAAACACTCCCAACGAAGGGACAATCCAACAAAATGTGTTGATTGGATTCCCAGGCTTGAGTACAGAGGTAGCACCTGTTGGGAACCATCACTCCTCTTCGGATTAAGTTGTTGGTGGTCAAAATTTTATTGTGAGCCGCCAGCCAGTAGAAGTGAGCCACTTTTAAGATCAGGAGCTTGAGCCACACACTTTTGGCTAAGGTTTGACTATCACAAATTTTAATGTCTCTAGGAGGGGTTTCCATCATCTGGGAAGCAGATTTGATAGTGAAGCCTCCATCGCTAGAATATTTCCAGCATCGTTCATCATTCTTCTAGGTCTATGGGATGAAATTCACTCTGAATATGTCCTGAAGAATTGCTAGGCCTTTGTTAATAGTATCATTCTTAATTCTAAACTGAATATGCTTCCATTTTTGGATTCCCTGATCAGAGGTGATGAAATCAACAACATGGGACCCATACTTTCTATCGATGAGGTGCTTGATTGAAGTCAGATCGACATCCTTGATGAGGGGGTCTTTTTTGGCCCACACATATTTCTAGAAGTCAATAGACTTACCATATCCCAGCTTCCACCATGATCCCTGATGTAAAAGTTGTTGGGTGTGGCAAATGGATTTCTAGAAGTGGGAGCCATTGCGGGGAGTCTCCATGTCTAGGAAGGAGTGATGTTGCAGGTATTTTCTTTTGACAATCGATACCCATTCTAGGTTGGCATCGGTGACCACCTTCCATGCCTGCTTGGCCAGAAGGGCCTAATTTGAGATGTTTATGCGATGCAGTCCCAACCCCCTTGTCTTTAGGGGTGCATATTTTATCCCAGGCTACCAGGTGGAACTTTCTTTGGTTATCATTCCCAGACCATAGAAAGTGCTTCTGTAGTTTCTCTATAGCTTCTCCCACCGCCACAGGGATTTTGAAGACCGACAAAAAGTAGGTAGGAATACTCTGGAGGACCGACTTTACCAATGTTGCTTTGCCTACGCTAGAGAGGAGGGCCCCTTTCCATCCTACCAACTTCTTGTGTATCTTTTTTGTGACATTGTTCCACATACCTTTAAGTGGTCTTCCCCTAAACATTGGAAGGCCTAGATAGGTGGTTGGGAAGTCAACAATGGTGCACCCCAAGATACCTACAATCTTGACCTACCTTCTGGTGGGGGTGTTGATGAAGTAGAGTTTACTTTTGGTGTAATTGATCTTCTGGCCAGCCACTTCCTCATACAAATTGAGGATGACTTTGATGACTTTGGCTTCAGAGACTGAAGCTTTGGTGGCCAGTAGGGTGTCATCCACGAATTTTTGGTGAGTGGAGGGGGGTAATCCTGAGGCTACCTTGATTCCTGAGATCAAGTTTCTATAGTAGGCATTTTTTATGGTTCTTCCCAAGCTCTCAGCCAAAATGATGAATAGAATAGGGGAGAGAGGGTCACCCTGTCTCAGCCCCTTGGTGCTGGGAAAGTAACCGGATGCAGACCCATTCACAAGGACCAAGAACTAAGAATAAGAGACATAATTTGAAATCAGATTTACCCAAGATTCATGGAACCCATATTTGAGGAGGATTTTGGACAAGAATTCTCGGTTCACTCTGTCAAAGGCTTTGTTCATGTCAAGCTTCAGGAAGAAGGTAGCAGAGTTAGAAATGTGGGTAGAGTGAATCAATTCATGGATGGTGATGACCCCATCGAGGATATTTCACCCCTTAACAATACTCCCCTGACAGTGGTCGATGATGGTGGGGAGGATCTCGATGAGTCTATTGGCCAAGGCTTTAGACAACACTTTGTAAATGACATTGCACAGACTGATGGGACGGTAATCCGAGAGGGACTAGGAGTTTGCACCTTTGGGGATCAGGGTCAGAAAGGTGGAGTTCACATCTCTAGGAATGGTGCTGGACTTCTACATTTTTGTGATGGTGAGGCATAGGTCAGGGTCCACAATGTCCCAAAAGGTTTGGAAGAACCTGGAGGAAAAGCCATCAGGCTCGGGGGATTTATCGGGCTTCATGGAGAAAAGGGCTTGGTGGATTTCCTTGTGGGATAGAGGACTGAGGAGGAAATCATTCATAATGTTAGGGATGGTTTTGGAAATATTCTCCAGAAGAGACTCCATGGCCATGGGAGAGGAAGAGGGAGGGGGAGGTGAGAAGGTCTTGGAAGTGGTTGATAGCTTCATCCCTAAGTGGGGGGGAGTCCCGTGTGAGCTTTTGAGGCCCCCTCTCCCCCTTTCTAAAACTTTAGTTTTTTTTTTTTTTTTGCAAAAAGGTTGGGGGGGGGGTCCCCCACCACTTGGGGGGGGGGGGGGGTGGGGTTTGTCGATTGGAGGGGGGGGGCACAGCAAGGGGGGGGGGGAGCTTGGGAAAAAAAGACAGGTGCTCTTGGATGAGTTATTCCTCCCAATGCTATAGTAGGGATAGGGGGGCCTTAAGGGCATTTGAGTCCATGAACTACCTCATGTCGTTTGTGTCCCTGTGAGTGATCGAATTTCCTCCTTGTTTATCAAAAAAATGCAGGGGGGAGTTGAAGTCCCCTTCCAGAACCCATGGGATGTTGACAAACGCCTGCCTCATCTGGGTGAGGGTGTTCCATAAAATCATTCTGCCCTAGGAAGTGTTGGGAGCATAGACATTTGTCATAATCCAGGAGGTCTGGGAGTTGGGGTCATGGAATAGAATGTTGGACAACCTGTCTTGGCCTGAAATAAATCTGCCTTCAACTTTGGATGGGTTCCATAGGCATAGGAGCCCACCTGTAGTCCCGAAGGTCGGGGAATAGATGAAGTCACAGTTTTTCCATATGATTTTAGCTACCCTAGGAGACCATTGATCATCTAGTTTGGTTTCCTGAATGAGGAAGATTGTGGGGTTATAATATTTTCTCATGGTTGCAGCCAGTCTTTGCTTGGCTGCCCCATTCAGTCCTCTCACATTCCAGGAGAGGAATTTCATTTGGAACTTTTTGAGGGTTTTTTCCCCCTTTGCCTTGTTGCGCGGGGGGTTTGGGTCTTCAATTTTCTTCCTTGATAGTGTTTTCAATTTCCTGGAACAAGGTTTTTTGCGTTTCATTAGCTATATCCTCAGTAGTATCCCAATTTCTTCAATCTACGTCAGATGGCCTACCCTTCCTTCTGTCTACTCCTACATCGATTTGGGACTTTTTGAAACTTTGAGTTTGCTTGGGGCTCCATGGTTTAGGGGAATCCTGGGCGAGCTCATCGCTATCAAAATTGGTGGTGTTAGAGTTGGTCGGGGATTCAGGGAAGATAGACCCAACAAGGGGGGGCGACAAGGCTGGGGAAGAGGGCGGCCGAAGGGGTTTTGGGGTAGGGCTTTGGGGGCCATCACTGGTGGTGGGAGGGTGGGTCTGGCATGGGGAAAGAGGGGGACAGGGGATTTTCTGGGTGGGATTGGGATTAGGGCGCAGTTGGAAGGTAGGGTTAGGGGTAGGGGAGGATCTAATAGGGATTTATCCTTCCTCAATTTCCTCATTGGTCCCAGAATCATTAAGCAAATCAAACTTATTAGTAGTGGTAATCGAGGTACTTGCCTTTTGAAGAGCTGGGGCTGGAGGTGGCCGAATCTATTGATTGCTCTTCAAGATTTGTCCTTGGTTGAAGGTTGTCCTCTGGCTAGCACTTGGCTCTAGGTGCCCCAAAGGCTAGAGATCACATTTAGTGTTTTTGTGCTTAGGGCATTGAGATGAGAGGTGCCCTTGGGATTGGCACTCTAAGAAAAAAATCAACTTGTTCTCAAATATTAGTGGCTATTTCCATATAAAATCTCTCTAAATTAGATTGAGGTGATCTGGGAGCTATATCTCTAGGTTAAAATTGACGTAGATGCGTGCTTGGGTTAGGTGAGTTATGCTGCGGGTGGCTGGATCAATGGCCACTAATTCCCCAAAAGCCCTAGCCAGGCATTAAAGAGCATCCTCATAAAATAAATGAGCAGGGATATTGTGGAGCTAGACCCAAATGGGGGTAAAGTTAATGTTTTATGAGTCGGGGTCAAAATTTGGTTGCCATTTCTTTAAAAACAGACTTCTTCTCCCGAAGAACCATGGACCTTCAGATAGAATGTGCTCTACGTCCTCCCGAGTGTTCAGCTAGATCATAAAAAATCCTCTGGTCATCGCGGACAACCCCATGTTTCCCAAGATTTTCCACTTTGAAGTCGCCCAATGGCGGATTGCGTCCATGTCTGGGTGACCTCCTATAAATTTTCCCACAAGGGAAAAGGAATCATGGGATGCGTAACCTTCCATAAGGTTTTGGGGGCACAGGACATCGCACCCTTGTGAGATAAAACCATTCGACCCATCAGTGGGCGCTCTGGGTTTATCTTGCAGAAGGTCTACGTAAGACAGATAGCCTCAGTAGCTCCTTGTACCGCTCACTTTGTCAAGGGGTTCCTTTCCCCGCTCGATGTCACTTTGGATGTTCCCATGTCTGGCGATGGTCGATATTTCAACTGGCCCTATCACCATGGAAGTAGTGGGAATGTCTTTCGAGATTGCGCCAAAGTCTGTTTGGTCTTTCGATCGGGTCTTCTCCTTACCTGCGATCAAGTTTTTATTGAAATTTTTATTCGCTGAAACCATATTCACCCTCCCACTTTTCAATCTATAATCATAGTATCATAATCCTCCTCTCTTGTGTATTTAAGAGTCACTACCTCAGCCTATTTAGTCACATAGTCTATGCACACTAGGATGTGATGTTTTCCTTATGATGGAGGATTAATTGGTCCTATAAAATTGATGCTCCACTTCTCAAATGGTTCTAGAACAATTTGGGATTGAAGTGTTGGCAATTTTGGGTACCTTAAGTACATTGCCTTTGTTCAAGTGTAGTTGTTGTCATTGATGTCAAGAAGGTCTTGAAGCAATCTGGTTTGATTTCAAAGAATGTGTCTTGATGAAGGGTTCAACATGGACAATGAGTTGCTAAGAAGATCAAGGTAGCCCAGTTGCAAAAAGTTCAAGAAAAAGACAAGTAAGAAAAAGTATGCAGGCGGCTGGAAAAACTGTCGCGATTTCGTGACATGTTTGAGGAGAGAGAAAGTTTGGGCAAAAGTGTCACGATTTTGTGACATGCTGGAAGGTAGAGGCAAAGCGGGCAAAACTGTCGCAATTTTGTGACATGCTAGAAGGTAGAGGCAAAGCGGGCAAAACTGTTACGATTTCATGACATGCTAGAAGGCAGAGGCAAAGCGGGTAAAACTATCATGATTTCGTGACATGCGGGAAGGCAAAGTTGAAGTAGGAAAAACTATCACAATTTTGCGACATGTCGCATTTTTGTGACTCGGACAGTGCAGGAAGGCAGAGAAAGAAAAGTGTCATGATTTCACGACATTCTGCAAAGGAGGCTGTACGAACAAGTGTCACGATTTCACGACATGTTGCAGAAGAGGAAGTCTGCAGCATGATCTGTCGTGATTTCAAGATAAGATTGAAGAGAGAGATAGTGTTTTAGGAACTAGCACGATTTTGTGACATGATGCAAAGTTCTTAGGAAGGGCTGTTGCATTTTTACGACATGCTGCATAAGTCAAGTTGAGGACTGTCACAATTTTGTGACATGTAGCAAAGAGAAGAGCCTGAAACCTGAAAGCGTCACGATTTCGCGACAGGCTACAAAGAAGTTGTACGGATGCAGAAAGTGTCATGATTTCACGACAAGTTGAGTTGGCAGCTTTCAGTTGGCAAAAATGTCACAATTTTGAGACAGAAACTGATAGCAAATCTTCATCAAAAGAAGTGTCGTGATTTCACGACGAAGTCAAGAAGGAAGAGATTGAAGGCAAAAGCATCACGATTTCATGACATGTTCCATTTTCGCTGGTGCAAGCCATGAAGAGGTTGAAGAAGCAAGAAGGGTCACGATTTCACAACAGAGTGAAGATGATGTCAGCAAAAGTCAAAAGTGTCACAATTTCACGACAGAAGCTGAGAGGAAGGGCATGAAGACAGGAGGGTCACAATTTTGTGACAGAAGAGAATATGACATCAGCAAATACAGGAAGTGTCACGATTTCATGACATAAGCAGTAAGGAGGTCGACAAAGGCAGTAGTGTCATGATTTTGCGATAACAAGCATAGAAGTTGTACGACAGGAAAAGGTGTCACGATATCGTGACATGTTGAAGTTTCATGCCAGAAGCTTCAAGGAGGTAGTGAAGTCGACAGAGTTAAATCTGGGCTGATGCAGCACAAGGTTTTGTAGCCAACGAGGTTGAAGGGTAAAACAGTCGACTAAGACCAAGATTTCAATCTTGAAATTGTGAGTATTAAAGGAGGGCTATTTGAGTAGTTTGGGCACCGATCGAAGTGTGCGTTCGAAGTGTGATCTAAGAAAATAAAGTGCAAGTGAGAAGTTTGATCGTCGAGAAGCAGAGTGTGCAAATTTTGTGTTGCTGTGGTTGCGCAGAGTGTGTGAAGACTGTACTGCGGTGGATGCACAAAGGAGCAAAAGCTGTTAGAGTTGTGACATTCAGAGACAGTGCGCAGAAGTGAGAAGTTTGATAGTCGAAGTGCTGTGTACTGCTGTGACTGCGTAGAACTATGCAAAAGTTGGTTTCAACCAAGTGTAGCTGTGACAGACCAGAGAGAACAGTTGATAGCATTAAGCAAGCTACTGTTGAAGCTTGTGGGAAGTTTGGGTAGGTTATAAAGAACTTGCAAAGTAGATCTAAGGCAAGTCTTAGTGAAGACTTGGGCAAAGATCAAGCAAGCTGTCTTGAAATCTTGTGAACCATTTTTATGAACCAGTTTTGAGGATCAGATTGAGGATAGAAATTGAGGTAGAAGAGGAAAAATTTATGCTAGACTGAAGGACTGTGTTTAGTGCATATTTGAGGACCAACTTTATGATGACAAGGTTGAGGACAGAGATCTCCAGCCAGAGCAGGAAAAACAAGTGTCTTCTATGGATAGAGTTCCACTTGCTAAGGGCAGAGGAGGTAGAGGTCTTCTAGAGGATCACCAGCAAAAGCAGAATTAGGGGAAGGTATCTCCTTTGAGCTGTGGCTCATAAACATTGTAATCGGGAAGGATTCCCAGAGGACTTTGATATAACTTTTAGAGGAAAGTTTTATCCGTGGAGTAGCCCATCTTGGGTGAACCACGTAAATTGTTGTGTCACTTTGTGGATGGTGTTTTGTGTATTGTTTTGATTACTGTTGTTGATTACTGCTTTCTTTATACTGCATAATATTGATTTGAAAGTTATTTTGAAAGAATAAGTTAAAAGTGGTCTTATACTGTTCACCCCCCCTCTCAGTATAAGCTTGTGTTCTTCAATTGGTATCAGAGCCAGTACCTTCAAAAATTTTAACAGCTTGAAGGAAAAGCTTGCAAAGAACACAATGGATTATTCAAGTGGCAATGTAGCACCTATTCTTGATGGATCAGATTTCGGTATGTGGAGTGCAAGAATGAAAGTCTATCTAATGGCACTTGGTAATGAGGTATCGAAAGTTATTGAAGATGGGTACACAATTCTTGCAAATGGTCCTTATACTAAAGAAGATAGGCTCCTACATCACAGCAACTCAAAAGCCATGAATGCAATCCTGAAGGGTTTACAGAAGGCTGATCTTACCAAAGTTATACACTGCAAGACAACTAGTGAGATGTGGAAACAATTGCAGGTTGTTCATACAGGTGATGCAAATGTCCGAAAGGCCAAGTTGAGACACTTCAAAGGTATGTTTGAACAGCTCAAGATGAATGATGATGAAAAGATTAGTGACTATATGCTCCATATAGATGAAGTTGTTAATTCTATGAAAGACTTAGGTCTTGAACTTGCTGAAAATGATGTGTGTGATAATATTTTAAGATCTCTTCCTAATATATTTAGTGAAAATATTTTTGCTATTAAGGAAGCTAAAGATTTAGATAAGTTGAAAAAAGATGAGCTCCATAGTATTCTTGCAGCATTTGAGCTGAGAACTCAAGTGAAAGTTGATGTAAAGAAAGAGGCAGCTTTCAAAGCTACCAAGAAATCAAAAGGCAAACAGATTCAAGAGAGTGATGAGTCTTCTAATGAGGAAGAGGCATATTACAACAAGAAAGGCAAGTTATCTAGAAAGCACAAAAGCAAGAAAAATATAAGATGTTTCAACTGTAGAAAATTTGGTCATTATGCTACTGGCTGTACTGTTTCCAAGAATGAAAGTGATGAAGATATACAGGATGTTAAGAGCAAGGATTCTAAAAACCACAGGTATTGCAGAAAGAACAAAGATGAGCACAACAATCAAGGAAAGAGGTATTCACACAAGAACAAGAAGAGCTTCTATCTGGACAAAGCAAGTAAGTGTTCTAGCAATGATAGTGAAAGTTCTTCTAGTGATGATGAAAATGAGATGCTATTCATTTCAGAAAAAGAGGAAGAACCGAAACATAAATTCATTGTCATGAAATGTTTTAGATGTGAAAATTTTGGGCACCTTGAGGATGATTGCACAAATAATGAATTGGTTGCTAGTATGTATGAGGATGTTTCAGAAAATGATAAGGAAGATGCTTGTATGGTTTTTGAAAAGGGTAGCACCTCTAGTGATAAGAAATCTGAAAAAGGCCTTGATATTTCAAAAAGCAATCAAATAGAGGATCTTGAATGTGAACTTAATAATGCTCTTAGTGTTTTGAAAAAGGAAAGAAAGAAGAATGATAGACTCAAGATGAAGTTAGATGAATGTTGTATGGAGAGAGACGACCTTATAGAAAGTCTTGACTTCTCTATAGCTAAAACACAGGAACTCAAGGATGAGTTAGAGTCTAAGATTCTTGAGTATAATGAGTTAGAGCAAAAAATGGCTTCTTTGAAAGAAGAAAATAAAGAGTACAAGGATAAGCTCTACAAATTTTAGGATAGCTCCAAGAAGGTTAAATTTCTCATCAAAGGACAAAGAAAACCAATAGATAAAACAGGTCTCGATTTTGTTGAGCCGCACAAGAAATAGGTTGGGGAATCTAGCAAGAGATTTCAAAAGGAAGAGAGTTATGATGTAGAAAGTACTTCAGATCAAGAATCCGTGAGTGATAAATGCACAAAAATAGAGAACAAAATTCTGAATGCGAAGAAGAAGTTTTCGGGACCCAAGAAGTCAAACAGAAGAATATTTCACGACAGATGTTTTGCATGTCACAGGTTTGGACACATGGCTTCACAGTGCATAGATCAAATGAAGAGGGTAAACAACAATTTCAAAAGTTTTAATTTATTTCAAGGATATTGCTACTCTTGTAATCAATTTGGGCATAAGGCAATGTTCTACAAGACTAATAACAGGAACATGGTTACTCATAATAGACGGATTCAAAAAGGAGGTATGCCGAACAAAAATAACTTTGTTACCTGTTATAAGTGCAACAATGCAGGCCACACAGCTAGACAGTGTAGAGCTGATCTTCCAAGGTACAAGAATAGAAAAAGTGATATGAACAGGTCCGAGGATCAGAACAGTGAAAAAAACAAAAATACAGATAAAGAATTCAAGAAAAGGCACGACAAAGAAATTGTAGACACTGATGATGATGAGTGTCTAATGGGAGTTTCACTCCCAACCCTATTTTAAATCACCTCATCAGGAGGTGGGGGAGGGACTAAGCTAAGAGGCTCATTCTTAGTCCCAAGCCCCAAAGGTGACCCTTTGCCATTGATGACAAAGGGGGAGAGATTTGAGTAAGGGGGAGAGATATGAGTAAGGGGGAGAGCTTCATAGTGAAGAAGAGAGCTTCAAGTCAGGGGGAGCAAAAACTTCAAAGGTAGATTCTCAGTTGTTGGATCGGTTGTCTTCAATTTTGGCTCTTGACTTGTGTTTTCAGTTAAGGTTTGCCATCAATGACAAAGGGGGAGATTGTTGGCAATTTTGGGTACCTTGAGTACATTGCCTTTGCTCAAGTGTAGTTGTTGTCATTGATGTCAAGAAGGTCTTGAAGCAATCTGGTTTGATTTCAAAGAATGTGTCTTGATGAAGGGTTCAGCATGGACAATGAGTTGCCAAGAAGATCAGGGTAGCCTAGTTGCAAAAAGTTCAAGAAAAAGACAAGTAAGAAAAAGTATGCAGGCGGCTAGAAAAACTGTCGTGATTTCACGACATGTTTGAGGAGAGAGAAATTTTGGGCAAAAGTGTCATGATTTCGCGACATGCTGGAAGGCAGAGGCAAAGCAGACAAAACTGTCATGATTTCACGACATGCTAGAATGCAGAGGCAAAGCGGCAAAACTGTCATGATTTCACGACATGCTGGAAGGCAGAGGCAAAGCGGGCAAAACTATCATGATTTTGCAACATGTGGGAAGGCAGAGTCGAAGCAGGCAAAACTGTCATGATTTCGCGACATTCGCATTTTCGCGACTCGGACAGTGCAGGAAGGCAGAGAAAGAAAAGTGTCACGATTTCATGACATTCTGCAAAAGAGGCTGTACGGACAAGTAAGTGTCGTGATTTTGTGACATGTTGCAGAAAAGGAAGTCTACAGCATGATCTGTCACGATTTCATGATAAGATTGAAGAGAGAGATAGTGTTTTAGGAATTGTCGCAATTTCGTGACATGATGCAAAGTTCTTAGGAAGGGCTGTCGCATTTTCACGACATGCTGCATAAGTCAAGTTGAGGACTGTTGCAATTTTGCAACATGCAGCAAAGAGAAGAGCCTAAAACCTGAAAGCGTCACGATTTCGTGACAGGCTACAAAGAAGTTGTATGGATGCAGAAAGTGTCACGATTTTGCGACAAGTTGAGTTGACAGCTTTTAGTTGGCAAAAATGTCACGATTTCACGACAAAAACTGATAGCAAGTCTTCATCAGAAGAAGCATCATGATTTCGCGATGAAATCAAGAAGGAAGATCTTGAAGGTGAAAGCATCATGATTTCGTGACATGTTCTATTTTCTCTGGTGCAAGCCATGAAGAGGTTGAAGAAGCAAGAAGGGTCATGATTTTGCGACAAAGTGAAGATGATGTCAGCAAAATTCAAAAGTGTCATGATTTTGCGACAGAAGCTGAGAGGAAGGGCATGAAGACAGGAGGGTCGCGATTTCGTGATAGAAGAGAAGATGACGTCAGCAAAGACAAGAAGTGTTGCGATTTCACGACATAAGCAGTAAGGAGGTTGACAAAGGTAGTAGTGTTACAATTTCACGATAGCAAGCATGGAAGTTGTATGGCAAGCAAAGGTGTCGGGATATCGCGACATGTTGAAGTTTCATGTCAGAAGCTTCAGGGAGGCAGTGAAGTCGACAGAGTTAAATCTGGGCCAACGTAGTGCAGGGTTTTGCAACTGACGAGGTTGAAGGGTAAAACAGCTGACTAAGACCAAGATTTCAATCTTGAAATTGTGAGTATTAAAGGAGGGCTGTTTGAGTAGTTTGGGCATCGATCGAAGTGTGCGTTTGAAGTGCGATCTGCACAAATAAAGTGTGAGTGAGAAGTTTGATCATCGAGAAGCAGAGTGTGCAAATTTTGTGCTGCTATGGTTGCATAGAGTGTGCAAAGACTGTACTACGGTGGATGCGCAAAGGAGCAGAAGCTGTTGGAGTTGCGACATTCAGAGACAACATGTAGAAGTGAGAAGTTTGATAGCCGAAGTGCTATGTACTGCTGTGACTGCGTAGAACTGTGCAAAAGTTGGTTTCGACCAAGTGTAGCTATGACAGACCAGAGATAACAGTTGGACAGCATTGAGCAAGCTATTGTTGAAGCTTGTGGGAAGTTTGGGTAGGTTCTTCTAAAGAACTTGCAAAGCAGATCTAAGGCAAGTCTTAGTGAAGACTTGGGCAAAGATCAAGCAAGCTATCTTGAAAGCTTGTGAACCATTTTTATGAACCAGTTTTGAGGATCAGATTGAGGACAAAAATTGAGGTAGAAGAGGATAGATTTATGCTAGACCGAAGGACTGTGTTTAGTGCATATTTGAAGACCAGCTTTGCAGTGACAGGGTTGAGGACAGAGATCTCCAGCTAGAGCAGGAAAGACAAGTGTCTTCTGTGGATAGAGTTACACTTGCTACGGGTAGAGGAGGTAGAGATCTTCTAGAGGATCACCAACAAAAGCAGAATTAGGGGAAGGTATCTCCTTTGAGCTGTGGCTCATAAACATTGTAATCGGGAAGGATTCCCAGAGGACTTTGATATAACTTTTAGAGGAAAGTTTTATCCGTGGAGTAGCCCATCTTAGGTGAACTACATAAATTGCTGTGTCACTTTGTGGATGGTGTTTTGTGTATTGTTTTGATTACTGCTGTTGATTACTGCTTTCTTTATACTACATAATATTGATTTGAAAGCTGTTTTGAAAGAATAAGTTAAAAGTGGTCTTATACTGTTCACCCCCCCTCTCAGTATAAGCTTGTGTTCTTCATGAAGTGGCATATCGTTCTGTGTTGTAGGTTTTCCCATTCATTGACATATTTCACAATGGAAGACATACTTATTCACATCCTTATGAAGTGAAGGCCAATAGTACCCTACACCTAAAACTTTTGTGTAGTTCATTTTGTGGAATAATGTCCCCTGGAGTGTTCATCATGATATGCTCAGAGGATATTATAAATTTCATCCTCCCTTACACATCTTCGCAAAATATTATCAGTTCTACATTTCAATAGTAATCCTTTTATCCATTGGAAGGACAAAATTTATTGAAATAGCTAGCATCTTTCATTTGGAGTAAGATGGAAAGGAATCTTTCTAATTACCAAGTAGTTAGAAATATCTATGAATCACAGAGAGTGCACTGATATTGCAAAAAAATATATATCAAGGAAGGAATCATCCATTGGTTCTTGTTCTCTAGTAGTATTTAATCTGAATAGAAAATCAATAACTGTATTTTTCCTACTATGTCTATCTACTATAGTGATATCGAATTCCAAAAGTAATAAAAGCCATCTAACCACTCATCCACTCACTATTGGTTTATTCATCAAATATTTGATTGCATTGTGGTTTGTATGTATATATACAGGGTAACCTATAATATAGTGATAAAATTTATTGATGGCATATACTACTACCAAAAATTCCCTTTTAGTTGTGGTGTAGTTCTTTTTGGCTCCCATTAAATTTTTACTAATATAGTAAATAGCATAGTTTTTCCCATTTTCCTTATCTTGTTGACCAATAACTACACCAATAATGATTTTAAAAGCATCTGTGTGTATATGAAATGGGAGCTTCCATTGGGTCCTCTTAGTATAGGCACAATGGCAAACTTTTCTTTGATAGCTTTAAATGTTGCTTGGCATTGCAAGGTCCATTTGAATTTAGCTTCTTTGGTAAGAAGAGTGAATAATGGAGCCATGAGTTTGCTAATTTTTTTGATGAAACATCTATAATAACCAATATATCCCAAGAAAATTTCGACGTCCGTTTGAGTCTCAGGTGAGGGCAACTAATTTATGACTTCTATATTTTTAGGATCTACTTTATTAATTGCTATTGAGATATGATGTCCTAATACGATGCCTTCATCCATAATCATTAAGCATTTTTTTTCTTAAGGATAGATTATGAGCTTCACATCGAGTAAGGACTCAATCTAGATTATGGAGGGTCTCATCAAAGGTTTATCCATAAATAGTGAAGTCATCCATGTACACCTTAATGAATTCATTGGTAAGATCCATAAAAATAAAGGACTGCCCATTAAAAAGTTATGAGAGTGTTGCATAACCCAAAAGGTAAAACTCTATAGGCAAATGTTCCCTAGGGGCATGTGAAAGTAGTTTTGTCCTGATCCTTAGGTGCCACCTGTATTTGGTTGTACCCACTAAAACCATCTAGAAAGGAGTACTTCTTTCTAGAGAGGGTATCGAGTACTTGATCTATAAATGGTAGTGGAAAATGGTCTTTTTGAGTGGCTTTGTTGAGTTCCCTATAGTTAACACACACTTGCATTTTCCCATTCTTTTTGGGAACAATGACCAATGGTGAGATCCATTGGCTATCAAAAACTGGATGGATGAATCCAATGTCTAACAACTTCTCAAATTTTGTTTTCACCATGTCCCTCAAAGTAGGATTCATCCTTCTTTGGGGCTATCAGACTGGTTTCTTCTCGATTGTATAAATTTGATGAGTGCATACGTTGAGCTGGATCCCCTTCATATAACTATAGTCCCATGTAAAAGCATTCACATGTCAACTTAATACATCAAATAATTTATCCTCTTCTACTTCTAACAACCAACTATTAATGTTAACAAATTTTCTTGGTTGTAACTTGATCTACTTGGTTCTTGGAAACATCAAATTGACTCCTTTGTTTATCAATGAGTTTAGAGGACAATGATGGGGTAGCAGGGAATGAAAAATTTGAGTATTATCATTGAAGGAAATCCTTGCAAGGGTAAGATTATTTAAGGGATACTTTAAGGACATAAGGAGGTGCATTTGTTGTCTATGTGATAATGTGAATTGACTTTCCTGTAATGATATAGGTGACAAAAGATCAATGATTTCTTCCTCATCATTCTAAAAAAATCTATGAACTATAGTCCCTTCCTCATTTGAGAAAGGTTTGCTCAAAAGTCCCTCAAAATAGTTTCATCTTAAAAGAGGGCTTCTTCCCATGGATCTAGCTCTTCAAAATGCTCTTTTACAATGACCATTGCTAATTGAGCAAGATTGTTCTGTTCCCTAGGTTTGTCCATTCATATGTTTCCAGAGAAATCGATAGAAGGTCTAGTTGGGGAGTAAAGAGAAATTTTCTTAGTGTTCAATACATTGGAGATAGTCATGTCTCTCGAACGATAATCTATGAATGCTGCAGTCGTAGCCAACCAAGGTCATTCAAGAATCAATGGATAACCATTCATTTTGGCTCTTGGTTGAAGAATCATGAAATCAACAAGATATTCCCAAGATTCCATAGTTACAAATATATCCTCTACTATATCCTCAGGTTGGGTTGTCGATTGATCAACTAGTTGAAGGATAGTAGAAGTGGACCGCATATTTTTCAAAGATAATCTATTCATGGTTTTAGTGGTTATGATGTTAATTTTTGCTCCTAAGTCAACTAGTACATTTGGTATTATTATTGTATAAATAAAAATGGTTATTACCGAGTTTCCAATATCTCCATGTTTTGGTGGAATATATTTTTTGCTAAGAGGTCATCTAGCTTTCCATCTACTTGTATGGTTTTGGGGTAAGATTTTTATTTTCTTCCTGGCTTCTTTATACAAATTTCCTAGATAAGATTTTTGAATATTTGTACGTCCTTAATAGCTTGGAGCAAAGGGATTATTATGTTTAAGAATTTAAGCTCTTCCAATAGATTGGACCCCCTAGAATATTCTTATTTAGATTCTAATATCTTAGGGTATGGTGCTTTTTGGGTATCTATAGACACACTTTTTGAAATATCATCTTCCTTTCTAATTATGGGCTTAGGGTTTAATAAAGTTGATTTCATTTCCTCCTATAATTCTTCTATCTTGGGAGGTTCTAGGTCTAGAAAAATCTTCCTTGAGTGAAGCTACACATTATTCTAGTCAATGGCATTAATATTGACTGTCACTATGTTCTGTATTATAGACAGGGGCTACCTATATATCATTATTTAGGTTGGCCATAGGTTGAGCTGGTAATGGAGGTTTCTTAGGTGGTTGCAACTACATTGGTTGGGAAGCACCCATGGGTGCTAGAAAAATTACTTGTTGTTGAGTTTGAAAATGTCACTAACCCCCATAAGATTGGTTGGAGTGGGGTGGTCTTGTTGACAATTTTGTCACATTGCACAATGGGGTAGAAAATTAAAACTTTGTATAGTGTTCTTTGTTCTAAAGTATTTCTTTGTATTTATAAGTTGCAACAATTTTAGCTTTCCTTGTCAACCCTTTGTACATAATATGAAGAAGAAAGAACTTCATTGCTGAACAAGCTAGGGAAAATAGCTTCACCAAAAAATGAAGAGAAGTATGAAAAGAGCTTCACACCCGAAGCATTTCCAGTGATTGCTTCGGGCAAAAGTTGGCGAAGTAGCATTGCCGAAGAAGAATACGAGGAAAGCAAAAGAGCTTCGGGCCCGAAGTTCCTCAAAAAAATACTTCGGGTGAAAAAGTTGTGAAGCAGCATTGCCAAAATAGAAATTCTTGCAAGGCATAAAGAAGAGCTTCGCACCCGAAGCATTTCCAACAACTACTTCGGGAAAAAGTCCTGCGAAGTAGAATTCAAGCGACATTTCGAAAGAATAGCTTCGTCGAAGAAAAATCGTGGGCCAAATTAGCTAAGGCAAGAAAACTACTTCGGGCCCAAAGTATTTCAAGTAGCTACTTCGGGCTATTTTTTTTGGCGAAGTAGTGTTGCCGAAAGAAAAATACGAAGGAGGAAGAATGAAAACTACTTCGCACCCGAAGCATTTCAAAAGGCTACTTTGGGCAAAAGTTTTACGAAGCGAGATTTGAAGGAGCACAGCACTGAAAACACTTCGTCGAAAAGCCACCGAAGCATCCACTTCGGCCCCTGGCACCAGAGAACCATTTCTACTTTGCCGAAGGTCATTGTGAAGCATCTGCTTCGGCCATCTTTCATACGAAGTACTTTCACCTGAAGTAGTGATGGACATAAAGAATGCAACATCTTTTGAAGGCAATTGCTTTGGCCGAAACCTTCCCAAACCACAGTCTTGAAAGAATATCGTAGCGAAGCATTTCTCCAAGGCATCAGTGAAGCAATTTTGTCAGCGAAGCGGCGAAGAATGAAGAGGCCCATTTTGCAAAGGAAATATGCTTCGGCACTCACACCCCCCGAAGCAGTTTTGCAAAGCTCCATTTTGTGAAGTACAAATCAAGGAGGAGTTATTGCTTCAACACAAGTCCATTGCGAAGCAAATTTGCAAATGAACATCTTGCGAAGCGCTTCAAGGGCACATGTTCCAAGCCGGGTATTTTCCCGAGGCGATCAATTGCCTCATAAATGCATTTTTATGTTCCAAGTAAGACCGTTGCTCATTTTTGGCAATTGGAAATGAAGTATCAGTTCCAAAATGAGAGCTCAACAAGCATGGTGGTCACTTGAGCACCGCACCCAAAAGCCAAGGACGCTCAGGCGGCTCATTAATGCATATTTCCCCGATTGACCCGGTCGCAGTTGCTAGTTTTGGCAAAGGATATGAAAGCTCAGTCATGATAGCCGCGAAGGTCCGACTTCTTAGCTTCTGAGAATGTACTCCTCTATCTTGTGTAATTATGACTCAGAGGGTTGGGTCCTCTATAAAAATCTAGGCATTATAATGTAAGAAAGGGGGGGAACTATCTGCTAGAAATCTGCTGTAACTTGATGTCCTGCGATTAATACTAAAGAGCTTTGGGCTCAATTTCTCTCTTTTATGCTGCCTTCTGTGTTTGATTATTTTTTCTTTCTTCATTTGTACACTGAGAATTTGAATCATAAATCCAGTGTGTGATTGGGGACTGTACCCTGAAACTCGCCTGAAGGATACATAGGAGAGGAAAAATGCTATATTGGTTTTCTTTTATGCTGCATGGTGGGTTGTGGTTTCTGTTACATTCGCTTGTCCTAATCGTATTTACTTTGAACCCTAAATTTCGATGAAATGGAGAAGGAGAATCCTTGTGAGCTCTCCCAAAGGATACATAGGAAGGTTAATGTGGTGTTTCTTTCATTTATTCTTGGTGTTCCTTGCTGCTATTCAAGTTGTTAGTTAGTGATCGTGCTTCCTATTCTCTCCCACCTTAAATCACCGATCTCTCTTCCCTTACCCATTTTTATTTCTTTCTCTAACCCTAACTCCTTTTATCTCTTTCCTACACCCTTATCTCAAAACACCAAAGTAGTTTAGCATAGGAGCCGACCTTTCTCCGAAGATTGGCACGAGGGTAATCTCTTCCCTTCGGCCTTTCAATGTTGGTCTAGGTCTAGGGTGCATACATTTACTCAAAATACTTTCCTAGGATTTGATGACCAACAGGTCCTAACCATTGCTGGCCTTGGTTTTACCATGATTAGTTTGGCATTGGTTGTGTCCATGGTAGGTTAAACAAAAATTGATTTCCCTAGTTTAGAGATGGATTCTAGGGATATTGGATCCATTGTTGTTTTTTTAGGGGTATATTACATGGATTTTATCCCCATGGTGTTCTTTGTTGATGGGATAATTGTTTCTTTGTCCCATGTAATTGAGTTCCTTTGCATTAAGGTGACTCTTTCCAAGGTTGAATTTTATTTTAGGTAGGAGGTCACACCAGTTTGTAGAGTGGCTTTTCTCACAAATGTTGGATTTTATTTTAGTCCTATATTTTATAAATGTTGGTCTTATTAAGAGGACATTCTTGTAAGGCATGTTTTTACCTACACCTTGGATAGTATATAGCCAATGGTTCATTGGCTTTAGCTTTAGCTTGTATTTTATCCAACATGGTGTTTAAATGTAAAAGAATACCCAATTTAAAATTAGCTATTCCTCTAGTAGCTCTCCTATACCGCTACCACTCTTTCCTACTCAATATCTACGTATTCCTCTTCTTGTTATAGAGTAGTTTTTGTACAACTCCATAATGTTAGAAAAATCTAGTTATATCACCTTTTCCTACTCAATGTTCACATATTCCTCTAGTAACTTTGACAAGTTCTAGATCCATCCCTTCCCCACATATTTTCTACACAAAAAGGAATCTATCTAGGTAATATTCAAGGCTCTAATCCTTGTTTTGCTTTATCATAAATAGTTCTTCCTTTTGATCCTTGACATAAAAATACTCCTAATATTTTCTAGAAAGAATTTTTCCATCTCATCCTAGCTATGTATGCATTTTGGGGCTAACCCCATAAACCAACACATAGTTGTATATTTGATCATGGAAGGAAATAATTTAAGTTTATGATTATCAATTGTATAGTCATAGGTTTGACATATGATATTGAATTCAAACAAGAACTAGTCTGGGTCTTCTATAGTAGTTTCCCTAAACATAGGTAAGTTTGTTGGAGAGATAGTATTCATTTGAGCTTACACAATTGGGTCTAACCAAATAGGATATGTAAAGGTTCTAACACCATTGCTGGTTTCCTCATAATGTACAATACTTTGTCTATCTCTAGGGTTGTTTACTTCTTGCCTATGTCCCATCTTGTTATCCTCCCACCAAAGATTATGAAATAATTTGTATTCTTGAATAGTTCTAAATGGAATGCATATATCACTATCAAGTTCTAATTTAGTGAATCCTTCAGATCCTAAAGTGGATGATGATTTTTCACTAGTGTTTTCCTTGTCTAATTACAATAGGTTGTTTGAGGATCAATTATAGGCATAGGGGATTCTTGTGCAACCTCTAAGCATGATTGATCTTCCCATGTTACCTATTGAGGGTTATTTTTAAAAAACCTCCCTTGGTTATATCTAGGTGTATTCATTCAAAGAGGTTTTTCTAATTACCTCTACCTTTCCTACTCAACACCACTAATTTCACTTAAGTTCAGTTGACTAGTCTCCTATTGGCATAAGATGCTTAGTAAGGATACTAAGTACCGTAGGTTGTAAGATTAGATTTTAGTCTTGTCCTAGTTGAACAGTTATATTATAATGACCAACAAGGAGATGTGCTATCTCTTCGACTATTCAATTTCTATATAAGCAAAATTTTATAATGTTGGATGTTTAACCTAACAATTCCTAGAAACATACCTAAAAACTACACCAAAAAGTTATGGGTGTCATTATTACCATACTTTACCAAGGTCACTTTTAATTTATCAACCAAGGGTGGCAATATGCACTAGGAAGTATCTAGGTCAGTTTCCAGTTTTGGCTTTCTAAACTACAATAATTAAAAAATAAGAACTAAACTCTAACTACAATTGATGAAAAGGTTTAAACTAATAAAACATATTTGCAAGAAAGGAGAAATTATAGAAAAAAAGTAAATTAAATTGCAAGAAATAAATGTAGCATAAAATAAATTAGAATTCAAGTTAAATTATAGTGAGGTAAATTTGAAACTGATACAACAAATTACTCTTTTTCTTTTCTTATCCTGGGAAATAAATAATGCAACTAACAAGCTGTTATTAATGCAAGAAAATGATAACAAAATTTAATCTAATAATGCAACAAAATAAAACATAAATAAAGTACCTTCCACCTTGCTAGGAGTGGGCCCTTGCTTGCAAAAATATTCAAGGGAAGACGACTCACTTCAAATCATAGATATGTAGCACAACAACAAATTAATAACCTATTTATTACAAAATAAATTAAAAAAATAGCTCTTACAAATTACAGTATAAAAACCAACAATATAATTGTGCTATTCAACTCCTCTCTCCCTTCTAGGTCCTAGTATTCTAGTCTATATATAAGGGAGAGGACAAGGATCTCTTATACCTTCATAGTTAAACATGTTACAACAATAAATATTCAACTAAAAATTCAATTTCCTAATTAGCAGGTAAAGACAAAATGAGATTTAACCTTGGCAATACAACTTAGTAAACAACCTTAGTGTACTTCAATTGCCACATTGGAATGATTAGGAAATAAAGGAAATACATTAGAAATTTCTTCCTAACTCCTACTCTCAAAATCTTATGGTTTTTTCTTACTTTGAGATTGCTGCCAACTATTAACAACATTATTATTTGGTTGTTATAGCTGGTCAAAAGAAATTGACCAAAATTAACAAAAAGCTTCTCTCTTCTTAATTTTGTGTCTTATTGATTATAAATTGATTTAAGTCTTATCCTTTAGTGCCATGTCATATTTGGATCATCACAATAATACCTCCAACTATATTCTAGAGCCACATGGCAATTTTGGCCAACTTAGGTTCTAGTTATAGGTCACAATCTTGTCCAACACTGGTATAGGACCGTTACATCCTGTAGGTTGTTGTTCTATTTTATGCCCAATGAATAGGATTAGGTTCACTACAAGTTGAATAAACATAGGTAAACACCTCTTCTAACTATAGTCCTAGGCAAAGAGTGAGTTTGAAATAGTATCCAAACTCTACCAAAATCCCTTATTGTGAACAAGGCTAAATAACCCTTCATAAACTTATCAAAAATCAATATTTTAGTCCTTTATTACCTATCTTAGAAAATTATTACACTCTATCTAATTAAGTGAAAATTTCCTCCTATTTACCCCATCTAATCACATCACTAATGAAATAATCAAAACAAGATATATTCTATTGGTGCAAAAAGGTGGTAAGAGGTCATAAAAATGAGGTATTCTTGTGCCTCATCACCTTATGGATTACCTCAACCTATTACATAAAGCTTTGTATTCAAATATATTATTAGTGTAATTATATATAATTCAAAAAACATGCTTCATTGACTTACCTTAAGGGTTGATAGTTTGAATCCCAACATCTACCCCATTTTTGGTTCTAGCACCTTCAAAGTATATAATCCATGCTATATCAAGCATTTGTGATTGTTAGTTTTTTAATGTTGGAACTTTGGTAGGATCCTTCAACAATAGGTAGTTCCCTAGTTCAGTCTCTTAACATGCTCTAACTCTTTCTTAATCTTCATCATTCATGTCTATCTTAGAAGCTAGATCCCCTTCAACTATTTCTTTATCTACAAATTCAAGGGACCATTCAAGTCGACTACTCCATCATCACCAAACTTGTACAAGAGATAGTTGCATGAGGATTTATTTTCTATTCAAATCATCTAGTGATCTTAGGATACTTTCATATGAGTGTAGTCCATTGCTAAGTACCATTTTTAAATAGTTTTTAAGCCCATTCTTTGGATAAATCCTAAATTAGGGTAGAAGATGCACCATGATCATCTTATGGACTACTACGAACTCTAGGTGCCTAGACACTGTCATCACCAAATATTTCAACACACCAATGGAAATGACATATGTTCCTTCCATCAATATTATTCCATTTATCATTGGTGAATATGGAAATTTCATCTCTTCACAAATTTTTTTTGGTATGATTATTATTGTTGCTCCCTAATCAACAATGCAACTCCTTAAAATATAATTCTTGATATTCAAAGTAATGTATGAGGGAGGGGCTTCATGGTTTTTAACTTTGTTATTATTCCATTAATACCTCTTATGATAGATCTATTTGTCTTGGTAACACTAGAGCTTCCAACATACTCACCTTGGTTGTAATTCTATTTAGCTCTTCAACAATATCAAATCCTATGTTTATTAAGTTACTTTAATTTTATGATGTAAACTTTCTTTATTGTTTAGCAGTTTTCCAACCTACCTTTATTGGTTAATGAGGGATACTTCAAATTTTTCCTATATTCCTTCTACAACCTTTCATGTTCATTTTGTCCCTTATTATTTTTTTATTTTTTATTATTTTACATGGTGGAATCAATAGCCACCACGAATCCACGCAGGCTATCCAGTTTTTTATGGCTGCCATAGTATTCTATGTTGTCTGCCTTGAAAGTTACCACACATATCTCTATGCAGTCCACCCCTATAACCACCATGCCATAATAATTTTAAAACTTTTACGCCACTGAAAGCACTAGGAAAGGGACAAGCGTTCAGTTCGACGAGGTCCAAGATTTGAAAGTTGGACCTCCCCCCCTTATGGGATTTTGGGAGAACCAATTGGTCTACACCTCAAATCTAATTTTATCCCTTATTATTACCATTCTTCATACTAGCCATTTATGTGTCTTTTGTGATTATTCCATGGGAACTTATGGAGTTGTATCTTTTGGTCTCTCTTTAGTTATTACCCCTTTATTATCTTTTATTGGATCCTTATCCTTGATATACAAGAGAGGTCATTCTCTTTCAAGGAAAATAGTATTTCCATTGAGGTTGGATGGATTTGGTGGTTCATCCTAGAAATTTGAAGGTCTATGTTCTTCTCCTACCTCCTTTATTTTACTTCTCATCATAGGCCCCTCCTATTGGTTAACCAATATTGGTTAATCATCAAAGAGAAAGTCATCTAACTCATTATAATCATTAAAAATATCAAAATCACATTATCTATATTATTGCTAATATATTATTGCTAATATATTCCTCTTAGATCCTATGTGCCAAATTCAAAGTGGAAAATTCATTCCACTAGAATGAGTTTTCAATCAAACTTGGGACTTAAAATAATTTTCAGGATTCAAGTCTTCAATAGAGTCGACATTGGATTTAATTTGTTGGATTTTTCTATAAATTTATTAGACACAAAGTAAAAATAAAAGGTTAGATCTAGGCCACTCAAAGCAATGATCCATGGAATAGTTTTTGGGTTTGATAGATCTTGATGAATGGACCAAAACCTTTGATGGATCTAGTATGATTTTGCATGGAACGACATAGATATGAGTTTGTAGATTTTTTTATGGGGAAACTATTCAAATTCATCCCACTAGACATGCCAAAAAGAACAATTGATACATGGGGATGATTGATCAAATATCACATTCGTGACCTTGTTTTCACCACCTTGGAAAATGGGCTTTTTTGTCCTCTTGACCTCTAGATTTAGTCTCCTCCTTGTTTGGCTTCAAGCTCCTAGTTTCCTATGCCTAGCTTCTATTTTCAAGTTTTTTTCCACGAATAAAGGTAGTTACCTTGTATTGCATTCATATATAAAGTTTTGTCATCCAATACAATATATTATACTGCTCGTTCCTTGAAAAGGAAACAAGTTTATATGAAAAAATAGATTGAGGCATCATTTACACTTTTTGTAAAACTATTTTCTCATTATTCGATCTTGTTGATAAATTTTCTTATCTTCTTTACTCTCATTTCTTCAAACATTTAAAATATAGAATCCATGGTTAATGGATAAGAAGAACTAATTTATGAGAGATGTGATAGTAAGGGATTAACCACATATTTTATAATAGTAATAAAATATTATCAATTATACATGTACAAGTCGATTACAAATCAAAATATAAAATGTGTTAAAAATAAAAAAAAAACATCATCTTTAATACATAATTTGAAGGAACTTAAATGATATTATACTCACCTCTCTTCTTAGTAACAATTTTTAGCAACCTGAGGATGCCACTTCATTTTATTCTCATTCATAATGTCCTAATGCCAAACTCTAATAGGAATCGATGCTATATGTTTATTCTTCAACATCAACAATATTAAGAGATAAATCATGCTATTACCATGGATAACATCATATTAATAAGCATAATCAAAAGCAATTTTATCATCTTCACCAATTAATAGAACTGTAAACTTGATAGAAAGAGAAGGACCAAGCTAAATATGAACTATATGTACATCAAAAAAATTGGGCATGATTATGAATTTGAGAAATGTAGATGGCATTACACTGACATATCCCACGTATAATTTCTAACAATTCAAGCATATTTCTTTGTCATTGCTCACAGTGTCTTTATGTGAAACTCTAAAGAAAAATATTATATGTTTATTCCTTACCATAAATTAAACTAAGAGAAGAACACATATTATTACGATGAATAACATCAACATAAGAAGCATAATTAGAAACAATGCCATTATCCTCAAAACAATTGATAAAAGTATCAACATTACAAAAATAGAGAGACCGATCTCATTACCATAACACATTACCAATAAAAAAGGGGATTATCATGATTATTAGGAGCACCTTCTATAGAAGTTGAAGAATGGATGATTTCAACGAAACAAATAAACTCTCTTATTATATTTTTCTCTTATATATGCTCAATAGTGTCCTTATCATTAGTTAATTCAATCCCATGGATATTATCCTTCTCATGATTATTGATTTTTTTAATTCAGCAATTTTATGTAGGATATTTAGATTAAAACATTAAAATGTGTAACCATTCACTTTATCCACAACCAATGTTGTAATTTTATGTTATACTTTAGTAACAAGCCTATATCCACCTTGTAAGGTAATTAATGTATGTGTTATAATAAAGCAATAATATGTTGGCTTTATAGTTAATTAAGTTTTATGTCAATATATCTTAGAGAGTATTTATAACTCCACTATACATTATTTTATACCTATTTATCTATTATTTGTATCTCATTTGGAATCACTTCTATTATTGGTGAAAGTTTTTGGATGTAGATGGCATCGCATCACATTAATATTTTGTGTCCTTTTTCAATATCCATGTATTTTTCTTTTTTCAATTTTAGATAATTTGTTAATTTTTATTTATTATGAATTTCTTCATGGTATCATAGCCAATGTAAA
Source organism: Wollemia nobilis (assembly GCA_028583015.1). NCBI lineage: Eukaryota > Viridiplantae > Streptophyta > Pinopsida > Araucariales > Araucariaceae > Wollemia > Wollemia nobilis. The sequence goes on from JAQPPZ010016867.1 coordinate 6,501,140, forward strand.
TATCTAATGCACAATATGAGAGATTAGTTCATAGTTTTTTTTTATAGGATTTCTTTTGCTGGTATATCATTTTAGAGATTTCTTATATGAAATAGATTTAGGATCAATATTTTAGGTTTTACTAAAATCTATTTTTTACTTTACATTTTCCAAGTTTGCTCCAAAGCAAAACATTCACTAATATAAGTATTGTGTCATGCTCCAAATATTATTCTAGTACATGGGTTATCATGTTCCTTGAGATCCTATAGGCTTCATACAATAGAGATATATTCTATATTTTAAAAATAATAGATCAAGATAAATCAACAAGAATTTTGAAAAAGAAAAAATTATTTATTTTTTAATCTACATAAATGGTGAGTCCTAATTTAATATGTTCCTTTATTCCTTTGTTTTGACACTCAAAACATGGGTTGAAAAGGAGATTTTTTTTAAATGTTTGACCCACATTTTAAGTGTCAAAACAAAGGAACATTAAAAAAATGTTGAATTGGTAGTAGGGCCTCCATACACAATATTCTTCCCACATTAAACCCGTTACCCACTCATTATGTACACGAACCACTACCCACTAATTATGCACACAAATATTGTGTGTGGTTTCCCCTCCACATGGGTGGGAATTGAGGTAGGATCCTTCACCACATCTTATGATGGAGGTGGGAGGTAGGCTCACTAACTAGGTTGGCTTAACATGTGTGTTGAAAAGTAGAAACCTTTAACTTTGGTCATGACCAACTCTTTGTTTGTGTTTATTATTATTTGGCCTATACTTATTTTCCACCTTGAGGGATGATCCACATATTATAATATAATCTAATAATTAATTTGGTGGTTATTGGGATTTGTGTCATTATATCATGGGTGGTATTTATATCTCCATTCACATCATTTTGTATAATATATAGAGATAATTTTATTGTTAGTGAATCTCCATCACTTGATTCATACCTTTTTTTATAAGTTATATGTGGCTTCTATTGGGGCCACTCCAATCAAAATACCAAATTATTACATTTGCTCCAACATTCCTTTAAATCAAAGTTTTTCATTTCTTTTTTCTCTTAAATATATTCTTCAACTTCCTCGAAGTGCTATGTTTCCACAATCATCTCCTTGACATCATTTTGACTATGAGATAAAATCTTGCTTGGCTAGTTTACTTCTAAAATTTGAATTTCATCGAGATGAAGATCAACACCGCAATTCGCTAATTTATTTGCTACCCAATTTCCTTCTCTATAAATATGCTCACACTTCCAAAATATTACATCTAGTAATAGATGATGAACATCAATAATAATATTATTTTTTATCCAATATCCACATCCATTTTTGTTAATAGCATTGATGATAATCTGTGAGTCCCCCTCTATTGAAATATATTTCCATCCATTTCTACTATAATTTTAATCCCTGTAAGAAGTGACCTAGCCTATGAATAGTTGTTAGTTGAAGTTCCATATGATTTTGAATAAGTGAGGAGAAATTTTACTTCACTATTTCTAAAAACATCACCTCCACCAGATTTTCCTAGATTTCCTTTAGAAGCACCATCAAAATTAATTTTGATAAATCCAATTTCTAGATATTTCCATTTTACCATATATTGAAGTAGATCCTTTGCTTTAATTTTGTTGTCGTAGATGTCTCTTCCATGTATATTAAAATCTTATAACCAAGTTATTAGCACCTATTTTTCTACAATTGAGACTTCCCATGATGAGCACCATATTTGTAGATATTTTGCAAGAGAGACAATAATACGATTCTAAACTTGGGCATGATTTTGAGATTTATTTTAAAAAATTTTGTTATTCCTTTCAAGCCATAAATTCCAAAAAATAATGGCATGGCCAATCCTCCAAAGAATACATAATGCTTTAGCTTTGAAATAATTAATCCAACATTTTATCAACTATTTTAATGTTTATGGAGCTACCCAATATAATTTCATATTTTAAAATAAATAACCCCAAATGGTGTGAGCAAACAAACAATGAAGAAGTAAATGATTTGATATTTATAAATCCTTCTCATACAAGGCACATCTGAAGGGTCCATAATATCATTTTCTTTGTAGACTCTATCCTAAAAGAATCTTACTTTGGACTGCTAACCAAAGAAATGTTGAGGCCTTAGGTGTTGGAATATATTACATTATTTGGTACATGCTAATGTACCACCATGGGTACATATTTAGATTAGGAGTGTGTCTTAGATTAGGGTTTGAGTATTTACTTTATGCAATGTAATAAATGCACAAGTATTGTTAGAATGTGCAAAGTACTTAATGATGTAAATGTGCATGTTGTCCATGTGCACATGAGTCCATAGAATAGGAAGATGAAGAGTCATAGGAAGATGGAAAGCCAAGAGTCACATCTCATTATATATATGGCATATTAGAGAGTTGGTATATGGCTCATTAAAGAGATGGTAGATGGTAGAGATATTGTAGTAGATACAATGTAGAGCATGTATGAAATATGGAGAGTTAGAGATCTCCATTTTATATCAATGTACTATTTTCATGAGTTTTCATTAATGGTAGTTTTATGAGTAGTTGCAAAAGTTTTTATGAGTTTTACATGCTTAGTATATTGCCATCATCTTATATTTAATATTGCATGCTTATTTTTAGACCTTGTGGTAGTTTTTCATTAAATATATAGCATCAAAAGCTAATAGTGGTATCAGAGCCACAAGGGAGATTGATAGGAGATAGGGAGAGCCACAAGAGAGATTGAGATGAGATAGGGAAATCTCATTTTCAGAAATTTTAAATTGCTTTTTGGCTAGAGTCTTTCCATAGGGTTGCAGGAAAACTCGTGAAGACTAGGACTCAACATAGATCTCTTTCCACTAGATTGAAGGATAACTAGTGAAGTTTATTGATTTTTAGAGATCTAGAGATTTATATGAATTTGGTTGCTGCTGTCTAAGTTTTCTATTGTAGAAAATTAGTTCTCAAAAGTTGAGAAGCTTCCTACAATGGATAGAGAAGAATTTCATCTTCGATTGCCTAAAAGTCTATGTGCTTTCCTCATGCAGGGATTAGTTCTTTGTTGCAGCAAAAGAGTAGACATTGAAGATTAAGGAGGTCCAAGAAAGAAGGTCCCATTGGAGATTGAAGGTAGAATATTGAGGAGACCCAAGAAGGAGGTCCCCATAGAAGCTTGAAGATTGAAGACTCTAGATTGAAGAAAGAAGAAAGCAAATTTATTGCAGATTGAGAAGGAGACCCAAGAAAGAGGTCCCATTGAAGAACTTCTAGATTTGGAAGATAGAAGACTGAATATTGAAGATAGAGGAGGACTAGGAAAAGTCCTATTGAATATTTGAGAAGCTGCAAAATTTGAAGACCCAAGAGAAGAGGTCTCAAGTAAACTTGGAAGGAGAAAGAAGAAGAAGGCTAGAAAAGCCCTATTGAAGAAGTGGCCATTGGAGGATATTTGAAGAAAGCTCAAGGTAGAATATTGCAAGGAGTAGCTCTTGAAAAGAAGAATTTGGGATAATTGTCGCCATCCGAAAACAAGCCCAAAAGGAAAAAGGATTTGGCAAGAAGTTTGTCAAATTTTAGAAAGGATTCTTGAAGATCTCAAGACATTCATATTCTTGAGGAAGAGACCAACGATAGAGGTCAGATTGGAAGATAGAATCTAACAAGAGCTAAGGAGGAGAAAGAAGATAGAAGAGGCCACCGATTTGAGAAATTTGAAGACTGCCATTGTGGAGAAGAAGATTGTTGATTATTGCAGCAAAAGTTGAAGAGTCACAGGACAACAAGTTGAAGGTGACATAGTGCTACAAATTAAAGAAGATTTGGGCAGATTCTGAAGTGCCTTTGAACAACCAATTGAAATAAGGCTTGACAGCAAAATAAGGTAGAAATTTGGAGGAATTGAATGCTATTTTTGGATAGCAAGATAAAGGAGAAGAAATCAAAATTTTGGAGCAGAAAATTAAGAGATTTGGACTGCAAAATTGGGCAGCATTAGAAGGAGAAAAGAGAGCTGCATTTTGGAGAACTTCAGGGCAGATTTGAGAGAGTTTTGGATAAAAAAATGAAGGAGGAATTGGCAGCATTTGAAGCTACAAAATTGCAGAGTTTTGGACAGCAAGAGGGCAGCACTAATAGCTGCAAATTTCAGAATTTGAGAGAATGAATTTGGAGGAGAATTGAAGCCACAAAAATCAGGAAATTTGGGCAGCAAACTAAAGCTACAAATTTTACAAATTTGGGACAACATACAAGCTGATTTTGGGCAGCAAGCTAAGGCTGCAAATTTGAAGGTATAGAACAACAAGTTTGAGTAGCAAGAAAGGAGAGGAGACAAGCTACAAAAGACAACCAAAGAGGTTTGGAATTAGGTGCTTAAAAGAGTATTTTAGTTTTATGAAAAGTTGATTTAATTTAAGTTTATTTGGCACCATATATTAGAGAGTTCAAATCAGGAGAAGGAAGAACTCTAAGTTTATTATCTCCTAGTTAAAGGAGTTTTAGAAGCTTGCAAATTAGTGAGTTAATATAGCATAAAGGAGTTGGTTCATTAATATTTGTATGCTATTAAGAAAGCAAGCATTAGCAAGCTAAGGAGCTTCAAATACAAAGAGAAGCACTCAAAATATTATGCTCAATACATGGTTTTGAAATACAAGTCTTCAAAAGGTATTTTGATTGTTTCAAAACCTGCAAAATACATCAACAAAATATAGAGTTAGAAGTTTCTCAAAAAGGAGAAATAAGGAGAAAATAATATTGATAACAAATATCATTTTACAAACTTGCAAAAAGGGATATTTATTGAAAGAATAGGAGATCGAATAAGGGCCCAAGATAGAGCAAGATTTAAAGTGTCAAAAGACACTAAGGAGCATAACCAAATTTCAAAAATTTGGTAATGAAGAAGTTGTTATCTAATTGAGCAAAGCAAAGAGAACAAAAGGAGATTGAAAGATAGCAAAAGGTACAATTATTCCAGCCTAGGTGTGGAAATAACAAACCACATTAGAGTTGAAGAAGAAACTATCAAGAAGGAGCCGTAGAAGGTGGAGCAAAAGGAACACCACCAAGGTTGAGGAAGAGCCACCTATGTGCAAGGAAGAACCACCAAAGCACCACCATAAGGAACATTTGGAAGCTCAAGAGTCATTGCAAATGTACCAAGAGTCATTTATCTTCAACCATTGAAGAGTTACTTAAGGGAAGATGAAAGGAATAGAGTAATGTAGCTTCTACAACCATGCAATGCTAGGGCAAGCAAAAATATCAAGAGGAAATTATTTATCTAAGGCTTGAAATATCTTGGAAGGAGTGCCATCATTCGAGCATTGGCAAGAAACCATTTTCTAGGTGAAAAGAATCAAAACCATAATGCCCAGGAGGAAGGAGCACCATTTAGAAGCATGTGAAGAATCTGTGTGCCACATGTCATCATAGAAGGAGGAGCACCAACCATCATGCAAGCAAGGTGAAACATCTTCTTACATATATTGATTGCATGGAGTAAGACCAAACTTAGTATATCCAAGAAGCGGTAAAGAGAGTTTTGAATGAGCATTGTAGCAAAGGAGAGTTTCAAGGAAGGAATGAACATCAAGGAGAAGATCAACCACCACTAATCATGATTTGTGCATGCTCATTGCAGAGAGTAACATAAATACCTAAAGAATATGAATCATTGTGTGAAGATATTGAGTGTCATGTGGCACGTGAGAAGAGGAACATTAAAGGAGCCCAAATATTTCTTGAATATGTATTAAACACATTGTTGGTCAAAGAAGGGTAGAGGATGCATTGAAGAATCAAACTCTTGAAGACTGAGTTTAATGAGCATCAAGGAGCATTAAATGCATTGCAGTGAAGGAAGAGCATCTTAAGAGCATAGGTTGTAGAGTTACAAGAGGTAAGTCAAGTTTAGCATACCATATACAAGGAGGTATGAAATATCTGATTTAATTTATAACCTTTGCAAAGATTAAAGGAGGTATAAGGCATATTATTGAGATTAAGATTAATTACTCTTTTATACTCAAGGTTATTTGGATAAATGGAGTTATAAGGTAATGAATTACTGAATTAAAACCTTAGAAGATATATTGAATGATATAGAAGATTTTTGAAGCAAGGAGAATTTAATTTGAAAGCATTTGAAATTACTTTATCCTATTTGAAATTCAAATTGCATAGAAATATTTGCAAATAGTTTAACTTGGAGAAATAAGGATTTCTACATAGAAATAGAAATATTAAATTTGCAAATACCTTAGTTTTCTAAATTTCCAATTAGGGAGTTATAAGGAATTCAACACCAATTTAAGTTTTTGAAATTTAGAAACTATATTATTGAAAATTGAAAGCTATAAGAAACACAACATAGAGTTGTTGAAAAGTTGGAAAATTATATTTGGTATTAGTCTCTTGCTCAAATTAATGAGACATAAGGAATCCAACTTATAGTTCTTGAAAAATAGAGAATCTTATCAAAATTGAAATTATATCAAAATTATCTTTAGCTTTCTATTCATAAATAGGGAGACAAAAGGGATTCAACTCAAAGGTAACTTAGAAAGCTAAGTATTTTATCAAGACCATATTATATTAAAGCATTAGGGAGTCTACAAGTATCATCATGGAAACAAATAAATTCTTTCTTTTAGAATCCCAACTTCTTAAAGGACCTAATTACACTTCATGGAAAAACAAAGTGAGGTCAATATTGATAGTTGAAAATCTTTGGGATATTGTTAAAGGAGCAAAAACTAAACCTACTATAGATGATAGAGAGATTCAAAAGTATGAAGAAGATGAAGCAAAAGCACTTATGATAATAACATTTGCAATTACAGATGAAATACAACCATACATTAGTTCAGCAACAACTTCTATAGAAGCTTGGAAAAATTTAGCCAAGATATTTGAAGGAAGGAATAAAGCCACTATCTTGAATCTTCAAACTCAATTGCATTCTCTAAAAGTTAATAGTGGTGAAAGTATAGAACTATTTCTAAGAAAAGTAGCAGATATAAAAGGAAAATTATTAACCTTAGGAGAAAAGGTAGAAGATAAGTTTCTTGTCCAAGTGATCCTAAGAGCACTTCTAGAAAGCTACAAGCATCTAGTCACATCTTTACAAATTCTAAGTAAAGATACATCATTTGATGAGTTAGTCAATATACTACAAGAATATGAGGTAGAAAATTTAGTGAAAGATGAAATGACTAACAATGCCTTAGTCTCAAAAGATAATCCACAAGGAAATTTTGCTTCATTCTCAAAGGGTAGATCAAGATGGAATAATAGATATTGTCAAGTATGCAGAAAGAAAGGACATAGTACCAATTATTGTAGATTCAATCCAAGAAATCAATATCAAGGGAATCAAACAAATTTTGGAAGCCAATCAAATAAGCTATTCCAACCAAGACAATATTAGAATCAATATAATTTGCATCAACAATAATTTTAGCATCCATATACTTCTCAAAATCAATACAATCATCCTCAACTACAATATAGAGAAAGGAAACAAAAATGACACTTAGTTCAAGAGATTCAAGAAATTCAAGAACTGGAAGAACCTACAGATGAACATGAAGTTAAAGCTCTTTTAGAAAAAATAATATTTTATGAAGATACTAATTATTTACTTGATCAGGATACAAATAGGAAGAAAAATGAAGAAAGCAGAAAATAAGAGCTCAAGTTCTAGAACCAAGATGAAGATCCATATTGAAGACTAAAGTCTTCAATAACCAAATAATGTAATACAGGGGGGTGTTGGAATATATTACATTATTTGGTACATGCTAATGTACCACCATGGGTACATCTTTAGATTAGGAGTGTGTCTTAGATTAGGGTTTGAGTATTTACTTTATGCAATGTAATAAATGCACAAGTATTGTTAGAATGTACAAAGTACTTAATAATGTAAATGTGCATGTTTTCCATGTGCACATGAGTCCATAGAATAGGAATATGGAAATCCAAGAGTCACATCTCATTATATATAGACATATAGAGACAATATGAGATATGGCATATTAGAGAGTTGGTATATGGCTCATTAAAGAGATGGTAGATGGTAGAGACATTGTAGTAGATACAATGTAGAGCATGTATGAAATATGGAGAGTTAGAGATCTCCATTTTATATCAATGTACTATTTTTGTGAGTTTTCATTAATGGTAGTTTTATGAGTAGTTGCAAAAGTTTTTATGAGTTTTACATGCTTAGTATATTGCCATCATCTTATATTTAATATTGCATGCTTATTTTTAGACCTTGTGGTAGTTTTTCATTAAATATATAGCATCAAAAGCTAACATTAGGGAGAGCTTCTAATGACCAAACGTTCTTCCAAGGAAATTTTTGGGAGAAGAAAATTTTGATTGTTCTAAGTCCTCATATCCCAACTTGATCGAGTATCCACTTGATAAATTACAAACCAACTCATCCTTTTGTGTAAAAATCAACAAATAAAACTCTTCAAGCATCTTTTGAAGTTCATTTGCAATTTGTTTGAGTACTTGATTCATATTTTTTACCTATAACTCCTTTATTTATTTTTAATTCGTTATATGGAATTGAAATGGGTCCCACCTATATTATATCATGACCACATAGTACTAGTTACAATAACTTGACAATAATGCATGTATTGCTTGGCAATATTTGAACCTGGATCTCCTCCTTGAAAGTTAAGGAATACAATTGGTTGAGCTAATGCCATTTGATACCTATAGCTCTAATGTACCACCATGGATGCATATTTAGATTAGGAGTGTGTCTTAGATTAGATTTTGAGCATTTACTTTATAAAATGTAATAAATGTACAAGTATTGTTAGAATGTACAAAGTATTTATTGATGTAAATGTGCATGTTGTCCATATGCACATGAGTCCATAGAATAGGAATATGGAAAGCCAAGAGTCACATCTCATTATTTATAGACATATAGAGGTAATATGAGATATGGCATATTAGAGAGTTGGTATATGACTCATTAAAGATAAGGTAGATGGTAGAGACATTGTAGTAGATACAATGTAGAGCATGTATGAAATATGGAGAGTTATAGATCTCCATTTATATTAATGTACTATTTTTGTGAGTTTTCATTAATGGTAATTTTATGAGTAGTTCCAAAATTTCTTATGAGTTTTACATGCTTAATATATTGCCATCGTCTTATATTTAATCTTTCATGCTTATTTTTAGACCTTTTGGTAGTTTTTCCATTAAATATATAGCATCAAAAGCTAACATTAGGGAGAGCTTCTAATGACCAAACATTCTTACAAGAAAAATTTTTGGGAGAAGAAAATTTTGATTGTTCTAAATCCTCATATCCCAACTTGATTGAGTATCCACTTGATAAATTACAAATCAACTCATCCTTTTGTGTAAAAATCAACAAATAAAACTCTTGAAGCATCTTTTGAAGTTCATTTGCAATTTGTTTGAGTACTTGATTCATATTTTTTACCTATAACTCCTTTATTTATTTTTAATCAGTCATATGGAATTGAAATGGGTCCCACCCATATTATATCATGACCACATAGTACTAGTTACAATAACTTGACAATAATACATGTATTGCTTGGCAAAATTTGAACCTGGATCTCCTCATTGAAAGTTAAGGAATATAATTGGTTGAGCTAATTCCATTTTTTACCTATAGCTCATTTATGATGTATCTTCATATTTGATTTGTATTCAACAGTGAGTGACAATAGAATACTTGGTGACCTTATTTTTAAAACTTTGTAGGGTTTATTTCAAAATCCCATTTGAAGACTTATAATCCTTTTGCAATATTTCTTCAATGTAAACTATATTCCAAAGGTGGTGACTGTAGTGCACCATATTAGTATTTCTACGATTTATGTGAAAATTTATTCGGTGTTTCATGGCCCTCTTGAGTGATGCTTTTAAATTTTTGACTATAAAATTAAGGATGTTTGAACTAACAATTGAATGATTTGTGCCTCTCTTGCAATAGTGCTTCTAAGATTTTGATTACAAAACTAGGATTGTTTTTGTTGGATAATAAGGGGTTGTACTCGGGTCTCCCACCCTTGAAAAATTACAATTCTCTTCTTTAGATCTTGAGAGTTTAGATATTATAGCTATAAACCTACATTATTTTACATAAATATCTGAATTCTAGATTTTCATTTTCTGGATATTTTCAATTTTTTGTATGAATACAAATATTCTAGAATTTAGCATCCTTCTTGATATTTTCCTATAGTAGTATTCACAATACCAAAACTTCACCTCTACTATCTATGCCTTGCATCTTAGTAGAGTAATATTTCTAAAACATCACATTATCATAGTCCACTTTACCAAATCTGGATTGCTAGTTTCCTTCCTGAAACACAAGCACAACCACAAAAATTATAATAAATATTCTATATGAAAACACATTAGTATTACAAAATAAAGTAGATATTAACAATGTAAAAAATAAAAGTAAAACTTAATCATTTATTGATTCAGGCAATCAATATTGTCTTGTTAGCTTCAACTAATATTACTACTTCCTCTAACCATAGAAAGGAGAATTTAACTTCATGATCCTCAATCAAAACCCCTCTATTGGCTAGCCTATATGCACAATTATTACCTTCCCTTAATGTATGTGTAAACCTAATTTCTTCAAAATCTTTAGAAAGATCTTGAATTTTCATAATTATATCTTGTATGTTCTATGGAGCCTTTGATTTCCTCAAAATTACATTTATTACTATGAGAGAATCACCTTCCATCCATACTCTATTCCATTTCATTTTTTTGCATATTTTTAACCCTTCTAAAGCTACCCAATCTTTAACTTCATTATTTGTCTTAAAATCACTATTGAAAGCATAATGAGACAAAATATTTCTATTATTTCTAATTATTCCTCTTCCTCCTCCTGGTCCTGGATTTCCTTTAGAAGATCCATCAAAATTCAATTTAACCCACTTCGCATCTGGTGGTTTTCACTTTATAATATTTGTCTTCTTTTTACTTCTCTTGTACTCAACATCATAATTCTATTTAATGGCTTGACTCCATGTATCAAGGCTCTCTGCTTCCAGATTAGGGACTAAGGTAGTTTATAGGGTTGGTTTAGATTCCTTCATGGCTAAACAAATATTCATTTTCATTACCTCTAAACTATTTTCCTTTTCTTTAAATGTTCTTCTATTCCTTTCTAGCCATACAGTCCAAAGTATTGTATATTTTGATATATCCCACATTATCTATAAAGCCTCACTTTTATAAGTGCTATGCCATTGCTTTAACCAGTCTTCAATTCTACTATTCATAGCCATACATTTACCAAATATATTAATAATCCATTGCCATAGATTCCAGACTATTGAGTAATGTCCTAAGAGATGATCTATACTATCCTCATTTTTACTAAAAATACATTGAGAGGGGCCATGAAAACCCATTTTCATAAGGTTGTCCTAGGATAATATTCTTCTATGACCTACTAGCCAAACAAACATTTTAACTTTAGGAATTCCTGGGCTATCCCAAATATCTCTCCAAATTCTAGTGATATTATTATTTTGTTGGTGTTGTACATTATATCCACTTCTTGTTGTGTATTCTCCTAAGCTATTCAACTCCTAAATCAATTTATCCTTGGCTCCCCTCGGAATAATCACAGTTGTTATCTTTCTACTCAAATATCTCCTAGCATCAATATCTTGTATATTCTTAAAAAATCTTCTTTCCATTTGTATCTTCCAACCTGATCTTTGTACAAAATGTTTGAAATACTATCACCATATTTTTCTTGAAGTGATATCACCCAAGGTTTCAAAATTGGATCTAAATTGAGTGGTTTTTTATCACACCAAGTATCCATTCAAATATATATTTTTTCTCTAGTTCCCACCACCCATATTAAACCTTTAATCATAAGATCAATAGATTTTTTAAACCATTTGATAGAGAGAAAGCAATAAATATTAAACTTGGGTTATTGAGATAAACATACTTAATTAGAAGAACTCATGCCCATTGTCTTTGAATCTCTTTGTACAATCTCCAAAAAACTTTTCCCCTATGAGCTAAGTTTGCATCCGTAAGAACTCTTAAACCAAGACCTCCCCTAGTTTTTTTTTTTTGGTAGGTTAAAATTATATTGAAAGTGGGTTTTGAAAGGGCCCCAAAACCTTTTTACAGTAGGTCAACCGACCAAGCCAAAGGTAAAAAACAATCAATTTGAAAAATCTCGCCCAACAGGAAACAAACAGTTTGGAAAAACCCGCCCAGTAGGAACATGTAAATTTGAAAAATCTCGCCCAGTGAGAAACCACCAATTTTGAAAAATCTCACCTAGTGGGAAAACATGCAAGAAGACGAATTTGAAAATCCCACCTAGCGAGAAGCAGTCAAAAACCACCACATTGTAAATCCCACCCAGCGAGAAGCAGTCGAAAACCACCAATTATAAATCCTGCCCAGCGGGAAGCAGTCGAAAACCACCACATTGTAAATCCCATCCAGTGGGAAGCAATTGAAAACCACCACATTATAAATACCGCCCAGTAGGAAGCAACCAAAAACCACCACATTGTAAATCTCGCCCAGCGGGAAGCAGCCAAAAACCACCACATTGTAAATCTCGCCCAGTGGGAAAACCAACAGGTTTGGAAAATTTTGCCCAGTGAGAAAACCAACAGGTTTGGAGAAACCCATCCAACAAGAAAACCAACAAAAAATAAATTTGAAAAATCCTACCCAGCGAGAAAACCAATAGGTTTAGAAAATCCTGCCTAGCGAAAAAACCAACAAAAAATGATTTGACCTAAAACCAGATATCCTGCCTGGAAACCAGAAGTAGGAAATCTAAATTTAGAAATTTGGAGAGGATCCTCGCCCAGGGATGGCCCGAGATGCACCCGAGGGTGTAGCAAAGTAGCAAGCAGCCGCCTGAGATAAGCAACTAGCAACAATGAGATATAGTCCAAGGCACAACAACGGGATAACCTAGGAAATGGCATCAGGATCCTCAAAGAAAAATAATGGGAAGCCTCCGCTTGAGCCTATAAAGTGGAACATCATTACTAGAGATATCTACAGGCCAAGATATCCCCATGCACATGAAGGTGAAATACGAGAAAGCTGAAAGGATCCAAGGACAATAGCAATAGGCACAAAGAAAGGATCCTTGAAAGCCAAAATTGAAGGAGGAAGGAGAGACCACAAATGCAAACGCACTGATATCCAAACCCAAACTAGATAATATAGAATAAAGATCCCACCACTCTAGCAAAAAGGCCTAGGAACCACCATCCTCGCTCACGAATAGATCCAAAAAATTAGAACTGGGACTAGGAACCACTCAGGAACAAGAGGAGGTCCACCCCCAAGGCCAAGAACATGCTCTGAGAGTCCACCGAGAAGTAGGACCAAAAGACAGAAGCCCCCGCATAGGAACTAAAATGAAAAAACTAAGGATCCCAGGTGGGAAGTGGTAACAGGCACAAAGATAGGATCCTTGGGAGCCTAACCTGGGGATCCAGGGTCTGCATGCACTGATCACGGGTTCCCCCCCAAGATTGAGACATGCAGCAAAAACCCTAAGAACCCCAGAAGAAAATACCAGGAACCCCCCATCCTTGCTTTTGAACAACTTCAGGGAACTGGGACTAGGACTGGGAACAACCCAGGTAGAGGAAGAGGCCCACCCCCAAGGCCAACAAATGCCCTTGGTGTCCATAAAAATACAGATCTAGCAAGAAGAAGAATTCGAATAGGAAACCGAAAAGGGCCCTACCCATAGGAATGAGACCAGCAACAACCATAGGTATCCTAGAGAGGAGTCACTAAAAAAAGAGGAAATTTGCCCCCCCAGACCAACCTTGAAGTAGTGAGGACCTCAAAGGACACACTAGGAAGTAGTCGAAAACCCAACTTACCACCACCATTGATAGAGGAGGCCCTAGGAACCGGATCCAAGTAAAAAACCTACAAAAAACCCTAGGGGAAAGCCTAAGGGAGATCGGGGAAGGGATCCCAAAAACATGCAGGAAACCCTAGAAGAACCCTGGGATGCACTAGACCAAGGGCTCAAGCAGGGAAACCCTGAAACTACTGGAAAAGGAGTAGAAAGTGGAAAAGGATCTCCCCCCAAGGAGATCATCTGCTACAAAGCATTCCTAGAGTGGGATGACCCGGGATGAGCCAAGGACTGGGCAAGAACCAGGGGAGGGGGAGCAAGGAGAGGGAGCAGGACCCTCCCCCTCTCCTCCCCCTCAAGTTCTCCTAAAGTCAAACTACTTTAACTCATAAAAAAATCAAGACCTCCCCTAGTTTTATCATCACACACCTTGCTCCATTTCACCAAAGGAAATTTTATTTTATCATTTAAACCTGACCACAAAAAGGATTGCATAATATAGATTAAAATATTTTCAACTAATTTTGGCATAGAATACAATGACATATAATATATTGGTATGTCCTGAAAGACTGACTTAATTAACTGCACTCTTCCTTCTAACGATAACCATCTACCTTTCTAAACTAGAAGTTTATTATGAACTTTACTAATAACTAGATTCCATAATCCTCTCCTCATTCTCCCCTTAAATAAAGATATACCTAGATAAGTTGCAGGTAAATTTACCTCCTCCATTTGAAGCAACCTAAAAATTCTTGCTTTGATATTAGTAGGAGTGTTAAGGAAGTAAAATTTGAATTTTTTCCTATTAACTTTTTGCCCTAATGCTCTTTCACATTCCTTTAAAAAATTATTGAAAGCTCTAGCCTCATTAATCCTTGCCCTTCCAAAAAGGGTTGTATCATCTACAAACTATTAATTGGTGATGTTTTCTATGTTATTACTAACCTTAAGTCCACCTATAAGCCCATATTTGTAAGCCTTCTTTAAGTTCTTACTCAAAACCTATGCTATAATAATGAAAAAATAAGGAGATAGAGGATCTCCTTGTCTAAGGCATCTCTTGGTTTTAAAATATATGCTACTAACCCATTGAACAACACTGAATAAGAAACTGTAGAGACACAAGCTTTAATACATCTAACCCACTTCTTCCCAAATCTAAACTTTTCTGAAATTGTAAAAAGAAAATCCCATTTAACCCTATCATAGGCTTTACTCATATCAAGTTTTAAGATCATTACTTTCTCTTTTATTGAAGCTATTGAATGTATAACTTCATGAGCTATTGTGATCTCATCCAAAATTTGTCTCCCTTTCACAAATCCTCCTTGCTATTCTAAAATATTTTTTCTAACAATGGTCTTACTTTATTTACCATCGCTTTGGAGATAATCTTATATGTCATATTACATAGGCTTATGGTTCTAAAAGAATCAAACAATTAAGCATCATTATTTTTTGGAATTAGGGTAAGATATGTTGCATTTTTATTTTATAAGATATGTATTGTTTTACCCTAGACTATTCCATTGCCACCAATAAATAATCCTTCACTATGTCCCAATTATGTTGGTAAAAAGCTACAGACAACCCATCTGGACCTAGGGATTTATCCTTATTAAAAGAGAAAAGAGCTAAATGAACTTCTTCTAGAGTAATAGGCTCCATCAGTTTCCTATTGTCTTCATTTGTTATAACTGAAGGAACATTTTGAAGAAGTTTATCATTAAGAACTTCAGTCTCCTTTGATCCTAGAATATTTTGATAAAAAAACTTAGCCTCTTTTCTAATTTCACTTTGGTCTTCAATACAAACCCCTTCTATTGATTTAATTCTACTAATTTTAGATGTTGATCTTTGTACTATAGCCATCATATGAAAAAAATTGTATTTTTATCTCCTTCTTTTAACTAATATTGTCTTGATTTTAATCTCCAAAATTTCTCTTCTATACTTAAAATATTATGATATTCACCAAGAAACTCCCTTTCCTTTGAGCTTCGATTATTATGTTCACCTTTTTGGAATTTTAGAATTCTATCTTTTAGTTCTTCTTTCTTCTCAAAAATGTTTCCAAAAGTGTTCTTGTTCCATTCTTTTAATCTAGATGTCATATATTTAATTTGATTTGGAAGATCATACAACCCACCATTACCTTAAGAATTTCATGTTTGAGCTATCTTATTAGAAAATTGAGGATGACCTTCCCACATATGCTCATATTTAAAATATGATATTTTTTTGAATTCACTAACCACCATTTTAACTCTTATTGGCCAATGATATGAACCAATCCTTGTTAAGGTATTGATTTTAGCACAATTTCCTTCATCTAGACAATTATTTGAGAGAATGCATCTATATGCTATTAGGTTCTAGCCTCTCCTGTTTTTCATCTAAATATAGTTGTCTTCTTCAAACTCAACCTTCCATAGATTATTATTTTGAATAAAAGCTAAGAAATATTTCATACTTTGGGTCAATTTCCTAATTCCCCTAAATTTTTCATCCAACTTGCTTATGGCATTAAAATATCCTATGATCATGAATCGGGTTTCTTGGTCTTTACTTCTCATAAAGGATTAAATCCCACTCTAGACTTCTAATCTACCTAACTGAGTTGTAGATCCATAGACATTGATAAGGATAAAATGAATATATGCAAAGAAGGAAGTGACTAAAGAGGTTAACCAATGGCTAGTTTTATGAATGGTTACACATGAGGTTATAAAAGGATTCTAACAAGTTAGAATTCCCCCTACCATTCCTTTAGAATCCATATAATCCCATTCACATCTTGCCCATACTGCTTTCATAGTTTTTGAAACTTCTTATTTTATCATTTTAGTTTCTTAGATACACAGAATATTAGGCTTATTACTTAAACATAGGTCCCTAATACACCTCTTCTTTGAGGGGGAATTAGCACCCCTTATATTCCATGAGATAATAATCATGTCTCATTAGGGGCTTTTGGCCCTGCCTGCGTATTACTAATATCATTTTGTTGTTTGGTAAAGAGAAGTTCAACCAACTTAGTTTGTGTTCCTTTCTCTATGTTTGCTCTTGCTTCCGTGGATCTTGCTTGATAATATGAAGGTTTTCCTCTTTTTGCATTACCTATATTACGAGTAGGTCTTATTATTCTATTCCTCAATATTATTTCATAATTTTATTTTTCATCATATTTATCCTCTCCGAACTCTATTATAGAAGCTTTTGACTTGTCCTACTCATTTTCTAGTATTTCCTTATTAATGGTAGAGGTATTAACTTCTAAAATTGCATTTTATTTACTATTTTTTTCTTGAATGGTGCATGGTACTTCAAGAGAGTCTTCAAAATCTGATGAGACACATTCCTTAGGTTCATCGAGAATGTTCTTCCTTAAATTAGGATCATATTGAATAGATGGTTCCTTGTTAATATGTTGAAACTATTGTACTATGTCCTCTAAGTTTTGATCTACTTTTTCTTCATAGGCTAAAGCCTCAAAAGAGTTGGTATTTCTTCCAATATCATTTCTTACTGGTCTCCACTATTTATTTTCTTTCATTTTTATAGATTTATTTTTTAGAAGTTGAAAACCATCTTCATCCATAACCATTTATAAGTTTCTCTTGCGGTTTTCTACATATGATTATGTTGGGCTCTTATTAGGGCATGATCTCTCAATATGCCCCACATCATGACATATTCTACATCTAAAAGATATGTTTTCATAATATATGGTTTGGATCCACATATTATCCCCATACTTAAGAATTATTGATTCTGGTAAAGCTTTACTTATATTAATCATGACCAATATTCGAGCATAAATAACAAATAATCCATATTTTGTTGTATCTAAAATCTCAAGAAATTCTCCTATAGTGTTGCCTATTATCTTGAAGGTACCTATTTCCAAAAATTCAATGGGTAACCCAAACATCCTAACCCAGATGGTACTAGGGATAGATTTACATTTTTAGGTGAAAATCCTTCATACCAGTGAATAAGGAAGAATCCTGCTCTTCCCATAAACCAAGGATCCCCTTTTAGGATTTTTTCTCTTTCTTCCATTGAAAAAAATAGCTATAAATAAACCTTTGGGAAGAAATGATAGAATCACTCCTGGAGACTTCCAACTTCTATCAATCCATTTTCTCAAGGTTGAAGCCCCTGGTCAATACCCATTAAATTTACCAAAAAATGCCCTATCTTGGATCAACGAGGATCTCTCCAAGGTGCTCTCACTAACCTCTACCACTAGAGATGATTCAAAGTATTTAACTATAAATCGGTTCATGGAAAGGAAACTAAAACTCAAAATCTATTGGAATTTATCTAAATGTCCTATATCAAATATAATATTTGATAAAAATTCTATAATAATTTGCATGTACAATTTCTAAGATAAAGAAAGGGAAAAAAACTTAGTTGAAAAATTCTTTGTCCAGATAGAGTATATTACCTCACTTAAGTCCTAGCCCTTCATTGCTCTTCCCATCATCCTAACCCTACCTGACAAATATTTGTAATTTTGTTTTTCACGACTTGAAAAATTGTCTTTGCCTTTGTTTCGGATGGTTGACTTCACAGGGTTGTATCTTCCTCAATATTGCTTAGATTCTTTCATATGACCACAAATTTTAAAGCTATTCAAATTCTGCACACGTTATTACAAAACTAGGAAATTATTAATTGAAATTACTAGGTTTTATGAAAAACCCATTTATTTGATCTTAACGTTTTCCAAAGTCAAGAAGTATAGAGGGAAAGTACATAAATTTTACAAAGATTTATAATATGATTGAATTTTGATGGGTATCCTCAATGCACAGATAAGCTTTTAGGCATAGACCCATTATACTACAAATATTTCCCAAGGTTGAAGTGTGACATCATGCAAAGTTGGTATTAGGTTTATTCAAACTCTATCTCAATATTAAAACATGCCAACTAAAGGAGATGCAAGTTTTCTATATTTTAATATATGGTTATACATGATGAACCATCAAGAATGGTGGAGAAGATTTTTGGACTTTCTTCAAAAAATACTAGGGTCCTAGTTCAAATTTTTCTTTTCTTTTGTTGTGAGTCTTCATTTATTGATAAGAGGTGTGGTCATTTTTTTAATGGTTATATGGGATTGAAATGAACCCCACCCGTATTACATCATCACCGCATAGTGGTATTACAACAAAGCCTAAATATTATCCATGTATCATTTGGCAAGATATGAACCTAGATCTCCTCCTTGAATATTGAGGGCTACAACCCTTTGAGCTAATGCATTTGATAAGAGGTGTGGTTATTAAAAAATATTAAAATTAAAAATTTAAATTTCATTTTTTTAAAAAGGTTTTCCCACTAAACAACACCTTTATTGATCAAACTATTTATGTGTATTGTTAATTAAGGTTTATATAGTAATTGGCATTGTACCTAGTGGAATAATAAACATATTATATATGCATACACACTCACACACACAAGATAATTTCCTAATTAAATGAAACCAAATATCTTTATGTTATTGCTGTATAAATCTAAGTGTCAATTTAGGTGTTTTATATACAGTTGGTGAATGCTAGAAAAATCCAACTTCTAATGAGCCTCATAAATCCATTTCAATAGTTGGAAGAAGGAGGAATGTGTCTTTTTCGACCTTCAAACTTAGGATGACTTCCATATATCCTTGCTAATCTAACTAAACTAATATAAATATTAAAAAAAAAAATGTCAAGGCAAGGGTGCAAGATATTAAAGTAAATTAAATGCAAATAAAATACAATCATAGCCATGGAAAGGAGAGTTTGTGATCAATTAAAACATAAATAAATCAAATAACATCAACGTGCTTCCATGCATATGAAATAAAAATAATAGAAGGAATTAAAGTGAAAGGGTAGTACCATAATCACTAAGCATTCCACAATCCAAATGAGTAATGCCACAAGTGGAAAGAAAATATTCTATACAATTTTCTATTTTTCCCAAAATTAGATCAAAGTAAAATGTGGAGTACATGAACTGTAGCTTTCATTTCTTCAATAGCCAAAATATTTTTACAGTAAATCCCATGGATCCTATTTATAGAAAAATATTTACCTAAGGTAACAAAATTCTACTCCTAGTAATTCTACTAATTTAGGGGTAACTTTAGCAAAATGATACACCAATAAATGTCACATGCCTCCAAAATCATTCATAATCTACATAGAAGCCTTCTAGTTTACTTTTGATGCCACAAAATGATAAAATACCACTTTCTATTTGGTTGTTTTGAATTTTGTGCTTCCCTGTCTAACTTGGCTTGATGATGAGTGATTCACTCTTTGGAAGGGACCAATATGTGACTAGAAAATTGTGATTTACTCATGTGTGAGCGAATCATAACCTTAGAGAAAATCACACCTTTTGGTATCTTATTGTATATGAGGAGTTTTGGAGGCTTTTTATGCTTAATTTTTTAATTCAAGCCTCTAAACCATTGGAAATTCCAAGAATACTATATTTACGATGAACTCATAAGGCATCTAATTCAAATGGTGAGATATCGCAGTTCCTACCTCTATCCTTGGGTACAAAGTATAAACACTAATTCTGATGTGGTGCCATCTCAAGAACCGCCTCATACACAATGTAGTGTGTGTATGTGTTGGAATTCAAGTATGCACACATACAATTTTGAATGTAGTAGTTTTGTTAATTATTATATTTCATGTGTATGATAAAGTGATAGATAACATATGCATAATTAATAAATCATGTAGTTAGCATTGAAATGCATGAAAAATATAATTTAAGAAATGATGAGGTGTCAGGTAGGTAGTTGAGGGAGTAACTACCTTCCAAAATGTATAAATATGTCCCCTCATTCATTTGAGCTGGTACACAGAAAATATGACATAGATATATGCATAGGAGAGTGCAGAGGATGACTGCATTATACCAAAAATGTATTCTTATTGATAATAATATTATCATTCAACCATGATTATGCAGATTGTAGAATATTTGTATATGTGATTGTAGTTGATTATCATTATTGTAGACAAATTATCTAAATTATTTCTACCATATTATGTTTGCTAGAGATAAATAAACTAGGCCACCTAGACTATTGACCTAGGCCATCCCATGCAAATCCAAGGCTATCTAACTAGGAGATAAGCAATCTAAACTAAGCTCAAGGTCATCTCAACTAAAGATAGGTCTATTTGATTTATTGTGTTGTAGGTCATATAGAGTGATACCTGAGTGTTGGGCAAAACATTGGTTAGTTTTCTATAGTATAAATCATTACCTCCATTTAATTGTCAACACATAAAAACTCGTAAACTTGTGAGTAACCTTGCATAATATATGTCTATAATTTCCCTTTAATCAGATGAGTCCTTTAGATTCTATGGTTTGGGGGGTGTTGTTGTTTTTTTGGAGTTCTTGTTTATCTTGCAAACCACTAATCTAATTTACATTATCAAAGACATGACTAAAATGCCTTGAAATCAAAATTGCACACTTCTTAGAAATTTACAATAAACAAAAGAAATTGCAGTACTAAACTAAATTACAAAAAACAAGAAAATGAATTGAAATGATAGAAAATAGGTAAAAGAAGAGAGGAATACTGTTGAGAGTGGGCCCAAGATTTTAGTAGATTTTACCTGCATTAAGACATTAACCAGATTCTAGTTGAGTTGATCAGAAGACTCAAATAAATTGTATTTGGAATTACAACAGAAATTTACAGAGAAAATCCAAGATCTATTTTTCAAGGGTGGCCTACATATTTATAAGATATGTGGCCATGCTCTGTTACATTTTGAAAGCAAATCGATTTTTGATTTTTTTGTTACAACAATACACAAGAACAAAGGAGATAAAGCAAAATATTAAACTCAATATATTCAACGTATTCTGTATCAAAACATAATACATCTCATATTTTTCTCTATTCGATTACATTAATTTTTTACGTGATTGCTAAAAAATATATGACATATGGTCATTGATGTTGTTCTTGGTCTACATCCATAACTAAAATCGCCTCCACATCCATCGTTGAAATCGTCACTTTGTTATGTCGACAATGGGGGTTGTGCTGTAATTTTACGTCAATGGGAATCAAAAACCTTATCTATGGAATATGGGAATCAAGTGCCAAACAGGAGTTGGATGCCTAACGAGAATCAGGTACCCGACAGTTAAGCATCAAACGTAAATTGGGTGACTGAAAGTCAAGCACCAAACAGGAATCGAATGCCTAAATGGGAGTCAAGCACTTGACTTAGCACTTCATCACTGTTTTGTTGCAGATATTTTTACCATCATAAAATGGAAAGTGCCTGGCCTGAATGGGACCTCGACGTAGTCATGCTAAAATACTATAAATTCCACTAAATCTACACATAATTCACTCAAAAATAAATATTAGACAACATACGTAATCTAATGTTAAATACATATAAAATTTGCATAAAACATATATTTCTATTAAAACAAATGTCGTAATATATAGAAATTTTGTACAAAAATGAGCATTTTAAGGGCCCATCATCCCCCCATGCCTAAGTATTGGCATGTCCCTATGTCATTTTATATTGATAATTACCAGTTTTAATTACAACTTTCCAATAGGTCCTATTTTTCTCCTTCCTCTACTTGGTTCTGACCTTGGCTTTTTATTTATCTCTAGGTTTTCACCCTTTTTATGCCTTGGGGGTGCTCATTTCATGTTGTGACTTTTTCTAGTGCTTACTGCACCAAGTTGGATGACTTAGTCTTGCTCCTTCACCTGGCTTTTCCTTTGTCCAAGTTTTCCTCCCTACCACATTCCTCAAGTAGTAGCCAATAAAAGTGGAGGCATTCTTTTGGAATGTTGGCTCAACCCACTTCCAGTATTCATGGTGAGATGGTAAAATTTCTCCCACTAGAACTGCAAATTCATCACCACACAGAATGTTGGATTTCTCAGCAACCTTGTCCTTGGGTAAACTGGCCACCACTAGCTCAAGTTCAGTATCATATTCAAACTCGTCTTCTTATACCAGAGGGGATTTGCTTATTTTTGCTTTAGCTGTAGGTGGTACAGGACCTAGCAGTCCCATATTCATAAAATATACCTTCATATTTGAAGGTTGATCACCTGTTGATCTGTACAAATCCTAGAATTGTGCTAGTCAGGAAAAATCAATTTTCTTATGAGGAGTCTTGGATGCCTTTTTGGTATCTTTTCTAGTTTCCTTGGCCACTCTCTTAGAGGCTTCCTTATACTCCTTATCTAACTTGATATTTACCTTAAATTATTCAAACTTATTTTTTTCTCATCAAACAACTTCAAAGTCTCTGCACATTCTTCATCAGAATTCATGCCTGATTCTTTTAGCTATGTAGTCCTTGCTTTGGTCGTGGGTCTTTGTTGAGGTCCTCTTACAACCTTCCTCTTCCTTATTAGCTTCTTGGACTATCTTGCAGGGTCTGTAGGTATATCCGAAATAGGGGGATTTCCTCCTTTTGTTGTTGTTTCTGCTTGATCTTCAGAAGTTGGAGACTTCTATGTCTCCTGTGCCTTCTTTGTAGGCATTTGCTCAGGTGACCCTTCAATCACATTTTGTGCAGCAAGTTATTCCTCTTGTAAATCAAGGGTAGTTTTAATGAAAAAATTCATGGTTTTGTAGTATTAGTGAATTTCCCAATAGCCTTCTCATAGCATAATAATATTGAATTAAACTCCTTGGCCTCATTTAGGGATGACCCAAAATAAAAGTATCATCAACAAATTGGAGATGAGATTTGAAGAGACCATTTTTTACAACCTAAATACCTTTGATTTTTCCTTCCACTTTTTCCTTTGAGAAAGTTCTCACTAATGCCTCTACAAGAATAATGAATAGATAAGGTGATAGTGGCTCACCTTGGCAGAGTCCACTAAGTCACAAGATGACTTAAATTTACCAACAAGAGAACCATTGATCAAAATATAATATTTTGCAGTGATATAACAACATTTAATCCACTTACACCAATTGTAATATAAACTAAATTTTTTGGTAATAGTATGTATAAAACTCCAAGAAACCCTATCATATGCATTATCATATCTAATTTCATAAGCATACCTAGTTTTTTCATGGAATGAAGAGAATATATGATCTCCTATGCAATGATTACACTATCAAAAATTTATTTACCATGAACAAAACCACCTTGTTTTTAGAGTTAGAGCATATTACATCATTTGGGTCATGTAAATGTACCACCTTTGGTACATAGTTAGAGTAGGAGATTACTTTAGGGGGAAGTTAGCTAGTTACTTCAAGCAATGTAATAAATGCACAAGTGTCAATGTGCAAGTTGTAATGTGCAAGGTGTCCACTTGTACAACTAGGTAGAGTGTTGGCCAAGGAATCTATCTTCCTATATAAAGGGCCTCATAGTGATAGATCAGATATCAAGTACATATCAAGTGCATTGTAGTAGAGAGTAGTAGATAGTAGTAGAACTCCTGTATGGAGTACAATGTAGCTCTTTAGCTTGTATTAATGGAGTGACCATTACCTCCATACTGCATTGTATTTTCATCATTTCTATTTATAGTATATTTCAGTCATATTGTAGAATTACTTTCTTTCATATTTTTTGCATCTTATTAGGACCTGTGTTAGATCTCTCCCACTGCATATATCCTCAAAATATAACAATGGTATCAGAGCCATGGTGGATCGAGATAGGAATAGGGAGAGTCACAAGTGAGGACTGAAATAAATCTTAGTTACAAAAATTTTGAGATTACATTTGGCTAGAGTCTTTCCACAGAGTTGTAGGAAAACTCGTGAAGACTAGGACTCAACATTCATTCCACTAGTTTGATGGATCAACTAGTGAAGACTATTGATCTCAAGAGATCTAGATCTTTTCATGCTAACTATTATCTAAAGTTCTTTGTTGCAGAAAAATAGACATTGTAGAACAGACTCCAAGAGTAGAGTCTTGGTGAAGTTTGGAGATTGGAGATCTCCATTGCTAGATTGAAAAATTCACATTGCGAAAAGGCCATAGAA
Source organism: Wollemia nobilis (assembly GCA_028583015.1). Lineage (NCBI taxonomy): Eukaryota > Viridiplantae > Streptophyta > Pinopsida > Araucariales > Araucariaceae > Wollemia > Wollemia nobilis. Next base: position 6,526,128 of record JAQPPZ010016867.1, read on the forward strand.
GCCTTGATCCAGAAGAAAGGCCATAGAAGCCTTGATCCAGAAAAAGGCCATAGAAGCCTTGGTTCAAAATTATAAATTCTTTCATTCCAGTTTCTAACAACTTGTTGTAGGAAAAGGAGATTCAGGAAAAAGGTTGGGAAGCTTCCTACAAGAGAGCTAGGAAGAATATCTTCTTAGAATCATTCCAGCACTTGCAACAACAAGGAGAAGACTAAATATTTCAAAGACCTTGGAAAAAAGGTCCCATTACAAGAGCTACAAATCCTGCAGATTGCAGAAGTAAAGAGAAGGCAACAATAGCCTTATAGTAGACTCAAGGAAGAAGAGACTCTAGAAGATGAGTCAAGGAGGAGATAGGAGATTGGTGATCTCCATTCAAGATCAATACCTATAGAGTGCAGAAGTAGAAAAGGCCACAAAAGCCTTAATTCTAAAGAAGACTTCAAAGAAAAATTCCTAATTTAGAAGAAAAATTCCTGATTCAGAAGAAAGACTCCAAAGAAGAGTTCTTGAAGAAGACTTTAGAGAAGATTTCATGATGTAGAAAAAGAATTATTTATTTAGAAGAAGAATTCAAAGAATATTTATTGAAGAAGACTCTAGAGAAGAGTCCATGAAATAGGATACTGATGATCTCCTTTACTGTTTAAAGACTTATTTCAAAAGAAGTTGAAGAGATCCGAAGTAGATCTCATTGAAAAACTTCTAATATTGGAAGATATAGAAAGGGACTAATAGAGCCCTATTCCTGATCAGAGAAGCATCATATTTTAGAGATCCTAGAAGAAGATATCATCACCAACACTTCCAAAAGTAGAAGGTTGAAGAAAAGGTCTCATTTGGAAGACCAGAGAAGTTGCAAGATAGAAGACCTTGGAGAGGTCTCAAGGAGGAAAAAGAAGAAGGCTTGGAGAGCCTTGTTGTAGAGCTCGTAGAAGCATCATCAAAAGAGTTCCTAGGAGAACTCATTGGAGAAATCCACTACCAAGGAGAAAGCTCCTGATAGTGAAGGACTTGGGATAATTATTGCCATCCGAAAACAAGCCCAAGAGAAGAAGAATTTGGCAAGGAGTGCCAAATCCTAGAAGAAGAATCTAGTGAAGACCTCAAGACATTCAGAATATTGAGAAGAAGAAGATCCTATTTGAAGATAGAATTCAACAAGAATATTGAAGGAGGATTCATATAAAAGAAGCCTACCAAATCTAAGAGATTTGGAGATTACCTCTCACAACAAGAAGGCACAATTTAGAGAAAAGAGTTCTCTGAATATATAATAGAAAATAGAAGATCACTGGAAGGATCAAGCCACAAAACTCTAGGCTCAAGATAGAAAGTTCAAGACCACAGTTTGGTGAAGCAAGAAGCTATTTTGGACAGCCAACAAGAAGCTACAAATTCATCCACTACAAGGTAGCAACTTGGTGAATCAAAATACCAAGATCTACATCTACTACAGAAGCCATTAAAGGTAAGAAACTAGGGTGCAATTAGTTGAACTTCAAATTAGGGTTCATTATCAAATTCTATTAAGCACCATATTTGGATTAAAAGTTGCAAGAAGAAGAACCCATATTATAGTCTTCAAGAAAGTGCAAAAAGGAGAATTCATTTTAAGATATATTTGCACATTTAATAGGAGTTAGATATTTTCAAAAGAAATAAAATTATCATCTACCTGTTATCTATTTAGAAAGCAAGAAGACTACATCCTACAATATTGATTGTAGTGAAAAATTGTAGAATACTCATTAAGGGTTCATTACAAATTACTCTTGAAAAGTTGTAGAAGGTTATTAAGTGCATTTAAAAATTATTTTGAGAGTTTATTGGAGCAATAAGGAGAGATTATTGTTACCATTAAGTGCATTATTAATCCATTAGCACTATACTAGTTGATCTTTAACTAGTTACTCTCAAAAGGATTAGTTTGTGTTTGTTGATTGTTAAAGATCAAGGACACAAAAACCAGTAGATTATCAAAGTGTCTAGAGACACTATTTGGTGCATAGAACCTACAACATTTCATGGCCCAAAGAAGCCATCAAAAATCAGATCAGATTCCTCCAAGGAGTGGAGAAGAAAGCCACCATCAAATCAGCAAAAGAAGCTTCAAATCGAGACTTGGTGAGTCTCAGATTCAAAGTGCACTAAAGGCTATTTACAGGAAAAAAATAGTGCAAAAATTACTTCTACAAAAAGCTTCTATCTACATGGTTATTAGCTTGGGTTTATTACCAAAGTAACCAAGCAAAGGAGAGAGTTGTCTAGAAAAAGAGACAACGTCAAATCAGCCCTTGCCTACAAGAAAGCTACCATTAAAACCAAAAGAATAGAGTGCAAAAGGAGGTGCAAAAAGAAGGTATTCTATTTACAAGTTTATTTACATTATATTGCACCATACCAATCTATCCTACATAGGAAGAAGGACAAAGTTTAAGTGCCACAAAGGCACATTCTTCACAAAGGAAAATTAGCTCAAAGTGGTCATGTAAAGAGCATTCTCCAAGCAAGGTAGAAGAGCCTCTCAAAGGGCTCATATCCTCCATGGTTTTGAACAGTCGTATCAAGCTACCTGCAAGCATAACATAAGGAGAAATATTATCTACAAAGGTAGGTTGAAAGAAGGAAGAAACAAAGCATAAGAAAATAAGGCTATACCAGCTAGACGTACATCCATAAGGAGCACTCAAGGGCACCATTGGAGTACCTCAAAAACTCCACCAAAGCACTGCCCATAGCTACCAAAGGAGTTGCTCACAATCCTAGCTCAAAGCCATTGAAGCGTTGCTCACTACTACAACTGGAAATAGTTTGAATCAAGCACCATCGAAAGCATACAACAAAGGAGGAGTTGGCCATAATATGTTGATAAAAGAACCTTGCAAGGTATACATTGAAATATATTGAGAAGAAAAGGTACATGCAAAGAGGGAAGGTGACACTTGTCACATTGAAGGAAACCCTAACGTTTCTCACATGAGTACTCACCCTTTGCACGCTTGAAGGAAAGGCCAAGAAGCCATTACACAAGAGGAGGAATATGAGCATTCACACAAATCTGTAATGCTCATTCTGTAGAAGAGTCCAAGCATCAACAAGGTTCTCTCCCAAGAATTAAAGTGAAATTGCCATGACACTTGTCACTCACTTCAAGATTTAACTCTTATTTGAGGTGCCAAAGACCAAGGAGCAACAATAATTCATAGCAACATTCAAAGCTAAATTTATAGCAACGTTCATAGCTGAGTTCATGGTAGATTTATGTAGCAACATCAACATTCATAGTAGCATTCAATAGTAGCAAAAAGAGAGCATTTAAAGCTCTTAGTCAAAGTGATCAGATGTGAGGCATCCACTATCCAAATATTGTAGTCAAAGGAATAAAAAACAACAGCCATCCAAGTTCAAGAGAAACATTAAAGCCTATACCCATACATTGGAGATAACGATCAAAAGGAACACTAGAGGGTGTTGTCATTTACATCTAAAATTCAGTATCGAATACGTAGAGGTTTGGAGCATCATAAAGGTAAGAATTTACCTTATTCTAATTTGCTTTCATTAATAGGAGTTATAAGGGTATAATATAAGGTTGAAAACTATAGGGAAATCAACCATATTTGAAAGCAAAATTAAAGGAGAATTATAGCTTTATATTTGCAAATTAAACATAGGAGAAATAAGGATTTCTACCTGGAAAATTAAAATTCCATTATTGCAAATATTATTGTTTTCTAATATTCCAAATTAGGGAGTTATAAGGAATACTACACCAAAGTAGGATATTGGAATTTAGAAACATTAAATATCAAATATCAAAAGCTATAAAAGGAGGGTCATTAAATATTATCAAGAGTTGGAAACTAATTGGTATACTTGTCTCAAAACTACATTAAAGGGATAAAATAAATCCAACCATTAGAACCTCATCAAATTAGAAAGTGCTTAAGTTCAATAGGAGTAATAAGGTGTAATAAAAGTTGATTTTTGCTATTTACAAAACTTTACAAAATCAACCCAAAATTGAACTACTATTCTCAAAAGCACTTTATCTATCATTTAGCATATCCAAAATCACTAGGGAGACATAAGGCATTCTACAAAACTTGATAATAATAGCATTCATTCAAAATTTATCAAGTACTCAATCCATTTGGGAGTCATAAGGTTTCTACAAAACCTAAAATCCTACCAAGGTATCATCAAATCAATACTAAGAGATTAAAAGGGGACCACAAGGATCATCATGGCATCAAACAAATTCTTTCTTACAAAAACCAATTACTTAAAGGTCCAAACTATTTTTCCTGGAAAAATAAGGTAAAATCAATCTTAGTATATGAAAAAATTTGGGAGATAGCTCAAGGAACAACAAAAAGACCAAGCACAGGTGATACTAAGATTCAAAAGTTTGAAGAAAATGATGCAAAAGCCCTAATGATAATAACCTTTGCTATCACTGATGAAATACAACCTTATATTAGTTCAGCAAAGACATCTATAGAAGCATGGAAAATCTTAGAGAAGATATTCAAAGGGAAAAATAAAGCCACTATCCTTCATCTTCAAACTCAACTACATTCTCTAAAAATGAACAATGGTGAGAGCATAAAACTATTCCTAAGGAAAGTAGTAGATATTAAAGGGAAATTATTAACCTTAGGAGAAGATATTAAAGATGAATTTCTTACTCAAGTAACCATGAGAGCACTTCCATATAGCTACAAATATTTGGTTACATCTTTACAAGTCCTAAGTAAAGATACTTCTTTTGATGACCTAATCAATATTCTTCAAGAGTATGAGGTGGAGAATACAATTAAATATGAAATGACTAACACTGCATTGGCATCAAAAGATAATCCATAGGGAAATATTACTTCATCATCAAGAGGATGAAGACCATGGTATAACAGGTATTGTCAGATATGCAAAAGAAAAGGTCATAGCACTAACTATTGTAGATTCAATCCCAAAAATAAGAATCAAGGAAATTAGATGAACAATGGAAACAAATTTCAACCACAACAATATCAAAATCAACAACAAGTTCAACGTCCAACCAATTATCCCCAATTGGAGTATCAAAAAGAGAATCAGAAAGGACACCTAGCTCAAAGGATAGAAGAAATTGAAGAACTAGAAGAATCTACAGATGATTATGAAGTGAAAGCTCTTTCAGAAAGAACAATAGGTTATGAAGACTTGCTTGAACATGTTACAGAGAATAGAGAAGAAGAATACAAACTCCAAGACCAAGAAGAAGATCCATATTGAAGATTGAAATATTCAATACCCAAATAATGTAATACAAGGGGGTGTTAGAGTTAGAGCATATTACATCATTTGGGTCATGTAAATGTACCACATTTGGTACATAGTTAGAGTAGGAGATTACTTTAAGGGGAAGTTAGCTAGTTACTTCAAGCAATGTAATAAATGCACAAGTGTCAATGTGCAAGTTGTAATGTGCAAGGTGTCCCCTTGTACAACTAGGTAGAGTGTTGGCCAAGGAATCTATCTTCCTATATAAAGGGCCTCATAGAGACATATCATATATCAAGTACATATCAAGTGCATTATGGTAGAGAGTAGTAGATAGTAGTAGAACTCCTGTATGGAGTACAATGTAGCTCTTTAGCTTGTATTAATGGAGTGACCATTACCTCCATACTGCATTATATTTTTCATCATTTCTATTTATAGTATATTTCAGTCATATTGCAGAATTACTTTCTTTCATATTTTTTGCATCTTATTAGGACCCATTTTAGATCTCTCCCACTGCATATATCATCAAAAGCTAACACTTATTCCTTTGAGATAACAAAATCTAGAATACCTTTCAATCTATTTACCATAATTTTTGAAATGATCTGATAATTCATATTACAAAGGATTATTGTACAAAAATATCAAAATATGTTCTCTTATTTCTTGGGAATCAATGTAATAAAAGTGGCATTGATCTCATTTATTGTAGTCTTTCTTTTTTGGGCCTCTTCAACCGCAACCAACATATCACTCTTTAGTAGATCCAAAAAAAATTTGATTGAAAATTATAGTAAATCCATCAGGGCCAGGTATCTTGTTAGGATGGAAAGAGAAAACTACTTATGTAGCTCCTCCACAAATATCTTTATCAAGCTTTCATTCTATCATTGTATGATAATTGGTGGAATATTTTGTAAAAGCTTATCTTGCACCTCCTTATCTTACCCAATATTTAAAAAATTGAAAGAATTACTTCCTTCCTTATATATTCATCTTCCCCAATATTTCTTCCATTTGGAGTTAAAATATTTTTGATGCAATAATTTTTTTTTTTTTGTAATATGATTTCTTTTTGCTGTAACATGAATATTTTTTGTATTTCTATCTCCTTTCTTGAGCCATTTCTCCCTAGTTTTTTGGAACCAATATAACTCCTCCTTTTTCAATGCATTATGATAATTAGAAAGCATTTATTTTTTTATATATAAGAATCCTGACCCATTCAATTGATTTCTACTATTTGTTGTAAATTTTTTATTCTGGATATCATTTCCTTCTTTTCTTTAAAAATGTTAACCAAAATATTTGGCATTTTAAATCTTCATTTGTTCCTTTAAATATTTCATCTTTTGAATAATCATATGCATACACAATCCTTAAAATTTTGCTTCATCCCACCATAATATAACTATACATAAGAAATCAAGGTCTTGGAGCCACATAGACTAGAAGCAAAATGTATTTCGATGACCATTATTTGGTAAATCACAAGTCAAAATAATGGGTTGGTGATTCAATCATGTTCGCAACAAAATATCTGAAGAGATTGTCTACTCTGTTTGCACCCATATGTTGGATAACAAGAATCTATCCAATATTTTTGCTATATGAGTTTGCCCAAAGCATCTATTATCCCATGTATATTGAAAACTTAAAGGATCAACATCCCAAATTCCATTTGAATTGAAAATGAAGTAAAACCTTGCATTGATTTAGACCATCTTGGAGTACCACCCTTCTTTTCCAAAGGATATAGAATTGTGTTGAAATCACCCTAAGAATATATAGATCACAATTATGAATTATTATTGTGTTTGACAAAAATATGCTAAGGTCCTTCTAACAACTTTCATGAGGAGTGACTATAGTTGGAGCATATACATTTATAACCTCAACTAATCTAGGCATGTGACCTTTTTATGGTATGGATTTATGTTCAAAAATATCCAAAAATTAAAATTTTAATCCTAATAGCAGTGTTAGGGGTATAACTTTGCACTAGGGATTCCATTTTGATATGTTCAAAATGTATTAGAAATTTTAAAGGAAGATCTAGAACTTTTGACATGGATTTCCTAGACCAACTACATGGGAAATTGCTCTGGAGTCCTTTAAAAATGCAAAACAAAATAGTTACTAAAAATAGTAATTTTCTATTTTTAGATTTTCATAGCCAAAATGCATCTCTAGCCATGTTAACACATTAATAGAAGATAAAACACAAAAGGATAAGTCATATGTATGTAATTTACAATTAAATACACTTTGTAACTCATGGAAGGTGAATAACCATATTTTCCATAAGGGTGACCTAACTCATGGAAGGTTAACCACTAGACTTTCCATATTCAATACAATGGATTCCAACACACCAATTTTCGTATAAAGAGATATCCATCTATGAATATAAAAAGCATGAGTAATGGATGAGAGATGTATTCTTGACTATAAAAAGCATGAGTAATGGATGCAATGTTATAGCCTCATATATCTTCTCAGAGATTGCTTGCTTTATACTCTATTTTTTAAGCAATAAAATCATTCTGCTATTTTCTTGATATACTCTTATGTTCTGGTTTTTTATACTCTATTATTTCTAAATTGCATTCTTTTTTATCTTCCTTAAGTTGAAATTTTGAGTCTTGGATCACCAACTTTTATGTTTTCTTCTTTCTTGCAAAATTGTCCAGCAACACAATTACTTTTTTATTCTAACAATGGTTCATACCATTTGCATTTGTCCCATATTGTTGCAATAGCACCTAAAAATCCTATAGAAGAAATTTGTAGACAATCAATCATCTTCCAAAAAATATTACATACTTAATATTATTTTTGTATTAAAATAAACTCAATACTATAATAACCTATTAATTCCTTAGTAAATATTTTTTTAGGGGTCTTATTCATACCCCTAATATTCCATTATATGATTTTCGTCATCAATTTTAACTTTTATTAGTGGACTTAGCCCCACTTCTTATTAAGATGTGTGATATTTTTATTTGGCTTCCCAAATTAATATCCCTTTGAGTTTCTTTTTCTCTTTGTTCATGCTTTGATGACATTCCTCCTTCTACCATTCCCTCCAACACTTTCATCTTTATCAATATCTTCTATTTTTCCATATTTTTCATAATGAGACTCATTTTCTAAAGATTTATATTGTGTTAAAAATTTGAAATGCAAGGAATAGCCTCATAAACACTTTCTTCTTTATGTTCCCTAGAAACCCTAAAGTACAAGGATGATCATCCATAGTAATTACTTTATTATGCTACTCTAGGAACCCTAAATTTCCATGGATATCTTTAATAAGCATTTCTTTATTATGTTGCTTTTGAAATACTAAAGTGCAATAGATGCACTCTGTACTACTTTTATTTTTATTGCAAGGAGAATATTTTATGCTATTTGAGGAAAATGAAATGATTTACCTCAATTAACCTTGACCTCCTTCACCTCATTTGCTTTCCCATATTCCTCTGCACCTTAACGACTTGTGTATGTGAACTTGCACATTATACCCTCATCCTTTATGTCATTTTTCTTCTAACGGTTGCTTTGAGTGAACTATAATGGTCTTTGTCATTAGGTGATGCAAAGAAATTGTTCTTGCCACTTTCTTAGGAGTGGAAAATCCTTAATTTGACCTAGCTTCTACTATGATATAATATCCTTGTTTCATATTGAAGTTTACCTCATGCCCAAAAAATTTCATCCCTTTCTCCATCATTTTCACTTTACAATATTGTCATGTGTCCCATCACATGACACCCATGACATCGAAATGTAATGTTTTCATAATTCACTCATTGACCCCATTCTCTTGATTCAGATTTAATGGACCTCATTCTCTTGATTCATATTTAATCCTATTGTATTGTAGTAATGGTTTTCAAATATCCATGGCAACACATGCATACAACATACATTCTATCCTTATTAGTTAGTCCCTCTTGGATGAAATCCCTTATAGTATTACCAATATTTTTCAAAACCTCCTTATTGACGAGTCAATAAGCAAGTCCAAAAAGCCTAATCCATAATGAAATCCTTTTAATAGTCTTTGTCTCCACAAAAATAAAAATTGTCTCCACAAAAAAATTCTCACTCCATGGTCTTAAATATGATGCATCTTTGCCCCTAAACCAAGGGCCACCATCCATTATTTTATCCTATTATTTTATCCCATATTTCTCATATTTCCCATATTTTTGAACTAGAGAAAATAATGAGGAAAAATATTTTAAAAGAAATGTCATGGAGTATTTTGAATTTAATTCCCACTTTCACTTGATCCAATTTTGAATCTAAAAAAACTAGCTAGTATCTATGGAACTTATATATTAAGCCTTTTGTTTTAAGAACCATTATATCACTCTTGACCATATCATCCTTAATAATCATTTCTAGTGTAGTATCTAATAACATCTAGATCTTATCACTAACTAGGGCATTCGTGCTTCCAACTAGGACATCCTTACTTCTAATAAGGAAGGCATTCATGCTTCCAACTAGGGCATCCTCAATTAAGAATATTCTTCATGCTTCCAACTAGGACATCCTTACTGCTTGCCATATTACTTAGATTTTCTTCACATTAAACCTTTAGTTTTTTATTTTTTTATCCAAGAATTGTTTTTTAAATTTTCTCCATGATTTGGACTAAGAAGAAGTGTTCTAAGAAAAAGTGACTTTACTCTTTTTTAATTGAAAGAAGTGTTCCGAGAATAGTTTTTTAATTTTTCTTCAAGATTTGGAATAAGAAGTGTTTTAAGAAGAAGTGATTTTCCTCCTTGCTTGCACTTTACTTTCTATTTGCTCCTTGGTTTCACTTTACTTCTTATTTCTTGCCCACACTTCATACACATACTTATTACTTGCTCCAAACTTGATATATAATAAGTTATGTCCGTTTTTTAAAATTCTATACAATTAAATATTTTTTTTTGGTTACATAGATAAATTGGTTACAATCACAATTTTTAGTAACTGCCAGCGCAGCTATCTTGCCCTACTTCCTACTTGCTCTATATCCATTTTTTCAATTCTATACAATTAAATTTATACAACTTATGTTTATTTTTTTAATTATGACCATAGAAGTTTTATATTAAAATTATAATCACATATTCTAATATGTACTAAACAACTATGTTTATATATTATATTTGACAATATTTATTTATTATGTTTAACAATATTTAAACTTAAATCTATAGACTTAAATTATGTCGACAATATTTATGTATTATGTTTGACAATATTTAAACATAAATCTATAGACCTAGTTGAACTAGTTTGACAATATTTAAACATAAATCTATAGATCTATAGACCTAGTTGAACTAGTTTGACAATATTTAAACTTAAATATATAGACCTAAATTATGTTGAGCTCGTTGAACTTTAATTGGGATTGAAACTAACCATAGAAGTTGTATATTAGGATTACAATCTTCGGATTACAACCACATATTAGTATTAGAATATGCTTAAACAATTATGTTTATATATTATGTTTGATAATAATTATTAAAATATGTATTAAACAATTATGTTTATAAACTTAAATCTATAGACCTAAATTATGTTGACCTTTAATTGGAATTGAAATTGACCATAGAAGTTTATATTAGGATTACAATTTTATGATTAAAACCACGTATTAGTATTAGAATATTTTTTAAACAATTATATCTAATATGTTTTAAACAATTATGTTTATATATTGTTTGATAATATTTATTAAAATATATATTAAACAATTATGTTTATATATTATATTTAACAATATTTGAACTTAAATCTATAGATCTAAATTATGTTGAAAACTCAACACTATTACGTTGAACTTATACTAATTTTTTTTTGTTAGTTAATATTTGAGCTTAAATATTTAAAGCTAAATTATGTTGAACTTGTGAACTCATACCATTTAACGAGGATATTAATTTTTATAAACTTACCAATTTTTTTTGTTAGTTAATATTTGAGTTTAAATATTTAAAGCTAAATTATGTTGAACTTGTGAACTCATACCATTTAATGAGGATATTAATTTTTATAAACTTAAATTATGTTGAACTTGTGAACTCATACCATTATGTTAAAATCATTTATTAAATGGTAGTAATTTTTGTTTGACCTTATTAATATATATATATTTTTTTGATAATATTTAAACTTAAATTTATAAACCTAAATTATGTTGAACTCATTAAACTTATACGATTATGTTGAACTAATGATACTAATTTTAAACTCATTAAATTATGTTGAATTAATAATATTAATTTTAATCATTTGGTTATGTTGAATTAATAATATAAATTTTAAACTCAGACGATTATGTTCAACTAATAATATTAATTTTAAACTCATATGATAACTATTAATTATGTTGAATTAATGATTCTAATTTTAGATGCAATTTTTTTAATAAGCTATGGGTGGCTTCTATTGGGGTCACTCCCATTACGAAAACAAAACATTGCATTGCTCTTGTTACATTTCTAACAAGTTAATTAAAGCATATTCAACTTTTTATAGGAAATATTCTTCATTTACCCTTCTATCAAAAATATTCTTCCCTTCGTGTAACTGCAAGGTTTCCAAAATCAACTCCTTTTATATCAAATACCTTCAAAAATTTAAATTTTATCAAGATGAATTTAACTTTGTCAATGGCTAAAATATTTGTTGCCCAACATCTTGTCTATAACAACCTCACCATTTGCAAATATTTTTTTTTAAGGTTCTTACTCATTCCCCTAATATTCCAAGGTATTATTTTCATTGTTATTTTTTTTTTTTTATTTGTGGGTTTATCCCACTTCTTGTTAAGAATTGTGATAGTTGTTTTTGTTTTCCCATATCAATATCCCTTTGTGTTTCTTTTTCTCTTTGTTTTTGCTTTTTGGGTCTTCCTCTATTTTTTTCATTCTCTGAAATACTTTCATCTTTATCAATCTCTTCAGTCTTCTCACACTGTTCATAGTAAGACTTATCATCTTTAGGTTTACCTTGTTTTGAAATATTTAAAGTGCAAAGAATAACTTCAAAAGCACACTCTTCTTTATATTTCCCATAAGACCCTAAAGCGCAAAGATGTTGTTATGTAGAAATTACCTTCTTATTCTGCCCTAAAAACCCTAAATTGTTACCTGGAATAAAATTGACTTTTTTTTGCTCTCTTTGTTTTGGATTTTATCTCCACATTTTGCACCTTTAATTCCTTCTAAACTTGTCAATTGATATTGTCGATAAGATTTTACCTTTTCTTTTGGAGTGGAATATCTTTGATCTCATCTTGCTTTTATTATTAAATGATTTCCTTGCTTTGTCTTGGAGTTTATCTCGTGGCTAGAATTTTTTGTCTTTCGTCATAGTTTTTACTTTGCAAAATCTTGCCATGTGTCCAATATCAAAACAATTTATCTCTTTCTTCATAGTTTTTACTTTGCAAACTCTTGTCATGTGTCCAATCTCAAAATAATTGTGGCAAAGAAATGCAATATTTTCATAATCTACTTGTTGATCCCATTCTCTTAATTTAGATTTAATCTTAATGGATTGTGGAAAAGGTTTTGAAATATTCATAGCAACACATATTCTAGTATATATAGCATGCTTTCGCTCCTTAGTTGTTGATCCTTCCTTGATGAATTTCCTTAGGGTATTTTCAATATTTTTCAAAACATCCTTATTTATAAGTTGATATGGAAGTCCAAAAAGCCTAACCCACATTGGAAGCTTCTTAATAGTTTATGTCTCAACTAAAAAAATTCCGTTCCATGGTCTCAAATAAAGTGCATCTCTTCCCATAAACCATGACCCACCAACCATTATTTTATCCCTGGAAAAGATGAAGAAAAATACCTTTAGGAAGAAAAGTCACACAATAATTTGAATTCAATCCCCTTCCACTTCATCCAATCTTGAATCTCCAAAAACCCTCCAAAAACCCTGACTAGATCTATGGAAATTAGATATTAACCCTCTACTTTCAAGAACCATTATATCATGCTTAATCATATCATCCTTAATCATTTCATCCTTGATACAGATCAAACTTTCTATTTTGCTCTTTCGCTTATCTCCAAATTGGGTCTTCATACTTCCAATAATTTGCTCTTTTGCTTATCTCCAAATTGGGTCTTTATACTTCCAACAAGGGCATTTTGTAGCTAGGGCATCCTAACTTCCCATTAGAGATTTCAAAAATGACTTTCCTTCCACAATAGCTAATAGGGATTGATATTGGCTTACACTCCCTCTTGAACTTGCTCTTGCTCCCAGTTTGCACTCTAGCTTGCCTCACACTTGCTTCTGGTTTGCACTCCCTCCTAGTTCATCTCTTCTTTTTCTTGACGTTCCTACGCTTCAATAATTTTATGGAAACAATGTTCTACACATTCGTAGTAAGGTTTTGCAACATTAATGACATCTGCTCTTACTCCCTCTTGAATTACACTCCTTTTTGGTTCGCACTATCTCCAGGCTCGCACTCAATCCCAACTTGCACTCCCTCTTGGCTCACAATTGCCTCTTGATTTACACTCCTTTTTGGTTCGCACTATCTCCAGCCTCACACTCAATCCCAACTTGCACTCCCTCTTGGCTCATAATTGCCCTTGTCTCTTCTTTTTCTTGAAGTACCTTTACTTCAACATTTACTTCAACAACACAGAACATTGATGCACTCCGGATAAACCTGTCGCTCTTCTGCTATGACTTCGGCTCACACTCTCTTGGTTCACATTCCCTTCCCTTTCTGATCAGGCTTGCACATTCACTTCTAACTCACATTCACTTCTAACTCTTCTAACTCGCACTGGCAGCACTTACTACACTTACTCCCTACTTGGTTCACATTCCTTTTACTTTGTGATCTTACTCCCTACTTATGCTTGGTTCACATTCCTTTTACTTTGTGATCTTACTCCCTATTTATGCTTGGTTCACATTCCTTTTACTTTGTGATCTTACTCCCTCCTTATGCTTGGTTCACATTCCTTTTACTTTGTGATCTAACTCGTACTAACATTAGCTAGTGCACTTACTCATTAGCTACTACACTTATTCACTCGCACTGGCTAATGCCAGTGCACTTACTCATTAGCTACTACACTGGCATTAGCTACTACACTTACTCCCTACTTATGCTTACTCTCACTTTTAGCTTACACTTACTCCCTACTTACACTTACTCCCTACTTACACTTTTAGTTTACACTTACTCTAACACTTACTCCCTACTTACACTCACTTTTAGCTCACTCTCACTACTTACTCCCTACTTACACTCACTTTTAGCTCACTCTCACTTTTAACTGCTCCCTACTTACACTCACTTTTAGCTCACTCTCACTTTTAACTGCTCCACTTGCTACTTATGATTACTCCCTACTTATGCTTACTCTCACTAATAGCTAGCACTTATTAAGAAAAAAGCTATTTTACACTCACTTTTAGCTCACTCTCACTTTTAACTGCTCCACTTGCTACTTATGATTACTCCCTACTTATGCTTACTCTCACTAACTGCTCGCACTCGCTGACACTTATTAAGAAAAAAGCTATTTTTTTAAACTCGCATCAATAATGTTTAATTGTTGAACTAATAATCTTAATTTTGTTTATATTAAACTGATAATATTCATTTTTGTTTTACAATATTTATGTATTATTTTCGACATTATTTGAACTTAAAATCTATATCAAATAAATCTATTATTTAGAGTTCGTTTAACTCATACATAAATTATGTCGAGCTCGTGCCATTTAAAGAAATTTTTCTATAATATTTTTATTCTTCATGTATTATGTTTAAAGCTATTTAGACTTTGAACTTCAATTTACAATCTTGTAGAACTAATAATCTTAATTTTATTTTAAACTGATAATATTAATTTTTGTTTTACAATATTTATGTATTATTTTCGACATTATTTGAACTTAAAATCTATTATTTAGAGTTCGTTTAACTCATACATAAATTATGTCGAGCTCGTGCCATTTAAAGAAATTTTTCTATAATATTTTTATTCTTCATGTATTATTTTTAAAGCTATTTAGACTTTGAACTTCAATTTACAATCTTGTTGAACTAATAATCTTAATTTTATTTATATTAAACTGATAATATTAATTTTAATTATGTTAAACTGATAATATTAATTTTTGTTTTACAATAATTATGTATTATTTTCGACATTATTTGAACTTAAAATCTATTATTTAGAGTTCGTTTAACTCATACATAAATTATGTCTATGTCGAGCTCGTACCATTTAAAGAATTTTTTCTATAATATTTTTATTCTTCATGTATTATGTTTAAAGCTATTTAGACTTTGAACATAATATTTTTATTCTTCATGTATTATGTTTAACAAATACATATCAAACTTTCTATTTTGCTCTTTCGCTTATCTCCAAATTGGGTCTTCATACTTCCAACAATTTGCTCTTTTGCTTATCTCCAAATTGGGTCTTCATACTTCCAACAATTTGCTCTTTTGCTTATCTCCAAATTGGGTCTTCATACTTCCAACAAGGGCATTTTGTAGCTAGGGCATCCTAACTTCCCATTAGAGATTTCAAAAATGACTTTCCTTCCACAATAGCTAATAGGGATTGATATTGGCTTACACTCCCTCTTGAACTCGCTCTTGCTCCCAGTTTGCACTCTAGCTTGCCTCACACTTGCTTCTGGTTTGCACTCCCTCCTGGTTCATCTCTTCTTTTTCTTGACGTTCCTACGCTTCAATAATTTTATGGAAACAATGTTCTACACATTCGTAGTAAGGGTTTGCAACATTAATGACATCTGCTCTTACTCCCTCTTGAATTACACTCCTTTTTGGTTCGCACTATCTCTAGGCTTGCACTCAATCCCAACTTGCACTCCCTCTTGGCTCACAATTGCCTCTTGATTTACACTCCTTTTTGGTTCGCACTATCTCTAGCCTCGCACTCAATCCCAACTTGCACTCCCTCTTGGCTCACAATTGCCCTTGTCTCTTCTTTTTCTTGAAGTACCTTTACTTCAACAACACAGAACATTGATGCACTCCGGATAAACCTGTCGCTCTTCTGCTATGACTTCGGCTCACACTCTCTTGGTTCACATTCCCTTCCCTTTCTGATCAGGCTTGCACATTCACTTCTAACTCACATTCACTTCTAACTCTTCTAACTCGCACTGGCAGCACTTACTACACTTACTCCCTACTTGGTTCACATTCCCTACTTGGTTCACATTCCTTTTACTTTGTGATCTTACTCCCTACTTATGCTTGGTTCACATTCCTTTTACTTTGTGATCTTACTCCCTCCTTATGCTTGGTTCACATTCCTTTTACTTTGTGATCTAACTCGTACTAACATTAGCTAGTGCACTTACTCATTAGCTACTACACTTATTCACTCGCACTGGCTAATGCGAGTGCACTTACTCATTAGCTACTACACTTACTCCCTACTTACGCTTACTCTCACTTTTAGTTTACACTTACTCCCTACTTACACTCACTTTTAGCTCACTCTCACTACTTACTCCCTACTTACACTCACTTTTAGCTCACTCTCACTACTTACTCCCTACTTACACTCACTTTTAGCTCACTCTCACTTTTAACTGCTCCACTTGCTACTTATGATTACTCCCTACTTATGCTTACTCTCACTAACAGCTAGCACTTATTAAGAAAAAAGTTATTTTACACTCACTTTTAGCTCACTCTCACTTTTAACTGCTCCACTTGCTACTTATGATTACTCCCTACTTATGCTTACTCTCACTAACTCCTCGCACTCGCTGACACTTATTAAGAAAAAAGCTATTTTTTTAAACTCGCATCAATAATGTTTAATTGTTGAACTAATAATCTTAATTTTGTTTATATTAAACTGATAATATTCATTTTTGTTTTACAATATTTATGTATTATTTTCGACATTATTTGAACTTAAAATCTATATCAAATAAATCTATTATTTAGAGTTCGTTTAACTCATACATAAATTATGTCGAGCTCGTGCCATTTAAAGAAATTTTTCTATAATATTTTTATTCTTCATGTATTATGTTTAAAGCTATTTAGACTTTGAACTTCAATTTACAATCTTGTTGAACTAATAATCTTAATTTTATTTTAAACTGATAATATTAATTTTTGTTTTACAATATTTATGTATTATTTTCGACATTATTTGAACTTAAAATCTATTATTTAGAGTTCGTTTAACTCATACATAAATATTATGTCGAGCTCGTGCCATTTAAAGAAATTTTTCTATAATATTTTTATTCTTCATGTATTATTTTTAAAGCTATTTAGACTTTGAACTTCAATTTACAATCTTGTTGAACTAATAATCTTAATTTTATTTATATTAATCTTGTTGAACTAATAATCTTAATTTTATTTATATTAAACTGATAATATTAATTTTAATTATGTTAAACTGATAATATTAATTTTTGTTTTACAATAATTATGTATTATTTTCGACATTATTTGAACTTAAAATCTATTATTTAGAGTTCGTTTAACTCATACATAAATTATGTCTATGTCGAGCTCGTACCATTTAAAGAATTTTTTCTATAATATTTTTATTCTTCATGTATTATGTTTAAAGCTATTTAGACTTTGAACTTCAATTTACAGTCCTAAACATAGTTACTTACAAATAATGTTGTAAATAATGTTAAACTCATACCATATGTTAAGATTGATAGTTTCTTAAAAATAATGTTCATACCATGTTATGAATGATATTAATTTTTGTTCAATATTTTTGTTCTTCAATTTTTAATTATACTTTAATTCATTTAATAAATTAAATATTTTTTAAGACTCTTATTTTTCTATAATTAAATTGATTATATGTGCTTAAAGGGCAGTATATTTCTTATATAACTACTCCCCTTCTAATTCCTTCAAACTAGACATCAGGAATATAAATTCACAGAAGATTAACCTTCTAGACATCAGGAATATAAATTCACAGAAGATTAACCTTCTAGACATCAGGAATATAAATTCACAGAAGATTAACCTTATGTATGTTGAGGCTTTAATTTGAACTATACATTGAATAAATATATACCATGACAATCAACCCTCGGTTGAACTATACATCTATCCATTTGAATAACTTTTCAAACCATATTGCTTATGGTAATTGTCATAGTTTATATAATTATTTTTCTTCTATCCACGTTTTAAATATATGTATATTCCTCTCTAAAACGAGAAATTTAACTTTTCAAACCATATTGCTTATGGTAATTGTCATAGTTTATATAATTATTTTTCTTCTATCCACTTTTTAAATATATGTATATTCCTCTCTAAAACGAGAAATTTAGATTTTGAAACTATAGTAGTTGTCATAGTTTATATAATTTTTTTTCTCCAACTCACATTTTTTTTCTCCAACTCACTTTCTAAAAATATGTATATTTCTCTCTAAAACGAGAAATTTAGATTTAAGAAAAAATATGGATAAGTAAATAAAAAAGAAATTTAGGCAGATTGTTTTTTCCTTTCATCTTCAAACCAATTTCTCAGAATGAATATATATAATTTTTTCAAACCACGTTTTTAATATCTATATAAAATAAAAAAATTTAAAATATTTTTTTTTAAATAAAAAATGCACACTGTAAAACCCATGATAAAAAGAATCATAGCTAAAACCACATGCTTCTTGAATCATTCTGTTAAAAACTACAGAAATACGAAAGCTAAAACCACATGATCACATAATGCCCTTGACTTTTAAAAAAAAAAAAAAAAACCTTTGAAGCTCCCAAAAAGGGAAAAGCCTACTCCAACTAAACTACTTTCTTTTCATATTTTCCATATGTTAAGCAATCGATTGAATTATTAAATTGTCATAAAAAAAAAAAAAAAACCTTTGAAGCTCCCAAAAAGGGAAAAGCCTACTCCAACTAAACTACTTTCTTTTCATGTTTTCCATATGTTAAGCAATCGATTGAATTATTAAATTGTCATAATTTGTCCAATAATTATAATACTAAAATTATAATATACCAAACTATTATAATAACATTATCATTTCATAGACCAATTCTAAAAATATCAATTCCATATACTCAATTTTAAAATAATAATAAAATAAAATATGTCTTAAGTCTAAATATTAAATTGAATATATACTACAATTAAAATATCCAAACAAAGAAAAAAAAATCAGTCTAGATATTAAATTAGATATCTAATCAAATTAAGATTAAAAGAAGAAAAATCATACATTCTTCCAAATTCAAAACAGAGGTATAAAAACAAACCATATTTACAAAATACTTTATTTTTTATTTTTTAACTATAATAATAAAAACCGTATTTATTTAAAATCATCGTATCTTAATAAAGGTGATAACCAAGAACGCTGATAATACCGTTCATGGTCTCAAATGCCTTGTCCCTAATAATTAAAAAAAAAAAAAACATATTTACATAAAGAAATAGTACCATAAGTAAGAAGTGAAATTAAAGCAAACCAATGCACCGGATCAGCCCGTGCCAGTGACGCCGATATCCTGCTTCTTCTCGTCTGCGCTACCGAAGACGGGACCGCCTTGGCCGGTGGCGTCCTTGCATTTGTCGGCGACGGAATCCACCTGAATTCCCCCCGCGTCTTCCTTCGATTTCACGCTCTCCTGCGTTTTGTTGACGCCGCCCGGCACAGACTCGTACGTCGTCGCCGTGACGCTTCCCTTCGGCTGTGCCCCTTGCGCCCCCGACATCTTTCCAAACCTCTAATGATAAGTTTTAACAAAATCAATTAGTTATTCTCCGTATGCAATATTATAGCTGTGCAGGAGATCGCCGTGGGTACTGTATTTGGGAGCTCTGAAGAAGCTATTTTGAAGTTATAGGGGAATGGGGAAAAAGGAGAGATAAGGATAAACAAATGAGCTACACGTAAGCATATGAGAATGCTTCGTGTCTTGCAGGTTTTTCGCCTCATGTAAACAAAGAGAGAAAAAAAATATTGGTGTCTTTCTACTTGCAAACCCGTGTGGATATTGAATTCATAATGTCTTACCTTTTGGAATAAGTAACCATATTTATTAATTAAAATTTTAGTTTGTTAAATAAAATAGAAGTCAAATAACGTAAGTTAGTCTACCTACAAACACCAGTTTACTTAAAAACAAAAATAGTTTATCTATAGTTGGCGAAGTGATGAGTGATAATATATAAAATAAATTTGACTGTTTGAAGTAATGAGTGGTAAGTTTGAAGTATGAAGAAGTAAAGGATATGTATTCTTTACTTAACAATATTGCTTTTGAAGGTATTTCATTGTTTCCTACATTTTTCACACTAGTTCAAGTTTATTAAAATTGAAGATTGAAATAAATTTAACATAAATAAAAGTTAGGGATAAATTTTAATATAAAATTAAAAAATGGAAATATAAATTAAATATAATTATATAGTGTATAATGTTATAGATGTGGTTTTGGTCATATTTTATTCATCCGGATTTAGATTGAGTTGAAATTTTGAGGGTAGATGCTTGACAAATCTTAGAACGTTTCTACCAATTTTTAGATCATTTGGAACAACACAGATCCTAGCACATCCCTATGTGTGAATAAGATTTTTGGCAAGAGATTGTGTGAGGGTTTCATTTGGGTTAAGTGCAAGCAGTTCCAAAGGTTGGTTTTCGGGGCCTTCGAGTCCTAACAGCCAGTATTTTTGTGGTTTCTGCTCAATATTTTAGAAGTAAATGTTGTAAGGAATCTAATATGGGTTAGAAATTTGTCTTTCAACAGATCTTCATGATGTGAACTTGAGTGACAACGACTTCCAATTTATTGCACAAAAGAAAAGTGAAAATTATACCTTTTCACGACGTCTATGGCATGGATTAAAAAGATCACGAAACAATTGTCAAGCAGTTGATCAAAAAATGGCTCAGATCTCAAGTGAATCTGGTGCTAAGGTGCACCCACAAAATAAATATACTATGAAAACCCCTGTCAAGGGTAAGAATTTTGAAGAATCAGCCCCAAAAATAAATTTTAGGGATGCCCTTTGTGGTGGACAACCTCAACCTAATGTTAATATTAATCTTAGGGCTTCCCGTAAACCTCTAAGAATGCCTAAGATTGATCCCAAGAAAACGGAGTCAGGATGTCTTAAAGCAGTTGATGGAACTCCTATTGTTAAGCTTGATATGGGCAACATTCAGACTAGCATTGAAGATATGAAAAAAAAAGAGTACGAATTTGTCATTTCGTGGGTTTCGTTCGAGCCTAGCTGCTTTCAAAGTTTGAGCTGCAAATATCTAAAAAAATAAAGGTGAGTTACAAATCTCTATTTATCCAAATGGTTATTTTCTTGTTTTATTTTCTAATAATGAAGATAGAGAGATAACTTTTCAAGGGGGTCCCTGGTTCTTTAGAAGGGTAGGGCTTTTCATGAAGCCCTGACATACTAAATTTAAAGTCGAGGAAGAGATGCCTTCTACAGGTCCTGTGTGGGTTAGACTCTTTGGCCTCCCAATTGAATTTTGGAATCCGACTATTTTTCTTCAATTAGAAACTCTTTAGGAACATTTATGATGATTGTTGATTGTACTCAAAAATTTGAACATATTATTTATGCTCGAATTTGTGTTTTAATGGATCTTGACAAACCCCTACCTAAAAATATCACTTTACAATTTGGGGAGGACACTTGGGAGCAAGTAGTGGACTAAGAGAACATTCCTTTGCGTTGTTGAATTTGCCATGAATATGGTCATTTGGCTAGTGTTTGCCTAAATAAAATTCTAGATCAAAAGAAAGAAGATATAAATTCAGCAGGTTTCCAAATGCCTAAGAAGAACATTCTGAAAAAACCAGTTATGAAGGATCAATCAAAGTTATTTGCTAGTATGTTTGAAATTCTTTCCACAAATGAGGTCCCAAGTGAGGAAGAGGAAATAATGAAAACATAAGTCTTAGAAATACAATTTAAATATAAAGGGAAAAACTCAGAGACAAACCAATAAATCAAAGGATCCCAACAGAAAAAAGGGAGAAAATATTCACAAGAAAAATAATCTTTTAAATGTTAAAACTTCAAATAATACAGATCTCAATTTAGACTCTGTTGAACCTTTTGGTAATATTTTGACTATGTACAAGCATTCTTCAAGGCTCAAAGCCATCTTAGATTCAATTGGATTAAGTCAAGAAACACGAAAAACAAATTGAAGATGGATTCTACTCAATGCAGGTCACAAGACTAATCAATATCATATGGTAAAAGAAGGTAAAAAGCTTGTAGTGGAAGGTAATATTAATGCCCTTCCCAAATTTTTTAGCCCTGGTATTAATGAAGATCATCACTTGGAATATAGTCTTTCAAAACAAAATGAAATTAGAAGAATGATTCAGATAAATCATCCACATCTTGTTTTCCTTCAAGAAAAATATGTCAATAGATGATATGGAATCAATTGCTAGTAAAATTTGGCTATCTGGAAAAGTGGTTTCCCTCAATTCCTAGGGGACTTCTGGTGGCATTGCTTGCATTTGAGACCCAAAAGAGGTAGTTATTCACCATATGGTTAGTATTTGGGGTATTTTGGCTATAGCTATTCAAAGCAGACATTCCAACCAAATTATGCTCTGCATTACTGTTTATGCTTTGACTAATTTGGAGGAAAAAAGAAGACAGTGGAAGAATATTACTTATATTATCTCTCATTTTCCTGAAGCTTGGATCTTGATCGGATGAGATTTCAATACCATCCTCTCTCTAGATGAGAAAATGTGAGGACATAGAAATTTGGACAGGAGCACTGACCTCATGAGTGAATATATTACAAACCTCCAGCTTGTGGACATCAAACCAAATAATGGCCTTATGAATTGGTCTAACAGAAGGTAAGGCTTAGCTTATATAATGGAGAGATTGGATAGGTTCTTGCTCTCTGCTAATTTCTTAATACATGGTCACATTCCTAAAGTGAAGACTCTTAACAATGTTGGTTCGGATCACTGGCATGTCATGGTGGAAATGTGGAAAACCAATGTGAGTTTCTCTCCTTTTTTAATTTAGTTAATGTGGCTTACATACAATTCCTTTAAACCTCGAGTGTAACAATGGTGGAAGGAAGGTAAACCTAGGTATGGGACTAAGATGTTCTATTTTACCAAAATATTGCAATACATTAAATCCAAAATCAAGACTTGGAACTGGAAGGAGTTTGGGGATGTTCATAAAAAAACATGAAGTTATTGCTCAGCTTGAAAATTTGAATAAGAAAATCTGTTTAGATAACCTCACAGAGAGTACAAGTGCAAATGAAATTAAACTCACAACTCAATTAGAGGAATAGAAAAAAAGAGAAGAACTCTTATGGAAGCAAAAATCTAAAATTCAATGGCTCAAAGAAGGTGATTGAAACACAAATTTCTTCCACAAATCTCTTCTAGCTCGAAGATCTCACAATTTTATTTCTTCCCTAAAATATAATTCTGGATATGTTATCTACACTTGGGATGGCATGAACTTTATTGTTGTCAATTACTTTTCCAATATTTTTACTACTACTCCTATTGACTCAGTTTCTCAACAAAATGTTCTTCAAGAAATCCCTTCTCTTATCACTTTTGAGGATAACTCAATTTTGACTGCTCCTGTTACTATCAATGAGCTTCAACAAATAGTTTTTAAAATGCAAAAATGGAAAACCCCAAGTCCTGATGGTTTTCATATTGAGTTCTACCAAGATTTTTGGGATATCCTTCATGCTAGTTTATTAGAGGTGGTGGAAGAAGCCAAGACAGCCAAAGAATTTTTGAAGGTTATCAATAAAACTTATATTACTCTTGTTCCAAAAGCTCAAGAGGTTGAACATATCTCAGCTTTTAGACCTATTGCTTTATGTAATGTTCTTCTCAAAATCATTACTAAGATCATGGAAGAAATGTTGAAGCCTCTTTTGCATAATATTATTTCTCCTGAACAAGGGGTTTATGTGGAAGGGCATCAAATAGTTGATGAGATAGTTCTTGCTCAAGAAGCCATCCATTCCATGGATATGCAAAAATCTCCTTCCATGTTCATTCGGTTAGACTTATCCAAAGCTTATGATAGAGTGTATTCGCAGTTCCTTATCAAATTTTTGAGGCAATTTGGTTTCTCTCAAGATTAGATGGATTAGATTATGGGATGTATCTCTTCAGTTTCCTGCTTAGTTCTTATCAATGACAGGCCTTCTCAGTTGTTCCCAGCTTCCATAGGTATTAGACAAGGTGACCCCCTATCCCCTTATTTATTCATCATTATTGTTGAATGCTTAGGTAGGTCTATAACCAAAAAGAGAGAAGACAAAACCTTTGAGGGATTTACCATTGCTCATGGAGCTAGACCTATCTCTCATCTTCAATTTGTTGATAACTCTACTCTTTTAGGTAAAGCTACAGTTAAGGAAGCTTCTACTATTAAGCAAATCATTAGCTCTTTTTTTAAGGCTATCGGGCAATTTATCAATGAAGACAAATCTAAAGTCATTTTCTTTCACTGCTCTTCCAGACAGGAATCCATGGTCTTGTATAAATTAAGATATAAGAATACCTCCCTTCTAATCACTTATTTAGGTATTCCCATCAATATTCAAAGACAAAAAAAAAGATTGGAATTGGTTGGTGGACAAAGTCAAGAAAATTTGTAAGTGGACCAATAGGTGGCTTTCTTATGGGGGTAGAATCACCTTGGTAAAACTAGTCCTTTAGGATATTCCTATTTATATTTCTATCATGTTGAATATCCCAAAGGTTGTTCTTTGAGAACTAGATCATATCAGTCATCAATTCCTATGGAGTGGTACTAAGGAGAAAATAAAATGGGCCTTGGTGAAATGGGACACTTTATGTCTTCCTAACAATGAAGGGTGGTTAGGATTCCATTCTGCTACTAATAACAACAAAGCTTTAGCTGGTAAATTATATTAGAGGATTTTGCATAACCCCAATGCTCTTTGGGCCAATAATATTCATGCTAAATATGCCAAGAACAAAATTCCTGAAGACCTTGTTCGCTATCAATTGCCTTCCAAAGGTTCTCCCATTTTAGCAGTTATTAAGACTGGTGAGGATTTGATAAATAAAAAATTATTTTGGATCATTCATAATGGTCAAAAAATAATTTTTTGGAAATATTCTTGGGATGGTCACAAGCCTTTGATAACTCAGTTTCCCGATTGGATGCCTTGTATAGAGGAGATTCACCGAGCTAACTGGATAAAGGTGGTTAATTATTATCGATACCATACTGGTAATTCAGAGGTTAGTAGATATTGGATCCCTATTGAGGACTGGCCTATTAAAATCCCAGAAAGGTAAAGACAAGATATCTAGTGCATCCTTCATATGAGATCTCTCTCTTGGTCCCATGATAAAGACTATTTTGGATGGAAAAACACTACTAAGGGTGAGTATTCAGTTGCTCAAGGTTAATGGGCCTTATGCCATAATAATCCCAGCCAATCATCTGACATCTTTTCTTAGTTGTGGGTTCAAAAGCTCTGGCCTAAGGTGATGTTCTTTACTTGGCTTTTATTGCATCACAGGGTGCTTACTAGGGAGTAGCTTATGAAGCGTGGTTTTCATGGCCCTTTTAGTGTGAAATGTGGAAAATCTTAGCCATATTTTTATTGAGTGTACTTTAGCCTCTAATATTTGGAGGAGAATGACCACTTTAGTTGGCATATAGTGGTCAATTTTTTTTAATTTTGAACGACTTTGGAGGGATTGGCCTAATCAAGAGGGTGTTGATCATTTTATTAGGCATTTAGTTTGGATGGGTTCTACCATTCTTCTTTGGAATATATGGAATGAAAGGAACAACCAAATTTTTAATCAATAAAGGAAGGATATTCACTATATCTGGAAAAATACCATTGCCAACTTAGTTGAATCAATCCATCAACTCCTTAATCACCCCCAAAACTCCCACCAAAGATGGGATCAAGTGATGCAAATATTGAAGATTAAATATTCTAAGAGAAACCAGCTTAAAAGGAATGTGAGTAATTGCAAGATGGATAAAACAAGGAATTGGCGACCTCCTCCTAAGGATTTTGGGAAATTCAATACTGATGGATCCTCTAGAGGGAACCATTGAAAATCCAGTGCGAGAGGAATTGGTAGACTTTCAAATGGCTCCCTGGTTTTTACTTTTGCTGAGAATTTGGGTATTCTATCTAATAACCTTGTTGAGGGGTATGGTATCCTTAGAGGCCTTCAAAAGGCTACTAAGGTTGAATGGGAAAAGGTCCTAGTTGAGTATGACTCTCCACTCATGATTAATCTTTTGAAGACTCCTTCTAAGAATCATAAGGTTGATTGGAGAATAAAAAAAATTATTGATAAGATTCAGTTAATCTAGATGGTATTTTTAAAAGTTGATTACAATCATGTGGTCAGAGATCAGAACAAGAGTGTTGATGCTTTAGCTAATTGGGCTTTGGACAAAGGTGATATTACTTGCTACAACCACCCTCCTAGATGGTGGGATTCACAAATAAGGGAAGCTCTTCTTTCTATCATTTCTTTGGATGGCTCCAGTTCTGAAGGTACCTAGTTTCTTCTTGCTTTATTTTTGTTTCTCTTTATTTCGTTCAGTGTATTTTAGTTCCCTAGCTCAAACCAATATTTATTTTGTTTTATATATTGATTCTTGCCTTGATAGTATTTTGGTCTACAAAGGTCATTGTTGTGTTCTTTTTTCTTTTCTTTTTTCTATTTTTGTGTGTTTTTTTGTGTTGTGTTTTGTTGTTTTGTGTTTTTTGTTGTTGTTCTTGTGTTTTTGATGTTCTTGTGCTTGTGTTTCTGTATTTTTGTGTTAATTGATGTTTTGTGTTTTGGTGTGTGAGTGTTTTCTATGTTTTTATTTTTCTCTATTGTCTATTGTTGGTTGTTTATTTTATTTTATTTATTATTTTTTAGGTTTTGGTTGTTTTTGTTTTTCTTGATTTTTTTGGTTGTTTCTTTGTAGCGTTCTATTATTTTTTGTTATGTTTGTGTTTTTTATGTTGTTCTTGAGTTTTTTTATCTTATTGTGTGTGTGTTTGGTTGTGCTTTATATTTTTTGACACAATCAAGGAGCATGTTTTTTAATATTTTTGTGTTTGTGTGTTCTTTTTTTTTGTTGTTTCAAGTTTGCTCCTTGAGTATGTCAAAGGTGGTAGGCCAGGTGCGAGCCCTAGGCGATTTTGGCGGAATAGATACCCCTGCCTCCTTAGGTCTTACCCGAAAGTTGCATCCCTTCTAGGATGTTTTCCACAAAAAAATAATAATGCCATAGATGTGATATAAATTTTAAATTATATAATTTATTTTTTATTTTAAAAATTAAAATATAATAATTGATATATTAAAAGATTTGTTAAGAATTTAAATTTTTAACAATTAAAATTTTAAATATATAGTTTGTATATTTATGTATACATATTTACTTTAATTTGTATATTTAAACAAAGTAGTTTATGTTAATATAATATTTTAATTGGTTGTTTTCAATCAATTTAATTTTAGTTTATAAGGTTGTGTTTATTAGGATTTCTTCTTTGTAGGTATTTACATATAATATATATAATTAGTTGTGAAGACTGTAAAAATGTAAAATTTCATTCTTAATCAATAATGTGTAATATAATCCTTTTATGCATGGGTTTTTTATAATATTTATTTTCATATTAAAAATTGTTATAAGTTTAAAAAATCATAATTGATTTAGTTAAAATAAAACAACTATAAATTGATTGAAATAGTATATGCTTGGATCATGTATAAATAATGCCATGGAATAGTTTGATTATGAATTTCATAGAAAAATATATGAGAAAGTGTGAATTTCCCTCTTTTTACTTGGTATGCATGTACATTATAATTGGCATCCAATTTTATGAAATTGAGTTTTTCTATTTCTAGAACTGATTATTGTATGTCTTTTAATGCATTAACTAGTCAAGAGGCATATATCTACTTCAAATTATAAAATATGTAGTTGTTTTAACGATTTATGCATCATATAGTTATACCTAACAACTTGGATCTAATTTCCTAACCTTCTTGTTATAAACTTTTAAACTTTTTTTCCTCGGATAAAATCTGTAACTTTCATTTCAAAGTTTGAAAAAACTACAATGAGATGGGTATTTTGTACCCCTGTATAATCCTTACTAAATCGGATGCATTACAATAATAATAGCTTATTGCAAGCCTTTAATCATCTTATAAAGTGTCATTTTGATACTTTAACCTTGCAGTCATCAATCATATTTCAGATTTGACCTTAATTATCCAAAGACATAAAAAAGAACATGATCCTAAACCACAACATCTATCAAAAGAAAAAAAGTATCAAAAGGGTAGATACTGTAGTGGAATCACAGTCCCATACACTACTCCTTCCTTTAACCAAGAACCATACACTACTACAAACTTGCAAACTTACCATTACACTCCTAAATTTGTTTCTTGTCATAAGGTAAAAAAAAAATCATTTGAAAAAGGCAAAAGAATGAAGAAGGATATTTTCTACATAACAACTACACAATATGTAGTTGATTTGATTCTAGACATCCATCTTGTTTACTATATTCTTATTTTATTAACCAATTAACTATTATATATAATTAATAAACCCTGTCATTGAAGAGAGCTCCACTTACTTATTCTTAGTTTGACAATTATAAGTGAACAAAAAAATTTAATTGTTCAAAGAAGTGGTTAATCATTGATTGAATCCTCTTAATGTAATACTCTTATACAATAAGTTGAGGACACTATTAATAGGTCGTGGGGAAAAACCTTCGGTATAAGAGAACTTACTCAAAGACCTATTATGAACTTGTCTCAAGGAAGAGGATCCTTCATTTCTTTAGATTTGCTTTCAAACCAAGTGAAGGTAAAGATACATTGTTAAAGATCATAACATATTAATGAATATTTATTTTTATATAGATCCTTGTCTCGTTGAATTTAATTGATTTCGTGTTTAATAGTTATTTGTATAATTATTATGGAGAACTAAATTTTAAAAAATGATTAAATAAAAGAAGTTAAACATTAAAATGCATAGATATCTAACAAATAACACCATAGATATTAATTCTATTTCATAACTTTATGGAAAAATTAGAATAGTAGTCCTATAAAATATAAGAGCTTGTTCATTCTTAGAATAGTGAGTTAAAACAAATTAAGTTTTTAATAAATAATAGTAATATTATAAGACATATGTATCAAGTGGCATTAGCTCAACTGGTTAGATTCCTCAACATTTAAGGAGGAGACCTAGGTTTGAATCTTGCCAAGCGATACATGGATAATATCCAAGCTTTGTTATGATACCACTATGTGGTGATGATGTAATACGGGTGGGGCTTGTTTCAATCCCATATAACCAATTGAAAAAATATTATGAGACATATGTCATTAAAAAATTGCCAATATTCACATGCAACAATATAGTGTCTCAATATTCTTATAAGGGAAAAGGGTGAAGGATGTGATGATAGTCTTATAGAAAAAATATAAAAATAAAGGCTTTCTTCTAAATCCACTTTTCTCACCTCTTTGTTACATTTATCATGGTCTCATAGTCCCATGTCACCCTTTTTCTCTATTTTTTATTTGGTTGTATTAACTATAATTACATTAATTAGTGTTAGAATATGGGCATCTAACCTTAGTGGCCAAGATCGATAGTGCATGATGTAAACGTAAGCCTTCAAGCTTGTGTGATATAGTCTTTATGTAAGCCTATGGGTATCACTATAAAATAATTTGATGTATTTAGTCATAGTGGCATTGGTCAAACCACTAATATGGTTAACCTTGTAACTTGTAATTAAGTTTAAGGCCTTATGTTATATCCAATTGGGTTAATGTGATACATAATAATTATTGTTAGGATTTAGTTATCTCCTATAAATACCCCTACCTACCCAATTCATTACATAATTATGTATAAATATGATCTATTGTTTGGGTGTCCACAAGCACCCCACTCTTTTATTTTTATCGATTGCTCTTTTATTTGTTTGTACATTCTCTTTCATATAATCTATGGTGAATGTTATGCTTTTGTTATTTTCTAGAAAGTATTGTGAAATTTTATAGGGTGTCGGTGCAAGCATGGAGTAGCATCACTCGGTCACATGGAGAAGTTATTTTGAAGCATCTATATTTTTTCAATTGATGAGAATTTATAGCTTATGTTTTACAAGGTGCCTTCAATAACATAAGAAACATCAACAAACCACTTAAAATTATCTTTTGAACCTTCACAAAAAAATTGACATAAGGATCAGAAGAAATAATTTATTTTTTAATATTATTCCTTACAAAAAAGCAGAAGGAATTTTAATAAAATTTATATTTTCAAAACCATCACTCTAGGGTTGTGTTGGATGACAAACTTCTAGAGACCATAACTTTTACATACAATTTTTTTTTTATCCCTTTTTTTAAACCACATAATTTTGAGCTCGTAGCGTCAATGGCATTTCTTAAAGGACTTGCTACAAGTGGAAATATGTCTTTCTATGATGGTTTTGAGGATCTATAGTGCCATTGTTATTGGAGGGTATATATTGTATGTTCAAATCACCCCTCCATATTCTTTTTACTCTATACTGCTCTAATCCTTGTGCACTTGAGTATGGGGGATGACCTTGTCTCCAAGGAGTAAGGCATTCTCTTGTTATTAGATTGGAGCATTTTAATGGATAGCTTGTAAGGCTAGGTGGATAAATAGCATGTTTTTGAACCTTATTGGTGTCACTTTGGTGATAATCTCTCTCTCTCTCTCTCTCTAGGAGGGTTCCAATATTGTTTTTACATCTGACATAGATGGCTCATTGGACCTAAGGTTCAACCCACATTGGTGTTGCCTCTTTTAGGGTAAAAGCAATACAATATTTATTTAAGGAGAAATACACATCTACTCCTTGCATTGGCAACTAACTTTATTGGTTTAAAAGTTGTGTTTAAGAATTATTGTCATCAAAGGACGAATTTTGGGTCTCAAACATTAATTTTTTACAGGAATATTTTTGGATCATGTTTTCTTTAGGCCATATCCTATAATTTATATCTTGGAGGGTATATTCTATGCTTGACAAGTCTTTTGGAGGTTTGGATAATCTAGCTAGCCTATGAATCTCCCCTCTAGGCCAACTAAGGCATGAATCTCATCCTTTTTCTTTTCATTGGTGGAAATAATTATGTGGTGGTCTTATCGATCATGAGAGATTTGGATGATCCTTATTTTAAAGAAGGAAATGATAGTCATCCAACTGATAAAGAAGAATAAGATGATTTCGACCCATTAGAGCAAACTATAATCTTCCATATGGTGAGGGAGACTCAACTATTATTTTTTAACTATTAGAACATCCATTATGAGTGGGCGATATTATCATCTCTAATATATTCTCTCCTTAGCTCCCACTTTAGATTATGGAGGCGGGTTGGAATATGGATAATTGACCAAGGTTGACAGTGTGTGATGTAACCTTTATTGAATCCTACTAAAAACCTATGGGTATGTGTGATGTAGTCTTTATATAAGCCTATAAGCAATCACTATGTAATGATTTGATATATTTATCTATCAATACATTGATTAAACCACTAGTATGGTTAACCTTGTGACTTATAATTAGACTTGTAATTAACCTTAAGTCCTTATTTCAACTTGGATTAATGTGACGTAAAATTATTATTGTTGGGGTTTCAATATTTATTATAAAAACCACCAATTATTTGATCCATTGCATCAATGTATATTAAAGTGATCTATTATTTGGGTGCCCATGTGCACCCCACTATTCTACTTTTATCTATTGTTTTATTATTTTACTTTTATGTTCTCTTTCATATGAGCTATGGTGAATGCTATGCTTTGTTTATTTCTAGCATATATTATAAATTCTAACAATTAGAAGTGATCATGACATAGTTTTTTAAAAGGTACCCAAATTTCATTATCATTAAAATGCCCTTTTGTCATCCCATTAAATTTTTTAAAACAAGCATAATTACACTTTTGAGTTTGTTTGATTATCAACACTCGCATGGATTATAAAAATATCTTGGGTCAATATGGCTTCTATATTAATATTCTTGATTCCCTTTGATCATATTAATGCCATTACTATACTACATATACACTAGTACTTATCAAAACCCATGAAATTTTGATATGAGTTTCATTTGGATGGAGGAGACCAATGCATTATACCAATTCCATTTAGAGGTCAACAACGAACCATATTGTCACCTCCATATTGCCAATAAATTTTCTCATTTAAGTAAATTTGTACATTCATTTCTTCTATTTTTTAAAATAATTATTGACACTTTTAGTAGCTTTGGGAATTAGTATTGATTGGAATATTTTAATTTTTTTCTCTTTAGTAATATTATACACACTTGATTATTATTTCATTTAGATATTTTTATTTACTGCACCCTTTTCTACTTTAGAAACTCTATTTTTTTGTAGGATTCTAAAAGCATTCTTATTCTTACACTTCCCTCACTATATAGGTATCCTAGATCTTAAGTTATTTTCTCCCCTTAGTTTCACATGTTGTATTTAGGTCTTTCCTTAGGGATATGTCAATTTGTCTCACACGTTTTTAATAGATTTGATGTAAATATATCTTTTAGTTTATTTGCTCTTTTATTTTTGTCATTGTTAGGTTGGAGTTTGATATTAAATTTACCTATCATTTAACAATATCTACTCCTTTTACTATCCAAAAGAAGGAATCCACTAGTTACCACTCAGGTACAAGTAAAGAATGTAAAATTAGGTTCTTCTTTTGATGTGACATGTCTATTTGATGATGTATTTATCAGTATTAATATCAATTAAACTCTAGCTGAAATTCATTTTTCACAATATAATTTGGAATATCGTAGGGATATTCCTAAATTTCAAATCCTTCTCAATTAAGAGGAGGAAGCTAAAACTATTCTAGATAATGCCAAGTGTCAAGATTTTTTTAATCAATTCTTGATGGCTAATTTCAATGAAATTTCCTCTTAATATTTCATTAAGCTAATAAGTTGACACTATATAGTTTGTCACTAGTACAAAAACAATCCAAAAGCCATAGAAAAATTTATTTTCACTAAGAGATGTATGCTATCAAATATGGAAAAATGATAGCTCCACATTTGATTGAATTGTCTATCATAAAATCAAATCTTGATAATCTATTTAGACTAAATTCATCACTAAAAGTAATAAATACAATTGATTATGGATTTGAGGAATCTAGTCCATCAAGTCTATTGATTATTGTCCATAAATTATAAAAACATCAAGAATATATTTAGGATTTCTTATATAAATATAATGATACATTTTTACAACTTGCCATGCAACTAAATTTTATTGTCACTTTGGTTCCTATGTCACCACCAACTAATTTGAATGTTTCTTCCACACCGTCATTGGTTGTAGTTGGAAGGAATCCTTTTATTCTATTGATTCCATCATCAAGAATTATCAATGCCAAACCCTAGATTCCAAAATTGAAATTGTTTATATAAAGAGACAATTTTCCCAAACTTTTTCTATGATGGTACCAAAAAAGTTTAAACCATTATAAAAAATTTACAATCTATGTGTCCTGAAATTACTTACTAGGTCCTTGGTTGTAAGTACATTCAATTGGTTTAAATTTTTGTCAAAGACTCCATCTCAAAATTTGGTCGATTTACTAAGCAATTTAGACAAGATTTTGATAATGATATTACTTTAGTTGAGTCTATGAATGTTTTTCTAAAGTGTTTTCAAGGTCCTTATGAGTGAGTTATTGATTATTAGATGGGATAAATTAATGCATGATATTAATTTTAAAATAAATGATGCAATTTTTATATCTATGTTTATGGATGGAATTTTACTTTTGATTAGAATGGAAATACATGAATATATTGCTTTTGGATTGGGTCCCCTTGAAAGTAATAAAAAAAACTATTAAGTTTAAACATAAATGTTATTGGAAATAGATTGTGTGTAAATTATAACAACATTTATGCTTCTACTCTACTTAATAGAGATCCTAGCTACCTACCTACTCATGTTATCCATCATTATAAAAATGATGAGATAAAAATCATGCTTCCCCAACCTAGAATTAGATCCTATGTCCTTGAACTTTACCAATAAGATCCTTCTTGGTATAATGGTATCAAATCCTATTTTTGGCATTGAGTATGGTGTTACCATCACATTAAATGTCTTATTTTAAGAATATCTACTTAGAGGATTTCCTTGGCCCTAATTTTGGTATGATTTATTTAAAATAAAGAGAATGAAGGAATATGAGAAGCCTAGAATCGAGTTGTTGTTTGGAGGTAGCAGTCCCCAAAATAAATAAAAAAACTAGAGATCTATAACAAGTTGTTTCCTACTGACAATGGCAATTCTAAATATAATCAACATGTCAATCAAAATGTTACTCTTAAATTACATGTTAGTCCAAACTACAAAGGTAAGACCAAATTTTCAAATACAAAGTAAGAGTAAAGGCCTAGGTAGTTATTATTACTATAGACTTATCCACATCCAAAACATCTTAATTCCAATGAATCTAGCACATCTAATGCCAAGATTAATCAAGGAAATAAATGAGTACCCCTAGTAAATTCAATTATAACTCTAATATAAAATTTTAAAAATGGGAATTTGAGTATCAATAATACCAAAGTGTTTATCAATGCCATTGATATTATTTATTCTACTATTGATAGAACAAAATAAGAGATGATTACTATTAATAGGAATTTTTTTTACAAGCAAAAAATCATAATTTTATTTCAAGAATCAGAGAAAATTACACTTCTTAGGTGCCTTGGCACAAATAAAATCTTAGATAAAAACAAATTTTTGGGAGTCAAAATATAATTATAGTCAGGCAGATCAAAGATGAAAAAAGAAAATAGTAGAAAGAAATATAAGAAATTATATAAGAAAAATAAGTTTCTTTTTATGCATATTAAATAATTTCAAGTCGTGCATTATTTTAAACACAACTTGGGCTCTCATTCAAAGAAAGGGAAAGCTTTTAGACAAAGCATGGGTGAACAATGATTAAAGAAATGTCTTTAAAATGAGAATATCTCCTACCACCCTGCGAAGGGATAATCAGGACTTTAAGGCATCGGGTGACATTAATGGCAGGGGGGGCTTTCATTGTTGGGTAGATGAATCTACCCACATCAAGAAGACCAAAGCACCTAAGGAAAGGTCTTTGGGATTGTTTTGGTGAAAGGAAGGGTGGAGAAGCAGAAGCAAAAGAGGAGACAAAAAGGATTCCAGAGAAGCTATCTGAAGACAGTTAAAGGAAGGAGCAAATCATTTTCAGGTTGGAACTTCCACAACCTGGTTTTAATATTCTAATTAAATATTTATGCTTGCTTAAACATTTATCCTTCCAAGAAATTTTTCTTTCTGTAACTAGTAGGGACGCAACGGGGTTTTTTTCATTGATGAATCGTCGACCCGAACCCGATCCAGCAATAGTGCATGGGTGTCTCCTTGGTGGTCATTGTTTGGTGTTATCGAGCTCAGACTTCCTAAGCCAAAATCCCTATAGAATCTCTTGTATGCATAGTCAAGTCTTGCTTGGACCACCTATGAGTGGTTTAGAGGTGTTTCACTCCTATTTTTATCCTCTGGAAAACCTTGCATCCATTTCCAATTGGTGCTACCTATTTGAGCATCGTTTGGTGTGGGTATGACATATTTTTTGGGTGCTCTCCATTTTTTTGAAAAGGCCTATGTTACTTCCTATTTGCTTGTGAAAGTGAAGTGAACCGCCTACATAGACGAGCACTTCTCTTAGAAATTTTTTAGAACACCCTTGGTCAAACACCACGTATGTGTTTCCCATGCGTTCATTTTTGAGTCTCTAAGACAAATTAACCCTCCATCAACACCCGTAGGAGTTTTTAACCTTTTGATTGGTTCTAGAAGCCTTATGTTAGGTTTCAATAGGGTTTAACAACCCTCAAATGTCACTCTCGAGCCATCGTTATGCCTGAGATGCATTAGGTGGGTTGGTGGTAGATAACACCTAGACCAATGTCCCACATGCATCTCACTTCAGGTTAGCAACAATTTAAATGGTGTTTGTCACCCATAGTCTTGTAGCGCTTTCGTCGTGTGGTTTCTTAAGGGATGATATCCCTTATCAAAGTGACCACAACTTGGTGGTCACCACGCACCAGTTGGTAGCGCGTGGGTCACATGGTGGCCCCCATTGGTCTTAGACCTACATGTTGGTGGGGTTGTGTCTAACCTTTGTTGGAAAACCAATTTCTTTTATATTTGGGTCAAATATTTATTTGATTTAATAAAATGAATCTAGAATTTAGTTTAAATAAATTAATTATAATCTAGATGTCTAATTATTTAAATTTATAATCTAAACAAAATAGATTGTGATTAAAGGAAATAATTATAAATCTAGATGTTTAAATTAATTAAATTTATAGACTTGCAAATCTATTATATTTAACTGAAATAAATATGATATAAAATTAGATGCTTGATATAATGAAATTGTATGTGACAATATTTTTATATTCTTGGAAATGAAATGATTTTTATTGTTTTTATTAATTTTTATTTGTGTATGTTTGGGGATAAATTAAGTATTAAATTGATTAACGTTTATGGGGCCTTAATTAGTTAGAGAAATGGGTAAATTAAGTATTTAATTAATTAAGGTTTATGGGGTCTTAATTAGTTAGAGAAATGGGTAAATTAAGTATTTAATTGATTAAGGTTTATGGGGCCTTATTAATTTAAAGAAATAAATGAGTTTAATTGTTAATCACATCTAAAGAAGGATATTTATGTTCAAATATAAACCTTGATTGATTAAAGTATAATATGATGAAAGGAAATGTGACCTTCCTAGATGTCAAGTGAATGATTTGTAAATATGTATTGATGATTATATAGTTGCAATTGGCATTTTAGATGCACTAGATTAAATTATCATCTAGTAGATGCATGATTCATAGTTTCAAGAGTTTTCCTAATCCCTTACTTGTTGGGGTCTAAATTGACATCAAGGGAACCTTGAACTGCAACTATGAATCTATGACTTCTGGTAGGCGCATACCCGCTAATCATAGCTCAAACCCCGACATTGGATGGATCAGATATATACTTCAATCCAACCTCCAGAGTAGGTTGGTTCCTTGTCAACTATTTCAGATGTTGACTCAATTAAGCTCAATTAGAAAGTGTAAGTTTAGGGATAGAAATAGGGTAAGGGTTAGAAAACAATTGAGAAATTAGGTGGTCGGATAGAGCTAACAACATTGAAAAATAGCAAGAATCCGTTGATCAATCACATTTCTAGTATGCCACACTTGAGACTAACAACAATCAAAACTCAACATCTTCACCATTAGAATAAGGAAATGCTCAGAAAACTATTTCAAACACCTAAATGCTAATAATCCAAATAGCAGAATTAGATCAACACTTAGGCTAACAAAAATAGAAGTCTTCTACAACATTTATTCAGGCATGAACCATTCCAAGGTGCTCTAAATTAGCAATCCAATATCAGCAGAATTGACTAACCATAAAGCAGTAACAGAAATGCATTCACAGAATGAATCTACAGTTGGTAAAGATGAAGAATTAGAGGTAAACATCCAAGTAATGCTCCTTCTATTGATCTTTCAGCAATTATAGTAATATATCAGGAAAACACTCCAGAGTCGACCCTTAATCATGGGGGTTCGATCTCCTTATATAGATTTTACAATGATTAACATGATGGAACATTACAAGGACTTTCTCTATTAAAATAGCAAAGTGCTGAGGTGGTGGCCTCTCATGAATCTTCAAGAAGGGAACTGAGTTGTACTCCATTAATGTTGTATCTGCACTCTGCAAATGCTTGGCTCCTCAACTAACTTCCATGGCTGGAGAGGTTACAGATCAATCTGGACCGCTCTTCATTCTTGCAAGAATCTTCCACCATTAATTTACAACTAAAAATGTAGTTGGATCTTGATTCCGGTGATGTTTGGTCTTCCCACATTCTTTCCACTGCCTTTGTCAGGTTCAGAATCCACTAGTTCATTTTTCGCTAGTCCTGGCTTGACCATATTGACTGCGGAGTATGGGTTCTTAAATATCTTGCAACCTTTCAAAGAATCCACAACTCCAAATTCCATCGAGTAAGGTTTGACTACGCTGATTACAAAATTGGCTTCTGTGGTTGCCAATGGCTTCCTGCAAACTTCGCTACTTTGATTTTTGCTAGGTCAGGTTTGACTGTAGAACTGACTTCTACTTTGGCTTTTGGAAGATGTTATCACTGCTTTCCAGAATCTGCAACTCTATATTTTGCCTTGCATCATTTGACCATGCTGACTATGGAATTTGTCTCTAGTGGAACTTCACATAGCCTTTTACCATTTTTTTTTATTACTTAGCAGATTTATAATTTGGCTAAGTATGTAGCCTTTTGGGGTCTACATTTTGGTGCCTCCTGGGGAGCATTGCTAGCAAGGCTACGAACTCAGATCCTTATCCATTGGGCACTGGAGTCAAAAATAAAATGAGTTAGCTCTACCTTCATGAGTCTTCTACAATCCGCTGTTATCCACTAGTTGCAGACTTATGTTTCCAAAGAAAACTTCCCTATAAACCCTACTCTCTAAAGTCATTGAAAGAAAACTCAGAGAGTAACGGTTCACATGGAGGTCATATTTAGGAACAACTATTGCCATACTCAAAATTCATTGGAGTATGCTCCTTATTATATATACATGGTCAAGATAAGCCTCACACCTTCCACATGTCTGGATAAACTCATGCTTCTTTTTCTTTCTAACAGTGTCAGGTTCAAAACTGCTTCTCCCAAAAATGATCTTTATATTTTATTACTCTAACTCTATGCAAAACCTTGAATTGAAAGCATAACAAAATTGTTGGCATTATCATGCCTTTATTGTTGATCTTGTTCTTGGGCAGTGTCTTCCACTACCTCCTCTTCTTGCTCTTCTTCCTCTCCTGAATGTTGTTGCTCCTCTTTGTCCTTGGCCCTTTCTGATTCTGATTCTCCTTTCAGAATGTGTTTTTCTAGATTCAAAATATCCATAGCATTATTCCAGGAGTTTAATGTAGGATTTTGGATTTTTGAAAGTTGACGATGAACATATCACAATTCTACCATTGTATCATAAGAGGAGGAAGCTCCTCCTTCTGCTAGGTTAATCATCAGCTCCTTCAATTTGGCTATATTTTTCATCAGTTGAGTAACTTTCTCTTGATCGATTGGCTCCTACCATGCATCTATTTTTGATTCTTCTTGAATCAATGCTTGTATACTCCTCAAGAAATATTCATTTGATATCATCAAGTCATCTTCCCTCCAAAATTTGCTAAAACCATATTGCACCATCTCCTGATTGATATCAACAATCCTTTGCAATTCTTCATCCAATTTCTCAATTAATGGCCACCCTTTCTAGAGCAGATTATTCTTCTTAAGAATGATTCTAGCTACAATTCTTGAAGTGCTCCA
Source organism: Wollemia nobilis (assembly GCA_028583015.1). Classification (NCBI taxonomy): domain Eukaryota; kingdom Viridiplantae; phylum Streptophyta; class Pinopsida; order Araucariales; family Araucariaceae; genus Wollemia; species Wollemia nobilis. The sequence goes on from JAQPPZ010016867.1 coordinate 6,566,045, forward strand.
ATCCTTTTTGGGAATAGGCTTACCCAACTAGCTGCAGGTAGCTTCAGACATATTGAGGAGCTCATTGGCCTTAGGAGCAATTGGTCATATGAGTTTGGTGGTGGCTTCTATAACTTCTCTTGTTGCTAGCAATACCTCACTAGCCTCATTCAGGAAGTCAAAAATGTGTTGCATTTCGGAGCACCTCTCCAAGATCTCGGATAGGATTTGTCTCCTAACTTGTTTCACCTTGTCCTTGGAAAATCTGGTAGACTTCATTTTCTCCTCCTGCAGTTGTTGCTCTAAAACCTGTATTTGCTCTACATACTGCTTATTCTTTTCCTACAACTATTATACTTGTTCCTTGAAATCTACCATATTTTCAAACCTACTCTACCATTTCTTAGCATCATTTTCCAAGGCTTGCATCTCCTTCTTCTAGTCCTTGATGGTAGCTTGGAGTCTGGTAACCTTTTCCTCTAATTTGGTAGCCTTCTCCTGGTAGATATTAGTCTTGAAAAACATGGTTTCTAGTCCAGCTTTGGCTATAACCATCACATCCTCTGTTGCCAACTGCTCTATATCTTCTATCTTCTCAACTATCTGATAATATTCAACTATCATATCTTCAGCTGGTTTATCGACCAGAGGAAGCATTTTGAATTTCATCCTCTATCGAGACACCGGATCAACCACTATTGTCTTTCTCACCCTAACCGCTCCTTTGGAAGATTGGGCCAGCTTCATGCTCCAAAAATTTTGTGCTTTCAATGAAGAGCTCATGATCCTCTAAAGAGATGCCACTATGGGATGATCCATAGGGGTAGTAGGAGTGACATTGGTAGGGAAAGAAGGGACCATTATAGCAAAAAGGGGAGTTGAGGTAATAAGCATTGAATCAATATTTACAACAGAAATGGCAACTGGAATAAAGGTAGTTGCTATTGTTGATGGAGGGGTAAATGGTAATGATATTACCACTATTACTAGGGGTAATGATGATATAAAAGTTGGATTAATGGAAGTTGGAGGTGGAGAAGGCAATGGGTTCTACAAACATGGATTCAAAGATGAAACTTTGGGACTTTCAATGATATTGGGTGGAGAACTGACTGAGCGAAAAGGGGAATGGTGATGAAGGGGAGATGATTGAGGGGAATATGGTTTAGATGAAGATAAGTTCACAATATTCTTAACTTGATAAGGGGAATGAGATTTCTCTAGGGAATAAGTAGGAGAAGAAGGGGGAATGAGATCAAAAATCATACCTGAACCTATTGTTGTAGCCTGATGGAGAACTTCTTCAACACTTTTCTCCCTATCTTCTTGAATCTCTGATCTATCAGATGTAATGGGAGATTGTGTTAATCCTTCCACTTCATCCAATATCTACTTCTTTAGGGCTTCGACATCAATCTCCAGTACTACACCTTCCACTTTCCTTATGAATGGTATAGTTAATTGTGTTACTTGTTGAGGAGATGCTTCAATAGATTTAGTGGTTGGGGTTCATTTAATTTTCCTTTTAGAGGGGGTGATAACCATCTGGTCTAACACCTTCCTCTTTTTATTTTGACTCTATTTTATAGGGGTCTTTGCCTCTACAGCTCTGCATTGGGATCTTCTCCTCCTTGGAGTATCCTCTTCTACTCTGACTTCTTGTAAGTTTCCCTCCTCCTATTGTAGAGGAGAAGTGGAGAGTGGAGTAGACTCTTGTTGCTTCTTAGCTATTCTAAGCTTCTTCTCTTTTGCTTTACCCTTTTTGGGTTCGCTTGTTTCCACTTTTCCTAGAACCACTACTAAGATTTTCTTTGGTTGAGCCTTCCAAGTCATAACATGTTCATCATATCTTTTCTCAAATTCCTCATCAATTTTGGGAGTGGGGTATTTGTTCTTCATTGCATTTCTTTCCACTCTCATATTCCACCATTCGAGGGTTTTGGCTGGAGGCCACTTGTGAGTTTCCTCCATTTCCTTTTCTTTTACTTGGTTGAGCTGGTGAGAGACCTTGGTTGGATCATAATCATTTGCATGCACGTAAAAATATCTCCATGGTGGAAGTGGTTCCATCTTACTCACATTCCATTTAATAGGAGACTGCTCTCTATTATTTCTATTTTTCTCCATATGCGTGCATTTAGATTTCACCAGTTTGGCCACTTTTTCTCCATGCAACTCCTTGATTCTTGCTATGAACAAATCATCTGGGTCATACCCCCATCTATGTGGAAGTTGTATGAGGCCTAATATTTCCATGGTTGTCGTGATTTTCTCACACTACCATTTCTGCCACATAGTGATGTCACCCTCATTGAAACCATATTCAATGGTTGCCCTCCTTTTATTTTTGAAATCGAATCTACAGTTTATATAATCAACTTGCCTACAATATTCTAGCATGAATAAGCGATGAGTGACATAATGTGGCAATAAGAAGGGCTTCTCTATAAAACCGTATAATATGATGATTATACCTTCTATTAGAATGTACTAGTCTCCTTCTACCCCATTTACCCTGATTCTCTTTTCAATTTTTGGGGCTAGTCTAGGACAATCACCATACATAACCTTGAGAGCAGGTCCAAGGAATTCAAAATTGAAAGGGTAATATGACTGAGTTCTACTCAGAACCCTAGTCCAATGATATACTAGCAATGTGTGTCCATATACGTCCCTATCATTTACTGATATCCATGGGTATTCCTCTCTAGTAGCACCAAAGAACATCCAGATCAGATTAGAACAGTGTCTGAATACCAGATTTTCTTCTTCCTGCTGCATTTCCACCAGCTGCTCATGCATTCTTCTGGCAAGGAATGAGGGCCAGTTGAAGTAAATTGGGGTGCTACTATTATCACCTGGTTGTGGGGTGTACATACTACTATTGGAAATACAATATGCAGTAGCTAATTGCCAATCATTCACCTCTACATCTGACTCAAGGCCAGCTATAACTGCTAACATAGAATAAAGCTCTGCTTCTTTAAATTCACTTGTGGGAATGGGAGTCGCAGGTAGGGCTTGACTGGGCTTGGCATTCTTGAGCTGATTGTACACCCAATCTCTAAAATGATTTCCATTTTGCTTTTGATTCCTCAAGGTATAATACTTAGATTGTTGCTCTAAGCTGAAATCTCTGGTGGGTGTTCGGGGTTTTTCCCCTATTGCAAACATCTCTCGATAGGTTTGTTCAGTGATATGGAACAAAACCCTATCGTGCGATATCCTTATAGACCTTGACTCAGGGTCATAAAACTTAGCTATACTAGAGACTAATTTAGGGTATGGATGTACTACATCACAAATGTAATAGGTGAGGAAAGAATACATGGCTCCCATACCTTGGTCTGAAAGTGGCTCACCCTTGAAAAATTTCTCTTTATACTTCCATATTAGGTTGTCTCTAGTCACATATGTCATCCTTGTATCCACGATCCCTACTTTCTTGTCTGTGTAGCATGGTTTATCTATCTGCTTTGTTGAAGATGATGCCATTTTAGCTTTCCCTCAAATTTTTCTTTCACAAACTCCCTGGTGATAAGTTGCAGACCATTCTCAATAACATTTCTATTCTTTCTAATCACTTGCTTGTAAATAGTTGAGTATTTTGAATTTTCCTATTTAAATAGCCCTTTTTGCATCTGCTCACCATTAATGAAAGTGAGTGGGTAGTTGTCCTCCCATGATTTCAAATGGATGAATAAAATGATGTGAAGTGTGGCTTGTCAGTGAAGGGTGAGTCTCTGATTGGATGAGGTTCGAGGTAGATGGTGGTAAACTAATTATTGGTGCACTTCCCAAAGTGTATTTAATTTCCATATCTTGTGGTAAACTATCGGATAAAGTGGATTTATGGCGCTTAGCTTTCCTCTCTTGAAATTCTACCAGTTTGTAATTCCGCTATGCCACTTTGACTACTTTGACTATGGATTTTCCCCATTGAGTTACCCTCTTGTGGAATGTATCACAATATTTTCTGGGGGCAGAAATTTACTTTCCCATTTTTTTATTTTTTTGCTTTTTTCTTTTGAATGTGGTACAAAAAGAAAATAATACATAATGCATACATAAAGAAAATATAATACATCATATGTACATATATTACAATAAGAGGATTTTCTCTAACTAAAGTAGAGTTTGAGATGGTACCCATTTACAGGAATGGGTTGTATGTTTCCTCTTTGATCCTGGAGCTGAAATGCATTGCTCTCTTTTACTTCAATGATCTTGAATGGTCCTTCCCAAAAAGAGTCAAATTTTTGATGATTGCCTGGCTTAGCCTTTTCAGCATTCCATCTTAGCACCAGGTCACCTTCCTTGAACTTTCTGAACCTTGCCTTCTTGTCAAACCACTCTTTGGTGTTTATGGAGTACTTCTAAATTTTTTCATACATGTGACTTATTTGTTCCTCTAGATGTAGTAGATGCATCAATATGGCCTCCATTGAACTTTGATCAAGTTTTAGATCTTGACTACCCCATCTTAAAGCTGGTATTTCTAGGTGAGTGGGTAGGAGAGCCTCCTTACCATAAACCAATGCATAAGGAGATGTCTTGATAGATCTCTTGATAGTGATTCTGTCAGCCCATAGAACTTGATCAAGCAATAGATGCCAACTCCTTTTGTTCTCCTCTAGTGCCCTTTTCATGATTCTAAGCAAGTTCTTATTGGTAGATTTCACTAACCCATTTCCCTGAGGGTAATAGTTAGAAGAGTTCTTGATATTTATACCATACTTGCTCATGAATCCAATGTATTTTGCACCTATAAAATCTGGGCCATTGTCACTCACTAGTGCTTCTGGGATTCCAAATCTTGTAATTAGATTCTCTAGAAAATCAATCACTACCTCCTGATCGTATTTCTTAGTTGGAATAGCTTCAACCCATCTAGTGAAATAATCCATGGTGGTAAGGATGAACTTATGCCCTGCTGATGAATTTGGACTGATAACTCCAACAAAGTCAAGTCCCCACTACTGGAAGGGTTCTTCTACCTGAATCAGCCTGAGCGAAAATGTTGCATTCTTGGTTCTTCCCACATATCTCTGACATTTGTCACAGGACTTAGCTACTTTGAAAACATCTACAAATATGGTAGGCCAATAGTATCCTACCCTTATTATCTTCATGGCAGTTATTCTTCCTAAAAAGTGACCACCTGATAGGCCTTTATGAAACTCCTCGATGACCTTCTGTTTCTCATTATCCTTCAGACATCTTAAGAGCACTCCATCTAAGTTCTTTCTATACAATCCTTCCAGAAGTAGTAAATATTTAAGAGCTTGCAACCTAAACCTTCTCCTTTGTGAGGGGTTGAGTCCTTGAGGGCACACTCCTGACCAAAAATAAATTATCAATTGATCTACCCAATCAAAATCTTCTGAGAGACTATCATCTTGATCATCCTCAACCTCCTAATAGGCCACTGTTTGCTCTAAATCCACCTTAGCTACTAGCTCTTGGCATAGTGCTCTTCCTCTGACTAGCTTGGTAGGATGGATCTCTACATCATACTCTTGTATCTTAGTAATCCAGCCAGCCCTTTTATCACCCAATTCTCCCTGAAGGATGAAGTTTCTCACATCAAGGTGAACCACGTAGACCAGAGTTTTGCTCTGAACCAAGTATTGCCTAAACTTCTTAGAGACTTCATAACAACAAATACTTGTCTTTCAATGAAGTTGTACTTAGTCTGATACTCATGCAACATCTGGCTCCAGAAGAATATGGGGTGTTCCTCTCCACTCTCATATTTTTGAGTAAGTACAGATGCATAGCTTTCCTCAGCTCCATAGGCATATACAATAAAATATTTGGTGAAATCTAGATTTATCAACACTGGTGCAGTGGCAACTACCTATTTAATAGCCTCGAAGGCTTGTTTCCGCTTTTCAGTCCACTTGAACTCCATATTTTTCTTGAGTAATTCAGAGATAGGCCTGACTACCTGAGCAAAGTCTGAAATAAACTTTCACACAAAGTTAATCTACCCAAAGAAGGACTGTAAACTCTTTTTGTTTGTGGGCAAGGGAAGGGCTAGGATTGACTTTACTCTATCCAGATCTATTGCCATCCCTTATTTGGAAACTATATGTCCCAGTAGTTTGCCCTCATGAACTACGAAGAAATATTTCTTGGGATTAAGAGATATACCAAACTCTCTACATTTTTGGAAAACTTTCTCCAAATGTTCAAGATGTGACTCTTTTCTATGAGAGAATATTGTCATGTCATCCAGGTAAATCAAAATGATTTTATTGATGAGTTCACCGAAGGCATAGTCCATTGCCCTCTAGAAAGTGGCTCCTGCATTGGATAGACCGAATGACATCCTCTGATAAGCGAATGTGCCCCATTTGGTAGTGAAAGCTATTTTGAACTGATCTTCATCCTTAACCCAAATCTGGTTGTACCCAAAAAATCCATCCAATAAAGAGTACCTTTTTACTCTTGACACCATCTGAAGGATCTGATCCATCTGAGGAAGAGGATAGTGATATTTTAATGAGGCTCTATTTAAATTCCTGAAATCCATGCATAGGTAAATGTCTCCATTTTTATTTCTCACCGGGACCAAGTTGGTGACCCATGTGGAATGCTTGATGGGATATATGATTTTACCTTTCAAAAGTTTAATCAGTTCCTATCTCATTATGGATTCAATTTTTGGATTGATAGGTCTTTGTCTTTGTCGAAAAGGTTTTGCATTAGGTTCTAGCTCAATGGTATGTTGAATGATCTTCTTATCATAGACTTTAAGATCATCATAGGACTAGGCAATGATATCAGGATATCTGGAACATAATGCCTTAACTCCTTCCACCTCTTTTAGAGAGCATCTTACTCCTACATTGATTTTCTTATCTACTCCTATTTCAACCTCACTATAGATTTTATCATCTATTCTCATAGTCTTTGATTTTTTGCCATCTTCATTATCAAATAGACTTTCTAATGTGATCAGACCCTTAGGAATATGATTATTCTTGAGATGTATCATATCTTGTTGCTCTATTTCTTGAACAAGCTCTTCTTGAACTTCTGATAAACAAGCTTCTCTGACTAGAAAATCAATTATCTGGTCATCACTTTCGAAGACTTGCCAAAATATTTACCTATCTAGGACTATGGGCCTGAAGACTAGCTTGACCTTCTTGCTTGTAGTTGTGCCCAAATCTGAGGAAGGGTTGAAATTAGCTCCTTTAATAGCCAAAGCATCAACGAGTGTATTCCGCTCCCTAGGAATGGAGTAGATATTCAATGCATCAAATGACTCCATTAAATCCCACACTCTATTTCTGTAAGTCTTCAAATAGTGATGTTTACTACTGCATTTTTTTGTGACCTAGTTGACCACTAGCTCTGAATCACCAAATATGTCTAATATTTTGATTCCCATATTTTTTACTTGCATCAACCCTAAACACAGAGCTTCATATTCCATAACATTATTTGTACAAGCCCAAGTGAATCTGAAGGAAAAAATTTTACTCCTTTTGAAGGAGATTTTAGCACTATACCAGCTCTGACTCCATTTTTGCACCTTGCTCCATCGAAATGCATAGTCCAGACCTCTATCTATCTTAACGATTGATTGGATATAGTAGGGATATTCTTTTTAGCCTCAACGGATATATTGTATGTGCCCAGCCCAGTCTCTACTAGATTGTAGTCATATCTGAAGGGTAATTCATCTTCTATCTCTAGATCTTCTAAGATTTCTACCATTTTTGGTTCTTCCATCACTGAATTATTGTATAAATCTTCTTCAATTTTTCCAATGTGGAAGGACATCGGCTTTTCTAGAGTTATTCTTATTCTTTTGCCTTTGTAAGGAACTATCATTGTGGAGTAATCAAGATACATGATTCCACCCATTTTGGTCATGAACTCTCTTGAAAGGCAAATGCTAAAATATGGCTTGAGGTCTACTACCACAATTTCTTGGACAATTGTAATTTTTGGGGCCTTGTGTAACCTCATCAATACATATTTTATAACTCCCATGGTCTTTATAGGGGTGCCATCAAGTTGTAAAACACCTTGGCAAGATCTTGTGTACTCCATCCCCATTTCATCACAAACTACTTTTGGCATAATAATTGTTGAGGTGCCTGAATCTATCATACAATTGTGGACTACCCATCCTTCCATTCTGAGAGAGATGTAGAATGGTGGTGGTTTATTATTCAAGGTGGTAGGAGACATATTTTCTCTATCCTATGCTATATTGAAAACTATGGTAGTTTCTTTTCCTTGAGACCTTTTATGTAGGGAAGCTTTCAACAAGTCAATTTGATTGGGGAGGAAAAGAGTGTCATACAGGCTTGCTCTAGCTAGAACTCTCTTTAATTCATCAATGATGTTATATTCCATATGAACTGGTGGAGGTCTCTCATACCTTTTTTCTAGATCTCCATAGTTCTTTATGTACTATTGTGTAGCTTTGATCCTTTGGCGCTTCGTAATCGAAGGGAAACTTAGATTTTCTTGGGCCTCTTTTCTTGCACTTTCTTGTTCCCTATTCCTTTATTTCTCACCTCCACCTAGAAAGCTTACCTCCCTCTCCTATCTTCTAGGGACTGTGTTACTTTTATCTAGTGCTTGCAAAATGGGAAATTGATCCTCACTTTGTAGTGGTGTTTCTCTCCTCTTTTGTGAGGGAACCTAGAAACTACCCATATTCTGTGGGTCCACTTGCATGGGCTTCTTTTTGGACCTTGTCATTACCGAAACTTGCTCTTCCTCGAAAGAACCTTGTCCAGTCATAACTTGATCATACTATCGCAGCATGTTGACTCTTCCCTTCTGGTTTCTTTCTACCTTTTCCATGGCTTGCTGCACATGGTGTTGGTACATGGCACAAGATTTTGAGTCATGTGGATCATTGCATACTAGACACCATACATTGACAAGACTGGTCTCAAAAATGTGATCATGATCATCTTGATTTGCATTGACTCTGATTCCCATACTATTACTGGGACCAAGATTTTGATCTCTGCTTATATAAGGGAATATTCTTGGTTGAAATATTTCTATATCTCTCTTCTCCATAGCATTCATTTTATTACTAAGCATCTTGAGCATACTTTGAATGTCAAGAAGCACAGTGGACTCTTGGGGAGCTTGAGGAGGGAGTGGCGGAAAGGAGTTTGCAGGCATTGGTATTTTTGATGGTGGAATGGGAGTCATCTGAGGGAGGGGTGATGACAAAGGAGGGGGATCCATGTATGAAGATGCGGAAGACTGACTTAAGGCATGAGATGTCTCAGAACCATAAGGTATGACAACTTTGGGAGGTAACCTTCCTACATTGATTAGGATGTTCTCAGCCTGCACAATTGCATTGTAGACCTGAGGGAAGGTGTTAACTCTAGACTTCTGTGTTTGTAACCCAAGATCCGACCCCAAAGATCTTATATAGTACATAAAAGTGAGAGGGGAGGCGGGTCTAGCTTTCGGTGGAATTCTTTTCCAAGTTCTACTAAATCTCAGGTTGAAGTCCGAAATAGATTCTTGCTGATGTTTTTGCATAGATGTAAACTAGTTAAGGAGGGAAAAGGGATCAACTGACTCATTGAACTCTTCTACAAAGGGTTCTGCTAATGCGGCCCATGAAGTAATGGTGTTATCTTCTAAAGTTCTGAACCAGTGCAAAATTTTCCCTCTAAAGGATAGGGCCAGGATTCTGACAATGACATCCTCATTTTTTATATTATGAATAGCTGCTAAATTCAAGATATCTTGGCAGTGCTCATAGGTGGTTTTACCTAACCCATCATATGTAGGTATATCTTTTGATACAGCCTACGGAATATCATGCATATGGGCAAGTCTCAGGGGACCAACTGTATTCCAACTAGGGTATTTTTGTAGGGGCTGATTTGGAGGCACATTCTGAGCCATGTTTACTGGTGGTATTCTAGCTGGAGGTGGTTGTAAAGGTGCTACAGGGGTTAGTTCAGGAGGAGTCTAGTCTGAATGGAATTCCTGGTTTAAATCTCTTATGACGGTGGATCCTTTCAGAGGGAGCTCATAATAAATGAATGAACCTGGATTGTTCTTTGCAGCTGACCTAGTATTCATGAAAAAACTGCAAGCTGCTGGAATGGATTTCTGGATCTTTGCATTCAGGGGAGTCACCAAGTGAATTTATAGATCACCACTTAACGAGGTCAAGACAACTCACTAAATCTTGATTCCTCTAGGAGGGGTAAAGAAAATAAACTTTTGTGGGTTATGTATGCTTCTTGTAAACAGGTCCCATCGGGTGTGCCAGAACTGTTGGGGTCTGAATTGACATCAAGGGAACCTTGAACTGTAACTATGAATCTATGAATTTTGGTAGGTGCATACCCGCTAATCATAGCTCAAACCCTAACATTGGATGGATCAGAGATATACTTCAATCCAACCTCCAGAGTAGGTTGGTTCCTTGTCAACTATTTCAGATGTTGACTCAATTAAGCTCAATTAAAAAGTGTAAGTTTAGGGATAGAAATAGGGTAAGGGTTAGAAAACAATTGAGAAATTAGGTGGTCGGATAGAGCTAACAACATTGAAAAATAGCAAGAATCCACTGATCAATCACATTTCTAGTATGCCACACTTGAGACTAACAACAATCAAAACTCAACATCTTCACCATTAGAATAAGGAAATGCTCAGAAAACTATTTCAAACACCTAAATGCTAATAATCCAAATAGAAAAATTAGATCAACACTTAGGCTAACAGAAATAGAAGTCTTCTACAACATTTATTCAGGCATGAACCATTCCAAGGTGCTCTAAATTAGCAATCCAATATCAACAGAATTGACTAACCATAAAATAGTAATAGAAATGCATTCACAGAATGAATCTATAGTTGGTAAAGATGAATAATTAGAGGTAAACATCCAAGTAATGCTCCTTCTATTGATATTTCAACAATTACAGTAATATATCAGGAAAACACTCTAGAGCCGACCCTTAATCATGGGGGTTCGATCTCCTTATATAGATTTTTACAATGATTAACATGATGGAACATTACAAGGACTTTCTCTATTAAAACAACAAAGTGTTGAGGTGGTGGCCTCTCATGAATCTTCAAGAAGGGAACTGAGTTGTACTCCATTAATGTTGTATCTACACTCTGCAAATGCTCGGCTCCTCAACTGACTTCCATGGTTGGAGAGGTTACAGATCAATCTGGACCGCTCTTCATTCTTGCAAAAATCTTCCATCATTAATTTACAACTAAAAATGCAGTTGGATCTGGATTTCGGTGATATTTGGTCTTCCCACATCCTTTTCGCTGCCTTTGTCAGGTTTAGAATTCGTTGGTTCATTTTTTCTAGTCCTAGCTTGACCATATTGACTACGGAGTATGGGTTCTTAAATATCTTACAACCTTCCAAAGAATCCACAACTCTGAATTCCATCGAGTAAGGTTTGACTGCACTGACTATGGAATTGGCTTCTGTGGTTGCCAATGACTTCTTGCAAACTCCACTACTTTGATTTTTGCTAGGTTGGGTTTGATCGGTTTGACTACAAAACTGGATTTTGCTTTGGCTTTTGGAAGATGTTATCACTGCTTTCCAGAATCCACAACTCTGTATTCCACCTTGCATCATTTGACCATGTTGATTGTAGAATTTGTCTCCAATGGAACTTCACATAGCCTTTTGCCATTTTTTTTCTGATTACTTAGCATATTTATAATTTGGCTCAGTATGTAGCCTTTTGAGGTCTACACTTACTACCATCAATTGAGTGATGAGAAAGCTAAAGGACCAAGGGAGAACATCAAGATCCAAGATAGATATTTACTTATGTTATGAATGAAATATTATTGGAACAACCTTTGTTTAACTATTTATGTAATGTTATTCTTTAAAAAGTATGGATTCTTTTACCATACTCAAGCTATGTAATGATTATTAACTGATGGAAATGTATCTCCTAATTGTAATTTATGATGCATCTTATTGATTAATTATGTTAGCCTTTTATCTATGCATGAATTAGTTAAATTTAGTTCCTTTCAACATCTCTTTTATTCCTCTTATTTATTATGTTCCATGCTTGATTAAATTGATAGACTTAGTGTTTAGTCTCCTATGATGATGGTTTTAATATGCTTGAGTAGTTAAGTGAATTCTCTAGATAAATTAGAGTGCTTGTGTTAAATAGAGTAGGAGAACCTAGGGGATTATGGGATCCTTTAGGGTCAAAATAGGTAAACTTAGTTTAAGTGACTAAACTAGTTTGACTTGCACAACCTAGTAGTTTTAAATGAGATAACTATCTATGAAAGGATTGGGCTACCCCATCATAATGATAAGATGAGTGGTCTATTTGTTGTACACATCATATACCCACACAGATAGACTTGTGCAGGGTATAGAGATGAACGTACCCTTCGACTGATCGAAGGAGATAAGCTAACCCTAACTGATATGTGGTTAATAGCTATCGCAATACGTGTAGTATACCTGCACAGATGGACTTGTGCATGGTATGGAGATGGGTGTATCCTGATTAGATGCTAGATAGAAGGTTGGTGTTGAGGAGAAGGATAGATAACTTGAACTTAGGGTTAACTTAGAGATCTTTGTAGTTGCATGTACCGAGTGAGATAAGGATCTCTCTCTTGAGTATGTGTTAGAGATTAGTGTTGTATGTGTTAGTATTTAGTGTTGTTTGTGTTTGTTAAAAAAAAATAGCAACCCCTTAGTTAGATTTTGGGTTGTTACATTTGGTATCAGAGCTCTAGGTACAAGGGACTAGAGCTTCTTGTTGTGCTAGGGATTTGGGTACCTTCCTATGTAGGCCATGTTTAGTTCTTGAGCCAAGCTAAGAAGACCTAAAACTCCCATTTGCTAGAAGATAAAGAAGAGGGGGAAATTAATCCCCAGAAGTAGTTGTTGGGCTACAAACACCTTACGATTAGTAAGTGTGGCTTTTGGTATAGAGTTACTTAATAGAATTAGAGTATTGCCTCTCATTAAATAAGAGTGGTTTTAGCAATAAGATTATGTTTAACAGTTTATAATGGTGAAGAGGTAACCTAATCTACTCTTTTGGGTTTGATCAAGGTAGAATGGTACCCAAGACAAGAGGAGGGAGGTCTGATCCCTCTAACTTACAGCAACGTGAGAATAATTATTGAGAGGATCCAATATAAAGGTTCATGAGACTTAAGCAAAAGGGTGGAAAATATCATCACCGTTGCTATAGTGTTATAAGAATAAATAGAACAACAAGGGGAGCTAATAGACCAACAAAGAGAACAAATAAAACAACATAGGCAGTTGAATGATTCCTATTTTATAGAATTGACAAAGAAAAACTAATAATCCCAAAAAGGAAGAGAAAGTGTTGGCTATCTAGAATGGAAAGATCAAAAGAAAGAATGAGTAAGCCAACTCAAACCAGCTAATAATACCTACTTAAAGAAGAGGAAGGGTGATGAACAAGGAAAATGGAAACCCACTCAACTAAAGAAAAGTATAGCTAAATCGGGTTATAAGGGAAGTCAAAAACAACTAAAGGCACCCCAAGTAGAACAAATTGAAAAGAAAATTCAGAGAAACCATGAGGGCCCCAAAGAAGGTTTCCACATATGTGGAGGGCCACATTATATGGTCAAATGCCCAAGTAAGACAAAATTGAGTAATTGGATAGAAGGGCCAACCCCCAAAACTCACTCAACCTCAAGGAATGAAGAATGGTTACAACCACCTCAAATAAGGCAATTGGGGAAGGAAATTGGGGAAAACAACCACAACACCCCAAGGGAGGTTGCTACTAGTGTGGAGGACCACATTATGTGATCAATTGCCCAAGTAAAGTAGAACTAAGTATTCAAGCAAAGGTGATAAACCTTGGGATATAGGTAACAGTAGGAAGACAAGACTAGAACAAAGCACCCATGCCATTAATCTGGGAGTGTAAATTTTCTTTCTCTCCTCTAAAAATAAAGTAGCTTTAGCTTTAAATTAGATTTATTTTCTTATTTCTTCTAGACTAGCCAAGGATATGCTAGAAAGATTGAGATATTTGGCACAAGGGTGGAAGGTCGAGTATGGTTCTAGGTAGACCTACTCAATGGATCAATGTTTCCCTATGGTGGAAATCACCTTAGAAAAGGATTCAACCGAAGGATGCTTGTATGTAGCACCGCTACATGCCTTCGATGTCATCTTAGGGATGGATTGGTTACAGGCTCATAAAGCCTTAATCAACTTTCAGGATAGGTGGATAGAGTTTTCTAAAAAGGGCAAAGGAAGAATAAGGATCCATAGTGAGCAAGGATCATTCAAACCCCAACTACTATCCACTATGCAACTGAAGAAGACCCTCAGAAAAGGAGGGATAGTTTATGTAGTAAAAATCAATGAAGTCGGGGAGGAATAAAAAAGGGAGGTGTTTGAGAAACACCCAATCCTACAAGAATTCAAAGAGGTATTTCTTGAAGACCTACCTGAACTTCCTCCTATGTATGAGTTTGACTTCACAATTGATTTAATGCCAGGATCAGAGCCTATCCATAAAGCTCCTTATAGGATGAACCCTATAGAAATGCAAGAATTAAAGGTACAACTTCAAGGGTTATTGGAAAAGGGGTTGATAAAGCCTAGTGTGTCACCTTGGGGTGCACCAATGCTCTTCATTAAGAAGGATGGTTCACTATGACTATGTATTGATTATAGGATGCTCAACAAAGCGACCATCAAAAATAGGTACCCTTTACCTAGAATAGAGGATCTATTTGACCAATTGAGAGATGCTACAATATTCACAAATATTGAATTAAATTTAGGATACCATAAACTAAGAATACATGAGGAGGACACTCACAAAATTACATTTAAAACTAGGTACAAGCACTATGAGTTTATAATCTTGCCCTTTGGGCTGACTAATGCCCCAGCCACATTCATGAATCTAATGAACAACATATTCAAGAGGTATCTAGACCAGTTTGTCCTCGTATTTTTAGATGACATCTTAATCTACTCCAAGAATAAGGAAGAACATGACAAGCACCTCAAAATTGTACTAGAATTGCTAAAGGAGAATCAACTCTATAAAAACCTAGCAAAAAGTGATTTCTATGTTCCAGAAGTAAAATATCTAGGACATATCATATCTACTAAGGGAATCATAGTAGATCTAGAAAATATAAAGGCCATTTTGGATTGGCCACCACCTACCAATGTGACTAAAGTAAGAAGCTTCATGGGTATGGTAGGCTACTATAGATGGTACATAAAGGATTATTCCAAGATAGTCATTACAATAACTAACCTTCAAAAGAAGGGAAAGGAGTTTAAGTGGATTGAGAAGTGTGAGGCTGCTTTTGCAATACTTAAGCAAAAGCTCACCATAATACCAATACTCAAGATTCTAGATCCACAGGGAAATTTTATAGTATGTATAGATGCATCACTAGAAGGGCTAGGAGGAGTGTTATCGTAGGATGATTATGTCGTAGCATATACCTCAAGGAAATTGAAGAAGCATGAAGTCAACTATGCCACACATGATTTAGAGCTGGCAACAATTGTCCATGCTCTAAAGAGTTGGTATCATTACCTAGTAGGGAAATATTTTGAACTAAGAACCGACCATCAGAGCTTGAAATACATATTTACCCAACCTATGCTCAATGCAAGACAAAGGAGGTGGGTCGAGTTCTTAGTAGAGTATGACTTCAATATTGAATACATCAAGGGGAAGGAGAATAAAGTGGTTGATACCTTAAGCAGAAGAAGGCACATAACAGCCCTAACCCAAAGTCACATAGGTTTACTTGATCAAATCAAGGAAAAGCAATCTCAAGATGAGTATTGCAATGAAATTCAGGTCAAAATGAACAAAAACCTAGAGAAAAGTAAGGATTTTTGCATCAAATATGGTCTATTGTGCTATAAATATAGAGTCATCATACCAAAAATGGGTGACTTGAGGAAACTAATCATGCAAGAAGCACACATAACCCCTTATTCTGCCCATCTAGGAGGGGACAAAATGAGAGAAAATATGAAAAATGCCTTCTTCTAGATAGGAATGAAGAAGGACATCACCGATTTTGTTGCTCGATGCTTGGAATGCCAGAAGGTGAAGGTCGAACATAGACATCTTGCAGGGCAATTATATCCACATGATATACCCACTCAAAAGTGGTAAGTTATATCCATGGACTTCATAGTAGGTTTACCCAAGACCAGGTACCAACATGATGTGATCCTTGTAATAGTCGACTGATTGACTAAGGTTGCACATTTCATACCGGGGAACATCACGGATGATGCTCAGGTAGTGGCTAATAGATTCTCCAAGGAGATATTTCGACTCCATGGGTTTCCTGAAATGATAATTTTAGATAGAGATTCCAGATTCACTTCTAAATTTTGGAAGGCCCTACATCATGTTGTAGGCACCAAATTGAATATAAGCTCCGCTTATCATCCTGAGACTAATGGTCAAACTAAAAGGGTAAATCAAGTACTAGAAGACATGCTTCGCATGTACTGCATGGATCAAAAGTCTAAATGGGAAGACTATCTACATCTTGTAGAGTTTACCTACAACAATGGGCATCACTCTTCTTTGGGTATGGCCCCATTCGATGCCTTGTATGGAAAGTGGTGTAGAACACCATTGTCATGGGATAATTTAGAGGATCGAGTGGTGATCGGACCAGACATGGTCAAAGAAATGGAGAATCAACTTAAAATAATCAAACAAAGGCTCCAGGAAGCTGTTGACCATCAAAAAAGTTATGTTGATCTAAAGAGGACTCCAAGGGAATACTTTGTGGGGGAAAGGATGTTTTTAAGGGTCAAGCCAATGAAAAGTGCAATTAAATCCATGAAGTTGGATCCTCAATTTGTGGGACCCTTTGAGATCACTGAGAAGATCAGTCTAGTTGCATACCAACTTGCCTTACCACCTAACCTATCAAATATCCATGACACCTTCCACATATCCTTGCTTAGGAAATATGTTGTTGATGTTGATCATGTGTGGGATGTTTCTAAACTGCATATGGCAAACCTAGAGGCTATTGAAGTGATGTCGATGAAGATTCTAGAATTTCATTCCAAATCCTTGAGGAAATAGATTCTAGAGCAATGTAAGGTCCAGTGGGACCATTATTTAGAAAGAAGTGCCACTTGGGAGAAAGTGGATGAAATGAAGAAACATTTTCCTTTTTTGTTTGAGAATTTGTAATAACTTTTGTTTGAGAACTTGTAATAACTTTTTGGTTTATTTGTAATAACTTTTTATGACAGAAAACCCATGGGACTAGGTTTAATCCAAGGGGGGTAGTATGTCATACCCCACCCTGGAAGGATATTTTGGCTGATAGACTATGTATTTATGAATGATTAATGGATGCTTAGTTTAAATGCTTAAATGATTGTTGCATTAGCTATAATGATTTATCTTGAAGAATTTGGTACTGCTAATGTGTTGTCGATGTGCAGCACTAGGTACATCCATGGGTGGAAGAGGTAGAATCGACCACCAAGGATGGGGTACTTGAAAAGGGAAGTGATGATTAAGACGACTCAGGGTAACATGAATGACTACCCTCATATAGGTATGCATTATTGCTTTAGGAGTAATCATCAACAAGCCAGCCACCTAGAGCCAAAGTTGGTAGCCTAGAAGCTATCATAAATTCTTCTACTGAGACGAGTGACTGGGTTGATGGAAAAACTCCCACCTTGTTTGATGCACCTGATTGTTTGTTGTTTGTAATTATAAAAATGTTTGGCTAAAGAACTCCATCGAAAAAAGGGGTTAATGGATATAGAGGGTCCATTACCCCAAATCCATTTGAATATACCATACTAATGGTTGATATTAGTATGGGTATATAATTATTAAAATAATTTTATTATTAAATTAAATGAAATAGTATTTTTTTTAAATATATATAAATACGGTTTGTTTAAATAAGTGAAGTATATATATATATATATATATATATATATATATATATATATATATATATATATATATATATATATATATGTGTGTGTGTGTGTGTGTGCATTATTCTAAATAATAGAAGAGAGTATTTAGAATAATTATATTTCAAAATAATAAATGGGTTTTATTTTAAATACAACTTATCTGAATAAGATTTATCTAAATAAATATATATATATATGAGTTTTATTTTATTTGAATAAATTAAAAGATGTTTATTTTTAAGAATAATTAAAAAGGAAGGAAATTATATAATAGATGGGTATTATCTAGAAATTATATTAGAAAAATAAGTTTCTTTTTATGCATATTAAATGAGTTCAAGTCATGCATTCTTTTAAACTCAACTTGGGCTCTCATTCGAAGAAAGAGAAAACTTCTATATGAAGCATGGGTGGATGGTGATAAAAGAAATGTCTTTAAAATGAGAATATCTCTTTTTGCCCTACAAAGAGATAATCGAGACTTTAAGGCATCGGGTGGCATTAATGGTAGGGGGACTTTCATTGTTGGGTAGATGAATCTACCCATGTCAAGAAGACCAAAGCACCTAAGGAAAGGGGTTTGGGATTATTTTGGTGAAAGGAAGGATGTAGAAGTAGAAGCAAAAGAGGAGACTAGAAGGATTCCGGAGAAGCTATTTGAAGATAATTGAATGAAGGAGCAAATCATTTTTAGGTTGGAACTTCCACAACTTGGTTTTAATATTCTAATTAAATATTTATGCTTGCTTAAACGTTTATCCTTCCAAGACCCTTGTCTTTCTATAACTAGTAGGGACATAGCGTCTCCTTGGCGGTTGTTGTTTGGTGTTGTCGAACTTAGCCTTCCTAAGCCGAACTCCCTATAGAAAATCTTGTATGCATAGTCGAGTCTTTCTTAGACCACCTGTGAGTGGTTTGGAGGTGTTTCACTCCTATTTTTATCCTCTGGAAAACCTTGCACCCATTTCCAAGTGGTGTTGCTTTTTTTAGCATCGATTGGTGTGGATATGATGTCTTTGTTTGGGCACTCTCCCTTTTTTTGGAAAGGCCTATGTTACTTCCTTTCTGCTTGTGAAAGTGTAGTGAACCACCTGCATAGACGAGCACCTCTCTTAGAACTTGTTTAGAACACCCTTAGCCGACCACCCTATTTGTGTTTCCTTTATGTTCATTTTTGGGTCTTTAAGATAGATTAACCCTCCATCAATGTTCGTAGGAGTTTTTAACCCTTTGATCGGTTCTGGAAGCCTTATGTCAGGTTTTGATAGGGTTTAACGACCCCCAAATATTGCTTCTGAGCCACCATTACACCTGAGATGCATTAGGCAAGCTCGTGGTAGATAACACTTGGACCAATGTCCCACATGCATCTTACTTTGGGTTAGTGGCATTTTAAAGGGTGCTTGGTGCCCATAGGCTTGTAGTGCTTCCATTCACATGGTTTCTTAAGGGATGATCTCCCTTATCAAAGTGACCATCCCTTGGTGGTCACCATGCACCAATTGGTGGCGTGTGGGTCATATGGTGGTCCCCGTTGATCTTAGACCTGCATGTCAGTGAGGTTGTGTCTGACCTTTGTTGGAAAACAATTTCTTTTATATTTGTGTCAAATATTTATTTGATTTAATAAAATGAATCTGGAATTTTGTTTAAATTAATTAATTATAATATAGATGTCTAATTAATTAAATTTATAATCTAAACAAAATAGATTGTGACTAAAGCAAATAATTATAAATCTAGATGTTTAAATTAATTAAATTTATAGACTTACAAATTGATTATATTTAACTAAAATAAATATGATCTAAAATTAGATGTTTGATCTAATGAAATTGTATGTGAAGAAATTTTTATATTCTTGGAAATGATATGATTTTCACTATTTTTATTAATTTTTATTTTTTTATGTTTGGGGATAAATTAAGTATTTTATTTATTAAGGTTTATGGGGACTTAATTAGTTAGAGAAATGGGTAAATTAAGTATTTAATTGATTAAGGTTTAAGGGGCCTTAATGAGCTACAGAAATGGACAAATTAAGTATTTAATTGATTAAGGTTAATGGGGCCTTAATCAATTAAATACTTAATTTGTCCATTTCTATAGGTTTATGGGGCCTTAATTAGTTAGAGAAATAGGCAAATCAAGTATTTAATTGATTAAGGTTTATGGGGCCTTATTAATTAAATAAGTAAATGAGTTTACTTGTTAATCAAATCTAAGGAAGGACTTTTATGTTGAAACATGAACCTTGATTGATTAAAGGATAATATGATGAAAGGAAAGATGACCTTCCTATATATTGTGTGGATGATTTGTAAAGATGTATTGGTGATTGTATTGTTACAATTGGTATTTTAGATGCACTGGATTAAATGATAATGTAGTAGATGCATGATTCATGGTTTAACAAGTTTTCCTGATCCCTTACTACCATCAATTGAGTGATAAGCAATCTAAAGGACCAGGGGAGAACATCAAAATTCTAGACATATATTTTTTTATGTTATGAATGAAACATTATTGAAACAACCTTTGTTTAACTATTTATGTAATGTTATTTTTTAAAAATTATGGATTTTTTTACCATGCTCAAGATATGTAATGATTACTAACTAATGGAAATGTATCTCTTTAATTGTAATTTATGATGTACCTTATGGAGTAATTATGTTAGTATTTTATCTATGCATGAATTAGTTTAATTTAGTTCCTTTAAGCATCTCTTTGATTCCTATTATTTATTATGTTCCATGCTTGGTTAAATTGATAGGCTTAGTGTTTATTCTCCTATGATGATGGTTTAATATGCTTGAGTGGTTAAGTAATTTTCTAGATAAATTAGAGTGTTATTGTGTTAAATAAGTTTAGGAGAACCTAGGGTATTATGGGATACTTTACGATCAAAATGGGTAAAACTTAGTGACTAAACTAGTTTGACTTGCACAACCTAGAAATTTAAATGAGATAACTATCTATGAAAGGATTGGGCTACCCCATCATAATGATAAGACAAGTGGTATATTTATTGTACACATCATATACCCGCATAGACAAACTTGTGGAAGGTATAGAGACAAACGTACCCTTCGATTCATCGAAGGATATAAGCTAACCCTAACTTATAGGTGGTTAATAGCTATTGCAATACACGTAGTATACCTGCACAGATGGATTTGTACATGGTATGGAGATGGGTGTATCTTGATTAGATGCCATATAGTAGGTTGGTGTTGAGGAGAAGGATAGACAACTTGAACTTAAGGTTAACTTAGAAATATTTGTAGTTGCACGTACCAAGTGAGATAAGGATCCCTCTTTTGAGTATGCTTTAGCGTTTAGTTTTTTTTGTGTTAGCGTTTAGTATTGTTTGTGTTTGGTTAAAAAATAGCAACCCCTTAGATTTTGGGTTGTTACAATAAACATGAGTAAAAGAGATATTTTCAAAAATGGAAATTGTCTTCAACATTTCATCTCCCACAGGTCTGAGCAAATTATTTTGTAATTGAGTAGATCCATTCATCCAATTAATGACCAAAGTAGAATCTCCAAAAATTGTAATTTTTTCACATTTCTCTCCGAAGCACACTTCATTAGCAATCTCAACACCTAAAACTTAACAAAATTGTTGGAACCTATCCCAATATCTACTTTAAATTTTATATAGTGGGTATCCGAGAAGAATAGAATGTCTCCCATGCTACTAAAAACCGACTGTCTCTGACTGACCCCATAAAAAAAGCCCCATGGTTGAGACTTTTCAATGAAAAAATTGTCTACTTGTCGAGGTTTCTTACGTTTGCAAGGCCCTTTTTTGATTGAGACCAAAGTCTTCACCTAAAATATGAACTAGAATGGGGGTATTATCTTCCATTCAAAAATAGTTGCATTCCATGCCAACCATATACCCCAACATATAAGACATGGTAAAGAAAGAAATTGTTTCAGCTCTTTTTTCAAAAACCATTGTCTTTAGCATACCTCCACTATTTCTCCTTCCCAAATATCTTGAGCTCCATTTATATGTTCAGCTTATAACCAAAAATGTTGAGAAAAAAAACATTTTATTAACAAATGTGTGATGTTTTCCTCCTCTGACTGACACAACATACAAATACTTGGACCTTGTCTGCTTCTCCTCTGTAAAACTTCCCAAGTCAAATCCTTATTTCTCAAAGCTAACCACATGAAAATAATTATCTTTTTTGGGGTAGATAATTTCTAAATCTGCTTCCACCACCAAGTAGGCTCTTAAGGATCAAGGTCAGCTTGTTTTGTATCCATTCTAGTCGTATATTGACCCCCATATTTGTTGTATGCTCAAACAATAGTATCTGGTTCAACTCTCAACTTGATATGACTCTTATTAAGACTATCAGTGTAAGCCTTCCATAAAATAGCCTGCTCATCAAAAAGACCCAAGATCTGAGACTGCTTTCAACCTTGGATCTAAAGACCAAAAGAATCTAATTATCCCACCTGATGAAGAAACTAAAAACCCTTGTCTTTTAAATAATCTATCATAGCTTTCGATAACACAATATTTTCTCCACAACCCAATTAAATATAATCAACCCATATTCTAACTTGTTCACTGTTGTCCACTTTCCAAGTCGATTATTTTCCAATCATAGGAAAGGCCTATACTAGCATCTTTCATTGAATGGAAATACTTTTAATGCTTTCCTATGGACTTCACATCCAATCCATAAATATCCTTGGATGAATATACTTCTATTCAATAATATTCTTTCATAATACTTCTCTGGTCAGAACCCTCCATAAGCTTTTTGCTACAAAAGAACCAAAAATATGGATATTTTTAGTCCCCAACCACCTTCCTCCTTTGGCATAGCAATACTCTGCCACTTAACTAAAGGAATGCCTTCATATTCCTTACACCTAGTCCAAAGAAATATGAAGTAGTGTTTTCTTATTTTCTCTAGAACTCCTTTGGGAATGAAGGTCAAGGAGTGCCAAAACATAAGAATTACCTTAAGAACAGACTTTACAAGTGTTAATATCCCACCAATATACAACCATATATTACACCAATGGTTAATCCTAACTTCAATCTTCTCTAAAAGCCATCCCCAATATCTCTTCTTGTAACTATTCAACTTCAGTACAAAACCCAAATACTTAAAGCCTTCCTAGAAATCTAAGAGATTAAAAGGAAAAAGTCTGATCAAACCCTATTTAGTCTCCTTCTCTAGACCATTAAAGCAAATAGAGGATTTTTTAAAAAATTTCTCCATGTTAATAGCAATACTGTCAGTGTCCAATATTTCCTTCAACTTTCTAGCTTCCCTTAAACTACCATTAGTGAACAACAATACATCATCAACAAATAATAAATGAGATAAATAAAGGACCCCCACTTTGATCTTGGACATGGATCCTACCCTCTTTGCATCCAAAATAGCTCTACTCAATCCTTCAACAACTAGAAAAAAAAATTAAAGGAGATAAATGACATCCTTGTCTCAGTCCTCTCGAGGGTCTAAAGAATTTGGAAGTTGATCCATTTATAAGAACAACAAAAGATATATAAGTAATGCATCCCATAATCCACTTTTATTTTTAATAGAGTGAAGGTCCTCTTATGCAACTCCTGTGGCTTTAAAAATCTATCTACCTGTTATAAACCCAAACTGCTCTTGGGAAAAAACTTTAGAGAAAATATTCTTCAATATAACAGCAAGAATATTTGCAATGATTTAATTATTTAATGAGGTCTAAATTCATCAAAAATTTTAGGTTTCTCATTTTGGGGAATCCAAGCTGAAAAATTGGAGTTAAAAGCCCCCAAAACCTGACCACTCAACCTAAATTCCTCCATTACTTTGAGAATATCCTCCTCAACAAGATCATAGAAAACTAGGAAAAACTCCATAGGCCATCCATCAGGTCCCAGACTTTTATCCTTTTTGAAATAAGTCAATACAACTTTTAGTTCTTCCTTTGTGACCTTGTTCATAAGTAATTTATTATCCTCCTCTATCACAAAACTGGGGAAGAAAGTAGTTAACTTTAAAATTTTCTTTTGTGGAAAACACCCCAATTGGGATGCCACTTTTGGGTAAGTCCCAAGGAGGCAAGGGTGTCTATTTCACAAAAAAATGTCCATGGCTCGCACCTGGCATGCCCTTTCTACACACTCAAAGAGCATGCCTAAAACAAGAAAAACACAAACAAATAAACACAAAATAAACACAAAAACATAAAAACAAAAAAAATGCAAAAAACAACAAACAAAAACAAAACACACAAAAAAACCACAAAAACAACAAGACAACACACAAACACAACAAAAAACCACACCAAAAAATATAAAAAATACCGAAAACAACACAAAAAACACAAAAATAAAACAAAACGAAAACAAAACAAAACAACACACACTAGAAAACTAAAAAGAAGGAAAAACTAGAATACAACTTTGACCTTTCTAGACCAAAAAGCTATTCAAGCAAGATTCAACAAAGGAAACATAAGAATGATTAGTCTAAGCAAGGGATCTAAAATACCCTGACCAAACCAAAGAGAAGCAAAAATAAATAAAAAAGGAACTAGGTACCTCTAGTACTGGAACCATCCAGAGAAAGGATAAAAAGAAGAGCTTCCCTTATTTCTGAATCCCACCATCTGGAAGGATGGTAATAGTAAGTAGGATCAAATTTTTCCAATACCCAATTAGCTAAAGCATCATCACTCTTGTTCTGTTCTCTAACAACATGTTTGTATTCAACTTTCAAAAAGCCCATCTGGATTAATTGAATCATCTCAACAATTCTTTTTAATTCTCCAATCAACCTTATGATTCTTAGGAGTCTTCAATAGATTAATCATGACTTGAGAGTTAGATTCAACCAACACCTTTTTCCATATGACCTTAGCAACCTCTCAAAGGCCTCTAAGGATACCATACCCCTCAAGCAAGGTTATTGGAAAGTGTAGCACCCTAAAATTGGCACAGCTTAAACCATCAGTAAAAAGATTAAAAATTTGAATTTTAACCCCGAAACCACCCGTTAATCGCTCACCTCGTTTTTCATGCCATTTTTAGAATTTGTTTTGACCGTTGGATGATATCATCGCCGATCTGATGATATCATCCCAAATCGAATGAATTCGTCTAGAACAGAACGTCCAGACAATTTCATCCCAAAATCAAATTTTCATAATTAGACGTTTCAACAACATCTCCAACTCAAGCAGAAGCGTGTCTGTGCGGTTGGAGATTCCTACGTTGGAAATCTCCCAGATTGGGATGATCCCCAACTTCCTAACCTCCCCCTAATCCTATATAAACTTGGGATTTTCCCAGTTTATCCCCCTGGCTGATCATTTCCCTGCAACTCTAATTTTTTGTTGTATTAGAACATCCTCACCCCCATCATTTGCATTTGTATTTTTAGGTTTTATTGTAGGATTTTACTGTCTTTCAGCCGGAGGAAGCTCAGATCGTCACAGGCGATCCAACACGATTTTGGATGATCCTGTCAAGATTGGCGATGATCTCGTATGATTACAGATTATTTTGACTGCAGTTTAGATTGGGGGCAACCAGAGCCCTGAGTTTGTGTTTCCTACCTTTCTTTCTTATTTAATTGTGCATTAGATCGATTTATTTCTGTTCTGCATCCTGGAGTTCACCTCATTTAGCATATTTGCATGATAAAATTTAAAATAAGTTATTAAAATAGTGCATCCCATTTGATTTGTTATCTGGATTTATTATTTAAGCATCTATACTATTATTTCTATCATTTTGCGTCATTCGTGCAATTGCATTTTTGGTTTTTGGTGTCTATTTCCATGATTGCAGGTTTCTGACGAATTCATCAAGTTTTCAATGATCTTATCTGATCTCATATGATCGCCTATGATTTGGGATGATTCTATACAATTACAGATGATCTGGACTCCTACAAGCTTTAGAATCTTCATCAGACATCAGGAATCAGGTGTATTCCTCTCCATTTCACATAGTCTCTGTATTTAGGATTCATTCATGTTTGATGTCTTCATATAAACCTGAAATTTCATATAGAATAGCTTATATTCATTTTGGCCAACATAGGAATATAAATGATTGAATATAAAATGAACACATCAAACCCATTCTCAACCTAGGCACGGAAACTGCCATTCAAAGTTTCCTGGTGAACCCCACCATCCGTCAAAAATTCACCCTTATACCCCTCCCCTAAGAGGCACGACCTTCAAAGGGCCTCTCCATCCGAGGTATTGTCCCATCCTTCTTACATCCCCCTTCTAGGGCATGGATCCTTTAGCTTGAAGGTAAGGATGTAAAAAATTTTTGCGATACATTTTTGTGAACCCGACATGAATCGAACACGCAACCTTCTGAAAACAATCCAAAAAAAAAAACACATTATTAAGAACATTTAGAATCATTAGAAAACTATTAAATTTACATATCATATTTAGATGGTAGATTATAATAGGAGACAAGTTGTCACCATAAATGTTGAAAATCAATTAACGGCCATAGAGATTACTTCTGTGCTTAGAGTACCTCAAACAATAGAGTCCAACCTTTGTGGGACGAACTTGATAGGAGATTGGGTATTATTGAATCTAGATCTGTAGAACTTAGGTAAATTAAGAGGTTTGTCCTAGATAGAATCCTGGATCCTGATTAGGTGACTTTGTACCATGAACTTCAGAGAGCTTGACATTGGTGGTTAGCCGATAAAAGAGCACTTGTGTCTTCTGAATTATACACCTTTGAGGAATACCTTGAGAATGTAGTTATAGTACATAAATTTATATCTCGTATAGATGATCAAGAAGTCGTTATTATAGATAGAAAGATATGGAATAGAGTTCCTAGAGCTGTGTTGTATCAAGAGTATTGCCATGAACTTTATTTTTACAGGTCAAAGTTTGAAATAGATCATATTATCATAGCACACTTTGTCAAGTTCTTGGAAAACCACTTCCAATTTGAAGAGGAGCATTTCATGACTCCTGATGAACTTGATCCTATCAACGATATCCATAAATTATTTATAGAAAACTAAGTCATTCTTTTTACTATTGTTATTTCTTGCAACTAGCATGTTGTTTGTTATTTTTATACTTGTGAAATAATAATACAAAACAAAACAAAAAACAAAACATTTCCTTTTTAAGTATTATAGTAGGTATATAGTTAAAATATATACCTCTCAACCCTACCGCATATATATATATATATATATATATATATATATATATATATATATATATATATATATATATATATATATATAAGTATATATATTTGCTAAAACCTAAGTGTAGCACAATGCCTAGACTTAGGAATGGAAAACAAATCGAAGAAGATGAAGATTGGTTAGGAAGACCATTAATTGACCAAAATGTCCCTCCTGAGGACCAAGTTCAGGAAGAAGAAATCCTAGACCAGCAAGAAGAAGAGCTTCCTGTAGCAAATGAACAAGAAGAAACTAATAGAGAGGAAGGATCCTCATCCCCTTAAATGTCTTAGAGAGGAGCTATCACTTTTGAAAACATGGAACAATTTTGGAAGTTCATTAACACAAATATTGGTGTTTTTAATAGAGTAGTCCATATGGACAATGATCGAATTAGTGACACTCAAGCAACTCTAGAAGACGTATTTCACACACGCACTAATCCCTTGTCCTTTATTGAATAAGAAGCGTGCTAATTATTACATTAGCAGAACATTAATTAGTTATGAAACCCTCTACACAGCATTAGAGAAGTTGTGTCTAGCAGTTGTATTTTCTATACAGAAACTACACCATTATATGCTCAGTCAAAAAACATACGTTATTGCTAAATCCAATCCCTTGCGGTCTCTCATGAGTCGACCTTATTTATCTGGTCGCACAACAAAGTGGGTTCTTGCGCTAAGCAAGTTTGAACTCACGTTTATAGGACATAAGTCTGTTAATGGTCAAATCATAGCAGATCAATTAGCCATTGCACCCTTAGAATCCACCCATCCCCTCGTCATTGAGTTTCTTGACGAATGCCTTAAATTAGAGGCAAATCATTTAGAGCAATGGTACTTATACTTTGTCAGAGCTCGATGCATGAGTTGGGCTGGTGCAGGTATTATTTTGATATCTCCACAGAAACATCTCATACCTCTATCCTTTAAATTAACGTTTGCCTATACTAATAACACTGCTGAATATGAGGCTCTAATCCTTGGATTACGAGCTGCCATGGCACTGAAAATTAAAAATCTATTAGTTTTCGGTGATTCTCAACTTGTTATAAATCAAATTAATGATGTTTATCAGACCAAAGATGATAAATTGCACCCATATAAAGCATATGTATTACAATTAATATCTTTATTTGATAAAGTTACCTTGGAAGCTATTCCTAGAACTAGCAATCGTGCGGCTAACGCCATGGCCGCAATAGCATCTCTTTTACCCTTGGAGTTAGAGGACGAATATGCTACCATCATTATTCTTCGACTCTAGGAACCCGCTTCAATTATATCATGCTTTGAACCTTTGGACATGTTTCTAATCAACGAAACTACTCCTGAACTTTGTTACACTAATATCCTCAATTTTCTTCACAATGGAACCTTCCCTAAAGGTTTTAATAGAAACCAGCACTGGTTATTATGTAGACGAGCAAGTCGCTTCGTCATAATTGACAATACCTTATATAGGAGATATTTTGAAGGTATCCTACTGAGATGTTTGAATCTAGAAGAGTCTAGATTAACTTTGAGTGAAGCCCACGATGGATCTTGTGAGGGACACTTTAGTGGTAACGCCATTGCTAAGAATCTCCTTAGGATAGGATATTTTTGGCCTACCATGGAGAATGATGCACATGATTACGTGCGCCATTGCGACAAGTGTCAGAAACATGCTAACCTTGTCCATGCGCCTGCACAATAATTGTAGGCTATTTCATCTCCTTGGCCCTTTTCAAAATGGGGCTTAGACATTATTGGAAAAATCAATCCTGTGTCATCGGATGGACATAAATTCATCATAATTGCCATCGAGTATTTTACGAAGTAGGTTGAAGCTATGCCCTTAGCTTCTTGCACTGGAACCCAAGTTTTCAAATTTATTTTCAATAAAATTATTTGTAGGTTCGAAATTCTTGCAAATATCATCTCGGATAACGGAACTTGTTTCAAAAATAAAGATGTAAAGAAACTATGTCAAAAATATAAAATTCAACATTGTTGGTCCACTCCCTATTATCCTCAGGGTAATGGCCAAGCAAAAGCATCTAATAAAACATTAATTAAAATCCTCAAAAGATTGGTCAATAAATCTGGTCGAGATTGGCACATTCAATTATATCCTTCTTTGTGGGCTTATCAAACTAGCATTCGTAATCCCACAGACACTTCACCTTTTTTTTTGGTTTATGGCGCTGAAGTTGTTTTAACCTTTGAATTAGAAGTTCCTTCTTTGGCTCTACTACTTCAAGATACTAAAGTAGGAGATGAATATCATGTTGGCAGATTTAGTCAGCTAGAACTCCTAGATGAGAAGCACATCAATGCTTTGGAGCATCTTCGAGCCTACCAGAACAAGCTTAAAAGAGCATATCTTAAGAAAGTTCATCATCGATCCTTTGATATCGACGACCTCATCTTAAAAGAAAATAATAAAAATACTAATGCAACTAATGACCTTAAAGGTAAATTTGAACCTAACTGGCTTGGGACATATATCATCACTGCTAAATTTGGATCGGAAACATACAGATTAGCTACCTTATATGGTAAATATCTTAAAGAACCTATGAACATTATGCATCTTAAGCGCTATTATGCATAATTCGGGTAATTTCATCACTGTATATATTGTACATCTTGTCTCATTTTAGTAAATTCATATAAAAATTTCAAAAATAGTAATATTATGTATTCTCTCAATTCATAAATCAAAATCAAAATATAAAAAAATCAAACTCATCAAAATCTTCAAAAACATCTTTTATTTTTGCACCTGTCAATTCTTGAAGTATTGCGGTTATATTTTCAGTTGTTTTGGATAAATTAGCATTTATTTGGAATCCCTCACTTTCACACTCACATGAATAAATATCTTGATCTTATTTGGTATGATTATTAATCTCCCTTATATCAAAGTCCACAGTTGAATTAAATAAAGTTTTGAGCATAGAGAACCGATCTTGTTATTTACTTGAACCAAGTATACCTTTTCATATTAAAATGATTTCATTGCAAATTCAAAACGATGCTACACAGTAGAAGTGGTCTCTTGAGCGAAAAGTTTCCCCTAGTATCCTATCATGCACATGGTCTAGAATCTTTGACAATTGACAAAAGGACAAGCTCACCCCTGCCTGAATAAAAATCCCTTGCTCTACAACCAATCCTAGCAAGTATCCCTAGTATAGGAAGAAAAAGAAAAAGAAAATAAAAAAAAAATAATCATGAGAAAAAGAAGCATTATTTCAATAGCATTTTGTACCATCTCAACAATATTTCAGCATTATCTCAGTATCAAGCAAAAATACAAAAAAAAAAAGAGAGAGAAAAGAAAATAAAAAGCAAAAAGCAATAAAATCCCTTCCCCTACCCTTTGAAAAGAAAAGAAGGGTGAATGAGCTTGAATCCCTGGAATTCTCAATTATTCAAAAACCGTGAGGTAAGCCCCATAACAGGTGGTTTGTGCCCAACCCGCTTGGCCTTGGGTAACTCCTAGTGTGGTGATATGTCTGTTACATTAGCGACCTTCTTTTGTACAGACCTATGTCCGCTTATGGATCAGCTAGCTCTTGATGACCTGACTTACATAGTAGTTTGGTACGGTTATATGCATATAAATCATGGTTAACGAACACTCATTTGGTTAATTCAAATTACTTGTATCAAATTATCTTGCTCAAAATCGGTAAATGAACAATACAATTGCACACACATTTGTATTTGAGAGATTTTGTATCATTATTTTAGATCGAGATCGGCAATGAACTCACATATGCACACGGGGTTCCTTATAAATCTAAATTTTGTCTTTGAGAAAATTTAAAATATTTATATAAATATTCTGGAATAATTTTATTTTATTACTTGAGAATATTGGCTTAGCATAAAAACAATTAAATACCTTTCTTTTCAAAATCCAAAATTTCTTTCAAAACATGTTCAATAATCTAGTAATAAAGTCACATTTATATATTTTTGACTTTCGCAACGATGGTATAGTTCCTAAACCTAAATTGGAATTTTATGCCTAGTGCACGTCCTCATCTTATATTTTCTGTTTATCTCAAACACAAAAATCAACTATGCAATAAAACTATTATATCAATTTCTTCTTTGGATTTCGCGATGATGGTATAAGTCTATACCTAAAAATTCTATGCCTAGCGCAAACCATCATTTTAATTTTATTTTCCATTTTTATCCATAAAAGCATATGGCTTAAATCATTATGTTACACAATTGTGCTTTAAAAAGAACGAAAACTTTTCTATTTCATTTCATTATGTCAACATTCAGTTTTTTGCGACGATGGTATAATTCCTAGGCAATTGTTCAAATTTCTATCACACTTAGGAATTTTATGCTTGGCAAAAATCATATTTTTAATATTTCATGCATAATATTTTCATGGACATCTAAAAACAAATCATCACCATCATCATTTTTCATCATCACATCACAAAAGTCTTAAGAAAGTCTCTTAAGCAACCTTTTACTTTTAGCAATATTTCTCTACTAGGATTAGCTTAATGACCTAGCAAGCGACGACTCCATGAAATGGTCATGTAACAGCGACAATGTCCTTTGAAATTATTGTTAGAAGTCACTTTATTTTTTTATCAAATCACACCATAACAACCAATTTGTTTACATCATATTATTTCCTTTAAATTTTATGGCACGACATAAAATTATAATATTTTCAACGACATAATTACATGAATAATCAATCAACAATTAAAATATTAAAGCATCATAAAACATATGCACAAGTCATATCGGAAAGAGAAATATATATATATATATATATATATATATATATATATATATATATATATATATATATCAAGAAATATATGTACATCATATCAAAACGGATTGGTATGCCACAATCTATACCTTGGCATACTCAATTCTCTCAAAAATATATAGTCTATAGTCAATGTGCAACTAGTCTCGAGAAGCCCTCGAGCTCTTAGCCTCATCTCCTCTCCCACCCTGAGGTGGAGGAGGTGGTCCCATCGGAGTTTGTGTCGTATCGCGGGTCCTCGATGTCGATCGTGAGGATGTCCTCGACGACCCCATCCTGACCGGCTCCACAATGCCGACTGGTAGTTGTATCCTCTTGCCCTCTAGAACCAGCTAGAAGTATACTCCCTAATAGAACACGGCATGAGCAATAGCCCGTGCTAGCTCTCACATGCTCGCCCCTCCGCTTTGAGCCCTAAGTCGTGTAGCCTCATCCTGTAGCGTATGCACTTGAGCTCGTAGGCAGGCATTCTTCACTTAGAGAGCCACCATCTCGTTGCTCTCCTCCACCTCAACACCCTTGACCTTATCGAGCGATGGTGGCCTATCCCTCTACTGAGAAGGAAGTCCCTCCTCCCTCCTATCTGGTTGCTACGGTCTCTCTGAAGCCTGTGGCACTCTCTGATGTCTCTCCTGAGGAGGCCATTGTTGATCCCTCCCTCCATGACTCCTCGTTGCATCGATGGTAGCCTTGCACCACCTCCCCATCCGTTGCACAACAGCATGCATTAGACCCTATGCCCTCGTCATTCGAGGAGGGTGGATGCCTGCATACCAGGCATCATATCCGTCTGCTACCCCAGCGTCATCCCCATCCATTGGCTGAATGGGGGCATCATCAGCATCCTGACTCCAAAACCGTTGCATTTTTGGAGCCCCGCTCAGTGTAGTATTATTTTGAACATTTTGATAGTACTCGTAATCCCTGAGAGAAGGGATCCCCTACTGTAGACCATACTGCCTCAAAACTCGATCGTAGCGATGGAGCTCTACCTCTCCCTGCTCCATCCTCAACCAGAAGACTCGCCTAATGCGAGCCAACTCCTGTATGTCCTCTCCCCACCCTGGATGCTCTATCCATGGCCTCCAGGTAATCTGATCTATGATGAGGTTGTCTAGCAACCTTTGGGACATCGACAAATCTATCCACCGCTGTGACCCTCTCTAGAGCCACCAATAGAAAACCTAGGGTCTCTCCTGGTCAACTCCTATCAGTGGAAGCCCTACCAGCCTTTGCACCACAATATGCTTCCAGCACCAAACCTGTAGCAACGATGTCAGCACTAGACATCGACCTCCCTTGTATACGACCCCATAAAGGATCCTATACAAGCGACATAGTACAAAATTGCCCCAAGAAAACCTATAATCGTGGTCTCTCATGTTGTAGACCACATATTAGAGGAGCCACAGTAACCTGCATCTTCTCTGGTGTCATAGAAGTAGGCCACCCACCACCCCTACCAAAACTTGGTTCAATTGAGATGCCCCAGGCATCTACCTCAATGCCTCGATGTTCACTTTGCCCTTCTCCAGGGCGAAGCTTGGGTCGCTGCGGCCCTGATTTGCCGAAGGAGTCATGAATTGCCCATGTATGGAGATCTTCATGATCCTCCATACATCCTCTAGAGTGGGAGCCATCTCCCCTATCGATAGTCGGAAGCAGGATGATCCTAGATACCATCTCTCTGCTAGGGTTGTCAGTAGCCCCATGTCTGTAGGAATTTGTGGCATCTCTGCCACATGTTGTAGTCCAACCTCTGCTAGTCTGTCCCTCTCGGACTGATCAAGCATGACTATATCGTCTCTAAGCCCCCCGTATTTCCATTCCTGACTCTTTAGTAATCCCCTCTGCAAAATAAACAATAAAACAACAACAACAAAAAAATCATTAGTACATAATCATTAAAATAAATTAAAATCAATTTCATCTCATAAAAAAATGATATCGTCCATTATTGGACGATATCGTACTAAATTTAGTAAAATCGTCCTTGGTAGGATGAAATTGTCTCCCTTTTGTTCAATTTAGGGATCGTCCTTTATTGGACGGAATTGCCCCTATTTCTCCAATTTTGTCCTTAGACGAAATCGACAATATAGGGACGATTTCAACAAAATTGGGAAGATTTCGTCCCAACGTCGTCGACGGCCTAAAAACGGACATGATGACCAAAAATAATTAAAATTTAAAGTAAAAAATTAAAAAAATCCAGTTAAAAACATAATGTATCAGGTTTAGATCCTTACCCCCAACCCGCGTTCTGTGTGCTGTTTCCACCATTTCGCCTACAGAGCTCTGAAGCAGTGAAAGTGAACATAAAAATGAATTAGGGTTTTACCCTATTTTTCTTAATTTTATTTAAAAACAACATTTTTAAAAAATTTTAAATTTTTTCTTTTCCGCGCTTTTACCTCAAACGTTCGATTTGGGTAAAAACTTGGAGGGGGCACCATAGCAAGCAATTGTATGATTCAACCTAGAATCATCGTCTAAAAATGGAATAAATTTTGCTTTCTCGTAAAGTGTGAAGAACTCGTCTTTAACGCATTTTCTTCAGAAAATTCACTAAAGAGGGGGTAAAATGTAGCACCCTAAAATTGGCACAGTTAAACCATCAGTAAAAGATTAAAAATTTGAATTTTAACCTCGAAACCGCCCGTTAACCGCTCACCTCATTTTTTGTGCCATTTTTAGAATTTGTTTTGACCATTGGACGATATCGTCCCAAATCGGACGAATTCGTCTGGAACAGAATGTCTAGATGATTTCATCCCAAAACCAAATTTTCATAATTATCCGATGTTTCAACCTCTCCAACTCGGGAAGAAGCGTGTCTACGTGGTTGGAGATTCCTACGTTAGAGATCTCCCAGATTGGGATGATCCCCAACCTCCTAACCTCCCCCTAATCCTATATAAACTTGGGATTTTCCAATTTTATCCCCTTGGATAATAATTTCCCTACAACTCTAGTTTTTCGTGTATTAGAACATCCTCGCCCCCATCATTTGCATTTGTATTTTTAGGTTTTATTGCAGGATTTTACTATGTTTCAGTCGGAGGAAGCTCAGATCGTCGCAGGCGATCCAACACGATTTCAGACAATCCTGTCGAGATCAGCGATGATCTCATACGATTGTAGACGATTTTGACTACAGTTCAGATTGGGGGCAACCAGAGCCCTGAGTTTGTGTTTCCTACCTTTCTTTCTTATTTAATTGTGCATTAGATCAATTTATTTCTATTCTGCATCCTATAGTTCACCTCATTTAGCATATTTGCATGATAAAATTTAAAATAAGTTATTAAAACAGTGTATCCCATTTGATTTGTTATCTGGATTTATTTTTTAAGCATCTATACTGTTATTTCTATCATTTTGCATCATTTGTGCAATTGCATTTTTAGTTTTTGGTGTCTGTTTCCATGATTGCAGGTTTCTGATGAATTCATCAGGTTTTCGACAATCTTGTCTGATCTCAGACGATCGCCTGTGATTTGGGATGATTATGTACAATTACATACGATCCTGTCATATCCGAAATGATCTAGACTCCTACAAGCTTCAGAATCTTCATTAGACATCAGGAATCAGATGTATTCCTCTCCATTTCACATAGTCTTTGTATTTAGGATTCATTCATGTTTGTTGTCTTCATATAAACCCAAAATTTCATATAGAATAGCTTAGATTCATTTTGGCCAACCTAGGAATATGAATGATTGAATATAAAATGAACACATCAAACCCATTCTCAACCTAGGCACAGAAACTGCCACTCAAATTTTCCTAGTGAACCCCACCATCCATCAAAAATTCACCCTTATACCCCTCCCCCGAGAGGTGCAACCTTCAAAGGGCCTCTTCGTCCGAGGTATTGTCCCATCCTTCTCGCATCCCCCTTCCAGGGAACAGATCCTTTAGCCCGAAGGTAAGGGTGCAAAAAATGTGGGCGATACAGAAAGGATACCCAAATTCTCAGCAA
The DNA here is from genome assembly GCA_028583015.1 of Wollemia nobilis. Lineage (NCBI taxonomy): Eukaryota > Viridiplantae > Streptophyta > Pinopsida > Araucariales > Araucariaceae > Wollemia > Wollemia nobilis. The sequence continues at coordinate 6,602,040 of JAQPPZ010016867.1, forward strand.
AAGTGAAAACCAAGGAACCATCTAAAATTCTACCAATTCCTCCCGCACTAGTTTTTCCAAGGTTCCCCTAGAGGCTCCATCGGTATTTACATTTTCAAAATCCTTAGGAGAAGACTTCCAATTTATTATTCTATCCATATTTCGATTACTCACATTCTCTTTAATTTGGTTTCCCTTAAAAGAGTTAATCTTCAATCTTTGCATCACTTGATCCCATCTTTGGTGGGATTTTTGGGGGTATTTAAGGAGTTTTTGGAGTGATTCAACTAAGTTGGCAATGGTATTTTACCAGATATAGTGAATGTCATTCCTTTCTTGATTGAAAATCTAGTTGTTTCTTCCCTTCCAGATATTCCAATGTAGAATGTTAAAACCCATCCAAACTAGATGCCTAATAAAATGATCAACACCCTCCTGATTAGGCCAATCCCTCCAAAACTATTCAAAAGCAAAAAAATTGAGCCACTATAAGCCAAGTAATATGGCCATTCTTCTCCATAGCTCAGAGGCTAAGGTACACTCAATAAAAAAATGGATGAGAGTTTTCACATTCTTTCCACACATTTTGTATCTAAACGGGCCATGAAAACCACGTTTCATAAGTTGCTCACCAGTAAGCACCCTATGATGCAATAAAAATTCATGTAAAGAACCTCACCTTAGGCCATATATTTTAAGCCCACAACTAAGTAAATATGTCATGATTGGTTGGGATTTTTATGGCATAAGGTCAAATAACCTTGAGCAACTGAATACTCACCCTTAGTATTGTTGGTCCATCCAAAATAGTATTTATCATGGGACCAAGAGAGATATCTCATATGAAGGATGCTTTGGATATCTTTTCTTTGCATTTTTTACATTTAAGTAGGCCAGTCCTCAACAATGATCCAATATCTACCAACCTCTTAATTACCAGTATGGTACTAACAATAATTAGCAACCTCTATCTAGTTAGCTCGATGAAGCTCCTCCATCGAAGGCTTCCAATCAAGAAATTGGGTTATCAAAGACTAGTGACCATCCTAAGAATCTATCCAAAAAAATTTATGTTGACCATTATGAATGATCCAAAATAACTTTTGCTTAATCAAATCCTCACCAGTCTTAAGAACCGCTAAAATAGGAGAACCTTTGGTAGGTAATTAATAGCGAATAAAGACTTCAGGACTTTTGTTCTTAGCATATTTAGCATGGAGATTCTTGGTCCAAAGAACATTGGGGTTATGCAAAATCCTCCAATACAGTTTAGTAGTTAAATCCCTATTGTTATTAATAGCAAACTAGAAACCTAACTCCCTTTATTCTTGGGAAGGCATAAAGTATCTCATTTCACCAAGGCCTACTTTTTTTCTCCTTAGTACCACTCTAGAGGAACCAATGATTGATTTGATCCAATTCTTAAAAAACTGCCTTTGGGATATTCAACACAACAAAAACATAAATAGGTATAGCTTGAAGGACTAATTTTACCAAGGTAATTCTACCCCTAAATGAAAGTCACCTATTGGTCCACTTTCTAATTTTCTTCTTAACTATATCCAACAACCAATTCCAATATTTTTTCTAATATTGAGAGGGATGCCTAAATAAGTGATTGAAAGGGAGATCTTCTTATATCTTAATTTATCCAAGATCATGGATTCTTGTCTAGGAGAGCAATGAAAGAAAATAATTTTATATTTATCTTCATTGATCAATTATCTGGTAGCATTAGAAAAAAAGCTAATGATTTGCTTCATTTTATAAGCTTCCTTAATTGTAGTTTTACCTAACATATTAGAGTCATAAATAAATTTAAGATGAGAAATAGACCTAGCTCCATGAGCAATGGTAACTCTCTCAAGGGTTCTTTGTTTTTTATTTTTGGTTATAGTCATGCCCAAGCATTCAGCAAGAATGATGAATAAATAAGGAGAGAGAGAGTCACCTTGCCTAATACCTCTAGAAGTAGGGAACATTTGAGAAGTCCTACCATTGATAATAATAGAGTAGGACACTGAAGAGATACATCCCATAATCCAATCCATCTAATCCTCGGAGAAGTCAAATTGCCTTAAAATTTTGACAAGGAAGTGTCAATCCACTCTGTCATAAGCTTTAGATAAGTCTAAATGAATGAACATAGATGGATATTTTTGTATTTCCATGGAATGGATGGCTTCCTAAGCAAGAACTATCTCATCCACTATTTGATGTCCTTCCACATAACCCCCTTGTTTAGGGGAAATAATCTTATGCAAAAGAGGCTTCAACCTTTTTGCCATGATATTTGTAATGATTTTGAGAAGAACATTATATAAATCTATAGGTCTAAAAGTTGAGATATGATTTACCTCTTGAGCTTTTAGAACAAGAGCTATATAATATTTATTGATAACTTTTAAAGTTTCTTTAGTTGTTATGGCTTATTTTACCACCTCTAACAAATCAACATGAAGGATATCCCAAAACTCTTGATAGAACCCAATGGGAAAACCATAAGAACCTGGGATTTTTCCTTTTTACATTTTAAAAAGTACCTATTGAAGCTCATTGATAGTAATTGGAGCAGTCAAAATAGAGTTGTCCTTAGAAGTAATAAGAGTAGGGATCATTTGAATAATATTATATCGAGAAGCCAAGTCAAGAGGTGCAGTAGCAAATAGATTGGAAAAGTAATTGATTGCAACAAATTGCATGCCATCCCAAGTGTAGGCAACATCTCCAAAATCAGATTTTAGATAATAAATAAAGTTGTGAGATCTTCAAGCTAGAAGAGATTTGTGGAAGAAATTTGTGTTTCGATCTCCTTCTTTGAGACATTGGATCCTATATTTTTGCTTCCATAAGAGTTCTCTTTTTTTCCATTCCTCTAATTGAGCTATGAGTTTAATTTCATTTGTACTTATACTCTTTTTGAGGCCATCTAAATGGATTTTCTTATTCAAATTTTCAAGTTGGACAATAACTTCATATTTTTTTGTCGAACATCTCCAAACTCCTAGTTCCAAATCTTGATTTTGGATTTAATGTATTGCAACCTTTTGGTAAAACAAAACATCTTAGTCCCATACCTTGGTTTACCTTCCTTCCACCATTGCTACACTTGAGATCTAAAGGAACTATCTCTAAGCCATATTAACTGAAATAAAAAAGGTAAGAAACTCACATTGGTTTTCCAAATTTCCACCATGACTAGCCAGTGATCCGAACTAGCATTGTTAAGAGTCTTCACCTTAGGAATGTGACCATGGATTAAGAAATTATTAGAGAACAAGAACCTATCCAATCTCTTTATGATACAAGCTAGGCCTTTCCTTATGTTAGACCAAGTCATAAGGTCATTATCTTGCTGGATGTCCACAATATGAAGGTTTGCAATATATTCACTCATGAGGTCAGTGCTTTTGTCCAAATTTCTATTTTCCCCAATTTTCTCATCTGGAGAGAGGATGGTATTGAAATATCCTCTGATCAAGATCCAATATTTAGGAAAATGAGAGATAATATAAGTTATATCCTTCCATTTTCTTCTCTTTTCTTTCAAAGTAGTCGGAGCATAAACAGTTATGTAAAGCATAATTTGGTTAGAATATCTACTTTGAATAGATATATCCAAAAGACCCCAACTACCAACCATATGGTGAATAGTTACCTCTTTTGGGTCCCAAAGTTAATAAATGCCACCAAATGTCCCCTAGTAATAGAGGAAAGCAACTTTTCTAGTTGGCTAGATTTTACTAGAAATTGAATCCATTTCCTCTATTGACATCTTTGTTTCCTAAAGGAAAACAAGATGTGGATGGTTTGTCTGAATCATTCTTCTAATTTTGTTTTGTTTTGAAAGACTCCCTTTGAGTCCTTTAATATTCCAAGTAATGATCTTCATTAATACTAGGGCTAAAAAAATGGGTAAGAGCATTAATCTTACCTTCCTCTACAAGCTTTTCATCTTCTTTTACCATATGATGTTGATTGGTCTTACTACCTACCTTTTGGTTAAAATACATATTTAGTTTTTTTCTCCTATTTCTTGAATTAACCCAATTGAATCTGGGATGGATTCTAATCTCGAAGAATGTGTGTACAAAGAAAAAGTGTTACTAGAAGGTTCAACACAGTCTATCTTGGGACCTGTATTATTTGAAGTCTCAACATTTAAAATATTGTTTTTCTTGTGTATGTTTCCTCCTTTTTCCTGTTGAAAATTTTTAATTTGTTGGTTTATCTCTGAGTCCTTCCCTGCATCTTTAAATTGTGTTTCTAAGATTTATGTCTCCATTATTTCCTCTTCCTTACTTGGGACATCATTTGTGGAAAAAAATTAAAACATATTAGCTAATAACTTTGATTGATGCTTGATAATTGGTTGTTTCTGAGTGTTCTTCTTAGGCATTTGGAATCCTGCTAATTTTATATCCTCTTTATTTTGATCTAGAATTTTATTTGGGCAAACACTAGCCAAATGACCATATTCATAGCAAATTCGGCAATGAAAATGAATGTTCTCATAGTCCACCAATTGCTCCCAAGTGCCCTCCCCAAATTGTAATGAGATATTTTTAGGTAGGGGTTTGTCAAAACCTATTAAAATACAAATCCAAGCATAAATAATATGTTTAAAGTTTTGAGTACAATCAGCAATCATCATAAAAGTTCCTAAAGAGTTTCCAATTGAAGAAAAATAGTCAGATTCCAAAATTCAACTAGGAGGCCAAAGAGTCTAACCCACACAGGACTTGTAGAAGGTATCTCTTCTTTAGCTTTAAATTTAGTATGCCAAGGCTTCATGAAAAGCCCCACCCTTCCAAATAACCAAGGATCCCCTTGAAATATTTTATCTCTATCTTCATTATTAGCAAATAAAACAATAAAATAACCATTTGGATAAATAAAGATTTGTAATTCACCTTTTATTTTCCAATTTTTTGCAACCCAAACTTTGAAAGCAAATAGGCTCGGATGAAAACCCAAGAAACAACAAATTAGTCCTCTTTTTTCTAGATTTTCTATGCTAGTCTAAATGACTCCCATATCTAGCTTAACAATCGGAGTTCCATAAATTGTTGTAAGACATCCCAACTCAATTTTCCTAGGATTAATCTTAGGCATTCTCAGAGATTTACAAGCAACCCTAAGATTAATGTTAGCATTAGGCTGAGGTTGTCCACCATGAAAGGCATTCCTAAAATTTATTTTTAGGGCTGAGTCTTTGAAATCCTTGCCCTTGAAATGGGTTTCCATAGTGTATTTTTATAGGGGTTCTCCTTAGCATTGAATTTTCTTGAGATATGAACCATTTTTTGATCAACTACTTGAAATTTGTTTCGAGATCTCTTTAATCCATGCCTTGGACATCAAGAAAAATGTATGATTTTCACTTATTTTTTTGTGAAACAAATTGGAAGCCATTGTCAATCAAGTTTGTAGCATGAAGATCTATTGAAATATATATTTCTAACCCATCTTGGGTCCCCTACAACATATCCCGCTAAAATCTTGAGCATAAACCACAAAAATGTTGGCCACTAGGGCCCGAAGGCCCCAAAAAACAACCTCTAGAGTCGCTTGCACTCAACACAAATAAAACCCTTGCACAGTCACTCGCTTTCAAAAAACTCAAATATATCTTTCCTAAATATTGACTCTATCAGGTTCTTTACAGATAGATTAAAATATTTTACTCCCAAATCTGCTAAGTCGGAGAAACTCCTAACAAGGACCCCTTCTTCATTTTGCATTCCCCAGATAGTGTTAAGCTTCTTCCTATGATTAGAAAAGTTATGAAAAAACTTAGTATTTTCATCTCCTTTTTTTAACTATACAGCTCTACTTTTCATTCTCCATTCAACTTCCTTCCACTCCAATAATTTGTTCTTCTTAAGTTCTAGTTCAACCAATCTTGTTTTCTCCTCCTCTTTAAACAAACTAGCCTCATTTTTTTAATGAATTTTTATAATTTCCTTCTTCACCAACTTAAGATCTCTATCCATACTCTCCTTTTTAACTACAATTTAATATGCCACAACTCCTTTTAATTTTTTTTAAAGAAACAACAAATTGAAAACTCATCGATAACCTGGAACTTTTGTCATAACCAATCTATTATTTTTTAATCAGTTGTTAAAAATATTCTTCCTCCAACCAAATTGGATTGAGATTAAAAAGAGTGACAGGTTTTACCTCCTAATTTTCTAATTGAATAAGTATGGGAGAATGATCCAAGGCACCTCCAGTCTCAACCCTTGATCATTTTCTATCTATTTTGTTGTATAAAGACTCTAAGATCAAAAATTTGTCCAACCTCTTTGAGATCCTAGCTTTCCCAACTCTATTATTTCTCCACGTAGGCAATAATTATATTGGTTCCAAATAAATTAAACCAACTTCTTCAATATTATGTCTAAAGTAATCTTCAAGTATATCAAGTCTTGCATATTCTCCTCATACCTCACTTTTATTCATAAAATTTAAGTCCCCACCAATGATAACCCTATCATCCTTAACACACCTTTGGGAGAAAAATAATCCCAAAAGACCTGCCTATCTTCATAGGGACCATAATAATTAATAACTAATAACCTCAAACCCAAGTCTTTAAAAAATAATTATGTCCACAAGCCTAAAACCATAAAGGAAGAATTAATTAAGGATACATAGTTCTTCTAGCCAATCAAAACACCCCCTGAATTTCCAGTAGCATCTAGAGCCAAGAACTCTCAATTCTTGAGCAATTTAATTAACCCTTCAATGACTTTTGTACTTGCCCCCATGGTTTCTTGTAGAAATATAACATCTAGATTATGAATTTCCACCAACTTTTCTAAGGAAATTCTTTTAGAAGGACTACCAAGACCTCGAATATTAAGGGTAACAAGATCATTTAAACATCTTAGAAGGGTTTTGTCTCGCTCTAAGGATACTTTTGATAGATTTTTGTTTACCCTACTGAATTTCCCTCAAATCGTTCTCTTATGCATGAAACAAAAAATATTTCCTACCTACTAAATAAGTGGAAGAGTCCTTTATAAGGTTTAGATCTAACCCTAACCTTCCAACAACTGCACAAGTTCTCAACTTGGATTCCCTTTTCCTAGAATGTAACAAATATTTGCAAGAGAACCATCCCCTAAAATAGATACCTCCCTATAAGATTCACCTAATAGGTGAGAAAGACTTTCCCCCATAGAAAAAATATTAGGATCACAATCCCTATTCAATGTGTTTGAGGTTGCCATACCATTGTCCAAATCCCTAAAAAAGTCCTTGTTCCTCGGACTTATCTCTAGAGATTCATAAGGAAGTGTACAAAATTTTTTATTACCTAATTCCATATTATTCTCCACATGTATTAGATAGTAATTATCACAAGGCTTAGATGACTGACCAACAAACTTAATAGTATCGGGTTCCAATCCTTTCATAGTTTTATTTATGACTTTGTCTCCTTCTCTAACACCTTGTGAACAAAGAAATGAAGACAAAGCTAGGCCCAAAATTTCTTCCTCCTTCTCTAGAGTTTAGGTTCTAAGTTTGACACCATCCTTTTTTCTTGTTTGTGACGAATCAAGGAGCACTACTATATTTTGAAAAATAGGTATCTCTTGATTGTTGTTAGCTAACTTGAAATCACCACTAGTCATTTTTTTCTCCTCCATACTTTTATGTGCAAAATATTGAGAACATTTATTAGCAATATTTCCATAAACATGACAACAAATACATCTAAAAGGAATCTTCAAATAGTTTAGGATTTTATTATGAATTGTATTCCCCACAACTATCTCCATACAGTTCGTTAAACTTTCACTAATATCCATCTCAACCAAAACTTGAGCTACAAACCAAAAAACACAAGATTTGAAAGAAACGTCTATATACAAGGTTTTACCTAATGAATCTCCAATCTCTTTCAAAGCTCTTTTTGACCATAACTCCATTGGCAAAAATTTGGAAGTTTCACCTGGATCAATATTCTCCTAGAAACTTTAGTCCTAGGATCAAAGCAAGTCATCCAATACTTCAAAGCCAAAAAATAATACCCTCAATACCAACGACCTCCTAGAATTTTTTGTGCATCTTCCTTAGATTGAAAAAGGAAACCCATCCATCCTCTAGCAAGTAAGTGAAAAATTGGCCCATATCCTAAAATTGGGACCCATACCTTCTGCAACCACTCATTTAGTGTATTATCAACTATTTAACGTCCATGAAAATTCCCAATAAGGGCCTTGAAAACTCCAAAACTTGTTCCATCCTTAGGTCTCCCCCAAGTACCATTCAAATCTTCGACCTTCTTTTTTTAACCACTTGTGTGCCTTATGCACTTTAGTGACTAGAGTTATAGTCTGTGTTGATTGAAAGTTTGGACCCACTCCACTTAGGGCCTCTAAATCAATACTTTTACCAATAAAAATAGAACCAAACAAAGGAAACTTTGTTAGACAAAATGAGTCTATGATGTTTGGAGCCTGCTCAAGTTTTTCTTCCCTACAATGAAATTATTTCTCATTCATTAGATCCATCACTTGAGTAAAGTCTTCTTAGACACCTGAGAGTGAGTAGTCAATAGGAAAATCAACCTAATTTGAACCTACTAACATAGATTCCCCTCTATCCACTAAATTTTGATGACCTACAATATTATTCTAGCCACTCAAAAAACCCAAAGACCCCCAGTTCTCAACTTCTAAGTCTGGTCCAAAAATGGGCCCCTTGGCCCTTAGAGTTAAAAAGATGTGTTGCCCTTCAAAGGAATCCTTTGAGAAGTCCACATGTTCCTTGTCATTCTCCATCAAAACAAGAAACCAATATCCCAAACTATATAGCCATTTTAAAAATACCAATAAAAACAAAATTTAATATTTTCCCTTTGCAAACCCTAGCTTTGTTGCATGTACTCCATGATTCCAACCGATAAACTTCTTCAAACAACCATTCACATGCATAAAAATATTCCTCCCTATCAAAGTAACTCCTTTCACCTTTTGCATGCTCCGATTCTAGAAAGAAAGTTGTCCAACCTTCATTTTATTCACATGAACAATGAGCGCACTTCGGTTTTGAAAAAATGCTTATGCTTCTTGTGTTATATTTTTAAATATATTAGTCAATAACTAGGACCACATTATTCACAAGAATAGGTCTGAGAACATTATAGTTTCAAGAAAAATAAAATATTATCACTTCTTGTGTTTATTTCTCTATGATTCACTTTGCAAACCCTAGCTTTGTTGCGTGCACTCCACAATTCTAGCCAATTAAATTCTTCAAACTATTGTTCACATACACAGAAATATTCCTCACTAGCAAAGTAACTCCTTTCACCCCTTCGATTTAATCCTTTGTGCTTCACTTTGCAAACCCTAACTTCATTGCATGCACTTCATGATTCCAATCAATAAACTTCTTCCAAATAAAATTTAAATGTAATAAATAGGAATGCTTACCTCCTTCATAGTTTGGGATTTCATCAAATTGTAGATGGGTTTCAAGTTATCACCAAGCGACGACGATGATGGACAAACCACAAATTATTGTGGCAATGATGGTGACGGATCAACCACAGGTTACAGAGGTGGTATCACCAACGGATCAACCATAGGCTACAAAGGTGGTACGGTGATGGATAAACCACAAGTTGATATAGTGATGGATCTACTATTAGTAGGATTATACCTACATACAAAAGAAATATCCTCTTAGATATCAAGATAAGAAGAAAGAGAAGAATAAATAAAAAAACATAAGTTATGCACAACTCAATAATTCCACTGGTGACAAGTTGTCTAACCTTAATCCCCTACTCATAATTAGGGATTTTAATATCAAGTCTTTATTATCTCAAAATTTCTCATTATACACTAAAATGCCTCCTCACAAAGAGGCACCTGTTAAATAATCTACTCAATTTCCTTCTTATAAAAAGGGCCTTCTTTATAACCTTACCAAGCTAGCCTCCAATCCAAATTATTCTTAATCCAACTCCTCAAAGTTATCCAATCACAAGAGCTTATCAAAATCTCATGATTCATGTAATACCATGATTTTATTAATGAATTTCTTTCATTCCTTGTAAAATAACTTTTCTTATTTTGCATACGATATCCCCTTATCAAAAAGAGTGGTTAAAAAATTATTTGATGATGTGTACATTCCTATAAATCACTATTGTATATTCATTCCATAGTGTCATTTTTCATTGAGATAAAATCAATAACCTAGTTTTTAAATTCTTATTCATGTAAAATATAGTACTACAATAGCATCGACTTCTATAGTTGACAATGGTCTAGTGCTATTGGCATGCTAGTCCACTACTATATGCATGGTGTTGTGGTGGTGTTAAGTTAGCATTGGGTAACATCATTGAAATGTCATCTTACCACTAGAGAATATTAATGTACCCAAATAGTTTTTTAAGTGATATTTTTCTAATACATAGTTAATTTTATTTATTTATAGTAAATTAGATGTAGGAAACCATATATCCAAGTTTTGAAAATACAAAGAGTTATTCCTATAAAAATATTTGTATTTCTTTGACACTAAATTTGTAAAAAAAATTGTATCCTAATATTTCATATTATAGATTTTTAATTTAACTTCTTTTTCTTGAACTAAGTCTCTTAATCATGATGCAACAATTGGGAAAGTTATAGTCAATCAGAGGTGACCAGGTGATGCAAAATGAGTGGATGTCAACAACGAATAAGTGAGCACCAAGTGGTAGATTGGAATATGCTATTGTTCTTCAAAGGTTTGAGTCTTTAGTTTTTGCATTTTTAGGAGCTATTTGGGAAAATATTCTAGAGGCCATAACTTTTTAATACAAAAGAATTTTGAGCCTATTTTTTAAATTAAATGATTTTTCAAGCTCTAAGCATTGATGATATCAATTTACTCTAGTGTTAAAGGTCAAATTGTGTGAATTATTCCTCAAGCCTTATCATATTTTGAAAGGGTAAGTTTATCATATTATCTACATTAAAAATATTTGGTCTAATTTTTGAAAATATGTAGCTGAATTTGTGATAGTTATAGTAGATTTTGAGTCTTTTAGAGGCATACATGAAAAAGATTCAGGATAAGATTTTGTCAAGTCATGTTCCTCATTTTGGCTATTGATTCAACTTATTCATGAACATTCAGTTATTCATGATTTTTTCCTTCTATCTCTTATCCAAGTATTCTTGGAAGCTTGCAATAACTCTTTTTTAAGGAGATTCATGCAAATCCTTTTTCGGTGATGAAAATTAGGTGGCCCAAGGGCAAGTAGAAGTCTTCAAACAAGGTGATGTATGTTGTATGATGTATATTTATGCATTTAATTCATTCCTTATGCAACTATAGAATATTGAAGTAATTTATCTTTAAAGGTTGTGGAGATCTTGATTTCTCTTCTTCATTTGAAGCCTTAGAAAAAGTATTTTTTTGGATGTGTGTGGGGGTATCTAAGAGTGGCAGTGATGACTATGGTCCAACCTAAGGAGACTTATATAAGAATATTTTTTGTAGCATTGAATTTTAGATGATGAGGAGGATTCATATGATTCTACCTCAAAATGAGGATTCATAGAGCATCCATTATGGAGAGGAGATATTATTATCAATATTTTTTCTCCTTAGCCCCTAAGTTCATATTATGAGGGGGTGTTGAAAGTGTAATCTAACTTTTGGCCAAGGCTGGCATAAGATGATGTAATATTAATAGACCAAAGGGAATTCATTATATAGTGTATTTAATTCATTGTAACATTTTATTATGTAAGCTCTATGGATTGTGGTTAACCTTGTTATGGATAAACCCATCTTATAAACTTGCAATTAATCTTAAATCCCTCTTGTTTTGTTGATTTAGGTTAAATTCATTTATGTAATTAAGGTTTTGGCATTGGTACAAAAAACCCCCACCACTACATCATTTAATTATTAAATTTTTGTGATTATTATCTATGGATAATATAGTGATTATTTATGGTGCCTATAAGTGTCCACTAATTCCTATATTGCATTTCTCTTATTTCACCCTTATACTTTTCATGTATGATTTGATTGGATAGATTATTTTTGTTCATTTCTAGAAAATATTATAAATTCCAACATCCTATCAGAGCAAGTATGTTCATTTTTAGAAAATATTGTGAATTCCAATATGGTATCAAAGCAGGTATGTAGCAACATTGCTTGGTCATGAAGAAATGTTATTTAGAGCCTTTGCTTCTTCCTTTGAATTTTATGAAAGATTACTTCTTAAAGCTTCTTCAGCATCTACGACATGACAGGCAAAAAATTGTTCTTCCATGTTTTTCATCCAATCCAAAGACTTTATGCCATATCCATAAACTTCGTTGATCATTGAGGCATGCATGCTCATTTTGCTATTTGGTATTCCTATTTTTCCTTGTAAAAATGTTATGGCACCTTGGAAAAGGACACCAAAATTCAAATTCAAATAGGACAAAATAATATCTTCTTTACCACCCTATTCTATTTGAATGAGTGGTGTCTTTGATGTGAATGGCATAGTGATTAAATTTATAGATGGATCATACGCTATTATGCTTCCATAGAATATGTTGAACACACTAAGTGAGCACCACTTGAAATTTTTAATTTGATGAGTTACAGGTTCAAAATAGCTCCAAACATTTTTGTTTGACAAGACACTTAAAAATTATGAAGAATGTTTTGCTTTGTTGGCATTGCATCCTATGACTTTGTTGGCTTGGTCAAGGAAAAGTGTATAGGTGCTTTAGTGGATGGATATCTTGAGTTAGAGACATCATACCTTCCTTTTGTATTAATGTGCATTTCTACTTCGTTGAGGTGACCAATCATCATCTATAGAGGTATGCAAGGTATAGACAAGAAGTAATAAATGGGTAAGATGGTTATGATATTCAAGCAAAAATGTTGACTAGTAGAGGATCTCAAGTTTGAGTTGACAGGTGTAGATGCTTTTGCCCTTTCGGTTTGAAGCTAAAATAGATGAAGTATTCTAGGGGATAATTCCAACCACATCACATCCTAAGTTGTGACATGTTGGTTAGCATAAGCATTTTGAGCACCAAATACCTAAGTTTGAATCTCAATGGGTTCATAGGCACCCACTAGATGTTATGTTTGAGTGCCACATATACTCTATTTTACCTATTAATCTATCCTTAGTCAATATTGAAGTAGCAAGTGGGAGGATTCCAATGATTTAGAGGCGACCAAGTGGCATAGAATGAGTGGCTATTACCAACAAATAAGCAAGTGTTAATTGTTAGATTGAGATTTTTTTTTCTCTTCTAAGGTTTGAGGCTTTACTTTTTGTATTTTGGGGGCTATTTGTAAAAATCTTAAATTTTTGAACTCAATCACTACTTAAACTTTTGAATTCAATCTTTCATGGGTTCAAATTTGCTCCAAACCTTTTTGCTTAGTAGGTTGTGTTATGAATTGTAAATAATGTTGTACTTTGTTGATGTTGCATCCTATGAATTCGCTAGCTTGGTTAAGGAAAAGTGTGTAGGTTAATTGTCTGCTTTCTCCCTTCTCAAAACCCACCCTATGTCGCCCTCCCATATTGTCTGGAAGAAACACCTCATCCCTAAAATTGCCTTCTTTTCTTGTCGAACTTAGCCTTCCTAAAAACAACAAACAAAAACAAAACACACAAAAAAACCACAAAAACAACAAGACAACACACAAACACAACAAAAAACCACACCAAAAAATATAAAAAATACCGAAAACAACACAAAAAACACAAAAATAAAACAAAACAAAACAACACACACTAGAAAACTAAAAAGAAGGAAAAACTAGAATACAACTTTGACCTTTCTAGACCAAAAGGCTATTCAAGCAAGATTCAACAAAGGAAACATAAGAATGATTAGTCTAAGCAAGGGATCTAAAATACCCTGACCAAACCAAAGAGAAGCAAAAATAAATAAAAAAGGAACTAGGTACCTCTAGTACTAGAACCATCCAGAGAAAGGATAAAAAGAAGAGCTTCCCTTATTTCGAATCCCACCATCTGGAAGGATGGTAATAGTAAGTAGGATCAAATTTTTCCAATACCCAATTAGCTAAAGCATCATCACTCTTGTTCTATTCTCTAACAACATGTTTGTATTCAACTTTCAAAAAGCCCATCTGGATTAATTGAATCATCTCAACAATTCTTTTTAATTCTCCAATCAACCTTATGATTCTTAGGAGTCTTCAATAGATTAATCATGACTTGAGAGTTAGATTCAACCAACACCTTTTTCCATATGACCTTAGCAGCCTCTCAAAGGCCTCTAAGGATACCATACCCCTTAGCAAGGTTATTGGAAAGTGTAGCACCCTAAAATTGGCACAGTTAAACCATCAGTAAAAAGATTAAAAATTTGAATTTTAACCCCGAAACCACCCGTTAACCGCTCACCTCGTTTTTATGCCATTTTTAGAATTTGTTTTGACCGTTGCATGATATCATCGCTGATCTGACGATATCATCCCAAATCGGACGAATTCGTCTAGAACAGAATGTCCAGATGATTTTGTCCCAAAACCGAATTTTCATAATTAGCCATTGTTTCAACAACATCTCCAACTCAATCAAAAGCGTGTCTGTGCGGTTGGAGATTCCTACGTTGGAGATCTCCCAGATTGGGATGATCCCCAACTTCCTAACCTCCCCCTAATCCTATATAAACTTGGGATTTTCCCAGTTTATCCCCCTGGCTGATCATTTCCCTGTAACTCTAATTTTTTGTTGTATTAGAACATCCTCACCCCCATCATTTGCATTTGTATTTTTAGGTTTTATTGTAGGATTTTACTATGTTTCAGTCGGAGGAAGCTCGGATCGTCACAGGCGATCCAACACGATTTCGGATGATCCTGTCGAGATCGGCGATGATCTCATACGATTACAGATGATTTTGACTGCATTTCAGATTGGGGGCAACCAGAGCCCTGAGTTTGTGTTTCCTACCTTTCTTTCTTATTTAATTGTGGATTAGATCGATTTATTTCTGTTCTGCATCCTGGAGTTCACCTCATTTAGCATATTTGCATGATAAAATTTAAAATAAGTTATTAAAATAGTGCATCCCATTTGATTTGTTATCTGGATTTATTATTTAAGCATCTATACTATTATTTCTATCATTTTGCGTCATTCGTGCAATTGCATTTTTGGTTTTTGGTGTCTATTTCCATGATTGCAGGTTTTTGACGAATTCGTCTGACGAATTCATCAAGTTTTCAATGATCTTGTCTGATCTCATATGATCGCCTATGATTTGGGATGATTCTGTACAATTACAGATGATCCTATCATATTCGAGATGATCTGGACTCCTACAAGCTTCAGAATCTTCATCAGACATCAGGAATCAGGTGTATTCCTCTCCATTTCACATAGTCTCTGTATTTAGGATTCATTCATGTTTGATGTCTTCATATAAACCCGAAATTTCATATAGAATAGCTTATATTCATTTTGTCCAACCTAGGAATATAAATGATTGAATATAAAATGAACACATCAAACCCATTCTCAACCTAGGCGCGGAAACTGCCACTCAAAGTTTCTTGGTGAACCCCACCATCCATCAAAAATTCACCCTTATACCCCTCCCCCGAGAGGCATGACCTTCAAAGGGCCTCTCCATCCGAGGTATTGTCCCATCCTTCTCACATCCCCCTTCCAAGACATGGATCCTTTAGCTTGAAGGTAAGGATGCGAAAAATTTGGGCGATACATTTTTGTGAACCCGACATGAATCGAACACGCAACATTCTGAAAACAATCTAAAAAAAAACACATTATTAAGAACATCTAGAATCATTAGAAAACTATTAAATTTACATATCATATTTAGATGGTAGATTATAATAGGAGACGATTTGTCACCATAAATGTTGAAAATCAATTAACGGCCATAGAGATTACTTATGTGCGTAGAGTACCTCAAACAATAGAGTCCAACCTTTGTGGGATGAACTTGATAGGAGATTGGGTATTATTGAATCTAGATCTGCAGAACTTAGGTAAATTAAGAGGTTTGTCCTAGATAGAATCCTGGATCCCGATTAGGTGACTTTGTACCATGAACTTCAGAGAGCTTGACATAGGTGGTTAGCCGATAAAAGAGCACTTGTGTCTTTTGAATTATACACCTTTGAGGAATACCTTGAGAACGTAGTTATAGTACATAAATTTATATCTCGTATAGAGGATCAAGAAGTCGTTATTACAGATAGAAAGAGATGGAATAGAGTTCCTAGAGCTGTGTTGTATCAAGAGTATTGCCATGAACTTTATTTTTATAGGTCAGAGTTTGAAATAGATCATATTACCATAGCACACTTTGTCAAGTTCTTGGAAAACCACTTCCAATTTGAAGAGGAGCATTTCATGACTCCTAATGAACTTGATCCTATCAACGATATCCATAAATTATTTATAGAAAACTAAGTCATTCTTTTTACTATTGTTATTTCTTGCAACTAGCATGTTGTTTGTTATTTTTATACTTGTGAAATAATAATACAAATCAAAACAAAAAACAAAACATTTCCTTTTTAAGTATTATTGTAGGTATATAGTTAAAATATATACCTCTCAATCCTACCGCATATATATATATATATATATATATATATATATATATATATATATATATAAGTATATATATTTGCTAAAACCTGAGTGTAGCACAATGCCTAGACTTAGGAATGGAAAACAAACCGAAGAAGATGAAGATTGGTTAGGAAGACCATTAATTGACCAAAATGTCCCTCCTGAGGACCAAGTTCAAGAAGAAGAAATCCTAGACCAGCAAGAAGAAGAGCTTCCTGTAGCAAATGAACAAGAAGAAACTAATAGAGAGGAAGGATCCTCATCCCCTTAAATGTCTTAGAGAGGAGCTATCACTTTTGAAAACATGGAACAATTTTGGAAGTTCATTAACACAAATATTGGTGTTTTTAATAGAGTAGTCCATATGGACAAGGATCGAATTAGTGACACTCAAGCAACTCTAGAAGACGTATTTCACACACGCACTAATCCCTTGTCCTTTATTGAATAAGAGAGTGATCAAGCTGGACCATCCAATTTGGATATAGTAGCTGCGATCTGGAACATGCAACAACAACAGGTTACCCAACCACCTAAAGTGCCTGTTAACAAGCCTAGGGTCATTCCCACATAAAATAAACCATCATTTACTGCTCTATTTCACCAAGCTATTGAACAACATACCTCAAATCAACAAAAACCTAAAACAAAACCAAACACCAATTACCAACAATCCGGGATACAACATAATACTATTACAAATCCCCTTCATAATACTCTTCCTACCAACACTTTGCATAATAGCAATATAGCATCTAATCCTTATGCCACACCATCATACACTCATAAATCCCATACCTATGTCCCATCGAACCAATATGGTGGACAAACTAGTCATCTTGAAACCATGGTGAAACAATTAGTTTCCCGCATGGACCAGATAGATCCCTACCGTCCCTCGTACAATTATCGAGAGATGTGTAGTCAGCCTTTAGATCCTATAGTTGTAGCACAGCCGTATCCTAAATATTTTGCTATGCCTGTCCTGCCCATATATAAAGGAACGAAAGATCCCATAGAGCATCTTCGTATGTTTAGGATATCATGTCATGATATATCACATGATGACTTGTTATTACTAAAAAATTTCATGAAAATCTTGGGAGGAATGGCATTAGAGTGGTATTATCAATTACCCACTAATTATTTGAGGAATTTTGAAGAAACTGCCGAGTCTTTTGTTCATCAATTTAGTGCCTATATTGAAAGACATGTGACCATTAAAGATTTGTATAACTTAAAACAAGACAAATATGAATGCTTTGCTGATTTCCTAGCTAGGTGGAGACAATTGATAGGAAAATTGCACTTTGTGTTACCTTATAGGGAGATGTTGGACATCTTTATTAATAATTTGCAAGAGCAACTATCTTATGAATTATCAACTGCTACCTTGACCACCTTCGATCAGGCTATAGACTTATCCCAAAGAGTGGAAGATGCTCTCATTAGGAGAGGTCAGCTTTAAAAGAAAGACGATGAGAAAATATCCAAAAATCAATATAAGAATAAACAAGTTATGGGTGATGGAGTCACTGATAGCAAAAATGTTGCTAATGTTAATGCTGCAAAGACAGCGGAGAAGTTTGTACTAAAACCTCCTGATAGACCTCCTCGAGAATTTACTAGGTTAAATCAACCTTTATCAACTATTCTACCACAATTATTAGAACGAGGCTTAATTCAATTACCAAATATTTGGGAACCTGATCCAACTATACCTGGATACAGAGCATATTTACATTGACTTCCATAGAGGACCTAGACACACTACCAACTCTTCTAAAATATTAGAACATAAAATACTGGACTTGATTGATAACAATGAGATGGAGGTACAAGCCTTTCAATCTAAGAAAAATCCTCCTAATAACGCTCAACAGAACACCACACAAAACCAAAATCAGAATGCCAATCAGTCATTAGACATCTTTCAACATCCTTTACCAAAACATGGTAAGGAGGTGGCTAATCAAATTGAACATCATAATGTTCCTCCTCCTACCCGATATGTAGGAACTATTAGTGGGCATTTACCTGCTCATGATCTGGAAACCTTTGACACAAATTTATCCATGGTTACAACCAGGCCTCTATATAATATGCAGATACCTGATCTTAGTGATACAAAATATGAGACTGAGAGTGAAATGGAAATCACATCAAATCAATCAAATAGCTTTGAATATGAATCAGATACTATTCACCCTATCACAATTCATATGGTTCTAGAAGAACCATTTCCAAGAAGATTCGCTACTAGACCATCGTCCCACCAATTACTTTCTAATGAGTTAGCTATAAACGCTAGACCAAGACCCATTCATCATCTGCAAAATAATATTATGGGTACCATCGGAGTTGTTACTAGACAACAGGGTCAAAATTCTCAACAAGATCAAATTCAGAATGGTGGATCAGCTCCATTTGTTTTGAAGGTTCCTAATAAAGGGAATCATGCACCTAATGTTCAACCTAAACCTCCTTATAATATTAATGAACAATTATCAAATATTACAGCTAGAATTTCCCTTTTGGACCTCTTAAGATCTTCTCCTACACATAGAGATGAATTAATGCTCACATTAAGCCAGATGATGGTACCACAAGACATTCAACCTAAAGCCATGGCCAATACTATAATAACTCGTGAAGTTGATTGTATTGACTTTCGGGATAGAGACATACTGCAACATAGTTTACATAAATATAACCCCTTATATATTATCGATTTAATTGGAGATGTAGCAGTCAAACAAGTTTTGATTGATAACGGTTCATCTTTAAATATCTGCACTTTTGACTTCTACCAAATATTTGGGTTTAGAAGCGAGGAAATGAAAAGAACTGATATGATCATAAAATCTTTCAATGACGAAACACAAGAAACGTGTGGATTTATTACCATTCCATTGTAGGTTGGTCCAAGAACCTTGGATACGACTGTGTTTATTGTACATTGCCCTACATCGTACAATATACTCTTGGGTCGCCCTTGGATCAACGCGATGTGAGTTGTTCCCTCAACTTTACATCAATGTGTTAAATTCAAATTTAAGAATCAGTTGGTTACCATTCATGGTGATCCAAGACCCTTTGATATGTGTGCTTTGGTAGAACCTATTGGAGTTCAATTTTGCCCCGCACTGTCATCCACACATCCTAATTCTCATTATCCATCTAATTGTGTGAAACTCACACCCACAATGTCATCTACTTCTTCTCCATTAGATGCACCTTCACATATAGCTCAACCATATTTTGAACAAACCACATTAGGACCTAAGAAAGATCCTAATCCCACAACCAATATCTCTTATTCTAATCCTATAACTTCTATACCTATAATAGACCCATCTATTGACACCTCTACACCGTCTATATCCATCAAATGCATATTCTCTACATCAGAAGACGTAGGAAATATTTATTCTACCTCTTATGCTCTTACTGACGAGCTCTTACCCGATCTATCTAAAATTCTTATATCAGAAGAAACGAATGTTTCTATGCAAGATTCCCTTATTTTAAATTATTTGCCACCATCTCCTCGTACCTTGGGCCTCCCATAGCCTATGGGAAGTATTTACCAAGTCGGGAGTTGTGCCTTTATTTTTAAGGGATATGACTGGGGTAGAATACCCAGAAACATCAAAACTCATTATGATGGATATGCTCGATGTTATTTTACTAATGAGTATACTAAAGCCAAACCTATAATGCTTAAATTGGGATATAAAGGGAAAGGTTTGGGACCTTTCCATAATGGTATGAAAGAACATTTTGAGGTAGAGTCATGGCCCGCATGATATGGTGTGGGCCTATTTTCTAGTAAGGGTCAGCCATTTGAGGATGATGACCATCTTATATGTTACTAATATTATTTAGATGAACGTGATGCTTTGCGTTTAACGAATAAGCCATTCACATGTAATATGCTATCTATAGCTTATCCTAAGATGATCGTTGAATCCGACGATGAGTTGGAGGGAGATATCTTCCATAATGTCTCCATTGAGGAATTATTACATAACGGATTTTATTTTGATGGCTCTATACATAGTATAGCCCAGCTTGAGGCCACGACTCCTCAAGACGAATTATCCAAGTTAACCTTGGAAGAATTACAGGAATTGGGCATTTCACCCTCCCCACCTAATTTTGAGAGAGATCTACACATGGAAGTAGAAAATGTCATAAAAATTAACATTGGAACCGAGGATAACCCTCACATAATCAACATCGGATCAGAATTGAGTCAAGAAAATAGGATAAATACATTGCATTTATTAAAGAATATGAAGATGTCTTTGCTAGTACATATAAAGATATGCCAGGTTTATACCCTTTTGTAGTTATGCATCACCTAGTAGTCCATTCGAATGCTAAACTTGTTAAACAAAAACTTAGAAAAATGCATCCTAAAGTGGCCTTACTGGTCAAAGGAGAGTTAGAAAAACCCCTGAATGTTATTTTTATACAAGCCATTGATTATGCTGAATGGATCTCGAATGTAGTTCCAAGAACTAAGAAAGAAGCTACTAAGGTTAGGGTCTGTACAGACTTTAGAGATATTATTGTTGCATGCCCTAAAGACGATTTTCCCCTTCCCAATATGGATCAGATCATTGATTTTACTATTGGGAGTGGAAAGATATCCTTAATGGATGGATGTTCTGGTTATAATCATATCAGGATAGCTCCTGAAGATCCGGCTAAAACAACCTTTTTTACCCCTTGGGGGACCTTTTGTTGGAAAGTGATGCCATTCGGTTTAAATAATGCAGGTGCAACCTATCAACGAGCTGACTTATATATTTCATGATATGATGCATGATATACTACATGATTATGTAGATGAAATTATAGCTCATTCTACTAAAGAAGATGACCATTTAGATGACTTGAGAAAAGTATTTAATCGGTTAAGGGAATATCTTATTTGATTGAATCCAACCAAATGTATATTCGAAGTTAAGTCCGATAAATTATTGGGGGTTATAGTTTCTTTATGTTGCATCAAAATTGAACCTCTCAAGATTACGGCTATCACTGATATGCCCGCACCCACATATATCTGAATTATGGAGTCTACAAGGTAAGCTTCAAGCCATCCGTCGCTTCATTGATAAGCTGGCAGATAAAACTGGACCTTTTCTTAAGCTTCTTAAGAAGGATGTCTCTTTCCATTGGAACAACGAATGTCAGGAAGCATTTGAACTCCTCAAACAATATTTTCTTAACCCACCTGTACTTTCACCACCTAGACCTGATCGCCCATTTATCTTGTATATTTTTGCTTCGATTTTGCTTTAGGAGCTATGTTAGCTCAACTTGATGATGAGAAGAGAGAGCGTGCTAATTATTACATTAGCAGAACATTAATTAGTTATGAAACCCTCTACACAGCATTAGAGAAGTTGTGTCTAGCAGTCGTATTTTCTATATAGAAACTATGCCATTATATGCTCAATCAAAAAACATACGTTATTGCTAAATCCGATCCCTTGCAGTCTCTCATGAGTCGACCTTATTTATCTGGTCGCACAACAAAGTGGGTTCTTGCGCTAAGCAAGTTTGAACTCACGTTTATAGGACATAAGTCTGTTAAGGGTCAAATCATAGCAGATCAATTAGCCGTTGCACCCTTAGAATCCACCCATCCCCTCGTCATTGAGTTTCTTGACGAATGCCTTAAATTAGAGGCAAATCATTTAGAGCAATGGTCCTTATACTTTGACGGAGCCCGATGCATGAGTTGGGCTGGTGCAGGTATTATTTTGATATCTCCACAGAAACATCTCATACCTCTATCCTTTAAATTAACATTTGCCTGTACTAATAACACTGCTGAATATGAGGCTCTAATCCTTAGATTACGAGCTGCCATGGCACTAAAAATTAATGATGTTTATCAGACCAGGGATGATAAATTGCACCCATATAAAGCATATGTATGACAATTAATATCTTTATTTGATAAAGTTACCTTGGAAGCTATTCCTAGAACTAGCAATCGTGCGGCTAACGCCATGGCCGCAACAGCATCTCTTTTACCATTGGAGTTAGACGACGAATATGCTACCATCATTATTCATCGACTCCAGGAACCCGCTTCAATTATATCATGCTTGGAACCTTTGGACATGTTTCTAATCAACGAAACTACTCCTGAACTTTGTTACACTGATATCCTCAATTTTCTTCACAATGGAACCTTCCCTAAAGGTTTTAATAGAAACCGGCGTCGGTTATTACGTAGACGAGCAAGTCGCTTCATCATAATTGGCAATACCTTATATATGAGATATTTTGAAGGCATCCTACTGAGATGTTTGAATCTAGAAGAGTCTAGATTAACTTTGAGTGAAGCCCACGATGGATCTTGTGAGGGACACTTTAGTGGTAACGCCATTGGTAAGAAGCTCCTTAGGATAGGATATTTTTGGCCTACCATGGAGAATGATGCACATGATTACGTGCGCCATTGTGACAAGTGTCAGAAACATGCTAACCTTGTCCATGCGCCTGCACAATAACTGTAGGCTATTTCATCTCCTTGGCCCTTTTCAAAATGGGGCTTAGACATTATTGGAAAAATCAATCTTGTGTCATCAAATGGACATAAATTCATCATAACTACCACCGAGTATTTTACGAAGTGGGTTGAAGCTATGCCCTTAGCTTCTTGCACTGGAACCCAAGTTTTCAAATTTATTTTCAATCAAATTATTTGTAGGTTCGGAATTCTTGCAAATATCATCTTGGATAATGGAACTTGTTTCAAAAATAAAGATGTAAAGAAACTATGTCAAAAATATAAAATTCAACATTGTTGGTCCACTCCCTATTATCCTCAGGGTAATGGTCAAGCAGAAGCATCTAATAAAACATTAATTAAAATCCTCAAAAGATTGGTCAATAAATCTGGTCGAGATTGGCACATTCAATTATATCCTGCTTTGTGGGCTTATCAAACTAGCGTTCGTACTCCCACGGACACTTCACCTTTTGTTTTGGTTTATGGCGCTGAAGTTGTTTTAACCTTTGAATTAGAAGTTCCTTCTTTGGCTCTACTACTTCAAGATACTGAAGTAGGAGATGAATATCGTGCTGGCAGATTTAGTCAGCTGGAACTCCTAGATGAGAATCGCATCAATGCTTTGGAGCATCTTCGAGCCTACCAGAACAAGCTTAAACGAGCATATCTTAAGAAAGTTCATCACCGATCCTTTGAGATCGGCGACCTCATCTTAAAAGAAAATAAAAAAAATACTAATGCAACTAAAGACCTTAAAGGTAAATTTGAACCTAACTGGCTTGGGCCATATATCATCACTGCTAAATTTGGATCGGAAGCATACAGATTAGCTACCTTATATGGTAAATATCTTAAAGAACCTATGAACATTATGCATCTTAAGCGGTATTATGCATAATTCGGGTAAATTTCATCACTGTATATATTGTACATCTTGTCTCATTTTAGTAAATTCATATAAAATTTTCAAAAATAGTAATATTATGTATTCTCTCAATTCATAAATCAAAATCAAAATATAAAAAAAATCAAAATCATCAAAATCTTCAAAAACATCTTTTATTTTTGCACCTGTCAATTCTTGAAGTATTGCAGTTATATTTTTAGTTGTTTTGGATAAATTAGCATTTATTTGGAATCCCTCACTTTCACACTCACATGAATAAATATCTTGATCTTATTTGGTATGATTATTAATCTCTCTTACATCAAAGTCCACAGTTTAATTAAAAAAAAATTTGAGCATAGAGAACTGATCTTGTTATTTACTTGAACCAAGTATACCTTTTCACATTAAAATGATTTCATTGCAAATTCAAAATGATGCTACATAGTAGAAGTGGTCTCTTGAGCGAAAAGTTTCCCCTGGTATCCTATCATGCACATGGTCTAGAATCTTTGACAATTGAAAAAAGGACAAGCTCACCCCTGCCCAGAATAAAAATCCCTTGCTCTACAGCCAATCCTAGCAAGTATCCCTAGTATAGGAAGAAAAAGAAAAAAATAAATAAATAATCATGAGAAAAAGAAGCATTATTTTAGTAGCATTTTGTACCATCTCAACAATATTTCAGCATTATCTCAGTATCAAGCAAAAATACAAAAAAAAAAAAGAGAGAGAAAAGAAAAGAAAAAGCAAAAAGCAATAAAATCCCTTCCCCTACCCTTTGAAAATAAAAGAAGGGTGAATGAGCTTGAATCCCTAGAATTCTCAATTATTCAAAAACTGTGAGGTAAGCCCCATAACAGGTGGTTTGTGCCCAACCCGCTTGGCCTTGGGTAACTCCTAGCATGGTGATATGTCTGTTTCATTAGCGACCTTCTTTTGTACAGCACCTATGTCTCGCTTATGGATCAGCTAGCTCTTGATGACCTGACTTACATTGTAGTTTGGTACGGTTATATGCATATAAATCATGGTTAACGAACACTCATTTGGTTAATTCAAATTACTTGTATCAAATTATCTTGCTCAAAATCGGTAAATGAACAATACAATTGCACACACATTTGTATTTGAGAGATTTTGTATCATTATTTTAGATCGAGATCGGAAATGAACTCACATATGCACACGGGGTTCCTTATAAATCTAAATTTTGTCTTTGAGATAATTTAAAATATTTATATAAATATTCTGGAATAATTTTCTTTTATTACTTGAGAATATTGGCTTAGCATAAAAACAATTAAATACCTTTCTTTTCAAAATCCAAAATTTCTTTCAAAACATGTTCAAGAATCTAGCAATAAAGTCACATTTATATATTTTTTACTTTCGCAACGATGGTATAGTTCCTAAACCTAAATTGGAATTTTATGCCTAGTGCACGTCCTCATCTTATATTTTATGTTTATCTCAAACTCAAAAATCAACTATGCAATAAAATTATTATATCAATTTCTTCTTTGGATTTCGCGATGATGGTTTAAGTCTATACCTAAAAATTCTATGCCTAGCGCAAAACATCATTTTAATTTTATTTTCCATTTTTATCCATAAAAGCATATGGCTTAAATCATTACGTTACACAATTGTGCTTTAAAAAGAACGAAAACTTTTCTATTTCATTTCATTATGTCAACATTTAGTTTTTTACGACGATGGTATAATTCCTAGGCAATTGTTCAAATTTCTATCACACTTAGGAATTTTATGCTTGGAAAAAATCATATTTTTAATATTTCATGCATAATATTTTCATGGACATCTGAAAACAAATCATCACCATCATCATTTTTCATCATCACATCACAAAAGTCTTAAGAAAGTCTCTTAAGCACCCTTTTACTTTTAGCAATATTTCTCTACTAGGATTAGCTTAATGACCTAGCAAGCGACGACTCCATGAAATGGTCATGTAACAGTGACAATGTCCTTTGAAATTATTGTTAGAAGTCACTTTATTTTTTTATCAAATCACACCATAACAACCAATTTGTTTACATCATATTATTTCCTTTAAATTTTATGGCACGACATAAAATTATAATATTTTCAACGACATAATTACATGAATAATCAATCAACAATTAAAATATTAAAGCATCATAAAACATATGCACAAGTCATATCGTAAAGAGAATATATATATATATATATATATATATATATATATATATATATATATATCAAGAAATATATGTACATCATATCAAAATGGATTGGTATGCCACAATCTATACCTTGGCATACTCAATCCTCTCAAAAATATACATTCTATAGTCAATGTGCAACTAGTCTCGAGAAGCCCTTGAGCTCTCAGCCTCATCTCCTCTCAATCCTATCGCATATATATATATATATATATATATATATATATATATATATATATATATATATATATATATATATTATATTTTTTTTTTTTTTTTTTTTTCTAAAACCCGAGTGTAGCACAATGCCTAGACTTAGGAATGGAAAAAAAACTGAATAAGATGAAGATTGGTTAGGAAGACCATTAATTAACCAAAATGTCCCTCCTGAGGACCAATTTCAGGAAGAAGAAATCCTAGACCAGTAAGAAAAAGAGCTTGTTGTAGCAAATGAACAAGAAGAAACTAATAGAGAGGAAGGATCCTCATCCCCTAAAATGTCTTCGGGAGGAGCTATCACTTTTGAAAACATGGAACAATTTTGGAAGTTCATTAACACAAATATTGGTGTTTTTAATAGAGTAGTCCATATGGACAAGGATCGAATTAGTGACACTCAAGCAACTCTAGAAGATGTATTTCACACACGCACTAATCCCTTGTCCTTTATTGAATAAGAGAGTGATCAAGCTGGACCATCCAATTTGGATATAGTAGCTACGATCCGGAACATGCAACAACAACAACAGGTTACCCAACCACCTAAAGTGCCTGTTAACAAGCCTAGGGTCATTCCCACATAAAAGAAACCATCATTTACTGCTCTATTTCACCAAGCTATTGAACAACATACCTCAAATCAACAAAAACCTAAAACAAAACCAAACACCAATTACCAAAAATCTAGGATACAACATAATACTATTACAAATCCCCTTCATAATACTCTTCCTACCAACACTTTGCATAATAGCAATATAACATCTAATCCTTATGCCACACCATCATACACTCATAAATCCCATACCTATGTCCCATCGAACCAATATGGTGGACAAACTAGTCATCTTGAAACCATGGTGAAACAATTAGTTTCCCGCATGGACCAGATAGATCCCTACCGTCCCTCGTACAATTATCGAGAGATGTGTAGTAAGCCTTTAGATCCTATAGTTGTAGCACAACCGTATCCTAAATATTTTCCTATGCTTGTTCTACTCATATATAAAGGAACGAAAGATCCCATAGAGCATCTTCGTATGTTTAGGATATCATGTCATGATATATCCCATGATGGCTTCTTATTACTAAAAATTTTCCCGAAAATCTTGGGAGGAATGGCATTAGAGTGGTATTATCAATTACCCACTAATTCTTTGAGGAATTTTGAAGAAATTTCCGAGTCTTTTGTTCATCAATTTAGTGCCTATATCGAAAGACATGTGACCATTAAAGATTTGTATAACTTAAAACAAGACAAATATGAATGCTTTGCTTATTTCCTAGCTAGGTGGAGACAATTGATAGGAAAATTGCACTTTGTGTTACCTTATAGGGAGATGTTGGACATCTTTATTAATAATTTGCAAGAGCAACTATCTTATGAATTATCAATCACTACCTTGACCACCTTCGATCAGGCTATAGACTTATCCCGAAGAGTGGAAGATGCTCTCATTAGGAGAGGTTAGCTTTAAAAGAAAGACGATGAGAAAACATACAAAAATCAATATAAGAATAAACAAGTTATGGGTGATGGAGTCACTGATAGCAAAAATGTTGCTAATGTTAATGCTGCAAAGACAGCGAAGAAGTTTGTACTAAAACCTCCTGATAGACCTCCTCGAGAATTTACTAGGTTAAATCAACCTTTATCAACTATTCTACCACAATTATTAGAACGAGGCTTAATTCAATTACCAAATATTCGGGAACCTGATCCAACTATACCTGGATACAGAGCATATTTACATTGACTTCCATAGAGGACCTGGACACACTACCAACTCTTCTAAAATATTAGAACATAAAATACAGGACTTGATTGATAACAATGAGATGGAGGTACAAGCCTTTCAATCTAAGAAAAATCCTCCTAATAATGCTCAACAGAACACCACACAAAACCAGAATCAGAATGCCAATCAGCCATTAGACATCTTTCAACATCCTTTACCAAAACATGGTAAGGAGGTGGCTAATCAAATTGAACATCATAATGTTCCTCCTCCTACCCGATATGTAGGAACTATTAGTGGGCATTTACCTGCTCATGATCTGGAAACCTTTGACACAAATTTATCCATGGTTACAACCAGGCCTCTATATAATATGCGGATACCTGATCTTAGTGATACAAAATATGAGACTGAGAGTGAAATGGAAATCACATCAAATCAATCAAATAGCTTTGAATATGAATCATATACTATTCACCCTATCACAATTCATATGGTTCTAGAAGAACCATTTCCAATAAGATTCACTACTAGACCATCGTCCCACCAATTACTTTCTAATGATTTAGCTATAAACGCTAGACCAAGACCCATTCATCATCTACAAAATAATATTATGGGTTCCATCGGAGTTGTTACTAGACAACAGGGTCAAAATTCTCAACAAGATCAAATTCAGAATGGTGGATCAGCTCCATTTGTTTTGAAGGTTCCTAATAAATGGAATCATGCACCTAATGTTCAACCTAAACCTCCTTATAATATTAATGAACAATTATCAAATATTACAACTAGAATTTCCCTTTTGGACCTCTTAAGATCTTCTCCTACACATAGAGATGAATTAATGCTCACATTAAGCCAGATGATGGTACCACAAGACATTCAACCTAAAGCCAAGGCCAATACTATAATAACTCGTGAAGTTGATTGTATTGACTTTCGAGATAGAGACATACTGCAACATAGTTTACATAAATATAACCCCTTATATATTATCGCCTTAATTGGAGATGTAGCAGTCAAACAAGTTTTGATTGATAACGGTTCATCTTTAAATATCTGCACTTTTGACTTCTACCAAATATTTGGGTTTAGAAGCGAGGAAATGAAAAGAATTGATATGATCATAAAAGCTTTCAATGAAGAAACACAAGAAACGTGTGGAGTTATTACCATTCCATTGCAGGTTGGTCCAAGAACCTTGGATATGACTGTGTTTATTGTACATTGCCCTGCATCGTACAATATACTCTTGGGTCACACTTGGATAAACGCGATGCGAGCTGTTCCCTCAACTTTACATCAATGTGTTAAATTCAAATTTAAGAATCAGTCGGTTACCATTCATGGTGATCCAAAACCCTTTGATATGTGTGCTTTGGCAGAACCTATTGGAGTTCAATTTTGCCCAGCACTGTCATCCACACATCCTAATTCTCATTATCCATCTAAACGTGTGAAACTCACACCCACAATGTCATCTACTTCTTCTCCATCAGATGCACCTTCACATATAGCTCAACCATATTTTGAACAAACCGCATTAGGACCTAAGAAATATCCTAATCCCACAACCAATATCTCTTATTCTAATCCTATAACTTCTATACCTATAATAGACCCATCTATTGACACCTCTACACCGTCTATATCCATCAAATGCATATTCTCTACATCAGAAGATGTAGGAAATATTCCTTCTACCTCTTATGCTCTTACTGACGAGCTCTTACCCGATCTATCTAAAATTCTTATATCAGAAGAAACGAATGTTTCTATGCAAGATTCCCTTATTTTAAATTATTTGCCACCATCTCCTCGTACCTTGGGCCTCCCATAGCCTATGGGAAGTATTTACCAAGTCAAGAGTTGTGCCTTTATTTTTAAGGGAT
Organism: Wollemia nobilis; assembly: GCA_028583015.1. Taxonomy (NCBI): domain Eukaryota; kingdom Viridiplantae; phylum Streptophyta; class Pinopsida; order Araucariales; family Araucariaceae; genus Wollemia; species Wollemia nobilis. Next base: position 6,632,142 of record JAQPPZ010016867.1, read on the forward strand.
ATGACTGGGGTAGAATACACAGAAACATTAGAACTCGTTATGATGGATATGCTCGATGTTATTTTACTAATGAGTATACTAAAGCCAAACCTATAATGCTTAAATTGGGATATAAAGGGAAAGGTTTGGGACCTTTCCATAATGGTATGAAAGAACCTTTTGAGGTAGAGTCATGGCCCGCCTGATGTGGTGTGGGCCTATTTTCTAGTAAGGGTCAGCCATTTGAGGATGATGACCATCTTATATGTTACCAATATTATTTAGATGAACGTGATGCTTTGCATTTAACGAATAATCCATTCACATGTAATATGCTATCTATAGCTTATCCTAAGATGATCGCTGAATCCGACGATGATTTGGAGGGAGATATCTTCCATAATGTCTCCATTGAGGAATTATTACATAACGGATTTTATTTTGATGGCTCTATACCTAGTATAGCCCATCTTGAGGCCACGAATCCTCAAGACGAATTATCCAAGTTAAACTTGGAAGAATTATAGGAATTGGGCGTTTCACCTGGCCCACCTAATTTTGAGAGAGATCTACACATGGAAATAGAAAATGTCATAAAAATTAACATTGGAACCGAGGATAACCCTCACATAATCAACATCGGATCAGAATTGAGTCAAGAAAAATAGGATAAATACATTGAATTTATTAAAGAATATGAAGATGTCTTTGCTTGTACATATAAAGATATGCCAGGTTTATACCCTTCTGTAGTTATGCATCACCTAGTAGTCCATCCGGATGCTAAACTTGTTAAACATAAACTTAGAAAAATGCATCCTAAAGTGGCCTTACTAGTCAAAGGAGAGTTAGAAAAACACCTGAATGTTATTTTTATACAAGCCATTCATTATGTTGAATGGATCTCGAATGTAGTTCCAGTAACTAAGAAAGAAGCTACTAAGGTTAGGGTCTGTACAGACTTTAGAGATATTAATGTTGCATGCCCTAAAGACGATTTTCCCCTTCCCAATATGGATCAGATCATTGATTTTACTATTGGGAATGGAATGATATCATTAATGGATGGATGTTCTGGTTATAATCATATCAGGATAGCTCCTGAAGATTCGGCTAAAACAACCTTTTTTACCCCTTGGGGGACCTTTTGTTGGAAAGTGATGCCATTCGGTTTAAAGAATGCATGTGCAACCTATCAACGAGCCATGACTTATACATTTCATGATATGATGCATGATATACTACATGATTATGTAGATGAAATTATAGCTCATTCTACTAAAGAAGATGACCATTTAGATGACTTGAGAAAAGTATTTAATCTGTTAAGGTAATATCTTATTTGATTGAATCCAGCCAAATGTATATTCGGAGTTAAGTCCGATAAATTATTGGGGGTTATAGTTTCTTTATGTTGCATCAAAATTGAACCTCTCAAGATTACGGCTATCACTGATATGCCCGCACCCACATATATCTAAATTATGGAGTCTACAAGGTAAGCTTCAAGCCATCCGTCACTTCATCGATAAGCTGGCGGATAAAACTGGACCCTTTATTAAGCTTCTTAAGAAGGATGTCTCTTTCCATTGGAACAACGAATGTCAAGAAGCATTTGAACTCCTCAAACAATATCTTCTTAACCCACCTATACTTTCACCACCTAGACCTGATCGCCCATTTATCTTGTATAGTTTTGCTTCAGATTTTTCTTTAGGAGCTATGTTAGCTCAACTTGATGATGAGAAGAGAGAGCATGCTAATTATTACATTAGCAGAACATTAATTAGTTATGAAACCCTCTACACAGCATTAGAGAAGTTGTGTCTAGCAGTCGTATTTTCTATACAAAAACTACGCCATTATATGCTTAGTCAAAAAACATACATTATTGCTAAATCCGATCCCTTGCGGTCTCTCATGAGTCGACCTTATTTATCTGGTCGCACAACAAAGTGGGTTCTTGCGCTAAGCAAGTTTGAACTCACGTTTATAGGACATAAGTCTGTTAAGGGTCAAATCATAGCAGATCAATTAGTCGTTGCACCCTTAGAATCCACCCATCCCCTCGTCATTGAGTTTCTTGACGAATGCCTTAAATTAGAGGCAAATCATTTAGAGCAATGGTCCTTATACTTTGACGGAGCCCGATGAATGAGTTGGTCTGGTGTAGGTATTATTTTGATATCTCCACAGAAACATCTCATGCCTCTATCCTTTAAATTAATGTTTGCCTATACTAATAAGACTGCTGAATATGAGGCTCTAATCCTTAGATTACGAGTTACCATGGCACTAAAAATTAAAAATCTATTAGTTTTTGGTGATTCTCAACTTGTTATAAATCAAATTAATGATGTTTATCAGACCAGGGATGATAAATTGCACCCATATAAAGCATATGTATTACAATTAATATCTTTATTTGATAAAGTTACCTTGGAAGCTATTCCTAGAACTAGCAATCGTGCGGCTAACGCCATGGCCGCAACAGCATCTCTTTTACCCTTGGAGTTAGACGATGAATATGCTACCATCATTATTCATTGACTCTAGGAACCCGCTTCAATTATATCATGCTTGGAACCTTTGGACATGTTTCTAATCAACAAAACTACTCTTGAACTTTGTTACACTGATATCCTCAATTTTCTTCACAATGGAACCTTCCCTAATGGTTTTAATAGAAACCGGCGCCGGTTATTACGTAGACGAGCAAGTCGCTTCGTCATAATTGGCAATACCTTATATAGGAGACATTTTGAAGGTATCCTACTAAGATGTTTGAATCTAGAAGAGTCTAGATTAACTTTGAGTGAAGCCCACGATGGATCTTGTGAGGGACACTTTAGTGGTAACGCCATTGGTAAGAAGCTCCTTAGGATAGGATATTTTTGGCCTACCATGGAGAATGATGCACATGATTACGTGCGCCATTGTGACAAGTGTCAGAAACATGCTAACCTTGTCCATGCACCTGCACAATAACTGTAGGCTATTTCATCTCCTTGGCCCTTTTCAAAATGGGGCTTAGACATTATTGGAAAAATCAATCCTGTGTCATCAGATGGACATAAGTTCATCATAACTGCCACCGAGTATTTTACGAAGTGGGTTGAAGCTATGCCCTTAGCTTCTTGCACTGGAACCCAAGTTTTCAAATTTATTTTCAATCAAATTATTTGTAGGTTCGGAATTCCTACAAATATCATCTCGGATAATGGAACTTGTTTCAAAAATAAATATGTAAAGAAACTATGTCAAAAATATAAAATTCAACATTGTTGGTCCACTCCCTATTATCCTCAGGGTAATGGCCAAGTAGAAGCATCTAATAAAACATTAATTAAAATCCTCAAAATATTGGTCAATAAATCTGGTCGAGATTGGCACATTCAATTATATCCCGCTTTGTGGGCTTATCAAACTAGCGTTCAGTACTCCCACAGACACTTCACCTTTTGTTTTGGTTTATGGCGCTGAAGTTGTTTTAACCTTTGAATTAGAAGTTCCTTCTTTGGATCTACTACTTCAAGATACTGAAGTAGGAGATGAATATCGTGCTGGCAGATTTAGTCAGCTGGAACTCCTAGATGAGAAGCGCATCAATGCTTTGGAGCATCTTCGAGCCTACCAAAACAAGCTCAAACGAGCATATCTTAAGAAAGTTCATCACCGATCCTTTGAGATCGACGACCTCATCTTAAAAGAAAATAAAAAAAATACTAATGCAACTAAAGACCTTAAAGGTAAATTTGAACCTAACTGGCTTGGGCCATATATCATCACTACTAAATTTGGATCGGAAACATACAGATTAGCTACCTTATATGGTAAATATCTTAAAGAACCTATGAACATTATGCATCTTAAGTGCTATTATGCATAATTCGGGTAATGTCATCACTGTATATATTGTACATCTTGTCTCATTTTAGTAAATTCATATAAAAATTTCAAAAATAGTAATATTATGTATTCTCTCAATTCATAAATCAAAATCAAAATATAAAAAAAATCAAACTCATCAAAATCTTCAAAAACATCTTTTATTTTTGCACCTGTCAATTCTTGAAGTATTGCAGTTATATTTTCAGTTGTTTTGGATAAATTAGCATTTATTTGGAATCCCTCACTTTCACACTCACATGAATAAATATCTTGATCTTATTTGGTATGATTATTAATCTCCCTTATATCAAAGTCCACAGTTGAATTAAATAAATTTTTGAGCATAGAGAACTGATCTTGTTATTTACTTGAACCAAGTATACCTTTTCACATTAAAATGATTTCATTGCAAATTCAAAACGATGCTACACAGTAGAAGTGGTCTCTTGAGCAAAAAGTTTCCCATGGTATCCTATCATGCACATGCTCTAGAATCTTTGAGAATTGACAAAAGGACAAGCTCACCCCTGCCCAGAATAAATATCCCTTGCTCTACAGCCAATCCTAGCAAGTATCCCTAGTATATCCATCAAATGCATGTTCTCTACATCAGAAGATGTAGGAAATATTCCTTCTACATCTTATGCTCTTACTGACGAGCTCTTACCCGATCTATCTAAAATTCTTATATCAGAAGAAACGAATGTTTCTATGCAAGATTCCCTTATTTTAAATTATTTGCCACCATCTCCTCGTACCTTGGGCCTCCCATAGCCTATGGGAAGTATTTACCAAGTCAGGAGTTGTGCCTTTATTTTTAATGGATATGAATGGGGTAGAATACCCAGAAACATTAGAACTCATTATGATGGATATGCTCGATGTTATTTTACTAATGAGTATACTAAAGCCAAACCTATAATGCTTAAATTGGGATATAAAGGGAAAGGTTTGGGACCTTTCCATAATGGTATGAAAGAACCTTTGAGGTAGAGTCATGGCCCGCCTGATGTGGTGTGGGCCTATTTTCTAGTAAGGGTCAGCCATTTGAGGATGATGACCATCTTATATGTTACCAATATTATTTACATGAACGTGATGTTTTGCGTTTAACGAATAAGCCATTCACATGTAATATGCTATCTAAAGCTTATCCAAAGATGATCGTTGAATCCGACAATGAGTTGGAGGGAGATATCTTCTATAATGTCTCCATTGAGGAATTATTACATAACGGATTTTATTTTGATGGCTCTATACCTAGTATAGCCCATCTTGAGGCCACGACTCCTCAAGACGAATTATCCAAGTTAACCTTGGAAGAATTACAGGAATTGGGCGTTTCACCCGCCCCACCTAATTTTGAGAGAGATCTACACATGGAAGTAGAAAATGTCATAAAAATTAACATTGGAATCGAGGATAACCCTCACATAATCAACATCGGATCAGAATTGAGTCAAGAAAAATAGGATAAATACATTGCATTTATTAAAGAATATGAAGATGTCTTTGCTTGTACATATAAAGATATGCCAGGTTTATACCCTTCTGTAGTTATGCATCACCTAGTAGTCCATCCGGATGCTAAACTTGTTAAACAAAAACTTAGAAAAATGCATCCTAAAGTGGCCTTACTAGTCAAAGGAGAGTTAGGAAAACCCCTGAATGTTATTTTTATACAAGCCATTCATTATGTTGAATGGATCTCGAATGTAGTTCCAGTAACTAAGAAAGAAGCTACTAAGGTTAGGGTCTGTACAGATTTTAGAGATATTAATGTTGCATGCCCTAAAGACGATTTTCCCCTTCCCAATATGGATCAGATCATTGATTTTACTATTGGGAATGGAATGATATCCTTAATGGATGGATGTTCTAGTTATAATCATATCAGGATAGCTCCTGAAGATTCGGCTAAAACAACCTTTTTTACCCCTTGGGGGACCTTTTGTTGGAAAGTGATGCCATTCGGTTTAAAGAATGCAGGTGCAACCTATCAACGAGCCATGACTTATATATTTCATGATATGATGCATGATATACTACATGATTATGTAGATGAAATTATAGCTCATTCTACTAAATAAGATGACCATTTAGATGACTTGAGAAAAGTATTTAATCGGTTAAGGGAATATCTTATTTGATTGAATCCAGCCAAATGTATATTCGAAGTTAAGTCCGATAAATTATTAGGGGTTATAGTTTCTTTATGTTGCATCAAAATTGAACCTCTCAAGATTACGGCTATCACTGATATGCCCGCACCCACATATATCTGAATTATGGAGTCTACAAGGTAAGCTTCAAGCCATCCGTCGCTTCATCGATAAGCTGGCAGATAAAACTGGACCCTTTCTTAAGCTTCTTAAGAAGGATGTCTCTTTCCATTGGAACAACGAATGTCAGGAAGCATTTGAACTCCTCAAACAATATCTTCTTAACCCACCTGTACTTTCACCACCTAGACTTGATCGCCCATTTATCTTGTATAGTTTTGCTTCAGATTTTGCTTTAGGAGCTATGTTAGCTCAACTTGATGATGAGAAGAGAGAGCGTGCTAATTATTACATTAGCAAAACATTAATTAGTTATGAAACCCTCTACATAGCATTAGAGAAGTTGTGTCTAGTAGTCGTATTTTCTATACAAAAACTATGCCATTATATGCTCAGTAAAAAAACATACGTTATTTCTAAATCCGATCCCTTGCGGTCTCTCATGAGTCGACCTTATTTATCTGTTCGCACAACAAAGTGGGTTCTTGCGCTAAGGAAGTTTGAACTCATGTTTAGAGGACATAAGTCTGTTAAGGGTCAAATCATAGCAGATCAATTAGCCGTTGCACCCTTAGAATCCACCCATCCCCTCGTCATTGAGTTTCTTGACGAATGCCTTAAATTAGAGGCAAATCATTTAGAGCAATGGTCCTTATACTTTGACGGAGCCCGATGCATGAGTTGGGCTGGTGCAGGTATTATTTTGATATCTCCACAGAAACATCTCATACCTCTATCCTTTAAATTAACGTTTGCCCGTACTAATAACACTGCTGAATATGAGGCTCTAATCCTTAGATTACGAGTTGCCATGGCACTGAAAATTAAAAATCTATTAGTTTTCGATGATTCTCAACTTGTTATAAATCAAATTAACGATGTTTATCAGACCAGGGATGATAAATTGCACCCATATAAAGCATATGTATTACAATTAATATCTTTATTTGATAAAGTTACCTTGGAAGCTATTCCTATAACTAGCAATCATGCGGCTAACGCCATGGCCGCAACAGCATCTCTTTTACCCTTGGAGTTAGACGACGAATATGCTACCATCATTATTCGTCGACTCCAGGAATTCGCTTCAATTATATCATGCTTGGAACCTTTGGACATGTTTCTAATCAACGAAACTACTCCTGAACTTTGTTACACTGATATCCTCAATTTTCTTCACAATGGAACCTTTCCTAAAGGTTTTAATAGAAACCGGCGCCGGTTATTACGTAGACGAGCAAGTCGCTTCGTCATAATTGGCAATACCTTATATAGGAGATATTTTGAAGGTATCCTACTAAGATGTTTGAATCTAGAAGAGTCTAGATTAAATTTGAGTGAAGCCCATGATGGATCTTGTGAGGGACACTTTAGTGGTAACGCCATTGGTAAGAAGCTCCTTAGGATAGGATATTTTTGGCCTACCATGGAGAATGATGCACATGATTACATGCGCCATTGCGACAAGTGTCAGAAACATGCTAACCTTGTCCATGCGCCTGCACAATAACTGTAGGTTATTTCATCTCCTTGGCCCTTTTCAAAATGGGGCTTAGACATTATTGGAAAAATCAATCCTATTTCATCAGATGGACATAAATTCATCATAACTGCCACCGAGTATTTTACGAAGTGAGTTGAAGCTATGCCCTTAGCTTCTTGCACTGGAACCCAAGTTTTCAAATTTATTTTCAATCAAATTATTTGTAGGTTCGGAATTCCTACAAATATCATCTCGGATAATGGAACTTGTTTCAAAAATAAAGATGTAAAGAAACTATGTCAAAAATATAAAATTCATGCCTGGCAAAAATAAAGATGTAAAGGAATTTTATGCCTGGGAAAAATCATATTTTTAATATTTCATGCATAATATTTTCATGGACATCTAAAAACAAATCATCACCATCATCATTTTTCATCATCACATCACAAAAGTCTTAAGAAAGTCTCTTAAGCACCCTTTTACTTTTAGCAATATTTCTCTACTAGGATTAGCTTAATGACCTAGCAAGCGACGACTCCATGAAATGGTCATGTAACAGTGACAATGTCCTTTGAAATTATTGTTAGAAGTCACTTTATTTTTTTATCAAATCACACCATAACAACCAATTTGTTTACATCATATTATTTCCTTTTAATTTTATGGCACGACATAAAATTATAATATTTTCAATGACATAATTACATGAATAATCAATCAACAATTAAAATATTAAAGCATCATAAAACATATGCACAAGTCATATCGCAAAGAGAATATATATATATATATATCAAGAAATATATGTACATCATATCAAAACAGATTGGTATGCCACAATCTATACCTTGGCATACTCAATCCTCTCAAAAATATACAGTCTATAGTCAATGTGCAGCTAGTCTCAAGAAGCCCTCGAGCTCTCAGCCTCATCTTCTCTCCCACCCTGAGGTGGAGGAGGTGGTCCCATCAGAGTTTTTGTCGTATCGCGGGTCCTCGATGTCGATCGTGAGGATGTCCTCGACGACCCCATCCTTACCAGCTCCATAATGTTGACTGGTAGCTATATTCTTTTGCCCTCTGGAACTAGCTGGAAGTATACTCCCTGATAGAACACGGCCTGAGCAATAGCCCGTGCTAGCTCTCGCATGATCGTCCCTCCGCTCTGAGCCCTAAGTCGTGTAGCCTCATCCTGTAGCGTATGCACTTGAGCTCGTAGGCAGGCATTCTTCACTCAGAGAGCCACCATCTCGCTGCTCTCCCACACCTCAACACCCTTGACCTTATCAAGCGATGGTGGCCTATCCCTCTACTGAGAATGAAGTCCCTCCTCCCTCCTATCTAGTTGCTACGGTCTCTCTGAAGCCTGTGGCACTCTCTGATGTCTCTCCTGAGGAGGCAATCGTTGATCCCTCCCTCCATGACTCCTCATTGCATCGATGGTAGCCTGGCACTGCCTCCCCATCCGTTGCACAATAGCATGCATCGGACCCTATGCCCTCGTCATCCGAGGAGGGTGGATGCCTGCATACCAAGCATCATATCCGTCTACTATCCCAACGTCATCCCCATCCATTGGTTGAATGGGTGCATCATCAGCATCCTGACTCCAGAACCGCTGCATGTCTGGAGCCCCGCTTAGTGTAGTATTATTTCAAACATTTCGATAGTACTCATAATCCCTAAGAGAAGGGACCCCCTACTGTAGACCATACTGCTTCAAAACTCTATCATAGCGATGGAGCTCTACCTCTCCCTGCTCCATCCTCAACCAAAAGACTCGCCTAATGCGAGCCAACTCCTGTCTGTCCTCTCCCCACCATGGATGCTCTCTCCATGGCCTCCAGGTAATCTAATATAGGATGAGGTTGTCTAGAAACCTTCGAGACATCGACAAATCTATCCACCGTTGTGACCCTCTCTGGAGCCACCAATAGAAAACCTAGGGTCTCTCCAGGTCAACTCCTATCAGTGGAAGCCCTACCGACCTCTGCACCACAATATGCTTCCAGCACCAAACCTGTATCAATGATGTCAGCACTAGACATCGACCTCCCTTGTATACGACCCCGTAAAGGATCCTATACAAGCAGCATAGTACAAAATTACCCCAAGAAAACCTATAACCGTGGTCTCTCATGTCGTAGACCACATCTTAGAGGAGCCACGGTAACCTGCATCCGCTCTGGTGTCATAGAAGTAGGCCACCCACCACCCCTACCAAAACTTGGGTCAATTGAGATGCCCCAGGCATCTGCCTCAATGCCTCGATGTTCACTTTGCCCTTCTCCAGGGCAAATCTTGGGTCGCTGCATAATCGCATCATGGCATGGCCCTGATTGGCCGAAGGAGTCATGAATTTCCCATGTATGGGGATCCTCAATATCCTCCATACATCCTCTAGAGTTGTAGCCATCTCCCCTATCGATAGTCGGAAGCAGGATGATCCTAGATACCATCTCTCTGCTAGGGTTGTCAGTAGCCCCATGTCTGTAGGAATTTGTGGCATCTCTGCCACATGCTATAGTCCAACCTCTGCTAGTTTGTCCCTCTCGGCCTGATCAAGCACAGCTATATCATCTCTGAGCCCCCCGTATTTCCATTCCTGACTCTTTAGTAATCCCCTCTGCAAAATAAACAATAAAACAACAACAAAAAAATCATTAGCACATAATCATTAAAATAAATTAAAATCAATTTCATCTCATAAAAAAATGATATCATCCATTATTGGACGATATCATACTAAATTTAGTAAAATCATCCTTGGTAGGACGAAATCGTCTCCCTTTTGTTCAATTTAGGGATCGTCCTTTATTGGACGGAATTGCCCCTATTTCTCCAATTTTTTCCTTAGACGAAATCGGCGATATAGGGACGATTTCCTCCCGACGTCGTCGATGGCTTAAAAACGGCCATGATAACCAAAAATAATTAAAATTTAAAGTAAAAAATTAGACAAATCCAGTTAAAAACATAATGTATCAGGTTTAGATCCTTACCCCCAACCCGCGTCGGACCTCTATCGATCTGTGTGTCGTTTCCACCATTTTGCCTGCAGAGCTCTGAAGCAGTGAAAGTGAACAGTAAAATGAATTAGGGTTTTACCCTATTTTTCTTAATTTTATTTAAAAACAACATTTTTAAAAAATTTTAAATTTTTGCTTTTTCGCGCTTTTACCTCAAATGTTCGATTTGGGTAAAAACTCGGAGGGGGCACCATAGCAAGCAATTGTACGATTCGACCTAGAATCATCGTCTAAAAATGGAATAAATTTTGCTTTCTGGTAAAGTGTGAATAACTCGTCTTTAACGCATTTTCTTCGGAAAATTCGCTAAAGAGGGGGTAAAATGTAGCACCCTAAAATTGGCGCAGTTAAACCATCAGTAAAAAGATTAAAAATTTGAATTTTAACCTCGAAACCGCCCGTTAACCGCTCACCTCATTTTTTGTGCCATTTTTAGAATTTGTTTTGACCGTTGGACGATATCGTCACCAATCTGACGATATCGTCCCAAATCGGACGAATTCGTCTGGAACAGAATGTCTAGATGATTTCATCCCAAAACCAAATTTTCATAATTATCCGATGTTTCAACAACCTCTCCAACTCGGGCAAAAGCGTGTCTACGCGGTTGGAGATTCCTATGTTAGAGATCTCCCATATTGGGATGATCCCCAACCTCTTAACCTCCCCCTAATCCTATATAAACTTGGGATTTTCCTAGTTTATCCCCCTAGCTAATAATTTCCCTGCAACTCTAGTTTTTTGTGTATTAGAACATCCTCGCCCCCATCATTTGCATTTGTATTTTCAGGTTTTATTACAGGATTTTACTGTGTTTCAGCCGGAGGAAGCTCATATCGTTGCAAGCGATCCAACACGATTTCAGACGATCCTGTCGAGATCAGCGATGATCTCATACGATTGTAGACAATTTTGACTGCAGTTCAGACTAGGGGCAACTAGAGCCCTGAATTTGCATTTCCTACCTTTCTTTCTTATTTAATTGTGCATTAGATCAATTTATTTCTATTCTGCATCCTGGAGTTCACCTCATTTAGCATATTTGCATGATAAAATTTAAAATAAGTTATTAAAACAGTGCATCCCATTTGATTTGTTATATGGATTTATTATTTAAGGATCTATACTATTATTTCTATCATTTTGCATCATTCGTGCAATTGCATTTTCAGTTTTTGGTGTCTGTTTCCATGATTGCAGGTTTCTGATGAATTCATCAGGTTTTCGACGATATTGTCTGATCTCAGATGATCGCCTATGATTTGGGATGATTATGTACAATTACATATGATCCTGTCATATCCGAAATGATCTAGACTCCTACAAGCTTCAGAATCTTCATCAGACATCAGGAATCAAGTGTATTCCTCTCCATTTCACATAGTCTTTGTATTTAGGATTCATTCATGTTTGTTGTCTTCATATAAACCCGAAATTTCATATAGAATAGCTTAGATTCATTTTTTCCAACCTAGGAATATGAATGATTGAATATAAAATGAACACATCAAACCCATTCTCAACCTAGGCACAGAAACTGCCACTAAAATTTTCCTGGTGAACCCCACCATCCGTCGAAAATTCACCCTTATACCCCTCCCCCGAGAGGTGCAACCTTCAAAGGGCCTCTTCATCCGAGGTATTGTCCCATCCTTCTCGCATCCCCCTTCCAGGGCACGGATCCTTTATCCCGAAGGTAAGGGTGCAAAAAATTTGGGCGATACAGAAAGGATACCCAAATTCTCAGCAAAAGTGAAAACCAAGGAACCATCTAAAATTCTACCAATTCCTCCCCGCACTAGTTTTTCCAAGGTTCCCCTAGAGGCTCCATCAGTATTTACATTTTCAAAATCCTTAGGAGAAGACTGCCAATTTATTATTCTATCCATATTTCGATTACTCACATTCTCTTTAATTTGGTTTCCCTTAAAATATTTAATCTTCAATCTTTGCATCACTTGATCCCATCTTTGGTGGGAGTTTTGGGGGTATTTAAGGAGTTTTTGGAGTGATTCAACTAAGTTGTCAATGGTATTTTACCAGATATAGTGAATGTCATTCCTTTCTTGATTGAAAATCTAGTTGTTTCTTCCCTTCCAGATATTCCAATGTAGAATGTTAAAACCCATCCAAACTAGATGCCTAATAAAATGATCAACACCCTCCTGATTAGGCCAATCCCTCCAAAGTTATTCAAAAGCAAAAAAATTGAGCCACTATAAGCCAAGTAAGATGGCCATTCTTCTCCATAGCTCAGAGGCTAAGGTACACTCAATAAAAAAATGGATGAGATTTTTCACATTCTTTCCACACATTTTGTATCTAAACGGGCCATGAAAACCACGTTTCATAAGTTGCTCACCAGTAAGCACCCTATGATGCAATAAAAAGTCATGTAAAGAACCTCGCCTTAGGCCATATATTTTAAGCCCACAACTAAGTAAATATGTCATATGATTGGTTGGTATTTTTATGGCATAAGGTCAAATAACCTTGAGCAACTGAATACTCACCCTTAGTATTGTTGGTCCATCCAAAATAGTATTTATCATGGGACCAAGAGAGATATCTCATATGAAGGATGCTTTGGATATCTTTTCTTTGCATTTTTTACATTTAAGTAGGCCAGTCCTCAACAAGGATCCAATATCTACCAACCTCTTAATTACCAGTATGGTACTAACAATAATTAGCAACCTCTATCTAGTTAGCTCGATGAAGCTCCTCCATCGAAGGCTTCCAATCAAGAAATTGGGTTATCAAAGACTAGTGACCATCCTAAGAATCTATCCAAAAAAAATTATGTTGACCATTATGAATGATCCAAAATAACTTTTGCTTAATCAAATCCTCACCAGTCTTAAGAACCGCTAAAATAGGAGAACCTTTGGTAGGTAATTAATAGCGAATAAAGACTTCAGGACTTTTGTTCTTAGCATATTTAGCATGGAGATTCTTGGTCCAAAGAACATTGGGGTTATGCAAAATCCTCCAATGCAGTTTAGTAGTTAAATCCTTATTGTTATTAATAGCAAACCAGAAACCTAACTCTCTTTATTCTTGGGAAGGCATAAAGTATCTCATTTCACCAAGGCCTACTTTTTTTCTCCTTAGTACCACTCTAGAGGAACCAATGATTGATTTGATCCAATTCTTAAAAAACTGCCTTTGGGATATTCAACACAACAAAAACATAAATAGGTATAGCTTGAAGGACTAATTTTACCAAGGTAATTCTACTCCCTAAATGAAAGTAACCTATTGGTCCACTTTCTAATTTTCTTCTTAACTATATCCAACAACCAATTCCAATATTTTTTCTAATATTGAGAGGGATGCCTAAATAAGTGATTGAAAGGGAGATCTTCTTATATCTTAATTTATCCAAGATCATGGATTCTTGTCTAGGAGAGCAATGAAAGAAAATAATTTTATATTTATCTTTATTGATCAATTATCTGGTAGCATTAGAAAAAAAGCTAATGATTTGCTTCATTTTATAAGCTTCCTTAATTGTAGTTTTACCTAACATATTAGAGTCATAAATAAATTTAAGATGAGAAATAGACCTAGCTCCATGAGCAATGGTAACTCCCTCAAGGGTTCTTTGTTTTTTATTTTTGGTTATAGTCATGCCCAAGCATTCAGCAAGAATGATGAATAAATAAGGAGAGAGAGAGTCACCTTGCCTAATACCTCTAGAAGTAGGGAACATTTGAGAAGGCCTACCATTGATAATAATAGAGTAGGACACCGAAGAGATACATCCCATAATCCAATCCATATAATCCTCGGAGAAGTCAAATTGCCTTAAAAATTTGACAAGGAAGTGTCAATCCACTCTGTCATAAGCTTTAGATAAGTCTAAATTAATGAACATAGATGGATATTTTTGTATTTCCATGGAATGGATGACTTCCTAAGCAAGAACTATCTCATCCACTATTTGATTTCCTTCCACATAACCCCCTTGTTTAGGGGAAATAATCTTATGCAAAAGAGGCTTCAACCTTTTTGCCATGATATTTGTAATGATTTTGAGAAGAACATTATATAAATATATAGGTCTAAAAGTTGAGACATGATTTACCTCTTGAGCTTTTAGAACAAGAGCTATATAATATTTATTGATAACTTTTAAAGTTTCTTTAGTTGTTATGGCTTATTTTACCACCTCTAACAAATCAACATGAAGGATATCCCAAAACTCTTGATAGAACCCAATGGGAAAACCATAAGAACCTGGGATTTTTCCTTTTTACATTTTAAAAAGCACCTATTGAAGCTCATTGATAGTAATTGAAGCAGTCAAAATAGAGTTGTCCTTAGAAGTAATAAGAGTAGGGATCATTTGAATAATATTATATTGAGAAGCCAAGTCAAGAGGTGCAGTAGCAAATAGATTGGAAAAGTAATTGATTGCAACAAATTTCATGCCATCCCAAGTGTAGGCAACATCTCCAAAATCAGATTTTAGATAAGAAATAAAGTTGTGAGATCTTCAAGCTAGAAGAGATTTGTGGAAGAAATTTGTGTTTCGATCTCCTTCTTTGAGACATTGGATCCTATATTTTTGCTTCCATAAGAGTTCTCTTTTTTTCCATTCCTCTAATTGAGCTATGAGTTTAATTTCATTTGTACTTATACTCTTTTTGAGGCCATCTAAATGGATTTTCTTATTCAAATTTTCAGGTTGGACAATAACTTCATATTTTTTTGTCGAACATCTCCAAACTCCTTCTAGTTCCAAATCTTGATTTTGGATTTAATGTATTGCAACCTTTTGGTAAAACAAAACATCTTAGTCCCATACCTTGGTTTACCTTCCTTCCACCATTGCTACACTTCAGATCTAAAGGAACTATCTCTAATCCATATTAACTGAAATAAAAAAGGTAATAAACTCACATTGGTTTTACAAATTTCCACCATGACTAGCCAGTGATCCGAACCAGCATTGTTAAGAGTCTTTACCTTAGGAATGTGACCATGGATTAAGAAATTATTAGAGAACATGAACCTATCCAATCTCTTTATGATACAAGCTAGGCCTTTCCTTATGTTAGACCAAGTCATAAGGTCATTATCTTGCTGGATGTCCACAAGATGAAGGTTTGCAATATATTCACTCATGAGGTCAGTGCTTTTGTCCAAATTTCTATTTTCCCCAATTTTCTCATCTGGAGAGAGGATGGTATTGAAATATCCTCTGATCAAGATCCAATATTTAGGAAAATGAGAGATAATATAAGTTATATCCTTACATTGTCTTCTCTTTTCTTTCAAAGTAGTTGGAGCATAAACAGTTATGTAAAGCATAATTTGGTTAGAATATCTACTTTGAATAGATATATCCAAAAGACCCCAACTACCAACCATATGGTGAATAGTTACCTCTTTTGGGTCCCAAAGTTAATAAATGCCACCAAATGTCCCCTGGTAACAGAAGGAAGCAACTTTTCTAGTTGGCCAGATTTTACTAGAAATTGAATCCATTTCCTCTATTGACATCTTTGTTTCCTGAAGGAAAACAAGATGTTGATGGTTTGTCCGAATCATTCTTCTAATTTTGTTTTGTTTTGAAAGACTCCCTTTGAGTCCTTTAATATTCCAAGTAATGATCTTCATTAATACTAGGGCTAAAAAAATGGGTAAGAGCATTAATCTTACCTTCCTCTACAAGCTTTTCATCTTCTTTTACCATATGATGTTGACTGGTCTTACTACCTACCTTTTGGTTAAAATACATATTTAGTTTTTTTCTCCTATTTCTTGAATTAACCCAATTGAATCTGGGATGGATTATAATCTCGAAGAATGTGTGTACAAAGCCAAAGTGTTTCAAGAAGGTTCAACACAGTCTATCTTGGGACCTGTATTATTTGAAGTCTCAACATTTAAAATATTGTTTTTCTTGTGTATGTTTCCTCCTTTTTCCTATTGAAAACTTTTAATTTGTTGGTTTATCTCTGAGTCCTTCCCTGCATCTTTAAATTGTGTTTCTAAGATTTATGTCTCCATTATTTCGTCTTCCTTACTTGGGACATCATTTGTGGAAAAAAATTCAAACATATTAGCTAATAACTTTGATTGATGCTTGATAATTGGTTGTTTCTGAGTGTTCTTCTTAGGCATTTGGAATCCTGCTAATTTTATATCCTCTTTATTTTGATCTAGAATTTTATTTGGGCAGACACTAGCCAAATGACCATATTCATAGCAAATTCGGCAATGAAAATGAATGTTCTCATAGTCCACCAATTGCTCCCAATGCCCTCCCCAAATTGTAATGAGATATTTTTAGGTAGGGGTTTGTCAAAACCTATTAAAATACAAATCCAAGCATAAATAATATGTTTAAAGTTTTGAGTACAATCAGCAATCATCATAAAAGTTCCCAGAGAGTTTCCAATTGAAGAAAAATAGTTGGATTCCAAAAATTCAACTAGGAGGCCAAAGAGTCTAACCCACACAGGACTTGTAGAAGGTATCTCTTCTTTAGCTTTAAATTTAGTATGCCAAGGCTTCATGAAAATCCCCACCCTTCCAAATAACCAAGGATCCCCTTGAAATATTATATCTCTATCTTCATTATTAGCAAATAAAACAATAAAATAACCATTTGGATAAATAAAGATTTGTAATTCACCTTTTATTTTCCAGTTTTTTGCAACCCAAACTTTGAAAGCAAATAGGCTCGGATGAAAACCCAAGAAACAACAAATTAGTCCTCTTTTTTCTAGATCTTTTATGCTAGTCTAAATGACTCCCATATCTAGCTTAACAATCAGAGTTCCATAAATTGTTGTAAGACATCCCAACTCAATTTTCCTAGGATTAATCTTAGGCATTCTCAGAGATTTACAAGCAACCCTAAGATTAATGTTAGCATTAGGCTGAGGTTGTTCACCATGAAAGGCATTCCTAAAATTTATTTTTAGGGCTGAGTCTTTGAAATCCTTGCTCTTGAAAGGGGTGTCCATAGTGTATTTTTTTAGGGGTTCTCCCTAGCATTGAATTTTCTTGAGATATGAACCATTTTTTGATCAACTACTTGAAATTTGTTTCGAGATCTCTTTAATCCATGCCTTAGACATCAATAAAAATGTATGATTTTCACTTATTTTTTTGTGAAACAAATTGGAAGCCATTGTCAATCAATTTTGTAGCATGAAAATCTATTGAAATATATATTTCTAACCCATCTTGGGTCCCCTACAACATATCCCGCTAAAATCTTGAGCATAAACCACAAAAATGTTGGCCACTAGGGCCCGAAGGCCCCAAAAAACAACCTCTAGAGTCGCTTGCGCTCAACACAAATAAAACCCTTGCATAGTCACTCGCTTTCAAAAAACTCAAATATATCTTTCCTAAATATTGACTCTATCAGGTTCTTTACAGATAGATTAAAATATTTTACTCCCAAATCTGCTAAGTCGGAGAAACTCCTAACAAGGACCCCTTCTTCATTTTGCATCCCCCAGATAGTGTTAACCTTCTTCCTATGATTAGAAAAGTTATGAAAAAACTTAGTATTTTCATCTCCTTTTTTTAACTATACAGCTCTACTTTTCATTCTCCATTCAACTTCCTTCCACTCCAAGAATTTGTTCTTCTTAACTTCTAGTTCAACCAATCTTGTTTTCTCCTCCTCTTTAAACAAACTAGCCTCATTTTTTTAATGAATTTTTATAATTTCCTTCTTCACCAACTTAAGATCTCTATCCATACTCTCCTTTTTAACTACAATTAAATATGCCACAACTCCTTTTAATTTTTTTTAAAGAAACAACAAATTGAAAACTCATCGATAACCTGGAACTTTTGTCATAACCAATCTATTATTTTTTAATCAGTTGTTAAAAATATTCTTCCTCCAACCAAATTGGATTGAGATTAAAAAGAGTGACAGGTTTTACCTCCTAATTTTCTAATTGAATAACTATGGGAGAATGATCCAAGGCACCTCCAGTCTCAACCCATGATCATTTTCTATCTATTTTGTTGTATAAAGACTCTGAGATCAAAAATTTGTCCAACCTCTTTGAGATCCTAGCTTTCCCAACTCTATTATTTCTCCACGTAGGTAATAATTATATTGGTTCTAAATAAATTAAACCAACTTCTTCAATATTATGTCTAAAGTAATCTTCAAGTATATCAAGTCTTGCATATTCTCCTCATACCTTACTTTTATTCATAAAATTTAAGTCCCCACCAATGATAACCCTATCATCCTTAACACACCTTTGGGAGAAAAATAATCCCAAAAGACCTGCCTATCTTCATAGGGACCATAATAATTAATAACTGATAACCTCAAACCCAAGTTTAAAAAATAATTATGTCCACAAGCCTAAAACCATAAAGGAAGAATTAATTAAGGATACATAGTTCTTCTAGCCAATCAAAACACCCCCTGAATTTCTAGTAGCATCTAGAGCCAAGAACTCTCAATTCTTGAGCAATTTAATTAACCCTTCAATGACTTTTGTACTTGCACCCATGGTTTCTTGTAGAAATATAACATCTATATTATGAATTTCCACCAGCTTTGCTAAGGTAACTCTTTTAGAAGGACTACCAAGACCTCGGATATTAAGGGTAACAAGATCATTTAAACATCTTAGAAGGGTTTTGTCTCGCTTTAAGGATACTTTTGATAGATTTTTGTTTACCCTACTGAATTTCCCTCAAATCCTTCTCTTATGCATGAAACAAAAAATATTTCCTACCTACTAAAGAAGTGGAAGAGTCCTTTATAAGGTTTAGATCTAACCCTAACCTTCCAAAAACTGCACAAGTTCTCAACTTGGATTCCCTTTTCCTAGAATGTAACAAATATTTGCAAGAGAACCATCCCCTAAAATAGATACCTCCCTATAAGATTCACCTAATAGGTGAGAAAGACTTTCCCCAATAGAAAAAATATTTGGATCACAATCCCTATTCAATGTGTTTGAGGTTGCCATCCCATTGTCCAAATCCCTAGAAAATTCCTTGTTCCTCGGACTTCTCTCTAGAGATTCATAAGGAAGTGTACAAAATTTTTTATTACCTAATTCCATATTATTCTCCACATGTACTAGACAGTAATTGTCATAAGGCTTAGATTGGGTTCCAATCCTTTCATAGTTTTATTTATGACTTTGTCTCCTTCTCTAACACCTTGTGAACAAAGAAATTAAGACAAAGCTAGGCCCAAAATTTCTTCCTCCTTCTCTAGAGTTTAGGTTCTAAGTTTGACACCATCCTTTTTGCTTGTTTGTGCCGAATCAAGGAGCACTACTATATTTTGAAAAATAGGTATCTCTTGATTGTTGTTAGCTAACTTGAAATCACCACTAGTCATTTTTTTCTCCTCCATACTTTATGTGCAAAATATTGAGAACATTTATTAGCAATATGTCCATAAACATGACAACAAATACATCTAAAAGGAATCTTCAAATAGTTTAGGATTTTATTATGAATTGTATTCCCCACAACTATCTCCATATAGTTCGTTAAACTTTCACTAATATCCATCTCAACCAAAACCTCGAGCTACAAACCAAAAAACACTAGATTTGAAAGAAACATCTATATACAAGGTTTTACCTAATGAATCTTCAATCTCTTTCAAAGCTCTTTTTGACCATAACTCCATTGGCAAACTTGGAAGTTTCACCCAGATCAATATTCTCCTAGAAACTTTAGTCCTAGGATCAAAGCAAGTCATCCAAGACTTCAAAGCCAAAAAATAATACCCTCAATACCAACGACCTCCTAGAATTTTTTGTGCATCTTCCTTAGATTGAAAAAGGAAACCCATCCATCCTCTAGCAAGTAAGTGAAAAATTGGCCCATATCCTAAAATTGGGACCCATACCTTCTCGCAACCACTCATTTAGTGTATTATCAACTATTTAACGTCCATGAAAATTCCCAATAAGGGCCTTGAAAACTCCAAAACTTGTTCCATCCTTAGGTCTCCCCCAAGTACCATTCAAATCTTTGACCTTCTTTTTTTAACCACTTGTGTGTCTTATGCACTTTAGTGACTAGAGTTATAGTCTGTGTTGATTGAAAGTTTGGACCCACTTCACTTAGGGCCTCTAAATCAAGACTTTTACCAATAAAAATAGAACCAAACAAAGGAAAATTTGTTAGACAAAATGAGTCTAGGATGTTTGGAGCCTGCTCAAGTTTTTCTTCCCTACAATGAAATTATTGCTCATTCATTAGATCCATCACTTGAGTAGAGTGTTCTGAGACACCTGAGAGTGAGCAGTCAATAGAAAAATCAACCTAATTTGAACCTACTAACATAGACTCCCCTCTATCCACTAAATTTTGATGACCTACAATATTATTCTGGCCACTCAAAAAACCCAAAGACCCCCAGTTCTCAACTTCTAAGTCTTGTCCAAAAATGGACCCCTTGGCCCTTGGAGTTAAAAAGATGTGTTGCCCTTCAAAGGAATCCTTTGAGAAGTCCACATGTTCCTCGCCATTCTCCATAAAAACAAGAAACCAATTTCCCAAACTATATTGCCATTTTAAAAATACCAATAAAAACAAAATTTAATATTTTACCTTTGCAAACCCTAGCTTTGTTGCATGTACTCCATGATTCCAACCGATAAACTTCTTCAAACAACCATTCACATGCATAAAAATATTCCTCCCTGTCAAAGTAACTCCTTTCACCTTTTGCATGCTCCGATTCTAGAAAGAAAGTTGTCCAACCTTCATTTTATTCACATGAACAATGAGTGCACTTCGGTTTTGAAAAAATGCTTATGCTTCTTGTGTTATATTTTTAAATATATTAGTCAATAACTAGGACCACATTATTCACAATAATAGGTCTGAGCACATTATAGTTTCAGGAAAAATAAAATATTATCACTTCTTGTGTTTATTTCTCTATGATTCACTTTGCAAACCCTAGCTTTGTTGCGTGCACTCCACAATTCTAGCCAATTAAATTCTTCAAACTATTGTTCACATACACATAAATATTCCTCCCTAGCAAAGTAACTCCTTTCACCCCTTCGATTTAATTCCTTTGTGCTTCACTTTGCAAACCCTAGCTTCATTGCATGCACTTCATGATTCCAATCAATAAACTTCTTCCAAATAAAATTTAAATGTAATAAATAGGAATGCTTACCTCCTTCACAGTTTGGGATTTCATCAAATTGTAGATGGGTTTCAAGTTATCACCGAGCGACGATGATGATGGACAAACCACAAATTATTGTGGCAATGATGGTGACGGATCAACCACAGGTTACAGAGGTGGTATCACCAACGGATCAACCATAGGCTACAAAGGTGGTACGGTGATGGATAAACCACAGGTTGTTGATACAGTGATGGATCTACTATTAGTAGGATTATACCTACGTACAAAAGAAATATCCTCTTAGATATCAAGATAAGAAGAAATAGAAGAATAAATAAAAAAACATAAGTTATGCACAACTCAATAATTCCATTGGTGACAAGTTGTCTAACCTTAATCCCCTACTCATAATTGGGGATTTTAATATCAAGTCTTTATTATCTCAAAATTTCTCATTATACACTAAAATGCCTCCTCACAAAGAGGCACCTGTTA
Organism: Wollemia nobilis; assembly: GCA_028583015.1. Classification (NCBI taxonomy): domain Eukaryota; kingdom Viridiplantae; phylum Streptophyta; class Pinopsida; order Araucariales; family Araucariaceae; genus Wollemia; species Wollemia nobilis. The sequence goes on from JAQPPZ010016867.1 coordinate 6,654,420, forward strand.
AATAATCTACTCAATTTCCTTCTTATAAAAAGGGCCTTCTTTATAACTTTACCAAGCTAGCCTCCAATCCAAATTATTCTTAATCCAACTCCTCAAAGTTATCCAATCACAAGAGCTTATCAAAATCTCATGATTCATGTAATACCATGATTTTATTAATGAATTTCTTTCATTCCTTGTAAAATAACTTTTCTTATTTTGCATACGATATCCCCTTATCAAAAAGAGTGGTTAAAAATTTACTTGATGATGTGTACATTCCTATAAATCACTATTGTATATTCATTCCATAGTGTCATTTTTCATTGAGATAAAATCAATAACCTAGTTTTTAAATTCTTATTCATGTAAAATATAGTACTACAATAGCATCGACTTCTATAGTTGACAATGGTCTAGTGCTATTGGCATGCTAGTCCACTACTATATGCATGGTGTTGTGGTGGTGTTAAGTTAGCATTGGGTAACATCATTGAAGTGTCATCTTACCACTAGAGGATATTAATGTACCCAAATAGTTTTTTAAGTGATATTTTTCTAATACATAGTTAATTTTATTTATTTATAGTAAATTAGATGTAGGAAACCATATATCCAAGTTTTGAAAATACAAAGAGTTATTCCTATAAAAATATTTGTATTTCTTTGACACTAAATTTGTAAAAAAAATTGTATCCTAATCTTTTATATTATAGATTTTTAATTTAACTTCTTTTTCTTGAACTAAGTCTCTAATAAAATGATGCTTCAAACCACTGTGTTTTGATTTTACATGAAAACAAGATTTTAAAGCATTTGAATTGTTCTTGTGTTGTCATAAAAATGGCAGTTGGTCTTTTTACTTTTTACCAAGATCTTCTAGGATCTGCATTAACCCCAATGCTTGTGTGCTGCTAATGTAGTTTTTATATACTCTACCTCTACTATTGAGAATGCAATTTTTGCTTGTCTCTTCAAACTCCAAGTTACCAATCCATTTCCCAATAAAAAATAATTTCTAGATGTAGATTTCATATCATTAATTGATCCTACCCAGTCTAAATCATTGTATCCAACCAAATATTTCTTGTTGGATGAAGTGTAGTGGATCCCATAATTTAAATTTCCTTTAATATACCTTAAAATTATCTTAGTTGCTCTCATATAATTTTTTGTTGGTTGGATCATGAACCTTGAAACCAAGGAGACTACATATGCAGTATTTGGTCTTGTTAGTATCTAGTTCATAGGGTTGTCAATCAAACTTCTATACTTATTCTCATCCACTCTTCCACTTTCATCATCCTTGCGCATTCTTGTTAAAAGTGTAATATGACTTATGGCCAAGGCTAACCTTATATCATGTAATCTTGGATAGGCCTAAGGGCATTTATTGTACACTGTATTAATTGTATTGTAATTTTTTATTATGTAAACCCTATGGGCCACGATTAACCTCGATATGCTTAAACCCACCTTATAAACTTGTAATTAATCTTAAATATTTCTTGTTATGTCATATAAGGTAAAATTTATTTATGTAGTTGGGATTTTGGTATTGGTATAAATACCCCCTACCACTCTATCATTTACTCATTGGAGTGTTGTGATTCTTATCTACGGATAATATAGTGATTATTTATGGTGCCTATGAGTGCCCACTAATTTTTATGTGTCCTTTATTTTCTTTTGTCCTTTTATGCTTTCTATATAATAATTGAGTGAATGGTTTGCTTTTGTTTGTTTCTAAAAATTATTGTGAATTCCAACATGGTAACAAAGTAGGTATGGGGTGGCATTGCATGGTCACATAAAAATATTATTTATATATTCTAGTCCTTCATTCAGGTTTTAGGATGGATTACTTCTCAAAGCTTCTCCAACATCTAAGGCATGAAAAGCAAAAATTATTCTTCCACATTTTTCATCCACTTTGGATACTTTGTACCATCTCCATAAACTTCATTATCATCAAGGTATGCATGCTCATTTTTTTTAATAGTGTTCCTATTTTTCCTTACAAAAATGTTAGGGTGTCATGGAAAAGGGAATCGAAATTTGAATTCAAATAGGGTAGAATATTCTCTTATTTTTGCCTTGTTCTATTTGAATGGAAAACATCTTTGGCATGAATGGCATAGTGCTTACCTTTATGGAGGGGTCATATGTTGTTATGCATCCATAGAAGATGTTGAATTGGCTAGGAATGCATCTCTTAAACTTTTGAATCCAATATATTATAATTTCAAATTTTCTCTAAATATTTTTGCTTAGTAGGATGCATAAAAAATGATGAATAATGTTTTACTTTGTTGGCATTGCATTATGTGAATTTGCCAACTTGGTTAAGAAAACTGTGCAAGCACTTTGGTGGAGGGAAGTCTTGAGTTTGAGATATCGTTCCTTTTTATTTAATGCACATTTCTACTTCATTGAGGTAACCAACCATCATATATGGAGGTATGCAAGGTACAAACAATAAAGAATGAATAGTCAAGATGGTTATGACATTTGAGCAAAAATATTGATTGGCAAAGGATCTCGATTCTCAATAATTGGACATAGATGATTTTTCTCTTTTGGTTAAAAGCTATATAATATGTAGTCATATACAATATAATGGCATCCACATATCATCCAAAGCTATGGCATTTTTGTTAGTGCAAAGCATTTTCAACATCAGAGACCTTGGTTCGAATCTCGATAGGTTCACAGATACCAAGTGGATGTTATATTGAAATTTATGTCCTATGTGGTGGCCCATGTGGTACCTTTAAGTACCACCTATACCTTATTTTACCTATTAATCTATCATTATCCAATCATGATGCAACAATTGGGAATGTTATAGTCAATCAGAGGTGACCAGGTGATGCAAAATGAGTGGATGTCAACAACGAATAAGTGAGCACCAAGTGGTAGATTGTAATATGCTATTGTTCTTCAAAGGTTTGAGTCTTTAGTGTTTGCATTTTTAGGAGCTATTTGGGAAAATATTCTAGAGGCCATAACTTTTTAATACAAAAGAATTTTGAGCCTATTTTTTAAATTAAATGATTTTTCAAGCTCTAAGCATTGATGATATCAATTTACTCTAGTGTTAAAGGTCAAATTGTGTGAATTATTCCTCAAGCCTTATCATATTTTGAAAGGGTAAGTTTATCATATTATCTACATTAAAAATATTTGGTCTAATTTTTGAAAATATGTAGCTGAATTTGTGATAGTTATAGTAGATTTTGAGTCTTTTAGAGGCATACATGAAAAATATTCAGGATAAGCTTTTGTCAAGTCATGTTCCTCATTTTGGCTATTGATTCAACTTATTCATGAACATTCAGTTATTCATGATTTTTTCCTTCTATCTCTTATCCAAGTATTCTTGGAAGCTTGCAATAACTCTTTTTTAAGGAGATTCATGCATATCCTTTTTTGGTGATGAAAATTAGGTGGCCCAAGGGCAAGTAGAAGTCTTCAAACAAGGTGATGTATGTTGTATGATGTATATTTATGCATTTAGTTCATTCCTTATGCAACTATAGAATATTGAAGTAATTTATCTTTAAAGGTTGTGGAGATCTTGATTTCTCTTCTTCATTTGAAGCCTTAGAAAAAGTATTTTTTTGGATGTGTGTGGGGGTATCTAAGAGTGGCAGTGATGACTATGGTCCAACCTAAGGAGACTTATATAAGAATATTTTTTGTAGCATTGAATTTTAGATGATGAGGAGGATTCATATGATTCTACCTCAAAATTAGGATTCATAGAGCATCCATTATGGAGAGGAGATATTATTATCAATAATTTTTCTCCTTAGCCCCTAAGTTCATATTATGAGGGGGTGTTGAAAGTGTAATCTAACTTTTGGCCAAGGCTGGCATAAGATGATGTAATCTTAATAGACCAAAGGGAATTCATTATATAGTGTATTTAATTCATTGTAACATTTTATTATGTAAGCTCTATGGATTGTGGTTAACCTTGTTATGGATAAACCCATCTTATAAACTTGCAATTAATCTTAAATCCCTCTTGTTTTGTTGATTTAGGTTAAATTCATTTATGTAATTAAGGTTTTGGCATTGGTATAAAAAACCCCCACCACTACATCATTTAATTATTAAATTTTTGTGATTATTATCTATGGATAATATAGTGATTATTTATGGTGCCTATAAGTGTCCACTAATTCCTATATTGCCTTTCTTTTATTTCACCCTTTTATACTTTTCGTGTATGATTTGATTGGATAGATTATTTTTGTTCATTTCTAGAAAATATTATAAATTCCAACATCCTATCAGAGCAAGTATGTTCATTTTTAGAAAATATTGTGAATTCCAATATGGTATCAAAGCAAGTATGTAGCAACATTGCTTGGTCATGAAGAAATATTATTTAGAGCCTTTGCTTCTTCCTTTGAATTTTATGAAAGATTACTTCTTAAAGCTTCTTCAGCATCTACGACATGACAGGCAAAAAATTGTTCTTCCATGTTTTTCATCCAATCCAAAGACTTTATGCCATATCCATAAACTTCGTTGATCATTGAGGCATGCATGCTCATTTTGCTATTTGGTATTCCTATTTTTCCTTGTAAAAATGTTATGGCACCTTGGAAAAGGACACCAAAATTCAAATTCAAATAGGACAAAATAATATCTTCTTTACCACCCTATTCTATTTGAATGAGTGGTGTCTTTGATGTGAATGGCATAGTGATTAAATTTATAGAGGGATCATATGCTATTATGCTTCCATAGAAGATGTTGAACAAGCTAAGTGAGCACCACTTGAAATTTTGAATTTGATGAGTTACAGGTTCAAAATAGCTCCAAACATTTTTGTTTGACAAGACACTTAAAAATTATGAAGAATGTTTTGCTTTGTTGGCATTGCATCCTATGACTTTGTTGGCTTGGTCAAGGAAAAGTGTATAGGTGCTTTAGTGGATGGATATCTTGAGTTAGAGACATCATACCTTCCTTTTGTATTAATGTGCATTTCTACTTCGTTGAGGTGACCAATCATCATCTATAGAGGTATGCAAGGTATAGACAAGAAGTAATAAATGGTTAAGATGGTTATGATATTCAAGCAAAAATGTTGACTAGTAGAGGATCTCAAGTTTGAGTTGATAGGTGTAGATGCTTTTGCCCTTTCGGTTTGAAGCTAAAATAGATGAAGTATTCTAGGGGATAATGCCAACCACATCACATCCTAAGTTGTGACATGTTGGTTAGCATAAGCATTTTGAGCACCAAATACCTAAGTTTGAATCTCAATGGGTTCATAGGCACCCACTAGATGTTATGTTTGAGTGCCACATATACTCTATTTTACCTATTAATCTATCCTTAGTCAATATTGAAGTAGTAAGTGGGAGGGTTCCAATGATTTAGAGGCAACCAAGTGGCATAGAATGAGTGGCTATTACCAACAAATAAGCAAGTGTTAATTGTTAGATTGAGATTTTTTTTCTCTTCTAAGGTTTGAGGCTTTACTTTTTGTATTTTGGGGGCTATTTGTAAAAATCTTAAATTTTTGAATTCAATCACTACTTAAACTTTTGAATTCAATCTTTCATGGGTTCAAATCTGCTCCAAACCTTTTTGCTTAGTAGGTTGTGTTATGAATTGTAAATAATGTTGTACTTTGTTGATGTTGCATCCTATGAATTTGCTAGCTTGGTTAAGGGAAAGTGTGTAGGTTAATTTTCTGCTTTCTCCCTTATCAAAACCCACCCTGTGTCGCCCTCCCATATTGTCTGGAAGAAACACCTCATCCCTAAAATTGCCTTCTTTTCTTGGCTAGCCTTCCAAAACAAAGCTCTCACTACTGAGAATCTCATCAAAATGGGCATCCCCCTTCCCAACAGGTGCTTTCTATGTCAAGAAAATTGGGAATCCACTGATCACCTGTTCCTCCACTACGACTTCACCTCGGCTGCACTTGGTTTCATTTTTTCCACCTTTCGAATCCAATGGGCTCCTCCCAAGTCTTTGTGCGAAGTCTTCCTCCAATGGCCCTAACCCTTTGCTAACCACAAACTCCGGTTCCTCTGGGACATATGCCTTCACCACCTAGTCTAGCAAGTGTGGCTAGAGCGTAATAGAAAGGTATTTGGGTCTTCTATCTGGGATCCTCCCTCTGTCGCCTCTAGAGCCCTCGCCTTCGCCTCTAAAAATGCTAATCTTATTCAATAGCCCAGTCCTCGTCTATCCTCCCGAGAAGACCTCATCCTCAAGTCTCTCAATATCTCAGTCGATTCCCCCGTGGAGAACCCTTTACCTCACCCCCAAACCCTTGCCCAGTGGATTCTTCCCCCCCATGGTTTGATCAAGCTAAATTTTTATGGGGCATCCAAAGGGAACCCTGGAGCGGCTAGTGCTGGCGGTGCGATCAGGGATCATCGAGGAAAGGTCCTACTTGCTTTTTCTGAAGACTTGGGCCACCAAACGAACCATGTTGCAGAAGCTAGGGCCCTGTGGAGGGGCCTAGTTCTCATCAAAGAGGATCCCTGGGTAGTCATCGTAGAAGGCGACTCCATGAACATCATCATCTTACTAAGGATGAGATTCCTGCATGGCAAGTTTTTAACACCATCCAGGAATCCCGACGAATCCTTCAAAGCAGGAACCATAGATGCCAACACATATACCGGGAAGGGAATGCCCTGGCCGACCTCTTGGCCAACAGAGGATCCTCCTCTGGTAGTCTCACCATCTGGGATCACGGGTTTCCACAAGACATCTCTGATGTGGCAGTGTCAGACCTCAAAAAATGTCAATGACCCGCGTCAGATCCTCACGATTGGCCACGTCATGCAACATCCTTATGCCAAGTGGAGCCCTCTTGGAATTATCTCTTTCAAAATTTTGGCTGTCGTTCAGTGCCACCGTGGGCCTAATCTCCAATTGTCACGATAAAACCACGCAATCCCCAGGCAAGGCCTGGCGAATCATGGCAGTACAGGTGTTCATTCACGTTACGGGCGTGACTAGGATGGCGGTGATTTTTGTTCCTCGGGAGCTGGCTGCCTCTCCCCTCGCCAATTCGGAGCCACCTCAGCTGATCCCTCTTTCCCATGCATGCAAAAATTTTGTTTTGACGTCCTTTCTAGGCAGACGAAGCGTCCTTAATTATCCTCGCATCGGATTGTTCAAAGCCTTCTCTTCCTGCCATTATCTAAGCCTTCTTTTTAGGCAATCCTATCCATCGCAACAGCTTCCTCAGTGCCCCTCCATTTTTCCCCCGGCTCCCTTCATGGCTACGTCGTACCTTGAACTAGTGTTCTCTTCTCTGTCCGAAGAGGAAACAGTGTTCATGAAAGCCCTTGGGCTCATTCCATTCCTCAGCAAGTTCCAGGGCCCTGACGATGAAATCACCAAGGATTTCATGGGAACTTGGCATGCTGGCGAGGTTCGCATCAAGGGCGTTCATTTGAAGGTCAATCTTGACCTCATGATCGACATTACCGGGTTGCCATCTTCTGGGCGCTTCATTCGCCGTGACAAACATAACTGGCAGGAGGAATTGGATCAATTCCCCGACAAAGGGAAGAACCTGGGATGGGATAAGTCGGCCCTCTTCAGAAGTTCACTGGATGAGCCTTGGAGCTGGGCCATGAAGCCCTTGATGCAGTTCATTTGTTGTGATGATCCTGACAAACCCCTTCGAAGCTACCACATCAGCTTCGTTAACCACCTTCGCTCTTCCAAAAAGCTCTGCATCCCTGACTTCCTCCATTATTCCCTTTGCTACTCTGTAGAGTCTGCCCTGAAGGTTAAATCCAAGCCGCGACATCAGGGGCTAATGGCGGTCATCTTTCACCATGTTGCAGCCAACAGGCCTCCCCCGAAGGAAATCCCTCCCCTTGCCTCCAACCCTCCGGATTCCCCTATCCTCGATACTCCCCAGGGTGAGGCCCCTAGTCCTCCCAGGCAGTCCCCTCTCAAGAGCGACTCCCGCAGCCGCAGGCGTGCTCAAGACAATCCTCCAACCGTCAGATCTTCGAGACGGCTCAAGAAATCAAAGGTGAAAGTCGAAGCCGGTCCTCCGCTCCATCTGAGCTCGGACTCGGACTCGGAGCAGAATAAGGTGCCACTAAACTTGCTTATTGATCTGGCCATTGATGCCATGGGAAACATCACCAAGGGAGCTAAATCGGTGATCCATTGCCTCCGCAAACTCAAGGAGCACTCGGGTGGACCCTCTGGCGGTCAGGAGGACCCCAAGAAGATCTAAGATGGTCGACGTTTCCTGCTCTCTTCGCCCGGTTTCGAGATTTTGTTGCTGGGAAGGTTTTTGTTTTCTTGTGGGGATCGACTGTTATGTTTAAATTTGTTGTAATTTGGTCTGAGACTTGCTTTCCGGTCTCAACCTTGCGGCCTTAAAGGTGCTTTCCTTTTTTCTGTTATAAGGTTTTGGGATCCTCTTAAAAAACCCGCTATGTATATACTGTTACTTAACAAAAAAAAGTGTGTAGGTTAATTTATAGGAGACTTTATCTCAAGATGTCATCCTTTCCTTTTGCATCAACATGCATTTCTACTTCACTGAAGCAACCAATTTTCATCTATGGAGGCATGCAAGGTAAAGAGAGTAAAGAGTGAATGGCCAAGATGGTTATGACATTCAAGCAAAAATGTTAACTAGTAGGGGACCTTAGGTTTGAGTCACTAAGCACATATGCTTTTATTTTTTGGTTGGTAGATATGGTATATAGAGTCTTCTATGTGATATTGTCATCTACATATCATTCAAAGTTACAAAACATTAGTTAGTACAATGTGTTTTGAGCATCATAGACCTTAGTTTGAATCCAAATGGGTTCACTAATACGAAGTGGATGTTAAATTTGACTTTTTGGTTGACATGGTGTTCCATGAGGTACCTTTGAGAGCCACATATGCCCTATTTTACCTATTATTCTATTTGTATCCAATAATAATGCAACAAGTGGCAAAGTTCTAGTCAATCAAAGGCAACTAGGTGGTACAAAATAAGTAGCTATTTTCAACATATGAGTAGGTGACAAGTGGTGGATTGATATTTGTTGTTCCTCTTTTGAGGTTTGAGGCTTTAATTTTTGTATTTTTGGGGCTATTTAGGTAAATATTCCATGTCATAAATTTTGCATATGAAAGCATTTTAAGCCCTTTTTTTTTTTCAAATCGCATGATTTTTTATGCTCTATGCATTGATGATATCACTTTATGGATATGTTATGGTTTTAGATGCTGAAAATAGTCCTCAAGCCTTATTGCCCTATTTTGGAAGGGCAACTTTATCATATTCTATGGATTTTGAATCATTGGTCTAATTTTGGGGGACATACAACCAGATTTGTAATTACTACAAATTTTGAGTCTTATGGAGGCATATAGGAAAGGATTTAGGATATGCTTTAGTCAATCCCTCTTGTTTATTTTGGCTATTGATTCAACTTATTCATGAATATTTAATCATTCTTGGTATTTTTATTCTTCTATATCTTGTCCAAGTATTCTTGGAAGATTGCAATAGTTTATTTTTTAAGTTGGTTCCTGCAAATCCTTTTTTAGTGATAGAAAATAGGTGGCCCAAGGGCAAGTGAAAGTCTTCAAGCAAGGTTATGTATGTTGTAAGAGGAAAATTTATGCCTTCAAGTCATACCTTATGAGACCATGGAATACTGAAGTAGCTTAACTTAGAGGTGGTGGTGATCTTGATTTATCTTCTTCATTTGAAGCCTTAGCTAAAGTGGTTTATGGATGTGTGCAAATTATCTGATAATGGTAGTGATGACTACCATCCATTTAAAGGAGACTCTTGTGTAAGAAGATTTTTTGAAACAATGGATTTCATATGATGAGGAGGATTCAGATGAGTCTACTTCAAAATGGAGAGGACCACTAGGGCATCCATTATGGTGGGAAGATATCTTTGTCACTAATGTCTTTTTGCCTTGGCTCCTAAGTTTATATTATGAAGAGTTGTTGAAACTATAATCTAACTTTTTTCCAAGGCCAATGTTGTATATGTTTTCTTGGATAGACCTAAGGTAATTCATTGTATAATGTAATTAAATTATTGTAGGATTTTATTATGTAAACCATATGGGTTGTGGTTAACCTTGTTATGGTTAAACACACCTTATAAACTTATAATTAACCTTAAATACCTCTTGTTATGTTGGATTAGGTTAAATTCATTTATGTTATTGGGGTTTGGTATTGGTAAAATACCCCACACCACTCCATCATTTAATCATCAGTGTTGTGATTATTGTTTACTAGATAATACAATGATTATTTATGATGCCATGGGTGCTTACCAATTTTTGTGTCTCCTTTATTATTTTTTTATTCTTCTATACTTTTTGTAAAATATTTGTGTGGATGGATTACTTTTGTTTGTTTCTAGAAAATATTGTGATTTCCAACAATTCTTTCACCTTGTGCAAGTAGGGTAGCAACATCTTTAAAACACTCCATGCCAAAATTCTTCAACATATCATGTTCATATTTAGATTGGTAAATAAATATCCTATTATGTGTTTGATGTACCTCCATGCCAATAAAATAATGCATCAAATCCAAATTACCCATTTCAAATTCTTGCATCATGGATTGCTTGAAATCTCTTCGTTCTTGGTGAACTTTCTATAAAAAATAGTTCATCAACATACGATAAAACAATCAAAATATCATCACCTTCCCTTTTGTCACACAATGGAGGTTCATTCATACTTATCACAAATCTACACTTCAAGAAGTACACATCAATTCTTGTATACTATTCCCTTGGTGCTTGTTTTAGTCCATATAATGCTTTTTTGAACTTGTAGACATATCCTTCATTACCTCCCACTTAAAATCCTTGTGGTTTTTCACATACACTTCTTCTATATTCCTTTTAAAGAATGCAATATTTACATCAAGGTGATGTACAATTCATTTTTTGGGGCCTACCAAGGCTAAGACCATTTTTATTGTATCATGTCTTGTAATAGGTGCATATGTGTCATCATAATCTATTCCAATTTGTTGTTCATACCTCGTTGCCACTAGTATTGGTTTGTGCTTTTCAAGTGATCCATCACTATTGTACTTGGTATTGAATACTCACTTCACTCCAATTACCTCCTTGTTATTTGGAAGTTCATACAACTCCCAAGTATTATTCGTTTCAATTGTATTCATTTCCTCTTTTATAGCTTTGGTCCATACCTTGCTTAGGTTTGATTCTTCAAAAGTTGAGGACTTTGCTTGAGTCTTAGATAATAATGTATAGTTCATCATATTATCTTATTATTCCTTTTGCTTTTATGTTTGGGATTGTGCTTGGCTTATTGTGAACCTTCTATCAAAATTCTAATCCAATGTTTGGCAACTTGGATGTGATTCTAATGTTCTCTTCCCTTTTATACTTGTCTTTAGAGAAATGCTTGTGCCTCCACTTGATGTTTTTGACACACCAAATCTTCAATTACAATTTTCTTCTTTGCATTTTTTGCTTCTTGTCCATTTATTCTTCAATCAGAAATCACATAGATAGACACAATACATTGTCTATGTTTAGATCATTACATCTATATGCCTTATTTCTATAAAATAACCAACAAAAATGCATGCTTTAATCTTTGGATCTAACTTCTTCCTTTTATTATCTTCAACATGAACATAAGCCAAACAACTAAACATTCTCAAGTGACTTAACAAAGGCTTATTTCCATACCATACCTCATGAGAAGTCATATTATTTACTACAATTGTAGGACTTATATTGAGGATTTACACTATTTTTGTGACTACTTTAGCCCAAAAATGATTGACTAAGCCTTTTGCTAGTACCATTATCTTTGCCATCTCTATGATTATCCTATTCTTTGTTCCTAGCACTCCATTTTGCTTAGGTGTATAGGTTATTTTCAATTGTCTTCTTATCTCATGCTCATCACAATATTGATTGAATATCTTAGAATAATATGTGCTGCCACAATCATTACTTAATGTTTTAATTTTATATTTGCTTTCATTATCTAGTATGGATTTGAACCTCTTGAATACTTCAAAAATATCGCTCTTATTATTCAAAAAATATACCCAAGTTTTTCTAGTATGATCATCAATGAAATTAATAAAATAGAAGAATTTACCAACAATTGGCCATAAATATTTAAATGAATTAGTTGTAATGGATTTGATGCTCCCCATGTTCTTCCTTTTGGAAATCTATCTCTATGATGTTTTCCCATTGTGCAACCTTCACTCACTTCACTTTTTGCTTCTTAAAAAGGTAGTCCATGGACCATTCCTTTAGTATTTAACAACTACAAGATTTAAAATTTTAGGTAACTATAATTTTGGTGCCATGACCAGTTTTTGTCTTTAATGTTTATATGGCACAAATTGCTTTCTTCTCCTCCAAGCTTCAAAGGAAAAATTTTATTATGTCATAGGTACAACAACCACTACTTGGTTCCCATTTGCTTTGCCCTAGATAATGCACTCCTTATTATCAAACACCACTTTGTAAATTCCTCTACAAGCTTCGCCACACTCAACAAATTATGCTTCAAGGCTAGTTTGATTTGATTAATTTGGATATTTTTATTTCCATAATTTGTATCAATTTTTAAGGTTTATTTTCCTTAAACCTCTAATGCTTTGTAGTCTCTAAATTTCACCTTACCCTTATATGAGTCATTCAACTCCACAAATAACTCCTTATTATCGATCATATGATTTGAACAACCATAATCTAAGTACCAAGATTCTTTAGTTGAAATTTTTGCCATATTACATGACAAGAACATATATATTAAGCTTTCATATTTTTCATGTAAAATGTTTACCTTTTTCCTCCTTCGTTGCTTGCCTTTATTAGATACTCTCTTTCATTGTAGTCATACTTTTTCAATAGTGACATTGAACATTCCCCATCCACAAATTTACATCTATCTCTTTCACTATAGCCTTCTATTTTGATATGGCCTCTTCCTATTAGAATGTTGATTTTGTTTCCCCTTTGTTTAACCTTGGGAATTGAAGCTTGAGCTAGTCCCATAATTGTTTAATACTCATCTTAGAAGAAAAAGCTTACTCCAAGTTTTCTTCTTCACTATTTTTAATTCTTTATTCATGGGATATAAGTGATCTCATCAATTCATCAAACTTCACCTTCTTCAATTCCTTACTTTATTCAATAATTATTGTGAAATTGTTCCACTTTGGTATCAATGTTCTCAACACTTTTTTGGCAATTTACCCTTATGCTAGTTTTTCACCATAGATACCCATCTTGTGCACCATGTCATGCACACTTACACAATAATCTCCTAGATTATCATTGTTCTTCATTCTTAGATCTTAATATTCTCTCTACATTATTTGTAACTTCACTAATTTCACTTGAGCAAATCCTTGAGGTTGTCTTCAAGGTATCCTAATCTCCTTTGATAGTATTGACACTTGCAATTCTTGGAAAATATTTAAATCAAGAGTTTCTTGTATGTGATATAAACCTAAAGCATATTTTCTTTATGCTCCCTCCATATTCTTTTTCTATGGTTGATAACATTCTCCAATATTCAAGTTCCTCGTATCCATTTTTCATAACACTCCATACTTCCTTGGATATCATCAAAGTCCTAATATTTATGTACCAATAACCATAATTTTCTCCTTTAAATTTTGGGATGGATAGCTAAGTGTTACCATAATCTATGGCAACTACAACAATAATGTATGAAGCTTTTCTCCACAAACTTGAATTTTAAATTATTTGGTTAAAGCACATCAAATACTCAAGCTCTCCACTTCTCTAGTCTTTGATCCTCAACCTCTTATTTGAGTATGTGAGATGTGGTGATACTCTCAAATAGATATTATCTCAGCAAAGGAAGAAGAAAATGAACAAAAATTAAAATTGCACGATCCTCCAATAAACACTTCATCAAGATTCAAATATGTGCATTCCCCTTCAATACAATATATTATATATATAATAGGATATATACGATAGGATGTCTCTTGTTTTTCTCAAGAGTCTCTTAGTGCTTCACATTCTCTCCAAATCTGGGTAAAATATCTTTTTGCTTTTTAATTTTCAGTTCCAATTCCAAATTCATCCAGTTCTGATTTTTTTAATCTTAATTTTGTCATATTTTGGTTTTTATCTTATTCTTGTCATGTTCTGTAGAGGCCTTAACGGTTGTTGAGTTATTGTCAATTTTATAAATAATAATAGCCATGTCATTGTGGCAATTTTAACTCATCTTAAAATGGTCAAGTAATTCTAGTTTGGTATTTGATTGTATATTGTCTTGGATAAGAAAGTTAGAGATGTAGGAAACTTAGTTTTCAATGTGTTTTATGACTAGCACTTCATCATTTAGAGCGAAGGAAATAATATGTGAAAGGATGAAAGAGAGTTGTAGATGTCTTCTCACTATTAAAATTTTTTCTAAGTTTCTTAGATGGTTTTCTACAAAAGCAATTTAAGAAATTTTGTTAGTAATGATTAAAAATATAAACTAAAAATGCTTTTGTCAAGCACTATATTAATGTTTTTGCTGCTCAAGCTTATTCCCCTAAGAGGAAGCAATCACTGTCAGCTTGTATGGCAGTTGTACCAGTTAAGGTTTCAGAGTCTCAAAGAGCAGGGTGTGACAAACTACTCTCCCTTAAAGATCTGGAGGATGCATTGTATCCAATGGCAAATGACAAAGCGCCTGGTCTGGATGGTTTTCCCTATGAGTTTTGTAAGGGTCTTTGGGACTTAGTTGGTCCTAATCTGCATAAAGTTTATTTGAAGGCTCTTTGGGAGTAATTATTAATAGGGGCAATATCAAATTCATACCCAAACAAGGGGACCCGAAGTCGATCACTAATTGGAGGCCTATTACTTTGTTGAATGTTAGTTACAATATCATTGCCAAAGTTTTGGCTCTTCGTCTTAGGCCTCTTCTTCCTTTGATAGTCATATCAAAGCAAACTGGCTTTATTCAAGGAAGGTACATCTTCAACAATGTTTTGGCTATCTGGGAGGGCATGGAATGGGCCCGGATGTCAAACCAGAACATGCTTTTATTAAGATTAATTTTGAGAAAGCTTATGATTGCATTGAATGGAGATTCATTCTTGCTATACTCAAAGCTTTAGGATACGGGCCAGTTTTCATTCAGACTATTGCTATGCTATTCAAATATGCTTCGACTATTCTCAATCTGAATAATTCACAATATGAAGTAGTGGGCCTTTTTAGGTCTGTTTGGCAAGGGTGTCCTATTGCTCCCTCTTTATATGTGCTTGTTGATGAACCCTTCGGTTATCTTTTAGTTTCTCAAGCTTCTGCATGTCTTATTAAAGGTATTGCTCTTCCAAATGATCAGGGACAACTTATTAATGGTCACTTTACTGATGACTCCTTTCTTACTATAAGGGAAGAGTAGCAATATGTTTCTAATACTCTGTTTTTTTTTAACACCTTTTGCACAACCTTTGGTTCTAGCATACAATGGAGGAAGACCTCCTACTTCAGACAGTCTCCCTTGCCTATGCCACCTTGGCTTCAAGGGTATCATTGGAATTGGATCCCTCATGGAGAATTTTTTAAGTTTCTTGGTATTCATTTTGCCTTTCAAGGCTCTCCTGCTCAGCTTTGGAATTATGTGCTTCAAAGAGTTGAAAAGAAACTTGATTTCTAGATTACTAAGAAGTTGTCATTAGCAAGTAAATTTTAGATTTGCTCTAAATTTTTAGCTGTCACTCATGTATACTATTCCTCTTGTTGGGTTCCTTCATAGGCTTGTTATAAGAAGCTTGAGAAACTCCTTTGAGATTTTCTTTGGAATAATTCTTCTGAAACAAAGGGATTTCATAGAGTTGTCTGGGATATTTGTTGTCTTACCAGAGAATTTGGCGGAATGGGTATGTTGGACTGTAGATGGTAAGGTATTGCTCTGTGTACTAAGTGGGTGGTCAGGGCTCTGAGGGGAGATAAAGCTTGGAAATTTCTAGTTCGACATTTCGTGTCCTATGGTCTTCCCTTAAATCGTAGAGCATGGAGAGGGTTGGATTTTCCCTCTCTCATTGTTGCTCCGATTTTTGTTAATATTTATGGCTCCTTTGTTATTAAAAGTATATGGAAATCCTGGCAGCAGCTCACTCCTTGGATCTACTGGAAAGGATATGGCTTTCGTAAAGGCTTATCCATCAATTCTATGAATATTTGGTGGTCCCTCGTGTTTCTTCATCAAGGTTCTCCTTTAGCTCGAGTGCAATGGATTCATGCTCAACGGTTTTTCAAAAAGGGTATGTTACAATAGCTGATTTCTTTTGTTTTCAGACCAGGGATTGGATCCCATGGAATGAGTTCAAACGCACCTTCAGGCTTAATGGTGCGGACAAAGATACTTATGATGTTATTGCTCTCACCCCTTTTTCTATGTTGCACAAGATTGGTGTGCACTCGCAACGTCCTTGGTGGTTAGACTAGAGATGGCATGTTGACACTCCTTTGCTTAATTATAAGGCTCGTTTGGGGTATAAATGGTTATCTCTTCATCTTATTTTAGTGCCTAAGATCAATCAACGTTGGGACTTATTTTCTACAAGGACTGGATGGAATTCTAGATTTCAGAATGTTTGGGCTACTTATGTTGAGCCCAAGCAATATTTTTTTGCATGGAGATTGTTGTGTCAAGGCCTTCCCTTGGGGGAATGTGTGAAGCACCTTAGAATTCCTGATCCTAAATATCCTTTTTGTGGTGTACCTAAGTCTTTTACTCACCTCTTTTGGAATTGCAAAAGATCTAGGTAAGCTTGGGAATGGGTTCTTTCCTTTTTTCCCCATTTACAGTTGTAAGAGTTTCTTGGCCCGAAGCTCTTCTTGGGGACTCTTTTACTTTGTCTCTCCCACTTTTGAAGTGTGGCAGGTTTTCAAGATTAGTCTGCTCTTTCATATTTGGAAGGCCCATAACAGAATTGTTATTAACCAATATACACCTTCTGTCACATTTACTCATGCTGACAAATTAGAAGTTTTTAATGACATGTGGCTACAGATATGTACTCAAGCCAACAAAGTTGCTATGGAGTTGGATCACCTACAAGTTCTTCTGGCGCACTGGACCAATGCTCCGTGTACAATCAATCGGATCCCCCCAGAGCACTCTTCTCAAGAGTGTTTTTAATCCCACTCTCGTCGCAAGCCTCCATCATATGCAAGAAGTGCTCTTGCAGATAGGCACTGATCCTGGCCCTTGCTAGTCAAGAAGCGGCCTAATGTTGACATTGCTTGTTCGTCCCGCCAGGTTGGAGGGTGGGATTATTTTCAACTAGTTTCACCTGGGCCAGTTGTTGGTTGGAGCAACGCGGGTACTAAAGACCTTAATCGTGATGCAGATGAGTGGGTTCCCATCCCATAATCACTAGTAGTTAATGCAGGAGGACAACACGCCAGGGCACAATACTCCATATGATATGCTTTCTTTGATGTAATGATCATCAATGATCATGATTGGTAAACTTGTGTTTTGTTGGTGGCTTTGTTTCCTAACCCTTATCACTAAGGGTTAGTTTGATTCCCCATGGGGTGTGTTAACCCACCCACTTTTTTTTATTGTAAATACTTTTATTTTAATTTAATATAAATTTGTTTTTTTATCAATATATATATATATATATATATATATATATATATATATATATATAAACTAAAATAAAATTATATAAAAATTAAAATAAGAGTTAAATTGGAGGATATATCGGATTTTGTAGATTTATAAGTCTTCTATATAAACTAGCTTAGATATAAAGGATATATATCTAAAAACGCCGAGAGTTATCAATCTCGAGGTGTCTATCTCATTTCTTGGGGGTGTGATCTCTAAGATAGGCGCCTCGGGATTGATAACTCGGTGTTTTTAGATATATATCATTTATATCTAAGCTAGTATAATACTATAATATATAATATAAATCTTATATTAATAATACTATAGTCCAACTTATAATACTAATATTAATATTATAATAATACTATAGTTATCATACATTTCGATAAATCAATGAAACCCTAGAAATCAATACTTTATCTTAGTACTATAATATATATAATACTATAATATATAATATATACATTTCGATAAATCAATGAAACCCTAGAAATTAATAATATAGTATTATAATATATATATATATAATATATATAATAATATAATATACTAAGTCAATTCTAGTATAAAATGTTTTGAGCAGTATCAAAGGTTTTTAGTATCGATTGTGTGCATTTTTAATTTCAATGATGTCAAGAATTTCCAATTATGCTACCTAGCACCATCTGCAGGATTACATCTTTGCACCTGCCCAACTAAATAACGTTGGTGAATGTAACTCTATATCATTGTTCAAACCTTTACAAAAGCAATTCCGAATGAATTTCTCACTATTCGCAATTTACAGAAGCGGTTCGAAATCAATTGCGTTGTGGATCGTTTTTGGTATATTGCAATGGATGTTCATGTATTTATACAATATTTTATTAAACAGTTGCAATGGTTGGTTAGTCGATTGTTTTAGTTTAAATATTTTAAATGTTTGCAACGGTTGGTTAGTCGGTTGTTTTAATTTAAATATTTTAAATGTTTTGTTAATGTCGGATTTTTTAATAAAAAAAAAATTGTTTACAACGTGACATGTACGACCTCTTTGCCTACCACCCCTGTCTGCGATTGTAGGAATGCCTCTCGACGTAAATATAGGTTGTGTAGAGCACCCAATGCACATCCTTCATACTACTTTAAAACTATAATAATCATCTAATGTTTATGTCTCATCCTAATATTTGTATATTAATATGTCCAACCCTAATATTTAAATCATATCATTAAATCATATCATTCATCAAATGATTAAATCTTTGTACTAATATTTAAAAAATTTAATTTTTAAATCTTTATTTAAGTCTATAAGGAGTTGGCAAAGGTGTGTACAACTTTAGCTTCCTATTGGTTGGCTTTGCAATGCTACACAATACACATGATTTAACACAGAGCTCCACTTCTTGGCATATTTATGGCTAGTGGAAGTATTGTTGTAGTATTGTATCTTGCTAATGCTTTAGTATCTAACTTATTTAAAATAGTAAGCTTCTCATATAAGCAATTGTTGATGTGTACTCCAACACACAAAAATATTGTACAACTTGTCCTAAAGATGGTGGTCTGACATTGGCTTTCCTTGTATCATCTATTCAATATCCCCCAAGTACAAACACATGATAGTTACTGGTGGCATGTCCTTTGAAATCTAGAACTATCAACAACATCTACATTAGTGGATAGCTCAAACAATTTTGTGCCTAGTTCTCCTTGCCCTTGTGGTGTTTCATCATAAGGTGAAAGCTATAGGTAAGTCATATGTTTCATATGACATGCATTTTTTAGCTTACTCTATAAGTGCAAGAATTGTATAGGCCTATCATGAAAAATTATAACATTATCCTTAACCATTATGGAGTAGTGCCATTGTTGAACAATTTAAATAATTGTGTACAAATCCTCATACAATGAAAAGCATCAAGTTGTATCAGAAAGTGTCTTAAAATGGTATGTCACCAAATGCCTATTTTGAATTAGGATGGTGCCAAGTATGAGTTCAATGAATTAGTCTAAACTTTGAACAACCAAGTCATGTCTAGCATGGCAAACACTAGTGTTGAAAAGAGGAGTTGCTTGATCTCATTAAATGTCTATTGTTATTGTGCTCATTATAGAGGCCATAAAACATGTAAAAATCCCAAAGAGCAGATCATAAGGCAAGAAGATGGATAAGCAGTTGTCGGAGGGGTCCAAGTCCTCTAGTCAACTGAAAGGAAGCCAAGTCCGAAAAGGAATGGTTGGTGGTGCTGACGGGAAGGATCAACCATGGATGAGATTTTGGACTTGTCATGGACCACACACTGAGAGGGAGTGTCCTCAACAGTAGTAGGTTTTGGCCATTCAACAGGAAGAAGAACTGAACAAAGAGGATGATTAGGTGATGAATGTCATCTGAGGTGCTAAACTCGATAAAAAAGAAGATGATGATGGATTTGTATGGGATCCAAATGTGAGGCTGATTTTGGTGAATGAGTCGTGGCTTGATGATCCCAAGCGCTATAACATGTGAGAGGGTGGCATGCCTTCTGTGTGAAATCAATTGGTGTCACACTTTGCTAGTGGAGATGGATTTAGGAGAGACTTGTTTCATAGATCAACCGCACAAGTTCAGGGCAAACCGAAATGAGAGATGAAGCATGTTGTCAGATGTTGAGGGGACTATAAGTATTAGTTGAGCATGTATGGGCGAGTGGTGGGATCACTGGTGCTAAGGAGGTTGGGGTGAGTCGAATCATTCTCTCCAATGCATCAGGCCAAGTCAGGTCGATGGATCGAGCAAGTGTAGGCATGTAGACAATTGGCTAGAGTGGTTGGCGTGTATGTGGTTCCTGGTGGGAGAGAGATGAAGTAAAGTGAGTGTTGGGTGTGGATGAGATGAGGTGAATTGACCTTGACCAAAGTGTCGAATTGGAGAGCAGCAAGGATGGGTGTTTGGCTACTAGAGCATGGAAGCCTATGTAGGTGAAAGGTGCGAGTGTCAAGGATCTAACTATGATGAAGGGTGACCTCAAGGATCTAGCGAGGGTGTCAGATGCCTTGGGAATCTGGAGAGGGGATGAAGGGTAGCTTTATATCAAGTAGGAAAGACGGATTCCTCAAGAATCAAGCAGGGAAGAAGGGATTTAACCCCAAGTATGTTGCAAATTCAAAATGTGATGGTTGGCTGCAAGGTTTGTCGCTCGTATTCAACAGGGAGACGTGCAAGAGGGACCCAAGCCTTGATCCTTTGGTTCATGGAGCACGATAGTAGTGCGTAGAACCTAGAAGAGACCACCTCCTAACAGGGTATGATGAGATTGTACTGGCACCAAGGGCATCAACGATTTCAAGTGGGGGAGTCTATCGTGGATGTTTCTGTCTCAAACATCTACACCAATGTCCACATGCTTTCTTGTTATCTTTGCAAGCAAGCAACTAGTACCTTGAGGTTCCCATGCTTAGAGTGGGTTCTAGGCGAGACAGGCAAGGCGTGCAAAGTGAGACAAGTGAAGGCATTATGTTTTGGATCCCATTGATAGAGCAGTTTCGTGTCATGCATTTTGTTTTGGAGCCCATTAGAGGAGCAATGTGATGTCATGCTATGAGGACTTGGGGCCTGTGTACCCACCTATGTGTGTAGTCCTTGTGTGGAGGAAAGGTCAGTCTATTGGACTCAAGAACTACATGCCTAACGAGTGAGCTGAATCTGGGCTGGGATTGTCCTTATGTCGTTGAGTCCTCTCAATCTTGGTGGGAGGTGTCTTGCTCGCGACATTATAAAGAGTTTTGGCTAGCCTTGGATTGTGATTGTAATATTGGACCATTGGTCCCTATGAATAAATAGAATACTCTTATTCCTCGAACCGTCTCTCTCATGGTGAATGTGCATGTGCTTTGCTTTCATTACATGTGTGTGATGCTTCGACTAACCCTTTAACATACTTATATATTATGTTGTGTGGGTTTTTGTGTTGTGCATGGACATTGAGACACTGGAAGACATAGTCCATGGTGTTTGGCAGCTTAATGAGTGTGCAAAATTCTGGCCTTGCCAAGCTAGCCCCATGATAGTTGGTATTAGAGCTTAGCATTGTGCAAAAAGTCATGTGATTGTGTAACAATTGGTATGAGTGCACAATCGTGTTGTGTCGGGTCTATCTTTTTGTTGTGTTCCCCTATGTTGTGTGTGCCCTCGCAATCGGAGCACATGGTCTTGCGTGGTGTCTCAAAACACAAAATTGCGTGTGTCCAGTTGGTCCAAGGCTAGTGTCTGAGCACAACTATGCAAGTCTACCCTAGAGTTTGTCTAGTCCATGTGGTTCACAATGGCAAAGTCTGGATCTGGCATGCCACATCTTGAGGAGTAGCCTTAGGGGTGTGGGGAGCAAGCAGTTTAGGGTGGAGGTCGCAACAAGAACCATCAAATGAGCAAGTTAAGGTTGGTCGATGATCTTGAGCAGAGTCTCCCAAAGAGTGGGTGAACTTGAAGAGAAGATCATGGTAATAGATGGAATGATTGAGTTGTGGATAGGCTAAGAGGGCCAAGAGCAGAGAATAGAGTCGCTAGAGTCAACCATGACGAAACTGAAGAGCAGGTTGGAGGAGAGCTTGGCGACCTTGGTAAAGATGCAAGAAGAGGTAGTCTAGTAACATCTCAAGTAGTGAGCTAGGCGGCCACGTCAAACTCTTCGACCCTCAAATTGTCCAAGCTAGGAGTCGAAATTCTATGACGAGGCATGGGACGAGAGCCTCATGGATGACTTATTCTGGGACATGGAAAGTACTTGGCAGGTCTAGGGACACTATCAAGGGAATATCGGGTCAGAACGATAGTGAGGTACCTAAAGCATACTACTAGGATGTGGTGGAGGAATGCATTCAATGACGTGGTGGTAGGATGGATCACCAGGAAGGTGGACTCATGGGAGGAGCTGAAGTCGGCATTGACAAAGGAGTTTTGACCCAAGATTGTTGAGTGGATGGCGAGGACCAAGCTACAGACATTGAAACACTCTCGGAGGATTAGGGATTACACGAAGGGCTTCCAAGATCTCATGGTAGAGGTCAAGTGGCTACCAAAGAAGGATAAGTTATTCATATTTCAACAAAGCTCGAGATGAGTTTAGGTGCCACTTGCCAAAGTCAGTCAATGAGGCCATCATTGTCGTCGAAGAATTCTTTGACTTCAAGCATGAGTGTGCAGATGGTAAGGATACCTAGAGGCCTAATTCAAAGGGAAAGAATGGGTCAAGTCAATCTTCCAAAAAGCCAAAGCGCAGATCGTGAGGTAGGAAGATAGGTAAGTACTCATCGAAGGGGTCCAAGTCCTCCAATCAATTGAAAGGAAGCCAAACCTAGAAATGAAAGGTTGGAGGTGTCGACGAGAAGGATTGGTCATGGTTGAGATGGACTTGTCATGCACTGCACACTGAGGGGGAGTTCCCTCTATAACAACAGGTTTAGGTCGTTCAACAAGAAGAAGAACCGAACAAAGAGGATTAGAAAACAATGAATGCCATCCAAGGTGTTGAACCCGATCAATATGGAGATGATGATGAGTTCATGTGGGAACCAAATGTGAGGTTGATTTGGGTAAATGAGTCGTGGCTTGGTGATCCCAAGCACCAAAACATGTGAGAGGTCGACCCACCCTTTGTGTGAAGTCGATTGGCGTCACACTTTGCTAGTGGAGTTGGGTCTAGGAGAGACTCGCTTCATGGGTCAATCAGACGAGTTTAGGGACAAACCAGAACAAGAGATGACACATGTTGTCAGATGTTAAGGAGGCTATGGGTGTTAGTCGAGCATGTGGATGAGCGGTGGGACCGTTGATGTTGAGGAGGCTATGGTGAGCCAAATCGTTCTCCTAGGTGTGTCGAGACAAGTCGGGACGATGGATAGAGCAAGTGTGGGCATGCAAGCAGTTGGTTAGATTGGTTGGTGTGAGCAAGCCAAGAGCGAGACAAAGTAAAGTGATTTTTGGGTGTGAATGAGATGAGGTGAAGTGGTCGTGATGTAAGTGTCAAACTAGAGAGCAT
This sequence comes from Wollemia nobilis, assembly GCA_028583015.1. Taxonomy (NCBI): domain Eukaryota; kingdom Viridiplantae; phylum Streptophyta; class Pinopsida; order Araucariales; family Araucariaceae; genus Wollemia; species Wollemia nobilis. Next base: position 6,678,067 of record JAQPPZ010016867.1, read on the forward strand.
TGGGATGGAATTTCAACTACTAGAGTGTGAAGGCCTGCATAGGAAAGGGGAGAGCCTCAAGGATCTAGTTGTGATGAAGCGTGACCTCAAGGATCTAGCAAAGGTGTCAGATGCCTCAAGGATCTGGCAAGGGGATGAAGGGCAACTCCTCATCAAGCAGAAGACAAGTACCTTAGGAATCAATAAGGGAAGATGGGTACCTCAGGAATCAAGTAGGGAAGAAGGGCTTTAACCCCAAGTACCTCGCAAAGTCCAAGTGTAATAGTCAGCTACAAGGTTCGTCACTCATGTTTGAAAGGGATATGTGCAGGAAGGACTCGAGCCTTAGTCCTTTGGTTCGTGGAGGGTGATGGTAGTTCGCAGAGCCTGGAAGGGACCACCTCCTCACATGGTACAACAAGACTGTACCGATGCCAAGGGCGTCGTCAATTTCAAGTGGGGGATATTTCTTCCGAAATGTGGTGAAGCACAAGGGAGTTCCCTTGAGCATCATGTCAAACAATGATGTTTGTTTTACCAACAAATTTTGAACAAAAACTATTTCGGTTGATGGGCATAAAGCTATTGTTGTCCACGAAGTATCATCCTAATTCTGATGGCCAGACTGAGAGGATCAATGCAATATTGGAGGCTTCATTTGCTAAAGGTAATAGAGCGTATGAGGAAATATGTTGATGAGGCCCGACAACCCGCCAAATTTGTTGTGGGTCATAAGGTCATGCTAAGAATGGAGTCAAAATTGTTCAAGGCGCCTCCTAGACAAAGCTTGGGCCTTGATCTGCAAGTATGATGGTTCGTATGAGATTGCAACCAGAGTGGGTAAGGTTGCCTACAAGTTGAAGTTGCCCAAACACATGAGAGTACAACTTGTCTTTCATGTAAGTTAGCCGATGCCATACAATATGGATAAAGTTGAACCCGAAAAAAATCAGCCTCATTGGCCCCCTACAAATGTGGTAGATAAGCCAAAGTGGGAGGTGGTGCATGTCTTGGATATGTGGACAGTTGGTTGGGGTAACAAGCAGTGCAGAGAGTTCCTGGTGAGCTGGGTGGACGAGTCGATGATGAGTTGGGAGTGAGGACACGCTATGGAACTATAAGGATAAGGTGTGGGACTTCTTCAAGAGGACCAACTCCTAATGGGGTACGACGAGATTATATCAACATTGAGATCGTTGTTGATTTCAAGTTGGGAAGTATATGGGGGATGTTTCCATCTCAAACATTTACAACAATGCCCACATGCTTTCTTGTTGTCTAGCTAGCGATTGTCGCCTTGAGTTTCCCATGCTTAGAGTGGGTGCTAGGCGAGACGGGCAAGGCATGAGAAGTGAGACAAGCAAAGGCATTCTGTTCTAAAGCCCGTTGGCAGAGAAAAGTGTCATGTTGTGCGTTCTGTTCTGTAGCCCATTGGCAGAGCAGAGTGTCATCTCATGCTATGAAGACTCGGGGCATGTGTGCCCATCTGTGTGGGTAGTCCTTGTGTGGGGGAAAGGTCAATCCGTTGGACTCAAGGCCTATGTGCCTAGCAAGTGAGCTGAATCTGGGATGGGATTGTCCTTGTTGTGTCATCGGGCCCTTTCGGTCCTAGTGGGAGGTGTCTTGCCCGCGATGTTGTAAAGTGTGTTGACCGACCTTGGGCCATGATTGTAATATTGGACCACTGGTCCCCATGAATAAATAAAATACTCCTGTTCCCCAAACCGTGTCTCTCTCTCATGGTGAATGTGCATGTGCTTTGCTTTCATTGCATGTGTGTGTGATGCTTCCGCTAACCCTTTAATATACTTGTATATTCTCCTATGTGGGTGGTTGTGTTGTGCAGGGACATTGAGACACTAAAGGCAAAGTCCATGGTGTTTGGAGAGTTGGCCCTCATTCGGACAGCTCAACGAGTGTGCAGGATGCCGCACGGTTCTAGTCTTGCCAGACTAGCCCTATGACACCCCAAATCCTAGTACAAGTCCCTATAGTACATAGGTTATTTTACAATTTATCCTATAGTCATAAGATATGAAAAATGGAAGGATGTTAGGAATAATTTTTTAGGGGCATATACTGTAATTTACCCTATACGAATAGCTTTGCAAACAGCCATATATTTGGAAAACTATGATATCCATTATGTTGAGTAAAGCAAGAGCCATCTGTTCTGTGATACTCAACATAAAAGGCTTCAATGCCATGACCAACTTCTTGGTCAATATCTGGATCATCATCACATTTTTCTTGATAATTTCTGTCCAAGCCATGCTCTCTAATGCAGAACTTAGTGTGGGGTACAGTTCCACGTGAAATAAAAAAATTGCAAATCCCAATATCTAGAAAAAAGTTTCTCATTTCTGTACAGTAACCATCCATCATTTCCTCACCATTTAATACAAACAGCAAAATCCCAATCCATGGATGCACTTCCACTTGGCTGAAGAGATTTCCCAGAAAAGCAAAGAACAAGTTCACAAACTGTATATATTTCATTAAGACTAGATATAAAAGTAACTGCTGCTCAAAAAGCCAATGCATATTACACAAAATGGTAACAACCAAGGTAGTTGCGTTGTGCTTTAACCTAACTAGCTATATCACGCTTACTCAAAAACCAAACACATCATATGGTCCCAGAAACACTCACAAAGAGATTAAAATACAGCTAAAATTACTGTGCAAATGGCATTGCTCTGGAGAGTAAGAGAGACCTTCCAACCTCCCTTCAAAACTCATAACAAATCTGTGCCTATTAGTCCCCAACATTTTCATTTCTTTCAACCCCTCTTTAAAGTTCATTAAAGATGTTTGTGCCTATTAGCCTCCAAAATTTTCAATTTTGCTTCGAGTGATTTGACGTATTGGATGGTCTTACCAAGGAGGATAGCAGTGCCCATGTTATTTCCACCAGATATTATATTTCTTAAAAGGCCGACCCTTCCTTTTATTCTCTCTTTCCTTGATTTCTTAGTTGAATCTGATTGTTTTGAAAGTGACTTGAGAGACTCTCTGTATTTAATAGCACTATTCTTAGAACTTTCTGTGAACATACTAAGAGTACTTAGAGGACGTACTTTTTTCTCATCTGATTCAGCATCCATAACATTTTTGCAATGCTTAGTCGGACAGCTTGTTTCCCAACAGGTGGCAACCAAAGGAGAATCATCAAAAAAACAGCATATGTCATTCATATCAGACTCACCCACTGATTCTTCAGCAGTAGCAGGTCCAAAATAAAACTCCTCTTCTATACATGCCTGCTGATCATTGCTCCTTTTGTTGGATAAATGTTCAGTACATAATTCAGCACTGCCATCTGTCTGCATCTTTTCATTGCTTCTATTGTATGTACTTGGAGAGTGACCAGTGCTACTCTCCTCTTCATCAGAACTCAACAGTGCCTCTATATCTTCAGTGTTTTCATGCGACTGGTACTGAGAGTGTGAATCTCCATGACTTGGTTGGCTCAGTACATTCCAGCTCACATGACTTGAATTTTCATTTTTACCCACAGGGCAATCAATAAACTCACCCCCACATCTATCTAAGGCTGTCAAGCAAAATTTGCTCATTCTAACTTTTGGAAAGGTTGCTATTGCTGGGGGTACAGTTTCCCTGTACCATGGGAATTTAGCATCCAATCTCCCTAAACTGTCTAAATATGGTAACTTTGCTAGTGTCTCCCTCTGATGTTCAAGGTTTTGAACACTGTTCTCTTCCCTTATGTTGATCCTGTCAGGCAAGGAGCTTGAAAAATCTGGTACTAGCACAGGATTAAATATAAAATCCTTTCTGTTTTCATTCTGGTTGGACATGCATGTTCTATGACAAGCTTCAGATGTTTGTACTTGGAAACCATCATAAAACTGAACTTGTGTCAAAATTTCAGCAAAGCCACTATTCTGTGGCTTAGAACAACGCCCAATTGGCAAAACTGTTACATTTTCTGTTAAAGGTGTTTTGTAATCAGTATAAAGGCCAGCCAAGTTCTCTGTATAGATATAAGTTGCTTCCGTCTCCTCAGTCTCCACTGCAGGAAGACTACACTTTGGGACACTGTTACTAGAACTAAGCTGAAAATACTGAGAACGTTCTGAAATAGTTTCTTTGTATGCTCCCAAGAACTGTGTAGCCTCTGATGCAGGCTTCAAACTGCCCAATCCTGGGCTGTCAGAGTCTGGTATCAGCCATGGCAATTTTGACTCCATGCATGCATGCCCTGATACCTGACCAAGTGTGTTAAAATATGGTTTAGTGGTACTCTTCCTCTCCATTCAGCAAAAGGTTTCTAGGTCTTCAAAATCTCAAATCCACAAGCCTGCAAGGAAGAAATCCCCAGCTACGTGCAGGGAAAAAGCACATAGATGGACAATCAAATGAAACATGAGATGTGGTCAAAAACCCATAGGAGAAAAACAAAATTGTAAGGTTTATTTTCATGATATGAAGGAAAAAGACACTAAACACTGCAGGCATAACATGAATAAAGAAACCTCTTAAAAATCTCTCTGAAAAACCTGCTCATGAACAAGCCTGTATACTAAAACATACCAGATAATTATTGGTGCAAAATGTAATTTTGAGCAGGGTCTGGTGCGTACAAAATTCATGGTTTCCTCCTGCTATACCGAAACCACTCTGTCCCAGCCATCTTATCTATGTGAGTGCCTTAGCCTTGATTGTACCCTTTACAGACTTGATAGCTATAAATGTGAAATGCCCCCTTCTACGTTACAGGTTTAAGAAGCTGACGGAAATACTCAGCCTGCAATTCAAAGCATTGACAGTTATTGTTACACAAGCTAGGAATGGCTATAACTCCCTCCATTGGAACAAGAAATGAAAGTAGCACTTGATAGTATACCATTCTAATCACATCTCAATCGGTAAGACAAATGTATCTATCTCCTAAATGCTAAAAGGACCACTGCTCCAATATTCTGCTCAGAAATCATTGTAACTGAATTTGAAGTTTCAAAGACTTTGCAAGTCAGGCTTAGGCAACACTGATGCCAACTTAAATATGAATGATTTCAAAGTTCTATGCAAAAGAAGAATGCACAAACAAATTGGCTACCATAATTTGGTCAATAAATTGCTTTATATTCATTTCCAAAATGTACGTACAAGTCTTTAACTCTCGTAGCTAATAATTACAAGTGACAGAATCTTGGCTGCAAACTCCCATTTTCTTTAAGGGCTTGAATTTTCAAGGAGCATGAAAACAATTCTATCCATATAATAAGGTAAAGTTCACCAATATTATCAATCCAAATACCAAGAAACAAAATGGAGACTAAATCTTTCTACTTGAGGATGCATCCCACTACTATAGAATGTTTTTAGTGTGGTTCCCATCTGGTTACTATTTTATTTTTATTTTTTCCCTGAGCACAAGTATATTTTTCAGATACACTTGAATCTGAGCAAACTTAGAGAGTTCTAAACATGCTATGAGAATGACAAAACTGATCACATGAAGGAATGCTTTCATGCATTATACCAGGTAAGTGGATATTTCATACGTATACTGGGACACTTGGAGAGGATATTTCTGCATTGTTGTTAACAGCAACACAAAGATGTATTAAAGCATGTTATTCTGGACATGAAATTTGATGAATAGCAGACGGCATGTATTCAATCACATAGATTTCATCAAGTCAAAGGAATGGTTGTATTCCATAACAAACTGCTAAAATAGGTTTCCTATGTCGATATAGAAGAAAAAGCTCTTATCAGTTAGGCACAAGCATGCCTACCCCATTCAATGTGCTTCATTTGTAGCTACAAAATTATTTAGAACCATTCCAACTTATTAAGATAGTAATGCAAACTAAACATGACAGCTATTCCCAGTAGACAAGTTTGTAAAAGTGCATGACCTTGCCTCAAACCATGCACATATTGTTACTCCCGTCTCAAAAGGAATATAACTCCTCCCATGGATCAGTAACAGTAAGACGATGGCAGAATACAAATGAACTAACATGATTGAAGAAGGACAAAGTGTGCCTTCTCAAAAGGCATGTCTTGTTGCCATCTTAATAGATACATCTCCTAGCACATTAATTCATAATTGCATGGCCTCTTGAGTTAACCATATAATGTCTTGACTCTTATCATCTGGCTATAAAAACTTAATCAAGATATTTATGTATTTTGACCACCCATTGAGCACCTGTACCCTAAAATAAGATACATGATATACAAGGTAGCAGAATATTAAAAAGCAAATTGTTTGACAAATTCCAAAAAGAATTGTTTCCTGAAGACAACCAGAAATGAGTATATTGGGGTTCTGATAGATATGTTATTTGTACTGGAAGAATATTAAAAATTTAGAAAAATGTATAAACAGACATAAAGATTGGATAATGTGGCAATAGATGTAGGGGGCATAAAGTATAAATATGACAAAGGACTAACAATAGATGCACTGATGTCTCACAGAACATATAAATCATGAAGCAAGACTGCAAAAAGCATGTGATCCATAGCAAGCAAACGAAGGCATCCAATTAGCCTAAGCATGGGCCAAGCACTATCAAAAGCACCAAAAAAATTTGATCTATACCAGTCAAAGAAACAAAAGCTTTCTACAGCAAATTACTAGTTATTTAACCATCAAGATATAAATGTGGGGATAATAATCAGGTAAAGTCACGTAATTCTGGAACTGTTAAAAGAGAGCGGTATAAACTATAAACAAAGATAAGAATGGACCAACTCACAGCAATAGCCAAAGCATATAAATGTAGGACTACTGTCACAAAAGCATTAAAAAATAAAAAGGTAAAGGTAAGCTTTTAAGTTACAGCCAAGCCAGCAGGCCTTTTGGGCGTATGAGGCCCCTCGGTGAAGCCACGGAAGTTTTTGTCAATATACCTAAGCCCTCTATATGGGTTTCAACCCTTTGACCAAGCTCAAGCTAAATTAATCAATATGGATCCAAGGTATGATCCCTCTAAGCCCGAGATATGATTTTTTTTTGTGTTGTTGCATATTTGTAAGCAACAAACATTAGAATTTATATGAGTATAGTTCCTGATACAAACCAAGTGGTTGCCTGCAGGCCCTCTGTCTGGGTCCCCATGTTTGAGCTCCTAAAAACTTCCGAGAATTATCGTTAGAAGCAAAAGAGGCAAAGGTCTCTCACCAAACAACTACTTATCATCAAAAACTCCAAGGCAATTTCAATTTATTAACGCACATTGTCCTCTCATCTAGTCAGATTGCCATGAACAACAACAATATGATCACAAAATAGACGTAACATTCATTACATCCATTGTAAACACTTAAATCATCTGTTAATGAATACAAATTGTCCTCTCGCTAGTGAAATTGCCATGAATAACATCACTATGATTACAAAGCAGATGTAAAATTCATCACTCAGCTATCAGTAAACACTTAATCATCTCTTAATTTAAGAAACACTAACATTAACCACTTAACAGTTTAAATTTCTCCACTGAATTATTATAATATCATTATATAATTATAATATAATATTAATCGAACCCTTTTTAATCCCATATAATCTATTGAAATAAAAAGAAACACTAACTTGGGGCTCTAAAAATTTCAAACTTACAGTACTATTTAAAAACTAAAAATTCTTCTTTCCTTGCGCGCTTTCTTCTTTTCCCCCTTGCTACAGAAGAATTCTGTTGACTCGGATTGTCGCATATTTCTCTTAAAATTTCCGTTCAAATTGATGGGAAAATTTGAAATTTAAAGGTTAAAAAAAAACTCCTTTTACAGTTCTCATTTTACAAAAGACTTAAAATTAAATAGACATACAGATCATCTTACAATAAAGTCTCCCTTCACAAATCTCATACTAGAAAAAGATTTTCAAATTAAAGAGACCTGCAAATCATCTTAATATAAAATCTCCATTTAAGCTTTTCATTTTACAAAGGAGATGAAAACCTACCTTTAGATGTACGGTTGCAAAGATCCGCGAAATTATTTGCAGTTTATTTAATCCTTACATACTTCCTAAAGCTATGGCTTAATGACGACTAAATATCAAAGTTAATACACATCTGGGAATCAAATTGAAAGCCTGAGCAAACTGAAGTACTATATAATTTTAAATTTAAGTATCAATCTAGATAATAAGATTTTTCGTGAGAAAATTGACAAGCGAAGGTATCTGAGCAGTAAAAACCGAAAAAAAGTACTATATTAGATAATAAGATTTTTAGTGAGAAATTTGCCAAGTGAAGGTAAGGATGGCATTAAATAGCAATGAAAGGAAGGCAAAGATGAAAATTTTAAGAAAACAAGGGTTAAAAAAGGCAAAGATGAAAATTTTAAGAACTTAAGGTTTAGAGGAGGCAATCAACAGAAACCTGGCAAATTTGCAAAAGATCGAGGCAGGCTATCACTCTGACAATCATTATTATCAGATCATCCCTGTATGTACCTCCACTCCCGCTTTCACGTTTCAAAGCTCGAAACTTCTTCAAACTAATTGCTGTCTGCCACGACATTTATACGGCTTGCTTCTCAACAAAATACAACCGCTCAGAATGGAGCAAAACCTCATGGAGGCAAAAAAAAAAAACTTCAATTTGGCCTTATAGAAAAGAAGATGAAGATCTTAGCCTTTCAAAGCTCAGAACAAAGAAAAGAAGATGAAGATCTTAGCCTTTCAGAGCTCAGAAGAAGTTATCATGGCGGCCGCGACATCGAGAAAATAACTTCAATTCACAGAAATTCTCCAACGAAAGTCTAAGCCTTCGACAACAGAGAAGGAGGAGGATTCCTTACGTACGGGTACTTATTGAAAACTTTTCTACCAAAATATATATTTTTTATTTTAAATTAAATATTTTTAAGAGTGCGTACTTTAAAACTGTAGTTAGGTAAATAATCAGGCTCCTTATCAGCGCATTGTAACTTCAGCTGTGCCACTCCTGCCAACGATGCCTACATATTAAATGAACCTTTGAAAATGACTGGTGATGTGCTTGTATTGGTAGATTTTTAAGTTACATGAAATTGAAATGGATTTATTGTAATAATATGTTCTATTTAAATAAAAAAAAAAAGAAAAATAAAATGATTTTTATTGGGATACCTTAATCTTCTTGATCTTAGTTTTAATTATGGGAGGGGATTTCTTCTTGTTATGTGTAGTTTTAATTATGGGAGGGGATTCCTTCTTGTTATGTGGTGAGGCTACTAGTCTTGGCTGTGTCATCTCCTGTAGTTTGCATTATTAAAAATATAATATTATCTATAAGTTATAGGTTAAATGGGATAATTATAAGAAAAGAAAAGTATTGTTTAATGTATTTAATCAAATTCAATCATGTTTTAAACTCTAAACTCTATCTCAAAGATTAGAGAATTTTTTTTTTTTTAAATAATATTTTTTATACACATTCACCATGATATATTTTTTTGTTAAGAGTTATTACATTATAGACCATTTCAGAAGTTAAGTGGTGCAACCATCTTTCATAAGGTATATACATGTGATATAGGACAAGATAGTTTGAAGTTTGTTTGAGGGTTGATTATGTTCAGTTTATGCATCTTGTGCACTTAAATACCATTCACCACCATAATACAACTATTTAAAGCATTAATATCTAACATGTGCTATTAGGTAAAAGGAATAAATAATTTTTTTTCTGATCTTTCACTAACTTTGATGCAGAGAAAGCCAAAGTGTACTATGTTTGAGAAAATTTCAAGTTTGAGATAAGAAGTTTCAAGGGCAAAAGTACCATGGATAAAATTGTGGTCTGTGAAGCGAAATTCTATAGAAATTTTTTTAATTATTGAAATATTTTAGGGTGGAAAACCTCTACCAAAGACAAATTTAAGCAAGAAAAGGAAACTATTAAAAGCTTTATAAAATATTACAAAAAGGAAGCCAAAAGAAGTTCCTTAAGAAAAGGATAAAGAAGTCATTATAGCTTCTCTGCAAGAAGAAAATTTTGCACCAAGAAAGCCATTTGAAGCTCCTTAAGGCTACAAGAAAAGAAATACATTGAATCTCCTTAAAATTGCAAAGAAGGAAGCTATTTGAAGCTCCTCTTGAAGATCACAAGAAAATAAATAAGTTAATGAAACCATTTTAAAATGCATTAAAAGAATAATTAAAATCGACCATAAAGGCTCACACAAAATATAGCCAATTGATTTTTTTTTAAAAGCATTTGAAAGTAAGGTTGAAAAGGATTCAATATTGAAGTTATTTTCCAATATTACAAAATGTTCCAAGAAGAACTTGTTAAAGTAAAAATAAGAATCTTAAGATTGCTCATTAGAAACACAAGGTTAAAAATCACTACGTCATTTTCGAAGCTACAACTCTTTAGAACACAAAAGAAAAGAAAGTGTTTCTCAAAGTATTGAACTAAACATTCCAATTGGAATGATCAATAGTGCAAGAAGCTTATGTATTTGCTATTAACAAACATAGTAAGGAATGTCCAAGAAAAGACAAAGGGTTATTTTGGCATAACATCTAGCCATATTTGGAAAAGAAAACAAATTGGACAAAGAAACTTGTTATTTGGTGCCACCTATCTGATCCAAGAAGAAGACATCGACAACGATTTAAGTTTGAAACACCCAAAAGTACCTCATGAGAGAGATACAATTAACTTTCTATTAAGAAAAGCCCATAAAAGATATTTATAAAAGGGATAAAATCACTTTTAGAGAAAGTGGAAGAGTAGTAAAATAAGAGACAAACAAATAGACGCCTAAGTGACCTAAAATGTCTCCTTCAAATGTAGATAATACAACACAATCTAGAAGTCAAGCAAAAACAAGGCAAGGGAAAGAGATCTTGTGCAAAAGGAAATATTGCAAGAGAAGAGGAGATCCATTATAGTTGTCTCTCAAATGTCATTGAATCAGGTTGTTATAGCCCGGAGAAGCACCCAAATAATAAGAAAATTACACCCAAGAAACCAAAGGGAAATTGCACCTGAGCAACGTCTGAGGTAGAAGAAAGAACAAACATCTCACCTGCTCAATGGTAAAGCAAAAGGTTCAAGGAAAAAAATCCATAAAAAATGAGAGACAATGTCAATCTTGATATATTGTGATAAATATTAAGGTGCAAATTGAGCTTCTCAAAAGGCAAAAGAATTAGTCGATGTGTTTAAGGAAGGAGCGCATATTTAAAACAGAGGTACAAAGTACTAAAAGCCCTTTTGATTAAACAATTATAAAAAAAAAGTAGTCTATTCTTTTAAAATTTTAAAAAAAGAAAAAATATTTTGAAATATGGAGGAGAAAAATTATATATGATTGAAATATGCAAAGAATATTCTATAGCGAAAGAAACATTCCTTCTATTCGAAGAGATACAATTTTCTCCATTTTTTTAAGCATCATTTGAAATTTGAGTAGAACCATATATATATATATATATATATATATATATATATATATATATATGCTCATTGGAAAGAGCTTTTTGAGGTGGATTCAGAAAAGAAATAAAATTCAAATTTTGTAAACGTTTACTATGGTTAGTGGAGCACCAAATATTTTGTTGCCAAATTCCCTATTGTTGAAGGTAAACAATTATGTTGCCTAGAAGACCAAACTCATGACACAACTTGAGTTTGAGGAAGTTTGACAGGCAATAGATGGAAGCATAATTTGTCCTACTGCAAAAGGAGAAGATCAAGAAAATTTTAACAAGGCAGATAAAAAAGCAAGACTCATTATCATGTTTAGAGTAGCAGATGAGGTCCAAGCATACATTAGAGATATGACCACAACCAAGGATGCATGGGAGAAGTTGAAGATAATATTTGAAGCCAAGAATCAAAATTAGATTCTATTCCTCCAAAGTTAGCTCCATTGTTTAAAGATGAAGAGTGGAAAAAAGTTGGAAACATTCATGAGGAGGGTAGCAGAATTGAAAGCATAGTTGCAAGCACTAAGAACTCAAGTATCTGATGAAATGTTAGTTCTTATTATTTTGAGATCACTTCCATCCAAATATAATATTTTTGTGACTGCACTAAATATTACTAAGCAAACACCAAGCTTTGAGAAGATGGTGAATCTACTTCATAAAGTAGAGGCCTCACATACTATAGAAGAAGAACAACAATTACTAGTTACAAGTCAAAGAGGGAAGTAGCCATTCAGAAGAGGTATGATATCTCCACAATGCTCCCAACAAAGAAACAATTTTCAAAGATCTCAAAATCAAAGGATTGATTCTCAAAGGAATACTTTTAACACGTAAAGGATGTGTGAATATTGTGGAAGAAATGGACACATCGTGAAGGATTGTTGGAACATTCTATTCAAGAATGGATCTTCTTCACAAGAGATGAATGAGCCAAAAAAATAGGTCATCTTTAGACCAACAAAAATAAAGTTTGAGAAAGGCACATCAAAGTAATGTAGTTGAAGATAACCAAATCAAGGAAGAAGAAGAAGAAGAAGAAGAAAAGAATCAAGAAATTGAAGAAGAATAATATGTGTTCATTGCATAAGCACAATCAAGTCAATAAGAACAAGTCACGAGTTAGAAAAATTTAAGTCATACAATTAGAGATATCAAAAACATAGATAATCACTCAAAGCCACAAGAAGGTAAGATAAATGATCAAGTTTAAAAAATTCAAAAGAAGCTGACTCTAGAGCCCAAGATCGAAGATATGCATTCCAAATATAATTCTTCTTCATCTATAGAACTTGAAGATAGCAAGTAATATATAAATTAATACATTAGACTCAATATTTGATAATACATCAAAGGAAGCATGAATACATCACATATGATCCAAGTTTGTATCTCAAAAGGCAAAAGGAGGAAGTGTTAATCATCCAAATATGTGTAGATGATCTAATCATCACAAGAAATTCTAAAAGAATATTTTTAGCCACAAAGGAAGATTTGAATAAATATTTTAACATGGTCGATCAAGGACTATTCCACTATTGTCTAAATATCGATGTAAAACAAAACAAAATTTAAAAAATGAACCAAGTCAAAAGATTCAAGACAACACACAAGGAATTGAAAACTACAAAAAATCAAATATTTTAGTCAGAAAAAATATATATATATAGTTGAATATTATAGAGACAATGTCTCATCAAGAGATAGATCAATACAATAGATTGCCAAAAACATCATCTAAAAATATTGAAAAGAAATTATGAATAGCAAAAATGCCTAGAAGACTAATATCACTGAAATATTTCAAGGTAAATCTAGGAAGAAAATAAGCACTTGAGCTTCTACAACAAATGCAACCTACTGAACAAGCTAGTTACTGTCAACAATACGAGTGGGATAAGGACCTAAATCCAAACAATAAGGGTCAACAATGATATTAGAAAGCATTGGGTATTGAATAAGCATTTTGTAATAAATGCTTTTGGAGTGCATTACGATAGAATCTAACAATTCTAAGTATTAAAAGTAGTAAGTCTAGATTAAGGAGAGGAAATTTCTCTCAAATTCTAAAATTTTCCTAGATATTATTGTTTAATCATAAGCAAAATAAAACTTTTGACTATGATGTAATAAGGGGGTATGTTAGGAGTTATTACATCATAGACCATGTGACAAGTCAAGAGGTCTAACCACCCCTCATAAGGTGCACCCCTCACAAGGTGCATGCATGTAATATAGAACAGGATAGTTTGAAGTTATTGAGGGTTTGTTATACCTATTTTAGGTATCCTATGTACTTAAATACCCTTCACCACCATGATACAACCGTTTGAAGCAATAAGATCTAATATTTTTTTAATTAATCATATGAAACTCAACATCATCCCACCCATATTATAACCCCTATCTCACCTCAGTAAACACGACTCGGAGTGAGGGAAACCTCTGGTGGCTTGGGGTTTGTATTGAATTAGAGTTTGTACCGCTATCATCAAGCTAATGCACACTCTGCGGACTTAATTCAGACTACTACCTTTGCCCTAGATTTGACATGCCTGCGAGGTTTGAACCTAGGTCTCCTCCTGGTAAGTGCCCAACTTCTTACCAATCCACTATCTAAATTCTTTAGTCTAACATGGATTGTTTCTCTTTTTCTATTACCTTTAAAGTAGAACTATAAGCATCTTTACTCTTTATCTGGCATTTACTTTTATATATGTTTTTTTAATGTCAAGCAAATGCAAAGGTTAAACTTAACAAATTGGTACGCTATTTTTAGTTGTTTTTTACACATTGTTGTCCTACTTTTTCATAAACTTTTGTCCTTATTGTTTAGATATTCTATTAAATCAAATATATTATTTATTCATTTATTTGATATTTTTGTTTTATTTGTCTAAAAAAATAAACCATTATTGCTATCTTTACCAGATTACTTGTTTCACTTTGCAATTGAAATTTTTTTAATGACCTTGGACCTTTCAAAGAGAAGCCAAAGCCCTTACCACTGCAGTACGCTTGCAACTTGTTTGCAATTGAATCTTTTATTTTATAAAAGTAAAGTATTTTTAAAAGAACACTAACTTGTTAAAAAAATTATATATATAAACACTATAAAAAAACAACATATCCAAGAACACGTAAAAGAAAAAAGTATTTCATCTCAATATAGAGTTAATAAAATAAAATATTTTTAAGTTCCATGGGCACAATACAATGTTTCGGGCTTTACTTTTTCTTTGAGAGGTTTAAGGTTTAAACCATGACGTGTGTATGGGTGTTGTTAATCCTCTATCGGTCTTACAAAAGGTTTTTCTTTGAAAGATCTAAGGTTCAACCACGATGTATGTGTAGGTGTGTGTTAATCCCCTATTGATAAGCTTAACTGAACCTTACAAAATATTATATTCGAATTGAAAATACTCAACCTTAAACATTAGTTATAAAAATTTATTACACTATTAAAAAATAAAAAATAAATAAATAACTTTTAACATTTACTAAGTTAAATAACATTTACTAAGTTAAATAACGTATTAGAAAAAACAAAAAAAAATACCAATCATCATATACTATCCCCTTGTTTCTTTAAGAAGGTGTGTAAACTTTGAATGCCAGTCCATTGTTCCTTTTAAAACATCAAATTTGTGTAGTTAAAATTTACTAAGTTAAATAACTTATTAGAAAAAAAAAATTCCTTTTTTTCTTTAGGAAATGTGTAAACTTTGAATGCTAGTCCATTGTTCCTTTTAAAACATCAAATTTGTGTAGTTGATTTTGGCTATAAGTTTGTTTATTTGCTTTTTAAATTTTAATTTTATATGGTTGATTTTGATACTAATTTGTTTTTTAATAATTTATTAATTTAATTATAAATATTTTTATTATTTATTTGATGTTTAAATTATATATATTTTTTTATGTTATTTTTTATATGTTTATTTAAAAAGGTTATATATATTTTTATAATATTTTTTTTGTTGGATAATAAGAGGTTGTATTCGGGTCCCCCATCCTTGACAAATTACATTTTTCTTCTTTAGAGCTTGAGAGTTTACAAATAGATACACTTCTTATCTCAATTGAGATGTTATAGTTAGAAACCTACATCATTTTACATAAAATGTCTAAATTCTTGATTTTCATTTTTTGGATCTTTTCAAATCTCTGTATGAATACAATTACTTCAAAATTTAGCATCTTTCTTGACAAATTACATCTCTTTTCTTTAGAGCTTGAGAGTTTACAAATAGATACACTTCTCATCTCAATTGAGATGCTATAGCTAGAAACCTACATCATTTTACATAAAATGTCTAAATTCTTGATTTTCATTTTTTGGATCTTTTCAAATTTCTGTATGAATACAATTACTCCATAATTTAGCATCTTTCTTGACATTTTCCTATAACAACCTTCACAATGCCAAAAATTTACCTCTATTATCTATACCTTGCATCTTAGTAGAGTAATATTTCCAAAACATCACACTATCATAGTCCGCTTTACCAAATCTGGATTGCTAGTTTCCTTCCTAAACACAAGTGCAACCGCAAAAATTATAATAAATAGTCTAAATGAAAATACATTATTGTTACAAAATAAAGCAGATATTACCAATGGAAAACATTAAAGTAAATCTTAATCATTAATTTATTTAGGCAATCAACATTTTTGTCAGCTTCAACTAAAATTTCTACTTCCTCTAACCATGGAAAGGAGAAATTAACTTCACGATCCTCAATCAAAATCCCTCTATTGGCTAGCTTATCTGCACATTTGTTTCCTTCCCTTAATATATGTGTAAACCTGATTTCTTCAAACTCTTTAGCAAGATCTTGAATTTCCACAATTATCTCTTGTATGTTCCATGGAGCCTTTGCTTTCCTCAAAATTGCATTTATTACTATGAGAGAATCACCTTCAATCCATACTCTATTCCATTTCATTTGCTTACATATTTTTGACCCTCCTAAAGTTGTCCAAGCTTCGACTTCATTATTTATCTTAAATCCACTATTGAAAGCATAATGAGACAAAATATTTTCTCTATTATTTCTAATTATTTCTCCTCCTCTTGCTAGTCTTGGAGTTCCTTTAGATGCTCCATAAAAATTCAATTTAATCCACTCCACATCTAGTGGTTTCCACTTTATATTCTTTACCTTCTTTTTGCTTCTCTTGTACCCAACATCAATATTCTATTTAATGACTTGAATCCATCTATCAAGACTCTCTGCTTTCAAATTAGGGATTGGGTGAGTTGATAGGGTTGGTTTAGACTCCTCTATGGCTACACATGTCTTATTTTTCATTACCTCTAAACTGCTTTCCTTTCCTTTAAATATTCTTCTATTCCTTTCTAGCCATATAGTCCAAAATATTGTATCTTTTGATATATCTCATATTGTCTATAAAGCCTCACTTTTATAAGTGCTCTGCCATTGCTTTAACCAATCTTCAATTCTATTATTCATCACCATGCATTTACCAAATATATTAAGAATCCATTGCAATAGATTCCAGACTATTGAGCAATATCCCAAGAGATGGTCTATACTCTCCTCCTCCTTATTACAAAAAACACATTGAGAGGGGCCATGAAAACCCCTTTTCATAAGGTTATCCTAGGATAAAATTCTTCTATGACCTACTAGCCAAACAAATATTTTAACTTTAGGAATGCTTGGGCTATCCCAAATATCTCTCCATATTCTAGTGACATTATTATTATGTTGGTGTTGAACATTGTATCCACTTCTTTTTGTGTATTCTCTTGAGCTATTCAACTCTCAAATCATTTATCCTTTGCATCCCTCGGAATAATCATAGTTATCTTTCTACTCAATTGCCTCCCAACATCAATGTCTTTAATACTTGTAAAAAAACCTTCTTTCCATTTGTATCTTCCTTCTCGATCCTTGTACAAAATATTTGAAACCCTATCACCGTATTTGTCTTGAAGCAATCTCATCCAAGGTTTCAAAACTGGATCTAAATTGAGTGGTTTTTTATCACACCAGGTATCCTTCCAAATAGAGTTTTTTTCTCCAATTCCCACTACCCATCTTAAACCTTTAATTATAAGATCAATAGATTTTTTTAAACCATTCTAAAGAGCAAAACCATTTGGAAGAGAGAATGCAGTAAATATTAAACTTGGGTCATTAGGATCAACATACTTACTTAGAAGAATTCTTGCCCATTGTATTTGATTCTCTTTGTACAATCTCGAGATAACTTTTTCCCTAAGAGCTAAGTTTACATCTGTAAGAGCTCTTAAACCAAGACCTCTCCTAGTTTTTTTATAACACAACTTGCTCCATTTCACCAAAGTGAGCAAGTGTGTAATGAGATAATGTGTACAAGTGTCATGTAAGTAAGTCTAAAAATATGTAATGCGATGATGTGCACAATAGAACAATTTTTTTAAACAATATTATTTATTTAATATATGTTGATTTAACCATAGTGGTATAATACGCTTAGAGATAGGAGATAAAATGATGGAGATGTTGCCAGTTTCCTATATATATATATATTCAAATCAAAAATTAAATTATTAACTAAATGTAGATAACTCAATTCAATCAGTTAAATTTTTTAAGAAGATAACTAAATTCAAATCTTACCAAAAGATATATAAATAATATCTAAGTTATTAAAATACTACAATATAATATTAATGTAATATTAAAAAAAACCATTTCAATACTATATAATTGATTGAAAAAAAATTAATACACAACAAATAAAAAACGAGTTATATACTTCTCACACACTTTGTGATGTAATGCATGAAATTTGACTCCAGATAAACATGAAGTTGAAAAACTGATATATATTAGGAGGAAAGCCATGTCGATGCACGCCTCTCTTAATGTGGGTCTCACAGACTCCGCGTGCATCCGACAGGCTTTGTCAATTTATTTAGATTTATGGAGTCAACTGCAAAAATAAAAATTAAAAAATATGACAATGCCAACAGGAATTTGGATTCTCCATGACCAAGAGCATGATGATGCTTTGGAGAGTGTAATTGTTTAATGTCTCCCCTCATCCAATGATACCATGTTTGAGTGGATTGATTATTTGGCTTGGCATCATTGTCTCCACGGGCCACATTTATACTATTAAAGAAATTGGTATGTTTTGCGTTTTGAAACTTTTACCAAATTTAGAATGTTCGCAAAAATAAAGTGAATCGACTGCTAAGGAAATTAAATTAAAGTAATTTATTCATAAACACTCAATATGTGAATTAATTTTTTTTAATAAATGTTTTAAATTTCAATACAATGAGGTACATTCAAAGAGGAACAATGAGCCTGTTATGAGATATTTTTATGTTGGAATTTCGTTCCACTTTAATACTTTTTTTATATGAAAAGATTACAAGTTATATATATATATATATATATATATATATATATATATATATATATATATATATATATATATTTGGATATAGAGGGAAATTGGCAACTTTCTTTTCATTTTGAACAATTGGTTACAGGGTCAAATCACATTGCCTTCGGTTGTAGCATCAAATCATGGAGTTATCACTATAACCCCTACCTCGCCTCGGTAAATACGACTTGGAGTGAGGAGACCCTCGATGGCTCGGGATTGGTACCGCCGTCATCAAGCTGACGTACATTCAACGAATTTTAATCAGACTACTACTTTTGCCCTAGAGTGGGCATGCCTGCGAGGTTTGAACCTAGATCTCCTCTTGGTAAGTGCCCAACGTCTTACCAATCCTCCTGGTAAGAGTACAAGTTAATATTATATTAAGTGGAACAATAAGCTTGTTAGGAGATTATTCCTATGTGAGGAGTACAAGCTTATAATACATTAAGTAACACACATGCATAGAGGGGAGGCAAAAAAAAATGGAAATTTTTTTTTGTTGGAGATAATTTTTTTAATAAGTTATGTTTAATTTTATTGGGGCTATTTTTATTATAAAAATAAAATATTATATTTTTATTAGATCAATAAAATCATATTTAACCTGTAATTTTTTACAAAGATATTTTTAATCTGTTTTTTTTATTAAAGAGGTTTGTTATCTTCCTTAATGTTAAGTTTTGCAATCATTTTATACAATGCATTTCAAATTTAAAATTTTATCAAGATAAAATTCAACACCATGAATGGCTAAAATATTTGGTGCCTATTTTTCATATCTATAAATATAAATATATTGTCTGAGAGTTTCTTAATATTTTTTTTAGGGTTTTTATTCATGGCCCTAATATTCCAAGATATTATTTTCATTGTTATTTTTTTTTTTAAATAATGATTTTGGCCCTACTTTTTGTTAACACTTGCATTATTTACTTTTGTTTTCTTATATTAATATTTTCCTGTTTTTTTCTCTTTGTTTTTGCTTCTTGGATCTTCCTCTTTTTTTTTCATTTCCATCAATACTTTCATCTTCATTAATTTTTTCAATCTTCTCACATTCCTTAAAGTGAGACTTATCATTTATCTTATCATTTACAGGTTTGTCTTATTGTGCAATATTTGTAGAGCAAGGAATAACCTCAAAACACATTCTTGTTTATATTGTCATGGCAACCCAAAAGTGCAAGGATGCTCTTTTGCCCTAAAAACCCTAAATTGTTACAGACTTCCTCCATCTTCATTTCTTTATTATGTTGCTCTTGAAACCCTAAAGTGCAAGAGGTAACCTCTATACCACTTTCACTTTTATTACCAAGAGAGGATTTTATACTACTTGAGAAAAATGAAGATGATTTACCTAAAAGATCTTGACCTCTTCTGTCATCTTTGTATTTGGATTTTCCTCCACATTTACCTTTACACCTTTAATTATTTTTACACTTGAATATACATATCATACTTTCTCATAAATTATATCCTTCTTTGTTTCTTCTAATTGTTGATTAAATTGAGTTATGGTGACCTTTTCCATAAGATGTTGTAGATAGGTTATCTTTACCCCCTCT
The DNA here is from genome assembly GCA_028583015.1 of Wollemia nobilis. Lineage (NCBI taxonomy): Eukaryota > Viridiplantae > Streptophyta > Pinopsida > Araucariales > Araucariaceae > Wollemia > Wollemia nobilis. The sequence continues at coordinate 6,698,440 of JAQPPZ010016867.1, forward strand.
TTAGCAATGGAATATCCTTGATCTAATCTACCTTCTATTAATATATGATTTCCTTGCTTCACCTTTAATTTATTCTTATGACCAATTTTTTTTGTCTCTTTCTTCATAGTTTTCACTTAGCAAAACGAAATGACCAATCTCATAACAATTGTGGTAGCAAAATGTGATGTTTTCATAATCCACTTGTTGATCTCATTCTCTTTATTCAAATTTAATCTTAATGTATTGTGGTAAAGGTTTTGAAATATCCATACCAACACATACTCTGGTATATATAGCATGCTTCTAATCCTTAATAGTTAGTCCTTTCTTGATGAATTCTCCTAAGGTATTTCGAATATTCTTCAAAACATCCTTATTGATAAGCTGATATGGAAGTCCAAAAATCCTAACCCAAGTAGGAAGCATCTTAATAGTTTTTGTCTCAATAGAAAAGTATTCATTCATTGGTCTTAAATAAAGGGTATCTCTCCCTCTAAACCATGGGCCACCACTCAATATTTTATCTATGATTTCTGAATTACAAAATATGACAAGGAAAAAACCCTTAGAAAGAAAAATTACAGAATAATTTGAATTCAATCCTCACTTCCACTTGATCCAATCTTGAATCTCCAAAAATCTTGGGCAAGAACTATGGAACTTACATATTAACCCCCTACCTTTCAAAACTGTTATATTATGCTTAATCATATCATCCTTGATGGTCACTTCTGGTGCAACATCTGATACTTGGATCAAACTTTTCATATATTTTTTCTTCCACTTATCTTCAATTTGGGCATCCTCGCTTCCCATTAGGGCTCTCAAATATAACTTTCATTTCAAACTAACTAGTGGGGTTGGGGTTGGGGTTGGGGATCGCTCCTGGTTTGCACTCCCTCTCAGCTCGGACTCACTTTCGGCTCACACTTCCTCCTAGCTTGCACTTCCTCTTAGCTTGCACTCCCTCTTGGCTCACACTCACTCCTTTCTCTTCTTTCTCCTGATATTCCTTTGCTTCAATAATTTTTTGAAAACAATATTCGTTTCATTCATGGTAAGGGTTTGAAATATTGATACACTATGAAAAAAATCATTACTCTTTTGTCATATATGAAGATATCAATATCGGTTTGCATTCCCTCCCAGATCGCACTCGCTCTTGGCTCACACTTCCTTTGTTTCCTCCTAGCTTGCACTCCCTCTTGGCTCACACTCGCTCTTGTCTCTTCTTTCTCTCAACGTTCTTTTGCTTTGGCAATTTTTCAAAAACAATAATCATCGCATTAATGGTAAGGGTTTGAAGTATTGATACACTCCGAACAAATTTGTTGTTCTTCTACCATAGCTGAAGATCTCAAGATTGGATTGCACTTACTTCCAAATCACACTTCCTCCTAGATCACACTCATTATTGTGAGATAATCTTTATAAAATATATGTTTATTTAATTATGGATATCTCTCTCAAGTATAATATATAATTTTGTCTTTTTAAAGTTTCAAATTATTTAATTTATATACTTTACTACAATTAGTAATGTACTAATAAGTAATGAGATAAAAACCTGAAAGGGATAGGTTCGTTGGTAGCGGCCAAGTGCTTTTTGATGGGTTGCTCCAATTCAATTCCCTGGATGGTTGGGGTCCCGTTGACATCTTTACTTGGCGGGCTAAGGTTTATAGAGGTTCCCTATGCAAGGACAACATATCAACACACACACACACACACACACATATATATATATATATATATATATATATATCTAATTAATAAGGTAAAACATTTCCTTGATCTCTACTCTCATGTAATACTTCCATAAAATGGATTTATGGTTTAAGTAAATTGATAATCGATTGAATGTTATTAATAATTAAATAGAGCTTAACATGAAATGAAGTAAATATTGAAATGTAAACCATTAAAATTGATAACGGGTTGAATGTGATTAATAATTAAATTGAGTTTAACATGAAATTGAGTAAATATTGAAATGTAAAACATTTTTTCATATTTGAGATCATTTTGTATGTTATAAAATGTTCAAATTAATTGGGATTTGAAAACTTATCTATTTGGTTTTGGATTTATAATAACTACTTTTTATTTTTTATTTTTTTATAAATAAGCTATATGTGGGTTTTGTTGAGGTTACTCCCATTAAAATATCAAAATATTACATTTGTTGGTAGGTCAATTAAACCATATTCAACATGTCTTTTTATTATAGATGTTTTGTATTTCTTTTTCTATAAAATATATTCATCTTTCTCAAAGTGTTATGTTTCAAAAATCAATTCCTTGACATCATTTGCATTAAGAGGTAAAATATCACTCGACAAGTTACCTTCTAAAACTTGAATTTCACAAATATGAAGATCAATACCATGATTGGCTAGATTATTTACTGCTTGATTTCCTTCTCTCTATATATGCTCACATTTCCAAGAGATTTCCTCTACTAGTAGATGATGAATATCAACAAAAATATTATTTTAATCCATTTGTGTGATATGGAAGCAAGTGCTACTAGGGAGCATGAAAGGAAAGTCATATTTGAAAACCCTAATGGGAAGTCAGGTTGCCCTAGTTAGAAGTACACATGACCAAGTTGGAGAAAACATGAAGAACAAATATATGGCAAGTTCGGTCCAAGGAGCAAATGTTATACAATAAGTGATTATCAAGGATGATATGATCGATAAAGATATAATGGTTCTTAAAAGTAGAGGGTGAATATGTAAATTCCATGGATACTGCACAAGGTTTTTGGAGATACAAAATTAGATCAAGTGGAAGTGGGCATTGAATTCAAATTACTCTATGATTTTTGCTCCTAAAGGTTTTTTCCTCGTCTTTTATAGTTTAGAAATTAAGGATAAAATTATGGGTGGTGGTCCATGGTTTAGGGAGGAGATGCCTTTTATTTAGGAGAATGGAGTGAGAATTTTTTTGTTGAGACAAAAACTATTAAAAAGCTTCCAATGTGGGTTAGGCTTTTTGGACTTCCATATCAACTCATCAATAAGCATATTTTGAAGAATATTAGAAATACCCTAAGGGAATTCATCAAGGAGGAACCAACTACTAATTAGTGAAAGCATGTTATGTATACCCATATAGACGTTGCTATGGATAATTCAAATCCTTTACTACAATGTATTAAGATCAAATCTAAAATTTTGATGTTGTAATTGTTATGAGATTGGACACATGAAAAGATATTGCAAATTGAAAATGATGAAGAAAGATATAAAAAAATTTAGTCATGAACAAACTTCAAGATGAGGTAAATAAATCACACTATAATAGAAATTGGACTAGATCAAAGGTATTCCACTCCAAGAAGAAGCAAATAAAGCCTATCTACAACATCATATGGAAAAGGCCACCATAGTTCACTCGGATCAAACATTAGAAGAAACAAAGAAGGATACAATGGATGAGAAAATCCAATATGCAACTTCAAATTTAGAAGGAACTATAGGTGCAAAAGAAGATGTGGAGGGAAACTTTAAATTAAAGACAACAAATGAGGGCAAGTTTATTTTAGTTAAATTATCCTCATTTTCATCAAATAATATGGAATCCTCTCTTAGCAATAAAAATAAAAGTAGTTAGAGATTATCCCTTGTGATTTAGGGTTTCAAGAGCAGCATAATAAGGAAATGAGGATGGAGGAAATCCATAGCAATTTAGGGTTTTAGTAATTGCTATGGAGGAGCGCCCTTGCACTTTAGGGTTTCTACGATAACATAAAGAAAAAAATGCTTTTGAGGTTTATCCTTGCACTTCAAATCCTTTAGAATAAGATAAACCTATAAATGATAAATATCACTATGAGCAAGTGGAAAAATCAAAGAGATTGATGAAGATAAAAGTGTTGATGAGAAGTAGTTGCAAGCTTACTGCAATGGTAAGGGATTTGGCTTCTCTTTGAGAGGTTGAAGGATCAAACCCCACTTAATATGAGGGGGCCAGGACCTCTCATAAAAACCTGTGTAAAATCATTAAAATTTTTAATATACAAGCTTACTACAATGGTAAGGGTGTTGACATCTCTTTGGGAGGTCCAAGGTTCAAACCCCACTCAGTATGAGGGGATTGGGACCCCTCATAAAAACGTGTGTAAACTCTTTAAAAAAAAAAGTGTTGATGAGAATGAAAAAAGAGAGGAAGACCAAAGAAGCAAAAACAAAGAGAAGAGCAAACTTAGGGGGATATTTATATGAAAAAAATAAAACATCCCAAGTGAACTAACAAGAAGCGAGGCTAAACCCACAAATAAAAAGTGATGATAAAAATGATATCTTGGAATTTTAGGGGAAAGAATAAGAGCCCTAAAAAATTTCTTGTTATAGAAAATATACTTATAGACATGGAAACTAGGTAGCAAATATTTTAGCCATTCATGGTGTTGATTTTCATATCGAAAAAATTCAAATTTTAGAAGGTAATTGGATGAGTGAGATTTTATCTCTTAATAAAAATGATTAAGAAGTTGATTGTAAAAACATAATAATTTGAGGAAGATTATGAATATTTTTGATAGAAAGGCAAATGAAGAATATCTTTGATAAAAAGACAAGTTAAATATGGGTTAATTAACCTAATAACAATGTAATGAGAACAATATAATGTTTTTTTATTTTAATGGGAGTGACCCCAAATATAAGCCACACATATTTTATAATAAGCTATATGTGGTTTTTGTTGAGGTCACTCCCACCAAAATATCAAAATATTACATTTGTTATTAGGTCAATTAAACCATCTGCCACATGCCTTTTTATTACAAATATTTTTCATTTCTCTTAGTATCAAATATATTCTTCATCTTTCTCAAAGTGCTATGTTTCAACAATCGGTTCGTTGACATCATTTACATTAAGAGGTAAAATATTACTCAACCAAATGCCTTCCAAAACTTGAATATCACCAAGATGAAGATCAACACTATGATTGGCCAATTTATTTACTACTTCCTTCTCTTTATATATGCTCATATTTCTAAGAGATTTCCTCCAATAATAGATGATAAAAATTAGCAATAATATTATTTTTTATCTATTTGTGTGAGTTGGGAACAAGTGCGACCAAGTAGTATAGAATCAAAGTCACATTTGATATCCCTAATGGGAAGTTACGATGCCCTAGCTAGAAGTATGCATGCCCAAGTTGAAAAAATGAGGAAGAGTGAATATATGGCAAATTTGATCCAAGGAGTAGATGTTAGGAAGAGTGAGAAATTTATTGTGGAGATGAAAACTATTAAAAATCATCCAATGTGGGTTAGGATTTATAGACTTCCATCTCAACTCATCAATAAGCATGTTTTGAAGAAATTTGAAAATATCCCAGGGAAATTCATCACGAAGGGACCAACTACTGAGTAGCGAAAGCATGCTATATATAACTAGATATGTGTTGCTATGGATATTTAAAATCATATGCCACAATGTATTAAGATCAAATATAAATAAAGAGAAAAGGATAAAAATGTGGATTATTTAAACATTGCATTCCAATGTCTCAATTGTTATGAGACTGGACACATGAAAAGAGATTGCAAAGTGAAAATGATGAAGAAATAGATATAAAAAAGTAGTCATGAGATAAACTTCAAGATTAAGCAAGGAAATCATACTATAATAGAATTTGGCTTAGATCAAGGATTACCACTCCAAGAAGAAACAAAGAAAGCCTATCTACAACATCATATGCAAAATGTCACCATAGTTCACTTGGATCAATCATTAGAAGAAACAAATAAGGATACAATCGATGAAAAAATGCAATGTGCAACTTCAAATTTAAAAGAAATGAAAGGTGTAAAGAAATATGAGGAAAATTTTAAATTAAAGATGACAAAATAGGTCAAGTTTATTGCAGGTAAATTGTCTTTGTTTTTATCAAATAATATGGGATCCTATTTTGGAAATAATAATGAAAGTAGTGTAGAGGTTATCCCTTGTACTTTAGGGTTTCAATAATAGCATAATAAGAAAATGGGGATGGAAGAAATTCGTAGCAATTTAGGGGTTTTAGGATAGCATAACAAAGTAATTGCTACGGAGTAGAACCCTTACACTTTAGAGTTTCTACGACAAAAGTAATATTTTTACCCAATTATTTCCTAGATCTCTAAATAATCTCCACTCAGATTTTACCCCTAAGGCCAAACTCATAAGTCTACTACTCTACAAGCTTGCTCTTCTAATATTTTTAGTATCACAATGACACTGAGAGGGGGGGTGAATCAATGTAGCTCTTTATAACTTAAATCTTCAACTCTTAAAGCCAAAATGATGAAAACTTAAAACTAAATAAAGCATGTATAACAAGAGAACATCACACAACACAAGATGTACCGAGGTTCACCGATTTGGCTACTCCTCAAAATGACTATTTGGACTCCCATCCAAATCTAGCCTTTGCAAAGCACCAACTTTACAATCAATTTACTAGCACCCACTGGAAGGAGCACCAACCCCTAATTTACCAGCACCAACTGGAAGGAGCACCAACCCTTGATGCCAAGCACCAACTTGGACTTCAATTTTGAAACTAGAAGATTGACATAAAAATGCCTTCACTTTTACAAGACCCTAACTGGTCTATTGCTTACCCAACATCACCCACAATTCACAAAACACACACCCTTCTCGCTCGCCTATCACGCCCTTCACAAAATAAAATCCCTCGTTAAAATTCTCCAAGCAACACTCCTTTTATAACTATCCTTTCTCTTTGTAACTCCAGTTGTAACTCCTTCTTTCATATTCTCATACGCCACTTGTCAATTGTAACACCTTATTTCATATTCTCATATGCCACTTGTCAATTGTAACACCTTCTTTCATATTCTCATATGCCACTTGTCAATTGTAACTGCTTCTTTATGTAACTCCTTTTGTATATATTGAGAAGGCATTTCGTCAAACACGTCACATGCAAATAATTGACACCATATTATCCTACCATGATTGTTCGTTTTCTTGGTCATGACTGTTTGTTTTCTCCTTCGATGACTGTTCGTTTTCTCCTTCATGACTGTTCATTTTCTCCTTCGATGATTGTTCGTTTTCTCCTTGCATGACTGTTCATTTTCTCCTTGCATGTCTGTTCGTTTTCTCTTTGCATGACTGTTCGTTTTCTCCTTGCATGACTTTTCATTTTCTTTTTTGATGATTGTTCGTTTTCTCCTTCATGACTGTTCATTTTCTTTTCCCTTGTGCATGCATTTGTTTTGGTTTCCGAAAAGGCTTTTCGTTTCTATTTTGAGGCCCTTCGTTTCCTTTTCTCCACATGGGCATGCGTTCACTTCTTTCCATGTGTAACAACCATCTTAAATGATTTCAAATCATTAAAGATTCCTTATGGGTCCACGTCACTATGCAGTATTTAGTTTCACCATCTTGGTGTTCATCACTAATATCAGACGCACTGTCAACTACTCTGTTCCTTTGGCAAAAATGCAACATGTCGCGACATCGTGACACTTTTGTTTCTCTGCATGCCTACCCTTTTTGAGTCATGAAAATGCGACATGTCGTGATATCGTGACACTTTTGTTTCTCTGCCTGCCTACCCTTTTTGAGTCGCAAAAATGCGACATGTTGCAATATCGTGACACTTTTGTTCTCTGCCTGCCTGCCCTTTTTGAGTCGCGAAAATGCGACATGTCGCGATATCGCAACACTTTTTCCTTCTTGCTCTTTCTCTTTTCTTTGGACCGTGAAAATACAACATGTCGCGATATCGCGACACTTTTTCTCCTTGATCTTTCTCTTTGCTTTGGCCCGCAAAAATACAACATGTTGCGATATCACGACACTTTTTCTCCTTGCTCTTTCTCTTTGCTTTGGCCTGCAAAAATACAACATGTCGTGATATCGCAACACTTTTTTCTCTTTGCTCTTTTGATCGCGAAAATGCAACATGTCGCGATATCGCGACACTTTTTTCTCTTTGTTCTTTCGGTCGCGAAAATGCAACATGTCGTGATATTGTGACACTTTTTTCTCTTTGCTCTTTCGGCTGCAAAAATGCAACATGTCGCGATATCGCGACACTTTTTTCTCCTTGCATTTTCTCTTCTCTTTTGGCCGTGAAAATGCAACATGTCGCGATATCGCGACACTTTTTTCTCTTTGCTCTTTCGGCCGCAAAAATGCAACATGTCACGATATCGTGACACTTTTTTCTCCTTGTATTTTCTCTTTGCTTTGGACCGCGAAAATGCAACATGTCGTGATATCACGACATTTTTTTTCTTTGCGGTGTTTTGCTTTTTCTTTGATCTTTAGCATATGGGCCACTTCGGTCTTCTTGGAAAATATGCAAAAAGGTGGGTAAACATCCTCATAAGAATTTAACATCACTGTACATACTCTGAGTAACCTCTGAACTCCTGTCCACTGCATCAACCGATCTATCTGACTGTGTTGACAACAATGACAATATTGTCGTTGCACCTTGATCAACAAATATAATTTCCTTTGCAAACCCTCTCCCACTTACAAAGAGGACACCTAAAATTTCCTTTCATCCTTTCCAAAGAAAGTCTCTTTGAATTTTATCAATTTCTAATGGTATACCTTCTAACAATATTGAAAGTGTCATCATATAAATAGGGATGGATTGCAATGTTGTCTTTATGAGTTTTATCCTTCCTACCATGGTTAAGAATTGATCTTTCCAACCTATCAAATAATATTTCATTCTATGCAAACAAGAGACCGAATACTCTTTTTTATTTCCTTTATGAGACAAAGGACTACCCAAGTAGGTTGATGGAAATTAATCAGTTTTAAACCCTAAAATATCCACAATAATTTATTGTAAATATAGGGTGGTGTTAATAAAAATCCTAGAATTTATACTATTAATCATCCAATAGCTTTCTCATAGCATGATAATATTTATTTAAACTCCATGGCCTCACTAATTGAGGGATGGCCCAAAAGAAAGTATCATTAACAAAATGGAGATGAGATTTGAATGGACCATTTTTTGCAAATTAAATACATTTGAATTTTCCTTCTACTTTTACCTTTGAGAAACCTCTCCCTAATGCCTCCACAAGAATAATGAATAATTAAGGAGATAATGAATCACCTTAGCAGAGTCTACAAGATGACTTAAAGTAACCAACAGGAGAACCATTGATCAAAATAGAATATTTCACAATGCTATAACAATATTTAATCCATTCACACCAATTGTAATCAAAACTAAAATTTTTGAGACTACCGTGTAGAAAACTCCAAGAAACCATATCATATACTTTTTTCATATATAATTTCATAAGCACACTTGGATTTTTATGGAATGAAGAGAATGTATGGCCTCCTGTGCAATTATTTCACCATCAGGAATTTGTTTACCATAAAGACAATCACCTTGTTCCTTTGAGATAATACAATCTAGAATGCCTTTCAGTCTATTTTCCATAATTTTTGAATGATCTTATAAAGCATATTACAAAGGCTTATTGGATAAAAATTATAAAAATATTTCCTCTCCTTTCTGGGGAACCATTGTAATAAAAGTGGTATTGATCTCACTATTATAGCCTTCCTTTTTCATACCTCTTCAATCGCAACCAACATTTAACTATTCAATAAATCCCAAAAAAATTGAAATAAAATTGCAAAAAATCCATCTAGGCCAGGTGCCTTGTTAGTATGGAAAGAGAAATCCGCTTCATGTAGCTCCTCCATAGATATCTTCTTTATCAAGCTTTCATTTTGTCCCTATGTGATAATTGATGGAATATACTGTAAAAGCTTATCTCATGCCTCCTTATCTTGCCTAGTATTTGATATATATATATATATATATATATATATATATATATATATATATATTTTAATAATTAGTTGCTTCCTTCCTTATATCTTCTTATTCCTTAATATTTCTTCTATTTGGAGTTAAGGTATTTTTGATATGATAAAAATAATGGTTCCAGTTGCATTTTCTATTCCCCACTTGTTGTAGCATAAAAAAAACATTTCTATCTCATTCCTTGAGCCATTTATCCCTAGATTTTTGGAACCACTATGATTCTTTTTTCAATGCATTATGATAATCAAAAAGTAATTATTGTTCTTTTACATAAGAATCCTAGTCCATTCCATTGATTTTTACTATCTTTTGTAAATTTAAGAGCTTGGATTTAATTTCCTTTTTTCTTTAAAAATATTACCAAAATTTTTGGCATTCCAAATCTTCATTTACTCCTCTAAATATTTCATCTTTTGAAAAAACTTGTATATATACGATCCTTTAAATTTTGTTTCATTCCACCATCATATAAACATATGGAAGAAATCAAGGTCTTGGAGCCACATAGAATGGAAGTGAATGTCTTTGGATGATCATTATTTGGTAAATCACAAGTCAAAAAAATGGGTTTGTGGCCTGATTTTTCTTGCAATAAAATATTCGAAGAGATTGTATACTCTGTTTGCAACTATGTGCTGGATAACAAGAATCTATTCAATCTTCCAGCTATGTGAGTTTTCCCAATGCATATATTATCCCATGTGTGTTAAAAAACTGAAGAACTAACATCCCAAATACCATTTGATTGATAGATAAAGTAAAATATTGCATTGATTTAGACCATCTTGGACTACCACCCTTCTTTTCTAAAGGAGATAGAACTATGTTGAAGTCACTCCAAAGAATTTATATATCACAATTTTTTTTAATAGGTTATACGTGGCTTCTATTGGGGCCACTCATCACAATGCCAAAATATTACATTTGTTGTAGCATACATTTTTATCACGACTTTTCTGTTTTTTTTTTCTCTTAAATATATTCTTCAGCTTCCTCAAAGTGTTGTTTCTACAATCAACTCCTTGACATCATTTTGATTAAGACATAAAATCTCACTTGGCCAGTTGCCTTCTAAAATTTAAATTTCACCGGGATGAAGATCAACACCATAATTCCCTAATTTATCTGCTACTTGATTTCCTTGAAGTTCCATAGTTGTTAGTTGAAGTTCCATATAATTATGAATAAGCGAGGATAATTTTGCCTTCACTATTTCTAAAAATACCACCTCCACCAACTTTTCCTAGATTTCCTTTAGAAGCACCATCAAAATTAATTTTGATAAACCCAATGACATTTCTATTTTACCATAGATCAAAGTAGATCCTTTGTTTTAATTTCGTTATCGTAGATGACTCTTCCATGTATGTTCAAATCCTATAGCCAAGTTATTAACACCTTTTTTTTTTTTCTACAATTGAGACTTCCCATGATGAGCACCATATTTTTAGATATTCTACAAGAGAGGCACTAATATGGTTCCAAACTTGGGCATGCTTTTGATATTTATTTTTAAAAATTCTATTATTCCTTTCAAACCATAAATTTCAAAAAATAATGGCAGGGCCAATCCTCCAAAGAATACATAATGCTTTAGCTTTATTATAAGTTATCCAACATTTTATCAACTCTTTCAATGTTGATGGAGCTACCAATATAATTTCATATTTTTTAAAAAATAACCCCAAATGGTGTGAGCAAACAGATAGTGAAAAAGTAAATGGTCTGATGTTTCTAAATCTTTCTCACACAAGGCACATCTAAAGGGTCCATAATGTTCTCTTCTTTGTAGACTCTTTCCGGTAAGAATCTTACATTGAATTGATAACCAAAGAAATGTTGAGGCCTTAGGGAGAGTCTCTAATTGGGAGAAGAAAATTTTGATTGTTCTAAATCCTTATATACCAACTTGATTGAGTATCCCCATCCATTGATAAATTCCAAACCAAGTCATCCTTTCGTGTAAAAATTGGCAAATAAAACTCTCAAAGCATATTTTGAAGGTCATCTGCAATTTGTTTGAGTTCCTCTCCTTCAACGAGGTTAAAAGAAATCCATGTTCTAGAGTTTTTGCTCATAATAATATAATCTTTGATATTTGGACCTTTACATGCTATACATGCTTGAGCCAATAGTTTCCATTTTGAGTCAGAGATAAGAGGATAAGGATTCAACCAAGCATCAGATCAAACATTTGCATAACTCCCCTCATTGAATAACCATCTAATATGTTTCTTTATCAAATGCAAACTCTCTGATATGAAGTTCCATGTTGATGATCCTTTGGGTAGAGTTATTTTCCTAAACAATTTCATTGCATCAAGAGAACCTATATATTTTGAAGTAATATTTTTGCCCAATATTTTCTTTGATCTTTGAATAGTCTCCACCCAAGCTTTGCTCCTACTACCAAATTCAAAATTCTGCAATTTCGCAAGCCTGCTCCTCCAATATTCTTTCCTTTGCAAACCCTATCCAACTTACAAAGAGGAAACCTAAATTTTTCCTCGCAACCTTTCCATAGAAAGTCTCTTTGAATTTTATCCATTTCTGATGCAATACCTGTTGGCAGTCTTGAAAGTGACATCATATAAATAGGAATGGATTGCAAAGTAGTCTTCATGAGTTGTAGCCTTCTTGCCATGGTTAAGAACTTACCTTTCCAACCTGTCAAGCAAGCTTTCATTCTATACAAAAAAGAAATCCAAAGCTCCTTTTTATTTACTTTATCAAACAAAGGAATACCCAAGTAGGTTGATGGAATTTTTTCAATTCTGAACCCTAAAATATTCACAATATTTTGTTGTAAATCTAGGGCAATATTAATAAAAAGATCCTGGATTTTGAAGTATTTACCAACTATCCAATAGCCTTCTCATAACATGATAATATTTATTTGAACTTCATGGCCTCATTGAATGAGGGATGGCCCAAAAGAAAAGTATCATCAACAAATTGGAGAAGAGATTCGAAGGGACCATTTTTTGCAACTTGAATACCCTTTATTTTTCCTTCCATTTTTACCTTTGAAAAGGCTCTCCCTAATGCTTCTGCCAAAATAATGAATAGATAAGGAGAAAGAGGATCACCTTGACGAAGTTCACAAGATGACTTGAAGTACCCAGCAGGAGAACCATTGATTAAAATAGAAAATTTTGCAGTTCTATAACAACATTTAACCCACTCACACCAACTATAATCAAAGCCAGACTTTTTGAGAATAACATGTAGAAAATTCTAGTAAACCCTATCTTATGCTTTGTTCATATCTAATTTCAAAAGCATACCTGGTTTTTCATAGAATAAAGAGAATGTATGGCCGCTTGTGTAATAATTATACCATCAAGAATTTGTTTACCCTGAACAAAGCCACCTTGTTCTTCTAAGATAAGATACCCTAGAATGCCCTTTAACCTGTTTGCCATAATTTTTGAAATGATCTTATAAATCATATTACAAAGGCTTATTGGATAAAATTTATCAAAATATTTTGTGTCATCTTTCTTGGGAACAAAGGTAATAAAAGTAGCATTGACCTCACTTATTATAGATTTTATTTTTCGAGCCTCTTCAATTGAATCTAACATATTACTCTTTAATAAATCCCAAAAAAATTGAAAGAAAATTGCAAGAAATCCATTGGGGCCAAGTTCCTTGTTAGGATGGAAAGAAAAAACTGCTTCATGGAGCTCCTCCATAGAAATATTTTTCATCAAGCTTTTATTTTATCCCTGAGTGATAAGCGATGGAATATTTTGTAGAAGTTTTTCTTGTGCCTCCTTATCTTACCTAGAATTTGATAAAAAATATTTTATTGCTTCCTTCCTTATATCTTCTTCATCCTCAATATTTATTCCATCTGGAGTTATAATATTTTTAATATGACAAAAAGAAAATTTTGTTTTTGTTGTAGCATGAATTTTTTTGTATTTCTATCTCTTTCCTTGAGCCATTTCTCTCTAGATTTTTGGAACCAATATGACTCCTCCTTTTTCAATGCATTATGATAATAAAAAATTAATTATTTTTCTTTCACATAAGAATCCTGGTCCATTCTATTGATTTCTACTGTCTCTTGTAAACTTTTGAGCTTGGATTCAATTTCTTTTTTTCTTTAAAAATGTTACCAAAATATATAACATTTCATATCTTCATTTGCTCCTTTAAATATTTTAACTTTTGAACAAACCTGTAGATACATGATCCTTCAAATTTTGATTCATCCCACAATAACATAACCATATAGAAAAAATCAGGGTCTTGGAGCCACATAGACTGGAAGCAAAATGGCTTTGGATGACCATTGCTAGGTGACTCACAAGTCAAAATAATGGGTTTGTGATCTGATCCTGCTTACAATAAAATATCTGAAGAGATTATATACTTTGTTTACAACCATTTATTGGATAACAAAAATCTATCTAGTCTTTTTGCTATATGATTTTTTCCAATGCATCTATTATCCCATGTGCATTAAAATCTTGAGGGACTAACATCCCAAAGGTCATTTGAATTGAAAAATGAAGCAAAATATTGCATTGATTTAGACCATCTTGGAATGCCACTCTTCTTTTCCAAAGGAGATATAATAGTATTAAAATCACCCCCAAGAATCCATAGATCACAATGAATCATCATTTTATTTGACAAAAATATACTAAGGTCCTTCCAACATCTTTCACGAGGAGTAACTATAGTTGGAGCATATACATTTATAACCCCAACTTTGATGTTTTCTTCTTTCCTGCAAAATAATCCAACAATCCAATTACTTTTTTCTTCTAATAGTTGTCCATCTTATTTGCATTTGTTCCATATTATTGCAATACTGTCTGCAGCTCCTGTAGAAGAAACTACTAAACAATCACCTGCCTTCCAAATCTTCTTAAAAGCATCCTTACATTACTCACTGCTTAATTTTGTTTTTTGTATTAAAATAAACTCAGGGCTATAACAACTTATTAATTCCTTAATTACTCCTTTTTAGGGGTTTTATTCATACCCCTAATATTCCATGATATCATTTTCATCATCAAAATTTTTTATTTTTATTAGTGGGCTTAATCCCACTTCTTGTTAACACCTGTGATATTTTTATTTGGCTTCCCAGATCAATATCCTTTTGAGTTTCTTTTTCTCTTTTTTCTTTTTGTGATAGCCTTCCTCTCCTTCCATTCACCCCAAGAATTTATATATCATAATTGACTCATAAATGTGTTTGAAAAAATATGCTAAGGTCATTCTAATATATTTCATGAGGATTAATTATAGTTGGAACATATACATTCATAACTCCAAATTTGATGTTTTCCTCTTTATTGCAAAACAATCCAACAACCCAATTACTTTTTGCTTCTAACAATTGTCCATCCCATTTGTGTTTGTCCCATATTGTTACGATACCACCTAAATCTCTTCTAGAAGAAACTACTAGATAATCACCCATCTTTCAAATCTTTTTAAAATCATCCTTACATTCCTCACTACTTAATTTTATCTATTATTTTAAAATAAACTCAGAACTATAACAACCTATTAATTCCTTAATAACTCTTTTTTTAGGGGTCTTTTCCTTACCCCTAATATTTCATAATATTATTTTCACTTTATATTTTTATCAGTGGGCTTAGTTCCACTTCTTGTTAATGCCTGTGATATTTTTATTTGTCTTCCCAAATCAATATCCCTTTGAGTTTTTTTTTCTCTTTGTTCATGCTTTGATGGTTGTCCTCTCCTTTTTGTTTTCCACCAACACTTTCATCTTTATTAATCTCTTATATTTTTCCATATTGTTCATAACAGGACTGATCTTCTAAAGAGCTATGTTATCTTAAAGAATTAAAAATGCAAGGAATAGCCTTATAAATAATTTCTTCTTTATGTTGCCCTAGAAACCCTAAAGTGCAAGGATGTTCTTCTTATGTAAACCTAGAAACCTTAAATTTCTATAGATATCCTCCATATGTATTTTTTATTATGTTGCTTCTTAAATCTTAAAGTGCAATGGATACACTTTGTACTACTTTAATTTTTATTGCAAGGAGAAGATTTTATGTTACTTAAGGAAAATCAAGATGATTTACCTAGATTAACCTTGATCTCCTTCACCTCATTGGCTTTAAAATTTTCCTCCTCATCTTCATTCACACCTTTCTTCTTTTGTATTTAAACTTATGCATTGTACTTTCACATCCCTTATGTCATTTTTATTCTAATGGTTAATTCAAGTGAAGTATAGTGACCTTTTCCATTTGATGATGCAGAGGGGTTTTTATTGCCACTTTCTTAGTAGTGGAAAATCCTTAATTTGACCCAACTTCTCTTATGATATATAATCTCTTTTTTCATATTTAAGTTTGCCTCATGCCCAAAATTTTTCATCTCTTTCTTCATCATTTTTACTTTGTAATATCTTGTCGTGCATCTGGTATCATGACATTTATGATATTAGAATACAATATTTTCATAATCCACTTGTTGATCACATTCTCTTGATTCATATTTAATCTCAATGAATTTCAATAAAGGTTTTGAAATATCCATGGCAACACATTTTTGAGTGTATACAACATGCCTTCTCTCCTTAGTAGTTGGTCCCTCCTAGATGAAGTACCTTAGAGTATTGCCAATATTGTTCAAACCATCCTTATTGATGATTTGATAAGGAAGTCCAAAATTCCTAATCCACACTAGAATCCTTTTTAAAAGTCTCTGTCTCCACAAAAAATTCTCACTCCATGGTCTTAAATATAATGCATCTTTACTCCTAAACCAAGGGCCACCATCCATTATTTTATCCCTTATTTTTGAAGTAGATAAGATAATAAGGAAAATTTACTTTGGAAGAAAAGTCATGAAGTAACATGAATTCAATCCCCACTTCCATTTGATCCAATTTTGAATCTCGGAAAAACCTAGTCAGTATCCGTGGAACTCACATATTAACCCTCTAGTTTTAAGAACCATTATATCATGCTCGATCATGTCATCCTTGATAATCACTTCTAGTGTAACATCTACTATCTAGATAGGGTTTTCCATAGATTCACTCTTCTTCTTATCGCTAATTATTGCTTCCATATTTCCAACTAGGACATTTTTACTTCTAGTAAGGACTTTCAAAAATGACTTTTGTGTTATGTTACCTAGATTTTTCTTCAAATAAATCATTTAGTGTTTGCATTTCTCCTAAGATCTAGAACAAGAAGTGGCACTTGCTCCTTGGTTGCACTTTGTTTTCTACTTCTTGCTCATGCTTCTTGCTTGTTACTTGCTCCTAACTCGCACATAATAAACCATTTTGAACATTAGGAAGTAATCTAAATTTAAATTTAATAAGAAAAATAGATATTATATTTATTAGATATACTTCAATATAACGTATTATTATGATATTATAATAAATAATATTATCATAAATCATTTTTTTATAAAATTTTCTATCATAAATTTTTTATTTGAATAGGAGAAAATATTGTAAAAAGAAATATTATAGGGCCTCATGTATGTTTCAGATGCTTCAAAAACAATGAAACAATAACACATTTATTCTTTGATTTCCCAAAAGCAATAAAAATATGGATTGAGATAACAAAGCAGTTTGGATCAACTATATCAAGGAGTATAAACTCAAAAACTTGTCTCAACAATTGGGCCCATATGTACAGATGGGGATTAAAGGACAAGCACCTCCTAAAATAGATCTGGTCATCCATACCACCCTTCATTATATGGCACATCTAGAAGGAACAAAACAAGATAATTTTTGAAGACAAAAGGACCAACTTCAGAGTTCTAACCAATAGAGTGGCAAGGGAAATAGTACTAAACACAAAATTCATGTATCACAAGAAATAAAACACACAAAAAATAAGATACAAAAAACTAGAAATATTACATAAAATGAATTCCAAAGGCTCTTGAAGATAGGGAATCAAATAAGCCAAGTTAGAACACTATAAATAAAGTATTCTACTCTTTTCTTTAATGGAGTATCCAAGTTAAATCTAGACAAGGCTATAGTTGGAGGAGTGATCTTGGTAGCTCTTGCACGAGATCTAATCCAGTTCAAGATCAATCTGGGAAAAACAACCAATAATGTGGTAGAGGTGATAGGCTATGAAATGAGACTCAAATTGACAATGGAACAAGGAATTAAACAACTTCATGTATATGGAGACTTGAGAATTGTGACTTCTACCCTCTCTAAGGAGTTATCATCAGTACAACTCATAATTGTATAGAGAAGAATAAAAGCCTTGGAAAAAAAAGTTTGATTACATCACTTACTCGCACACTAGGTGGAAGCACAATAGGAAGGTAGACAACTTAGCAAATGAGACTATAAATACAACCACATTTGCACCTCAAAATCACAAAGCAAAAAAAGAAGAGAAGACTACCACATTGGGTACAATGATAACAAAACTATGGAAGAAAGCAGTTGGGAGGAAAATATTTGAATAAGAAATCTCTAGCTGAGTTACAACAGAAGGAAGATACTATGGATGCAAAGAGAGAACAAAGAACCAAACTGTGAGAGGAGCTACTGAAGAAAAATAGATCATCAATCTTGAGAAAACACAGTTAATTGATCCAAATTGAATGCTTAAGTTATGTGTACTTCTGTTTTATAGTTTAAAGTATGAATTTTATTATCGTTGGCAAGGATCTTACACCCATTAATTACATCTGTAAACATTTTTGAATTCTAGATAGACAACTAAACCTATAAATATACCTACAAAATATATAGAAATATTTCAAATATAATAGAATTATACCTTTCCTTGAAAAAAAATGTTTTAGTTAAAACTTAAAACGCACTCGCGTAATTATATCTTAATGCCTCGTACATGTATAAGATTTATAATATTATATAATTTTAAAAACAATTTTTATTAATATATAAGATCCAAACAAGATCTCTTCATTTTCCATCCTTTATCCATATAGATAGACTTGAAAAACTATTTAAAGAGAACAGATGCATTATTATCGCAATGTCTAAATGAACTATCGTAATGCTCTTATATATATCGATATTACTTTGCTTGCAAGTGATTGATTTTAAAAATAATTAAAAATCCTCTATACAATTTATAACCACCAATAACAAGTGTCAATAAAGATTAAAATTTCCATTTTGATGTTCCAAATACTACTTATTGTGCATCTTAACCCTTTTAAAAAACCATTCTATAAATATTTAATCATATAATAAATTCAACCAAAACTCTTGAAAAATTAGAAAAATTATATACAAGTTGAAAGTTCTTTTATGCTTTCGTTAACAAGTGTTAAAATGTTAAACTTTGAGAGTTGAAAAAATAGTCAAGTGACATGTACCATCCTTTATAGATGTGAGATATGGGATGAAAGTATTTCTTAATATTCATTAAACAAAATTAAACATTATATGAAGTAGTGCACCTTAACCCTTTAAGAAAAACCATTCTATAAATATTTAATTATATAATAAATTCAACCAAAACTTTAGAAAAAATAGAAAAATTATATGCAAGTTAGAAAGTTCTTTTATGTTTTCGTTAACAAGTGTTAAAATATTAAACTTGAGACTTGAAGAAATAGTCAAGTGACACCTACCATCCTTTATAGATGTGAGATATGGGATGAAAGTATTTCTCAATACTCATCAAACAAAATTAAACATTATATGGAGTAAATTTATCATTGATTACTTTAAAGTTAAGAATCAAACATACTTATGGAAATAATGAAAGTGATATCCTATAAAAACTAATTACTATTTTCTTTATACATAGAGGAGTTGATTACATCCACATTATTTTTAGTAATTGTCAAGTGTAGGGCCTAAATCATATAGGCTACCCCAACAAGCCTATACCACCTCGTTAATTTATAACCCGATGTAAAAAGGACCACTGGCAGCTAAGGATTCGTATCATCATCATTGATCTAGCGCGTACTCAAAGGATTTAGAATAATATACTACCTTTGCAAACAAGCATGCCCCCAAGGTTTGAACTTAGGTAACTTCTAGATAAGTGTTTGACCAGAAAAACAATTACCAATCCACCTAACCCTTCGGACAAAAAACTAATTACTATGAAAACATAAACTACCCCAATTTTAATCAAGACAATTTTTTTTCTTAATTTAAAAACAATATACATCTCACTTGTGATTAATGAAAGGTTAACAAAAAGATTCAAATGACTGGCCACACTCTTTAGACTAGGACAAAAGAAGAAATTAATGAAAAATAAATACTTGATAAATTAACCAATTAAACTCAAACAAAAATTATATGAAATTAAAATAGAACTTCATTTATATTACATCATGACCACATACTAGTATTATACTATTGATACCTTAAAGAACTAATAACTATGAAAATATAAAGTACTCAAATTTTAACACATAACTAAAAAATAATATGCATCTAGCTTGTGACTAATGCAAAGTTAAAAAAAAAAAAATCAATGGATTGACCACATTATTTGGACATCTACAAAGAACCAATATAAAACAAATGTCTATAGAAGGAGCATTAGTCAACGAACGAAGGAGCATATTAATAGTATAATGGAGGGCTCATTCAGTACAACTAACAACATAATACAAGAAACGAGAGCAGATTAACAGCGAACGGAAGACCCATTCAGTACAACGAACAACAAAATACAAGAAACGAGAGCAGATTAACAGCGAACGAAGAGCAAATTATTGAAACGGGAGCAGCGAACAACATAATACAATCATCGTATTATCGAAGAAGAATACAATCACAACATAACAGGAGCAAATGAACGGGAGCGGTGAATGATTATGGGAGCAAAGGAGTGCTTTTTATTATACACCTATCTCATCGGGTAAGCACATTTTCCTTCTTTCGATAAATAAAACAATTTAAGTAAAACATTGTTAGACAAAGCAAGTAGAGGGTTTGCAGTGGAGGAGGGTTTGTAGAGCAAGGAGAGTTGGGTTTTATTATATATTTATTTCATCATACCAATAGTAGCGAAGGAGGGTTTGCAACAGAGGAGGGTTTGTGGCATAAGGTTTTATTACATATCTATTTCATTGAATCAATAATATAGGGGGTTCAACAATGGAAGAAGGGAAACAACAATTGCAAGAACCAATATATGTCAATGAGAAATAGTACTGGAGGATAATAAAGCGTCGACAAGCTTGAGCAAGGACAACAATAATGAAGAGGACTAATTGTAAAATAAAAATAAAGAATATTCTACCACATAAACATGTGGAGAATAAAGAACAAACAAAGGCACTAACCATCATCGGGCGAGGAGATCAGTCAGCCCAACAGAGGGGACAAAAAAAGGAAGATAAAATAAATATAGAAGGAAAAAAAAGCAAGGAGAAAAAAATAAAAAATAACTGCAAGAAAGCATTCAACATGGAAAGTGGAGGTCACCAAAATGAGTTTTCAAATGAGGAATAAAATTACAGTCCCACAACCACACCACTTATGTG
Source organism: Wollemia nobilis (assembly GCA_028583015.1). Lineage (NCBI taxonomy): Eukaryota > Viridiplantae > Streptophyta > Pinopsida > Araucariales > Araucariaceae > Wollemia > Wollemia nobilis. The sequence continues at coordinate 6,719,758 of JAQPPZ010016867.1, forward strand.
GGCACCAAGACTTTATGTGCAAGAGCTAATGAAGATGAAAGAGAATATTGAAAGCATGGAAAGGAGGGAGAAATTAAGAGATACTAAATCACATGAGATTATAAACACCATTCAGAGGCTGGAAAAGGAAAACATCCAGCTCAAGGAGTAGGTGTCAAAGCTACAAAACCTTGTGAACATGGGTCAACGTGAATGGCGTGTCCTCAAACAAGCCATCCACCCCCCAAACAATGATGCAATAGAGGTGGGAAAAATAAATGCAAGTCAAATAAAAGAGGTACGTGAAACACTCCAAAACATGGAAACAAGAGAAAATGAGCTGCAAAATGAATTAGCAAAGGCAAAGACATGGTCTCAAGTAGTAAAAGAACCAGTCAATAAACAAAAAGAGTTGATAGAGAAGCAAGTAAACATTCAAATAACAGAAGAGAAATAAAGACATGAGAAGTTATCAAATATAATCATCAAAGGGTTGAAATATTATAGGGATAGGGAAGACACAAACCATTTAACCAGGGACTTCTTGTTAGATCGGTTACAATAAAAAGGTCAAATAAAAAAAACAAGCAGAATTGGCAGGCTGAGAGAAGGAGACTGAGATAGGCATATCCGGGTCACATTGATGAGCTATGAGGACAAAACAAGGTTATTAAAAACCAGAGGCATGCTGAGAGGGTCACAATTCTATTTAGATGATGACCTAACATTTTTACAGTAGGAAGAAAGAAACAAGGAATGGGAAAAAGTGAGGGCAGCAAGGAATGAAGGGAAATAGGCATATTTAAGAAATGTAAAGGCATACATCACATCTAAACAAAACAAATAGGGAGTATGGCCCGCCCGAGAACATATTACGATGGTAAGCTGGAACTGTAGAGGTTACCCTTGGATAAGAGGACCTAGGTTAGGGCCCATTGCTAGAGACAAAGATATAATTATCCTGACGGAAACACATGAACATGATGTATGTAGGACTCCAGAATTTGTGGGATATAAAAAAATAGCAGTATGGAATAAAGCAGTAGAAAATGGCAAAGGGCATGGGGGTATTATGGTTTTAATAAAATAGGAATGAGATAGGGTCATTAAAATCAAAAAATAGGATGAAAACAAACAATACATCTGGATAAAGATCCCACAAAATAAGTCAGTTATTAGCATAGCAGCATATTATTTTGCTCCCAAGAATTCTAAATTCTATAAGAAACATGACCTTAACAGAGAAGATCCATACTCCTCCCTAAAAAGAGATATTTCAATATACGATGAGGTCGGGGGAGATTATATTAATTGGAGATTTCAATGCAAGGACAACAAATAAGCAAGCTAACATTCTAGAAAGAAGTGAAGATATTGAGATGAATCCTCTTTGGATGCCAGAAGAGGAAAATCAGCAGTGGACCAGGACTTTAGAAGATGAGCATGGGGCTATCACGCAATATGGAGAAGAGTTGTTATGTCTCTGCAGCATGCACAACTTGATTATTTGCAATGGGATGAACAAATGGAAAAATTCAGGAAGGTATACATGCAAAACATATAAGGGAAAAAGTGTAATAGACTATGTAATATGCTCACAAAATTACATACCAAAAATAGAGAAGCTAGAAGTGGAACATTCTCTAGTGGAACTTAAGTCATATCACAACCCAATTGTTATGAAACTTCGAATGCAAGGAGATAAACCAAGGGAAAAACACTTGCAAAGCAATCAAAACAAATATCCTCACAAGGGAAACATTATCTTAACAGATGAAAATCAACATAATTTTAGGGCAATATTAAATAACAAGTTACAGGAAAGGGAGAAACTACCTCATAGTAGCAGGGATTATAGTAAGAGTGAATGGTTAATGCACATTATCCAAGAAGCTCTAAACAAATGCAAGAGAGCTAAACCTCAAAAGAAAGAAAGGAATAGCTTCTCAACCAACCCATGGTTCGATGAAGATTGCAAAGAAGCGCAAATATTACTAAAGGAACCAACGGGTAAAACAAGAGAAAACAGAAAAGCATATGAGAAATTGGTAAGGGCAAAAAAAGAAGAATACACTAGAACCAGGAGGAAAGAACTGATTTACTTAGGGAAGCATGAACCAAAGAAATTTTGGAAGGAGCTAAGCATAAAAAGGATGCAAGCTGAAAATAGCATAACAATTAATCAGTGGTTGGAGTATTCAAAATAATTGTATCAATGTAGTAACAAGGAGACACCCCCTATTATCACTGTTAAGAAAGAAATTTTCACAAATGAAGACATTATTCAAGGGATAAAAAAGTTAGCAACTGGTAAAGCCCGTGACATAGACAATATTCAAGCAGAGCATATAAAATGGGGGGTAGATATTCTAGCACCACAGATCAAAGAAATTTTCAATGAGGTCATACAAAATGGTTTCCCTACCGAGTGGACAACTAGCTTGACCATTATTTTGTTTAAAAGTGGAGATGTAAATAATACCTCAAACTATCGAACTATCATGATCAAACCTCTCTTTGCAAAGTTGTTTGGGAGTATGATAGAGCATAGGATAAATATATGGGCAGAAGAAAGGGAAAGAGAGCAAAGGGACAAGCAGGTTTTAGGCCCAAGCACTCAACTATTGATCACTGTATCACACTCAGACACATAGTGGAAAAAATATGGGATAAAAAAGAGGAGGCTTTCTGTTGTTTTGTAGACTTCAAAAAGGCATTTGACATAGTGCCAAGGAAAAAATTATGGAGTAGAATGGAAGAGCTAGAGGTTCCAATTCACTACAGGGCAGCAGTTCATAGATTATATGAGCATGTAAAAGCTAGAATCAGAACACATGAAGGGTTATATGAATGTTTTGGTAGTGACATAGGTGTCAAACAAGGTTGCCCTCTATCTCCTACCTTATTTGGGTTGTACATTGACAAGTTAGAAGAATTGATAAACAAATTTGGGGGAGAGGGTGTGCACTTAGCCAAATATGTGGTAAAATTCCTCATGTATGCAGACGATGTAATTATTGTGGTCAAAATAGCCAAATATCTAGGATATCACCTTCGAGCTCTATAACTCTTTGTAAGGAATTTGGGATGCAGGTAAACACAAGTAAAACAAAAATCATGATTTTTTCAGCAAAAAATAAGAAGCAACAACTCAAATTTCGGTTTGCAAAAGAACCACTTGAGGTAGTAGTAGAAACAAATACCTGGGCATAGACTTTCATGACAAACTCAATTGGAATACATGTAGGATGAAAAGAACTCACAGTGGTTGGAGAGCACTGTATGCACTTCAAAATAGGTGTAGGAATGTCGAGATGTGGGACTGGAAGACCACCAGGGTTTTATTTGGCCTACTTGTTACACCGGTTTTGTTGTATGGTTGTGAGGTGTGGGTTAGTGGCACAACAAAGGCAAGAATGGAGGCAAATAGAAAGGATTAAAAAATATCTAATCACAAATTTTCTCAAAATTAAGGCCACAACCCCTTATGAAATTATTCTAGCTGAAAATGGAATGTTTCCTTTAGAAGCAATTGCTATGACCAAGCTGTTATGTTACTTGAAAAAAATAGAAAACATGAAAAACGACAGATGGCCAAGGGCAGCTAAGGACGAAGAGTTGCATAGGCAAAATAACACATGGATGAAACAAAATTAGAAATGGATGAAACGTTGATCAACATAAATGAATGCCCAAATTTCAACAAATACATCAAAAGCTATGTGAATGAAAATTTTAGAAGTGGAATGTAGAAAAATGCAAGCAGAAAAAGACAATATTATATTGCAAAGTTTAACCCAACATATGATCACAAGGAAAAAGCATATATAGGCGCTGAAATCAAATGGAAGGAAAAAATCCTCATTGCTCAGATAAGGACTAGCTCTTATAGGCTTAGATGTGAAACAGGGAGATGGAAAACACCCAAAGAACAATGGGAAGAAAGGATATGTACTTTATACAACACATGGGCAATAGAGACAGAGGAACACTTCATCTATAAGTGCCCGAGTTTTTCAAACATCCATGGAAAATACAAAGAAACACTTGGAAACTGTTCTATGACAGAGTTATTTGAAGACAGTAAAATAAAAAATGTTAGGGAATTGCTAACCCAAATCAACAGGAGAAGGAACAACCTTCTCAAAGATATTAAAGATCATATGATATGATTTGAGCAATTGTACTTCCATATTTGAGGTCCCATAGACCATATTTGGGTCTCGTGGACGTAATTAAAATATTTCATTTCATTTTATTTCACATTAAGTTTCAAATCCAAACTACACCAGATAAACTATATAGTTTGAGGTAACTAAATTGATGTAAAAGGGAAAGAAAAACTTTTCAAAATCTCACTTTACTTTTGTAAAATAATAATAATAATAATTTATCTCTAGTCTTGGGGGACAACACAATGGGCTTTAGCTCTTATTTCTAAGGCCCAAGGTTTAAACCATGGTCTGTGTCTGGTTGTGCTTTAAATTTTCTATTGATAAGCTTAACTCTTCCCCTTATGAGGTCATGGTCAAATGACAATGCCTAACCAAAACCCTAACCAAATTCAAAAATAAAAATAAAAATAAACAATAATAATAATAATCTATTACTAAACTAACATACATATACTTAAATAGGTCCTATATACCAATTTAACTTACAAAACTTTAAAAACTTATAACAAAAATCCTATGGTCTACGCCAAGGATGTCACTTGCATTATCGATGATGTGACCCGGGTTCAATCCCCACAACTAATGTGTATAAGAAGTATTACTCCAAAAAAAAAAAAAAAAACTTATAACAATTATCCTATAAATATAATTATAATGATAATTGAATAAAAAATTATATATATATATATATATATATATATATATATATATATATATATATATATATATATATATATATATATATATATATATATTTTGATGTCCATCATTTATTGAGGTCATCTCTTGAAAATGTGAGCTTATTTATAAAGAAAGAAATTAGATAGAAAATAATTTAACCAACTGTAATGTTGATTTTTATCTTGAAAGACAGGCTAATTTTATTGACCTATCAATATAATATTTTGATATTTTGTTGGAGTGGTCCCAATAAAAGCCACATGACCTAAATGAAAGTTTTAATTTTATTAATAAACCCTTAATTATTTTATATAAAATGAACTCAAGTAATTAAAAATATAAAATTTTAATAAATTTTTTAAATTAAATTAATTTTTTTTTATTTGGTTAGTGTGAACTCAACTTATTTAGCAAGCTTGCCTCCACCTTTACCTATGGCAGATATGGCTCGAGAGAAACACTAGAATTTTCAAAAATCAAGCCACTGATAAGAAGATTATCGTTGTCAAAATCATGACCCTTGTTGCGGAGAATGCCTCTCTTGTTTCGTCTCCAAAACCCCCCCTCCTAGCTTAGAATCGGACCTAACCAAACTTTTCAATCTGTCTAACATCTCTGCCATGCCCCGTATTTATGTTGACGTGTCCGTCATCAAGTGGGTCTTACCACCCTATCGGGTGGCACAAGCTCAATTTCGATGGTGCGGCTAAAGGCAACCCAGGAGTGGCTGGCGGAGGGGGAATTCTCAGAAACCATAGAGGAGAAATAATTTTGGCCTTTGCCCAGAACCTGGAAATTCAATCCAACAATATGGCAGAGGTGCGGGCCCTGTTCCAAAGTTTGATCCTCATGGAAGGGTTGACCATCAATAAAATTATCATCGAAGGAGACTCGTTGCACTGTATCAACTGGCTCAATGGTACCGCTAAGCCTCCCTAGGCCCTTGCTTTGATTTTCCAAGAATGCAAGGCCCTAATTGGCAATTACCCGAATTAGCCATTAAGCATCAATACCGGGAAGGAAACAAAGCTGCAGACTGGCTTGCTAACAAGGGAGTCGACGAATCTGACATTCAAGCGTGGAGAGACTCCTTCCCCATTGGCCTAAGGAACGATCCTACAAGTTTCAATATTTGCACAATGTGAGATGTTGCCAGGGGATTTGTTTGGTAGGCTGTTGAAACTTGTCGCAATATCACGACACCTTTTCCTCCTTCTCCTTCGGCAGCGAAAATGCAACATGTCGCGATATCGCAACATTTCTTTCTCCTTGGGCGTGACGTTGCAACATGTCGCGATATCGTGACACTTTTTTCTCCTTTGGTCGCGGCGTTACATCATGTCGCGATATCGCGACACTTTTTCTCTTTCGGCCATGATGATGCAACTTGTCGCGATATCGCGACACTTTTTCTCTTTGGCCGCGATAATGCAACATGTCGCGATATCGCGACACTTTTTTCTTTGGTCGCGGCAATGCAACATGTCGCGATATCGCGACACTTTTTGCTCCTTTGGTCGCGGCAATGCAACATGTCGCGATATCGCAACACTTTTTCTCCTTTGGCCATGTCGTTGCAACATGTCACGATATCGCGACATCTTTTCTCTTTGGCCGCGATGTTGCAACTTGTCGCGATATCGCGACACTTTTTCTCTCTGGTCGTGATGATGCATCATGTCGCGATATCGTGACACCTTTTCCTTCTTTGGCCGCGACAATGCAACATGTCACGATTTCGCGACATTTTTTTCCTTTTGCCGAGACGATGCAACTTGTCGCGATTTCGTGACACTTTTTCTCCTCTGGCCACGATGCTGCAACTTGTCGCGATATCGCGACACTTTTTTTCCTCTGGCTGCGATGACGCAACATGTCACGATATCGCGACACTTTTTCTCTTGGGCCACGATGATGCAACATGTCGCGATATCGCGACACCTTTTCCTTCTTTGGCCGCGGCAATGCAACATGTCGCGATATCGTGACATTTTTTATCTTTTTGCCGAGACGATGCATCACGTCGCGATATCGCGACATTTTTTCTCCTTAGGCCGCGATGATACAACATGTCGCGATATCGCGACACTTTTTCTCTTCTGGCCGTGACATTGCAACATGTCGCGATATCGCGACACTTTTCCTCCTTTGGCCGCGACAATACGTGTCGCGATATCGCGACACCTTTTCTCTTATAGCCGCGATGGTGCAACGTGTCGCGATATTGCGACACCTTTTCTCCTGTGGTCGCGACAATGCAACATGTCGTGATATCGCAACATATTTTCTTCTTTGGCCTTGACGATACATCTTGTCGCGATATCACGACACCTTTCCTCCTCTGGCCGCGACGATGCAACTTGTCGCGATATCGCGACACTTCTTCTATTCTGGCAGCGACGTTGCAACATGTCGCGATTTCGTGACACTTTCTCTCCTTCGGCCGCGATGCTGCATCTTGTCGTGATATCGCGACATCTTTTCCTCCCTTGGTCGCAACGGCACATTATGTCGTGATATCGCGACACCTTTTCCTCCTTGCTTTTTCTTTATGCTTGGGACCGTGAAAATGCAACATGTCGCGATATCGCAACACCTTTCTTCTTGTGGTGTTTGGCTTTTTCTTTGATCTTTAGCTCTTGGGCCTCTCCGGTCGGTTTGGATAACATGTAAAAAATACTTGTACAAGGTTCAGGGACCTTTCAACACCCTTTCAACCAATAAAAAAAAAACTAATTAAAAATATAAAATTTCAATAAAAAATTTAAATTAATTAATTTTTTTTTATTTGGTTAAGGTGAGAAACCCCTACGACCAATGCATAGGGCTGAGCAGGCTCCCCCCAACCATGACCCCTCCTAAAGCCGAGAGCTATGCTTATCAATAAAGAATTTAACACACAACTTGCCCACACTGGCGGTTTGAACCTTGGACCTCTTGAAGAAGAGCCAAAGCCCAAACCCTTGGGTTGTTCCCCCATGGGACAATTCAAATCCAAATTTAAATTTTACCATATAATAATATTATATACGTGGGACACCTTAGTGGTTAGGGTTTCAGGCTCTCTTTTGAAACCACGACGAAATATGGTGTATGCTTGTAACATCTTTCATTCACGTGAAACACCTTAGTGGTTAGGGTTTTTTTTTTTAGTAGATAAGATACTATAACATTAATACCGGGTTTTACAGGTTGATCCAAAACCTTTTACAAAAATCAACCCAGGGTTGTTGATGAACATATCTTTACTAAGGATCCTATATATGTAAAATCTACATGCCGCCAAAGCCATTACATCCGATAAGGCACATAGCCTGTTATCAAAAAAAACTTCCCATACAACATTTTGGGTATACTCCGAGAAAACACACATTCATCATAATTACAAAAAAGAAACAGACACGGATCCTTTCCTTGAGACAATGAAGAAACAAAAAACTGCAGATACATATAGCTGAGTATTGAAAAAAACTCCCACAAGCTCTGTATTGACAATTACACATAGTGGTTAGGGTTTTGAACTCTCTTTTAAAAGATCCAAATTTAAATCACTGTAACATTTACATATATGAATGAGCTTATGTTAAAAATAAAAAATAACCTTCTATATTTAATAATATATATAATCTTTTAAGATATAAACTGATTTCAACGCTAAATATGATAACCATCCAGACATTAACCATCAAGAAAAGTTAAACCACTTTACCGTCTTATAAGGCTTTAATCCTAGTATCCCTCACGTTTGAAAAAGTAAAAATAAAAATTAATATTAAAAAAATAAACACAAGCTTTTGACAATATCAAAGCTTAGGCACTACATTTTTAAATAAGTTATAGCTATTATATCATAATATACCAACTCCTAGAGGGACCAAATGGGAGAGGTGTTGTGTTATGTTGTTTTTGTCTTATCGTCTTATAAGGCTTTAAACCTAGAATTTACAAAGTCAAAAAAAAAATTAATATTAAAAAATAAACACAAGCTTTTGACAATATTAAAGCTTAGGCACCACATTTTTAAATAGGTTATAGCTATTATATCATAATATAGGTAGAAAATGGGATAACTCTTGAATTTAATTTTTATTTTTATTTTATATATAAAAAAATTGGTTACAATTATATTATTTTTAGTAATTTACCCTCCACCCTCAAATGAGGGTGGAGGGTGGCAACTAACAACTAATCGCCGCATCTGTGCGGCGATTGTTGTTGCTGCCCACCCTCCACCCTCAAATGTATAGTTCAAATTACATGGATTGTTTTCACCAAACCTATTTTACTTTGTTGTTTTGATTTTGCGTGATGGGACCATTAGTTCCTCGGGATTCATGCCATCATTGTCGGTCTAGCACATACTCAGAGGATTAAGATCAAACTACTACCTTTGCAAATAGGCTGCCCCTAAGGTTTGAACCTAGGTGTCTTCTTGGTAAGTGCCTAGCCAAACATGTACCAACTCCTAGAGAGACCAAATGGGAGACTTGTTGCATTATGTTGTTTTTGTTTTTTAATGCAAAAAACCATAGGGACTGCTTCCATCAAACCTATACCACCTTGTTGTTGACCACACATGAGGAGGACCATCTATGAGTTAAAATTCGTATTGTCATCGTTGGTTTGACATGCACTGAAAGGATTTGGATCATACTACTACCTTTGCAAATATGCTACTTCCAAGGTTTGAACTTGGGTGTCTTCTTGGTAAGTGCATGACCATACAAGCAACTACCAATCCATCTAACCCTTGGGGGCTACTTGTTGCGTTATGTTATTGGATACTTTATTTGTGTTGGTGTCGTATATTTAAATTGGATGAGAAAATAAAAACATTAGGTTGGGAACATCACAACTCTTCTTCAAAGGTTCAAGGTTCAAACCACGACATATGTGTGGGACTATGCGTTAAATTCTCTATTGATAATTTCAAATCACTCCCTTATGAGAGGTCATGTGAGATGGGGATGCCCAACCTGGAGCATATGTCGTAAAGATTTCTCACATTAACCGAAATCTTAAAAAAAAGGAAAAGTTGAAAAAGATAATATTTGTATTGTATTTTTTTAAAGATTTGATTAGTGTGAGAAACCCCTACAATCGACAATCAGGGCATCCTCATTCCATCATGACCTCTCATAAGGAAAGAGTTGACCTTATCAATAAAAGCTAAACACACAACCACACACACCCACCCGTCAAGAAGAAGACCCAAAAGTTACGCTATCCCACGAGACTATTTGTATTGTATTATTATTATGGAGTATTATAACAAAATTTGGATTTTGAACCTCATTCTCTTCAAACATTGAAAAATCTAATCAATTAAACATAGACATCAAATAATTTACATACTTTATAAATATTTTTAATATACTTTAATCAATTTATTTTTATATATTTACGTGAGAGGCGTTCCTACAATGACAGACAGGGGTGAGAGGCAAAGAGATCATACATGTCACACCGTAAACAATTTTTTTTATTATTAAAGGATAACTAACATAGATATAAAGGATAGATGTAAATTGCGACATGTTGCGCCGTCGCGGTCAAGGGAGGAAAGTTGTCGCGATTTCGCGACATGTTACGCTGTCGCGGCCGCTGGAGGAAAGTTGTCGCGATTTCGCGACGTGTTGCGTCGTTGTGGCTGCTGCTGGATTTTTGTCGCGATATCACGACATGTTGCTCCGTCGCGGCCAAGGTTGGATTTTTGTCGCGATTTCGCGACATGTCGCGATTTTGCGACAGGTTGACTTTTTTGCGGTCAGAGGAGTCTTGTGTCATGATTTCGCGACTTGTAGCTTTTTTGCGGACAGAGGTGAAGTTGGTGTTTGCTGCGTGTTTTCGCGATAAGTTGTTGTAACTTACCTATCAGCTCTCTCAGCTAGCTTGGTATTGGTTCAAGAGATTTGGATCCAGTGCAAATCTTCCTCCTCTTGTAATCATGTGCTTTCATTGTTTTCGGCTGGGATGTATCATATCCCAATTGTAACTGATCAATGTTTTAATACAAGTTTTTTTCACTTTTTTCAAAAAAAAAAAGATATATATCTAAAAACGCCGAGAGTTATCAATCTCGAGGCGCCTATCTTGAAGATCACACCCCAAAAAAATGAAATAACCGCCTTGAGATTGATAACTCTCGACGTTTTTAAATATATATCCTTTATATCTAAACTAGTATTATTGTTTACGATAAAACTCATAAAGTATTATAAATGTAATCTTATCTATTTTTAATATGGATCTCCCACTTATAAGGCAATGACAAGCTAGTGATGACAACAATACACTTTAAAATTTATTTTTCTCTGCATGCTTTTCCAATAAAAAAAGAGACGTAATAATAGATGCTTCTAAACACATGACATGTGTAAAAGACCAAAAAAAAAATAGACGTAATAATACATGCTTCTAAACACATAACGTGTTTAGACTGACACAGATGTTTCAGTCTTGCCTTTTTTAATTGATTATTTAAGATAATTTTTATTTTTATTAATTTTTTAATTAATTAAATAATATTAAAAAAAATTATTTGTATTTTTAACGTAGGCAGATAGCCATTAGAATAGAAAGAAATTTTAATTATAAAATATATTATTAAATTTGTAAGTAAACTTTATATTCTCTAACCTTTTATATATTACTAGACTTACTTCAATAAACTCTATAATCTTTAGACTTACTTCAGTAAACTCTATAATCTCTAACTTTTAAGTAAAGATGAAGTCCTATTACGAAGTACCCTCTGTCAATCAACCTATTCTTTTTTTTACTATTATATAAAATTAAAATAAATTTTTTTATTATATCTTTTTTTTTTTTTTTTTTTTTTTTTTTTGGTATATAGAAGCAATGGTTACAATCACGATTTTTAGTAACTACCAGCACAGCTGGTAGGGTTCAAACTATCTACGAAGGCTCCCAGGACTTCCATCGTCTCGGTACATGGTAACCCAGCGTGAGATTAAAACAACTTAAATCTATTTAATTAATTGGGTGTCCCTTACATCCAAATGAATTATGCTTTTAGAAAAATGGTACCATCCTTTTCTCATGGATTTTAAAAAGGAGAAGCACATCACTCAAATGTGTGGGATTGCCCACCATTGCATTATGATATTATCAAGGGATTAAAAGTCAATATATGGCGAGAAGAAATAATCATGATGGTGAACATTCAAACTTTACAAAATATTTAAAGCAATTGAATTGTATTTTATAAAGTGGTTGACAAATAGATTTTCAATTCTCCATGTCATGTGGATTGGCACTTGAATGTTTCTAGGATGAGCTAATACACTTGAAATACTATAAGTTATAATAGTAGTGCTGATGATTGATGATTAATTAATCACAAGCATAACAAAAGAATCCACTCACTAGGAACAAATTTTATTTGGGTTCATATGGATGCCACCTTGGACTAAGATGTAATGAATCATTTTAAACAAAATATTATATTTATGTATTTACTTTTAAAATTAGTTATAGTGAGCATTTAACGTTTCAAGCTTTGAATAGGGTGTTTGAGGTTGACAACTAAATATGGGAGCTTGTTTGGTTTGTTAAAAATTATATAATAAATTAGTAATTATATTGTTTTTTTTAATGATATTAAAATTATTGTAACAAGATGTTTGTTATATTTTATTAAATTTTAATAAGTTATATTTGATTTTTACTGGTTTTTTTAATAAGTGAGGTTATTTTTATTAAAATATTATATTTTTTTGTTAGGTTAAATAACTATGTTTAGTATATTTTTTTTAATTGATTATATGGGATTGAAATGAGTCTCACCCTTATTACATCATCATGACCACATAGTGGTTTTAGTATAGGCTTCCTCCTTAAAAGTTAAAGAATATAACTGGTTGAACTAATGCCAAGAATATAACTGGTTGAACTAATGTCATTTGATGTCCAACATGCCCTCTTATCACTAATATTTTTGTTTTTATATCAAATTTATTCTTCAACTTCCTCTTGTTATGTTTTCACAATCATATCCTTGACATTGTTTTGATTAAGAGATAAAATCTCACTTGACTAATTGCCTTCTAAAATTTAAATGTCACTAACCTTTTTAATAGATATGCTCACATTTTCAAGAGATTGCCTCTAATAGATGATTAATATCAATAATGATATTATTTTTATCTAATCCCCACATCCAATTTTATTGATGGTAATAATGATAATTTGTAAATCCCCCTCAATTGAAATATATTTCCATCCTTTTTCTATTGCAATTTTAATACCTGTAAGAAGTTCCCTAGCCTCTACATAGTTTTCTATGCAATTTTACTCACTAGAAGAAGTGACCTAGCGTCTACATAGTTGTTAGTTGAACTTCTATATGATTTTGAGTAAGTGAGGAGAATTTTTCTTTCATTATTTTAAAAAATACCACCTCCATTGGCTTTTCCTAGATTTCCTTTAGAAGCACCATCAAAATTAATTTTGGTAAACCAAATTTCTAGACGTTTCTATTTTACCTTAGATCAAATTAGATCCTTTGTTAATTGCCATCATTTCAAATGACTCTTCCATTATGTTCAAATCTTGTAACCAAGTTATTATCATCTATTTTTCTGCACTTGAGACTTCCCATGATGAGCACCATATCTATAAACATTTTTCAAGAGAGTCAATAATACGTTTCCAAACTTGGGCATAATTTTGAGATATATTTTTTAAAATTCCATTATTCCTTTCAATCCATAAATTCCAACAAATAATAGCACGTCCAATCTACCATAGAATACATAATGCTTTAGCTTTGAAATGATTAATCCAACATTTCATCAAATCTTTTAATGATGATGGATCTACCCAATATATTTTCATATTTTTAAAAAAGTAACCCCAAACAGTGTGAGCAAAGGGACAATGAAGAAGTATATGGTCTGGTGTTTCTAATTCCTTCTCACACAAGACATATATGAAGGTCTATGATATCCTCTTCTTTGTAGATTCTCTCTTGTAAGAATCTTACTTTGAACTACTAACCAAACAAATGTTGAGGCCTTAGGGGGAGCCTCTAGCGACTGAACATTCTTCCAAGGAAAATATTTGGGAGTAGGGAATTTTGATTATTTTAAATTCTTATAACCCAACTTGATCGAGTATCCACCATTTTTTGATAGATTTTAAACCAACTTATTATTTCATGCAAAAATGAAGAAATAAAACTCCTGAATCATCTTTTAAAGTTTATCTACAATTTGTATGAGTTCCTCTCCTTCAACCAAGTTACTAATAGAAATCCATGATCTAGAGTTGTTGTCATATTAATATAGTATTTGATATTTGGACCTTTACAAGCTAGGCATGGCTAAGTCAATGGTTTCTATTTTGAGTTAGAGATAAGAGGATAAGGCTTCAACCAAGCATCATACAAAAAAATTGTATAATTCCCCTCATTGAATGGCCATGTAATATGTTTCTTTATCAGTTATAAACTATTGGATATGAAGTTCAATGTTGATAATCCTTTGGGTAGGCTTCTTTTCCTAAATAATTTCATTGCATCAAGAGAACCTATATATTTTAAAGTAATATTTTTATCCAATTCTTTCCTTGATATCTAAATAGTCTCCATCCAAGTTTTTCCCCTAAGGTTAAACTCATAAGTATGCAATTCTGAAAGCCTGCTCCTCTAATATTATTTCCTTTGCAAACCCTAGTCCACTTACAATGAGGAAACCTAGAGTTTTCATGTTGGAAATATTACATTTTTGGTACCTTTTTACAAGTACCATGTAAATATTTTAGTTTGAGTCATGTAAATATTTGAGTCTAAATTTTTGTATATAGTAGGTGTCATGTAAGTGTGGAGTTATGTAAATGTTTATCTTTTAGTGTGTGTAATCATTAGAGGTTTGTTATTATGTGGAGTCAATAAAATATATTTCTCTTATGAGAAATATGAAGAGTTAGATCTCCCGTGTGTTTGAGGAGATGAAGAGTTAGTGTAAGTAGAAAGATCAAGAGTTTTGTGAATGTGAAGAGTCTCTTGTCCAAGTTGTATATATTGAAGATAAAGCATTGTAATGTATAATGGAGAAGAAGCTTTGCAATACATTGTATTTGCATTGCTTGTGTTGAAATATTCATCAATAATATTATTCAGTAAATTTGTTATTGAATGTATGTAATTGTGGTCCTATGAGGGATACCTAGTGGTATATCTTTGGGTTTTCATTCAAGATACCCAAGTTCAAACCTTGGTATGATGGGATCGACATCCCTCATAAAACTTGTATTTTTAACTCAAAATTTTATCCTATGAGGGATACCATAGTGGTATATATTTTGGTTTTCATTCAAGAGATCCAAGTTCCAACCCTAGTACGAGGGGCCTGGACTCCTCATAAAAAAATTGTATTTTTAACTCAATTTTTTTACCAACAAGACTTTGGTTCAATGGTTGGGATATATGGATGATGTAACCCATGCCAAGGTTAAAATCTTACTAGCACCAAATAGGCTATATAGCTCAATGTGACTAAGTTGATGTAAAAGGGAAAGGGCAACCCTTTGAAAATCCTACATAAAAAAAATTGTATGTAATTATGTGAATATTGTATATTTCTAGATCCTATGAGAATAGGGATGAATTGTTAACATTATGTACATCATTTCCACAGAAAGTCTCTTTGAGTTTTTTCAAATTTTAATGCTATACGTACTAGCAATCTTGAAAGTGAAACCATATTAATAGGAATGGATTATAATGCAATATCTATGATTTGTAGCCTTCCCACCATGGTTAAGAACTTACCTTTTCAACTTGCCAATCAAGTTTTTATTCTATCCAAACAAGAAAATCCAAAGTTCCTTTTTTTTTCCTCTATGATACAAAGGAATACCCAAGTAGGTTGATGGATTTTTTTATTTTAAACCCTAAAATATCCACAATAATTCATTGAAAATCTAGGGCAATATTAATGAAAAATTCCTAGATTTTGTAGTATTAACCAATTGTCCAATAGCCTTCTCAAAGTGTGATAATATTGATTTAAACTCCATGGCCTCACTAACTAAGGGATGATACCAAAAAAATTTGTAACGACCCTTCTTGATAAAACTTTATCTTGATATTGAATTATGTATTGATGTGTGGATATCTAATGCATGTTCTTATTTCTATGTTATCAAGATGAGTTGGTATTGCATTTTATGCTTTGCTTAAGATATATGGAGAATATGGTACTACTGATGAACTTTATGGATGTAGGACCGGGTCTTTCTTTGGTGGATTTGCATGAGACAACTGCCAGAGTAGAGAGAAAAAAATAGGAAATGATGGTGATGACTTATTCATTGACGACTCAAGGGTAAAATGATACCCTTCATGTACATGCATTGCATATATGCTTATTGTTTGAATACATTGTTGGACCATGAGGTTTCTAATGAAAAAGGAGTCATCCTTAGTAGGGTGGGGATAATGTTTTAGTTATCTTAAAGAGCCACATACTTAAGGATAAAGCAACATGGTGTATTATTGTTTGGAAAATATTTGCATTTGCTTGAGTTTGGAAGCATGGTTTTGGTTGATTGGTTCAATAAAGTATTAATAAGGATAATGATATTAATACTTGAAATATTAATATCAAAGTTAATAATTAATATTAACGTATGGTATTAATTGGTTAATAATTAATCTAACTGCCTTATTATTAGTAATTAATTTTAAAAGATAATAAAAATGGATGTATTATTAGATTAATTGCTTTTATTTTTAAGCTTCAATTAAAAAGAGATTAGAGTAATGTTTGAAGCTTTTCTTGATTGGATTATTTAATTAAATAATTAGTACTTTACCTTAGGTAAAGCTACAAATAAAACAAAAGATCTAATTAACCTTAAGGCTTAGATAAGTAAGGTGGCTATTAATGAAACATTGGGATTGGAGGAAACGTGAGGAAGTCTTGTAATGTAGAAAAATATATGTTACAATTGGGCATACAAAGAGAAATACTCCAACATAAATCCAGGTACAATTTTTCTTTAAGAGTAGGGGGTGTCGAGGAGAAGGTTGGTTGGAGGGTTCGGCGCAAGACATCCATGAAGAAGATTGGGTTGAGCTAGCTTGGAGGAGGTAAGGAATATTGGAGGGACTGCTTTAAAGGTATCAGGTTCTTGGTTACCTTCCTTAGAAGGTTGCTTTCATTATTTGAATGACTTTCATTTTATGTATCATTTGTATGATGCTCCTTTATGCATAGACCTCATTTTGGAAGCCTTCACTTGAGAATACTTGATGCTTTGATTGTTGGTTTTTTTTATTTTATTTGGAATGTAAGTCTGTTTGGAAGATTTTCCCTACTTTGTCTCATATTTGCGAGTGTTATCTAAGCTTGAAGACATCCAACCCCTACTATTTAGAGGTGATTTCAAGGTTTTATGTAGTTTTTTGTTGTTTGTGAGCGAATGTTACGTTTCGTAGAGCCTGTGTCTCTTTTTTTATTCTCTCTGCTTGATGAAGGTAGTTGAAATTCTATTCTTCATTGGATACCTATTGCTTGGTTTATTTGAACCTGATTGGTGTGTGTTATTGTTGGTTAGTCTTGTTGCTTCATTTTGATCTTCCTGTCATCCTTAGATGCTCTATTTTGCCTTAGAACTTCTGGTGGTTTTGCTCTTTGTGAGTCGTATCCACAACTTGCTTTGCTTGGGATATGTTGTGGTTGTGTGTGCCTTCGTTTGTGGGCCTTGTGTTGGATGTGTTTGGTTGTGTCTTTGTTTCATGTGTTGTGAGTCCACCAACCTATGGTGAGTGTTTTTATAAAAACATTTATTAGATCCTCTTATGTAAGATGCTTCTTCTTGCTTTAAAAAGGTAAAGTAGGATCTTTTATGTTGATGATATTTTAAATTCAAAGTGAAGGATAAAACTTCTATTATGTACTTTATTCTTAAGAAAATTAGGATGTTATTATTATGTTATGTTTTTATAAAGAAGATAGAGCTTGTCTTATTGCTTTATTGTCTTTTAAAATTTGAGAGGAAATTATAGGACTTTTGTTTTAGAAAAGATCTTTTAAAGGAAATTGTGGTGCATAAATTATGTTAAAGAAAGTTAAAGATCCTTTATTGTTGATTGATTGGATATGTTGAGAAAATTATAATGGTTTCTTGAGACTTGAGTAGGTAGAGAAATCATTATAGAGAGAAGTGTAGGATTCTATTCTTGATTTTTTGAAATTTATTGTGCATGGTTTATTGCATTTATACATAGAGCATATTAAATTGCATATTATAATGGTTTTCTAAGACTTGTTTAGGTAGGAAAATCATTATAGAGAGAAGTATGATATTCTCTCCTTGATTGGTTGAAATGTATTGTGCATGATTGATTGCATTTATACATAGAGAATGTTAATTTACATTGTATTAAGAGTTGTCTTGATCCCTATGTTTTCTTAAAGTCCATGGGAGTTTTCCTTTGTTAAGAGGATTGTGAAAAGAAGGTGGTGCACAGGCCACTTAGGTGAATTGGCTTTAATGTATCTTGGAATGAAAAGTTGTTATGTAAATGGGAGTTTGCTTTGTAATACTTAGATGATACTTCCAAATTATTAAAGGCTTGGAAGTTTTTATAAAATAGTGAATTCTTAGATGGTGAGAAAAAACAAGAAATGTTTTGGTTATGGTATTTATTTTGTAAAATTTTCTTTTGATATAAAGAAAAGAAGAATTTTTTTGAAAAATAATTTGAAAAAATCATATTAAAACAAAGACCATTTACAATTTGGGATGAGATTCCTCCTAGCCTTAGCCAATGAGAACACATGTTTACAATAGTAAAATAAGATCTACATTACAACCAAATATCCTAAATTATATTTCTACAATAGTTGTCCAAATTAGCTAGACAGTAGATTTGCTCACCAAACTGCCTAATCCTCTCATCCTCAATAGCCATGTCACTGTGCCACTGAACCCCTACCTCCTTCTCAATACACATCTTCGCCAATAAGTCTGCCACTTTACTTAGATCTCTACTCACATAAATTAGAATCACATCATCTAATTCCCTCCACAGTTTCTTAATTTGGGTGAAAAGAATCCTCAACCTCCATATCTTCAAAGAAAAGTTCCTAATGCAATCCAGAGCTCCTACCAATATTTGAGAATCTGATTCTAGGATTATCCTCTTCTAACCTTGTCTTATCACTTAGATAGAAACATATTTGATAGCTAGGGCTTTTCCTTCATTGTTCTTGGCCCTTCCTAGACCTTGGTTGTTCCCGATAGAGCATTGTCCCAACATGATTCTTGTAGACCACTCCAATTCTAACTCTATCTAAATTTCCTTTTACAACTCCATTAGTATTAGTTTTAATTCAAACTTTTGGGGGTGGGTTCCAACTAGATTTATCCTTCCCCTCTTGTACTTAATATTTCTTCTCCATCATCCTTATATCAGCTTGAGTTTCCTCTTTAGCATACACTACCATAGTTTTTGTGACTTTGCTCCAAATGACCTACCAAACACTATATAAGGATGAACAGGTTTCTCTAAAAAAATTTCCATTTCTCTCCAACACACTGACCACAAAATAAAATTTAATATAAGCTTCCAACCGATACAAAGAGCTTTAGATTTAAATATACCCATTTTCCATATTTCCCAAATCATAATCCAATTCAAATCATCATTGGCCCAAATTTTGTAAGATAAAAACCATCGCTCCCAAATATGGCGCAGCAATGGGCACTCAAACATTAAGTGGTCAGATGTTTCCTCCCTCTTGTAGCATAAAACACATTGATATGAACCAATGATTCCATTACATATCAGATTATCAAAAGTAAGAATTCCATTGTGCATGAATTGCCAAGCAAAGAAGTTTACTTTTGACCAACCCTTGGATTGCCAAATATTTCTCCAATCCTCAACCTAATATGCATGAGGAGGAGGTTCTGGAAGGATATTATCATATCCATCCTTCACTGTGTAGACTCCAAGGCTCCCATATCCCTAATATAATTCATCCTCCTCATCTCTACCTATGAGAAATATTTCTACCATGATTTTAGTCATGATGGGTGTCAATTCTAGAGGGATTGGAATTGGCCACTCATCCAACTTCTTAAACTGCTTAAACTTATAATCTCCCAACCGACTAGTGTTGAAATAACTTTCAATCTGGATCCAATCCTTGCTTTCCATGGTTGTTTTAACTGGTTGCAGCTCTAGAAATTTAGTAACGATAGGTGGGCATTTATCCCATGAATCTATCCAAAATCGTGCCTTCTTCCCTCTTCCCACTTTCCAAAATAATCCATATTTCACTACCTGAGATCCTAACTTTAGATCCTGCCACACTAAGGACCCATTACCATAAAAAGAGAAATGACTCACCTCATTCGGGTTCACCTGTCATAAATATTGACTTGTTAAAACTCTACTGAATAAAGAAGTTGGTTGGGATATCCACCTCCAGTAAAGCTTTTCAGCCAAAGCTTATTATTTAACTCTGATCTTCTTAGTCCCAAACCTCCTTTTACCTTGGGCTAGCTTACTTTATTCCAACATACTAAGGCCCATTTTATTTCTCCTTTTACTCTTCCCCATAAAACTTTTATATCCATCTTGTCTAACTCTTTCCTTATGGTATGTGGGGTAGCAAGGAAAGAAAAATTATAAATTGAAATGGCCTAAATGATTGACTATAAAAAAGTTAATCTACCCCCATAGCTTAACCATTTATGAGACCAATAATTAATTCTTTCTTTGATACAATTCAAAATATTCCTTCAGATATCTCTTTTAGTTTTTTAAAATGCAAAGGGACCCCCATATATACCACTAAGAGAGAAGTCCTTGTGAATCTCAAGATCTCTAAAATTATGTCCTGAAGCCTTTAATCAAGATTAAAAAAGACCACTTTGGATTATTTATCATTGATGACTTGGTTTGTGACCCTAAGGTAAACATTAAGAGTATCTCTAATCATTCTTGATTCCTTGAAGTTGGCCACTCCTACCAATCATGTGTCATACACAAACTGTAGGTGAGTCAAAACCTCCTCACCCACCTTGATACATGTTAGAAAACTTTGCTGTCTTCTCCTCAAGATGAGTGTAACCAAGCCTTCAACCAATATGAGAAAAATATAAGGGGAAAGAAATGAGGAATTTAAATGTTATCTTTATGAACTATTTTATGATGATAAGTTTATGCTATCATTAAGTAGAGATGTTGGCATTATGACTTATAGATCATTCTTTCATATTAGCCTTATGTTAGATGTAAGCAATATGATCAATTTAATTATGGTGCTAAACTTAGAGTGATGCTTCCTAGTGATAGTATGATGCTTGGAACTTATGTCATTTGAGATGCAAAGTTCTTTTTATATTCAAGATTTAATATTGTGTTATAATTTAGCTTATTATTATAACACTTTAATTCTTTTGAGAGAGATTTTATTTGATTTGGATATCTTGGGTCTATGGGGGTTCTAGGGAGGAATATAGAACTTTAATAGGACCCATGAGTCATAAAGATAACCCAATATTGGTATGAGTTGCGGTGATGCACTAACCAAGTATCTATGAGTCCTGAAAGGAGTTGCGATGATGCAATAGCCAGGTACTCATAAATTTGGAAGGAGTTACGATGATGCAATAGCTAGATACTCATTATTTATATACCTTGAATGGTGAGGATCAGATGTTCCATAACTATGAAGTTAATGAAATCATTCATGAGGTAGTAGTGGTGTACCATGAACGATGATTTTTAGGTAGCCATGCTCATTACCAGGTGAGTGGTAATGACCTTAGTTAACCCAAAAAGGTGTGGTAACTAAGCACCAAGGTATTACATAATAATAATATACATAGATAGACTTATATATAGGTTAGGGAATAAGAATCCCCCTTTAAGTGTTATGGGCCTTAAAGGATAATCCTTATGTTGTGGTCAAATTGTTCTATGTTGGTGAGGGTATGGGAAAGGTGGAGGACCACTTTGGCATCCTTTTAAATAGTGAGGTTTACTAAGGTGAACCCCAAAAATATGAGATGTTAGCTACTCCTATACACTTGAGTGTCATCTACAGTGACATTGAGATCAAATGTGGTAGAACCTTGAGTAAGTTAAAAATAAAATTATGACTCCTTTGTGAACCTTGCTTGTATACCACAAAAAACAATCTCTCTTTTGGGTTGGTTTTGGTGAGTTGTTATAGTTGGTATTAAATATCTAGGTCGTAGGACTAGAAGCTTCTATGGAGTGCCCCTCGAATGAGCCTTGATTTGATGTACTACAATGGGAAAACTTACTCTATTAGAGACCTTAACGTGATCTGGGATAATTTGAGTATTGCATACCAACTGGACTAGTCAAACCAAGGAGTAAAAATCCTAGAGAGAGTAGTTTCTTATTGGGGAATAACACCTTGTAGTGAGGCAAGAGAGACTATGATAATTATCAAGCAAGTGATAATGGTCTAAGTTAGTTTATGGGGGAAATGAAATTAATTGATTATAAGTACAATTGAGAAAAATTGTTACTTACCCAAATTCTTTGTGTGGTTAGGAGATGGCACCTATTTTAAGAGGAGGATCATCCAAGAAGGCGAGATCGACTACACAAGAGGAAACTGTAGTACATCCCCAAAATAATTCTATATGAATAAAGGACTCTATAAAGAGAACTGGGAGAACAATGGACCCTCGTAATAAGTCTAGAAGGATAAAAAAAATTAGCAAGAAAACTAGAGGAACAACATGTTCCAGTGATAGGATGGAATATTTTTCTTTTATAGTTAAGTTGCTTTAGGAATATATGGAACAAATAGAAACCCTGATCAATAAGGAAACTAGTTACACCAATGTAGAGGGTGGACAAGAAGAGAATCCTATTAGGAGAATCCATGGGGGCAAATACTAGATAGAGGCTGAGATAGCTAAATACCTTAAGAATATTGAGGTAGATAAATTTAATGGAAAGGAAGGAGGAGATGCAGTCAAGTCATGGTTGAATGAGCTAGAAACCTTATTTTCCATGAATAATTATTGTGTGGGATACCCTTCATATTTAGGATGCAACTTTAGAATGGTGGAACACCTTTAGGGTAGGCAAAGTAATCCAAGATGTGGACCTTATATGGGAAGATTTTGTTGGGGTATTTAAGAAAATATTCCTATCAGAATAATTTTATATAGAAAATTTTGAGGAGTTTTCTATGCTCCAACAAGGTACCTTGTATGTGGAGGTATATCATCAAAAATTTATTAAAATTTTAAAGTATGTTCCTAAGTACGAGATCAAAGAGAAACTAAGGTGCATAAGTTCATATTTGTGGTAGATCCTAATATTAGGACAATAATCAATTTGATCAAACCCAAAACTCTGCAAAAGGCTTATGATTTGGACAGATAGGAACAAATCAATCTTCAAACCAAGAAGTCCTTCAAATATTTAGGATTGACAGAGATAGAGAGACATGATCCTAATAGAATAAAGAGTGTAAGGTTTATGAAATGGGATAAGGAACAAAAAAAGAAGAGCAAAGGGAATCCAAAGTTGAGTAGTAAGAACAATGGAAACCAAGGACAATATAAGAAGAAATTATAGATAAAGTATAGTTCCAACCCTCAACTATAGAAGCATAATTATTCGACATAAAATAGGGAATAGGGAAGAAAAGGCAGGAAATATCTCAAGCACCTAGGATAGGTTGCTTCATATATGGGGTCCTTATTATGCTAATAAGTGTCTCCAACGACAAGAGTTGAGCAATAGAATAGAGAAGGAGCCTCACTGAATCCATGTTGCTACACGGAATGAGAACCTAGATGGACAAGCAAAACCTATGTTACTGAATGGTAATTTGTTTGAAAAGGATGTATATTTCATAGATAGTGGTACTACATATCATTTTATTTCCACTAGTATTATTGGGGATATGTCATAAAGATCTGGATTCTTGGCACAAAGGTGGAAAGTTGAGTATGGTTTTGGATATACCTACTTCATGGATCAATGTTTGCCTACAATTAATATTACCTTACCCAATGGATCCACTATATGAAAATTCTATGTAGCACTACTCCATGCTTTTGATATTATCCTAGGGATGGATTGGTTGAAGTCTTATGGATCCTTAATCAACTTGCAAGAGAGGTGGATGGATTACACTGATAAGGACAAAAGGAGAGTAAGATTTCAAAGTAGTCAAGGGTATTTTCAACCACATCTATTGTTAGCTATGCAACTGAAGAAAGCCATTAAAGGAGATGATATGTTGTATGTAGTCAAGATAAATGGCAAGACAAGTGATAAAAGGGATGATGAAATATTTAAGAAACATACCATTTTGTAAGAATTTAGGGATGTATTTTTAGAATATCTCCTAGGCCCACAAACTCTATGGGAATTTTATTTCACCATTGAACTAATACCTGGGGTAGAACCCATTGCAAGGACACCTTACAGAATGACCCCTATTGAGCTGCAGAAGTTAAAGGTGCAATTTCAATATTTAAACCTAGTGTGTTGTCTTGGGGTGCTCCAATATTATTTGTGAAAAAAAGGATGGTTCTTTGATATTGTGCATTGATTATAGGATGTTGAATAAGGTGACCATAAAAAATAGGTATCCTTTTCCAAGGATTGACAACCTCTTTGATTAGCTAAAGGATACCACCATATTTTAAAATTTTGATTTAAGATCTGGAAATCATCAGTTGAGGATTTGAGAGGAGGATTGACAACCTCTTTGATTAGCTAAAGGATACCACCACATTTTAAAATTTTGATTTAAGATCTGGAAATCATCAGTTGAGGATTTGAGAGGAGGATAAAACAACATTTAAGACTAGATATGGACACTATGAGTTCATAGTATTGCTATTTGGGTTGACAAATGCACCAACAAATTTTATAAATTTAATGAGCAACATGTTTAGGAAATATCTAGATCAATTTGGTTTGGTATTTTTAGATGATATATTGATATATTCTCACACCAAAGAGGAACATGACCATCATTTAATATTATTGTGCGAGATGTCGAGGTAAAACTAGTTATATGGAAAGTTGTCTAAATGTGAGTTCTATACCTCACAAGTACAATATTTGGGACATATCATCTTGACAGAAGGAATTGCTTTAGATCCTAAAAATATTAAGGCTATATTAAGTTGGCCTACACTAACAAATGTGTCTAAAGTAAGAAGTTTCATGGGACTCACTAGTTATTATAGGTGTTTTGTGAAGGAATATTCAAAGATTGCCTACTCTATCACCAACCTTCAAAGAAAATGAAAGGATTTCAAATGGTAGGATAAATGTGGAACTGCCTTTGAAACTTTGAAGAATAAGCTGAATACAACACCGATTCTTAAGATGATGAGATACCAAAATATCTCATTATTTTAGTGTTATCATACATAAAAACTACCATTTTTGTCTAAATGTTATAGTATAATGCCAAGTACTTTGATTATTGTGCATGATAATGTTAATGTTAGCATAGTAAAGTGATAAGAAATACTATTCTGTTGTTTAGATAATTTTCTTGCATTTTTGTGATAAATTTTGCATGATTTTTAGTATTTAGTAGGCATAAATAAGGCATAGAAAAGAGCAATATGAATGAAGGTCTTAGTGTACATTTTAAAATCTAATATGCCAAGGTTTTTGAATAATTCTCCCACCCTTAGAAAGTGTTTTAAGATGATGTGGCACCCAAATAGTCAAAACTACACCAAATCTAGATCAGTGCAACTTGATGTAATAGAACCTATAGGTTCTGCTCTAGAACATCTAGGCAACAAGCTACAAAATCCTAGATAACGGGTGTTGCATGCCAAATTGGGGGTTAAAATTGCTTTATCAACATAAAGGGGATAAAGGAGAATATGTCCAAGCATCAGAGAATAACCCAACAACCAATTACCAGAGCATTTGCACACAACAGATAATCAACCACATGTTCCAGAGTAGTTGCAGGAATTCCTACAGCAAAGGCAGAATTGGTTTTTAACCAATTTCCAAGGAGGAAAGGTGAGCTGGTGACTTGGGATGAAGCATGAATATTCCTAAGACCTATTCTAAGACCTTCCACATCATTTGGAGGTGTAAAAACACAAGAATCTATCCATAATATATTTTTGTCCTAATTCTGGATAAGGTAGTTGTTGACTGTAGAATTGAAGGAATCAAGCAACAACAGAGCATTTCTATTTTAATTCTAGAATGTAAGTAGGAAAAGTGGAGTATTTAATATAAATACTCCTTATATACCCTCATTGAAAGCTAATAGAAAAATTTAAATAGAAATCTATTGTAATAGTTAAATAGTCAATAAAGTGCAGTATTTTTAGACCAACTTATTTTTAGTCTTTCATGTCAATTTGATCTTGTAATTTAGCTTAGGATTCTGTGAGTTTAAACCTTCTACTAGACCTAGGAGCAAGGGCCCACTCTCAAGGTTGGTGGAGGGAAATTTGTACTATAATTATAGGTTTTTATTATTGTTTTTTTGTCATTTCTTGCAATAGATTAAATACTATGTTTCCCCTATTTCTCCCCTATTTTTTTCCTATTTGCACATGTTTATGTTTTATCTCCTTCATAGCTAGCTGATTTCCATTCATTCTTGTATTTTCCATTTTTATCAAAGCATCATTGTTTCAACATTTCATTTTTATTTTTCAGTATTTTAATTCAGTTTTAGTGTTTCAGTTTAACAACATTAATTTTCAAGCATTTTACATTTTTGTCCTTTCAATTTTAGCACTTTACTTTTCTATCATTTCAATTCCAACAAATGTAATTTAGCATATTTTCTTCAGCAAGTTCAATTCTTGCAATTAGTTAGTTTTCCTTATGCAAGTGTGCTATTTAGTTTCATTTCTACAAAGACATTATGATTCCTTATTTTGGTTTAGTAGCCTAATGCCCTAATTTCTAAGCCACAATTCCAACATTCTCTATCGTATATAGCCTTGGATGTTGCCTTGGATTGAAAAATGAATTAAATGATGAACATTAATGACACTCATCATTTTTGGTATTATTGTCGAGGAACAAATTGGTATTGTTAGAGAACAAATAAGTCATTCAATTATTATCTTGTGAAGTTGCAAAAACCACAAAAACAACAAAAACAAAACCAACAACTTTACATGAAAATAGTTGCATTGCTTGGGATTGTATCTAAGATATTGGGACATTAGAATAGGAGTTCTTTCTTTAATAGAATGTATGAATAGGTTAAGAGATGAAAGAGGTAGATTCATTAGATCAAACCTCCCACCAATCACAGGAAGATGATATCCACAACGAGGGGTTGAACCTATACCTGAATTACCTGAATTTGAAAATTTTGAAAATGTTGAATTGGAAACACAATCATCATCATCAAGAAGTGTAGAAACACTTGAGAGAGAATTGCAAGAAGAGAAAATTGTTAGTTCATCATCATCTACTCCTGACAAGTCTATATGATCAGACCAATTTAGGAAAATCTATACTTATTGTTGGGAACGTATCATGGCAGATATACAAGGAAATGTGGATAGGGGTAGTAACATTCCTAATCTAGGTAATACCCACACCCCTTCCTAAACCTTTGAGTATCCTATCCGCTTGAATCCCACTCAAAACTCTCCTATGAAAACCATCTCACCATCAATATTACCAAATTTTAAGGGAGTTGCATCTGAGGATCCTGATCAGTTTTTATTCGAGTTTAAGGTTGTATGCCAAACCTATGACTATACAAATGATAACCAAAAACTCAAAGTATTTCCTTCCATGTTAAAAGACTCAACCTTACGATGGTTCATGAGCTTAGCACCTGATTCAATTCAAACCTGGGATGAAATGGAAAGAGTATTTTTGGAGAAATACCAAGAATATTATCGAGTAAAGAATCAAAAGGATGAATTATTTAGGATAAAACAAGAAGAGGATGAAACCTTGGAAGACTACTTGGATAGATTTTCCTTTGTCCATAAAATATGTGGAGGTGTAGAACCAAAACTTAGCAAAACCATATTCTTGAGAGGATTACAAGATGAATCCAGAGAAGTATTGGATCTCATGGGAAAAGGAGATGTAAGCACACTTGAACTTGAAGAAATCATGGAACTCTGCAAAAATTATTCTCGTACAAAACATAGAAGAAGAAAAACTGGTAATAACACAAATGATTTGAAATAATTGATGGAAGAGTTTACCAATCTTAAAACTGACATCCTAGTGCATTTGAACATGACATTAGGTGAATTGAATGCAAAGGCCAAATCTACTAAACCCTTAGCCATCTATTGTCCAAGATGTAGGAATAAACATGCTCTCCATGAATGTCCTTTGAACAAAACTTCCATATCTGCTATATGTAGCATTTGTGACAAAGGACATCCCATAGATCAATGTCAATTGTTACTAGGACTTAAGAATGTCTTAGAGAAACAATCTCAACCTACAGAAGAACTTAACTTTGTAGGACCAAGACAAGGGGGTAGTTTCCCTCAATACCCATACCAAAATACTTCTTAATTTCCCACAAATTGGGGAAATAATCCTTGGTCTATGCCATGGTCTAATTCAGAACCACAACCTTGGAATCAACCACCATGGGCATCATCTCAAGAATGGTCTCAACCTAGATGGATGAATCAACAATGGAATCAACCACCATGGATGCATACACAAATGCAAGGACAATAATGGGGACCATAATATCAACCATACCAAGGGCAACGTAGGTATCAAAATCAACAACAAAACTTATTGCTTGGTCTTGCTCAAAATTACCCTCAGGGAAGACAACAACAATCACAACAATAGGTAAAACAACCCCCACTTTCGGCTCAACCTATGGCCAATCCAAATAACACTAGACAGGTAGCCCTTATCTACATGGTTGAACCAGAAGAAACAACCATGATAAATGTCATTGATTGTGACAATATCCAATTGCATTTAGGAAAGACACTTCCTAAACCTACTCCACCTATCATTGTAGAAATGGGAGCCAAAGAAAGCAAACAAGAGGACCCATCTACATCAAAACCACCACAACAAAATCTTGAAAAAGGGAAAGAAAAAGAAAACCTTCCTCAAGATAATTTTTCCTTTTCATCAGAACAAGTACCATATCCTGAATGATTTGAAAAGTCAGAACCAATATCTTCAAAATTAGATGTGGTACAAGAATTGAAATGTTTAAATATCATAATTCCTTTACTACAAGCTATCAAAGATGTACCATTAATCAACAAAACTATTCAGGAATTGTGTATTAGAAAACTAGGAAGAAAGAAGAAAGTGTTACCTAAAACCATACAAGTAGATGGGAAGTTAGCAGACCTCCTTGTAGGAAAGCTTATTCCACCGAAGTATGGTGATCTAGGAAGCCTTGTAGTCATAGTAGCCATAGGATCAATGCAAATATCTAATGTTTTGATTGACCTAGGGGCAACTATCAATGTTATGACAAAGGATACAATGCAAAAGTTATAATTAAACAACCTACATCCTACGTCTACAATATTAGAAATGGTTGATAGGTCAGTTTCCAAACTAGAAGGAATAATTGAAAATATTCCTATATCAGTTTCATCATGGGAATATCTAGTTGAATTTTTGGTATTACAACCTTAAAATACTGTGAATGGTTACCCAATAATTCTAGGAAGGCCTTGGCTTGCTACGATAACTACCTTCATTGATTGTAGATCAGGAGATATGACCATTTTCAATGGAATTGACTCAAAGAAAATCTCTCTATATCCTCCTGCAAAACCTTCAATCAATTTTACTAGTAACCTATGGTTTCCTGAATCAGATGAATAAAATGAATAGAAAATTTTATTTTTAACCATCATAGTCATGAAAGATCATGCTGAAGAGTTGGATCCATTTGAGAGGATTATCTTTGAAGAAGAAACTGTCTTGATGAATAATTTGTATGATTCAAGACTTGAATATGAACCAATTATTGTTAACCGATTACTATGGAAGGATGAAGAACAAGAACTTGAACCATTACCATCCATTCCAATACAAGATAATTCTTTTAATTTACCACATGGATGGCATCATCATCTTCTCTCATATTTTCATTGTCCTATATCAAATTTAATTCCATCAAGAATTGCCTTTGATAAAGATACTCAAATCTTCCATTCTCTTCTACCACACCATTGCCCACTCAACTCATTAATAAGCAATTTTGAAGGAATCAATTCAATACAACCTGGTACAAAGCAAATTGAAATACAACCAAAAAAGTTTTTGAATATCAATAGTTGGTTGAAAAATGACTAGGAAGAAAAATTATTTAATGTATTGAGTCGACATCCCAATGCTTTCGCATGGGAATACAAAGACATGACAGGAATTCATCCGGATATATGTACTCATCGAATTTATACAGAGGATGTTAAACCTGTAAGACAACCACAAAGGATATTGAATCCTACTTTACACGATATTGTGAAAGATGAAATTGAAAAATTGCTAGAAGTAGGATTCATCTACCCCATTTCTGATAGTCGATGGGTTTCACCATTGGTTATTGTTCCAAAGAAAAATGGAAAGTTGTGAGTGTGTGTTGACTATAGAGAACTAAACAAAGCTACACATAAAGACCATTTTCCATTACCATTCATAGATCAAGTGTTAGACACGCTCATTGGGAAGAAATATTTTTATTTTCTCGATGGATTTAGTGGTTATAATAAGATTCAGGTAGCACTTGAAGATCAGGAGAAAACAACCTTTACTTGCCCATGGGGAACATTTGCTTATAGGGTTTTACCTTTTGGACTTTGCAATGCCCCAACAACTTTCCAACGAGCAGTTCTTGCTATTTTCTCTAACTTGACCAATGATTGTGTCAAAATCTACATGGATGATTTCATAGTATGTGGTAAAACTTTTGATGAAACTCTTGAAAATCTTGACAAGGTTTTGACATGGTGTGAAACTTACAATCTATCCCTAAACCTTGACAAATGTTTTATGATGATGGATGAAGGCATTGTTCTTGGACATCATATCTCATCTAGAGGAATACAAGTAGATCCTAAGAAGATTGAGATTATCAAAAAGTTGCCTGCACCCCAAACACAAACAGATGTTAGGAGTTTCTTAGGACATATTGGTTTCTATCATCGATTCATTAAGAAATTTAGTACCATTGCAAACCCTATGTTTTCCTTGTTGACTAAATATTCTGAATTTAAATGGATAGAAAAGTGTCAAATTGCATTTGATACTTTAAAAGAAAAATTGACCACTACACTTGTGTTACGAGGTCCAAATTGGAAACTTCCATTTCACATTCAAGCTGATGCATCTAACACTGCAATGGAGTAGCTTTAGGCCAAGTTGAAAATGGAGAACATTATGCCATCTATTACATTAGCAAAAACTTAACAAGAGTTGAAAAGAATTATACTACTACCAAAAAAGAATTCTTAGTAGTAGTATATGCCATTAACAAATTTCATCACTATATCATAGGATATCAATTATTTGTTTATATAGATCATTTTGCAATCATATAATTTATGAAAAAACCTTTAGTTAGTGGTCGAATAATAATATGGTTGCTACTATTACAAGAATTTGACATCACTATGATGTTTTTAAAAGAAAATAAAAGAAGTATCACTTTGTATTACATCAAATGAAGTTGTACAATCAAGAATGGAGCTTAGAGTCCATTATATAGGAAGATAGTTTCCTTGCTCTTTACTCTACCTATGATTCTATCCTAAGACTTATGTACATGTGGACTACATGCACATTTACATCATTGCACATTCTAACACTTGTGCATTTATTACTTCTTCCCCAAGTAACCACTTAACATAAGATAAAATAATATAATAATTAACATGTATCAAATAATGTAATATACTCTAACACCCCCTGTATTACATTATTTGGTATGAAATTCCTTTGAATTGCATAACTGATCTCTGAAAGTCTGAAACTTGTTTCTTCCAAGAGCTTTTGTAAAGATATCTGCTAGTTGTTCTTTTGTAGGAATGTGCTTCAAGATGATATGATGATTTTGGAAGTGATATTTGATGAAATGGAATTGTGCTTCAATATGCTTAGTTCTTTCATGTACAATTATATTTTTAACCAAATTGAGTACTCCTTGATTATCACAATGTATCAAGGTCGGATTTTATTTGATGCCCATGTTAGATAGTATATATTGTAGCCATAATGCTTCACATGTTGTATCTCTTGCTACACGATATTCTGATTTAGTAGATGATTGTGCCATTGTATGTTGTTTCTTACTATGCCAAGATATAGGTCCTGAACCAAGATAAAATACATACCCTGAAGTAGAATTTTTGTCATCAATAGAACCAACATAGTCTAAATCTGAGTAACCCTATAGACAAAAATCCTCAACATTCTTCATATAAGTTAGGCCATAATCAATAGTCTTCTTAATGTATTGCAATATTCTCTTTGTAGCTTTCCAATGACTTTCCCTTGGTTCTTGCATGAATCGTGAAAGATAATTTACAACAAAGACTAAGTCAGGTCGGCTATTTGTTAAGTATAGAAGACTTCCAATTAATTGGTGATACATGGTTGCTAAAACCAAAGGTGTTTCATCATTTTTGGATAATTGAATCCCTAGTTCCATAGGAGTATCTTTTGTCTTACAATTCTTCATCCTATATCTTTCAAGTAAGGCTTCAGCATATTTTGATTGAGTAATTGTAATGTTATCTTTATTTTGATGAATTTCTAGGTCGAGGCAATAATTCATCAATCCTAAATCTATCATCTCAAATGCCTTTTCAAGATCCCTTTTAATATCACTTATTAGTTTTTTGAGCTTCCAGTGATCACTATATCATCAATGTATACTATTAGAATTAGTATATCATTTCCAATTATTTTTGTATATAGACTAGGATCAGAAGTACTTCATTTGAAGTTATGTTGTAATAAGTGATTATTGATTTTTATATTCCATGCTTTGGGTGCTTGCTTTAGACCATATAAATATTTGTTTAATTTGCATACCTTATTTTCTTATCCTTTAACAACAAATCCTTCTAGTTGTGATATGTAAACTTCCTCTTCTAAGTCACCATTAAGAAAGGCACTTTTAACATCCATTTGATGAAGTTTCCAACCATGATGCACTGCTAGAGCATAAACTATTTTGATAGTAGTCATTCTAGTTGTTGGTGCAAAATTTTCTTCATAATCAATTCCCTCAATCTGAGTATATCCTTTGGCTACTAACCAATATTTGTATTTGTCAAGAGTTCCATCTACTTTATACTTGATTTTGTAAATCCATTTGCAACCCACTATTTTCTTACCTAGAGGTAATTCTACTAGATCCCATGTTTTATTCTTTTGTAGTGATGCATATTCAGATTCCATAGCTGCCTTCCAATGTGATTGTCTTAGAGCTTGAGATGTTGATGTTGGTTCTTCTGATGTACTTAGTAATCCTCTGTTCATTCTAGTTTGGTTGTGAGTTTGAGGTCTGGTGGTAGTAAGATCTAGCATTTGTTCTAAGTTTACTCCTCTGAGTGTATCTCTATACCATATATGATTCTTCTTTTGGGAAGTTATGGATGATTCTATATGTTCACTTTCTTCATCATGCAATTCTGACTCTGTTTCTATTCTTTCTAAGTCTTCTTATGTAAAGGTTAATATGACCTTTGTATCCTCACTTTGTTTTTCATCATCGACCTTGTATTTTTCATCAAAAATCACATCTCTGCTTATATATACCTTCTTTGTACTTGGATCCATTATTTTGTACCCTATAGATTCATCATCATACCCAAAAAATATTCTTGCCATAGTTTTATCATCTAATTTAGTCCTTTTTTGTTTTGGAATATGCATATAAGCTTTGCAACCAAAAATTCTTAGTTTTTCTATATTTGGTTTTTGTCCTAACCATGCTTCTTTTGGTGTAACATGTCTGAGTATTCTTGTAGGTAGTCTATTCTGCAAATATACTATTGTTTTAATTGCTTCTACCCAATATTGATGATCGAGAAGAGATTCTTTTAACATACACCTAACCATTTCCATTATAGATCTATTTCTTCTTTCTACAATTCCATTTTATTGTGGTGAATATGTTGTAGTAAGTTATCTTTTAATTCCATTTTCTCTTAGAAAGGAATCAAATTATTTTGAGATAAATTCACCTCCTCTATCAGACCAAAGATATTTGATAGTGTTTCCTGATTCTTTCTCTACTTGAAGTTTGAATTGTTTAAAACAACTAAATGCTTCTGATTTATACTTCATGAAGAATACCCACATTTTTTTGGTGTGATCATCGACAAATAATTGAAAATACTTATGTCCTCCAATGCTAGTGACATTCATTGGACCACATAGATCTGTATATATTAGTTCTAATGGTTGTTGAGTCCTATGTTGACGAAGTTCAAAAGAAACTCTGTGTTGTTTTCTAGCTAAACATTCTGGACAAATAGTAGATTCTAGGGATAGATTTGGTATTCCTTCAACCATTTGATATTTGAACATTTCATTCAAAGAAAATACATTGGTATGTCCTAGATGTTTGTGCCATAGATCTAAAGCCTTGATTGAAAAATCTGAATGTGTAGTAATGTCTAAAGAAAATAGACCATTTATATAGGTACTTGATGCTACCTTTTTCCCATGTTTAAGAATATGACACTATTTTCTTCCATCGAAAAACTTGAACTCAATAGTCATATTTTGATCCATAAGTTGAGAAACTGAGAGGAGATTATTAGTCAATCCCGGGATATATAAAACATTTTTAATTATCCCTTTTCCATTTACTAGATCAACTAGAATATTTCCTATCCCCTTTACTTCATAAGTCTTACTATCTGCTATAGTAACTGGTTTCTCATTTTTCTTTTGTAGGGAATCAAACAAATGTCTACTTCTAGTCATGTGTTTGCTTGCTCCTGAATCTATGTACCAATGTTCCATGGTGATGAAGTTTCAAATCTTCTAGTATGAGGACATAATCAACCTTGCTAAGATTTCTTGGATTTAGTAGAATCCCTTTTGACTCCCTAATGTTCAACCTTAATGTATTACCTTATTTCTCCTTATTGGATAGTAAGTAGATGATGCACCTTCAAGTTTTGATTAAGGTTCTTTTCCTTCAAGACCTTTTAGTTGGATTAATGTCTCAAAAATAGTGTAAAGGACTAATGTAGAAATATATTTCTAATCTTTCAAGCGATAAATAACTATGCTTCTTTAACCTTCAATGGTTTAATTTTTCTAAATTCCAATAGACTAAAATTTGATGTAGTAGCCTTATAACTCCCTAGTTTGGAAATTTAGAAAATAGAAATATTTGCAAAATAATATTTTAATTCTCCAATGTTGAAAACCTTATACCTCCTAAATTAATTATTTGTAAATATTATGAGGTTTAAATATCAAGCAAATATATATTTCTGTGCTGAAATTGCTTTCTTTACTTCCTATGGTTGATATGCAATGCAATAATAGAATTTTCAACCTTTAATTTGGCTCCTTATAACTCCTTTTAACTTAGGAAAGAAAGAATTAAAATAAAGTAATACTTTTACCTTCCTTGCAAGGTATTTCATCCATGTTGATTGGTGTATGGAGTTCCTTCTAAATTCTTGTGTGCTCCTACAAATGATAGAGGCTCTTAAATGCAAACGAGC
Organism: Wollemia nobilis; assembly: GCA_028583015.1. NCBI lineage: Eukaryota > Viridiplantae > Streptophyta > Pinopsida > Araucariales > Araucariaceae > Wollemia > Wollemia nobilis. The sequence goes on from JAQPPZ010016867.1 coordinate 6,755,313, forward strand.
ATCTCTCTCCTCTTGCATAGTGCTTTGACTCCTCCTTTCAATTCTTGATCATGTGCCTTGATTTCACTATCTCCTCCTTCAAGTTTAGGCACTTTGAATAGTGCAAATGCCTTTAGAATTTGGACAAGTGGCACTTGAGAGTTACGTTAAAGATGGGAATTGAGGCTTAGGTTATTTCAATGGTCATTCCTCCATGCAATGATGACTGTGGTAAGTAACTTCCAAATTATTATTATAAATGCTCAAAGATATACATTAGATTATTCCTTGAGTGCTCTTCTCCTAGATGTATGTTGAGAAATGTGAGGGCACCTAGAATTGTTGTTCCAGGTGGCACAAGATGCCTTGGCTATAGGTTACAAGTGGTGCTCAGTTTTCCTGTATGTAGACCTTCCCTCCAACATATTATTTCTTGTATATCCTTTTACATAAAATTTTCTTAGTAATTTGTCTTCAACGCCTTCTTTCCAAGCAAACATAGATGTTGTATGAGTGGCTCCACCTAAGGTGATTGAGAGCACTTCAATGGAGGTTTTATGGCTCTCCAATGAGAGCTTTGTTTCAGTCGATGGTTCCTCCAAGTTCCACCTTGGGTAAATCTCCTTGTAACTTTTCTTATTTGTGCTTATATTTAGCATTGTTCCTTGTTTATGTAGTTAAAAATCGGTAATGGCCTCCTTGTATTGGCTTGATGTTGCAGGTTAGATGCTTGCTATAGGCATTCGATTTGATGGTGAATATAGTGTTCTTTAGGCACATTGACTCTTGAGTAATGTGAGCCCTTTGATGGCTCTCTTATCTTGCTCAAACTCTACCCCTTTACCTTACCGAAACAATTATCGTGCTTGTTGACTGTTGTAATGCTAAATCCTTTGTCCTTCTTGTCTAAGTTTGAAGGGACAAAAGTGGTGCTTTCTATGATGGTTAAGATTTAGTACCTTAACTTACACCAAGATAATAGACCAAATATATCTCTTTTTCATGCTCTTTAACCTTCTTGATGAGGTGGCTTCTTGAGAGAAATATTGCTATCATGTTGTCTTCTTTGGTGACTTACTTTCACCAAGATATGCAACAGGTTTTGGATGCTCAATAGTGTCTTTAGACACTTCACTCTTACCCAATTTTGTGCACTAAAAATTCCTTCTATGATAACCTCTTAATGTAATTTAAAACTTAAGGGTAACTAGTGTTAATGCACTAATAATATCTCCAAGCTTGATGCCCTTAAGAATAACTAGAATAGTGGAATAACAATCTCCCCATATTGCTCCTATAAATGAATCCACTCCTTGGAACTTTAATTTTAATATGGTGCTTAACAAATCTCTAATAAACCATAATTTTAGAGTTCAAATAATGAACCTTTTGCACCCAAGTTGCTTACCTTTAATAACCTCTAAATATGGTGGATGTCTTGGTGATTTGATTCACCAAGTTTCTACCCTTGAATAGATGAACTTGCAACTCTGATTGGCTATCCGAAACAGCTCTCTAAATCCCCTATTTGTAGCTCTGAAAACCCTCTAACTTGCTACCCTAAAATTGTAGTAGGAAACTCTAATTCTCCTTCTTTTGGGCTTGTCGAATGGTGATAATTGTCCCAAATTCTACTCTATAAGGAACTCCTTCAGTCTGTAATGGAGTTCCAATCTTCTCTTAGAATCTTTTCTTGAGGTTCCTTTATAGCTCTGATACCAATGATGGTTTTAGAACTATTATGATTGAAGAAAAGAAGTATCACTTTGTATTACATCAAATGAAGTTGTACAATCAAGAATGGAGCTTAGAGTCCATTATATAGGAATATAGTTTCCTTGCTCTTTACTCTACTTATGATTCTATCCTAAGACTTATGTACATGTGGACTACATGCACATTTACATCATTGTACTTTCCAACACTTGTGCATTTATTACTTCTTCCCCAAGTAACCACTTAACATAAGATAAAGTAATATAATAATTAACATGTATCAAATAATGTAATATACTCTAATACACTATGGTAGACAAACTAGGAAAATCAAATGTAGTAGCTAACTTTTTATCTAGACTAAATATCATAGAAGAATAAAATTTAGTAGAGGCATCATTTCCTAATGATAGGTTATTTACATTTCAGCACAATCACCATGGTTTGTTGATATTACCAACTATATAGCAATAGGAAAATTTCCCTCTCACTTTACTCCTCGAGAAAAATGATGATTGGTAAACCAAAGCTCATCATTTCAATGGATCAATGGTATACTATTTAAATGTGGACCCAATTATATTTTACGTCGATGTATTTGATGATATGAGGTGTATGATATTCTTCGAGCATGTTATGATGAACCATTAGGAGGACATTATTCAGTAAAAAATGCCATTAGAATTTTTAGGAATATGTTATTACTGGTCCTCACTTCATAAGGATGTAAAAAAGTATGTACGCCATTGTGATTCATGTCAAAGAAAGGGTAAACTAACTGCCACAAATGAAATACCTCTACAACCTCAAGTGGTTTTAGAACCATTTGAGATATGAGGATTAGATTTTGTTAGACCCATTGATCCACCTTCTCAAGGAAGAAACACATTCTTGTGTGCACCGATTATGTAACTAAGTGGGCCAAAGTATGTGCTTTTAAACATGCTCGAGAAGAGGTCATTGATTTTATATACACTCAAATATTTCAAATATTTGGTTCTTCACAATCTATTGTTACAGAACATGGACCCTAATTGACATATTAGGTTATAGAGGCATTTACTAAAATGTATGAAATTAAACATAAGAAATCATCACCCTATCACCCTCAAGCAAATGGTCAGGTAGAAGTCACAAATAGAGAATTAGAGAATATTCTAACAAAGACAATGGCTTCTCATAGGAAATATTGGATGAACAAGTTACCCGAGGTCATTTGGGCATACAACACTACATGGAAATCCACCATAGGATTTACACCTTACAAACTGGTCTATGGTAAGAAATCTTTTTTTTCAATTGAGTTTGAATTACTAACACTTTGTACATATTTGGAAGTTGGCATTGAGTTGTTGTAGGTGCAAAAAGAGATAATCATGCAATTCAATGCATTGGATGAACTTCTATTAGAGATACATCACCAAACGGAGGTCATTCAACAACAACAAAAATGTGGCATGATAGTCACATTAAGAGCAACAGGTATGAACCAAGATATTGGGCATTGTTGTTTGATTCTTGATATGTTGATTTTCTTGGTAATCTATAAACTCGATGGCTAGGACCATATCAGATTAAAGAAATTTTCAACAATGGAGTTGTTTTAATTTCTCCTATTGATGATTCAAGGAGAAAATTAGTGGTAAATGAGCATCGTTTATGAGTGTACCATAAGCCATTGAAAAAGGAGGAGTTTGCTCTACATTTTGCACAATATGACCTATGTGTGATAGAAGAGGCTTCCTCTTCTGGCATAGATTTTGAATGATAACATCCTTAAAAAAATAGGAGGTTGAAAACAAAAAATAACGTCTTCTAATGAAAAATGAATAATTCAATAGTGAAAACCTCTTTTGAGGTGCTATTGAGTTAAGGCTTACATGAAAATTAGTTTTTTTCTTGTTTTCCTTTTTTACTATTCATCATTGTACAAATTCTAATTAATGCACCTATGTAATGTTTTTTCAGGTTTCAAAAAGCCTACACAATCAACAAAATGATCCAAAGAGTGCATGAAAACCCTTCAAGATAGTAAGGTGTGTATTTCTTTAATTTTACTATTAGTTAGCCTTGAAATTGCATGAATAATGATTGAATGCTTGGCATAACTATGTACAAAATTGAAAAAAATTGAAATACCCCACTAATCACCCTAAAATATATCCTATTATATCTTCGATTATAAGAAATTCAGTTCTAGTAGATCAAAAAATGGATAAAATAAATGCTCCAGAATGATAAGTCACATAGGTTTGGTTGGGTTTAAATGTTTGTGCACATAGAAAATTTTCAAAATGCTTTTTGTGTGCACATTTTTTTTTTTGATGATCTATATTCGATGGACCGCATCTCAACGTTTTTATTGGATTTGAAAGTTCACTGCACTTTCGTTAGATCCAACGGTTCACATATGCACATTGTTGAGTCCAATGATCCATACGTGGTAGCCATTTGGGCCTAGAAATGATATCATGATCCATGATGTACCATTGAATTTTACCCTTGAACACCCCCTCGATAACATGTGACTACATTATTTTAAAGAAAATGTGGTAGCAAAAAATTGGGTGGCGATGTTGTAAGTTCCAAGAGCATGAGGTTGCATCTGAAAATCTAGATCCTCGATTGGGAAAATCAACCACGCGTATTTAAATGCATGGGAAAACTGCTTCATCAACACGATGTGTGGGATTTTTTTCCAACTACCATCTTTATCCATACCAAGGTTTAAAATTTTGTGACAACCGATTCACCATCCGCTATTTGTCTAGTCGGTGCATGGGAGATACTGTTAAGAACCTAATTTTTTATTATCAAAATATTATTCACATTTATTGAAATAATAACATTTAGATATAACTCCTTGCTCACCCATAGAAATTATTACAATTTATAAAAACAACCACAATGAATAATAAATCAACACGATCAATACAAATTACTTAGATGTTCTCAATTTATATTTCAAACCATTGAGGTAGGAAAACATCATACAATGATCCTTATTGGAAGGAAGCCACTCCTTACAATATCTAAAATTGAGATAAATACAATATTATTCTCCTCATATCCTCTCCATGATTATTTTCCTCTATTTATAATGCCTAACTACCCACCACTCCCACTTATCAATGCATGTGGGATAATTACAACTAATATAATATTATAATATTTATACAATATTATGATATTAAATACTTATCTTGGGTACCTAACATTCCATCTTGCTTAGAAAATGTTTCATCCTCAAAAAATAAGAAGAGACTAAACAATATGATCTCCTGAGATTTGCTATGAATTGGTATCAATATTGATCATCCATCCATCCTAGTGAAACTTTGATTGGTGGTGGTCTTTGTTGATGTTAATATGTCCTTCTGCAATTTGAATTTTTAGGATTAATCCTTTGGTTCCATGTGTTGGAGGTATCTTTTTACCTGTAATATTGATCACTATTTTTCATCCATATTTGTTTGCATTTGCCACTTGAGTATCCAAGACTGCTTTGTTGGCTCCATGATTTTGGTGCCTTACTATGGTAACTAAAATGATGGGTCCATTTGTTCCTTGATGTTGATGCACCACTCTAAAAACCAGAGTCACTATGATTTCTTTTTCAAAAAATACCATAATTGCTACCCTTCTAATTCAATGTAGAACCATAATATTGTTTTCCAAAGCCATACCTCTAAGATTGTTACCACTCTTTATGGTGTGGGTGGCGATATGATGCAACCTTAACGTGATGTTCTATTAGCTTTAATTGTTCAGTATTTTGTTCTTTTATTTTATGTTCCTCTGTCATGCTCTCATATTTTTGTTTATCCTTGGACTCTATTTTTGCTTCTTTGATTTCTGCTATTACCTCCACCTTTATTTCAAGTCTTTTTTTTTAATTTGTTTTAGAGTTTTCTTGATATTGAACACAATTTCTTGGATATTTGTTGTTTTTCCCATGCTATTGTTGTTTTTGTAGATTCAACTATTGATTCTTCTATTGGCTTCTCCACTTGTTCCTCTACTATAACTACTTCTTGTTGTTCCTTGGATTCTTGCTTCTTACACTAGGAAATATCTTGTACTATTATTTTCTTTTTCTTATACCAAAATTTCATGAACTTCTTTTGTACATTAATATTAATAGTACCTAAAGAATTTAACCAAGGATAACCAAGAATAATATATGCATCATCCATCTCAATAGCATAAAAATCGAAGTGTAAAATATATTTTTCCATGGTGATTTTTAAATAATCAAAAATTTGAACATTTGTACCCTCAAGTACCTACAACCTCTTCGCTAAAGATATATTAATGACATTGTATCTACTGCTAGAGTTTATAGAACTAATAACATATTCCTTCTAGATGCAACCATAAACTTGTAAAATATAATTTTTAAAATTGAACAATTCCCTTTAACCATTCTTTGACTTATCTGATACCAACAATGTGGTTCTTTCAACTTGCATGTTGTCATCTGCATTTTTTATTTCATCATATTTATTCATTTTTTTTGTTCCTCTTGAAGTATGTTTACCTCTTCTATCAACTTCATATTTTATAAATTTTCTACACAACCTTTAGTTTTTTCTTCAATTTGTATATTATCATCCCTCTCTTTTTCTTTTGCCAAGTTTTTGCAAATTATCTACCTGTTTATTTCTTCGATCAACTTTTTTATATTTTTAATTTTTTTTTTAGTCTTTGGTGCTTCCTTCAGTCAGTATGCTATCATCCTTCTCTTTTTCATTTTTCAAGTTTTTGCAAATTATCTGTCTGTTAATTTCTTCTACATAGTATTTGGTCTGTATGTTTATTTTATTTATTTCTTCTATACATTTTTGCAAACACAAACCTTTTTGAACACTATTCAACTTATTTGACGTCCAAGTTGTGCTTCATTCAATCTGCATATTGTCAACCTTATTTTTTTCTTTCGCTAACTTCTTGATTTTTTTAACTTTCTCTTTAGTTCCAAGTGTTCAACCTGGGTTTTAAATTTAGTTTTCCCAAACACCCATTTGATTAAGAATGCATCTTCAAATTCCTCTCATGTGAATTTATATTGATGGGTCCACTGAAAATTTATAAGCCATGATGCAACTGCCCCATCAAAAAAATTATAAATCTTACCTTTCCATTTAGAATTATTTAAAGATTTAAAAATTCTCCACCATCCCTTAGCATCATCATTCCTTCCAATGAACACTAGCAAATCCATGACCTCAAATCCAAAAAATTCAAAACTTGGATTTTTTCAATTGTTCCAAAATACAATTTTTTTTAAACAAAATACTTCAAACTGCTACCAAACTGTGGGCTTTTATTTTTTTCAAAACTGTTACCAAAATACAAACCCCCCCTTTTATTTCAAATGCTATCAAATTGTAGACTAAGTATTTTAGCACTGCTACCAAACTACTATTGTTATTTTATGGACTGCTACCAAACTACAAGTTGGTACTCTAAATTTTTTTTATATACTGATAACAACTTGCTCTCCAAACTATATAAATATTTTTACTGTGACCAAAATGTAGACTTCTCTCTCTATTTTTTAAAACAATTACCACTTTCAGATTATTGGTAGACTGCAAACTGTCTGCTCTGTTGGGGCTGTGGAACTGTAGACTCTTGTTGAAGCTATTGTCGATGGCTATATGACACTTCTATGAAAAATTTGGCAACAAAATAGGCCCCAAAATTTGTCTTCCTAGCGGCTTAAGGTAAATATCACTAGCCACAAAGGTTGTTTAAGTGAGTACTACTCTTTGATTACCAAAAATATTCTCTAAGGAATAATTGTTGAGAAACCAACCATGATTTTAACTCTAAACGATAACTCTTTGTATAATCTTATAGGAAAAAATACTACTAATAGGGTGTGGGGATACTGACCCTTTTCAATAGAAACACACTCGAACCAATTACTCTAGGGTTCTTGGGGTACTCCTCATAATGAGTTTTAGGGCAATTATTGGCCCAAGTACTTTTCCTAGTTAAGCGGTTGGGACTTACACCCAATATTGCAAGAGGTTATTAGCCTAATGTAGGTGCTTATTAAGCACCAAAACTTTTGTAGTTGAAATCAACCCTGGAATGTCCTTTGGTACTAAAGATTCTATTACAAAACATGGACCTAGAAAACCCTTTGGCACTAACGTTTTTACAACAAAATATGACCTTAAAAAGCACTCTGTTACCACTTGTTAAAAACCTGCTTTTTTATTATAAAAATACTATTCACATTTATTGAAATAACAACATTCATATATAAATCCTCCTTGCTCACCCATAGAAATTATTACAATTTATAGAAACAACCACAATGAATAATAAATCAACACAATCAATGCAAATTACTTAGATGTTCTCAATTTATATTTCAAACCCTTGAGGTAGGGCAACATTGTACAATGCTCCTTATTGGAAGGAAGCCACTCACAATATTTAAAATTGAGATAAATACAATATTCTTCTCCTCATATCCTCTCCATGATTCTTTGCCTCTATTTATAATGCCTAACTACCCACCACTCCCACTTATCAATGTATGTGAGATAATTACATCTAAAATAATATTATAATATTATACAATATTATAATATTAAAAACTTATCTTAGGTACCTAATAAGTACACAAAATTTGCATGTGAATTTCCAAGCATATTTTTTCCATATTTCAAAGCATGTTGCCTTGCTTAGGGATGATGGCTAGGTAAATGCCTTGTAGTCATCATACAACCACTATGACAATCCTTGCGCTGCAACTGAGAAAAAAATAAAGGAAACAACCAAAAAATGAAAACCAAAAGTTATACAAAAGAATAGGAGCATTGAGTGAAGAATTGTAAAAAATATCAATAGGGCAACCATTAGTGGAATCATATTGAGATCCAGAACCAAAACAATAGTTTTAGAACTGGTTGGTAGAAATTAGAAGAAACAAAGGATATCTTCTTCGGATCGTAAATTTTGGAAAAAATTGCACAAGGAACTAGACCTGAATGCAACCGTGGCCCACAAAATGCATGAGGGCATGCATCAAGCTAAGTAGGGGGAATGATGAAACACCAACATCTCATTATTTCAGTGTTATCATACATAAAACTACTATTTTTATCTAAATGTTATAGTGTAATGCCAAGTACTTTGATTATTGTGCATGATAATATTAATGTTAGCATAGTAAAGTGATAAGAAATACTATTCTACTATTTAGATAATTTTTCTATATTTTTGAGGTAAATTTTGCATGATATTTGGTATTTAGTAGGCATAAATAAGGCATAGAAAAGAGCAATATGAATGAAGGTCTTAGTGTACATTTGAAAATATAACTTGTCAAGGTTTTTGAATAACTCTCCCACCCTTAGAAAGTGTTTTAAGATGATGTAGTGCCTAAATAGTCAAAATTGCACCAAATCTAGATAGTGCAACCTGTTGTAACAAAACCTACAGGTTCTACTTTGGAACATCGAGGCAACAACCTGCAAAATCCTAGATAATGGGTGTTGCATGTCAAATTGGGGGTCAAACTTACTTTATCAACATAAAGAGGATAGAGGAGAATATTTCCAAGCATCGGAGAACAACCCAAAAACCAATTACTGAAGCATTTGCATATAACAGATTATCAACTACATGTTTCAAAGCAGTTGCAAGAATTCCTATAGCAAAGGAAAAACTATTTTTGATCGATTTCCAAGGAGAAAAGGCAATATGATGAGTTGGGAGTAAGCATGAATATTTATAAGACCTATTCTAAGCCCTTCCACATCATTTGGATGTGTAAGAACACAAGAATATATCCATAACATATTTCTATCCTAATTTTGGATAAGGTAGTTGTTGACTGCAAAATTGAAGAAATCAAGCAACAATAAAGTATTTCTATTTTAACTCTTGAATGTAAGCAGGAAAAGTGGAGGATTTAATATAAATACTCCTTGTCTACCCTCATTTAAAGCTAATAGGAAAATAGAAATATGAATTTGTGAATTAGTTAGCAATTGTTGTAACAGTCAAATAATCAACAAAGTACAATATTTTTAGACCAGATTATTTTCAGTCTTTCATATAAATTTGATTTTGTAACTTAGCTTAAGATTCTATGAGTTTAAACCTTATACTAGGCCTAGGAGTAAGGTCCCACTCTCAATATTGGTGGATGGACATCTGTATTGTAAATGCAAGTTTTTATTACTATTTTTTTTTGTCATTTCTTGCAATAGACTAAATACTCTATTTCCCCTATTTTCCCCTGTTTGCACATGTTTATGTTTTATCTCCTTCATAGCTAGCTAATTTCCATTTATTCTTGTGTTTTCCATTTCTATCAAAGCATCATTGTTTCAACATTTAATTTCTATTTTTAGTATTTTAATTATGTTTCAGTGTTTTAGTTTAGCAACATTAATTTTCTAGCATTTTACATTTTTGTCCTTTCAATTTTAGCTCTTTACTTTTTTGTCATTTCAATTCCATAAAACATAATTAGCATATTTTTCTTTAGCAAATTTAATTCCTGCATCTAGTTAATTTTTCTTATGCAAGTGTGCTATTTAGTTTAATTTTTGCAAAGACATTGTGATTCCCTCTTTGGGTTTAGTAGCCTAATACCTTGCTCTAAATCATAAATATGACATTCTCTATTGTATATAGCTTTGGACACCACCCTGGATTGACAAATGAATTAAATGATGAATATTAATGATACTCATTATAAGATACCAGATCCTCTTGGGAATTTGATAATGTGTATAGATGCTTCCTTAAAAGGTTTGGGTGGGGTATTTTCTAGAATGAGGCTACACTTGCATACGAGTCTAGAAAACTCAAGAAGCATGAGATAAAGTATGCTACATATGACCTAAAATTAGTAGCAGTTGTGCATGCACTAAAGGTTTACAGACACTATTTGTTGGATAAACCATTTGAGCTAAGGATAGATCATCAAAGTCTAAGGTATTTTTAACCCAATCTATGTTGAATGCAAGACAAAGAAGATGGATATATTTGTTAGTAAAATACGACTTTGGTATTGAGTATATCAAAGGAAAAGAAAATAATATTGTAGATGCCTCAAGTAAGAGAAGGCACATAGCAGTCTTAACCTAGAGTCACATAGACTTGATGGACAAAGTCAAAGAAATACAACTATAGGATCAATATTGCAAGGAAATCTAGGATAAAATTAAGAGAAATCCTAAGGAAAATGAGGATTTCAACATAAAGTATCAGCTTTTATACTTCAAGGATAGGGTTGTCATACCCAAAACTTGTGAATTAAGGAGAATGATTATGCAAGAGGTATATAGTTCTTCATATTTTGCTCATCCAGAAGGGTCAAAAATGAGATAAAACATGAAAAAGACCTTCTACTGGATAGGGATGAACTAAGATATCACTAGTTTTATTGCAAGATGTTTAGAGTACCAAAAGGTTAAGGTAGAACATCGACATCCAACAAAAATTTTTACCCACGTGATATATCTACATAGAAATGGCAGGTAATATCTATGGATTTTATTGTGGGTTTACCTAAGACTAGATACCAACATGATGCAATTCTTGTGGTGGTTGATAAGTTAACCAAGGTTGCACATTTCATACTAGAAAACATAAAGGATGATGCACCGGTGGTGGCAAACAAGTTTACCAAAGAAATTTTTAAGTTACATGGGTTTCTTGAGGTGGTCATATCAAACAAAGATTCTAGGTTTATATCAAAATTCTAGTAGGCTCTTCATCATGCAATGGGCACTAAGTTGAATATTAGTTTTGCATACCATCCAAAAATAGATGGACAAATAGAGAGGGTGAACCAAGTCCTAGAAGACATGCTTCACATGTACTACATGGATCAAAATTCTAGGTGGGAAGACTTTTTGTATCTAGTTGAGTTTACATATAATAATGGATACCATGCATCCTTGGGAATGGATCTATTTGAGGCTTTATATGATAAAAAATTCAGAACACCTCTATCATGGGATAATTTGAAAGATCGAGTGGTGATCAGATCAGATACTATTAGAGAGATGGAGGAACAATTCAAAGCAATCCAACTTAGGCCCAAGGAAATAATCAATCGTTAGAAGAGCTTTACTGATTTGAAAAGACCACCAAGAGAATTTTTTATGGGAGATAGGGTTTTCTTGATGGTAAGACCCATGAAAAGTGTCATCAAGTCAACTAAGTTGGATCCTTGCTATGTTGGGCCATTTGAGATCATTGATAAGACTAGTCTAGTAGCCTATAGTTTCGCATTACCACCCAACCTATCAAAGATCAATGATACTTTCCACATATCCCTTCTTAAGAAATGTGTTGCTAATCCTTCTCATGTTTGGAATATCTCTAAATTGTAGATGGCAGATCCCTTAGCCATTGAGGTGAGACTGGTAAAGGTTTTAGGGTTTCATTCCAAGATGCTAAGGAAATGAGCCCTAGATCAATGGAAGGTCTAGTAGGACCAGTATTTTGAAAACAATGCAACCTAGGAAGATGCTAAAGAAATGAGAAAGCAATTTCCATATTTATTTGAATAAAATATATGTATGCTTAATTGTAAGAAATACAGAGGATTGCAGTTAGTCCAAGGAGGGGAGTATGTAATGACCCTCCTTGATAAAACTTGATCTTGATATTGAATTATGTATGGATGTGTAGATGTCTAATGCATGTTCTTATTTGTATGTTATCAAGATGAGTTAAAATTGCATTTTATATTTTGCTTAAAATATATGGAGAATATAGTATTGTTGATGACCTTTATGGATGCAAGACCAGGTACTCTCACTAGTGTATTGGCATGAGACAATCGCCAGAGTGGAGAGACAAAAATGGGAAATGATGGTGATGACTTGTTCATCGATGACTCGAGGGTAAAAGGATACCCTTCATGTCCATGCATTGCATATATACTTGTTGTTTGAATACATAATTGGGCCATGAGGTTTCTAATGGTAAAGAGTCATCCTTAGTAGGGTGAGGATAATATTTTAGTTATCTTAAATATCCACGTACTTAAGGATAAATCAACGTAGTGTATTATTGCTTGGAAATTTTTTGCATTTAATTGAGTTTGGAAGCATGGTTTTGGTTGATTGGTTCAATAAAGTATTAATAAGGATAATGATATTAATACTTGAAAAGGTGATAATTAATATTAACGTATGGTATTAATTGGTTAATAATTAATATATCTGCCTTATTGTTAGTAATTAAATTTAAAAGGTAATAATGCTTTGGATGTATTATTATATTAATTGCTTTTATTTTTTAAGCTTCAATTAAACAAATATTAGATTAACGTTTGAAGCTTTTCTTGATTGGATTATTTAATTAAATAATTATTACTTTAACTTAGGTAAAGATGCAAATAAAACAAAAGATCTAATTAACCTTAAGGCTTAGCTAAGTAAGGTGGCTATTAATAAAACATTGCGCTAGGAGGAAACGTGAGGAAGTCTTGTAACATAGAAGAATCTACATTACGTTTGGGCATGCAAAGAGAAATACTCCAAGGTAAATTTGGGCACAATATTTCTTTAAGGTTAGGGGGATGTCAAGGATAATGTTGGTTGGATGATTCAACACAATATGTAAATGAAGAATATTGGGCTAAGCTAGCTTAGAGGAGGCAAGGAAGATTGGAAGAACTGCTTTAGAGGTACCAGGTTCTTGGTTACCTCCCTTAGAAGATTGCTTTCATTGTTTGAATGGCTTTCATTTTATTTATCCTATGTATGATGCTCCTTTATGCATAGACCTCCTTTTTGAAGCCTTCGCCTGAGAAGACTCGACACATTGTTTGTTGGTTCTTTATTTTATTTGGAATGTAAGTCTATGTAGAAGCTTTCCCATGCTTTGTCTTATTTTTGTGAGATTTATCTAAGCTTGGAGACATCCAACCCCTATTTTTTAGAGGTGGTTTCAAGGTTCTATGTGGTTTTTTGTTGTCTATGAGTGAATGTTATATTTTGTAGAGCTTGTGCATCTCTTTTTTTTATTCCCTCTGCTTAGTGAATGTGGTTGCACTTCTACTATTCATTGGCCGCATGTTGCTTGGTTTATTTGAACACGAGTGTGTGTGTTCTTGTTGGTTGGTCTCGCTACTTCATTTGGAGCTCCCTACCAGCCTTAGATGCTCTATTTTGCCTTAGTAATTTGGGTGGTTTTTATCTCTATGAGTCGTATCCACAACTTACATTGCTTGGGATATGTTGTGGTTGTGTGCGTCTTCATTTGTGGGCCCTACGTTGGATGTATTTGATTGTATCTGTTTTGTGTGCTATGAGTCTACCAACATTTGGTGAGTGTTTTTATTAATTTTGTTATTAGATCCTCTTATGTAAGATACTTATTGTTTTAAAAAGGTAAAGTAGGATCTTTTATGTTTATGATATTTTAAATTTAAAGTGAAGGATAAAACTATTATGTACTTTATTTCTTAAGAAATATGGGATGTTATTATTATGTTATGTGTCTATAAATAAGATAGATCTTGTATTATTGCTATTTTGTCTTTTAAAATTTAAGAGGAAGTGATAGGACTCTAGTTTTAGAAAATATCTTTTAAAGGAAATGGTGGTGTTTAAAGTATGTTAAATAAAGTTAAAGATCCTTTATTGTTGATTGATTGGTTATTTATGAGATTCCTTTTGTAGAAAAAATGAAATAATTATATATATAATAGAACTTGGATATATTGAGAAAATTATAATGGTTTCTGAGACTTTAGTAGGTAGGAAAATCATTATAGAGAGAAGTATGGGATTCTCTAATTGATTGTTTGAATATTGTGCATGGTTCATTGCATCTATATATACAACATGTTAAATTGCATATTATAATGGTTTCCTAAGACTTGAGTAGGTAGGAAAATCATTATAGAGAGAAGTATGGGATTCTCTCCTTGATTGTTTGAAAAGTATTGTGCATGGTTGATTGCATTTATACATAAAGCATGTTAATTTGCATTGTATTAAGAGTTGTCTTGATCCCTATGTTTTCTTAAAGTCCATGGGAGTTTTACTTCGTGAAGAGGATCATGAAAAGAAGGTGGTGTAAAGGCCACTTAGGTGGATTGAATTTAGTGTATCTTGGAATAAAAAGTTATGTAAATGGGAGTTTTCTTTATAATACTTAGATGATACTTCCGAATTATTAAAGGCTTCGAAGTTTTTGTAAAATAGTGAAGGCTTGGATGATGAGCAAAAACAAGAAATGTTTTAGTTATGGTATTTATTTTGTAAAATATTATTTTGATATAAGAAAAGAGGAATTTAAACGCTATATTTATGAACTATTTTATGATGAGAAGTTTATGCTATCATTAAGTAGAGATGTTGGAATTATGACTTATAAATCATTCTTTCATATTAGCCTTATGTTATATGTAAGCGATACAATCAATTTAAGTATGGTTCTAAACTTAGAATGATGCTTCCTCATGATAGTATGATGCTTGGAACTTATATCATTTGAGATGCAAAGTTATTTTTATATTCAATATTTAATATTGTGTTATAATTTAGCTTGTTATTATAGCACTTTAATTATTTTGAGAGAGATATTATTATTTTTGGATATCTTAGGTCTGTGGGGGTTCTAGGGAAGGATCTAGAACTTTAAAATAATCCACGAGTCGTAAAGATAACACAATCCTAGGATGAGTTTCAATGATGCAATAAACATGTATCTGTGAGTCCTGAAAGGAGTTGTGGTGATGCAATAGTTAGGTACTCATAAATCTGGAAGGAGTTGCGATGATGCAATAGCTAGATACTTGTGATTGATACACATTGAACGATGAGGATCTGGTGTTCCATAATTATGTAGTTAATGGAATCATTCACAAGGTAGTAGTGGTGGTACCATAAATGGTGATTTTTAGGTAGCCATTCTCATTACTAGGTGAGTGGTAATGACCTTAGCCCATGAAGGTGTGGTAACTAAGCACCAAGGCTTTATGCCAAATAACCTACATAGACAAAATTATGGATAGTTTAGAGAATAGGCATCCCCATTTAAATGTTATGGACCTTAAAGGATAATTCCTATATTATGGTCAAATTGTCCAATGCCAGTGAGGGTATGGGAAAGGTAAGGGGACAACTTTGGTGTCCTTTTAAATGGTGAGGTGTAGTAAGGTGAACCCCAAAAATATGGGATGTTGGCCACTCCTATCCACTTGAGTGTCGTCTACAGTGACATTGAACTCAAATATGGTGAAGCCTTACGTAAGCTAAAAATAACATTAGGACTCCTTTGTGAACCTTGCTTGTATACAAAAAAATATCTCTCAGGTTGGTTTTGGTGGGTTGTTACAAAAGTATCATAAATAAATTAGAGATGAGATTTAAAGGGAACATTTTTTACAACCTAAATACCTTTTATTTTTCCTTCCCTTTGGGTAAGCTATGCCTAATGCCTTTATTAGAATAATGAATATAAGGAGATAGTGGGTCACCTTGGAGGAGTTAATTTAAAGTAACCAATAGGAGAACCACTGATCAAAATAAAATATTTCATAGTTCTATAACAACATTTAATCCATTCACACCAATTGTAATAAAAACCAAACCTTTTGAGAATATAATGTAGAAAACTCCAAGAAACCGTATCATATGCTCTGTTTATATCTATTTTATAAGCATACCTGGTTTTTTCTATGTAATGAAAAGAATATATAGCATCCTGTGCAATGATTACACCATAAATAATGTGTTACCATGAACAAAACTACCTTGTTCCTCTAAGATAAAAGAATCTAGAATACCTTTCAACCTGCTTGCCATAATTTTTGAAATGACCTTATAAATCATTTTACAAAGGCATACTAGACAGAAATTATCAAAATATTTTGGCTCACCTTTCTTGGAAAACAACATAATAAAAGTGACATTGATATCACTTATTACAACCTTCCTTTTTGGGACTCCTCAACCACAACTAGCAAATCACTCTTCAATAAATCTTAAATTTTTTGAAATAAAATTACAAGAAATCCACGAGGGCCATATGCCTCGTTAATATGGAAAGAGAAAACTACTTCATGTAGCTCCTCCATATATATCTTATTCATTAAGTTTTCATTTGATCCATGTGTGATAATTGATGGAATATTTTGTAAAATCTTATCTTGTGCCTCCTTACCTTGTCGATATCTAACAATATATTTTTGAAATAATTAAATGCTTCTTTCCTTATATATTCTTCTTCCTTAATATTTTTTCTATCTAGAGCTAATTTAAATCAAGAGAATAAGATAAAATAGAGTATTGCTAATATTCTTCAAGATATCCTTATTTATGTGTTAATAAAGAAGTCCAAAAGCTTTCTTTTAATAGTCTTTGTCTCCATAAAAAAGTTTCACTCTATGATCTTAAATATAATGCATATTTACCTTTAAACCAAGGGCCTCCATATATTAGTTTATCCCTTATTTATAAATAGAGAAGATAATGAGAAAAAATCCTTTCAGAACAAAATATGTGGAGTAATTTAAATTCAATCCCCACTTCCACACGATCCAATTTTGAATCTCAAAAAAACCTGATCAATATCCATGGAACTTATATATTAATTCCATGGATTTAAGGACCGTTATATCATTCTTGATCATATCATCCTTGATAACTACTTCTAGTGTAGTATATACTGACTTGATAGGGCTTGCATTAGATTCGCTCCTCCTCTTATCACTAAGTAGTGCATCCATACTTAAACTAGAGCATCCTTACTTCTAGTAAGGACTTTCAATAATGACTTTCCTGCCATGTTACCTAGATTTTCTTCACATGAATCATTTAGTTTTTGAGTTTCTCCTAAGATCTAGAACAAGAAGAAGTGGCACCCACTCCTTGATCACACTTCGCTTCTTACTTCCTACTCACGCTTCCTACTTGATCCTAGTTTGCACTTGCTCCCGAATCACACAAAGAGTAGTATAACATTATTATTTTTATGATCAAATTTTATTAATTATCATTAAAAATATTTTAATTTTATTGAAAAGGTATTAGTTTATGTTTTAAATGTATGTTTTAAGTTCTATTAAAGTAATTTTTTAGGAGTTATAAATATTTATGGCTATTTTATAGACATGATTATGTGAGACAAAGTTAGAGCAATATATAGTCATAAAAAAACCTTTGTAATGTCAATTTAATTGTATAATTTCATTAAAAATGATCATAAATGTACATGCGAGCATCAAAACCATCATAAGAATATATTTAGGAGCTTCTATGAATATTTATTTTATTGGTAACATTCAAATCGCTTCAAACAAAACCTCTATAAGAATTCTAAATTGTTAATAATAACTACCCAAAAGACAACCATAATATCTTTGGGCACATGACCCATATGTATATCCAAATAATGGACATGGGTCTCTCTAGTGATATCCCATCAATATAAGTATCTTGATTTTTCTTTTGCTTGATAAAAGGGGTTGTACTTGGGTCCCCTACCATTGAAAAATATTAAATATCTCATTTAGAACTTTAGAGTTTACAAAAATATTCAATTCTCATCTCAATTAATATGCTATAGCTAGATACCTACATCATTTTTCAAAAAAACTTGAATTCTTTATATTTTTTTTCTTGGTCTTCTTCTATTTTCTTTGTAAATACAATTTCTTTTTAATAAGCTCTTTTAAATACAAATATTCAACATCCTTATTCTTGGCATTTTACATTCTTGTTCATCCAACCATCATCTTGATCAGTTTTGGTCTTCGACGATATCAGGCTGCCATTGTGCCACTTGAATATCCATAGATGCTTTGTTGGCTCCATGCTTAAACTGCTTTGCTATGATATTTCAAATGATTAGTCCTATTGTTCCTTGATATAGTTGCACCCATTTAAAATCCATAATAACTATGCTTTTTTCCAAACACTACCATACTTGATGCCTTTCTAATTTCATGTAGATCCATAATATTGATTCCTTAAGCTATACCTCCAAGATTGTTACTACTCAGGGTGGTTTGGGTGGCAATATGCTGCAACCTTAACATAAAATTTTGTTTTCTTTGATTCTTCAACAATTTTTTTTTTTAATTCTTCTTCACAATCTTCTCTCTTGTGCCCTTCTTTTGTTGCATCCTTGTGCACTTTTGAAAGAGCTTCCTTGGACTTTGTTGTTGTTTCTTCCATGGAATCGATTGTTGTTACTACTGCAAATTCAACATTTGAGTATTTTGTTGGTTCTTCAACTTTTTCCCCTACCATAACTACTTCTTGCTTCTCCTTAGATCCTTGCTTCTTAAGATTTTCTTTTTTAAATGCAACCATGAGTTTGCACATTGTCATAGTTATTTTTTCCCTCTATTATATCATATTTATTCATTTCTTTTAGTTCCCTCTAAAGCCTTTTTTATTTCTTCTTCATATCCTTTTATGGTGACCTTCAAACTAGCTATATTATTATATGGGTCACACTGATTCAATAATGCATAATCAATTTCTTCCCAAGTGTAAAAATAATTCCTTTTCTTAGCAAAACTTGCTCACCAAACATAAACTTATTCTCTTAAATTTTTGCAAAGGTTGCATGGCCAAAAATGATTACTAAAATATAGAGATATAAACTTCATCCACCATTCTCGAACATCAATGTCATCCTTTCTAGTAAAAATTGGCAACTCCATGACCTCAACCCAAAAAAAATCCTAAAGTAGCTAGGGTTTTGAAAAAAAAACTAGGGTATTTGAAAAAGAAATTCAAATATCCTCTATTCCTTGCTATCAACAAATAATTTTATAGATTTTCTTCAAAAAAAAATAAAATGCAATTGAATTGGTTCCCTAACTAACAAAGATATTTTAAATTACATTTTTTACAATTTGAAAAAAATCTCATTGTCCTTATTTCGGATGATTGAATTCACAGGGTCATATCCAAAATATATTCAAATTATTAGGCTTGAATTACTTTTCCCCAGAGTGCTCTGTCAATGCATTTTTCTCCTTAGCCTATGCTCATAAAATTTTCAAAACTTTAATATAAGTATCTTGATTTTTTTTAATAAGTTGTGTGGCTTCTATTGGGGGCCACTCCCATTACAAAAAAAAAACATTACATTGCTCTCATTATATTTATAACAAGTTAATTAAAGCATATCCATTTTTTTTTTTGAAAAAATATTGCTTATATTAATACATGAAAATCAAAATACAAGACATTGCAGCAGATTACAAAAATCTGCTCAAGGACATCCAACCATATGACTTGTCCTCAATAGAGTAGTCTTTGAGATCTTTGATTATAAGCCTCTTAAAGGCTCTACATTGGAACTAAATATCAATAACAATATTAGACACAATCCCAAAAACAGGAATAACTTCGTCTCCAAAAACTAAACTGCATCTCACCTTCCAAATAACATACAAATTCGCTGCTCTGATAATAGTCCACACCCCCGTAATATGCTGAGGGAAGCCAAAGGCATATTATAAAAGAACCAATTTACAACTCCACCTATCACCTAGGATAGGATAATAGGTCCACTTAAATATTTTCCAAACATTCCTTGCTACAATACAATCCCAAAAGATATGTTTAACAGCCACAACTACTATAGAGGTCTGAGATATCAACCTTACCTTGCAATGGATACCTTGGAAAATAAGCAACCAAATAAAAACCTTGAGCTGAGCATATAATTAGACTATTGGTTGATTGGTAGTCACTCTAATTTCTCTCTTGGTTGGCGGTGAGTGAAGGATGGCGAAATTGTTAGATACCTTGGAATCTTGTTTGGCAAGGCTCTTTCTTTGAAGGGCATGTGGGATTGGTGTATTGAGTTTTGTAAAATAATCTCATATCCTTGATGGAAAATATTGCCATATTTATTATTAGAGGCTTTCTTTGGTCTTATTCCTAATGAGGAAGGTGGTCTGGGTCATTTGGACATTTAGATGCAGGGTATGGTGTTGGCAGCCAAATGGGTAGTCAGAGCATTGGAAGGTGCTGATCCTTGGAAAAAACTCTTGAGATATATAATTCATAAATGTCTTCATGTTGATGGTGTTAAGGGGAATTTTCATATTGAGGATATTTAAATATGGGGTTGTATCCTTATTAAGAGGATCTGGGAGGCATGGAATATGATTGGTTATATGGAAGAGCATAGAGGTTGGGTGCTTTCATATAGGTCTATTTGGATATGGTGTATACCTCAAACCTCCCTCGTCTTAGATGCAAGAGGTTGGTTAAGAGAAATCGACATTGATTTTGAGATTCATTCTCTTATTCCATCTGAGTTAAATGGTGGTTTTCCTGGCCCTATCTGGCATGATTGGAGGTGGAAATTTTCTATTAAATAGATGCTAGGACATTGTCTGTCTAGAGAAGAAGTGGAAGAAGAGGCATATTCAACTTTACCTTTCTATTAGATATATTCTTCATTTGCCTTTCTATCAAAGATATTATCCATCTTCCTAAAACTGCTAAGTTTTCACAATCAACTCCTTTTATATCAAATGCCTTCCAAAATTTAAATTATGTCAAGATGAAATTCAACACCACAAATGGCTAAAATATTTTCTTCCCAACTTCTATATCTATAAATATCTTGTCTATAACAACCTCACAATTTCTTAATACCTTTTTTTAGGGTTCTTATTCATTCCCCTAATATTCCAAGATATTATTTTTAGTCATTTTTGGTTTTTATTTGTGGTTTAGCCCCACTTCTTGTTAACACTTGTGATATTTGCTTTTGTTTTCCCATATCAATATCCCTTTGTGATAAAAGTACTACAATTACTTTCCCATGATGAGGTGGAAGGTGATGATGAGTTGGACATGGCTTAATGGGGGTGTTGGATGTGACTCCCAAGATAACATGATGTATAATGATGATGAATTAAGATGTAATAATGATGTGGTACAAGAACGGTTGAAAGGACATTTGAACAAGACCGATTGGTATGTTGTGAATGGTGTAGACAAGACTTTTTTTCAAGAAGCAGAAGAGGTAAATTAGTAATGCTTCAGTTTTGCTAGGGATATGTTTTAGTTTTTTTATGAAGTCTAAAATATTTTTGTAAATAGGTTTTGGGGACCCTATACAAAAAATACCTCTTTATTTACCTAATAAAAAAATCCCTTTGGGTTTATTTTTCTCTTTGTTTTTGCTTCTTGGGTCTTCCTCTCTTTTTTTCATTCTCAAAAATACTTTCATCTTCATAAATCTATTCAATATTCTCACACTACTTATAGTAAGACTTATCATCTTTAGTATTACCTTGTTTTTAAGGATTTGAAGTGCAAGGAATAACCTTAAAAGCATAATCTTCTTTATGTTGCCTTCAAAACCCTAAAATGTAAGAAACTCTTTTGTAGCAATTACCTTCTTATTCTACCCTAAAAACCATAAATTGTTATGAGTTTTATCCAACCTTATTTCTTTATTATTCTACTCTTGAAACCTTAAAGTGCAAGGGATAACATCTTCAACACTTTCACTTTTATTACCTGGAGAGGATTCTATACTACTTGAGGAAAATTAAGATGATTTACCTGGAATAAACTTGACCTCTTTTGTTGTCGTTATTATAGGATTTATCCACATCTTCTTTTGCTTCTTTAATTTCTTCCAAACTTACCAAATGATACTGTAGATGGGCTTTCTTTACCTCTTCTTTTGGAGTGGAATATCCTTGATATGACTTGGCTTCTATTACTGTATGATTTCCTTGATCCATATTGATATTTATCTCATGGATAGAATTTTTGTCTCTTTATTCATAGTTTTCACTTTGCAAACTCTTGCCATGTGTTCAATCTCATAACAATTATGGCAATGAAATGATATATTTTCATTATCTACTTGTTGACCCCATTCTCTTAATTTAGATATAATCTTAATAGATTGTGGCAAAAGTTTTGAAATATTCATAGAAACAAATACTAGAGTATATATAGCATGCTTTTGCTCCTTAGTAGTTGGTCCTTCCTTGATGAATTCCCCTAGGGTATTTTCAATATTCTTCAAAACATCCTTATAATCTGATATGGAAGTCCAAAAAGCCTAACCCGCATTGTAATATTCTTAGTAGTTTATCTTAATAGAAAAAATTCATTTCATGGTCTCAATTAAAGTGTATCTCATCCCCTAAACCATGGGCCACCAACCATTATTTTATCCTTGACTTTTGAATTAGAAATGATGATGAGGAAGAAAAATTTAGGAAGAAAAATCACAAAATAATTTGAATTCAATCTCCACTTCAACTTGATCTAATTTTAAATCTCCAAAAAATCTAGCCATGATATATGGAATTTACATATTAACCCTCTTCTTTTAAAAATAATTATATTATGCTCAATCATCTCATCCTTAATACTTACTGTTGGTGTAACATTTGCTACCGATATCAAACTTACCATGTATTTGCTCTTCTGCTTACCTCCAACTTGGGCTTCCATACTTCCAACTAGGGCATCCTGATTTCTAGCTAGGGCATCTTGACTTCCCACTAGGGCTTTCGAATATGACTTTCCATCTATAATAGCTAGTGAGGCTCACTCTTGGCTTGCACTCCCTCTTGGTTCGCACTTCCTCTTGGCTTGCACTTGCTTCTAGATTGCACTTTGTCTTGCCTCACACTCGCTTCTAACTTGCATTTCCTCCTGGCTTATAATTTACCCTATCTCTTCCTTTTCTTGGTGTTCCTTCTCTTTAGCATTTTTTGGAAACAATGTTCTATGCATTCGTGGTAAGGGTTTGAAGCATTAATACTCTTTGGATGAACCCATCGTTGGTTTACCATGATTGAATCATGGCTCACACTCCATATTAGTTTGCACTCCCTCTCAGATCACACTCACTTCCAGCTTGCACTCTCTCCTACCTCACACTTGCTCTTGGATTGCACTACCTCCTAGCTCACAATTGCCTTTGTCTCTTATTTTTCTTAGCATTCCTTCACTTCAATAATTTTTTGGAAATAATGTTCCTCGTATTAATATTAAGGATTTGAAGCATTGATGCACTATGGATGAAATCACCACTCTTTCGCTATGATTGAATCTCAGCTCACACTCCCTATTGGTTCACACTCCCTCTTAGATTGCATTCGCTCCCAAATTGCACTATCTCTTGGATTTTCTTCAACTAAATCCTTTAAATTCTTCTAATATCTAGAACAATAATTTGAATGTGTTCCTTGATTACACTTTGCTTTCTACTTCCTACTTCCTGCTCACACTTCTCCTCACTTATGACTCGTGGTCACACTCGCTTCCAGTTGCACTCACTCCTGGCTCATGCTTGTACTCAATTTTGACAGCACTCACTCTTGACTCTCAAAAGAGTTTACACATGTTTTTATGAGTGGTCCCAATCCCCTCATACTAAGTGGGTTTGAACCTTAGACCTCGCAAAGAGAGGCCAATGCCCTTGCAATTGTAGTAAGCTTACAACTATAATATAAGTATCTTGATTGATACTAGGGATAAATATATTTTATAAGTTGAAGGGGTATAGTTTAAGTGGAGATGGTAATTATAATAATATTAATGTCTATAAAAATTCAAAGTTAGACTATGGGACTGGAAGGAAAGTACAATGCACAAAGTAAGACATAGGAAGTGAAACTATGACTCCCATATTAAAATAAAATATAATTACTTAGAATAAAATATTTAACCAATAAAACATGTATAACATGTTATCTTCTATGAAGCCTAAAAAATATTCATCTTATTTGAGCAAATAAAGGGTTAGGATTCCTCCAAGAATGACACAAAATTTGCTTTTGCCCATTTTATCTCCTTACTAGATAGGTTGGATCCACCTCTAGGTGCCAAGACTTTATTATTGCCAAACCACTTTGTTGTCATGACCACTTTAGCACTAAACCTTTGGAACTCGCTTGATTGGCACCCACTCAATTGACACATATCTAGAAATGATAAAAAATATTAGTGCCCATGAAAGTATGACATATAATTGATATCAATACCATGCATCACCATTAGAAGGTCATTGAAGCTATTTTAGACTAGTTTAGCCATTTGCATACTTTAATAATTGATACTTAGATTTTCAAGGTACAAGAAGAAAATGCCTAGTTGTTATTTGATACTATCAATATGCATTGAAAGTTGAAGTGTTTCATCTTCTAGCTCCACATTGTTTCGATTGTGGTACTTGAGTGGTTTATTAGCACCAACATTTTCTAAAATCTTTACCAATGGGGTAGAGAGCTTAGAGGTGTAAGTTCTTAGTCCATATTATGTGGGATTTCTCACCCTTATTAACATCAAGTAGTAATATTTATGGGGGTATGTGGCCCTCTTGATTTTTTATTGGCTCATTATGATGCTCTTCATTCTAAAAGTTATTATTTCCTATGATATATTCCCCTAATGGAATTTAAATTTACATTAAAATTAATACCTAGTTGTCTTTAGTGTAGTATGTGCATGTTCTAATAATCCCACATTGAATTGATTATGGGACTTGAGTGGTTTATGAGCCATGACCCTCATAAAAATCTTTGTAAATGAGACTAGAGGTGCAATCCCTTGGTATTGAATATGTGGCATTCATCATTGCCATTAACATCAAGTCTTGACATGTATGTATGGGGTAGTTGGCCCTCTTGATTTATACTTGGCTCATTGTAATGCTCTTCTTTCTTGAAGTTGTTATTTAGTAGCACATATTCGTATGATAGAATTTTGTTTCACATTATTATGTAATTCTCCTTAGTGTAGTATGTGCATGTGTTGATAATCCCCCATTGATCTAGTTGTGGGACTTGAGTGGTTTATGAGCTCCACCACTTGTCAAACTCCTTACAAATGGGGGGTAGGCATAGATATAAAATCCCTCATTCCCAATTATGTGGGATTCCTCACCCCTATTAACATCAAGTCACAACATGTGTATGGGGGTTAGTTAGTCCTCTTGATTTTTAACTAGTTCATTGTGATGTTTTCCTTTCTCGAACTTTTTATTTCCTATGGCATATTCCTATGATGAAATTTTGTTTCAAATTAATACCTAGTTTCTAGTTCTATAAAGGTAGCTTAGGACTTATTTTTTTTATCTAGGAAACCAACAATAAAAGGCTTCTTCTTGTCTTCTCTTTCATTTCTTCTTACTATTCTACACGTATGTAGATAAAAGTGCCTTTCTCATTGTGGCATCAATTGTATTAAACATTTGTAATGACATATCATATTTTATACAATAGTTTATATTCTTAGGTCTATTTTTGTATTTACAACATTCTCTTGTATGATTTTATTTGATATGATTTTTATCCAGATAGTATATCCAAAGCTTATACAACATCACTCTAGTTATAACTTGTAGGTGCCACTAGCTGGTTCTATGAGTTTTCCTTCATGCAACCATCTTGGGACCCTAACACATGGATGAAGCTGGTATCTAAGTTGCTATTGATCCATCAAAAACATGTAAAGATTCTACTCACTCTCATTGGCTTCTCACACCATCATATTTTCTTGTTGCCACCCTTGCCCTGCATAGGACCTTCTAGTACACTCCGTTGTTGTAATCTCATCCATATGTCTTCTTGGTGAAAGAAGCAAGGCATCACATCAATATTGTATTCAAGTATCTTGAAGAATGTAATCATTGCAAAGTATCTCAAGCAATGGTATATTAAATGTCTTAACCTAAGACTAAAATCTAGGATGCCAAGAATATGCTATGAGATGCTATGGAGGAACAAGTAACCACTCCACTTGGATAATTTTGGGATCTCATGCTTTAGTTGGAATTCTCACCTACAAGTACTAACCTTGTGCTATTATTGAGTCAAGGATTTCTTAAGGTGCATACCAAAATTGACATTCTAGTCTTCTTAAGCTAGATTAATATCGATGAGTTAGATACTTGACTTCAATAGTTAAAACTAAACTACACTACCAATTGGTTATTTGATGCTGATAAGATCACTTTCATGGCCTTGAAAATATTAAATTTTAGTTGTATACTATTGGGAAACTACTAGAAGTAGTCTAAAAGAGTCAATAAATCCCATCTCTTCTTGAATAGACTTCATGAAGTTGGTTTATAATGATTTTACCCCTTATGCCACTACGAAGATGAGTACTTATTCTTTCAATAGTTACAACAATGTAGAGGTCAAATTGTCCAATATTTCACTAATGAGTTCCATAATATTCTTAATTTCCCTTGCATTGAAGAGGATAACTGACACTTGGTATTCAAATATGTTAGTGTCCTACACTACCATCTACAATACAAGTATACCATATTGCAACAAAATTAAAGAAAAAAATAAAAGCCAAGTAAAAAGGCATTATGAAAATTCTACATTGGAACTTGATGCCAAAATTGAACTCACTAAATTATTGCTCATATAACCACCTATGCCCAATGGACCTCCTATACCATCAAATCCCAAGTCTCTTTATCTCTCAAACAAATGTAAGTAAATGGTAAATAGTAAATGGTGCAACCACCATAATTCCCACACTCATAGTAATTGATAGTATTAGGATCAATAGAAAATATTGGTGGTCCATATAGAGGATAATGATAATTCATCTTCATATAATGGATAATAAGAGGTATATATCACATGTATGAGCATACTAACTCAATAGGCAAGTAATACCTCAAGATCATATCCCTCTAAATAACTAGAGTATCTCTTCTACACATGTTGTTGGGTGAAGGACAAGCTTCTCCACATCATCATTGATACTAAGAGCCAAAACATATTATCTTGTAATACATAGTCAGCACCTTGGCCTCCATATTATAATGCATCCTTAATATTACTCTATGGCATGCTTATAACCAAGGAAAGATATTGTAGTTAAGTTCTAATGTACATCTAAGTATGACATCAAACTGATACATGACACCATCACCTATGATATGACACCTTTTAACATCTATGATGTCTCATTGGGAGGACCTTACCTCTTTGATCACAGTGTGACCTACCAAGCATATTTTCAGCAATGGTCAATGCATACTAAAGAGATGACCTACAATATTCTTGAGTGCCTAGGAGGTGATTTTGATTTTGAAAAGGTAGTGTAAAAATTTGATCTCAAATGCACAAAGTTTATGATTTATATAGTTTGATCCTATAATATAGGTGATAAGAAGTTTATATTTGTACATCAACCATTAAACACCTCCAAGATACCATTAAATGGATGCCCTAATTTGCCCATATGCTAATATTTTCTAATATCCAAAGGGATCCTCATTGATATTACTCAATGAAACATCAAATAAAACGGATCCCAAAATCAACTCTACCTAATAGCCCTTGTACCATTGTTCAATTTGGGAGAACAATTAGATATGATGCTAGATATAAAATCCAATTATCTAGAGTAATATTTAGCCTAGCATGTCACCATGTAGTAGCCCCATCATGCTAGTGCTAAACAAATATGGAAATTGACACCCACGTAGCCCCATTAAGAATAGATATGCTTTATTGTGCATCAATGATCTACTAGATCAACTTTAAGGGGTATGATACTTCACCATGATTGACCTCAAGCTAGGCTACTAGTACGTTTATGTCAATCCCATAGACACCTGGAAGACAATCTTTAAAACCCAAGGAATAAATGAGTGGATGGTTATGCTCTTTATCTTGACCAATACCCCAACAACATTCATGTGCTTG
Source organism: Wollemia nobilis (assembly GCA_028583015.1). Lineage (NCBI taxonomy): Eukaryota > Viridiplantae > Streptophyta > Pinopsida > Araucariales > Araucariaceae > Wollemia > Wollemia nobilis. The sequence continues at coordinate 6,783,700 of JAQPPZ010016867.1, forward strand.
ATGAGTTATGACCAATATTTTTTCATAAGATCCTTTATAATTTTTAACCTAGAGGACATTCTCATGTTTAGTAAGACATAAGAACAATAGTTATGATATTTAAATCAAGTCTTGGACACCTACCAATGCAATATTTAGGCTAACAAGGGCAAGTGTACCTTTAGAATTATGAAGATCTCTTATCTAGGCTACCTAATTAATCATTAAGAAATTTAAATCTACTTAGAAAATATCCATGTCATTCAAGAATTATTGGCATCTAAGGACTTGATGAAGCTTCAAAGGTTTCTTGGCCTCACCAACTTCTATTGTAGGCTCATCTTAGGATTCTCTTATATCGCTTGGTTATTGAATCAAGTCATGCATGAGAAGGTGAAGTTATAACAAAATTTATAGCAACAAAAAAAGTTTGAAGCTGAAACACCACCTCTATTATAGACCAATACCAATTATGTCATACATCACATAATATTTCAAGATCACACTAATGCATATGACTAAATACTAAATGCCATATTGATATAATGGTCATCTAATGGTTTGCCATTTTGAGGCCTATTTTAACACAACTCATCAATACTCCATATACGAGAATGAGTTGTATAACATTGTTCAAGCTATCAGATAGTGGCACCACTACATCTTGGGTAAGAAAACTATAATTCATTTTGATAATAAACCTCTACAATTGTTTCCTTCATAGATTAAGCTCAAGAATTTTAGACATATAAAATAGATGACATCTATGAGACTTCCACCTCATGATTCAAACATCATAAGGGAAAGGAAAACTAGACAAAAAACTATCTATACTTCCTACCAATATAAATATGTTTGTCCTCAATACCAAAGGAGATGGGATCAATGATTGGTAGGTGCTATACGCCTCATATGTTAAATTTTTTGACATTCATCACTAATTGTAGAAGGTAATTCAATGCTAGAATACCATCATTATGATGAGTTGTGTTGTCTTGGAAAATTTTGTGTGTCATTTCATGCATCGTGTTAGCTACCAATATGGGAATATAATTACTCTAAAGTAGTTGACACTTCAACATCAACAATACACTTGAAATGCTATAATAATAATTTCATTAGAGATATATTCATAAGGAAGTGGAGATCTACATCAAATCCCATACATCATGCAATATTACCAAATTGAAAAATAGGAAAATCAAGCTCTACATACCCTTGTGGGTATCTTCTAGGCCCTGAGAGTCCATCAACAAGGATTTTATCTTACGGTTATCGACCATGATTGTATATTTTTTATCATGGAGATATTTAGTGAAATGGCCATCATGGATCCATATAACAAAAGCATCAACACTTTGGAGATTGCTTGTTTTTTCTTCCAATAGTTTTGGGTTCACTTTGTCCTACTTGAGTCCATTTATTTAGATAACGTAGCTAGTTCCTTAGAAACTTTTGGTTCCATTTATAGATGCTCTCGAACACCAATATCTATCATTCAATATCCATATGACCATAAACTAATGGGAAAATTGAGTTGGTCAGTCGGATGCTGGTACATATATTATAGATGTATAACCACAATCACTCATAGATGTAGGATGAGAGTTTTCCATACATTCAACACTCCTGCAATAGGGTTTTTCATTTCTCAATAGGACACAATCTGTTCTAAGCATATCTAGGCTTTCAACCTTGCATCCTAGTTGATATCACCTTCCACATACTAACACCATGATGTCAACTTAAGCCAAGGAAGCCAAAAAGGCAGAAAGGTTTCTACAACAAGTGCAAAATATCCAAACATAAGTCTAATAGATCTTACAACACCAACAATAGAAGTACGAGGGCCATGATAAGAAAAGGATGCCACACATGTTCTAGGTTGGGGATAAGGTTTGACTCCACTTGAAATGAAACATTTCTTCGAACCATACCTAAAGATCAAACCTCTATGCTATGGTATTTATAATATTCAATACCAAATATGAGAGAACATTTTTATTCTTGACTTATCACCATACTTGGAGATGAATCCAATATTCTATGATGAGCTTCCCAAGTTGTACCTACCTCCTTTGCTTAATCCCATGGTAGTATAACACCTAACTGATCTAGACCCAATACAATTGGAAGTCATTACTATAGATAAGTTGTTTAAGATCACCAACAAGAGCACTAGCTAAGGGACATAAAACATATTCAAAATTATAAAATAGGGTTAGTTTCCTTTGCAAGCAAAGTGGTACATGATTGACCAACTCAAGCGCCCTTTAAAACAATTGGATGCTAATGCAATGGGGACCATTTATTATAAAGGGAGTATGAATGATATGAGCAAAGCAAAGGTTTACGCATAATGCCAAAGCCTATTTAGAACATCAACCTTGGTGCCCATTTGGTCTATTTACTAGATAAGTCAACATCAATTCTTGCTTTGGTTCCAAGTGTCTATTAGTGCCAAACCACTTTAGTACCATGACTACTTTAGTACCAAACCTTTGGTGCTTGCATGGCTAGCACCCATCTAAAAATAATGAAAGTCAGTAGCACTTGTGAGTATGAAAAATGGTTGAAGTTTGATGTAGTTATTTTAGATAATTTTGATCACTTGCATACTTCAAGAACTAGAACCTATATTTCTAAGACATAAGAAGCAGAATCTTGGTTGTTTCTTGATATCGCTAAGATATGCTAGAAGCTGAAGCATTTAATTTTCTAACTTTTTTTGTAATATTGTACATTCTCTATAAATGTAGCTTAGACATTTTTCTATTCTCAACCAAGAAATAAATCTTCTTTCCTTCTTATTTTTCCTAAACCTTTGTAGAGTAAAGCATCCTACTCATTGTAGTGCCAATTGTATGCAACATCTGTAATGACATCTAATCAATACAAAAAAAAAAATCTTCATTCTAATTCTACATTTGCAACATTCTCTTGTGTGAACACATTGAGATGCATTTCAACCAAACAATACACCCAAATATTTTATAATATTATTCTAGCTTAACTTATAAGTGTTTCTAGTTGGTCCTATGGTTTTTCCTCTATACAACCATCATGGGCCCCTAACATGTACATCACCATCCCATCCACAAGCATTTAGTGAGGCCACATGAAAAAGGAACAATGTGAATGAAAAACCAATTCTCTAAAAGAGTGACGTGGAGGTTGAATATTTGATTGATAGAGATCAAATATTGTTTTAAAGAAAATAGATAAATATCTTTGATCCCCATATGCCATAAAAATCTAGAAAATATGAACCTCTAATAGATAACATTTTTTTACCTCTACTCTAGTAGCCTAGAGGGTATTTAAATGGAAAGTGATCCTTGGTTTCTAATTTCAAGTAATAAATTTTGCATATGTGATACACATAAGAAATATGATGGTCAATCTCTATGAAAAATGATGTAAATAAACTCTTAATTGTATCAATGGAGCCTTTAGACTACTAGGTAATTGGATCAAAGTATAAATTGGGATTGAATGATCCCATCCTCAAAGTGAAGATATTTACTATAATAGTATTGAAGCTTCAAAGAAAGTGGTTCTCAAGGCTTAAACCATTTGGACCATAGTTATGCTCTAAATAAATCATCCTTGATAGCTTTATTGATCTCCTTTTTATGTAGCTATGGTGCATCCATAAAAGGAATATGCATAGTAATTCTATCCAAATTAAATCCTATCAATCCTAGAAGTTTAGATCTTGGGATACTATTGGACTATGTCTTATGATGTGCTAAATGCGTAGATGATTCAAATGCCTTATGTGGGTAGTTGAAGAAATCCATTAAAGATTTATTTATCCATATAATCGTATATACCATACTCAAAACTTGAAATATCATAGTTATAATGAGTGGGGCTATTCCAAACTTAACAAGAATATTTTTTTAAAGGAATTATTCTTTTGGCATGTAGATGTATGCACAACATTAAGGTAAGCACTATTTTCAATTGACTATGGTCCGCTTTCTTAACATTACGTCCCTAGTTCCAACACTATACAGGAGAGTAGGTATAATAAGTGATTGAAACAAGTGAGTCTTCATTTAGATATCTTAAATTTAAGTCAATAATTATTTCTCATCAATGGTGGGGTTGCATTGACTTTGCTTAGTCTAAACTAAACTATTGGTGATAGACTAAAATGTGGCCTAAATAAAAGGATCCCTAGATACACATATGAATACACAATATAAACCTTCTAAAAAGTAAACACAAACTATTTGTCCTCTTATTTTGAAGTGTTATTGACCATACTTTTGTTTTATCAAGATTTACATAAATACCATGTGTATCACAAATGATGCTAAGATACATAGTAATCTCTATATATCTAAGTGAGACATCAAAATGATATCATTTACAATAGAAGAATAACAATTCATACTTTATATAGTAAGGATCCATCTTATACCAACTACTTAATATTATTTCCTCAAGCTCAACTAGATAGAGAATAGATAGTGTAGGAAAAAGCAAACAATTATTTAATCCCAATATTGTTTCACACTCTTTGATCTAGGAAAAACAAGGATTGTTCAAGTCCTCAATAATCTTGATGTAAAAGCAATGCTAGCTCATAGGATTTCTGCCCATCTATATGTTTGACTAGATAGGATAACACCATGATGGCTTGTGATGTTAGCCTTAATCATGATATTGAAACCACTTATGAAACCGATACTACTTTTGGCATCATGCTTTATATGTTCTCATCCTTATCTTGGCAATAATGCCTATAGTGCCCATGAACTTAGATAAAAAATCTTAAGGTGTCAATTCCCTATATCACCACTAGATGTCAAAATCTATATAAAGATTTTTTCCAATGCTAGATGTCAAAGAGAAAGGTACAACTACCTATTCTTACCACTTGTCACCTTGTTAACAAGAACCACCTCTACAAGAGGTAGACAAACAATTCTAAAGTTGTTTCTAAAATTACTTATTGATCAATTAGAAGTTGAACCATTTTTCCTCCCAACTATTTTCTAAGTGTACTACTTCATGCATATAGCTTAAGAACATAACTTATCACATATATCTCTTGAGCTTAGATTCTTGGTCTCTTCTCTCCTTCACTCAAAACCTTGTTGTCCTTACAATTCTTCTAAGGTTTTCTCTTGCTACTTCTTTCTTTACATAGGAAAAGAGTGTACATGTGTCTCATGAACAACACACCTCATATAATCCATTGTCAATACTATTGAATGAATATTCTATTTTATAGTTTATTTACATTTACTTTATTTGTAAATAATATTTTACCACCGTTTTAGAGAGATTGTGATGTATTTTGTTATGTTGCTCAAATTTGACACATAAATCACTTGATGCCATTTGTTGATTCAAGGAGTTGTCCTTTGTGTCATCATCTTGTCACATGCCAAAAGTTTAAAGCTATTTGTATTAATTAATTAATTATTTTTCTATATGGATTAATGGATGACATGGCATTGATGACTCAACAAATTATTCTAAGTAGGATAAATTGTCAAATAGGATAATTTATGTTTAATCACATATTTTGATGATATTTTTATAAATGATTATATTATGCAATAACGACTTATAAAAATGGACTAGATGTTAACATATGTTGAGTGTTGATAATATTACCCTCTACTGGATCAAGAAAGGGATGGTTTCATTGAGGAAAGGGTAATAAATGCATAATAGTGGTGAGAACATAAAGAAACAAAAAACATTATAATTTTACCTTGCATTTAATCATGTGCACGACTACTTGATGCTTGATGAATTGCATTGATATCATCAATGTTTGAACATATTTTTGGGATCTACTAATGTTGGAATTCACAATATTTTCTAGAAATAAACAAAAGCAAACCATCCACACAAATCTTATAAATAAAGAGAAAAGGACAAAAAGGGAAGTATTTGGTGGGCACCTGTATGCACCATAAATAATCACTATATATGTAGATAATATTACACAACACTCAATGATAAAATGAAGAATGAGAGGGGTAATTATAACAATACAAAAACCTAAATTACATCATAAATCTTAACCTAAGCTAACATAACAAGAGGTATTCAGGTTAATTATAAATAATAAAGAGGATTTAACCATAACAAGGTTAATTGCAGTCCAAAGAGCTTACATAATAAAATATTGTAAATAATTAATACATTATACAATGAAATGCCCTTAGGCCTATCCAATACATCATACAATGTCGGCCTTGACCATGAATCATATTACAATTTCAACACCCCTCATAATATTAATTGAGAGGCCAAGAAGAGGGTAAGTTCTTGTGTATCATCCAGGAGATCCAAGTTCAAACCCTGGTATGAGAGGACTGAGACCCCTCATTAAAACTTGTGCTTTACCCTAACATTTTGTTTACCTATGACAACACAACGGTTAGGACTTTAGCCTCTCTTTGAGGAGGTCCAAGGTTCAAACAATATCGTACCTAGAAGGGGATAAATTGGATGGTAGTAGTTGAGTGTTTGTTAGTTGGTTGCCTTAGTTTGATGCCTTGGAGTGTTGGGGGTCTTGTTGACTTTGTTTTACCCAATGGGCTAGGGTTTATAGAGGTAATATCAAATGGTATTATCAATTTTCCTACATATAAAAAACAATAATATCACACCCCATAATGGATGCTCTAGTGGGCCTTAATATTTTGAGGTAGACTCATATAGATCGCCCCCTCATCTAAAATATACTATTACAAAAATATTTCCTACACAAGATTCTCATTAGGCTTGATTGTAGTCACCACTACAACTATTAGATACTCCTGCACACATTCAAAAAATACTTCTATTAAGACTTAAAATGAAGAAGAAACATGAAAATCACCACCTTCTTTAAATATAATCTCTTCCAATCTTCCATTGTTACATAAGGTATGTCTTGAAGGCACAATTTTTCCATTCATGGTATACATGACCTTGTTTTAAGACTTCCTCTTACTCGTGGGCCACATGATTTTAGTCACCAAAAGAGGCTTTGCATGATCTTTCTTAAAAGAAGAGTTGTAGAAAACCTCAAAGACTATATAGACAAAGAATAGAAGGAAGAGATCATGAAAGGATAGATATTCATGAATTAGCTAAATCAATTTCCCAAAGAAGGAATATTAATTGACTAAGCACATCCTGAATATTTTTTCTACAAACTTCCAAAAGACTCAAAATCTATTGTAACTATCACAAATCTATCTACATATTCCAAAAATTAGGCTAAATATTTTGATTACATAAATAAATAAATATTCCCTTTTAAATTAGGGAAATAGAACTTGAAGACTATTTTACACAATTTAACCCCAAACATAGGAACAGGTCCATCAACTGATGTCACCAATACATAGAGCTCAAAAAATTATGTGATTTGAAAAAAATGGACTCAAAATGCTTCCATATGCAAAAGTTATGGATTTTAAAAGTTTTCCCCTAATAGCCTTTAAAATTTGAAAAATAATTTGCCAAAACTTAGAAAAAATATGTCAATCATTGCTTGCCATGTGTCATCCACTTATTCATTGATGGATACCATTCACTCTTTGCCACTTGGGCTTCACTAATGCACTCACAATTTGACATCTAGATTTCTTTAATTGTTTGACAAGGCTTCACTAATGCACTCACAATTTGACATCTAGATTTCTTTAATTGTTTGACAGGGCTTCACTAATGCACTCACAATTTGACATCTAGCTTTATTTAATTGTTTGAAAGGGTTTATGTATTAAAAAATAGGTTATGTAGTGCCTGAGAGTGCCACAATGGCCTTCAAAAAGGTAGAAGTAGTAAATTATTTTGCTCTTTTAAAACAAAGAATAAAGGACCTGCAAGGATTCAATCTCAATTTAGATAGGGTCTAAATGCATCTCGCTTCCAACTTCCCACTATTATTGCTACGAGTAAAATGATTTTTACCCAATTTTATCCTTTCCTGTATTTTTGTTAGTAGGCAAAAAGACACAAGATCTTTCTACTGGTAGGGTTTGAACTTGAAACTTGCTATTCCCAAAGTATGCTCATTGGCCAACTTAGTTGTTACCACCAATGGGCTTCAACAAGTCCATCCTCTACGAAGAACTCTTGTATTGTCTGTTAAATAATATTATTGGAAAAAAGAAGTAGGCAGGTTTCAAACCCTTGTTGATTGCCTCCAAATGCGCAAACCCTTCCTCATTTAACTAGCTACCAAAGAAATTTTCCATACATAAATCATACATAGTAAGCAAAAGTTCCTTGCTAAACCTTGAATAAGCCAAAAATAAAAATGGTGTTTCAAACCCACAACCTACCTTGAGCGAGAATTTTAGTGCACTTTGTTGTCCATTATGATATCTCCTCCAACATGTTTAGAGCGTGCATCCTTTCTGTGAAAAGGAATGGTGCATCACCAAAAAAAAGTGTTTTTGATAGGTTGTGCATGTGATTTCCCTCCAAATTGCACATGCCAAATTTTAAATTCAAAAATTTTCAAGCTTCTTCCAAAATAACCTTCTTACACACTAGAAGAAAAATGGAGAAAAAGATAATTGGCTTCGTTCACAATGAAGAATGGAGATAAATAACTCCAAAATAATTCGAAGAATGAATGAAATAGAGAGTAAAAATCATCCCAAAATTTAGAGGAAGGATTGGAGGTTTCGAAGAAACTTTTTGCATGACCAAGCAACACGACTCCATACTTGCTCTGATACCATGTTAGAATTCATAATATTTTTCAAAAACAAACAAAAGCAAACTATCCACTCAAATATTATACAAAAAGTGAAAATAAGGCAAAAAAGAGAAGGATTTGGTGGGCACTCATAGCCACCATAAGTAATCAATATATCTATGAATAATATAACATAACACTTCGATGATAAAATGAGTAGGAAGGGGGTATTTATAGCAATATAAAAACCCCAATTACATCATAAATTTTAACCTAAGTCGACATAACAAGAGGAATTTAGGTTAATTACAAGTTATAAAGAGGGTTTAACCATAATAAGGTTAACCATGGCCCATAGGGCTTACATAATAAAATATTACAAAAAATTAATACATTGTACAATGAAATGCCTTTAGGCCTATCAAATACATCATACAATGTCAGTTTTGACCATGAATTAGATTACACTATCAACAAATAAGGCTAATGGTAATATGTTGGGGCATGAGTTTGGTTTTTTGGTTATGGAGTTTGCATTATTAAATTTATTATCTTCTTTCATGAGCTTATAGGCTAGTTTGTATCCTACTCCACTTTAAAAATGTGTTTTTTAGAAAGATTAATGGAAAATGAACAAAATGAGAAACTACAAAATAGAAAATAGACAAAAGGACAAGAACCGTTGATGCTATGGAACATGGCCCTAGAAAGAGCTATGATACCACTTGTTAGGAACCTTCATTGAGCATGCACAACTACTCTGAAATATCAAAGACAATTTGGTCATGGCGCAAAACCATATATGAAAATAAGGATATCAACACCGTTTCAAACCCAGTCTTAACATTGAGGATATTTATTTCCTATGCTTGCAGCCCTACAAGCAGTTATAAATGAAATATTGTGGTAGTTAGAAGTTAGCACCAAAAATTTCTGGACTGTATAAAGTGCTCCAATAGGTTGGCTCATGGTCTAAAAATTAGAATTGTTGCCTTCTTCCATGATACATCTAGTTTTCCATGTCATATTTAAAGAAGGTCCTTGGCAACCGTATACAAGTCAAGTCCACACTATCCCAATTGGATGAGGAAGGTTCGATCATCCTAGAATCCAAGAATATTTTGGGCTAGAGTATACACACATTTCACAACCACACTCTTACTAATATCCTAGTACAATAGCATGGATTATAGTCAAAATATGCTACCTAAGAGCCTCTCCAACTACAACAACAATTTTCTCATATCATGCTTTTAGGACAAAGCTTCTTGAAATGGAAGAGGATGATAGGATCTTATACTAACACAACTATTACTATGTACTTGTCTAGTGTTAGTGTTATGTTTGCGCCATACACACCTAGTGTGCATGGGCCCATTATGATGTAACATTTACTTTTATTGTAAGTAAGATTTAGTGGATTGGGTCCCCTCTTTCATGTGGTTTGACCCTTAAGCATTAGGATTAGGGTAAATAAGTGTCTATATAAGGACAAGGGTTTGGAGTAGAAGGCATCTCATATTTTCTCATTTTGTATTGGACCTCTAGTTATAAGAAGGTTATCCCATCAGATAGGTCTGTGATATTTGTCTTGCTTGATTAATATAAGTTTGTTGTTGTTTACATTCAATTATTTTTTGTGAGCACTTCTATTACTTTCATTTTCATGATCATTTAGTTATTTTCAATTTGTAAGCATTTCCATTAATTCTTGCATTGCTAATTTAGTTATGCTTATTTTTATATGAAGGTTTCTAACACTTCCATTCAAATATTTACATGCTTTGCTTTAGATGATAAAGGATGATTGATTTTTAAATCTATTGTATTATTTTGAATTCTCATGGTCTTTGTTCAGGGTTATATGTTTACTTTTAAAGAGAATTTTATGGTCTCAGGTTTTAAAATCTCTTGGAATATTTTTGGAAAATTATTGGTAAAGGCCAAAATAAAACAACACTCACATAATTATTTTGAAAGTAACCCCAAAATTGGTTATGGAAGTCTTTATTATGGGTATTGAAAACTTTTTCTTTTTGAGGTTTGATGTATTTAATATTGAACTTGTTTCCATGCATGAAATGGTTGAAAGACCCTTATATGTTTATGAGATCTAATTCAGGTTTGAATTTGAAACAATAATGATAATCCTTGCAATTTTTCCAGACCTTGTTTATAGAATGTTATAGATTGGAATGAATAATTATATAGAAAGCATACAAACCTTGGTGGTAGTTGAGAGATTATGAGTATTCTTCTTGTTGTAAAAGGTTGCTCTTGATTTCTCCCTATAGAGTTTAAAACTTTTAGTAGAGGGCATAAGACATTTCTCTTGAGTATATAATTGTTCAATAGTCTGAATTTATTGAACTATTCAAGAGAGGAGATGATACCTTTGAGTCATATTTTACTACATATAAAAATATGTCATCTTTCATGGGATTAGATATCATAATGTTTCTCTTTTGAGAGTATTATTTCAAATAGATATCAGTAGAAATGGTTCTATGATATGTAACCCATGTTTGGATTTAAGTAAAATTTAGAGCAACCTAGAATAGGGGTTAGTTCAAAATTTATGCTTGAGGTTATTTTAGCAAAACCTAAGATTGATGTTGTTTCGTTATGCATGAAAAAAGGTGGTATGAAGGATGATTTATGGTTGTAGTTTGTTGTAGAATTTTGACACTATTTCAGTTGTGAATTATATTGTTGTAGAGAAAATTTTTATAGTTGATGTCTATAGTAATAAAAGGAAAAATGATACTCAATATATTATTGATTTAGCTTAGTGCTTATTGCCTCAATATTGATTCAAATTTTTGTAATGCACGATTATCACGAAATATGCATATATAAAAGGAATGAACTATTTATTTGCATTTATTTGAGTGTTGCAGGTAGTGTTAATTGCATGAAGATAAAATATTGTGCAAGCATGAGTGAAGCACTTGTATTGATCACTTGGTAAAAGCATGTGTATGTTTATGATTGGATATCATATAAGAATAGAGGTCAAGTGTTTGACTTGTGTATATTAACATAAGGATAAGCATACTGACTTGATTTATGCAAGAAGGTATGTTTTAAGTAATAGATGGATGCTTCAATATACACAACAATTGCATTATACCATATACAAAGTTGATCACTATACAAAAACTTTGATAAAAGTTATAAGTGTGTACTTGTAAGGTTCACTATGTATAGCTACATGCTTGTATCATGCATGAGATAGACGTACATACACATGTATCATTTTTTCTTGATGGTACTACATATTGGTCCCCTTGTTGTAGGGTCAAAAATCCCATGGTGGGAGTTGAGATGAGAAATTTCATTGTTGGGATTTTGTTGGTTGGAAAAGCACCTCAATGATACTATCCCTCATTAATTATAATAGTAGACTCAAACTAAGATATATTAATGTAATGTATTTAATGGAGTTATAGACTTGCTTCAAATTATTTAGTCATTGCTATAAAAAGTGCATTACAAGATACCTCATGTGATAGAAAATGTTAGACAAAAAATTGTATGTGAAGAACACAAACTTATATTGAGAGGGGGGGTGAACAGTATAAGATAAAATTTTACTTTTCCTTCCCAAAAAATATTACTCAATGTTATCAATTGCAATATCATTTTATAGTAGTAATAACAAATCTCATCAATAGCAGTAACAAAGCAATGCCCAAATCATAACACACATGAGAGACATAAATTTAATGTGGTTCACCCAATGTGGGTTACATCCACGAAGAAAAAATTTCTTCTAAATTTTCTTAATAAATATTTTGGGAACCAATTCCCTATTACAATGTTTATGGACCTTTGTCCAAATGAGATCTCAATCCCCTATGCTCAGGTTTGTGGATCTCTATCCATAGGAGAACTCTATACCCTTAACTATGGTTTGTGGAACTCTATCCACGAGATAACTCTATCTCCTTACTGGTCTGGTTTGTGGAACTCTATCAATAGGAGATACCTCTCCCTTGATCTGGTTTGTGGAACTCTATCCATAGGAGATACCTCTCCTCTATGCTCTGCTTTGTGTAACTCTATCCACAAGAGAACTCTTTCCCTTTACTGGTCTGGTTCGTGGAATTATATCCATAGGAGACACCTATCCCTTGGTCTAGTTCATAGAAATCTATCCATAGGAGACACCTCTCCTCTCTGCTCTGGTTAGTGGAACTCTAGCCACAAGAGAACTCTATCTCCTTACTAGTCTGGTTCATGGAAATCTATCCATAGGAGACACCTCTCCCTTGTTTTGGTTCATGGAATTATGTCCATAAGAGACACCTCTCCTATCTACTCTGGTCACATCTAAAGCTGGTACACACCTCTGCTTTGACTCTACTCCAAGCCTACTCATGAGGCTTATTTAGATCTGATCATAAATCTGCTTTCAAATCTGCCCCAACTATACACATATTACATGCATAAATCTATCTCAACTTTACTCCAAATCTTCTCAAATTTATCCAAAATTTGTACACATTACATGCACAAATTTGTCTCAACTCTGTCTCAAATCTGCACACATTACATGCACAAACATGTCTCAACTTTTTCCCAAATCTACACACATTACATGCACAAATCTATCTCGAATTTATCCTAAATCTAAACACATTACATGCACAAATATGTCTCAAATTTATCCCAAATATGCACACATTACATGCACAAATCTATCTCAACTCTATCCCAAATCTGCACACATTACATGCACAAATCTATCTCAAACCTGCTTCAAGTCTTCTCACAAGACTTGCTCAAATCTACCTCAAACCTGCTTCAAGTCTTCTCACAATACTTGCTCAAATCTGCCTCACCATCTTTGCTCAATTTTACTCTTAACACATGCTCATAATTTCTCATAACACATACTCAAATTTTGCTTATAACACATGCTTTGATCACAATACTTCAGACATATTCTACCCAGAATTCTTGTTCAAGAACACATAGAAAATGATATGCAATACAATTTCACAATATGTTCTTTCCAAATATCACTCAAGTCCAATGCACAAATTGCTTCACAAAATTGATTTCTAACACTTGTTCATTCACATTCAATGTCACTCAAACCAATGCCCAAAAGCTTCACATTCAAACAATGAAGCACAATTTGTTCACAAACCCTAGCACATGTGTTTCCAATCTCTTTCAACAAGGATGCACAATTTTTTTCACAAACCCTAGCACATGTGTTTCCAAACTCATTCAACAATGAAGCACAACTTATTCACAAACTCTAGCACAAGTGTTTCAAATTTCTCTCAACAAGGATGCACAATTTGTTTCACAAACCCTAGCTCAAATATTTCCAACAATTCACATATATAATCCTTATTTCTCCACCTTAATATTCAAAAATATTTGTTCAACCAAACACCTTAAAGAAGGAATAATATCACCATAACTCTTAAATTGCTTTGATGAATATGTGCCTTCAAAAAACTATCTCAAAATAATTTCCTTTTCAAAGTGCCACTTCAAAACTAGTTAGTAGATTTCTCTTTCAAACCATCAACAAAAAATTATTCTAAAAAATATGTGCATGATGGAATCTGAAAATGATGCTCAATGAATCTCATTTTGTTCTCAAAATATAGGGCATTAACAATTATCAAATTCCCATCGCGGGTCGCGATTCCGCGACATGTTGCGCTATCGCGACATGTCGCGTTATCGCGGGTCGCGATTCCGCGACATGTTGCGCTTTCGCGACATGTCGCGTTATCGCGTGACGCGATCCCGCGTCTTGTTGCGATATCGCGACATGTCGCGTTTTCGTGCCTCGCGATTCCTCGACATGTTGCGATATCGCGACAGGTCCCGCCTTCCTGGCGTCTGGGTGGTTATCTGTCGCGTTTTCGCGACCTGTTGTGTTGCTGCTTCTTTGTGCTGGTTTTTGTCGCGATTTCGCGACAAAGTTGTGCCCTCCTGGTCTCTGGCGTTTTTCTTGCGCGATTTCGCGGCATGTTTGGCTCCTTTGCGACTGGGTGGTTTTTCGTCGCGATTTCGCGACCTTTTTGAGGCTTGTTAGTTGCTTTCTTTTTCTGTCGCGATGTCGCGACGCTTTCTGCGGGTGGCTGTCGAGGGCCTTTCCTGTCGCGATTTCGTGACATGTCGCGATTTCGTGACATGTCGCGTTATCGCGCCTGTTGGTGCCTTAGTGGCCGTGTTGGGTTTTCCTGTCGCGATTTCGTGACATGTCGCGGTTTCGCGACCTGTTGCTGTTTCGTGCCTTCCGTTCTCTGTGCCTTGCGGTTCTTAGCCTTGCCTTGGTGCGCCTTCCTTGTTGTTTTGCTTGTGGCTCTGGCTCGGGATGTGTTCTCTCCCGCTTGTATCTGGTTCTTGTTTTAATACAAGTTTTTCATTTTTTCAAAAAAAAAAAACAATTATCAAATCCCCTCAAACTTTCTTTTCACCATACAAAAATTATAACCAAAAATCAAACCACAATAACACCTTATAACTCCTACTTGTAAAAGGCACAAATAATTTTCAATATCAATAATGTACCTTATAATCATCCAAAACCCTAAGTGCATAATACAATTTTAATTTCACTTTCATACACCTTATACCTCCTATTCTCACATGCAAAAATATCTCCTTTGTATTTCCTCTTTATACTATTTGTAAAATAAAAACTTTATAAAACACACCCTTATGATTCCTATTTGCAAAATAGAAAGTTTTATAACACATCCTTATGACTCCCTATTTGCAAAACAAAACTTTATAACTCACACCCTTATGACTCCCTAACATAATAAAACCAACACATACCTTATAGCAAATTTAATTAAAAATTTTGTGCCCTTACTAATGTTGTCGCCGCAATTCGAACCTGCCACCTCTAGCTGGCCCGCACCCTAGCTTGCGCTAGGACACCACGTGGGCTAGCTACCCACACAACCACCAAGGCGCACATGCTTTTATTTCACCTACCACGTGATGCAAAATATTTCTCAACCAAAAACTTCAGCAAAAAATATCCCCATCATGCTTCGAACTCGAGACCTCCTCTCTGCCAGCGATCTAGCGCAGGGCCTCCCTACCATCTGAGCTAACCGCCCAGATGTGATTTCAAACTCGTTGCACTCCCTTTTGAATTTTAGAATTTCCCTTTAAAAAATCGTGTGCCTGTCCTTTCCTTCTTCTCTACCCTCAACGAATCGAACGATCGAGCGGATCTCACGATTGTGCTTCATTTTCAACCTTAGGCAAATGAAAATAATTTCCCCCTTTATATATGCTTTCCCCTTCATGCATTGACGTTCCTTTCGAAATAATTAAAATATTAACATGCCCTCCAAGATTTTAGCGCCTTCAACCTTTCAAACTTATATTATAATATTTAAAATATTATAATATTATTTTTAAAACCTTTGGGCTTTGCAAACTAAACTTGTCTTCAATTTCTTTTTCTTTTTCAAATAAAACCTTTTGGCCCAAGTATTATAATATTAAAAATATTATAATGTTATCTCCTCTCTTTTAAACCATGGCCTTTATTTTAAACCTTTGCTTTGCTTTTCTCTTGCAAACCTTTGTCCCTCTGTGTATAATATTTAAAAATAAATATTATAACTTTTTTTTTTTTACCAATTTCCTTGCTTTGAGATGAGCCTTGCCTTGCATAATTATTCAACCATAGAAGAGAATATTTCTGCCATACCAAACTCTCTTTGACATCAACCTTTTGACATCAAACCTTTGACATCAATGACAACACAACATGCTCAATATTTCCAACAATCTCCCCCTTTGTCATTGATGGTAACCCTTTCTAAAAAATTCCTTTTACTACCACTGGATTCCAAATCTGCTCCCCCTGAGAAGTTGCTCCCCCTTACTAATTTCTCTCCCCCTTACTGAAACTCTCCCCCTTTGACATCAATGGCAAAGGGCTCCTTTGGGGCTAAAAATAAGACTCTTAGCTCAGCCCCCTCACCACCTCCTCTCCTTGAGGTGATCAATTTTGGGGTGGGAGTAAATCTACTCCCAAATTACAATGCTCTTCTTCCTTTTCAACCTTATTTTTTGACACCTTTGTAGTCATACCCTTTTGATCCTTTTGAGTGTCCCTGTTCTTGCTTGTCTCTAGAAGTTCTAGAAAACTCTATTCTACACCACTTAGCCTTATGCCCAAAATTATTGCAATTGTAACACCTGATGTTGTAGTTCTTGGAAGGTGCAGATGACTTGAAGTTCCTCTTGGTGAAGCCATAATCATTTCTATCATGAACCCTGTAGTGTATAGCTTTATGACCAAAGTGATTACATGAGTAGCAATAACCTTGAAAGAAATATCCATCTTCGAATGAGTTGAAGTTCCTCTTAGTGAAGCCATAATCCTTCTTTCCATGAACCCTGCAATGCATAGCTTTGTGACCAAAATGATTACATGAAAAATAATGCCCTTGGAAGAAATATTCATCTTGTCTTGAAAAATCTGGTCTCTTAGTCCTTTCTTTGCCTTCTCTGTGATGATCCATGTTTCTTGTTTGTGCATTGTTTTCTTTCTCAATGAAGCTTCCACTCTTCAACTTATCAGCATAGGTCTTAGGTTCTTCTTCAATCTCTTCCTCTGAAACTTCCTTTTCTTTTGAGCTTGACTCCTCTTTTTGTACCTCTTATCCTTTTTCAAAACCAAGTCCTGTTTTGATAAATGAAGATCTTTGTGCTTTGATAATGTTATCCAAAGCTTTTGAACTTTTCCCAAACCTGTGCAACTTATCCTTAGAATCTTTCACTTCCATCCTGAGAGAAACCACTTCATGTTCTAATCTTTCACATTCTAACTCTTTTACCTCTAACTTTTCAACCATAACTTCTTTAAATCTCCTTGCCTTAACTTTTAAGTTTTTGAGATCTTGTAGAAGCTTTTCCTTTATTTCCTCATCTTCTTGAACTTGAGCCTTCAGTCTTGAGTTCTGCTTTCTAACTCTTTTCAACTCTCTGAGAGCAACAATAAGTTCCTCTTCTAGATCAACTGTGGCTTCTTCTTCTTTCTGAACCTTCCTCTAGGTCTTCAATTATAGGAGCATCTTCTTTTTTTTTACTTGGTCTTCAATAGGAGTGTCCTCTTCCTCTTCTATTGCCAAAAATAGAATCTCTTCTTTTTCACTATTTGAGAAACTTTCATCACTGTCACTTGAAGCATTGCTTGCTTCTTCCACATAGAAACTCTTCTTGTGCTTTTGAAAATTCTTCTTTTCATGCTTGCCTTGACCATACCTATTTTTCTTTTCATACCTAAATTTTCTTTCTTCCTTTTTCTTGTAATCATGTTTCTCTTCACTACTACTACTTCCAGCTTGTGGACAATTAGATGCATAGTGACCAAAGTTACCACAATTAAAACATTTCATAGTATTTATATCTTTGTGTTTTCTTGAGTCCTTATTATTTCTTCTCACATAGTTAGCTTCTTCATCACTGCTTGACTCATCACTTGATTCTAGTTTCTTATCTTTTGTCTTCTTTGAAACTTTGAATGCTGCCTCTTTCTTGGAATTTTGATCTTTTTCTATCCTCATCTCATAAGCTGTGAGAATTCCATGTAACTCATCCATTGTCAACTTATCGAGATCCTTCATCTCTTCTATTGTTGAAACCTTTGCATCATACCTTATAGGGAGTGATCTTAATACTTTCTGAGCAACACTAGAGTCCTCAATTTTGAATCCAAGTCCATGCATGGTATTAACAACTTCATCAACATGAAGTAAGTACTTAGCAATATCTTCCTCATATTTCATCTTCAACTCTTCAAACCTCCTCCTGTGAGTTTGAAGTTTTGCCAACTTAACCTTGCTATCTCCTTCATATGTTTGCTTCAATTTATCCCATATTTCTTTTGCTGATTTGCATTGCATAACTTTCACAAACTTTGATTCACGTAATCCACTTAAGATTCCATTCATAGCCTTGGCATTATTTACATATAATTGCTTGCCATCCTTATCTGTGGGAGGAGTAGTTGTAGGTGTGAACCCATCCTCAATAGATTGCCATGTTTCATATCCTTGTGCCATCAAATAAGTCTTCATCCTCATACTCTAGAAAGCATAATTATTCCCATCAAACATTGGAGCCTTATTTGTTGAAGATCCATTTTGAGAAGCCATCTGTGTTCCTGTAAGATCTTCCTTCAAGTTGTTAGAATTTTTTGAAGGAACCGGCTCTGATACCAATTGAAGAACACAAGCTTATACTGAGAGGAGGGGGTGAACAGTATAAGATAAAATTTTACTTTTCTTTTCCAAACAATATTATCCAATGTTATCAATTGCAATATCTTTTCATAGTAGTATTAACCAATCTCATCAATAGCAGTAACAAGGCAATGCACAAATCATCACACACATGAGAGACACAAATTTAACATGGTTCACCCAATGTGGGTTACGTCCATGGAGAAAATATTTCTTCTAAATTTTCTCAACAAATCTCTTGGGAACCAATTCCCTATTACAATGTTTATGGACCTCTGTCCAAAGGAGATCTCAATCCCCTATGCTCAGGTTCGTGGACCTCTATCCACAGGAGAACTCTATCCCCTTAACTCTAGTTTATGGAACTCTATCCATAGGAGAACTCTATCCCCTTACTGGTCTAGTTCATGGAACTCTATCCATAGGAGACACCTCTCCCTTGCTCTGGTTCATGGAACTCTATCCACAGGAGACACCTCTCCTCTCTACTCTGGTTCATGGAAATCTATCCACAGGATAACTCTTCCCTTACTGGTCTGGTTTGGGTAACTCTATCCATAGAAGACCTCTCCCTTGCTCTAGTTCATGGAACTCTATCCATAGGAGACACCTCTCCTCTATGCTCTAGTTAGTGGAACTCTATCCATAAGAGAACTCTATCTCCTTACTTTTGGTTCATGGAACTCTATCCATAGGAGACACCTCTCCCTTACTCTGGTTTGTGGAACTCTATCCATAGGAGACACCTCTCCTCTCTTCTCTGGTCACCTCCAAAGCTAGTACACACCTCTACTTTGACTCTGCTCCAAGCCTACTCATGAGGCTTACTCAGGTCTGCTCACAAATCTACTTTCAACTCTACCCCAAATCTACACACATTACATGCACAAATCTATCTCAAATTTCCACACACATTACATGCACAAATCTATCTCAACTCTATCCCAAATCTGCACACATTACATGCACAAATCTATCTCAAATCTATCCCAAATCTGCACACATTACATGCACAAATCTATCTCAAATCTATCCCAAATATACACACATTACATGCACAAATCTATCTCAACTCTATCCCAAATATACACACATTACATGCACAAATATGTCTCAACTCTATCCCAAATCTGCACACATTACATGCACAAATCTATCTCAACTAATATCAAACCTACTTCAAGTCTTCTCACAAGACTTGCTCAAATATACCTCAAACCTGCTTCAAGTCTTCTCACAAGACTTGCTCAAATCTACCTCACTATCTCTGCTCAACTTTGCTCTAACACATGCTCAAAATTTCTCATAACACATACTCAGATATTTCTCATAACACATGCTTTGATCATAATACTTCAGACATATTCTACCCAGAATTCTTGTTCAAGAACACATAGAAAATGATATGCAATACAATTTCACAATATGTTCTTTCCAAATATCACTCAAGCCCAATGCACAAATTGCTTCACAAAACTGGTTTCTAACACTTGCTCATTCACATTCAATGTCACTCAAACCAATGCCCAAAAGCTTCACAAATTCATTCAAACAATGAAGCACAATTTATTCACAAACCCTAGCACATGTGTTTCCAATATCTTTCAACAAGGATGCACAATTTGTTTCACAAACCCTAGCACATGTGTTTCCAATCTCATTCAACAATGAAGCACAACTTGTTCACAAACTCTAGCACAAGTGTTTCCAATTTCTTTCAACAAGGATGCACAATTTGTTTCACAAACCCTAGCTCAAATATTTCCAACAATGCACATATATAATCCTTATTTCTCCACCTTATGATTCAAAAATATTTGCTCAACCAAACACCTTAAAGAAGGAGTAATATCACCATACCTCTTAACTTGCTTTGATGAAGATGTGCCCTCAAAAACCTGTCTCAAAAGAATTCCCTTTTCAAAGTGCCACTTCAAAACTAGTTAGTAGATTTCTCTTTCAAACCATCAACATTAAATTTCTTCTCAAAAATATGTGCACAATGGAATCTGAAAATGATGCTCAATGACTCTCCTTTTGTTCTCAAAATATAGGGCATTAACAATTATCAAATCCCCTCAAACTTTCTTTTCACCATACAAAAATTACAACCAAAAATCAAACCACAATAACACCTTATAACTCCTACTTGTAAAAGCACAAATAATTTTCAATATCAATAATGTACCTTATAATCATCCAAAACCCTAAGTGCAGAATACAATTTTAATTTCACTTTCATACACCTTATACCTCCTATTCTCACATGCAAAAATATCTCCTTTGTATTTCCTCTTTATACTATTTGCAAAATAAAAACTTTATAAAACACACCCTTATGATTCCTATTTGCAAAATAGAAAGCTTTTATAACACATCCTTATGACTCCCTATTTGCAAAACAAAACTTTATAACTCACACCCTTATGACTCCCTAACATAATAAAACCAACACATACCTTATAGCAAATTTAATTAAAAATTTTGTGCCCTTACTAATGTTGCCACCGCAATTCAAACCTGCCACCTCTAGCTGGCCCGCGCCCTAGCTTGTGCTAGGACACCGCGTGGGCTAGCTGCCCACACAACCACCAAGGTGCACATGCTTTTATTTCACCTACCACATGACACAAAATCTTTCTCAACCAAAAACTTCAACAAAAAACGTCCCCATCGTGCTTCAAACTCGAGACCTCCTCTCTGCCAGCGATCTAGCGTAGGGTCTCCCTGTCGTCTGAGCTAACTACACAGATGTGATTTAAAACTCGCTGCACTCCCTTTTGAATTTTGGAATTTCCCTTTAAAAATCATGCGCATGTCCTTTCCTTCTTCTCTACCCTCAATGAATCGAACAATCGAGCGGATCTCACGATTGTGCTTCGTTTTCAACCTTAGGCAAATGAAAATAATTTTCCCCCTTTATATATGCTTTCCCCTTCATGCATTGACGTCGGTGCCTTTCGAAATAATTAAAATATTAACATGCCCTCCAAGATTTTAGCGCCTTCAACCTTTCAAACTTATATTATAATATTAAAATATTATTTTTAAAACCTTTGGGCTTTGCAAACTAAACTTGTCTTCAATTTCTTTTTCTTTTTCAAATAAAACCTTTTGGCCCAAGTATTATAATATTAAAAATATTATAATGTTATCTCCTCTCTTTTAAACCATGGCCTTTATTTTAAACCTTTGCTTTGCTTTTCTCTTGCAAACCTTTGTCCCTCTGTGTATAATATTTAAAAATAAATATTATAACTTTTTTTTTTTACCAATTTCCTTGCTTTGATATGAGCCTTGCCTCGCATAATTATTCAACCATAGAAGATAATATACCAAACTCTCTTTGACATCAATGACAACACAACATGCTCAATATTTCCAACAATATGACATTATAACAATTACCCTATAACAAGAAAAGGCGAGACATACTTCTATGTCAATATTGAATATTGAGCAATGAAATATGACTTCCAAGATTGATGATGGATGTATTCTTGCATTCAAGACTATAGGACTTAAATTCAAAGAAAATATATTGTGTATTACTTGAATGAAATATATGTATGCTTGTTGATATTGAGTGTAGAAAAACAATATTTTTTCTTTTATGAATTTAATAAATTAGAATGGATATCAAACTAGTGAATTTTACTCTTGTTGAAGGAGTTTACCCCAAAAATAGATTTGGAACAAAAAATTTGCAAGAATAAAAATTCGACATCTTGTCTTGAGTCTTTTATTCAAAAGAAACTTGTGTAAAAACTCATTTGCAACAAGGTTGAGCGTATTATAGAATTATAAATTTTAGCACCTTAAGCGGAAATGAAAGAATCTATTGTATTCTTATAACATAATGACAACCAGATAGAGATATAAATGGAATTTTGTAATGATATTCTTCAATATAATAGAATATATATATACAAATATATGCAACTAATATATATATGGTTTATTTCTCAAACTTGGATAAATATGTTATTATTATAAAAATAATTCCAATGATATTACCTAGTCTATGTTGAACTATTGAGATAGTGACAGATTTTGGAATTGATGTGAAAAGTTTAGAATGAAATCAACCCTTTTACTTCTTATCCATAAAGTAACAAGTTCAATGAACAAATGGTAATGATACAACTCTCTAAAGATTGGGATTGGTCCCAAAATATTGGGAAAGATTCCTAATGGATGGAATGGATAAGTGTGAATAATTTTACACCTTAAAACCAAGAGGAGAACCCTAAAGAACAATAACGGTCTTTAAAGACTGGAAAGTGTTAAAAAAGTGATATATGCTCACTTAGTAACAACATGGATGAATACCTTTAGGTGAGTATATTTGAAACATTAAGGATAATCTATACACTTGTCAGTAGATTGTATTTAGGCTTATTTGAATAGTAAATATTCTAGTTTTATTATCAATGGTAATAATTTTTTTAGAAAAAAAAATTATGCTAGTTTTGGGTACTCCAAATGATGTGTTGTTATGTGTGGTATCAGAGACCAACTTTAATGCTAGGGGTCGAATAAGCTCACTAGCACCAAACTGCATAATTTTTTGGTGTAACATTCTTATGAATGTTATATATGGGCTATATCAAATAGTTTGGAAAGTGTAAGAAATAGTGGATATGCTAAATGCAATTGTTATTGTTGCTAATGAAATTAGAAAGAAATGTAAAGCATGCTCATTTCAAAAAACAAGAAAGTATTTACTTAACACTTTTATATGCTTAGAAAGCTTAAGGACAACCTTTCATATATGTTTTCACCCTACTAAGGATGGAGACTCTTGTATAATAAGAGTAACCTATTTAATCACTGATGTGATTTGGTATTTTGTATATATGAACATACGGAGGTATCATATATAGGTATTTATTGATCTGATAAGCAAATATCATTCATAGTCTTTTATTATTCTAAAATTGGTTGGAGAATACATTATGGAGTCGACAAAGTGCAACTACAATTTCTTCAAATGACTAAAGATATCTACAATGGAGTCCTCAACTCCTATTTATAGGAAATTATCGACCTGAGGAGTTATTGAAGGTAAATACTTTCAACTCCTAGTAAAATCACTAAATGAGGGGCATCTTTAGCAAAATGATGCACTACTAAATGTTGCATTCCTTCAAAATACAAATAAAACTACTTAGGAGGTCCTAACCCTTTTTGGATGCCAAAATATTGCTTTCTTGAAAGTTTTCTTGAATTCCATGTTGCCCTTGTCTTGTTTGGCCCCAAAAATGGCAATTCGTTGATCTTGAAGAGAGCGATTTGCTATTTTGCAAAATAGTAATTCTCTAGTTTGGGAGGAATCACACCTTTGAGTGGATAACATCTTTTTTACCAATCGTCTCTTCTATATGGATTACTCCTTCTATACTTATTCAAATTTTGTTCATCCTTCAAAACTTAGGGGCCTATATTAATGATCTTGGGGCTGCAAATTTTGTCTTCTTCTCCTTCATAGCCCCAAATTTGTGGGAATTTGAAGGTAGTAGCGAAGCTACTACAATTTCTTTCCAAAATTGGCTAAATATGTTATCATCATGATTGATTTTTTAGTGATATTACCTATGTCTATGTGGAACTAATGAAATAATTAGATATTGTGGAATTGATGTGCAAAGTTTAGAATGAAACCAATCCCATTACATTTTGGCCATAAAATAATTAGTTCAATGAACAAATGGTTAATGATACAACTCCCTAAAGACTAGGATTGGTCCCAGATGTCTGGAAAAGATTCCTAAAGGATAGAATGGACAAGAGGGAATAATTTCACATCTTATAATTAAAAATGGAACCCTAAAGAATGGGAATGGTCCCTAAAGACTGGGAAAGGTTAAAAGAGTGATATACAATTGCTTAGTAAAAGCATAGATAAATACCTTAAGTATGGTTGAAACATTAGGTATAACCTAACTACTTACTAGTAGATTGTATTCAAGGTGATGTGGATATCAAATATTATGGTTTTGCTATTAATAGTAATATTTGTTTTAAAAAAGTTATGCTATTTTTGGAAACCTTGAATGATGGGTTGCTACACATCTTGAGGCCTATTATGTGGATCAAGTGGTATTAGATCCAGGTTTTGATTTATTTCATAACTTTAGTGTCGTGTTTACATTTGTTTGGTATCAAAGCTAGATTTTGATTTATTTTATAATTTTTTTTTCTCGTTACATGTGTTTACAATGGTTCTTACAAAGATTATAGCCCCAACACATTCCACTATTGGATGTCTACTCATACATGCTTGTGGTATCAAAATAAAGGTATGATACTAGATTTTGTGCTCGAGTACCCTAGTGAACACCACTCTTGTAAATAAATATCTAGGATGGAAAAGTCATCTTGAACAAGGACCAAACCTGAGGGCATCATGGAACTCATCTGAGACGCCTTGGAGGAACATAGGAATACCGTGCTTGAAGAATATTAGATCTCCTTATCAACATAAGAGCACCATCTAAATCTATCAATCTTGCATCCTTTCAAAGTCAAAAACCTCTCAAGGAGCAAACCAACAATCATCTTGTCTTCTCATATTAGATTAATATCAAAGAATTGGATATCTAGCTCTAGTAGCTAGAAGCATATTTTAATGCTAATAATTTCTTTGACACTTAGAATTATTTTCATAGCCTTGAAGATGTCTAAATCAATTGTTTATTGGTGGTAAGTCAATAGTAAACAACTTGAAGATGTTGGAGATCCTGTTAGCACCTAAACAATGTTTGTCAAACTATTTAGCACTTGTTTCTATTCATTGTCATTATGAAGACAAGTACATGTGTTTCCAATAGTTGCGCCAATGCCACAACCAAATCATTCAATAGTACATTGATGAGTTTAATGCCTCTCAATCGCCTTTGCATTGGTAGTGATAAGAAACATCAAGGCCTCAAGTTTATCAGTGGTTTCCATTACTACATTCAACTAGAGATGGAAATTCTTCTTATAGATTTCTTGGCACAAGCATTTCATTTTACAACAAGACTGGAAGAAAAGTCTCAAGCAAAGTAGAAAGCTCCAACATTCATAGCATGCAAAGTCATTGATGTTGACGCCAAAACCACCTATTGCATGAGCACTTACAAAGCCATTGCCTAAGGGCCCTGCAATGCCTAACAAGCCCAAGAGTATGCCAACGACATGGAACAAAGGTAAGCAAAAGGTAGGAACTAAGTGATGTATCAATCGCAAGACTCAAACTCATAGTGACACTAATTATAGAGCTCAACAAAACTACTTAGTGGTGCAACCAAAAGTCAATGAATATGCATCAATGCCAAAGAATGAGGGGGAGGTAGATACCACATGCTTGAGTACTAGCACTCCAAGGACTAGCAAGACCTCAACCTATGACACTTTCAAGGAACAAAGGTGTTTGTTCCACACCTATTGTTGGGTAAGAGGCAAAATACTTCACATCATCATTGAAAAGAGAGAACATCATTGCATAGGATATTGTCAAGTGACTCGACTTCAAATCATAGTGCATCCATAGCCTTACTCCCTTGGTTAGGTTCATCCTGGAAAAGGGATATACATTTGGTGCCAAAGCGCCTTTGAGTTTGACATAGTGCTAATGCATGATACTATCACGTGACATGGTGTCATTGGAAATCTATGATGTCCTACTTGGTAGGCCCCATCTCTTTGACTACCAAGCAATCTACAAAGCTTGCCTTCAACAATGATCAATGTGCATTAAGAGAACGATTTGCCACATACCAAAGTGTTTACCCAAAAGAAGGTGGCTCTTGTTTCAATAAAGCAATATAAGAAAATCATTTCTCATGCTAAAAAAATTGTTTATTTTGGGTTTTTTGGAGATGCATGGCACCAAGAAGTTTTCCCTTACCATGTTAGGCAAAGTCCACATTGGGAAGACTCAGTAGATGGATGCACTACTTTGTCCATAAAATGGTTTTAAGGATCGATTGGGGTTACCACTTCATTGCTTGGTCAACCGTCAAATCGACTTGATTCTTGGATCGTCAATGCCCAATAGTCTATTGTGTCATTGACCAATCTAGGAGAATGATGAGATTCAACATCAAATTTAGGAGTTGATCGATTCAGGCAAGATCAAACCACACTTTTCTACTTGTGGTAACCCTATTATTCTAGTGCCAAATAAGGATGGAACATGGTGCCTATGCATTGAATACAGGGCATTGAACAAGATATTGGTGGAGATCAAGCATCCACCACACTACATCGATGATCTTCTGGACTAGCTCTAGGGGGAGAGATATTTCATCAAGATCAACCTCAAATCAAGCTATCATCAAATCCCTATCAATCCCATATATACGTGGAAAATAACTTTCAAGATTACGGAAGGATTGTACAAAGGGTTGGTTATGCCTTTTGATTTGACCAATGCACCTAGCACATACATGCACCTAATGAATAATGTCTTGCATCCATTCACATGGTCCTCCATCATTGTCTACTCGAAAAATATTTTTAGTAAGATCTGGAAGGAACATCTACAACATGTGCATCAAGTCTTAGACACTACATCAACACAAGCTTCAAACGAACTACGTCAAGTGCACTTTTGGCATTCTAGAGACCACTTACCTTGACTAAATCATTGTTTGTGAAGGCATACATGTAGAGACCTAAAGAAGATACGTGTCATTCAAAATGGCTTGTTCTAAAGAACTCGATAGAGCTTAGATATTTTCTAGGCCTTGCCAATTTCTGCCATCAGTTCATTCTTGGGTTCTCTCATTGGTCATGGTCGCTCAACCAAATCATGCATGCTAACTTGCTAAGATAACTTTTTTTTCTTAACAATAACAACAAACGTTTGAGGAACTCAAATGCCATTGCTCAACGCCAATGCTAGCCATGCTCGCCATCACTCAAATTTTAAGATTGAGATTGCTAGTGCTAACCATACTTGACATCACTCAACTTTTAAGATTGAGATTGATGTTGACTGTGCTCTTGGTGCCATCTTGATTCAGAATGGGCATCTTATTGCATACCATTCTAAAGCACTCAACAACATATTTCAACATTGATCCACCTATGAAAAAATTTGTATGCCATTGTTCAAGTTGTTCAATGGTGGTGACGCTACATCATGGGTAAGGAAACCACTACTCATTCTAATCAAAGGCCTTTGCAGTTCATGCATACTTAGAGCAATCTAAAGAACGCACACTATATGAAATGGATGACGTAATGGTAGTAGTTCCACCTTCTAATCAAGCATCGCAAGGGCAAAAGTGAACCAGGTCAATACTGTCTAAGTTGTACTCCACTTCATGCATTGTTGACAGTCATGGACACCAAGGGTCATAACCTTAGTGACTGGAAGGAGTTATATTCTAACAACACCAACTTTACTTCCATAAATAACAAGATGATATAGGGTAAGTCAATGCCAAAGCATCACCTTAATGATAGGTTGTTGTGCCATCTATGTGAGCTTTGCATGCCTTTCAACACTCCGCATTGTCTGATCTACGAAACACACTACTCAAATGTTGTTGGACACTTTGGCATCAAAAAAATGCTTGCAATGCTACATCATTTCTACTAATCACATGCACCACGAGGTGGAGCTTTACATCAAGTCTTGTGTACCATACAACATTGTCAAGCTAGTACACCACTCCCAGTTCCTTCTAGGCCATAGGGATCCATCAATATGGATTATCTTTCTGGCCTACCCTCCACCAAGCATTAAAATGATTGTCTTTGTTGTCATGGATAGATTCTCCAAGATGGAGAATTTGATTACTTGCAAGAAGAGCATCAATGCCACAAACTACTAAGTTGTTCTTTCAACACATTTAGATCCACTTTGGCATCCAAGATTCAATTGTGTTTGATTGTGATCCCCACTTCATCAATAATTTATGGCGCCATCTCTAGGATAATATAGACACCAAATTGCAACATTCTGTAGCGTTACATCCACAAACCAATGGACAAATAGAGGTGGTGAATCAAATGGTGGTACACCTATTTAAGATGGTCAGCCACAATCACACTTGTCCATAGGATA
The DNA here is from genome assembly GCA_028583015.1 of Wollemia nobilis. Taxonomy (NCBI): domain Eukaryota; kingdom Viridiplantae; phylum Streptophyta; class Pinopsida; order Araucariales; family Araucariaceae; genus Wollemia; species Wollemia nobilis. The sequence goes on from JAQPPZ010016867.1 coordinate 6,812,666, forward strand.
AGAGTCTATTATATATCCCATATTCCTATAATAGGGTTTATTAAATTCCATTGGTCACAGTCCATTCCAGATATGTTTGGATTCTAGCTGATTGATGCTGCTTTCTACATTCCTACTGGCACCATGACACCAGCACAAGTTAAGGAATCCAACATGACTGAACACTTTCTACAACACATATGATGCCAGGTTCAGGAAATAATTTGATGTTAACAACAGAAGTAAAAGGAGTGCCATGATCAACAACACACTTCTCAGACTTTCCAAGTTGGAGATCAGGTTTAGCTCTACTTGAAGAAAAAACGCTTCTCTGGCCCTCACCCAAAGGTCAAACCTATGCACTATGGTCCATACAACATACAACATGCTACAATTGAATATTTTCAATCTTAATTTGCCTTTGTACTTGGGATGCATCTAATGTTCAATGTAAAACTCCTCAAGCCACACCATCCTCCTCTATTAGAGCCTGAGGCAGTACAACATCCTACAGATCCAGATCCTCTCCTGTTCCTATAAACAATGTGATTGATGTCACTAAAGTGTACTCATTAAAGGAAAAACAACCTGTTCAGGGTTGTTATGAGTAGTCAGTTTGCAGTCCAGGCCAAATGTTATACACTTGACCAACCCAAATGTTTGTTTCCTTAGTTGGAAATTAACAAGAAGAAGCACCACTTTTGCAATTTGCTCAAAAGAGTTTAAGCCTATGAAGGATAACTAGTCATCATAAATAGATTAAAAAAGAATAATGGTCCAAGATTGTCCAAAAAACCAACTTCAAGTAAAAAATGTAGATCAATAAGCCCAGAAAGAATAATGTTTAGTACCCTCAAAAAATCCAACCAATATTATTCCACTTTGAAAATGATCCTCGATTAAAAAAAAAAAATACCAATCTCTGGTATACCTTTGTAATTTTATTTGATAGAATGCTCCACCCTTTTAATTGGAAGTCACATAACTTACAAGATTGAATCACAACCAGTAGGCTAAAAATAAACTCATAAGGTAGTTACATTCACGTTTACATCACAGAAATTTTCCTAAAAATGCTGGAATATCTTTCAATTATTGGTTTGATCCACAACATACAATTTTTCGTTATTCTGAATAAGGTCAACGTGCAAAATCTGTCCTCCATCTTCTGTTAGTAAGCAAGTCCCAAGAAAGCCAATATGTTCCTTGGCTGCCTGAATTAAATCTTCAATAGTTTCAGGAACCCACATGACAATCCCATATTTTCTATTCTCTCTTGGAGCCCATGGGTGGAAAGGAAACACTGTGCATCTTTTTGCTTCCTGCTTCCTGGAAGAAAATAGTGTTGTTCCAGCTTTTTGAATTGTAGTTCCATCTGATTTGTGTTCTCCACACTGATTTAGATCACTTGCACTACCAGCTAAGGAATCCAAAGTTGAATCTAGGACAAGAATATCTCCACCCAAAGCGATTGTATGAGAATTCAAGCTTGAACTTGCTGAACAACATAGCAAACATTTAAAGTCAGGAAAAGAATTTCATTAAATAAAAGAAAACTTATATTCCTTGCAACTGTTAAGAAGAGTGCCATTTAGAACGACATTCACAAACTTATTTAGGCCATGATTAAAGAGTTTTCTAATATGATTAAAGCTACCTTCTGTTCCTTTTAAAGCTTGGACCTCATGGTTCAAATAATCCTGTTTTGCTTTCTCAAGCATCTGTATCAAAGGTTTACTCCCACATTTTTGTGCTTCATCAAGCGGAGTGTTTCCCCACCTGCTCAGAAATGGTAAGAATCAGTGACAGTTCTGGATTATAACACATGCAGATTGTTCCTAGGCTTTTGTTTGTACTCTAACACAACTATGAAAAATTGGAAGCATCCTGGTTACTGATGACTGCATTGACTCCAGAGATTTTCACAGAATCAGTATTTATTAACTATTTGGGAGCTACGAACACTAACAGATATTCTCAAGTAGAATGGATGGTGGAAATATATAAAGTGGTGCTGCAGTCAGGACAGCTCCAGAAACCTCAGCACCTTATTTTAGCTACTCTTACAAAGTTTCTCTCCATCATACTATCATATGCTAACCATCATGACATACAAAAGATAGAGATTAATGTTCAACGAAGTTTCAGGATGGGGATGAGGGGGCAGCTTTTTGGTGTGGTGGGAGGTGCTTCTGGGACAGCAGGATGCACTTTTGGACAGCAGGATGCTTCTCGGGGACGGCCCCCAAATCCCAGTAGAAATCCCCATGGAACATAGAGACTTGTTAGATCATTATTACTTGAGAAAGCAACCTTTTCATAGATCTTGGCTAGAATACTAAATTTAGACAACAGAGATTTAACATTAAATTTTTCTGAACCTGTCTTTTGAAAGGACAATTGCCCCTGCATCCAGTAGTATCTTTGCCACCAAATGCAAACCCTCTGCAGCTGCAATATGAAGTGGTGTTCTTTGATCATAGTCCTTTGAATTTGGATTCATACCAGAGGCAAGCAACCTCTTTAAGAATCCTGTCCTACCAGTTGCTACAGCCTTACAGAGATAACTTCCACCATCTACTAAATCCAAAGATGCACCATTCTTCACAAGTAGTGCCGCGACTTTATCATGTCCAGCTTGAACTGCCTCTAGCAATGGGGTGTTTCCAAATTTATCTAAAAGTTGGGAAACGACTACAATTTAGATGAAAAAGATGAAATAAAATGGAATAAAATTAAAAAAGTTAAAAATGATAAAATACAAAACACTTTCAGACACCAAACCACTGGGGGAATATTCACCTATGCATTTCACATCTGCTCCTCCTTTTATGAGAAACATCACAATGTCTTCATAGCCTTTGGATGCAGCCAAATGCTGTTAAAAAAATTAGATAAGTTTGTTAGAATAAATATCATGAGCAAGCAAAAACAATAACACAGTAAAAACAGTAACACAGATTTTACGTGGAAACCCTGCAGTGTGCAGGTAAAACCACGGGGCAATGGCAGCTTCTTTATTTTATTGATCTTGGCAAACTTTTACATTCACTAACTTTTTACATACAAGGGGTCATTCCCCATTTATAGAAAATACAAAGGAAGATTCCAAAAAACCGTGGTATACTCCAAAAAAGCTGTCCGGTCGTTTCCTCTCCCAGCTAGGGAGAGGAAACGTTTCCTCTCCCTAGTACGGTTTGTACGGACGTATTTCTAGGATCGGGGGCAGAACCCCTGAACCCTCGGGCAAGGGGGAACCTGGCCGGTTCCCCCCTGTGACCCCCCTCGGCGTGCCCAGCACGTGGGGAAGGATCACTATAAACTGCACCACCATGCACCTCTCTGCTGAAGAACATTGGAGATCTGGATATTGACTTCACCTCCTAACAAAGTTACTCCTAAGTCATATACAACTAGTAAAGAAAGCATTGAGTAATATAAATTTCAAATGCAAATGCTATTTTGATGAAAAATAACTCCACATGATTATACATTCAGAGAGTTGAGAAATAAATGAAAAAGCAATTAGGATGTTACTCTGAAGAAACTTCTTAGTCAAAAAGGGTTAAATTAATGACTTAAGTTTACATGCGTAGCTTAATTATCCTCCTAGTTCATTTGTTTTAGAATGCTTCCAAATCACTGCATGCACATGTACCACATTCTCTCTCCCATTCTGATTTTTTATTCCATGCATTTATCAATAAAGTTAATGTTCATTTTGGGGTCACAACTTGATTTATGGAACTGATTATGAGTGAAGGGCCTTGTTGAGAGTGAAGAAACTCTCTTGTATGGATGTGTGACAAGTGTCCAACACACATTGCATGCCATACTGCCATTCCTGTGTGTTTGTGGACTATTTATTGACATTTAATTAAGAATGCATGGCAAGCTCTCTTTTATTTTTAATGTGTGAATGCTATCTGTAAGGGTTAGTATCTCATTTCTGCATCTTATTGGTTTCATGTAACTTTAAGCATATTGACTGTAAAATGGACGTCTTAAGGGCTTGAAGCATAAATCATACAATGATTTTGCTTTTCTCAAAACCGAAGAACATTGAGAATAATCTTTGTTTTCCCTAGAATTACCAATGCCACACATTTCCTCAGAAATAAATGAAGTTTATGTGCATACGTTTTGGGTCTTCATGTAACTTTAAGCATATTGACTGTAAAATGGACGTCTTAAGGGCTTTAAGCATAAATCATACAATGATTTTGCTTTTCTCAAAACCGAAGAACATTGAGAATAATCCTTGTTTTCCCTGCAATTACCAATGCCACACATTTCCTCAGAAATAAATGAAGTTTATGTGCATGCGTTTCGGGTCTTCATGTAACTTTAAGCATATTGACTGTAAAATGGACGTCTTAAGGGCTTGAAGCATAAATCATACAATGATTTTGCTTTTCTCAAAACCGAAGAACATTGAGAATAATCCTTGTTTTCCCTGCAATTACCAATGCCACACATTTCCTCAAAAATAAATGAAGTTTATTTGCAATTACCAATGCCACACATTACTGTTGGTTACGAATCTGCCATGAGGAAAGGATTTTGGGTTAATGCGCCCAGATTCGCCCACCAGCATGAAAGGCCGGAAGGAAGAGATGCCTTCCGAGCCAATCTCCGGAGAAGGCCGGCTCCTTGGGGGGGGGTTTTCTGATTTAAGCTAAGAGTACAGGAAAGAGATAAATGTACAGAAAGGGACAAATGTACAGAAAGAAATTACAAATATGTCCAGATGTTGGTGGGGGGGAACTAACAGTACGGGAACATACTAATTACCGCTACTTACTGCATTATAAACATAGAGCATGACAGGAACTGCAAAAACTAGGTGTACTTCCGATACTCATGCAGTGTATGCACAGCTCCAATGATCCCCTGGCAAACATTCCCTACAAGGAACTAACAGCATGGCAATGCACCGGTTTACCAGATACGTACACTAACATGAGTAGAAAGCAGACTTAGAGATATCAGAGCCAGGTATATGTGTTTATGTAGAGAATTTAACCGCACAGCTTCAATGGCTCCCTAACAGACATTCCCTACAAGGAACTAACAGTACGGGATCGCATCAATCACCAGATACGGACCAGCAACAAAACACATAACTGATGGAACTGCTACCGCATCTATTCTATATATGCTTTAAATTAATGAAATACAGAGGGTGCTTTAAACAAGCAATGCTAGAGGGACCTGCTCACCAAATGCTGAAATGAATCAACAAGCCGTGACAGGTTAGCCTAAGGCATATAATGAAAGACAACATAAAAGAATAAAGACAGCAGAACAGAACCAGGCATACAGATTATATTCATAAGCAGAAGCACGGTTACAATAAGCACAGTAGTTCCCTAACAGACATTCCCCTTTCCACACTTTACAATGAATTCACGATGGGCTTTTATAGCCCGAGTCCCTCCCGTTACATTAATGGGCACAAGGTCCCAGTCAAACATAAGCTGACAAAAGCGGCGAAAGAGCTGCAAATGCTGACCTTTTGTCGGACCGGACTGTACCCGCAGCATGGTCCTCCTGGAAGCTGGACAGCTACATGGCGGTGCGCTGGGCAGAACTTCAATCTGGCAGTGATGCGGGTAGCTGGAGCAGGTAGAACCTCAGATCAGCTTTGAATGAGGCTACTGCACAGGCAGTGCAGCCCATGCTTGTCCTTTTGCTTGGCATGTTTCGGCTCTAATCCCGAAGCTGGACACTTGTCAGATGATGGATGATGCTGTTTGACACGTGTCCGCCTTGGAGGGCAGTCTGTCCATCTTCGCTTGGGATCGGAGCACCTCGGGATGCGCGGGAAGAACGTAGTGCAGTCGGGAAGGCCTTCATGCCTTGGTCAAATTCCGGGTTTGTTCCCTCATCGCGCACTGTCAAGGCGCACTCCGACTTCGGTGTGAAGTCGGAATGCGCACAGGCGAAAACCGATGTCTGCCACCGTACGGACTTGCTCCAACACTTGATTTCTCTTTTGTTAGCCTGCCAGTCTGCCAGTTACAAGGTGCGCCCAAAAGAGGGGCAAAGTGTGAACTTCGCACCAAAACTGGGCGAAGTGCGAACTTCGCACCAAAACTTAGCCATTTTTCAGGTGACTTGCTGGAAGTTGAAAAATTAACTGGGGGACTCCAAGAAAGGGGGGAAAGAAAGAGAATGCGGGAAAGAAAAGGAAAGGGAGAGAAGAAGGAAGGAAAATGGAGGAAGAGGGAAAAGAAGAGCAGCATTGTTACAACACTGAAGACATTGCACCCCGTGCAAAATGTGACAACATTTCTGGCGGCTCGCGGGGTGTCGAGCTCGCCTCGGCGCAAAGAATCCATGCCTTCATCCTTTGGGTGCAGAGGAACTTGCCTCCCCTGCCTTTTGCTACCTTAACTGTTCTCCTTGCGGCAATTGTTCTTCAGATTCATCTTTGTCAGTTGCCTCCTCAGAGTCGCCTTCCGAAAACTCTCCATCTCGTGCTTCTACCTCGCAGATGCGAGTGTATGCCTCCTTGGCTGGGCGCCAAGCTTCTGCTTCAAACGGCCGGCGGTCACCGCATCTTCTAATGCTGTGTGGAAAGCGACGACCGCGTGTAGGTCGATGGTGAGGTATCTTTTCTCTAACTCCTGGAAGTAGGAGCTGATCTTGGAATATTTGACCACCATCTGAGTGACCTGACTGTCTTGAATTGGCTCAGTCCAGCTATCAATGTCAGCTGTATCTGCTTCGAAGGACTGCCAATTCTTTTTTACCCGATCTAGGGTGAGAAGCTCGCCATTTTCAACAAAACCTGGGCACCCAAGTTCTGAAAGAGCGTGAAAGGGGGCCAAACAAATGTCTCTTTCATGCGTGAATGCATCTAGCATTCGTCTGGCCACTCTCACCTCTTCAACTTTTTTGAAATATTTGTGCAAGGTAACCCTTGCACCTGCCCATTCTGCAGTGAATGAGGGCACGGGAGAAAAATGGAGGCCGTTGCGCTCGCGCTTCTGAAGATTTACCACCAGGTCCAGCCATTGCTTCGCCTGGCGCTCGGCCTCCTCTACCACAGGCTTTCCCTGGGCAGAAACTTCTTGAATTCTGGATGCGAAATCCAGAACTGCCATCGCCTTGAAGGTGTGGGGCTTGCATTCCCGCAGCAAACCAGCCCGCATCTCCTTAACCTTTGTCTTTGAAAAGACCGTCGCTTGAGATGCTCTCTCTGCAAGTTGCGACTGCGCTTGCTTCAAAGACTCCTGGAGCTGAGAAATCTGCTCCGAGGTTGCTTGCTTTTCGGTTGCGGCTTGTTGCTGAGAAGCGGCCAGCTGGGCTTTGAGTTCATCTGTTTCTCGCCGCGCCGCTTCCAGCTGCTCAGTGGACCTAGACAGGTCCTCTTCAAGCTGCCTTACTTTATCCTGCAACCCGAAAAGCTCTTCCTGCTCCTCCAGACTTTTGACAAAGAGACTGTCAGCTTTGCGCATTATCGACTGAATCTGATACTGCTTGTTAATGTCGTCAAAGCTTTTCTCCTTTGTCTGGAGCTCATAGTCCGCCCTGGTCATTTCTCGGAGAGGTTTCTTTACTTTCGGGATTATTTTCTCTGTTGTAATCACTCTCCTCCCGAAATCATACTTTGCGCGTTTTGCCGGGGCGGCTATCTCTTCATGTCTCCTCCGCTTCAGGTCCTGGAGGAAAGAGACAGAATACTCTACAGCCCTCGTTGCCAGAGGCAAGTCGTCTGTATTCTGGAGGTCGTCCATGAAATCTGGTTCCCCCAGCCTAGGGTTCTGCTGAGACGTCTCTCCTGCGGGAATGGGATCAGGAGGAACCGGACGGACCTTGGAAGAATCGGCCGCTTGTGGGGGCGACCGGGAAATGGAGATGGGAATGGTTGACACTGCAAGGGTTTGAAGAGGCTGAGACGGAGGATGTGACGGTGAACGGACAGCCTCAGCACTAACCTCAGGCGAAGGGTTTGGAGTTGTGCTCAGAGAAAGAGAAACGTTAGGGTTCTGAGCAAACTGATCAAAAGAATGGGGGCCGCTAGAAGGACGCGGAGACGGGGAGGGGGATGCGGCCATGACTTGCTCGGATTGAGCGGGAGACGGAGTGGGAGTAGGACTTGGTGAGACTAAAGAGACAGGGGCAGCAAACGTACCTGCGGGCTCCGCCTGAGCCGATGCCGAATGGATGTCTTCGCTTCTGGTCTCGGCGGCTGGCTTGGGACTGCCCAGAGGAACTGCCTCTGCGGCGGCAGGACGCGGCTGCGGCTCTGCAACTGGTTGCTGCACTATCAGGCTAGGTCGCCTGATTTTCTCAACTCTCCTCCGCTTCTTTTCTTCTGGAATAACGGTTGGATCAGGGGAAGGAGATGAAGCAGGTGCAGCAGGCGTTGAGGCTCCCACGGTGAACTTGTACCGGGGTTTGACTTGCAGAAGGTCTGCCGCAACCGGTCTGCTCTGTGGCGGCGCTGGCGCTTTTCGTGCCTGAGGGACTGCCTCGGGCGCTGCTTCGACTAACTCTTTCGCCTTCTGAGGCGCCGCCTTGGAAGCCACTGGCTGCATTGGATTTGCCTGGAAGTCTGCTGGGCCCACGCTGGTAGTTGCCGAAGTGTACAACTGTTTGGGAGGAGACCCTCCTTTATAATCTTCAAAGGGACCTCGGGGAACGTAACCTTGATATGCGAACGGCCGCCAGCTGTCATGATGCTGGTCATAGAGAACCGAAAAGTCGTCATCTACGGCCAGGTTTCTCCTTGTTGATTTGTCGTGCTGCATGCGGCATCTCATCTTCCAGCATTCAGTAATATTTTCCTTAGACCAGTTAAGGCCTGTTATCTTGGATAGAAATTTTTTGAACCCTGGAGATGAAAACTGGTGGTCCGGGTTTCTCTTGGGGTCATATGTCACCTCCTCGCAGTAAAAATCCTGCCAGGGAGGAGAAGCTTCCATCAATTCTATTTCCCAGTCAAGATCCACATGAACCACATCGCATCTATCTTCGGTTATATCTGCCCGGGGGCAGAGATGCGCAAACTTTCCCCTTATTCCATACGGGTCATACTTCCAGCGCTGTGGCAACAAAACCAGGCCAAATCGGGAAAGCTCTTGCTCTAGGTAGACATGTCTGTCCTACCTCAAAAATCTCAACATTTGCCCGGGAAAGAGGGTATTGAAAAATCTGTCCTCTCTTTTTTCCTAGGCCGAACTCCTCTTCAACATAGTCCATTTGTCGGGCAACCTCCATCCCGAACAGGTGCTCCGAGCACCAATAGGGCAGCAAATGGGGTTTGCCCTTGAATCCGTAGATTTTGACCACAATTCCTTGCGTCAGTCTGAAAACGTCCCCGAGCTTCTGATTTATCAAAGCGCTCGTCATTTCTCTCGGGGGACGGGGGATCTCGCTTTCGGTGAAGACTGACATGACGAATCCCAGAAAGTTGACGTTGAACTTGTAGTAGGACCCTTTCCGGTATAAGTCATCCGTCCAGTTATAGACGGGCTGTGGTTCTCCCCTCTCGTTGACCTTCTTCAGGTTTAGGATCGGCATTTGGGGATGCAGATGGTACAAACAAAGCCAGGCTAGAACAGAACTGAAACGAAAGTCGGTGGACTGCTTCTTCTGAATCTTGAACAGGCTGGAATGAATGGCATATGCCAGCCGGTCCGCCTGATCGAAGGAGATGGGACGCTTCCCACTTCTCTGTGCTGCCGGCTCGTAGGATTCTCCACATAGGAGACATTCTGCCAGCGCTAGCTGGTACGGCTGTACCAGCTCATCAGAATCGCAGCCAAGAATAGATGCCAAAATAGTGTACAAGTACTTGCTCTGAAACTGTGTCAAGGGCATGGGGCCAGTTGGCCACTGTCCAGCCGCAAGCGGGGCGTTCAGCTCTGAATTGAGGAAATCCCTCATCCGTTTGGTTGGCATGAAACGTCCCGCCTGCTCGCCCAAATTTATCTTTCTGAGAATGGCGTTGGAGTCATACTCCAACCCTGGGGCGAAAGCCGGCTGGACAGTCTCCCTGCGCAGTGCGAACAAGGGTTTACCGCTGGAGCTGCAAATTTGCCGGGTAGCTGGTCTGTAGTGTCTGACAATTAGGTCTACCAGCTCTGGGCATTGGTGGACTGGAGGGCACAAGAATTTGAACAGATTGGATTTGTACGCCGCTCCGAAATGGTGGGAGGGCGAAACTTTGTCTGCCCAGCTCTCCACATTTGCCCGCAGCTTCGCCAGGCTCATCGAAAAGGAGCCGTCCTTGTATCCCGACAAATAATTCACCGGAGGTGGTGGGGCTTGCCCACGCTGTACTTTCTTCGTCCGGGACTTTGACCTTTTTTCTGGCGGGGTTTCACTCCTGAAAACGCCCGGCCGCGGTAACTCCTTTGGTTCGCCACTTTCGCTGGACTGCGCTGACACTGGCATCTTTCCTTTGTCCATCTCTCCGAATCAGCAATAATTGCAAGTTCAAGACGTCTGCAGCAGATTTCGCTGTCACAGGAATAATTTGCACTGTCCGAGGAATAATCTGCATAGTCTGGAATGTTTAAAAACATTTGACCCCCTTTTCTAGATAAAGACAGCGCCATAAATGTCGCGTAGGAGGGGGTAGGTCGGCTGAGTTAAGGTTCTTAGATGGCTGCGCAGGAGAATGTTTGGAAAAAGTGCGCTTCGGCAGACGTGCCAAGCCTCTTTTGTTGCACCTTCGTTGAGGAACGTGCAATTATTAATTCTGTCTCGAGCGCTGCACCATGGCTGACGTTGCTGCCACCAACCGGGCACACTGCTCAAGAAAGGACCATTGGTACGGAAACCTATTTTGGAATGGTTGCAACGCGCCTTGGGCCCAGCTTGGGACCTTTTTTGAATATTTTATTCGTTTTTTAAACTTCACGCAAGCTGGCACGGATTACAAGGCGGGGTCGGACTTCGCCCAAAGTTGGGCGCGTCCCGACTTCGCCGGCGAAGTCGGACTTCGCCCGAATTTCGGGCGAAGTTCGAACTTTGCGCGAAGCGCGCGCTGCATTGTTCCTCCTTTTCTTCGCTGTGCTCAAGGGATGAGCGCGTTCTGGTTTCCTTGCCACCTTTGGACTTTGGCCAACACTTAAACTCTTTTCTGCTCTTTAGACTGAACTGGGCTGCGCAGCGCGTGCGTTGAGGCGGGTTCGGACTTCGCCCGAATTTGGGGCGAAGTGCGAACTTCGCGCGAAGTTCGCACTTCGCGCCAAAGTTGCGCGCAGTGCGTACTTCGCACGGAAAGAGTGCGCAGTGCGTACTTCGCACGGAAGCCGGCCGAAGTCGGACTTCGTGTGCGAAGTCAGTCTTCGCTCAAGGCTGAGCGGAGCTTGTCTTTTGTGTGCTTTAGCATTCTCCCTTGATCGGACTTCGCAATTTGGCTGGGCCGAAGTCCGACTTCGCTGCGAAGTCGGGCTTCGGCCAACACTTAGTCAATTTTTTCTTTTCTTTTCCCTGCATTCTTTGCTTATTTTCTTCCTTTGCACAGCCGAACTTCGCCCTTCCTGAGGGGCGACGACAGACTTCGCTGCGAAGTCTGTCTCTCTCTCTCCCATACCACAGTTAAGCTCAAATAAGAATAAAAACAATTTAAAAGCTGAAAACTGGAAACTGTACATGCTGGGAAATAAAAAGCATAAGGAAAATATTTTACAAGGAAGGGCCACTCGGCGCCTTTTAACAGCGGTAAAGTTTCAAGTGGAACCCGTTAACGAGGGGATAGGCGGGAGCTGACCCTCCATATCCCGGAGTATGTAGGCATTGAACTGGTTCACCCGGGCAATCTGATAAGGGCCCTCCCAGAGAGCATCAAACTTCCCGTGATTACCCGGCTTTGCTTTGTATGAGTCCCACTTCAGCACCAGGTCCCTAATTTCGAAAACTTGGGCATTGGTGCCTTTGGCAAACCAGCCTTGAGTGGCTGCAATGTGATCCGCGAAGGCTTGGTATGCACTTTCTCTGTCTTCTTCCAACTGCAGGAGTTGGCACAGTCTGTCGTCCATCGGGTCTCCGCTGTGCCTGTCTTCGTCAATCATCCACAGGGCAGGGATCTCAATGTGCGATGGCATGACAGCCTCTTTGCCATAGACGAGCGCATAGGGGGACGTTCTGAGGGATTTCTTGAATGCAACTCTGTCCGCCCACAGCGCTCGGTTCAGGAGTAAGTGCCAAGTCCGCTTGTTTCTTTCAATGGTCCTCCGGAGGATTTTCAGGAGGTTCTTGTTCGTGGACTCGGCAAGGCCGTTCCCCGCGGGTAGTAATTAGAAGACATCTTGTGATAGATGCCAAGTCTGCCGGTGTACTCCGTGAGTACAGCGCCTACAAATCCCGGACCGTTGTCTGTCACAATTGACTCTGGAACCCCGAAGCGGGTAATCAGGCTCTCAATGAACCTGATGACCGTTTCTTGGTCAGCGTTTTTGGTCGGGATCGCCTCTGTCCACCGCGTGAAATAGTCGGTAGCCGTAAGAATGAACTTGTGGCCGGCAGAGGAATTAGGAGAAATCACCCCAATGAAGTCTAGACCCCATTGCTGGAATGGAGCCTCGGCCTGAATCGGTTGAAGGGGCAGGGGTGCTTTTCTGTTTCGGCCAGCAAACCTTTGGCATTGATCACATTTAGCGCAGACCACATGCGCGTCTGCAAACAGAGTGGGCCAATAGTACCCAGCCCCTATTATTTTTAAGGCCGTTGGCCTTGAAGAATGGTGACCCCCAGGCATCCCGGAATGAAATTCTCCGCGGACCCTAGGCTGGTCGGATTTTCTGACGCACCGCAACGAGATGCCGTCAATGTTTCTGAAGTAAAGCCCCTCGGGGCGAAGAGTGTACTTGAGTGCACCCAGCCGAAATCTCCTTCGTTGTGAGGCGTTCAGGTGATCGGGACATCTTCCGGTGCAGAAGAATCTCACCAGTTCATCTGTCCAATCACTCCCCTCCGATAAGGAGTCGGCTAGGTAGATGCATGTCGCTGTGTCCTCCCACTTACAAAGCGGAGATGCCGGCTACGGCGCTTCGGGCCAATTCCCCGACACAAGGCTCGGCCTCCGATAAGCTTGGTGGGCCGCACTCCGATGTCGAACTCCTGGATCTTGGCAATCCATCCCGCTCTCTTGTGACCCGGTTCTCCTTGCAAAATGAAACTTCGAACATCCGGGTGAATCACAAAAACAGTGGTCTTGCTCTGAGAGACAAAGTGCCTGAACTTTCGAAGGGACTTCATGACAGCATGAACTTGCCGCTCTATAAAATTGTACTTTTCTTCATGCGGTAAGATGACTTGGCTCAGGAACGCTATGGGGCACTCCTCACCGTCGTCTCCCTTCTGAGTCAGGACTGCAGCGTAACTTTCGGGTTCTCCCACTGCATACAGGATGAAGTCCTTGGAGTAGTCCGGGTTGGTCAACACCGGAGCTTGTGCAATTCGGGCCTTGATCTCCTCGAAGGCTTGCTCTCTCTCATCAGTCCATTCGTAAGGTGTGTCTTTCTTGAGCAGTTCGGCCATGGGCTTGATCACCTGTGCGAAGTCCGGGATGAACTTCCGCACAAAGTTAATCTGACCGAAGAAGGACTGCAGCCCTTTTTTGTCAATGGGGGCTGGCAAGCGAACGAGGGCCTCCGCTCTGTCAGGGTCAATGGCGAGGCCTTCTTCGGAGATGACATGTCCCAGCAGCTTTCCTTCCTTTACCGCGAAGACAGACTTCTTCGGGTTTATGGAGATGCCGAACTCTCGACAACTCTCAAATATCTGCCGTAGGTGCGAAACATGATCTTCTCGCTGGTGAGAGAAAACAGTCATGTCATCGAGGTAGATGACAATAATTTTATTGAGCAGCTCTCGGAAGGCCAAGTCCATGGCCCTTTGGAACGTGGCACCAGCATTGGATAAGCCAAACGGCATGCGCTGATAGGCGAACGTCCCCCACTTCGTGGTAAACGCCGTCTTATGCTGGTCTTCGTTTTTGACCCAAATCCGGTTGTAGCCGGAAAATCCATCTAAAAGTGAAAATCTCTGGGCTCCAGCAACAATATGTAGGATCTGGTCGATTTGGGGAAGCGGATAGTGGTCCCGGAGGGAAGCCTGGTTAAGGTTTCTGAAGTCGACACAGAGACAAATGTCGCCATTCTTTTTCCTCACGGGCACCAAATTCGCGACCCAGGATGAATGTTTGATGGGGTAGATGATCTTGGCCTCCAGCATCTTCAAGAGCTCGGTCTTCATCATGGCCTCAATCTTGGGATTCACGGCCCTTTGCTTCTGTCGGAATGGCTTGGCGCCATCCTCTAGCTCAATAGTATGTTTGGATGACGATTCTGTCATACCCCCTCAAATCCTCGTAGCACCCGGCCACGATGTCGGGGAACTCCTGGCACAGTGATCTGATCTGCTCCAGTTCCGCCGACGTGCAGTCTGTTCCGACCTTGATAGTTTTACCAGGTTCAAGTTCCAGGTCAGCATACTGCCTCGGGTCTACTTTGATCCTGTGGGATATTGCTCTGTCATTCTGATCAAAGAGACTCTCTAATGTAATCAGTCCTTTTGGGACGTGATTATTCCGTAACTGTATCAACCCCTCATATTGCTCGTCATCAGGGTCTCTACCTCCGATTACACACACTTCGTTAACCAGGAATGTGACGATTTCCTCGTCACAACTGAACACCTGCCAGTGGGTGTCCTTATCAGGCACAGAAGGCCTGTAGACAGTACGAACCGGCTTCGGTTTCTGGACGTCTTCAGCCGGAACGTACCTGGCTCCAACAGACGCCAGAATATCAGCGTGCTTGTTTTTCTCACGCGATATTGCTTTGATACTCAATGAGTCGAACGACTCCATCAGGTCCCATACCCGATTGCGGTACGCTCTGAGATAGTGCTGTCTGGATGCGCACTTGTCCATCACTTGGTGACACACCAGCTCCGAATCTCCGAAAATTTGGAGATGTTTGATTCCGAGCCTCTCCGCTTTTCGCAAACCCAAGCACAAGGCTTCGTATTCTGCCGAGTTATTAGTGCAGCTCCAAGCCAGCCTGTAGGCATAGTCCTTCTGGATTCCGGTTGGAGAAACCAGGAGTACCCCTGCACCGGCGCCATTCTTGCATCGCGCGCCGTCAAAGAAAAGCTTCCACAGCTCTCCGGGTGCAGGTCCTACTTCT
Organism: Wollemia nobilis; assembly: GCA_028583015.1. Taxonomy (NCBI): domain Eukaryota; kingdom Viridiplantae; phylum Streptophyta; class Pinopsida; order Araucariales; family Araucariaceae; genus Wollemia; species Wollemia nobilis. The sequence continues at coordinate 6,827,800 of JAQPPZ010016867.1, forward strand.
TTTGCCACTGACACGTCAAGCTTCTCGGGTTGTTTAATGGAGTAGCAGCCCTGCTCTGTCCCGATTACGGCATTAAAGTCCCGCAACGAGAACTCATCTTCGAGTTGTAGCACTTCGAGGGCTTGCTCGGTCAGTTCCACTGTCACCAGTTCTTCCTCTGACAACTGGACCATGCAGTCCATCTCTCCTCCGGGTATCTTGTCTACTAGGAAGGGGGAAGGCTTTTCATTAAAAATTCTCAGTCTCCTTCCTTTGAAGGGCACTTCCATGTGCGAGTAGTCTAGAGACAGGTACCCGCCCAACTTCGCAGTGAACTCCCGAGAGAGACACATGCCGAAGTAAGGCTCCAGGTCAAAAACCACGACCTCTTGGATGACCACGATGTCGAGGGCCTTGTGCAGCCGGATAGGGATGTCCTTTATGACACCAACTGTCTTGACAGGGGTGCCGTCTAATTGCAGCACGCCTTGGCTGCTACGTGTGTATTCCATCCCGATCTCATCGCAGACGGCCTTCGGCATCACGGTCGAGGAAGCACCAGAATCCACCATGCAGTTGTGAACTATGTGCCCTTGCATCCGTAATGACAAATAAAAGGGTGGTGGCCTGTTCTTCCCAGTGGCTGAGACTGTCAAAGGTTGAACCAGGACAGCAGGCTGCATCTGTTTGCCGCTCTTCATATTCTTCGGTGATTCTTGCGACGAGATCTACCGGCTCGAGAGCGAGAAGAGCATCGTACATGCTGATTCTTGCGGGAGTTCTCTTCAACTCGTCTACAATGCTCGTAGCCCGAAGTACTAGCTCCTTCTCGCTGGTTTTGCCGGCTCATACTTCGTCCGATACTGCCTGGGTGGCCTCAACTCGTCGTCTCTTGGTCAGAGACGGGTACTTCAGCTTCTCCCGGGCTTGTTCTTTGGTTTCAGCTGGAGGCTGAGGTACGGGAGCTTTATCCGGAGTTGGGGCCCTTGCTGGAGGTTTGGCTGGAACAATGGCAGCCTTTGCCGGAGAAGGCTTGGCGGGAGCTTTATCTTTGGACGCCTTTTCCTGGGCTGTGAAAGGCCACGGCCGCTATGTACGGTGGCAGCCCGCCGGGCTGCGGTTTTTCTCTTCTTGCGTAAACTTGCAAAGGCTTGGCCGCATCTGCGGCCTTCTTTTCTTCCTTGGCGGGCGGCATTAGATTCTCTTCCGGGAGGGCAAAGTTAGCCTCGCCGTCCAAGATCATGTACAGCTCGTCATCTTCTATAGCGCTGCCGGCCAATGTCTGGATGTAGTGCTGGTGCAAAGTGCAGTCTTCCTCGGAATGCGAGTCATTGCACGTAGTGCACCAGTTAACCTGGTCGGGTGGACCAGGCGGATCTTCTATAGCAGCATTTCTCGGAGGCGGACGCCTCTGCGGCTGATGTTCCGGGGCTTTGTCTTTTGTCAGTGCGGGCGGCGCATAAGGCCTCCTAGGAGCAAGGTCCATCTGGGCCTGCTTCTTCTTCATAGCGGTCATGTCATTGGACATGGCATGGTATCCGGAGGCCAAAGCCCGCACTTCTTGTAGAATCGTGTTTTGGATGCTGCTGTCAGGTGGCGGCAATTGCGCTGGTGGAGGCAATGCGGCCAATGGAGGGGGATTAGAATAGGACGCGTATTGTGGGGGAGCAGGAAGTGCTGGAAAGTGGGGAGCGGGAGGTGGCGGATGAGGGTAATGCAACTGAGGCGGGCCGTAAGGAGTCACGACCGGCGCCGGATTCCACTGCTGCTGGGGTTGCTGCCCTGATGTGGACGGCAAACCACCAGAAGCAGAAGGATACTGGGATCTGGGGAAGTCGGGATGAATGGGTTCCTGCACTCTGGACGGAAGCTTGCCGATGGAGATAATGTCAGCTTCAGCTTGCTGGGCCGCTTCGTACAGCGCAGGGAACTCATCAATCCGAGCGATCTTCAGCAGCAGGCATATGTCTGAGTTGAAAGACCTCAGCTAGTAGTGAGCGGCCATGCCGGCTGAAGGCTGAAGTTCGCGAGGTACCCGTTTCCAGGATCTCGCAAACCTAATGTTAAAATCAGACACCTCTTGAGGATGTCTCTGGATAGCTTGGAACTGATGCAGTAGAGAAGTAGGGTCAGCAGACTCGTTGCATCCTTTTACGAGTCTCCTGGCAAGCTGGGGCCACCCTGTGATGGATCCCTCTGGCAGCGATCTCCACCAGTAGAGAAGCTTTCCCCTCAGGGAAAGGGCCAGCAGACGGGTCTTCACACTTTCATCGGTAATAGTATGCAGTGCGGCCAGGGCAAGGATGTCCTGGATGTGCTCGTACGCCGTCTTACCGTAGCCGTCGTATGTGGGAATGGACTTTAAAGCAGCAGGGGGCACAGCTTGCTGTCCGACCAGGGCCAAGGGCCCTGTAGAGTCCACCGCCGGGAAGAGGTCATCGTCATTCGGCTGTTGGGCAGCCATTTCTTCTTCTTCTTCTTCTTCTTCTCCGCCGTCGGTTGTGTACTCAGTGTCGGAACTTTCCGAGGATGCAGGATCTTCTTCCTCGGCTTCTTCTATTTCGTACTCGGCTCCTCCGACTTCAGCTTCGGCTTCTTCTTGGATCTCAGCCTCGGCTTCGTCGAAACGAGCTCGCGGATCAGCCAGCCTGGGGATCTCGCCTCGAGCGTTGATGTCCAGTTCGTAGAACTCAGGCGGGCTTCTCGGATTTCTTGCTTGCCACCTTCTCGTGTGCATGAAGGTGACGGGACCGGTCTTCTAGACTCAGAGGATTTGTTCGTGCAGAGTCGCCAGGTGTTCAGATTTGGAATAGCAATGAAGCGAACACCGATGCTTCAATTCTGTCGGGGGTGAGAAACTTCCTTGTCTCACCGAGAGCTCAGGAACTGTCAGCGCCAGGTGGAGACTGATCAGAAAATCTCTCGTCAAATGTGGGACCCGTGTCCCGCCGAGCGTAGCAGGAAAACTGTTGCGCCAGGTGAAGACCAAACGGGTACCCTTTCTTTAAAACGTGGGACAAGTGTCCCACCGGGCGTGCGAGAAACTGTTGGTTACGAATCTGCCATGAGGAAAGGATTTTGGGTTAACGCGCCCGATTCGCCCACTCGACATGAAAGGTCGGAAGGAAGAGATGCCTTCCGAGCCAATCTCCGGAGAAGGCCGGCTCCTTGGGGGGGGTTTCTGATTTAAGCTAAGAGTACAGGAAAGAGATAAATGTACAGAAAGGGACAAATGTACAGAAAGAAATTACAAATATGTCCAGATGTTGGTGGGGGGAACTAACAGTACGGGAACATACTAATTACCGCTACTTACTGCATTATAAACATAGAGCATGACGAGAACTGCAAAAACTATGTGTACTTCCGATACTCATGCAGTGTATGCACAACTCCAATGATCCCCTAGCAAACATTCCCTACAAGGAACTAACAGCATGGCAATGCACCGGTTTACCAGATACGTACACTAACATGAGTAGAAAGCAGACTTAGAGATATCAGAGCCAGGTATATGTGTTTATGTAGAGAATTTAACCGCACAGCTTCAATGGCTCCCTAACAGACATTCCCTACAAGGAACTAACAGTACGGGATCGCATCAATCACCAGATACGGACCAGCAACAAAACACATAACTGATGGAACTGCTACCGCATCTATTCTATATATGCTTTAAATTAATGAAATACAGAGGGTGCTTTAAACAAGCAATGCTAGAGGGACCTGCTCACCAAATGCTGAAATGAATCAACAAGCCGTGACAGGTTAGCCTAAGGCATATAATGAAAGACAGCATAAAAGAATAAAGACAGCAGAACAGAACCAGGCATACAGATTATATTCATAAGCAGAAGCACGGTTACAATAAGCACAGTAGTTCCCTAACAGACATTCCCCTTTCCACACTTTACAATGAATTCACGATGGGCTTTTATAGCCCGAGTCCCTCCCGTTACATTAATGGGCACAAGGTCCCAGTCAAACATAAGCTGACAAAAGCGGCGAAAGAGCTGCAAATGCTGACCTTTTGTCGGACCGGATCGTACCCACGACATGGTCCTCCTGGAAGCTGGACAGCTACATGGCGGTGCGGCTGGCGAGAACTTCAACTGGCGATGATGCGGGTAGCTGGAGCAGGTAGAACCTCAGATCAGCTTTGAATGAGGCTACTGGCACAGGCAGTGCAGCCCATGCTTGTCCTTTTGCTTGGCATGTTTCGGCTCTAATCCCGAAGCTGGACACTTGTCAGATGATGGATGATGCTGTTTGACACGTGTCTGCCTTGGAGGGCAGTCTGTCCATCTTCGCTTGGGATCGGAGCACCTCGGGATGCGCGGGCAGAACGTAGTGCAGTCGGGAAGGCCTTCATGCCTTGGTCAAATTCCGGGTTTGTTCCCTACTGTGCACCTGTCAAGGGCGCACTCCGACTTCGGTGTGAAGTCGGAATGCGCACAGGCGAAAACTGATGTCTGCCGCCGTACGGACTTGCTCCAGCACTTGATTTCTCTTTTGTCAGCCTGCCAGTCTGCCAGTTACAAGGTGCGCCCAGAAGAGGGGCGAAGTGCGAACTTCGCACCAAAACTGGGCGAAGTGCGAACTTCGCACCCAGACTTAGCCATTTTTCAGGTGACTTGCTGGAAGTTGAAAAATTAACTGGGGACTCCAAGAAAGGGGGGAAAGAAAGAGAATGCGGGAAAGAAAAGGAAAGGGAGAGAAGGAAGGAAAATGGAGGAAGAGGGAAAAGAAGAGCAGCACTGTTACAACACTGAAGACATTGCACCCCGTGCAAAATGTGACAACAATTACCTTGTTCCTTACCACTGCTGCTCACTTTTTTTGTCAAGTGCAATATCAGGTACTTTTGTTTATTCTCGTCTTTCAAAGGCCAAATGGTAAGTTGATCTGATTCTGGAGGCTCAAGAAGAAGCTGACATCATGACTCAACAACCTTCTTGATCTCAGATTCATAAAGTCACTCATTTATTTATAATATGAACAAAAGTTTTCTAGCTTTACCTCTAATTCATGATATTTGTTTTTGGTAAAGGGAAAAAATATTGTTTCGTTCAGTATAATCGCTTAAAAATATTTTCTCGGACTGGCCAAAATTGGTGACCCAAGTTTCTCGTTTAGATCATATTCCATCATCTCCATGACTTTGTTTTTTCAGTTTGGCACTTTATGTTGCTATGGAATATAAGGTGCGGTGAAGTTCCCTTTGATGCCAAACCTTGAACATTCAAAATCTCCTTAGAAGAAGCTGGTATTTAAATTTAAATAGAACAGAGCTATATTATCAAATATAATAACTTGATAGAGCAAGACAAAAATTGTGTGCTTTCTGAATTACCCACAAGGAAGAAGTTGCTTGAGTGCTTATGATTGCTTAGGAACAAATTCAAAGCAGATAGAATAAGTAAAGCTTGGTTACAAAAGGGTTTGCATAAAAATAGCTTGATATGAAAAGATATTTGCTTCTCTACCAAAAGTTATCACAAGAAGGATGATTTTGAAAATGGCAGCTAAATTGGCCAAAAGGTGCATTCTGTTTGCCCTCTTTGAGTGGTGAGTTGGAAAAAGAAATTTACATTTAGCAACCAAAAAATGTGCAAAAAGAGATAACAACCATTTGGTTTGCACAGTGATCAATGTGTTCCATAGTTTACAGGCGGCACCAAGAGCTCAGTATGCATAAATGAACACTTGAAATAACAGGTTTTAGATGTTATCTTTTAGATCCAAAACTTTACATTATGTCAGCAGTTAATGATTTTAATTCTCTAAAATCCTTTGGGCCCCAAAATGGACTTTTATATTGAGCACTTCATGCAGAATGCTAATAGCATTACCATTTACCCCTATTTTCTTAGGTATCACAGGTCCTAATGCTCGGTCAGATGAGGGTATGCTCCATCAGCTTAGGATCAAGGATGACCATACAGGAGGTAAAGACAGATAAATATTTTATCTTCAGATGCCCCATGTACTAGGAGATTAAAGGAAGATACTACTATTTATAGAGAGATTCAAGGAGGTCACTCTCTACTTTCTTTTGAGATCCTGACAAGAGGTGTTTGTCTGTATACCTTTGGAAAGAAGCTATCCTCAAATGACATGCCCTGAAGGGATTCTCACAGCTACAATAGACTACCAAGCCGATGACCTCCTCCTTTTACCCCCTTCTGGTAGTGGATGACACTAAGCTCCCCTTGGACAATACAGTTGCACCCTCCTCAAATGCAGTTAGACTTATGAGTCAATGCCTCTTACATAGAGCAGGTACTAGAGGATTTTCAATTTCTCCACACGTGGGACAAGGTAGTCAACATCGCACATGCCCACATGCCAAAAGATCTAGACAGGAAGACATCATTAGATTCCCTTTGCATCTACAGGATCCTTGGTCTTGGATGGTAGAAGGGTTCTTCAGATCCATCCTGGTCCATTTTGTTTGGACCATTCTCCTTCAGACATCACTAGATCTTACATTGACTAGATAAACAACAGTTGATAATTTGGCATGGATGGGTATAGACCAGTAATAATTGCTTTCAGTTCATGGTCCTTGCTTGCAATCCACCTCTTTTTTCACAGTGGATCTTCTATGAAATTTTCAGCCCCCATTGTACCATGTCTGTATTATATTTGTACTATATTCAAGATATGAATGTTCCACATGATGTCATTAGACACTTAGAATTCTAACCAATTTGGGTTGGAGTCATATTTTGTATTCTTTGGAACACTATTTTTTACTTTCCACAGACTATCGTAACCAAGTATAATGTTGGAGTCTTATTGATCTACTTTGATCACGCATGGTAGATCACGCATGGACATTAATAGAATTTCTTTCTTCATTTCTAAAATCATCACCCAATTAAAATATATATATGCTATATTTCTTGATTCCTTCTTTGCCGTTCTTGTTAAATTTGTTTGTGCATGTTAGCATGATAAACATTGCAATGGAAAGAACCTAAAGTTCAAATAAGGATATCCAGCAAATGGGAGAAGGGATATCAACATCTAAAAAAATGCAGACATAAGGGCTGTGAGAAGAAAAACAACAACTGAGACAGAGATCCCCCAAAGCCATAGGCAACAGAGGCCAAACAGAGGAAAAAAATGAAAAACATTATGGAAGACAACTAAGCCATTATTATCTTATTTGACAACCAACTAAGCTGCTACTTTGAAGACTGATCTGACAGCCTCAGATGAATTACCACTGTCTAACAATAACTGAATAAATGACCTAAAAGATTTTTTAGATTGAAAACTAGACAGACAACTAACAGGAAGACTGAAAGACAATTCGGGTTTGAACAAAACCCTAAAGATGATTGATGTTGGACTCATCTTCCTACAGTCACAAGTCACAGAGAAACTGCAACAAGGATTTTGTCCAGTAGTGTCATCTATAACCCCTTCGGTTGTTGTGCTTAACATTTGTAATAAGTATAGTCTGATGTAACAAGCTATCTTGTAGAATGATTTACATGTTTTCAATCATTTAAAAAGGACTACCTTCCTTTTTCCCAAGAATACTCAAACGCATAAACAATAAAGAGGAGAAACTATAATTGCTTGAATTAAATAGATTTCAATTTCTAGGTAGATTTATATACCAAAGCTGTTCTTCCATCATAATCTGGCTTCCTCGGATCTGCTCCAGCCTTGATCAAATTTCTTAGATGATATAAATCACCATGGTATGCTGCACTGTTTACTTTTAAGGCCAATTCAGCTTCTTGCTTTGTAATGAGATAAGTGATATCTGACTCCAGCTGCTTGATTCTCAGATCTGTATCCTTTCCCTGCACAGAAAGACAAAGAAGCTAAAATTCAGAAGCACACACAAATACCTAACTTATTATTTAGACACTGATCAAAGCTAACATTTCTAAAATCTCTCGTATTATGACTCCAATTCAGTAAAGAATACAAGAATAACAGTTAACATCACAAATTTACTACCTCAAGGAGATTGTTTAGTATCTGCCGACCATCTATGAAATAAAGTTGTAGAATATTTGCAAAAGATTGTTTATCTAGTCTTAAAAGTCTGCAGAGCTCACAAACACGAACAGTATATGGCTGAGGAATATTGCACAGTACTGCAATTTCACCACATATATTATGGAGTTCGAGCTTTGCGACAGTTTCTTCTGATCCATCCTCTCCTATGACTACTTCCTCCTGGGTCAGAAACAAACAAAATAAACCTTAAGTAACATCCTGAAAGTGGAAAAAAAGGGAATTACTTTTCTTTCTTTGGCCTGAAGTAGCAAAAAACATGGACATAGAAGACTGAGAAAGAACAACTTCAACTTTAAATTTAAATGTACACACCCATCTTGTGATCCAATACACTACCAGGGAAACTAATCATTCAAACATTAGTGATGCAGCCATTGGGATAATATAAAAATACTCAACTATCTCAATACTAGTGTATAAGATGTTCTCCACAGCATGCTTTGGTCTAGTAGTGAGTGAACCAATGGATTAACAAACCTACGTTGAGGACTTAACTGCCATAGGATAAAAATTCCAGAATGTTTGTTGGTAATTTAAACTATAAAATGTCTTTTGCTTTCCTAAGGTGTGCACCTGAACAAGATAGTCCTGTGTTTTATGGCATTAAGGCGAACTACAATCATGGTGTTCGAATGCAAAGTTCTACTGAAAGGTCAATCCTTTGTGATAAGACATGGGGCTAAATGGTAAGCAATGTAGTTATGAAACAGCAAAAGGCTCACAAAGTTCATGCCAAAATTCATGCAGTCATGATGTATCAAAAATAATAATATCAATGACGAGGAAATTTTATCAAACTAACAAATGTGGAAATAGGCTAGACAATAGAGGGGTTTGATTGAGGATCGTGAAGTTAAATTCTCCTTTCCCTGGTTAGAGGAAGTAGTAAGTTTAGTTGAAGTTGACAAGAAAATGTTGATTTCCTGAATCAATTAATTTAAGATTTACTTTAATGTTTTCCATTGGTAATATTTGTTTTATTTTGTAACAATAATGTGTTTTCATTTAAACTATTTTTGCACTCGTGTTTCAGGAAGGAAACTAGCAATCTAGATTTGGTAAAGTGGACTATGATAGTGGGATGTTTTGGAAATATTACTCTACTAAGATGCAATGCATAGATAGTAGAGGTGAAGTTTTGTATTGTGAAGGCTGCTATAGGAAAATGTCAAGAAGGATGCTGAATTTTGGAATATTTATATTTATACAGAAAATTGAAAAGGTCTAGAAAATGGAAATCAAGAATTCAGACAGTTTATGTAAAATAATGTACGTTTCTAGCCATAGCATCTTAACTGAGATGAGAAGTGTATCTATTTGTAAACTCTCAAGCTCTGAAGAAGACAGTTGTAATTTGTCAAGGGTGAGGGACCCCAGTACAACCTCTAATTATCTAGCCAAAAAAAAAAAAAATTATCAAACTAAAAAGACTTAGTGTAGTATTGTAATTCACATTTCATATTTCAAATAAGATTTGATGGTTCAGACCTCTACCTATGGAGAGATAAAATAAATTTAACGTGTTCTTGTAACTAGTAAACAGTTAATGGTGACCATAGATATAGTATATAGCTGTTGAGAATTAGAAAGCATTTCTTGTAAATCCAATGCGTTAAGGACAGAGGTTACAAAGAAATACACTAGAGGACAAAGCTGAAAGAGAGAGAAAAACTCTCCACAACTCTCAGTTAAATATACGACTGTGGGGATGATATGGCTTTCTTAATTGATGATATGTTTCCAGTTAAAAGCTTTCCAACTCCCTTCCAGTTGGTTTTATAAGAAACCAAAAGAAGATGCAGAGACTATGCAAAACCAGAACACTTTTATCAACAAGTTTTATAATTCATATAACTGTATTACCATACAGATCAAGCTGGGGAAGCATTTAAGAACAATGACTCAATTTGCAATTTAAGGTCTTGTTTGTATGCAGAGGTTCATCTCTATAAGATGAATGATAATGCATTTACAAAACAAAGACTATCATGAATGTGTTAGTTTCCACACCACTTGAATGCATATAACCAACGGATATTGTTTCCTACCAGGAAACCATGGGAAACAATATAAAGTTGATCTACTGCATCTCCTTGCTCCATGATCACTTCACCTGGAAGAAAAAATTCTTCATGCACCCTCGTTACCTGCAAGATAAATTTTATTAGAAATGTTCCTCATTAGAGTACGAGTGTTCATGACCTGCATTACGTGCTTCTGCAAATGTATTTAACTTCATCTGAAGGATAGCATACATATCCAAAAGATATCTCTAATTGGTGGATGTTGATTCAAATAGAGATATTTTGCTAACAACAATCAACAGTTAATGCAAACCACTTCTTGTACAGTCTTGATAGAGGAGATAGTAATTTAACAAAACAGTTCATTTTTTCTTGGTTAAGTCATAAGGTAATTGTCTGGACAAATCATAGAGGTACAAAAACGGCTTCATTGTTCAGTGAATAACATAGGTAAGAAATGAAATAACCAGCAACCATGATTATAAAGAGAAGAGTAAAGATCATGGCATCACAAGCTCATTATACAGAGAATTGTGTAATTTGAAGTACGGCCTTGATTTCCTTAAATAATAATAATTATGGACAGAAGACCAAATAAACAGGATGTTTCGTTGTTTGCAGCCCTGGGGAAAAAAATTGTTATGAAGTTAGTTATAATCAATCAAATAGAGACATCTTTCATGGTAGTGAGAAGGCTTGTTTGTAACAAAAACAAGAGCAAAGCTTTATCAGTTCCAACATAAGAAGCCTCTTGAAAAAATATGCAATGAACAATTAAAACATATAATGTATAAACCTCCTCATGAATTGTTTGTATACAACAAAAACATGTTGCCTTAAATCATAAGATACCTATTTTGTTAGCTAAAGCTCAGAATTTTCCGTCTTTTGTAAAGGAGATGCTGATAAGATACTTGTGAAATATATTAAATGAATTGAAATTAATTACTGTTAGGTACCCAAATTAGGTACTTAATATTTAATAATTTAATATTGTATTGTATAATGGTATGAGCCATAAATTAATTAAAGGAAGGAAGGCCGCATGTCAAATTAGAAATAGGTATGTCATAGAATCATATATGTAACCGTTGGGGAATATTGTCATATGTAACCGTAAGGAATATTGTCATATCATTATGCACTTTGTAACTCATGGAAGGTGAACTACCACATGGGTGATCTTGTAACTCATGTAAGGTGAACCATCACACTCTTGTATAAAGAGAGATGTACCCCCATTGTAAAAGTTATCTATGATGTATTCTTGGAGAAGTTTTGGCTTGTGGAGTTGGAGATCTTGTGGAGTGGCTTCCTTCCAAAAGGAGCATTGTACGGTGTTGCCCTACCTCAAGGGTATAATCAATCTCTATTTTATTGTGAGCAATTTATTGTGCAATTTATTTATGGATGCATGTTGATATTTATGCAAATTGTTGAATGATTTATGGTAATGAGAAGAGAGGTTCACAACAATTACCCATAGATTTCAACTCACTTTGAAAGGCTAAGAGAATAGTTTGCTTACAATTTGATTTAAAAATTCAGAGCTGCATCCTTTAAAAAGCAGGACCTGTTCCACTGTTGATCTATATAATGTTTGAGAAACCTGTAGACCAAAGCAAAATATCAATTGCTTGATATTTGATAAACAACCACAACAACAAAATAGAAAATCAAATATATGGATCTTACAATTGCCGTATATAACTAAGGCAGCTAAAAATCCAAATAAGTTATCTGACTAGATTCATAAAACAAATGCACCGTAAGATCACGCGCTGTACACGTAGTATTCTGAAAAATATTTAAATTGGAATCATTAAAAAAAATAACAAGCACAAACACATGCCAGAAAAGGGTTTTCGTCCTTTATGCATCCGTAGGGGGTTGCCGTCATCTTCAGCATTTGGGATTTTTTTCTCAAATTTTTTCCAAGAAAGAAATATTCAAGTTCTTTTTATAATGATAAAAAATGAGTGCAATACATCAATATATAGCCCTTTTGAGCAAGTTTTATCACCTACCTCCTATATGTGGGATTAGTAATTTTATTATCCAGGGACCCTATAGATCACCTGACACTCTTAATGACTAAATACTGACTCATCAACGTACGTTTACTTGTACAAGTACCTGTTGGTTACGAATCTGCCACTAGGATAGGATTTTAATCTAATTGCGCCCTAGATTCGCCCAACAGAATGAAAGGCCGAAAGGAAGGAATGCCTTCTACGCCAATCTCCGGAGAAGGCTAGCACCTTTGGTTTCTCAACTTGGGTGGTTTAGCTTAGAGTGCAGGAAAGAGATTAGCAAATACGAAAAGAGACATAAACATGCTTGTTTCGGGTGGGGAAGATAAGCAGCACAGTAACGAACCAATCACTACTACTAGCAGCAACCAAAATAATGGGTAAAGCAGAAACTAATGGTGTTGTTCTATCTTATGTATCCTTTACTTTAGTGCTCCAGAGTTTACTTAATTACCAATATTGATATCCAGATGCAGAATAACAATAACCAGAAATATAAGTGACAGAAAGCAGAAACACTTAGCAAAGGCAGCATACAAGACAAAGACAACCAATAGAGCCAAGTATACTTTATATTTTGGAGACAAATGCATAGCTACAAAATTTTCTTAGCAGTATACCTTCCTTCCACCCTTATACAATGAAAAGAGACTGCTATATATAGTGTAAAATCCCCCCCGATTACATTATGATCCCAGTGTCCTAGACCTGACAAAACATACAAAAGCTGACAAAAGCGGCAAAAAGTGGCTGATGCTTGACCCCTGCAGATAAGAAAGTAATGGCAGTAAGGTCCACTTGACAACGTGTCAGCTCTGTGATGATACGGTGGGTGAGAAGCCAAATCTGGTTTGAATGGGAGTAGGTGAAATAGAACTTGTCAGTTCATACCCATCCAAATAGCACTTGAGTAGCACAACTTCTGTCACACCTTGGTCCGAATCTCGAGGTAGGACACCTGTCAGCACCTGAAGCCTGCTGGTGAATGATGGGGGAGGGAAGACACTTAGTCATTTTCTTGGATTCTGATCCCGCCCGGCAGCGCACAAAAATGAAGCGCGGTCGGACGGCGCAGCTTGGAAATGGCGCAGTCGGGCGGACCTTGCCTTAGCACTTTTTGTTTTCCCTTGTTCTTTCCGTCCGAAGGCGCATAAGAATGAGAGCGTAGTCAGACGGCGCGGCGCACTTGGACGGGCCCGTGCCTTAGAAACTTTTCGGCACTCTCTTCTCCTTGGTCTCCCGATGGCGCACAAATGGGTCAGCGCCGCCCGACTTCGCAGCGAAGTTGGGCGGCCCCAACACTTAGCAATTTTTGTATGTTTTCACAACAATGTCGCCCGAGTGCGCACTCTCCTTCTGGGCACCGTCCAACTTCGCGCGAACTCGGGCGGCGCCAACACTTAGACTTTTTTCTGGGCTATTTCCTCTTAATGCCGCCCGAGTTCGCACTAGAACATGTGCGCCGCCCGGCTGCGCAGCGCAGTCGGGCGGCTCAACACTTGGTCAATTTTCGGGCGTCTCCCTTGCTTGTCTGCCCATGTGCGCAAGAGGTGGTGTGCACAGCCCGACTACGCAGCGCAGTCGGGCGGAAACCAACACTTAGAGTAATTTCGGGCCAATTTTGCCCACTTGACAGAAACATTTGCAAACATGAATTTAAAAGATGAAAGATATGAAATGGAAGAATAGGGAGCAGTAATGGAAAGAAGAAGAACGGGAAAGAAGAAAGGAGGGAGGCGAAGCAGCAACCTTACAGTTTTTCAAAATTTAGCACCCCGTGCAAAATGTGGCAACATTCCTGGTAGCTCGCGGGGTGTCGAGCTCGCCTCGGCGCAACGAACCTTTGGCCTTTATCCCTTGGGCACAGAGTCACTCCCGGACCCTGTACCTGCCTGCTGTTGTTGCTGTTGCTGCCGCACTTGCTGCTGCTGAGCTCCTGGCTTGGGAATCTGCTCTTCTTCTTCACTCTCAGCAGTGTCCTCTTCGGATTGTGAGCCTGACAGCTCAGCTTCCTTATCTTCTTCCTGCCTGGCAGGTTCGACCTGCTCGCGGACGTGCTCATAAATGGATTTTGCCTTGGCCCAGGCTGCCTCTTGGAAGGGCTCTAAGTCGCTGATATCCTTCAGCGCTTTCCGGAATGCCGCAACCATGTGCTCGTCAATAGTACTGCACCTTTCTCCGATTTCCAGGAAACAGGCACTGATCTTGCCGAGCCTAGACATTAACTGGGTCACCTGTTCTTCTTGTATGGGCTCGATCCAACCATCAATCTCCGAGGTATCTGCCTCATATGTCCGCCAATCCTGCTTGATCTGCTCCAGGGGCGGGAATCCTTCATCTTTTACAAAGCTCGGGGATCCGAGCGCAGAAAGGGAATGGAATGGGGCCAGGCAAATGTTCTTTTCATGTAGCAATGCATCTAACTTCTTCCTGGCCACCCTGACTTTCTCTGACTTCTCAAAATAATCCTGCAAGGTGATCCTTGCATCTGCCCAGTCTAGGGCAATATGTGACATTGGTGAAAATTGGAAGCCCTTGTGCTCATATTCTTCAAGTTTCATCGCCAAGTCCAGCCATTGCCATGCTTGACGTTCGGCTTCCTCTACCACAGGCTTTCCCTGGGCAGACAGTTCATGCATTGCGGAGACAAAGCTGAGGATAGGTAAACACCCGGCAACATTAGCCCTGCACCCCTTTAGCAGGCCAGCCCTTATCTCCTTTATTCTGTCTTTTGAAAACGCCGCGGCCTAGGACAATTTTTCCTCTAGCAGTGCCTGAGTTTGCTGCAGTTGATCTTGCAGCTGAGCAACATGGGTTAGGGCTGCCCTCTTTTCTTTCTCCAATCGGGTAGCTACCGTCTTTTGGGCCGTTGTCTCCTGCCGAGATACTGCAAGCTGGTCCCTTAAATTTTTTACTTCTTCTTGGGCGGATTCTAGCTGCACTTTCGTTTTGGCCATGTCATCCTCAAGGTCTCTTTTCTCAATTTGAAGCTGGAACAGCTTCTCCTTGTCTTCGAGCCGTTTGACTAGGAGCTTGTTTGTTTTCCGCCGAATCCCACCTATCTCATACTCCACTAATGTCATCAAAGCTCTTCTCCTTGATCTCGTGCTCATAGTCAGCATCAGTCATCTCTTGCAGGGGATTTTTGACCTTAGGTATCCTCTTTTCTGTACAAATGACCCTCCTGTCTAGGTCAAACTTTGCGAGCTTCTCCGGCATTGCGATTTCCTCAGCCCTTCTCCTTTTTACGCCTAGAAGGAACACGGCGGAGCTTTTTGCAGCCCTTGCAGCCAAGGGCTGATCCTCCGAAACTTGCAGCTCGTTTCCAACCAGGTCCAATTCTGCCAGGAAGGGGTGCGCAAAGGACAAATCCTTCTACGACATTTTCTCAAAAAATAGTGAGTCGGGCGGCGGGCCAAAACATGTGACCGCCTTTGAAGATGATCGAGGCCTAGGAGAAGCAGGTGGTTGCTTAGGAGGTGGAGATGGGGTATAGAGGCCTGTAACGGCGGCGGGTGAGCGACATGGGGACAGAGAAGTTTCTTCGGCGTCAGAGGAGTGGGATAGACCTAGGGTTTGGCCTAGGGTCTAGAAAGCATCGGGTTTCTGCGCGAAGCGGCCAAAGGATTGTTGGTTGTTCTGGGGCTGTGTAAATGGTAAAGGTGATGAGGCGGCCAGAACTTGCCCGAATGCAGAGGAAGAGGGCGTAACAGCAGGGATTTCTAGGGTTTGCTGCAGGGGGGAAGAGGACGTACCTGCGTGCTCCGCCTGAGCCGACGTTTGAAGTACTTCTGTTACCCAGGCCTCCGCGTCCTTTTGAGGGCTGTCCACAATAGAAATTACGTTGTCTGTAGCAGCGCCAACCTGTGAGGCCACCGCTGCCTATTGCTTAGCCTCCTTTTGCCGCTTTTCCTTGTGATGTTTTTCTGATTTTCTTTTTCTTTTCTCCTTCGGCATGGCTACTTGCTCAGGTGGAGTGGGAGCAGGTAGCACTTCGGGAGCTGGGGTGCTTATAGCAGCCTCTCCTTGTTGTCTCGTGGGGTCCATGCTTTCTGTCTCTGCCCCACTGGCTGATTTTTCAGGCTCCTTTTCCACCTGGGGCGACTTCTCAGATGCCGTGGACAACATTGGGTCCTCTCTCGTGCTCTTCGATGTTTGGTTGTTGGGCGCTCTTCATACAATAAAATCTTGGGACGGAGGCTTCCTCTTATACCTTTTTGGGGCACCTCGGGAGACGACATTTCGAAATGCGAAAGGCTCCCATTTGCCGAAGTAGCGGTCATATAGGACAAAAAAGTCATCATCAACTGACAGGTTCTTTTTTTCCGATTTCTCGTGCTTTGTGTGGCACCTCATCTTCCAACATTCTAGGATTTTGTCTTCTGTCCAGCCAAGCAGCTTCCCCTTTGCAAGCACTCTCCTGAATCCAGGCACATCCAATCTATGATCTTTATTGCGCTCAGGATCGTATTCTGCTTCTACACAGTAGAAGTCGTGCCACGGCGGCCATGACTGCATCCGTTCAATATGCCATTCCAAATCCGCTCCTGTTTTGTTGCACCTTTCCTCCATGATCTGCTCCCGCGGGCAACTGTGCACGAATTTTCTCATTTCTCCAAGTGGATCATATTTCCAACGCTGCGGCAGCTGTATTAGGCCAAGATTGAGGAGGGTTTGCTCTAAATATATATGTTGCCCGACTTCATTGATCAGTGATGTTTCCCCAGCTAAAAGGATATGTGAAGATGGGGCTTTTCTTTTTTCCTTGGCCATATTCCTCCTCGACGTTGTCCATTTGTTGTGCCACTTCAAGGCCAAAATGGTTTTCTGTATAAAAGTATGGCAACAAGAAGGGCTTCGCTTTGAATCCGTAGACTCTGATGACAACGCCCTGAGTTAACCGAAAAGTATCGCCTATTTTATTTCTTGCCAAGTGCTTCGTCATGGCAAGGGGAGGGCGACTTGTTGGGCCATTAATGAGAGCCAGGACCAGGCCCTGAAATTTCAGATTAAAATCGTAGAAAGACCCCTTTCTATACAGCAATTCGGTCCACTCATACACTGGCAGTGGCGCACCCTTCTCGTCAACCTTCTTGACTTCGATGCTTGGCATTCGGAATTGCAAGCAGTACAGGCATAACCACGCCAAAAAAGAGCAGTGCCTGAACTCTGTCGATTGCCTCTGCTGCAACTTGACAAGGGCAGAGTGAATGGCGTATGCCACGTAGTCGGCCCAGTCAAAGTAAATCTGGCGCCTCCCACTTTGGTAGGTTCCCCCATACATAATGCATTTGGCAAGCACCAACTGTTAAGGGTGGACCATCTCGTCGGTGCCGCAGTCCAGTACCCATGCGAGTACTGTGTAAAGGTGCATGTTCTTAAATTTTTTTAAGGGAATAAGGCCCGACGGCCATCTTGAAGCTGGAATTGGATGCTTCAGCTCCAAATTGAGAAAATCCCTATTTTTCTGAGACTCATCAAACCTGCCCGCTTGCTCATCTAAAATAACCTTTCTGATGATAGCGTCCTTGTCCGGCTCGACCCCTGGTGTGAACGTGGGATGCACCACTTCTTCGAAGAGAGAATAGTCATCTGCCCTGCCAGTCACAAACCTGTCAGGTGGCCGGTTTGTAGAATGTCACAATTGACTGAATGAGCTCAGGGTAGTGGTGAACGGGAGGGCACAAGAACCAGTGAAGGTTCGAGGTGTAAGCGGTCCCGACATGATGTGTAGACGGAATTTTACCCGCCCATTGCAAAATACTAGGGCGCATCTTGGTGATGCTGAGGGAGTAGTCGTCGTCTCGGTATTCGGCCAAGAGGTTTATGGGCGGCGGAAGAGGACCCTGTCTCCTGCATCGCGCCCGAGGTTTTTTTGTTTTTTCCTTCGACGCTTCACTGCCCTGAGTAGCTGAAACAGTCTGCTCTTCGGATTGCTGCTCTGAGGCGCTAGATTCCGCCTGCATAGGCACCTTTCCTTTCGCAGCGCCCGACCTTTCACTCATGGCGTCGAATTTTGCTAGAATATGCAGCTGTAACTTGGTAAGAATTCGCTCCTTTCTCCTTCGGCACGGCGCAACTTTGATTTACCTTAACAATGCCGGTAATTTGGAGTGGTAAAACCTCCTTTTCTAGTGCGGGAGCGGACAACATTAATGGCGTCTTGAGGATTTAAATTTTTATTGCCCGAAGTGGGTGGCTAGCGCCGCTATTTTTTGGCAGCCGCGCGTGGGATCCCTCCTTGGAAGTCGCACATCGTACTCGATTGGGCCCCATGTGCGCTTTTCATTTATGAAGCTCGTGCCATTAATGACGCCATGGACGCCAACTGGGCACACATTTCAAAGTTTTTTAACCCTTGGCGAGACCTTGCCGTAGCTTCCTTCTTTTCGACCAAGTGCGCTGAAAAAGTAAGCGCCGTCGGACTTCGGGCCATGAATTCCATGCGGACGGGCGGTCTTAATCTTAGAAAATATCCGACATGACACCGCCTTCAGGACGTGCCCGTCAGAGTGCGCTAGATTTGGTGCGCGCCGTCGGACGGCGCACGAGAAATCCGCGTAGTCGGGCGGAGTACTTGGCCACTTTTCAAAACTTCTTGCTTCGTCCCGCCCGGTGGCGCGAAAAAGAGGGTGCGCAATTTGACTTCGCAACGAAGTCGGGTGGCGCACCAACACTTAGACAAATTTTGTAGATTTTCCTTTTGCTCACCATGGCTCATTCCTCCCGGAAGCGCTAAAACCAACGTGCGAAGCCCGACTTTGGGGCTATTTTTTGTGCCCTTGGGAGGAGACCTTGTGCCTTAGTCGAAATTTTGGGCTCTCGTGCATTTTCTTTATTCAAAACGTTGGCTCTCCTTTTTGAATTTATACAAGGAAACTATAGACTAAAAACAATATTTACATGCAAAAATAAAACTGACTGCAGAAAAGAAACATATGTACAAGGGGAAAACCTTGGGTATCTTTAGCTGTAGTATGCTTTCTAGTGAAAGCCATTGAGGGGAATTAGGAGGACCTAGCCCTCCATGTCCTTCAGTACAAATGCATTGAACTGATTCACTCGAACAATTTGGAAGGGACCACCCTAGAAGGCATCTAGTTTGTCATGATTGCCTGGTTTGGCTTTGTGGGAGCCCCATTTCAGCACTAAATCCCCGATCTTGAAGACTCGGGCGGTGGTTCCTTTTGAAAACCAGTTTTGCGTTGTCTCGGCATGCTTGGTGAAAGCCTGATACGCCTTCTCTCTTTCTTCCTCCAGTTGCAGTAGCTGAGCCAATCGGGCATCAATGGGGTCTTCGAGACCTTTCTCATCTTCTAACAGCCAGAGTGCAGGCATCTCTATGTGTGTGGGCAGGACAGCCTCCTTGCCGTATACAAGTGCATATGGGGACGTTTTGACAGACTTCTTGAAAGAGATACGGTCTGCCCAAAGCGCACGGTCCAACAGTAGATGCCATGTCAATTTATTCCTTTCCACAGTCTTCTTTACAATCTTCAACAGATTCTTGTTAGTAGACTCGGCTAGGCCGTTACCCTGTGGATAGTAGTTCGAAGACATTTTGTGATAAATGTCATACTAGTGAATTCTGTGAGCACGACACCTGCAAACCCTGGCCCATTGTCCGTGACAATTGCCTCTAGTATCCCGAAACGGGTAATGGCCCTCTAGAAATTCAATGACTATTTCCTGATTCACATGCTTTGTAGGCACTGCCTCGGCCCATCGGCTGAAATAGTCTGTGGCCGTCAGGATAAACTTATGCCCTCCCGAAGAGTTGGGTGTGATTACCCCGACAAAGTCAAGGCCCCACTGCTGAGATGGAGTCTCAGCTTGAATCGGGTGGAGGTGCATGGGAGCCTTACGATTTCTGCCAGCGAACTTCTGACATTTCTCACACTTCTGGCAGACTGCATGCGTATCTGCAAAGAAGGTGGGCCAATAGTAGCCCGCTTTAATAATTTTCAAGGCCGTCGACTTTCCCGAATGATGTCCTCCTGGCATCCCTGAATGGAATTCACCGAGGACCTTCGGCTGGTCTGATTCTCTGACGCACCGCAACAGGATGTCGTCAATATTTCTGAAATATAGCCCCTCGGGGCGTAGAACGTACTTCAAGGCGTTAAGCCTAAACCTCCTTCTTTGTGAGGCATTGAGATGATCTGGACATCTCCTTGTGTTGAAATACCACACTAGATCATTTGTCCAATCACTCCTCGAATAAGGAGTTAGCAAGGTTAATTTCTGTCACTGGATTCTCCCACTGACAAGCAGAGACTTCGGTTGCAGCACTTCGGGCCAATTCTTGGCATAGAGCCCGCCCTTGGACCAACTTCGTGGGTCGTACTTCTATATCAAATTCCTGGATCTTGGCAATCCATCCTGCCCTCTTGTGACCGGGCTCACCTTGGATCATGAAATTTCTGACATCCGGGTGTATCACGAAGACAGTGGTTCGACTCTGAGAGACGAAATGCTTGAATTTTTGAAGGGATCTCATAACTGCATGGACTTGTCTCTCAATAAAATAATACCTTTCTTTGTGTCGTTGGATTACCTGACTTTGGAATGCTATTGGACGCTCTTCTCCATCGTCTCCCTTCTGGGTCAGAACTGCAGCGTAGCTTTCGGGCTCTCCTACTGCATAAAGTATGAAGTCTTTCGAGTAGTCTGGATTTATCAATACCGGCGCCTGAGCAATTTTAGCCTTGATCTCTTCAAAGGCTTTCTTCCTTTCATCGGTCCAGACGAATTCTGCATCTTTCTTTAGGAGTTCGGCCATAGGCTTGATCACTTGGGAAAAGTCAGGTACAAAATTCCTTACGAAGTTAATCTGGCCGAAAAATGACTGCAGCCCTTTCTTGTTGACTGGGATGGGTAAACGAAGGAGAGCTTCTGCTCTATCTGGATCAACTGCAAGGCCTTTTTTGGAAATAACATGGCCAAGCAGCTTGCCCTCTTTCATTGCAAAGACTGATTTCTTTGGGTTGATGGATATGCCAAACTCGCGACATCTCTCGAATATTTGCCTCAAATGGGAGGCGTGGTCTTCTATCCTGTGTGAAAACACAGTCATGTCATCCAGATAAATGACAATGATCTTATTTAGCAATTCACGGAATGCCATGTCCATGGCTCTCTGGAATGTAGCCCCGGCATTTGAAAGACCGAAGGGCATGCGCTGGTAGGCGAAAGTCCCCCATTTGGTAGTGAACGTCGTTTTGTGCTGGTCTTCATTCTTTACCCAAATCTGGTTGTAGCCAGAAAACCCATCTAACTGAGAAAATCTCTGAGCTCCTGCAACCACGTGCAAGATCTGATCAATTTGAGGGAGTGGGTAATGATCCTTCAATGAGGCCTGGTTAAGGTTTCTAAAATCAACGCAGAGACGGATGTCTCCATTCTTTTTTCTCATGGGGACCGGATTCGCGACCCAAGAAGAATGCTTGATGGGGTAGATGATCTTTGCCTCCAGCATTTTCAAGAGCTTTGTCTTCATCATGGCTTCAATCTTAGGATTTACAGCCCTCTGCTTCTGCCTGAAGGGCTTAGCGTTGTCTTCCAGCTCTATGGTGTGCTGAATCATCTCCCTGTCGTATCCCTTCAAGTCTTGGTAGCACCAGGCTACAATATCTGGGTACTCTTCACATAGAGCTCGTATCTGCCTTAACTCTTCATCGGTGCAGTCTCTCCCGACCTTGATCACCTTTCTAGGTTCTAAATCTAGGTCACTGTACTGCTTAGGGTCTACTTTGATCCTGTGGGATATGGCCCTGTCATTTTGATTAAAGAGACTTTCCAAGGTAATCAGTCCTTTTGGGACGTGATTATTCTTAAACTGTATCAACCCCTCATACCGCTCGTCATCAGGGTCTCTACTTTCGATTGAACTAGCTTCTGTTGCCACATTTTGCACGGGGTGCCATGTTTTCATTTTTTGTAAGTATGCTGCTCTCCCTTCCCTCCTCCTTTCCCTTTCTCCACTATCCCCTTTCTCCCCTTCTGTCAGTTTCATTCCTCCTTTTTTCCCTTGTACTTTCTCCGGTCAAATTCCCAAAACAGAGCAAAATATCCCTGAAAAATTCTAAGTCTAAGAGCGCAACCCGACTTCGCAGCGAAGTCGGGGTGCGCCCTTAAGTTCGAGCGCACTCGGGAATGCGAAGTACGGAAGAGGACCAAAAGGGACCAAAATTTGGCTAAGTACAGGAGCGCAACCCGACTTCAATGCGAAGTACGGAAGAGGACCAAAAGGGACCAAAATTTGGCTAAGTACAGGAGCGCAACCCGACTTCGCAGCGAAGTCGGGCTGCGCTCTCTTTCCTGCGTGCACCTGGGAAGCAGCGGATCCTGAAAATCGGTTAAGTGCCAGAGCGCAACCCGACTTCGCAGCGAAGTCGGGCTGCACCCTCATTCCTGTGCACAGTCTGAACAGCAGCCAAAAATGACTAAGTGTTGGGTGTGCAACCCGACTTCGCAACGAAGTCGGGCTGCGCCCTCTAACTTGTGCGCACTTGGGCAGAATCTTTCAAGCAGCCCAAAAACTGTCTAAGGCACGGAGGCCTCCCCAACTACGCTGTTCCCCACTTGCGCTGTCTAATTGCACTATGATCCCGAGCGAAGTCGAACATGAAATAGAGACTGCCTTTCAAGGCAGATACGTCCCTCATCAGAATTTGACAACTGTCCAGCCTCGGGATTCGAGCCGAAGATGTGAAAAGAAAAGGACAAGCGTGGGCCAAATTATCTACCACAGCTACCCGCATTCAAGCTGACTCAAAGTTCCATCTACCGCAGCTACCCGCATTCAAGCTGACTCAAAGTTTCATCAACCGCACTGCCACGTAGCTGCCAGGTTTTAAGGTGGACCTTGCTGCAAGTACAGTCCCTGTCTGCAGAGTCAACATTAGCAGCTCTTTTGTTGCTTTTGTCAGCTTTGTCAGCTATTGTCGGGTCTGGGATTTTGTGCCCAGAGTTGTAATCGGGGGGAAATTGCGCTATAAATAGCTGCACCACATCATTGTAAAGGGTGGAAGGGGGATATCCTGCTAGGGAACTGTTGTCACATTTTGCACGGGGTGCAATGTCTTCAGTGTTGTAACTGTGCTGCTCTTCCTTTTCCCTCTTCCCCTATTTTCCTTCCTTCTCCTCTCCCTTTCCTTTTCTTTCCCGCATTCTCTTTCTTTCCCCCCTTTCTTGGAGTCCCCAGTTGATTTTTCAACTTTCCAAGAAGTTGCCTGAAAATGGCTAAGTGTTGGTGCGAAGTTCGCACTTCGCCGCTTGGTGCGGTCGCACTTCGCTGTGCGAGTCGCACTTCGCCCAGCTTTGGTGCGAAGTCTGACTTCGCCCCACTTTCTGGGCGCACCTTGCAACTGGCAGATTGACAGGCTGGCAGGCTGACAGAAGATGATAAAAGGCCGGAGCAGAGTCCGTACGGCGGCAGACACCAGTTTCCACCTGTGCGCAGCCCGACTTCGCAGTGAAGTCGGAGTGCGCCCTTGACAGGTGCGCAGTAGGGGAACAAACCCAGAATTTGACCAAGGCATGAAGGCCTTCCCGACTGCACTGTTTTCTGCCCGCGCAACCCGAGACGCTCTGATCCCAAGCGAAGTTGGACGGACTGCCTTCCAAGGCAGACACGTGTCACACAGCATCATCCATCATCTGACAAGTGTCCAGCCTTCGGGATTAGAGCCGAAACGTGCCGAGCAAAAGGACAAGCATGGGCTGCACTGCCCGCGCCAGTAGCCTCATTTAAAGCTGATCTGAGGTTTTACCTGCTCCAGCTACCCGCATCACTGCCAGAGGGAGATTCTGCCCAACACACCGCCATGTAGCCGTCCAGCCTTCCAGAAGACCATGCCGCGGGTACATCCGGTCCGACAAAAGGTCA
The DNA here is from genome assembly GCA_028583015.1 of Wollemia nobilis. NCBI lineage: Eukaryota > Viridiplantae > Streptophyta > Pinopsida > Araucariales > Araucariaceae > Wollemia > Wollemia nobilis. The sequence goes on from JAQPPZ010016867.1 coordinate 6,851,772, forward strand.
GCATTTGCAGCTCTTTCGCCGCTTTTGTCAGCTTATGTTTGACTGGGACCTTGTGCCCATTAATGTAATGGGAGGGACTCGGCTATAAAAGCCCACTGTGAATTCATTGTAAAGGGTGGAAGGGGAATGTCTGTTAGGGAACCACTGTGCCCATTGTAACCGTGCTTCTGCTTATAAATATAATCTGTATGCTTGGTTCTCGTTCTCGTCGCTTCGTTTTTTATGCCGCCTTTCTTTATATTCATGCCTTAGGCTAACTCCGTGTCATGGCTCGTTGATTCATTTCAGCATTTGATGATCATGTGCCTCTAGCATTGCTTGTTTAAAGCACCCTCTGTACTTCATGAATTAAAAGGATACATAGAATAGATGTAGTAGCAGTTCCATCAGTTGTGTGTTTTGTTGCTGGTCCGTATCTGGTGATTGGTGCGCTGCCGTACTGTTAGTTCCTTGTAGGGAATGTCTGTTAGGGAGCCATTGAAGCTGTGCGGTTAAATTCTCTACATAAACACATATACCTGGCTCTGATATCTCTATGATTGCTTTCTACCCATGTTAGTGTCCGTAGGTGGTGATTGACGTGTTGCCGTACTGTTAGTTCCTTGTAGGGAATGTCTGTTAGGGAGCCGTTGTAGCCGTGCGTACACTGCTTGGGTATCGGAAGTATACGTTAGATTTTGCGCTTCTTTGTCATGCTTTGTGTTTATATGCAAGAGTAGCGGTGATTGGTGTGTTCCCGCATCGTTAGTTCCCCCCACCAACCTTTGAATATATTTGTAAATCTCTTCTCGTACATTTATTTCTTTCCCGTACTCTTAGCTTGAACATAACCCCCCAAAAGGAGCCGGCCTTCTCCGGAGATTGGCCCTAAGGCATCTCTTCCTTCCGGCCTTTCATGCCGGTGGGCGAACTGGGCGCATTAACCCAAAATCCTTTCCTCATGGCAGATTCGTAACCAACAGCTCTCGCACGCCCGTGGGACCCCGGTCCCACATTTGAAGAGAGATTTTCTGATCGCCTCCACCCGGCGCCGACAGCTTCTCGAGCTCCGGTGAGACAAGGAAGTTTCTCACCCCCGACGTAACTGAAGCACCGGTGTTCGCTTCATTGCTGTTCCAAATCTGAACACCTGGAGACTCTGCACGAACAAATCCTCTGAGTCTAGAAGACCGGTCCCAGAACCTTCATGCACATGAGAAGGTGGCAAGCAAGGGATCCGAGAAGCCCGCCTGAGTTCTATGAACTGGACATCAACGCCGAGGCGAGATCCCCAGCCGGCTGATCCGCGAGCTCGTTTCGACGAAGCCGAGGCTGAGATACAAGAAGAAGCCGAAGCCGAAGCCGAAGTCGGAGGAGCTGAGTACGAAATAGAAGAGGCCGAGGAAGAAGAAGATCCTGCATCCTCGGAAAGTACCGACACTGAGTACACAACCGACGGCGGAGAAGAAGAAGAAGAAGAAGAAATGGCTGCCCAACAGCCGAATGATGATGATCTCTTCCCGGCTGTGGACTCTACGGGGCCCTTGGCCCTGGTCGGACAGCAAGCTGTGCCCCCGGCTGCTTTAAAGTCTATTCCCACATACGACGGCTACGGTAAGACGGCGTACGAGCACATCCAGGACATCCTTGCCCTGGCCGCATTGCATACTATCACCGATGAAAGTGTGAAGACCCGTCTACGGCCCTTTCCCCGAGGGGAAAGCTTCTCACCGGTGGAGATCGCCGCCGTAGGGATCCATCACAGTGGTGGCCCCAGCCTGCCAGGAGGCTCGTAAAAGGATGCAACGAGTCCGCTGACCCTACTTCTCTACCGCATCGGGCCCAAGCTATCCGGAGACATCCTCAAGAGGAGGTGTCCGATTTTAACATTAGGTTTGCGAGATCCTCGGAAACGGGTACCTCGCGAACTTCGGCCTTCACCCGGCATGGCTGCTCACTACTATCCGAGATCCTTCAACTCGTACATATGCTCGCCGCCGAAGATCGCCGCACTGACGAGTTCCCCGCGCCGTACGAGGCTGCCCAGGAAGTCGAAGCCGACATTATCTCCATCGGCAAGCTCCCGTCCGCAGTGCAGGAGCCCATCCATCCCGACTTCCCTGCATCTCAGCATCCTTCGCTTCGGTGGTGCGCCGTCCACATCGAGACAAGGAACCCCAAGAAGCAGTGGAATCCGGCGCCGGTCGTAACTCCTTACGGCCCGCCTCAGTTGCATTACCCTCACCCGCCGCCTCCCGCTCCGCATTTTCCAGCACTTCCCGCTCCTCCACAATACGCATCTTATTCTAACCCTCCTCCATTGGCCGCATTGCCTCCACCGGCACAAATGCCGCCACCTGACAGCAGCATCCAAAACACGATTCTACAAGAAGTGCGGGCTTTGGCCTCCGGATACCATGCCATGTCCAATGACATGACCGCTATGAAGAAGAAGGAGCCCGGATGGACCTCGGCTCCTAGGAGGCCATATGCGCCCCCGGCGCTAACAAAAGACAAAGCGCCGGAAAACCAGCCGCAGAGGCGTCCGCCTCCGAGAAATGCTGCTATAGAAGACCCGCCTGGTCCTCCCGACCAGGTTAACTGGTGCACTACGTGCAATGACCCGCATTCGGAGGAAGATCGCACTTTGCACCAAGGACTACATTCGTACATTGGCCGGCAGCGCTATAGAAGACGATGAGCCGTACATGATCTTGGATGGCGAGGCCAACTTTGCCCTCCCGGAAGAGAATCTAGCGCCACCCGCCAAGGAAGAAAAGAAGGCCGCAGATGCGGCCAAGCCTTTGCAAGTCTACGCGAGAAGAGAAAAACCGCAGCCCGACGGGCTGCCACCATACAAGCGGCTGTGGCCCTACACAGCCCAGGAGAAGGCATCCAAAGATAAAGCTCCAGCCAAGCCTTCTCCGGCAAAGGCCGCCGCTGCTCCACCCAAACCTCCAAAGAAAGGCCCCAACTCCGGCTAAGGCTCCCGTACTTCAGCCTCCACCGAAACCAAAGAACAAGCCCAGGAGAAGTCAAGTACCCGTCTCCGACCAAGAGACAGCGAGTTGAGGCCACCCAACAAGCATCGGACAAAGTATGAGCCGGCAAAACAAGCAGTAAGGAGCTAGTACCTCGGCTACAAAGATTGTAGACGAGTTGAAAAGAACACCCGCTAGAATCAGCATGTACGATGCTCTTCTCGCTCCCAGTGCCGTAGATCCGCCGCAAGAATCACCGAAGAACATGAAGAACGGCAGTACGATGCAGCCCGCTGTCCCGGTTCAACCTTTGACAGCCTCCGCCACCGGGAAGAACAGACCGCCACCCTTTTATCTCTCTTTACGGATGCAAGGGCACATAGTTCACAACCGCATGGTGGACTCGGTGCTTCCTCGACCGTGATGCCGAAGGCCGTCTCGCGATGAGATCGGGATGGAATACACACGGAGCAGCCAAGGCGTGCCGCAATTAGACGGCACCCCCGTCAAGACAGCTTGGTGTCATAAAGGACATCCCTATCCGACCGCACAAAGCTCTCGACATCGTAGTCATCCAAGAGGTCGTGATTGTTGACTGGAGCCTTACTTCGGCATGTGTCTCTCTCGGGAGTTCACCGCGGGTTGGGCGGGTACCGTCTCTAGACTACTCACACATGGAAGTGCCCTTCAAAGGAAGGAGACTGAAAATTTTTAATGAGAAGCCTTCCACCTTCCTAGTAGAGAAGATACCCGGAGGAGAGATGGACTGCATGGTCCAGTTGTCAGAGGAAGAGCTGGTGACAGTGGAGCTGACTGAGCAAGCCCTCGAAGTGCTACAGCTCGAAGATGAGTTCTCGTTGCGGGACTTCAATGCCGTAATCGGGACAGAGCAGGGCTGTTACTCCATTGTACAGCCCGAGAGGCTTGACGTGTCGGCTGCAAAAGAAGTAGGACCTGCACCCGAGGAGTTGTGGAAGCTCTTCTTTGACGGCGCGCGATGCAAGAATGGCGCCGGTGCAGGAGTGCTGCTGGTTTCTCCAACCGGAATCCGTAAGGACTATGCCTACAGAGCTGGCCCGGAGCCGCACTAACAACTCGGCGGAATACGAAGCCCCGTGCTTGGGTTTGCGAAAGGCGGAGAGGCTCGGAATCAAGCACCTCCGCATTTTCGGAGATTCGGAGCCGGTGTGTCACCAAGTTACAGAGAAGTGCGCATCCAAACATCACTATCTTAGAGCGTACCGCAACCGAGTGTGGGACCTGATGGAGTCATTCGACTCATTGAATGTCAAAGCGATATCGCGTGAGAAAAACAAGCACGCTGATATTCTGGCGTCTCGTTGGAGCCGTGCACGTTCCGGCCGAAGACGTTGTCCGTAAACCGAAGCCGGTTCGTACCGTCTACAGTGCCTTCGTGCTCGATAAGGACACCCACCGGCAGTGTTCGGGCCAGACGAGGAAATCGTCACATTCCTGGTTAACGAATTGTGTGTAATCGAAGGTAGAGACCCTGATGACGAGCAATATGAGGGGTTGATACAGTTACGGAATAATCACGTCTCAAAAGGACCGATTACATTAGAAAGTCTCTTTGATCGTAATGACAGAGCAATATCCCACAGATCAAAGTAGACCCGAGGCAAGATGCCGACCTAGAACTTGAACCCGGTAAAACCATCAAGGTCGGAACAGATCGCACGTCGGAGGAACCGGAGCAGATCGGATCACTGTGCCAGGAGTTCCCCGACATCGTGGCCTGGTGCTACGAGGATTTGAGGGGGTATGACAGAACTGTCATCCAAAGATACCATTGAGCTAGAGGATGGCGCCAAGCCATTCCGACAGAAGCAGAGGGCCGTGAATCCAAAGATTGAGGCCATGATGAAGACCGAGCTCTTGAAGATGCTGGAGGCCAAGATCATCTACCCCATCAAACATTCATCCTGGGTCGCGAATTTGGTGCCCGTGAGGAAAAAGAATGGCGACATTCGTCTCTCGTGTCGACTTCGTAAACCTAAATCAGGCTTCCCTCCGGGACCACTATCCGCTTCCCCAAATCGACCGTATCCTACATATCGTTGTCGGAGCCCGTAGATTTTCACTTTTAGATGGATTTTCCGGCTACAACCATATTTGGGTCAAAGACGAAGACCAAGGATAAGACGGCGTTTACCACCAAGTGGGGGACGTTCGCCTATCGCCGCATGCCATTTGGCTTATCTAATGCCGGTGCCACGTTCCAAAGGGCCATGGACCCGGCCTTCCGAGAGCCGCTCAATAAGATTATCGTCATCTACCTTGATGACATGACCGTTTTCTCTCACCAACGAGGAGATCATGTTTCGCACCTACGGCAAATATTTGAGAGTTGTCGAGAATTCGGCATTTCTATAAACCCGAAGAAGTCTGTCTTCGCGGTAAAGGAAGGAAAGCTGCTGGGACATGTCATCTCCGAGGAAGGCCTCGCCATTGACCCTGACAGAGCAGAGGCCCTCGTTCGCTTGCCAGCCCCCATCGACAAAAAGGGCTGCAGTCCTTCTTCGGTCAGATTAACTTCGTGCGGAAGTTCATTCCGGACTTCGCACAGGTGATCAAGCCTATGGCCGAACTGCTTAAGAAAGATACACGTTACGAATGGACTGATGAGAGAGAGCAAGCCTTCGAGGAAATCAAGGCCCGAATTGCACAAGCTCCGGTGTTGACAAACCCGGACTACTCCGGAGACTTCATCCCGTATGCAAGTGGGAGAACCCGAAAGTTACGCCGCAGTCCTAACTCGGAAGGGAGACGATGGTGAGGAGCGCCCCATAGCATTCCTCGGCCAAGTGATTCTGCCGCATGAAGAAAAGTACAATTTTATAGAGCGGCAGGTTCATGCCGTCATGAAGTCCCTTCGAAAGTTCAGGCACTTTGTCTCCCAAAGCAAGACCACTGTCTTTGTGATTCACCCGGATGTTCGAAGCTTCATCTTGCAAGGAGAACCGGGTCACAAGAGAGCGGGATGGATTGCCAAAATCCAGGAGTTTGACATTGAAGTGCGGCCCACCAAGCTTATCATAGGCCGAGCCTTGTGTCAGGAATTGGCCCGAAGCGCTGTAGCCGGCATCTCCGCCTGTAAGTGGGAGGACACAGCGACACGCATCTACCTAGCCGACTCCTTATCGGAGGGGAGTGATTGGACAGATGAACTGGTGAGATACTTCTGCACCGGAAGATGTCCCGATCACCTGAACGCCTCACAACGAAGGAGATTTCGGCTAGGTGCACTCAAGTACACTCTTCGCCCCGAGGGGCTTTACTTCAAAAACATTGACGGCATCCTGTTGCGGTGCAGTCTTAAAATCCGACCAGCCTAGGGTCCCCGGAGAATTTCATTCCGGGATGCCCGGGGGTCACCATTCTTCAAGGCCAACGGCCTTAAAAATAATAAGGGCTGGGTACTATTGGCCCACTTTGTTCGGCAGACGCGCATGCGGTCTCGCTCTAAATGTGATCAATGCCGTAGGTTTGCCGGCCGAAGCGTAAAAGCACCCCCGCCCCTTCAACCGATTCAGGCCGAGACTCCGTTCCAGCAATGGGGTTTAGACTTTATTGGGGTGATTTCTCCTAACTCCTCTGCCGGCCACAAGTTTATTCTTACGGCTACCGACTATTTCACGCGGTGGACAGAGGCGATCCCGACCAAGAACGCAGACCAAGAAACGGTCATCAGGTTCATTGAGAGCCTGATTACCCGCTTCGGGGTTCCAGAGTCGATTGTGACAGAACACGGTCCGGGATTTGTAGGCGCTGTACTCACGGAGTACACAAGCGGACTTGGCATCTATCACAAGATGTCTTCTAACTACTACCCGCAGGGGAATGGCCTTGCCGAGTCCACTAACAAGAACCTCCTGAAAATCATCCGGAGGACCATTGACAGAAACAAGCGGACTTGGCACTTGCTCTTGAACCGGCGCCGTGGGCGGACAGAGTTGCATTCAAGAAATCCCTCAGAACGTCTCCCTATGCGCTCGTCTATGGCAAGGAAGCCGTTATGCCATCACACATCGAGATCCCCGCCCGTGGATGATCGACGAAGACAGATGCAACGGAGACCCGTGGACGACAGACCGTGCCAACTCCTGCAGCTTGGAAGAAGACAGAGAAAGTGCATACCAGCCTTCGCGATCACATTGCAGCCACTCAAGGCTGGTTTGCAAAGGCACCACCGCCCGAGTTTTCGAAATCGGGGACCCGGTGCTGAAGTGGGACTCATATAAAGCAAAGCCGGTAATCACGGGAAGTTTGATGCCCTCTCGGGAGGGCCCTTATCGATTGCCCGGTAAACCAGCTCAATGCCTACATACCGCGGGATATGGAGGGTCGCCCCGCCTATCCCCGTTAACGGGTTCCACTTGAAGCTTTACCGCCGTCGAAGGTGCCCGAGTGGCCCTTCCTTGTAAAAATTTCCTTATGCTTTTTATTTCCCAAATGTACGTTTCAGCTTTTAAATTGTTTTTCTTCGTTTTTTGAGCTTAACTGCGGCATGGGAGAGAAAGACAGACTTCGCAGCGAAGTCTGTCGTCGCCTCAGGAGGGGCGAAGTTCGGTCGTGCAAAGAAAAGAGAAAAAAAAAGGCAAAAATTGGCTAAGTGTTGGCCGAAGTCCGACTTCGCAGCGTCGGGCTTCGGCCAGCCACGTGCGAGCGCGATCGAAGGGAAGCCACAAGGGCACACTAAAGACAAGCTCGCTAAGCTTTGCCGAGCCGACTTGCGAAGTCCGACTTCGCCAACTTCCGCGCGAGTCCGCGCCGCGCCCAACTTCGTGCGAAGTGCGAACTTCGCGCAGTTCGTACTTCGCCCAAAGTTCGGCCGAGTCCGAACCCGCCTCCTTACCGCGCGGCTTGTCCAGGATCCCTAAAGAAAATGATAAGTGTGGTCAAAGGCCCGAAGGTTGCAAGGACCCGACCGCCGCCCAAACCTTGGGCGCAAAGCAAGAAAGAAGAAGGAACAGAACGCGCACTTCGCGGTTCGAACTTCGCCCGAATGGTCCGACGCGCCCAACTTCGGGCGAGTCCGCCGCGCCTCGTTTTCCGGCCGCTTGGGGCAACGTTTAAAAATGAATAAAAAATTAAAAAAGGTCCTAGCCGGGCCCAAGGCGCGTTTGTAGCCGTTCCAAAGTGGGTTTCCGCACCAATGATTCTTTCTTGAGCAAGGTGCCCGCGTCCGGCAATGACGTCGCCCATGGCGCAGTCGTCCAAGACAGAACTGATGATTGCACGTTCCTCAACGAAAGTGCAAGCAAAAGAGCATGGCACGTCCGCCGGAGCGCGCTTTTTCCAAACATTCTCCCGCGCAGCCCACCAAAGAGCCTTAACTCAGCCGACCTACCTCCTCCCCGCGCGGCATTAATGGCGCCGTCTTTATCTAGAAAAGGGGGTCGATGTTTTTAAACATTCCGTACTATGCATTATTCCTGACAAAGGCAAATTATTCCCGTGACAACAAATCGCCGCAGACGCCTTGAACTTGCAATTATTGCTGATTCGGAGAGATGGACAGAGGAAAGATGCGTGTCGGCCGCAGTCCAACGAAAGTGGCGAACCAAAGGATTTACCGCGGCCGGGCGTTTTGAAGTGAAACCCCGCCGTAAAGAAAGTCAAAGTCCCGGACGAAAAAAGTACAACATGGGCAAGCCCCACCACCTTTGGTGAATTATTTATCGGGATACAAGGACGGCTCTTTTTCTATGAGCCTGACGAAGCTGCGGGCAAATGTGGAGAGTTGGGCCGACAAAGTTTCGCCCTCCCACCATTTCGGAGCGGCGTACAAATCCAATCTGCTCGCATTCTTGTGCCCTCCTCGTCCACCAATGCCCGGAATCGGTAGACCTAATTGTCGACACTACGCACCAGCTACCCGGCAAATTTGCAGCCCACGGTAAACCCTTGTTCACACCGCAGTAGGAGATCGTCCACCACTTTCGCCCCTGTGGTTGGAGTATGACTCCAACGCCATTCTCGTAAAGATAAATTTGGGCGAGCAAAGGGACGTTTCACGCCAACAAAACGGATGAGGGATTTCCTCAATTCGTAGCCGAACGCCCCGCTTGTACTGGACAAAGGCCAACCGGCCCCATGCCCTTGGCACAATTCCGTAACAAATACTTGTACATTATTTTGGCATCTATTCTTGGCTGCGATTCTCGATGAGTCGGTACAGCCGTACTCAGCCTAGCGCCGCGTAATGTCTCCTATGTGGAGAGTCCTACGAACCGGCAGCACAGAGAAGTGGGAAGCGTCCCATCTCTTTCGACTGGGCAGACTGGCTGGCTTACGCCGTTCATTCCAGCCTGGTAAAAATCCAGAAGAGGCAGTCTACCGATTTTCGTTTCAGTTCTGTTCTAGCCTGGCTTTGTTTGTACCATTTGCACCCCCTGATGCCGATCCTGAACCTGAAGAAGGTCAACGAGAGGGGAGAGCCACAGCCCGTCTATAACTGGACGGATGACTTATACCGGAAAGGGTCCTACTACAAGTTCAACATCAACTTTCTGGGATTCGTCATGTCGCCTTCGATGAAAGCGAAATTCCTCGCCCCCGAGAGAAATGACGAGCGCTTTGATAAATAGAAGCTCGGGGACGTTTTCAGACTGACGCAGGGAATTGTGGTCAGAATCTACGGATTCAAGGGCAAACCCCATTTGCTGCCCTATTGGTGCTCGGAGCACCTGTTCGGGATGGAGGTTGCCCGACAAATGGACTATGTTGAAGAGGAGTTCGGCCTAGGAAAGAAGAGAGGACAGATTTTTCAATATCCTCTTTCCTGGGCAAATGTTGAGATTTTTGAGGTAGGACAGCATGTCTACCTTGAGCAAGAGTTTTCCCGGATTGGCCTGGTTTTGTTGCCGCAACGCTGGAAGTATGACCCATATGGAATAAGGGGAAAGTTCACACATCTCTGCCCCCGGGCAGATATAACCGAAGATAGATGCGATGTGGTCCATGTGGATCTTGACTGGGAAATCGAATTGATGGAAGCTTCTCCTCCCTGGCAGGATTTCTACTGCGAGGAGGTGACATATGACCCCAAGCGAAACCCGGACCACCAGTTTTCATCTCCAGGGTTCAAAAAATTTCTATCCAAGATAGCAGGCCTTAACTGGTCTAAAGAAAAGATTACTGAATGCTGGAAGATGAGATGCCGCACGCAGCACGACAAATCAACAAGGAGAAACCTGGCCGTAGATGACGACTTTTCGGTTCTCTATGACCAGCATCATGACAGCTGGCGGCCGTTCGCATATCAAGGTTACGTTCCCCGAGGTCCCTTTGAAGACTATAAAGGAGGGTCTCCCTCCCAACAGTTGTACACTTCGGCAACTACCAGCGTGGGCCCAACAGACTTCCAGGTCGATCCAATGCAGCCCGTGGCTTCCAAGACGGCGCCTGAGAAGGCGAAAGAATTAGTCAAGGCAACGCCCGAGGCAATCCCTCAGGCACGAAAAGCGCCAGCGCCGTCAGAGGGCAGACCGGTTGCGGCAGACCTTCGCAAGTCAAACCCCGGCACAAGTTCACCGTGGGAGCATCGCCGCCGCCGCACCTCGCTTCATCTCCTTCCCCTGATCCAACCGTTATTCCGTAAGAGAAGAAGCGGAAGAGAGTTGAGAAAATCAAGCGACCTAGCCTGATAGTGCAGCAGCCAGTTGCAGAGCCGCAGCCGCGTCCTGCCGCCGCAGAGACAGTGTCTCTGGGCAGTCCTAAGCCGCCCGCCGAAATCGGGCTACGTACATCCATCCGCATCGGCCCGAGCGGAGCCCGCAGGTACGTTTGCTGCCCCCGTCTCTTTGGTCTCACCCAGTCCTACTCCCACTCCGTCTCCCGCTCAATCCGAGCAAGTCATGGCCGCATCCCCCTCCCCGTCTCCACGCCCTTCTAGCGGCCCCCATTCTTTTGATCAGTTTGCTCAAAACCCTAACGTCTCTCTTTCTCTGAGCACAACTCCAAACCCTTCGCCTGAGGTTAGTGCTGAGGCCGCCCGTTCACCGTCACATCCTCCGTCTCAGCCGCTTCAAACCCTTGCAGTGTCAGCCGCTCCCATCTCCATTTCCCGGTCGCCCCCACAAGCGGCCGATTCTTCCAAGGTCTGTCCGGTTCCTCCCCGGTCCCATCCCCGCAGGAGAGACGTCTCAGCAGAACCCTAGGCCGGGGGAACCAGATTTTATGGACGACCTCCGTAATACAGACGACTTGCCCCTGGCAACGAGGGTCGTAGAGTATTCTGTCTCTTTCCTCCAAGACCTGAAGCGGAGGAGACATGAAGAGATAGCCGCCCCGGCAAAACGCGCAAAGTATGATTTCGGGAGGAGAGTGATTACAACAGAGAAAATAATCCCAAAAGTAAAGAAACCTCTCCGGGAAATGACCAGGGCGGACTACGAGCTCCAGACAAAGGAGAAGAGCTTTGACGACATTAACAAGCAATATGAGATTCAGTCAATCATGCGCAAAGCTGATAATCTCTTTGTCAAAAGTCTGGAGGAGCAGGAAGAACTTTTCGGGTTGCAGGATAAAACAAGGCAGCTTGAAGAGGACCTGTCTAGGTCCACTGAGCAACTGGAAGCGGCGCGGCAAGAAATAGATGAACTCAAAGCCCACCTGGCCGCTTCTCAACAACAAGCCGCAACCGAAAAGAAAGCAGCCTTGGAGCAGATTTCTCAGCTCCAAGAGTCTTTGAAGCAGGCGCAGTCGCAACTTGCAGAGAGAGCATCTCAAGCGACGGTCTTTTCAAAGACAAAGGTTAAGGAGATGCGGGCTGGTTTGCTGCGGGAATGCAAGCCCCACACCTATAAGGCGATGGCAGTTCTGGATTTCGCATCCGGAATTCAAGAAGTTTCTGCCCAGGGAAAGCCTGTGGTAGAGGAGGCCGAGCGCCAGGCGAAGCAATGGCTGGACCTCGGCGGTAAATCTTCGAGAGCGCGAGCGCAACGGCCTCCAATTTTCTCCCGTGTCCTCATTCGCCGCAGAATGGGCAGGTGCAAGGGTGACCTTGCACAAATATTTCAAAAAAGTTGAAGAGGTGAGAGTTGCCGCACGAATGCTAGATGCATTCGGACATGAAAGAGATATCTGTCTGGCCCCCTTTCACGCTCTTTCTGAACTAGGGTGCCCAGGTTTTGTTGAAAATGGCGAGCTTCTCACCCTAGATCGGGTGAAAAGGAATTGGCAGTCCTTCGAAGCAGATACACCTGAAATTGACAGCTGGACCGAGCCAATTCAAGACAACCGAGTCACTCGATGGTGGCCAAATATTCCAAGATCAGCTCCTACTTCCAGGAGTTAGAAAAAAGATACCTCACCATCGACCTGCACGCGGTCGCTGCTTTCCACGCAGCATTAGAAGATGTAGCCGACCGCCGGCCATTTGAAGCAGAAGCTTGGCGCCCAGCCCAGGCCGCATACGATCGCATTTGCGAAGCAGAAGCAGGAGATGGAGAGCTTTCGGAAGGTAACTCTGAGGGGGCAACTGACAAAGATGAATCTGAAGAACAGTTGCCACAAGGAGAACAGCTAGAGCAGCAAAAGGCAGGGGAGGCAAGTTCCTCTGCACCCAATGGATGAAGGCATGGATTCTTTGCGCCGAGGCGAGCTCGACACCCCGCGAGCCGCCAGAAATGTTGTCACATTTTGCACGGGGTGCAATGTCTTCAGTGTTGTAACTGTGCTGCTCTTCCTTTTCCCTCTTCCCCTATTTTCCTTCCTTCTCCTCTCCCTTTCCTTTTCTTTCCCGCATTCTCTTTCTTTCCCCCTTTCTTGGAGTCCCCAGCTGATTTTTCAACTTTCCAAGAAGTTACCCGAAAATGGCTAAGTGTTGGTGCGAAGTTCGCACTTCGCCCAGTCTGGGTGCGAAGTGCGCACTTCGCCCAGTCTGGGTGCGAAGTCTGACTTCGCCCCACTTTCTGGGCGCACCTTGCAACTGGCAGATTGACAGGCTGGCAGGCTGACGTAAGATGACAAAAGGCCGGAGCGGAGTCCGTACGGCGGCAGACACCGGTTTCCACCTGTGCGCAGCCCGACTTCGCAGTGAAGTCGGAGTGCGCCCTTGACAGTGCGCAGAGGGGAACAAACCCGTAATTTGACCAAGGCATGAAGGCCTTCCCGACCGCACTGTTTTCTGCCCGCGCAACCCGAGACGCTCCGATCCCAAGCGAAGTTGGACGGATCGCCTTCCAAGGCGTACACGTGTCACACAAAGATCATCCATCATCCGACAAGTGTCCAGCCTTCGGGATTAGAGCCGAAACGTGCCGAGCAAAAGGACAAGCATGGGCCGCATTGCCCGCGCCGCAGCCTCATTTAAAGCCGATCTGAGGTTTTACCTGCTCCAGCTACCCGCATCACTGCCAGAGGGAGATTCTGCCCAACACACCGCCATGTAGCCGTCCAGCCTTCCAGAAGACCATGCCGCGGGTACATCCGGTCCGAAAAAAGGTCAGCATTTGCAGCTCTTTCGCCGCTTTTGTCAGCTTATGTTTGACTGGGACCTTGTGCCCATTAATGTAATGGGAGGGACTCGGCTATAAAAGCCCACTGTGAATTCATTGTAAAGGGTGGAAGGGGAATGTCTGTTAGGGAACCACTGTGCCCATTGTAACCGTGCTTCTGCTTATAAATATAATCTGTATGCTTGGTTCTCGTTCTCGTCGCTTCGTTTTTTATGCCGCCTTTCTTTATATTCATGCCTTAGGCTAACCTCGTGTCATGGCTCGTTGATTCATTTCAGCATTTGATGATCGGGTGCCTCTAGCATTGCTTGTTTAAAGCACCCCCGTACTTCATGAATTAAAAGGATACATAGAATAGATGTAGTAGCAGCTCCATCGCTTGTGTGTTTTGTTGCCGGTCCGTATCTCTGTGATTGGTGCGCTGCCGTATTGTTAGTTCCTTGTAGGGAATGTCTGTTAGGGGGCCATTGAAGCTGTGCGGTTAAATTCTCTACATAAACACATATACCTGGCTCTGATATCTCTATGATTGCTTTCTACCCATGTTAGTGTCCGTAGGTGGTGATTGACGTGTTGCCGTACTGTTAGTTCCTTGTAGGGAATGTCTGTTAGGGAGCCGTTGTAGCCGTGCGTACACCGCTTGGGTATCGGAAGTATACGTTAGATTTTGCAGCTTCTTTGTCATGCTTTGTGTTTATATGCAAGAAGTAGCGGTGATTGGTGTGTTCCCGCATCGTTAGTTCCCCCCACCAACCTTTGAATATATTTGTAAATCTCTTCCTGTACATTTATTTCTTTCCTGTACTCTTAGCTTGAACATAAACCCCCCAAAAGGAGCCGGCCTTCTCCGGAGATTGGCTCGGAAGGCATCTCTTCCTTCCGGCCTTTCATGCTGGTGGGCGAATCTGGGCGCATTAACCCAAATCCTTTCCTCATGGCAGATTCGTAACCAACAGGAACCATTGTAGCTATACGTTTGCTTCTGAATGCAAGATACACTTGGCTCTATCTGCTGTTATCGTTCTTTATGCTGCCTTTACTTAGCATTTCTGCCTCATGTTGCTTATTTTATTGCTTACTGTTATTTTGCTATCTGGATACTGGTATTTGATGATTAATTATTCCTGGAATGCATAGCTAGAGGATACATAGAATGTATGACAGTTGTAGTTTCTGTAATGTATTCTGTATTTAATTGTTGTTAGTAGTGGTGATTGATCGTTGTCGTGCTGCTTATCCTCCCCACCCAACTCAAATCATATTTGCATTTCTTTCCGCATTTTTAATTCCTTTCTTGCACTCTGAGCTTAAAACATTTGAGAAAACACATAGGAAGCCGGCCTTCTCCGGAGATTGGCACGAAAGGCATTCCTTCCTTCCGGCCTTTCAATCTGGTGGGCGAATCTAGGGCGCATTTCACTAAATCTTTTCCTAGTGGCAGATTCGTAACCAACAGCTTCATGTATCATAAAGGTGACGATATCCTCGTCACAATCGAACACCTGCCAGTGGGTGTCTTTATCAGGCACAAAAGGCCTATAGAAAGTACAAACCGGCTTGGGCTTCTGCATAATGTCATCAGCCGGGACGTACCTGGCTCCAACAGACGCCAAAATGTTAGCATGCTTATTTTTCTCACGAGAGATAGGCTTGACATTCAAAGAGTCGAATGACTCCATTAGATCCCAGACACGGTTGCGATATGCTTTGAGATAGTGCTTCTTGGAAGCGCACTTGTTGGTAATCTGGTGGCACACCAACTATGAGTCACCAAAAATCTGTAAATGCTTGATCCCGAGCCTTTCTGCCTTCTTCAAATCTACGCATAGGGCTTCGTACTCTGCCGCATTATTGGTACAACTCCAAGCCAGCCTATAACAATAGTCCTTCTGAATGCCAGATGGCGAGACCAGGAGGACATCTGCCTCGGCGCCGTTCTTGCATTGGGCGCCATCAAAATAGAGCTTCCAGAGTTTATCGGGGGTAGGTCCTGTGTCCTTTTTAGCAGTATGGTCGTGTCTCTCTAGTTGAGTGACAGTGTAGCAGCTGAGTTCTGTTTCAACCATGGCATTGAAATCCAACAAGGAGAACTCGTCCTCCATCCGCAACTACTCCAGGGTTTCTTCTACTAAGTCCACCTCTATTAGTTCTTCAATCGTCAGTTGGACCATGTCATTTTGTTCTTCCCCTAGAATCTTTTCAACCAGGAAAGTGGAAGGTTTCTCATTATAGATTTTTTATCTCCTTCCCTTGAAGGGCATCTCCATATGCGAATAATCCAGCGACAGATATCCGTCGAGCTTCGCAGTGAACTCCCTAGAGAGACACATGCCGAAGTAGGGTTCCAAGTCAACCACCACGACCTCTTGGATGACCACTATGTCAAGCGCCTTATGCAGTCGGATTGGGATGTCCTTGATGACACCAACTGTCCTGACAGGAGTGTCGTCCAACTGTAGCACACCTTGGCTGCTCTTTGTGTATTCCATACCAATCTCTTCGCAGACAGCCCTCGGCATGACAGTAGTGGAGGCACCAGAGTCCACCATGAAATTATGTACTATATGGCCCTCCATTCGCAAAGACAGATAGAAAGGTGGCGGCCTGTTTTTCCCGGTAGCAGAAACTGTCAAGGGCTGAGCTAACATAGTGGGCTGCGTTGGCTTTCCATCTTTCACACTATTCAAGGATTCCTGCAACAGGTCTACTTGTCCTAGGAGCAGAAGAGCATCATACATGCTTATTTTTTTCGGAGTCTTCTTGAGATCATCGACTATATTGTAAGTCGGAGTGTTGGCCCCCTCAGCTTCCTTTGCTGGTTCATACCTGGTTCGGTACTGTTGCGTGGCTTCAACCCTTTGTCTCTTCGTCAGGGACGGGTACCTCAGCTTTTCTTGAGCTTGTTCTTTTGTTTCAGCTAGAGGTTGGACCGCCGGAGCCCTGACCACGGGAGCCTTGAGTGTTGGGAGCTTTTATTTGGTAGTAGGAGGTAACGGCGGCTTATCAGGAGCTGGCACAACAGGCTGCGTCTTCTCCCTTCTTGCATATACTTTCAACGGCTTCATCTGGGCCGGGGTGGCCTCAATCGGCCTTTTTCCCTCCTTGGTCAAGAGAGACACGAGATCTTCTTCTGGGACTGCAAAGTTACCTTCATCGTCAAGGATCATGTATGCTTCATCTTCCACGGCGCTGCCCGCAAGGGTCTGAATATAATGTCGATGCAACATGCAACCCTCCTCTCCATGTGGGTCGTTGCATGTAGAACACCAGTTAACATGGTCAAAAGTGCTCGGTTGAGCATTGTTGGCCGCATTCCTTGCCAGAGGCCTTGGTGCTTGAGCAGCTTGATTTTTTGTCAGTGCAGGAGGAGGATATGGCCTCCTAGGAAGAAACTCCATCTGAGCTTGCTTCTTTTTCATGATCGTCATGTCATTGGAAATTGTATGATAACCGGACGCAAGGGCCCGTACTTCTTGGAGGATTTTATTCTGAATATCATTATCCGCCTGCGCAGGCCGGGCTGGCGGAGGAAGTGCGACTAATGGTGGAGGAGCAAGCAACGCTGCGTACTGAGGGGGAGCTGGGAGTGCTGGATATTGCGGAGGTGGCAGATTAGGGTAATGGATCTGAGGCTGACCGTACGGGTTTATGGCCGACGCCGGGTTCCATGGCTGCTGGGGGGACTGATTGGATGATGATGACGTTCCACCAGACGCGAGCGGATACTATGACTGAGGGAAATCAGGATAGATGGGAGGCTGCATTCTATGAGGAAGTCTGTCTATAGAAATTATGTCTAATTCTACTTGTTGGGCAGCCTCATAAAAGGCGGGAAAAGTGTTGACCCGGGCTATCTTGAGAAGTAGACAAATGTCTGAATTAAAAGATCTCAAGTAATAGTGAGCAGCTTGTCCCGTAGGAGGATGCAGCTCAGGGGTACTCTTTTCCAGGACCTTGCAAACCTCACGTTGAAGTCCGATATCTCCTCTTGCGGGTGGCGTTGGATACTTTGAAACTGGTGCAGCAGTGAGGAGGGATCAGCAGACTCATTGCATCCCTTCACTAGTCTGTCGGCTAGCTGGGACCATCCTGTGATAGCTCCTTCTGGCAAAGATCTCCACCAGTAGAGAAGCTTCCCTCTCAGAGAAAGAGCTAACAGTCGGGTTTTAACACTCTCACTAGTGATAGAGTGCAGTGCAGCCAAGGCCAGGATGTCTTGGATGTGCTCGTATGCTTTTTTCCATACGTGGGAATGGATTTCAAGGCAGTAGGAGGAACAACTTCTTGTCCCACTAGAGCCGAAGGCCCTATGGAGTCAACTGCTGGGAAGAGGTCATCATCATTTTGTTGGGCAGCCATGTCTTCTTCCTCTTCTTCAAGTTGATCACTGGTATAATCAGTATCAGTGTTGTTCGAAGTTGTAGGTTGTTCTTCAACTTCGGCCTCTCCAACTTCTTCAGCTTCTTCTATTTCAGCTTCAGCTTCGGGTTCGTCTCGGTGATCTTGGTATTCAGCCAGCCTTACTCGCTCTCCCGGAGCGTTGATGTCGATTTCGTAGAGATCAGGATGCTGTCCTGGGTTCCTTGCTCTCCACCTTCTTGTATGCATGAAGGCGCTTTTGATATTGGACCAGTCTTCACGGACTTAGAGAATATTCAAGTACTACAGAGTCGGCAGGTCATCTGATTTGACAGCAATGAAGCGAACACCGATGCTTCGATTCTGTTTTGGAGTGGAAAACCTCCGTGTCCCACCAGGCGTGCGTAGAAACTGTTGGTTACGAATCTGCCACTAGGATAGGATTTTAATGTAATTGCGCCCTAGATTCGCCCAGCAGATTGAAAGGCCGGAAGGAAGGAATGCCTTCCGCGCCAATCTCCGGAGAAGGCCGACACCTTTGGTTTCTCAACTTGGGTGGTTTAGCTTAGAGTGCAGGAAAGAGATTAGCAAATACGAAAAGAGACATAAACATGCTTGTTTTGGGTGGGGAAGATAAGCAGCACAGTAACGAACCAATCACTACTACTAGCAACAACCAAAATAATGGGTAAGCAGAAACTAATGGTGTTGTTCTATCTTATGTATCCTTTACTTTAGTGCTCCAGAGTTTACTTAATTACCAATATTGATATCCAGATGCAAAATAACAATAACCAGAAATATAAGTGACATAAAGCAGAAACACTTAGCAAAGGCAGCATACAAGACAAAGACAACCAATAGAGCCAAGTATACTTTATATTTTGGAGACAAATGCATAGCTACAGAGGTTTCTTAGCAGTATACCTTCCTTCCACCCTTATACAATGATTAGAGACTGCTATATATAGTGTAAAATCCCCCCCCATTACATTATGATCCCAGTGTCCTAGACCTGACAAAACATACGAAAGCTGACAAAAGTGGCTGATGCTTGACCCTTGCAGATAAGAAAGTAATGGCAGTAAGGTCCACTTGACAATGTGTCAGCTCTGTGATGATACGGTGGGTGAGAAGCCAAATCTAGTTTGAATGGGAGTAGGTGAAATAGAACTTGTCAGTTCATACCCATCCAAATAGCACTTGAGTAGCACAACTTCTGTCACACCTTGGTCCAAATCTCGAGGTAGGACACTTGTCAGCACTTGAGGCCTGCTGGTGAATGATGGGGGAGGGAAGACACTTAGTCATTTTCTTGGATTCTGATCCCGCCCGGCAGCGCACAAAAATGAAGTGCGGTCGGACGGCGTAGCTTGGAAATGGCGCAGTCAAGCGGACCTTGCCTTAGCACTTTTTGTTTTCCCTTGTTCTTTCCGTTCGAAAGCGCATAAGAATGAGAGCGTAGTCAGACGGCACGGCGCACTTGGACGGGCCCGTGCCTTGGTCTCTCGATGGCGCACAAATGGGTCAGCGCCGCCCGACTTCGCAGCGAAGTTGGGCGGCGCCAACACTTAGCAATTGTATGTTTTCACAACAATGTCGCCCGACTTCGTCGTCCGACTTCACGCAAACTCGGGCGGCGCCAACACTTAAGACTTTTTTTTGGGCTATTTCCTCTTAATGCAGCCCGAGTTCGCACTAGAACATGTGCGCCGCCCGGCTGCACAGGGCAGTCAGGCGGCTCAACACTTGGTCAATTTTTGGGTGTCTCCCTTGCTTGTCTGCCCATGCGCGCAAGAGGTGGTGTGCGCAGCCTGACTGTGCAGTGCAGTCGGGCGGAAACCAACACTTAGAGTAATTTCGGGCCAATTTTACCCACTTGACAGAAACATTTGCAAACATGAATTTAAAAGATGAAAGATATGAAATGGAAGAATAGGGAGCAGTAATGGAAAGAAGAACGGGAAAGAAGAAAGGATGGAGGCGAAGCAACAACCTTACAGTTTTTCAAAATTTAGCACCCCGTGCAAAATGTGGCAACAGTACCTTGCTTATCATATTTATTAAACTTGGGAACATTACAAGTCTGCCTAGCCGGAAATTGCTCGTCCCAAGCAATTAGCCCTCTGCCAACTGTGAATGTTGCAGAATGTCTCCATATTCCCAAGTAGCGTCCTCAACTGGTAAGCCCTAATGTCCTGCAGTGGGGGGGGGAATTATGATGTGCCCTGACAATATCCTGCCTGATACGAAATGTAGCGGGTACCCAAATCCAGTTCTTATAGATAATCAACTCATTCAGGATGCGATAGGGAAAGTTCACCATGGGCCCTCTAGCCACCTCATGAAATATATGCAAGGCTTAATCGTTCTTAGCATATTCTGCTATGATCTACTTGATCTACTATCTCCAATCGGTGGGAACTTCTGAAATAGCACTGTACTCAGCTCGTCATGATAACACATTCACAACCTGGTTATTTTTTCCCTTAATATACTCAATGCCAAAATAATATGCTTGAAGCTTGCTCAAATTTAAGTCCTTTTGGGCCAAGAAAAATTTCAAATTGTTATGGTCAGCATGGACTGTTAATTGCCCACAAACCAGATACTCTTGGAAATGCGATAAGGCATGCATCATAGCAAGCATTTCCTTATCATAGATAGAATATAACTTCTCCCGGTCATGGAGTTTCCAACTTTCGAAGGAAATGGGTTGGCCACCCTACATCAATACTGCTCCAATCCCTTCTATCACACTCAACTATGAATGGAACTGTGAAATGAGGAATGGCTAATATTGGGCATGTGCACGAAATCTTCTTGAGAAGCTCAAATGCCCACTAAGCTTTGTATGACCATTGAAAGGCTCCTTTCTTTGTTAATTATGTCAATGGAGCAACCGAGAAAATCCTTGTACAAAGTGCCAGTAATAACTGCACAAACCAAGGAATTCTCTCAATTCAGATATGGTGTTGGGAGTGGACCATCATTGGACTGCCACTATCTTGGCCTCATCAACCTGCACTCTTGATGCACTTATAACATGGCCAAGATATAAGATTTTTGTGAGCCCAAACTCACACTTCGACTCCTTGGCGAAGAACGATTGATCTCTTAAGGTTCTCAATACTATATCCAGGTGTTGCATGTGTTCTTCCTAGGTCTTGTTGTAGATCAAGATGTCATCAAAGAAAATCAACAGAAACCCCCTCAAATGATCTTAGAACATGTGGTTCATTGCAGACTAAAAGGTAGCGGACACATTTGTAAGTCCAAATGGCATCACCAAGAAATCATAATGCCCATAATGAAATCAGAAAGTTGTCTTGGGCACATCTTTTGGCCGAATCCTAATCTGATGGTAACCCAATCGTAAGTCTATCTTTGAAAAATAGACTAGACCATGAAGCTCGTCAATGCACGGAATCAACGTTGGTTCTTAATAGTCTTCTTGTTTAGTGCCCGATAATCAATACACGCATGCATTGTTCCATCTTTCTTCTTCACTAGCACCACTGAAGAAGCAAACAGACTAGAACTAGGTTTGATGTGACCCATTTCAAGAAGCTCTTTGATGGTCTTCTTGATCTCCTCCTTATAGACTTGAGGATGCCTATAAGGGGGCACAATGCCTAGTCCAAAACCTGGCTCAAGCTCTATGGTATGTTAGAACCCTCAATCCAATGGTAACCCTTGTGGCAAATCTCCAAACACCATTTCATACTTGTCCAGTAGGGCCTTGATATTTGGATGGTATGCCCGATTACTACCATGTTGTCTCAACCTAAGTGGCCTAATGGTGGAGACTTTGGATCTTTGAATAGAGGTCTAAGGTTCGAATCTTGTGAGGGTAGGGTTGTCCACCATGCTTTGTTAACCAGAGTATGGTTGGATAACCACATATTGAGTTAGCAACATCCTCCTATGGCGTCGCAGACGTTATAAACTACTTTACCCTTTACCCTTTTCAACACACCCTTGACTTGCCAACAATGAGCAATCCACTAATAGCTTCCCCTTTGGTAAACACCCTCCAACTAAAGAGAAAATATCATATTAACTGGTCATAGAGGTATCCCCTTAATTACGCTCAATTGACCATTCTCGAGGGGTATGCACCTAAAAATTTTGGGTGAAGTCTCCAAGAGTTTGGTTTAGGAGCTAGTTCTGGAAAGTCACCAACAAAGCCGAAGTAAACATTGTAAATAGAATATTAAGTGCAAAAAGGCACTAAGTTTTGAAATGAAATGTAAAGTCAAATGTCATAGGTTAATAATATTGCATTTGTAATGTACGTAATTAAGAGGCAGTTGAAGGGTGAGGTATCCAGGGAGACAGTTGCTTGCAAACGTTGACCCCAAGCATAAAAGGACCTCCCCATTCATTGTTTTGGAAACCGTGGCATGCAAAGGTAATGCTAGAGTGAACATAGAGCATCCTCAAAGAGTATTGTGCATTGGACAAGGGTTCCAAGAAGTGTCTTGTGTCTTTGTATTGCAAGTGCAATCACGTGTAATACAAGTACCATATGGGTAATTGTTGCCACATTTTGCACGGGGTGCCATGTTTTCAATTTTGTAAGTATGCTGCTCTTCCTTCCCTCCTCTTTCTTCCCTTTCTCCATTTTTCCTTTTCTCCCTTTCCTGCAGTTTCATTCCTCCCTTTTCCCTTGTACTTTCCCCCCAGTCAAATTCCCAAAACAGAGCAAGTATTCCCTGAAAATTTCTAAGTGTTAGGGAGCAACCCGACTTCGCAGCTAAGTCAGGGTGCGCCCTCAAGTTGGAGCGCACTAGGGAATGCGAAGTGCGAAGGCAGGCTGAAACGGAGCAGAATCTGGCTAAGTATGGGAGCGCAACCCGACTTCGCAGCGAAGTCGGGGTGCGCTCTTCTTCCTGTGCTCATTTGGGAAGCAGTGATTGCAGAATTCAGCTAAATGCCGGAGCACAACCCGACTTCGTAGCGAAGTCGGGGTGCGCTCCCCTTTTTGTGCGCAGTCCGAACAATGGCCGAAACAACCAAGTGCCGGTGCGCAACCCAACTTCGCAGCGAAGTCGGGTTGCGCCCTCTGACCGGTGCGTAGTTGGGCAGCATTCATCAAGCAAGCCCAAAAATTGACTAAGGCACGGAGGCCTCCCCAACTGCGCTGTTTCCCACCTGCGCTACCCGATGGCGCTCTGATCCCGAGCGAAGTTGGACAAACTGCCTTTCAAGGTAGACATGTGTCACTCATCAGAATTTGACAAGTGTCCAGCCTCGGGATTCGAGCCGAGATGTGATGGGAAAAAGGACAAGCATGGACCGCATTACCTACGCCAACTGCCTCCATTTAAGCTGATGCAAAGTTCCATCTACCACAGCTACCCGCATTCCTGCTGACTAGAAGTTTCACCCGACGCACTGCCACGTAGCTGTACAACTTTCAGGGAGACCTTGCTGCAGGTATAGTCCTCGCCGACTGGAGTCAGCATCAGCAGCTCTTCTGCCGCTTTTGTCAACTATTGTCCGGTCTGGGACTTTGTGCCCGTAATTGTAATGGGGGAAACTTGGGCTATAAATAGCCACAACATTTCATTGTAAAGTGGTGGAAGGGGGATATCCTGCTAGGGAACCATTGTAGCTATACGTTTGCCTCTGAATACAAGACACACACTTGGCTCTATCTTGTTGTTGTTGTTCTTTTATGCTGCCTGTACTTGTCATTTCTGCCTCATGTTTCTTATTTCATTTCTTACTGTTATTCTGAATTCTGGATTCTAGTATTTGGTGATTAAGTATTCCTGGAATGCATAGATAGAGGATACATAGGATATATGACAGCGGTAGTTTCTATTGTGTGTTCTGTTTTGGATTGCTGTTAGTAGTAGTGATTGATCGTTGCCGTGCTGCTCATCCCCCCACCCAACACCAATCCTATTTCAATCTCTTTTCGCACTTTTATTTCTTTCCCGTACTCTCAGCTAAACACTGAAAAAACCCATAGGAAGCCGACCTTCTCCGGAGATTGGCATGGAAGGCATCCCTTCCTTCCGGCCTTTCAATCTAGTGGGTGAATCTGGGGCGCATTTAACCAAATCCTTTCCTCATGGCAGATTCGTAACCAACAGTAATATAATGCAAAAACATTACATTTCCATCTGTATGTTCATGTCTGTGTAATGACATTGTTGCTGTAATTGTTAGGTTGTGTGTGCAAGTTGCAGTCTGAATAATTCTACGAGTTGTCATACAATCATTGCAGTTGGAGTGTTGTACAAGGGGCATCACAAGTGTCGTACAAGGAGGGTTGTCGTACGAGAAAGGTGAGAGTATTGTTGTACAAGTGCATTGCCGACTAGTGTGAGTTTGAGGGAACATTCATCAAACTAAACTATAATTGTGTCGTACAATAGGTTGTGTCGTACAAGTACTTAGTAGAATTGTCGTACAAGTGTTGGTCATGTCAAGAGTTGGACTGGCAATGACTGCAGTCTTGGCTCCTAAAATCTGTTATTCTAATTGTTCCTCCAACCGTCAGAATACCCACTGCTATGCTACATTTGGCGCCCTTGTCGTCTAAAGTTCAAACCTAGCACGCATGAAGATTGGAGAGGTGGATGATAGATTCCTTACTATGAAGATGAGGAAGATGTAGCCATAGGAGAAGTCAAGACCAACCTATAAGACAAAGTCAAAGAATTGTCAACCAAGAATTGTAGTCAAGACGAACAAAACTTGAACAATCAAAGGTGGAAAGAGTTTGGAATCCTCAGTAGGATAATGACAATGATGAAGGTAGAAGGTGGCATGCGTTGTTTTTAACAACGGAAGACGAGGTGCAAAGTGAGTTGCAAATAGAAAAGGAAGCAAGGACCAAAGGAGATTTTCGCGTAAGTCAACACGCCAACAAGGAGACTTCACAGAGAGACGAGGCTGGAACAACTGGTAACACTAGCACAAGAGTGGGGGAGTTTGCCAAGAGGTGCGGAACACGAGAGTCAAGCACAAAGGCAACTGCAAGATAGTGCATGGGTAACAAACTAGAACCAATGCTCATGTATTCGTGAAGGATATCATGAAGTATTGATGAAAAGTTAGTCGCAAATTGTTTCCTTGTGAAGAGTTGTTTTGTCAAGAAGCATCACGAGTAGAAGTGTTTATAGTAGAAGCACCAAGAGAAGAAGTGTTGACTAAGCCATCACTGAGTGGAGAAGAATCAAGAGGAGAATAACCCACCAATGGCAAATATTGTTGTAGTAGTAGTAAGGCAAAAATACCCACCTTTTCTGGGAGATGGAAAGGAGGACCCAGACCATCACATCGGTTTTTGTACTAAGATATGGTGTGGACAACGAAGATGCATGGCTAAGGCTATTTTCGGCCACATTGCAAGGAATCGCAATGGACTGGCATCTAAAGACGGAAAGAAACAATCCTTTCACCACATGGCGAGATTTGAGAGATGAATTCAAGTTGTTAAGAGACAATACTGAAATTATCGGAGAAATATACTCAACGAAGTAGAAGAAAGTTGAAGATGTTAGTGTTGTCACATTTTGCACGGGGTGCAATGTTTTCAATTTTGTAACAGTGCTGCTCTTCTTTTTCCCTCTTCCTCTATTTTCCTTCCCCCTTCTCTCCCTTTCCTTTTCTTTCCCACATTCTCTCTCTTCCCCCCTTTCTTGGAGCCCCCCAGTTGATTTTTTAACTTTCCAGCAAGTTACCTGAAAAATGGCTAAGTGTTGGTGCGAAGTTCGCACTTCGCCCAGTCTGGTGCGAAGTTCGCACTTCGCCCAGTTTTGGTGCGAAGTCTGACTTCGCCCCTCTTTCTGGGCGCACCTTGCAACCGGCAGGCTGACAGAAGAACGACAAGTGCTGGAGCAAAGTCCGTACGGCGGCAGACACCAGTTTTCACCTGTGCGCAGTCCGACTTCGCAGCGAAGTCGGAATGCGCCCTTGACAGGTGCGCAGTAGGGAAACAAACTCAGAAATACATCTAAGGCATGAAGGCCTTCCCGACTGCGCTGTTTTCTGCCCGCGCAACCCGAGACGCTCCGATCCCAAGCGAGGTTGGACAGACTGCCTTTCAAGGCTGACACGTGTCAAACAGCATCATCCATCATCTGACAAGTGTCCAACTTCGGGATTCGAGCCGAGACGTGCCGAGCAAAAGGACGAGCATGGGCTGCATTACCTGTGCCAGTGACCTCATTTAAAGCCGATTGGAGGTTCTACCTGCTCCAGCTACCCGCATACCTGCCGAGATGAAGTTCTGCCCAACACACTGCCACGTAGCTGTCCAGCTTCCAGGAAGACCATGCTGCGGGTACAGTCCGGTCCGACAAAGGTCAGCATTTGCAGCTCTTTCGCCGCTTTTGTCAGCTTGTGTTTGACTGGGACCTTGTGCCCATTAATGTAACGGGAGGGACTCGGGCTATAAAAACCCACCATGAATTCATTGTAAAGGGTGGAAGGGGAATGTCTGTTAGGGAACCAATGTAACCGTGCTTCTGCTTATAAATATAATTTGTATGCCTGGTTCTCGTTCTGCTGCTTTTATTTCTTTATGTTTATGCTTTACGCTTCCCTGTGTCATGGCTCGTTGATTCATTTCAGCATTTGGTGATCGGGGGCCTTTAGCATTGTTCGTGTACTTTTAAATTTCATATATAGATGTGGTAGCAGTTCCATCAGTTGTGTGTTACGTTGCTGTCCGTATCTGGTGATTGATGCGTTGCCGTGTCGTTAGTT
This sequence comes from Wollemia nobilis, assembly GCA_028583015.1. Taxonomy (NCBI): domain Eukaryota; kingdom Viridiplantae; phylum Streptophyta; class Pinopsida; order Araucariales; family Araucariaceae; genus Wollemia; species Wollemia nobilis. The sequence continues at coordinate 6,878,305 of JAQPPZ010016867.1, forward strand.
CTCCTTGTAGGGAGAATGTTTGCTAGGGGACCATTGTAGCTGTGCGGTTAAAATCTCTGCATGACACATATACCTGGCTCTGATATCTCTAGGTTGCTTTCTACCCATGTTAGTGTCCGTATCTGGTGATTGATGCGCTGCCGTCTTGTTAGTTCTCCTTGTAGGGAGAATGTTTGCTAGGGGACCATTGTAGCCGTGCGTACACTGCTTAGGTATCGGAAGTATACATAGATTTTGCAGTTCTCAGTCATGCTTTATATTTGTAATGCAGTAAGTATTGGTGATTGCTGGTTGCCGTACTGTTAGTTCCCCCCCACCAACTCCAAGTATATTTGTATATTCTTTCTGTACATTTATCTCTTTCCTGCACTCTTAGCTTGAACATAAACCCCCCAAAAGGAGCCGGCCTTCTCCGGAGATTGGCTCGGAAGGCATCTCTTCCTTCCGGCCTTTCATGCTGGTGGGCGAATCTGGGCGCATTAACCCAAAATCCTTTCCTCATGGCAGATTCGTAACCAACAGTTTCTCTAGCACGCCTGATGGGACACAGGTCCCACATTTGAAGAGAGGTTTTCTGATCAGTCTCCACCTGGTGCTGACAGTGGTTTCTGAGCACCTGGTGAGACAAGGAAGTTTCTCACCCCCGACGGAATCGAAGCACCGGTGTTCGCTTCATTGCTGTTCCAAATCCGAACACCCGGCGACTCGCACGAACAAATCCTCCGAGTCCGAAAGACCGGTCCCAACACCTTCATGCACACAAGAAGGTGGCAAGCAAGGGATCCGAGAAGCCCGCCTGAGTTCTACGAACTGGACATCAACGCTCGAGGCGAAATTCCCAGGCTGGCTGACCCGCGAGCTCGTGTCGACGAAGCCGAGGCTGAGATCCAAGAAGAAGCCGAAGCTGAAATCGGCGGAGCTGAGTACGAAATAGAAGAGGCCGAGGAAGAAGAAGATCCTGCATCCTCGGAAAGTACCGACACCGAGTACACAACCGACGGAGGAGAAGAAGAAGAAATGGCTGCCCAACAACCGAATGACGATGATCTCTTCCCGGCGGTGGACTCTACGGGGCCCTTGGCCCTGGTCGGACAGCAAGCTGTGCCCCCTGCTGCTTTAAAGTCTATTCCCACATACGACGGCTACGGTAAGACGGCGTACGAGCACATCCAGGACATCCTTGCCCTGGCCGCATTGCATACTATTACCGATGAGAGTGTGAAGACCCGTCTACTGGCCCTTTCCCTGAGGGGAAAGCTTCTCTACTGGTGGAGATCGCTCGCAGAGGGATCCATCACGGGGTGGCCCCAACTTGCCGTAAGGCTCGTGAAAGGATGCAACGAGTCCGCTGACCCTACTTCTCTACCGCATCGGGTCCAAGCTATCCCAGAGACATCCTCAAGAGGAGGTGTCTGATTTTAACATCAGGTTTGCGAGATCCTGGAAACGGGTACCTCGCGAACTTCGGCCTTCAGCCGGCATGGCTGCTCACTACTATCTGAGATCCTTCAACTCAGACATATGCCTGCTGCTGAAGATCGCCAGAATTGACGAGTTTCCTGCGCTGTACGAGGCTGCCCAGCAAGCTGAAGCTGACATTATTTCCATCGGCAGACTCCCGTCCAGGGTGCAGGAACCCATTCATCCCGACTTCCCCAGATCCCAGTATCCTTCTGCTTCTGGTGGTGCGCCGTCCACATCAGGGCAGCAACCCCAGCAGCAGTGGAATCCAGCGCCGGTCGTAACTCCTTACGGCCCGCCTCAATTGCATTACCCTCACCCGCCTCCTCCCGCTCCGCATTTTCCAGCACTTCCTGCTCCCCCACAGTACGCACCTTATTCTAACCCTCCTCCATTAGCCGCATTGCCTCCACCGGCACAGTTGCCGCCTCCTGACAGTAGCATTCAGAACACGATTCTCCAAGAGGTGCGGGCTTTGGCCTCAGGATACCATGCCATGTCCAATGACATGACCGCTCTGAAGAAGAAGCAGGCCCAGATGGACCTCGCTCCTAGGAGGCCATATGCGCCACCCGCGCTGACGAAAGACAAAGCCCCAGAACACCAGCCGCAGAGGCGTCCGCCTCCGAGAAATGCTGCTATAGAAGACCCGCCTGGTCCTCCCGACCAGGTCAACTGGTGCACTACGTGCAATGACCCGCATTCGGAGGAAGACTGCACTCTGCACCAGCACTACATCCAGACCTTGGCCGGCAGCGCCATAGAGGATGATGAACTGTACATGATCTTGGACGGCGAAGCCAACTTTGCCCTCCCAGAAGAGAATCTAGTGCCGCCCGCCAAGGAAGAAAAGAAGGCTGCGGATGCGGCCAAGCCTTTGCAAGTCTACGCGAGAAGAGAAAAACCGCAGCCCGGAGGGCTGCCACCGTACAAGCGGCTGTGGCCCTACACAGCCCAGGAGAAGGCATCCAAAGATAAAGCTCCAGCCAAGCCTTCTCCGGCAAAGGCTGCCGCTGTTCCAGCCAAACCTCCAGCAAAGGCCCCAACTCCGGCTAAAGCTCCAGTACCTCAGCCTCCAGCTGAAACCAAAGAACAAGCCCAGGAGAAGCTGAAGTACCCGTCTCTGACCAAGAGACAACGAGTTGAGGCCACCCAGCAGTACCGGACGAAGTATGAGCCGGCAAAACAAGCAGAAGGAGCTAGTACCTCGGGCTACAGCATTGTAGACGAGTTGAAAAGAACGCCTGCTAGAATCAGCATGTACGATGCTCTTCTGCTCCCAGGTCAGGTGGATCTGCTGCAAGAATCACTGAAGAATATGAAGAGCGGCAAGCAGATACAGCCCGCTGTCCTGGTTCAACCTTTGACAGTCTCAGCCACTGGGAAGAACAGACCGCCACCCTTTTATCTGTCTTTACGGATGCAAGGGCACATAGTTCACAACTGCATGGTGGATTCTGGTGCTTCCTCGACTGTGATGCCGAAGGCCGTCTGCGATGAGATCGGGATGGAATACACACGGAGCAGCCAAGGCGTGCTGCAATTAGACGGCACCCCTGTTAAGACAGTTGGTGTCATAAAGGACATCCCTATCCGGCTGCACAAGGCTCTCGACATCGTAGTCATCCAAGAGGTCGTGGTTGTTGACCTGGAACCTTACTTCGGCATGTGTCTCTCTCGGGAGTTCACTGCGAAGTTGGGCGGGTACCTGTCTCTAGACTACTCACACATGGAAGTGCCCTTCAAAGGAAGGAGACTGAAAATTTTCAATGAGAAGCCTTCCACCTTCCTAGTAGACAAGATACCCGGAGGAGAGATGGACTGCATGGTCCAGTTGTCAGAGGAGGAGCTGGTGACAGTGGAGCTGACTGAGCAAGCCTTCGAAGTGCTACAGCTTGAAGATGAGTTCTCGTTGCGGGACTTCAATGCCGTAATCGGGACAGAGCAGGGCTGTTACTCCATTGTACAGCCCGAGAGGCTTGACATGTCAGCTGCGAAGGAAGTAGGACCTGCACCCGATGAGCTGTGGAAGCTTTTCTTTGATGGCGCGCGATGCAAAAATGGCGCCGGTGCAGGGGTACTTCTGGTTTCTCCAACCGGAATCCAGAAGGACTATACCTACAGATTGGCCTGGAGCTGCACTAACAACTCAGCGGAATACGAAGCCCTATGCCTGGGTTTGCGAAAGGCGGAGAGGCTCGGAATCAAACACCTGCAGATTTTCGGAGATTCGGAGCTGGTGTGTCACCAAGTTACGAAGAAGTGCGCATCCAAACAGCACTATCTTAGAGCGTACCGCAACCGGGTGTGGGACCTGATGGAGTCATTCGACTCATTGAATGTCAAAGCAATATCGCGTGAGAAAAACAAGCACGCAGATATTCTGGCGTCTGTTGGAGCCAGGTACGTTCCGGCTGAAGACGTTGTCCAGAAACCGAAGCCGGTTCGTACTATCTACAGGCCTTCTGTGCCTGATAAGGACACCCACTGGCAGGTGTTCAGTTGTGACGAGGAGATCGTCACATTCCTGGTTAACGAAGTGTGTGTAATCGAAGGTAGAGACCCTGATGACGAGCAATATGAGGGGTTGATACAGTTACGGAATAATCATGTCCCAAAAGGACTGATTACATTAGAGAGTCTCTTTGATCAGAATGACAGAGCAATATCTCATAGGATCAAAGTAGACCCGAGGCAGTATGCTGACCTGGAACTTGAACTTGGTAAAACTATCAAGGTCGGAACAGACTGCACGTCGGAGGAACTTGGGCAGATCAGATCACTGTGCCAGGAGTTCCCCGACATCGTGGCCTGGTGCTACGAGGATTTGAGGGGGTATGACAGAACTGTCATCCAGCATACCATTGAGCTAGAGGATGGCGCCAAGCCATTCCGACAGAAGCAGAGGGCCGTGAATCCGAAGATTGAGGCCATGATGAAGACCGAGCTCTTGAAGATGCTGGAGGCCAAGATCATCTACCCCATCAAACATTCATCCTGGGTCGCGAATTTGGTGCCCGTGAGGAAAAAGAATGGCGACATTCGTCTCGTGTCGACTTCGAAACCTAAATCAGGCTTCCCTCGGGGACCACTATCCGCTTCCCCAAATCGACCAGATTCTACATATCGTTGCTGGAGCCCAGAGATTTTCACTTTTAGATGGATTTTCCGGCTACAACCGGATTTGGGTCAAAGACGAGGACCAAGCATAAGACGGCGTTTACCACCAAGTGGGGGACGTTCGCCTATCAGCGCATGCCGTTTGGCTTATCCAATGCTGGTGCCACATTCCAAAGGGCCATGGACCTGGCCTTCCGAGAGCTGCTCAATAAGATTATTGTCATCTACCTTGATGACATGACTGTTTTCTCTCACCAACGAGGAGATCATGTCTCGCACCTACGGCAAATATTTGAGAGGTGTCGAGAATTCGGCATTTCTATAAACCCGAAGAAGTCTGTCTTCGCGGTAAAGGAAGGAAAGTTGCTGGGACATGTCATCTCCGAGGAAGGCCTCGCCATTGACCCTGACAGAGCAGAAGCCCTCGTTCGCTTGCCAGCCCCCATTGATAAAAAAGGGCTGCAGTCCTTCTTCGGTCAGATTAACTTCGTGCGGAAGTTCATTCCGGACTTCGCACAGGTGATCAAGCCTATGGCCGAACTGCTAAAAAAGGATACGGTTTACGAATGGACTGATGAGAGAGAGCAAGCCTTCGAGGAAATCAAGGCTCGAATTGCGCAAGCTCCGGTGTTGACAAACCCGGACTACTCCAAGGACTTCATCCTGTATGCAGTGGGAGAACCCGAAAGTTACGCTGCAGTCCTAACTCAGAAGGGAGACGATGGTGAGGAGCGCCCCATAGCGTTCCTGAGCCAAGTGATTCTGCCGCATGAAGAAAAGTACAATTTTATAGAGCGGCAGGTTCATGCTGTTATGAAGTCCCTTCGGAAGTTCAGGCATTTTGTCTCCCAGAGCAAGACCACTGTCTTTGTGATTCACCCGGATGTTCGAAGCTTCATCTTACAAGGAGAACCGGGCCACAAGAGAGCGGGATGGATTGCCAAGATCCAGGAGTTTGACATTGAAGTGCGGCCCACCAAGCTTATCAGAGGCCGAGCCTTGTGTCAGGAATTGGCCCGAAGCGCTGCAGCCGGCATCTCCGCCTGTAAGTGGGAGGACACAGCGACACGCATCTACCTAGCCAACTCCTTATCGGAGGGGAGTGATTGGACAGATGAACTGGTGAGATTCTTCTGCACCGGAAGATGTCCCGATCACCTGAACGCCTCACAACGAAGGAGATTTCGGCTAGGTGCACTTAAGTACACTCTTCGCCCCGAGGGGCTTTACTTCAAAAACATCGACGGCATCCTGTTGCGGTGCGTCAGAAAATCAGACCAGCCTAGGGTCCTCGGAGATTTTCATTCCGGGATGCCTGGGGGTCACCATTCTTCAAGGCCAACGGCCTTAAAAATAATAAGAGCTGGGTACTATTGGCCCACTCTGTTTGCAGACGCTCATGCGGTCTGCTCTAAGTGTGATCAATGCCGGAGGTTTGCTGGCCGAAACAGAAAAGCACCCCTGCCCCTTCAACCGATTCAAGCCGAGACTCCGTTCCAAACAATGGGGTCTAGACTTCATTGGGGTGATTTCTCCTAACTCCTCTGCCGGACACAAGTTTATTCTTACAGCTACTGACTATTTTACACGGTGGGCAGAGGCAATCCCGACCAAGAACGCAGACCAAGAGACGGTCATCAGGTTCATTGAGAGCCTGATTACCCGCTTCGGGGTTCCAGAGTCAATTGTGACAGACAACGGTCCGGGATTCGTAGGCGCTGTACTCACGGAGTACACTGGCAGACTTGGCATCTATCACAAGATGTCTTCTAATTACTACCCGCAGGGGAATGGCCTTGCCGAGTCTACTAACAAGAACCTCCTGAAAATCATCCGGAGGACCATTGAAAGAAACAAGCGGACTTGGCACTTACTCCTGAACCGGCGCGCTGTGGGCGGACAGAGTTGCGTTCAAGAAATCCATCAGAACGTCCCCCTATGCGCTCGTCTATGGCAAAGAGGCTGTCATGCCATCACACATCGAGATCCCTGCCCTATGGATGTTGGACGAAGACAGGAGCAGCGGAGACCCGGTGGACGACAGATCGTGCCAACTCCTGCAGTTGGAAGAAGACAGAGAAAGTGCATACCAGGCCTTCACTGATCACATTGCAGCCACTCAAGGCTGGTTTGCCAAAGGCACCACTGCCCGAGTTTTCGAAATCGGGGACCTGGTGCTGAAGTGGGACTCATATAAAGCAAAACCGGGTAATCACGGGAAGTTTGATGCCCTCTGGGAGGGCCCTTATCAGATTGCCCGGGTGAACCAGTTTAATGCCTACGTACTTCGGGATATGGAGGGTCAGCTCCTGCCTATCCCTGTCAACGGGTTCCACTTGAAAATTTACCGTTGCTGAAGGTGCCCGAGTGGCCCTTCTTTGTAAAAATTTCCCTTATGCATTTCCATTTCCCAGCATGTACAGTTTCCAGCTTTCAGCTTTTAATTTTAATTTTTTATTTTTTGAGCTTAAACTACGGCATGGGAGAGAAAGACAGACTTCGCAGCGAAGTCTGTCGTCGCCCCTCAGGAGGGGCGAAGTTCGGGCTGTGCAAAGGAAGGAGGAAGCAAAGCAAAGAAAAAAGGCTAAAAAAATGGCTAAGTGTTGGCCGAAGCCCGACTTCGCAGCGAAGTCGGGCTTCGGGCCAGCCAAAGTGCGAAGCTTGAAGGGAAAACTGCAAAGGCACAAAGGAGAACGGACTGCGCCCAACTTTGGGCGAAGTCCGACTTCGCGCGCGAAGTCCGACTTCGGCCGGCTTGCGCGCGAAGTACGAACTGCGCACAACCTCCGCGCGAAGTGCGAACTTCGCGCGAAGTTCGTACTTCGCCCGAACTTCGGGCGAAGTCCGAACCTGCTTCAATGTTCGCGCAGCGCAGCTCGAACGGTTCGGTCTAAAGGAGCAGTAAAATGCTAAGTGTTCGCCTCCTCCGAAGGTTGCAAAGGACCCAGACTGCGCTCAATCCTTGGGCGCGGCGAGAAAGAAGAAAAGAAAAAAGGAACAGTTCAACGCGCACTTCGCGCGAAGTTCGAACTTCGCCCGAAATTCGGGCGAAGTCCGACTTCGCCGGCGAAGTCGGATCGCGCCCAACTTTGGGCGAAGTCCGACTGCGCCTCGTTTTCTGGGCCAGTTTGGACAAAGGTTTAAAAAATAAATAAAATATTCAAAAAGGTCCCAAGCTGGGCCCAAGGCGCATTGTGACCGTTTCAAAGTGGGTTTCCGCACCAAGGGTTCTGTCTTGAGCAGTGTGCCCGGATGGTGGCAGTGACGTCAGCCATGGCGCAGTGTCCAAAGCAAAATTAATGATTGCACAGTCTTCAAGGAAAAGTGCAATAAAAAGAACATGGCACGTCATCCGGAGTACACTTTTTCCAAACATTCTCCTGCGCAGCCACCCAAGAAACATAACTCAGCCGACCTACCCCCTCCTGCGCGGCATTAATGGCGCTGTCATTATCTAGAAAAGGGGGTCAGATGCATTCAAACATGCCAGACTGCACAGATTATTCCTCGGACGGTGCAAATTATTCCTGTGACAGCGAAATCTGCTGCAGACGCCCTGAACTTGTAATTATTGCTGATTCGGAGAGATGGACAGAGGAAAGATGCCGGTGTCAGCGCAATCCAGCGAAGGGAGCGAGCACAAGGATTTACCACAGCCGGGTGTTTTCAGAAGTAAAACACCGCCAGAGCGAAAGTCAAAGTCCCGGTCTAAAAAGGTACAGCGTGGGCAAGCCCCACCACCTTCGTTAAATTACTTGGCGGGATACGTGGACGGCTCGTTTTCTATGAGCCTGACTAAGCTGCGGACAAATGTGGAGAGCTGGGCTGACAAAGTTTCGCCCTCTCATCATTTCGGAGCGGCGTACAAATCCAACCTTTTCAGATTCTTGTGCCCTCCTGTCCATCAATGCCCGGAACTGGTAGACATCATTGTCAGACACTACAGACCAGTTACCCGGCAAATTTGCAGCTCCAGCGGCAAACCCTTGTTCACGCTGCGCAGGGAGACTGTCCAGCCAGCTTTCGCCCCAGGGTTGGAGTATGACTCCAGCACAATTCTCAGAAAGATAAATTTGGGCGAGCAGGCGGGACGTTTCACGCAAACGAAAAGGATGAGGGATTTCCTCAATTCAGAGCTGAACGCCCCGCTTGCAGCTGGACAGTGGCCAACCGGCCCCATGCCCTTGGCGAGGTTTCAGAGCAAATATCTATATACCATCTTGGCATGGATTCTCGGCTGCGACTCCGATGAGCTGGTACAGCCGTACCAGCTAGCGCTGGCAGAATGTCTCCTGTGTGGAGAATCCTACGAACCAGCGGCGCAGAGAAGTGGAAAGCGTCCCATCTTTTTCGACTGGGCAGACTGGTTAGCATACGCCATCCACTCCAGCCTAGTCAAGATCCAGAAGAAGCAGTCCACCGACTTTCGGTTTAGTTCTGTTCTAGCCTGGCTTTGTTTGTACCATTTGCACTCCCGGATGCCTATCCCGAACCTGAAGAAGGTCAACGAGAAGGGAGAGCCACAGCCCGTCTATAACTGGACGGATGACCTATACCGGAAAGGGTCCTACTACAAGTTCAACTTCAACTTTCTGGGATTCGTCATGTCAGTCTTCAGCGAAAGCGAAATCCCCCGTCCCCCGAGAGAAATGACGAGCGCTTTGCTGAATCAGAAGCTCAGGGACGTTTTCAGACTGACGCAGGGAATTGTGGTCAGAATCTACGGATTCAAGGGCAAACCTCATTTGCTGCCCTACTGGTGCTCGGAGCATCTGTTCGGGATGGAGGTTGCCCGGCAGATGGACTATGTTGAAGAGGAGTTCGGCCTAGGAAAGAAGAGAGGACAGATTTTTCAATATCCTCTTTCCTGGGCAAACGTTGAGATTTTTGAGGTAGGACAGCATGTCTACCTAGAGCAAGAGTTTTCCCGGATCGGCCTGGTTCTGTTGCCGCAGCGCTGGAAGTATGACCCGTATGGAATAAGGGGAAAGTTCGCACATCTCTGCCCCCGGGCGGATATAACTGAGGATAGATGCGATGTGGTCCATGTGGACCTTGACTGGGAAATCGAATTAATGGAAGCTTCTCCTCCCTGGCAGGATTTTTACTGCGAGGAGGTGACATATGACCCCAAGCGAAACCCGGACCACCAGTTCTCATCTCCAGGGTTCAGAAAGTTCCTATCCAAGATAGCAGGCCTTAACTGGCCAAAAGAGAAGATTACCGAATGCTGGAAGATGAGATGCCGCACGCAGCACGACAAATCCACCAGGAGAAATCTGGCCGTGGATGACGACTTTTCGGTTCTCTATGACCAACATCATGACAGCTGGCGGCCGTTCGCATATCAAGGTTACGTTCCCCGAGGTCCCTTTGAGGACTATAAAGGAGGGTCTTCCTCCCAACAGTTGTACACTTCGGCAACTGCCAGCGCGGGCCCAGCAGACATCCAGGTCGATCCAATGCAGCCCGTGGCTTCCAAGGCGGCGCCTGAGAAGGCGAAGAAATTAGTCAAGGCAACGCCCGAGGTGATCCCTCAGGCACAAAAGACGCCAGCGCCGCCAGAGGGCAGACCGGTTGCGGCAGACCTTCTGCAAGTCAAACCCCGGTACAAGTTTACCGTGGGAGCATCAACGCCTGCTGCACCTGCTTCATCTCCTTCCCCCGATCCGACCATTGTTCCAGAAGAAAAGAAAAGGAAGAGAGTGGAGAAGATCAGGCGACCTAGCCTGACAGTGCAGCAGCCAGTCGCAGAGCCGCAGCCGCGTCCTGCCGCCGCAGAGACAGTTTCTCTGGGCAGTCCCAAGCCACCCGCCGGAACCAAAAGCGCAGACATCCATCCAGCATCGGCTCAGGCGGAGCCCGCAGGTACGTTTGCTGCCCCTGTCTCTTTGGTCTCATCCAGTCCTACTCCCACTCCGTCTCCCGCTCAATCTGAGCAAGTCATGGCCGCATCCTCCTCCCCGTCTCCACACCCTTCTAGCGGCCCCCATTCTTTTGATCAGTTTGCTCAGAACCCCAACGTTTCCCTATCTCTGAGTCAAACTCCAAACCCTTCGCCTGAAGTTAGTGCTGAAGCCGTCCATTCACCGTCACATCCACCGTCTCAGCCGCTTCAAACCCTTGCAGTATCAGCCGCTCCCATCTCCATTTCCCGGTCGCCCCCAGAAGCGGCCGATTCTTCCCAGGTCCATCCGGTTCCTCCTGATCCCATTCCCGCAGGAGAGACGTCTCAGCAGAACCCTAGGCTGGAGGAACCAGACTTCATGGACGACCTCCAGAATACAGACGATTTGCCTCTGGCAACGAGAGCCGTAGAATACTCTGTCACTTTCCTCCAGAACCTGAAGCGGAGGAGACCTGAAGAGATAGCCGCCCCGGTAAAGCGCACCAAGTACAATTTCGAGAGGAGAGTGCTTACAACAGAGAAGATAATCCCAAAAGTGAAGAAGCCTCTCCGGGAAATGACCAGGGCGGACTACGAGCTCCAGACAAAGGAGAAGAGCTTTGATGACATCAACAAGCGATACGAGATTCAGGGAATCATTCGTAGAGCTGACAATCTCCTTGTCAAGAGTCTGGAGGAGCAGGAAGAGCTCTTCGGGTTGCAGGATAAGACAAGACAGCTTGAAGAGGACCTGTCCAGGTCCACTGAGCAGCTGGAAGCGGCGCGGCAAGAAATAGATGAACTCAAAGCCCAGCTGGCCGCTTCTCAGCAACAAGCTGCAACCGAAAAGCAGGCAGCCTTGGAGCAGATTTCTCAGCTCCAAGAGTCTTTGAAACAGGCGCAGTCGCAATCTGCAGAGAGAGCATCTCAAGCGGCGGCCTTTTCGAAGAAGAAAGTTAAGGAGATGCGAGCTGGTTTGCTGCGGGGATGCAAGCCCCACACCTATAAGGCGATGGCAGTTCTGGATTTCGCATCCAGAATTCAAGAAGTTTCTGCCCAGGGAAAGCCTGTGGTAGAGGAGGCCGAACGTCAGGCGAAGCAATGGCTGGACCTGGCGATAAATCTTCAGGAGCGCGAGCGCGATGGCCTCCAATTTTCCCCCGTGTCCTCATTCGCTGCAGAATGGGCAGATGCAAGGGTAACCTTGCATAAATATTTCAAAAAATTAGAAGAGGTGAGAGTTGCCAGACGAATGTTAGACGCATTCGGACATGAAAGAGACATTTGTATGGCTCCCTTTCGCGCTCTTTCAGAACTAGGGTGTCCAGGTTTTGTTGAGAATGGCGAGCTTCTCACCCTAGATCAGGTGAAAAGGAATTGGCAGTCCTTTGAAGCAGATACAGCTGAAATTGATAGCTGGACTGAGCCAATTCAAGAAAGTCAGGTCACTCAGATGGTGTCCAAATATTGCAAGATCAGCTCCTACTTCCAGGAGCTAGAAAAGAGATACCTCACCATCGACCTGCACGCGGTCGCTGCTTTCCACGCAGCATTAGAAGAAGTTGCTGACCGCCGGCCATTCGAGGCAGAAGCCTGGGGCCAAGCCCAGGCCGCATACACTCGCATCTGCGAGGCAGAAGCAAGAACTGGAGAGCCTTCGGAAGGCGATTCTGAGGGGGCAACTGACAAAGATGAATCTGAAGAACAGTTGCCGCGAGGAGAACAGCTAGAGCAGCAAAAGGCAGGGGAGGCAAGTTCCTCTGCACCCAATGGATGAAGGCATGGATTCTTTGCGCCGAGGCGAGCTCGACACCCCGCGAGCCGCCGTAAATGTTGTCACATTTTGCACGGGGTGCAATGTTTTCAATTTTGTAACAGTGCTGCTCTTCTTTTTCCCTCTTCCTCTATTTTCCTTCCTCCTTCTCTCCCTTTCCTTTTCTTTCCCACATTCTCTTTCTTCCCCCCTTTCTCGGAGCTCCCCAGTTGATTTTTTAACTTTCCAGCAAGTTACCTGAAAAATGGCTAAGTGTTGGTGCGAAGTTCGCACTTCGCCCGTCTGGTGCGAAGTTCGCACTTCGCCGCTTTGGTGCGAAGCTTCTCGCCGTTTGGTGCGAAGTCCGACTTCGCCCCTCTTCTGGGCGCACCTTGCAACTGGCAGACCGGCAGGTCGATAGAAGAATGACAAGTGCCGGAGCAAAGTCCGTACGGCGGCAGACACCAGTTTTCACCTGTGCGCAGTCCGACTTCGCAGCGAAGTCGGAATGCGCCCTTGACAGGTGCGCAGTAGGGAAACAAACTCAGAAATACATCTAAGGCATGAAGGCCTTCCCGACTGCGCTGTTTTCTGCCCGCGCAACCCGAGACGCTCCGATCCCAAGCGAGGTTGGACAGACTGCCTTTCAAGGCTGACACGTGTCAAACAACATCATCCATCATCTGACAAGTGTCCAACTTCGGGATTCGAGCCGAGACGTGCCGAGCAAAAGGACGAGCATGGGCTGCATTACCTGTGCCAGTGACCTCATTTAAAGCCGATTGGAGGTTCTACCTGCTCCAGCTACCCGCATACCTGCCGAGATGAAGTTCTGCCCAACACACTGCCACGTAGCTGTCCAGCTTCCAGGAAGACCATGCTGCGGGTACAGTCCGGTCCGACAAAGGTCAGCATTTGCAGCTCTTTCGCCGCTTTTGTCAGCTTGTGTTTGATTGGGACCTTGTGCCCATTAATGTAACGGGAGGGACTCGGGCTATAAAAACCCACCATGAATTCATTGTAAAGGGTGGAAGGGGAATGTCTGTTAGGGAACCAATGTAACCGTGCTTCTGCTTATAAATATAATTTGTATGCCTGGTTCTGTTCTGCTGCTTTTATTTCTTTATGTTTATGCTTTACGCTTCCCTGTGTCATGGCTCGTTGATTCATTTCAGCATTTGGTGATCAGGGGCCTTTAGCATTGTTTGTGTACTTTTAAATTTCATATAATAGATGTGGTAGCAGTTCCATCAGTTGTGTGTTACGTTGCTGTCCGTATCTGGTGATTGATGCGTTGCCGTGCTGTTAGTTCTCCTTGTAGGGAGAATGTTTGCTAGGGGACCATTGTAGCTGTGCGGTTAAAATCTCTGCATGACACATATACCTGGCTCTGATATCTCTAGGTTGCTTTCTACCCATGTTAGTGTCCGTAGGAGGTGATTGATGCGTTGTCGTGCTGTTAGTTCTCCTTGTAGGGAGAATGTTTGCTAGGGGACCATTGTAGCCGTGCGTACACTGCTTAGGTATCGGAAGTATACATAGATTTTGCAGTTCTCAGTCATGCTTTATATTTGTAATGCAGTAAGTATTGGTGATTGCTGGTTGCCGTACTGTTAGTTCCCCCCCACCAACTCCAAGTATATTTGTATATTCTTTCTGTACATTTATCTCTTTCCTGCACTCTTAGCTTGAACATAAACCCCCCCAAAAGGAGCCGGCCTTCTCCGGAGATTGGCTCGGAAGGCATCTCTTCCTTCCGGCCTTTCATGCTGGTGGGCGAATCTGGGCGCATTAACCCAAAATCCTTTCCTCATGGCAGATTCGTAACCAACAGTTAAGTCCTATAATAGAAGGCTCAAGGAATTAATCGATAAAATGGAAGTGCAACCAGCAGATGGTTTGCAGAAGTGGTGGTTCCTTGATGGATTGCTGCCCAGATATAAGAAGAAGATGAAGGTAGTACCACCTACCTCGTACCAAGAAGCATACGAAAGAGCTCGAAATCTGGAAAGTGAAGCAAAGCAAACAGGGTTAAGTCATTTTAGAAGTGATAAGTATGATAGTGACAGGGATGATTTGCATGTAGCAATTCAAGCTATGAAGGACTTTGAGAAAATGATCAATGAGGTGAAAGGCGAGAAGAAGAAAGATAAGAAAGACATTTGGTGCTCAGATTGCAAAACAGAAGGGCACACAAATGTAAATTGTCCAAGGAATGCATATTGTAATATTTGTGAAGTAATGGGGCATGCAGTAGGAGATTGTCCATTTAATTTAACAATGACGGTGCAAAAAGAGGAAAAAGAAGAAAAACCTAGCACCTCCAAGAATGGACAAGGAGCGACGAGTGGTGGCTACAGGAATAATCGTTGCGGTGGAAGGCAACCCCAACAGAGTAATCGACAACAAGGAGGGCAGAGTCGATTATAGTATGACTCGGAAGGAAGGCCCATCATTCAGTGTAGAAGATGCCAGGAGTGGGGACATTTTGCAAGGAATTGTCAAAACCCACCAGTAGGAGGCAATACCAGAAATAGCAATAATGAACTTATGTGTAGGTGGTGCGGACCAGGCAATCACAAGGAGGTGAATTGCCCAAAAAAAGCGAGTTCCAGTGGACAACAGAATGTCAATTTTATTGACATAGAAGAACATGTTATGAACCAACAAGATAAGGACAAACATGTGCTCGTGGTGACAAGGGCTTAGGCAAGGAAACTTGAGCAATATCTGAATCCTGCCAAGGAGAAGGAGAAGTGGCAGGAAGCGCATGATTTGATTGAAGAAGAAATGCAGAAGACAAAACAAGAGAGACTTCTCCAAGAGAAAAAGCTGAAAAAGCCGATCACTTTAGAGGAAGTTCTGAAGAAACAATCATCAACAAAGCAATTAGCAACGCAAGTACTGAACACGACAGTTGAGGTCAAGGTGTCCAGTCTACTTGGCGCAATACCTGAGCTTTATGCGAAGGTAGGGGAGATGGCACGAATGAGGAAGGTCGTGGAGCCACGATGTCAGGAAGTGCCAGCGATAAGGAGGGATCAGTTCATTGATCCAACAGTGTTGATGATTGAAGTAGGGAAGAAACCAACATTGATTCATATGGAGTTGCTGAATCATAAGCTGACACAAGTGATCATTGATGGAGGGTCTAGTGTGAATGTCATGCCAGAGAAGACCTGGAAAGATATTGGAGCACCATTTTTGTGGTCTCCAAACTTTTGACTATATGGTGCAGACCAATATGGTATTGAAATGAAGGGAGTATTGACTGCCCAAAAAGTAAGGATTGCTGACCAAGAATTCATCATGGATTTTGTAGTAATAGCCATGCAAAAACCGGCCTATGATGCATTGTTGGGGCGCGGATGGCTACGAATGGTGAAGGTGAACCATAACTAGGAGAAAGAACGTCTAACATTTAAGAAGGGACAACACAAGTACATGATAAATCTGAAAAACCAGTCCGTAAGTCAAGATATTGCAACATCTGATGAATCAAGGAGTTCATCATCGGATGAGGATAGCGGACATGAGCCAGATGAAGGCGTGTTGAAACTTCAAGATTGTACAGAAGATGACGAAGATTCAGATAATGGACTTCTCCATTGGCAAATGGAGGACTATGAAAATTTTCTCCCACATTGTTTGTGCATTCAAGCTGAAGAAGATGACCATGATGAAAGGAGAAACACTGTGTATGAGGTCGGCGAGTCAAGTCAGAAGAAGAAATCTACACCAAAGAAAGAAGAAGAAAAGTGGACATTTCCTAAAAATTTTGCAGAGTACACTGTCGATGATGCGGTAATTGATGAGAAACCAGCCCACCTGATTGATGTACTCAAGGCAACAAATGAACCTGACATCATCCAGTATGAAGGTCCGAAGATGGTGCAGGTAAACCTTGGCAAACAAGGGGAAGAAAAGATCATCCAATGCAGAGATGATTGAGACCTAGTGTTGAAGGCCATTGCTTTCAAAAAAAAATTGCAATATAAGGATGTTTTGCATGGACATATAAGGATTTGAAGAGGATTCCACTAGAGCTATGTGTACATCGAATCCCATTGATTTTGGATCCATAGCCAGTGAGAAAAAGGCCATACAAGATGAATCCAAAGTATGCAGCCTTGGTGAACACAAAGATACAAAAAATGCTAGATGCGGGTATAATCTTCAAGGTGACAGTCAGTGAGTGGGTGTCGTCGATAGTAATTACCTTGAAGGAGGCAAGTCAGATCCGCATCTGTGTGGATTTTCGGAGTCTGAATGCTGTAACGATCAAGGATCCCTTTCCCATTCCTTTCACTGATTCAATACTGGAAGAAGTAGCGGGACACAAGATCTATTCATTTTTGGATGGATTCTCGGGTTATAATCAGATCAGCATCGCCGAGGAGGATAAATTGAAGACTACCTTTGTCGTGGAGAATGGAATATATGCATATAACCGAATGCCTTTTGGTTTATGCAATGCTCCAGCTACATTTCAAAGGATAATCTTGTACATCTTTGAACAAATGTCCACTGGGAAGTTTAAGGTCTTCTTAGACGATTGGTCATTATATGGAAGAAAAGATGAGCACTTAAAAGCATTGGAGGAATGCATGAGTTTGTGTAGGAAGGCTCGTCTAGCGTTGAACCTTAAGAAGTGTAAATTGTCAGTTCCTTATGGGAAGTTACTAGGACATTTTATCTATAAGGAAGGTTTGAAGACAAACCCCAACAAGATACGAGTCATAATGGGCATGGAGGACCCATACAACATCATGTCAATGAAGTCCTTCTTAGGAACTATTGGGTATTATCAAAGATTCATTAAGAACTTCGCACAAGTGTCCCACCCATTGGATGCCTTAACGCACAAGAATGTTCCTTTCAAGTGGACGGAGGAGCATCAAAAGGCCTTTGAGGAGTTAAAGGCAAAGTTGGTGTGCATGCCCATTCTGGTATTTCCGGATTGGGATAAAGAATTCCATGTCCACGTAGACGCATCTAATTTTGCAATTGGATGCAGGTTGGCCCAGGAGGGGCAGTTTGGGCTGGATCAGCCCATCTATTTTTCGAGTCGGTTGTTGTCTCGGGCGGAGAAGAATTACAACACCATGGAGAGAGAAGCCTTAGGGATGGTATATGCAGTACAAAAATTCAGACATTACTTGCTTGCCAATCCCTTTGCCTTCTATGTAGATCATCAAGCATTGTTGTACCTGATCAACAAGCCGACAATACATGGACGAGTTAGCAGGTGGCTCGTCACGTTACAAGAATTTGTGTTCCAAGTAGTGGTGAGACCCAAGAAGAGTCATGTAATAGCGGATCAGCTGTCAAGGATTCGCTCTAGGAGAACTTGCTAAAGGAGTGTCGGATGAATTTCCGGATGCTCATTTGTTTATGGTAAGTGCAGTACCATCATGGTACAGGCATATTGGAGAATATCTGTCAAAGGGAGAGCTGCCAAAGGAGATGACGACAGCAGAAAGAAAATGCATCATTATCAAGTCGGCACCATTCCAGTTGATAGCAGGCTTGTTATACAAGATCAGACCTGATGGAGTTCTATGGAGATGTGTTATGGATGAAGAAGTAAATACAACGCTGAAAGAGGCTCACGAAGGATTGGCAGGAGGGCACATGGGGCCAGACGCGACAACAAGGAAAGTGCTGTTGGTAGGGCTATGGTGGCCCACTCTTTATCGCGATGCTAGGAAGTATGTGAAAGCATGCGATACGTGCCAACGAGCCGAGAAGCCACTGAAGAGAGACTTCATGCCGTTGCATCCATCACAACCACAAGAGTTGTTTGAACGATGGGGTCTTGATTTTGTTGGACCATTGAGAACAAGCCGAAGAAGGAAGTGCCGGTATATTGTGGTGGCAACTAAATACTTGACAAAGTGGGTAGAGGCACGGGCATTGCCAAATAATTCTGCAAGGAGTACAACTCGATTCTTGTATGAACAAGTGATTACGAGATTTGGAATTCCCTTGCAGTTGACAAGTGATAGAGGAGGACACTTTGTCAACGAGATCATTCAGAAGTTAACCACAGAGTTCAAGATTTTGCATTCCTTGTCAAGTCCGTATTACCCTAGAGCAAATGGGCAGGCGGAGGCGACAAACAAAGTCCTGGTCTCAATTATTTATAAGACCTGTGGTGTGGAAGGAGCCGATTGGGAAGAGAGATTGCCAACTATTTTGTGGGCGTATAGGACAACATTTAAGCCAACAACGAACCATACGCCATTCCAGTTAATGTACGGACAAGAAGCGGTAGTGCCAATAGAGTTCCTAGTACCTAGTTTGAGGGTGGCGGTACAAAACCGTCTGGGAGACCAGGAGAGCCTAGAGGAGAGGCTCGCGGCACTCATACAACTGGATGAGAAACGGGTAATGGCTCAATGGGCAACGGAGATTGCCCAACGACGAAGAAAGTTATGGCATGACAAGCACCTGAGGAAACTGAAGCTGAAACCAGGTGACTTGGTGTTGAAATTTAATGGCAAGCGAGAAATCAAGCCAGGGAAGTTGAAGACCCTATGGCTTGGGCCCTTCCAAGTAGTAGAAATGATGGATAATGGTGCAATTAAATTGCAAAAGTTGGACGGGACATAGTGTCCCAAGACGGTCAATGGCTCGAAGTTAAAGCCATACAAAGTGAAGGCACAAGTTAATATGGTTGATTTCGAACCAGTTGAGGAAGAGACCGTAGGAAGACTGGTTGAAGCACCACAATAATCTTCAAAAAGCTTTGAAGGCATATTGGTCCAGGAGAGAGGAGAGCCAAGTAGGACCAATGAGGAAAATGGTGCAACACAAGAAAATGAAGAAATGGATCTGGGATGGTTGTTTGGGACAGAAAATGGAGAGCAGCCCATCATCGAACAAGAAGAGTTGGAACCACATCCAATGGAACGAAGAAGATTACAGGTATTGTTGGTCACAAATATACAACAGGAAAGGATTTTGTTTGTCTATGCGCCCTAAACCTGGACCAACATTGAAAGGCCGGAGGGAAGAGAGGCCCCCCATGCCAATCTCCGGAGAAGGCCGACTCCTATACTAATCTACCAGGGTTTCAAGATAAGAGTGCAGGAAAGAAATAAAAAGATAAGAGTGCTGGAAAGAGATTAAAAGAGTGAGGGTGCAGGAAAGAGATAAACAATGCAGAAAGGGATGGAAATAACTGGATATTGCAGTGGGAAAGAACACGCAGCACAATAACTCATCTATATCTAAACCAGCAGCAAATAATACAGAAGATGTAACAGAAACTAAAACTGCATATGCTTCTCTATGTATCCTCTAACTAAAATTCCAGACACATTTATCTCCCGATGCTAAAATCCAGATATCAAAATTACAGCAATCAGAAAAAAAAATGAAAGCAAAAATACTTGCCAGAGGCAGCATAAAAAGAAAGCACAGATTCAGAGCCAAGGATCTTCTATATTGATGCAGAGTGTCTAGTTACAACAGCTTCTTTAGCAAAATGTTCCCCCCCCTGTTTTCATTACAATGCGTGGGTTTTATAGAGGACCCATCTCTCTGAGCCATTAATGCACTGGATTTACAAGGACGCTCGGGTGGCCCCAAAAATCGAGCTCGCCTTCTTATGCAAATGAAATTTCCCATCCTATTTCTAAAACTAGTTGCAGGGCCACGTTAGACGGGGAAAGTTGCATTTATGTGCCGCGGGCGTGTCTCGGACTCATACCCAGTCTTGGAATGTGTACTCCTCGGGAGGAGCACTATCGTCAGATGTGCCCTGGGTGGAGCTTCGCTGGATTTTCAACCGAAGCACCGCTTTGCAATGCAATCGGGCCAAAGTGGAGGTCAGGAGGATGGACAAAATCCCCTAAGTCAAAATGGCCTCATGAGAGGGTGGTTCGCTGAAATCTAGCCCTGGAAACAGCTTCGCTAGAAAAACTGGCCGAAGCGGGCATTTAATTTAATTCTAGCCGAAGTGGCCAACTTTGTTGTAGGGAATGAGGCGACCCAACTCCCTGTTTTGCTGCTTCGCTGGAAAATGGGTGCTTCGCTGAAGAAGGGGGCCGAAGTGATACTTCGGAGAAGCTTTGGCCGAAGCTCCCCCTCTGCCTTAGAAATTTTACCAAGCTCAAAGTGAGCTTTCTGCCTACTTTATTCGGTGAAGCTGCCTGTTAACCCTTCTTTGAGCGAATCTGTCCTCTTTTGTTGTTGTCTCAACATCTAAAAAATGCCTTTGCTGGAGTTCGCCCAATTCTGCTGGAGTTCGCCCGAACTGGGTCCGAGGATGAAGTCCGTTGAACAAATGGCCGGAAACTAGGGTTTGGCAGGAGTGGAGGCCGAACTTGGAGGTAAACCTGCTTTAGTGTTTTTTTGGGAGCATGCTAAAACCGAAGTTCGTTGCAGTCCACCCTCGGAGCTGAGGTTCGCAGGTGATTCAGACGAATTTGAGCATTTCTGGCCGACATAAAGGGTTTTGGCCGACATTGAGATTCTAGCCGACATTGGGATTCTGGCCGACGGAATTTTGGCCGACGTTGGGATTCTGGCCGACATTGGAATTCGTCCCTGGCCGACGTTGGAATTCGTTCCTGGCCGACGTGAGGTTCGCGGCCGACATGAGGTTCGGGGCCGACATTGCACTTCGGGGGCCAACATGGAGCTTCGGGGGCGAAGTGGAGTTTTTTGGCCGACTTGAGCCTTTTGGCCAACACGGAGCTTCGGGGCCGACATTGAACCTTTTGGCCGACATGGAGCTTCGCTGGCCGACTTGAACTTCGCTGGCCGACTTGAGCTTCGGGGCCGAAGTGAAGTTTTTTGGCCGACATTTAACTTTTCGGCCGACTTGAAGCTTCGTTGAAGTGGACGCCCGAAGTGGCAGTTCGGCCAAATTCTGGGCGAAGTGCCCCTCTTGCCTTAAAGCTTTTTCTGCCAACTGGATGGAGGTTCGCTAAAACTGTGGCCGAAGTGGATGCTTCGCCAGGCTCAAGCCCGAACTTAGCGCTTTTCTGGGGATGGTTCGCTGGGAACATTGGCCGAAGTGCAACTTCGGCAATTTTCTGGGCGAAGTGACCTGGCAGCCTTAAACTTTTTTCATCATCGGGACGGGGAGGTTCGCTGGAGTTGGGGCCGAAGTGGAGGTTCGGCGACCAAAGAGCCCGAAGTGGCAACTTCAGCAGCATTCTGGGCAAACAGCCCCTCATGCCTTAGAATTTTTTTCAAGCCCGAAGTGGACTTTTGTTGGCTTTGCTTCCGGGGCCATAACTTTTGATCCGCTGACCCGATCACCTATTGTAATATATCACCGGAAAGCTTGCGAAAATATCTGCAATAATGAGACATCAAAAGATCAATTCGTCCACTTTATCATCCCCATTTAGGGCCCACGAAAATGCCAACACCTTTGCATGCTCTTTGCCGCTTGAAAGCTCCATACTTAGATAAAAATTTCGTAAAAAAATTTAATGTGGCAAAAATGCCAACAGGTACACAATATTCCCAGGAACAGTTCAAGAACAAGAGCAGCGATTGTCAACAATGACAAATAGAGGAGAGCCACTCAATCACGAACCTCAAAGAGAAGGCACTGAGCATGAATACATGAGTTTGCTAGCACACAGAACAAGCCTGGTAACACAATTATTACAAGAGGAATATGGAAGTTTGAAAAGGTGTAATGCACAGATTAGGGCGCAAATTGCTCCGGAAGCTGGAAGAATAATACAAAATCTTGATGAAAGAGAAATAAGGAGGCAAACAATATTGAATGATTTTGAAATGAAGAGTGAGAAGAGAGGAAGCGATTGAGATATTGTGGAGAGATATATTTGAAACACCTACATCTCAGGAAGGAGATGGAAGGAATTGGCAAACAGACACCGGTAGTATGTTCTCCATGAGCTCTAATGATTCAAGCAATAGCTCAAGTTCACCACTCACAAGATAGGCAAGGAGGAACATGCCAAGACGTCAACCAACATTCCAACCAAAACAAAGGGATGATTGGTAGAAGAACCCTGAGGTACGAAGGTGAATGAGAAGGCGATTGAATGATACGCTGGTGATGGCAATTGATGAAGTGGGAGGTCCTAGTATTTCGCAAGGACTACTAGACACCCTAGTCACAATACAAAAGATAGGCAACTTAGGCAAATGGGAAAGGCCATTAGGCGATCATCTAAGATTGCCCGACCAAGGGAGGAGTTTGGTTGGTCTCCCACCCGATAGTTCAAGGGGAAGGGTCTTCCCTCTAGCTACCCCTAGGCCACATGGTCAACAAGATGGCCCGCAAGGACCATTCTCTATTCACGTATGAAACAACCAATTACCACACAATCATGAGGTTGGCCCATTAGGAATGCCTCTTGGTTTGCATCGAAACCAAAGATACCGTAGAAACAAATGGCTAAGGAACCAAAGAAGAGAATGGACGGACCTCGGACAACCAGGAGGAACAAATAGGCAGTACCAAGTTATGGATGCCTACCCGACATAAGGAAATGAAACAAGAAATGTGTCTAAGATAGGCAATCGTTGCAAAGGAGAAGGCGATGACAAAGATAAAGAAGAAGCAATGAAGAGCAAAATCTGATAAGATAGGTATAAAGATGACTAAGTCATGAATAAGTAACAACCAGAATGACACGTTGTACAACTGTAGTAACACAGGAAACTGCCTGTATGGTAGACCGCCATACAAGTACGAATCGTACAAGGTAGAGTCAACACAGTCATACAAGTGAGCAGGGTTGTACGACAGGTGGTCATAGAGGTGAATAGGTGTAATAGGCACCCCTGTTTGCTGCTCTGAAATAACTGAGGGTTTTTTCTTTGTTTCCGTTTTTGTAATGTCTGATTTTTTTTTGTGCTTTTTCTGATGTTTTGCTGATAGGTATTATATGCAATTGTTTTGGGGTTTTTGTGCTTTATAATGTGTGAACATATGCATAAAGAAAAACTCTAAATTGCATAAACATAAACTGGAATGAAACAAACTGAAACCCAACACCAAACAACATTATTTTATTCAAATTTCTGACCTGGAAATGCAAGTACAGGTCTGATACAAAATTCTGGAAATAAACCATACACAGCTGAACACACCAAAATGCTCATAACTTCATCAAACGGGCTCCGAATGACATGCCGTAAAATGCAACAATCTTGTACAAGCTAGGCGCCAATGTCTGGACAGCAAACACACCCGAAAGTTGACTGAATTTATTGCACACTTCCCCAAGGTAATGGTACAGCCTGCTAGAAAGGGTACGGCCAGCAAAATAAATTCACTCCAGCTCCAAACCCTCATCAAAATGCCTCCATTCTCATCGCCCAAACTTGGAAAACATATGCTAGGAAACCCAAAATGAGAAACTTCCCGGATTAAGAGATAAATGCTTTACACGTTCTCCAATGCACTCCTAAATGGTACGACCAGCTCCAAGAACCCTCAAATCACACCACAAAACACTAAACTGAAGCACACCCAGATGAAAATGACCAAAAACTAGAAGACCCAGAAGATCTCCTCAAACACCCACTGAAGTTGCCGAAATCACAAACCCTACCGCTGCAAATCAAGCTCAAATCTGTGTCCCCTGAAGTAGAAACACCCAGAACTGACTAGGGAGGACCTTTAACCCCCGAAACCAGTGATACCAATGGAGGTTTTCGTCTCCAAAAGCCAAAGTCTGCAATTGCTGAAGCAAATTTGACAGAGTTCTGTTATGTTGCCAAAAAGAAGATGATGCAAATGAGCTCCAAAACTCCAATATAAACCCCATGCCTCATTTTTAGGTTTTTTGGGCTCCAAACACATTTCAAAATAATATTATTTTATTGCCTTAAGAACTCCTACGTCCCCCCTTG
Source organism: Wollemia nobilis (assembly GCA_028583015.1). Lineage (NCBI taxonomy): Eukaryota > Viridiplantae > Streptophyta > Pinopsida > Araucariales > Araucariaceae > Wollemia > Wollemia nobilis. The sequence continues at coordinate 6,902,382 of JAQPPZ010016867.1, forward strand.
GGATGTGCATCCACCCCCTTGGCCTAGTAGGACAACGTTGTTTTAAAAAAAACATAAAGTTACTTTTTTTTTTTTTATTTTTTTATATCATTTGGCCCTTTTTAATTAAAAAGTAACTTTAATAACTTCCAAATATTTCGCCCAACCTTAGCAACTGAATAAATTCATCAAATAAGGCAACCTGAACACTGCAAATGTGGAATGAAGCAGACCAAAGCTGACATTGCCAAAATTAGCAGTTACTATAAATAGTAACTCCATCAGAATCACCCAACAGAGCCCTCGGAAGGACTCAGAACTCCTTAGCACTACTCTGAACAAAAACCCATAAAATTCATCACCACTGAACGTCTCAGCTCCGACTTACTAAAAATAGTAAGTGGTGGAAGAAAGCTCCGAATCGCCTCTAGAAAGAGGCAGAGGAGAGCTGGTGAAGCACTGATCGCCAGGGAACAACCCACTTAGGGTTCCCAAACATCCCTATTTAGCCTATGGGAACCCAGGAATAGGCTAAATCACCACTGAACACTGACTGTCTAGAAAGGGGACATTACAATCCGCCCTTCCCAAAGATTGCTTGTCCTCAAGCAATACTCAAATATACCCCAGTCAACTGTCTGCTCCTGGTTGAGGTCACATAAAATACCTGGATCCCATAACAGCCTCAGAAAGAAACCATCACGCTGACGTTGCGCCACTCTGATCACAACAGTAAATCCACTGTGCTCAGACTGCACATACTGCTCCTGCAACTCAGTAATAAGCTCATCCTCAAAATCTGAACTGGTATGCCTATAAGAACTAAGCTCTGTGTCATGAGACAACTCATGCAGAAGTAACTCAGCATGGTCTACTCCTGCACTCCTACTGATGAAAATGAAACTGAGCACCTGAGAAAGCATTACACTCAACAAAGAAGCAGGATACCCAGTAAATCTCACCATAGAGGCCCAACCAAAATGCAGACCAATCTCTATCAAGTAACTGGCAAGGTTGTGGACAACAAAGGTAGATCTGTAAATAATCATCCTGGGAATGCATCTGCCATCAGAATCGGAAAAATCCACACTGATACTCCATCTCCATGAGTCAAAATGATCATCCCAAGAGTACCAGTACTCCCACTCAGCAATAATCATGAGAGTATCATCAAGAAATACATCAATCATCAGCATGAAATGATAGCCAACACCTACTCGGGATGCCCATAAATCCATCCAATAATGGATCATATTAGTTGCAATTCTTGTTGACCTCATGTTATACCAAAAATTAACCCCTCCAATAAGCTGAATGGTCTGAAAATGAAGTAATATACCGCTGTCCATGACTGAAATCATCATCTCATAAACTGATTTTTGATAAATCAGCATACCACAAAGAGTACATTTACCAAAAATCTGAAGCATGACAGCCAAAATACAAATACTAAACACATCCCAAGCTGAAATTACCTCCCAATTAATCAACAAATCTGCAATTCTCCAGTCTTGGCTCAAGATCTCTCTCCAATCCACTTGTATGAACACAAATAGATTCATAACATGGCTGCTCAAGGAGTGAACAGCAGCATACCTTTCATTCTTTTGGTCAACCAACTCCCAAGGCATGCACCAACCATCGTCCTCGATGCCCAGAAACACAAACATGCGATCCTGGGTGTGGAAACTCAACTCCCATGTGGCTCTATCATGCTGAGGTAGCTTTGTACTAATCATCAAAGGGACCTCACCAAAAGCGGATCTAGTGATAACCAAAGACCCAACGCTAGGTTCCTCCACCTCAACAACTCCCATAGAACCATAGAACTCCTCTACTTGAGGTGTACCACCAATACCAAACTCCATGCCAAAGAGCTCTGCAGGATCATAAACTGACATAGAAGGTGAATCAACACAAGGGTTGTCATCAATCATCTCAAAAGGAATGTTATGATATGAAAGCTCTGCATCCATGCTATGAAGCTCACTGCCTACACATCCATCCTCAAGCTCATGCGGATGTGGGCAACTTGGCTCCAAATGAAAATCCTTATGGAGCTCCTCAATGCCTTCAATCAATTGCTTGATCTCCATGTATCTTGCATCTGATTCTTGTTTCTTATTCATGGCTGCCATAGTTGATTGATTTTCAGCTTGCAAAAGAGAGTGGTGAGTTAGGCTAAGCTCAAGGCATAGCTCATCAATTTCTTTCTCCTTCTCTTGGTATGTGTTCAAGGTGTCTTCTGCAAACTTAACAGCCATATCTCTATCAGCAAGCAAGAGTAAAAAATCTGATTTGATTACCTGTAGAGCCTCTCTGATGGTGTGCAGATCGGAAAGAGTGACACCTCCCTGAACTCCCTGTTGTCGCTCTTCCCTTTGAACCTTCCAGTAAAGATCCTCAATGTAACTGTGCGTGCTATCAAGACGCGATAAGGCTGCCACAACTTGGTCTTCAGTGACTCTCATCTGGCTCTGCAAATGGTGTAGCTCACTATGCCTGTAATCATAATCAACCTCATGCAAAAATAAATCTGATTTATTTTCGAGATTCGCCTTCTCGAAATCAGCTACCTCATTGCCATCCTTTTTGCACGAATCCTGATAAGTTGGAACATTATTGCAGTCAAAAAGAAATTCATACCGCACAGGTTCTTCTTTGTATTCAGGTGTCAACACACCCGGATCCCATGGTACTAAGAGCTGATCACTTAATTTTGTCCCAACGTGCTCTTTTGGCTCCTCATGCGTGACTGTCTTTGTACGTAATTCACTCTGCAAGTCACCAAAGAAAATGAAACTATTCGGCATATTCACCTTAATAGGTTCAGTTTGGCAACTAAACCCACAACCGCCAACATGCACTAAATCTGAAAATGCATCATAATCAGCAATAAACCCATCATACACTGAATCATCATGGCTGTCCAAATCTTTGTCATGCTCCGAAATATCATGAGTGTACTCATCGGAAAGGGCTGCTATGAAACCTGTAACTTTGTCATCATGTCCTTTCTCTGCAATGGCGTTAGTAAACTCAACTAATTTGTCATCATATGCATCAGCTTCTTTGGTCTCATCTAAGCAACTGGCAGACTTAGAAATTTCATTTGGTAGGTTCAAATCTGAAACCATGTCTGCTATTTGGTCTTTTTCCTCGTGCACAATTTCATCATCAAAAGTTGCATGCATGACTAAGGACTCATTTTGGCATTCGGTCATACATACCTCATGTGAAATGTCACTTCCTTCATCACATATTTCTGATCTGATTTTTTCTTCTGCAAATACCTTTGTTTTTTCAGCTTCATTATCATGGTGTCCTGATACTACGTTCAACCTTTCAGACTCTTCCCTTGCAAACTTCGGAAACAAATACCTTTTGAAGTCTGGATCCTTCATAATGTCAAAGATCTTTTGCATATCATGCTGAACTTCACCCCAAAACTTATAATCAACTGACGATGCCATCATGAGTTCAAACTTAACCACAGGCTGGCAAGAAATGACTGCGCTCTGATACCACTGTAATAGACACCCCTGTTTGCTGCTCTGAAATAACTGAGGGTTTTTTCTTTGTTTCCGTTTTTGTAATGTCTGATTTTTTTTTGTGCTTTTTCTGATGTTTTGCTGATAGGTATTATATGCAATTGTTTTGGGGTTTTTGTGCTTTATAATGTGTGAACATATGCATAAAGAAAAACTCTAAATTGCATAAACATAAACTGGAATGAAACAAACTGAAACCCAACACCAAACAACATTATTTTATTCAAATTTCTGACCTGGAAATGCAAGTACAGGTCTGATACAAAATTCTGGAAATAAACCATACACAGCTGAACACACCAAAATGCTCATAACTTCATCAAACGGGCTCCGAATGACATGCCGTAAAATGCAACAATCTTGTACAAGCTAGGCGCCAATGTCTGGACAGCAAACACACCCGAAAGTTGACTGAATTTATTGCACACTTCCCAAGGTAATGGTACAGCCTGCTGGAAAGGGTACGGCCAGCAAAATAAATTCACTCCAGCTCCAAACCCTCATCAAAATGCCTCCATTCTCATCGCCCAAACTTGGAAAACATATGCTAGGAAACCCAAAATGAGAAACTTCCCGGATTAAGAGATAAATGCTTTACACGTTCTCCAATGCACTCCTAAATGGTATGGCCAGCTCCAAGAACCCTCAAATCACACCACAAAACACTAAACTGAAGCACACCCAGATGAAAATGACCAAAAACTAGAAGACCCAGAAGATCTCCTCAAACACCCACTGAAGTTGCCGAAATCACAAACCCTACCGCTGCAAATCAAGCTCAAATCTGTGTCCCCTGAAGTAGAAACACCCAAAACTGACTAGGGAGGACCTTTAACCCCCGAAACCAGTGATACCAATGGAGGTTTTCGTCTCCAAAAGCCAAAGTCTGCAATTGCTGAAGCAAATTTGACAGAGTTCTGTTATGTTGCCAGAAAGAAGATGATGCAAATGAGCTCCAAAACTCCAATATAAACCCCATGCCTCATTTTTAGGTTTTTTGGGCTCCAAACACATTTCAAAATAATATTATTTTATTGCCTTAAGAACTCCTACGTCCCCCCTTGGGATGTGCATCCACCCCCTTGGCCTAGTAGGACAACGTTGTTTTAAAAAAAAACATAAAGTTACTTTTTTTTATTTTTATTTTTTTATATCATTTGGCCCTTTTTAATTAAAAAGTAACTTTAATAACTTCCAAATATTTCGCCCAACCTTAGCAACTGAATAAATTCATCAAATAAGGCAACCTGAACACTGCAAATGTGGAATGAAGCAGACCAAAGCTGACATTGCCAAAATTAGCAGTTACTATAAATAGTAACTCCATCAGAATCACCCAACAGAGCCCTCGGAAGGACTCAGAACTCCTTAGCACTACTCCGAACAAAAACCCATAAAATTCATCACCACTGAACGTCTCAGCTCCGACTTACTAAAAATAGTAAGTGGTGGAAGAAAGCTTCGAATCGCCTCTAGAAAGAGGCAGAGGAGAGCTGGTGAAGCACTGATCGCTAGGGAACAACCCACTTAGGGTTCCCAAACATCCCTATTTAGCCTATGGGAACCCAGGAATAGGCTAAATCACCACTGAACACTGACTGTCTAGAAAGGGGACATTACAATAGGGTTCAATGGTAGATTGTCATACAAATGACGGTCAGGATGTTGTTACAAGGGGCCGTCTAAATGGAGACAATTGTATGGTAGAGGACGGAAATTGTCGTCAAGAGAATGCATACGATTCATCGATAGATGACAGTTGAAATCCAAGATTGGATGGCCATATGGATTGTACGACAAACATAGCTCAAACACTTGTATTTAAAAAATAGTCAAAAATAGATAAAATAAAATAAAAAAATAGAAAAAGACAAAAAGACCAAAAATGGGAAAAGTGTGCGTCGTCAATCACATGCAAAGGTAGTGACGTGGCAAACTCACAGTCATTGAGCAGTTATGCATGGGCGGCAACCACCTCTACCAACTTATAAATATGTGCATTTGGGAAGGCTTAAGCATTGCAATTGCTCAATACTGGAAGAAGGGAGGATGAAGGACGTACTGAAGGAGCTAAAGGCGAGAGGACGCAATTTTGAAAGATGCAAAACACAACGCCAAGGTTGCAAATGCAATGTTGAGGATGCAAGTTGCAATGTAAAAGTGAAATGCGCTACTAGAGGAGTTGCCCACAAAAGGAGGAAGAACTGCCAAAAAAACTGCAAAACTGATTCGCCAGTGATGGCAGTTGATGAAGTGGTAGGTTCTAGTAGTTCATAAGGACTACTAGATACCCTAGTCACAATACATAAGATAGGCAACTTAGTTGATGAAGTGGGAGGTCCTAGTAGTTCACAAGGACTACTAGACACCCTAGTCACAAAACAAAAGATAGACAACTTAGGCAACTGGGGAAGGCCGTCACACCTTCTCGATAGTCTAAGATTGCCCGACCAAGGGAGGAGTTTGGTTGGTCTCCCACCTGATAGTTCAATGGGAAGGGTCTTCCCTCTAGCTAACCCGAGGCCACATGGTCAATAGAATGGCCCGCAAGGACCATTCTCTGTTCACGTATGAAACAACCAATTAACGTGCGATAATTAGGTTGGCCCATCAGGAATGCCTCTTGGTTTGCATCAAAACCTAAGATACCGTAGAAACAGATGGCTAAGGAACCAAAGAAGAGAATGGACGGACCTCGGACAACCAAGAGGAAGAAACAGGCAGTCTAAGTTATGGACGCCTACCCAGCAGAAGGAAATGAAACAAGAAATGTGTCTAAGATAGGCAAATCGTTGCAAAGGAAAAGGCAATGAAAGAGACAAAGAAGCAATGAAGAGCAAAATCTAATAAGATAGGAACGAAGACAACAAAGTCATGAAGAAGTAACAACCAGAATGACCCGTCGTACAACTGTAGTAAGATAGTAAGTTGCCTGTACGGTAGACCACCATACAAGTACGAGCCGTACAAGGTAGAGTCGGGACTGTTGTACAAGTGAGCAGGGTTGTACGGCAGGTGGTCATACAAGTGAATAGGGTTCGACGGCAGATTGTCATACAAATGGCGTTCATGATATTGTTACAAGGGGACGTAAAATGGAGACAATTGTATGGTAGACGAAGGAAATTGTCATCAGGAGATTGCATGTGATTCGTCGATAGATGACAGTTGAAATCCAAGACTAGATGGCCATATGGATTGTACGGCAAAGATAGCTCAAACACATGTATTTAAAAAATAGTCAAAAATAGATAAAATAAAATAAAAATACAAAAATACAAAAAGACCAAAAATGGGAAAAGTGTGCGTCGTCAATCACATGTAAAGGTGGCAAGGTGGCAAACTCACAGTCATTGAGCAGTTATGCATGGGCGGCAACCACCTCTACCAACTTATAAAAAGGTGCATTTGGGAAGGCTTGAGCATTGCAATTGCTCAATACCAGAAGGAGAAGGGAGGATGAAGGACGTACGGAAGGATCTAGATGCGGAAGGACGCAATTTTGAAAACGCAACACCAAGGTTGCAAAATGCTAAGGATGCAAGTTGCAATGTAGAGGTGAAATGCACTGGTATAGGAGTTGCCCACAAAAGGAGGAAGAACTACTGAAAAAACTGCAAAACTGACAAGCGTGCCCTGAGGTGAAGTGAGTAATATCACCGAAGGGTTTTGCAAGGGAGCAAGTGTCGTCATATGGAGCCGTATAAGGGTATAGACAACCATGGAAGGCAACAATAGTGTAGACAAGATGAGGGTTTTTGGTTTGCAGGATAGTGAGGCAGTACAAGCCAGGGTTAGAGTCGATGGCAGAGAGAGATACTGAGTCTATGCATGAAGACAAGGGCAGAGGGAGCTACCATACGAGGTGGTGGAAAGGTCGTACAAGTTGGAGAGTGAACGACCAAGCGGGTTCGCTTTTAAGTGCAAAAGGGTACAAAGGAGCGTCGTATAGACTGATGCAGGAAGACGGTCGTACAAGTCGAAGGATGCATTGTTGAACAAGAAATTTCTGACGACAATACTGTTCAAAGGAATATTGAAGGTTTTCGTACAAGCCAAAGGAAGATTTTCGTACAAGCAATTGGTATGACAACAAGGGCCATACAAGTAGCAAGTGTGACAGCAGGGGCCATACAAGCAGAACCTGAAGTAGTTGGAGTGGCTAAGCAATGAAAAATGCAAAAGAGGCCAATTATCATGGACCACATCCATCGGGTAGAACAACAACAACAGAAAAGGGCTCCACTGGCCCGATGATGCAAGCAGAACCTTGTTCCCGAGGAGAGGGTATCTAAGAAAGTGCAAGGAGTCTCGTAGAGCGCATCCAAGGAAGAGAAAGAGAACGTGGCTCATATACGGATTGAGGAAGCAGCAACCATGCTGGTCAATAAAGAGAAAGGCCAAGAGTCAACACTTCGGAGGAGCAAGAAGTTGAGGATTCGCCTCAAGAGGGGGAGAAAAGTAAGGGAAAGGAGAGGATGACATTTCCCTTACAGGAAATCACATGGGTGCAGCTAGCAAGAGAGTTTTGTTGGATGGTGGGATAAGAGTCCGAAAGAGTATCTAGTGTAGACAACAATGAGAATTCCCAAGGGTGAGGGAATGATAGTGAACCAGGGATTTGCAAGCTCCAACATAGATTGTTGCTTCAGAAGGAATTCTCCTCATGATGGCAATGCGATTTCAATCGGCAATTTTACGTCCAATGATGGCACAGCTCGAATGGCTGACATGACGGCATCCTAACGTCATGACGACACTCTGGATTTGGATGTCGGTGACGGCAACGATGCTGACTGCATCGGCTATGTCGGCATCAACTATGACGGTGTTGGCTATGTCGGCAGCAACTATGACGGCGTCGGCTGTGTCGACATCCACTGTGATGGCATCAATTATGTCACTGTCGGTGATTACTGCTATGCTCTGATCGACGTCCACAACAATCCTTTATCCAAGCCTATAACCTGCAACAACACTAACACTGGCGCACACTCTAACAACATATCACAGCATACATCATCACACGAGACATGATTGGAGAACAAGATAGTCGTTTGCATTATCAAGTTGCACAACTCACAGAGTCACAATGTCTGCATTCAGACTCGTCAACCCAATCTCACACATGGAATTTCATGGGTACCAAATCAAATGAAGGGATGCCTATTTAAAGCACCGTCTTGGTGGTTACTATAACCAATTCCAGGACGTTTTCCCCAACTATTAAAACTCTCTACGTAACAACTTTACTTAACCTTAGCAAATGACATGATTTGTTTTAGGTTTTACAATGGCGGCTGTATTTTGCATTTCATTTCATTTAGACTGAATTTGTGTTATATTTCATTTCATGTCATTACAAAATGTGTAGACCTTTTTACAAACACTTTTACTTTTGTTTCTTAGAACTACTGTCTACATCTGTCCTCCCCTTTACATTGGTCGCTGTCCTCAGCGACTTTCTTCGTTGTTCTGTCGGTGTCTCTGTGTCTTTTTGGGCTGGAGTATGTAGACTTTGTAATTCAACAACTTTGAGTTTATAATCTTCTCTTTCGTCGCGTGGACGCTTGGCATAGTTATAATATTTATCCCATTCCACACCGTAGGTGTTGGCTTTGTCCTCCATCACTGCTAACTGTTGCAAAATCTCTTCCTCCCTCTTAGCAAAAGCCTCATATGCAATTCCTTGCATTGGTGTTGTAGATTGTTGATTCTTCAATTCTAATTCCCGCAACAGTTCTGCTTCATGCTGCTTTTGCTGTTCCAATTCTTTAAGCAGTGCTTCCTCACTTTGGCTTTTCTGTTCCAACTCCTTTTGTAAGGCCTCTTTTGCTACTGAAGAAGTGTGTTTGCAGATTTTGTTGTGTCAGTTGTTCTGCCATATCCACAAGAGTGGCTTCTCTTTCTTTTAGTTGCTCATTCATTTGGTGTAGTTGGTTTTGAGCTGCGGTCATCCTGTGAATTTGTTCTTCCATCAGAGCTATATTTTTGTCTATTTTCTCTCTGCTCTTCGATATTTCGCTTTAGAACTTTGCAATGCTTCTTCGAGATCCAATTTCACACTGTGCAATTTGTTTATCCCTTCAACTAACCATTGCATCAAATTTGCTACAAAATTCATATAAGCATACATCGGAAATAATTCAAGTACCAACTCCCTATTTTGTACCTTCTCTTTGCCAATTGTGGTTGGTAAATTGCGATTCCCGTGACCATATACATATATGCAGATTGGCTCCAAGTACAGGGTTGGTACTTCGTCTGGCAGCTTTTCCACTACTTCCATGGTTCTGATGCTTCCATTTCGTAGTTCTTGTTGGCGATCGAATCGGCCTAGTTATAGATTTTCTAGGTCTACAGCGCCCTAGACCCGATGCCAAGCATTGAATGTCCGAAGGAAAGGAATGTCCTCCGTGACAATCTCTAGTAGGGCTGGTTCCGAAAATAAAAATGGGGGTTTTGAGATAAGGGTTAGGAAGATACTGAAAGAGATGGGAAATTGCTGAAAGGAATGGGAAAAGGCTAAAAGCCGGAAATACGAGGTGATGGATAGGAAGCACGATAGACAGCCTAACACTTGAACCAACAACAATCAAAACAATAGACCTTTAACAGAAACCAACATTAAATCTTCAAAACTGCATAAACTCCAGGGGTATTCCAGGGATTCGTCCTTTACTGGTAGCTAAATCCAGATAACAAAATTAAGCTATATGATAAAGAGGCTAATTTAACAGAAATAACATGACAGAAGTCATACACAGAGATAGAAGGTTCAAAGTCGGAGCCAGAAGTCTGTATTTCGGAAGCAGATTTCAAAGTACAAAGCTGCTTCTCTAGCAGAGATTGTCCATCCTTAATTACATAGAAAAAAGCAGCCTTTGTAGGGGATTCTGCCTCCTAAAACTTTAAAGCCCAACCACTCTCCAGCAATGACAGGCAGACTCGGTCCGGAACCGACTTACAACATTCAATTCGGCCTTGCAGATAACTCAGCATTGAAGGTAGAAGGTTCCGACGACCCACTATGATCGGACAGCTTAGAGCGCAACTTTGGGTCGGTTTAACCAGTCAATGCCGATATCCAGGCAGTCCCTGACAGTTCCGAGCATTCCATGGCAGTTCTGGGCAATTTGTACTGTGTTTAGGGCCTGCCAAGAGCTTCGCTCCATAATTGGAGTGACAGAGTCTTTTCATGCCTTAGAAACTTTTTCAGTGTTTCTGCTTTGGGTGTTGCTCCTTGGGTGGAGCGACAAATACTTTGACTGCCTTGACTCTTCTGTCAAGCTTGTCGCTCCCTGGGTGGAGCGACAGAAGCTTTCGCTCCACTAGTGGAACGCCTGGGACTTTCGCTCCATTGGTGGAGCGCTTTGCCCTTTGACCAAAATGCTGACTTTTCCTTGCACTTAGTCTCATTTTCACTCCACTGGTGGAGCGCTCGGGGGATTCGCTCCACTGGTGGAGCGCTTGCAAGTTTGACCACCTTTGACTTCTTTTGTGCACTCTTAGCTATATTCGCTTATCTCTAAGCCCTTCTGGCCCTTCGCTCAACTGGTGGAGCGATAGGGCCTTTGACCAACAGTCTGACCTTTCTCTTTGCACTTAGCCTCAACACTTGCTTTAATATGTCATTGCTTGGTTTTTGCTCCACTGGTGGAGCGCTTGGGAGATTCGCTCCACTAGTGGAGCGCTTGGTGCTTTGACCAAACTCTGACCTGCTTTGCACCCTTTCTTTGCCAACGTTTTAGCTTTGTACCTTTTGGGACCTTCGCTCCACTGGTGGAGCGATAGGTCCTTTGACCCAAAATTTTGACTAATTGGGACTTGCCCCTCTAACCTGTTTTTTTGCTTGGAGTGTTGCTCCATAGGTGGAGCGACTAGGGAACTCGCTCCAGTTAGTGGAGCGCTTGCAAGTTTGACCGCCTTTGACTTTCTTTCACACACTTAGCCATTTTCGTTTCTTTAAAACCCTTTCTGGCCTTTTGCTCCACTAGTGGAGCGACTGGGAGGTTCGCTCCACTAGTGGAGCGACAACACCTTTTAACAGAAAAACATGCGCAGATATGAAAAGAACTTTGCAGAAAAACAGTAAGGAAGAGAACATATCCATAACATCGCCCATGCTAAAACATCTACAATTTTGCATGCGATACGACCGGAAAAGTACAGAAAAGGTAAAGGAACCACAGAATGTGAAAGAATACAGTCTTAAGCTAAAGAGACAGCTGGTGAAAACACAGCAAAATAACGTCTTGACCATTTAAATGGAGAAAGAGAAGTTTTACAATGATTTAGTCTCAAAAACTGTATACAACATGAAATTTAACAAAATGTGGCAAAACTGGCAACAGTTCCCATGGCTATTCTTGGTAAATGCTAGAAATTTCAGTCCTCCATGGTCCTTTCCTAGCCCATTTCACCAACTTGTCAAGTTCATCTTCTGCCATTAACTGCCACTATTTCCACTGTCCTACACAACCTACATCAAATTCCAGTTTTATTTGATCCATTACTTGGGTCAATTTAGTAAAACAAGTGACTACTTGCTCATTGAAACGTACACCCAATTCTGGTGGATCCTGGAAATTTGGGAATTCTATCAGTACATGTTCACTCAGGCCATCATCTTCTTGTTTTGTTTCTACTTCCTTAGGGTTTGTGTCTATCTCTGCTCATGACAGATCTATTTGTTTCTTGTCTGCTTTTCCTTCCATTATTGCTTGTTGCGCCATAGATTGAGGTGTCTGACTACATTCCCCTTGTACTTTCTCGGATATACCAAAGTATGTACCCTGCTATGTGTCTCCCTTTTGTTATTCTGGCAGTTCTTGCTGTTTCGGAGTCTGCCCCTCTTCCACTTGAATTGGATTCTGCTTGGTTCCCAACTGCTACTTTTCTGTGTCTATCGTTTCAGGCTTTCAGCTACCATTTTGTCTCCCTGCACATGTTCTTCTTCAGTTCTCTTTCAGTTGTCGGCGAAACTTCTTCCCCAGCAACATTTGTTTGGGTGGACACTACCCCAGATATATGAAGCTTTTGAGCTCGCAACGTTTCTCTGACGGAAGTTTTTTGAAATTGAAACTCGTCTTTTATCACTAGTGAGGCCAGTGGATCTGTATACTGAACTTTTGCCAAAAACTTGATAGGTCCTGTTGCCACATTTTGCTAAAGGGTAAAATTTTTTGAAAATTTGAAAAAACTGCTGCATTTTCCAGACCAAATCCTCTACATTTTGCTAAGGTTCAAGCTTCCAGTTTCCAGCTTTCAGCAAGTTCCGGCAGAGGCTGGGGAAAAGCCCAAAAAATTCTAAGGCAGGAGCACTCCCGGGTCGCACTCTTTTTGAGCGATTCCGGGAGTCGCTCCACTTCTGCGGCGATTCCCAGCTTCACCCCCTCCCAAGGCGACCCCCGGAAGAATCCAGTAGCGGCGACCGGTGACAAGCGGAGAAAAATGAAAAATTTCTAAGGCATTAATGGCAATAGAATATTGCTCCCCCCACTGGCGAATCCCAGGATCGCTCAGTCTATTCGGCGACTCCCATCATTGCATCACTTTTCAGCGAGCGACGGAGTGGAATATTCAAAAAACTCTAAGGTAAGGCACTCCCGCGATTCGCTCCTATCTGGAGCGATTCCCATCCTCGTTGCGCCTCTACAGCGACTCCCGTCGTCGCCCAGTCCTCCAACGACCGCCGGCAGGTTCAAAAAACATAAAAAAGTGCTAAGGCATGGGGTTCCCGAAAGTCGCTCTCTCAGCGAGCGAACCCCGGGATCGTTCCAACTTCCAGGCGACTCTCATCGTCGCTGCATTTCTAGGCGAACCATGGCAGAGGGGTGTTTGAAACTTTCTAAGGCACGGAACCCGCAGGTCGCCCCATACCAGAGCGACTCCCTTCATCGCCGTTGCATCCCAACGATCCCCGTCTTCGCCCCGGTCTCCCGCGATCGCCGGCAAAATTGAAAATTTATTTTGAGCGCTGTGTGCTCTTCAGTTCGCTCATTTTCCTGAGCGACTCCCGGGTTCGCTCCACTCTGGAGCGACTCTCGGGATCGCTCCTTTTTCACAGCGACTGCTGGATTCGCCCCTCCATTGAGCGACCCTCGGCGCACCCTCCCCCGTTGTAGCGAACTCTGGCTGTCAAAGATTTGAACAAGGTAGAGAAATCCCCTCAGTTTTGCCCCTCCCCTCAGCGATTCCTAGCATCGCTTCTACCTCAAATTCGAGCTGAAAGAGGGCGATTCTCGGGATTTGATCCAGTCTTAGCAGGGCTGCAGGTGTACTTCAAAAGCAAGGTAGGTGGGCATTTAAAGGGCATTGATGACATTTCGAGCTTCTCCCCATCTCAGCAGAACGTCTTGTCAGGTCCCTCAAGCACCCCAAGGGGTAAATTGTACCTGCGACATTGATGAGACAAGCCTTCCCAACCACTAGAGCAGTCCGGAGCCGTACCAAACTCAGGTGAATCATGTTGCAGGTACGCTCACGGCCAGCAAGGGTCAAATCTCGGCAGCTTTTGCAGTTTTGGGATTTCGTGCTTCAATGTAATTTGGGGGGAAAATTCTGCTATAAATAGCAGTCAACTTTCATTGTAAAAGGGGGGGAACATATTGCTAAGAAAGCTGTTGTAATCAAACATTTGCTTCAATACAAGGCATCCTTGGCTCTGACTCTTGTCTCTTCCTTTTATGCTGCCTTCTGCAAGTATTTCTGCTTCATGTTCATTTATTTTTCTGATTGCTGTAATTCTGAACTCTGGATTAGGGCATTGGCAATTAAGTGAATCTGGAATTCTTGTTGAAGGATACATAGGGAGGAATCGCAGTGTTGGTTTCTGTTACATGTTTTGTTTTGATTGTTGTTGGTTTGGGTATTAGTTAGTGATTGTGCTGCTTGTTCTTCCCCACAACTATTGCTATGCTTTTACATTTCTTTCTGCATTTTACAATCTCTTTCCAGTTCCCTTATCTCAAACCCCAAGTAGTGTAGTATAGGAGCCGGCCTTCTCCGGAGATTGGCACGGAAGGCATCCCTTCCTTCCGGCCTTTCAATCTGTTGGGCGGGTCTAGGGCGCAAAAGACCAAATCCTTTCCTAAGTGGCGGATTCGTGACCAACAGTTTCTCTGGCACGCCCGGTGGGACCCGAAGTGTTCCACCTCATAAGCGGTATTGAAGTAGCGGTGTTCGCTTCAGTGTTGTCGAATCTGAACATCTGGCGACTCTGTTGAACTCGGATACTCTCCAAATCTCGAAGACCAGTCCAAGAAAATCCTGTCTTCATGCATACGAGATGGAGAGTTAGAAACGCGGAAGAAGAGCCTGAGTACTACGAGCTTGATATCAGTGCCTTCGGAGAACGCCCTAGGCTGATCGGGCCGAATATTCCTCTGGACGAAGCATCATCGCAAGAGGCTGTAGTTGAAGAACAAGACCCAACGTCCGATAGCACCGCAACCAGCTACCCTCCTAATCCTCCGAACTCTCCGGACCATCAAGGGGCTCTTATACACCCAGCCCACCTACTGCTGCCGCCATTGTCGCCTCCCAATCAGTCGAATCCGAACGCGAACATGGCGAACCCACCACCAAATCAGAATCAGCAGCAAAATCAACAACAAAATCAACCGCCCGAGCTATTTCCAGCTTGGAATTCTACAGGACCTCTCAATCTAGCCGGGCAAGCTCAAGTTCCAGCTGCCGCCTTGAAAGCCATACCCACGTACGATGGTACTGGGAAGACGGCCTATGAGCACATCCAAGACATTGTTGCCCTGGCCGCGCTTCACAGCATCACCGATGAAAGTGTCATGGTCCGGCTGTTGGCCCTGTCTCTGCGCGGAAAGCTCCTATATTGGTATAGATCCTTGCCGCCTGGCACTATCACCGGGTGGGGTCAGTTGGCGGGGCAACTAGCGAAAGGATTCAATGAGTCCGCAGATCCGTCATCTTTGCTGCATCAGTTTACGACCATCCAACGACACCCGCAAGAGGAGATAGCGGATTTTAATGTAAGGTTCGCAAGGTCCTGGCAAAGGGTGCCCACCGAACTACGGCCGACCGCCGGACAAGCTGCCTACTATTACCTCAGATCCTTCAACTCGGACATCAGTATGATCATTAAGTTCTCCAACGTCAACACTTTCCCCGAGTTGTACGAGTTGGCCCAAAAAGCAGAGCTGGATTTGATTGCCATTGGTAGACTTCCACCTAGGATGCCGACGCCGATTTTCCCCGATTTCCCTCAATCACAGTATCCTAGTGCCTCGGCCCAACCGCCTTCTACATCTTCCACATACCAGAATCCATCATGGAATCCCGCACCGGTGGTCTCTCAATTCTCCGCTCCCCAAGTACATTTTCCCACTCCACAGGCGCCACAACTTCCACCTCCTCCGCAGTATCCAACACTCCCTGCTCCTCCACAATACCCGGCATTACCCCCGGCCCCACCGTTGGCACCATTGCCTCCACCAGCCCAATCGGCGCCTCCAGCCGTTGATGTGCAGGCTAAGATACTGCAAGAAGTACAGTCTCTTGCTTCTGTCTACCGAACGTTGTCCAATGACATGGCTGTTATGAAGAAGAAGCAGGCTCAACAGGAGTTCATACCTAGGAGACCCTATCCTCCTCCGGCGCTTACAAGAGACCAAGCGGCTCAAGCCAATAGACCTCCCGCGAGGAATGCTGCTATCAATGAAGAGCCGAGCACTTCAGACTACGTGCACTGGTGCTCCACATGCAATGACCCTCACGGGGAAGACAGCTGTATGCTTCATCAACACTATGCCCAAACGCTGGCAAGCAGCAGCCCGGGTGATCAGATTAACATGATTAGGGAGGCAGATCGCAATTTCGCGGTCTCAGAGGAGGAGCAAGTGTCGATTCTGACCAAAGATGGTAAGAAGCCGATCGAGGTGGATGCGGCCCAGATGCAACCTTTGAAGGTGTACACCCGACGAGAAAAGGAGCAACCTCCGGCAAAAGCCCCTGACAAAGGCCCTTCGCCCCCGCCGGCAAAAGAGAAGACATTCCCGGCAAAAGCTCCAGCAGTGCAACCTCAGGGTGAAACCAAGGAGCAGGCAAGAGAGAAGCTCAAGTACCCTTCGTTGACCAAGCGGCAAAGAGTTGAGGCCACGCAGCAGTACCGCACCAAGTACGAAGCTGCGAAGGAGACGGAGGTGCCCGCTACTTCGGCCTACAATATTGTTGATGAACTCAAGAAGACCCCGGCCAAGATAAGCATGTACGATGCCCTGCAACTCCCCGGGCAGGTAGATCTGCTGCAGGAGTCTCTAAAATCTGTCAAAGGAGGAAAGTCACCGCAACCTGTGTTAGCTCAGCCCTTGACTACTTCAATCACGGGAAAAAACAGGCCACCGCCGTTCTACTTGTCTCTGCAGATGGAGGGGTGTGTGGTGCACAACTGCATGATTGATTCCGGGGCATCAACCACCGTCATGCCAAGGGCAGTCTGCGAGGAGATAGGCATGGAATACACGCGAAGCAGCCAAGGTGTCCTTCAACTAGATGGCACTCCTGTGAAAACAGTGGGCGTCATTAAAGATATCCCTATCCAGTTGCACAAGGCGCCTCAGATCGTTGTGATTCAAGAGGTTGTGGTCGTTGACCTGGAACCCTACTTCGGCATGTGCCTCTCGAGGGAGTTCACCGCCAAGCTGGGTGGATATCTTTCCCTTGACTATTCACATATGGAGGTCCCCTTCAAGGGGAGGAAAGTAAAGATTTACAATGAAAAACCCTCCACCTTCCTTGTTGAGAGAATACCAGAAGAGGGACAGCAGGATGAATCAGTGCACCTGATGACGGAGCAGTTGGAAGAGGTGGACATAGTGGAGGAAACCATAGAAGCACTGCGGGCGGAAGATGAGTTCTCCTTGCTTGATTTCAACGCCATGATTGAATCAGACATAGGCTGCTATTCTATCACCCAGCCTGAGAAGCCAAAGGAGACAGTGAAAGAAGACAAAGGCCCTGCCCCGAATGAGCTGTGGAAGCTGTACTTTGACGGCGCCCGATGCAAAAACGGCGTCGGGGCGGGGGTTCTTCTAGTTTCACCCTCGGGAGAGCAGAAAGATTATTGCTACAGGCTGGCCTGGAGTTGCACCAACAACGCGGCAGAGTACGAAGCCCTGTGCCTAGGGTTGAAAAAGGCTGAGAAATTGGGGATCAAGCAGTTGCAAATCTTTGGAGATTCGGAGCTGGTATGCAAGCAGATCACCAACAAGTGCACCTCAAAGAAGCACTATCTCAAGGCATACCGCAATAGGGTCTGGGACTTGTTGGAATCATTCGAGGCCCTTAATGTACAATCCATCTCCCGAGAGAAAAACAAACACGCCGACGTCTTAGCGTCTATCGGAGCCAGATACTCCCCGGCTGATGACATGATGCAGAAGCCTAAGGCGGTAAGAACCATTTACAGGCCTTCTGTGCCTGATAAGGACACCCACTGGCAGGTGTTCGATTGTGACGAGCAAATCGTCAATTTTTTAATTCATGAAGCTAGCACTATTGAAGGTAGAGACCCTGATGACGAGGAGTATGAGGGGTTGATACAGTTGAAGAATAATCACGTCCCGAAAGGACTGATTACTTTGGAAAGTCTCTTTGATCAGAACGACAGAGCAATATCACACCGGATCAAAGTGGACGCCAAGCAGTACAAAGACCTGGAGCTCGAGCCCGGCAAAGTGATAAAAGTTGGGACGGACTGTACTCCAGAGGAGTTGGAGCAGATTCGGGCCTTGTGCAAAAGGTACCCGGACATTGTGGCCTGGTGTTATCAAGATTTGAAGGGGTACGACAGAGAAATCATCCAGCATACCATAGAGCTGGAGGAAGGGGTCAGACCCTACAGGCAGAAATAGAGGCCAGTCAACCCGAAAATAGAGGTTCTCATGAGAGCCGAACTCTTGAAGATGCTAGAGGCAAAAATCATCTATCCCATCAAGCATTCTTCTTGGGTCGCAAATCTGGTTCCTGTCAGGAAGAAGAACGGGGATATCCGCCTCTGTGTTGATTTCCGCAACCTGAATCAGGCCTCACTCAAGGACCATTACCCGCTCCCACAAATTGATCAGATCCTCCATGTGGTCGCAGGAGCTCAGCGATTCTCTCTCCTAGATGGCTTCTCTGGCTATAATCAGATCTGGGTGAAGGACGAGGATCAACACAAGACGGCGTTCACCACCAAATGGGGGACGTTCGCCTACCAACGTATGCCCTTCGGCCTGTCCAATGCGGGGGCCACATTCCAGAGAGCCATGGATATTGCATTCCGTGAGCTGTTGAACAAAATTATTGTCATCTATTTGGATGACATGACAGTGTTTTCACACAAGAGAGAAGAACATGCCTCTCACTTGCAGCAGGTGTTTGAGAGATGCCGGGATTTCGGCATATCCATTAATCCGAAAAAGTCTGTCTTTGCAGTGAAGGAAGGGAAACTGCTAGGCCATGTCATTTCTGAGAAAGGGCTGGCAGTTGACCCTGACAGAGCAGAGGCTCTCCTTAAACTCCCAATCCCAGTGAACAAGAAAGGGCTGCAGTCTTTCTTCGGCCAGATCAACTTTGTGAGGAAGTTCGTGCCGGATTTCGCTCAAGTCATTAAGCCAATGGCCGAACTTCTGAAGAAGGATGTCGAGTTCGTCTGGACTGAGGAGAGAAGGAAGGCATTTGAAGAGATCAAGGCTAGGATTGCCCAAGCGCCTGTGCTGGTTAACCCAGATTACTCTAAGGATTTCATCCTATACGCAGTTGGAGAGCCTGAAAGCTACGCAGCGGTCCTAACACAGAAAGGAGATGATGGCGAAGAGCGGCCGATAGCCTTCTTGAGCCAAGTGATCCAGCCGCACGAGGAAAGATACAACTTCATTGAACGCCAAGTACACGCAGTCATGAGGTCCTTGAAGAAGTTCAGGCACTTTGTCTCCCAGAGCAAGACGACAGTGTTTGTTGTCCACCCAGATGTCAGAAGTTTTATCATCCAGGGAGAACTGGGTAACAAAAGGGCTGGCTGGATCGCCAAGATTCAGGAGTTTGATATAGAGGTTCGACCCACCAAGCTAATCCGAGGTCGGGCACTGTGCCAAGAGCTAGCAAGGAGTGTTGCCGCGGAAGTAGCCGCCTGTCAGTGGGAGGACCCGATACTAGAAGGCAACTTCGCCAATTCCTCAGCAGAAGACAACGACTGGACCGATGAGATAATTTGGTATTTCAACACTGGGAGATGTCCGGATCGTCTTAATGCCTCACAGAGGAGGAGATTCAGGCTCCAAGCCCTGAAATATGTGTTGCGCCCCGAGGGGCTATTTTTCAAAAATATTGATGGTGTTCTCTTGCGATGCGTCAAGGGAACAGAGAAACAGAAGGTCCTCGATGAATTCCATTCCGGAATGTCGGGAGGACATCTTTCAGGAAGGCCTACGGCCTTGAAAATGATAAGAGCGGGCTACTATTGGCCTACTATTTTTGCCGATGCCTATGCAGTCTACCAAAAGTGTGAGAAGTGCCAGAGGTTCGCCGGCCGAAATAAGAATGCACCAATGCCCCTCCAGCCGATCCAGGTCGAGGCTCCCTTCCAGCAATGGGGCTTAGACTTTATCGGGGTGATATCGCCAAATTCCTCGGCGGGGCATAAGTATATCTTAACTGCCACGGATTACTTCACCCGATGGGCCGAAGCGATACCTACAAAGCATGCCGACCAAGAGAGTCATCGCCTTCTTGGAAAGCTTGATCACCCGCTTCGGGATCCCAGAAGCAATCGTGACAGACAATGGTCCGGGGTTCATGGGTGCCAAACTCACCGAGTTCGCTTACAAGTATGGAATTTACCTTAAGGCGTCCTCCAATTACTACCCGCAGGGAAACGGCCTAGCCGAATCAACAAATAAGAATCTGATGAAGATCATAAAGAAGACCTTGGAGAGGAACAAGAGATCCTGGCACTTGCACCTGGACCAAGCACTATGGGCAGACCGTATCTCGGTTAAGAAATCTATCAGAACATCGCCATACGCGCTGGTTTACGGGAAGGAGGTTGTCTTGCCCACCCATGTCGAGATGCCCGCACTTTGGTTGCTAGATGATGAAAAGGGCAACCTGGATCCCATTGATGCTAGGCTAGCTCAGTTGTTGCAGCTAGAAGAAGAAAGAGAAAAAGCTTATGAAGCTTTTATGAAGCACACGGAGACCACCCGAAATTGGTTTGCAAAAGGGACTACAACCAGAGTCTTCAAGGTCGGGGATCTAGTGCTGAAATGGGATGCATGGAAGGCGAAACCAGGGAACCACGACAAATTTGATGCCTTCTGGGAAGGCCCCTTTCAGGTTGCCCGGGTTAACCAGTTCAACTCATTCGTGTTGAGAGACATGGAGGGCCAGATCCTCCCCATACCAGTCAATGGCCTTCATCTGAAGGCCTATCACCACTAAAAGATATCATGAGGTTCCCCTGTGTACATAGTTTTATTTCTGCAATTATATTTCATTTTTTTGAATGTAAATATGCTTTTCAGTAGATGCAGTTTTCCTGCTTTAAGCTCAGGCGTTCGGCTTTCAAGTCGAACAATTTTTGTTCTAAGAAAGTTCAGAGCCAAGTTCCTACGCAGAAGAGGGCCCCTGTTAGCAGAACAACAAAGCAAGGTTCGCAGGTTCCTAAGGCGGAAGCAATCAGGAGGATCAGAGAAAGTTGAAAATTTCACTAAGTATTGTTGGTTACGAATCTGCCATGAGGAAAGGATTTTGTGTTAACGCGCCCATATTCGCCCACCAGCTTGAAAGGCCGGAAGGAAGAGATGCCTTCCGTGCCAATCTCCGGAGAAGGCCGGCTCCTGTGGGTTTTATGGTTTGAGATGAGGGTGCAGGAAAGAGATAAAAATGCGGAAAGGATTTACAAATGAGGTTGGAGTTGGGTGGGGGGAACTAACAGTACAACAACACATCAATCACCGCCACTTACTGCATTATGAATACAAAGCATAACCAGGAACTGCAAAGTCTAAGTGTACTTTCTGTATAAAGCAGGGTACGCACAGCTACAATGGCTCCCTAGCAAACATTCTCCCTACAAGGAGAACTAACAGCACGGCAGCGCATCAATCACCACTACGGACAGAGACAGAAAGCAACCAAGAGATGTCAGATCCAAGTATGTGTGTTGTGCAGAGAATTTGTACGCACAGCTACAATGGTCCCCTAGCAAACATTCTCCCTACAAGGAGAACTAACAGCACGGCAATGCATCAATCACCACTACGTACAACAACATAAGCATAACACACAAACTGAAGGAACTGCTACCACATTTATTCTATGTATCCTCTAATCAATTAAGTTCAAGAGTGCTCGGCCACCAAATGCTGAAATGAATCAACAAGCCATGACACAAGCAATGCCTCAGGTGTCCCTGATCACCAAATGCTGAAACGAATCAACGAGCCGTGACACAGGAAAACGTAAAGCAGAAATATAAAGGAAAGGCAGCATAAAAAATAGAAGCAGTAGAACAGAGCCAGGCATATACTTTATATTTATAAGCAGAAGCACGGTTACAATGGTTCCCTAACAAACATTCCCCTTCCACCACCTTACAATGAAAATGCGGTGGGTATTTATAGCCCGAGTCCCTCCCGTTACATTAATGGGCACAAAGTCCCAGTCAAACATTGGCTGACAAAAGCAGCTATGGAGTTGCTGATGCTGACCTTTGTCGGACAGGACTGTACCTGCAGCATGGTTCCCCTGAAGGCCGGACAGCTAGGTGGCAGCGCGTTGGGTAGATCTTCACATCGACAGGAATGCGGGCAGCTGGAGCAGGTAGAACCTCTAATCAGCTTTAAATGAGGCAGCTGGCATAAGTAGTGCAGCCCATGCTTGTCCTTTTGCTCGGCACGTCTTGGCTCAGATCCCGAAGCTGGACACTTGTCGGATGATGCTGTTTGACATGTGTCTGCCTTGAAAGGCAGTTTATCCAACTTCTCCTAGGATATGAGCGCCATCGGGTTGCGCAGGCAGAAAACAGCGCAGTCGGGAAGGCCCTCATGCCTTGGTCAAATTCTGAGTTTGTTTCCCTACTGCGCACCTGTCAAAGGGCGCACTCCGACTTCGCTGCGAAGTCGGGTTGCGCACAGGTGAAAGCTGATTTCTGCCGCCGAACGGACTTCGCCCCGGAAAGGGGGAGCAAGCTTCCGAACTTCGCCCCAAAGACTTAGTCATTTTCTCCGCTAGCCGCCACTCGCTACAAGGTGCGCTCAAAAAGTTGGGAGAAGTCGGACTTCGCACCAAAATCGGGAGAAGTACGAACTCGCACCAAAACTGGGCGAAGTACGAACTTCGCACCAAAACTGGGAGAAGTACGAACTTCGCACTTTGTGTTCCTGCTGCGCTCCATCTGGAGGGCGCACTCCGACTTCGCGCGAAGTCGGACTTCGCCCTAACACTTAGCCATTTTTCAGGGCAACTGTTGTCAAATTTGAGATCAGACTGAGGGCTCAAAAGAAAGGGGGGAAAGAATGAGAATGCAGGGAAGAGAGAGAAAGGGAGAGAAGAAGAAAGGGAGAGAGAGGAAGAGGGAAAAGGAAGAGCAGCACTCTTACAAAACTGAAAACATTGCACCCCGTGCAAAATGTGGCAACATTTCTGGCGGCTCGTGGGGTGTCGAGCTCGCCTCGGCGCAAAGAATCCATGCCTTCATCCATTGGGTGCAGAGGAAATTGCTTCCCCTGCCTTCTGCTGCTCTTGCTGTTCTCCTCGCGGCAACTGTTCTTCAGATTCACTTCCGGCAGTCGCCTCCTCAGAATCCTCTTCCGAACGTTCTCCAGCTCTGGCTTCTGCCTCGCAGATGCGGTTGTATGCGGCCTGGGCTTGGCCCCAGGCTTCTGCTTCGAATGGTCGGCGGTCAGCAACTTCTTCTAATGCTGCGTGGAAAGCAGCGACCGCGTGCAGGTCGATGGTGAGGTATCTTTTTCCCGCTCCTGGAAGTAGGAGCTGATCTTGCAAAGACTTGGACACCATCCGGGTGACCCGACTTTCTTGAATTGGCTCGGTCCAGCTATCAATTTCAGCCGTATCCGCCTCAAAGGACCGCCAATTCTTTTTCACTTGCTCATGGGTGAGAAACTCACCATTCTCAACAAAGCCCGGGCACCCTAGTTCGGAGAGAGCGTGAAAGGGAGCCATACAAATGTCTCTTTCATGTTCAAATGCATCTAACATTCGTCTGGCAACCCTCACCTCTTCTACTTTCTTAAAATATTTATGCAAGGTTACCCTTGCATCTGCCCATTCTGCAGCGAATGAGGACATGGGGGAGAATTGGAGGCCATCGCGCTCGCGCTCTTGAAGATTTATTGCCAGGTCCAGCCATTGCTTCGCTTGGCGTTCGGCCTCCTCTACCACAGGCTTTCCCTGGGCGGAAACTTCTTGGATCTTGGATGCGAAATCCAGAACCGACATAGCCTTATACGTGTGGGGCTTGCATCCCCGCAACAGATCAGCCCGCATCTCCTTAACTTTGCTCTTTGAAAAGACCGTCGCTTGAGATGCTCTCTCGCAGATTGCGACAGCGCCTGTTTCAAAGACTCCCGGAGCCGAGAAATCTGCTCCAGGGCTGCTTGCTTTTCCGTTGCGGCTTCTTGCTGAGAAGCGGCCAGCTGGGATTTTAGTTCACTTATTTCTTGCTGCGCCGATTCTAGCTGCTCAGTGGACCTAGACAGGTCCTCTTCAAGCTGTCTTGTCTTGTTCTGCAACCGGAAAAGCTCTTCCTGTTCCTCCAGATTTTTGACAAGGAGATTATCCGCCTTACGAATGATTCCCTGAATCTCGTATTGCTTGTTGATATCGTCAAAGCTCTTCTCCTTTCTTTGGAGCTCGTAGTCCGCCCTGGTCATTTCTCGGAGAGGCTTCTTCACTTTTGGAGTTATCTTTTCTGTCGTGAGCACTCTCCTCTCGAAGTCAAACTTGGTACGCTTTACCGGGGCGGCTATCTCCTCAGGTCTCCTCCGCTTCAGGTTTTGGAGGAAAGAGATAGGGTATTCTACGGCTCTAGCTGCCAGAGGCAAATCGTCCGTGTTCTGGAGATCGTCCATGAGGTCCGGTTCCCCCAGCCTAGGGTTTTGCTGTGACATTTCTCCTGAGAACAAGAAGGAAAAACCGAGAGGGCTTTGGAAGGAACGGCCGCTTTTGAGGGCGACCGGGGAGCGGAGAGCGGAGCGGTTGATGCTGGAAGGGTTTCAAGTGGCTGAGGCAATGGATGTAACGGTGAAGGCGCAGCTTCAGCACTAACCACGGGCGAAGGGTTTGGGGTTTGACTCAGGGATAGAGATTCGTTGGGGTCCTGAGCAAACTGGTTGAAAGAATGATGGCCGCTAGAAGGCTGTGGAGATGGGGAGGAAGACACGGCCACGACTTGCTCGGATTGAGCGGGAGATGGAGTTGGAGTAGGGCCAAATGGAACTTGAGGGAGCGGGGCAGCGAACGTACCTGCGGGCTCCGCCTGAGCCGATGCTGGATGGATGTCTGCGGTTCTGGTTCCGGCGGCTAGCTCAGAATCATCCAGAGAAACAACCTCTGGAGCGGCTGGACGCGGCTGCGGCTCTGCGACTGACTGCTGCACCATCAGGCTAGGTCGCCTGATCCTATCAACCCTCTTCCTCTTCTTCTCTTCTGGAACAATGGCTGGTTCGGGAGGAGAGGAAGTAGGTGCAGCGGGCGCTGATGTTCCCACGGTAAACTTGTACCGGGGTTTGACTTGCAGAAGGTCTGCCGCTGCCGGTCCGCTCGCTGGTGGCGCTGGCGTCTTTTGTGTCTGAGGAGTTACCTCAGGCGTTGACTTGACTGACTTCTGAGCCTTTTCAGGCGCCACCTTGGAAGCAACAGGTTGCATTGGGTCCACTTGGATATCTGCTGGGCCCGCACTGGCAGTTGTAAAAGTGTACAACTGTTGGGAGGAAGACCCTCCTTTATAACCTTCAAAGGGACCTCGGGGAACGTAATCTCGAAATGCGAAAGGCCGCCAGCTGGCAATGTGCTCGGTCATATAGAGCTGAAAAGTCGTCATCAACGGCCGATTCTTCCTGATGGATTTATCGTGCTGCGTGCGACACCTCATCTTCCAGCATTCAGTAATTTTTTCTTTTGGCCAGTTAAGGCCTTCTAGCTTGGAGATGAATTTTCTAAATCCAAGAGAAGAAAACTTGTGGTCCGGGTTTCGCTCGGGGTCATATGCTACCTCCTCGCAGTAAAAATCCTGCCACGGAGGCGAAGCTTCCATCGAGTCAATCTCCCAGTCGAGGTCAACATGGACCACATCGCATCTGTCTTCGATTATATCTGCCCGGGGGCAGATATGTACAAACTTTCCCCTTATCCCGTATGGGTCGTATTTCCAGCGCTGCGGCAGCAGAATCAGACCAATGTCAAAAAGCTCCCGCTCGAGATAGGCATGTTGTCCTACCTCAGAAATCTCAACGTTCGCCCAGGAAAGAGGATATTGAAAGATCTGGCCCTTTCTCTTTCCCTGGCCGAACTCTTCCTCAACGTAATCCATCTGCCGGGCGACCTCCATCCCAAACTGATGATCCGTGCACCAGTAGGGCAGCAGATGAGGTTTGCCCTTGAATCCGTAGATTCTGACCACAATCCCCTGCGTCAGTCTAAAAACGTCCCCGAGCTTCTGATTCAGCAAATAGTTCGTCATTTCTGTGGGGGCGAGGGATCTCACCATCGCTGAAGACTGACATGACCAGGCCTAGAAAGTTGAAGTTGAACTTGTAGTAAGACCCTTTCCGGTATAGGTCATCCGTCCAATCATAGACGGGCTGTGGTTCTCCCCTCTCATTTACCTT
This sequence comes from Wollemia nobilis, assembly GCA_028583015.1. Lineage (NCBI taxonomy): Eukaryota > Viridiplantae > Streptophyta > Pinopsida > Araucariales > Araucariaceae > Wollemia > Wollemia nobilis. The sequence continues at coordinate 6,928,780 of JAQPPZ010016867.1, forward strand.
CTTCAGGTTCGGGATCGGCATCCGGGAGTGCAAATGATACAAACAAAGCCAAGCCAAAAAGGAACTGAACCGAAATTCAGTTGACTGCTTCTTCTGGAGCTTTACCAGGCTGGAGTGAATGGCATATGCCAGCCAGTCCGCCTAGTCAAAAAATATGGGGCGCTTTCCACTTCTCTGTGCTGCTGGTTCGTAGGATTCTCCGCACAGGAGACATTCTGCCAGCACTAGCTGGTACGGCTGTACCAGCACATCAGAGTCGCAGCCGAGGACCCACGCCAGAATGGTGTATAGGTATTTGCTCTGAAACTTGTTCAGGGGTATGGGGCCAGTTGGCCACTGTCCAGCTGTGAGCGGGGCGTTCAGCTCTGAATTGAGGAAATCCCTCATCCGTTTTGTATGCGTGAAGCGTCCCGCTTGCTCGCCCAGATTTATCTTCCTGACAATCGTGCTGGAGTCATACTCCAACCCTGGGGCGAAAGCCGGCTGGACAGTCTCTTTGCGCAGTGCGAACAAGGGTTTACCGCTGGAGCTGCAAATTTGCCGGGTAGCTGGTCTGTAATGTCTGACAATTAGGTCTACCAGCTCCGGGCATTGATGGACAGGAGGGCACAAGAACCGGAAAAGGTTCGACTTGTATGCCGCCCCGAAATGGTGAGAGGGCGAAACTTTGTCAGCCCAACTCTCCACGTTTATCCGCAGCTTAGTCAGGCTCATGGAAAACAAGCCGTCCTTGTATCCCGACAGGTAATTAACCGGTGGTGGTGGGGCTTGCCCACGCTGTACTTTCTTTGGCCGGGATTTTGACTTTTGCTCCTGCGGCATCTCACCCTTGGAACCACCCGTTTGCGGGAAATCTCCACTTTCGCGCCCCTCGCTAGACTGAGCTTGTATTGGCAACTTTCCCTTGTCCATCCCTCCGAAACAGCAATAATTACGAATTCTGGACGTCTGCACCAGATTTAGCAGTCACAAGAATAATCTGCACAATTTGGCATGTCTGGATGCATCAAACCCCCTTTTCTAGACAATGACAGAGTCATTAATGTCGCGCAGGAGGGGGTAGGTCGGCTGGCAAGTGAAGGCATTATGTTTCTTGGGTAGCCGCGCAGGAGAATGTCTTGGAGGATGTACCCCGGCTGCCGTGCCATGCTTATTTGATCGCGCTTTCCTTGAAGACTGCGCAATCATTAATTTTAACTTCGAACGTTGCGCCATGGCTGACGTCACTGCCGCAATATGGGCACACTGCTCAAGAAAAAACACCTTGGTTCGGAAACCCATCTCTAACTGTCACAATGCGCCTTGGGCCCACGCTTGGAGCGTTAGAATTTTTTATTCATTTTTTAAAACTCATCCAAGCTGCGCTCAGAAAACAGGGAGAAGTCGGACTTCGCGCGAAGGTTGGGCGCGATCCGACTTCGCCCGCGCAGTCGGACTTCGCTCCAAAATCGAGCGCAGTCCGAACTGCTACTTGCATCGAGACTGTTTCCCTTTCTTTTCCTACTGCGCCCGAGGATTGAGCGCAGTCCGACCTTTGCAAATTTCGGAAGAGTTGGTGAGTGCCTCTTGGGATCGGGTGCACGAGCTGCGCTTAGAAAATGGAGCGCGTTCGGACTTCGCCCGAAGTTCGGGCGAAGTTCGTACTTCGCGCGAAGTTCGCACTTCGCGTGATGTGTGCGCGAAGTTCGCACTTCGCGCGCAAGCCGGGCGAAGTTCGCACTTCGCGCGCAAGCCGGGTGTATTCGGACTTCGTGCGCGAAGTCGGACTTCGCTCAAAAACTGAGCGCAGTCCGAACACTCGTGCCCTTTGCAGTTTTCTTCTTTCAAACTTCGCCTTTTGGCCGGCGCGCAGCCCGACTTCGCTGCGAAGTCGGGCAGCGTGCCAGGACTTAGCCGTTTTTTTGCTTTCTTTACTCAAGCAGCCCCTTCACGAACTTCGCTCCTTCTGAGGGGCGACAACAGACTTCGCTGCGAAGTCTGTATTCTCTCCCATGTCGCAGTTTGGCTCAAACAAAATAAAAAACTGAAAGCTGGAAACTGTACATGCTGAAAAAGCAAAAATGCATAAGGGAAATTTTTACACAGAAGGGCCCATTGGGCACCTTCAGCAGCGGTAAACTTTTAAGTGGAACCCGTTAACGGGGATAGGTAGGAGCTGACCCTCCATATCCCGAAGTACGTAAGCATTGAACTGGTTCACCCGGGCAATCTGATAAGGGCCCTCCCAGAGGGCATCAAACTTCCCGTGGTTGCCCGGCTTCGCCTTGTATGAGTCCCACTTCAGCACCAGGTCCCCGATTTTAAAAACTCGGGCAGTGGTGCCTTTTGCAAACCAGCCTTGAGTGGCTTCAATATGCTTGGTGAAGGCCTGGTATGCTTCTTCTCTGTCTTCTTCCAACTGCAGGAGTTGGCACAGTCTGTCATCCACCGGGTCTCCACTGCTCCTGTCTTCGTCCAACATCCATAGGGCAGGGATTTCAATGTGGGATGGCATGACAACCTCTTTGCCATAGACGAGTGCATAGGGGGACGTTCTGATGGATTTCTTGAATGAAACTCTGTCCGCCCACAGCGCCTGGTTCAGGAGTAAATGCCAAGTCCGCTTGTTCCTGTCAATGGTCCTCCTGATGATTTTCGGGAGGTTCTTGTTAGTAGACTCGGCGAGGCCATTCCCCTGCGGGTAGTAATTAGAAGACATTTTGTGATAAATGCCAAGTTTGCCAGTGTACTCCGTGAGTACAGCGCCTGCGAATCCCGGACCATTGTCTGTCACAATTGACTCTGGAACCCCGAAGCGGGTAATCAGGCTCTCCAGGAACCCAATGACCGTTTCTTGGTCTGCATTTTTGGTTGGGATCGCCTCTGCCCACCGTGTGAAGTAGTCGGTGGCTGTAAGAATAAACTTGTGTCCGGCAGAGGAATTAGGCGAGATCACCCCAATGAAATCTAGACCCCATTGCTGGAACGGAGTCTCGGCCTGAATCGGTTGAAGGGGCAGGGGTGCTTTTCTGTTTTTGCCAGCAAACCTTTGGCATTGATCACACTTAGAACAGACCGCATAAGCGTCTGTAAATAGAGTGGGCCAATAGTACCCGGCTCTAATTATTTTCAAGGCCGTAGGCCTTGCAGAATGATGACCTCCAGGCATCCCGGAATGAAATTCTCCGAGGACCCTGGGCTGATCGGATTTCATGACGCACCGCAACAGGATGCCGTCAATATTTTTGAAGTAAAGCCCCTCGGGGCGAAGAGTGTACTTGAGTGCACCTAGCCGAAATCTCCTTCATTGTGAGGCGTTCAGGTGATCGGGACATCTTCCGGTGCAGAAATATCTCACCAGTTCATCTGTCCAATCACTCTCCTCCGATAAGGAGTTGGCTAGGTAGATGCTTGTCGCTGTGTCCTCCCACTTACAGGCGGAGATGCCGGCTACGGCGCTTCGGGCCAGCTCCCGACACAAGGCTCGGCCTCCGATAAGCTTGGTGGGCCGCACTTCGATGTCGAACTCCCGGATTTTTGCAATCCATCCTGGTCTCTTGTGACCCGGTTCTCCTTGTATGATGAAGCTTCGAACGTCCGGGTGAATCACGAAGACAGTCGTTTTGCTCTGGGAGACAAAATGCCTGAACTTTCGAAGGGATTTCATGACAGCGTGAACCTGTCGCTCTATAAAGTTGTACTTTTCCTCATGCGGCTGAATCACCTGGCTCAGGAACGCTATGGGGCGCTCCTCACCATCGTCTCCCTTCTGAGTCCAACAGACGCCAGAATGTCAGCGTGTTTGTTTTTCTCACGCGATATCGCCTTGACATTCAACAAGTCAAACGACTCCATCAAGTCCGACACCCGGTTGAGGTACGCCTTCAGATAGTGATGTTTGGAGGCGCACTTGTTCGTAACCTGGTGGCATACCAGCTCTGAATCTCCAAAGATCTGCAGGTGTTTAATCCCTAGCCTCTCCGCCTTTCGCAAACCCAAGCACAGGGCTTCGTACTCCGCCGAGTTGTTAGTGCAGCTCCAGGCCAACCTGTAGGTGTAGTCCTTCTGGATCCCGGTCGGAGAAACCAGAAGCACCCCTGCACCGGCGCCATTTTTGCATTGCACGCCGTCAAAGAAAAGCTTCCACAGCTTCTCAGGTGCAGGTCCCACTTCCTTTGCAGCTGACTTGTCAAGCCTCTCGGGCTGTACAACGGTGTAACAGCCCTGCTCTGTCTCAATTACGGCATTGAAATCCCGTAAAGAGAACTCATCTTCAAGCTGTAGCACTTCGAGGGCTTGCTCTGTCAGCTCTACTGTCACCAGTTCTTCCTCCGACAGCTGGACCATGCAGTCCGACTCTTCTCCAGGTATTTTCTCTACTAGGAAGGTGGAAGGTTTTTCATTAAAGATTTTCAGTCTCCTTCCTTTGAAGGGCACTTCCATGTGTGAGTAGTCTAGAGACAAGTACCCACCCAGCTTCGCGGTGAACTCCCGGGAGAGACACATGCCGAAGTAGGGAGCTAGGTCGACAACTACGACCTCTTGGATGACCACGATGTTGAGAGCCTTATGCAGCCGAATAGGGATGTCCTTTATGACACCAACTGTCTTGACAGGGGTGCCGTCTAATTGCAGCACGCCTTGGCTGCTTCTTGTGTATTCCATCCCGATCTCATCGCAGACGGCTTTCGGCATAACAGTCGTGGAAGCGCCAGAATCCACCATGCAGTTGTGAACTATGTGCCCTTGCATCCGTAAAGACAGATAGAAGGGAGGCGGTCTGTTCTTCCCCATGGCTGAGACTGTTAAAGGCTAAACCAGGACATCGGGCTGTATCTGCTTGGCGTTCTTCATGTTTTTCAGAGATTCTTGCAGCAGATCCACCTTGCCTGGGAGCAGAAGAGCATCGTACATGTTGATTCTAGCGGGTGTTCTTTTCAACTCGTCTACTATGCTGTAGCCCGAGGTGCTAGCTCCTTCTGCTTCTTTTGCCGGCTCATACTTTGTCCGGCATCGTTGGGTGGCCTCAACTCTCTGTCTCTTGGTCAGAGACGGGTACTTCAGCTTCTCCTGTGCTTGTTCTTTAGTTTCAGCTGGAGGCTGAGGTACGGGAGCTTTAGCCGGAACTGGAGGTTTTGCTATAGGAGGCTTGGCTGGAACAGGGGCAGCCTTTGCCGGAGAAGGCTTGGCTGGAGCTTTGTCTTTGGATGCCTTCTCCTGGGCTGTGTAGGGCCACAGCCGCTTGTATGGTGGCAGCCCACCGGGTTCGCCTTTTCTCTTCTGGCATAGACCTGCAAAGGCTTGGCAGCATCTGCAGTTTTCTTTTCTTCCTTGGCGGGCGGCACTAGATTCTCCTCTGGGAGGGCAAAGTTGGCTTCGTCATCCACGATCATGTAGAGTTCATCGTCCTCTATGGCGCTGCCGGCCAAAGTCTGAATGTAGTGCTGGTGCAGAGTGCAGTCTTCCTCCGAATGCGGGTCATTGCACGTAGTGCACCAGTTAACCTGGTCGGAAGGACCAGGTTGGTCTTCTATAGCAGCATTTCTCGGAGGCGGACGCCTCTGCAACTGGTGCTCTGGGGGCTTGTCTTTTGTCAGTGCCGGGGGCGGATATGGCCTCCTAGGAACGAGGTCCATCTGGGCCTGCTTCTTCTTCAGAGCGGTCATGTCATTAGACATGGCATGATAACCTGAGGCCAAAGCCCGCACCTCCTGGAGGATTGTATTCTGAATGTTATTGTCAGGAGGCGGCAACTGTGCCGGTGGAGGCAATGCGGCTAATGGAGGAGGGTTGGAATAAGGTGCATACTGCGGAGGAGCAGGGAGTGCTGGAAAATGCGGAGCAGGAGGCGGGTGAGGATAATGCAATTGAGGCGGGCCGTAAGGAGTTACGACCAACACCGGATTCCATTGCTGCTGGGGTTGTCCTGATGTGGACGGCGCATCACCAGAAGCTGATGGATACTGGGATCTGGGAAAGTCGGGACGAATGGGTTCCTGCACTCTAGACGGGAGTCTGCCGATAGAAATGATATCAGCTTCAGCTTGCTGGGCACCTCGTACAGAGCAGGAAACTCGTCTATTCTGGCAATCTTCAGCAGCAGGCATATGTCTGAGTTAAAGGATCTTAGATAATAATGAGAAGCCATGCCAGCTGAAGGCCAAAGCTCGCGAGGTACCCGTTTCCAAGATCTCGCGAACCTGATGTTAAAGTCAGACACCTCCTCTTGAGGGTGTCTCTGGATGATTTGGAACTGATGCAGCAGAGAAGTAGGGTCAGCAGACTCGTTGCATCCTTTCACAAGCCTTCTGGCAAGCTGGGGCCATCCTGTGATGGATCCCTCTGGCAGCGATCTCCACCAATAGAGAAGCTTTCCCCTCAAGGAAAGGGCCAGCAGACGGGTCTTCACACTCTCGTCAGTAATGGAATGCAATGCGGCCGTGGCAAGGATGTCTTGGATGTGCTCGTACGCCGTCTTGCCGTAGCCGTCGTACGTAGGGATAGACTTTAAAGCAGCAGGGGGAACAGCTTGCTGTCCGACCAGGGCCAAAGGCCCTGTAGAGTCCACCGCAGGGAAGAGATCATTGTCATTCTGCTGCTGGGCAGCCATTTCTTCTTCTTCTCCTCCATCGGTTGCGTACTCAGTGTCGGTACTTTCCGAGGATGCAGATGCCTCTTCTTCCTCGGCCTCTTCTATTTCGTACTCAGCTCTTCCGACCTCAGCTTCGGCTTCTTGAATTTCAGCCTCGGCTTCGTCGACACGAGCCTGTGGATCAACCAGCTTGGCAATTTCGCCTCGAGCGTTGATGTCCAGTTCGTAAAAGTCAGGCGGGTTTCTCGGATCCCTTGCTCGCCACCTTCTTGTTTGCATGAAGGTGCTGGGACCGGTCTCTTGGACTCAGAGGATTTGTTCGTGCAGAGTCGCCAGGTGTTCTGATTTTGAACAGCAATGAAGCGAACACCAGTGCTTCGATACTGTTTGGGGGTGGGAAACTTCCTTGGCCCACCGAGTGCTCAGAAACTGTTGCACCAGGTGGGGATTGATCAGAAAATCTCTCTTCAAACGTGGGACCTTGGTCCCACCGGGCGTGCCAGAGAAACTGTTGCGCCAGGTGGGGACTGATCAGAAAATCTCTCTTCAAACGTGGGACCTTGGTCCCACCGGGCGTGCCAGAGAAACTGTTGGTTACGAATCTGCCATGAGGAAAGGATTTTGTGTTAACGCGCCCAGATTCGCCCACCAGCTTGAAAGGCCGGAAGGAAGAGATGCCTTCCGTGCCAATCTCCGGAGAAGGCCGGCTCCTGTGGGTTTTATGGTTTGAGATGAGGGTGCAGGAAAGAGATAAAAATGCGGAAAGGATTTACAAATGAGGTTGGAGTTGGGTGGGGGGAACTAACAGTACAGCAACACATCAATCACCGCCACTTACTGCATTATGAATACAAAGCATAACCAGGAACTGCAAAGTCTAAGTGTACTTTCTGTATAAAGCAAAGTACGCACAGCTACAATGGCTCCCTAGCAAACATTCTCCCTACAAGAACTAACAGCACGGCAGCGCATCAATCACCACTACGGACAGAGACAGAAAGCAACCAAGAGATGTCAGATCCAAGTATGTGTGTTGTGCAGAGAATTTGTACGCACAGCTACAATGGTCCCCTAGCAAACATTCTCCCTACAAGGAGAACTAACAGCACGGCAATGCATCAATCACCACTACGTACAGCAACATAAACATAACACACAAACTGAAGGAACTGCTACCACATTTATTCTATGTATCCTCTAATCAATGAAGTTCAAGAGTGCTCGGCCACCAAATGCTGAAATGAATCAACAAGCCATGACACAAGCAATGCCTCAGGTGTCCCTGATCACCAAATGCTGAAACGAATCAACGAGCCGTGACACAGGAAAACGTAAAGCAAAAATAGAAAGGAAAGGCAGCATAAAAAATAGAAGCAGTAGAACAGAGCCAGGCATATACTTTATATTTATAAGCAGAAGCACGGTTACAATGGTTCCCTAACAAACATTCCCCTTCCACCGCGTTACAATGAAAATGCGGTGGGTATTTATAGCCCGAGTCCCTCCCGTTACATTAATGGGCACAAAGTCCCAGTCAAACATTGGCTGACAAAAGCAGCTATGGAGTTGCTGATGCTGACCTTTGTCGGACAGGACTGTACCTGCAGCATGGTTCCCCTGAAGGCCGGACAGCTAGGTGGCAGCGCGTTGGGTAGATCTTTGCATCGGCAGGAATGCGGGCAGCTGGAGCAGGTAGAACCTCTAATCGGCTTTAAATGAGGCAGCTGGCATAAGTAGTGCAGCCCATGCTTGTCCTTTTGCTCGGCACGTCTTGGCTCAGATCCCGAAGCTAGACACTTGTCGGATGATGCTATTTGACATGTGTCTACCTTGAAAGGCAGTTTATCCAACTTCTCCTAGGATATGAGCGCCATCGGGTTGCGCAGGCAGAAAACAGCGCAATCGGGAAGGCCCTTATGCCTTGGTCAAATTCTGAGTTTGTTTCCCTACTGCGCACTGTCAAAGGGCGCACTCTGACATCGCTGCGAAGTCGGGTTGCGCACAGGTGAAAGCTGATTTCTGCTGCCGAACGGACTTCGCCCTGGAAAGGGGGAGCAGTTCGAACTTCGCGCGAAGTACGAACTTCGCCCCAGCACTTAGTCATTTTCCCTGCCACCGCCACTGCTACAAGGTGCGCTCAAAAAGTTGGGAGAAGTCGGACTTCGCACCAAAACTGGGAGAAGTACGAACTTCGCACCAAAACTGGGAGAAGTACGAACTTCGCACCAAAACTGGGAGAAGTACGAACTTCGCACCAAAACTGGGAGAAGTACGAACTTCGCACCAAAACTGGGAGAAGTACGAACTTCGCACTTTGTGTTCCTGCTGCGCTCCATCTGGAGGGCGCACTCCGACTTCGCGCGAAGTCCGACTTCGCCCTAACACTTAGCCATTTTTCAGGGCAACTGCTGTCAAATTTGAGATCAGATTGAGGGGCTCAAAAGAAAAAGGGGGGAAAGAATGAGAATGCAGGGAAGAGAGAGAAAGGGAGAGAAGAAGAAAGGGAGAGAGAGGAAGAGGGAAAAGGAAGAGCAGCACTCTTACAAAACTGAAAACATTGCACCCCGTGCAAAATTTGGCAACAAGTACCTGCGCAGCAAAATCTTCCGAGGTTCGCCCAAATATGGTGGCGATGCAGGCTTCGCAGCGAGTTCGAGCAAACTCCAGATGTGTTCAAGAGGCCAGGGTTTCCAATCGGCTAGGGTTCACTCGGCCGAAGGAAGGCAGCAAAGCACTAAGTCCGAGCATGAGTTGAAAATCAATGCCGAGGGTCGCTCAATTTTTGAGCGACTCCAAGAATCGCATGGGTTGTAGAGCGAAAAATGAGCTTTGGCCAGACGCAATGTCGAAAGGAAATAAAAACGAAAAATTCTTCTAACTCCCTCACTTCCCATGGATCGCTCAAATTCCAAGCGATCCCGAGAATCGCTTAGTCTCTTGAGCGAAACTGGGAATCGCCCGGCCCACAAGAGGGGTGCATCCAAAAAAAAAATATCTACTAAGTCAAGGGATGCGCCCGGAGTCGCTCCACGGCGAAGCGATTCTGGGAATCGCTCACGCTTTCCAGCGAACCCTAGAAGAATGCCGAGTTTGAGCTGAGGTTGATGTAGTCAAAGGATCGCTCAAACCCTCAGCGAAGACAGGAATCGCTCGCGCCTTCAAGTGATTCTGGGAATCGCACCAGTGCAGCGCGAACTACGGAGAGCTCCCAGCGCCAGGGATAAGGAAAAAGTCAAAAAATCTACTAAGTCTTGGAGCAACCCCGAAGGTCGCTCGAACTTGGAGCAATAACATGAGTCGCTCATGTTTCCTGGCGATCGCCCAACTTTCAAGAGAACCAAGGGAAACAGGCCGAGTTTCAAAAGAACAGTGGTCGCTCGCGCCAAAGATCACTAAATTTTCGCACAAAGCTAGAAGTCGCATAAGATATTGAGCGATATCGGAGATCGCTAAGCAGGACGGCGACTTCAGGGGCAGGAAGTTTAAAATACGGCGATCGCTCGCCCAAGGTACCTATGCCGAGAGTCGCTCAGTTTCTGAGCGATTCCGAGAATCGCCCTCAGTGTCCAGTGAACCTCGTCCCACGCAGTCTCTAGCCGCAGCGAACCTCGGGATGCGCATAAAAATGTGGTGGCAAGTTAGAATTTCGAGGTGCACGTTATAAATGAGGATATTTGCACACATTTCTAAGCAGATCTTCGAAAGAAAAAGGACGGGCCTGGGGATCGGCAACCGAGGAGATACGCCTCCAAAGGAGATCCTGCGCACGCCCACCAAAGGATAACGGCTGCGCCCACCAACTCCGTGCGCCCGGCATTAAACTCAAAGCATTCGCCATTAATGGCTAAACTCATGCCCAGCCCCATAAAAGGCGTAGTTGCCCAGTTCGCCCTACCAGTTAAACCAAAATTCACTCCGACAAGGTGCGCCAAAAGTAAATTCAGAGCTTTTCATCAGCAAATAGCAGCATCCTCGAATTCTTTCGTCGCCATGGGCAAGAAAAGCACTGAGGAGAAGGGTAAAGCACCCAGACAAGCATCTTCAGGCACACCAGAAAGTGGAAAAAAGAAAGCTGAAGCTATGAAGGAGAAGGACAAAGGAAAAGAAAAGGTTCCAGCAGGAGCGACTGCGCAGAAAGCTGGACTGGGGCCGGTGAAAGTAATTGTTCAGCCACCTGTAGATAACTAGATAAAGTACAAAGACGGCACATATTCTCAGAAATGAAATGAAATGAAATATTATTAATGTCCGCGGTGGGCCAAAAAAAGACCCAAGGGACTATAATAAGTACAATAATGACTGCCAACTAGCAGGCTAAAAATCCCAACAAAGAAAGAACTAAGAAAAATACAATATCAAACCCGACAAACGGGCCAAAGAGAAAGGGAAAAGAAAAGAAAAGGGAGAGCAGAGGGGGGGAGGGTTGCAGTCCAACAAAGAGAAGTGCATGCCAAGAAGAACGGAGAGAGGAGGGGGGAGGGAGCAGCCCATGACGAGCAAGCTCCGAGAATCCCCCAAAAACTAATCTCTCCTAACAGTCGAGGCGGAAGTACCGAAGCTGAAGAAGTCCATGATGTCTCTGCCTATTGCTAGTTCGAAACCCTGACAAACTATTGGTGCGCTGTCTAGTGACCCTGCTTCTGTTCAAACTGGATGGTGTGGGGCGTTTCCGATCGAAGTCACCTGGTCCGTTGGAGTTGGTGAAGTATATTGTGATGAGCCGATGTTGAGAAGGGTGAGATCCATTTGGAGAACTTTTATGTCATCGAAGCTGAGTTATCTCCCTAAGAAAGAGTGCGAGACAACGTTGGTCCGGGTATCTGAAGAAGGTAGAAACACATCGAGAGTTGTCCCTGAAAAGGCAATGGAACCTACCCCGAATCTCATAATAAATGGGACAACAAAAAATGAAGTGATGCAGTGTCTCAACTTCACCCAAGGAGCAAAACAAGCAAATCCGCTCCTCCATCGGAAGATGGTGATCTGACTCAATCCGGAGTTGGTGAGAACACACCCTGAGTTGCCCAATAGTGATCCGAAGACTATGCATTGTGTGCTGCAAAAGGTATTGTGGAGGAACTATTCTGCCCTCCTGTATCTATAAGAAGTGCTCATGGTAGAAAGACAACTTGGGGGAAAGAGGGGCAACAGGAGAGATCCATGTGCATCTGGTGTACCGGAGACTAACATCCTTCCGAATCTCGTGGAGCATCTTCTCCTTAGTAAGCCAAGAGGGGGAGAACCCCCAAAGAATAAGGGGGCAACCTGTCTATCTGTATCTGAATGCTGGCCAGGAGAGTAGAAACCTGAAAATACCAACTCCTCCGGCCTCCCCGAGAACTCGGAGAGAGTTCCATCGAGGAGCGAAGGGCGAGGTAAGGGTACCGCCCGCAACCCTCGTGGGTATCTCCGAAAGGACAGATCCCCGTGAAGATAACCGATAATCGAGAAGATAATATCAAGCTGGAGAGGAGAAGCCCCAAACTCTGCCAGAATAATAGAACGAGGGACTGTTCCCTTGCAACGAATGAATCGTTGAAGAAAGAGTGTCTGCACTCGTTCAACTCGTTCAGAGCATCGAGCAGCTACAACGTGCTATTGATGATTGGCGGAGGAAAGTTCCTACCTCACACCCCTACGCTGCAGCTTATCACTCGCACCTGTATTGGTTCTTAAGCCCACCAGTGCACAATTGTCCGAAACTGGTAGCAGCAGTTGCCAAATATTATAAGCCGAGCACCAGGCAAGTCCGAGACCACAAGGGAAAAGTCTTGTTCTCGCTTTTCTCTGACACCATCCAGATGGCCTTCGCTCCCAATCAGTTGTCGGAAACAGATTATACCATCAGATACATCAACCTCAACGAGCAGGCTGGCAAGTATGCGGACAATCCGAAGATGCGGCTCTTCATGGAGTCTCAACTGCACGACCCACTACCACCCAAGCATTTGCCGACGCTGCCCATGCCCCTAGGGAACTTCAAGAGCACGGGCATTTATACTATGCTGGCCTGGGTCCTGGGCAGTAGCACGGACGCTGTAGTCTTCCCCTACCAAGTCGCCATCGCAGAATGTATTTTGCACGGGGAATTCTACGACCCCAGCGCCATGGGACCAAAGACTAAACCAGTGTTCTTTGACTGGGCAGATTGTATAGTGCGGGGTATACATTCGTGCCTGCAGGACCTAGTAGAGGGAAAATATCAATCCTTCAGGCATTGTTCCTTCCTGGCATGGCTCTTTTTCTTCCACATGCACAACAAGCTAAAGGCAGTTCCTGTTCAGCGCACAGACAAGGAAGGCGCGCGACTCCCAATGTACCAGTGGACCCGGATGTTGTTGAAAAAGGAGTCATACTACAAGTTTAACCAAGCATTCCTAGGCCCTGCCCTAGCACTCCTACATGGCTCTTGTTTGCGTATCCCCAGCCAGATGAGAGACAAAATAATACGACGTAATCAAGGCGACACTTTCCGATTAACGCAGGGGTTCATCATCAGAATTTTCGGGTTCACCGGTAAACCCTTCCTCCTGCCATATTATACCACGGAGTACTTGTTCGCCCTGGAGGCATCACGGCAGATGGACTACACTGACCAGAACTACGGTCAGGGGAGGAAATGGGGGCACATTTTCGAGTTCCCGATCACATGGGGAGAAATTGAAGTTAACACAACCGGGCAAAATGAATTCTTAGCAGCCACGCTCTTAAGCTTCGTCCTGGTTGAACTTCCCCAGCGATAGATATATGATCCCCTTGACATAGTAAAAAATTTCACATAAATGAAAAGTTGCCATGCCTGTCCCCGTTTGAAGATCATGGCAGAGCAAAACAACCCGTCAGGGGGAGATCTTGAATGGAACATAGAGGATATGCGGTCTTTTCCGCCTTGGCACGATTTCTACCATGTGGAGGCAGAGTATGACCCGGTCAATAATAAAGCCCACTCTCTAGAATCCAAAACCTACAAAAGGATGGTGCCTAAATTGCAGAATATGGGCTGGAAACCAGAGAAAATTGCAGAATGGTAGGTCATGAGGGCCCACACCAAGGAGACATCCGAAAAGGTCTTTGCTGGCGACCGTCAGTTCTCCGCGCTTTACGACGATCACCGTGCCACGTGGCAGCCCATCGTATTTCGGGATCTCGTGCCTCTAGGCACCCAAGGCCTACAAAAGGCGCAAGCCTCATCCAAACAGCCACTCACAATAGGCGGAGGATCCAGCAATGGGGTAAGGAAGAGTCAAATAACCGAGCCCAAGGCGCAGCAGCCCTCAGAAAAGCAGCACGAAGCGTCAAAACAGCCGATTGAGGCAATGTAGCCAACTCAGACTCCTCCAAAGAAAAAGGTGAAGGTCACAATTAAAAAGCCCAAGGCTCCTTCAAAGCAGGGCGCTAGCCTAACTAGTGAATCCACCCCAGCCATTGTGCCACAAAAGGAGGTCGCGCCTCAGAAGAAGAGAACTGAAAAACCTAAGGAGGTCGTGGCCACGCCTAAGAAGGAGGTCATGCAGCAGACAGAAGTTGCGCCACAGAAGAAGAAGGCTTCCCCCGCAATCCCCCTCACGGAAGTTATCACTTTAGAGGAAGACACCCCACCGGAGGAGGATACATGGGTGACCCAAATCTTCAACACACCAGCTCGAGCCGAGCACGCAGGTACGCACCCCCTTTTCCCCTCTCGGTCTTCGAAAACATTGGCCGCAGCACCGTCTTCCACCATTGTTGAACCCATCCTCGCTGCCGTTCCTTTAGGCAATGAATCCGCATCCACCATTCCCCTTGCAATATCGCACCCTGTCCTTAAAGAAGCCCACCTGTTGGTTACGAATCTGCCATGAGGAAAGGATTTTGTGTTAACGCGCCCAGATTCGCCCACCAGATTGAAAGGCCGGAAGGAAGGAATGCCTTCCGTGCCAATCTCCGGAGAAGGCCGGCTTCCTGTGGGGTTTTGAGGTTCAAGATAAGAGTGCAGGGAAAGAGATAAAAATGCAGAAAGGGATTCCAAATTAGATTGGAGTTGGGTGGGGGGAACTAACAGTACGGCAACGCATCAATCATCACTACTAACACCAATATAACCATAATATACCTAACTCTGTTCTACTGATTAGTGACAGCATCCATAGTCTGTAGGTTACGAATCTGCCATGAGGAAAGGATTTTGTGTTAACGCGCCCAGATTCGCCCACCAGATTGAAAGGCCGGAAGGAAGGAATGCCTTCCGTGCCAATCTCCGGAGAAGGCCAGCTTCCTGTGGGGTTTTGAGGTTCAAGATAAGAGTGCAGGGAAAGAGATAAAAATGTAGAAAGCTTCCAAATTAGATTGGAGTTGGGTGGGGGGAACTAACAGTACGACAATGCATCAATCACCACTACTAACACCAATATAACCATAATACACCACTATGGATGCTGTCACTAATCAGTAGAACAGAGTCAAGTATATGTTTTGTACTAAGAGCCGTAGCTACGGCTACAATGGTTCCCTAACAGACATTCCCTCCAAGGAACTAACAGTACGGCAACGCATCAATCACCACTACTAACAACACTATAACACAAAACATAACCAGAAAACTGCCACTAACGTTTACCCTATGTATCCTTTAATTTATGCATCCCAGGAATACCTGAACACCAAATGCCGGAGTCCAGAGTTCAGTACAACAACAAGCCATGATACAGAAAACATGAGGCGTAAATGTCAAAGAGAGGTAGCATACAAAATAAAAACAATAGGACAGCACCAAGTGTATGTATTTAATTAGAAGGCAGAAGCACAACTACAATGGTTCCCTAATAGACATTCCCCTTCCACCACTTTACAATGAAAACGTGGTGGCTATTTATAGCCCGAGAACCCCCAGAATACATTTATGGGCACAAAGTCCCGACCAAACATTAGCCGATAAAAGCAGCCGTGGAACCGCTCGATGCTGACCTTTGTCGGGCAGATCGTACTCTCGGCATGGTCTCCCCGAAGGCCGTACAGATACGTGGCAGCGCGTTAGGTAGAACTTCTCATCGGCAGGAATGCGGGTAGTTGAAGCAAGTAGAACCTCCAATCAGCTTTAAATGAGGCAGCTGGCATAAGTAGTGCATCCCATGCTTGTCCTTTTGCTCGGCACGTCTTGGCTCAGATCCCAAAGTTGGACACTTGTCGGATGATGCTGCTTGACACGTGCTTGCCTTGAAAGGCAGTTTATCCAACTTCGCCTAGGATCAGAGCGCTGTCGGGTTGCGCAGGTAGAAAACAGCGCAGTCGAGAAGGCCTTCATGCCTTGGGTACTTTTCTGAGTTTATTCCCCTACTGCGCACCTGTTGAAGGGCGCACTCCGACTTCGCTGCGAAGTCGGGTTGCGCACAGATGAAAGCTGATTTCTGCCGCTGTACGGACTTCGCCCTGGAAAGGGGCGCACCCGATTCGCTACGATTCAGGTTGCGCCCAAAGACTTAGTCATTTTTCATGCCACTCGCTACCAAGTGCGCCCAGAAGGCGGGCGCAACCCGACTTCGTTGCGAAGTCGGGTTGCGCCCAGAACACTTGTTCTTCTGGTTGATTCTGTCGCACTGCGCACTTTGCACTCCTGCTGCGCTCCAACTGGAGGACGCACTCCGACTTCGCTGCGAGTCGGATTGCGCCCTGACACTTAGCCATTTTTCAGGGCAACTGCTGTCATTTTTGAGATTTGACTGAGGGGCTCAAGAGAAAGAGGGAAGAATGAGAATGTAGGGAAGAGAGGGAAAGGGGGAGAAGAGGAAGAGGGAAAGAGAGGAAGAGCAGCTCTCTTACAAGATTTGAAAACATTGCACCCCGTGCAAAATGTGTCAACATTTCTGGCGGCTCGCGGGGTGTCGAGCTCGCCTCGACGCAAAGAATCCATGCCTTCATCCATTGGGTGCAGAGGAACTTACTTCCCCTGCATTCTGCTGCTCTGGCCGTTCCCCTCGTGGCAACTGTTCTTCAGATCAGCTTCCGGCAGCTGCCTCCTCGGATTCACCTTCTGAATGCTCTCCAGCGTCGGCTTCTGCCTCGCAGATGCGCTTGTAAGCGGCCTGGGCTTGGCCCCAGGCCTCTGCTTCGAAGGGTCGGCGGTCAGCAACTTCTTCTAACGCTGCGTGGAATGCAGCGATTGTGTGCAAGTCGATGGTGAGGAATCTCTTTCCCAGCTCCTAGAAGTAGGAGCTGATCTTGCAGCACTTGGACACCATCTGGGTGACCTGACTTTCTTGAATTGGCTCGGTCCAGCTATCGATTTCTGCTGTATCTGCCTCAAAGGACAGCCAATTCTTTCTCACCTGCTTAAGGGTGAGAAACTCACCATTCTCAACATAGCCCGGGCACCCTAGTTCAGAGAGAGCGTGAAGGGGAGCCAGACAAATGTCTCTTTCATGTTCGAATGCATCCAACATTTGTCTGGCAACTCTCACCTCTTCTGTTTTCTTAAAATACTTATGCAAGGTTACCCTTGCATCTGCCCATTCTGCAACGAATGAGGACATGAGGGAGAATTGGAGGCCATCGCACTCGTGTTCTTGAAGTTTTATCGCCAGGTCCAGCCATTGCTTCGCCTGGCGTTCGGCCTCCTCTACCACAGGCTTTCCCTGGGCAGAAACTTCTTGGATCCTGGATGCAAAATCCAGGACCGACATGGCTTTATACATGTGGGGCTTGCATCCCCACAGCAGATCAGCCCGCATCTCCTTAACTTTGCTCTTTGAAAAGACCGTCGCTTGAGATCCTTTCTCTGGAGATTGCGACTGCGCCTACTTCAAAGACTCCTAGAGCTGAGAAATCTGCTCCAGGGCTGCCTACTTTTCCGTTGCGGCTTCTTGCTGAGAAGCGGCCAGCTGGGCTTTTAATTCATCTATTTCTCGTTGCGCCGATTCCAGCTGCTCAGTGGACCTAGACAGTTCCTCTTCAAGCTGTCTTGTTTTGTCCCGCAACCGGAAAAGCTCTTCCTGTTCCTCCAGATTTTTGACAAGGAGATTATCCGCTTTACGAAGGATTCCATGAATCTCGTATTGCTGGTGGATATCGTCAAAGATCTTCTCCTTTCTCTGAAGCTCGTAGTCTGCCCTGGTCATTTCCTAGAGAGGCTTCTTCACTTTTGGAGTTATCTTTTCTGTCGTGAGCACTCTCCTCTCGAAGTCAAACTTGGTGCGCTTTATCGAGGCGGCAATCTCCTCAGGTCTCCTCCGCTTCAAGTTTTGGAGAAAAGAGATAGGATATTCTACGGCTCTTGTTGCCAGAGGCAAATCGTCCGTGTTCTAGAGATCGTCCATGAAGTCCGGTTCCCCCAGCCTAGGGTTCTGCTGTGACATCTCTCCTGCGAACAGGGAAATAGGAGAAACAGGAAGGACTTCGGAACGAGCGGCCGCTTTTGAGGGCGACCGGGGAGCAAAGAGCGGAGCGATTGATGCTAGAAGGGTTTCAAGCGGCTGAGGCGATGGATGCAGTGGTGAATGCGCAGCTTCAGCACTAACCACGGGTGAAGGGTTTGGGGTTTGACTCAGGGATAGGAAGGCGTTAGGGTCCTGAGAAAACTGGTCGAAAGAATGGTGGCCGCTAGAAGGCTGTGGAGATGGGGAGGAAGATGCGGCCACAGCTTGCTCGGATCGAGCGGGAGATGGAGTCGGAATAGGGCCAGATGAGATCTGAGGGAGCGGGGCATCGGACGTACCTGCGGGCTCCGCCTGAGCCGATGCTGGATGAATGTCTACGGTTCTGGTTCCGGCGGCTGGCTCAAGACTATCCAGAGAAACAACCTCTGGAGCGGCTGGACGCGGCTGCGGCTCTGCGACTGACTGTTGCACCGTCAGGCTAGGTCGCCTGACCCTCTCAACTCTCTTCCTCTTTTTCTCTTCTGGAGCAATGGCTGGCTTGGAAGAAGGAGATGAAGTAGGTGCAACGGGCACTAATGTTCCCATGGTAAACTTGTACCGGGGTTTGACTTTTAGAAGACCTGCCGCGGCCGGTCCGCTTGTTGGCGGCGCTGGCGTCTTTTGTGCCTGAGGAGCCACCTCGGGCGTTGACTTGGCTGATTTTTGCGCCTTTTCGAGCACCACCTTGGAAGCAACAGGCTGCATTGGGTCCACTTGGATATCTGCTGGGCCCGCACTGGCAGTTGTAAAAGTGTACAACTCGCTGGGAGGAAGACCCCCTTTATAACCCTCGAAGGGACCTCGGGGAACGTAATCTTGGAATGCGAAAGGCCGCCAGCTGCCAATGTTCTGGTCATATAGAGCTGAAAAATCATCAACGGCCAGATTCCTTCTGACGGATTTATCGTGCTGCGTGCGGCACCTCATCTTCCAGCATTCAACAACTTTTTCTCTTGGCCAGTTAAGGCCTGCCAGTTTGGTGATGAGTTTCTTAAATCCCGGAGAAGTGAACTTATGGTCCGGGTTTCGCTCGGGGTCATATGCTACCTCCTCGCAAGAAAACTCCCCGCCACGGAGGCCATGCTTCCATCAAGTCAATCTCCCGATCGAGGTCAACATGGACCACATCGCATCTGTCTTCGATTATATCCGCCCGGGGGCAAATATGTGCAAACTTTCCCCTTATCCCGTATGGGTCGTACTTCCAACGACCGCGGCAGCAGAATCGAGCCAATGTCATAGAGCTCCCGCTCGAGATAGACATGCTGTCCTATCTCTGATATTTCGACGTTCGCCCAGGAAAGAGGATATCGAAAGATATGGCCCTTTTTCTTTCCCTGGCCGAACTCCTCTTCAACGTAATCCATCTGCCGCGCAACCTCCATCCCAAATTGATGATCCGTGCACCAGTAGGGCAGCAGATGAGGCTTACCCTTGAATCCGTAGATTCTAACCACGATCCCCTGCGTCAGTCTAAAAACGTCCCCAAGCTTGTGATTCAACAAATAGTTTGTCATTTCCTGCGGGCGGCGAGGGATCTCACCATCGCTGAAGACTGACATGACCAAGCCCAGGAAGTTGAAGTTGAACTTGTAATAAGACCCTTTCCGGTATAGGTCATCTCGTCCATTCATAGACGGGCTGTGGCTCTCCCTTCTCATTTACCTTCTTCGGGTTAGGGATCGGCATACGGGAGTGCAAGTGATACAAACATAGCCAAACCAAGAAGGAACTGAATCGAAATTCAGTTGACTGCTTTTTCTGTAGCTTCACCAGGCTGGAGTGAATGGCGTATGCAAGCCAGTCCGCCCAGTCGAAGAAGATCGGGCGCTTCCCACTTTTCTGCGCTGCTGGTTCATAAGATTCTCCACATAGGAGACATTCTGCCAGCGCTAGCTGGTATGGCCGTACCAGCTCGTCAGAGTCGCAGCCGAGGACCCACGCCAGGATGCTTGAAAAGGATTGAAAATCCAACTAAGTGTTTTATTATTTACAATTCAATATATAGGCACTAATGGCCCAAAATACATAACCAACCCATGAAATCATGGATTTGATCCAATATGCTTAACCAAAAGCTACAAAGGTGCAAAGGAGAATGCACGTAAACTTCTAAGTTAAGAGAAAGGAATATTGCTAACTAGAAGATCCATTTTAGCTATCTTGAAGTACACACTTCCTACTTTGAGTTCACACTTACTAACTAACACTCTAAATGACAACTAGAAGACAACTAGTGCCCACAAGTGCATGTGAGAAGGAGACTCACTTACAATATGAATTTGCTAGAAATAAACTATGCAAACCTAGCTAGGAACTACTAGAGGGGTCATATGAAAGATCTAACATCAATCCTCATCATGCCTCCCCACAATAGAAGCATTGGACTCCAATGCTTTCAGAAGAATAGGAAAGTCACGGGACATCTGATGAAAAGAAATCCAACGAGCCTGATGCGGCAGCTGTCCTCGCCGAGCCACAAGATATGAGGTGGTAGACCCCGGCGAGTCTCGTCGAGTCTTCGTGTCATAGATCTGATCTCGCATCCAATGGTAACTGAGCTTTAGGAACCACGTCCACAGGATGACTGATAGCGGGTGCAGTCTCCAATGTAGATTCAAAGTACAACTTCAAAAGATCTACATTGACGACATCATGAATTCCCAAGTGTGCGGGAAGATCAAGGCGGAAAGCATTCTCGGACACCCGCTGAAGAATAGTATAAGGCCCATAGCGAATTGGTTTGATTTTGCTATGAGTCTTATCGATGAAACGCCGCTTGTCAAGATGCAACCAAACTTTATCACCAACCCGAAATGGATGAGGAATTCGATGTCGATCCATGGCCTTTTTCTGCTGTTGTTGTGTCTTTTGCAAAATCTCAACCACCTTTGATTGAAGATTGTGCAAGTGTTGAACAAATGAGTGTGCCTTGTCTTGCTCCTTCTGAAGATGTGAAGTGACAGGAGAAGGCAAAGACAAAGGTAACTCATAAGGTGCCAAGGGCTGAAATCCCATACAAACTTCAAAGGGTGAATGACCTGTAGAAGAATGTAGGGCCCTATTATAGGCATGTTCAATATGCGTGAGACTCAAGTCCCACTTTGCCGGTGAAGCGTGATGATAGATTCGCAAACTTTGCACAAGTGTACGGTTTACCACTTCAGTCTGCCCATCGGATCGCGGATGATAGGCGATAGAAAAGTTAAGGGAAACTCCCAAAATCTTCCACAAAGAACGCCAAAAGTGACCCACAAAGCGTGAATCACGATCCGAGATAATGCTGGTAGGTAGACCAAAGGAACGCCAAATGCTGTCAAAGAAAAATTGAGCTAAGTCTGATGCAGAACTTGTCTTGCGGCATGGAATAAACTTAGCCATTTTGCTGAATCTGTCAACCACCACGAACACACAATCATGTTGGCGCACTGTCATAGGAAAACCACTAACCAAATCCATGGAAATGCTTTCCCAAGGACGGGAAGGAATGGGCAAAGGCATGCCTAAGCCAAACTTCCTATTAGCTGGTTTTGAGCGACAACAAACTGCACACTGTTTGAGAAATCTCAACACATCCCTCTGCATTTTTGGCCAATAGAAAAATCGTTGCAAATGATGAAGTGTTTTATGCTTCCCAAAGTGACCACCATAAAGTGTAGAATGAGCTTCCTTAAGAAGTGACACTCTAGGCTCACAAGGAACACAAACCTTGTCCAATTTGTAAAGAAGTCCTTCTTTGATGTAGAAATCTTGGAAAGGACGCAAATTGGAAGAAGAAGGCTTACTCACTTGCTCAAATATTTTTCCAAAATCAGGATCCTGAGAATACCGATTAGGCCAAGTCTGAAATCCCAAGTGCGAAGTGGACATAATCGTTAAGGCAAGAGCGGCCGGAGGCCTACTCAAACAATCAGCAACAGTATTACTCTTCCCCTTTTTGTACTTGATCACCAAGTGAAATTGTTGGAGGTAAGAGGCCCACTTCATATGTCTTGATTCTTCAATTTTACTTTGAGATTGTAAAAACTTGAGAGGCATATGATCAGTGTGTACTACTGTATCTTTTCCCAAAAGATAGTGTCTCCAATACTTAATAGCTTGAACTAAAGCATACAACTCCTTGTCATATGTAGAATAGTTCAACTTAGCAGCAGAAAAAGTTTCTGAATGATAAGCAACTGGATGACCATTCTGTTTGAGCACAGCTCCTAAGGCAACTTTAGAGGCATCTGTTTCAATCTCAAAAGGTTGAGAAAGGTCAGGTAAAGTTAACACAGGTGCTGTACACAATTTCTTTTTGAGTTTCTCAAAGGCAACTTCTTGGCTTTTCTCCCAATGAAATGGAGTTTTGGACTTAGTGAGATAATGCAATGGAGCTGCAAGGGTGGAATATTGAGGAATGAACTTGCGATAAAAATTCGCAAGTCCTAGGAAACTCCTTAACTCAATGAGAGTTGTAGGAGGGGACCACTTAAGTAAAACATCAACTTTTATGGGATCTACCTGAATTCCACTCTCACTAATCACATAGCCAAGGTAAGAAACTGAAGTATTGCCAAAAGAACACTTGGAAGAATTGGCATATAATTGATTCTTCGCAAGAAGATCAAGGGTTTGCTGGATATGCCTAAGGTGTTCCTCCCAAGTTTTTGAGAAAATCAATATATCATCAAGATATATTATGACAAATTTGTCAAGGACTTCACGAAATACATCATTCATCAACCTCATGAAGGTTGCAGGAGCATTAGTAAGACCGAAGGGCATGACCAACCATTCAAAGAGGCCCATCTTCGTCTTGAAAGTTGTCTTCCATGTATCCTCAGCTTGGATACGCACTTGATGATATCCACTTTTGAGATCTATTTTTGAAAAGAACTTAGCTCCTTGAAGCTGATCTAATAAATCATCAATGCGGGGTAAGGGATATCTATTCTTCACAGAAATTCTGTTCAAAGCACGAAAATCAATGCATAATCTCCAAGTGCCATCTTTCTTAAGAACTAACAAAATAGGTGAGGCACAAGCAGAAGTACTTTCCTTAATGAAACCCTTAGACAACAAATCTTCTATTTGCTTTTTTATTTCTTCATTTTGCAAAATAGATTGTCTATACATGGGAGCATTAGGAAGAGAAGAACCTGGAATTATTTCAATGCTGTGATTAATTGTGCGAATTGGAGGAAGAGACTTTGGCTCCTGAAATATGTGTGAATAACTTTGCAATATTTTATCCATTGAAGAGTGTTGCTTTGTAATGGATGTAGATGTAGAAGTGTTTTGAGAGCGAATGAAAATTAGAGCAACATCACCACCTTTCTTAATTACTCTTTTCGTTTGCTTGGAACTTAGAATGATATTAGGAGTGTTGGTGCTTTTAATGAGAAAGACCTTACCATATTTTTGAAGTGTGTAGGTTCTTTTGAAAGCATCATAAACAGCTCTCCTATCATACTGAAAAGGTTGTCCAAGCAAAATCCCACAACAATCCATAGGAGTCACATCACAAGTGACTTGATCTATGAAATGTGGGCCAAGTGCAAATTTTAAAGTGCAAGTGTGAGTGATTTCTGAGCCTCTTCCACTATCCTTCCAACCCAAAGAATAAGGTTGAGGATGAGGCTCCATAGGTAACTTCAAACGCTCGACAATGGACCTCGCAATTAGATTTTTCTGCGAGCCATTATCCACTATACAATCAGTTGCAAAGTTGTGAAGTAAGTGGGCTCGAGTGATGAACAAAGCATCACGAGCCCCTTCTGAAGAACTTACATTTACTAAGGTAACTTCATTAAGCTTACCTCGTAATTCCGTATATACTCTACTCTCTCCTACAGACTCAAGGGGACCCTTGGAAGCATCCTCCTCTTGAGTAGTAATTACTAAACTCTTCTTTTTGAGCTTAAAGCAATCAGCTTTCTCATGCCCTTTCTTCTTACAATAATTGCAGAATTTCTTAGAAGAAGAAGAAGAAGATTTAGAAGAAGAAGAAGAAGGAGTAGAAGCGGAAGGGGAAGGAGAAGAAGGAGATGGAGAAGACACATTCTTCTTTTGAGCAAAATTCTTCTTTTGTGAGAAAGAATTATTCCCTTTTGATGAGTTTGCAACCACTTGAGTAACAAGAGTGCGGAATGCCCGCGATTGCGCCTTAAACTTGTCCTCCGCAAGCTGCGCCTGGTTGAAAACTTGATCCAATGTTTCCATAGAAACAAACATTAGTTCCCTGTACAAATGCTCCAACAAGCCACTTTGAAACTTGAGAATCAAACCTGGAACATCATCCTCCACATTCACAAGTATTCTGAACCTGTTAAATTGGAAAATATATTCTTGTACAGACATATTAGTACCTTGGCGAAAACGAAACCATTTAATAACCAATTCCCTAGAATAATTTGAAGGATAGAAATTGGTCTTAAGACATTGTACAAGCTCATCCCATGTAGTGAGTTCTTGTCCTCGTTTTCGCTCCACAAGTACTTTGGATAAGCCAAAAAGTTTTAGCTTAGCATAAGGCACTATATCATCTTCTGAAAGTTGAGAGAAAGAAAACCAAGAACTCATGTCAAGAATCCAACTATTCAAGACATCAGGGTTCCTAGATCCATCATACAATGGAACTTCACAACGAACTCTCAAACGAGAATCATGAGCAGAAGTTGAGGCATTATGCAAAGAAATGTCATTTACCTTCATGGCAAGATTGCCAAGGACTTCTCGCCATGGTAGTGTCATTAGCCTTATCTCGCCAAAGTGTTTACAACATGGGCCAATTCTGCCACTTGGGCAGCCAAGTCAGAAGCCATGTGTTCCCGGGTATAAGCCAGGAGTAAAAATGAGAAAGCACTAATCAAGGAAAGAAAAATGGAACTTTTTCCTTGTTACAATGGAGTGCTTCAAAATTTGAAAATTTTACTCCTAAGGCTGAAAATTTTGAAATTTTTAAACTAATCTAAGGTGCAATTTAACATTTATTAATTTAAAAATAACTTAATTAAAAAAATTAAATTTCATTAAATCAAAGATTAATGAATTTTAATTAAGTTATTAAAAATTAAATTAATAAAAATTAAATTTAACAAGCTACCTTAAATAGTAAAAAAAATAAAAATTACAATAATTTACCCATGCTTTGGCTGTCTTAACTGGGACTGATCTGCAAGTACCCTGCATGAAAATTTGTCAACCTCCAGTTGCACGGATCCCGAAGTGCAGAAAACCAATCTTGCCTGGCACAATTCCCAAGGCAAATGTGCAAAAAATAAAAAATTCAATTTCCGAGGCAATTCATCATTGCCTTTGCTGCACAAATGACTGTGCACAAAATTTCGTGCACCAGCCAGAGATCCAAGCACGCAGCCGCCCCTGGCCAAGCTGGTGCTGGATCTGACGCTGTTGGTCGGCAAGCCCGCGGACGTCCGACAGACAATGTCAGACGCCGCAATGGAGGCTCACGGGCCGCAGCGCAGCTAGTCGCCGACAAGCTGTCAGCGCTGCATCGCAAGCGCCAAGCTCGCAGACGCCCGACAGCTTCGTCAAGCGCCGCGGCGGCTAGCCCGCGGCACTGAGCCGACACCGACGAATCGTCAGTCGTCGTGCCGGCAAGCGATTCGATCGCCGCCGCTCGCTCCGAGCGCTCATCGACGTCTGGCAGCGTCAAGCGCTGCAGCTGCGCCTGGCGCTGTCAGCCTCACAGCAAGTTGCTGTCAATCCTGACAGCAGTCGGGCGACAACGCAGCGCCGGTCGCGATCGCTGTCCGGCAACAGTGCCGAAGGCTGCCGAAGCGACCGAATGCAGCCGAACCTGCTGCAAGGGTTCGGCTGCTTAAAAAAAAAATCTAAATAATTTATTTATTTTTTTATTTTTTTTTTACAATTGCAGCTAAACAATATATTAAGAAAATAATATATCAACTTGAAATAAAAGCTTTCTAGTACAATTTAAAAAAATTTAAAAATTAACCAGGGGGGTTAATTCTAAAATTTTAAAAGCTTAAATTGTAAAAATGTGAGCAACCAGCTCCCACCAGTAGCTCTCCTTTCAAGATCCGGTCGACACACGACCAGCGTTTGAAAGGCACCCAGATCTAAGTCGACACACGACCTAGCTTTGATGACCTCCTGGAGCTCTTCAGTACTCGAAAATGGGGGGGCAACAGGGTCAAATGGCTCCCTAATCCTAATTGGACCGTAGCTACGATCCAATCCCTTCCAAGGATCAATATACGAAGAACTCTGGGGCAAACTTTTCCTATACCTCTTGAGCATAAGCAAAAAGTTGGAACGAGGGGTTTGTCGGCGAAGGAACTTCCTTCTCCGAATGGTTTTCAAGCTCCCTTTGGGCTTAAACCGAGTCCTCAATGAGAAAATGTTTCTCATAATAATTCTATCTCCTATCCTCTCACCTCACAAGCCCTAGTGCAAACATGAACTAGGCTCTGATACCAATGAAAAGGATTGAAAATCCAACTAAGTGTTCTATTATTTACAATTCAATATATAGGCACTAATGGCCCAAAATACATAACCAACCCATGAAATCATGGATTTGATCCAATATGCTTAACCAAAAGCTACAAAGGTGCAAAGGAGAATGCACGTAAACTTCTAAGTTAAGATTGCTAACTAGAAGATCCATTTTAGCTATCTTGAAGTACACACTTCCTACTTTGAGTTCACACTTACTAACTAACACTCTAAATGACAACTAGAAGACAACTAGTGCCCACAAGTGCATGTGAGAAGGAGACTCACTTACAATATGAATTTGCTAGAAATAAACTATGCAAACCTAGCTAGGAACTACTAGAGGGGTCATATGAAAGATCTAACATCAATCCTCATCAATGCTGTATATGTATTTATTTTGAAACCTTTCCAGGGGTATGGGGCTGGTTGGCCATTGTCCAGCTGTGAGCGGGGCGTTCAGCTCTGAGTTGAGGAAATCCCTCATCCTTTTTGTATGCGTAAAGCGCCCCGCTTGCTCGCCAAGATTTATCCTTTTAACAATCATGCTGGAGTCATATTGCAACCCCGAGGCGAAGGCCGGCTGGACGGTCTCTCTGCGAAGTGCGAACAAGAGTTTTCCGCTGCAGTTGCAAATTTGCCGGGTAGCTGGCCTATAATGTCTGACAATGATGTCGACCAGCTCCGGGCATAGGTGGACAGGAGGGCACAAGAACCGATGAAGGTTTGACTTGTACGCAGCCCCGAAATGTTGAGAGGGCGAAACTTTGCCCAATTTTCCATATTTATCCGGAGTTTAGTAAGGCTCATGGAAAACAAGCCGTCCTTGTACCCAGACAGGTAATTAACCGGTGGTGGTGGGGCCTGCCCACGCTGTACTTTCTTTGTCCGGGATTTTGACTTTTGATCCTGGGGCGTCTCACTCCTGAAAGCATTTGACTACGAGAAATCTCCACTTTCGCGCCCTTCGCTGGATTGAGCTTGCACTGGCATTTTCCCTTTTTCCATTCCTTCGAAAAGGCAAGAAATTTGGCTTTTGGATGTCAGTACAGGATTTCGCCGTTACAGAGTCAGTCTGCACAATTCGAATTGTCTGGGCGCGCCAGACCTCCTTTTCTAGGCAATGACTGCGTCATTAATGGTGCGAAAGGGGAAGTAGGTCGGCCGTCGGTGGCAGTGTTATGTTTTTCGGCGGCCGTGCAAGGAATGTCCTTTGAAAAATGCACCCTGGCCGCCGCGCCTTGCTTTCTTAATTGCATTTTCATTGAAATCCGTGCAACGCTTGAAACTGCCTTTGGACGTCGTGCCTTCGCTGACGTCACCGCCGCTACCTGGGCACACTCCTCAAGATAAAACTTTCTGGCCCATAACCCAACTTCGCACTTTTCGGATGGCGCCCTGGGCCCAAACTTAGAATATTTCGCATTTTCCGCGATGGACCATTCGAGCCACGCCCAGAAAACGGGGCGCACTCGGACTTCGCCCGGAAAACGGGCGCACTCGGACTTCGCCTTAAAATCTACGCAGCCTGAACTGACACTTAGCTTTTTTACTTGTTTTTTGCCTTCTTTCCAACTGCGCCCTTCGTATGGTGCACAGCCCGACTTCGCTGCGAAGTCGGGTTGCGCACCCAGACTTAACCATTTTGCCCCTCTTGTCAGCAGGCTCTTTACAGACTGCGCTCTTTCTCAGGGCCGACACCCGACTTCGCTGCGAAGTCTGTGTCTTCAGTTTTGTCCTACTTGGGCTCTTTTAAAATAAAAAACTAAAAGCAGAAAACTGTACATGCTTGAAAAATAAAATACAGAAGGGAAATTTGTACAAGGGCCCGATCAGGGCACCTTCAACAGTGGTAGATTTTCAAGTGGAACCCGTTAACGGCGATAGGTAGGAGCTGACCCTCAATATCCCGAAGTATGTAAGCGTTGAGCTGGTTCACCCGGGCAATCTGATAAGGGCCCTCCCAGAGGGCATCGAACTTCCCGTGGTTGCCCGGCTTCGCCTTCAATGAGTCCCACTTCAGCACCAGGTCCCCGATTTCAAAAACTCGGGCAGTGGTGCCTTTCGCAAACCAGCCTTGAGTGGCTTCAACATGCTTGGTGAAGGCCTGGTATGCTTTTTCCCTATCTTCCTCCAACTACAGGAGTTGGGCACAGTCTGTCATCCACCGGATCTCCGCTGCTCCTGTCTTCGTCCAACATCCATAGGGCAGGGATTTCGATGTGGGCTGGCATGACAGCCTCTTTACCATAGACGAGCGCATAAGGGGACGTTTTGATGGATTTCTTAAATGAAACTTTGTCCGCCCACAGCGCCCGGTTCAGAAGTGAATGCCAAGTCTGCTTGTTCCTTTCAATGGTCCTTCTGATGATCTTCAGGAGGTTCTTGTTAGTAGACTCGGCAAGGCCATTCCCCTGCGGGTAGTAATTAGAGGACATCTTGTGATAAATGCCAACTTTGCCAGTGTACTCCGTGAGTACAGCGCCTGCGAACCCCAGACCATTGTCCGTTACAATTGACTCTGGAACACCGAAGCAGGTAATCAGGCTTCCAAGGAACCCGATGACCGTTTCTTGGTCCGTGTTTTTGGTTGGGATCGCCTCTGCCCACCGTGTGAAGTAATCGGTGGCTGTAAGAATAAACTTGTGTCCGGCAGAGGAATTAGGCGAAATCACCCCAATGAAGTCTAGACCCCATTGCTGGAACGGAGTCTCGGCCTAAATCGGTTGAAGGGGCAGGGGTGCTTTTATGTTTCTACCAGCAAACCTCTGGCATTGATCACACTTGGAACAGACCGCATAAGCGTCTGTAAATAGAGTGGGCCAATAATACCCAGCTCTGATTATTTTCAAGGCCGTAGGCCTTACAGAATGATGACCTCCAGGCATCTCGAAATGAAAATCTCCGAGGACCCTGGACTGGTCTGATTTCCTGACGCAACGCAACAGGATGTCGTCAATGTTTTTGAAGTAAAGCCCCTCGGGGCGAAGAGTGTACTTGAGTGCACCTAGCCGAAATCTCCTTCATTGTGAGGCGTTCAGGTGATCTGGACATCTTCCGGTGCAAAAATATCTCACCAGTTCATCTGTCCAGTCACTCCCCTCCGATAAGGAGTTGGCCAGGTTGATGCTTGTTCCTGTGTCCTCCCACTTACAGGCGGAGATGCCGGCTACAGCGCTTTGGGCCAGCTCTTGACACAAGGCTCGGCCTCTGATAAGCTTGGTGGGCCGCACTTCGATGTCGAACTCCTGGATTTTTGCAATCCATCCTGCTCTCTTGTGACCCGGCTCCCCTTGTATGATGAAGCTTCGAACGTCCGGGTGAATCACAAAGACAGTCGTTCGGCTCTGGGAGACAAAATGCCTGAACTTCCGGAGCGATTTCATGACAGCGTGAACCTGCCGCTCTATAAAGTTGTACTTTTCTTCATGCGGCTGAATCACTTGGCTCAAGAACGCTATGGGGCGCTCCTCGCCATCGTCTCCCTTACGTGTTAGGACTGCGGCGTAACTTTCCGGTTCTCCCACCGCGTAGAGGATGAAGTCCTTGGAGTAGTCCGGGTTTGTCAACACCGGAGCTTGCGCAATTCGAGCCTTGATTTCCTCGAAGGCTTGCTCTCTCTCATCAGTCCATTTGTAAGTTGTATCTTTTTTCAGCAGTTCGGCCATAGGCTTGATCACCTGTGTGAAGTCCGGGATGAACTTCCGCACGAAGTTAATCCGACCGAAGAAGGACTGCAGCCCTTTTTTATCAATTAGGGCTGGCAAGCGAAGGAGGGCTTCTGCTCTGTCAGGGTCAATGGCGAGGCCTCTCTCGGAGATGACATGTCCTAGCAGCTTACCTTATTTTACCGCGAAGACAAACTTCTTCGGGTTTATGGAGATGCCGAATTCTCGACACCTCTTAAATATTTGCCGCAGGTGGGAAACATGATCCCCTCTTTGGTGAGAGAAAACAGTCATGTCATCAAGGTAGATGACAATGATCTTATTGAGCAGCTCTGGGAAGGCCAGGTCCATGGCCCTTTGGAATGTGGCACCAGCATTGGATAAGCCGAAAGGCATGCGCTGATAGGCGAACGTCCCCCATTTGGTGGTGAACGCCGTTTGATGCTGGTCCTCATCCCTGACCCAAATTTGGTTGTAGCCGAAAAATCCATCTAGAAGTGAGAATCTCTGGGCTCCAGCAACGATGTGTAGAATTTGATCAATTTGGGGAAGCGGATAGTGGTCCTTGAGGGAGGCCTCGATTCAAGTTTCGAAATCGACACACGGACGGATGTCGCCATTCTTCTTCCTCACAAGCACCAAATTCGCAACCCCGGGATGAATGCTTGATGGGGTAGATGATTTTGGCCTCCGAGCATCTTCAGGAGCTCGGCTTTCATCATGGCCTCAATTTTCGGATTTACGGCCCTCTGCTTCTGTCGGAATGGCTTGGCACCATCCTCTAGCTCAATGGTATGCTGGATTACATCTCTGTCATAACCCTTCAAATCCTCGTAGCACCAGGCCACGATGTCAGGGAACTCTCGGCACAGTGATCTGATCTGCTCAAGTTCCTCCGAAGTGCAGTCTGTCCCGACCGTGATAGTTTTACCAGGTTCGAGTTCCAAGTCGGCATACTGCTTCGGGTCTACTTTGATCCTATGAGATATAGCTCTGTCATTCTGATCAAATAGACTTTCCAATGTAACCAGTCCTTTTGGGACATGATTATTTTTCAACTGTATCAACCCCTCATATTGCTCGTCATCAGGGTCTCTACTCTCGATTGAACATGCTTCATTTACCAAAAATGTGACGAGTTCCTCGTCACAATCGAACACCTGCCGGTGGGTGTCCTTATCGAGCATGAAGGCACGTAAATAGTGCGAACCGGCTTCGGTTTCTGGACGTCGTCAGCCGGAACGTACCTAGCTCCAACAGACGCCAGAATGTCAGCGTGCTTGTTTTTCTCGCGTGATATCGCCTTGACATTCAACGAGTCAAACGACTCCATCAGGTCCCACACCCGGTTACGGTATGCCTTGAGATAGTGCTTTTTGGAGGCACATTTGTTCGTAACCTGGTGACACACCAGCTCTGAATCTCCAAAGATCTGCAGGTGTTTAATCCCCGACCTCTCTGCCTTTCGCAATCCCAAGCACAGGGCTTCGTACTCCGCCGAGTTGTTAGTGCAACTCCAGGGCCAACTCGTAGGTATAGTCCTTCCGGATCTTGGTCGGAGAAACCAGAAGCACCCCTGCACCGGCGCCATTTTTGCATCGCGCGTCGTCAAAGAAAAGCTTCCACAGCTTCTCAGGTGCAGGTCCCACTTCCTTTTCAGCTGACTTGTAAAGCCTCTCGGGCTGTACAACGGTGTAACGTACCTGCTCTGTCTCAATTACGGCATTGAAATCCCGCAAAGAGAACTCATCTTCGAGCTGTAGCACTTCGAGGGCTTGCTCCGTCAGCTCTACCGTCACCAGTTCTTCCTCCGTCAGCTGGACCATGCAGTCCAACTCTTCTCCGGGTATCTTCTCTGTTAGGAAGGTGGAAGGCTTCTCATTAAATATTTTCAGTCTCCTTCCTTTGAAGGGCACTTCCATGTGTGAGTAGTCTAGAGACAGGTACTCGCCCAGCTTCGCAGTGAACTCCCGAGAGAGACACATGCCGAAGTAGGGAGCCAGGTCAACAACCACGACCTCTTGGATGACCAAGATGTCGAGAGCCTTATGCAGCCGAATAGGGATGTCCTTTATGACACCAACTGTCTTGACAGGGGTGCCGTCTAATTGCAGCACGCCTTGGCTGCTTCTTGTGTATTCCATCCCGATCTCATCGCAGACGGATTTCGGCATAACAGTCGTGGAAGCGCCAGAGTCCACCATGCAGTTGTGAACTATGTGCCCTTGCATCCGTAAAGACAGATAGAAGGGAGGCGGTCTGTTCTTCCCCGTGGCTGAGACTGTTAAAGGCTGAACCAGGACAGCGGGCTGTATCTGCTTGGCGTTCTTCATGTTTTTCAGAGATTCCTGTAGCAGATCCACCTAGCCTGGGAGCAGAAGAGCATCGTACATGTTGATTCTAGCGGGTGTTCTTTTTAACTCGTCTACTATGCTGTAGCCCGAGGTGCTAGCTCCTTCTGCTTCTTTTGTCGGATCATACTTCGTCCGGTACTGCTGGGTGGCCTCAACTCTCTGTCTCTTGGTCAGAGACGGGTACTTCAGCTTCTCTTGGGCTTGTTCTTCGGTTTCAGCTGGAGGCTAAGGTTCTGCAGCTTTAGCCGGAACTGGAGCTTTTGCTATAGGAGGCTTGGCTGGAATAGGGGCTGCCTTTACCGGAGGAGGCTTGGCTGGAGCTTTTTCTTTGGATGCCTTCTCCTGGGCTGTGTAGGGCCACAGCCGCTTGTATGGTGGCAGCCCAACGGGCTACGCCATTTCTCTTCTGGCATACACCTGCAAGGGCTTGACAGCATCTGCAGTTTTCTTTTCTTCCTTGGCGGGCGGCACTAGATTTTCCTCTGGGAGGGCAAAGTTGGCTTCGCCGTCCAGGATCATGTAGAGTTCATCGTCCTCTATGGCGCTGCCGGCCAAAGTCTGGATGTAGTGCTGGTGCAGTGTGCAGTCTTCCTCCGAATGCGGGTCGTTGCATGTAGTGCACCAGTTGATCTGGTCGGAAGGACCAGGTTGGTCTTCGATAGCAGCATTTCTCGGAGGCGAACGCCTCTGCAGTTGTTGTTCTGGAGGCCTCTCTTTTGTTAGCGCCGGGGGTGGATATGGCCTCCTAGGAGCGAGGTCCATCTGGGCCTGCTTCTTCTTCAGAGCGGTCATGTCATTGGACATGGCATGATAACCTGAGGCCAAAGCCCGTACCTCTTGGAGGATTGTGTTCTGAATGTTATTGTCAGGAAGCGGCAATTGTGCCGATGGAGGCAATGCGGCTAATGGAGGAGGATTGGAATAAGGTGCATACTGCGGGGGAGCAGGGAGTGTTGGAAAATGCGGAGGCGGGTGAGGATAATGCATTTGCGGCGGGCCGTAAGGAGTTACGACCGGCGCCGGATTCCATTGCTGTCGGGGTTGCTGCCCTGATGTGGACGGCGCACCACCGAGCCGACGGATCATCGGGATCCGGGGAAGTCGGGATGAATGGGTTCCTGCAACTCGGACGGGAGTCCGTCGATGGAAATGATATCCGCTTCAGCTTGTCGGGCAGCATCGTACGAGAGCAGAAACGAGTCTATTCTGGCAATCTTCAGCAGCAGGCATATGTCTGAGTTGAAGGATCTCAGGTAGTAGTGAGCAGCCATACCATCTGAAGGGCCGAAGTTCACGAGGTACCCGTTTCCAGGATCTCGCAAACCTGATGTTAAAGTCAGACACCTCCTCTTGGGGGTGTCTCTGGATACTTTGGAACTGATGCAGCAAAGAAGTGGGGTCGGCGGACTCGTTGCATCCTTTCACGAGCCTTCTGGCGAGCTGAGGCCACCTCGTGATAGATCCCTCTGGCAGCGATCTCCACCAGTAGAGAAGCTTTCCCCTTAGGGAAAGGGCCAGCAGACGGGTCTTCACACTTTCGTCAGTAATGGAGTGCAATGCAGCCAGGGCAAGGATGTCCTGGATGTGCTCGTACGCCGTCTTGTCGTAGCCGTCGTATGTAGGGATGGACTTTAAGGCAGCAGGGGGCACAACTTGCTGTCCGACCAGGGCCAAGGGCCCCGTAGAGTCCACCGCCAAGAAGAGATCATCATCATTTTGCTGCTGAGCAGCCATTTCTTCTTCTTCTCCTCCGTCGGTTGTGTACTCAATGTCGGTACCTTCCGAGGATGTAGATTCCTCTTCTTCCTCGGCCTCTTCTATTTCGTTCTCAACTCCTTCGACCTCGGCTTCGGCTTCTTCTTGGATTTCAGCCTCGGCTTCATCGACACGAGCTTGTTGATCAGCCAGCCTGACAATTTCGCCTCGAGCGTTGATGTCTAGTTCGTAAAAGGCAGACGGGTTTCTCAGATCCCTTGCTCGCCACATTCTTGTTTGCATGAAGGTGCTAGGACCGGTCTTTCGAGCTGAGAGGATATGTTCGTGCAGAGTCGCCAGGTGTTCTAATTTTGAACAGCAATGAAGCGAACACCGGTGCTTCGATTCTGTTTGGGGATGGGAAACTTCCTTGTCCCACCGTGCGTGCCAGAGAAACTGTTGGTTACGAATCTGCCATGAGGAAAGGATTTTGTGTTAACGCGCCCAGATTCGCCCACCAGATTGAAAGGTCGGAAGGAAGGAATGCCTTCCGTGCCAATCTCCGGAGAAGGCCGGCTTCCTGTGGAGTTTTGAGGTTCAAGATAAGAGTGCAGGGAAAGAGATAAAAATGCAGAAAGGGATTCCAAATTAGATTGGAGTTGGGTTGGGGGAACTAACAGTACGACAACGCATCAATCATCACTACTAACACCAATATAACCATAATACACCACTATGGATGTTGTCACTAATCAGTAGAACAGAGTCAGGTATATGTTTTGTACTAAGAGCCAGAAGCACAGCTACAATGGTTCCCTAACAGACATTCCCTCCAAGGAACTAACAAGTACGGCAACGCATCAATCACCACTACTAACAACACTATAACACAAAACATAACCAGAAAACTGCCACTAACGTTTACCCTATGTATCCTTTAATTTATGCATCCCAGGAATACCTGATCACCAAATGTCGGAGTCCAGAGTTCAGTACAACAACAAGCCATGATACGGGAAAACATGAGGCAGAAATGTCAAAGAGAGGTAGCATACAAAATAAAAACAATAGGACAGCACCAAGTGTATGTATTTAATTAGAAGGCAGAAGCACAGCTACAATGGTTCCCTAACAGACATTCCCCTTCCACCACTTTACAATGAAAACGTGGTGGCTATTTATAGCCTGAGAACCCCCCGATTACATTTATGGGCACAAAGTCCCAGTCAAACATTAGCTGACAAAAGCAGCCGCGGAACTGCTGATGCTGACCTTTGTCGGGCAGGACTGTACTCTCGGCATGGTCTCCCTGAAGGCTGTACAGATACGTGGCAGCGCGTTAGGTAGAACTTCTCATCGGCAGGAATGCGGGTAGCTGAAGCAGGTAGAACCTCCAATCAACTTTAAATGAGGCAGCTGGCATAAGTAGTGCATCCCATGCTTGTCCTTTTGCTCGGCACGTCTTGGCTCAGATCCCAAAGTTGGACACTTGTTGAATGATGCTACTTGACACGTGCTTGCCTTGAAAGGCAGTTTATCCAACTTCGCCCAGGATCAGAGCGTTGTCGGGTTGTGCAAGTAGAAAACAGCGCAGTCGGGAAGGCCTTCATGCCTTGGGTACTTTTCTGAGTTTATTCCCCTACTACGCACCTGTCGAAGGGCGCACTCTGACTTCGCTGCGAAGTCGGGTTGCGCACAGGTGAAAGCTGATTTCTACCGCTGTACGGACTTCGCCCTGGAAAGGGGGCGCACTCCGACTTCGCTGCGAAGTCGGGTTGCGCCCCAACACTTAGTCATTTTTCATGCCAGCCTACTACCAAGTGCGCCCAGAAAGCAGGGCGCACTCCGACTTCACTGCAAAGTCGGGTTGCGCCTAGAACACTTGTTCTTCTAGTTGATTTTGTCGCACTATGCACTTTGCACTCCTGCTGCGCTCCAACTGGAGGGAGCACTCCGACTTCGCTGTGGTGAGCAGAAATTCATGTCCTGAAAAACATTCATTTCTCTTCCATAAATTATCAATCCGGTAAGTTCGTAAACTTATGAGTGTCACGCACAGTATATGCCTGCAGTGTTGGGGAACAAATCTGGTTGTACCTTATTTAGTTTGGTGGGGAGGTTTGTGTAATTGGATTCCAGCCAAACCAAATAAACTGAGTGCGGAGAATTTAAATAAATAAAATACAATGCTGGAAATAAAATGCTGAAAATAAAAGCACACACCTAAATTAAATAAAGCAAGAACTAAAGCAATAAAATAATCTACAGAAGATAAAGAACAGAAATAAATAGGGGAGGACTACTGCAAGGAGTGGGCCCAAGCTCCCGCAGATAGTCCGCCCGGCTAGCTACGTAGAGCTTGCTCGAATAAGAGGAGTTGCACTCTTAATTAATTAAACAATAAAATAAAATAAGTTGTGTAAAATTAATCATTGATCTCCGATCTCCTCTCGTTCATCCGCCTGCGTCTTTATATAAAGCGCAGCCAGATCTCATTACAATAACAAATCGGTCTATTTTAATCACGTGATGTGATTTAGTTACAATTGATTCTAAACATATTTTATTCTTCTATTTTAAAGTATGTTCGTTCACCAGAAGGATAAATATAAATATCCTTAGGTGTACGTAACAACAAATCCTAAACTAATGCATCCTAGAAATAATAATATGCTTTAACAGCTTTACAAGGTCAAACGGCCGATCGGTTGATAATAATAACAAACACTTTATTCTATTTAATAAATGCAAAAATAGATCTCCTTTGTCTTCACGTGCAACCTCCTCCATAGTCCTTGGTCAACCGATCAAAGTTGACTTGGTAAATCTTGCAAAGTATGAAGGCATGGAGGCGCCTTCCGGTTGTAGGGAGGCGCTCTTCTTCCGTTGGCGCCTTCCGGTTGCAGGGAGGCGCTCTTCTTCCATTGGCGCCTTCCGGTTGCAGGGAGGCGCTCGGCTTCTGTGGGCGCCTTCCGGTTGTAGGGAGGCGCTCGTTTCTA
This sequence comes from Wollemia nobilis, assembly GCA_028583015.1. Taxonomy (NCBI): domain Eukaryota; kingdom Viridiplantae; phylum Streptophyta; class Pinopsida; order Araucariales; family Araucariaceae; genus Wollemia; species Wollemia nobilis. The sequence continues at coordinate 6,965,920 of JAQPPZ010016867.1, forward strand.
TCGGCGCCTTCCGGTTATAGGGAGGCGCTCGGCTTCTGTGGGCGCCTTCAGGTTGTAGGAAGGCGCTTGTTTCTATCGGCGCCTTCCGGTTATAGGGAGGCGCTCTTCTTTCGTTGGCGCCTTCCGGTTGCAGGGAGGCGCTCGTCTTCCGTGGACGCCTTCCGGTTGTAGGAAGGCGCCTACTTCTGTTGGGCGCCTTCCTTGAAGAGGAAGGCGCCTACTCTCTTGCCTTAGTCTCTGTAAGAAGAAGTATGCCGGGTCCAAGTGGATGTAGACTGGAAAACACCATATTAGTACCAATACCTGCATTTATACACATTTCCCACTAAAAACACCAATCAAGCATAATACCGGATTTTCTATCAATTATATGCATAAGTTATATAAAAATACATTTCATATGCTAATTGAACCAGTGATAATTCTCCTTAACCGTGTATATAAAATGAGCATTTTTGGTGCTCATCACGCTGCGAAGTCGGATTGCGCCCTGACACTTAGCCATTTTTCAGGGCAACTGTTGTAATTTTTGAGATTTGACTGAGGGGCTCAAGAGAAAGAGGGAAGAATGAGAATGTCGGGAAGAGAGGGAAAGGGGGAGAAGAGGAAGAGGGAAAGAGAGGAAGAGCAGCTCTCTTACAAGATTTGAAAACATTGCACCTCGTGCAAAATGTGGCAACACCACCCTTCCACTGACACTCAGCACAACCAGCAGGCGTTCAGCCTATTTTCCTCAGACCCCAACATGTTCCCCCAAAGTCAAGCATTCCCCATTGTAGGTAGTAGTGACCCTTCTCATGTCTTCCTACTCTTTGGAGCTCTACATAGCTCCAGACCTTGCGTTTGTGGCTGCTTCTAGACCATCTCTATGCTCAAAATGGTGTTTAGTATACCCATCTCTCCACTCCACACTGTGGTTGGCTTTATGTTGTTGGCCTTGAGTCTAATGCCCAATAGCCTCATCATGCCCATGTAAAGGTACAACCTCTACTAGCTATCTAGTGGTCACGTTCACTTTCAAATTGACAAATCCTGTCTAAAGGTTGGCGCTCAATTATTGTAGTGCCACCAACATCAATTGGATATCTTCATCCCCGTTCGCCATGATGTGGAAGTCATGTACGTGTGGTAAAGTAACTGAGGTATAGAAGATACCCTTTTCACTCCACCTTCCTATATGTTGTAATATCCCTATTGGTGCCCCAACCCAAATTGAGCCTTGCAGTTGATTTGAGTTATTTTAATTTTTGTTAACAGATTTCTCATTGTTGAAGTTGGAATAAAAGGCTTATACTTAGCCAATTTTAAGTTATGTTATGTTTTTAAGTTGACTTGTTCAGCAGGTTGGTAACCTGAGAGTGTAGGTCACCACTCAATTAGGTTATTCCAAGGTAAAAGAAAGAAAAGAAGGGAAAAAGGGAGGACGGTATTCTCACTTTTGAAAATTTTGGGCTTGGAGAAGCTTTTGGCTGGTTTGTGAAGGATCTCATCCAAGGAGGCCTTGGATCTCTTCCATTTGGGCAGGCCTAAGTGTGGAGCACTCAATAAGGGACAACAACTTCAAGGGGTGGAGATTTGGCTCAAGACTCCAAGAGGGTTTGGGCTATTTTGCTATTTGTTTTACTTGTGGAAGGAGGAAATCATTGCCAGGTGCTTGGGTCCTTCTTATACAGGTAGTTTTCATTGTTTTCTATCATTTTTCTTTGGATCAAGTTGGTATTGCATTATATTTCAGTTTCTTCAAGTGATTCAAGGAGGGAAAATAAAAAATAATAATAATAATAATTTGCACTTTTCCAAAGAGGCTGAATTGGATCTTGAGATCCAGGATGAAATGGACCTTGTGACTTTACAAAACTTCAATCGGGGCAAGAAACAAGGTTCGGTATCAGCACTCTATAATTTTCCAGCAGATTCCAGATCTGAAGCTTTTTCCAAGGGAACACTCTCAAATATTTCAGATCTGAAGCTTTAGGTGTTGATTTGGCAAATTGCATACTTCCAAGGTCCAAATCCATTGATTTTACTGTGGTTCCAGCCATCTTCCAGTATCATTACATCGGATCTATCAGTGGTACAGCCTTGGACTGAATTTTATGTATTGGTGAAGTCTACTTTCCAAGTGTCATCATCCACACCTAGTCTATTTCAGAATTGTACATGTTTATCATTGATCTTTATGCAAAGACATATCTGATGAATAAAATTGCTGAAAGTTGACTTATTTCATTGCTGGTTTACCATTTGAAAATTCTTTATATTGCTCATTACTTGGAAAAATATATCTGCTCTAGTGCTTTTGTATTTTTTACTGGATATTTGCTATTTCCACAAGATACACATCACTAAACCTTTCGAGATACTAAACCTCTCTATTTACTAGAAGCTTCCAATATTCCTGTGGGTACATGGAAGATATATGATACGTGAGAGCAGAGTGGTACATGGAAGTAGAATGGCATGTAGACGAGCCTCAGGTCTGTCTAAGGCCTGGGGATTGGGGTATTACTACCCCTCACTCCATTAGACACTTTATGGGCATCCTAGGTTAGGCAAGAACAACAGATCACCGATAGAAGAAGGGAGGAGAGAGAGAGAGAGAGAGATAGAGAAGAGTAACTGTGAGGGGCGCAGACTCCTTATTACTCCCATTAACTCACGAGAATATACTCCTCGAATAGCTTAAGTATGCACAAGACCCTATATGAGCAGTTGGCTGCTCGGGCTTGCTATATACCCAATATAACTAAGTGATTAGTACACTGGTTTCTTAGAGGATTCAAATATCCTTAGTAGAGTTAGCAATGACGAAAAGAGGACATTACACGAATTGATAAGTACAAATAAAATAAAAACTTTTCGTGTATATATATATATATATATATTTTATTTTTACTGTTAAAACAATGAAATAGGGTTTGAAACCCAAAAAACAAAAATACACACAAATCAGAGACAGCAATCAAGAATCTGGTTTGGACCAAGATCGGAAAATACACAACCCAACCTAAATCTCAGATTTTTCAGTACCCAGAAAGAAGATTTTTCTTCATGCAAAAGGAAGCAGAAAACACTATTTCAGACATAATTTTGATGGTTGATTTCGCAGAAATATAGATCAGCACGTGGCTAGGTTTACCATCTAGATTCCACGTAATTGTACGGATTGTAAGAACAGTACAGACAGAACATACGAATGCTTGTGGAAATGCTCCAAATCTGCCCAAAATCAGCCTCCTCAAATACAGTACAAATCCCTCAAATCTGTCAAAAACTCACAGGCTGGCAGGAAACCAGCTCGGATACCACTGTAGTATCTGGAAAAATATTTAAACTATAATCATTAAAAAAAGAAGCACAAACACATGCCAGAAACAGGTTTTCATCCTTTCCAGATCTGGAGAGGGTTTCTGTCCTCTTTGGTGCATGGGGTTTTTGTCCCAATTTCTTCCCAAGAAAGAAATCTCCAAGTTCTTTTCATAATGATGAAAAATGAATGCAATACATCAATATATAGTCCTTTTGAGCAAGTCTATTCACCTACCTACTATATGTGGGATTAACAATTTTATTATCTAGGGACCCTATAGACCACCTAACACCCTTAATGACTAGTACTGACTCATCGAGGTACTTTTATAAGTACCTTGTCTATTACAATTATTAAAATTGGGGACATAATAGTACAATAGCTATAAAGCCTCTTGGGATAGGTTAAGATACATTATTAGAAAGACCACAAACCACATGCAGATATCACTATTCACTATCGTAGTGTGCATCATTAGTAAAGTAGATCAAAATTCAAGCTATGTAATGTGATTAACATCTTTGGTAATGATGAGCCATACCTTTGCTCGAATAGAAACTGGAATATCTTGGAGAACACTGGCTTCATTGTAGCTACTCTCACACTGCAACCGCTGGTGCCCCTTTATTTGTTCCCGTATTTCCTTCCCTAACCTATTTCTGTTCATAAATTTGATAAGATCTGTCATTTTGTCCCTGAATCTCTCTGTCTTGGATCCTTTGACAATTAAAGCTGTCATGTTACCAATTAAGTAGGCCCCAAGGATCATGTCAAAAGAAATAAATATCACAATAAATATCATCTCCCTTGAGTTTACTGCATGGATGTCACCATAACCTGGACAAGAGTTGCAAGCACAGTTCAAGAGAATTATGATTCTTCTGAATGATTGATGCAATAAAATTTTACATCTTTATCAAGTTACCTAAAATAACTTCAAGTTGAATGCATTCCAAGCAGGCAAAGAAAAGCATAGAGCAGCATTGTTTTCCCTTGACTTTAAGATATAGATTTAAAAGGAAATACGATACCTTTTCTATATCATAGCATATCTATGCAAGCAATACTTAGCTGTGCCTACTTTCAAAGGATTTGCAACCTGTTATTTGACAATGCAATTAACTACAGTGATTTTTAGCATTCATGATTAGCAGGCATAGCTTAGATGATTGTACTTAGCATAAGTTATCTTTGGACATCTTAAGGAATTGGACCTTAGCTTATCCAAGAAGACCACTAATAATAAGGTAGATCAAACCATGAATATCCACCAACCTGCATTTGAAATCAGTTTGAATTCACACTTTGAAGCCTCCTCAAGGGAGATGCCTAAAATTACATTCTAATTCAAGCTTTCGCAACCATTCTTCTTCTTTCATATGTACCTATTGGTTACGAATCTGCCATGAGGAAAGGATTTGTTGTTATTGCGCCCAGATTCGCCCACCAGATTGAAAGGCCGGAAGGAAGGAATGCCTTCCGTGCCAATCTCCGGAGAAGGCCGGCTTCCTGTGGGGTTTTTAGTGTTAAGATAAGAGTGCAGGGAAAGAGATAAAAGTGCGGAAAGAGAATCCAAATGTGATTGGAGTTGGGTGGGGGGAATAAGCAGCACGACAACGAATCAATCACCACTACTAACAACATTCATCTACAAACATACATTGAAACTACAGCTATCATTCATCCTATGTATCCTCTATCTATGCATTCCAGGAATACTTGATCATCAAATGCCAGAGTCCAGAGTTCAGTACAACAGCAAGCAATGACACAAGAAACATGAGGCAGAAATGACAAGGAGAGGCAGCATACAAGATAAAAGACAGTAAGCAGAGCCAAGTATATGCTTGTATTAGAGGCAAACGCACAGCTACAATTGTTCCCTAGCAATATATTCCCCTTCCACCACTTACAATGAAAATGTGGTGGCTATTTATAGCCCAAGTTCCCCCCGATTACATTCTCGGGCACAAAGTCCCAGACTAAACATTAGCTGACACAAGCGGCTGAGGAGCTGCTGATGCTGACTTCTGTCGGGCAGGACTGTACTTGCGGCATGGTATCCCTGAAGGCTGTACAGCCACGTGGCAGCGCGTTGGGTCAAATCCTTGGTCAGCAGGAATGCGGGTAGGTGCGGCAGATGGCACTTCACATCGGCTTAAATGGTGGCAGTTGGCGTAGATAGTGCAGCCCATGCTTTGTCCTTTTCCCGGTCATGTCTTGGCTCGAATCCCGAAGTTGGACACTTGTCGGATGCTGATGAATGACACGTGTCTGCCTTGAAAGGCAGTTTATCCAACTTCGCCCAGGATCTGAGCGCTGTCGGGTTGCGCAGGTAGAAAACAGCGCAGTAGGGAGGGTCATCTTGCCTTAGTCATTTTCTGGTCTTGCTTCCCCAACTGCGCACCGGTCAGAGGGCGCACCCCGACTTCGCTGCGAAGTCGGGTTGCGCACCGGCACTTGCTGTCTTCTTTGCTGTTCGGACTGCGCACTAAGAGGCGGGCGCACTCCGACTTCGCTGCGAAGTCGGGTTGCGCCCCAACACTTAGTCATTTTTCTGCTGCACTGCTTCCCTAGTGCGCCCAGGAAGAAGGGCGCACCCCGACTTCGCTGCGAAGTCGGGTTGCGCCCCAACACTTAGTCAATTTTGCCCATTTTCCTGTTTTGTCACACTTCGCACTGTCCCTACTGCGCTCCGTCTGGAGGGCGCACTCCGACTTCGCTGCGAAGTCGGGTTGCGCCCTGACACTTAGCCATTTTCAGGGAACGCTTGCTGGAAACTTTGCTGGAGGGAGTTTAAGGGGAAGAGGGAGGAATAAGACTGCAAGGAAGAGGGAGAAAGGGAGAAGTGAAGAAAAGGGGAAGAGAGGAAGGAAGGGAAAGAGCAGACTACTTACAAAACTGAAAACATGGCACCCCGTGCCAAATGTGGCAACATTCCTGGCGGCTCGCGGGGTGTCGAGCTCGCCTCGACGCAAAGAACCATGCCTTCATCCATTGGGTGCAGAGGAACTTCCCTCCCCTGCCTTCTGCTGCTCTGACCGCTTCTGACCAGGCAACTGTTCTTCTTCAGGTTCGCTTTCACCAGTTGCCTCCTCAGTTTCGCCCTCTGAATCCGAATGTTCTCCACTGTCAGCCTCCCACTTGCTGATGCGTTGGTATGCAGCCTTGGCTTGGTCCCAGACTGTTGCTTGGAAAGGTGCGAGGTCGCTGATCTCTCTTAGTGCTGCGTGGAATGCAGCGACCGCGTGCAGGTCGATGGTGTTATATCTTTTTCCCAACTCCTTTAGGGAGGAGTTGATTTTGCAGTACTTTGACACCATCTGGGTGACTCGAGCTTCTTGAATTGGCTCGCCTAGCTATCAATTTCTGCTGTATCTGTCTCGAAGGACAGCCAATTCTTCTTAACCTGCTCAAGGGTCAGAAACTCGCCATCTTTGACGTAGCTCGGGCACCCGTGTTCGGACAGAATGTGAAAGGGAGCCAGGAGAATGTTCCTTTCATGCTCTAGGGCGTCCAGCGCCTTCCTGGCAGTTCTGATCCTCTCTGTCCTGTCAAAATAAGTATGCAAGGTTACCCTTGCATCTGCCCACTCTGAGGCAAGTTGGGACATAGGGGCAATTTGGAAGCCTTTGCGCTCAAACTCCTCAAGTTTTATAGCCAGGTCCAGCCGTTGCCTCGCCTGGTGTTCGGCTTCCTCTACCACAGGCTTTCCCTGGGCAGATACTTCTTCAATCCTGGATACGAAGTCCAGAACTGATAGGGACTTAACAAGGTTGGGCTTGCAACCTTGTAGCAGACTAGCCCGCATCTCCTTGGCTTTGCTCTTTGAAAAGGCCGTCGTTTGTGATGCTTTCTCTGTAAGCTGCGACTGCGCCTGTTTCAGCGAATCTTGAAGTTGCGAAACTTGCTCCAGCGCCGCTCTTCTCTCTTCTGACAGCTGCTCGGCTGTCTGTTTCTGTACTGCGGCCTCCTGCTGAGAGGCGGCCAGCTGAGCCTTAAGCTCTTCTATTTCCTGTTGCGCTGATCCCAGCTGCACAGTAGCCCTAGCCAAGTCCTCCTCGAGCTGCCTTGTGTTGTTTTGCGGCTGGAACAAGCGCCTCCTGGGTCTCGAGATGTTTGACAAGGAGATTGTCTGTCCTACGACGAATACCACGAATTTCGTATTCCTCGTTGATGTCGTCAAAGCTTTTCTCCTTCGTCTGATGCTCGTAGTCCGCCTCGGTCATCTCTCGGAGAGGCTTCTTCACCTTCGGGATCAACTTCTCTGTTGTGAGCACTCTCCGGTCTAGGTCAAACTTTGTGCGTTTTACCGGAGCGGCTATCTCTTCGGCCCTTCTGCGCTTGACGCCCTGGAGAAAAGAGGCAGATCCCCCCACGGCTCTTACCGCCAGAGGCTGGTCCTCGGTGATACTCATGAAGTCGAGGTCCTCCAACGTCTGGTCTTGCTGTGGCATTTTCCCTGCGAACAGCGAAGTAGGAGGGATTCCAGAGGGGGTGGCAGTCTTTAAGGGCGAACGGGTCCTAGGGGAAACAGGAGTTTGAGTGGATGGCGCCGGCAGGGCTTCGGACGGCTGGGGCGAGGAGCGCGGTGATGAAGGAGCAGCTTCAGCACTGGCTGCGGGTGAAGGCTCTAGGGTTTGACTCAGTGACTGGAAGGCGTTGGGATCCTGAGCAAACTGGTCGAATGAATGTAGGCCGCTAGACGGCTGGGTAGCTTGGGAAGCGGAAGGCGCGGCTACGGCTTGCCCTGATGAGGTGGGAGATGGGGCTTTTGCAGGGCTGACTTGGACTTGGGGAAGAGAAACAGTGGACGTACCTGCGGGCTCCGCCTGAGCCGCCGTTGGAGGGATGGTTGCAGCCCGGGTATCTATGGCTGGTTCTGGGCTGTCCAAAGAGACAACCTCCGGCGCTGCTGCACGAGGTTGTACTGCGGCTGTCTGCTGCGCTGGCTCCTTAGGCCGTTTGGCCCTTTCAATCTTCTTCTTCTTCTTCTCTTCTGGCGCCGTGGCTGGTCCAGAGGAAAGAGATAATGTCGGGGCGGCAGGCGCTGATGTTCCCACGGTAAACTTGTACCTGGGTCGGGCTGGAAGGATGCCTGCCGCACTTGGTCTGCTAGCTGGCAGCGCGGACGCTTTTTCTGCTGGAGGGGCCAGCTCAGGGGTTGACCTCTCTGAACTTTGCGCCTTTTCGGGCACTGCCTCGGGAGCTACAGGCTGCATCGGGCCTACTTGGCTGCTTGTTGGAGTTGCGCTGGAAGTCGCGGGAGTTGACGATGGCTGGGGGGTGGGCCCCCTTTTATACCTTATCTTCGCGCCTCGGGGAACGCAATCGCGAAATTCGAAGGGCCGCCACGTGTCGATGTGCTGGTCATATAATGCCGAAAATTCATCGTCAACAGCCAGATTCCTCCGGTTGGATTTATCGTGTTGCGTGCGACACCTCATCTTCCAGCATTCAATGATTTTGTCCTTATGCCAGTTGAGGGGCGCCACCTTAGCGAGGAATCTTTTGAAGCCAGCCGACTCCATCCGATGATCCGGGTTTCGCTCTGGATCGTAAGTCACCTCTTCGCAGTAAAAATCATGCCATGGTGGCCATGATTGCATCAAGTCAATGCGCCAGTGGAGGTCTGCACCTGTCCTGTTTCTTCTTTCCTGCATGATCTCAGCTCTGGGACAGATGTGAGTGAATTTTCCCCGGACCCCGATTGGGTCGTACTTCCAACGCTGCGGCAGCATTATCAGGCCCATATCAATGAGTTCCCGTTCAAGGTAGACGTGCTGCCCGATTTCGAAAACTTGGGTATTTGCCCAGGTCATAGGATACTGAAATATGTGACCTTTCTTTTTGCCCTGGCCAAATTCCTCTTCAATGTAGTCCATCTGCCGCGCAATTTCCATCCCGAACTGATGGTCAGTGCAGAAGTAGGGCAGCAAGCACGGCTTCCCCTTGAACCCGTAGATTCTGACTATGATGCCCTGAGTCAGCCGGAAGGTGTCCCCGTACTCATTCTTCCACAGGTACTTTGTCATGGCTTCCGGTGGGCGAGACAGGCCACGGTTGAACAACCCCATGACCTGGCACAGAAATTGGATATTAAATTCATAGAATGAGCCCTTCTTGTATAGAACCTCGGTCCATTCGTACACGGGGAGCGGCTCTCCTTTTTCGTTCACCTTCTTCAGGTCAGGGACGTTCATCCGGTAATGCATATGATATAGGCACAGCCATGTGAGGAAGGAGCAAAACCGGAAATCCGTTGACTGCTTCTGCTACACTCTAACCAGGCTTGAATGTATCGCATACGCCAGCCAGTCCGCCCAGTCGAAGAAGATAGGGCGTTTTCCACTTTTCTGTGTCGTGGAGTCGTAGAACTCCCCGTGCAGGATACATTCAGCCATTGCCAGCTGGTAAGGCCGTACCACTCTGTCAGAGTCGCAGCCGAGGACCCACGCCAGGATGATGTAGATATACTTGTTTTCAAATCTGTCCAGCGGTATGGGGCCAGTTGGCCTGTCCGACCGTCGGTGGAGTCTTCGACTACGAATCCAGAAACTCTCTCATCCGCTTCGTCTGTGTAAATCTGTCGGTCTGCTCATCTAGGTTCACCCTTCTGACAATTGCGCCGGGCTCGTACTGGAGCCCTGGGGCGAACGCTGGCTGGACGCTCTCCCGGAAGAGGGTGAACAACACCTTTCCTTTGTTGTCGCAGACCTGCCGGGCAGCTGGTTTGTAATGTTCTACAATTGCTTCAACCAGCTCCGGGCACCAGTGAGTCGGAGGGCACAAGAACCAGTATAGGTTCGATTTATACGCAGCTCCGAGGTGATGGGAAGGCGAAACCTTATCCACCCACTTTGCAATGTTCAGCCGCAGCTTGGAGAGACTGATGGAAAAAGAGCCGTCCTTGTACCCGGACAGGCGATTAACTGGTGGCGGCGGAGTCTGGCCAACTACGCGCCTCTTTGTTCGGGATTTTCTTTTCTGGTCCTTCTGCGGCGCTTCGCTCTCATGAGCGCTTGACACTGGAGACTCAGCCTCGCGCTGTTCTTCACTAGATTGCGCCTGTACGGGCGCTTTCCCCTTGTCCATCCTTTTCGAAATAGCAGAGGCAGGAATTACGGCTTCTGAGTTTGTCAGCTTTATTCCTTGCAGTCAGGGAGTCAGCTTGAACAATTTGAATTTTCTGGTTGCGCCAGGGTCCTTTTTGTAGACAATGACTGCAACATTAATGGCGCGAGGGAGGGAGTTAGGGCGGTTAACTTGGGGTTGGTGGAGGTGTTATGATTTTGGCGGCTGCGCATGGGCTTATTTTCGAAAAGCGTACCCCATTAGCCGTTGGTCCAAACGCACCTTACTTTTTAAATGCATCATCCTTGAAAGCTGTGCAATCATTTAAACCTCCTTGGACGTTGTGCCATTGCTGACGTCATCGCCACCATTTGGGCACACTTTACAAGGAAGAACTTTCTGGCCCATGACCCAACTTCGCCCTGTGCCGAACTTCGCCCTGGGCCCACACTTAGAATTTTTTGTGTTCTCCGCGGTGGGTTATTCGGACTTCGCCCGAAATTCAGGGCGCACTCCGACTTCGCCCGGAAAATGGGCGCACTCCGACTTCGCCCGAAAAACGGGCGCACTCGGATTCTACACTTAGCCGCTTTCAGCTTCCTGCGCCGGATCACCCAGGGTGCGCTCGAGAATGGGGGCGCAATCCGACTTCGCCCGGCAAATGGGGCGCAATCCGACACTTGGCATTTTCTTGCAGTCTGCTACCCAACTGCGCCCTTTGGAGGGGGCGCAGCCCGACTTCGCTGCGAAGTCGGGTTGGGCAGCCATACTTAGTCATTTTAGCTCCCTTTTTCAGCCGCCTTCTTCCGAACTTCGCACCGTTTGAGGAGCGCTACCCGACTTCGCTGCGAAGTCGGGTTTTTGCCTTGGTTTTACTTGGGCCTTTAAAAAAATTAAAAAAACTGAAAAACTAAATGCCGAAATATATACATTCTGAAAACTAAAATGCAGAAGCAAAATCTGTACAAGGAAGGACCCCTTCGGGCGCCTTCAGTGGCGGTAAATTTTGAGGTGGAACCCGTTGACGGGAATAGGAAGAAGATGTCCCTCCATGTCCCGGAGCACAAACGCGTTGAACTGATTTACCCGGGCAATCTGATAGGGGCCCTCCCAGAGGGCATCAAACTTTCCGTGGTTGCCCGGCTTCGCCTTTAGCGAGTCCCACTTCAGCACCAGGTCCCCGATTTTGAAAACTCGGGCGGTGGTGCCTTTTGCGAACCAGCCTTGGGTCGCTTCAGCGTGCTTGGTGAAGGCCTGGTAAGCTTTTTCTCTGTCTTCCTCTAACTGCAGTAGTTGGCAAAGTCTGTCATCTACCGGATCCCCGCTGCCTCTTTCTTCATCAAGCATCCAGAGAGCGGGAATTTCGATGTGGGTTGGCAAGACTGCTTCTTTGCCGTATACGAGCGCATAGGGGGACGTTTTGATGGACTTTTTGAAGGAAATTTTGTCCGCCCATAGCGCCCGATCCAGGAGTAGGTGCCAAGTCCTCTTGTTTTTCTCTACTGTCCTTCGGATGATCTTCAGCAGATTCTTGTTGGTGGACTCGGCAAGACCGTTCCCCTGCGGGTAGTAGTTGGAAGACATTTTGTGATAAATGTCGTATTTGCTGGTGTACTCCGTGAGTACGGCGCCTGCGAACCCCGGACCATTGTCCGTTACTATTGACTCGGGGACCCCGAAACGGGTAATCAGGCTCTCGAGGAACCTGATGACCGTCTCCTGGTCGGCGTTCTTTGTGGGGATCGCCTCTGCCCACCGTGTGAAGTAGTCGGTGGCGGTTAGGATAAACTTGTGCCCCGCTGCAGAGTTTGGCGTAATCACCCCGATAAAGTCCAGACCCCATTGCTGAAACGGAGTCTCGGCTTGGATCGGTTGAAGGGGCAGGGGTGCTTTTCTATTTCTGCCAGCAAATCTCTGGCATTGATCACATTTCGTACAGACCGCATGCGCGTCTGTAAATAGAGTGGGCCAGTAGTACCCAGCTCTGATTATTTTCAAGGCCGTAGGCCTTGCAGAATGGTGACCCCCAGGCATCCCGGAGTGAAATTCTCCGAGGATCCTGGGTTGGTCTGTTTTTCTGACGCACCGCAACAGGATGTCGTCAATGTTCTTAAAGTACAGCCCCTCGGGGCGAAGAGTGTATTTCAGTGCACCTAGCCGAAACCTCCTTCTTTGTGAGGCATTCAGGTGGTCTGGACATCTTCCGGTGCAGAAATATTTCACCAGGTCATCTGTCCAGTCGCACTCCTCGGGTAAGGAGTTGGCTAGGTTGGTGTTTGTTGCTGGATCCTCCCACTTACAGGCGGATATCTGGGCTGCTGCGCTTCGGGCCAGCTCCTGGCACAAGGCTCGGCCTCTGATAAGCTTGGTTGGCCGCACTTCGATGTCGAACTCCTGGATTTTAGCAATCCATCCTGCTCTCTTGTGACCCGGCTCTCCTTGTATGATGAAACTTCGGACGTCCGGGTGTATCACAAAGACAGTGGTTCGGCTCTGGGAGACAAAGTGCCTGAACTTTCGGAGGGATTTCATAACTGCGTGAACCTGCCGCTCTATAAAGTTATACTTTTCTTCATGCGGCTGAATTACTTGGCTCAAGAACGCTATGGGGCGCTCTTCGCCATCGTCTCCCTTTTGGGTCAGGACTGCGGCGTAACTCTCGGGTTCTCCCACCTCGTACAGGATGAAATCCTTGGAGTAGTCCGGGTTTATCAACACCGGAGCTTGTGCGATTCGGGCCTTGATTTCTTCGAAGGCCTGCCCCCTTTCATCAGTCCATAAGAATTCTGCGTTCTTTTTCAGCAGTTCGGCCATGGGCTTGATTACTTGTGCGAAGTCCGGTATGAACTTCCGCACGAAGTTGATTTGGCCGAAGAAGGACTGCAGCCCCTTCTTGTCGATTGGAGCGGGCAAGCGGAGGAGGGCCTCTGCTCTATCAGGGTCCATGGCTAGGCCTTTTTCGGAGATGACATGCCCCAACAACTTTCCTTCTTTTACCGCGAAGACAGACTTCTTCGGGTTTATGGAGATGCCGAATTCACGACACCTTTCAAATATTTGCCGTAGGTGGGGAACATGGTCTTCTCTCCTGTGAGAGAATACAGTCATGTCATCCAAGTAGATGACAATAACTTTGTTGAGCAGCTCTCGGAAGGCCAGGTCCATGGCTCTCTGGAATGTGGCGCCAGCATTGGATAAGCCGAAAGGCATGCGCTGATAGGCGAACGTTCCCCATTTGGTGGTGAACGCCGTCTTATGCTGGTCCTCATCCTTGACCCATATCTGGTTGTAGCCGGAAAAGCCATCTAAGAGGGAAAATCTTTGGGCTCCAGCAACTATATGGAGGATCTGATCGATTTGGGGAAGCGGATAATGGTCCTTGAGGGAGGCCTGATTCAGATTTCTAAAGTCCATGCAGAGACGAATGTCTCCGTTCTTCTTCCTCACGAGAACCAAGTTCGCGACCCAGGATGAATGCTTGATGGGGTAGATGATCTTGGCTTCCAGCATCTTCAGGAGCTTAGCCTTCATCATGGCCTCGATTTTAGGATTTACGGCCCTCTGCTTCTGCCGGAACAACTTGGCGCCATCTTCTAGCTCGATGGTATGCTGGATTACATTTCTGTCGTACCCCTTCAAGTTACTATGTCAGGGAACTCTTGACACAATGTTCTGATCTGCTCGAGTTCCTCTGTGGTGCAGTCTGTCCCGACCTTAATTGTTTTTCTAGGTTCCAGCTCCAGGTCGGCGTACTGCTTTGGGTCTACTTTGATCCGGTGTGATATTGCTCTGTCATTTTGATCAAATAGACTCTCAAGTGTAATCAGTCCTTTTGGGACATGATTATTTTTCAGCTGTATCAACCCCTCATATTGCTCGTCATCAGGGTCTCTACCTTCGATTGAACATGCTTCATTTACCAAAAATGTGACGATCTCCTCGTCACAGTCAAACACCTGCCAGTGGGTGTCCTTATCAGGCACATAAGGCCTGTAAATGGTGCGAACCGGCTTCGGCTTCTGGACAATGTCATCAGCCGGAACGTACCTGGCTCCAACAGACGCCAGAATGTCTGCATGCTTGTTTTTCTCGCGTGATATAGCTTTGACATTCAACGAGTCAAAAGACTCCATCAGATCCCAGACCCGATTACGGTACGCCTTGAGATAGTGCTTCTTGGAGGCGCACTTATTCGTAATCTGGTGGCACACCACCTCTGAGTCGCCAAAGATTTGCAGATGCTTAATCCCCAGCCTCTTCGCTTTTCGCAAACCCAAGCACAGGGCTTCGTATTCCGCCGCGTTGTTGGTACTGTTGTCACATTTTGCACGGGGTGAAATGTTTTCAAAGTTTGTAACAGTGCTGCTCTTCTTTTTCCCCTCTTCCTCTATTTTCCTCCCTTCTTCTCTCCTTTTCCCTTTCTTTCCTGCATTCTTTTTCTTTCCCCCCTTTTTCTCGGAGTCCCCCAGTTGATTCTTTAACTTTCCAGCAAGTTACCTGAAAAATGGCTAAGTGTTGGTGCGAAGTTCGCACTTCGCCCAGTCTGGGTGCGAAGTTCGCACTTCGCCCAGTTTTGGTGCGAAGTGCGCACTTCGCCCAGTCTGGGTGCGAAGTTCGCACTTCGCCCAGTTTTGGTGCGAAGTCTGACTTCGCCCCACTTTCTGGGCGCACCTTGCAACTGGCAGGCTGGCAGGCTGACAGAAGAAAGATCAAGTGCTGGAGCAAGTCCGTACGGCGGCAGACACCAGTTTTCGCCTGTGCGCAGTCCGACTTCGCAGCGAAGTCGGAGTGCGCCCTTGACAGGTGCGCAGTAGGGGAACAAACCCAAAATTTGACCAAGGCATGAAGGCCTTCTCGACTGCACTGTATTCTGCCCACGCAACCCGAGATGCTCTGATCCCAAGCGAAGTTGGATAACCTGCCTTTCAAGGCAGACACGTGTCAAACAGCATCATCCATCATCTGACAAGTGTCCAGCTTCGGGATTAGAGCCGAAACGTGCCGAGCAAAAGGACAAGCATGGGCTGCACTGCCTGCGCCAGTAGCCTCATTTAAAGCTGATCTGAGGTTTTACCTGCTCCAGCTACCCGCATCACTGCCAGAGAAAAGTTCTGCCCAACACATCGCCATGTAGCTGTCCAGCTTCCAGGAAGACCATGCTGCGGATACAGTCCGGTCAGACAAAAGGTCAGCATTTGCAGCTCTTTCGCCGCTTTTGTCAGCTTGTGTTTGACTGGGACCTTGTGCCCATTAATGTAACGGGAGGGACTCGGGCTATAAAAGCCCACCATGAATTCATTGTAAAGGGTGGAAGGGGAATGTCTGTTAGGGAACCACTGTGCCCATTGTAACCGTGCTTCTGCTTATAAATATAATTTGTATGCCTAGTTCCGTTCACTGCTTCTACTTTTTATCTTTGCCTTTCTTTATATTCATGCCTTAGGCTAACCTGTGTCACGGCTCGTTGATTCATTTCAGCATTTGGTGATCAGGTGCCTCTAGCATTGCTTGTTTAAAGCACCCTCTGTATTTAATAGTTTAAAGGATACATAGAATAGATGTGGTAGCAGTTCCATAAGTTGTGTGTTACGTTGCTGGTCCGTATCTGGTGATTGATGCGCTGCCGTACTGTTAGTTCCTTGTAGGGAATGTCTGTTAGGGAGCCATTGAAGCTGTGCGGTTAAATTCTCTAAACGACACATATACCTGGCTCTGATATCTCTAAGTTTGCTTTCTACTCATGTTAGTGTACGTATCTGGTGATTGATGCATTGCCGTGCTGTTAGTTCCTTGTAGGGAATGTTTGCTAGGGGATCATTGAAGCTGTGCATACACTGCTTGAGTATCGGAAGTACACATAGATTTTGCAGTTCCTAGTCATGCCTTGTGTTTATAATGCAGTAAGTAGCGGTAATTGGTGTGTTCCCGTACTGTTAGTTCCCCCCACCAACCTCCAAGTATATTTGTAAATTCCTTTCTGTTCATTTATCTCTTTCCTGCACTCTTAGCTTAAATCAGAAAACCCCCAAAAGGAGCCGGCCTTCTCCGGAGATTGGCCCGGAAGGCATCTCTTCCTTCCGGCCTTTCATGCTGGTGGTCGAATACGGCGCATTAACCCAAAATCCTTTCCTCATGGTAGATTCGTAACCAACGGTTTCTCGCAGCACGCCGGTGGGACCACGGTCCCACATTTGAAGAGAGATTTTCTTATCGGTCTCCACGGCGGCGACGGTGGTTTCGAGCACCTGGTGAGACAAGGAAGTTTCTCACCCCCGACAGAATTGAAGCACCGGTGTTCGCTTCATTGCTGTTCCAAATCCGAACACCTGGCGACTCTGCACGAACAAATCCTCTGAGTCCGAAAGACCGGTCCCGACACCTTCATGCACACGAGAAGGTGGCAAGCAAGGGATCCGAGAAGCCCGCCTGAGTTCTACGAACTGGACATCAACGCTCGAGACGAGATTCCCAGGCTGGCTGACCCGCGAGCTCATTTCGACGAAGCCGAGGCTGAGATCCAAGAAGAGGCCGAAGCTGAAGTCGGAGGAGCCAAGTACGAAATAGAAGAGGCCGAGGAGGAAGAAGATCCTGCATCCTTGGAAAGTACCGACACTGAGTACACAACCGACAGCGGAGGAGAAGAAGAAGAAATGGCTGCCCAACAGCCGAATGACTATGACCTCTTCCCGGCGGTGGACTCTACGGGGCCCTTGGCCCTGGTCGGACAGCAAGCTGTGACCCCTGCTGCTTTAAAGTCTATTCCCACATACGACGGCTATGGTAAGACGGCGTACGAGCACATCCAGGACATCCTTGCCCTAGCCGCATTGCATACTATCACCGATGAAAGTGTGAAGACCCGTCTGCTGGCCCTTTCCCTGAGGGGAAAGCTTCTCTACTGGTGGAGATCGCTGCCAGAGGGATCCATCACGAGGTGGCTGACTTGCCGGGGAGGCTCGTGAAAGGATGCAACGAGTCCGCGACCCTACTTCTCTCTCGCATCAATTCCAAGCTATCCGGAGACATCCTCAAGAGGTGTCCGATTTTAACATCGGGTTTGCGAGATCCCGGAAACGGGTACCTCGCGAACTTCGGCCTCCAGCCGGCATGGCTGCTCACTACTATCCGAGATCCTTCAACTCGGACATATGCTCGCTCGTTGAAGATCGCCGAATGTGACGAGTTTCTGCGTTGTACGAGGCTGCCCAACAAGCTGAAGCGACATTATTTCCATCGGCGGACTCCCGTCCGGGGTGCAGGAACCCATTCATCCCGACTTCCCCAGATCCCAGTATCCTCCTGCTTCTGGCGGTGCGCCGTCCACATCAGGACAGCAGCCCCAGCAGCAGTGGAATCCAGCGTCGGTCGTAACTCCTTACGGCCCGCCTCAAATGCATTACCCTCATCCGCCGCCTCCTGCTCCGCATTTTCCAGCACTTCCTGCTCCCCCACAGTACGCATCTTATTCTAACCCTCCTCCATTAGCCGCATTGCCTCCACCGGCACAGTTGCCACCTCCCGACAGCAGCATCCAGAACACGATTCTACAGGAAGTGCGGGCTTTGGCCTCCGAATACCATGCCATGTCCAATGACATGACCGCTATGAAGAAGAAGCAGGCCCAGATGGACCTCGCCCCTAGGAGACCATATGCGCCACCCGCGCTGACAAAAGACAAAGCCCCGAAACACCAGCCGCAGAGGCGTCCGCCTCCGAGAAATGATGCTCTAGAAGACCCGCCTGGTCCTCCCGACCAGATTAACTGGTGCACTACGTGCAATGACCCACATTCGGAGGAAGACTGCACTTTGCACCAGCACTACATCCAGACCTTGGCCGGCAGCGCCATAGAAGATGATGAACTGTACATGATCCTAGACGGCGAAGCTAACTTCGCCCTCCCGGAAGAAAATCTTGTGCCGCCCGCCAAGGAAGAAAAGAAAGCTGCAGATGCGGCCAAGCCTTTGCAAGTCTACGCAAGAAGAGAAAAACCCCAGCCCGGAGGGTTGCCCCCATACAAGCGGCTATGGCCTTACACAGCCTAGGAGAAGGCATCCAAAGATAAAGCTCCAGCCAAGCCTTCTCCGGCAAAAGCTGCCGCTGTTCCAGCCAAACCTCCAGCAAAGGCCCCAACTCCGGCTAAGGCTCCCGTACCTCAGCCTCCAGCAGAAACCAAAGAACAAGCCCAGGAGAAGCTGAAGTACCCGTCTCTGACCAAGAGAGCGAGTTGAGGCCACCCAGCAGTACCGGACAAAGTATGAGCCGGCAAAACAAGCAGAAGGAGCTAGTACCTGTTGGTTACGAATCTGCCATGAGGAAAGGATTTTTGGTTAATGCGCCCAGATTCGCCCACCAGCATGAAAGGCCGGAAGGAAGAGATGCCTTCCGAGCCAATCTCCGGAGAAGGCCGGCTCCTTTTGGGGGGCTTGATTTAAGCTAAAGGGAACAGGAAAGAAATAAAGGAACAGAAAGAGACAAATGTACAGAAAGAGATACAAATATGTCCAAAGGTTGGTGGGGGGGGAACTAACGATGCGGGAACACACCAATCACCGCTACTACGCATACAAACACGAGCATGACAAGGAGCGCAAAACCTAAGCGTACTTCCGATACACCAGCGGCGTATGCACGGCTTCAATAGCTCCCTAGCAAACATTCCCTACAAGGAACTAACGACGGGGATCGTATCAATCACCGGATACGTACACCGACGGGGGTAGAAAGTAAACCTAGAGATGTCAGAGCCAGGTATATGTGTTAGGTAGAGAGTTTAACCGCACGGCTTCAATGGCTCCCTAGCAAACATTCCCTACAAGGAACTAACAGCGGGGGATCGCATCAATCACCAGATACGGGCCAGCAACGTCACACACAACTGATGGAACTGCTACCAAATTTATAATGAATGCTTTAAATAATGAAGTACAGAAGGTGCTTTAAGCAAGCAATGCTAGAGGAACATGATCGCCAAATGCCAAAGTGAATCAACGAGCGGCGACACGAGGTGGGCCTAAGGCATATAATGAAAGACAGCATAAAAGAATAAAGACGAGTAGAACCGAACCGGGCATACAGATTGTATTCATAAGCGGAAGCACGGTTACGATAAGCACGGTAGTTCCCTAACAAACATTCCCCTTCCACCCTTTACAATGAATTTCAGATGGGCTTTTATAGCACGAGTCCCACCCGTTACATTAATGGGCACGAGTCCCAGATCAAACATGAGTCGACGAAGCGGCGAAAGAGCTGCAAATGCTGACCTTTTGTCGGGCCGGAGCTGTACCCGTAGCATGGTCTTCCTGGAAGGCTGGACAGCTACGTGGCGAAGTCTTGGGTAATTCTTCAAGTCGGCGAGCTTGCTAGTAGGCTGGAGCGGGTGAAACCTCGGATCAGCTTTGAATGAGGCTATTAACGCGGCGGTGCGGGCAGCCCATGCTTATCCCTTTTGGTCGGCGGTCTTGGTTCAAATCCCGAAGGTTGGACACTTGTCCGATGATGGGTTATCTTTGTGTGACACATGCACTGCCTTAGAGGGCAGTCTATCCATCTTTGCTTGGGATCGGGGCTCCTTGGGATGCGTGCAGAAATCAGTGCAGTCGGGGAAGGCCTTCAAGCCTTGGTCAAATTCCGGGTTTGTTCCCCTACTGTACACCTATCAAGGGCGCATTCCGGCTCCGTTGAGAAGTCGAACTGCGCACAGGCGAACACTGTGTCTACCGCCATATGGACCTGCTCCGGCATTTTACCTTTTTTCTGTATTGACCTGCCAGTCTGCCAATGCAAGGTGCGCCCAGAAAGTGGGGCGGAGTCGGACTTCGCACCAGAATTGGGCGAAGTACGCACTTCGCACCGAAGCGGGCGAAATACGCACTTCGCACCAAAGCGGGCGAAGTACACGAGAGACGTATGTCGCCATTCTTTTTCCTCACGGGCACCGAGTTCGCGACCCGGGATGAATGTTTGATGGGGTAGATGATCTTGGCCTCCGGCATCTTCAAGAGCTCGGTCTTCATCATGGCCTCAACCTTTGGATTTACGGCCCTTTGCTTTTGTCGGAACGGCTTGGCGCCATCCTCTAGCTCGATGGTATCTTTGGATGACAGATCTGTCATACCCCCTCAAATCTTCGTAGCACCGAGGCCACGATGTCGGGGGAACTCCGGCACGGTGATCTAATCTGCACCGGCTCCTCCGACGTGCGGTCTGTTCCGACCTTGATGGTTTTACCGAGGTTCGAGCTCCGAGTCAGCATACTGCCTCGGGTCTACTTTGATCCTGTGGGATATTGCTCTGTCATTTCGATCAAAGAGGCTTTCTAATGTAATCAGTCCTTTTGGGACGTGATTATTCCGTAACTGTATCAACCCCTCATATTGCTCGTCATCAGGGTCTCTACCTTCGATTACACACACTTCGTTAACCAGGAATGTGACGATCTCCTCGTCACGGCTGAATACCCGCCGGAAGGTATCCCTATCGAGCACTGAAGGCACGTAAATGGTGCGGACCGGCTTCGGTTTACGGAGCGTCTTCAGCCGGAACGTGCACGGCTCCAACGAGACGCCAGAATATCCGCGTGCTTGTTTCTCTCACGCGATATTGCCTTAACGTTCAATGAGTCAAACGATTCCATCAGGTCCCAGACCCGATTGCGGTACGCTCTAAGATAGTGATGCTTAGACGAGCATTTATTCGTAACTTGATGACACATTAACTCTGAATCCTCGAAAATTTGGAGATGCTTAATTCCCAGCCTTTCCGCCTTTCGCAGACCCAAGCATAGGGCTTCGTATTCCGCCGAATTGTTAGTACAGCTCCAGGCCAGCCTGTAGGCATAGTCCTTCTGGACTCCGGTTGGAGAAACCAGGAGGACCCCTGCACCGGTGCCATTCTTGCAACGCGCGCCGTCAAAGAAAAGCTTCCACAGCTCTTCGGGTGCAGGTCCTACTTCCTTCGCAACGGACACGTCAAGCTCCTCGGGCTGCTTAATGGAATAACAGCCATGCTCTGTCCCGATTACGGCATTAAAGTCCCGCAACGAGAACTCGTCTTCAAGCTGTAGCACTTCGAGAGCTTGCTCGGTCAGTTCTACTGTCACCAGTTCTTCCTCTGACAACTGGACCATGCAGTCCATCTCTCCGCCGGGTATCTTGTCTATTAGAAAAGGGGAAGGCTTCTCATTGAAAATTTTCAGTCTCCTTCCTTTGAAGGGCACTTCCATGTGCGAGTAGTCTAGAGACAGGTACCCGCCCAACTTCGCGGTGAACTCCCGAGAGAGACACATGCCGAAGTAAGGCTCCGGGTCAACAATCACGACCTCTTGGATGACCACAATGTCGAGAGCTTTGTGCAGCCGGAAAGGGATGTCCTTTATGACACCAAGCTGTCTTGACGGGGGTGCCGTCTAATTGCGGCACACCTTGGCTGCTCCGTGTGTATTCCATCTCGATCTCATCGCGAGACGGCCTTCGGCATCACGGTCGAGGAAGCACCGAGAATCCACCATGCGAGTTGTGAACTATGTGCCCTTGCATCCGCAAAGACGAGATAAAAGGGTGGCGGTCTGTTCTTCCAAGTGGCGGAAGCTGTCAAAGGTTGAACCGGGACAGCGGCTGCATCGCTTGCCGTTCTTCATGTTCTTCAGTGATTCTTGCAGCAGATCTACCTGGCCTGGAAGCAGAAGAGCATCGTACATGCTGATTCTGGCAGGAGTCTTCTTTAACTCGTCTACAATGCTGTAGCCCGAGGTACTAGCTCCTTCTGCTGGTTTAGCCGGTTCATACTTGGTCCGATGCTTGTTGGGTGGCCTCAACTCTTTGTCTCTTGGTCGAGAGACGGGTACTTCGACTTCTCCTGGGCTTGTTCTTTGGTTTCGGTGGGGGCTGAAGTACGGGAAGCTTAGCGGGAGTTGGGGCCTTTCTTTGGAGGCTTAGGTTGGAACAGCAACGGCCTTTGCTGGAGAAGGTTTAGCGGGAGCTTTATCTTTGGATGCCTTCTCCTGGGCTGTGTAAGGCCATAGCCGCTTGTACGGTGGCAGCCCATTGGGCTGCGGTTTTTCTCTTCTCGCATATACCTGCAAAGGTTTAGCCGCGTCCGCGGCTTTCTTTTCTTCCTTGGCGGGCGTCACTGGGTTCTCTTATGGCAGGGCAAAATTGGCCTCGCCGTCCAAGATCATGTACGGCTCATCATCTTCTATAGTGCTTGCCGGCCAAGGTGCGGATGTAGTCTTGGTGCAAAGTGCGATCTTCCTCCGAATGCGGGTCATTGCACGTAGTGCACCGGTTGACCTGGTCGGGGAGGACCGGGTGGGTCATCTATAGCGGCATTTCTCGGAGGCGGACGCCTCTGCGGTTGGTTCTCTGGGGCTTTATCTTTTGTCAGCGCCGGTGGCGCATATGGCCTTCTAGGAGCAAAGTCCATTTGGGCCTGCTTCTTTTTCATAGCAGTCATGTCATTGGACATGGCATGATATCCGGAGGCCAAAGCCCCCACTTCTTGTAAAATTGTGTTCTGGATGCTGCTGTCGGGAGGCGGCAACTGTGCCGGTGGAGGCAAAGTGGCCAATGGAGGAGGGTTAGAATAAGACGCATACTGCGGGGGAGCAGGAAGCGCTGGAAAATGCGAGAGCGGGAGGAGGCGGATGAGGGTAATGCAAGTGAGGCGGGCCGTATTGAGTTACGACCGGCGCCGGATTCCACTACGAGTCGGGGCTGCTGCCACTGAAGTAGACGACACACCACCAGAAGCAGAAGGATACTGCGATCTGGGAAAGTCGGGATGAATCGGCTCCTGCACTGCGGACGGAAGCTTTGCCGATGGAGATAATGTCGGCTTCGACTTGCTGGGCAGCTTCGTACGGTGCAGGGAACTCGTCAATTCGGGCGATCTTCGGCGACGGGCATATGTCCGAGTTGAAAGACCTCGGATAGTAGTGAGCAGCCATGCCGGTTGAAGGCCGAAGTTCGCGAGGTACCCGTTTCCGGGATCTCGCAAACCTAATGTTAAAATCGGACACCTCCTCTTGAGGATGCCTCCGGATTGCTTGGGCCCGATGCGGTAGAGAGGTAGGATCAGCGGACTCGTTGCATCCTTTTACGAGCCTCCTGGCGAGCTGGGGCCACCCAGTGATGGATCCCTACGCGGCGATCTCCACCGGTAGAGAAGCTTTCCCCTCGGGGAAAGGGCCGGCGGACGGGTCTTCACACTTTCATCGGTGATGCTATGCGGTGCGGCCGGGGCAAGGATGTCCTGGATGTGCTCGTACGCCGTCTTACCGTAGCCGTCGTATGTGGGAATAGACTTTAAAGCGGCGGGGGGCACGGCTTGGCGACCGATCAGGGCCAAAGGCCCTGTAGAGTCCACCGCCGGGAAGAGATCATCGTCATTCGGGTGTTGATCAGCCATTTCTTCTTCTTCTCCGCCGTCGGTTGTGTACTCGGTATCGGTACTTTCCGAGGATACGGGATTTTCCTCTTCCTCGGCCTCTTCTACTTCGTACTCGGCTCTTCCGAGCCTCGGCTTTGGCCTCTTCTTGGATCTCGGCCTCGGCTTCGTCGAAGCGAGCTCGCGGATCAGCCGGCCTGGGTATCTCGCCTCGAGCGTGGATGTCTAGTTCGTAGAACTCGGGCGGGCTTCTCGGATTTCTTATTCGCCACCTTCTCGTGCGCATGAAGGTGACAGGACCGGTCTTCTAGACTCAGAGGATTTGTTCGTGCAGAGTCGCCAGGTGTTCAGATTTGGAACAGCAATGAAGTGAACACCGGTGCTTCGATTCTGTCGGGGGTGAGAAACTTCCTTGTCTCACCAAGAGCTCGAGAAGCTGTCGGCGCCGGTGGAGGCGATCGGAAAATCTCTCGTCGGATGTGGGACCCGTGTTCCGCCGAGCGGGTCGGAAGAAGCTGTTGCGCTAGGTGGAAGCCGGACGGGTACTCTTTCTTTAGATCGTGGGACAAGCGTCCCACCGGTCGTGCAGAGCTGTTGGTTACGAATCTGCCATGAGGAAAGGATTTTTGGTTAATGCGCCCGGATTCGCCCACCGACATGAAAGGCCGGAAGGAAGAGATGCCTTCCGAGCCAATCTCCGGAGAAGGCCGGCTCCTTTTGGGGGGCTTGATTTAAGCTAAAGGGAACGGGGAAAGAAATAAAGGAACGGAAAGAGACAAATGTACGGAAAGAGATACAAATATGTCCAAAGGTTGGTGGGGGGGAACTAACGATGCGGGAACACACCAATCACCGCTACTAACTGCATACAAACACAGAGCATGAAAAGGAGCGCAAAACCTAAGCGTACTTCCGATACACCGGCAGCGTATGCACGGCTTCAATAGCTCCCTAGCAAACATTCCCTACAAGGAACTAACGGCGGGGGATCGTATCAATCACCGGATACGTACAGCGACGGGGGTAGAAAGTAAACCTAGAGATGTCGAGCCGGTATATGTGTTAGGTAGAGAGTTTAACCGCACGGCTTCAATGGCTCCCTAGCAAACATTCCCTACAAGGAACTAACGGCGGGGGATCGCATCAATCACCGGATACGGGCCGACAACGTCACACACAGCCGATGGAACTGCTACCAAATTTATAATGAATGCTTTAAATAATGAAGTACGGAAGGTGCTTTAAGCAAGCAATGCTAGAGGAACATGATCGCCAAATGCCAAAGTGAATCAACGAGCGGCGACACGGGTGGGCCTAAGGCATATAATGAAAGACGGCATAAAAGAATAAAGACGGTAGAAACAGAACCGGGCATACTGATTGTATTCATAAGCGGAAGCACGGTTACGATAAGCACAGTAGTTCCCTAACAAACATTCCCCTTCCACCCTTTACAATGAATTTCGAGATGGGCTTTTATAGCCCGAGTCCCACCCGTTACATTAATGGGCACGGAGTCCCGATCAAACATGAGGTGACGAAGCGGCGAAAGAGGCTGCAAATGCTGACCTTTTTGTCGGGTCGAGAGCTGTACCCGTGGCATGGTCTTCCTGGAAGGCTGGACAGCTACGTGGCGGAGTCTTTGGGTAATTCTTCAAGTCGGCGAGGCTTGCTAGTAGGCTGGAGCGGGTGAAACCTCGGATCAGCTTTGAATGAGGCTATTAACACGAGCGGTGCGGGCAGCCCATGCTTATCCCTTTTGGTCGGCGGTCTTGGTTCAAATCCCGAAGGCTGGACACTTGTCGATGATGGGTTATCTTTGTGTGACACATGCACTGCCTTAGAGGGCGATCTATCCATCTTTGCTTGGGATCGGGGCTCCTTGGGATGCGTGTAGAAATCAGTGCAGTCGGGGAAGGCCTTCAAGCCTTGGTCAAATTCCGGGTTTGTTCCCCTACTGTACACCTGTCAAGGCGCATTCCGGCTCCGTTGAGAAGTCGAACTGCGCACAGGCGAACACTGGTGTCTGCCGCCATATGGACCTGCTCCGGCATTTTACCTTTTTTCTGTATTGACCTGCCAGTCTGCCAGTGCAAGGTGCGCCCAGAAAGTGGGGCGGAGTCGGACTTCGCACCAAAACTGGGCGAAGTACGAACTTCGCACCAAAACGCGGGCGAAGTACGAACTCGCACCCGGACTTAGCCAATTTCGAGATAGACCTGTTGGAAAGCTGGAAAATCAAGCGGGGAACTCCAAGGAAAAAGGGGGAGAGAAAGAGAATGGGAAAGAAAAGGAAAGGGAGAGAAGGGAGAAAAACGGAAGGAGGAAAAGAAGAGCAGCACTGTTACAAAACAATATTGAAGACATTGCACCCCGTGCAAAATGTGACAACAGTACCTCGAGCTACAGCATTGTAGACGAGTTGAAAAGAACGCCCGCTAGAATCAGCATGTACGATGCTCTTCTGCTCCCAGGTCAGGTCGATCTGCTACAAGAATCACTGAAGAACATGAAGAGCGGCAGGCAGATACAGCCCGCTGTCCTGGTTCAACCTTTGACAGTCTCCGCCACTGGGAAGAATAGACCGCCACCCTTTTATCTGTCTTTACGGATGCAAGGGCACATAGTTCACAACTGCATGGTGGATTCTGGTGCTTCCTCAACTGTGATGCCGAAGGCCGTCTGCGATGAGATCGGGATGGAATACACACGGAGCAGCCAAGGCGTGCTACAATTAGACGACACCCCTGTTAAGACAGTTGGTGTCATAAAGGACATCCCTATCCGACTGCACAAGACTCTCGACATCGTAGTCATCCAAGAGGTCGTGATTGTTGACCTGGAACCTTACTTCGGCATGTGTCTCTCTCGGGAGTTCACTGCGAAGTTGGGCGGGTACCTGTCTCTAGACTACTCACACATGGAAGTGCCCTTCAAAGGAAGGAGACTAAAAATTTTTAATGAGAAGCCTTCCCCCTTCCTAGTAGACAAGATACCCGGAGGAGAGATGGACTGCATGGTCCAGTTGTCAGAGGAGGAGCTGGTGACAGTGGAGCTGACCGAGCAAGCCTTCGAAGTGCTACAGCTTGAAGATGAGTTCTCATTGCGGGACTTTAATGCCGTAATCGGGACAGAGCAAGGCTGTTACTCCATTGTACAGCCCGAGAGGCTTGACACGTCAGCTGCGAAGGAAGTAGGACCTGCACCCGAAGAGCTGTGGAAGCTTTTCTTTGACGGCGCGCGATGCAAGAATGGCGCCGGTGCAGGGGTACTTCTGGTTTCTCCAACCGGAATCCAGAAGGACTATGCCTACAGGTTGGCCTGGAGCTGCACTAACAACTCGGCGGAATACGAAGCCCTGTGCTTGGGTTTGCGAAAGGCGGAGAGGCTCGGGATCAAGCACCTGCAGATTTTTGGAGATTCAGAGCTGGCGTGTCACCAAATTACGGAGAAGTGCGCATCCAAACAGCACTATCTTAGAGCGTACCGTAACCGGGTGTGGGACCTGATGGAATCATTCGACTCATTGAATGTTAAGGCAATATCGCGTGAGAAAAACAAGCACGCTGATATTCTGGCGTCTGTTGGAGCCAGGTACGTTCCGGCTGAAGACGTCCAAAAACCGAAGCCGGTTCGCACTATCTACAGGCCTTCTGTGCCTGATAAGGACCCCACTGGCAGGTGTTCAGTTGTGACGAGGAGATCGTCACATTCCTGGTTAACGAAGTGTGTGTAATCGAAGGTAGAGACCCTGATGACGAGCAATATGAGGGGTTGATACAGTTACGGAATAATCACGTCCCAAAAGGACTGATTACGTTAGAAAGTCTCTTTGATCAAAATGATAGAGCAATATCCCACAGAATCAAAGGAGACCCGAGGCAGTATGCTGACCTGGAACTTGAACCTGGTAAAACTATCAAGGTCGGAACAGACTGCACGTCGGAGGAACTTGGGCAGATCAGATCACTGTGCCAGTAGTTCCCCGACATCGTGGCTCGGTGCTACGAGGATTTGAGGGGGTATGACAGAACTGTCATCCAGCATACCATTGAGCTAGAGGATGGCGCCAAAGCCATTCCGACAGAAGCAGAGTGCCGTGAATCCGAAGATTGAGGCCATGATGAAGACCAAGCTCTTGAAGATCTTTGGAGGCCAAGATCATCTACCCCATCAAACATTCATCTCGGGTCGCGAATTTGGTGCCCGTGAGGAAAAAGAATGGCGACATTCGTCTCTGTGTCGACTTCATAAACCTAAATCAGGCTTCCCTCAGGGACCACTATCCGCTTCCCCAAATTGACCAGATTCTACATATCGTTGCTGGAGCCCAGAGATTCTCACTTTTAGATGGATTTTCCGGCTACAACCAAATTTGGATCAAGGACGAAGACCAGCATAAGACGGCGTTTACCACGAAGTGGGGGACGTTCGCCTATCAGCGCATGTCGTTTGGCTTATCCAATGCTGGTGCCACGTTCCAAAGGGCCATGGACTTGGCCTTCCGAGAGCTGCTCAATAAGATTATTGTCATCTACCTCGATGACATGACCGTTTTCTCTCACCAACGAGGAGACCATGTTTCGCACCTACGGCAAATATTTGAGAGTTGTCGAGAATTCGGCATTTCTATAAACCCGAAGAAGTCTATCTTCGCAGTGAAGGAAGGAAAGCTGCTGGGACACGTCATCTCCGAGGAAGGCCTCGCCATTGACCCTAACAGAGCAGAAGCCCTCGTTCGCTTGCCAGCCCCCATCGACAAAAAAGGGCTGCAGTCCTTCTTCGGTCAGATTAACTTCGTGCGGAAGTTCATTCCCGACTTCGCACAGGTGATCAAGCCTATGGCCGAACTGCGAAGAAAGATACACTTTACGAATGGA
Organism: Wollemia nobilis; assembly: GCA_028583015.1. Taxonomy (NCBI): domain Eukaryota; kingdom Viridiplantae; phylum Streptophyta; class Pinopsida; order Araucariales; family Araucariaceae; genus Wollemia; species Wollemia nobilis. Next base: position 6,994,573 of record JAQPPZ010016867.1, read on the forward strand.
CTGATGAGAGAGAGCAAGCCTTCGAGGAAATCAAGGCTCGAATTGCGCAAGCTCCGGTATTGACAAACCCGGACTACTCCAAGGACTTCATCTTGTATGCAGTGGGAGAACCCGAAAGTTACGCTGCAGTCCTGAATCAGAAGGGAGACGATGGCGAGGAGCGCCCCATAGCGTTCCTGAGCCAAGTGATTCTGCCGCATGAAGAAAAGTACAATTTTATAGAGCGGCAGGTTCACGCTGTTATGAAATCCCTTCGAAAGTTCAGGCATTTTGTCTCCCAGAGCAAGACCACTGTCTTTGTGATTCACCCGGATGTTCGAAGCTTCATCTTACAAGGAGAACCGGGTCACAAGAGAGCGGGATGGATTGCCAAAATCCAGGAGTTTGACATTGAAGTGCGGCCCACCAAGCTTATCAGAGGCCGAGCCTTGTGTCAGGAATTGGCCCGAAGCGTTGTAGCCGGCATCTCCGCCTATAAGTGGGAGGACACAGCGACACGCATCTACCTAGCCAACTCCTTATCGGAGGGGAGTGATTGGACAGATGAACTGGTGAGATACTTCTGCACCGGAAGATGTCCCGATCACCTGAACGCCTCACAACGAAGGAGATTTCGGCTAGGTGCACTTAGGTACACTCTTCGCCCCAAGGGGCTTTACTTCAAAAACATTGACGGCATCCTGTTGCGGTGCATCAGAAAATCAGACCAGCCTAGGGTCCTTGGATATTTTCATTCCGGGATGCCTGGGGGTCACCATTCTTCAAGGCCAACGGCCTTAAAAATAATAAGGGCTGGGTACTATTGGCCCACTCTGTTTCTGAGACGCACATGCGGTCTGTTTGAAATGTGATCAATGCCAGAGGTTTGCTGGCCGAAGCAGAAAAGCACCCCTGCCCCTTCAACCGATTCAGGCCGAGACTCCGTTCCAGCAATGGGGTTTAGACTTTATTGGGGTGATTTCTCCTAACTCCTCTGCCGGCCACAAGTTTATTCTTACGGCTACCGACTATTTTACACGGTGGGCAGAGGCAATCCCGACCAAGAACGCAGACCAAGAAATGGTCATCAGGTTCATTGAGAGCCTGATTACCCGCTTCGGTGTTCCAGAGTCGATTGTGACAGACAACGGTCCGGGATTCGTAGGCGCTGTACTCACGGAGTACAGCGGCAGACTTGGCATCTATCACAAGATGTCTTCTAATTACTACCCGCAGGGGAATGGCCTTGCCGAGTCTACTAACAAGAACCTCCTGAAAATCATCCGGAGGACCATTGACAGAAACAAGCGGACTTGGCACTTGCTCCTGAACCGGGCGCTGTGGGCGGACAGAGTTGCGTTCAAGAAATCCCTCAGAACGTCCCCCTATGCGCTCGTCTATGGTAAAGAAGCTGTCATGCCATCACACATCGAGATCCCTGCCCTGTGGATGGTTGACGAAGACAAAGGCAGCGAAGACCCGGTGGACGACAGACTGTGCCAACTCCTGCAGTTGGAAGAAGACAGAGAAAGTGCATACCAGGCCTTCACTGATCACATTGCAGCCACTCAAGGCTGGTTTGCAAAAGGCACTACTACCCGAATTTTCGAAATCGGGGACCTAGTGCTGAAGTGGGACTCATATAAAGCAAAGCCGGGTAATCACGGGAAGTTTGATGCTCTCTGGGAGGGCCCTTATCAGATTGCCCGGGTGAACCAGTTTAATGCCTATGTGCTTCGGGATATGGAGGGTCAGCTCCTGCCTATCCCTGTCAACGGGTTCCACTTAAAGATTTACCGCTGTTGAAGGTGCCCGAGTGGCCCTTCTTTGTAAAAATTTCCCTTATGCACTTTCATTCCCCAGCATGTACAGTTTCCGGTTTTCAGCTTTTAATTTTATTTTTTTATTTGAGCTTAACTGTGGCATGGGAGAGAAAGACAGACTTCGCAGCGAAGTCTGTCATCGCCCCTCAGCAGGGGCGAAGTTCGGCTGCGCAAAGAAAGGAGAAAGCAAACAAAGTAAAAAGGAAAAAGGGGCAAAAAATCGGCTAAGTGTTGGCCGAAGTCCGACTTCGCAGCGAAGTCGGGCTTCGGGCCAGCCGAAATGCGAAGCTCGAACGGAGAAAAAGGCTAAGGCAAAGGAAAACGGACTGCGCCCAACTTTGGGCGAAGTCCGGCTTCGCGTGCGAAGTCCGACTTCGGCCGGCTTCCGCGCGAAGTACGCGCTGCGCACAACTTCCGCGCGAAGTGCGAACTTCGCGCGAAGTTCGTACTTCGCCCGAACTTCGGCCGAAGTCCGAACCCGCCTCAACATTCGCACTGCGTAGCTCGTCCAAGGGAGCAGAAAAATGTTAAGTGTTAGGTTGCGAAGAAACCGGACTGCGCTCAATCCTCGAGCGCGGCAAAGAAAAGAAGAAGGAACGGTTCAAACGCGCACTTCGCGCGAAGTTCGAACTTCGCCCGAAATTCGGGCAAAGTCCGACTTCGCCGGCGAAGTCGGACCGCACCCAACTTTGGGCGAAGTCCGGCTGCGCCTCGTTTTCTGGGCCAGTTTGGGTCAAAGTTTAAAAAAAAAAAAATGAATAAAAAATTCAAAAAAGTTCTAAGCTGGGCCCAAGGCGCATTTGTAACCGTTCTAAAGTGGGTTTCCGCACCAAAGATCCTTTCTTGAGCAGTGTGCCCAGATGGTGGCAGCGACGTCAGCCATGGTGCAATGTCCAAAGTAGAATTAATGATTGCACGTTCCTCAACGAAAGTGCAAGCAAAAGAACATGGCACGTCTGCCGGAGTACACTTTTTTTTTCAAACATTCTCCTACGCAGCCACCCAAGGACCTTAACTCGGCCAACCTACCCCCTCCTGCGCGGCATTAATGGCGCTGTCTTTATCTAGAAAAGGGGGTCAGATGTTTTCAAACATTCCAGATTGCACAGATTATTTCTCGGACGGTGCAAATTATTCCTGTGACAGCAAAAGCTGTTGTAGACGCCCTGAACCTGTAATTATTGCTGATTCGGAGAGATGGACAGAAGAAAGATGCCAGTGTCAGCGCAGTCCAGCGAAAGTGGCGAACCAAAGGATTTACCGCGGCCGGGCGTTTTCAGAAGTGAAACCCCGCCAGAAAGAAAGTCAAAGTCCCGGACGAAAAAAGTACAGCGTGGGCAAGCCCCACCACCTCCGTTAAATTACTTGTCGGGATACAAGGACGGCTCTTTTTCTATGAGCCTGACGAAGCTGCGGGCAAATGTGGAGAGTTGGGCTGACAAAGTTTCGCCCTCCCACCATTTCGGAGCGGCGTACAAATCCAATCTGTTCAGATTCTTGTGCCCTCCTGTCCACCAATGCCCGGAACTGGTAGACCTAATTGTCAGACACTACAGACCGAGTTACCGGCAAATTTGCAGCTCCGGCGGTAAACCCTTGTTCACGCTTGCACGGGGAGGCATCCGACCGACCTTCGCCCCAGGGTTGGAGTATGACTCCAGCGCCATTCTCAGAAAGATAAATTTGGGCGAGCAGGCGGGACGTTTCACGCAAACAAAACGGATGAGGGATTTCCTCAATTCAGAGCTGAACGCCCCGCTTGCAGCTGGACAGTGGCCAACCGGCCCCATGCCCTTGGCACAATTCCAGAACAAGTACTTGTACATCATTTTGGCATCTATTCTTGGCTGCGACTCTGATGAGCTGGTACAGCCGTACCAGCTAGCGCTGGCAGAATGTCTCCTATGTGGAGAGTCCTACGAACCGGCAGCACAGAGAAGTGGGAAGCGTCCCATCTCTTTCGATGAGGCGGTCGGCGGCTTACGCCATTCATTCCAGCCTGGTGAAAATCCAGAAGAGGCAGTCTACCGATTTTCGTTTCGGTTCTGTTCTAGCCTGGCTTTGTTTGTACCATTTGCACTCCCTGATGCCGATCCTGAACCTGAAGAAGGTCAACGAGAAGGGAGAACCACAGCCCGTCTATAGCTGGACGGATGACTTATACCGGAAAGGGTCCTACTACAAGTTCAACATCAACTTTCTGGGATTCGTCATGTCAATCTTCAGTGAAAGCGAAATTCCACGCCCCCCGAGAGAAATGACGAGTGCTTTGATGAATCAGAAGCTCGGGGACGTTTTCAAACTGACGCAAGGAATTGTGGTCAGAATCTACGGATTCAAGGGCAAACCCCATTTGCTGCCCTACTGGTGCTCGGAGCATATGTTCGGGATGGAGGTTGCCCGACAAATGGACTATGTTGAAGAGGAGTTCGGCCTAGGAAAGAAGAGAGGACAGATTTTTCAATACCCTCTTTCCTGGGCAAAAGTTGAGATTTTTGAGGTAGGACAGCATGTCTACCTTGAGCAGGAATTTTCCCGGATTGGCCTGGTTTTGTTGCCACAGCGCTGGAAGTACGACCCGTATGGGATAAGGGGAAAGTTCACACATCTCTGCCCCCGGGCAGATATAACTGAAGATAGATGCGACGTGGTCCATGTGGACCTTGACTGGGAAATTGAATTCATGGAAGCTTCTCCTCCCTGGCGGGATTTTTACTGCGAGGAGGTGACATATGACCCCAAGCGAAACCCGGACCACCAGTTCTCATCCCCAGGGTTCAAAAAATTTCTATCCAAGATAGCGGGCCTTAACTGGTCTAAAGAAAAGATTCTCGAATCTTTGGAAGATGAGATGCCGCACGCAGCACGACAAATCCACAAGGAGAAACCTGGCCGTAGATGACGACTTTTCGGTTCTCTATGACCAGCATCATGACAGCTGGCGGCCGTTCGCATATCAAGGTTACGTTCCCAGAGGTCCCTTTGAAGACTATAAAGGAGGGTCTTCCTCCCAACAGTTGTACACTTCGGCAACTACCGGCGTGGGCCAGCGAGACTTCGAGTCGATCCAATGCAGCCCGTGGCTTCCAAGACGGCGCCTGAGAAGGCGAAAGAATTAGTCAAGACAACGCCCGAGGCAATCCCTCAGGCACGAAGAATTCCAGCACCGTCAGAGGGCAGACCAATTGCGGCAGACCTTCTGCAAGTCAAACCCCGGTACAAGTTTACCGTGGGAGCATCAGCACCTGCTGCACCCGCTTCATCTCCTTCCCCTGATCCGACCGTTATTCCAGAAGAGAAGAAGCGGAAGAGAGTTGAGAAAATCAGGCGACCCTAGCACGATAGTGCGGCGACCGATCGCAGAGCCGCAGCCGCGTCCTGCCGCCGCAGAGACAGTTCCTCTGGGCAGTCCCAAGCCAGCCGCCGAAATCAGAAGCACAGACATCCATTCGGCATCGGCTCAGGCGGAGCCCGCAGATATGTTTGCTGCCCCTGTCTCTTTGGTCTTATCCAGTCCTACTCCCACTCCGTCTCCCGCTCAATCCGAGCAAGTTATGACCGCATCCCCCTCCCCGTCTCCGCGCCCTTCTAGCGGCCCCCATTCTTTTGATCAGTTTGCTCAGAACCCTAACGTTTCCCTATCTCTGAGCACAACTCCAAACCCTTCGCCTGAAGTTAGTGCTGAAGCCGTCCGTTCACCGTCACATCCACCATCTCAGCCGCTTCAAACCCTTGCAGTATCAGCCGCCCCCATCTCCATTTCCCGGTCGCCCCCAGAAGCGGCCGATCCTTCCAGTGTCCATCCGGTTCCTCCTGATCCCATCCCCGCAAGAGAGACGTCTCAGCAGAACCCTAGGCTGGGGGAACCGGACTTCATGGACGACCTCCAAAATACAGACGACTTGCCCTTGGCAACGAGAGCTGTAGAGTATTCTGTCTCTTTCCTCCAAAACCTGAAATGGAGGAGACCTGAAGAGATAGCCGCCCCGGTAAAACGCGCCAAGTACGATTTCGGAAGGAGAGTGCTTACAACAGAGAAGATAATCCCAAAAGTGAAGCCTCTCCGGGAAATGACCAGGGCGGACTACGAGCTCCAGACAAAAGAGAAGAGCTTTGACGACATTAACAAGCAATATGAAATTCAGTCAATCATGCGCAAAGCTGATAATCTCTTTGTCAAAAGTGCGGAGGAGCGGGGAAGAACTTTTCGGGTTGCGAGGATAAAACAAGGCAGCTTGAAGAGGACCTGTCTAGGTCCACCGAGCAAGCTGAGAGCGGCGCGGCAAGAAATAGATGAACTCAAAGCCCGGCTGGCCGCTTCTCGGCAACAAGCCGCAACCGAAAAGCAAGCGGCCTTGGAGCAGATTTCTCAGCTCCAAGAGTCTTTGAAGCAGGCGCAGTCGCAACTTGCGAAGAGAACATCTCAAGCGACGGTCTTTTCGAAGACAAAGGTTAAGGAGATGAGGGCTGGTTTGCTGCGGGAATGCAAGCCCCACACCTATAAGGCGATGGCAGTTCTGGATTTCGCATCCAGAATTCAAGAAGTTTCTGCCCAGGGAAAGCCTGTGGTAGAGGAGGCCGAGCGTCAGGCGAAGCAATGGCTGGACCTGGCGGTAAATCTTCAGGAGCGCGAGCGCAACGGCCTCCAATTTTCTCCCGTGTCCTCATTCGCTGTAGAATGGGCAGGTGCAAGGGTGACCTTGCTCAAATATTTCAAAAAAGTCGAAGAGGTGAGAGTTGCCAGACGAATGTTAGATGCATTCGGACATGAAAGAGATATCTGTCTGGCTCCCTTTCGCGCTCTTTCAAAACTAGGGTGCCCAGGTTTTGTTGAGAATGGCGAGCTTCTCACCCTAGATCAGGTGAAAAGGAATTGGCAATCCTTCGAAGCAGATACAGCTGAAATTGACAGCTGGACTGAGCCAATTCAGGAAAGTCAGGTCACTCAGATGGTGTCCAAATATTGCAAGATCAGCTCCTACTTCCAGGAGTTAGAGAAAAGATACCTCACCATCGACCTGCACGCGGTCGCCGCTTTCCACGCAGCATTAGAAGATGCAGCTGACCGCCGGCCATTCGAAGCTGAAGCCTGGCGCCTAGCCCAGGCCGCATACACTCGCATCTGCGAGGCAGAAGCAAGAGATGGAGAGCTTTCGGAAGGTGATTCTGAGGAGGCAACTGACAAAGATGAATCTGAAGAACAGTTGCCGCAAGGAGAACAGCTAGAGCAGCAAAAGGCAGGGGAGGCAAGTTCCTCTGCACCCAAAGGATGAAGGCATGGGTCCTTTGCGCCGAGGCGAGCTCGACACCCCGCGAGCCGCCAGAAATGTTGTCACATTTTGCACGGGGTGCAATGTTTTCAAAGTTTGTAACAGTGCTGCTCTTCTTTTTCCCCTCTTCCTCTATTTTCCTCCCTTCTTCTCTCCTTTTCCCTTTCTTTCCCGCATTCTTTTTCTTTCCCCCCTTTTTCTCGGAGTTCCCCAGTTGATTCTTTAACTTTCCAGCAAGTTACCTGAAAAATGGCTAAGTGTTGGTGCGAAGTTCGCACTTCGCCCAGTCTGGGTGCGAAGTTCGCACTTCGCCCAGTTTTGGTGCGAAGTGCGCACTTCGCCCAGTCTGAGTGCGAAGTTCGCACTTCGCCCAGTTTTGGTGCGAAGTCTGACTTCGCCCCACTTTCGGGCGCACCTTGCAGTGGCGGTGGCGGCTGACAGAAGAAAGATCAAGTCTTGGAGCAAGTCCGTACGGCGGCAGACACCAGTTTTCGCCTGTGCGCGATTCGACTTCGCAGCGAAGTCGGAGTGCGCCCTGAGCAGTGCGCGAAGGGGAACAAACCCAGAATTTGACCAAGGCATGAAGGCCTTCCCGACTGCACTGTATTCTGCCCACGCAACCCGAGACGCTCTGATCCCAAGCGAAGTTGGATAACCTGCCTTTCAAGGCAGACACGTGTCAAACAGCATCATCCATCATCTGACAAGTGTCCAGCTTCGGGATTAGAGCCGAAACGTGCCGAGCAAAAGGACAAGCATGGGCTGCACTACCTGCGCCAGTAGCCTCATTTAAAGCTGATCTGAGGTTTTACCTGCTCCAGCTACCCGCATCACTGCCAGAGAAAAGTTCTGCCCAACACATCGCCATGTAGTTGTCCAGCTTCCAGGAAGACCATGCTTCGGGTACAGTCCGGTCCGACAAAAGGTCGGCATTTGCGGCTCTTTCGCCGCTTTTGTCGGCTTGTGTTTGGTGGGACCTTGTGCCCATTAATGTAACGGGGAGGGACTCGAGCTATAAAAGCCCACCATGAATTCATTGTAAAGGGTGGAAGGGGAATGTACGTTAGGGAACCACTTGTGCCCATTGTAACCGTGCTTACGCTTATAAATATAATTTGTATGCCCGGTTACATTACTGCACTTCTATTTTTTATCTTGCCTTTCTTTATATTCATGCCTTAGGCTAACCTGTGTCACGGCTCGTTGATTCATTTCAGCATTTGGTGATCAGGTGCCTCTAGCATTGCTTGTTTAAAGCACCCTCTGTATTTAATAGTTTAAAGGATACATAGAATAGATGTGGTAGCAGTTCCATAAGTTGTGTGTTACGTTGCTGGTCCGTATCTGGTGATCGATGTGCTGCCGTACTGTTAGTTCCTTGTAGGGAATGTCTGTTAGGGAGCCATTGAAGCTGTGCGGTTAAATTCTCTACACGACACATACCTGGCTCTGATATCTCTAAGTTTGCTTTCTACTCATGTTAGTGTACGTATCTGGTGATTGATGCATTGTCGTGTTGTTAGTTCCTTGTAGGGAATGTTTGCTAGGGGATCATTGAAGCTGTGCATACATTGCTTGAGTATCGGAAGTACACATAGATTTTGCAGTTCCTAGTCATGCCTTGTGTTTATAATGCAGTAAGTAGCGGTAATTGGTGTGTTCCCGTACTGTTAGTTCCCCCCACCAACCTCCAAGTATATTTGTAAATTCCTTTCTGTTCATTTATCTCTTTCCTGCACTCTTAGCTTAAATCAGAAAACCCCCAAAAGGAGCCGGCCTTCTCCAGGAGATTGGCTCGGAAGGCATCTCTTCCTTCCGGCCTTTCATGCTGGTGGGCGAATCTGGGCGCATTAACCCAAAATCCTTTCCTCATGTCAGATTCGTAACCAACAGGTACAGCTCCAGGCCAGCATGTAGGTGTAATCCTTCTGGATCCCGGTTGGGGAAACCAAAAGTACTCCAGCACCGGCACCATTCTTGCATCGTGCACCATCAAAGAAAAGCTTCCACAGCTTTTCAGGTGCAGGTCCTACTTCTCTTTTGGCCGACTTGTCAAGCCTCTCAGGCTAAACAATGGTGTAGCAGCCTTGCTCGGTTTCGATCACGGCGTTGAAGTCCCGCAAGGAGAATTCATCTTCTACTTGCAGTCGCTCAAGAGCTTGCTCTGTCATGTCCACTATCACCAATTCCTCCTCCGTCAGCTGAACCATGCAGTCCTCTGGCTCTTCTCCGGGTATCTTCTCTACTTAAAAAGTGGAAGGCTTTTCATTGTAAATTTTCAGTCTCCTTCCCTTGAAGGGCACTTCCATGTGCGAGTAGTCCAGAGACAAATACCCTCCCAACTTCGCAGTGAACTCCTTGGAGAGACACATGCCGAAGTAGGGTTCCAAGTCGACGACCACAACCTCTTGGATGACCACGATGTCGAGATCTTTGTGCAGCCAAATAGGGATGTCTTTAATGACACCGACTGTCTTGACAGGGGTGCCGTCCAGTTGCAGCATGCCTTGGCTGCTCCTTGTGTACTCCATCCCAATCTCATCACAGACGGCTCTCGGCATAACGGTCATGGAAGCACCAGAGTCTACCATACAGTTGTGCACTATGTACCCTTGCATCCGTAATGACAGATAGAAGGGAGGTGGTCTGTTCTTCCCGGTGGCTGAGACTGTCAGGGGTTGCACCAGGACAGCGGGCTGTATCTGCTTGCCACTCTTCATAATCTTCAGAGATTCCTGCAGCAAATCAACTTGGCCTGGGAGCTGAAGAGCATCATACATGTTGATTCTTGCGGGGGTCCTCTTCAATTCGTCTACAATGCTGTAGCCCGAGGTGCTAGCTCCTTCCGCTTCTTTTGTTGGTCCATACTTCGTCCGGTACTACTGAGTGGCCTCAACTCTCTGTCTCTTGGTCAGAGATGGATACTTCAGCTTCTCCTGAGCTTGTTCTTTGGTTTCAGTTGGAGGCTGAGCAGCGGGAGCTTTAGCGGGGAGAGCTTTGGCTATGGGAGGCTTGACTGCGGGAGTCTTCGCCGAAGGAGTCTTATCTTTGGCCGTGTAAGGCCACAGCCTCTTGTAAGGTGGTAGCCCATCAGGTTGCGCCTTATCTCTCCTGGCGTATACCTTCAAGGGTTTTGCAGCTGCTTCAGCGGACTTCCTATCTTCCTTGGCGTGAGGCGGCACTGGAACTTCCTCTGGGACGACGAAGTTGCTTTCATCGCCCAGGATCATGTAGAGTTCTTCGTCCTCTATGGCGCTGCCGGCCAAGGTCTGGAGATAGTGTTGATGCAGGGTGCAGTCTCCCTCCGAATGCGGGTCATTGCACGTGGTGCACCAGTTGACCTGGTCAGAAGTGCCAGGTTGGTCCTCAATGGCAGCATTCCTCGGAGGGGGCCGCCTTTGCAGTTGTTGCTCGGGGGTTCGGTCTTTTGTCAATGCCGGGGGCGGGTATGGCCTCCTTGGAACAAGGTCCATCTGGGCCTGTTTTTTTTTAAAACAGTCATGTCATTGGACATGGTGTGATATCCAGAGGCCAGAGCCCTTACCTCCTGGAGGATTTTATTATGAATATCATTGTCAGGAGGTGGCAACTGAGCCGGAGGAGGTAACGCAGCCAGTGGAGGAGATGTTGAATATTGCGCAAACTGCGGGCGAGCAGGAAGTGCTGGAAAATGCGGAGGAGGCGGATAATGAATTTGTGGCGGGCCGTAAGGATTCACGACCGGCGCCGGATTCCATTGCTATTGGGGTTACTGTCCTGAAGTGGACGGCTCCGAACCAGAAGCTGATGGATACTGAGATCGGGGGAAGTCAGGGTAGATGGGCGGCTGTACTCTGTGCGGAAGTCTGCCGATGGAAATAATATCCATTTCAGCTTGTTGGGCAGCCTCGTACAGAGCAGGGAACGTGTCGATCCTGGCTACCTTCAGCAGCAGGCAAATTTCTGAGTTGAAGGATCTCAGATAGTAGTAGGCGGCCTGACCTGCTGACGGTCAGAGTTCGCGAGGTACTCACTTCCAAGACCTCGCAAACCTAATGTTGAAGTCTGACACCTCCTCTTGGGGGTGTCTCTGTATACTTTGGAATTGATGCAGCAAAGAAGAGGGATCAGCAGACTCGTTGCATCCTTTCACGAGCTCTGCCGGCTAATTGTCGCCACCCCGTGATAGATCCCTCGGCGGTGATCTCCACCAGTAGAGAAGCTTTCCCCTTAGGGAAAGGGCCAGCAGACGGGTCTTCACACCTTCGTCAGTAATGGAATGTAGCGCAGCCAGGGCCAGAATGTCCTGGATGTGTTCATACGCCGTCTTTTCGTAGCCGTCATACATAGGGATGGACTTGTTGCCACATTTTGCACGGGGGTGCCATGTTTTTGGTTTCTGCATGAAAGCTGCTCTTTTCCTTCCCTTCTCCTCATTTTCCCTTTCTTCCTCTCCCTCACAGCTTCATTCCCTCTTCTTCTTTCCCCCTTTCCTCCCCCGACAAACTTCGACAGGTGTACCTTGAAAAGTTTCTAAGTGTTGGGCGCAACCCGACTTCGCAGCGAAGTCGGAGTGCGCCCCTCAGTTGGAGCGCAATAGGTAACCCGTGCGCAGCGAGACGGAAGTGACTGAAAATCTGACTAAGTGTCGGGGCGCAACCCGACTTCGCAGCGAAGTCGAGTGCGCCCTTCTTCCTGGGCGCACTAGGGGAACGACCAATCAGGAAAATGGCTAAGTGCTGGGGCGCAACCCGACTTCGCAGCGAAGTCGGACTGCGCCCCTGTTCCAGTGCGCAGTCTGTACAGCGAATGGAGACAGCCAAGCACCGGTGCGCAACCCGACTTCGCAGCGAAGTCGGAGTGCGCCCTTTGACCGGTGCGCAGTTCGGTGAAGTCAACTCAGAAGACACCAAGGCAAGAAGGCCTCCCAAGCTGCGCTTGTCTTCCTCCTGCGCAACCCGATGGCGCCCGAATTCCTGGCGAAGTTGGATAAACTGCCTTTCAAGGCAGACACGTGTCACGCTTCAGCATCCGACAAGTATCCACCTTCGGGATTCGAGCCAAGACTTGACCGCGCAAGGACAAAGCATGGGCTTCACTACCGGCGCCAGTTGTCAACATTTAAAGCCGATGTGAAGTACCATCTGCCGCACCTACCCGCATTCCTGTTGACCGGAGACTTGACCCAACGCGTTGCCACGTAGCTGTACCGCCTTCAGGGACACCATGCTGCAAGGACAGTCCGGCCCGACAGAAGTCAGCATCAGCAGCTCCTCAGCCGCTCGTGTCGATTGCTTGTCTTGTTTGGGACTTTGTGCCCATGAATGTAATCGGGGGGAGTTTTGGGCTATAAATACCCACCACATTTTCAATGTAAGTGGTGGAAGGGGAATATATTGCTAGGGGACAATTGTAGCTGTGCGTTTGCCTCAAATACAGACATATACTTGGCTCTGCTTACTGTCTTTTATCTTGCATGCTGCCTCTCCTTGTCATTTCTGCATCATGTTTCTTGTGTCATTGCTTGTTGTTGTCCTGAACTCTGGACTCCAGCATTTGATGGCCAGGTATTCCTGGAATGCATAGATAGAGGATACATGGGATCGTTGATAGCTGTAGTTTCAATGTATGTTTGTAGATGAATGCTGTTAGTAGTGGTGATTGATTCGTCGCCGTGCTGCTTATTTCCCCCACCCAACTCCAATCACATTTGGAATCTCTTTCCTGCACTCTTATCTCATTTATCTCTTTCCTGCACTCTCATCTTATTTATCTCTTTCCCTGCACTCTTATCTTAACACAACCCCATAGGAGCCGGCCTTCTCCGGAGATTGGCATGGAAGGCATCTCTTCCTCCCGGCCTTTCAATCTGGTGGGCGAATCTGGGCGCATTAACAACGAAATCCTTTCCTCATGGCAGATTCGTAACCAACAGTTTCTCTGGCACGCCCGGTGGGACCAAGGTCCCATATTTCAAGAGAATTTCTAACCCGTCTCCACCTGGCACCAGCAGTTGCTTGGTCTTAACCGGTGGGACATGGTAGTTTCCCGCCCTCAAACAGAATCGAAGCACGAGTGCTCGCTTCATTGCTGTTAAAAAATCAGAGCACCTGGCGACTCTGCACGAACTGAAATACTCTCTGAGTCCGTGAAGACCGGTCCTAACGCCTTCATGCAAACAAGAAGGTGGCGAGCAAGGAATCCGGAGAACCAGCCCGACTTTTACGAACTTGACCTTGACGCTCCAGGCGAGCGCGTCAGGCTGGCTGAGTCCCTCGTGAACTCCGACCGTCAGCAGGTCAGGCCGCCTACTACTACCTGAGGTCTTTCAACTCAGACATTTGCCTACTGCTGAAGGTTGCCAGAATCAACACATTCCCCGCTCTGTACGAAGCTGCCTAGCAAGCTGAAATGGACATCATCTCCATCGGCAGACTTCCACACAGAGTGCAACCGCCCATCTACCCTGATTTTCCCCGATCGCAGTATCCATCAGCTTCTGGTTCGGAGCCGTCCACTTCAGGACAGCAACCCCAGCAGCAATGGAACCCGGCGCCGGCCGTGAACCCTTACGGCCCGCCTCAAATTCATTATCCACCTCCTCGTCCTCCACGTTTCCCAGCACTTCCTGCTCCCCCGCAGCATGCACAATATTCCACTCCTCCATTGGCCGCATTGCCTCCCCCAGCTCAATTGCCGCCGCCTCCTAACCATGATATTCAGAATCAAATCCTACAGGAGGTACGGGCTCTGGCCTCTGGCTATCATACCATGTCTAACGACATGACTGTTCTGAAAAAGAAGCAGGCCCAGATGGACCTAGCTCCAAGGAGGCCATACCCGCCCTCGGCATTGACAAAAGATCGGCCCCCCGAGCAACATCTGCAACGGCGGCCCCCTCCGAGGAATGCTGCCATAGAGGATGAACCTGGTACTTCCGACCAGGTCAACTGGTGCACCACGTGCAACGACCCGCATGATGAAGATGATTGTACACTGCATCAACACTACCTCCAGACCTTGGCCGGCAGCGCCATTGAGGACGAAGAACTTTACATGATCCTGGGCGACGAGAGCAATTTCGCCGTTTCAGACGAAGTTCCAATGCCGCCTCCCGCCAAGGAAAACAAGAAGTCTGCCGAAGCTGCAGCCAAACCCCTAAAGGTGTACGCTAGAAGAGACAAGGCGCAACATGAGGAGATACCACCGTACAAGAGGCTGTGGCCCTACACAGCCAAAGACAAAACTCCTCCGACGAAGACTCCCGCAGTCAAGCCTCCCGTTGCCAAAGCTCTTCCGGCTAAAGCTCCCATTGCTCAGCCTCCAGCTGAAACAAAAGAACAAGCTCAGGAGAGGCTGAGATATCCGTCTCTAACCAAGAGGCAGAGAGTTGAGGCCACTCAACAGTACCGGACGAAGTACGAGCCGGCGAAAGAAGCGGAAGGAGCAAGCACGTCTGGCTACAGTATAGTAGACGAGTTGAAGAGAACTCCCGCGAGAATCAGCATGTATGATGCTCTTCAGCTCCCAGGCCAGGTTGATCTGCTGCAAGAATCCCTGAAAATCATGAAGAACGGCAAGCAGATACAACCCGCTGTCCTGGTGCAACCCCTGACAGTCTCAGCCACTGGGAAGAACAGACCACCTCCCTTTTATCTGTCTTTACGGATGCAAGGGTATATAGTACACAACTGCATGGTGGATTCTGGTGCTTCCACAACCGTGATGCCGAGAGCCGTCTGCGATGAAATCGGGATGGAGTACACAAGGAGCAGCCAAGGCGTGCTGCAACTAGACGGCACCCCTGTCAAGACAGTTGGTGTCATAAAGGACATCCCCATTCGGCTGCACAAAGCTCTCGACATTGTGGTCATCCAAGAGGTTGTGATCGTCGACTTGGAACCCTACTTCGGCATGTGTCTCTCCAGGGAGTTCACTGCGAAGTTGGGAGGATATCTCTCTCTGGACTACTCGCACATGGAAGTGCCCTTCAAAGGAAGAAGGCTGAAGATTTTCAATGAAAAGCCTTCCACCTACCTAGTAGAGAAGATACCCGGAGAAGAGTCTGAGGATTGCATGGTCCAGCTGACGGAGGAAGAACTGGTGACAGTGGACATGACGGAGCAAGCTCTCGAGCAGCTGCAAGTAGAAGATGAGTTCTCCTTGCGGGACTTCAACGCCGTGATTGAAACAGAGCAAGGTTGTTACACCATTGTTCAGCCTGAGAGAGTTGACAAGTCGGCAAGGAGAGAAGTAGGACCAGCACCTGAGAAGCTGTGGAAGCTTTTCTTTGACGGCGCACGATGCAGAAATGGCGCCGGTGTTGGAGTTCTTTTGGTTTCCCCAACCGGGATCCAGAAGGATTACACCTACAGGCTGGCTTGGAGTTGTACCAACAACGCGGCGGAGTACGAAGCCCTGTGCTTGGGACTGCGAAAGGCGGAGAGGTTGGGAATCAAACATCTGCAGATCTACGGAGATTCAGAGCTAGTGTGCCACCAGATCACGAATAAGTGCGCCTCCAAAAAGCACTATCTCAAGGCGTACCGAAATCGGGTGCGGGATCTGATGGAGTCTTTTGACTCGTTGAATGTCAAGGCTATTTCACGAGAGAAAAACAAGCATGCTGACATTACGGCGTCTGTTGGAGCCGAGTACGTTCCGGTTGATGACATTGTCCAGAAGCCGAAGCCGGTCCGTACCATTTACAGGCCTTCTGTGCCTGATAAGGACACCCACTGGCAAGTGTTCAGTTGTGACGAGGAAATCGTCACATTTTTGGTAAATGAGGCCTGTTCAATCGAAGGTAGAGACCATGATGACGAGCAATATGAGGGGTTGATACAACTGAAAAATAATCATGTCCCGAAAGGACTGATTACCTTAGAGAGTCTATTTGATCAGAATGACAGAGCCATATCTCATCGGATCAAAGTAGACCCGAAGCAGTATGCTGACCTAGAGCTGGAACCTGGTAAATCAATCAAGGTCGGGACAGACTGCACCACAGAGGAACTCGAGCAGATCAGATCATTATGTCAAGAGTTCCCTGACATAGTAGCCTGGAGCTACCAAGACTTGAAGGGGTATGACAGAGAAATAATTCAGCATACCATCGAGCTAGAAGATGGCGCCAAGCCATTCAGGCAAAAGCAGAGGGCCGTCAATCCAAAAATCGAGGCCATGATGAAAGCCGAGCTCTTGAAGATGCTGGAGGCCAAGATCATCTACCCCATCAAGCATTCATCCTGGGTTGCGAACTTGGTTCCTGTGAGGAAGAAGAACGGAGACATTCGTCTCTGCGTGGATTTCAGAAATCTAAATCAAGCCTCCCTCAAGGACCATTACCCGCTTCCTCAGATCGATCAGATCCTCCATATAGTTGCTGGAGCCCGAGAGATTTTCCCTCCTAGACGGCTTTTCCGGCTACAACCGGATATGGGTCAAGGATGAGGACCAGCACAAGACGGCGTTCACCACCAAATGGGGGACGTTCGCCTATCAGCGCATGCCATTCGGCTTATCCAATGCTGGCGCCACATTCCAAAGAGCCATGGACCTGGCCTTTCGAGAGCTGCTTAACAAAGTGATCGTCATCTACTTGGATGACATGACTGTTTTCTCTCACAAGCGAGAAGATCATGTTCCCCACCTGCGGCAAATATTCGAAAGATGTCGCGAATTCGGCATCTCTATAAACCCGAAGAAATCTGTCTTCGCGGTAAAAGAAGGAAAGCTGCTGGGGCATGTCATCTCCGAGAAAGGCCTGGCTATAGATCCTGACAGAGCAGAGGCTCTTCTCCGCTTGCCCGCCCCAATCGACAAGAAAGGGCTACAGTCCTTCTTCGGCCAAATCAACTTCGTGCGGAAGTTCATACCGGACTTCGCACAAGTAATCAAGCCTATGTCCGAGTTGCTGAAGAAGAACACAGATTTCCTGTGGACTGAAGAGAGAGAGCAAGCCTTCAAGGAGATCAAAGCTCGCATTGCACAAGCACCGGTGTTGATAAACCCGGACTACTCCAAGGATTTCATCCTGTACGCGGTGGGAGAACCAGAGAGTTACGCCGCAATCCTGACCCAAAAGGGAGAAGATGGCGAGGAGCGCCCCATAGCGTTCTTGAGCCAAGTGATCCAGCCGCACGAAGAAAAGTACAACTTTATAGAGCGGCAGGTACATGCTGTCATGAAATCTCTCCGTAAGTTCAGGCACTTTGTCTCCCAGAGCAAGATCACCGTCTTCGTGATCCACCCGGACGTTCGAAGCTTTATCATACAAGGTGAACCGGGTCACAAGAGGGCAGGATGGATTGCCAAAATCCAGGAGTTCGACATCGAAGTGCGGCCAACCAAGCTAATCAGAGGCCGAGCCTTGTGCCAGGAGCTAGCCCGAAGTGCGGCAGCCGAGATATCCGCCTGTGAGTGGGAGGATCCAGCAACGCGCATCAACCTAGCCAACTCTTTACCCGAGGAGTGCGACTGGACAGATGAACTGGTGAGATACTTCTGCACCGGGAGATGTCCAGACCACATGAGTGCCTCACAAAGAAGGAGGTTTCGGCTAGGTGCTTTGAAGTACACTCTTCGCCCCGAGGGGCTTTACTTTAAAAACATCGACGGCATCCTGTTGCGGTGCGTCAGAAAAGCAGACCAATCCAGGGTCCTCGGAGAGTTTCATTCCGGGATGCCTGGAGGTCACCATTCTGCAAGGCCCACGGCCTTGAAAATAATCAGAGCTGGGTACTATTGGCCCACTCTGTTTACAGACGCTCATGCAGTCTGTAGCAAATGTGATCAATGTCAGAGATTTGCTGCAGGAACAGAAAAGCACCCCTGCCCCTTCAACCGATCCAAGCCGAGACTCCGTTTCAGCAATGGGGTCTGGACTTCATCGGGGTGATTTCGCCGAACTCTGCAGCGGGCCACAAGTTTATCTTAACCGCCACCGATTACTTCACACGGTGGGCAGAGGCGATCCCTACAAAGAACGCCGACCAAGAGACGGTCATCGGGTTCCTCGAAAGCTTGATCACCCGTTTCGGGGTCCCGGAATCAATAGTAACGGACAATGGTCCGGGGTTCGCGAGCGCAGTACTCACGGAGTACACCAGCAAATTTGGCATCTATCACAAGATGTCTTCCAACTACTACCCGCAAGGGAACGGTCTCGCCGAGTCCACCAACAAGAACCTACTGAAGATCATCCGAAGGACAGTGGAGAAAAATAAGAGGACTTGGCACCTACTCCTGAACCGGGCGCTATGGGCGGACAGAATTTCATTCAAGAAGTCCATCAAAACGTCCCCCTATGCGCTCGTGTATGGCAAAGAAGTTGTCTTGCCAACGCACATTGAGATGCCCGCTCTTTGGATGCTCGATGAGGAAAGAAGCAGCGGGGATCCGGTAGAAGACAGACTTTGCCAGCTGCTGCAGTTGGAGGAAGACAGAGAGAAAGCGTACCAGGCCTTCACAAAACACGCCGAATCAACCCAAGGCTGGTTCGCAAAAGGTACCACAGCCCGAGTTTTCAAAATCGGGGACCTGGTGCTGAAGTGGGACTCGTTCAAGGCCAAACCCGGCAACCATGGAAAGTTTGACGCCCTCTGGGAGGGCCCCTATCGAATTGCCGGGTAAACCAATTCAACGCATATGTGCTTCGGGACATGGAGGGACATCCTCTCCCCATTCCCGTCAACGGGTTTCACCTCAAATTGTACCACCACTGAAGGCGCCCGAAAGGGCCCTTCTTTGTACAGATTTCCCTTTTTGCATTTTAAAGTTTTCAGCATGTAAATATTTCAAGCTTTTCAGTTTTCCAAGCAGCCCAAGTAAGTCCGAGGCAAATGCCTGACTTCGCAGCGAAGTCAAGCAGCGCTCATCAAATGGGGCGAAGAAGGGAAGAAGGCAATTAAAAGGAGCTAAAAATGTCTAAGTCTGGCTGCCCAACCCGACTTCGCAGCGAAGTCGGGCTGCGCCCTCTCCAAACAGCGCAATTGGGTAGCAGGCTACAAGAAAATGTCAAGTGTCGGACTGCGCCCCAGTTGTCGGGCGAAGTCGGACTGCGCCCTAGTTTCGGGCGAAGTCCGAGTGCGCACTCATTCTCAGGCGCACCCTGAGTAGTCCGATGAAGGCTGAAAGCACTAAGTCCGAAACCCAAGATCGCCCGTGTTGGTGGGCGAAGTCGGACTGCGCCCCTTTTTCGGGCGAAGTCCGCACTGCGCCCGTTTTCGGGCGAACCTCGAACTGCGCCCATTTTCGGGCGAAGTCCGAGTGAGCTAAGTCCGAATGGTAAGCTGGCAAAAGACAAGTGTAAGGTCCGCGCTGCGCCCGTTTGTTCGGGCGAAGTTCGCATCGCGCCCGTTTTTTGGGCGAAGTTCGGGTTGCGCCCAAAAAACGGGCGAAGTCCGACTTGCGCCCCTTTTTCGGGCGAAGTCGGACCGCGCCCTGGATTCCGGGCGAAGCACGGATGTCTCATCACGGACAACGCCACGCAAGGGTCCGTTGCAAAAGCCCGACACGTGGCAAGGTGTGATTAATTAATTACAAAGCTCTTTGAAAAGTGTGCCCAATGGTGGCAGCGACGTCAGCAACGGCACAACGTCCAAGGGAGGGCTTTAAATGATTGCGCGGTAACCAAGGATAATACATGTAAAAGATAACCTTGCGCAATATCCAAGGGTGACGCATTTAAAAGGTAAGGTGCGCCCTGGGCTAACAAGGAACGTTTTTCAAGAAACGGGCCCCTGCGCAGCCGCCAAGGCCATAACGGCGCCACCAACCCAGGTTTAACTGCTTTAACCTCCTCCCTCGCGCCATTAATGGGCAGTCACCATCTACAAAAGACCCTGGCGCCAGCCAGAAAATTTATAAGTTCGAAGCTGACTCCCGGACTGCAGAGAATAAGCCTGACAAGCTCTGAAGGATTTGTCCCGGTATCTGATTGTTTCAACGAAGATGGACAAGGGAAAAGCGCCCGTACAGGCGCAAACAAGTGTGGATCTGCGCGATGCTGACAAGTCCCCAGAATCCAGCGAACATGAAAGCACAGCGCCTCGGAAGGGCAGGAAAACAAAATCCAGAACAAAGAGGCACGTAGCTGGCCAGACTCCGCCGCCACCAATCAATCGTCTGTCCGGGTATAAAGATGGTGCATTCTCCATCAGTATCACGAAGCTGCGTCTGACCATCGCAAAGTGGGTGGGTAAGGTTCCGCCTTCTCACCACCTCGGAGCTGCATACAATTCAAATCTTCATTATTTCTTGTGCCCTCCGACTCATTGGTGCCCGGAGCTGGTTGAAGCGATTGCTGAATATTACAAACCAGCTGCGCGGCAAGTCTGCGATAACAAAGGAAGGGTGTTGTTCACTCTCTTCCGAGAGAGCGTCCAGCCGGCGTTCGCCCCAGGGCTCCAATACAGCCCAGACGCAATTGTCAGAAGGGTGAGCATCGAAGAGCAGACCGGCAGATTTTCGCAGACGAAGCGGATGAGAGAGTTCCTTAACTCAGAACTGAAGACTCCGCTAAATCCTGGACAGTGGCCGACCGGCCCCATACCGCTAGACCGATTTGAGAACAGATATATTTATATCATTCTGGCATGGGTCCTTGGCTGCGATTCAGACAGAGTAGTGCGGCCGTTTCAGCTGGCAATGGCCGAGTGCATCCTGCACGGGGAGTTTTACGACTCCACGGCGCAGAAGAGCGGGAAGCGCCCAATCTTCTACGATTGGGCGGACTGGTTGGCCTACGCGATTCACGCGAGCCTGGTAAGACTGCAGCAAAGGCAGTCGACGGACTTCCGGTTTTGCTCATTCCTCACATGGCTATGCCTGTACCATATGCATTACCGGATGAACGTCCCTAACCTGAGAAAAGCGAACGAGCAAGGAGAACCCCTCCCAGTGTATGAATGGACCGAGGCCCTGTACCGGAAGGGCTCGTTCTACGAGTTTAATGTTGGTTTTCTGGGCCAGGCAATGGGACTGTTCAGCCGTGGCGCAACTCGCCCACCAGCGGCTATGACAAAGCATCTGACAGACAACAAGCTCGGTGATACTTTTCGGTTGACTCAGGGCATTGTCGTCCGAATCTACGGATTCAAGGGGAAGCCGTGTTTGCTGCCCTACTTTTGTACAGACCATCAGTTCGGGATGGAGGTGGCGCGGCAAATGGACTACGTCGAAGAGGAATTTGGCCAGGGGAAGAAGAGAGGTCACTTATTCAAATATCCTATGACCTGGGCCAATATTCAGGTCTTCGAAATCGGGCAGCATGTTTATCTTGAGCAAGAGCTGCTGGAGATGGGCCTGATAATGCTGCCTCAACGCTGGAAGTACGACCCAATCGGGGTCCGGGGAAAGTTTACGCACATCTGTCCAAGACCGGAGATCATGCAAGAAAGAAGAAACTTGACAGGTGCAGATCTCTACTGGCGCATTCATTTGATGCAGTCATGGCCACCGTGGCATGAATTTTACTGCGAAGAGGTCGCCTACGATCCTGAACGGAACCCGGACCACAGAATGGAGTCAGCGGGATTCAAGAAATTCCTCGCTAAGGTGGCGCCGCTTAACTGGCATAAGGACAAAATCCTCGAATGCTGGAAAATGAGGTGTCGCACGCAACACGACAAGTCAAGCCGGAGGAATCTTGCCGTTGATGATGAGTTTTCGGCATTATATGATCAACACGTCGACACGTGGCAGCCCTTCGAATTTCGCGTTTGCGTTCCCCGAGGCGCGAACATAAGGTATAAAAGGAGGGCTACCCCCCAGTCATCATCAACCCCGGCGACTTCCAGCGCGACTCCATCCGGCAGTCAAGTGGGCCCAACTCCTTCCAGCAGTCAAGTAGGCCCAATGCAGCCTGTTGCTTCCGTGGCAGCGCCCGAAGTGGCGCAAGGTTCAGAGCGGTCAACTCCTGAGCTGGCCCCTCCATCAACAGAAAAGACGCTTACACCGCCAGCCAGTGGACCAAGTGCGGCGGGTATTTTACCCACGCGACCCAGGTACAAATTTACCGTGGGCACATCAGCGCTTCCCGCCCCTCTATTGCCGCTCCCTTCTGAACCAGCCACGGCGTCAGGAGAAAAGAAAAAGAAAAGGGTCGAAAGGACCAAACGACCGCTGGAGCCAGTGCAGCAGCCACCTGCAGAGCAGCCACAAGCCGCGGCGCCGGAGGTTGTCTCTTTAGACAGCCCCGAACCTACAGCAGACATCCAGGCTGCAACCATTCCTCCAGCATCGGCTCAGGCGGAGCCCGCAGGTACGTCCTCTGTGCCATTTGCCCAAGTCCATGTCGGCCCTGCAAAAACCCCAACTCCCACTTCATCAGGGCAAGCCGTAGCCGCATCCTCCGCCTCGCAAGCCACCCCGCCGTCCAGCGACTTTCACTCTTTTGATCAGTTTGCCCAGGACCCCAATGCTTTCCAATCCCTGGGACAAACCCAAGAGCCTTCACCCGCGGTTAGTGCTGAAGCCGCTCCTTCATCTCCACATCTTTCGCCCCAGCCAACTGAAACCCTACCAGCGCCGTCTGGCCAAACCCCTGTCACTCCTAGGACCCGGTCGCCCTCGAAAGATACTACCCCCGCTGGTATCCCACCTACTTCATTGTTCGCGGGAAAAATGCCGCAGCAGGCCCAGGAGCTGGAAGACCTTGATTTCATGAGCATCACTGAGGACCAGCCTCTGGCAGTAAGAGCCGCGGGGGGATCTGCCTCCTTTCTTCAAGGAGTTAAGCGCAGAAGGGCCGAAGGGATAGCTGCCCCGGTCAAACGCACAAAGTTTGACCTAAATCGGAGAGTGCTTACGACAGAAAAGCTGATTCCTAAGGTGAAAAAGCCTCTCCGTGATATGACCGAGGCAGACTACGAGCTTCAGACAAAGGAGAAGAACTTCGATGATATCAACGAAGAGTATGAGATCCGCGGTATTCGCCGCAGAACGGACAACCTCCTTGTCAAGCATCTCGAAACCCAGGAGGCGCTTTTCCAGTTGCAGAATACAACCAGGCAGCTCGAAGAAGACTTGGCGAGGGCTACAGCGCAGCTAGGGTCAGCACAGCAAGAAGTTGAAAACCTCAAGGCCCAGCTGGCTGCCGCTCACAGACAGCCGAACAAGAGAGGAAAGAAGCGCTGGAGCAGATTTCGCAACTGCAGGGTTCGCTGAAACAGGCGCAGTCGCAGCTAGCAGAGCAAGCATTACAAGCGGCGGCCTTTTCAAAGAGCAAGGCGAAGGAGATGCGCGCAAGTCTGCTACAAGGTTGCAAGCCCAACCTTGTCAAGTCCTTCACGGTTCTGGATTTCTTATCCAGAATTGAAGAAATATCTGCCCAGGGCAAGCCTGTGGTAGAGGAAGCCGAACACCAGGCGAGGCAACTGCTAGACCTGGCTATGAAACTTGAGAAGATAGAGCACGATGGCTTCCGAATCTCCCCTACGTCCTGTCTTGCCTCAGAGTGGGCAAATGCAAGGGTAACCTTGCACACTTACTTCGCCGGACGGAAAGGATCAGAGCAGCCAGGCAAGCGCTGGACGCCTTAGAACAGGAAAGACAAATTCTCCTGGCTCCTTTTCGCATTTTGTCCGAGCATGGGTGTCCGAGCTATGTCAAAGATGACGAGCTCCTCACCCTTGAACGGGTAAAAGAGAACTGGCTGTCCTTTGAGGCAGATACAGCAGAAATCGACAGCTGGACAGAGCCAGTTCAAGAAGCGCAGGTCACTCGAATGGTGGCTAAGTACTGCAAAATCAACTCTTCTCTTGAGGAGTTGGGCAAAAGATTCCACACCATTGACCTGCACTCGGTCGCTGCATTCCATGCAGTACTTAGAGAAATCAGCGACCCCTCTCCTTTCCAAGCCGCAGTCTGGGACCAAGCTAAGACTGTGGTCGAACGCATCAGCAAGCGAGAGGCCGAAAGCGGAGAGCCTTCTGATTCAGAAGGCGAAACTGAGGAGGCGACTGGTGAAAGTGAAAACGAAGAAGAACAGTTGCCCCAAGGGAGGCGACCAGAGCAGCAGAAGACAGGGGAAGGAAGTTCCTCTGCACCCAAAGGATAAAGGCATGGTTCTTTGCGTCGAGGCGAGCTCGACACCCCGCGAGCCGCCAGGAATGTTGCCACATTTTGCACGGGGGTGCCATGTTTTTGGTTTCTGCATGAAAGCTGCTCTTTTCCTTCCCTTCTCCTCATTTTCCCTTTCTTCTTCTCTCCCTTTCTTCCTCTCCCTCACAGCTTCATTCCCTCTTCTTCTTTCCCCCTTTCCTCCCCCAACAAACTTCAGCAGGTGTACCTTGAAAAGTTTCTAAGTGTTGGGGCGCAACCCGACTTCGCAGCGAAGTCGGAGTGCGCCCCTCAGTTGGAGCGCAGTAGGTAACCCGTGCGCAACAGGACAGGAAGTGACTGAAAATCTGACTAAGTGTCAGGGGCGCAACCCGACTTCGCAGCGAAGTCGGAGTGCGCCCTTCTTCCTGGGCGCACTAGGGGAACGACCAATCAGGAAAATGGCTAAGTGTTGGGCGCAACCCGACTTCGCAGCGAAGTCGGACTGCGCCCCTGTTCCGATGCGCAGTCTGTACAGCGAATGGAGACAGCCAAGCACCGGTGCGCAACCCGACTTCGCAGCGAAGTCGGAGTGCGCCCTTTGACCGGTGCGTAGTTCGGTGAAGTCAACTCGGAAGATGCCAAGGCAAGAAGGCCTCCCAACTGCGTTGTCTTCCTCCTGCGCAACCCGATGGCGCCCGAATTCTCGGCGAAGTTGGATAAGCTGCCTTTCAAGGCAGACACGTGTCACGCTTCAGCATCCGACAAGTATCCACCTTCGGGATTCGAGCCAAGACTTGACCGCGCAAGGACAAAGCATGGGCTTCACTACCGGCGCCAGTTGTCAACATTTAAAGCCGATGTGAAGTACCATCTGCCGCACCTACCCGCATTCCTGTTGACCGGAGACTTGACCCAACGCGCTGCCACGTAGCTGTACCGCCTTCAGGGACACCATCTTGCAAGGACAGTCCGGCCCGACAGAAGTCAGCATCAGCAGCTCCTCAGCCGCTCGTGTCAGCTGCTGTCTTGTGCGGGACTTTGTGCCCATGAATGTAATCGGGGGGAGTTTTGGGCTATAAATACCCACCACATTTTCAATGTAAGTGGTGGAAGGGGAATATATTGCTAGGGGACAATTGTAGCTGTGCGTTTGCCTCAAATACAGACATATACTTGGCTCACGCTTCTTGTCTTTTATCTTGCATGCTGCCTCTCCTTGTCATTTCTGCCTCATGTTTCTTGTGTCATTGCTTGTTGTTGTATTGAACTCTGGACTCCAGCATTTGATGGCCAGGTATTCCTGGAATGCATAGATAGAGGATACATGGGATCGCTGATAGCTGTAGTTTCAATGTATGTTTGTAGATGAATGCTTGTTAGTAGTGGTGATTGATTCGTTGCCGTCCTTGCTTATTTCCCCCACCCAACTCCAATCACATTTGGAATCTCTTTCCTGCACTTTTATCTCTTTATATTTATCTCTTTCTACCCTCATCTTATTTATCTCTTTCCCTGCACTCTTATCTTAACACAACCCCATAGGAGCCGGCCTTCTCCGGAGATTGGCACGGAAGGCATCCCTTCCTCCCGGCCTTTCAATCTGGTGGGCGAATCTGGGCGCATTAACAACGAAATCCTTTCCTCATGGCAGATTCGTAACCAACAGGACTTTAAGGCAGCAGGGGGCACAGCTTGTTGTTCGACTAGGGCCAAGGGCCCCGTAGAATCCACCGTCGGGAAGAGGTCATCATCATCCTGGTGAGCAGCCATGTCTTCTTTTGACCCGGTAGTGTACTCGGTGTCGGAACTGTCCGAAGATGTAGATTCTTCTTTGGCCTCGGCCTCTTCAATTTCAGCCTCGGCCTCTTGGATTTCTTCTGCGCGAGCTTCGTAATCAGCCAGCCTGACGCGCTCGCCTGGAGCGTCAATGTCGATTTCGTAAAAGTCAGGCGGGTTTTCCGGATTCCTTGCTCGCCACCTTCTTGTTTGCATGAAGGCGTTAGGACCGGTCTTCACGGACTCAGAGAGTGTTCAGATATTTGCAGAGTCGCCAGGTGCTCTGATTTTTAACAGCAATGAAGCAAGCACTCGTGCTTCGATTCTGTGTGGGGGTGGGAAACTACCATGTCCCACCGGGCGTGCCAGAGAAACTTTTGGTTACGAATCTGCCATGAGGAAAGGATTTGTTGTTATTGAGCCCAGATTCGCCCACCATATTGAAAGGCCGGAAGGAAGGAATGCCTTCCGTGCCAATCTCCGGAGAAGGCCGGCTTCCTGTGGGGTTTTTAGTGTTAAGATAAGAGTGCAGGGAAAGAGATAAAAGTGCGGAAAGAGAATCCAAATGTGATTGGAGTTGGGTGGGAGGAATAAGCAGCACGGCAACGAATCAATCACCACTACTAACAGCATTCATCTACAGACATACATTAAAATTACAACTATCATTCATCCTATGTATCCTCTATCTATGCATTCCAGGAATACTTGATCATCAAATGCCAGAGTCCAAAGTTCAGTACAACAGCAAGCAATGACACAAGAAACATGAGGCAGAAATGACAAGGAGAGGCAGCATACAAGATAAAAGACAGTAAGCAGAGCCAAGTATATGCTTGTATTAGAGGCAAACGCACAGCTACAATTGTTCCCTAGCAATATATTCCCCTTCCACCACTTACAATGAAAATGTGGTGGCTATTTATAGCCCAAGTTCCCCCCGATTACATTCTCGGGCACAAAGTCCCAGACTGAACATTAGCTGACACAAGCGGCTGAGGAGCTGCTGATGTTGACTTCTGTCGGGCAGGACTGTACTTGCAGCATGGTGTCCCTGAAGGCTGTGCAGCCACGTGGCAGCGTGTTGGGTCAAATCCTAGGTCAGCAAGAATGCGGGTAGGTGCGGCAGATGGCACTTCACATTGGCTTAAATGGTGGTAGTTGGCGTAGATAGTGCAGCCCATGCTTTGTCCTTGTCCCGGTCATGTCTTGGCTCGACTCCCGAAGTTGGACACTTGTTGGATGCTGGTGAATGACACGTGTCTGCCTTGAAAGGCAGTTTATCCAACCTCGCCCAGGATCCGAGCGTTGTCAGGTTTGCGCAGGTAGAAAACAGTGCAGTAGGGAGGGTCATCTTGCCTTAGTCATTTTCTGGTCTTGCTTCCCCAATTGCGCACCGGTCAGAGGGCGCACCCCGACTTCGCAGCGAAGTCGGGTTGCGCACCGGCACTTGCTGTCTTCTTTGTTGTTCGGACTGCGCACTAAGAGGCAGGCGCACTCCGACTTCGCTGCGAAGTCAGGTTGCGCCCCAACACTTAGTCATTTTTCTGCTGCACTGCTTCCCTAGTGCGCCCAGAAAGAAGGGCGCACCCCGACTTCGCTGCGAAGTCGGGTTGCGCCCAACACTTAGTCAAATTTTGCCCATTTTCCTGCTTTGTCACACTTCGCACTGTCCCTACTGCGCTCCGTCTGGAGGGCGCACCCCGACTTCGCTGCGAAGTCGGGTTGCGCCCTGACACTTAGCCATTTTCAGGGAACACTTGCTGGAAACTTTGCTGGAGGGAGTTTAAGGGGAAGAGGGAGGAATAAGACTGCAAGGAAGAGGGAAAAAGGGAGAAGTGAAGGGAAGGGGAAGAGAGGAAGGAAGGGAAAGAGCAGACTACTTACAAAACTGAAAACATGGCACCCCGTGCCAAATGTGGCAACAGATACCCTTCTAGCTTCTATTGTTCTAATGAAATGTTTACAGCATTTTTCTCTAGGTTCTCTAGGTATGTGCTTCTGTGTTACTTGTCCCAAAGTCTCATCATATATACTTTGTGCAGTGGTAATATCTCTTATTCATGAAATTCAAAGTTTTCTAATCAGATACTAGTAGAGGACTCATTAAAATAGCATTAGAACTTTTGACTATCTAGCTTGATAATATGCAATTGACTAATTCCAGACTTTTATCAGGTTAATCATCTAACAATACTAATAGACGCATTTCTCCTTCAGGGTAGGTTTTATAGCAAAGTTGCAACAGTGCACTTTCAGTAATAGATGACACAGGCGCATATACAGAATGATGTCAATTATTAAAAGATTCTTACAAGAAAACTAAATCAAAATAATAGGCATTGTTGATATTGTGAAAATTTAAAAAACTGACAAATAAATATTTGAATAATCTGCAGAAACAAGGTTTCATTAATTGCTAGGTAGGAACTTCATTGAGGGCTAATAAGGCTAGAAGTTCTATATATACTTCTAGTGCTCTGGGGATTACAGAGACTATGAAAGATGTCATACTTATATCTTACAAACTTTTGTGAAGCCAATATAGGGAACTGAAAATCTACAGAAAGGAAAGGAAAGGAAAGAAACCAAATTAATGTCCATAGATGACCAAAGTAGGTCAATTATGTTGGGACACTACATTATGGCGAAGTACAATAGCATGGGGGATCCCAAAAAGAAGATACCAAAGTCTAAAAGAAGTTAATACTACAATCTAAAACTAAAGCCTAATGACAAAAGAATCTAAGCTATGACAAGTGAACCCATTACTAAACTCTAAAAATATCAAAAATAATGATGTCATTATAAATATTAGTTGTTACATATATCCATCTGGTAGGAAGACATCCCCAAAGAAGATAAGGCTGATGAAGACCATGGATGAAAGCAAGAGCTGGCCCTACTATGTACCAAAATACAAAGTGGAGGAATGGCCAACAATATCATCATCCACTATGAAAGAGCCAATGCAAGATCTAGTAATTGTTGTCACATTTTGCACGGGGTGCAATGTCTTCAATGTTGTTTTGTAACAGTGCTGCTCTTCTTTTCCTCCTTCCGTTTTTCTCCCTTCTCTCCCTTTCCTTTTCTTTCCCATTCTCTTTCTCTCCCCCTTTTTCCTTGGAGTTCCCCAGTTGATTTTCCAGCTTTCCAGCAGGTCTATCTGAAATTGGCTAAGTCTGGGTGCGAAGTCCGCACTTCGCCCAGTTTTGGTGCGAAGTGCGTACTTCGCCCAGATTTGGTGCGAAGTGCGTACTTCGCCGACTTGGTCAGTGCGTACCGCCCTTTTGGTGCGAAGTGCGTACTTCGCCCAGTTTTGGTGCGAAGTTCGTACTTCGCCCAGTTTTGGTGCGAAGTCCGACTCCGCCCCACTTTCTGGGCGCACCTTGCACTGGCAGACTGGCAGGTCAATGCAGAAAAAAGGTAAAATGCCGGAGCAGGTCCATATGGCGGCAGACACCAGTGTTCGCCTGTGCGCAGTTCGACTTCTCAACGGAGCCGGAATGCGCCCTTGACAGGTGTACAATAGGGGAACAAACCCGGAATTTGACCAAGGCTTGAAGGCCCTCCCCGACTGCACTGATTTCTGCACGCATCCCAAGGAGCCCCGATCCCAAGCAAAGATGGATAGACTGCCCTCTAAGGCAGGCATGTGTCACACAGCATAACCCATCATCAGACAAGTGTCCAGCTTCGGGATTTGAACCAAGACTGCCGACCAAAAGGGATAAGCATGGGCTGCCTGCACCGCCTGCGTTAATAGCCTCATTCAAAGCTGATCTGAGGTTTCACCTGCTCCAGCTACTAGCAAGCCTGCCGACTTGAAGATTTACCCAGCACTCCGCCACGTAGCTGTCCAGCTTCCAGAAAGACCATGCTGCGGGTACAGCCCAGTCCGACAAAAGGTCAGCATTTGCAGCTCTTTCGCCGCTTCTGTCAGCTTATGTTTGACTAGGACTCTGTGCCCATTAATGTAACGGGTGGGACTCGGGCTATAAAAGCCCATCTGAAATTCATTGTAAAGGGTGGAAGGGGAATGTTTGTTAGGGAACTACTGTGCTTATTGTAACCGTGCTTCTGCTTATGAATACAATCTGTATGCCTGGTTCTGTTCTATTGTCTTTATTCTTTTATGCTGTCTTTCATTATATGCCTTAGGCCCACCGGTGTCGCTGCTCGTTGATTCACTTTGGCATTTGGCGATCAGGTTCCTCTAGCATTGCTTGCTTAAAGCACCTTATGTACTTCATTATTTAAAGCATTCATTATAAATTTGGTAGCAGTTCCATCAGTTGTGTGTGACGTTGCTGGCCCGTATCTGGTGATTGATGCGATCCCCCGCTGTTAGTTCCTTGTAGGGAATGTTTGCTAGGGAGCCATTGAAGTCTGTGCGGTTAAACTCTCTACCTAACACATATACCGGCTCGACATCTCTAGGTTTACTTTCTACCCCTGTCAGTGTACGTATCTGGTGATTGATACGATCCCTTGCTGTTAGTTCCTTGTAGGGAATGTTTGCTAGGGAGCTATTGAAGCTGTGCATACGCTGCTGGTGTATCGGAAGTACGCCTAGGTTTTGCAGTTCCTCGTCATGCTCTGTGTTTGTATGCAGTAAGTAGCGGTGATTGGTGTGTTCCCGTACTGTTAGTTCCCCCCACCAACCTTTGGACATATTTGTATCTCTTTCCGTACATTTGTCTCTTTCCGTTCCTTTATTTCTTTCCTGTTCCCTTTAGCTTAAATCAAGCCCCCCCCAAAAGGAGCCGGCCTTCTCCGGAGATTGGCTCGGAAGGCATCTCTTCCTTCCGGCCTTTCATGCTGGTGGGCGAATCTGGGCGCATTAACCAAAAATCCTTTCCTCATGGCAGATTCGTAACCAACAGTTTCTCTGGCACGCCCGGTGGGACGCTTGTCCCACGATTTAAAGAAAGAGTACCCATCCAGTTTCCACCTAGCGCAACAGTTTCTCTGCCCCGCTCGGCGGAACACGGGTCCCACATCTGACGAGAGATTTTCTGATCAGTCTCCACCTGGCGCTGACAGTTCTTGAGCTCTTGGTGAGACAAGGAAGTTTCTCACCCCCGACAGAATCGAAGCACCGGTGTTCGCTTCATTGCTGTTCCAAATCTGAACACCTGGCGACTCTGCACGAACAAATCCTCTGAGTCTAGAAGACCGGTCCGGTCACCTTCATGCACACGAGAAGGTGGCGAACAAGAAATCCGAGAAGCCCGCCTGAGTTCTACGAACTAGACATCCACGCTCGAGGCGAGATACCCAGGCTGGCTGATCCGCGAGCTCGTTTCGACGAAGCCGAGGCTGAGATCCAAGAAGAGGCCGAAGCTGAGGTCGGAAGAGCCGAGTACGAAGTAGAAGAGGCCGAGGAAGAGGAAAATCCTGTATCCTCGGAAAGTACCGATACCGAGTACACAACCGACGGCG
The DNA here is from genome assembly GCA_028583015.1 of Wollemia nobilis. NCBI lineage: Eukaryota > Viridiplantae > Streptophyta > Pinopsida > Araucariales > Araucariaceae > Wollemia > Wollemia nobilis. Next base: position 7,025,891 of record JAQPPZ010016867.1, read on the forward strand.
GAGAAGAAGAAGAAATGGCTGACCAACAACCGAATGACGATGATCTCTTCCCGGCGGTGGACTCTACAGGGCCTTTGGCCCTGATCGGTCAGCAAGCTGTGCCCCCTGCTGCTTTAAAGTCTATTCCCACATACGACGGCTACGGTAAGACGGCGTACGAGCACATCCAGGACATCCTTGCCCTGGCCGCACTGCATACCATCACCGATGAAAGTGTGAAGACCCGTCTGCTGGCCCTTTCCCTGAGGGGAAAGCTTCTCTACTGGTGGAGATCGCTGCCAGAGGGATCCATCACTGGGTGGCCCCAGCTTGCCAGGAGGCTCGTAAAAGGATGCAACGAGTCTGCTGATCCTACCTCTCTATTGCATCAGTTCCAAGCAATCCAGAGGCATCCTCAAGAGGAGGTGTCTGATTTTAACATTAGGTTTGCGAGATCCTGGAAACGGGTACCTCGCGAACTTCGGCCTTCAGCCGGCATGGCTGCTCACTACTATCTGAGGTCTTTCAACTCAGACATATGCCTGGTGCTGAAGATCGCCCGAATTGACGAGTTCCCTGCACTATACGAAGCTGCCCGACAAGTCGAAGCCGACATTATCTCCATCGGCGAGCTTCCGTCCGAGTGCGGGAGCCGATTCATCCCGACTTTCCCGGATCGCGGTATCCTTCCGCTTCGGTGGTGTGCCGTCTACTTCGAGGCAGCAGCCCCGACCGCGAGTGGAATCCGGCGCCGGTCGTAACTCAATACGGCCCGCCTCAGTTGCATTACCCTCATCCGCCTCCTCCCGCTCCGCATTTTCCGGCGCTTCCTGCTCCCCCGCAGTATGCGTCTTATTCTAACCCTCCTCCATTGGCCGCTTTGCCTCCACCGGCACAGTTGCCGCCTCCCGACAGCAGCATCCAGAACACGATTCTACAAGAAGTGCGGGCTTTGGCCTCCGGATATCATGCCATGTCCAATGACATGACCGCTATGAAAAAGAAGCAGGCCCAAATGGACTTTGCTCCTAGAAGGCCGTATGCGCCACCGGCGCTGACAAAAGATAAAGCCCCAGAGAACCAACCGCAGAGGCGTCCGCCTCCGAGAAATGCTGCTATAGATGACCCACCTGGTCCTCCTGACCAGGTCAACTGATGCACTACGTGCAATGACCCGCATTCGGAGGAAGACTGCACTTTGCACCAGCACTACATCCAGACCTTGGCCGGCAGCACTATAGAAGATGATGAGCTGTACATGATCTTGGACGGCGAGGCCAATTTTGCCCTGCCAGAAGAGAACCCAGTGACGCCCGCCAAGGAAGAAAAGAAAGCTGCGGACGCGGCTAAACCTTTGCAGGTATATGCGAGAAGAGAAAAACCGCAGCCCAATGGGCTGCCACCGTACAAGCGGCTGTGGCCTTACACAGCCCAGGAGAAGGCATCCAAAGATAAAGCTCCCGCTAAACCTTCTCCAGCAAAGGCCGCTGCTGTTCCGGCTAAGCCTCCAGCAAAGGCCCCAACTCCCGCTAAGCTTCCTGTACTTCAGCCCCCGACCGAAACCAAAGAACAAGCCCGGGAGAAGGCTGAAGTACCCGTCTCGACCAAGAGACGGCGAGTTGAGGCCACCCAACGATACCGGACCAAGTATGAACCGGCTAAACCAGCGAAAGGAGCTAGTACCTCGGGCTACGGCATTGTAGACGAGTTAAAGAAGACTCCTGCCAGAATCAGCATGTACGATGCCCTTCTGCTTCCAGGCCAGGTAGATCTGCTGCAAGAATCACTGAAAAACATGAAGAACGGCAAGCAGATGCAGCCTGCTGTCCTGGTTCAACCTTTGACAGTCTCCGCCACTGGGAAGAACAGACCGCCACCCTTTTATCTGTCTTTGCGGATGCAAGGGCACATAGTTCACAACTGCATGGTGGATTCTGGTGCTTCCTCGACTGTGATGCCGAAGGCCGTCTGCGATGAGATCGGGATGGAATACACACGGAGCAGCCAAGGTGTGCTGCAATTAGACGGCACCCCTGTCAAGACAGTTGGTGTCATAAAGGACATCCCTATCCGGCTGCACAAAGCTCTCGACATTGTGGTCATCCAAGAGGTCGTGATTGTTGACTCGGAGCCTTACTTCGGCATGTGTCTCTCTCGGGAGTTCACCTGCGAAGTTGGGCGGGTCCTGTCTCTAGACTACTCGCACATGGAAGTGCCCTTCAAAGGAAGGAGACTGAAAATTTTCAATGAGAAGCCTTCCCCTTTTCTAGTAGACAAGATACCCGGCGGAGAGATGGACTGCATGGTCCAGTTGTCAGAAGAAGAACTGGTGACAGTAGAACTGACCGAGCAAGCTCTCGAAGTGCTACAGCTAGAAGACGAGTTCTCGTTGCGGGATTTTAATGCCGTAATCGGGACAGAGCAGGGCTGTTATTCCATTAAGCAGCCCGAGGAGCTTGACGTGTCCGTTGCGAAGGAAGTAGGACCTGCACCCGAAGAGCTGTGGAAGCTTTTCTTTGACGGCGCGCGTTGCAAGAATGGCGCCGGTGCAGGGGTCCTCCTGGTTTCTCCAACCGGAGTCCAGAGGGACTATGCCTACAGGCTGGCCTGGAGCTGTACTAACAATTCGGCGGAATACGAAGCCCTGTGCTTGGGTCTGCGAAAGGCGGAAAGGCTCGGAATCAAGCATCTCCAAATTTTCGGAGATTCAGAGTTAGTGTGTCATCAAGTTACGAATAAATGCGCGTCTAAGCATCACTATCTTAGAGCGTACCGCAATCGGGTCTGGGATCTGATGGAATCGTTTGACTCATTGAACGTTAAGGCAATATCGCGTGAGAGAAACAAGCACGCGGATATTCTGGCGTCTGTTGGAGCCAGGTACGTTCCGACTGAAGACGTCGTCCAGAAACTGAAGCCGGTCCGCACCATTTACAGGCCTTACGTGCCTGATAGGGATACCTTTCGGCAGGTATTCAGCTGTGACGAGGAGATCGTCACATTCCTGGTTAACGAAGTGTGTGTAATCGAAGGTAGAGACCATGATGACGAGCAATATGAGGGGTTGATACGATTCACGGAATAATCACGTCCCAAAAGGACTGATTACATTAGAAAGTCTCTTTGATCGAAATGACAGAGCAATATCCCACAGGATCAAAGTAGACCCGAGGCAGTATGCTGACTTGGAGCTCGAACTTGGTAAAACCATCAAGGTCGGAACAGACTGCACGTCGGAGGAGCTGGTGCAGATTAGATCACTGTGCCAGGAGTTCCCCGACATCGTGGCCTGGTGCTACGAGGATTTGAGGGGGTATGACAGATCTGTCATCCGGCATACCATCGAGCTAGAGGATGGCGCCAAGCCGTTCCGACAAAAGCAAAGGGCCGTAAATCCAAAGGTTGAGGCCATGATGAAGACCGAGCTCTTGAAGATGCTGGAGGCCAAGATTATCTACCCCATCAAACATTCATCCTGGGTCGCGAATCTGGTGCCCGTGAGGAAAAAGAATGGCGACATACGTCTCTGTGTCGACTTCAGAAACCTAAATCAGGCTTCCCTCCGGGACCACTATCCGCTTCCCCAAATTGACCAAATTTTGCATATCGTTGCTGGAGCCCAGAGATTTTCACTTTTAGATGGATTTTCCGGCTACAACCAGATTTGGGTCAAAGACGAAGACCAGCATAAGACGGCGTTTACCACGAAGTGGGGGACGTTCGCCTATCAGCGCATGCCGTTTGGCTTATCCAATGTTGGTGCCACGTTCCAAAGGGCCATGGACTTGGCCTTCCGAGAGCTGCTCAACAAGATTATTGTCATCTATCTTGATGACATGACTGTTTTCTCTCACCGACGAGAAGATCATGTTTCGCACCTGCGGCAGATATTTGAAAGTTGTCGAGAATTCGGCATCTCTATAAACCCGAAGAAGTCTGTCTTCGCGGTAAAGGAAGGAAAGCTGCTGGGACATGTCATCTCCGAGGAAGGCCTCGCCATTGACCCTGACAGAGCGGAAGCCCTCGTTACGCTTGCCAGCCCCACCGATAAAAAGGGCTGCAGTCCTTCTTCGGTCAGATTAACTTCGTGCGGAAGTTCATTCCGGACTTCGCACAGGTGATCAAGCCTATGGCCGAACTGTTGAAGAAAGATACATCTTACGAATGGACTGATGAGAGAGAGCAAGCTTTCGAGGAAATCAAGGCTCGAATTGCGCAAGCTCCGGTGTTGACAAACCCGGACTACTCCAAGGACTTCATCCTGTATGCAGTGGGAGAACCCGAAAGTTACGCTGCAGTCCTGACTCAGAAGGGAGACGACGGTGAGGAGCGCCCCATTGCGTTCCTAAGCCAAGTGATTTTGCCACACGAAGAGAAGTACAATTTTATAGAGCGGCAGGTCCATGCGGTCATGAAGTCCCTTCGAAAGCTCAGGCACTTTGTCTCCCGGAGTAAGACCACTTGTCTTTGTGATTCACCCCGATGTTCGCAGTTTCATCTTGCAAGGGGAACCGGGTCACAAGAGAGCGGGATGGATTGCCAAGATCCGGGAGTTTGACATCGAAGTACGGCCCACCAAGCTTATCGGAGGCCGAGCCTTGTGTCGGGAATTGGCCCGAAGCGCCGTAGCCGGCATCTCCGCTTTGTAAGTGGGAGGACACGGCGACACGCGTCTACCTAGCCAACTCCTTATCGGAGGGGAGTGATTGGACAGATGAACTGGTGAGATACTTCTGCACCGGAAGATGTCCCGATCACCTGAACGCCTCACAACGAAGGAGATTTCGGTTAGGTGCATTAAGGTACACTCTTCGCCCCGAGGGGCTTTACTTCAAAAACATTGACGGCATCCTGTTGCGGTGCGTCATAAAATCTGACCAGCCTAGGATCCTCGGAGATTTTCATTCCGGGATGCCTGGGGGTCACCATTCTTCAAGGCCGACGGCCTTAAAAATAATAAGGGCTGGATACTATTGGCCCACTCTGTTCGCAGACGCGTATGCGGTCTGCGCCAAATGTGATCAATGCCAGAGGTATGCTGGCCGAAACAGAAAAGCACCCCTGCCCCTTCAACCGATTCAAGCCGAAGCTCCGTTCCGGCAATGGGGTCTAGACTTCATTGGGGTGATTTCTCCTAACTCCTCCGCCGGCCACAAGTTTATTCTCACGACTCATTGACTATTTCACACGGTGGACGGAGGCGATCCCGACCAAGAACGCCGACCAAGAAACGGTCATCAGGTTCATTGAGAGCCTGATTACCCGCTTCGGGGTTCCAGAGTCAATTGTGACAGACAACGGTCCGGGATTTGTAGGCGCTGTACTCACGGAGTACACCAGCAGACTTGGCATCTATCACAAGATGTCTTCTAATTACTACCCGCAGGGGAATGGCCTTGCCGAGTCTACTAACAAGAACCTCCTGAAAATTCTCCGGAGGACCATTGAAAAGAATAAGCGGACTTGGCACTTGCTCCTGAACCGGGCGCTATGGGCGGACAGAGTTGCGTTCAAGAAATCCCTCAAGACGTCCCCCTATGCGCTCGTCTATGGCAAGCAAGCTGTTATGCCATCACACATTGAAATCCCCGCCCTGTGGATGATTGACGAAGACAGGAGCAGCGGAGACCCGGTAGACGACAGGTTGTGCCAACTCCTGCAGTTGGAAGAAGACAGAGAAAGTGCATACCAGGCCTTCGCCGATCACATTGCAGCCACTAAAGGCTGGTTTGCCAAAGGCACCACTGCCCGAGTTTTCGAAGTCGGGGACCTGGTGCTGAAGTGGGACTCATACAAGGCAAAACCGGGTAATCACGGAAAATTTGACGCTCTCTGGGAGGGCCCTTATCAGATTGCCCGGGTGAATCGGTTCAATGCCTACATACTTTCGGATATGGAGGGTCAGCTCCTCCCCATCCCCGTCAACGGGTTCCACTTGAAGCTTTATCGTTGTTGAAGGCGCCCGAGTGGCCCTTCCCTGTAAAAATTTTGCCTTGTGTTTTTATTTTTCCCCGCATGTATAGTTTCCAGTTTTAGCATTTAGTTTATTTTTCCTTCTTTGAGCTTAAATGCGGCATGGGAGAGAAAGACAGACTTCGCAGCGAAGTCTGTCGTTGCCCCGCAGGAGGAGCGAAGTTCGGCTATGCAGAGAAAGAAAGAAAAAAAAAAAGAGCAAAAAATCGACTAAGTGTTGGCCGAAGTCCGACTTCGCAGCGAAGCCTGACTTCGGCACAGCCGAATTGCGAAGTTTGTCCGAGAAAAGCTGAAGCAGACCAAAGTCCGCACTGCGCAACCCTTCGTGCGAAGTGCGCACTGCGCGCAAAGTTTGTGCGAAGTGCGAACTTCGCAGCGAAGTCCGACTTCGGCCAGCGCCCGTGCGAAGTGCGCGCTGCGCTCAACGCTTGGGCGAAGTGCGAACTTCGCGCGAAGTTCGCACTTCGCACCAAGCTTCGGCCGAAGTCCGAACAAAGCCCCAGCGTCGCATTGCGCAGTCCATCTAAAGATCAAAGGCGGCAAAGACCCAGATCGCGCCCAAACCTTGGGCGCAGCAAAAAACAGAGGTAGAACAGTTCAAGCACGCGCTTCGCGCGAAGTTCGTACTTCGCCCGAAATTCGGGCGAAGTCCGACTTCGCCGGCGAGGTCGGGCCGTGCCCAACTTCGGGCGAAGCCCGGCTGCGCCTAGTTTTCCGGGCCAGTATTGGGACGCGGTTTAAAGAATAATAAAAAAAAAATTCAAAAACCCCAAGCTGGGCCCAAGGCGCGTTTGCACTTGTTTTAATGTGGGTTTCCGCACCGAAGGTTTTGTCTTGATCAGTGTGCCCAAGTGGTGGCAGCAACGTCAGCCATGGTGCAGTCCCCAACGCTGAATTAATGATTGCGCGTTTTTCAAGCGAAAACGCAACTAAAAAAGCAAGGCACGGCTGCCGGGGCGCGTCTTTTCCTAAACGTTCTCCTGCGCGGCCACCAAGGGTTTTAACTCAGCCGACCTACCCCTCCTGCGTTGCATTAATGGCGCTGTTTTTATCTAGAAAAGGGGGTCAGAATCATGCCAACATTCCAGATTGCGGAGATTATTCCTCGGACAGTGCTAATTATTCCTCTGATAGCGAAATTTGTTGCAGACAGCCTGAACCTGTCATTATTGCTGACTCGGAGAGATGGACAAGGGAAAAATGCCCGTGTCAGCGCAGTCCAGCGGAAGCAGTGAACCGGGGGATTTGCCGCGGCCCGGAGTTTTCAAAGGCGATCCTCCGCCAGAGAAAAAGTCAAAGGCCCGGACGAAGAAGGTACAGCGTGGGCAATCCCCACCACCTCCGGTGAATTACCTGGCAGGATATGTGGACGGCTCGTTTTCCATGAGCCTAACTCAGTTGCGAGCGAATGTGGAGAGCTGGGCTGACAAAGTTTCGCCCTCCCATCATTTTGGAGCGGCGTACAAATCAAATCTCTTCAGATTCATGTGCCCTCCTGTCCACCAATGCCCGGAGCTGATAGACTTAATTGTCAGACACTATAAACCAGCTTCCCGGCAAATCTGCAGTTCCAGCGGCAAACCCTTGTTCGCACTGCGCAGGGAGACTGTGCAGCCAGCTTTCGCCCCAGGGCTGGAGTATGACTCCGGCACCATCCTCAGAAAAATCAGTTTGGGCGAACAAGCGGGACGTTTCACGCACACCAAGCGAATGAGGGATTTCCTCAATTCAGAGCTGAGCGCCCCGCTTCCAGCCGGACAATGGCCGACTGGCCCCATGCCTTTGGCAAAATTTCAGAGCAAGTATCTATATACCATCTTGGCATGGATCCTCGGCTGCGACTCCGATGAGCTGGTGCACCCGTACCAGCTGGCGCTGGCAGAATGCCTCCTGTGTGGAGAATCTTACGAACCAGCGGCGCAGCGGAGCGGAAAACGCCCCATCTCTTTCGACTGGGCAGACTGGCTGGCTTACGCCATTCATTCCAGTCTGCTGAAAATTCAGAAGCGCCAGTCAACCAATTTTCGTTTCAGTTCCGTTCTGGTCTGGCTTTGTTTGTACCATCTGCACCCCCAAATGCCGATCCTGAACCTGAAGAAGGTTAACGAGAAGGGAGAACCCCAGCCCGTCTATAACTGGACGGATGACTTATACCGGAAAGGGTCCTACTACAAGTTCAACTTCAACTTTCTGGGATTCGTCATGTCAGTCTTCACCGAAAGTGAAATCCCCCGTCCCCCGAGAGAAATGACGAGTGCTTTGATAAATCGGAAGCTCGGGGACGTTTCAGACTGACGCAAGGGATTGTGATCAGAATCTACGGATTCAAGGGCAAACCCTATTTGCTGCCCTATTGGTGCTCAGAGCATCTGTTCGGGATGGAGGTTGCCCGACAGATGGACTATGTGGAAGAAGAGTTTGGCCTAGGGAAGAAAAGAGGACAGATTTTTCAATACCCTCTTTCCGGGCCAACGTTGAGATTACTGAGGTAGGACAACATGTCTACCTAGAGCAAGCGCTGTCCCGGATTGGCCTGGTTTTGTTGCCGCAGCGCTGGAAGTATGACCCTCATGGGATAAGGGGAAAGTTTGCACATTTGTGCCCCCGGGACATAACCGAAGATAGATGCGACGTGGTCCATGTGGACCTTGACTGGGAGATTGAATTAATGGAAGCTTCTCCCCCTTGGCAGGATTTCTACTGCGAGGAGGTGACATATGACCCCAAGAGAAACCCGGACCATCACTTCTCATCTCCAGGGTTCAAAAAATTTCTGTCCAAGATTGCAGGCCTTAACTGGTCTAAAGAAAAGATTATTGAATGCTGGAAAATGAGATGCCGCACGCAGCACGATAAATCCACAAGGAGAAACCCGGCCGTAGATGACGACTTCTCGGTTCTCTATGACCAGCATCATGACAGTTGGCGGCCGTTCGCATATCAAGGTTACGTTCCCCGAGGCCCCTTTGAGGATTATAAAAGTGGGTCTCCTCCCAAACGATTGTACACTTCGGCAAGCGCCGGCGCCGGCCCGAGCAAGTACCCGAGCCGATCCAATGCGGTTCGTGGCTCCTAAGGCGGCGCACGAAAAGGCGAAAAAAGTTAGCCAAGGCAGCGCCCGAGGCACTTCCTCGAGCAAGAAAAGCGCCGGCGCCGCGGAAAGCAGACCGGTCGCGGCGGACCTTCTGCAAGTCAAACCCCGGTACAAGTTTACCGTGGGAGCATCGGTGCTCGCTGCACTCGCTCGTCTCCTTCCCCCGATCCGACAGGTTGTTCCGGAAGAGAAGAAGCGGAGGAGAGTTGAGAAAATCAGGCGACCTAGCCTGATAGTGCAGCGACCAGTCGCAGAGCCGCAGCCGCGTCCTGCCGCCGCAGAGGCAATTCCTTTGGGCAGTCCCAAGCCAGCCGCCGAGACAAGAAGCGAAGACATTCACCCGGCATCGGCTCAGGCGGAGCCCGCAGGTACGTTTGCTGTCCCTGTCTCTCTAGTCTCACCCAGTTCTACTTCCACTCAGTCCCCCGCTCAATCTGGGCGAGCCATGACCACATCCTCCTCCCCGTCTCCGCGTCCTTCTAGCGGCCCCCACTCTTTCGACCAGTTTGCTCAGAACCCTAACGTCTCTCTTTCTGTGAGCACAACTCCAAATCCTTCGCCCGAGGTCAGTGCTGAGGCTGTCCGTTCACCATCACATCCTCCGCCTCAGCCGCTTCAAACCCTCACAGTGTCAGCCGCTCCCATTTCCATTTCCCGGTCGCCCCCACAAGCGACCGATTCTTCCAAAGTCTGTCCGGTTCCTCCTGATCCCATTCCCGCAGGAGAGACGTCTCAGCAGATCCCTAGGCTGGGGGAACCAGATTTTATGGACGACCTCCGGAACTCAGATGACTTGCCCCTGGCAACAAGAGCCGTAGAGTATTCTGTCTCTTTCCGCCAAGACCCAGAAGCGGAGGAGACATGAAGAGATAGCCGCCCCGGCAAAACGCGCAAAGTATGATTTCGGAAGGAGAGTGATTACAACGGAGAAAATAATCCCAATAGTGAAGAAGCCTCTCCGAGAAATGACTAAGGCGGACTACGTGCTCCAGACAAAGGAGAAAAGCTTTGACGACATTGATAAACGAGTATGAGATTCGGACGATCATGCGCAAAGTCGACAATCTCTTTGTCAAGAGTCCGGAGGAGCGGGGAAGAACTTTCGCGTTGCGGGACAAAGTAAGGCAACTTGAAGAGGACCTATCTAGGTCCACTGAGCAGCTGGAAGCGGCGCGGCGAGAAACAGATGAATTCAAAGCCCAGCTAGCCGCTTCTCGACGAACGAGCCGCAACCGAAAAGAAAGCAGCCTCAGAGCAGATTTCTCAGCTCCAGGAGTCTTTGAAGCAAGCACAGTCGCAGCTTGCAGAGAAAACATCTCAAGCGGCTGTCTTTTCAAAGACAAAAGTTAAGGAAATGAGGGCTGGTTTGCTGAGGGAATGCAAGCCCCATACCTTTAAGGCGATGGCGGTCCTGGACTTCGCATCCAGGATTCAAGAAGTTTATGCCCAGGGAAAGCCTGTGGTAGAGGAGGCCGAGCGCCAGGCAAAGCAATGGCTGGACCTGGCGATAAACCTTCAGGAGCGCGAGCGCGACGGCGTCCTTTTTCCCCCGTGTCCTCATTCGCTGCAGAATGGGCAGGTGCAAGGGTGACCTTGCACAAATATTTTAGAAAAGTTGAAGAGGTGAGAGTGGCCAGACGAATGCTTGACGCATTCGGACATGAAAAAGATATCTGTCTGGCCCCCTTTCACGCTCTTTCAGAACTTGGGTGTCCAAGGTTTGTTGAGAATGGCGAGCTCCTCACCCTAGATCGGGTAAAGAAGAATTGGCAGTCCTTTGAAGCGGATACGACTGAAATTGATAGCTGGACTGAGCCAATTCAAGACAGTCGGGTCACTCAGATGGTGTCCAGATATTCCAGGATCCGCTCCTATTTTCAGGAGTTAGAGAAAAGATACCTCACCATCGACCTGCACGCGGTCGCTGCTTTTCACGGAGCATTAGAAGACATAGCTGACCGCAAGCCATTCGAAGCGGAAGCCTGGCGTTCAGCCCAAGAGGCGTACACTCGCATGTGCGAGGCAGAAGCAGGAAATGGAGACCTTTCAGAAGGAGATACTGATGAGGCAACTGACAAAGATGAATCTGAAGAACAATTGCCGCAAGGAGAACAGATTAGAGCAGCAAAAGGCAGGGGAGGCAAGTTCCTCTGCACCCAAAGGATGAAGGCATGGATTCTTTGCGCCGAGGCGAGCTCGACACCCCGCGAGCCGCCAGAAATGTTGTCACATTTTGCACGGGGTGCAATGTCTTCAATATTGTTTTGTAACGGTGCTGCTCTTCTTTTCCTCCTTCCGTTTTTCTCCCTTCTCTCCCTTTCCTTTTCTTTCCCATTCTCTTTCTCTCCCCCCTTTTTCCTTGGAGTTCCCAGTTGATTTTCCGGCTTTCCGGCGGGTCTATCCGAAATTGGCTAAGTGCGGGTGCGAAGTTCGCACTTCGCCCGATTTTGGTGCGAAGTCCGTACTTCGCCCGATTTGGTGCGAAGTCCGTACTCGCCCAGTTTTGGTGCGAAGTCCGTACTTCGCCCAGTTTTGGTGCGAAGTCCGTACTTCGCCCAGTTTTGGTGCGAAGTCCGACTCCGCCCCACTTTCTCGGGCGCACCTTGCACCGGCGGATCGGCGGTCAATGCGAGAAAAAAGGTAAAATGCCGGAGCGAGTCCATATGGCGGCGGACACCGGTGTTCGCTTCGTGCGCGATTCGACTTCTCAACGGAGCGGGAATGCGCCCTTGACGAGTGTACAGTAGGGGAACAAACCCGGAATTTGACCAAGGCTTGAAGGCCCTCCCCGACTGCACTGATTTCTGCACGCATCCCAAGGAGCCCCGATCCCAAGCAAAGATGGATAGACTGCCCTCTAAGGCAGGCATGTGTCACAGAGCATAGCCCATCATCAGACAAGTGTCCAGCCGGGATTTGAACCAAGACCGCCGACCAAAAGGGATAAGCATGGGCTGCCTGCACCGCTTGCGTTAATAGCCTCATTCAAAGCTGATCCGAGGTTTCACCGCTCCGACTACTAGCAAGCCTGCCGACTTGAAGATTTACCCGAGCACTCCGCCACGTAGCTGTCCGAGCTTCCGGAAAGACCATGTCTGCGGGTACAGCCCGATCCGACAAAAGGTCAGCATTTGCAGCTCTTTCGCCGCTTCGTCGGCTCATGTTTGGTCGGGACTCTGTGCCCATTAATGTAACGGGTGGGACTCGGGCTATAAAAGCCCATCTGAAATTCATTGTAAAGGGTGGAAGGGGAATGTTTGTTAGGGAACTACTCTGCTTATTGTAACCGTGCTTCGCTTATGAATACAATCTGTATGCCCGGTTCCATTCTCTTGTCTTTATTCTTTTATCTCTGTCTTTCATTATATGCCTTAGGCCCACTCGTGTCATTGCTCGTTGATTCACTTTGGCATTTGGCGATCGAGGTTCCTCTAGCATTGCTTGCTTAAAGCACCTTATGTACTTCATTATTTAAAGCATTCATTATAAATTTGGTAGCAGTTCCATCGGTTGTGTGTGACGTTGCTGGCCCGTATCCGGTGATTGATGCGATCCCCTGCTTTTAGTTCCTTGTAGGGAATGTTTGCTAGGGAGCCATTGAAGTCGTGCGGTTAAACTCTCTACCTAACACATATACACGGCTCGACATCTCTAGGTTTACTTTCTACCCCTGTCGGTGTACGTATCCGGTGATTGATACGATCCCTCGCTGTTAGTTCCTTGTAGGGAATGTTTGCTAGGGAGCTATTGAAGCTGTGCATACGCTCGCTGGTGTATCGGAAGTACGCCTAGGTTTTGCGGTTCCTTGTCATGCTCTGTGTTTGTATGCGGTAAGTAGCGGTGATTGGTGTGTTCCCGTCATTGTTAGTTCCCCCCCACCAACCTTTGGACATATTTGTATCTCTTTATGTACATTTGTCTCTTTCCGTTCCTTTATTTCTTTCCTGTTCCCTTTAGCTTAAATCAAGCCCCCCCAAAAGGAGCCGGCCTTCTCCGGAGATTGGCTCGGAAGGCATCTCTTCCTTCCGGCCTTTCATGCTGGTGGGCGAATCTGGGCGCATTAACCAAAAATCCTTTCCTCATGGCAGATTCGTAACCAACAGTAATGTCCACAGAAGAATGGCATAAACTTAAGTTTGGCTGAACAATCCTAAGAGTACACAAGGAATGTCCACCAGAAATTCTTACACCATCCATATGGTCCATGATCCTCTAAACACCAGAAGAAGTCAGCAATACATGTGACCAACTGGATTGTAGGTAAAGAGGGAAAGCTAAACTTTAGTGATGAAAAACAAGAGTTCCACCTCTTCTTGCATGAAGAAAAGGGGGAGAAAGATAGAGACGCTTTAATACCTGCTCCTGAAGGGGGCCACCATCTCACCCACCTGTCACCTCTTATGTGGTTAGCTCTAGCTTCCAAAGGGCATTGAATGTCTCCAACTGCAAGCCAGGATGAAAGGAGAAGATAATTAATTTAGTAATCCTTGAGGCTTCTTGCAAAACGTGGTGTCCGAGAGTGATTGATTACAAGAGGCAAAAAGCCAAACGCATCTAGTCAAGATAGCGAAAGAGTTAGCCAGTGACCTCGAAACTTTGTAATAGATAGAAGACACAAGAATGAAGTCTTCATCTCCACCTCTTCGACAAAGCAAAGAAGAAAATCCTATAACATCAAGGAATATGTTGGTCAGTCTTTAATCTATATCTGATTGGAGCATACCCGAAACTGACAGGGAGAAATAAGACTATAATTACAATGGGGTTGGATACAATCAAGATGGAGGATGATCTGATCAACAATCTACAGAAAATATGCTATAATTCCAATGTTGTAGGATACAATCAAGGCAGATGATGATCTGATCAACAATCCACAGAAAATACTAAGTATAGAAAGCCATCTTAAAATTGAGAGGGTATGAGAAGAAAGCTCAAGTCACCTCAACATATTGTTGTTATGTCCTCGTCCAGGACTCAAAGAAGCAATTAACTTTGAAGAGTGCATAAAAAAATATGGATGTCTCTCATGACATGAGGAAAGAACATCCATTGACCTGATTCAAGGGATATGAAAAATGAGCTTGAAGACACCCTCAAGATAAAGAGGTTGGGAAACAAACTCAGCTTGCATAATGCTAAAGCAAGATAGTCTGAAGCCTTTCAATATGTATCCATAGATAAGATCCAATCTCAAACCTCAAATCTTCAACCCATAAAGAATAATAGGCTTGATGATCGAGTCAAAGCGATGCAACTCTGTGGGGGTGTACTCAAAATGCATCTCGAGAAATTTTCTAAACCAGAAAGGAAACATATCCCTTATAAAGCTGTGATTGGGTGGCAAGCTTGGACAGTGTAATCTGACAAAGAAGAAGAGAGGGGGCAAAAATAAAAGATACTAAACAGCCCTCCTAATGTCTCTTAGTAAAAAGAAATAGCAAGAAGTCAAGGGAGGAAACCTGGATAATAGATTGAACTAGACATCATAAAGAGAATTGGCATGTAAGAACCAAATTTTGGAGGTCAATATCAGAAGTAATTTGAGGATGTGCCAAAATGCCTTAGTGGAATCGTGAAGGTCATCAAGGATCTTGCACCTCCTACAAGCAAGAAACTCACATTTCTTAAGTCACAGTAGACAACGATAATCTCTATAAGGGGAGGATTTGGAAGAAGGACCATGGGCCAAAACAAAATGAAGTCTCTTTGCATTGATTTTGCATTCCTGATCATACCAATGGTTCATAGGACAAGAGAAACTACCACAGTTTGATTTTGACTTGTGGATAGTATGTGTGAAGGAGTCCAATGTTGCCTCATATGGGACATGGGAAAAGGTATATTAAGTTGTGATTGTAGCCTTACGAAGGGAAATAGTGTCCTAACATCAACTGAAATAGAGATAAGTTGCATAATTATCAGCATATAGAAGAAGAAGAGGTATTAAAGTGGAACAAAATTCCAACATAGGAATAGAGCATCAAAATGAATCATGGTGCATTGAGTGATGGGGACCTTGGAGGAAGGGAGATGAAATTACAAAAGTCAAAGCAAAATAATGAACAATAGGGAGCTTACCTACGATATGAAAAGTCTTAGATCAAGGATTCAAGACCCATTAGCAAGGACGTAATCTACCAGATTTACAATCCCTAGAGTAAAATCAAGTGAGTCTAATAGAGTTTGAAAACTAGGGGATTACCTTAAGAATCAGGAGATCATGTGACTTATATAGCTGGATAAAGTGCTTCCCATAAGTTGCAATTATATTCTTCCCATCAACTAAAAGTCTTTGCAGCTGAAGCTCCTCAGGATCCAACTCAAAAAGACAAAATCTCATCCTCAACAAGGGTCATGGATAAATACCTAACAAGTCACAATGTAAGCATTAAAAACAAGAAGAAGAATGTTGTCACTTAGCAAAGTGTGTAAAAATTTACAGGTAAAGATTTAAATATTGGTCACCATTAGCATGAGCCTATGTTCCATGAGGACCACTCATGGGATTTGGGGGATGTTCCGGGGACATCCTAATGTCCTAAAAACGTGTCTCATCATCCCTTAAACGCATCCAACCATCTTGAAAAGTCATCCCAGCATCCCCATCCTAAAACTTCATGGAACTAGGCATGAACACAAAGAAGAATGTCAGATACTATAACAAAGATGTCTAAAAAGGATGTAATCCTTTTGGTCTTGAAACCACATGTTTCTTTAATGTTCATTTGATACAACCAATTGAATCTTAGATTAGTGGCAAAAACAATTTGTAGGCAGGCAAATTGATATGTCTGCATAATTAATAAATAAATTTTTGTCATTTTGTGTTATTTTGTAGTTCGTAGGCAAAGTGTTTGACAAAATGTGTGTATGTGTAATTAATAAAGTCATAAAGTGAGTCATGAAATGTAAATGTAAGTCAAATGCATGTCAAATGTAATTTAAGAAAATGATGAGGTGTTGGGTAGGTAGTTAGTTGGAGGATGCAACTACCTCCTTATTTGTATAAATAAGACCCCTCCCTCATTCATTCGAAGGTTGGTAATATAGGTTGATATTGTATGTTTGCATTGCACACGATAGTAGAAGTGGGGTGTAATCAGACATGTATTCATGAGATAATTGTGTCAGGTCGTCTGACCATTGTGCAAGGTCGTCTAATATATGTTTTGTGCACAGTATATCCATTGTAATTGTAAGTAATTTGCGTTGTCTATTTTGTGTATTAAGTGGTAATGGAATTGTGTTGTAGTATGTTGTATTCCATTCTAGTGCCATTGCCTGTTTGAAGTTGGGTCAAGCTTGTGACTTGGAGTTGTGATGAGCAAATCACTCAAGAAGGTGCATGACAAAGGAATTATTACAATGCAACAAACAAACAAATTAGTTTCCACAAGAGAAGGGAAAATTGGAGGTTGCAATAGATGAAGACGCAGACTTGTTTTTTAATGCTAACGAAGGGACAATGCACGAAGCAAACATGCAAGCAGATGCGCAACCAGACACGCAAGTGGACACGCAAGGAGGAGATGCGCAAGGATTTGTTTGCGAAGAGTTGTGTGATGGCGGCGGAGAGTTGCGTGATGACAATGGAAAGTTGCATGTTGGTCACAAAGAGTTGCATTCCGGCGACAGAGAGTTGCATGCCGACGACAAAGGGTTGCATGTCGGCGGCAGAGAGTTGTGTGTCGGCGGTGAAAAATTATGTGATGACAACAAAGAGTTACTTGATAGCAATGGAGAATCACGCCACGACGAGTTACGCGGCAGTCAGGAATTGCATGGCAACAAAGTATGTATGGCGTTGGAGCAATTGCAAGTTGATGTGTTCGATGGTGAGAGGGACAAGAGTCCAACATTGGTGCAAATGCAAGATGGCATGTATAATAGTGCGCTAGACAGGAGTCTAGAACTAGAACAACTATAGGTTGGTGTGCTCGATGGTGAGCAAGATGGGAGTCTGACATCGGAGCAACTGCAAGTTGGCATGTTTCATGGTGCACGGGACAAGAGTCTAACACGAGAGCAATTGAGGTGGGTGTGCCTGATGATGTACGTGAAGAAGGTAAGACATACGAACAACCACTACCAATGTCAAATCAACCTATCATGACAAAGACCAATTATGGCATAACGTGTAAGTATCCAGTGTTTCATGGTGGGGAAACTGAGGACCCAATCAGACATTGGAATATCTACCTCATGATGTGGAAAGCGGATGGACAAAATAATGATGCAAATTGGAGGAGGTTATTCCCTGCAACATTTCGTGGAATTGCAATAGATTTTATAGACTCTTCCATTGATAATGCAATGCTTCATTTTTAGCTATATTCTCCATAAGTAATTCAAAATGAATCCATTATTGATGTCCAACCACAAGGCCAAAAAGAAAATGAACAGGATAACATTGTTATAAGTCCAGCCATCGACCTACTATCCTAGTTTCAAGAAACGCTGTCTTGTTTCACATTTTTTCAGAATTGCAACATAAACGCCCATTGCCAACATGTTTTTTTTTTGTTTTTTTTCATCTGCAACACCATCGACAACTTCAGGGATGTTTCTACTAATTTTGAAACATTTCAAAAGGCTAAAGGATCTGGAAAACTGCAATGAACCTCTTCTTCTCATACAAATATTTCACCTCAAAATTCTTAGTTCTGAGCTGTATTTAGATAAATAATTCAGTGCCAAAGATAATTCTAACTACAATTACAAGGATTATTGACAAAAGCAACACTAATATCGTATATCCAATAACAGAAGCATTCATTAAATGAAACATGGAAATGCAAAATAACAGCAAATGCAGGAATTTGGGACAAGTAATATTACTATCGCTGGCCTCTTTGAGGGGGCAACCTCCTTACAAAATATTCCAATTCTTCACTAGTCCCGTGAGGGTTACATCCTTTCCTTTTTATAATATTTACAAGCATATTTCCTGACATTCTATGACAATATGCTATGATAGTATTCTATGACAATATTCCTGACTACATATTCTATGATAGTTACATTCATGATTCCAAAGTGGTTACATACATGATTCTATGACACACACTCCTACCTATATCTAACTTAATATGTGGCCCACTTCTAACTTAATACGTGGTCCACTTTACATACAATATCATATGCCAATATGAGTTACAATTGTGGGGTACGTAACATGCCACTCCCCTTAGAGGAGCTCTATCCTCAAAGCTGAAAGGTTGGAAACTGCTGCTGAAATTCCTGCAACGACTCCCATGTGGCATCTTCTGGCTGCAAGCCCTGCCACGACACAAGCACTTCAGTCTTCGGTGATATCACAGGAGCGAAATTGTCGAGTCCTTCAATCTAGAATGGTTGTTGGTTGCAAAAGAATGGATCCTTCTTAATCTAATTAAGGAAGGACCATTTGTACTTGGGTATGCGTTCCCACCACCTTCTTCAAGCAAGATACATGAAAAATTGGGCGAATCTTGGATGTCATCTGCAGCTTCAACTTGTAAGCAACGTTCCCTATTTTCTGAAGTACCTTGTAGGGTCCATAGAACTTAGATGCTAGCTTGTGTCGACCTTTTTGTTGTTGAAGACGAAAAAAGACCGTGTCACCCTCTGTAAATTCCCTCTCGGTCTTGTGTTTATCTACATGTTGTTTCATGTATGCAGTTGCTGAATTATGTTTCAGAGCAGTTAAGACTTCCTACCTTCGATTGAGGACTATGTTGACTGCTTCAACCTTTGAGCTGTCTGGTAGGTAAGAAGTAAGTGTTGAAGGTGGTTGACCATATACTGCTTCTACCTTTGAGCTGTCTGGTAGGTAAGAAGTAAGTGTTGAAGGTGGTTGACCATATACTGCCTCATACAGCATCATCCTTGTGGTTGTATGAAAAGTGTTGTTGTACCACCATTCTACTAAGGGAAGCCATTAACTCCACTTGGATTGATTATCAGAGACAAAACATCAAAGATATGTCTCGAGGCATTTATTTACCACCTTTGTCTGACCATTAGTCTATGGGTGATAGGATGTGCTTCGTTTCAACTGTGTTCCTTGGATGTGATGGAGCTCCTCCCAAAATTTACTAGTGAACACCTTGTCACGATCACTAACTATGGAGTGTGGGATACCATGGATCCGAAAGATCTGATCCATGAAAATTTGTGCCACTGTCCTTACAATAGAGGGATGACCTAGCATTCTTGGTCAATCTATCCATGATCACCATGACAACGGATTTTCCACCGAATAGAGGGATCCCTTTAATGAAGTCCATGGAAATATCTATCCATGGTGACTCTGGAATGGGTAAAGGTTGAAGCAACCTTGGTGTGTTGATTGTTCCCCCTTTTTGGTGTTGGCAAGTATCACAAGCATCCACAAACTGTTTTACATCAGACTTCAACCCGAACCAATAAAAATTGTGTTTTACCAGCTCATAGGTTCACAAGAAGCCCGTGTGCCCTCCTATTGGAGAAGAGTGAAGCTTTGTTATAATCTGGGGTTTGAGTTCTGAAGTGGACGGAATAACAACCTAAAACTTGTAGCGCAATACGCCCTGCTCCCATGAATAATTAGGATGGTCCCTTGTTGTTGTTTAGAGGTCCTATATGATTGTTGCAAGTGTGGGGTTGTCCTACCATTCTATCTTGAGTGTCTCTAGCCAATCAGCCCTAAGGATGGATACTGCATAGAGGGTATCTAGTGTTTCTGGCAATCTAGAAAGGGCATCGACAACCACATTTTCTTTCCCTTTGCAATAGACTATCTCATAGTCATATCCTAAGAGCTTAGTGACACATTTTTGTTGCGCAGGGAAGAAATCCTCTGTTCCAAGAGGTACTTGAGGCTACGATGATTCGTCTTGATGATGAGTGTCACCCTAATAAGTATGGTCGCCAATGGAGGACAGAAAAGACGATAGCCATCATCTCCTTCTCATAAGTTGATTTTACAAGATTTCACCTTGATAGGGCCTTGCTTATGAATGCAAGGGGTTGACCTTCTTGCATGAGTACAGCCCCCAACCCCACTCATGATGCGTCACATTCTTTACAATTTTTTTGGAAAAATCAAGTATTGCTAAGATTGGTGTGTGGCACATAGCATTCTTCAAAGTCAAAAAGGCCTGCTCGACTTCGCTAATCCATGCAAGCGCATCCTTGCGAAGCATAGCTATGAAAGGTGACCCAATCTTCCCATAATCATTGACAAACTTACGATAGTACCTTGTGAGTGTAAGGAATCCCTTAAGGCTCTTCAAGGTTTTGGGTTTGGGCCACTCCTTCATGGCCTCAATATTTTCTAGGTCAACGCGTACACCATCTTTGGGCACAATGTGCCCCAAATATTCCACTTTTGTTGCTCCAAAGGTGCACTTAGATTGTTTGACATACAATTGATTTTGTTGCAGAAGCTCCAACACCTAGTCGATATGTTGCAGGTGCTCTTTCCATGTTCTATTGTATACCAGTATGTCATCAAAAAAGCCCAATGCAAACTTTCGTAGATATGGTTTGTGAACCCTATTCATCAACCCTTGAAAAGTTGACAATGCATTGGTGAGACCAAAGGGCATAACCAAGAACTCATAGTGCCCCTCATGAGTCCTGAAAGCTATTTTGGCTATGTCCTTCATGAATGCAAATCTGATGGTACCTTGACCTGAGGTCCAATTTGGTAAAGTATTGAGCACCATGCAGTTCATCCAACAAGTCATCAATCACAGGGATTGGGAACTTATCTTTGATGGTGATATTATTGAGTTCACGAAAGTCCACACACATTCTCCATGATCCATCCTTCTTTCTTACCAATAAGACTGGGGCTACAAAAGGGCTTGCGCTTGGACAGATTAGTCCTACTTCCAGCAGTTCCTTCACGATTTGCTCAATCATAGGGGTACGTGTACGGCCGAATGTTTAGAGGTCGACTCCCTAGTGCCAAGCTGATTCGATGGTCTTCCAGCCCACTAGGAGGTATTTGTTTAGGCTCATTAAAGACATTTTGATTCTTGGTTAGAATGGTTGACAAGTTTGACGACATTTGTTCATCCTGTATAGCACACAACTGCATCTAGAAAAATCTACCCACTATGGCCCTTTGGCCCTTCTTGTTCAGTCATTGCATCTAATGGGACGTTATGACTTTGGATTTTTCCTCTGTGACTCCCTAGATGATGTGTGTTTTGTCATTAACGATGAATTGCATCCACGGTTTTGAGAAATCCCACCACACCGGTTCCAAAGTTCTTAGCCACGGGCAGCCCAACACAATGTCCATGCTTCCCAGGGATTGTGCAGAGATCAATCTAAAACTGATAGTCGCCAATGGATAGGCGAGTATTTTGACACCTCCCATTACAAGTCATGATATCCCCATTAGCAATTTTTACATTGATTTGATCATGGCCATAGATGAAACAATCCGCTCTTTTGGCTACACTAGGGTCAATAAAGTTATCTATGCTACCAAAGTCCAATAGTATCAAAACCTTGTGCCCTTTGAGAAATTCTTGGACTATCATGCATTGGGGTGTCGATATTCCTACAATAGCATTCAAAGAAAGGGTGGGATTTTCTTCTACGAGACTGTCAGCTAGAGGTTCTACATCCACTGATTCTAGTTGCTCTTCTACTGAATCCACAAATTCATCCCCTGTGTCTGTAGAAGAAGACAAAGTATTGCTCATATCCAAAAGGTAGAGGCATTGTGTTTTCATCATAGTTATAACAGAGTCCCTTGGCTCTGCGATTGGCCATCTCCTCTGGTGTTAGCCTCTTGACTATTGGAGCCTTTGGAGCATTATTGTTTGTGGATGTAAAAGTTCTATTCTGGAATGTTGGGGGCCTAGAAGCCTTTTTTGGGTACTCCAATTGTTCTCTGCAAGTTTAGCTAGCCCTGTGGCAGTCATGTAGGTGGTCGGCTTGAGCATTTGGACCTTAGTTCTTATTTCTTCCTTAAGGCCACTAATAAAACAACTCTTGAAGAATTCATCTGGGAGAGCTTTGATTCTGTTGGCGAGCTTCTCAAAAGCCATAATATACTCAAGTACAATACTTGGTTGTCGAATCTTAGTAAGGGCACCAATAAAATCTTCAAACTTTGACAGCCCAAATCGACTAAGGAGTTCTCTCTTGAATTGTGTCCACCCAAGGTTTGGGACTTGTTTCCGCAACCATTGGTACCAATGTAGTGCTTCAAGGTCAAAATGAAAAGCGGCTACAAAGATCCATTGGTTGAAGGGAGTTTCATGTAGTTCATACCATTGCTCGGCTTTAATCAACCAACTCTGTGGCTCGGTCCCATCAAACCTCGGAAAATCTATTTTAGGAAGTCTAGGAGTCATGCCTTTGTTGTTCCCTGACCTCTGATTGTTTTCCTCAATAAAGGCCCTGGAGAAATTTGTCCTATCAATAGCCTTCCCTCTTTAAGCTTCTAGGCTATTTTTAGCATACCCATCAAAATTTGGATTTTTAATCTTAAGCACTTCAATGTCCTAGCTCATTGTGTCCTACTTATGCTGGCAGTTTGCTATTATGGTGGAGAGAGTAGATATTTACCCTGGAGTTCAATTATGGCATCCAATTTGGCGAGTTCTTCCTCCATCTTATGCATTCTAGCCTCTATTAAGGTCTCCTGTGGCATTTACTCAAAATAGGATAGTTGTTTTAGCAGTTACTATTTTTAGTAAGGATCCTAAAAAAGTGTATAGGTGCTATAGACCAAAACAATCAGCTTGAAAAGAAAATTGAAATAGGCTATACCACAAAATGACGATTTTGGGGTTCTCGAAAAAAATGTATGGGTGCTATATACCAAAATGATCAACTTGACGAGATGATCGCAATGGACTTGTTGTCACATTTTGCACGGGGTGCAGTGTCTTCAATATTGTTTTGTAAACAGTGCTGCTCTTCTTTTCCTCCTTCCGTTTTTCTTCCTTCTCTCCCTTTCCTTTTCTTTCCCATTCTCTTTCTCTCCCCCTTTT
The DNA here is from genome assembly GCA_028583015.1 of Wollemia nobilis. Lineage (NCBI taxonomy): Eukaryota > Viridiplantae > Streptophyta > Pinopsida > Araucariales > Araucariaceae > Wollemia > Wollemia nobilis. The sequence goes on from JAQPPZ010016867.1 coordinate 7,048,922, forward strand.
TCCTTGGAGTTCCCAGCTTGATTTTCCAGCCTTTCCAACAGGTCTATCTCGAAATTGGCTAAGTCCGGGTGCGAGTTCGCACTTCGCCTCGCTTTGGTGCGAGTGCGTACTTCGCCTGCTTTGGTGCGAGTCGCACTTCGCCCGCTTTGGTGCGAAGTCCGACTCCGCCCCACTTTCTCGGGCGCACCTTGCACCGGGCAGACCGGGCAGGTCAATGCGTAAGAAAGGTAAAATGCCGGAGCAGGTCCATATGGCGGCAGACACCGCTGTTCGCCCGTGCGCAGCTTCGACTTCTCAACGGAGCCGGAATGCGCCTTGACAGTGTGTACGTAGGGGAACAAACCCGGAATTTGACCAAGGCTTGAAGGCCTTCCCCGACCGCACCGATTTCTGCACGCATCCCAAGGAGCCCCGATCCCAAGCAAAGATGGATAGATCGCCCTCTAAGGCGTGCATGTGTCACACAAAGATAACCCATCATCGACAAGTGTCCACCTTCGGGATTTGAACCAAGACTCGCCGACCAAAAGGGATAAGCATGGGCTGCCCGCACCGCCTGCGCTAATAGCCTCATTCAAAGCTGATCCGAGGTTTCACCCGCTCCAGCCTACTAGCAAGCCTCGCCGACTTGAAGAATTACCCAACACTCCGCCACGTAGCCGTCCAGCCTTCCAGAAGACCATGTCGCGGGTACAGCCCATCCGACAAAAGGTCAGCATTTGCAGCTTCTTTCGCCGCTTCGTCACCTCATGTTTGATCGGGACTCGTGCCCATTAATGTAATCGGTGGGACTCGGGCTATAAAAGCCCATCTGAAATTCATTGTAAAGGGTGGAAGGGGAATGTTTGTTAGGGAACTACCGTGCTTATTGTAACCGTGCTTCCGCTTATGAATACAATCCGTATGCCCGGTTCTCGTTCTACCGTCTTTATTCTTTTATGCTGTCTTTCATTATATGCCTTAGGCCCACCCGTGTCGCCGCTCGTTGATTCACTTTGGCATTTGGCGATCGGGTTCCTCTAGCATTGCTTGCTTAAAGCACCTTCTCGTACTTCATTATTTAAAGCATTCATTATAAATTTGGTAGCAGTCCCATCGCTATGTGTGACGTTGTCGGCCCGTATCCGGTGATTGATGCGATCCCTCGCCGTTAGTTCCTTGTAGGGAATGTTTGCTAGGGAGCCATTGAAGTCGTGCGGTTAAACTCTCTACCTAACACATATACCCGGCTCTGACATCTCTAGGTTTACTTTCTACCCCCGTCGCTGTACGTATCCGGTGATTGATACGATCCCTCGCCGTTAGTTCCTTGTAGGGAATGTTTGCTAGGGAGCTATTGAAGCCGTGCATACGCCGCCGGTGTATCGGAAGTACGCCTAGGTTTTGCGCTCCTTGTCATGCTCTCGTGTTTGTATGCGAAGTAGCGGTGATTGGTGTGTTCCCGTACTGTTAGTTCCCCCCCACCAACCTTTGGACATATTTGTATCTCTTTCTGTACATTTGTCTCTTTCCGTTCCTTTATTTCTTTCCTGTTCCCTTTAGCTTAAATCAAGCCCCCCAAAAGGAGCCGGCCTTCTCCGGAGATTGGCTCGAAGGCATCTCTTCCTTCCGGCCTTTCATGCCGGTGGGCGAACTGGGCGCATTAACCAAAAATCCTTTCCTCATGGCAGATTCGTAACCAACAGCTTCAGCACGCCCGTGGGACGCTTGTCCCACGTTTTAAAGAAAGAGTACCCGTCCGCTTCCACCTAGCGCAACAGTTCTTCCGACCCGCTCGGCGGAACACGGGTCCCACATCCGACGAGAGATTTTCCGATCGCCTCCACCGGCGCCGATAGCTTCCCGAGCTCTTGGTGAGACAAGGAAGTTTCTCACCCCCGACGGAATCGAAGCACCGGTGTTCGCTTCATTGCCGTTCCAAATCGAACACCCGGCGACTCGCACGAACAAATCCTCCGAGTCTAGAAGACCGGTCCGGTCACCTTCATGCACACGAGAAGGTGGCGAACAAGAAATCCGAGAAGCCCGCCCGAGTTCTACGAACTAGACATCCACGCCGAGGCGAGATACCCAGCCGGGCCGATCCGCGAGCTCGCTTCGACGAAGCCGAGGCCGAGATCCAAGAAGAGGCCGAAGCTGAGGTCGGAAGAGCCGAGTACGAAGTGGAAGAGGCCGAGGAAGAGGAAAATCCTGCATCCTCGGAAAGTACCGATACCGAGTACACAACCGACGGCGGAGAAGAAGAAGAAATGGCTGATCAACAGCCGAATGACGATGATCTCTTCCCGGCGGTGGACTCTCACAGTGGCCTTTGGCCCCGATCGGTCGCCAAGCCGTGCCCCCGCCGCTTTAAAGTCTATTCCCACATACGACGGCTACGGTAAGACGGCGTACGAGCACATCCAGGACATCCTTGCCCCGGCCGCACCGCATACCATCACCGATGAAAGTGTGAAGACCCGTCTCGCCGGCCCTTTCCCCGAGGGGAAAGCTTCTCTACCGGTGGAGATCGCCGCGTAGGGATCCATCACCGGGTGGCCCCGCCTGCCAGAGGCTCGTAAAAGGATGCAACGAGTCCGCTGATCCTACCTCTCTACCGCATCGGCCCCAAGCAATCCGGAGGCATCCTCAAGAGGAGGTGTCCGATTTTAACATTAGGTTTGCGAGATCCTCGGAAACGGGTACCTCGCGAACTTCGGCCTTCACCGGCATGGCCGCTCACTACTATCTCGAGGTCTTTCAACTCGTACATATGCCTCGCCGCCGAAGATCGCCCGAATTGACGAGTTCCCCGCACCGTACGAAGCCGCCCAGCAAGTCGAAGCCGACATTATCTCCATCGGCAAAGCTTCCGTCCGCAGTGCAGGAGCCGATTCATCCCGACTTTCCCGCATCGCAGATCCTTCTGCTTCCGGTGGTGTGCCGTCTACTTCAGGGCAGCAGCCCCAGCCGCAGTGGAATCCGGCGCCGGTCGTAACTCAATACGGCCCGCCCCGCTTGCATTACCCTCATCCGCCTCCTCCCGCTCCGCATTTTCCAGCACTTCCTGCTCCCCTCAGTATGCGTCTTATTCTAACCCTCCTCCATTGGCCGCTTTGCCTCCACCGGCACAGTTGCCGCCTCCCGACAAGAAAGATCCGTAACACGATTCTACAAGAAGTGCGGGCTTTGGCCTCCGGATATCATGCCATGTCCAATGACATGACCGCTATGAAAAAGAAGCAGCCCAAATGGACTTTGCTCCTAGAAGGCCGTATGCGCCACCGGCGCCGACAAAAGATAAAGCCCCGTAGAACCAACCGCAGAGGCGTCCGCCTCCGAGAAATGCCGCTATAGATGACCCACCCGGTCCTCCCCGACCAAGTCAACCGGTGCACTACGTGCAATGACCCGCATTCGGAGGAAGACCGCACTTTGCACCAAAGACTACATCCGCACCTTGGCCGGCAAAGACTATAGAAGATGATGAGCCGTACATGATCTTGGACGGCGAGGCCAATTTTGCCCCGCCGTAAGAGAACCCAAGGACGCCCGCCAAGGAAGAAAAGAAAGCTGCGGACGCGGCTAAACCTTTGCAGGTATACGCGAGACGAGAAAAACCGCAGCCCAATGGGCTGCCACCGTATAAGCGGCTGTGGCCTTACACAGCCCAGTAGAAGGCATCCAAAGATAAAGCTCCCGCTAAACCTTCTCCAAAGAAAGGCCGCCGCTGTTCCACCTAAGCCTCCAAAGAAAGGCCCCAACTCCCGCTAAGCTTCCCGTACTTCAGCCCCAGCCGAAACCAAAGAACAAGCCCAGGAGAAGTCAAGTACCCGTCTCCGACCAAGAGACAACGAGTTGAGGCCACCCAACAAGACCGGACCAAGTATGAACCGGCTAAACCAAAGAAGGAGCTAGTACCTCGGGCTACAAGATTGTAGACGAGTTAAAGAAGACTCCCGCGTAACCGCATGTACGATGCTCTTCTCGTCTGTGCCGTAGATCCGTCGCAAGAATCACCGAAGAACATGAAGAACGGCAGCGATGCACCGCTGTCCCGGTTCAACCTTTGACCGCCTCCGCCACCGGGAAGAACAGACCGCCACCCTTTTATCTCTCTTTGCGGATGCAAGGGCACATAGTTCACAACCGCATGGTGGATTCTCGGTGCTTCCTCGACCGTGATGCCGAAGGCCGTCTCGCGATGAGATCGGGATGGAATACACACGGAGCAGCCAAGGTGTGCCGCACTAGACGGCACCCCCGTCAAGACAGCTGGTGTCATAAAGGACATCCCTATCCGCCTGCACAAAGCTCTCGACATTGTGGTCATCCAAGAGGTCGTGATTGTTGACTCGGAGCCTTACTTCGGCATGTGTCTCTCTCGGGAGTTCACCGCGAGTTGGGCGGGTACCGTCTCTAGACTACTCGCACATGGAAGTGCCCTTCAAAGGAAGGAGACCGAAAATTTTCAATGAGAAGCCTTCCCCTTTTCTAGTAGACAAGATACCCTGCGGAGAGATGGACTGCATGGTCCAGTTGTCAGAAGAAGAACTGGTGACAGTAGAACTGACCGAGCAAGCTCTCGAAGTGCTACAGCCTGAAGACGAGTTCTCGTTGCAGGGACTTTAATGCCGTAATCGGGACAGAGCATGGCTGTTATTCCATTAAGCAGCCCGAGGAGCTTGACGTGTCCGTTGCGAAGGAAGTAGGACCTGCACCCGAAGAGCTGTGGAAGCTTTTCTTTGACGGCGCGCGTTGCAAGAATGGCGCCGGTGCAGGGGTCCTCCTGGTTTCTCCAACCGGAGTCCGTAGGGACTATGCCTACAGCCGGCCCGGAGCCGTACTAACACCGGCGGAATACGAAGCCCCGTGCTTGGGTCTCGCGAAAGGCGGAAAGGCTCGGAATCAAGCATCTCCAAATTTTCGGAGATTCGGAGTTAGTGTGTCATCAAGTTACGAATAAATGCGCGTCTAAGCATCACTATCTTAGAGCGCACCGCAATCGGGTCTGGGACCTGATGGAATCGTTTGACTCATTGAACGTTAAGGCAATATCGCGTGAGAGAAACAAGCACGCGGATATTCTGGCGTCTCGTTGGAGCCAGTGCACGTTCCGGTCGAAGACGTCGTCCGTAAACCGAAGCCGGTCCGCACCATTTACAGTGCCTTCGTGCTCGATAGGGATACCTTCTCGGTGTATTCAGCCGTGACGAGGAGATCGTCACATTCCCGGTTAACGAAGTGTGTGTAATCGAAGGTAGAGACCCCGATGACGAGCAATATGAGGGGTTGATACAGCTACGGAATAATCACGTCCCAAAAGGACTCGATTACATTAGAAAGTCTCTTTGATCGAAATGACAGAGCAATATCCCACAGATCAAAGTAGACCCGAGGCAAGATGCCGACTCGGAGCTCGAACCTCGGTAAAACCATCAAGGTCGGAACAGATCGCACGTCGGAGGAGCCGGTGCAGATTAGATCACCGTGCCAGGAGTTCCCCGACATCGTGGCCTCGTGCTACGAGGATTTGAGGGGGTATGACAGATCCGTCATCCAAAGATACCATCGAGCTAGAGGATGGCGCCAAGCCGTTCCGACAAAAGCAAAGGGCCGTAAATCCAAAGATTGAGGCCATGATGAAGACCGAGCTCTTGAAGATGCCGGAGGCCAAGATCATCTACCCCATCAAACATTCATCCCGGGTCGCGAATCTGGTGCCCGTGAGGAAAAAGAATGGCGACATACGTCTCTCGTGTCGACTTCGAAACCTAAATCAGGCTCCTCCGGGACCACTATCCGCTTCCCCAAATTGACCAAATTTTGCATATCGTTGCCGGAGCCCGTAGATTTTCACTTTTAGATGGATTTTCCGGCTACAACCGTATTTGGGTCAAAGACGAAGACCAAAGATAAGACGGCGTTTACCACGAAGTGGGGGACGTTCGCCTATCGCCGCATGCCGTTTGGCTTATCCAATGCCGGTGCCACGTTCCAAAGGGCCATGGACTTGGCCTTCCGAGAGCTGCTCAACAAGATTATTGTCATCTACCTTGATGACATGACCGTTTTCTCTCACCGACGAGAAGATCATGTTTCGCACCTGCGGCAGATATTTGAAAGTTGTCGAGAATTCGGCATCTCTATAAACCCGAAGAAGTCCGTCTTCGCGGTAAAGGAAGGAAAGCCGCTGGGACATGTCATCTCCGAGGAAGGCCTCGCCATTGACCCCGACAGAGCGTAAGCCCTCGTTCGCTGCAGCCCCCACTGATAAAAAAGGGCTGCAGTCCTTCTTCGGTCAGATTAACTTCGTGCGGAAGTTCATTCCGGACTTCGCACAGGTGATCAAGCCTATGGCCGAACTGTTGAAGAAAGATACACCTTATGAATGGACTGATGAGAGAGAACAAGCTTTCGAGGAAATCAAGGCTCGAATTGCGCAAGCTCCGGTGTCGACAAACCCGGACTACTCCAAGGACTTCATCCCGTATGCAGTGGGAGAACCCGAAAGTTACGCCGCAGTCCCGACTCGAAGGGAGACGACGGTGAGGAGCGCCCCATTGCGTTCCTAAGCCAAGTGATTCTCGCCGCACGAAGAGAAGTACAATTTTATAGAGCGGCAGTCCATGCGGTCATGAAGTCCCTTCGAAAGTTCAGCACTTTGTCTCCCGTAGTAAGACCACCGTCTTTGTGATTCACCCCGATGTTCGCAGCTTCATCTTGCAAGGAGAACCGGGTCACAAGAGAGCGGGATGGATTGCCAAGATCCAGGAGTTTGACATCGAAGCACGGCCCACCAAGCTTATCGAGGCCGAGCCTTGTGTCAGGAATTGGCCCGAAGCGCTGTAGCCGGCATCTCCGCCTGTAAGTGGGAGGACACAGCGACACGCGTCTACCTAACCAACTCCTTATCGGAGGGGAGTGATTGGACAGATGAACTGGTGAGATACTTCTGCACCGGAAGATGTCCCGATCACCTGAACGCCTCACAACGAAGGAGATTTCGGCTAGGTGCATTAAGGTACACTCTTCGCCCCGAGGGGCTTTACTTCAAAAACATTGACGGCATCCCGTTGCGGTAAGCGCCATAAAATCCGACCAGCCTAGGATCCTCGGAGATTTTCATTCCGGGATGCCCGGGGGTCACCATTCTTCAAGGCCAACGGCCTTAAAAATAATAAGGGCCGGGTACTATTGGCCCACTGCTCGCAGACGCGTATGCGGTCTCGCGCCAAATGTGATCAATGCCGAGGTATGCCGGCCGAAACGTAAAAGCACCCCCGCCCTTCAACCGATTCAAGCCGAAGCTCCGTTCCAAAGAATGGGGTCTAGACTTCATTGGGGTGATTTCTCCTAACTCCTCCGCCGGCCACAAGTTTATTCTCACAACCATCGACTATTTCACACGGTGGACGGAGGCGATCCCGACCAAGAACGCCGACCAAGAAACGGTCATCGTGTTCATTGAGAGCCCGATTACCCGCTTCGGGGTTCCGTAGTCGATTGTGACGGATAACGGTCCGGGATTTGTAGGCGCCGTACTCACGGAGTACACCAACAGACTTGGCATCTATCACAAGATGTCTTCTAATTACTACCCGCAGGGGAATGGCCTTGCCGAGTCTACTAACAAGAACCTCCCGAAAATTCTCCGGAGGACCATTGAAAAGAATAAGCGGACTTGGCACTTGCTCCCGAACCGGGCGCTATGGGCGGACGGAGTTGCGTTCAAGAAATCCCTCAGACGTCCCCCTACGCGCTCGTCTATGGCAAGCAAGCCGTTATGCCATCACACATTGAAATTCCCGCCCCGTGGATGATTGACGAAGACAGAGCAGCGGAGACCCGTAGACGACAGATTGTGCCAACTCCCGCAGCTTGGAAGAAGACAGAGAAAGTGCATACCAGGCCTCACGGATCACATTGCAGCCACTAAAGGCTGGTTTGCCAAAGGCACCACCGCCCGAGTTTTCGAAGTCGGGGACCCGGTGCCAAGTGGGACTCATACAAGGCAAAACCGGGTAATCACGGAAAATTTGATGCTCTCTCGGGAGGGCCCTTATCGATTGCCCGGTGAATCGCTCAATGCCTACATACTTTCGGATATGGAGGGTCGGCTCCTCCCCATCCCCGTCAACGGGTTCCACTTGAAGCTTTATCGTTGTTGAAGGCGCCCGAGTGGCCCTTCCCCCGTAAAAATTTTGCCTTGTGCTTTTATTTTTCCCCGCATGTATAGTTTCCAGCTTTAGCTTTCGCTTATTTTTCCTTCTTTGAGCTTAAATGCGGCATGGGAGAGAAAGACAGACTTCGCAAAGTCCGTCGTTGCCCCGCAGAGGGGCGAAGTTCGGCTATGCAGAGAAAGAAAGGAGAAAAAAGAGCAAAAAATCGACTAAGTGTTGGCCGAAGCCCGACTTCGCACTGAGCCCGACTTCGGCCCACCCGAATTGCGAAGTTTGTCCGAGAAAACGCCGGCGACCAAAGTCCGCATCGCGCAACCCTTCGTGCGAGCACGCACCGCGCGCAAAGTTTGTGCGAGTGCGAACTTCGCAGCGAGTCCGACTTCGGCCGCGCCCGTGCGAGTGCGCGCCGCGCTCAACGCTAGTGCGAGTGCGAACTTCGCGCGAAGTTCGTACTTGCGCCCAAGCTTCGCCGTCCGCCCGGGGGCGGGTGCGAAGTCCGACTCGCCGGCGAGGTCGGCCGCGCCCAACTTCGGGCGAGCCCGGCCGCGCCTAGTTTTCCGGGGGCGGAGGGGGCAGCATTCAATAAAATGAATAAAAAACTCAAAAAGTCCCACTGGGCCCAAGGCGCGTTGTAATCGTTTTAACGGGTTTCCGCGCCAAGGGTTTTTGTCTTGAGCAGTGTGCCCAAATGGTGGCAGCAACGTCAGCCATGGTGCAGTCCCCAACGCTGAATTAATGATTGCGCGTTTTTCAAGCAAAAACGCAACTAAGAAAAAGCAAGGCACGGCTGCCGGGGCGCGTCTTTTCCTAAACGTTCTCCTGCGCGGCCACCAAGGGATTTAACTCAGCCGACCTACCCCTCCTGCGTTGCATTAATGGCGCTGTTTTTATCTAGAAAAGGGGGTCGAATCATGCCAACATTCCGTATTGCGGAGATTATTCCTGGACAAAGGCTAATTATTCCTCCGATAGCGAAATTTGTTGCGGATGACTCGAACCTCGTCATTATTGCCGACTCGGAGAGATGGACAAGGGAAAAATGCCCGTGTCGCCGCAGCCCAGCCGAAGCAACGAACTGTGGGATTTGCCGCGGCAGAGTTTTCAAAGGCGATCCTCCGCCGCAGAAAAAGTCAAAGGCCCGGACGAAGAAGGTACAGCGTGGGCAATCCCCACCACCTCCGGTGAATTACCCGGGCAGATATGTGGACGGCTCGCTTTCCATGAGCCTAACTCAGCCGAGAGCGAATGTGGAGAGCCGGGTCGACAAAGTTTCGCCCTCCCATCATTTTGGAGCGGCGTACAAATCAAATCTCTTCGTATTCATGTGCCCTCCCGTCCACCAATGCCCGGAGCCGATAGATTTAATTGTTAGACATTATAAACCAGCTTCCCGGCAAATCTGCAGCTCCGTTGGCAAACCCTTGTTCGCACCGCGCAGGAGACCGTGGCAGCCGCCTTCGCCCAGGGCTGGAGTATGACTCCGGCACCATCCTCAGAAAGATAAATCTGGGCGAACAAGCGGGACGTTTCACGCACACCAAGCGAATGAGGGATTTCCTCAATTCAGAGCTGAGCGCCCCGCTTCCAGCCGGACAATGGCCGACTGGCCCCATGCCTTTGGCGAAATTTCAGAGCAAGTATCTATATACCATCTTGGCATGGATCCTCGGCCGCGACTCCGATGAGCCGGTGCACCCGTACTCAGCCGGCGCCGCGCAACGCCTCCCGTGTGGAGAATCTTACGAACCGGCGGCGCAATGGAGCGGAAAACGCCCCATCTCTTTCGATCGGGCAGACCGGTCGGCTTACGCCATTCATTCCACCGCTGAAAATTCGAAGCGCCGCCAACCAATTTTCGTTTCGGCTCCGTTCCGGTCCGGCTTTGTTTGTACCATCTCGCACCCCCAAATGCCGATCCCGAACCCGAAGAAGGTTAACGAGAAGGGAGAACCCCACCCGTCTATAACCGGACGGATGACTTATACCGGAAAGGGTCCTACTACAAGTTCAACTTCAACTTTCCGGGGATTCGTCATGTCGCCTTCACCGAAAGTGAAATCCCCCGTCCCCCGAGAGAAATGACGAGTGCTTTGATAAACCGAAGCTCGGGGACGTTTTCGACCGACGCAGGGATTGTGATCGGAATCTACGGATTCAAGGGCAAACCCTATTTGCTGCCCTATTGGTGCTCGTAGCATCCGCTCGGGATGGAGGTTGCCCGACGTATGGACTATGTGGAAGAAGAGTTTGGCCTAGGGAAGAAAAGAGGACAGATTTTTCAATACCCTCTTTCCCGGGCCAACGTTGAGATTACCGAGGTAGGACAACATGTCTACCTAGAGCAAGCGCTGTCCCGGATTGGCCTCGGTTTTGTGCCGCAGTCACTGGAAGTATGACCCTCATGGGATAAGGGGAAAGTTTGCACATTTGTGCCCCGGGACATAACCGAAGATAGATGCGACGTGGTCCATGTGGACCTTGACTCGGAGATTGAATTAATGGAAGCTTCTCCCCTTGGCAGGATTTCTACCGCGAGGAGGTGACATATGACCCCAAGAGAAACCCGGACCATCACTTCTCATCTCCGGGGTTCAAAAAATTTCTGTCCAAGATTGGCAGTGCCTTAACCGGTCTAAAGAGAAGATTATTGAATGCCGGAAAATGAGATGCCGCACGCAAAGACGATAAATCCACAAGGAGAAACCCGGCCGTAGATGACGACTTCTCGCTTCTCTATGACCAAGATCATGACAACCGGCGGCCGTTCGCATATCAAGGTTACGTTCCCCGAGGCCCCTTTGAGGATTATAAAAGTGGGTCTCCTCCCAAACAGCTTGTACACTTCGGCAATCGCGCCGCCGGCCCAAGCAAGTACCCAGGCCGATCCGATGCGGCTCGTGGGCTCCTAAGGCGGCGCCCGAAAAGGCGAAAAGTTAGTCAAGGCAGCGCCCGAGGCACTTCCTCGAGCAAGAAAAGCGCCGCCGCCGCCGTAAAGCGGACCGGTCGCGGCGGACCTTCCGCAAGTCAAACCCCGGCACAAGTTTACCGTGGGAGCATCGCTGCTCGCCGCACTCGCTTCGCCTCCTTCCCCCGATCCGACAGCTTGTTCCGTAAGAGAAGAAGCGGAGGAGAGTTGAGAAAATCGAGGCGACCTAGCCCGATAGTGCAAGCAGCCGGCCGCAGAGCCGCAGCCGCGTCCCGCCGCCGCAGAGGCAATTCCTTTGGGCAGCCCCAAGCCGCCCGCCGAGACAAGAAGCGAAGACATTCACCCGCCATCGGCTCAGGCGGAGCCCGCAGTACGTTTGCTGTCCCCGTCTCTCTAGTCTCACCCGGCTCTACTTCCACTCGCCCCCCGCTCAATCTGGGCGAGCCATGACCACATCCTCCTCCCCGTCTCCGCGTCCTTCTAGCGGCCCCCATTCTTTCGACTCGCCTTGCTCGTAACCCTAACGTCTCTCTTCTCTCGAGCACAACTCCAAACCCTTCGCCCGAGGTCGGTGGCCGAGGCTGTCCGTTCACCATCACATCCTCCGCCTCGCCCGCTTCAAACCCTCACAAGTGTCGCCCGCTCCCATTTCCATTTCCCGGTCGCCCCCACAAGCGACCGATTCTTCCAAAGTCTGTCCGGTTCCTCCTGATCCCATTCCCGCAGGAGAGACGTCTCAGCAGATCCCTAGGCTGGGGGAACCAGATTTTATGGACGACCTCCAGAACTCAGATGACTTGCCCCTGGCAACGAGAGCCGTAGAGTATTCTGTCTCTTTCCGCCAAGACCTGAAGCGGAGGAGACATGAAGAGATAGCCGCCCCGGCAAAACGCGCAAAGTATGATTTCGGAAGGAGAGTGATTACAACGGAGAAAATAATCCCAATAGTGAAGAAGCCTCTCCGAGAAATGACTAAGGCGGACTACGTGCTCCGGACAAAGGAGAAAAGCTTTGACGACATTGATAAACAGTATGAGATTCGTACGATCATGCGCAAAGTCGACAATCTCTTTGTCAAGAGTCCGGAGGAGCAGAAGAACTTTTCGCGCTGCAGGACAAAGTAAGGCAACTTGAAGAGGACCTATCTAGGTCCACCGAGCACCGGAAGCGGCGCGGCGAGAAACAGATGAATTCAAAGCCCAGGTGGCCGCTTCTCAAAAACAGGCCGCAACCGAAAAGAAAGCAGCCTCGGAGCAGATTTTTCAGCTCCAGGAGTCTTTGAAGCAGACACAGTCGCAGCTTGCAGAGAAAACATCTCAAGCGGCTGTCTTTTCAAAGACAAAAGTTAAGGAAATGAGGGCTGGTTTGCTGAGGGAATGCAAGCCCCATACCTTTAAGGCAATGGCGGTCCTGGACTTCGCATCCAGGATTCAAGAAGTTTCGCCCTGTGGAAAGCCCGTGGTAGAGGAGGCCGAGCGCCGTGCAAAGCAATGGCCGGACCTCGGCGATAAACCTTCAGAGCGCGAGCGCGACGGCGTCCTTTTTTCCCCCGTGTCCTCATTCGCCGCAGAATGGGCAGGTGCAAGGGTGACCTTGCACAAATATTTCAGTAAAAGTTGAAGAGGTGAGAGGGCTGACGAATGCTTGACGCATTCGGACATGAAAGAGATATCCGTCTGCCCCCTTTCACGCTCTTTCGGAACTTGGGTGTCCAGGTTTTGTTGAGAATGGCGAGCTCCTCACCCTAGATCGGGTAAAGAAGAATTGGCAGTCCTTTGAAGCAGACACCCTGAAATTGATAGCCGGACCGAGCCAATTCAAGACAAAGTCACTCGATGGTGTCCAGATATTCCAGATCCGCTCCTATTTTCGAGGAGTTAGAGAAAAGATACCTCACCATCGACCCGCACGCGGTCGCCGTTTCACGGAGCATTAGAAGACATAGCCGACCGCAAGCCATTCGAAGCGGAAGCCTGGCGCTCAGCCCAAGAGGCGTACACTCGCATGTGCGAGGCGTACAGGAAATGGAGACCTTTCGTAAGGAGATTCTGAGGGGGCAACTGACAAAGATGAATCTGAAGAACAGTTGCCGCAAGGAGAACAGCTAGAGCAACAAAAGGCAGGGGAGGCAAGTTCCTCTGCACCCAATGGATGAAGGCATGGATTCTTTGCGCCGAGGCGAGCTCGACACCCCGCGAGCCGCCATAAATGTTGTCACATTTTGCACGGGGTGCAATGTCTTCAATATTGTTTTGTAACAAGTGTCGCTCTTCTTTTCCTCCTTCCGTTTTTCTCCCTTCTCTCCCTTTCCTTTTCTTTCCCATTCTCTTTCTCTCCCCCTTTTTCCTTGGAGTTCCCCGGTTGATTTTCCAGCTTTCCAGCAGGTCTATCCGAAATTGGCTAAGTCTGGGTGCGAAGTGCTCACTTCGCCCGCTTTGGTGCGAGTTCGCACTTCGCCCAGTTCTGGTGCGAAGTCCGACTCCGCCCCACTTTCTGGGCGCACCTTGCACTGGCAGACCGGGCAGGTCAATGCGTAAGAAAGGTAAAATGCCGGAGCAGTCCATATGGCGGCAGACACCGTAGTTCGCCCGTGCGCAGCTCGACTTCTCAACGGAGCCGGAATGCGCCCTTGACAGTGTACGTAGGGGAACAAACCCGGAATTTGACCAAGGCTTGAAGGCCTTCCCCGACCGCACCGATTTCTGCACGCATCCCAAGGAGCCCCGATCCCAAGCAAAGATGGATAGATCGCCCTCTAAGGCGTGCATGTGTCACACAAAGATAACCCATCATCGACAAGTGTCCACCTTCGGGATTTGAACCAAGACCGCCGACCAAAAGGGATAAGCATGGGCTGCCCGCACCGCCTGCGCTAATAGCCTCATTCAAAGCTGATCCGAGGTTTCACCCGCTCCAGCCTACTAGCAAGCCTCGCCGACTTGAAGAATTACCCAACACTCCGCCACGTAGCCGTCCAGCCTTCCAGAAGACCATGTCGCGGGTACAGCCCAGCCCGACAAAAGGTCAGCATTTGCAGCTTCTTTCGCCGCTTCGTCACCTCATGTTTGATCGGGGACTCGTGCCCATTAATGTAACGGGTGGGACTCGGGCTATAAAAGCCCATCTGAAATTCATTGTAAAGGGTGGAAGGGGAATGTTTGTTAGGGAACCACCGTGCTTACCGTAACCGTGCTTCGCTTATGAATACAATCCGTATGCCCGGTTCTCGTTTCTACCGTCTTTATTCTTTTATGCTGTCTTTCATTATATGCCTTAGGCCCACCCGTGTCGCCGCTCGTTGATTCACTTTGGCATTTGGCGATCGGGTTCCTCTAGCATTGCTTGCTTAAAGCACCTTCTCGTACTTCATTATTTAAAGCATTCATTATAAATTTGGTAGCAGCTCCATCGCTATGTGTGACGTTGTCGGCCCGTATCCGGTGATTGATGCGATCCCTCGCCGTTAGTTCCTTGTAGGGAATGTTTGCTAGGGAGCCATTGAAGCCGTGCGGTTAAACTCTCTACCTAACACATATACCCGGCTCTGACATCTCTAGGTTTACTTTCTACCCCCGTCGCTGTACGTATCCGGTGATTGATACGATCCCTCGCCGTTAGTTCCTTGTAGGGAATGTTTGCTAGGGAGCTATTGAAGCCGTGCATACGCCGCCGGTGTATCGGAAGTACGCCTAGGTTTTGCGCTCCTTGTCATGCTCCGTGTTTGTATGCAGTAGTAGCGGTGATTGGTGTGTTCCCGCATCGTTAGTTCCCCCCCACCAACCTTTGGACATATTTGTATCTCTTTCTGTACATTTGTCTCTTTCCGTTCCTTTATTTCTTTCCTGTTCCCTTTAGCTTAAATCAAGCCCCCCAAAAGGAGCCGGCCTTCTCCGGAGATTGGCTCGGAAGGCATCTCTTCCTTCCGGCCTTTCATGCTGGTGGGCGAATCTGGGCGCATTAACCAAAAATCCTTTCCTCATGGCAGATTCGTAACCAACAGGACTATACCCGCAAATGACATTTTTCTGACAGCCTTGAATTTTTATATATAACAAGGGTTTTTAGGTTGAATATCTTCTTCAAAATGCTCTAAATTTCAATTTTTCTGCCCTGTGAGCTCTGCTCCTGATAAGGTAAATAGGAAATGGAGGTATTCTTGGTGAAGGTGTGTGCATTCTCCATAGCCCTCTAATATACTGCAACAACAATCGATAATGCTCAGACCAATATTTTAGGCCACTACCCAAGGAGCATATAGTCAATATCCTTGGGAACACTACTTGCCTCTCTAATCAGTACGAGAGGGTAATCTTCCCAAGTGTTGTGCTCGGTGCACTATGAACATTACTTGGCCAAATGGCTTCCTATATGAAGGTTTGACTCTAGGTTCCTAAAAGGGTCATCTTGATATATGCAAGGTATGTGGGAGCTCAAATCCGTGTATGGTATTGTCTGAGGCCTAGGTATTGAAGTTTGATCGCCCCTCACTTCACTAGATGCTTTATGGGCAATCTAGCTTGGCCAATAACGACAGCTCTTCCGTGTTATTTTAAAATGGCCGAAACACCATTTCTAACCTATGGATCTAGGGTTAACAGAAAAAAATTTACTCACAACAGAAGCTTACCATGCCTTGGAAAGAGCTCTAATACCACTTGCAATGAACCTCTTCTTCTCATTCGAATATTTCACCTTGAAATTCTTAATTTTGAGTTGTACTAAGATAAGAAATTCAATGCCAAAGATAATTCTAACTATGATTACAAGGATTATTGACAAAAACAGCACTAATATTGCATATCCAATAACAAAAGCATTCATTAAATGAAACATGAAAATACAAAATAACAACGAATGCAAGAATTCGGGACAAGTAATATTATTATTGTTGGCCTTTTCGAAGGGGCAACCTCTTTACAAAATATTCCAATTTTTCACTAGTCCCATAAGGATTTTATCCTTCTCTTTTTATAATATTTACAAGCATATCATATTTCCTAACATTATTGTAACATTCTATGACAATATTCCTGACTACATATTCTATGACAATAACATTCATGATTCAAAAATGATGACATACATGATTTTATGACACACTCCTACCTATATCTAACTTAACACGTGGTCTACTTCTAACCTAATATGTAATCCACTTTACATACAATATCATATGCCAATATGAGTTACAATTGTGTGGGGTAAGTAACAAAAACCTACGATCCCCTTCAATTTTGGTTCAGACCATGCAAATCCTATAGGGAACCAGGACTGATATACGATGCGGGTTGGGAAGACACATGGTATTCCTGTGCGGTCTTGGCTACACTGAAAATGAGATCGTGACAATGGTCTCTTTAGGTAAATTGAACACTATCTATCCAAAAAAACGGGTCTACTGCAAGTGATGTGAATTATCCTTCCATTACGGTGTTGAACCTTAATTTGCTACAACCATTAAAAGGGCCGTAACCAATGTTGAGCCAGATAACTATGTATATAGAGCACCGCTCTCGTGTCCACCAGAAGATGTCCACCAGGAGTGAAGGTAATTGTAAAGCCTGACCTTCAATCTTTCACACCTCATATAAAAACTGTGACGTTCTCAGCAACGTTAGAGGCCAGTGAAGCACTCACAATGGGCATATAATTTATTCAATGAATATTTGATATACATCTGTTTCTCTAACTATGCCTATACTACACTTATAGTAAACCCCATATAAAAACCATGAATATGAAAATTTAGACCTAGAAGAAATCCCCATAGAAAAGCTTTAGGCAAAATTTTGAATCTAAACTAAAGATTCTGAACTTTAAATGCCCACCAGAAAAATTAATTATAAAAATTTACAGTTACTATCAGTCAATTTTGGTCAAAATAATCAATGCAGGTAAAACTTCATAGGACAGTCTGGCTAAAGAATGCACCATCACCATTTTTTTTCTTTCAATTGATCTGAAAATTAACATAAATGCTCCCGGTAAATTATATATATATATATATATATATATATATATATTAACATACCTACAGTTGCCATGGTAACAATGGCGAAATAGAGAGAGGTGATGTATCGTTTGAAGAGATCAATGTCGCGGAAATTGATGTAATGGTAATCTCCCAAAACAAGACTGCCAATCCACGTGGACCCCTCGCTGGAGGATGGAACGGTGGTGGCCAGGTAGTAGAAAATGCAGGCTGCGGTGTGAGTGCAGTAGAGCTCCACCGTTATGAGCTTCACTATTCTTGTGAACATGTAATTTATGCGAATGTCTTTCTCCATTCCTTGGAAGAAGTCTGTGATCTTCCGGGCACGGTACAGTCGAACCCATATCAGGTATCTCACTGCTTCTCTTCTGCCTGTTGCCTGCCATCATTCCACCAGACGAAAATACTTGAGTTTTTTCAAAAATTTCGCATCGTATCGGAAGGCAATTTCAATTGAATTATGCAAAATTTTATTCTTTTTAATTTATATTTAAAAATATTAAAATTAAAAAATAATTTATACTGAAAAATGGAGAGCTTTGCTAAATGTTTTAAGTGTCAAATCAAGTATATGATATATGTTGCATGGGCTACATTCTCTAGTGTTACATGTTAAATTAAGCCACATCTAATTTTTTCAAGTAATTTTTTTTTAATCAGTTCGAGTAATTTTTTGAGGCAATTTTTTTTTAAGGATAATTTGTTTTACTTGAAATTTGTTGTTAAAGGTCTAGTTGGACTGCTTGCTAGTTAAACGATTTACATGGTGAAATTCAACCAACGAATGTTTGCTAAGCGTCTCCCATGCTTCCTTGATTTTGATGGCCAATACTTAGTTCAAATTTTTCTTTTTCCTTAAAGCAATAAGTATAATTTGTGAGTCTCCTTCTACGCAAAGTGCCTCGAGAGACGACACACAAAGAGAACCTAAGTTACCTCTTACAGCATATTCTATTTCAACAATATTGTTGATGTTTTGGTCAATGTAGCCAACTCCAAGAGCAATGGAAGAGCCATGATTATTCCACAAGATCCAATCGTAAGCTACTAGGTTGGGGTTACCCCTACTGGCACTGTCAAAATTGAGCTTTCAATATCCTTGAATAGGCTTGGTCCAAGAGAGATCTATAGTTTTCTCATCAACATGTATGTTTCTTTTGAAGCCTAACTAATGTTTTTCCATAGCAATTATAATGGCCTCCCAAGATTTTAAAATTCTCGTCTTGTGTGTTGATGGTTGAATGTGGGGATAGTACACATCACATAGTTTTGCAAGATGAGTGTCAAACCTGCTCTAAAACTTTCTCTTTACTAGATATGATTTTCCTCAAAATTATCGCATACCTTTCCAGCCATATGCACCAAGTGAGCATGTTTGGGATTATATTCCATAGGAATAGGAGTCTTATCCTTAAAGTATTTTTTCCATTCAACCAACAATGACTCAAAAGGCACAAGCATAACCCAAGAGATTTTGAATTTCTCCATTAATTTCCCTATAGCTTATAGGCAAAGGGGTGGTGGAGGAGAATATGAGGATCAATTTCGTCTGCATTATCACACATAGGACGTATGTATTTAAATTTTTGATCTATACAGGGAACTACAGTTATTTAAACTTTGAAAACCCTCTTCCAAAGAAGATCAATCTAAAGGTAAGAGACATGGAATGGGATTAGTCGATTGACTATGAGAATTTTCCTTTTCGGTATCGATTATACCATGAATGCGATCATATTTTTAGAAATTATCTAGGTTGTAGATGAAGAAAGCAACAAGGAGGGCTTTCAGCTACCAAAAAGAAAGCAAACAACTCATAGACAAGCAAAAATCAATATGAAAGTGGAGGAGAAGATGAAGACCTTTTTTTTTTGCATCATCACACATAACACATTTAAGTATTTAAAGTCTATCTCTTTTTTCATTTTTTCACCCAATAGAAATTTGTCATGTACAACCCGCCAAAGGAAAAAGATAGCTTTTGGTCAAGCTTTAGAATACCAAACCCTTTTCCACATTGTTGGAGTATTGTTAATTTTTGCCTCTGTGAAGGTAAAGTAAGTTGTTTTGATAGTGTGGTCCTCTTAATATGTGAGACTCCATCTTAGTTTGTCCTCACCCTTAGAAGTCATAACTTTGTGATCGAACAAGAGGGATTCGATAGCTATCCTTTCTTGACTAAACTCAAGTGGGATAGTTGCAAGGCTCTTTCACCTTTTAATAGCTCTTCATTTTCTTCTTCCCAATTCCAATAGATCTTTCTAGATTCTCCCTAGGTCTTGTAGAGAAAGCTTTGAATGTTTTTTAAGTCTTCCCTAAAATCAAGAGGTTGGTTTTCTAGCTAGGCATCTTTCTAGAAGTTAACCTTTGAGCCTGTTCTAACATCCCATTTGAGAAAGCTTGGCATTAATTTTCTAACCCTCCTAATGTTATTCTATATGAGTGGTCCTTGGGAGGTATCTTCAACGGTGACGATTCTTCCAAGTTCTTCCCCATCTAAATATTTTGCTCTAAAGACCTTGCTCCAAAGGAAGCCATATCTACATGGATTCTCCAAATTAAATTTTCTAGTATTACATTGTTAATTGTCCAAAGGTTTCTGATTACCAACCCTCCTAACTCTTTATTGTTACAAATTTTACCCTAGGCTACCAGATGAATTTTCTTGTCTTCAATATTTTCTTTCCATAGGAATTTTCTCATGATATTTTTTATTCTTTTGATGATCTCATTGGGGAGCCAGAATGCACCCATCCAGAAGATGGGTAGAGCTCCAAAGACTGCTTTCATCTTAACCAATTTGTTTGTCACAAATAACCATTTTGCTTTCCATGAGGTATTCTTGTGGAATTAAGAGATGATATACTTCCAGAACTCTTTAATATTACCACTGCTAAATAGGGGCACATGCAGGTAATTTCTAGGGAGGGCACCAATCCCCATCCTAGTTTGGCAAGCATATAATCTAATGTGCCTCTCTTCTAGATTGATTCCATACAATTTAGATTGTATCTTGTTGATCTATTGTCCAAAGGTAAACTTATATATAGTAAGCAATCCTTTAACTCTATTGATATCCTTTAGGATTGGGTTTATGGATAGAAGGGTATCATCTACAGATTGGGAGTGAATAATCAGGTGATACCTACTATTTAACTCAAGTCTTAGGATTTGTCATTTTGACTAAAGATGCTTCAAGCCCCTACCCATGACTTTGCAACAATGATGAGTAAGTAGGGGGAGACGAGGTCTCTTTGCCTAAGACCTCTTGAAATTTTAAAGATCCTCTCGAGCTTCCATTTATTAGAACAGAGGAGGGGTTTTTATATAAGGAGGCTAGCAATTGTCTCCAATATTCATCGAAATCAAACTTTTCCATTACTTTATCTAAAAAAATCTAGCATACTCTATCGAAGGTTTTTTTCATATCTAGCTTAATGAGTAGCCCCATATTTTGTTACTCTTGAGAGAGTGGATTAATTCATGGATTATAGAGACCCCATATGTACCTCCCTTTAACAAAATATTTTTACTCATAAAAAATTATGTTTGGGATAATCAATTTGAGCCTATTTGTAGCAACCTTGGAAATAATTTTATAAATTACATTACATAAAGAGACAAGTTTGAAGGTATCCACTCTTCTGGCATTATCCATATTGGGAATGAGTGCAAGAAAGGTGTGATTTAACTTACCCAACATCCATTTACTAGAGAAGGATTCCTAAACCACAACTACAATTTCATCTTTCAACAAGTACTAGAAGTGTTGAAAGATGCATAGGGAAAATTTGTCGAGGCCATGCACCCCAAAGCTCTTCATTTGGAATAAGGCTTCTTTCACTTCCTCTTCTTCCACTTCCTTTGTTAAGCAAGCATTTTGAGCTAGAGTGATTAATTTTGGGATGAATTGAAGCCTATAATTTTGAGCATTGGCCCTATTGATGTCCTCTTCGGATAGCAAGGACTCAAAGAAGGAGATGATGCGATCTTCCACCTCTCTTGAAGCAAAGATTATCCAACCCCCAAGAGATTATAGTGTTGATATCTTGTTATGTGCCCTATGAGCCAAGGTGGTATGATGAAAGAATTTTGTATTCTTGTCACTTTTTTTCAACAATTGCACTTTAGATTTTTGTTGCCAAAATATTTCTTCTTTCAGTTAAAATTCATTTAAGGTATCCAACAAGTGTTTTTTTTTGTTCTAGAAGAAGGTCATCTTGAGCATACTCTAAATCCTTCTCAATTTGTTAATGGTGAATTTCTAGCTAAGATTTTTCCTCATTATGTTGCCAAAATATTTAGTTAGAGTATATTACATTATTTAGGTACATGTCAATGTACCACCTTGGGTACATTGTTAGATTAGGAGTTTATCTTAGGTTACTTGAGGAAGAAGTAATAAATGCACAAGTGTCAATGTGCAATGATGTAAATGTACAAGGAGTCCACTTGTACATGAGTCATAGGAAAGGTAGTTAGGAAGAGTAAGGGCCAAGTAACTTATCTTCTTATATATAGGTCCCATAGTGAATAGAAATGTGTGTGTGTGTGAAGCAGAAGTGAGATTACTACAGAGTAGTGAGTAGGTACAATGTAGTTTCCATTAGAGTTTTGGAGTGTTCATTTCCTCCATTACATTGCATTGTACTATTTTTGTAACTTTCCATTAATAGCATATTTTAGTCTTATTGCAGAATTCCATTATCTTACTTTTTTGCATATTTTACATCTTGTGATTGCTTTCCCCCATATCATACATTATCAAAAGCTAACAATGGTATCAGAGCTACGGTAGATCAGATAGGAATAGGGAGAGCCACAAGAGAGATTGAGAGGAGAGAAGCAAATCTCAGTTCCAAAATTTTTGAGATTGCATTTGGCTAGAGTCTTTCCATAGAGTTGCAAAAAAACTCGTGAAGACTAGGACTCAACATTCATTCCACTAGATTGACAAATCAACTAGTGAAGATTCATCACTTAGAATTTCTTCCATTATAGTCCTAATACTTTGTTGCAAGAAAAAGGAGATTCAAAGAAAGTTGGGAAGCTTCCTACAGAGAGCTAGGAAGAATATCATCTTCAGAATCAATCCAACACCAAAAGCAACAAACGAAAGAAGAGGAGATTCTAGGAACCTGAGGGAAGTCTTGTTGCAGACCTGCACATTGCAGAAGAAGAAAAGGCCATAGTAGCCTTATTGTTGATCCTAGAGACTCCAGAGAAGAGTCCAGAAGAAGATAGGAGATTGGTGATCTCCATCAAATACTGTAGATAGCAGATTGAAGAAATCAACCTAAGAAGTTGAAGAGACCCATAGAAGGTCCCATTAAAGAACTCCTAGTTATGGAAGATTGGAGGTTGGTGATCTCCATTGAAGCCTACAAATTGCAGAAGTAAAGAAGGACTAGCAAGGTCCTATTCCAAATTTTAGAAGTAGCAGATTCTAGAGATCCAAGAGATCTCATTACCAACACTTCCACAGTAGAAGGTTGAAGGAAAGGTCTCATTGAGAAGACCAGAGAAGCTGTGATATTGAAGACCTTGGAGAGGTCTCAAGGAGAAACAAGGAGAAGGCTTGGAGAGCCTTATTATAGAGTTTGAAGAAGCCATTAAAGGAGTTCCTAGAAGAACTCATTGGATAAATTCACTACCAAGGAGAAGCTCCTGATAGTGAAGGAATTGGGATAATTATTGCCATCCGACAACAAGCCCAAAGGAGAAGGATTTGACAAATTTATCAAATTTTGAAGGAGACTAGTGAAGACCTCAAGACTTTCAGATTCTTGAGAAGAAGACCCTATTTGAAGTCAGAATTCGACAAGGAGGTTGAAGGAGAACTCAAACAGAAGAAGCCTACCAAATCCAAGATATTTGGAGATTGCCTTTCATAGCTAAGAAGGCACATTTTGGAGATAGGGGTTTGCTGAATCTACAACAAAATACTAAAGGTTTCATAGCTATGATTTACTACCATTCTAGACAGCAAATTGGTGAATCTATTCATCAAGATCTACATCATCTTTAGAGATCGTTAAAGGTAAGCAACTTAGGTGCAAAGGGTTCATTACTTGAACACTTATATTTAGTTCATTACTTAGCTTCATTAAGCACCTTATTAGAATCTAGAAGTTGCAAGGAGAAGGTTGCATTCTAAAGTCTTCAAGGGAAGTGCAGAAGATAGTTTTTATTAAGGGTTATTACCTGCACATTAAAATAGGAGTTAGATATATTTTGAAAGAAATAAAAATATCATCTTCCTATTATCTAGTTACAGAAAATAAGACTACATTAAGTTGCAGAGATTATAGAAGCATTTAAGAGTTCTTTAAGAGTTATCATTAGTGCATATTACAAGTTACTTTTAAGGAGTAATAAGGAGATTGCAGTTGCACTATATTAGTTTCTCTTAAAGCTTATTAGAAGTGCACTAAGTGTTATAGTGAAGGTGAAAGTTAGTGCAAATATTAATCTCTCTAGCATATTGGTTATATGATTATTAGCTTGGATTCATTGTTACTAAATTATCCAAGTGAAGGAATTAGATACTAGTGTTGTCTAATAAGAAAGGTAACAATACATTGCTCTCAAAGAGTAGAGCAAGTAGCGGCCATATCTAAGAAGCAAAGGAAAAGCTTCAGATCAATCTACATTAGTCCTCAAGCTATACAACGAGGAGCCATCATATCAAAGGAGGAAATAACATCAAAAGGAGACAAGGAACTCTCTAAACTTTGGTGCAAAATAAAGTTTCTTATTTATATTACATTGGTGCACCATATCCTCCAAAAAGAGGATAAAATATAGAGTGTCACAAGACACTAAAACAATAGGTATTCTACATCTACTATAGGTGAATCATCGAAGGTAGAAGGAGAGCCAACCTAGGGCTCATAAGCACCAATTTTAGGTGTCTAGAAACACCATTCCAATCACCAAAGCAAGTGCCCATGAATGACATCAACCTGTAGCAACATAGAAAGCCTTGCACCCATTACATATCTATTGCAAAGCAAGGAGAACAACAAGGAGAGCTACGTAAAGCAAAGTGAAGGCTACAAAGTATTACCTCAATCAAGCATCAAACTGCTAGCTAGGAAGAGAGCCATCAAAGCACCCAAGAGCATCAATCAAGTGAAGACATCTCATCTACCAAGAGGGCAACATTGGATTCACTGTTGGAGCCAACCTTGAAGAAATCATTGCTAGAAATTGTAAGCTAGCACTCATTGGCAAGAAGGAGGAAAGTGTTGGAGAAAATATTGAACAACTTGCATCCATTGGAGAAGATATAAGGTTAAAGAGAATATTGAGAATAGTCTCACATGCAAGTGCCACTTGGCACGTAGAGGAGAAGTGTTACACTTTTCATTAATGCTCACGCAGGAGCCCAATGAAGGAATAATGCTCACCTTGGAGCATTGAATAGAAGAACAATCATTTGGTGCCCAACAAGGAGTAACGCCCACCTTGGAGTGTTAAAATAAGGAGCACAACAAGGAAGTAATGTCTTGAGCATTGGAACATTGAAAGTAGAGACCATCATTACATCTTGAGCATTGAAACATAGGGTGTAACCTCTACAATCCAACCACCACATGTTCGAAGCATCAAGAAGGGAGTATAATACCTCAAAGCACTCCACGTAGGGGAGATAACCCTATTAATAACTCAGGTGAAAGATGCTCATACAGAGGAGCATGAATATCAAAGGAGGAGCACGCGGTTTCTACAACAAAGGTCTTTAGCACAGTAAGGTCAAAGCAATGAAAGAAAGAGCATTGAATGCTTATCTTCACATATAGAATAAATACATTGAGATATGTTGAGGAGGAGTAAAGACTCAAGCAACATAGTTTGCTCGAAGATACATAGAGATACATCAAGGAGAAGTGAAGTCTCATGCTACACGATGTACTACATTGCTAAGGTAAATTTGATATTAGATTTGCTTGCTTTAATTAAAGTGATATTGGAGTTATAAGGTGATATAATCAAATTTACTACTGCATTGGAATAACAAGCATTAACCAAGCATTAGTAAGTTATAAAGCAAGCTCATTTCAAGGTATTATAATTGAAGTACATTATAATATTTGCAAATAACCAAGTAGGAGATATAAGGTTGTCAACCTTGGTAAACTCAAATATCAATTTGTAAATACTATTATCATTATTTTCTAACATTCCAAAAGTAGGGAGTTATAAGGCATACTACACCAAACTATAGATAATTGGAATTTAGAAAATTAAATTATTGAATAGAGAAGCAAATCTATTGCTTACATATAGAGTTGGAATTAATTGGTAACACTTGTCTCATACTCATACTAAGGAGACAAAAATAAATCCAACTATAAGAACTCCATTAGAGCATACTTCATTAGGAGAGATAAGGTAAAATTGAAGGTTGATTATTATTCTCAAAACATTACAAAATCAACTCAAAAGGTGAACTAATTATTGCTAAGCTTATTATCAAAGCCTATAGCATATTCTAAATTACTTGGGAGATATAAGGAAGCCTACAAAACCTAAATCTAAGAAAGGTTTTATCAAATTAGTTCACATACTCTAAACTAGGGAGTCATAAGGTAGACTACTACAAAGGTTCTATTAAAAAGAGATCCATACTACAAATGGAAAGAAGAACATATTATCACAAAATAATGCAAGAACAAGATACACACAATACATCATGTCACAAATGTAAAATTAGTTCTAGCATAAACAATTCTACAAAGTAGAAGAACATTTGGTATATTGACTCAGGTGCCAGTCATCACATGATAGGAAATCTACAATGGTTTGACTATCTTGAAATTACTAATGGTTACAAGTTGAGAATTGCATATAGCAAGACTTATCCTATCCATGGATATGGGTGTGTAACACCTAGTAAATCATTTCCAAACTTTCTGCTACAAAAAGTGATGTATGTTCCTAGATTAACATTCAATCTTATTTTAGTAAGCAAGTTAGTGGAGAGCAATAGAATGGTTGATTTTAGATACATAAATGGAGTCAATATGTGTCTCATCATGAATCAAAATGAGATAGAAGCTATAAGATCAATCCATGGAAATACATATACGCTAGACTCAATTGAGAACTCACAAGACATTATTGTATTTCAAAATAATACTAATATATTTCTTGAGGAATAGGTTGCAGAAAACAAAGAGCCCATATATCATAAAAGTAGACAGAGAAATAGAAGATTCAAAATTAAAAGGATGAGAGGACAACAACAACACTATGCTCTACTTGGTCATCTACAAACCACAAAAGAAGAAGGATCAATTCAAGATGACTATTCAAAAGAGGAATATCCATATTGAAGACTAAAGTCTTCAATACCCAAATAATGTAATACAAGGGGGTGTTAGAGTATATTACATTATTTAGGTACATGTCAATGTACCACCTTGGGTACATTGTTAGATTAGGAGTTTATCTTAGGTTACTTGAGGAAGAAGTAATAAATGCACAAGTGTCAATGTGCAATGATGTAAATGTACAAGGAGTCCACTTGTACATGAGTCATAGGAAAGGTAGTTAGGAAGAGTAAGGGCCAAGTAACTTATCTTCTTATATATAGACCCCATAGTGAATAGAAGTGTGTGTGTGTGTGTGAAGCATAAGTGTGATTACTATAAAGTAGTGAGTAGGTACAATGTAGTTTCCATTAGAGTTCTGGAGTGTTCATTTCCTCCATTACATTGCATTGTACTATTTTTGTAACTTTTCATTAATAGCATATTTTAGTCTTATTGTAGAATTCCATTATCTTACTTTTCTGCATATTTTACATCTTGTGATTGCTTTCCCCCATATCATACATTATCAAAAGCTAACATATTCTCTATTCCAAATTTTTAGTTTTTGCTTTAACCTTTGAAGTTTGGTTGTGAACTTGAACATCTTTGTTCCATAAATATGGGATTCCTCTTTCCACCATCCCTCCACTAGTTCATCAAATTTTCCATGTATGAGCCACATTCTCTCAAAGTAAAATGGGATTATTTTGGGTTTGTCATCAACCTCAATAGAGATCTTGATGGGCTAGTGGTCAAACCCCCCATATTGTAGAACTTTAGATTGCATCAATGCTCCCCTATTAAGCCAATCCATAGAAGTAAGAAATATATCCAATTTCTTTAAGTTTGGTCCTTGGGTATGTTGTTGTTCCAAATGTAGATACCTTTAGAATATAAGGGTTCCATAAGATCTAGATCTTCAATGAAGGTGTTAAAATCCTTGGTGGCTTGATCAAGCTTCCTAGTTCCTCATTATTTTTATTTAAGGTGTCTTATTGCATTGAAGTCACCCGAATGATGCAAGGTAAGTTTACCTATTATGATAACCAACTAGCAATGTTTGACCAACAATCTATCTTTTGGTCAAGAGTGCATTAATGAGACCAATATTCCAATCGATGTCTAGTTGTTTTACCTTGACAACAGTCTAGTTTCTCTCAATTCTATCAATGGCATACTCTATTTATAAACTATCCCATAAGATGAGTAGCCCCCTAAGAAACCTTCAGCATTACTTGAAATGACAAGGCTATTGGGCCAAATTTTCCTTTTAATCCTATTTGCTTCACCAAATAACATTTTAGATTCTTGAACACAAAGAACATCAAGCTTTTGGTTACTTATCGGTTTCTTGACCATTTTGTATTTAAATGAGGAATAGAGACCCCTTATATTCCAGGAGATGATCTTCATGGAGATTACTTCTGCCTCTTGGTATCCAAGAGATCATCAGTCTAGGTTTGGGAACCCTTCGCTATTACTTCTAATACTATTTGTTGGAGCATTTCCTGGTTGGATTTTCTCCCTTTTTTTTTGTTAGGACCCACATTTACGACCTTCAATTTGTTTGGCATTTGTTTGATCAGTGGGATTTTTACTTTTTCTTTATTTTTTTGTGTTGCAAGTACCAAATTGTTCTCTTTTTTGGTATAGGTAGTTCCCATAGACTAAAGATCTTCCATTGCTTGATCATTCCCTTGCCCTTGGGGAAGTTCTTCACCTTCAAAAGCATGTTGAGCAGGGACCTCCTTGTTTAGCATGCTATTGATATCCACCCTTGTGGGGATATCTTCAAGCCTTATTCGATCCTCATCATTATTTCCTTCTCTTGGGATTTCTAGAGACTTTGAAATTTTTGCATCCTCGCTTTCTTCTTCAATTGGTAAGCTTTGAAAAATGTTGTTGATCCTAAAGTTTGTGTTAATTTTTGCTTGTCTATGTGTTGTTTTCTTTATTTTTTTTAACAAAAATCCCTTATCATATTTTTTACCTACAACCTTTTGAATATTTTGAGAATAATTTTTGAAGAGATGACCATATTCATGGCATAATCAACATGAAAAAGGAATATTCTCATAGTCAATTGACTAATCCATTCTAGGTGTCTTGCTTTTAGCTTGATCTTCTCTGGAAGAGGGTTTTCCAAGTTTAAATATTTATAGATCCATACATAGGTCAGAATCTTAAATGCATGTGTCCTATCTGACACCCCTATGTATACCCCTAGGGTATTTCCAATATTTTCAAAGGCTTTTTCATTTTATAATTCAATAAGAAGGGAAAAAAGCCTCACCCAAACTAGGGTCGAGGATGACATTTCTTCATTTGACTTAAATCGAGGGTGCCAAGGCTTCATGAAAAGCCTTGTGTGATCATAAAACCTTTTATGCCGCTGAAAAAAGTTATGATATATATTAAAAGTGAATTTTATATTTAATTTATTTGGAAAAAATAAAAATAAAAATAAAAAGCTTGCAGAATTTATCAACTAGATTTGTACCCCCCCAAAAAAAAATCAGTCCTTTTAAGAAAATAGATTCAAACTTTGTTTTTTCAGAAAACTTCTTTTCTTTTAAAGAGAATTGTAAGATAACGTATCATGCACGAGAAAGAAGTTTTGAATTTGTGCATATTAAAAACTTTATTCCTTTTAATGACCTAATTCAATTACGTTTTAAACAAATTTATTATTTATATAGATTTAATTGTAAATGTAAAGAAGGTAAAGTAGATTTTTACATTTGAGAGGCCATAGGTTATATGAGGTAATTTTTAAGGAGGATGTTGTTTACTTAGTATATGTTAACCATACTTCTACCCTACTTTAAGATTCGAACGGTGGATTTCTTCTATAAAATTTCAAAGTCTTCACCGTTAGGCCCATTCAGATTGTAAAATTATGAATCAAATTATTTAAAAAGTAAGGATATATATATACAATGGAATAATTTTCAACTTCTTATCAAATAACACAACTCTTTCTATGAGATCTAGGCTTGAATCTTATGAAGTGTGATACATGGATACATGTATAACTGCCATTGTTGTAAGACCATCATATGATCACAATATAATATGAATGAACCTATTCCAATCTTATAAAGCCAAATTAGAATAGAATATTTATTTTCAATATAATTCAATAAATAAATAAATATTCTATCTTTAATAATATTGTGTTATCATGTCTCATCGTCCAAACCCCCCCTCTTGGACTTGAATTGGATCTAACAAATCATTTCAATCTTTTCAATTTTTTTGCAACACCTCGCACTTCTGTTGACAGGTCTGTAATCAAGTGGGTCTTACCTCCTTCTGGGTGGCACAAGCTTAACTTCGATGGCGCGGCCAAAGGCAACCCTGGAGCGGCTGGTGGAGGTGGAATTCTCAGAAATCACAGAGGCAAAATAATCTTGGAGCGCTTTCGCATCACCTTTCACAGTTGGTTGCAAAATCTCAGCTTGCCGCGTTATCACGAAATTTCCTTTTTGCTCAGGCCACGAGGTTGCTTCTTGGCGCGATATCGCGACACTTTTCTCTCCTTCTGGTGCGGTCTTCCAACTTGTCGCGATATCGCAACACTTTTTCTCTCCGTGTGCTTTTATGCAAACTTGTCGCGATATCGCGACACTTTTGGCCCTCAGGCGCTTTCTTGCTTCATGTCGCGATATCGTGACATTTTTTCTCTCCAACGGCGGTCCTTCCTTTTTGTCGTGATATCGCGACATTTTTTCTCTCTCCAACGGTGGTCTTCCATTCTGTCGCGATATCGCGACATTTTTTCTCTCTCCAACGGTGGTCTTCCATTCTGTCGCGATATCGCGACATTTTTTCTCTCCAACGGCGGTCTTCCATTCTGTCGCGATATCACGACATTTTTTCTCTCCGGGTGCTTTGTGGCAAACTTGTCACGATATTGTGACACTTTTGGCCTTCAGGCGCTTTCTTGTTTCATGTCGCGATATCGCGACATGTTTTCTCTCCAACGACGGTCTTGCTTTTTGTCGCGATATCGCGACACTTTTTCTCTCCCCAACGGCGGTCTTCCATTTTGTCGCGATATCGCGACCTTTTTCCTCTCCAACGACGATCTCCCATTTTGTCGCGATATCGCGACATTTTTTCTCTCCAACGACGGTCTTCCTTTCTATCGCGATATCGCGACATTTTTTCCCTCCAACGGCGGTCTTCCATTTTGTCGCGATATCGCGACATTTTTTCTCTCCAACGGCGGTCTTCCTTTTTGTTGCGATATCGCGACACATTTTCTTCTTGGCAGCAGGCTTCCACTTTCGTCGCGATTTCGCGACTCATTTTCTATTTCGGCTATGGTCTTCATTCTTGTCGTGATTTCGAGACACCCTTTCTCTTCGGCAGCGTTCTTACTTCTTGTAGCGATTTCGTGACTCCTTTTTTGCCCGGGCACGGTCTTCTTTCATGTCGCGATTTCGTGACTCTTCTTCTCGTCCGGCTCCAACCTAGCAACTTGTCGCGATATCACGACGAGTTGCTAGGTTGGAGCCGGACGAGAAGAAGAGTCACGAAATCGCGACACTTTGCAACATGTCGCGATATCGTGACTTCTTCCCTTCTTCGGCTTCGATGGTGCTTCTTGTCGCAATTTCGTGACTTCCTTTCTTCCTTTGGCTTCAACGGCGCAACTTGTCGCGATTTCGCGACATCACCACTTTGGTCACGATTTTGCGACACCTTCCCTAGTGTGGAGGTTTGCCAGCTCTCTATTCCTTTCTTCTTGGACCACCTCGATCGATATGGATTTCTTGTAATCTCTCTTGTACAAGGTTCAGGGACCTTTCAACACCCTTTCTACCAATCAAAAAAAAAAAAAATATATTGTGTTATCATTTATCAAACAACATTAATTCAATTGGTTATATTCCTCAACTTTTTAAGGAGGAAATCCAAGTTTAAGTTTTGCCCAAAGATACATGCATAATTTCTAAACAAGTATAATACCACTATGTGATCATGATGTGATACAGGTGGGCCGTTTCAATCCTATATAACCAATTAATATATATATTTTGTATTATCATTTATATAATATAATTTTTTTTTATACTAGGAAGGTCAGCCACGTCGTAAACAATATTGATATTTTATTATAGACGCCTTGAGATTGATAACTCTCGGCATTTATAGATATATATTTTATATATCTAAGCTAGTATATAATTGAATGCTAAAAAATTGAAATGTAAAAAATAATCCATATATATATATATATATTTTTTGATAATAAAATAATCCATATATATATTATTAACAATTAATATACATTAAGGTTGTCCAAAGTTATAAATTCCAACAAAAGTTTGAAGTGTTAATATTTTGCTCCAAGGATCTAATTTAGGTAAAAGACAATATACTATACATGGCTCAATGGTGTTCTATTTAGAAAGGTATATTATTATGTTTTACTATGCTGCATTGAAGAAGAAAATATAGAGACCCTAATTAGACAATACCACAACAAAGGAGGTAATTATTCTACACTAATTACGACCCATAAAATCTCAAGGGATGGATATTACTAGTCTTACATTTTTTTTGATTATTTCTAGTGGGTTACGAATTGTAAATCTTGTTGTATGTTTAGAGGAAGAGGAGAAAGGTGTCATAATTATTGAAGCCCTTTATTGTGATTGAACCATTTGAACCATTCCCAATGGGACTTGAAATTCATAGAAAAATCAACTAACCATTAAGCATAGGATATGGATGGATCCTTACTGTAATAAATTATTTTATAAAGTGGGTGGAAACAGTCCCAAATTAGCTAATCAAGAGGTAGTGATTTAATTATTAGAATATATTATCACTAGATTTAGAGCTCTTATTATTATAGTCACTAATAATACCTCCTACTTCAAAGGGCCCAATATGATGAAATTTGCCTTGGAATATGGGTTTTTACCCAAAAAATCATTGAATTGTTACCCCTATGGCAATGGATTGGCCGAATTGATAAAAATTAGCATAACGAGGATTTTGAAGAGGACTATAGCCAAATAATAGAGGGATTGACACACCAAGCTACACAAGGTAATGTAGGTACATTGATTACATTGAAGGAATCTATTAGGTCATCACCCTACAAGTTGGTCTATGGAAAATAGGATGTGCTACCATTCAATTTGGGACTCCCTTCCCACTAAATGTTGCAACAATTAAGCTTGAAGATATCGACATTGAGCTTATGTGGGAAAGTCTAAACACTCTATTGGATCTAAAGAAAGAGAGAGAAAAGGTAGTTAAAAGAATGATGCAATATCATAAAGTTATAAAAATATGGTTTGACAAATGGGCTATTGAAATAGACTACAAGAAAGGAGATCTTTTATTCAAGTGGAATGAAGACCGGGTGAAACTAGGATAGCATCAAAAGTTTAATTCTTACTTAAACAAACCTTATCAAATTCTAAATATTATAGGACCAAAATCCTAGAAACTTACCACTATAGATAGGAACATGTTGTTAATTTTCATGAACATGCAACACCTCCATTCGATCTAATAGAGTTTTGGCCAAAACAAAAAATTCTAAATAAGTATATATATTTTCTTCTTTTTGCACTATTATTAATCTCTGACAAAATACTTCCCCTTCTTCTAATTCCCTCTTCTTTCTTTCCATTCTCTTTCAAAATTTCTACGTTTTTATCTTTTTCTCCTTCCTCTTTTCTCCATGTGATGGATTTGGTCAACCATCCATACATTAACATCTCATTGATGTTAAAAAGAAACAACACTCACTTTAGTAAGAAAGGTGCTCGCTAGGGCTGCCTACCCAAGCCAATCGACCAAGTGGACCATGTAACCCTGCATGGGCTACTTGCCCTACCTAGAAGGGCCTATGCCTAGTGGGAAATCCCCTTGAACATAGATAGGGCTACAAAATTTCCCTATTCCTTCTTCTCCTTTACTTTTCTTACCATAACCAAGCCTTATCCAAGTGCCTCACTCACTTATGAATCCTAATTACTTTACACCCAAACCTTGTTTATGCATACCTTGGCTAGGTTGAGTCCTACAAGGAATTACCAATACACCAATCTACTTCTTGATAAAGTAACAAAATTGAGGTAAATATAATAATACAAATTGCTTTTCCTTATTGGTCTAAACAACGACTAAGCTAGTGATTCAATAGCCAATTTTATACAATATCACCATATTACCAAGCCTTCCCCAAGCTAGTGATTCACTAGAAATTATAGGTAAATTGACTTAGTTATAAATCAAATATCTCCTTTGTGCAAAACCCACCTACCAAGAAAAAATAATATTCATGTTTTCTTGGAGCAAATCTCTCTCCATTTTGAGTGAATCACTCAAATCACAAGAAATAAAAATTATTCAAGCCTCCATTAGGGAGGAAAATGCTTTATTTTAAGAGAAAATTGCTTTCTTGGTTAAGTGAATCACTCCAAAATCCAAAACTTGTAAAGTGCCCCATTCTAGAAGTGAATCACTTTATTTTTCAAGTAAATCACTCCAAAAAGTGAGCAAATTGCTTTCCTTTCCAAAAATTGGCAAAATTTCATTAAAAATCCATAAATCCATCACCTCCATTCAATCATCATAGATACATTTTCTACGTTTGGATATCTTGGCATTGCATGAAGCCAACCCCACTACTATTTATTTGCTCATTTTTTCCCCTCCATCACCTATTCCAACACTTCCATAAATGTATAAAACATCAAAAGGGAAGGAAAAAAATGGAAAAAGAAAGAGATAAGCCTACCCTTTGTTGAAAAGACTAAAGGATATTTTTGGTGACCCATATAGGAGAATCGAGGAGGGCAAGTATACACATTCCATTGACCATGTTAGAAGGAAAGTATTTTGAGACTTCACTCTTGGCCCATAGATTGATCCTAGAGTATTAGTCATATTTAGGTTTTACGGATCATAATGAACTTGGTTCCTCAAGTATGGAGATACCTTGAGTTAATTGAGGCCTGCGTATATGTACAAACCTTCAAGGAGAAGTTTTAAACCCCCTAAAGGGAGTGAAGAGTCCTTTTATAATTAAGAGGGGGATATCAAGAAGGTGCTTAAAGTAGGATTTGGTGTAACCATGTGGATGTATTGCAACTCCAAAATTAGAAGAACTTCTACTACTTGGGAATAAACACCTATTGGAGGGACTTCTTAATACCATACTTGAAGAAGCCAAACCTACTAGTTGATTTTAGCATTTTTCTAGAGTTAGAGCTCTTTAAAGAGGAGTTATAGATGTGTTGTCAAGAATTTTTGTAGTTCCAAAAAAAAGAATGACTTGAGAGTCTATGAAGAGCACATAACACTACTCCATGGTATGTAAACCTATCTCTAACACTCCCAAATGATTGATTATGTAAATATATTACAAATAATATAGACAATCAACTAAAAGCCTTCAATGAGAAAAAGTTTACTTACACTTCATACCTAGTCTAACACATTCTACACCAAAAGAAACATTGGTTTCTAACTCCACAACTAGTTTAGGTAGGAGTTGGTAATAAGTCTCTTTTTTTTGTGGAGTGCAAAAACATACCCTACTAAGAAGTAAACAAGACCGCCTACCACTTCTATGTCAAGGTGTACAAAGTGATAATGGAGAAATTTAGGAGGAATATGCCTAGGATATCAAATGAGACCTAAAAATAGTTGAAGTAGATGGAGTGGATAAATGGAGATTTATACTTAGGGAGGACTAGGTCATTCATTTGTCTCTACAATAATTTAGCCATGCCATTCAAGTTGCCTACACATGCACCTGATTATAGTATCAAATATGTGAGGTAACTAGACTACATGAATTTAAAGCACTTTAGGGGGTAGAATAAGGCAACCTTCTACCCACTTTAGAAACCCATCATGAAGATCACTTCGAAGCTATGGGAGTTCCACCAAGCCATGGAAGAGAAATTGAGAGACATGGGAGTCAAGAAACTTATAGATAGATGGTCTTATGACCTTATTACATATTTCAAAAGCACTCTAAAAGTCAATAGGTTGAACACCTTATTTACACATGAGAAAAGGTATAAAATTCAAAAGGAGGTGGACCCCAATGAGGAATTAGCCCTCACCACTTTGGGAAGTAACCTTGGTTATGAAGATGAGATCCATATATGGTATAATAACCCACTAGAGTGGCACATATTCTATATCAAAGCAAAGGATGATTTTGAACTAGATATTAAAATGAACCACCAGAAGTTGAATGCCTTGAGGAAGCTAAGATATATAGATAGGAAGATCTTAGCTTGGTGAAATATGTAATACATGATAGGTACACTAACTAGACCAACTAGAGATAATTTTTTTAATGACAAATTCTCATTTATTTGGGATAAGAAACACCCAAAAAGTGCTAAGAGAGCCAAGGCCCAATATGATCAATGAAGTAGTGATTGTCCCATCAAGCCCTTGAAGACCAAAGAAGACATCGGTACTTGAGATTAACATTTCAACTACACAAAAAATATTGGTAATAATTAGTTTAATAGTGAGGTAGATAAATATCAAGGGGTAAAGGGGTTTTGAAAGATACAAATAAATTATTGACAAGGTGGAAGTAGCATAGGAAAGACAAGAGTAGACAACTTAGCTTGAGGAGGGAGAAATCCATCAAGGAGGCTTCCCTCCTAAGTTAGAAATGACCAACTTCATGGCCACAATTGCTATCATTTCCACTTCCCTTCCACCATCCATTGATCATGTTGCTTTCTTTGTCATTTCTTCTTCTCTTCCAAGTTCTTCTTCTATTTCCATCTCTTCTATTGTTCTTATCTCACCCTCCACTATTGCGGTGCATGGTTATCGTATAGGCACTCTATCTCCAATAGTATTAGTCACATTGGGAATACATCTATCACTTCATTATTGTTTCCTTCCATTCAAATATCCACCATACAACCACTAATAAATATACAATATCATCATTATCTTTGCCATGTCATCACCCACAATGTCATTTCTAGTTGATATATTGGTACATTTGGCATTATGTCCAATTCCCTCCATATTTATCATATTTCCATATTCATTCTACCTATTTTTTCCCCATGCCTGCCATGTCTTCCATCCCAATCAAGAATGCTCCTCTTATAGGTGAAGCCATCACCTATCCTAGATTAAGAGATTAAGTCTATAGGAGCACTCCCTTAAAGCCAACATAGATGTAGAACCAAGTCATGCATTTACATGGGAAACTATGTGTGAGTTAGAGGAGACAAATGTTTGAAAGCTATTTAATATCCTTACTATCAAGGAAAAGAAATGGAAGGAGTATAAGTAGCCTAAATACAAGACCTCCAAGGCATCAAACCTAATGCAATAAAAACTAGTTGGGAAAGGGAATAAGATCTACATTGCAAAGGCATTAGAATATGATCCCTCAAAAGTGGAAACAACCCTTTTTGACTTAATTGCTAGGGTTTTTGAGTTGGATCTAAACTAAGTGAACCCATATCAAATAACCTAACTTGCTAACCAACACACACTTGGTGTGACCATGAAGTTTGATTGGTTGGTAGTTTAGGATGAAGTAGTAAAGAAATAATGAAGAACTAGAGGTAAAACTAGTGCAACTGAAGGCTTTGAGGGATTTACTCTAGCAAGAAAATGAGACCCCAAAGAAATATGCCTTAGAATGAGATCAACTAAAGAAGAAGGTCGAAGAACTCAAATTCCAAATTGCCAAAGCTAAGAAGAATATGTAATAGTTGGAGGTTCTTTTAGAATAATTTGCATAACGTAAGAGCCAGATTAATTAACTTTAGGAATCCCTATAGGTGAAGGACTAGAAAATTATAGTCAACAATTTTAGGATCTACAAAAGCAATAATAGTCCCTACTAAGGCTCATGATGTCCAATGAGTCAAATTCCTTTGGGATAAAATTAGGTAAGAGGTGAATAGCATACAAGAATACTTTTTATTCATAGCCTATATACAAAACAACTAAATCAAGGTGATAAAATCCATCAAATAGGTGGAAGAACAATTATATATTAGGGGTGAATACTAGGAAGTTGTAAAGTTTTTATCCTTTATGTCAACATTGCAGGCACACCAACTAGGGATGGATAAAAAAGACTTAAGAAACTACAAAAATCCTGGATGTCTAGAGAGATCTTCAAGCTTACAAAAACAATCTAGCATCCCTAATATATCCAGCGTGGAAAATGATCAAAGAAATTTAGGGGTTGATTACTGTTGGATTGCCAGACATTTTTGACCCCCATATGAATATTGTAGATGATGATATTGTCGATTCCATGTTTGAAGAGGAAAAGGATAAATCCAATGAGAGTAATGCAATTGAAACATATAAGAATATGGATCCTATACATGCCAAACT
Source organism: Wollemia nobilis (assembly GCA_028583015.1). Classification (NCBI taxonomy): domain Eukaryota; kingdom Viridiplantae; phylum Streptophyta; class Pinopsida; order Araucariales; family Araucariaceae; genus Wollemia; species Wollemia nobilis. The sequence goes on from JAQPPZ010016867.1 coordinate 7,086,704, forward strand.
ATAAGATCTCAAGGGAAAATAAGATGAATTATTGGAGAATCCATTTTAAGACCTTATGAAAGAATTAAAAGATCTTACCTCCATCTAGCCACCAAGCGATGAGGAGTGGTAAAAACTACTAGGACTAGTGCAACAAAAGTAGGATAAGGATAACCAAATTTCTATAATTTTATAGTAGGGATTCCAATTTTGTTGACTCTATGCCCAAGGATAAAGGAAAGCTCTAGGAATTTTCACCAATTGAGCTTGGCACCTTATGAATTCACCATAAATGTCGTGCCTTGAACTATCTTAGGATTTGTATTTTTGGAAGAACTAAGTAGCTAATACCATCCAAAACCCTCCAAAATTTGCTAAGTCTAACTCAAGTGTTTATTAGTTTAGGACCAATTTGCTTGTAAAATGGCCCAATTGGTTTAGGAGCAATTCACTTGCAATGTGCCCCAATTATTTCTAGGGAGAAAATTGCTTAGGTTCAGCTAGTAATTCACTTGCCTAGTAGAGAAAAACACTCACTAGCCAATGGAGAGGTAAAAACAAAGGCATGAATCCCAAGGCAAATATTTTGAGAGTAACATTTTGGAATGTAGTGGTGCCCTAACCCATTTTGGAAACCTTATAGAGCTATATTTAGAGGTGTATCAATTTCTTAGAGATGTCTCCAAATATTTATTTTTACTAGAAGTAAGAATTTTTCACCCCATGTAATTAAAGTGTAAATTCCAATTATAAATAGCAGACATGGAATCCATTGTAAACATATTTTAGCCATAAGAATTCAAAGTTACACTTTTTGAAATCCACATTGTGTTTTGATGTCATGAGATTATTCAGAAATTGGCAAGTCTTTATGCATTGCATTAATGACACTATCCTTTTGGAACATAAAAAGGCATGTGAACATTTATACTTGAAGAAAACAAGATATAAGAACATGCATAATTAACATCAATGAATAATAATTTACCCAAATTTCAAGAATGTCATGGATCCTAAAACTTTTGATACAAGTTTCACATTTAAATATTTTAGTTTAAAATTAATTTTCTTGTATCACTTAGAAGATGAATTAATATTTCATGAAAGTAATTGGATTCCTTATGAAATACCTTTTTAGGGGAAGAAAATAAGCTCATTTTGAAAGAAGAAGAGATGGACAAATCCAATGTATAGAAAGGAGATCCAAAATATTATAATTTGGGTTTAATCAGTATTTATAATTTATGATTTATAACTTTAAACAAAGATTAGTTTATGATTGTCTAATATTTCTCTTAGATGATCTTATGAATGTTAATAAAATTCATGTGTTAGCAAGTGGGCCCAAATATCATAGGTCTATATTTACTAGGATCATATAATCTCACAAATATAATATCATTCAATAATAACACCAATATTGCATAAAACAAACTTTATTAATTAAATTCAAAAAATATTACAACTTCATTTTCATAGCATAGAGATTTATCTTCAAAGTATAACCTTTCACGTGACTCTTCAATATACCTGAATTTTGCTCTCCTCAAACTCATGGGAGATGCAACCTTTCATATGCCTTTATTACATAATGACAAAGTCTCTCATGATTACATAACTTTCTACTTCTAATCTTGACACATCACATATGACTCTTCACTTACACACATGACATCTCTCCCTCATGAATCCACTTACACACACGACACCTTTCACTCATAACTATTCACTTACACATGTGACACCTTTCACTCTTAACTCACACTTTATTACATGACATATAAACACACTTCACACCTTAACACATACTATAATAGACACACTCCCTAATCTAACTATTTATAATAGTACTCAAGGTACCAAATAATGTAATATTTCCAACACCCCCCCTTATTACATTATTTGGTAGGAAGGATTTTTGCCTTAAATCTTGGACTCTTGTATTCATCCTGTAACTATGGCTTTAATATTGTTGTTGGTACCAAATATGATTTATCTCTCACATTTGTTGTGATTCTAAATATTTCTACTATTGCTCTGGAAATGATTTTGTTGAGAAGTTTATCTAGAGTTATCATCAACATTCCTTTTACACTACCCATTCATCAACATTATTTCCTTTGTACCAACAATTCTTTTTGAAATGATTATTGCTCCCATAAATGATAAAGATGCCAATAATTTTTAGCTTTGTGTCCATATCTATTGTAATATTTACACTTGTAATTTGATTTTGGATGGACTTTTATGGGTTTTGAATATTGATCTTTAACCAAAGATTTTTTTCTTGATTCTTCAATTTTCCTTGGTGTTTTTGTCTTAAGAATATTGAAAGCAACTATTGCATTGCAAATTGATTTCCATACATTGCAATTATTGGCATCTTTAAAACAAATATTTATGCAATGTTTAAGAATCAAAAGAACTATACTTTTAGCTTTTTTTGTTGTTGTATGAATTGTATGTGCTTCATTAATTTTGTTGACCCATGTTTTTTGCCTTCAGTAGTTCTTTGAGAAATGGATTGACTAACTTTTGATGGTGCATATTGAATGCTTGTTTTCTTATTTCTTTTCTCAGTTGCCATTTTTAAATTTCTTTTGATATTTAAAAATTCCTTTCCTTCAATTTCAATCTTCAATATAATCTTCTTTTTCAAAGTCTAATATTTTATTCAACTTCAATCAATCAACTTCAATTTCCATTTTTTAATCTTCTTATTTCTCCTTCAGATTCTCATTCAAACTCAATCAATATTAATTTTAAATCACTAAGAATGTTTTTCAAATTTCAAATAAATTCCTTCTTATGTCTCCCTAATCAACTTTAGTTTCACAATTTAAATTCCTCTTCTTCAAATTTCAATCTCAATATTCAAATTATTTAAAATATTAATCAATATCCAAATATTAAATTTCAAATATTAAATTTTCTTATACCTCCCATTCATTTCATTCCTTAAATTTCTTTTAGATTCCTTTTTAATCACCTTATATCTCCTAAATTCTTAAACTCAAAAATATATTATTATCCAAACAATACACACCCTTTTTTCTCAATAAATATAAAGTCAAAATAAATACCTTAATGTGTGCCACATATACTTACACACCAATAAGTTAGGCACACGTTGAATTTAACTCAGACGTTGAATTCTGTTCATATCCTTTACAAACAACATAAAAAATACTATATTAAGCATTATATAATAAATATATCTTTAATATTGATTGCATTCTAGTATTATTCCTTGCTTTCTCATAGGTTACTTCTATTCGATACTTTTCTACTCATATAATGCTTTTGAGGCTCTTTTTTTCATAGATTTTTCTTCAATGTCTTTAGACTTTGATGCCCTTACTCAATATTTTATTAGTTACCGACTCTCCTTGACTTAGGTGTTCTTCCTCTAATCTCTAAATCACCGCATGTCAATCATTCCTCCAATATTCTATCAATACTTTCTCTACTCCTCTACTTCTCCAAAGTTCTTCAATATTTTGCTATTTCAATGTTCCACTAGTTCATTATAACCATTAACTCTTCCTCCACTCAATCACATTTCTAATTTAATGTTCTTTCAACCCACATTGTCTTCTTCCTCAACTTATCTCCTCAAAATCTTCTCTAATCTACTATTCTTCTTTCTTTCAACTCACATTATCTTTTTCCTAATCTTCTCCTCCACTCAAAATCTCCTCCAATTTATTGCTCTTCCTCTAGATCACGTTCTCTCCTTCCTCAAGTTCAATAGATTTCTTTCTCAACAATATCTTCTTCAATATTTTTCCTTCTTCAATAATAATTCTCAAAAATCCTTTCTCCCTTTTCTAATATTCACACTTCCTCCAACTATTTCTCATGTCCTTTCCTATTGCAATGTGGCTCTGACTAAGATGGATTTGATACTACTATTAGAAAATGGGCCCAAATATCATAGGTCTATGTATCCTAGGATTACATAATCTCACAAATATATTCTCATTCAATTATAACACCAATATTGCATAAAAAGAACTTTTTGGATTCAATCCGAAAAATATTACACCTTTTTTTTCATAGCATACAACTTTATCTTCAATATATAACCTTTCATGTGACTCTTCAATGTACCTAATTTTTGTTCTCCTCAAAATCATGGGAGATGTAACCTTTCATATGAATTTCTTACATAATGATAAAGCCTCTCATGATTACATATTCCTACTTCTAATCTTGGCACATCACACACAACTCTTCACTTACATACATGACACCTTTCACTCATGACTCTTCACTTACAAATATGAAACCTTTCACTCATAACTCTTAACTTACACTCATGATACCTTTCAATCATAAGTCACACTTGATTATATGACACATAAACACACTTCACACCTTGACACATACTATAATAAACACACTCCTTAATATAACTATATACAACGATTCTTAAGGTACCAAATAATATAATACCTCCAATAATATGATATTTATATTTATTGTTTTTAATGGTTTATTGCACATAAAAGGATGAATAGTAAGTTGTTGATTCGTTTGGCCCTTGAATATGCTACTCTTTTAGTATTAAAGCAAAATAAATAAGATTACAAAATAATAGAGAGAGGTATAATAAAATAATGATGAATAAGAACCTTGACTAGATGCTAATATTTTTAACAAAATGGTGAGATTATATTGAAGAGATTTGGAATTGACTTATAGAAGAAAAATGACAATTATGAAAAGTGAGGAATATGAAATTAAGGAATTCCACTAAGCTTAAGTGGGAACAAAACCATAGCTTGAATTAGATCATAAGTTTGAGGTTGTTGACATTGTCAAAGTTGATAGAGAAGGTTTATTAATATAGATATCCTTACATGTTCAAAAATACTAATTCATAATGATTTGAATGAGTGGATTATAATAGTGGAGAAATTTTTTGGTCTTGAATAGATGGGAGACACTAAGAGGGTCAAATTTGTATTTACCAAGTTGACAGATCATGCATTGCTATACAGGATCAAGTTAATTGAGAATTAAAAAAAGATGATGCATTAATTGAGAATTTATTACAAATTTGAGTAAGAGGTTTGTGTCATTTGATATGCCATAGATTTCGTTTTGAAAAGGTAAAAAAATAATATAAAAAAGAGAATATAAATAGATTTTATAAGTTGAACTGTTAAGTCGTTTGAAGGCTGATGAATTGACACAAAGTGCTATGTAAATGGTTGTAGATATTATTGTTTAAATTTAAATAAATATTATTTAAGATTTAGTTTATGGATGATTCTTATTAGTTGGCCATAAAGCCAGGAAAAAATTTGGATAGAAAATTTTAAAATAGAAATAAAAATTATAGGTTGACGATTAAAAAATGACATATATTAAGAAAATGAAGAGGAAAATTGAGTTTTTCACAAAAAAATAAAAAGGATAAACTAAGTTTCTATAAAAATAATTCTTTACTAGAGTTTATTTCAAGTGTGATTAACTAAGACATAGGGGATTGCGAGTTTGCAAGTAGTACATTAAGGAAAATGTAGTATCCACAACTCCATATCACTCAATATGAAGATGAGATACGAATGGAGGAAGTAGCCTTAGTTGAACTAGGTAAAGTGAGATTTTAATGATACACAACACACTAGGAAAATAGGAATATCCATGGTAAAGGACGATCATTTAAACCCAAATTCAATGTGGAAGAAGAATATTACAAGCTAATTATTGACATGAGAGTGCAATGTCTCTAACATGGTCCAAAAATTAGGCTCACAATGATTATAGTCCCTAGATCCATACAAGGTTTGAGCATGGTTTTATGGTTACAAAAGGGGCATAAAGCTATAATGAAGGAACAAGGCAAGGTGAATTTCCATGTTACTTGTAGATGCATGTCATGTGCTTGTAGGAAGAACTTGATAGTATGAATTAAAAGTGCATCATGGAGATATAAAAAAAGCATTTACAAATTCAACAAAATAAAATGAAGTTTATGTGTTTATCAATGACAAAAGAGGGATAAGAGAAAAGGAAAGCAATGAAATATAATGCTTATCATAGAGAAAGAGTAATTGAAGAGGGAAAAAAATGACAAGCTTTCATTCCAATATAGGAGATACCTAAAGCACAAGAAGATTTTCCATTAAAATGAAAATATTACTAGCAAAACATATATGAATTATTTCAAAAGGGTTGCCCATATAATTGTCACCATTGAAAAAGGTAAGCTCATTGTATAGGTTTGATTCCATAGTCAAATATGCTTAATAAAATATTTTTTTTTCATGAGTCCATTTTAGAATCTAAAATTAGAAAGATAGGTGATTTGTTGGATAGAAGATAAATCAAAGGAATTTTAAGTCTTGTGCAATAAGTATTGTGCTAACACTAAGCAAGAATGGAAAATAGGGGATTTGAGGCATTGATTCAAGAACTACAAATAAAATTAAAATATTAAAATTAATTTTTCATTATTTCAAATGGATGATTTGATAAATATTTTGACTATTAATATAGGATTATTCAAGATTGATTTAGGAGGTATTATTTTCATCAAATAGGATCAAGAAACCCTGTAGGAATGAAAGATAACTTTCACAAAAAGAAGTATTTCTATGAGTGGTGATACTTTTTTAGCTATCAATAATGGAAACACCTCTATGAGGCTAATGAACATGTTATTAAAACAATTATTGATAAATTTATCATTGTGTATCTTTAATAGTTAAATTAAGTGCCTTTCTTGGTCTTATTCACACACACACACACACACATATATCTATATCTATATCTATATAGATATAGATATATGTGTGTGTGTGTGTGTGAATAAGACCAAGAAAGGCACTTAATCTTAACTATTAAAGCATGTTTAGTTGTTGATTAATGCAAGGAAATATATATTCATACAATAATATCTAGCATATACTTTAGATTAATTGTTGTCTAGGATGTTGTCTAGGAAGGACTAGATATGGACCTAAAAAAATACAAAGGTTATCTTATAATGGCCTACAACATGAAGTTCCTTTGAGGTAAAAAAATACCATGGGAAGATTAGTTTCTATAAGAAGACCATTAAAAGCTTTAGTACTATCTATGCATAACTAATTTATCACACACACACACACACACACACACATATATCTATATCTATATAGATATAGATATATATGTGTGTGTGTGTGTGTGTGTGAATAAGACCAAGAAAGGCACTTAATCTTAACTATTAAAGCATGTTTAGTTGTTGATTATTGCAAGGAAATGTATATTCATACAATAATATCTAGCATATACTTTAGATTAATTGTTGTCTAGGATGTTGTCTAGGAAGGACTAGATATGGACCTAAAAAAATACAAAGGTTATCTTATAATGGCCTACAACATGAAGTTCCTTTGAGGTAAAAAAATACCATGGGAAGATTAGTTTCTATAAGAAGACCATTAAAAGCTTTAGTACTATCTATGCATAACTAATTTATCACACAATGATAAGAAATTTTGTGAAGGGGCTATTAATGCCTAAAGGAGTTTTAATTTAATAAAAGAAAAAAATATACAAGAAGCCTAGTATTAGATTTTCTGGATTTTAGTAAGGTATTTCAAGTGGATTATGATACTAGTGGAACACATATAAATGCTATGTTGAATCACAATAGAAGATCTATTGTATATTGTATTGAAATTCAATGAGGCTAAAAGAAGTATGTAGTGTATGAATAAGAATTATATACCATAGTATAAAATATCATGATATCAACTAGTTAAATATTTCAAGTTTCAAGAAGGATACCTAGGTGTGAATCTTGCCAAACAATACAAGCATAATTGATAAAATATTATTGTAATGTCATGGTAACAAAATCATGATGAAATGAGACCCATTTCAATTCCAAATAACTAATAACACACACACACACACACCATAGTAGAGGTCTTTAAGGAATGAAGATATTATTTACTACATAAGGAACTTATTTTATAAATTGATCACCAAACATTTATTTTTTTAATTGACTATATGGGATTGAAATGAGCCCCACTTTTTTTTTAAAGAAAATTTTTATATTTGTTAATATAGCACAAATATTACAAGTTCGCTAAGTGCTACAAGCATCACAATCAAACCAAGAATACATGTAGCCAAAGCTAGAATCCCACAAGGGCAAGAATACCTATGAAAAATAAAATCTCTTCCCTAGTAAATTTGGAGTAACTAGAAAAAATAAGTTATTGGACCATAGCAATCCATAGAAAAAATAGAGCCAATATGCTTAATCTCTTAAATTCTCAGAATTATTGGTTTTTAAACTTTTGTATGCGAGCTTGAGAAGGATGCAAAAGAAAACCTTCATTGGAATTTTTATCTACCAAATGGTTCCACTTCCTAGGAATGTGATGCCAATTAATCTGTTCAATTCATCCCAGAGTCTTATATACTTGATTTAGCAACAACCAAAGCATAATAGTCTTGACCTCTTATTTTCTAGAAAGAAACTATATGATCAACTTAGAGTCCCCATAAACTAAAAGGGTTTTGATATTTTCTCTTGCCGCAAGAGTGAGACCAAATTTGCAACCCATCAACTCAACTACATTATTGATGGTTTGTCCTAAATTTATATGAAGTTCAAGAATATTAGAGTGTGGTATTGACCTTAAAACTCCTTCAACAACAACTACTCCAAGGTTAGAATTTGAAGCCCCATCAAAGAATAGAGCTAGAAAGCTAGAACCCAGTTGGGAAATCAGGTTGTTGGAAATAGAGGTGCTAATTAGATCTTGAAGATTCTAATTTTTGAGGATGCGTAACTCAACTCTAGAAAGAGCACTATGATATTGCTTAGCTTTAAAGTGAGCTTTGGTATTTTTCATGATAACATGCTTTATCTTGTGTATCAAAATTGCCCTGTGAGTTGATTTTTCTTCAAATATTCTATAGTTCTTGTCCATCCATATATACCACATGCAATAATAAGGAATTGAAGACCATAAAAACTTTATGAGAGGCTTACCTTTAAAGGAGCTTAGGTACTTTTTGTTCTAGCTTTTAGTACAAGACTCAAGATTTAATCTACTTCTAATGCAGACTCCAAAGTTGAAAGCAAGTGAGATCCAAATTGTAGTAGCTTCCTCACATTTAAAAAATATATTGGCTTGAGTTTCACAATCTTTAAATCATCTAGAAAAAATATGGGGCCTAAAATACCTTTTTTAGAGAGGTTTTTCCTAGTTAGAATTTTGTTTGGCTAAACTAGCCATTGAAAAACTTTTATTTTTGGGGTGATATTGTGACCCAAAATATGTTTCAAATTTTTATCTAGAGGCTCACTTCTATGGAGATATGCATCAACCTTAACTAAATAGTTGCCCAAACAATTAATTTTGCCTTAAATAAAGTAGTCTTAATTGTCTGGATCCATGGGAAGAATACCAACGAATTGCTTTTGGAACTAAGACAACTCCCTTTGTTGTTTCATGTTCAACCCATGAAGTTGAATCCATTTTGGCTGATTGCCTTCCTAAGTTATGAGATGGAAAAGTTTGTCTATCCTGAGTTGACTCATGAACTGAGAAAACATTTTAGAAATGGAAGAAATTAAGGGCTTGTTACCAAAAATAGAATCATCCCATAACCTAATACTCTTACCATTTACCAAGCACCAAGAGATGTTATCCTTAATGATCTAGACCAATTTAACAATCAATACCCAAATTTTAGAGATGCTTGGTTTTTTATGGATACCTTTGAGTAGTAGCATGCCATGATTACCTTCACCATACTTGTGAATAAGAACCTACTTCCAAAGTGTCATTGGAGGGTTTATTAAGTTCTAGACAAGTTTGGTCCCAAGAGCATTGCTCATAATAAAATGAGATTGGATACCCAAGCCCCCATAAAATTGTCACTTGACTCTAGTTGACAAGATGGAATTTATTCCTGTCATATTTCCTTCCTCCTTGCCAAAGAAAGTTCTTAATTTTTTTGTCAAGTTCTTGGAGGATTGAGACAAGAGCATGATAAATCATAAGCTGGTAGATAGGCAAGCTTACAATGACAAATTTAATCAAAACCAATATGCCAGCAAGACTAAGCCACCCATTGCTATAAGTTAATATTCTTCTATCAATATTTTCCATCAAATTAGACCAACAATAAAAAAAATTTAGCTTGAAATTCAGATGTACCCTTAAATATTTAAAGGGGCCAATTCCACCATTTGCAAACTGAAGAATTTTTGCAAAGCTCCTATTTTTAGTTGGGGAAGTGTTGATAGTGTGAAAATTATTGAGATTAATAACAACTCTAGAGGCATTTAGAAAGAGGTCTAGGCTACCTTTAATTCTTTTGACATTCAACTTGGAGGCTTTCCTCATCATAATAGTATCATCAATAAATTTTGCATGTGTAATCTCCTTGACCCCAATAACTATCTTAATCCTGGTTATTTTGTTAGCCCTTCTTTCAATAGAGATAGGTCTACCCAAAGCTTAAACTTAGATAATATAAAGATAAGGAGATAAGGGACAATCTTGATTCAAACCTCTAAAACCTCTAAATAATTTAATTGGAGATCCATTGAAAAGAGGAGCAATCCACGGGTTTTTGATACAACCAAAAATCCACTTGGAAAGAGATAAAGGAAATCCAAAGGAATTAAGCACCCGGGCCAAAAATTCTAGATCCACTCTATCAAAGGCATTGGCCATGCCAAGTTTAACCATGATACTTTTTTTATTCTTTACTGCTAGTATGTAAGGCCTCATGGACAATCAAAATGTTGTCATACAATTGCTTACTAGGGATAAAACCTCCTTGCTCATCAAAGATAAGATTATCCAAATAATTTTTTATTCTAGTGGCTATGATTTTGGTCATAAATCTATATGAATCATTACACTAAATTAGCCCCACTTATATTATATCATAACTACTTTACTATTGTATTTTAATAAACCATATAATGGTATTAAAACTAGAAATTATGCATAAATCATATAGCAATATTTGAACATGGCTCTTCACATTGAAATCCCATATTTTTTACCATTTGAGTTTGTGTCATTTGATAAAGCCTTAAAGTTGCTTACTAGCCAAAATAATTTAAAATTAAAGGTATGTGAAGCAATATTTCTATGTATTTTCCATTATTTTAAAGCATACAAGTGACAATTGAAATCAAGTTATAGTAGCCTTGAGTAGAAAAAATAAATGTATTAACTACCATGACATTAGAAATAGATAAGCTATAACATGTTTTAGTGAACTTATATGTAAAATATAATGATATTATAATTTCATGGAAGGACATACAAGTAATTTTAGATCAATAAATGTGATTCAACGATTGGATTATTTTATCCAAGAAATATATTTGATCAAGGAACAATAAATATATATTCTAATAAGAAGTCATGGTAGATAATTTTATTTGATATCTACATAGTCATGTCCTTAAGATCACTTTGAAAGGAATAAATTACAGGCAAAAGAAATACATTACTACGTGGAAGTTGTTGATTATGTAAGAAAGTTTGGAAAAAGATATAGAGTTTGTCATAATACAAAAGGTAAGATTCAAGTATAAAAATGGTTGGTATCTGGTGGACCTTGGAAGGATGTGATAAATGATTTCATCCTAGGATTTCCATAATAGAAAAAGTAAATAGCCCATTTTTTTGATAATTAATAAAAATTTCAATTTTTTTTTAATAAGCTATATGAAGATGCTATTGGGGGTCACTCAAATCAAAATATCAAATATTATGTTGTTTCTGAGTTAATTAAACCATAACTAACTTACCTTTCTATCAAAAATATTTTTCATCTTCTCAAGTTTGTTACATTTCCTCTATTAACACCTTGATATCATTTTTATTAAGAGAGAGAATCTCCCTAGACTAAGTTACTTTCTACATTTTGAATTTTATAAAAATGAAGATCAACACCATGATTGGCTAAATTATCTACTACCGTGTTTTCTTCTTTATAGATATGCTAACGTTTCTAAGATATAACATCTGAGTTGATGGATAAAAAATAAATGTTATTGCTAATCCAATCCTTATATTCGGCCTACACTTCTTATGTCATGAGTATTCATTGGTTATTAAAATAAGATCTTTTATCAACATGAAATTTGTTATAATTCCTCTTATTTGTTTAAGCCACTGACTTCTCCTACACCATAAAAAAATTGAAGAGATAAAGAATATTCTAGCCCTAATGTATATGGATATATATGCTCTCATTCATGAACTCAACATTGTTATTTACTTCTTGGTGAAGTACTTTTTTACCCTTTTAACACCAAAAATAGAGGTAGAAATTGGTAGATATTGTTTCCATAATAAAAATTCCTTGTGGATGGATTAATCCACAATCTTGATAGTACTTGAAACATACCTTATAGGACTCCATCTATTTTGGATCAATAATTAGTTTTTTCAAATAATTAATTTATCCTTTGTTCAAAACTTCTCACGTATGTTCCTATTTTGTATAAAAAAAACTTAGCTAAGGAGGAGTATATGCAATTCCTTGAGTTCCATTCCATTCTATGATTTATAATTACTTTTTCCATTCTCCCAAGTTAAGCTTAAGCGAGGATGTTACTATATTTAATTTTTTATTTTTTGTACACCTACAATTTGTTAAAACCTCTATTATAGAGGTTTATGCAATACACCCAAAAATATATTTTAACCTCTTGATTAGGAGGTTGATGCTTCAGATTAATTTTAAATAAATAATATCCTCTAGAAAAAAAATCCAACTAAGTTGTTAATAAAATATTCACAACATGCACATATTTGTATTATCATTTCGTAAGAATATATAACATATTACATACCTAGAATAGTTAATTACCTAATAACAACATATCTTAACTGGAAATATAGTTTTGGCATGTTGTTATGCTAGCATCTAAATTTATTCCAACACCCTTCTAATGACTAAACTAAATACCCCACAAGGTTTAGTCATCATAACATGCATAAGCATGCCCTTATAAAGACTTATTACCATTAAAGAGGTGTTACTATCACAGTTATACAAACACAATAATGAGAAGAGATTCAACTTAGAAACTCCTATATTCAAAATAAAATATTAAACTGATTGATGAGAAGTAAGTCATAATTGACCATAGAACTTGGTAAAACCAAAATCCAAACCAAACTATAGAGTCCATGACGCTAATGCACTACTCTAACCTGTCCAAGCAATGAACCTTGTTGATCAAAATATTGACCAAAATTTGAATTATGTATTCCATAAAATAAACCAATATTTAGACTTCAAACTCTAAATTGTCCATGCAACGAGATTCACCCAAACTAGAAATCCCAACTAGATTCTCAATTGAATTTTGAAATGTCAAACAATAATATTTATGTCGAAGATCTATCGATGATGTTTTGGTTCTAAATTGTCTTCATAGACTTCATTTAGATGTTGCTTAAAATAACATGTTCAATAATAAGCCTAAAATATCAAGTGATCTAAGTAGCCTTGTAATACTAGATGTTCAAAAGATATTTATTCAGTCTCTTGTAAGACCTGTTAAAATACAAAAGAATCCATATGTCTCCTCCATAGTTATCGATGAAATAGGTTGCATTGCAAACATTGGCCAAGCCAAAGATATTTTCCCTTGGATAAATCACCCTTCCAAAAAAATTATACTCACTAGATAACTTGAATTGACCACTTGATACAATAAAATCATAAGCAATTGATTTTACTCAAAATACTTGACCACAAAATATCAAGGTAATTAGACCTAACTCCAAGACCACACATATAATATTTTTTATGATGACTTATTTAACTTGATTAAAATACATAATTTGGGCCACAATGATTTTAATTCATCCATTTTGTATATTGATAATAACACTCCTAACAATTTTAGATATAAATTCTAGATAAACAATAAAAACATGTGAAGTCCACAATGTGAAAGAGAGAAACAATACTTGTGGAATGAGATGCCATCAATTTCACACACCAAATACCCACCAAAAGCTTCTAATGAGCATATCAATTTTTTTCTACTTTTCGCTTTCTCTCCCTCATCGTTATTTTTTTCTTCTTCTTCTTCTTTCCTCTTCTCTCTACTTTCTTTATTCTCTCATTTTTTTTAAATAATACATAGTATCAATTAGATTAGAAAATGATACTTTACATGGCTATCAAAACCTTAATGGTCTAACTTGGAAATCTTGTTAAAAATAAGATCAAAATGCTAAATCAAATATAAACCAAACTCCTCTCCTCCATTCCATATAAACTAGAGCCATGTTATCTGATTCATGGTACTCAAAATCAATAGTACAACCATTCACTTTATATGATTCGATCTTCATACACATATACATCAAAATCTCTACACATTTTCATTTCAACTCTTTTCCACCTTGCATTTTTCTCCTCTATGCAACCCAATTTTTGAACCACCCCACCAAAGTTTAAATTATTCATGAGTTTGATAGGTGACCAGTAATTTCTTTCTTCATTGTAAATATGATTTTGAAAATTTTGGATCGAGCAAAAGAACTATTTATACTTCATTACTTCAATATTACATGTTTAATATAACATATCAGTTACATACAACTTGATCTTTCAAACAAATCAAGATATTATTATGGATCAAGATAGATGTTATATATTAAGATAACATATTAATTGATGTAACCTCTCATCAGGTGTAATGTATATTTATCTAACATTAGATAATGTAACAATTACCTAAAATACCCCCTTATTACATTATTTGGTATACCAAGATAGTTGCAAAACAATTCAAGTTTGACTTGTTAAGTACCTTTGTAAAAATATTCGTAAGTTGTTCTTTGATGGGAATGCACTAGAGCTAAATTCACTGATTTTGAACTTATTATTGAATGAAGTGACACTAAACTTCAATGTGTTTTGTTCTTTCCTGAAATACTAGATTCTTGATAAATTTCAAAACACCTTGATTATCGTAATTCAATATTGTTGATCGATTTTTCCATACACCCATATCTAATAGTATTTGGTATAACCATATTACTTTGCATATAACTCCTCATGCAACATAATATTCTACCTCAATGGATGACAATGCTACTACATATTATTTATTTCTATGCCATGAGACAAGTCTATATCCGAGATGAAATATATATCAAGATGTTGATTGTTAATAATTTATAGATTCGACATAATTTGAGCATGTGTATCCTTGTAGAAAGAATTTACCATTCTTCTTATACTTTAGGCCATATTCTATTGTACCATAGATATAATGTAGTATCCTTTTTGTTACCTTCCAATGACTTAACTTAGGTTCTTACATGAACCTTGAAAGATAACTCACAACAATGATGATATCAGGCCTAGTATTTGTTAGGTATATGAGACTTCCAATCAACTGAAGATTAAGAGTACCAGATATTTGAGGTAACTTACCTTATCAAGACAATTGTAACCCTAGCTCTATTGGTGTTGCCTTAGGTTTATAATATACATTTGGCATTTTTCTAGTAGTGTCTTGACATACTTAGACTATAAGACTATAATGTGATTCTTTCTTTATCATACTTCATAGTAATGCAAAAGTCCCATATTTGTCATTTCAAATGACTTTTTAAAGTCATTCTTCACACCATTTACTAGATCATCTGAGTTTCTAGTGATTATTAGACCATTAACATAGAGCACAAGTATTACTATCTTAGATCTAACCTTCTTAATATAGACATTTGCAATAGAGATACTTTTGATGAAACCATGTTGCAATACATGATCATTAATTTTGATGTACAAGGCTTTGGAAACCTACTTCATTCGATATAGTGAATTTTTCAATTTATAGATCTTTTGATGTTACCCATTGACAAAAAAACCTTTAGGTTGTGTCACATACACCTCTTCTTTGAGATCACTATTTAAGGAAGACACTCTTCACATCTATTTGCTGAAGTTTCCCAAATGTGCTACTAGGGCATAGAGTACATGGATGGTTTTAATATTCACTATGGGTGTGAATGCTTCTTCATAATTAATTTCTTCCCTTTGTGCATAGTCCTTTGCAATGAGCCATACATTATACTTATCAATGGATCCATATAAATTTTATTTAATCTTGAAGACCCACTTGTAACATATTGGATTCTTTCTTTTGGAAGATCAACAGGATTCTATATGTTGTTCTTCATCAAAGATTTATATTCTGCATCCATAACTACTTTCCATATTTGGAAACTAAGTTAATCATTCATTGATGCTGGTTATGAGTTCTCCATTATTGAAGCCATCAAACCCATATTTACTTCCTAACAAGTACTATTTTGAGTATATGGTTGTGTGGAAGTGAGGTCAAGAGATGCATCAAGTTTAGCATCTATCATAGTACTATTGATCCATTTTGGAGTCTTTCTACATTGAGATGGAGTTATAAGTACATCAACTAATATAAGTTCATCAACAAATTTTGTAAATTTTTCATCTAAATCCATACTCACAACTGAAGATGTGGAATCTTTAGACTCCTTAGAATCCTCAATATTTAACTTAGTTTTAAATTCTTCATCAAACACCACATCTCTACTTATATGCAATTTCTTGGTGATTGGATCTATCAGTCAATAGGATTTTGACTCATCATCATACCCAAGAAATATGCATGATAGGGTCTTCACATCCAACTTGCTCCTTTGTTACTTTGGCATATACATGTATGCCTTACTTTCGAAGACTTTGAGATGTGAAATGGAAGGCTTCCTCCCAAACCAGGCTTCTTGAGGTTTATCTCATTGTAGTTCCTTTATAGGTGCTCGATTTAAAAGATACACTATAGTAGAGACTACTTCAACATAATATTGTTGCTCAAAATTGGATCCTATAAGCATGCAACAAACATTTTCCATGATAGAACAATTTCTCATTTCAACAATCCCATTTTATTATGGAGTGTTCCCATTTTGCATGAGAAACCTTAAAAATTCATTTGATGTATATTCCCTTCTTGATCAGAGTGGAGAACTCAAATAGAATGCCCAATTTCTATTTCTATATGTGTTATGAAGCACTAGAAATACTTGAGCACATTTGATTTTAGTTGTAAGAAATAAACCCACATCTTCCTTGAGTAGTCATATACAAAAAACTAAAAGTATCTTCGTCCATCAAAACTAGTTGACATGGGTCTGCATAGTTTGATGTGTATCACATACAATTATCCTTTGGATCTATGAGTGCTCAACTCAAAAGGTACTTGGTGTTGTTTCCTTGTTAAAAAACCAAAGCATATTGGCAATTTTGGTGAAAGGTTTGGTAGACCTTCTTGGTATGAAATCCACCTAAGTGGATGAGTTGCACCCTCAAGACCTCGACCAAGATTGGATGGCTTAAAAATAGGGGTCTCTGAGTCAACCTATGGAGTAGGCCGGCTCCTATGGTCCTAGCTAAAACTAACTAAAATGGGGTTGTAGACTAAAGTAAGGGATGCAAAAGTTAGAAGCTAAGCTAAAAATGGTGCAGATTTAGCAACATCAAGAGACATAGTGCATGAGAGTCTCACAATATGAACTAAACTAGACTACCTAACAGACCAACTTACTTTCCTTATTACAAAACATTTAATCATAACAAACGCTAAGCATTATCAAGCATTCCAAGAACTAATGAACAAGAAATCCAGGGAGAAATATAGAAAGTAGAATAATTGTAACAGAATTAACCATTCATATAGCTTTAATAAAAATGCTTAATCACTCAGTTGGCATACATACATGTTTTGCAAAGAGTTGAGAAAGAGGCCAGACAACAATCCAATCTTCATTCAAAAGGTGTATAACATAGTCATCATACAATTATGTAATTGTAAACGCTAAAGGGCCGACCATTTGAATGGCCTACATTCAAGTATATATAGTTTTACAAATGCATTTAGTTAGCTTAGCATCATTGCTCTAAGAGTGGATTGTAGGTCTGTTAGGTTGCTTTAGCACGTGTGCGTCTCCTCCAACTCATTATATTACAACCAAATTGGCATCATGGTGTTGATGTGGCTTGCCTCTATTTCATCCTAAGGAGTGGTGGCTATTGTATCTTCATCTGGTGCACTGGATCTTCTGACAGGTTTGTTCTATCTTTAGCTACCCCACTACTACCTTAGTTGTATCAATATAGGTGTCAGTTAGGAGAGCTATCAGTTATTGAGATTTTGATAGGATATCATAATAGCCAAGAGCATGCTTGGGCATTTCAATCCATCCAATTCCTTTAGCTTCCACCTTCTTCTTATTGGATGCCAAATATTTTATCCTTTCTTGATGACATTAGTATTTAAAATATTTGATACTTTTTGATGCATAGCTGAGTGAAGTGCTTTATCGCAAGCTGAATGCCAAATCCACTTTATGTTGCTTTGTGTGCTAGGATCTATGAATTGGAATATTTTTTGTATTCTTTCTTTTGCTGCACCAAGTTTTTATGCTATTCTTGTTGATATTAGCATCCAAAATAGTTCAACACTCTATTTGACCTATAGCTTAAACTTATTGTACATTATAGACTTTACTACTATACCAGATGCCAGGTTGCTATCCATACTTAGCCAAAAAGTTCTCTTAATGTTCCATATGCTTCTCCATGCTATGTCAAGCATCGAGCTTTTATCAGGCCCTTGCTGACATCAACATTTTATTTTTTTGGTAATGTTTCATACTTAGTGAATATTTGAGTCTGGACTCTTCTGCCTTCTAGTTATTGAGTGTCAGATGCTTTCATGCTTGTTGTTGATATCATCACCTCAGAGTTTTTGATAACTTTCTACACTTAGAAAAATTTAGCATTATTTCTTCCTAACTTGCCTTCCTCTGATCTGACGATTGTTTTAGGTGTTTAGTTACCTTTCTTAGAAAAATGGTAAAACATTATATTGGAAAAATTCATCTCCTTCTAAGGAGATGGATGTGGGTGAGGAATTCTACCCACATTATTGGTGCCTCGTAGGGGGGTTTTTGCTTGCAGAAGCATAGAACCCATCTAGCCTTATCCACTTGGGCAATGGAGTCAAAAAAAAAAGATAATAAAATAAAAATTTGCTTGCATAAGAGTTAACCTTCTAAATACTTCCTATTTTTGAAGTCTCAATTGTGCCACTAGATTGTTCCTACCCTTCCAAAGCTACTCTAGATATTTCACCATGTTGACTAGTTGCTTGGGATATTGAAGGAGCTACTAGCAGCTGAAATAACTTACATATTTTATCCCATGCCTTTTGAGAAGGGATATGTATTGCTCTAAATTTGTAGAGGACTTCTTGTAGTTAAAAGTAGAAGTCATAGGAAGGGTCCTTATATCTTTGTGCCAACTCTTCAGATTTTGATAGTAGAGTAGAGAGCCTATGGAAGAATGCAATAATTTGCTCTATTGTTAGAGGCTTAAGCAATGCATCAATCTCACTTCCATTATTGAGTTGTTGGTCCAATCATTGGCTGAGTTGCTTTTCATTATAAAATTATCCATTTGCATCCCAAAATCTTGGAAAACCAAGATTTATGACTTCTTGGACTACCAACTTTATTTTATCAATGCTTACTTTGAGAGCACTGATTATTTCTCCTCCCTCTATAATTAGTTAGCTTCTAGATATGACCTGATCTATACAAAATTTGGACTCACCTAGGTATCTTTGTGAGTGCTTGACCAGTTGAGGGTATTCTCCTTTATTTCTCAGCATATGTCATGTGACCTCTACCTATTGCACTTTGTTCATCAACTCATATTTACCTCTACTGAATTCTTCCTTGGCATCTTAGATCAATTTTGCAATATTTGCTATCCTTTTTACCAAAGGAAAAGCTCTCATTGAAACACTTTTGATTTTGATCCAATATTGGCCTCTAATTTGCTTTAGCATATCCTTAGAGATCACATGGCCTTGAGGCTTTTCTCTTTATTTTTCTAATTTTGATTGAACTACTACCAAAATCTCTTCTTAGCCTTGGAGCTTTGACTTCAATTCTTGCAATACTTTTTCCTATGCTTGCATTCTATTGCTTCCTTATTGCAATTGTTCTTCCAATATCTGAATCTTCTCATCCCTCTACTATAGTTGTTCTTCAGTGGGAGATTTATCTATTATGCATTTGAGATCTAGAATCTCATTCTTGAGACTATCCTTTTCAATATTTTCTTTATTTAGCTTTTGGTCCAGAGATTTAATATTTTTCTCTATAACCATAAGCTTTATATCCATCTGGTTGCTTTGGAGGAACAACGTATCTACTTCAATGTGAAGAGCTCAGAGTGTATCAATCTTGGGGATTTCTAAAATATTATACCTTTGCACCTTGATATGATAATCCTTTGTTATCATCTCTACAACCAACTTTTTGACTTTAGGATATGCAACCATCTTGACCCATTCTCTAGCAATTGGATCCACTCCATCATACATCTAGGTGGTTGCCTACTTTATTCTATCTTATAGTTCTTGTTGCTCTACCCATTTTGAGTATTTATCTCAATGCTTTGAATCATAGAGAATGCTTCTAGTAATGGATGCTCAATAGTAGGGAAAGGTATGAAAGTAGATTGGAAAGGTGAGAAAATCATGGATGAGGGATTTAATGATACAATGGTGGTATTTATAGGGGTTCACATATATACATATTTTGGGGTTGTTTGTGTTTCCTATACATGGGAGGTGGTAATTATTGTTGATAACATATCATACAAGGGAGTGGCCTCATCAACAGGAGTAGATGGTGGGGGTGGTTATTTAGGTGGAGGTTATAGAGGAGGTGGAGAAATTTCAACCAAAGTGGAAGGGGAAGGAGATATACCTAATCCTCTCACTTCTAACATTGACTCCTAGACTATTGCATCAAATATTACAATTTATATCTCAATCCTCAACACTTCTTGCTCTAATTATTATCTTTTGGCTAGTCTTAATACCTTCTTTTGCTCAATGCTTGAATGATATTTCTATTTTACCTTTTCACTAGGCCTCTTGTGTTGAGCATGTTGCTGGGACTTGGTCTTTTTTGGGCTTACTATAGTGGTTGATTTTCTTGTGAATGTTACTATCTAAGCTACTTTAGCTTCTACAATATACCCTGTTGGCTCTCCTTCACTAGATTCTGAGGCAATATCAATTACCATAATGTTCTTAGGCACATCAACTTTCTCAACTTAGGTTCTTCATTTTATTTATAGAGGTAAGTCTTCCAAGCTTGCATCTTCCTCTAAATCCTCATAGCCAACCAAGGAACCTACTTGTGTAGGAGTTGATTGAGGGACTTGTTGTTCTTATTCTTCTTCATATACCTCTTCCTCTAGATCCCTTAGTATCATTAATTCTGGATATATTTCCCCCTTGTGATCCTCCATCCACTTTTCATATTTGGATTTAAATTCATTTTCAAATAGCTTATCAGAGGCACTAGGGAAGGCTTTATTTTGTTTATCACATGTTCACAATATGATATCCACCATTCTCTAATCTTGTTGTGACTCCAATCTAGATCATCTTTAATTTTATCTATGAGTTCATCACTTATCCATTGCTCCTTATTTCTTGTTGGGTCATAAACCCACTTGAACTCATAGCATTTTCTCCATGGAGGTCTTTCTTGCATTTCATAGATATTGATCTCCATGGCCTAATCTTCATCATTATTTCTGAATTGCTCAATCTTTGGCCATGATAGATGGTCAAATGTTGGTGGCTTATTATTCAATTCTACCAATTTTACTTTGAACTTACCCTTTGGGTCATAATGCCACATGTGAGGCATAATTTACAATTGGAGGGCATTAAGCTTATCATCCAAAATTTTTTCTTGACCCCTTGTTGTCATGGCTATATCTTCAAATCTAAAGGGGTAGTGATAAGTGCAAGCCTTCTTGGCCTTGGACCCAAAATTTTCATCCACCTCATCTATTTACCTACATAGCTCCATGTCAAACACCTAGTCTATGACATAATATGGGAGTAGATAAGGTTCCAAGAAAACCATATACTTTGATGATGGTGTCATCCAACAAAATACTAATCTCCTAGTTCATGCTTCTTACCTCTTAGCTTATCTATAGCTTCAAAGCTAAGGTGAGGTATTTGACCATAGATGGATGCTAATGTAGGTCCCAGAAACATTCTATTAAAATCTAGGTATGAAGAGGTTTCCCTAAGAACTAGAGTCCAATCAACTATAGAGCATAGTTGCTCATTATATTTTATAGTGAGCTTAATACTGTGCAAATTTTGAGGCATATAGAAAAGAAATAACCATGCTAAATATGATGGGTAGCAAAATTTCTCACTTTCTTTTAGCTTAAAGGCAACTAATTGACTATGGATTTGATAACTTAGAAAGTGGGCCCAATCAAAGAATACAGGGTTACTAGCACTAGAACCATCATAGTTGTGCACATTAGTGACTACATATGCAAGAGATATTTGATAGTCATACACGAATGCATCAAAATATAACCCTAGAATGATAACTAACATGGACAACACTATTTGCAGAATATTCTTAAAGTTTTCAAGCTTTAGAGGATTTTTTAGAAAATCCTTTGGAATTTCGCCTATATGCTTACTCAACCAAGTTTTAAAAGTATATTTCTCTAAAAAGCTCCTCTACTCATCTATATCAATAGGCTTAGGTCTTGTACTTGGCTTCACTCCTAATGTAAAATCTCTTTTGATTCCCTCCTCTATGATGGTAAATAGTTTCCTCTTTGCATGTCATACATCATCACTATCTCTAGGTCATAATTTTTAGAAATTGCTTTGATGAGTTCAAGGTAGGGGTGGATAAATCTGGGCATGTATCTAGACAAGAATGAATTCCAAGGAGTAGCCTCAAGCTTACTGAGTGATATTTTTATTCCTTTTCTCTTTGACCCTTCTCTGAAGTTCTTCAACTTTGATTTTATTATGATAATTGGGTCATGGATATCTACTAGTCCATCTTGTAACTCCTTTGTAGTCTTATATACTTTTTTCCCTCTCTTACCTCAAGCTATTTTGCACTAGTAGAATTGTTCTATGGACATGAGCACAAGAAATTGTGTAGTTTTCTTCTCATGTAGATAATTTCAATAATTCTATAGTATTTTGCTCCTTCGACCACTAAATGCTCTAATGCATATTATCCCTTTTAGCCCTATTTATATAGCAAGAAGTGCCTACAAAGAACAACCATTGATAATTTAATGTTGGGGATTATGCATGCTCAAATTTTATGACAAAATATTTTCTCGAAACTACAAGTTCATGTAAGAATTTGTGATGCATATCCCTTTTCAAGATTGCCATACTTTTGGCCAATGATATTGCTGAGAATTCAAAATATGGTGGCTACCAGGTACAATCCTTAGCCAATCAATTGCTTCTATTTACAAAGTGCTACGACCACTACTACCACTATAAAACTATTTACATGTGTCACTATTTACATATGTACACATCAATAACACACTCTTCTATGCATAATGCTTTAAATATTGGTCATTCACCAAAATTGGAAAAATATGACCATCCATATCTTGAAGCTCATATGCATTTAATTCCTTCCTTCTCAAGATTAGATATGGACTAGACCACAATAATTCTAGCTTATCATGCTTTCCCAATTTTTCTTGATCTAAGTCCCATTTGAGCACTAGGTCACCATCTTTGAAGGATTTTAATGATGATATTTTATCAAACCATCATTTAATAGTTGCTTGGTGTTGGAAAAAATATTATAGGTCTTTTCTCTTTTTTCCTCTAATAGCAACAATTTTGACATTATTTTCTCAATTGGTTCAATGTCCTCTAATTCTGATTGGTCTATGAACTTTAAGGTAGGCAACTCAAGATTGATTGGCAACACGAATTCTTTTCCATAAACAAGTGTAAGGTGTGGTCTTCAAAGCTTTCTTGATCATGATTCTATCCACCCATAATGCTTGGTTTAGCATTAAATGCCAACTCTTTTGATTATCACCAATATTTCTCTTAATTATTCTCATCAAATTCTTATTTGTGGACTCTGCTAGTCCATTACCTTGAGGATAATAGTTTGAGGATACCTTCTAGTATATGCCATATCTTCTTGTAAAATCCATAGTCTTAGCCCCTATGAATGCTTTGACATTATCAAACACTATCATAGTAGGGACCCCAAACCTGGTGATCAATATTTCCAAAAATTCTATAATAGTATCTTGATCTACATTTCTAGTTACCTCTACTTCAGACCACCTAGTGAAATAATTAGTTGTTATCAATATAAATTTATATTCAATAGAAGAATTTGGGTTGATCATCCCAATAAAGTCTAACCCCCATTTCTAAAAGGGTTCTTCTACAATAACTGGTTGTAGAGGTATTTCCGAATTCTTGCTTCTACCAACAAATCTTTGACATTTTTCATAGGCATTAGCAATTTTGAAAGCATCAACAAATAATGTGGGCCAATAATATCTAGCTCTAAGAATCTTAGTAATTATGGTTTGTCTAGAATAGTGTCCTCTTGAGAAGCCAACATGAAATTCCTTTAATATTTCCTCTACCTTATCTAATTGCATGCATCTCAACAACACACCATCAAAAAATATTTGGTACAAGATACCATTAATTAGAGAGTAGTTCAAGGCTTGCAATATATACCTATACCTTTGAGAGGTTATAAACCCATCTAGACACTTACCAGTCTCAAAAAAATGAACCAATTGATTTATCCAAGTATTTTGTTCTATTTAAGCCTCTTCTAATTGATGTTCTTATTGTTGTTCAATCAACAAATTGGAGTTCGACATTGCAAAATTTACCAATTCTTCACATAGTGCTCTTCCTCTGACCAAATTAGTTAACTTGATCTCTATATCATACTCCTGTATCTTTGTGATCCAATCAACTCATTTTTTTCCCAATTCTCCTTACACTATGAAGTTTCAAACATTTGGGTGTACAACATACACCAATGTTCTGCTCTAAGAAATGTAATATCTTAGATTTTTGAGAGATTTCATTAGAGAAAACACTTATTTCTCTATGAAATTATAGTGTTCTTCATGATCATGTAGAGTTTGGCTTAGAAAAGCTATAGGTCACTCATTATGATCTTTGTCTTTCTAAGTGAGCATGACTATATAGCTTTCTTCTACTCCAAATACATAGAGAATGAAGTCTTTCCTATAATCTAGGTTAGCTAATACTGGGGCTCTAGTAATAGCTTCCTTTATGCTCATGAAAGCCTCCCTTATAGCTTCTATCCATGTGAAGTCTACCTACTTTTTCAGCATTTCCATCATAGGCTTTACTATCTGAGCAAAGTCAGATATGAATTTTTAGATAAAATTAATTTACCCAAAGAATGACTGTAAGCATTTTTTATTTTGAGGTAAAGGGAGTGCTAATATAGCTTTAACTCTATCTAGATCAATAGCTAGACCTTCCTTTGATACTATATGACCCAACAACTTCCCTTCATGGACAACAAAGATTGATTTTTTTGGGTTGAGTGATACCCTAAATTCTCTATATTTCTAAAAAACTAGTCTAAGATGATCAAAATGCTTCTCCTTTTGATGAGAGAAGACTATCATATCATCTAGATAGATCAATATAACTTTATTCACAAGTTCATCAAAATCTAAATCCATAGCCCTTTGGAAAGTAGCTCGAAAAGGCATTCTTTGATAAGCAAATATTCCCCATTTGGTTATGAACGTAGTTTTATGTTGATCCTCATATCTGACCCATACTTGATTAAAACCTAAAAATCCATCCAAAAATGAAAATATTTTTCTCTAACAACAATATGCAAGATCTGATCGATCTAGGGCAAAGGATAGTGATCCTTTAAGGATGCTTTGTTCAAGTTCCTAAAATCCACACAAAGGAAGATATCTTCATTATTTTTTTTATCGATACCAAATTGGCTACCCAAGTGGAATGTTTGATTGAGTAAATGATTTTTGCATTTAAAAACTTCAACAATTCTTATTTCATCAATGCTTCTATTTTTAGATTTATCAACCTTTGCTTTTACCAAAATGGCTTAGCATTGGGTAATAATTCTATAGTATGTTGAATGGTCTCTTTACTATAGAATTTTAAATCATCATAGCTCCAAGCAATGATGTCACTAAATTATTTGCATAGACTTAAAAGCTATTAAAATTCTTCTTTAGAGCATCGTACACCAACCTTTAAATTCTTTTTAGGCTCCAATTGAATTTCTCTAAACTCTTATTCATCAATCTTCATATTTTAGCCAATTGGTCGATCATTACTATCAAATAAATTCTTGAGGGTGATCAATCCTTTAGGAATATGATTATTCTTTAGCTGAATCACTTCATCCTCACTTATGTCATCAATTGCATTTGTGTAGTCCATTTCTTAAATTAAGAAGTCTACTATCTATCTATCATTATCAAATACTTGCCAGAAAGAATCCTTATCTAACATAATGGCCTAAATGCCAATTTGATAGATCTTGAGTTTTTTCTTAAATCAGAGGTCAGACAAAAATTGGCTCCATGAGAAGCCAATGCATCAACTTGCACATTTTTCTCTCTAGGAATTGCTTTTATATTTAGTGCATCAAAGCTTTTGAATAGATCCCAAACTCTATTTCGATAAGCTTTTAGATAATGTTGCTTGTTGTTGCATCTTTCTATAACTTGATTTACCACCAATTTAGAATCTCCATAAATCATTAATAGCTTGATTCCCATATTCTTTGCTTCTTTGAGTCCAATACATAGTACCTCATACTCTACTGCATTATTGGTACAACTCCAAGTCAGTCGATATGACAATCTTTTAGCTTCTCCAGATGGTAAAATCAGCATAATGCCTACTTCAGTACCATTTTTACACCTAGCTCCATCAAAGTAGAGCTTCCATATCTTAGTTTCAAAGATATTTATTTGTGATGGCTAGAGAATTTTTCTTTTCTAGCTTTGAAATAGAGTAAGTGTCGATTCCTATTTCAACCATAGCATTGAAGTTTTTAAGTGAGAATTGATCTTCAATCTATAACTCATCTATGATTCCTTCTACTAGATCAATTTCTTCACTAATTACATTGATATTATTATCTTGTTGAACCTCATATTCAATTTTCCCTATATGGTAGGTGGATGGATTTTCAATAAATATTTTCACCTTCTACCCTTGTGAGGAATTTCCATGTGTGAATAATCCAAGGACAAGTATCCACCTAGTTTAGTTGTGAATTCATGGGAAAGGCACATACCAAAGTAGGGCTCCAAATCTACTACAACCACCTCTTGTATGACTATTATCTGAGGTATTCTATGTAGCACCATAGGTATATCTTTGATCACTCCAACAATATTTACTAGAGTTCCATCCAACTGCAGCACTCTAGGACTAGAACATGTGTATTCCATACCCATTGCTTCACATATGGCTTTTGGCATAACCATTGTTATTGCTTCAAAATCCACCATGCAATTGTGTACAACCCATCCTTCCATACGTAGGGACATGTAGAAAGGAGATAACCTATTTTTACTTACTCTTAGAGTAGGTTTACCCTATGTAAGATTGATTTTTAACTAAAGTTGATCCTCAGACCTGATGGACTTCAACAATGCTCGAAGAAGATCAATTTATCTCAAAATCATTAAAGCATCATACATGCTTGCTTTGGATGGTGTTTTCTTTAGCTCATCCACAATGTTGAAGTTAGAGGATTCTAGCTACTTCTTTTTCACCTTCTTTAGCTCATTGAATTTCTTTCAATATTCTTATGTTGCTTCAATCCTTTGTTACTTAGTGATAGAAGGGTACCAGAGTCTATTTCTAGCTTATTCTTGAGTTTTAGCTTCTTTTGCTTGCACTAGTTTATGTTATTCTTTTAAAGGCTCTACTATAGGTTATTTTATTCACTAAGTAGGTTGAGGTACTTTCTTTTCCAGCTATTTACTTTGCTAGGATGGAACCTTGAATGGATCTAGCTTTTTGGGATCTACTTGTAATGGCTTCTTTCTTGATTGCATTAGCACTAAAATTGGCTCTTCTTCTTACACCATCAAATTTTGGTCTTCTTCCCATAACATGTTTATCTAGCTCTTCTATGCTCTTTCTACCTTCTCAACTACAATCTTCTACATCTGATGTTGGTGAAGCATGCATGTGCTTTCACCATGTGGATCATTGCAAGTTGAGCACTAATAATCTACTTCTGATGTAGAGGTAGAAGGATTTTCTTCCTAGTTATTATACACTACATTAGGTTTTCCACCAATATTGCTAGTAGAAGCTCCTTGATATTTTACCATGTATGGAAATCTCCTAGGCTAGAAATTTCTCTCAGCTTCTCTCCTTTTCATGGTGGTGATCTCATTTGTCAGATTTTTTAATGTTATCATAATATCATTCATACTAGTAGTTTGAGGCTCAGGAGCTAGTAATGCAGGTATGGTAGGAGGTGTCGGTAATACTAGAGTTGGTAATGTTAGAAATTTGGATGTAAGGGTTGGAGCTACATTTGGAAAATGAGTGATTGTAACTAGTGTTTATTTCTCATGTTCTAGTTATAGGATTTTTGGAAATATTGGCATAACATTCCTAGGAGGAAGTCTACCTATAGCTATTAGAGTACTTTATGCTACTACAATTGCTTGATAAATTTTTAGAAATGTCAACACATTAGATTATCATATCATCAAACCTAGATCTAAGTTGAAGGTACAAAAATAGTAGTACAATGCTTGGGCATCTATTGGCCTAATTTCTTATGGCACTCTTTTCCATGTTCTGCTAAATCTGATATTAAAGTCCATTACTACCTCTTGAGGATGCCTTTGTATGGTGGTGAACTGGGTCAATAGTGAAAATGGATTTACTTGTTCATTAAATTCTTGCACCAATCTACCAACAAGTTGTGCCCATGAATTAATGCAACCATCCTGAAGGGTCTGATACCAATATAGTACCTTACCTTTCAATGATATGATTAACAATCTTATCATAACATCCTCATCATGAATATTATGGATTATGGCTAATGAGGCTACATCTTGGCAATGCTCATAGGCTATTTTTCTAGTACCATCATACATTGGCAAAGCCTTTAGTGCTATAAGAGGAATGAGATTCTGATTGACTAAGTTAAGTGGTCCTATATTA
Organism: Wollemia nobilis; assembly: GCA_028583015.1. Classification (NCBI taxonomy): domain Eukaryota; kingdom Viridiplantae; phylum Streptophyta; class Pinopsida; order Araucariales; family Araucariaceae; genus Wollemia; species Wollemia nobilis. Next base: position 7,115,850 of record JAQPPZ010016867.1, read on the forward strand.
TTCTAGTTGGAAAAGTTTTATGGAGGCAGATTTTGAGCCATTTGTTCAAATCTAGTTGAGTGGACTAAAGTTGGAGATGTAAAATATGTAGATCCTTGACTTTTTATAGGGCTTATAGAGGATGGTGATGTAGGAGATGATGAGGATCTATGTCTTTTGAATGCTAAAGGAGGTAATTCTACAAATAGTATTGGTTCCTCTAGTTTCTTAGTTGTTGCTCGTGTGAGCATAAGCTTGCAAGTTAAATGGTAGTTGGGTTTCTTTAGAATATCATTTTAGATGGAGTCACCAGGTGATTGGGTTTTGATCTATTAGAGCATAATATCACCATAGTTCTACTCAATCAGGAAGGTGAGATTTGGGTCCCATCGGGCATGCCAAAAAACTCTTGGTCTAAAATCTTCCTAAGTGGATGAGTTGCACCCTCAAGACCTCGACCAAGATTGGATGGCTCAAAAATAGGGGTCTTTGAGTCAACCTCTAGAGTAGGCCAGCTCCTATGGTCCTAGCTAAACTAACTAAAATGGGGTTGTAGACTAAAGTAAGGAATGCAAAAAAGGTTAGAAGCTAAGCTAAAAGTGGTGTAGATTTAGCAACATCAAGAGACATAGTGCATGAGAGTCTCACAATTTGAATTAAACTAGACTACCTAATAGACTAGCTTACTTTCCTTATGACAAAACATTTAATCATAACAAATGCTAAGCATTATTAAGCATTCTAGGAACTAATGAACAAGAAATCCAAGGAGAAATATCCAAAAGTAGAATAACTATAACAGAATTAACCATTCATAGCTTTAACAAAAATGCTTAATCACTTAGTTGGCATACATACATGTTTTTAAAAATTTGAGAAAGAGGCTAGACAAAAATCCAATCTTCATTCAAAAGGTGTATAACATCATCATACAATTATGCAATTATAAATGCTAAAGGACCGACCATTTGAATGGCTTACATTCAAGTATATATAGTTTTACAAATGCATTCATAGCACGAGAGTGAATTATAGGTCTATCAACCTACCTTAGTATGCGTGTGTTTCTTCTAGATCATTCTATTGTAACTGATTTGGCATTGTGGTGCTGATGTGGATTACCTCTATTTCATCCTAGGTAGTGATGGCTATTGTGTCTTCATTTGGTGTACTAGATCTTATGATAGGTTTATTCTATCTTTAGCTACCCCACTACTGCCTTAGTTGTATTAGTACATATGTTAGTTAGGATAACTTCTAGTTAATATTTTTTTATAGGAGATCATAAAAACCAGATGCACGCTTGGGTGTTTCAATCTATCTGACACCCTTAGCTTTCATCTTCTTCTTGCTAGATGTTGGATATTTTATCCTTTCTTGATGATGTCAGCATTTGAAATATTTGGTACTTTTTGATGTATAGTTGAATGAAGTACTTTACCAAAAGCCAGATTCTAGATCCACTTTATGCTGCTTTGTGTGTCGGGTTCTATACCTTAGAATATTTTTTTATTCTTTCTTTTGTTACATCAAATTTTTATGCTACTCTTGCTGACATCAATATCCAAAATTATTTGACACTCTATTTTCCCTATGGCTTAAAATTATTAAACTTGGAAAAATTTGCTACTACATGCTGGGTTGCTATCCATACTTAGCCAAAAACTTATCTCTTAATGCGTCGGATGCTACTCCATGCTACACCGTGTGCTAGTATTTAATCATGCCCTTACTAACATTAACATTTTATTTTTTGATAGTGTTTCATACTTGGTAAATATTTGAGTCTGGACTGTTTTACTTTCAGTTGCCAAGTATCAGATGCTTTGAAGCATGTTGCTAATGTCATTGCTTCATATTTTTTGAGGACTCTCTACACTTAGCATAATTTTTCATTATTTTTACCTGCCTTGACTTCTTCTAATATGATGACTATTTTAGGGGTTTGATTGCCTTTCTTAGCAAAATGGAAAATATTTTGTTGATAAAAAATATCTCCTTCTAAAGAGATGGATGTGGATGAGGAATTCTACCCACAGACCTATTACCATATGATCCTTACTCAGCTAGAGTATGTATCCAAAAATCAAATGACCATATCTCCTATGCCAAAGAGAGGTAGAATATATTGTTGTTTCTAACAATGTATCATTAGGAGAGGATATGACATTGAGTGAAAACAAGCCATTATTGTAGGAATATATTACCATAATATTACCATATTTTATGATAAAACACTTCTTATTACCATCAAAAATATAAAATTCAACCACCATTTTGTGATCCAAAACTTGTGGTATAGACAACATTTTTTTTGCCAATGTAGGTACATATAATAACTTTTCAATAGTGCATTTGCCTCTAGGAATATTGAGAGGAACTTCTCCCACTCCTTTAAACTAATAGGTTTTATTATTTACAATGGTGATTGGTTTCCCATCATTGGATTGTAAGGAGCCAAACCACACTTTGTTCCCAGTAATGTGCTTGCTAACACCTAAATCAATATACCAAATATCATCCTTCGATCTTGTAGTTTCTTTGGATATTAGCACCTTATGTGCTTGTTTTGAGTTTGAAGTCGATTATTCATGCTCAAAATGCCCTTATTGTCACTTTTTCTTGGAACATGATTTGTATTGTGACCATTTTGATGAGGTTGTTAGACATGATCTCCTCGAGTCATAGATTTATACCAACAAACCTTTGTGTCATGTACTTATTTATCACAGATATATAGTGCATATTTTGTGCCCAAGGTTGTTTCTATTATGATGAAAATGATGATGATGATGGGGAAGGACCCTTCTATAGATTCTTTTTCCTAGACGTCTTGGAAATGAGTGCATTGTTTGTCAAATTATTCCTCAACTTATTGGTTGCTTCTTCCTATTGAAGCATATTCACCAACTCATCAAAGGATACCTTCCTATTTGAGATTTGCAAGGAAGTGATCAACACTTGAAATGAATCTGGTAGAGCTCAAAGTATGATGGGTACTAAAGGATTATCTTCCATAATGTCACCTATGGAATTCAATATGAATTTCAACTCTATAACTCAACAAAGAAAAACCTCAATGTTTTCTTCATCATGAACTCTAAATATGTAGATTTGATATTGAAGGTGAAGTGTTATCGATTCATTCTTTCCTTCATTGATGGTAGAAAGTATGTCCCATACCTCTTTGTATGTTTGTACTTCATAAATTTGTATATGGATAACATCTACTGTGGAAATGGTAATGCTTTGGCATCTCTATCATCATATTTCTATTGGGCATCATCATCCTCTTTAGGTCAAGTGATTTTGCTAGTAACAATATCCTAGAGTTTCTCAACTATTAAGATGGTTCTCATATTAGTCTTCCAAGGTCCAAATTTTGAACCTTTGAGTAGCTAGGATTTTTTAATAATAAATTTTGATGCTGTCATGGTGAGAGTTATTTATAACTCCTAAATAGTCCCTCTTTTAATAAACTGCTAGTCTATCAAACCTTTTTATATACTCGCCCTTCCTATATAATCATTGGTACATGGAAGAAGCTAATCCTCTTGATATTACTATACATGAGAGAGACCTTAAGGTACATGAAAGAGAATTATACGAGGTAACAAGGTAGTATAGAAAGGGATCAACCTTATCAATGACACGTACTTAAAGATAAATCCTTGTATGTAGGCATAACTTCCCTATATATTTAGAATTTATTAATTTTAGGGTTTATGTCTAGCAATAGTGATGAATAGGGTATAATGATGGAATAAAAGTATCAAGAAAAGATGACCTTATATCTCCCTAATGATTTAAAGGGTCTATGCCTAGATGTCGTTATGGCAACTTTGTTAGGCTATAGACATAGTTGATCAATGCGATAAATTTACCTATAGATGTGAGCCAAAGGTGTCATTGATACCAAACACTTCTTGTTTGCTTAAGCAAATGTTTATCTGGTATACAAAGTATGAAAAATTAAAAGTAAATATTTGAAAATTTGAAGGTGTTGTCACCATAAAAAATGCATCTTTTACAAAGAAATTTTATTACCCCCCTTAATTTTGAAAAATATGCACTATAGTCAAATTTGCATTGATTTACCCATAAATACTATAGGAAATTGCAAAATTAAAAAAAATAGCCTTCTTAGGGTAATAAAAATATTTTTTTGTTCTTGGTGGATTTTGACCTCTTGACCTCTAGTTTAAAAGTTTACTCTATTTCAACTTGCCAAATCCGCTACTTAATACTTCATGTAAGGAAAAGAATGAGTTTAACTTTAACCCCCTTTTAAAAAATTCATGTAAATTTAAAGCAAAAATTAAAAGCAAGGAGTTCAACCTAAGACCTCCAGCTTGAACATCTTGAAGGTTGCCTTGATGCTAAACTATCTAGTCATATTTATGTGTTTATTATTTCCTCCATCATATTAAGAATACAAACATTAAACTAGGCTAGAAAACGTATCCCATGTAACACCATACCTATATACAACTCAAATTAGAGTTCGATGCCATACCATGTACATTTTAACTATTTAATGCTTCTTTCTAAAATACAAAATATAATTTTATACCTTTCACACTCTCAAATCACTGAAATCCATTTCATTATTTTTAGTAAAACTACACCATAAAGCACTAAAGCATAAGCTAACAATCGTTAATGTATTCCTTCTTGTCCAAAATACTCTCAACTTCTCCTATGTTGAAATTTGGTCTTCCTAAGGTGACGATGATGTCATCATATTCCATACAAGGGACTTCATCAGATTGAAAAAAATATCAAATTATCAAAAATTTGATTGGGAATATAGAACAATATTTTATTTCAAGAAATTATTTGACAAAAAAATAAATTCTACTTTGCAAAAAACACTTTACATGGCCTCTATTGAGTTGGAGAGTGTGGTGCAATCACTATTTCTTCAATTGGAGGATAGGAGAGGTGCAATCACTAAATCAATCATAAACCAAGCCCCTCTCCTCAATTATTTTCGACCCCTTATTTAGTAGTTCTTGTATATTCATTCTTAATTCTTCAATTGTTATTCCAAGAGCATCATAGACAACTTACATTGTTGGAATCACCCTTGCATGTAGGATATGTCAAACTATGTGATTGCTATCTTCTTATTTGACCTACCTATCTACTTTAACTATTTAATTGGATGGGGAGTTATTTAGTGTACTCTACCTTTGATGTTAACCCATTTTCCATCTGCATAATTATCTTTGAAGAGTAAGGTATCACACTTATTAAGATATGTGGGATCCACCTTAGAACAAAGGGACTTGATTTGAGAAATTTTTGGTGTGCCTTAATACACATGATTCCAAAGGGACTCAACTTGTTTCATTGATGAGATATTGACTTTTATATTCTTTCTTGAAAGTGCCTTGATACCTAATAGCTCCCCTCTTCCTTTCATTAGCTAGAATTAGTGGATCATGGTTGTAGCAGATGTTAAAGCTTTTTACTTGGTGTTGTCTTGATCAATTGCTTTCTTGTCCCTTGCATGATGCCTTATACTTACTCTTTATATTTTATGTCAAAGGATTATTTTTTAGCAAGTGAGTGAATGACCTATGGATGTCAATGTTGAGATGTTCCTTCATAGTGTAAATTATGTCTTAAAGTTTTTATACTATATGGGAAGAGTATCATTGGACCCATGAGAACCAATGGACCAATTAAGCCAAGGATATTGGTTTGACACAATGACATGGGGGAAAAAAGGATGGGTATAGGATAAATGGAATAGTAGATGATGACATGAATGATGATAGGGTAAACTAGAATGGAGATTATGTATGGAACACCCCTACATTATGAATAGACAAATCTACTGTTGACCCTAAGATTAGGACTATACTAACTTGAGGTGGGATAGGCATATTAGAAGAAATTAGAGGGATTTAAAGAAGTAAGAGTAGAATAAATAAGAGGGAAATATAAAATAGAGAAGGGAGTAGAAGAAATGAGGGTGGAAGTCAAGTGAATATGGTTGTGGAAAAGATGGTAGAAAACATTTATACTTCTATATTAGCAAAAATTTTTTTGAAGCCCTTCTCTTTAGGGTTATCTATTATTTCTCTTTATCCTTTTATCCTTCATTTACATAAATCATAAAAGGTATCATGTACCAATCTATTTTACCATTCCTCATGTCAACAATAATTTCTAAGGTGATACTATCAAAAAGGTCTATCTTAGATTCTACATGTTCATTTGGTTGTAGGGTCAGAAGGAAGAACACTCCTACTTACCCTAAAATACTCTATATCTGGGAATTTGCCTTACTAAAATTGTATTTATAGGTTTAAATCTCATATTATAAACTTTGTAGAAGAAACCATTAATATTAGAAATATCTTCAATCAATCTTAGAGGAAAGGGATGTAAAAAAATAGGGACATAAGTGTCTTGCGATATTTTTGCCTAGGTGAGATGGGGATTTTGTATTTCTTGCTTTTCCTCTTTTTTGAAAGGGAAATAAGAAGAGAGAATTTATTAAAATGAATATCTATCTATCTAAGTGAAAGATAATGCCATTCACTGGCTCAAGAAAAAAATTTCCCACCCTTCTGATGTTGATTTTATAGATTAGGATTTTTAAAAACCTATGTAAACATAGTAAGTCAGATAGCATTAGTGGTGTATAGGAGGGCCTTTACCAAGAGGGATTCCCCAATTTATCGTCTCTTAGAGAAATTATAGGAGGTAGTATGTTTCTTCACTAAAATACTTGAATTCTTAAGTGGGTGTCATGATTTGGAAAGTTAGAACAACCTTTTCTCTCATCATTCATTCCTGATATACCTTTTGATGTCAGCTATCTTGGAACTGACACCTCCATTTAATTTTGAAGTAATGGGAAGTATACGTGAGCATTGATATTCATACAACCATGATAGCCTCTCTATATTTTACCTCATTCTATGATTAAATTTGATGACGATTATTATTTTAGGTAACTGATTTTATACAACCAAGCAAAACAACATCACTCAGTAATAATGTTTTATTTTATTGTTGTCTCTAGACCACTTCAATATCATCCTTCAAAGCATAAAACTATTGGGGTACAATTTTTATCTTAGTTATACTTCCCAATATTATAGGAAAACACCCCATTTTTAGAATCATAGCTTCTCTAATATTCAATGTAGCCCACTTATCTAGAACCACTTGATAAATATCAAGAGTTATAGGTGAATCCTTCTCCATTTATTGAATAGTCTATTTAAAATATTTCATCCCCAAAGAGGATTACTACTTCATAAAAGAGGTCCCATAAGGCTTCTCTAAACCCTACAAGTTTAGCTTTTTGTAAGACATAATTATATGTTTCATATTCTAGCTTAGTTTCTTCTTCTATTTTGTCTTCATCTTCTTATATCAATTTATACTCTAGTAAAAATATTTGATATTTTAGTTGTAGGATCTCATTTGATTCTGCTATAGGATTCTCTCTCCCTAAAGAGAAATCAAAAGTCTCATATTCTAGGAGAGCAAATATTTCACCACCCTTTGATGATTTATGAGGATCACACATAATGACATCTTGGATAAGAAAATGACTTTCAACAACCTCAGGTGTCAAAACGAGTTGAATCTCACATGGAATATCAAGAACTTGATAATATTATTTTGAAATTTTTCATTGATAGAGTAAAATAATTTCATGAAAGATGATTTACATGCCAATTATTTAGACTTTATAATATCTCATTCTTATATTTTGTCTCAATTCCTCTTTTTGTTGCTTTTTTATGCTTACATTTATCATTTGAGAGATGCACTAATGCTTGATGATCTGATTATATATCTACCCTTGTTATCCCCATAGGTAGAACATCCTTGAAAGTGGACTCAAACCTCTTATATTGTGGCTTGATTTTTGATCCCATCACAAACTCTTCTCCTTTAAAAATAAGTAAACACTTCACATTCTTATATAGATTTTGATTCTATATCTAAGTAAGGATCAACTGATCCACGATCTTCTTCATCCTTTGCTTTCTTTTCTATATTCGCTTCTTTTTATTTATTTTGTTGTACTATAATAGGTCCTTTATCCTTTAAATGTAGAGGTAACATTTTCTAAGGATTGTTGTACACTTCCTAGTTTTGGCTTGCTTATTAATTGATTGCTCTTTAGAAGCTTTTATCTCACCTCTAGTTTCAACCCCTTGTTGATTAGTGCATATGGAATCATCTTCAAGCATTGACTCCTAATTTGTGTCTATAACATTGAAATTTGCTACGATTATGTTGTTAATATTGGAAAGGATAGGCAATAATGATGGAGCCTAGGTTTTTTGTACATGGTCAAATTAGTTATGGGGATAATTTAACATGTGATGGTGGCCTGTTGAGCCTTACACTACTAATTATAGTAATTTGTCTAAGAATATGTGATGGATCCAATGCACCCTATAGGATCATACCTATAAATCAAGGAAGACACTATTTTGGATCCACCTATGTATTCATATTAACCATGTGATTATAATTCTAATTTGCTCCTTGATTAACATATTTTTGAGGCACTTGATATTTTATAAAGTACAAAGTATTTTAGGACTGTCAATTTTATACTTCATATCATTATTGCTTTGTAGAATTATTTTAATTTACTAAATTTTTGATCACCTCCATTATTTTGTTCATTATAAAATTATTGTTGAATTCATTTCTCAAGTTGGATGGATGGGTTTTGGCTAGGATGAGTAATGATGTATGACATATAGATGGATGTGTGGAAGTATTTGGTTGGGTACTAGAAATAGGTGAAAATTTGGATTTGGAGTTAGGTATATGCATATTCTAGGAAATTTAGGTTGCATAGGCCATTGGTGGAGCAAGGGGTATCTTTCCTACTTGAATGAGAATATCCTCCCCTCTAGCCACTTTTTTGAATGTTGTAGCTAGTGTACGTTGGTTAGCATTACATACCATTAAAGTTAAGTTAGATTGTAAACCTTTGATGTAATATGATAATGCCTATTTTTTTATTTGGTCTAACATTTAATGGGATTAAATTCAAGGTCCTAAAAAATATAGTATTAAAATCATGTATATCTTCTAGAGGATGTATTTGGATTACATTTAATTGAAATACACCATTTCTCATGTAACCAAATCTATTCATAAATGGATACACTATTGATGCCCAACTAGTAATTGAATTATCTGGTAATCCCCTATACCACAAGGAAGCTTTATCATGAAGAGAGTAGATAAAAAAGTATACCATTATGTCCTCTTGGATGCAATGAATTTATTTGAGCATAGAAAATTCACTAAGGTGGTATAGTGCCATATTGTTCCCATTCCCATCAAAGGTAGATAGTGCTTTCATAGTTGCTAAGGGAATAGGAGAATAGGCCACCAAATTTAGTGGTCCTTGGTAGGTCCAATCAACAAATTGGTTCTGTGGCTTAGGAGGTGCTCTTGGATTGTTTTGATGAGGAGGTTTACCATATTGTTGTTAAAAAGGTGGCACATCACATAGCCCTAAGGCAGGTATAGAAGGTATGGAGGATATGGATACAAGGTATAATAAGATAAATGCTACTAAGACATTAGATTCTAGTAAATCCATAATTGATTTAAAAAATATAATAAGATAGGATAATAAGATAAAGGCTACTAAGATAGTAGATTTTAAAATGACGTAGTGCACCACTACATGCCAAAATATCACTTTTTGAAAGATTTACCTCAATATCCATACCTTTAATTTACCTTTATGGTTGTTTGAGTGATTCAATCTAGTTTGAAGAGTAAATTGATTACATTTTGTGAGTGAATCACTTGTATTTATAAGCATATCAATACCTTTTATTGAGCGAATTGCTCTCCTAAGCCAATCGATCCATTTTGGCGAGTGAATCACTCCTACAAGAAAATTGGTCTATTTTGTGAGAGAATCACTCTTACAAGCCAATTAGTCTATTTTACAAACAAATAACTTTTACAAGCCAATCAATCCATTTTGGAGACACCCAGATTTTATCAATTTTACAAATTTTTCTATTTTACAATGTTGTTCCCAAGTTCACAAAATTGATTTTCTATAGCTAATTCCTTAGAATTTGAAGGTAGTAATTGAGATATTGTAGTCACAGACACACTTGAAAATTTGAAATAAGCCTTATTATTTCTACTCTATCATCATATTCTTTATAAAGCATTTCAAACATGTGCATGACATCTATGTTTACTCATTTAATGCCCATCTCTTCAATGTGTTAATGCATGTGTCATAGACTTCATGAATTTCATTGGGGTGAATGATACCTATTACATTAACAACAAATATTCAACTCACAAATCTTGTATCAATTTGTTGATGCCCTAAGAGAACATGGGCATAGTGGGCTTGATATTGAAATTTATCTTCAACTTTCTAAACTATGACTTTAGATCATGGAAAAACATTTACATTCCTATTTTAGTCCTCATTGGTAGCATATCAGGGCCCTTATAAATATTTCATTGTCTATTCTCTAACTATTCAATACTCATCAAAGAATGACACTAGTAATATGTTTAGAAAGTCTTACATGTAAAATTGGGTAGGAGGCTATTCTCACCAACCCATAAACATACCATTATACTCTGTCATCATCATTTTGATTTCATACCATAAAATATTCACATACCATTCTACTCTGTCATCATCATTTGGATTTCATACCATAAAATATTCACATATTCATATTATCATATCCCAAGAAGATATAGCATATCATATACCTAGAATAGCTAACTACCTGATAAGAGCATATGCTATATGGTAATATTAAACTTAACTTGATAACGCTTTTCCTACATAAACAAGAGAGTTCTTTGTTTTTTCATGGCTAAATCAATTCTCTCACCTATACCTTTGTGTGAGTTTTTTTATAATTTGTACTTTCAACCATCAATGGAAAATAAAAAATGTGGTGTATATTTTTACCTAAATTGATGAATTTTTTATGGGCTACTCTTTGTTGTTGATTGATGCTTATTTGACATAAAAATATTGATAACTCCAACACATTGTAGAACAAAATAATACATATTAAAATGGATGTCAAAATATATTGTACTAATAATACTTTGAAAAATATATATTGCACTTAATGAACCATGAGTCAAGGTAAAGTGCTCGATAATATTCCATAATAATAAAAAAAATGCTATATGAGCTTAGAAATGTTAATCACTATGTGATTTTAATAATGATTTAACTTTAAATATTATTTTGTATAAAAAATATTAAAGTAAACTAATGTAAGATCCATCTAGCATATAACAATATGTGTAAAATAAAATACAATAATTAAATATTTATTGAATAGTAAAATATGTACAACTTATTATAAAATGATATAATATCAATTGGTTAAAAATATTAATTTTTATGGTGGAGATCGAGGTTCAAATCTTTCCAAATGATATACATAAGGTGACTATGATGTAATATTGGTGGGGATCATCTTAATCCCATATAACCAATTAAAAGTACATAGTATAGATTCTAATAAATTATAAAATTTACTTACAATCTATAATTAAGGATAATCCTTTTTTAATATTTGAATAAATAAATTAAATATTTATTATTTCATCCATAAGAGACTTTGTGGGATATATGAGACAAAAAATAAAAGAGAAAATTAAACAAGTAAATTTTTTCCTTTTTGTGGATCTTATTGGCAATTAACTTCAACACTGTTATTACATTAATCAATAAAGGTATTGTCTATGTTTATTTTAAGATATTTCAAAATGAGATTTTAAGATATCCATACACTATTGTAGATGATAAACTTAATATTTTTTAAAAGATGTTCAATTTATTTTTTTTCAATAATTGGTTTTGTCTTAGATGTTAATATGTAGGAAAATTTAATATCACATGTTTCTCATCCTCAACTTGTCCTTGTTTTTCCAACAAGCTTGGTTTAGTGGTAAATATATGGAAATTCACCATGAAGACTAAGGTTTGATCCCTACAAAGGCTAGTCTCCCCACAATCAAGCAATACCACATTAATCACCCAAGGGAAAATTGTTGAAGCTAGGTGCAAGCCCTAGGTGATTTTGATGGCACAAAATGACCTTATATTTGTGGCTTCTAAGGGATGCCTTAATTTATACATATCAATTTAAAATACATCAAATGACTTATATTATTTATACCATTTAAAAATGGATCAAATGGCTTATATTATTTATACCAATTAAAAATAGATCAAATGACTTTTTAAATGAAAATTAGGAGACCATGGGAAAATAATAGTTGAGGTTTCCCCCCTCCCTTGACCTCCTATTTCAATTATATGATAATAAGAACTTAAATAGTCTAAAATTATTGGTAATATATCTTTTTTGGTATTGATATATTCTCCTAAAATTAATTTTGTTCTTAGTCAATGATCATTCAATCTCATATTTATAGAATATTTATTTTCACACTTGGATCTTGCTAAAGAATATTTACTATTAGTTTGATGCAATTTTAAAATTTTGATAAATCTTTTGGTAAATCACTTTTATCAATTCCTTATTTTTAATTCATTTTATGGTGTCTTGGTGCTAACTCTTTTATTAAGTTTGAGCATTGTTTGATATAATTCTCTCTCTCTCTCTCTCTATATATATATAGCACAATGTTTCTCCTTTTCATGGTAACATTCTTATTTCTACTAGTATCACATGGTAAGGATTTTGAATCTCAACCCCTATTATTTCTAGCAAAAAATATTTTTGCACTCTCAATTTTTTTCAAGCTTTATTTTTTCAATAATTGAAGATCCTCAAACATATAACCATATAAATATCTTAATTGTAGCAATATTTTATAAAGAAATTTTTTCAATTTTCAATTTTATCATTAAATTAATTTATAATTATTTAACTTGACATAAATGACTTTCATGCCTCTTTATTAATGATTATCTACAAAAGTATTCTAATTGTAGCTAGAATAAAATTCAAGTCCTAATTTATTGTTTAAAGAATACACCTTCAAACTTTAAATGTGGTATTTAATATTATTTCAAAAAATAATAACAATTACCTTGCCTTTGCTTATATGGGCTTTTGTTTCAAAGTAGTTGCAGTTTTTTTTAATTATTGTCAAATGTCTTTGTAAACTATATTTATGGTTATCAACTACAGAGTTGTAGCACCTCAACACTACCTTGAGATTTTATAAATTTTTATGGAGCACACAATAGAGAAATTAGAAATAAATATCTATTAAAACCTCTCAAAATTTGACAAGTATGGAATAGATACCAATTCGCTTATAGAAGAGGTTGATTGGTTTCAAGTACCAATATGCTTGTAAAAGAAGATTGATTGGCTCCAAAGAGAAATTTACTCAGCTAGAAGTATTGATCTACTTGCTAATGCAATTGATTTGCTTGCTAACTAGATTGGATTACTTAGATGGTCACAAGGGTAAAATTGAAGGCATGAATCCTAAGGCAAATATTCTAAAAAATGAGGTTTTGGTATATAGTGGTGCACTGCTTCATTTTGGAAGCCTTCTAAGTCTATTAATGTATAATTAGAGGCATATAATATTTTGTGGTGCATCATTTTACTAAGGATACCCTAAATATTTACTTTTACTAGGAATAATTGTTTCTCATCCTAGGTAACTCAAGGGTAAAGTTTTACTATAATTAGGGTCATATGACCCTTATTGTATCATATTTTGACCATAATAATTTAGAGCTAAAATATATGAAACCCACATTATGCTTTGACCTCCTAAGATTTAAAAAAATGACAATTCCTTAGGCATTCCATTAGTGGCACTGCCCTATTGGTTTGCTAGGTGTGCAAAGATTGTGACATAACCCTTTTAGCCCATGTTGTTATTCACTTATCAATTTTATAATCTAATGAATGGATGGATATTAATGTTATTTGACTTCTCGCGTGTTGAATGATCACACACTTTCCTTGCTATGGTTTAAACTCATATTTGCTTGAATCACTTGCATCCTTAAACTTTCATATATTTTTATTTCTATACTTTAATTTTCTACACTTTACTTTTCATATTTTACTTTAACTCAAGTTAGTATAGATTAGAATGAAGTATAGTACGAGGAATAGTGTGGAGCTAGCCTAAATCTAGAGGTTAGGAGAAGCCATTGATAATCCCATTCAACTTTGTTAAAACTTAAATTGGGGTACAAATATTAAAGAGAAGTTAGGATAATTCTCTAGTTCAATAGACATCATGTGTATAAACCAATAATAATAAAATACTTATTAATGTGCATCTATGCTCCACCTTTTTGATCCACTCTACTAATACTAAATAAATTATTTAAATATATATTTGTGTTTAAAAATATTGTTTTATTAATATTAGAAGGTAAATATTTTTAATACACTTTAGATTATGATTTATTAATAAAATTTACAATTTAATATACATATTTTAAATGTTCAATATTAATTATATGCAAAAAATAGTTAGGTATGATTAGATAGTCTATTCAATACATTTAAATTAATCAAATAATCTAGTACTATGCTAATAAGATGTTAACACAAGTAGATGGGAGAAACCTAAAGAGAAATGGAAAGATAGAATATGTACCTATTGTATTTTAGGGGTAGTAAAAATATAGAAAAACTTTATTTTAGAATTTTTAACTTATAATGATCTATATGGGATAGTTATATTGATATATTAGCAATGAATTCTATGTCTACAATATAAACGGAGAATAGAGAAGCCAATAAAATTTATTAACAAGATAAATAGTAAAATATTATTTCTTTACGAACTCTTTGATTAATAATGACTTTATCATTACATTCAATTATTTAGGTCTTGTTATAAAACACCAAGAGGAGTGTGAGTTGAGAGCATGCCTCACTTTTTCTTGTTTTAGAAAGCAAGTATTACTAGTGTTAAAAAAAAGCACGAATAGGAAATACAGTGTGAGCAAGGAGTAAATATCACTTCTTCTTGTTCTAGATATTCGAAGAAACTTAAAAAACAAAAGATTCATGTGAATAAAATCTAGATAACATGGTAGGAAATTCATATATGAAAGTCCTTACTGGAAGTAAGGATACCCTAGTTGAAAGTATGAATTTTGTAGTTAGCGATAAGAGGAAAAGTGAATTTATGGAAAACCCAATCCAAGTAATAGATACTACACCAAAGTTATTTTCAAGGATAAAATGATCGAGAATGATAAATGGTTCTTAAAAGCAAATGGTTAATATGTAAGTTCCATGGATACTAGCCAGGTCTTTTCAGAGATTCAAAATTGGATCAAGTGGAAGTGGGGATTGAATTCGAATTAATCCATGAATTTTTGCCAAAAGGAGTTTTCCTCATTGTATTATCCAATTAAAAAAAAATTGACTATACTCTAGGGGAGTTCATTTAGTAGGAAAAAACTACTAAGGAGAGAAAACATGTTGTATACACTCGAATATGTGTTACAATGGATATTTTAAAACCTCTATCAAAATCCATTAGGATTAAATCTAAATCAAGAGAATAGAATCAACAAGTGAATTATGGAAACATTATATTCCAATGTTCAAAATGTTAGAAGACCGAACATATAGCAAGAGATAACAAAGTAAAAATGATATAGAAAGAGATATTTTTTTGGGTATGAGACAAAGTTTAATATGAAACAAGGAGATAATATCATATTAGAAGCTATGTCAAATCAAGGATTTTCCACTCATAAGAAAATGGTAAAAAAACCTTCTACATCATCAAATGACAAAGGATATTACAATTTACTCGAATCAACCACTAGAGAAAAAATAACACAAGGGATAAAGAATAACAATACACAAGTTCAAATATAGGAGATAAAGGTAAGAAGAAATATGAAGAGGTAAATTTTAAAGCAAATGAGGTGAAGGAGATGAAGGTTAATCTAGGTAAATCATCTCCGTTTTCCTCAAATAGCATAAAATATTCTCCTTGAAATAAAAATGAAAGTAGTACATATTGTGTTTGTTGCACATTAGGGTTTTAAGAGTAGCATAATTAATAAATGCACATGGAAGTTATCCATGGATATTTAGGGTTTACATGGTAGCATAACAAAGTAATTACAATGAAGGATCATCCATGTACTTTAAGGATTTTGAGGTAACATAAAGAAGAAAGTGTTTATGAGGTTATTCCTTGTATTTTATATTCTTTAGGGTAACATAAATCATTAGAAGATAAGTCTCAATATGAACGATATGAAAAAAAAATAGAAGAGATTTATGAATATGAAAGTGTTTGTGGGAATGTAAAAAGGAGAGGAAGGTCCTCCAAGCATGAACAAAGAGAAAAATAAACTCAAAGGAATATTTATTTGGGAAGTCAAATAAAAATATCATAGGTGTTGACAAGAAATGGGTTTAAGCCCACTAATAAAAATAAAAGTGATGGTATCAAGGAATATTAGGGGTATGAATAAGATCCTTAAAAAAAGAGTTACTAAGGACTTAATAGGTTGTTATAGTCTTGAGTTTATTTTAATACAAGAAATAAAATTAAGTTGTGAGGAATGTAAGGATGCTTTTAAAAATATTTGGAAGATGGGGGTTTATCTAACAATTTCTTCTATATGAGCTTTTGACGATATTGCAAAAATATAGGACATGGGATGTATAATTGTTAGAAGTAAATCATAATTGGGTTGTTGGACTATTTTATGGAAAAGAGAAAAACATCAAATTTGGGGTTATAAATGTATATACTCTAACTATTGTCACTAATTATGAAAGATGTTGGAAGGACCTTAGCATATTTTTGTTAAACACAATGATGATTCATAGTTGTGATCTATAGGTGACTTCAACATAGTTATATCTACTTTGGAAAAGAAGGGTGGCACTACCAAATGGTCTACATATATTTTGCTTCATTTGTCAATTAAAATGGCATTTAGGATGCTATTACTTCAAGTTTTTAATATACATGAGACAATAGACACATTGGGAAAACTCATAAAGTAGAAAAAATGGATATTTTCTTGTTATCCAAGATATGATTGTAAATAAAATATACAATGTCTTCAAATATTTTATTGTGAGTGAGATCAAATTACAAACCCATTATTTTGACTCGTAATTTACTCAATAGTGTTCATCCAAAGCCATTTTGCTTCTAATCTATGTGGCTTCAAGACCCTACTTTCTTCCATATGGTTATGTTATAGTGAGATGAAGTGAATTTTGAAGGATCATGTATGTACAAGTTTGTTTAAAATATGAAATATCTAAAGGGGTAAATGAACATTTAGAATACCAAATATTTTGGTAACATTTTTAAATAAATGAAGCAAATTGAAACCAAGTTCAAAATTTTACAAGAGATAATAGATATCAATGGAATGGACTAAGATTATTATATGCAAGAAAAATAAATTACTTTTTTATTATTATAATGCATTGAAAAATGAGTCATATTGTTTCCAAAAATCCAGGGAGAAATAGTTCAAGGAAGGATATAGAAATACCAAAAAATTTCATGCTACAACATTTTTTTTGTTGCTTAAAAAATATTTCAACTCCAAATGGAAGAAATATTGAGGAATAAGAACATATAAAAAAGGAAGCAATTAAATATTTCAAATATATTTTTTTAGATACTAGGCAAGATAAGGGGGCATAAGGTAAACTTTTGCAAAATATTCCTTCAATTATCACGAATGATAAAAATGAAATTTTGATGAAGAAGATATCTATGGAGTAGCTACATGAAGCAGTTTTATCTTTCCATCCTAACAAGCACTTGACCCTAAAGGATTTCATGCAATTTCTTTAATTTTTTTTGGGATTTGTTTAAGAGTGATATATCAATTGTGGTTAAAAATACCTAATAAAGGAAGGTTACAATAAGTGAGATCAATGCCACATTTATTACACTGATTCCCAAGAAAGGTGAGGCAAAATGTTTTGATAATTTTTGTCCAATAAGATTATATAATATGATTTATAAGATAATTTTAGAATTATGGCAAACAAGTTAAAAACATTCTAGATTGTGTTATCTCAAAGGGACAAGGTGGTTTTGTTCATGGTAAACAAATTATTTATGGTGTAACAATTGTATAGGAGACCATACATTCTCTTGATTCCATAAAAAATATAGGCATGCATATGAAATTAGATATGAACAAAGCATACGATAGGTTTTGCTAGATTTTTTTATATGATATTCTAAAAAAGTTTAGTTTTGATCAAGGTTGGTGTGAATGGATTAAATATTGTTATAACACTCTAAAATATTCTAATTTTATCAATGGTTCTTCTATTGGTTGCTTGAAGTCATCTTGTAGACTCCACCAAGGCGATCCACTATCTCTTTATCTATTTATTAGGGATATCTTTCTCAAAGGCAAAAATGGAAGGAAAAATGAAAGGTATTTAGGTTGCAAAAATGTTCCCTTTGAATCTTATCTCCAATTTGTTGATATTTTTTTGGATCATCCCTCAGTCACCGAGGCCATGGAGTTTAAATTAATATTATCATGCTATAAAAAGGCTACTATATAGTTGATTAATACTACATAATATAGGATTTTTATTTACACTACCCTAAATTTACAATGAATTATAGATATTTTAGGGTTTATAATTAAAAAAAATCCATCAACCTATTTAGGTATTCTTTTGTCTCATAAAGGAAATAAAAAGGAGCTTTAGGTCTCTTATTTGGATATAATGAAAGCTTGTTTGACAATTTGAAAAAGTAAGTTCTTAACCATGGTAGGAAGGCTACAACTCATAATGACTACATTGCAATCCATTCCTATTTATATGATGTCATTTTAAAGATTGCTAGTAGTGTAGCATCAAAAATTGATAAAATTCAAAGAGACTTTCTTTGGAAAGGATGTGAGAAAAAATTTAGGTTTCCTCTTTGTAAGTGGGATAGGGTTTACAAAGGAAAGAATATTGGAGGGATAGGCTTGCGGAGTTGCACACTTATGAGTTTGGACTTAGGGGTAAAATTTAGGTGGAGATTATTTAGAGATCAAGAAAAGGGTTGGGAAAAATGTTACTTTAAAATTACGTAGGTTCTCTTGATGCAATGAAATAATTTAGGAAAACACCCTATCCAAAGGATTGTCAATATGGAACTTCATATTTGTGCGAAGCTTTCGAGGAGTCCGGTCTTCACATTTTCTTGCATTGTCCTTTTGTCGTGGAGGTTTGGGATCAGGTTTTCCATTTCCTTAGGATCTCCTAGGTGTTAGCTCACTTAATTTTTGAGCTTTTTATTCAATGGTCTCGACCATTCAGATCCACACCTGGTTAAGTTCTATTTTTTTTACTTCCTCATTTATTCTAGAGTATTTGGTGGGAGCGTAACCAGAGAGAATTCAAAAACTCTAAACACAACCTGACTTTTATATTTTCTAAGGTATCTTGGGTGATGGTAGAAAATATTTCTAATTGCTACCCTGACCTGGTTGGGGGATTTTAGAATGAAGTTTCATTAAAACTCAAGTTGGGTTTCACTCGAAGTGCTTATCCTCATGTTTCTTCTTTTGCTCTCTCAAGAAATCAGGTTGTTTGGTCCCCCCTCCTACGATGTGGATAAAACTTAATTTCAATGGAGCTTCAAAAGGAAACCTATGACCTAAAATTGCCGAAGGCATCTTTATAAATGATAAAGGGAAGCTTATTGGGGCCTTTGTAGAATTTATTTATGTTCAGACTACTCATTTTGCTGAATCCAGAGCTTTTCTTTAGGGGATTTTGTTAGTGGAATCTTTAGGCTTCCAAAAGGTTGTAGTAGAAGGGGATTCATTGAATATTATTAACTCAATTAATTCTCATAGCCCTTCCAATTGGATGATAGCTAATATCATTGACGAAGCCTCTAGAATTATCCTTTCCAAATCTGTGGTCCAAGTGCAATATATTTTCCATGAAGGGAACAAAGGAGGGGACTTGATGGTGAATTTGAAAATTTATCAACAAGGCCTGAAGGTGTGGATGTTCATTTTTCCTCAAAGTCTTCAAAACCTGACTGCTAATGATCATGAATAGTAGTTAGTTTTTGTTGTTTAAGGGATTGGGAAGTCACATTTGTTGGGCTTTCTTCTCCCTCCTTGTGTTGGTCCACCTCATTTTTTGTAGACCCCTTCCTTTGTGTTGGGCTGATCTAGATGTGATTTTATGAAAAATATGGCCTGCTCTGATTTTTGTCTTCATTTGTGTGTGGTGGCGGAGTAGCTTTATCTTCCTCTTTGTTGGAACAATCAGTTGGGAACTTAAGATGGTTGGGGTGTTTCCTTGGGCAGATTTTGTGCTGTCTACCTAGATGGGCCCATTGAACCGTAACTATTCGTGGTGGTTCCCTCTTGCTCTTTTTATTGTAAGTATTTTGGATCATGTGAAGGGTGGCATATCTTTTCATTTGTTGTGGCTTTTGAGGAGTCATGGTTTCATTTTCCCTGCTAGCCTTGTGATCAATATTTTTAGTCTTGAGGGTTTGATAGTTTTTCAGGAACCTTGGAACATTGATTGTCTATCTTTTAGATCTTTTAGTCATCCTCATTTTCTATGGCCCTATATTTTAGAGCAATCAAAGGAGGATTCAAAATCGGATTATGGAGAATTCTCATCCTCATCCCCCAATTTGAAAGGAAAGGGCTTGATATCTAAGAAATATTTGAGTACCCTAGGTACTCCTAATCAAGGTGATGCACGAAGGTCTGTCTGGATTTCTATGAAGGCTTCCAAATATTTGATTCTGCCTGTGTCGATTGTTTCTTCTGACTTGAAATATGGTTCACATACCTGTAAGATTCCCAAAGGTTCTTCTATGCTAAAGTGTGCTCATGTTCCTACTGAGCCTTTGATCTCTATATCTTTGGGTTCTCGATAGATTTTAGATATGCTCAATAGAAAGCATCAGGTCCTTATGGGTTCAATCCAAGTGGTTGTTTCTTTCATTAATGAGATCAGGGAGATCATTAAGATCTAGATGGAGACTTAGACCTTGTAGTGATTTTGTGGATTGAGTCTTCCTTTTTGGGGTTTGGTTCATCCTTTGGGTGTTGTGTTTTTTTGTTGTCTTACCTGGTGTTTTTCCATTTTGTTTCTGGTTGGGACACCTCGATCAAGTAGCATTGCTCTCCTTTGTTAGGGGTTTGGTTTTTGATTTGGACATAGCTTTTGCTTGTGCTCATTTTTTGCTCAGTTTGTATTATGTTTGGGGACCCTATCAAAACCCCTTTTTTTATCTAATAAAAAACATAGAACTTCATATTAAATAGTTTGCAATTGTTCAAAAAACAAACTATATGGTCATTTAATGAGGGGAATTATAATTTTTTTTGGTTTAATGCTTGGTTGCAACCTTATCCTCTTATCTTTGATTGATGATATCCATTGACTCAGGCATGTCTATCTTGTAAAGGTCCAAAGCTCAAAGTTATATTAATGAGTAACAATCTAGATGATAGATTTTTATTAGTAACTTGGTTAAAGGAGAGGAAATTAAAAAAAATACAAATGAGATTTAAAAGATACTTTAAGAGTTTTATTTACCTATTTTTACATGAAAGGATGAGTTGGTTTGAAATCTATCAAAAAATGGTGGATACTTAGTCAAATTGGGATATGAGGATTTAGAGCAATCAAAATTTCCTACTCCCAAATATTTCCCTTGGAAGAATGTTTGGTCATTAGAGGCTCTTCCTAAGGCCTCAACATTCCTTTGGTTAGTAGTTCAAAGTAAGATTCTTATAGAAGATATTTTATAAATAAGAGAATATCATGGACTTGTTAGGACCCCCAATCGTAACATATCCTCATTATATAATTACTAATTATTTATTAATTATTATTCTCATAACAAAACATCATGTCCTTCCATAAGTAACCTTAGAATAGATATATAGGTTAGATAGATATATTCGGAAGAGCATCCAAGAAATTATAAGAACAAATATATTTGATATCCATGGATAGGTTACTCTTCCAGTGCAAAGGTGATTTAATCCAAAGGTGATTCTATTAGTTTTACATTCAATTCATGCATCCAATTCTACTTGTTTCATTTGTGTAATCCACCAGGACCTAGAGTCCTACCATCTAGTATTAGAGCCTTCCTTCCAGAGATTCGTTCTATGCCATTTGATTCATCACCACTCTATCATCTCCCATTATTGCCCATAGCCCACTATGTCCTCACAAATTGCTACTCATCGTAGACCAAGGAAAGATAAGGCATCATGAACTTACTTTACGTTAAAACGACATGTCCCTATGTTAAAAAAATAATAATTTCAAAAGTAAAAACACCTCTTAAGACATCATATCAAGTGAAGAGAACAAAATTCTAATTCCTTAAATACCTTCTCAATTCCTTGTTGGGCTTCGTGAATTGATCTTTGATTGAATGATGAGTCAAAACTTAAAAAAATTCCATCTACTGCACAAAGCAACATTTTCGGTAGAGTACACATAAAATATGGTGAAACCAAAATAGAAATTAAAATAAAAACTAAGGTTTTAATAAATCTCCATCATCGTATTTTTAGTTTTTGATCGTTGATGCATATTCTTGATGTCAGGGATAGTGTTAAATGGAAAGGTTGAATTTTTTTTGGGACTAAAATCCCACATCATCGATGCAAAATAAAATGTGAGGTTTAAATACATCAAAGCACATATAAAAAAAATGTGATTTTGGTCACGCTCCCCTTTTGATATCTTGCGTGATGCTTATCATTGATGCCCATCGTTGGTTCCTCCCTCACCTTGTGTCCCGCGCTCATGCTTCCCCTCGCCTTATGCTCCTTGCCCTGCCTATCTCATGCAGTTGACTCTGCCCCGCTCTTTCACGCTTCCCCTCGTGCTCCGCTTCTGTTAACAATCGCTCTTGCCCGCTGGCATCCTCTACCATCCACTTTCCACCAAGAAAGTGATTTCAAATTCAAATTTAAAAAATAACTGACTGTTGAGGTTCAAAACAATTGATAAACCAATTTTATCAAATTTTGACAAAAATTATATAAATTTTTGCAAATTTTTTTAACAAGATTATATAAATTTTTGCAATTTTTTTTTCAAAACTTAATTAAACTTGCCAAAGAAGACTTGAAATTTGTAAACCAACCCTAAAATAACCGATGGAAGGAGATCGCAAGACCTCACTCACAAAAAAATTTACCAAGAGTTTCGCCAATGGAAGGACCAAATTATTAAAGATTCTTTACCGAGGTAGGAATTTGACCAAAGAATATCCCCACAAAATACTTACACCACCCCAAAAATTAACTAAATCTTACCAATTAAACGTATCAGCCTCGAGGAAATGAAGGAAAGAAGAGAAAAAGGCCTTTGTTTTCATTGCGATGAGAAATTTGTACCCAATCATCAATGTATTACACCAAAACTATATATTCTGGATGTAGTTATTCCTTGTAGTTCCACCAACGAAGAAAATGATATTGAGGTAGAAGTAGTGACAAATACACCCGAGGATAGCACTGAAGATGAGGAATATGAGCAAGAAGTGACCCAAGCACCTGATCACAATGATGAAGGCAATGAGGTTGATATACTAGAAGTGATCGATGCATCAGGTAAGAATGAGGTAGACATACCCGAAGTGACCAATTATGACCAAACATACACTTTACAAGAACAACACTCAAGTACCTCCCCAATAGTGAGTTATCGCCATATGATCAAACCTATTCGAAAACAAGGCAAAAGAGTGAGTGCACATTTATTTTCCCTTCGTTCTACACAAGGAGAACCTACTAAAGTGGAAGCCCACCATCATCACGATTCTACTATTCTTCCTAGAAACCCCCCACTAACGCTTCGACCCTCAAGATATCCCTACCTCCAAAAAAGTGACATTAAAATAGTACAAGAAATTGCGTAAATTCTACTTGGAAAACAAGGGACAAAGCTCCTCACTTTGAGATTTGAGGACAAAGCTCCTTTTAAGGAGGGTGGCATGTTAGGACTCCCCATCCTAACATATCCTCATTATATAATTACTAATTATTTATTAATTATTATTCTCATAACAAAATATCATGTCCTTCCATAAGTAACGATGGATCAAGTAAGAAGCTGCATTAGTATAATGCGGCAACACGATTCACCTGCAACACCATATTTTCACTTTTTGGGACCATCCAAGGTTTTTGTGATCATGAATTTTAACCTGTAATGGATTCTTCCTCCTATGTTTCATTGCAAAAATGATTCAATATATCCAGTAGAGGATCTATTGATAAAAAAAAATATTTATATAGATATTTTCAAAAGAGCATCCAAGAAATTATAAGAAAAAATATATTTGATATCCATTCGACAGGTTACTCTTCCAATGCAAAGGTGATTCAATCCAAAGGTGATTCTATTAGTTTTACATTCAATTCACGCATCCAATTCCACTTGTTTCACTTGTGTAACCCACTAGGACCTAGAGTCCTACCAGGACCTTTGAAATGTGCCTTGTGTTAGAAGGATTTAGACACTTCATATCATTTACTTCTTCATTGTGCTTTTGATCACATCATTTGGGGTTACTTTTTCAAAAATATGAGAATATATTAGGTAGATCCATCAATATTGAAAGAGTTGACAAAATTTTGAATTAAATATTTTAAAGCTACAACATTATATATTTTGTGGAAGATTTGATCATGCCATTATTTGTTTGAATTAATAGATTGAAAAGAATAATATAATATTTTAAAAATGAATATCTAATTCATGCCCAAGTTTGGAACCATATTATTACCTCTTTTATAGAATGTTTATAGATATGGTGCTCATAATGAAAGTCTCAAGTGCGAAAAAGAGGTGCTACCTACTTGGTTACAAGATTTGAATATACATAAAAGAGTCATATGCGACAATGGCATTAAAATAAAGGATTTGATTCAATGTATAGTAAAACAAAAAAGTCCAAAAATTGAGTTTATCATAATTAATTTTGAAGGTGCTTCCAAAGGAAATCTATTAAAAATCAATGGAGGTGGTGTTTTTCTAAATAATGAAGGTAAAATTCTCCTCACTCAAAATCATATAGAACTTCAACTAACAACTATGCAAAGGCTAGAGCACTTCTTACAAGGATTAAAATTACAATAGAAAAAGGATGGAACTATATTTCAATTGAGGGTTCATAAATTATCCTTAATGTCATCAATATAAATGGATGTGGAGATTGGATAAAAATAAATATTATTGATGATGTTCATTCTATATTATTGGAGGTAATCTCTTGGAAATGTGATTATATCTATAGATAAGGAAATTGAGTAGTAGATAATCTAGCTAATTGTGGTGTTGATCTTCATCTTGGTGAAATTCAAATTTTAGAAGGCAACTGGCCAAGTAAAATTTTATCTTTAATAAAAATGATGTCAAGGAGCTAATTGCAAAAACCCATCACTTTAAGGAAGATGAAGGTTACATTTTAAAGAAAAGGAAATGAATTTTTTTTGATAAAAGGAAAATGTGGATATGGTTTAATTGATCAAACAAAAAATATAATATTATGGCATTTTGATGGGAGTGGCCCCAAATAGAAGCCATATATAACTTATTTTAAAAAAATTAAAATTTCAAAAAATAATGATATTTCAATTTTGATTTTCACATAAACTTATTTCATTTAAAAGTACAAGTTAATATGACAATTTTAGTAATGAATCTTTGTTTTCCTATGAATTGTTTGACCTTGCAAATATTAAAAAGTTTGTATTCTATTTTATGATAATTAACTTATTGTAATAATGTCCTATCAATCAATTACTTGTTTTTAATATGCTTAACAAGACAATCCATCTACATTTGTAACTATCCTTTTATAATATTAATGCCTTATCCTCTCTTTGTCATTGCTATCTTATTTTTAATAATTTTTACATTTTAAATATTACAACATAATACATATAGTCACAGGGGACATCACAACGGTTTGGGCTTTGGCTCTTCTTCGGGAGGTCCAAGGTTCAAAACGACGTGGGTGAGTGTGTGAGGGGGTGGGTGTGTGTTCATAAAAAAACATAATACATGAATATGCTAAAATTTAGAACATTGATGCATGAATAGAAATATAAAATCTCTTGAGAGTTTTTATAAAATAAAATAACATTTGAAGGTTTGGGTGCTCCATATAGGAGGTTGAAAGTTAAAATTTGAATAAGGGATAGGGTATATATGTCCCCATTTGTAGATATCACAATATGAATACTCTTCTCATATATAGTTGACTCAAGAGATTATAAGATGGTTTGATATGCATAATGTTTATGGAACTTAAAATTTTACTTTGCTTATACAGTAAAGATAAAGCACCTATCAATAATAATCAATGTCATCAAACCATCAATTTATATGATAATGATTCAAGTCCTACTAAGCATAGTTCTTGTGCTGAAGCAGTGATATTAACAAAAGTTTGATTAGAAAAATAAGTTACCTATATATATATAATACATATATTTAATACCTCATATTTATATACCAATGAATTACAATTCATTAAATCTAAATTTTTATATAAAGATACCATATTTTTTAAACATGTTCACTTTTAAGCTCTTCAATAACTCATGTCTTTCTTATATTAGAGAATGTTGCAAAAGAGATTATAAGATAAAAATAATAACAACAAAAAATATCATTCAAATCTATATCAAAACTTCAACAAAATTAGAACTAAAGGCCAAAACAAACCTCAAGTAGCATATCAAGTCTTTTACTGGACTCATCCTTGAGAACAAGTTGATATTTACATTTTACTAGAATCTTCCTAATTATGAATACATGATACCATTATGTTATTTTAGATTTAAAGTTTGATCTCACTTTTAATTTTCTTAAATGATTAGTTAAAAAATTATTATTTTTTGGTACATAGGAGAATCAATAACGTTATTTTATTTTAACTATTAATCACATGATCAAATACTTGGGGAAGCTGTCAAGCTGCCACAATATCCCTCGATGGATCATTTTTAACGACTAGTCACATGGTCAAATACTTGAAGAATCTGTCAAGCTGCCAGTATAACCTTAGATGGCTTGGATCATTTTTAACTATTGGTCACATGGTCAAATACTTGGGTAAGCTGCTAAGCTGCCATTATAACCCTCGATGGCTTGGGATTGGTATTGTCGTCCTTGAGCTAGCTTGTTATTTGAGTATTCTTAAGGTGGAGGTAGAAGGAATGGAGCCTGTGTCAACCTCTATCATTATCCAAGATATTGGGGCAGGGGAAATGGAGCTTGTGTTGACCTCTATCAGCACCTAGGACATTCATAAATTATGTTACACAATTGGATAAATTTTTAGGTGAAATAGAAATACCAATAACCTAGCTCTATGGCCAAACGTAGATGTCCCATCCATGGTGCACCAATTATGCTACACAATTGGGTAAATTTTTAGGTGAAATAAAAATCTCAATAACCTAGCTCTATGGCCAACCATAGATGTCCCATCCATGGTGCAGGTATTGTTATTTGAATATCCACAAGGTGGGGCACAGAGAAAATTGAGTTCATATCTGCTGCTATCTGCACACAAGATATTCATCAACTATGCCACATATCCACATGTGAAGGTAGGGAGAATGGAGCTTAGAAGAGATTGTTATTTGAATATCCACAGAGTGGGACACATGAAAAATGAGTGGGACACATGAAAAATAGAGCCTGCGTTCATGTATTTGTAGAGTGAAGGTAAAGGGAATGAATCTTGGGTCGACCTCTTCCAACACCATGATATTTACCAACAAGCACTACACAATCAAATGATTAGTTGAAATGATAATTCAATGAAACAAGAGTATGTTTGAAAGTAAATTTTACTAAATGTATAAATTGTGTAAAAATTTATATAAATATAGTATAAATAAAGTACATGTATTTTAATATAAATATAACATAAAGGCAAGTGAAAAATAAACATGAAAGAAAGGTCATAAACTTATAGTTATTATTTGATAATTATAAAATTACAAAAATATTTATTTAATATTTTAAAATTAAAAATAAATAAATATAAGCAATGCTTTAATTATTTTGTTACATAGAAATAAATATTTTTTATATAACTTCTTATAATAATATAATGACACTAAATCATGCCATGTTCAATGTATTAAGTATTTAAAAAATAAATTTTTTTCTTCTTCAGGAGGTCCAAGGTTCAAATCGCGGTGTGGGCGAGTGTGTGAGAGGGGTGGGTATGGTGGCTTTGTTTTAAATTCCCTATTGATAAGTATAGCTATCGACTTTAGGAGGGGTCATGGTTGGGAGAAGACTGCTGGGCCGCGTCGGTCATAGAGGTTCCTCACAACCAAATATATATATATATATATTTAATGAGTTTACGTAGTTTTTTATGAGGTTTTTTTTTTGTTACATAGATGAATTGGTTACAATCACAATTTTTTAGTAATTGCCAGCGTAGCTAGTAGGGTTCAAAATATCAGTTCAACACATCCACCGTCTCGTTAATGGTAGCCCAATGTGAGATGGGGACCACCAGACGCAAAGGGTTGAATTGGAGCAGTCTATGCATGGGCACGCTTGTGGGATTGGAACCTAAGTATCCTCTCGGAAAACGCCCCAACTTACCAATCCACCTAGACCCACGAAATTAATAAGGGGTCTTGATCCCCTCATACTAAGTGGTTGGCAAGATTCGAAATTGACTAATTGAGCTAATGTAAAAAAAAAATTAATTAATAATTTATGTTTCTAATTGATATTTTTTATCTATAATAAAAATTAATTAATAATTTATGTTTTTAATTGATATTTTTTATTTATAATAAATTTAATCATCAATTTTTTTCAATTGGTTATATGGGATTGAAACGATCCACTGGTATTACATCATTACTCCACATAGAGGTATTACAACAAATCTTGGATATATTATCCATGTATTGCTTCACAAGATTTGAACCTTGATCTCCTCCTTAAATGTTGAAGAATCTAATCGGTTGAGCTAATATCACTTAATAAATTTAATCATAAAAATTTAAAATAAATATAATATAATTTTTTTATAAATTATTTTATTTTAAAAATATATTATAATAAAATAATATATGAATTTGAAGCGTATTATTTTAATCTCTTTGAAAGCCAATGTATTTAACTATCATTTAATAAAGTATTAAATATTTTAATATTATATTTTAAAATTGGATATATGAGATTAAAAAAATCTCAATCATATCACATTATAACTACATAATGAAATTTCAATAATTTAATAACTATGCATGTATAACACTTTGACATTTTTTTGGTTACATAGAAGAGTTGGTCACAACCACATTATTTTTAGTAACAAATAAGTGCAGGGTTCAAACCACAGGGCTGCTTCCACCAAACCTATTCTGTTTTGTTATTGTTGATCGGTGTGAAGGGGACCACAATCGCTCAGGATTTGTACCGGGACCACGGTCACTCGGGATTCGTACCATCATCGTTGATCTAGCGCACACTCAGAGAATTCAGATTAGACTATTACCTTTGCAAACAGGCTGTCTTCAAAGTTTGAACTTGGGTGTCTTCTTGGTAAATGCCTAGACAAACACTTACCAATCCACTTAGCCCTCACATGCTAAAATTTTAGGTTAGTGTGAGAAACCCCTACAACCAATGCACCAATGCACAGGGCTGAGCAGTCTCCTCCCAACCATGACACCTCGTAAAGTCAAGAGCTATGCTTATCAATAGGGAATTTAACACACAACCTTTGTGTCCCTCTTTGCATCGTAGAGATTCGAAACGTGGACCTCCTCCTATTAGGGCCAGGCTCGCCTTTTTCACTTGCGCTGCAAAGATAAACTAAATATTATGTTAAGGAAAACCATTCTCCATATCCCTTGGGGTCAGGACTTTCCATTCCACGAGGTTGTCCCATTCAGGTATACCCCTCAAACTAACTAGGTTTTTTTTGTGTATCTGGCGCAGGCCGCGAGGCTTGAACCCTGCACCTCCTTCCGAGGATTGAATATAACACTGGCATTATTTGAACCTATGTTTCCTTAAATGTTGATGAAGTTAAAATTAAACTTATAACATTTGATCATATATATATTTTTGAGTAATACTTCTTATACACATCCGTCGTGGGGATTGAACCCGGGCACATCACCTATAATGCAAGTGACATCCTTGCCAGTAGACCACACTCACAAGGATCATTTTAATATTATATATTTATTTAAACAAATTTAAAAATAAATAATATATTTTTAATTGATTATATAAGAATGTTTAACACATATATATCGATGTGATACACACCCATTGTTGATAAAGTTTGATTTTACTTTTTAACCACTTACATTAACATTCGGATTGAGCTTTGGCTCTTCTTCAGGAGGTCCAAGGTTCAAATCTTGACGTGGGTGAGTGTGTGAGGGGGTGGGTGTCTATCTCCTTGGTGGAGTTGTTGTAACAGGTTATGGGATTCTTGGTCAAAACCCCCAATTCTTAATATTACTCAAAAAAAAAAAAAAAAAAAAAACAAAAAAAAATATTATTTTATAAAATAAATGATATATATCCGCTTATGTAGAGGAGTTGGAGAGCAAGTGGGTAGTTAAAACTCTCCCGAGAGGCCCAGGTTCAAATCTCTCTCCCTCACATTTTGCGGATATGTTATATATAAAAGGTTCCTCATCTAAAAAAATAAATGATATATTAAAAATATAACAATATTAAAAGTATTATTATTTTTTAATATGGTTGGATACTCCTTTAGTAAAGAGATGTATTTCCTTTCTTGCACATATATTTTTTAATTTAAAATTATTTATTTAATATGATTGAATAACTATCTAAAAAAATATTATAATTTTATTAATAAATAAAAGTTTAGTCCTCTCAACAAATGTATATAATATATATATATTTTTAAATAATTAAAAATAAAAAATTTCTATTCTATTTTCATAATGATATTATTTATTTGAGTTAGACTTATTGTAAATATTAGTATTTTTTCCCAACCAAATTTTTAAATATATCATGAGGTGACATCCTATACAAGCTATAATATGATGGACAGAAAAAACACTCTTCACTTTTTTATATCGATTCAATTAATGGAATCAGCCCAAAGAATATAAAAGGTGGGGCTTCCAGCTGTCAAACATCATAGATTGAAGGGGTTGAAGGTGACAGGATGGGTTATTGAAAAGGTCAAAGGAGATGCATGTAGGCAATACCCGCGGAGGGAAGGAAACCATAAAACATGGTCATGACGTTGGACCTCAGGACCTCCGCTGTTGGCTAACCGACGTTGGTCGGCCGAAGAAAGTGTAAACGCTCGCATTCGGTTCTTTTCCATTCCCATGTTTCGCGCATGGCTATAGCTGGACCTCGACTGTTGCCTAACCGACATTGGTCGACCGAAGAAAGTGTAAATGCAGGCATTTGGTTCTTTTCCATTCCCATGTTTCGCGCATGGCTATAGCTCATGCCACGTGAATTCAGAAAAGGTAAGTCTATTTTAGGTCCAAAGGCAAGTCTAAATCAACAAAAAGTTAAAACAAGAAGACACCTGAAACTTTTAAAGGGGATATTAATTTTATTGAAATTTTATTAAAAAATATTTTATTAAAAATAAATAATTTGAATATTATAAAACTGATTAAAAAATACGAAGGTCAACCATAAGAGTTCCAAAAAGTACCATATGTTTGGTTAACTCAGTTTCTGTTGAGATAGCTTATTAGTACAGTGTTGAGTTTATATGGCAGAAACTCCAGAATCTTTATTAAAAAAACATATTAATATAAAATTAAGTTTACATAATCATCAAAGATGACATGTGTGCTTTGCCGGAAAGCAAGTGCAAAATTAACTCTGAAAACAGTGGTATGAAAGTACCTTGTAGATAGCATCCCAGGGAAAGCAGCCAAGGAAGTGCAGAAGGAAACTGGTTCTCGCATATCTGCGAGAACGGAACATTGAATCAACTCTAAATAATGTTAAGCAAGTATACGGGGTTTAAGACATTAACCTTTTACAACGAATGTTCCTGCTTACCACAAATATTTCAAATGCAGTAATAAATTGGTGGATCTGTAATAGATGTCTAAAACGTCTTACCGGAATGCAATGGTGCTGCCGTTGTAGACCATCTTGTAGGTGTGCATATCTCTGTAGGCTACGAAAAATTGAACCACCACATCCGCCATGAACACGGCCTGCACGGCTACGTCTAATGCGCTCAGACGGGGCGATAATCCGCGGTAAAAACCGAATTCCAGCGGCGTGAAAAACGACGAATAAGTGGCCAATAGCAGAATGAACCTCGTCCACCATTGATACCACCTGCAGACAAATTACAAAGTCGATAACCATTCCCTTCTAAATAAATTTATCCTACACTAAATTGAAAGCATTAAACGACTCAGGAAAATCTATTAGGAAAATGTATTACGCATACTCCATATTTTCTCACAAAAATCTAAAGCGTTAGAAGACTCAGGAAAATTTATTTTGCATACTCAAAATGTTTCTTACAATCTCGCCTGCAACGATGCCGAAACTGTACAGTGTTATCTTTAAATCCATGCGAAACGTTGAAAAAAGGAAAATTATCTATGATTTATAGTGATACCGTACACACATTTGTCTTTAAATCTCAGCGAGCTTTTGAAAAAATAAAACAAATTCAAAAGAAATTTTGAAAAACCAAAAAATATCGATGATTTACAGTGATGCTATACACTGTTATATCAAATACTAGCAACATTTTGAAAAAAATAAAAGATATCCATGATTTATAATGATCCTTTACGTTTCTTGCTTTGAATCCAAGCAAAATTTTGAAGAAAAAAAAAGATATTCAGCAGTCAGAGTGATATTGTACACTGTTTTCTTTAAATCGAAGCGAAATTTTGAAAAAAAATGAACGATATCCATTATTTACAGAGATCTTGTATACTGTTATCTTCAATAAAAGTAAAAGTTTGAAAAAATAAAAGATATCCATGGTTGATATAGTGATACTATACACTGTTATATTTAAATCAAATCAAAATTTTCAAAACATGAAAACAAATATTTATGATTTAGAGGGATACTGTACACTGTTTTCTTTAAATCCAAGCAAAATATCGACAAACAGAATCATTTATAGCGATATTGTATCTTTTAATTCAAGCGAAATTTTGAAAAGATATAAAATTTCCATGATTTACAGCGCTATCTTTAAATCTCAGCGAAATTTTAAACAAGAGAAAAAATATCCATGAATTCCAGTGATATTGTACACTGTTACCTTTAAATCTCAGTGAAATTTTGTAAAAAATAAAGAATATCCATGATTTAGCTTATACTAGCTATAGGTTGTCCATACAGCTTTCTATAGGGCTTTCATAAAAAGCTCATAGAAATAAATAGAAATAGAAGATGTTCTCGGACCGCTGTCACTGCAAAGCAAAGCTTTATTTACGGTAAAGCAGGGAGAAATTCATAAAATTTGTATTTATACCTGCTATCTGGTGGTATGACGGAGTTCGCTAAACATCCTTTCGATGTCCCCAGGCCGCTTTCGCTTCTGTGCACGAATTGCTTAGAAAACAGAGATAATTGCGTTCCCAGGGAGCCGTCAAGGTTATCTTCCACTTCCTCCGTGAACTCAAATCCGTCGTTGATTTCGCGTGAATAGTAACGCGCCATTGCTTGCCTCTCTGCCATTGCAGCAGTGTTGCATTCTCTATTAGTAGGTACTTATATTTATATATTTCTAAATTCTTGATCATTAACCGCATTTATATAAATACTTAAAATTAAAGATAGGGACGCAACGATTTTCGAAAGTTTGCTTACGCTAGGCCCAACGGATTCTGAGCTTTCCCTAATTTTATGAATCCGTCCTCTTTTATACAGATCAGACTCAAAGTAAAAGGCGATGCAAAATCAATTTAATAACCTTCACGTTGATTTCCAACGGTCTCTGTGAGAAGCTTAAGCCAAATTGCAGGTTTCCTGTATTCAACAGGATCACGTTCCAGAAACGTCACGGGAACGTAAATGTGGAAGGTTCATTTGAAATTACTTGTAATTGCATTTCAGTGCTTTGATGTTTGTAATTTCAAACCAAGAGAATCCAACGTATATACATCAAACAAACTGTACCTCCTGTATTCTCAGAATCGTTGTATCCAAGAAAAAAGATCCCAAACAATAAATAAATAAAATGATTCCAAACAAATAAACAAAGATAAAACCTAGGCAAAATAGAGAAAAGACAATCACATAGAGCCGTTTTGCAAAGCTGACATCCATGGATTGCTACTTTTTCCTCCGAAATCGATAAAAAGCTGACATCCATGGACTGCTACTTTTTCAGCTTTCGAAATCGATAAAGACATACCTGCACGAATCAACATCTCTACTATCGCCGCAAGGTTTTGGTGGTGGCGAGTGGGCTTTGTCTTTGTGTCTCATTATCATTATTACCAATTAGCAACACTTTCCATAAGTATCTCATAATATATCACTATTAAATATTTACATTATTAATAAATAGCAAAATCATCTCTTTAAGGATCTCATTAAATATCAATAAATATTTATATAATGATATATTTTATATATGGTAATAATTAATTTAGTTAAAATATTATTGATAAATGTTTACTTGCAATGTCACTACATTAAATGTTCACTTTACATATATTTAATTTATAGTTATACTAAATTTAGTCAAAATATTAAAATTATTGATAATGTTTACTTGCAAAACAAATATGAAAATGTTCACTTCACACAATTGACATATATTTAATTTATGATAATAATAAATTTAGTCAAAAATATTATTGATAAATGTCTACATGTAATATAAATACAATGTATTGTAAAGTTTGTTCACTTCACACATTCAATGCTTTGTCTTCATATATACATTTACATACTAGATTCACAATAATCTTGACCTTTTTACTTTCAACAAATTATTCATCTTCTCAAATACTCGAGAGATACAATTCTTCATATTTCTCATAAAAAAAATATATAATTTATTGATTCCATATAATAATAAACCTATAATGATTACACACTAAAAACAAACAAATACAAAACTCCTTTCGCACTACATATTTACAAACTAGTTACAAATTTTAGACTCAAATATTTACTAACAAACCTACGTGACTCTATAATCCAACTATTCACAAAATAAGGTACTTGCAATATACTTGCAAGGTACCAAATAATGTAATACTTTCAACACCTCCTTGTATTACATTATTTGGTATAAGATCCATTGTATTCATTTGCTTTGGTCTTCTTGATCACTTCTTGATGGTGATGAACCTTGATCAATTTTGAATATTTATTTTTGCCTTTGTCCCAATATTGATAGTTGATGCAATTTATCCCTTGTCTTTTGTGTCATAAGATTATCATTCCTTGTTATTGTTTCTTGTCACACAATTGATATTAGTCACAATAATCTTTTCATTTTATTCAATAGATTCATTTTGATTTTCTCATAGGTAAATCATTTTTCAAACTTCCCTTCCTTTTATAAAAATAACTCAACATTTATTTTATCTTATTCTATTTTGTCAAGTTCATCCATCCACAATTCAATATTATTTTATTATTTCTATTTTCTTTATAATAACGGTTATGTGAGAATGATTATTTCCTCGACAAAATTCACAATGGTGAAGGTCCCAATCTTTCTTTAATGTATGTCCACACTTGTTACAATGTCTACATGTGAATTCATTGTTACATGTTTGTCTAAGGCTTCCATATTTTGGTCTTATTTTTAGTATAATTTTTCTTGAATTTGTGTCATTGTATCCTATCAATACTTCTATACCAATATATTTAGTATACTTTTCAAATCTATTACACTGATCAACACAACTTAAAGCATTATTATCCCTATCAATTTTAGTAATATTATTACATTATCCTTTATCATAGTGAGGAATATTACTATTTTTGTTACTTTCATATACTCTATCAATTTGACCTTTATCATGGTCAAAACATACATTTTATACATATTTTTGTCTTTATGAACAATGCTCAGGTGTCTAGGCTATATCTGTTTTTTGTACAAATCACTATAATTACAATATGCATATGTTATCATGAGCCTTAAATAAATGGTATCACAACTTACATCTATCTTTTGAAATAGGTCACTAGTATCACAACATATACTTGCTGGCATAGACCTGAAACTATTTGTCACAACAAGCACCTTTCATCATAGGCCTTTTCTTCAAAATTTTAAAATTTTCTTGTGTTTTTACCTTAAGAACATTAAGAGTGACTATTGACTTGTATATTATTTTCCATACACTAACATGTATTGTAATAAAAATTTTATTGTAGTCATTAGCTTCATTGAGAATATAATGTATGCAGCATTGGCGTATTGAATAATCTCTATTTTTAGCTTTTTTAAGAATAGATTGTAAATACCACATTAATTATGTTGACACATATTTTTCATCTTCAATAGCTTTTTGAGAAATGGATTATAAAATATTTTTTAACTTGCTTTTCTTTAACTGTACTATCCTCTAGTGATGCATACTAGATATTTATTTTTATTTTTGTTTGTTTTCTTTTCTCAATTGCCATGTTGTGTGTCTTGAAATAATCATCAAAAATTTGTTCTTGTCTTTGAAATTTTTTCAAAGGTATGTATTCTCTTCAAAATAAATCAAATAGGCCCTTGAAATAAAATTTCCTTTAAAAAATGATAAATTAACAATTCTTTTCAATTCACTTTTGAATAATGATTTTCTCTTTCAATATTAATTTTGGAATTCTACTCACTTTAATAATTAATAAACTTCATAATTTTCTCTTAAAAGTCTTCTTTTAATAATTTTCAATAGTTCTTATTTCAGTTATTTCTTCTTTCAAATAGTGCTTCAAATATGAAAATATTCTTCTCTAATATAATTAATTATTTTTCCTTTGTTGTAGGAATCCTTCTTTCTTCCAAATTCAATATTTTAAATCTTATTTTCTTCAAACAATTAATTTTCTCCTCAATACATTCTCTTGGAATTATTATTTTCTCTTTCTTCAATTTCCATTAATATTTAATTTAATATTTATCTTCAACTTTTGACTCCTTCAAACAATATAAATTCCTCCAATAATTCCAATTATTCTTTAATATAATATATTTTCTTCAAATATATCAATTCTTCTTCACTTTAATAACTATTCTTCATTTTTATTAAATAATTTTTCTCCTCCTTTTAATATAAATTTCTTTATCAAAATCATTATTTTCCAATATTTTCTTTCCTTTTCCTTTAAGCTTAATACTATCTAATAATATAAATATTTCAACTACTCTCCTTAAAAAAAAGTTAATTTCTCCTTATCCTTTCATCAAATATATAAATTAGAGATTCCTTAGCATTTTATGCAACGTATAATATTTTATGCTTGCTTGCGCTCAAACCTTTCGACGTTCACACCAACCTGGGACTACGTTACATCCAATGTCTACTATCTTAATGTTCCTTCAATAATATCATATTTACTATAATTAATATTCCCTTCAAATGTTACACTTTTGAGTGTTATTCAAAATTTACCTACACTTTCTGTCTTCTCTAAATAGGTTATCTTTCGGTCTGCTTCATTAAACTCATGTATTCTACTCTTCTACTATGGTTCTCCTATGTTTTTTAATAATTGTATCTCCTTCAATATCTCCCTACTTAACCACATAGTTACATGTGGTCTTCAAGTTTTCTCCTTACAACTTTGACTCTCTAGTATTTTGCTACTTTCGACTTGTGCTTTTTTTTACAACGTGACTTTCTTATTTGACTAAGACGTCCTCAATAATTGCTCACTTATATGACTTATCTCTTCATGTGATATTTTTAACATGGATAAGCCTCACTTACCTCACAGAGTTTACTCCTCTCTAATAAATTTTCTCCTCTCGTAACTCTTTCTCTTTCTCCCAAGCACTCCAAAGATGGCTTTGATATCAATATTTGAAAATTAACACTTCGTCATAGGATCTCACAATATATCAAGACTAAATATTTATACAATAACATATATTCAGTTCATGATAAAAATAAATTCATTAAATTTTTTATTGATAAATATCTACTAAGTAATGCAAAAATAATGTATTACAAATATTGTTCACTTCATACATTACAATTCTTTATCTTAAATATGCACACATCATATGTGAGACTCTTCACATTCACAAAACTCTTGACCTTTCTATTTTCAACAAATTATTCATCTCCTAAAACGCCCTAGAGATATGACTCTTTATATTTCTCATAATAGAAATATATTTTATTGACTCCACATAATAATAAACCTTTAATGATTACATACACTAAAAGACAAACATTTGCAAGACTCTTTTCATACTACATATTTACAAACTCGTTACAGAATTTAGACTCAAATATTTACAAATATATGTACATGACTCTATGCTTCAACTATTCTCAAAATAAGGTACTTGCAAGGTACCAAATAATGTAATACTTCCAATAGTTAATACTTTAGCATAACTTAGTTATAATAGGAAAAGTAATTTGGAGACTATACAAAAAGATTTAAGGACAATGGGTAAGAATTATAATAAGTAAAAATGTTGACTCCAATGATTCAAAATTAATATTTACTATATTTTGACTACTATATAGTTCTACACTATGGAACGATTTTAAAAAATCAAATAATCTAGTGATTAAAGGTTTAATATGGGTGGTTAGAACTTGAGAATAATTTCCTATTTTGATGGATATTTGGTATAATAAAATGCCACTTAATCTAGATCCAATTTTGAAACCATTGATGATATTATTTAAAGATAAATATGGTGATAGGATTTCAAACATTATGTATAAGGATCAAGAAGGAAGATACAAATAGAAAGAAGATTTTTTTATAAGTATTCTAGATATTGTTGTTAGGAGGTAGTTGAGTCGAAAGATAACAATAATAATTATTCTAAGAGGAGTTGAGGATAAGTTGATTTGGGAGTTGATTAGCTCAGGAGAACATACAATAAGAAACATATATAATGTAAAGTACCAAAAAAATAGAAATACCATAAAAATATGAGGAGATATTTGGGATAGCCCAAGGATTCCAAAAGTCAAAATGTTTGTATGGCTAGTAGGTCATAGAAAAAAATTATCCTAGGAAAACCTAATGAAAAGGGTTTTTCATGGTCCCTCATAATGTGTTCTATATAAAAAGGAGGAGGAGAGAGTATATATAATCTCTTGTAACACTGCTCAATAGTATGGGAGCTATGGAAATGGATTCTTAATATGCTTGGTAAATGCATGGCGATGAATGGTAGAATTGAAGAATGGTTAAAGCAATGATAGATCACTTTTAAAAGTGAGGTATTATAGACAATTTGGGATACATTGGGAGATACAATACTTTGGACTATATGGCTGGAAAGGAACAAGAGAATATATAAAGGAAAGAAAATCAGTTTAGAGGTAATGAAAAGAAAGAATTTTTTAGCCATAGAGGAGTCTAAACCAACCCTATTAACTCATCCAATCTCTAATATTGAAGAAGAGATAATTGATAGACGAAGTCAAGTCATCGATTGGAATTATGATGGTGGGTATAGAAGAAACAAAAGGAAGGAAAAAATATAAAGTGAAAACCATCAAGAGCAAAGTTGGTCAAAAATAATTTTGATGAAACTTCTAAAAGAAATCCAGGACTAGTAGGAGGATGAGTAATTATAAATAGTACATGTTATATTTTGTCACATTACACTTTTAATAGTGGATTTTAGACAAATAATGAAGTTAAAGCTTGGGCAACTTTGGAAGGATTAAAAATATACAAACAAATAAAATGGAATAGAGTATATGGATGAAAGGCAATTTACTAATAGTAATAAATGTATTTTTAAGGAAAGCAAAGTCTTCATAGAACATACAAGATATCATTGTGAAAATACAAGATCTTAATACAAGAATGTGCAGATAGACTAGCCAATAGAGGTTTTTAATAGATGATCATGAATTTAAATTCTCTTTTCCATGGTTAGAGGAAGTAGGAAGCTTAGTTAAAGCTAACAAGAAAAATCTGAAAGGAGTAAATTCAAAATAATGTTCCATAGTATTATAAAATACTTTAGGGGATTTTTTTGAAGATTTAAAATATAAGGTTTGATGCAAGACTGGCTGTGCGTTTTTCGTAAGGGTTTCAGTGGGAAAATCCTGTCTGCTGCATTAACACCGCCTTGAGGCGGTGTTAATTCACCCTTTTTAATGGTTGTCGCTCATGCAGTCGGCTCCATTTATTCTGAGTCTGCTGGAGAGCTCAATGGTACCGGGGAAGCGTCCGTGCAAGTTCATTCTGACAATGTATCACGAGGTAAAGGCCCTGTCCCTGAAGCTGTTATTCCTTTGCATGAATTCCATACAACTTGTGAATGGTTTGAGAGTCATACCCTGGTGGGTTATTTTTCTCGGGTCGTATCCCATATGATACCCTTATTCGTTCATGGGACAGCAAGTTTGGGGCCCATATGGAGTCAAAGTGGAGAATGTACAAAAACTTACAAAAGGGTATTTCCTTTTTCGCTTTTCAGATCCAGCTCAAGCACAGAAGGTTCTTGTCTAGGGGTCCATGGACTCGTCCGTAATTCTCTCGTTGATTTTGCAACCCTACTCTCGAAATTTCCAAGTCGGTGATCAAGCCGCACCTGGAAGTCCCGGTGTGGGTTGAATTCCCTGGTCTTCCCTGTTCCTCTTTGGGGTTTTTTGCAGACTTTAGTTGCCCCCTTAGGTAAGTTTGTTTGCCTTGAGCCGAAAAAGTTTTTCTCCGCTCGACCCACTAGAAGGGTTTGTATCAAAGTTGACCTTACTAAGGATTTGCAGGAGTTTATTGATATTAAAATCGGGGACCAATCCATAAGGCAAAGAGTTGCCTATATCAATTTACCCAATACCTCGTTATCGGTGTCAATCTGCAGCTCACAAAATTTGGGAGTGCCCTTTGATGGAGTGGAAATATAAGGCAAATCCCTCGCCCACTCCTGTAGCTCCTGCTAATGGCTCGTGGGGAAACACCGAAGAATGGACTACTGTCTCTAGCAAGAAATCTCATGGTACTAAGCAACAAGAAGCTTCGATTTCTGCTGCACAACCTCGCCCCTTCTCCTTCTCAAGACATGCAAGCTTCTGCTGAAGTTGTTCAGAATCCTGTTGATACGGCCCCTCCGGTTGTTGACATGCAACCCCCAGTTCCACCAATGTCTCAACTTCTTTGGTCGGGCCCTTCTTTGGCCTCAATGGTGGCAGCTCCAGATAATTCTTCAGTGGAGGAGGGTCGGGCCTTGAAGGTCCGTCGCTCTCGTAGCCCTATTCGGAATGATAAACGTCGACAACTAAACAGTGATGCTTTCCATGCGACCTCCAACTATTTTGGCTCACTTACAGGTTTGGGTGATGCAGAGGATGTCATGGAGATCATGCATCCCGACAAATCCCAATGATTTTTTTATCATGGAATGTTCGAGGACTGACGGACCCGGTCAAAAAATATTTGGTCCAAAATGAGATGTCAAATGTTTCTCGAATGCATGGAAGCCTCGATATTTTATGTCTACAAGAAGTTAAGATTTTTGATTTCAATCTGTAGTGTACATGTGATTTTTTGTGGCCACGAAGTACCTCTTTTGCCACAAAGCATTCCTCGAGAAAAGGAGGAGCCGTCACTATCCTTGGGCCTCGATTACAGAAGAATGTTGTGACTTGGGGTGTTGACCCATCCAATCAAGTTGTCTGGATTTTGCTCGAGATCTGTGGAAAACCGCTTGGGGTGGTTAATGTGTATGCCTCAAATGTCGCTTCCGACAGATGCGAGTTGTGGAGATGGCTTGCCATGAATCTGCCATTTGCCACTTGGGTGCTCTGTGGAGATTTTAATATGGTGGAGAAATCTTCTGATAAGGTCAGTCATGTCCCGATGCGGTGGTGTTTAGGTGAAAGAGAAGCTTGGTTTTTTATGAAAACAAGCTTCGCCTTTATGACCCTAATTCCTGCTTCTCGCCTTCTGACTTCCTGCAGGCTCTTTGGTACACCTGGTCCAATTTTTAGGTTGCTTCTTCTAGGGTTTTGGTAAGATTGGACAGAGCCATGATTTTTGAGTGTGACAACTTTCAGTTCTCCCATATTTTGCCTTCTTCACCGTATGTGTTGACTTTGCCTGGTACTACACTGTCTGATCATTCACCTATTTTATTCTCGATGGCAATGTTAAACTTTCAACCTAGAGTGCATTCTTCACAGTTTTACCTAAATGTTTCTTTTTTGCATAGCTTTAGCATGAAAGCTCATATATGCCGCATTTGGAATTTGATTCCTAGACCTGATGGTATTTCTGGAAGGATTGAATGGTGGAATGTTGCCATTCAATGAACCACTAAGGTGTTGCGAACTCTGGGTGTTGAAGTTGCAAAACGACGAAAATAGGCTAAGTCTGCCTTGCAAAGTGAGCTATCCAAAGCCTGTCTCAGGCTTGAAGCCTCTCCTTTCAACTCTGTTGCTCAATCCCAAGTTTCTTCCATTCGGCATGAGCTAAAAAAGGTTGATTTGTATGAAGCCAAGGGGGCTCAATTACGTGCTCGAATGCATTGGCTCAAAGTGGGGGACAGAGTGACCAAAGAATTTTTTCAGCGCCTCAGACCTCCCCGCTCAACATTCTCAGTTTCAAGCCATTCAAGTTGATGGGCAGAGATTTACAGATCTTTCAGACATTGTCAAAGTATTTGTTTCACATTATCAAGGTGTTTTTGCTTCTCAACCCCTTGATGATGCTAGAAGGCAAGCTCTTGCTGATTGTACCGTTGTTGTCCCCAACAAGCTTTCTCCTGAGCAAATGTTATTTTGTGACACTCCTCTTTCTCTGGAAGATCTAAAAACTGCCTTGTCACTTATGGCCAATGATAAGGCACCTGGGCTTGATGGCTTCCCATGTGAATTCTATAAAGAATTTTGGGATATGCTTGGTTCTGATCTCCACAAAGTTTATCTTGAAGCCCTGCAATGTGGTTCACCGGGTTCCATTATTAACAAAGGCAATGTTAAATTTATTCCTAAGTCTCGGAGATCCCGAGCTCATCACCAATTGGAGGCCGATCACCCCGCTTAATGTGAGCTACAAGATTATTGCTAAAGCCCTTGCGCTTAAGCTTAAATCTATTCTGCCTTTGATTGTCGGACTCGAACAAACCGGCTTTGTTAAGGGAAGATACATTCTTGATAATGTTCTTGCTGTTTGGGAAGGTATGGAGTGGGCAAGAAATTCTGAACAAGATGCTTTATTCATTAAGATAGACTTTGAGAAAGCCTATGATAAGATGGAGTGGTACTTCATAACCGCCATGCTTCAAGCTCTAGGTTTTGGGCCAGTATTTGTGAGCACCATTCTTATGTTATTTCAAGATGCTTCAACTGTTCTTACCTTGAATAATAGTCAATCTCGATCAATTTCTCTTGGTCGCTCCGTGAGACAGGGGTGCCCTCTTGCTCCATCTCTTTTCATTCTTGCTACAGAGGCTTTTGGCTATTTGTTGGCCCATAAGATGGATCAAGGATTAATCAAGGGTATTGCTCTCCCTAATTCTGACCGTCGGTTGGTCAATGGTCATTTTGCAGATGATTCCTTCTTAACGCTTCAAGAAGATGAGCAATCCCTTTCCTCGGCTATTAGTTGCTTAGAGGTGTTCTGTTTAGCCTCTGGTTCTTCTATACAATGGAAAAAAACATCCTGTTTTTGGCAATCTCAATCTCAATTGCCACACTAGTTACATCAATTCCAATGGACTTGGATTCATCCAGGTGAGGTGTTTAAATTTCTTGGAATTCCTTTTGCATTTCATGGTTCCTCTCCTCAATTGTGGCAGTATGTTATTGATAAAGTGGAAAAGAAGCTTTCTTACTCGACTAGTAAGAAACTTTCTCTCGGCAGGAAAATTTCAGATTTGTTCTAAGGTTTTAGCCACTACCCATGTCTATTATTCA
The DNA here is from genome assembly GCA_028583015.1 of Wollemia nobilis. Classification (NCBI taxonomy): domain Eukaryota; kingdom Viridiplantae; phylum Streptophyta; class Pinopsida; order Araucariales; family Araucariaceae; genus Wollemia; species Wollemia nobilis. Next base: position 7,159,909 of record JAQPPZ010016867.1, read on the forward strand.
TCTTGTTGGGTTCCATCCAAATCTTGTTATAAAAAACTGGATAAGCTTCTGAGAGACTTCTTGTGGGCCAAAGACTCTGTCAAGCAAGGTTTTCATCGGGTAGCCTGGGAAATTTGTTGTTTGCCCAAGGATTGTGGAGGCATGGGTTTGTTTGATTGTCACCGACAAGGTCTTGCCCTTTGTGCTAAATGGATCACCCGATATTTAATTGGGGATGAATCTTGGAAAGTGTTGGTCAGGCATTGCATTTCTTCTCGGTTTGCTTCAGGGGAAGAAAATTTGGAAAGGGGTGGGATTGCAATCCATTCTTACCGCCCCTGTCCCTATTAAAGTTAAAGGTTCTTTTGTCATTCGGAGTATTTGGAAAGCCTGGGAGGCCTTCAAACCCTGGTTTAGTTGGAAAGGGAGTTTTCGCAAAGCAGGTGCCTCTTTGTCTTCCATGAATATTTGGTGGTCTCCTGTTATCACTTGGCAAGGTTCTCCCTTAGCTCTGGTGCAATGGGTCAGAGCGCAGAGGTTCTATAAGCGTGGTATTGCTTCCATTTTTTATTTCTTCTCCCGACATGCCAGGTGTTGGATACCCTGGGAAAGTTTTCGTCAAATTCACAATTTAAATCTTGGTGATAGAGACACTTATGAGGTGGTTATTGATAGTATTCCGTTTTCTATTTGGAGCAAACTACATAAGCATTTTCAAAAACCCTGGTGGTCAGATTGGTGTTGGCCTGGGGAGCTTCCTTTTTTGCAATATAAAGCTCATCTTGGTTACAAATGGCTCACCCCACAAGTTCCAATGGTTGATAAGCTCACTCTGAGATGGAATTTAGTCTCTCTTCCCTCCCAATGGAATAAGAGGTTTCGGATTGCTTGGGCTACTTATATTGAACCTAAACAGAGTTTTTTTGCTTGGAGTCTCTTACATCAAGGGTTACCTGTTGGCAGTAGGCTCAAGCATCTGGGTGTTCATAATCTCATTTGCCCGGTTTGTGGACAAGCGGAAGATTTACTGCATGTTTTTTGGTCTTGTGATCGGGCTCAGTCAGCTTGGGAGTGGCTTCTTGAAATTTTCAGACCTTTTATGCAGGAGGATTTTACTTGGGTGCATGCTATTTTGGGTGACCCTATTGCTTTTTCCTTCAACTTGGATGTTGTTTGGAATATTTTTAGAATTGGTACCTTGTTTTATCTATGGAAGTCCCGGAATAGAGCTATTTTTTCTCAACAAGATGTCGGACATGTCTTCTCTGTTGCTCGATAAATATGATATATTCTTTGATTGTCAGGTTACAGATTCAAGTACAGAGTTAAAAAAGTACAGGTGGAGCTGCAGATACTTGCGTACCCTCATGGATCATTGGGGGAATGCACCCTGCATTATGAGTCATGTGCATCTTCCTTCCCCTTCCAGGTGGCAGTAATTTCTCGGCTTCTTTCTTTTCGAATGCATATTTAATACTGTTTTGGCAGTTGTTATTGGCAGTTTGTGGGTTGTTTCTGACACTCTTGTATACTCTTAACCACAATGGTTAATGTATTGGTTTACGGGGTGTGCTAATCCCACCCACCCTTTTTTGTATGATTAAACATTATTTTATTAATATAATGGCTTTTTCATCCAAAAAAAAAAAATACTTTAGGGATACATTTATAGATCAATGTATTAGAGGAATCTAATAGTATATATTTGGTATAAAAAACTATGATTTTGTGAAGCAAGTAGAAGTTTTGTATGCTAAAGCAAAAGAAGATGATATCAAATGGACTTCATGGATGAATGAATTATTTAAGTTGTTGGTTGTTGGTTGGATTATGAGACAAAGTATGGATTGGAACTTTCAAAATTTTGAGACCACTAAACTATTTATTAAAAAAATACCATTATGATTTGTCAAAATTTCTTTATAATATGAATGCGATTTATTTCATAACTTATTAAAATGATACAATGTTTTTTAATTGGTTATTTGAGATTAAAATAAATTCCACTTGTATTATATATAACCCGTAGTTTAGTTATTATGCATATATTCCTTGATAATATTTAATCATGAACTTTCAATTTTTTGAGACTGCTAAATTATTTATTACAATTCTTATGGTTGAAATCATACTTCAGGAAGAAAACTAACATTCCAAATCTAGTAAAGTAGACTAAGATAACACAATATTTTGGAAATATTACTCTACTAAGATGTAGTGCGTAGACAATAAGATGGAGTTTTGGTATTGTGAAGGCTGCTATAGGAATGTCAACAAGAAGGATGCTAATTTTTTGAATATTTAATTTACAAAGAAAATTGAAGAAGATCAAAAAAATAAAAATCAAGAATTTAGAATTTTTATAAAAAAAAATTTAAGCACATAGGTATAGCAGCTCAATTGAAATGATAATTCAATCTGTTTGTAAACTCTCAAGCTCTAAAAGATAGAGTTGTGATTTATCAAGGGTGGGGGACCTAAGTACAACCTCTTTTTCTCAAGTAAAAAAGAAAATTAGAGCTAACTATTTAAGGTAGATTAGTGCAATAAATTTGTTATTTTTTTTAGGAGTGATTGCAAGTCACATTTTTATGCTAATTTTTTTGGAGAAGAGCAAGTAGACATTGCAAAAACGAAGTTGGGATAATTCAAAATTTAAAGAATTTATATAATAAAAATATGAGTAGCATGGAAGGAAAGTCATTTGAAGTTTGTAATTTAAAGCAAGGATGTTTTAGCTAGAAGTATGGATGCCCAAGTTGAAGATGAAAGGAAGAACAATTATATGATAAATTCGGTTCAGGTAGCAAATTCTACACCAAAAATGATTATCAAGAATACGATTATTAAGAATGATATAACGATGCTTAAAAGCATAGGGTTAATACATAAGTTCCTTGGATACTAGCAAGGGTTTTTGGACATTCAAAATTGAATGAAGTGGATGCTGGGGTTGAATTCAAATTACATCATTAATTTACTTCATAAAGATTTTTTTCTTATCATATTTTTTACTTTATAAATCAAGGATAAAATAATGGGTAATAGCCCATGGTTTAGGGGGAGAGATGCACTATATTTAAGACCATGGGTTGAGAATTTATTTTATTGAAATATAAACTATTGAAAGCTTCTAATATAGGTTAGTGTCTTTGGACTTCTATATTAGCTTATCAATAGGATCTTGTGAAAAATAATGGTGATGCTAATGGCAATACCCTAGGGGAGTTTATTTATGAGGGACCAACTACTAAGGAGTGAAAGCATGCTATATACACCTAGATATGTGTTGCTAGACATATTTCAAAACCTTTGTTACAATCTATTAGGATTAAGTCTGAATCAAGAGAATGAGACCAACAATTGGATTATATAAAAAATACATTATGATACCACAAATGCTATGGGATTGGGTATGATTACAAAGTGAAAATAATGAAAAAGGATATTATACTATAGTAGACGTTGAATTAGATGAAGGTTCCACTCTAAAAAAGAGGTAAAGAAATCTTATCTACAACATCAAATGATAAAGTACATCATAGTTCACTTAGATCAATCATTAGAAGAGACAAAGAATGGTATAAAGGATGAAGAAGTATAATATATGAGTTCAAATTCAAAATGAATTAAAGTGCAAAGGAAGATGTGGAGGATAATTTTAAAATAAAGGAAGTGAAATAATTGAGGTAAATTGTTTTCATTTTCCTTAAATAAAATGCTTTCCTTATAATATAAATGAAAGTCGTCTAAGGATTATTCCTTGCACTTTGGGTTTCAAGGGCAACCTAGTAAATAAATAAGGATGGAGGATATCTATAGGAATTTAAGGTTTTGTAGGGTAGTAGAAGAATGTAATTACTATGGAGGAATGTCCTTGCACTAAATGTTATTCCTTGCACTTTAGATCCTTCATAGCAAGAAAAAAATATAGATATTAAGCATCATCATAAAAACTATCAAAATCGAAGAGATTGATGAAGTCAAAAGTGTTGGTGGAAATGAATAAAAGGAAAGAAAGACCCAAAGAGCAAAATCCAAAAAGAAAATAAAATATGGGAAAATGAAAGTAAATATTGCAAGTGTTAACAAGAATTGGGGCTAATCCCATGAATAAAAAAAATAAGTAAAAATAATATCTTGGAATATTAGGGTCTTGAATAAGACCCTAAAAAAGAGGTATTAGGGGATTGACATGTTGTTCTAAATAATATATAGAAGGAAACCCATAATTTTAACAATTTAGATCTTCGTCTTAACAATATTTAATTTTGAGAATGTAATTGATTAAGGGAGATTTTATCTCTTAATGAAATTAATATCAAGGAGTTGATTGTGAAAAAACAATAATTTTTGAGAAAGACAATATATATATATATATATATATATATATATATATATATATATATATATATATATATATAATAAGTTATATGTGGTTTCTATTGAGAGCCACTCCCACAAACTACTAAAATATTACATTTGACGTTAGATTAAATTAACTATATCTAACAATATTCAATTTACTTTTTTTATCATAGATATTTTTCATTAATTTTTCTATCAAATATATTCTTCGTCTTTCTTATAGTGCTATGTTTTAGCAATTAGTTCCTTGACATCATTTTCATTGGGAGATAAAATCTCACTTAGGCAATTGCTTTCTATAATTTGAATTTCATGAAAACAAAGATAAGACAAAGAAAATATCTTTGACATAAATTCAAATAAAGAAAATATCTGATAAAAAGAAAATCTAGATGTAATTTAATTTACCTGACATCAATTTAATAACAATAATGTAATATTTTATAATTTTAAAAGGAGTGACCCTAATAGAAACCATTTTGGTTATATAGGTTAAAATTAGGAGTGACCCTAACATCATTAAAAAAATATTTTGGTTATATAGGTTAAAATTATCTAGGAACTTTAACCTAAAGACTATATCAACCAAACACTTATTAATAATTAAGGAAAGAGAATGTTGAGAGCACCTTGTATTTTATAATTATTTAATTTTAATATATATAGTAATTACATCATGATATCAAGTGGCATTAGCTCAACCATTTAAATTTCTTAACTTTCAAGGAGATCAAGGTTTAAATATTGTCAAGAGATACATATATAATAGCAAAGTTATTGTAATACAACTATGTGGTCATGATATAGTATGGGTGTGGTCGTTAAATTTCATATATTCAATTTATAAAAATTACATCAAGATAATCGAAAAGTATTAGCTCTAGTATTGAGGGAGATATATCCATGTGAAGACAACCATCTAGAACAAGGACAACGTTAGGGTATTTTTTTTGCAAAAACAAATATCATCCTTTAGGAGCCATATCTTTGCAAAGGGTTGTCCAATTTAGATGATTCTTGGACCAATTTATGTAGAATTTGAAGAGCTTTAAAATGAATGGTCATATGAATAATTCTAATTAGTTTTGAGGGAGATACAACCTTATGATTTTAGCCATCTAGAACAAGGGCAATGATAATTTTCAAGTCACAAGAAAATTAAATTGTAGATATTTGTTAGCTAGGTTTTAGATGATGAGAGGAGCAATGGAGGGATAGGGCATTAGCGAGGTAGGATATTTTATCTAGGCATATAATATTTTTAGCTAATTTTTATTTATCCCTTCATTTTCTTCGAAGTTTTACATGTAGATTATGGTTTTTTTCAAATAATATAATCACTATAGGATATACTAGTAAATTTGAGAAAATATTGAGTTATAGTGTCCTTCCTATGGTCTGGTTTATATCTAAATACTTAGAATCATCCCTAGTATTAGAATTTGGGGAGGACCTCACAAAACAATGATCTTCATTGCTTAAAGATAAGGTAATCATTGGCCAATTTAATGGGTCTTGACCAAGGGCTTTAGCTCATAGAAAATGGATTGATAGGAGATGAAGTCCTCAGGAGTGAGTCTATCCTTTCTTCCCAAAGGTTTCTTCCTATCCATTTTTTATTTTAGAGAGGAAAGAGATAGAATCCTGAAAGGGGATCCTTGGTTTATAGGAAGAGCAAAACTCTTCCTTACCCACTAGTTTTTAGGCTTTGCACCTAAAAACATAAATCTATCTCTAATACTAGTATAGGTAAGGATGAATGGGTTGCCCATTAAATTTTGTAAAATTGATACCTTCAAGGCAATGGGCAATACTCTAGGATAATTCCTTGAGATTTCAAAACTATAAAAGATGGAATCTTGGCTATTTATGTCTAGATATTGGTCATGATTGATATTGGTAAACGTTTATCGAAATCAATCATTCTTAAGTATGGGGGTAAGTTGTGGATCAAAACCATGGATTATGAAAATATATATTTTAGATGTAGAAGATATCATGAGGTGAGAATATTGAGATATTACGCCCTAACAAAAAGTCTAGTAGAAACATATGTAGAAAATCACAAGATAAACTTACAAATGGATATGGATGAGGATAGTTTTCAATTTCCAAAAAATAGGTCCAAATAGATGAAAGTAAATAAATAGTGGAGACTAGTAAGGATATTGGAAGAAACATCAATTTTTTTAGGCTTTAGCCCACGAAGAAAAATTAGTTCAAAGCTTAGACGACATGGTACATTAGGATCATAATATTAACAAGGAACTATCTACTCACTTTGAATCAAATTTAGGGATGAGCATTCCTACTAAACCTAAGGAATATGCCTCATAAAATTTTGAAGACTGTCTTGAAATACCATGCACCATTCATGAAAAGGAAAGTAGTGGAGAAAATGCAGTGTTGAATATTATTACATCTATCATTAACAAAAAAATACCATAAAATAAGTATATTAAGTCAAAAGCTTTGTTAGAAAAGCTAGGAGAGGATATATCTAATGAAAAGAAGAGTTGTAAAAGAATATTGAGGAATATAATAATAAGACCTACCCCAAATACTGACAAGGCAAAAAGAGGAAAATATTTAAATTATCAAGTGTGACCCATGAAGCAATAATAAACATAGAGAAAGGAATACAATCTAAGTTGGTTGAAATTCTCTTTACCAAATAACAAAATGATATTAGTAATCCATAGGAGGGACCAATAGACTCTAATGAGACACGATTACCATTTGATGGAATATAAGGGGTGCTAATTCCACCTCAAAGCAAAGGTGTATCATGAACCTCTATTTAAGTAATAAGCCTAATATTATTTGTATCCAAGAAACTCAAATGACAAAGAAATAATTTTTCAAAACTATGAAAGCAATATGGGCAAGATGTGAATGAGATGCTATGGATTATAAGGAGTGATAGATAGAATTCTAACATGTTGGAATCCAATTAGAACCTCCTATAAAACCATTTATAAAACCAGGCATTGGATAACTTCATTAGTCACATTCTACTTTGCAAATATTTGTTTCATCCTTATCAATGTCTATGGACCTACAAATCAGTTAGGTAGATCAAAAGTATAGAATGGGATTGAAGCCTTTATGAGAAGTAAAGTCCAATAAACTTGATTTATGATCATAGGAGATTTTAATGCCATAACCAAGCTAAATGAAAGATATAGGGGAATTAGGAAAATAACCAAAAGTATGAGAGATTTCTCATATTTCATTCAAAAAAATAATCTATGGGAGGTTAAGTTTAAAGAGGACAACTATACATGGACCAAAAATAGGATAGGACAAAACCTGATAGGAAAAAAATTGGATAGATGCATACTATTAGATCATTGGCTAGATGAAGGGACTTATGCTAAAATTAATACCTTGACAAGGATTAGTTCAGATCACTAGCCAATAAGAGTTAAAATGGTGGTAAGTGAATTCAAAAAATATTATATTTTAAATATGAGCATATGTGGGAAGACCATCCTTAATTTGTTGATATGTGTAGACACCAAAATCTAGGCATTTACATTACACATCATAATTCTGCATAATAATATATGCCTAAGTCTAAACCTAGGCATATAATTCCTGCACATCATTCACCCACATTGCACATCACAACTTTGCATAATAATATATGCCTAAGTCTAAACTTAGGCATATAATTCCTACACATTATTCATCCACATTGCACATTTTATTTCTGCATAACATTATGTGCCTAAGTTTTGACTTAGGCATAAAATCCTACACATAATTATATTTTCTAGATTTTATTAAATCTGGGAAATATCCTCCTAGGATACCCTCCCTCCTCACTTGACATGTATCATGGCCACATCACCATCACTCCTTTGCCACATCTCATACATCCTTGTCCCCTTTGTCCCTTCACATGGGGTAACCCTCCATACTTCACCTCCACTTCCAACTACCCACTTGCCACATATCACACCTCACTCCATACATCACTCCACTTGCACCTAGCCATTTGCCACATCTCACACCTCACTCCACCCATCACTCCACTTTTACCTACCCACTTGTCACATTTCTCCAGTTAAGTGATACACTTCTAGTGACTCACTGCAACTGCTCAGGATAGGTGTTTGTCCAGTCCCTGCCACTTGGTAGCCCTGGCTTGCCACCTATCCTTCCCTCCAAAAACCCTCAAAGGCCTATAAAGGCACCATCACATGGAGAGAAAAAAGGAGAGAAAAAGGAGGGGAATGCTAATGTTATGTTGCTCAAATTATGCTATGTAAGCCATATTCATTGTTCATTTTATTCTATATTCATTTTACATTAGTCATTTTCATTACATTTATCATATTCATTGTGATAGGTGCTACTAAACCCTTGTCCATTTGCATGTGTGTAGATTGCAGGTTCAGGATTCAACAAGCTCAAAGTTCAACACAGTGGCCACAAAAAACCCACCTCCCACATTGTTGTAGCATGAAGAGACGAAGACACCACCCTTGATCTGTAAAAATGATTCCCCTTTGACACTTCTCTTTGTAAAATGCACCCTAAAAGGGTCAAAGTGTATCAAAAAGGACTTTTTCGAATTTAATAAAATGTATCATTTTTATTTGCAATGGTGTTGTTCTTTATGTATACAAATTGGCGATCATGGTTTTCTTACCCCTTTTCCCTTTTGTTTCTTTTTTTATTTTTATTTTTAGAACACTAATTTTTGGTCTTTCTTTGTGTGGTTGCAGGATTTGACTTTCATATTGACAATCTCTTCCTCCACTCAAAATCCAGGTTGGTGTTCTAATTAAAAAAAAAAATCTTACTAAATTTTATGCCTTTATTTATTTATTATTTTTTTACTTAAAAAAATAATTTTTTTTTTTGTTTATTGTATTTGTAATTAAATTTAAAAAAACAAAAATTTTAAAATTAAAAAAAATAAATAAAATTAAATAAATAAATAAAAATAAAACAAGATTTATTTTGCCCGACCCTCCCCTTTTGGTCATGTTCTACGCAGGCAGTTCCTGCACAGGCCTGTACAGTTAACTGCACAGACTGTGCATTTTCCTGTGTAGTTAACTGCACAGACTATGCAGTTTCCTGCACAGAAATGCACAGCCTATGCAGTTAACTGCACAGGCCTACGTAATACCTGTGCAGTTAACTGTACAGGCCAGTGTGCAGGCTGTGCAGTTAACTGCACAGGCCTGTGTAAGGCCTGTGTAGCTAACTACACATGCTAGGTCTATGCAGTTAACTGCACAAGCTAGACTTGTGTAAGGCCTGTGCAGTTAACTACACAGGCCAGGCCTTATGCAGGCCTGTGTTAAAAAAAAATATTAAAAATAAAAAATTTCAATAAAAAAAAAACACATTTCAAATTAAAAAAAAAAAAAAACTTTTTAAACATTTTAAACTTAAAAAAAAGACATTAAAAACATTTTAAATTAAAAACAAAAAATATATATATTTTAAAAACCAAACCAAAAAACATTAAAAACATTTTAAACTTGAAAAAAAAACATCAAAAACATTTAAAAAAAAAAAAAACATTAAAAACATTTTAAATTAAAAAAAAAAAAAACCATTAAAAACATTTCTTTAAAAAAAAAAAAAAACAAAACACTTTCAAAAAAATAAACCTTTTTCAAAAAATCAAAACATTCAACAAACAAAAAATTATCATTTAGAAATTATTCAAAAAAATATAAACATGTCAAAAAAGTTATGAAAAACATGCAAACATAAGCAAAAATAAAAAAAATTCAAAATTTCACTAAACAAAAAATAAATTGTCAAAAGCCAAGTTCCAAAAAAAATCAAACTAAAACAATTCCAACAAAAAAAAAACATACACAACAACAAAAATACAAAAATAAATTGAATAACAACTTCATCAATATTGCATTTTCATAATAAAAGCATTGTAGGTAAACTATTTATTTGCATTGTATTTTGCATCTTAGCTTCCATTTTGCATTCTACAAAAGCATTTGCATTATACATAGGCATTAAAAACAAAAAAATCAAAATACACAAATAAAACAACAAAAAAAATAATAATACAAAAACATGTCAAAATTTTTTTTTATCAAAACAAAAATTATCAAAGACTAAGTCAACTTTGCATTTTTATATGCTTTTATGTGTTTAATGTGAATTTGATTGCATTTTTAAGCATCCAAAATCGAATTGCATCCTAGATTGCATTGTATCTTGCTTTACAAAAACAATAATAAACAAAACATTCACACACTTGCACGTCTCACAATAACATTGGTAGGTTGGATTTAATCACCAACCTCCAATTCAGACCGGTGACGTTGGAATTCATCTCCTTCCATCGGCTTGCCCCCTAGATGTCTTAGATAGAATAGGGAACTCATTAAGTTGTTATAGGTCACTTGTGTTCAAGTTGTCTCCCATTGTTGGAATGATTGTTGAATCAGAGTGGAAGAGCTAGGCGAACCCCCCACTAGGATTTAAGCGGTGTACCCTAGACTCTTTTGAGAAATCATGCTTGGCACTAGTGTTCCTAATCACCATCTTAATAGAGTTCCTTTATTCTAATAAAAAAAAAAAACTTCTTCAAAATTCCAACAATATCAAAACACACTGAAACTCATAACAAAAAAATCAAAAACCTCAACACAAAAAAAATCAAAAACTTGAAAATCCAAAAACAATAAAAAAAAATCAAACATCGAAAACAAAATTTGAAAAAACTTACAAAACATTGTTTGTTTAATTGATTTGTGTGTTATTCATTTGTATTTCCATCACATTTTCAAAAACATACCTTCACATTTGAACCTCATTTCATTTCAAAAAAAAAAAATCAAGTCAAAAGGCTCCAAAGGAGCCAAATCTCTTTGGTAAATTCAAATTAAAATGTTCCAAAGGAACCAAATCCCATTGGTCAATTCAAATTAAAAGGCTCCAAAGGAACCAAACCCCTTTGGTCAAATCAAATCAAAAGGCTCCAAAGGAACAACACTCCTTTGGTCAATTCAAATCAAAAGGCTCCAAAGGGGACACCCCTTTGGTCAAATCAATCAAAATGCTCCAAGGAGGATACCCTTTAATCAATACAATTCAAAACACTCCAAAGGGGACACCTCTTTGGTCAAATTTAATTTCAAAATGCTCCAAGGGGGGACACCCCTTTGGTCAATTCAAATCAAAAGGCTCCAAAGGAACAAAACTCCTTTGGTCAATTCAAATAAAAAAAGTGTAAAGGGGACACCCCTTTGGTCAAATCAATCAAAATACTCCAAGGGGGATACCCTTTGGTCAATACAATTCAAAATGCTCCAAAGGGGACACCCCTTTGGTCAAATTTCATTTCAAAATGCTCCAAGGGGGGACACCCCTTTGGTCAATTCAAATCAAAAGGCTCCAAAGGAACAAAATCTCTTTGGTCAATTCAAATCAAAAGGCTCCAAAGGAACCAAACTCCTTTGGTCAAATCAAACCAAAAGGCTCCAAAGTAACAAAACCTCTTTGGTCAATACAAATTAAATGCTCCAAAGGGGACACCCCTTTGGTCCAATCAATAAAAACGCTCCAAAGGGGACACCCCTTGATCAATTCAAGTTAAAACCCTCCAAAGGGGACACCCCTTTGATCAATTCAATTAAAAACCCTTCAAAGGGGACACCCCTTTGGTCAAATCAATTCAAAAGGTCTCCAAGGAACCTAATCCGTTTTGTCAAATTTCATTTCAAATGCTCCAAGGGGAAACACACCTTTGGTCAATTCAATTCAAAAGCTCCAAAGGGGACATCCCTTTGGTCAAATAAAAAAGACCCCAAAGGAATCTAACCCTTTTGGTCAAATTTCATTTCAAAATGCTCAAGGAAAACACCCCTTTGGTCAATTCAATTCAAAACTCTCCAAAGGGGACACCCCTTTGGTCAAATCAATAAAAAAAAAAGCCCCAAAGGAACTTAACCCCTTTGGTCAAATTTCATTTCAAAATGCTCCAAGGGAAACACCCCTTTGGTCAATTCAAAAAGGCCCCAAAGGAACCTAACCCCTTTGGTCAAATTTCATTTCAAAATGCTCTAAAGGGGACACCCCTTTGGTCAAATCAATAAAAAAGGCTCCAAAGGAGACACCCCTTTGGTCAAATCAATTCAAAAGGCCCCAAAGTAACCTAACCCCTTTGGTCAAATCTCATTTCAAAATGCTCCAAGGGAGGCACTCCTTTGGTCAATTTCCATTCAAAAGGCTCCAAGGGAATCAACACTCCTTTGGTCACATAAAATACAAAATCTCCAAAGGAATCAAACCCCTTTGGTCACATTTCATCTCAAAAACATCAGAAGAAAATAAAATAAAAAAACAAACATTTTCATACACATTGTATTTTTTATAAATCACTTTCACAATCCATCTTCCATTGCATTCACACATTCCAAATTTCATAGCATTTGCGCATTCATACCATTCGTATTCATTAAAATCAAGAATAATTGATAGTGCACTATGTCTTGTTGCCTTAATCAAGGGCACCTCACATCAAACATCACCAAACCCATCACTCATAATAATACATTGCTTCATAAGCATAATCCTAATATTTTCAATCACTCAGCCACCGCTAGTGTCTTAAGCAACCTCCAAAAAATATATCGAATTCTTTTAGGACCATTGCACATATATACACTAAGCAAATCTTGAGTATTGGGAATTGATCTCAAAAATATTCACGAACCAAACACAATTTCACATCTTAAAAAAATATTGTGTCAAATAGAGATAACACCATACTTGGTAGGAACATTGAGGTGAAAAGGGTCATCCTTGCTATTATGTAACATAGTCCATGACAACAATGGTTTTCACTACTATCACAGTTGCTTTAAATTCAAAAAAAGAGTAGTAAGGATAGGATACAATTCTCATCACACTTAGGTTGAGAATTTGATTCCCCAAAGCTCTAAATATTTTACATCACACACCACTGATTAATTGGGTTGTAAGGATCGTACTACATTTCCAATCAGAAGGTTAAGTAGTCATCCCCAAAATTCAAGAAATCAAAAACAAAAATCATGGACTATGGAGTTAGCCTCCACCGAAGCTATAGACACTTGATTGGCAGTGGAGTATGGTCATGCGTGGTGACATGTCTATTTTAAAAAAGAGACGTCTGACCACTCATACGAATAAGCTAGCTTCTAGATTCAAACCATAATAGGTTTACCCAATTTACTCAAGATGAGTTAATAAACTCAATTACACACACATAGGTTCTTAATTGTCTTGGGTCATTACCAAGCTCTTGATTTGGTAAATGAACTCACTACACACATTTGGTCCTAAAAGAATTAGGCAGATTTAGTGAGTTTGTTCGAAACACTAGGATGTTTGAGTCTTTGCAAAAAAACTCTAGATCCTTTATCTCTAAGGATAAGAAAATCATAAGCAAGCCTCCATTCCATACCACCATCGCATAGTCACAAATATCATTATCCATTTCATCCATGTGGTCATACCAGTAGTATCATATTGGTACCCCTGATTAAGCAATAAAGGCAAAGTTTGCTAAATAATGGTTCAAAAACCTCTTTGAAAAACGATCAATAAAAATACCATTCATTCAAATGGTTCAAAATCTCTTTGAACAATGATAAATAAAGCAACACCATTCATTCAAACAATTTAAAATCTCTTTGAACAAAAATCAATAAAGCAACACCATTCACTCAAATGGTTCAAAACATATTTAAACAAGGATTAATAAAGCAACACCCTTCATTCATTTGCATTCATTTATAACATATTCATTTCATAACATGTACAAAAAAAACAATTTGAACAATCAATCATTACACATATACATAAACAATCACAAAACAACTTGGGGGGGTTCAAGGTCTCACACCTTCCCCATAAATCACATCAAACAATCAATCAAACAACTTGGGGGGATTCAAGGTCTCACACCTACCCCAACAATCACATTAAATATTCACATTTCAAATAATCAAATTCAAAAAGCTCCAATGGAATCAACCCCTTTGGTCACATTCAATTAAAAAAAAAAAGCTCCAAAGGTAACACAATTTCTTTGGTCAAATTCAATCTCAACAAGGATTTCAAAAATCAAAATGCTATAATCTCAACTCCCTAAGAAAGTCACGTCGTTGGATTGCTCCATGGGATAGAGATGCGCATTTCCTTCTTTCACTCAACCTTAAGTGATCCTTGTATCTAGTAAATTACTCTAGCACCCTAGCGGTTGTAGCGATTGACTATCAATACAATCCGGTAGGAGTAGATTACCATAAGGACAATTATCATTTACACAATTCAAAAAGCCCTGTTGGAACCGATTCTTGCATCCGTAGGAAATCAATTGTCATGCTACAAGAACCCGTTTGAAACCAACGAGCTATTACAGGCTCTGGTCGACCTGCATCATGTTCTGTTAAACCCGAATATTGCTATAAAAGATGGCAGAACGGGTAAGGAAACCCCAACGACAATTCTACGATTAAACTTCTAATTTGCACGCTCCAGATTTATATTAAACTATAGTATTCTTATTAAAATGACCAAGCATGAAAACAACCAACTGTTATGCCTTATGTAGACCGGTGCCTAGATTCATTGGGTTGTTATAGCAATTTAACAACTACTTTAATCATGAACAGAAAGAAGGGGAGAAGGAAATTAGCGTTCTTGCTTTCATTCGAATATCATAACAAAATCAAGAGTTAACTAACGAAAGAAACGTGTATAATGCATTCAAATAATGTAACCCATTATACAGATACACACAATACTGAGACAAAGAAATGACAAGAATAAAACCCAGAATTGTATTGATTTCATAAAATATTACATGCAGAGTGGGCGGGATGCCTTTTAACTCTATTTTTCTTAAAGAAATACATCAATACAATGAAGAGGACTCTGTTCAAATAATGTAACAGGTCTCTCCAACTCTCCTTGTTCCAATATGGTAATAGAAGAATCTCTGAATCCTAGGCTCAATAAGACTAGAAATATTCTCAGCTTCTTGAACGCTTTCCTATCATACAATCCTGCACAGCAAGGGGAGGAAGAAAGAATGAATAAAAGAAAATAGACACAAAGAAAATACAACAACACAACTAACAGGGCACTCAAGTATACCTCTTAGAAAAAATGTTATTCTCTAATTGCTTGATGATTTGTTCTGGCTGCTCCTTCTGCTTTTATAGCTACTGAAGTGAAACTGCCCAAAACAAGATTGTTGTGCACCGTCCACTTGTCATCATCTAGGGGGAAGAACTATCTATTATCAGCCAACTACCTTTTCCTTGCCTTTGTCTGTAGCTGCTCCCATGGAGGTTGACCCTGTAACTGACTCATTAGCCAGTTTCTTGATTTTCTCTATGTCTTCAGTCGTGGCCCCCACCAATTCAGCAATGTGAAGCCATACTTCTACGTGGATGATGCTTTGCCGAGAGATCCTATCCAACATTCGTGAAGCCTTGATTCTGATTTCTTTCAAGGTCGAAGCTTTGTCTTGAAAGAAATGGACCTGATTGTGTACGTGTCCGACTTCAAAAAAGAATTGGGCTGCCAACTTGTCATCATCTTGTTCATCAAAGCTGACTTCTTTCAGGTGCTTTATGACTATCTGGCTGGGAACACCTGGGCCCATCAGTATGGCTGGATCAATTCCTGACTACCTTACTATGGCTGTCAGCTTTTGTTCGGCATTCTCTAGTTCTTTAATCATCGACGTATATCTGGATCTCTCATTGACAAAGTTGGTGATTTTCTCGTGTTCATCCAAGCAGCTTCGGTATTGGCCATCTGTAGTTATTACTTCCTCGGTCCTAATCTGATCGTATCCAATTTTGCACAAATCATATGCGGGAAGTATAACAACCATCTTCTTATCCAGGTCTATTAACAAAGGTTTTATTTTCTGGTTAGCTGATATCAACTCCCTAGCCTCTTTGCAGCAACCATTTATTATCTCTGCATTGTCATTGATCAAAGCAATAGCCTTTTCTCTATACTTTTCAATCAAGGTCTTCTTGGACCCTGTGATGCTAGAGGCTATTGCCTGTACTGGAGCTGAAGTAGCGGTAACTTTCAGCTTCTCATTTTTTGCTTGTAATTCTATGGCCTTGGCTTTCCAAGTTGATATTTTTGATATTACGGCCTCCGTAGTCTGTGAGTGAATGCTCACTCCTTGTTTTAGCAGGGTAATCGTATCTCCTGTCGCTTCTACCGATTGGGTCTTTGGATCAATCTATAGAGAAGTGATCCCTTGGGTTGACAAAGAGATGGTCGATTGGCCACCTTCTTGTGTTTGGACTTTAGGGAGTTTTTCCACACTTCTCCCTTCGCCGATGGCATCCAACTCGGCTTCTTGAGTCGGCATGAATTTTGGTACTTCATTTATTTTAACCAGATGAAGGCTTACTATGCCTTCGGTTCCTGTTTCCATTCATGGCTTCTTGGCGGGTGGTGTTTCATCATCATCCATATCTTACCTGATAATTTCTGAAGATTTCTGCCAATCCCCCACTCTCTTCTATAGCCTTCCAGGCCCTCTCCGATATCTTGGCCTCTTTATTATTATATTTTATGGCCACTGGAATGGCCCGAGAGGTACCTACGATAGCCATTTGTAGGTGCCTTGGTGCAAGTAAGGTGAGGGTAAGGTTACCCGGTTCTTGTGTGCCTGAGGTCGAAGCCTCGACAACAACCTATTCTCCTCTTCTAGTGGGACTGGTACCCTCGATACCAGGTGCTTTTGGTGCAGGTACTTCTACCACCTGAGCCACTATCTCTAGTTGCTCGAGGGTGATAATGGTGATCTCTACTAACGGATCATTGAACTCTTCTAGAGGAATGACCGATCGAGCTGGTGTGATCTTGTCTACCATGGTCTGCCTAACCAACTTAAGTTCTAAGGAATATCATCCCACCACCTCCAACTGAGTATAGGGCCTTTGCATGCTCTTATTTTCCTAGATAGCCTACAACTCTTTTTCATCCTTGCTGGCCCATAGCAGAGCTTTCTCGTAATCATCTTCATGGTGTTTCATAGGCTTCTTCTCTACCACGATGTCTCTATATTTATCTTTTAGATCGTAAGGCCTCCATGCTACTTCACCAAAACAATATCTATCCATTATGGATATGGCTTCAACGAGGCTAGGATAGCCTCTGTATACGATGTGGCCAATCTTCACTGGTGTAGATACCCATGGAATTCTGACCTATTTTCTTAGGTATCACAACCTGGCCTCCTCAACCGACTGTCGCACTATCTCCAGTACTCCTACTGACCTTGGGCAGTAGGTGGGTAAGGCCTTTGGGGGTAGCTTTGCCCCGTACGTTCGAATGAATGTAAAGTTCTCCATGAAAAAGATATCCCCAACTTCTTTCTCCCTGAGATAACCTACAACACCTGGGCTTATCCTAGGAGGATACTGTTCAGTCAGGACATGATATATGGCCAGAATAAAATGGTCGTAGAACTCTGAGAATGAAGAAACATTCTGGTGGATGATGGGAAGCCGGTCCTGTATCATACAGTCAGGGTTTCCCCCGAATTGCATTATTGCCTCTCTTTTGAATTGACCCACTATCAGGTGGATCAAGAAGCTATAGTGAGAGAATCGAGGCATTATATCTTTATCCTACTTTAATGCCTCTTGGAGTTGTTTCAACTCCTTGTCTAGGGTGTTGCTTATTACTTCCTCCCAGAAATAGCGAGGAAAGCATCTTTTATTGCACTGAGCAATAACATACGTAACTGGCAAGCTCAACCAGTTAAGATCCTCTATGCCCAAGGTGATTTGAATCATATCTGAATAATCCTTTGCCCACCATTGCAGCAAGGACTTTGGGATGGGGAAGTCTATTGACACTGGCCCTTTGAACAAATCAGCATAGAAAGAAGTCCCCAACATGTGTTGCGCCTGCAGCGTTACCACCTTTTCATCATAGAGAAAATCTCCTTTGGTTAATTCAAATACCGTTCAAATCCGATCAGGCGTGAGGTGGTAGAGAGCCTTTCCCCTTTCATTCATAATGGAATGACTTCATGGATCATAAGATATTGTGAGCCATGATAATAAATCTAGAGAGAAATGCACCCGAGGACACAACTTCGCCAAATTGGTATTCCAACGGTTGTTGGCAACACCCTTCTTGTCCTTCGCCTCGTAAGCCCTTAAAAAGACTATTTTTAATACATGGTGAGGTCGGCTTCGATCTTCCATGCTGGCCTAAAAATGGAATTCGGCCAGCTCTTCTTCATTCCAGACCTGGTCCCCAGTCTTCCTGGCCATCACCTTTTTAAAAGGCACTTTCTCTTCAAAGGCCTCAATCTTGCCTTTCTTAGCACTTGAACTTGAAGAGGCCATTGCTCTCACTTACGTAAATTCTATACTTCTAAGCTCTCAAAAAAAACCTCGGCTCTTGCACACTACTTATTCACTAAACACTTCTGTAACAACGCTGGTGATGGTTTTCTTTTGAAAATAGAGGGGGTTTTATAACCTTTCTTTGAGTCGAGGTCATTTAATGAGGGGAGTTGGTTGGTTTATTATGGCCATCCTAGGCTCGCCACCTTTTTGGTCTTTCGCACATTCTTTTTGAATGATGTGCCATTGGTTTTTTGAGAGAATGTGCCTGCATGGATCCGAGGATGATCCTTATGTGCCTTTGCTTGTTGTAATTGGATGAGAGCTCTGCCATCGAGTTTTGTGGATGCTTTGTTATTTTTACTCATTTTGAGACCACCTTGGCTAATGGTGTGGCTATGACCTTTTTGGCATGGAGGCCAGCTGGCACCCAAATTTTGGCATGTATAGTCGTTTATCGCTCTCGATCGATTATTTTGGCTTCTCTCTGATTCGTGTTAGTCGATGGCAGCAAATCCTCGATCGATCGGCCTCATAAAGTTGCATGTACAAGAAATCATTAATTAGTAAGACCAAATTAATTTGGTGGGATGGTTAGGTGTACCTCATGCTTGGTTCACATGCCAAGCTAATTTTTTGCATGATGGATCCGCTTATCGAGGCATCGATTGTCAAAATTCTTCGATCGATCGACTACTTTCTTTCTCGAGTCGATCGATCGCCAGTCTGGGAAGCTCGATCGAGAGATGTATCGAAGGAGCCGATCGAATTTTCTTTGTAATGCGTCAATCGACGGTCTTTCCGGTGAGCTTTCAAAATTTTAGCCCATCCTTGTTACTCGAGAGCCGATCGGCTACTCTCTTGTATTTGTGGACCGATCGGTCAGTCTTTCTTCATCTTCGATCGGACAAGGCATTCGTCGGCTCGACTTTCCTTCATCCGTTGGGAGCCGATCGACTGGGTATGGCTTCTTGAAAGTTGATCAACTTTTGTTTGAGAAGCGAGGGCCAATCGGTCTCTATCTTGTTTTTGCCAGCCAAGGAGGCTTCCTCCTTCGTTCGGCTTATCCTTTAAAGTCGAGAGCCGATCGGTTGGCTAGTTAGTCGAACGAGCCGATCGATCGATGTTTCTTTCTCGAGAGTCGATCGATCGATGGACCCAAACCATTGCTTATCTTTTCATCATCGATGGATCGGTCGATTAGTTGTAATCGATAGTCGATCAGTTGGTCGACGCTGGTCGAGAGCCGATCGATCGATCAGTGTAGCCTGGGAGCCGATCGGTCGGCTAGTGTAGTCCGAGAGCCGATCGGCTAACTTTATTTGGTGGGGTGCATGCCCTTAGGTTTTAATTAATTTATCATTTTCTTTAACCTTAGGCTTTCAGACTTTGAGACCATGGTAAATGCTTAACCGTCTTATGATTTAAGGACTTTATTAATCGGCTTTTAGGCCCAAGGAAAGATTTATGAAGGTCGGACTTTGGCTTTAGGTTTTTAATTTGAAAATTTCTTCCCTAACCATTTGAGGTACTTTGATTAATACAATGAAGCCCACATTAAAAAAGGTTAAGGTTAGACTTAATCAAACCAACTAATGAAAAATTGAATTACCCACAACAACTATAAGCAATGACCAACAGTATAAGCGAGTTTGATTGAAACCAAAAATTTAAATTTGGGGGTTTCAAAGTTGAGTCAAATTTGGCTCCAACATAGGCTCTGACTGGGACAATGTGTTGAAAACATGAAGCACTTGAGAACCACAGAATCTCCTGGTTTTATTTTGCAAAAATTTAACAAAAAACAACAAAATTTTGATTGCTAAACAAAACTTGAAATGCATAACAAAAAAAACTTCCTTCCTCTTTTTCTTTCTTTTCTTCATCATTTTTTCATTTTTTTTTATATATATACTGAAAACATGATATCAAAGCAAGTAGAGTATGGAAAACTGTAGATCCCTTTTCATTCAATTTGGAAACAAAGGTTAGAAAATTTTAGAAATCGATGAGTTTTATTTTGAAATATAGTAATGCTTGTTTTAGCTAAGTCATAAGATATGATTACACAGATTTTGTCACAACCATTTGTCTCATCATATTTTTGCCCATGTGTGTGTTTGTGCATTCTTTTTTGGATTTCTAAATCTTTCAGAACTTTATCATATCTGAGCAAAATAGCCAAGCCTAATATGTGATTTCACTCTTTAAAAATTTTCACCATTCTGTAGGGCTCCACTGCCAGTCAGGCGTCTATAGCCTCGGTGGAGTTGCTTCTAATCCCATATTAGTTTTACCCTACTGCCAATCAAGCGTCTATAGCCCCGGTAGAGGTTTTCCAAGATATCTCAGGCAGTGACTCAATTTTACTTTATTTTTTATTTTTCTTTCTCGTGAGAGAAGTGTTTGGATATATAAGCAAATTGTGCAATAAGTATGCCTGAGTTGAGGATTAGTTTCTGGCTATAAAATATGAGTGTAATAATTTTTGGCTCAACTACCCTCTCAAAGATAACTCAGTTCTTTGGACCTTTGAAGTCACTTTAAGTATCATTTGTAATGTGAGGCTTGACATGATGTTTCAATCAACTTTGTTTTTTGTCTGTTTTATCTCATATCAAACAACTATTGCATAAACACTCATTTTTGATAGAATTGTAAAGCTCATCAATATCTAAAATAAATTCCCTTTTTCTTTTTATTGTTTTTGGTGGAATCAACAGTTAGATATACTCATCAAACTAAGATATCATGTATACAGTAAACTCAAAATTATTCAAGAATAAAAGGGAAGCTTTAACTAATAAACAAAATACACCACTCTATTTTTGGATTTTTGTTTTTCTATTATATATTTTTTTTAAAGTACACCTTCAACAAGGATTGTACATTTTGAGGTGTTGGCCATTAATAGGGATAGCCATTATTTCTCCCTACAAAGTCTGTAGCTTGTAAGTATTCTGACTGATAACATGGGCAATTTGGTATGGGCCAATCCATTTAGGTTCAAACTTACCCTTTTCACCATGCTTATCATTTTTAGGATCCCAATAGATGACTATATCTCCTTGAGAAAAAGGAGTACCCTTAGCTTTCTTATTAAACAAATTTATAGTTTTCTGGGTTTGTTCCATCATTCTATTAAGGGTCTCTCTTCTTTGTTCTTCTAACAAGACAATTTGGTCAAGCCTTCTCTGAATGGGATCAGGGTTTTCATGATCTTGCAATAAAAGGGAAAGTGCCATTTTTTCCATTTTTGGGGGTAGTAGGGCTTTTTCTCCATAAACCATCTCATAGGGGGTTCTTCCTATATTTCTTTTAACAGACAACCTATCAGCCCATAAAGCAAATTTAAGTTCATTATCCCATCCCCTTTTGTTTTTGCCTAATGACCTTTTTATTCTTGTTATTACATTTTTATTTGATGACTCAACTAGACCATTTCCTTGGGGATAATAATTAGCAGAATGAGATAATTCAATTCCATATTCAGCACAAAATTCTACCATTTCATATGACACAAAATATTGAGCATTATCAGTTACAAGCTTTTTAGGAACTCCATACCTGGTCAAGATATTTTCTTCTATGAATCTGATGACTGCAACCGATGTAGATGTTCTCAAAGGTGCAGCTTCCACCCACTTGGTGAAGTAATCTGTTGCAGTTATGATCCACTTATGTTGGCCAGATGAATTAGGCTTGATCTCTCCAATCAGGTCAATACCCCATTGAGAAAAAGGTGCTTCAATGATTACTGGCTTGAGGGGCATGGCTGGTAGATGCTTTTTCCCTATAAAAACTTGGCAGTTATGACAATTCCTTACATATTTATATACATCCTTAAAAAGGGATGGCCAATAATATCCTGCTCTCATGATTTTATTGGTTGTAGCTCTTGGAGAAAAATGTCCCCCACAGAAACCATTATGAAATTCATTAATTATTTTTGGGACTTCTTTTTCATATAAACAGACTAATAAAATTCCATCAGGGTGTTTCCAATATAGCACACTATCCTGTATATAGTATTTTTGAGCTTGCAGCTTGACTGACCTCATTCTGTTTATTGACATGTCTATGGGAAATGACAGAGTTTGTAGATAGGACAAAATTTCTTCATACCATTTACATTCTTCATTTTTTATTCTTCTATCATCATATGTCTGATCTATGGTAAGAATATTTTTAGATCCTGCTTCTTCTTTGTTAGCCAACAGTTTAGCTAAACCCTGCCCTTTGACTATTTTAACTATTTTGAATTCAACATCATATTGCAAAAGTTTTACCATCCATCTTGTTGGTCTTCCCAATGGCTCTGATTGAGAAAAGATATCTTTTATTGCTATAAAGGGAATACAACAGTAAACTTTGTTTGAGCCAAATATACCTTTAAAGTGTTCCAAATATTGGATGACTGCATAGGCATGTTTTTCCAGCAGGGTGTATTTAAGATTCGCTCCTTTTAGACCTGAGCTCATAAAGGCTATTGGCCTTTCATTATTTTCATTATCTTTTTGTGAAAGGACTACAACAATAGAATGTTCAGATGCATACGAATAGATATTAAAATCCTTTGCATAATCAGGGCAACTTAAAGCTGGAGTGGTTGATATGGCTTCTTTGATCTTGTTAAATGTTTCCATATTTTCTAATGTCCATTTAATTTCTCTAGTTTTCTTTACCATATCATTTATGGGTTTGGTCATTTCTGCAAAATTTGGGACAAATATTTTGATAAAATTTATTTTGCCAAAGAATGACCTTACTCCTTTTAGATTCTTGGGTGGGGGAATTTTAGAAATGGCTTCTATCCTTTCTGGATCAATGCTTATTCCTTTTTCTGAAACTATATGACCTAGCAATTTTCCTTGTGTAGTTCCAAATATGCATTTTTTTGGATTTAGAGAAATTCCAAATTCCTTGCACCGGGCAAAAACTGCAGTCAAATGTTCTAGATGATCTTCTGGATTTTTAGAAAAAACTGTAATATCATCTAAGTACACTACTACAATTTTGAACATTAGTCCTTTGAAAGCAAAGTCCATCGCTCTTTGGAAAGTAGCACCTGCATTCATCAATCCAAAAGGTATTCTTAAATATTCAAATGTGCCCCAGGGTGTGGTGAATGTTGCCTTGTGTCTATCTTCTAGATTTATCAGAATTTGATTGTACCCTAAAAATCCATCTAACAGGGACAATCTAGTTGAACCTACTACTGCTTGCAGCAGTTGTTCCATGTTAGGCAATGGGTAATTGTCTTTTAGAGAGCTCTTGTTTAAATTTCTAAAATCCATGCATAGTCTAATGTCCCCATTCTTTTTCCTAACTGGTACTAAGTTGGATATCCAAGAGGAAAATCTGACTTTTCTTATTATCTTGGAGTCCAACAATTTTTGAACTTCTTTTTGCATTACTGGGTGCAGAGTTGGATTGTACTTTCTCTATTTTTGTCTAAAAGGCTTGGCCTCTTCTTTCAAGGGTATTATATGTGTCATCACATCCATTTTGAAAGTTTTGAGATCTTCATAGGTCCAAGCAAAATGTTCTTTGTTCTTTTTTAGGAAACTGATATATCCAACCTTTTCTTTAGTAGGTAATGCCATGTCTACTTTCACTATTCTGGGTTCTTTCATAGAGCCAATATTAATATCCTCAGATATCACTTCTCTACATATAGGTTTATAGGCTTTGTCAAAATCATCAAATAGGCTTTCAAGAGACACCAATCCTTTGGGTATTCTATTAGTTTTCAACTGGATTACTTCTACTGGTTCTCCTATTTGATATTTTAACTTTTCTTCATATTTTTCATCATAGATGACATCTGCATATTGATTTTGCAAAGTCATAAAATCCTTAATATCTATATCATCTTGAAAGACCTGAAGATAGACTATGTTATCTAGCACAGAAGGTTTATAGACTGAGATCGTTGGAAATCTGTCCATATACTCTGTAGTTATTTTTGGGTGATCTAGACCTGAGGCATTCACAGCTAAGAGATCTGCAACATGATTTTGTTCTCTAGGAATATATGAAATATTGAAAGCCAAAAATTTATCAATTTCTTCTAATACTTGCATTTCTATATTGCTTAAGTCTAGGATGCTTGGTCCGATATTTACCTTTTATTTGTAGTATAATAAGTTTTGCATCCCCTATTATAGTTAAGTAGTTAATACCTAACTCTTTTGCTTTCCTTAGCCCTAATAGTAAAGCTTCATACTCAACTACATTGTTTGTGCAAGGAAATTGCAATCTGTAAGGTATACCAAGGTAATTTCCTTTAATATCAATCAAATTTACACCTGCACCTACTCCAGATTGGGATTTAGCCCCATCAAATGACATGGTCCACATTTCTTGGGTTAATACTCGATTTGATTCAGCATCAATTATTCTCATATCCTCTGGATCCATGTTCTTTGCATCTGGTACTTCCATCAGGAATGGGTTGTGCCATATTGAATAGACTCCCATCCCTTTTTCTTCCATAGAGTTAACTAAGTTAATCATGGTTTCATCTATTTGAATTAACTCTACGGAGTGTTTATTGAATGGTTCCCTTCTTAAAATTATATTCTCCTTATCTGATATGGGGATGGTAGCATAAGACCAATCTAGTTGTATTGATCCCCCTAGTTGTTCTGCCCAATGCCTACTGAGTAATAGTGAGAAGAATGGGTCAACATCAACTACTGCTACATCCATGACAATGCCCTTTTTGGGGTGTTGGTCTAGGAAAACTAATAATCCAGTTATCACCCCTACACAGGGAATTTGTCTATTGTCCATTACAGAAATAGGGGCAGAATCTCTAGTACAGATTAATCCCATTTGGTCAGCTATTAACTTAGGCATGATATTATGTGAAGCTCCACTGTCAAGCATGCAATTATGAATCACATATCTTTCCCCTTCATCTAAATTATATCTTAATGACACGTAGAAGGGTCTGACAGAAGATGGTGATCTTGTATCATGTTGATTTTGTCTAGCAACATGACAAGTAGGGTCTTCTTTCTGCTCTACTAATCCAAAAGCTCTGCATACTTGTTCTCTGTATGTTTGAACTTTCATAAGTTCACCAAATGTGATATTAACTTTTTGCTTACTGAGTTCTGACCCAACATCAAATTCTATCTTCTTTATATCCAATGGTTTATTACCTTCTTCTTTGGGAACTTCTTCTGTTGATTCTATTACCTCAGGAGTAATTTTGTTAGGGTTCCTATCAGTTTTCTCTTTACTGATATTTTTATTGGTGAAAGTTTATCTTCTTGTTTCATTTGTAGATAATTTCTCTGTTCTTTCAGGGACTGTTCTATTCCTTAAATTTAAAACATGGGTTGCCTCTAATTCTTCAACCTCTTGAGCAGTGGGAATCAATTTCCCTTGCTTCATCTTATCATATCTTGACTCATGTGATTTCTGTAAGATTTTAGTTCCTTCAATCACTAAGATCTGAGGATGATGATTTGAAGCATATTTATCCATGTCTTCTTCAAACAACCTTTCTCTAGATTCATCTTCAATGGACCAACATGCATTGATTCTTATATCCTCTTCTGATTCTGCATGCATATCTACATTACGTTGATCACTCAGGTGTATTCCACATGCATCAGGGTTATGGGGTGCATCACAAGTAGAGCAAAAATAGGGAAAACCTTCAACTACATTGGCAGATGGCATTGGGTTAGGGACATTGTTCTGATCCCTATCAGAATCTCTATTTTTCTAGTTGTTATTCCCATTACCCCTATTCCTATTCCCTTCTTCAAAACCATTGTTGTTTCCCCAATTCTTGTTGTAATTTTTCTTAAATGGGGGACGATTATCAACATGTGGTCACTCTATCTATGAAGATTCACCATTATTTCCATTTCTTTCAATTCTTGCTAACCTATTACTCATGTTGTTGAACATTTCTATCATTTGACTGGTCAACTTCTCCACAAGATCAATTTCAGTTCTTCTTTGTATATCAAAAGCCACTCTCTTAGGTTTTCTCTTAGGCATGTTAACCTCTAAAGAATAAGGCTTCATCTTACCACTATCAAGCATATTTCTTTCTATATCCATTGCTTTTTCCATACAACCATCAATGGTAGTGGCTTGTTCTTGCCTTAATTCATAGTTAAACTCTCCTTGAAAAGCATTCTTATAAAAACAAATAGACTGAATATCACTAGGCCTGAGGTTGGCAGGGATTTTGTTTCTTGTTTTTGAAAATCTCCTATTAAAATCACTAACAACCTCATTTTATTTCTTCTTCATAGTGGCTAGCTCAGTTAACAATGATTGTTCATTTTTCCTTTCACCATACTTCTTTAGGAACACCTCTTCCATTTTGGTGAAGTCCGGGATATCATTGTTAGGAAGGGAATTAAACCATTCTCTAGCATCTTTTTCTAAAGTCTACGAAATAGTCTTAATACTACATCTTCATGTTCAACTTCCAGGTTGTCCATTGCATATAAGAAACTTTTGATATGATCCTCTCCAGATTCATTGCACTGATTTCCTAAAAACTTAGGGAGGTATTTGTGAGCTTTACTTGGGTAAGGCATTTAAATTTATTGGTAATACAAAAGGCCTATATCTGTTAGTTCTCCACAAATGAACATTACCCTGAGCCATAGCTACTGTTGTATTTAATTTCATAGATGTAGTACCTACAGTGGTATGGGTCTAGGGCAGTTTGTACGTAGATTGATGAATTATCTACTCTTGAATGAGAATAATCACATATATCTTCTACTACTGATTTTAAACGTTCATCTACAGTAATATCAATAGTAATAGTATTCTAGATTTTCTTCACATACCTTTTACCACTAGAATTTAATCTACTATTATAAATGGTATTCTTAAAAAGTGGAGTTTTCTGGGTATGTATAAATACCTCTAGATTCTCGAGTTCTGGAAATAGCTCCTTACCACTTCTCCTGGTGTTCGCCAACACGTTCTGTTCTCTTCTTTTTTATTTTATTTTTCTTCTAGGTTTGTCTAGCAGAGTCGCCAGCACTGGGGTGCAGAAAGAACAATGTATACTCTTATCAAGAATGCTTGATATTATCTCTCATCCTCACAGGAGTGGGTTCTTGGGGAAAATCAAGAAAATCAAGAAACCAAAAATTCAAGAAAATCAAGAAAGAGAAAATTTTCAAGAAAATCAAGAACGTAAAAACTTACTTCAAAACATAAACTACGGACATAAGGAAAAATAAAGAACTTCTAACAAAGTGAAAATTAAAATGTTGGTTCTTTACTTTAACTGGTCATCCGTTGATTAAAAATAATCATTGAAGAAAAACTTTTAAGAAGATAATTGAATCTTTCTAAGAAGTCCTCCCCGACAACGATGCCAAAAACTATTGGAACCGATTCTTGCATCCGTAGGAAATCAATTGTCATGCTACAAGAACCCATTTGAAACCAACGAGCTATTACAGGCTCTGGTCGACCTGCCTCATGTTCTGTTAAACCCGAATATTGCTATAAAAGATGGCAGAACGGGTAAGGAAACCCCAATGAAAATTCTATAATTAAACTTCTAATTTGCACGCTCCAGATTTATATTAAACTATAGTATTCTTATTAAAATGACCAAGCATGAAAACAACCAACTGTTATGCCTTATGTAGACCGGTGCCTAGATTCATTGGGTTGTTATAGCAATTTAACAACTACTTTAATCATGAACAGAAAGAAAGGAAGGAAATTAGTATTCTTGCTTTCATTCAAATATCATAACAAAATCAAGAGTTAACTAACGAAAGAAACGTGTATAATGCATTCAAATAATGTAACCCATTATACAGATACACACAATACTGAGACAAAGAAATGATAAGAATAAAACCCAGAATTGTATTGATTTCATAAAATATTACATGCAGAGTGGGCGGGATGCCTTTTAACTCTATTTTTCTTAAAGAAATACATCAATACAATGAAGAGGACTCTGTTCAAATAATGTAACAGGTCTCTCCAACTCTCCTTGTTCCAATCTGGTAATAGAAGAATCTCTGAATCCTAGGCTCAATAAGACTGGAAATATTCTCAGCTTCTTGAACGCTTTCCTATCATACAATCCTGCACAGCAAGGGGAGGAAGAAAGAATGAATAAAAGAAAATAGACACAAAGAAAATACAATAGCACAACTAACAGGGCACTCAAGTATACCTCTTAGCAAAAATGCTATTCTCTAATTGCTTGATGATTTGTTCTGGCTGCTCCTTCTTTTATAGCTGCTGAAGTGAAACTGCCCAAAACAAGATTGTTGTGCACCGTCCACTTGTCATCATCTAGGGGGAAGAACTATCTATTATCAGCCAACTACCTTTTCCTTGCCTTTGTCTGTAGTTGCTCCCATGGAGGTTGACCCTATAACTGACTCATTAGCTAGTTTCTTGATTTTCTCTGTCTTCAGCCATGGCCCCCACCAATTCAACAATGCGAAGCCATACTTCTACGTGGATGATGCTTTGTCGAGAGATCCTATCCAACATTCATGAAGCCTTGATTCTGATTTCTTTCAAGGTCGAAGCTTTGTCTTGAAAGAAATGGACCTGATTGTGTACGTGTTCGGCTTCAGAAAAGAATTGGGCTGCCAGCTTGTCATCATCTTGTTCATCAAAGCTGACTTCTTTCAGGTGCTTTATGACTATCTAGTTGGGAACACCTAGGCCCATCAGTATGGCTGGATCAATTCTTGACTGCCTTACTATGGCTATCAACTTTTGTTTAACATTCTCCAGTTCTTTAATCATCGACGTATATCTGGATCTCTCATTGACAAAGTTGGTGATTTTCTCATGTTCATCCAAGCAGCTTCGATATTGGCCATCTGTAGTTATTACTTCCTCGGTCCTAATATGATCATATCCAATTTTGCACAAATCATACATGGGAAGTATAACAACCATCTTCTTATCCAGGTCTGTTAACAAAGGCTTTATTTTTTGGTTAGCTGATATCAACTCCCTAGCCTCTTTGCAGCAACCATTTATTATCTCTGCATTGTCATTGATCAAAGCAATAGCCTTTTCTCTATACTTTTCAATCAAGGTCTTCTTGGACCCTGTGATGCTAGAGGCTATTGCTTGTACTGGAGCTGAAGTAGTGATAACTTTTAGCTTCTCATTTTTTGCTTGTAATTCTGTGGCCTTGGCTTTCCAAGTTGATATTTTTGATATTACGGCCTTCGTAGTCTGTGAGTGAATGCTCACTCCTTGTTTTAGTAGGGTAATCGTATCTCCTATCGCTTCTACCGATTGGGTATTTGGATCAATCTATAGAGAAGTGATCCCTTGGGTTGACAAAGAGATGGTCGATTGGCCACCTTCTTGTGTTTGGACTTTAGGGAGTTTTTCCACACTTCTCCCTTCACCGATGGCATCCAACTCGGCTTCTTGAGCCGGAGTGAATTTTGGTACTTCATTTATTTTAACCAGATGAAGGCTTATTATGCCTTCGGTTCCTATTTCCATTCATGGCTTCTTGGCGGGTGGTGTTTCATCATCATCCATATCTTTCGCTTGATAATTTTTGAAGATTTCTGCCAATCCCCCACTCTCTTCTATAGCCTTCTAGGCCCTCTCCGATATCTTGGCCTCTTTATTATTATATTTTATGGCCACTAGAATGGCCCGAGAGGTACCTACGATAGCCATTTGTAGGTGCCTTGGTGCAAGTAAGGTGAGGGTAAGGTTACCCGGTTCTTGTGTGCCTGAGGTCGAAGCCTCGACAACAACCTATTCTCCTCTTCTGGTGGGACTGGTACCCTCGATACCAAGTGCTTCTGGTGTAGGTACTTCTACCACCTGAGCCACTATCTCCAGTTGCTCGAGGGTGGCAGTGGTGATCTCTGCTAATGGATCATTGAACTCTTCTAGAGGAATGACCGATCGAGCTGGTGTGATCTTGTCTACCGTGGTCTGCCTAACCAACTTAAGTTTCGAGGAATATCATCCCACCACCTCCAACTGAGTATAGGGCCTATGCATGCTCTTATTTTCCCAGATAGCCTGCAACTCTTTTTCATCCTTGCTGGCCCATAGCAGAGCTTTCTCGTAATCATATTCATGGTGTTTCATAGGCTTCTTCTCTACCGTGATGTCTCTATATTTATATTTTGAATCGTAAGGCCTCCATGCTACTTCACCAAAATAATATCTATCCATTATGGAGATGGCTTCAATGAGGCTAGGATAGCCTCTGTATACGATGTGGCCAATCTTCGCTGGTGTAGATACCCATGGAATTCTGACCTATTTTCTTAGGTATCACAACCTGGCCTCCTCAGCCAACTGTCGCACTATCTCTAGTACTCCTACTGACCTTGGGAAGTAGGTGGGTAAGGCCTTTGGGGGTAGCTTTGCCTCGTACATTTGAATGAACGTAAAGTTCTCCATGAAAAAGATATCCCTAGCTTCTTTCTCCTTGAGATAACCTACAACACCTGGGCTTATCCTAGGAGGATACTGTTCAGTCAGGACATGATATATGGCTGAAATAAAATGGTCGTAGAACTCTGAGAATGAAGAAACATTCTAGTGGATGATGGGAAGTCGGTCCTGTATCATACTATTGGAGGTTTCCCTGAATTGCATTATTGCCTCTCTTTTGAATTGACCCACTATCAGGTGGATCAAGAAGTTATAGTGAGAGAATCGAGGCATTATATCTTTATCCTACTTTAATGCCTCTTGGAGTTGTTTCAACTCCTTGTCTAGGGTGTTGCTTATTACTTCCTCCCAGCAATAGTGAGGAAAGCATCTTTTATTGCACTGAGCAATAACATACGTAACTGGCAAGCTCAACCAGTTAAGATCCTCTATGCCCAAGGTGATTTGAATCATATCTAAATAATCCTTTGCCCACCATTGTAGCAAGGACTTTGGTATGGGGAAGTCTGTTGACACTGGCCCTTTGAACAAATCAGCATAGAAAGAAGTCCCCAACATGTGTTGCGCCTATAACGTTACCACCTTTTCATCATAGAGCAAATCTCCTTTGGTTAATTCAAATACCATTCAAATCCGATCAGGCGTGAGGTGGTAGAGAGCCTTTCCCATTTCATTCATAATGGAACGACTTCATGGATCATAAGAGATTATGAGCCATGATAATAAATCTGGAGAGAAATGCACCCGAGGACACAACAACTTCACCAAATTGGTATTCCAACGGTTGCTGGCAACACCCTTCTTGTCCTTCGCCTCGTAAGCCCTTAAAAAGACTATTTTTAATACATGGTGAGGTCGGCTTCGATCTTCCATGCTGGCCTAAAAATGGAATTCGGCCAACTCTTCTTCATTCCAGACCTGGTCCCTAGTCTTCCTAGCCATCACCTTTTTAAAAGGCACTTTCTCTTCAAAGGCCTCAATCTTGCATTTCTTAGCACTTGAACTTGAAGAGGCCATTGCTCTCACTTACGTAAATTCTATACTTCTAAGCTCTCAAAAAAACCCTTGGCTCTTGCACACTGCTTATTCACTGAACACTTCTGTAACAACGTTGGTGATGATTTTCTTTTGAAAATAGAGGGGGTTTTATAACCTTTCTTTGAGCCGAGGTCATTTAATGAGGGGAGTTGGTTGGTTTATTATGGCCATCCTGGGCTCACCACCTTTTTGGTCTTTTACACATTCTTTTTGAATGATGTGCCATTGGTTTTTTGAGAGAATGTGCCTACGTGGATCCGAGGATGATCCTTATGTGCCTTTGCTCATTATAATTGGATGAGAGCTCTGCCATCGAGTTTTGTGGATGCTTTGTTATTTTTACTCATTTTGAGACCACCTTGGCTAATGGTGTGGCTACGACATTTTTGGCATGGAGGCCAATTGGCACCCAACTTTCGGCATGTATAGTCATTTATCGCTCTCGATCGATTATTTTGGCTTCTCTCTGATTCGTGTTAGCCGATGGCAGCAAATCCTCGATCGATCGGCCTCATAAAGTTGCCTGTACAAGAAATCATTAATTAGTAAGACCAAATTAATTTGATGGGATGGTTAGGTGTACCTCATGCTTGGTTTACATGCCAAGCTAATTTTTTGCATGATGGATCCACTTATCGAGGCATCGATTGTCAAAATTCTTTGACTGATCGATTGCTTTCTTTCTCGAGTCGATCGATCGCCAGTCTGGGAAGCTCGATCGAGAGATGTATCGAAGGAGCCGATCGAATTTTCTTTGTAATGCATCAGCCGATGGTCTTTCCTATGAGATTTCAGAATTTTAGCCCATCCTTGTTACTCGAGAGCCGATCGACTACTCTCTTGTATTTGTGGATCGATCGATCAGTCTTTCATCTCTGATCAGACAAGGCATTCGTCAGCTTGGCTTTCCTTCATCCATTGGGAGCCGATCGGTTGGGTATGGCTTCTTGAAAGTTGATCAAATTTTGTTTGAGAAGCGGGGTCGATCGGTCTCTGTCTTGTTTTTGCCAACCGAGGAGGCTTCCTCCTTCGTTTAGCTTATCCTTTAAAATCGGGAGTCGATCGGTTGGCTAGTTAGTCGAACGAGCTGATCGATCGATGTTTCTTTCTTGAGAGTCGATCGATCGATGGACCCAAACCATTGCTTGTCTTTTCATCATCGATGGATCAGCCGATTAGTTGTAATCGATAGTCGATCAATTGGTCAGCGTTGGTCGAGAGCCGATCGATCGATCAGTGTAGCTTGGGAGCCGATCGGTTGGCTAGTGTAGTTCGAGAGCCGATCGGCTAACTTTCTTTGGCGGGGTGTGTGCCCTTAGGTTTTAATTAATTTATCATTTTCTTTAACCTTAGGCTTTTAGACTTTGAGACCATGGTAAATTCTTAACCGTCTTATGATTTAAGGACTTTATTAATCGACTTTTAGGCCCAAGGAAATATTTATGAAGGTCGGACTTTGGCTTTAGGTTTTTAATTTGAAAATTTCTTCCCTAACCATTTGAGGTACTTTGATTAATACAATGAAGCCCACATTAAAAAAGGTTAAGGTTAGACTTAATCAAACCAACTAATGAAAAATTGAATTACCCACAACAACTATAAGCAATGACCAACAGTATAAGCAGTTTGATTGAAACCAAAAATTTAAATTTGGGGGTTTCAAAGTTGAGTCAAATTTGGCTCCAACAATCCCCAAATGCATAAACCCCTTTGGTCAAATCAATCCAAAATGCTCCAAAGGCACTCAATTTCCTTTGGTAAAAAAAAAAATCAATCATCAAAACATAAAATCATAAAAAACACATCCTATGCTTTCTTTCCATTTCAAAAACATCAAACACCAAAAAAATTTATACGCATCATTTGTATTACAAAACCATAAAACAACAAAAATATTTCCTTGAATCTTTTATTATACAAAAACATAAAACACCAAAAATATTTTCATGCATCTTTTGTCATACAAAAACATAAAACACCAAAAAAAATTCCATGCACCTTTTTCCATAAAAGCAAAAAAACACCAAAAATATTTCTATGCATCTTGTGTCATACGAAAACATAAAACACAAAAAAACTTTTCCATTCATATTTTGTCATAAAAAAAAAACAACAAAAGCAAAAAAAAAAAACTCCAAAGATACCTCAATTCCTTTGGTCAAAAACAAATTCAACAGGCTCCTGAAAGAATAAAAATGCTCTCATCTCAATTCCCTAAGAAGGCCATGTAGCCAGACTACTTCAAGGGATAGAGGTATACATTTCCTTCTTCCACTTAGCCTCAAGTGATCCTCGTATATAGTTACTTATCCTATATACCCAGCGGTTGCAACGATTGGCAATCCATGCAATCCAGTAGGATGGATAAGTTACCATAAGGCCCTTGAAAAGTGATTCACCTCATGCAAAAAAATGAATTGTTATCATCTCAATTCCCTAAGAAAGCCATACAACTAGACTGCTCCAAGGGATAGAAGTGCACAATTATCAACAATGGTCAAAATCATAGTTGAAACAAAAAACAAACATCCATTTCATTCCAACCATTATCATCTATTTCATATCTTCTCCATAAACTCATTGCTTGAAGGGAAAGGCAAAATCAACAAATTCAGTTTCATAATCAAAGTCAACAATCAAAAAACTTAATCATGAAAATTACACTCACTAAAATGAGCATCTTTTCAATGATTGGGGTAACACAAGTTGAATTTTATTTGTGACCATCTTACACAACTCCCCTTCAAATGCAAATGACTATAAAAACATTGCAAAACCCTCCAAATAATCATCACATCATCATCATCTCAAGTGAACCTTATACCTAGTGATTTACTCTAGACACCTAGCGGTTGTAGTGATTGGTTATCCATGTAATCCGATAGGATGAATAAATTACCATAAGGACAATTATTCAAAATCATTTCACATCATCACGTTTGAAATCAAATCAGGTTGATACTTAAATTTTTGAGTGACTTGCGTTCAAGCAGATTTGTCCAACGTTGTCATTGATGCCTACTCCATGGGGTTACAAAATATAGAAAACTTATACTTCATCATTTTATATTAAGGAATTGCTAATAGTCACTAGGACAACAAGCTCCTAGGGTGATTGGTTCCTTTGCTTCATCATCTTGCATTTCAATCAAACCGAAAGGCAAATTTACAATAACATAAGTCCACCCCAAACTTGGGGCATCCAACTTGATATTGATTTTCAAAATTTACATCAATCACATCATGCACTTTTACAAACATCATCATCACATAATTTAGTGAACCTTGTATCTAGTGGATTACCCTATACACCTAGCGATTACAGTGACTAGAAATCCATACAATCAGGTCAGATGGGTAGCTCACCATAAGGAAAATCATTCAAACATTCAAAATCAAATCACTATGACATTAAATCAGCTAGGTCCCTAAATATTTGAGCTTAGATATGTTCAAAACATATTTGCACAAGGTTATCCTTCAACCCATTCTGTTGGATCAAAAGTGGAAAACAACCAAAAATAATTTGGTAATAATCAGAAATCACTCAAGTATCAAATTCCCGAATGATTGGTTTCTTGAACCCATCATTTAGAAGGAATTTCTAAAGTCATAGTGGAACAAGAACTCCAAACATGGTTGAAGATTTTACCACACATTTTTCACATCAACAAAATCAAAGGTAAATTTACAAGAACACAAATAATCCCAAACTTGGGGTATCAAGTTGGTCAAAATGACATACATTTGCATCACATCCACATCATTCAATCATCCATCCCATTTCATTATCCACATTTGGTCAATTGGCTCATGGGTTTCATCCTTTACCCATTCACCAATTGAGGGGGTAAGCAAACAAATCAAAAATTTTAAAAGTCATTCATTCTTGTGCATCGAGAAGATTTGAGTCCATTCCTTCATCAAATAAAACCATATCTTTTGTTTTTGCACCACATTGTGTTTCACACAACATGGTACAAAAAGGGGCATCTGTAGACACCAAAATCTAGGCATTTGCATTACACATCATAATTCTACATAATAATATATGCCTAATTCTAAACCTAGGCATATAATTCCTGCACATCATTCACCCACATTGCACATCACAACTTTACATAATAATATATGCCTAAGTCTAAAATTAGGCACATAATTCCTACACATTATTCATCCACATTGCACCTTTTTTTTTTTGCATAACATTATGTGCCTAAGTTTTGACTTAGGCATAAAATCCTGCACATAATTATATTTTATAGATTTTATTTAATCTGGGAAATATCCTCCTAGGATACCCTCTCTCCTCACTTGACATGTATCCTAGCCACATCACCATAACTCCTTTGCCACATCTCATACACCCTTGTTCCCTTTGTCTCTTCACATGGGGCAACCCTCCACACTTCACTCCACTTCCAACTACCCACTTGCCACATATCACACCTCACTCCACACATCACTCCACTTGCACCTAGCCACTTGCCACATCTCACACCTCACTCCACACATCACTCCACTTTCACCTACCCAC
Organism: Wollemia nobilis; assembly: GCA_028583015.1. Lineage (NCBI taxonomy): Eukaryota > Viridiplantae > Streptophyta > Pinopsida > Araucariales > Araucariaceae > Wollemia > Wollemia nobilis. The sequence goes on from JAQPPZ010016867.1 coordinate 7,196,635, forward strand.
TTGCCATATTTCCCCAATTAAGTGATACACTTCTAGTGACTCACTGCAACTACCCAAGATAGGTGGTTGCCCAGTCCCTGCCACTTGTTAGCCCTGGTTTGCCACCTGTCCTTCCCTCCAAAAACCCTAAAAGGCCTATAAAGGCACCCTCACATGGAGAGAAAAAGGGAGAGAAAAATGAGGGGAATGTTAATGTTATGCTACTCAAATTATGCTATGTAAGCCATATTCATTGTTCATTTTCTTCTATATTCATTTTGCATTAGTCATTTTCATTACATTTATCATATTCATTGTGATAGGTGCTACTAAACCCTTATCCATTGGCATGTGTGCAGATTGCAGGGTCAGGATTCAACAAGCTCAAAGTTCAACATGGTGGTCACGAAAAACCCACCTCCCACATTGTTGTAGCATGAAGAAGTGAATAACACCATTTTTTATTGTAAAAGGGGATCAACCCCTTTGAGCATTTTTATTGTGAAGCACCCTACAAAAGGACTTATTGTATCACAAACACATTTTAAGAATTATAATGCAATGCTTCAATATTAATTCAATGGTGTTCTTCTTTTATGTATACAATATGAAAGCACAAACATGGAATTCTTCAAGAAATAATGAGTTGTATACACTTAGAAATCAAATTAAATCAATGACATCTAGATTATAAGAATGAAACAAGAACACTTTTGGAAATGTTTTTGAGAAGAAATAATAACTAAAAGAGAAAATTTTAAAATTTCAAAAAGATGAACACAATAATCCAAGCTCAAAAGAAAGGAAGTTGATTAATAAGTATCATAATGTTTTGAGTAAGAATTTGGAGATTTAAATTGAGGTAAAATTGGTTAAAAAAGGAGATAAAAATACAATTTTTTTTTATATGATGGCAATAGTATATAGATAAACATCTAGAATTAGTAGAATTAAATTAGTAGAAGGGGGTTGGATTGAAGACCAAAGAGAAATAAAAAAGCGGTAAGGCTTTTTTACTAGAATATTCTAGGATCAGAGTATATTGAAGTTCTTAATGATAAGCTAATGCAAGAAGTCCCTTCAATTATAATTAATGAAGACAATAGCAAACTGATGGAGCCTTTTACTTTGGAAGAAGTTCATTCAACTCTTTTCTCTTTTGGTAGGGATAAATCCCTAGGTCTGGATGGACTCTACAACATTCTATCAACATAACTGGAAAATTATGAAGGATTTTTTATTGTTTGGTGGAACAATCTAGGGTTAAATAATACATATCTTTTAAAATAAATGCAATATATCTTACCTTGATTCCAAAAAATAAGGATGCATAATTGTTTGATTCAAAACTTAAATAAATCATTATAGTACAATTAAATTACTTTATTGATTAATATTTAACTTAATATTTTCAATGCAAAATGATGTGTGTACACTGATGCTTTAAAAAAAAGTTATAAATGAATATGATAATATAATTATATTTTTATATGTTTTTAGATATTTTAAAAAAATTGTGATGATTGTAAAAAATATGACAATCCATATTTTGGAGCATAGAAAGATAAAATATCTCTAATCTCTAATTTTTTCATAGCTAACCTCTTTAGAGACTATGGAATAATAAAATTTATATGAAAAGTTTATTTAAAAAATTAAATTGAGAAGTCTCGAAGGGTATTCACGTGTAATCCAAGAACTAAAAGAGAAACTTTCAAAATTCTAAAAATATGAACACAATAATCTAAGCTTAGAGAAAGGGAGTTGCTTGATAAATATCATAATAATTTGAGTAAGGATTTGGAGATTAAAATTGAGACAAAATTGGTAAAAAAAAGGAGATAAAAATAAAGTTTTTTCATAGTATGACAATAGTACATAGATCAACATCTAGAATTAGTAGAATTAAATTAGTAGAAGGGGGTTGGATTGAAGACCAAAGAAAATAAAAAAAGAGGCAAGGCTTTTTTACCATAATATTCTAGGATCACAGTAGATTGAAGTTCTTAATGATAAGCTAATGCAAGAAGTACCTTCAATTATAATAGATAAAGACAATCGAAAACTGATGGATCCTATTACTTTGAAATAAGTTCATTCAACTCTTTTCTCTTTTGATGAAGATAAATCCGTAGATTTGGATGGACTCTACAACATTCTATCAATATAACTAGGAAATTGTGAAGGATTTTTTATTGGTGGTAGTGGAACAATCTAGGGTAAAACAGTATATACCTTATAAAATAAATGCAATATATCTTACCTTGATTCCAAAAAATAAGGATGTAGAATTGTTTGAGTCAAAACTTAAATAAATCATTATAGTATGATTATATTACGTTATTGATAAAAAATTAATGTAATTGTTTCAATGCAAAATGATGTGTGTACATTGATGCTTTAGACAAAAGTTATAAATAAATATGATAATATAATTGCATTTTGTATGTTTTTAGTTATTATAAGAAATTGTGATGATTTTAAAAAATTGACAATCCATATTTTGGAGCATAGAAAGATAAAATATCCCTAATACAACTTTGTAAATATAGTTAGATGTTATCCTTATGTCTTGCAAAGGAATATGGTTTTTGTAAGCATGGATTTATGAATGAAATATAAGGATAAAGTTATATCTTAATTTCACTCTAGGGGGTTTGGGAACTAATCCTTGAAAGGTTGATAATAGAATTCCAACCTTATTTAACCCCATAAGGCTAGGACCAAAACCAAAAGGGATGTGAAAATTCCTTAGAGTTAAAATGGGCACTTTAGTAGTAGATCACTGAAGTGTGCTCCAAGATATGGTGAGCCTCAAATTCCATTACAATTGTTTAGTGTGATGAGTACTCCAAAATATAGTGAGATACCCATGTGATAAATATGTCACACAAATGATAGACATAGGAACTTAAATGAATGTGGAAGGTTTTCTATGAGGGATGTCATTTAGTGAGGTAACTGTTGGAAACCTTGATTGACTGTTGGGTGACCAAATGGAAGTACCCCACATAAGATAGTAACCTCCATTAAGCTAACCCAAGGATGGTTTAATGGTCCACATTAGTTTCATACTAAATGAAGTGTTTGTTAACTTATAAGAAGCTTATGCCTACATACTAGTTAAGGAATGATGGATACTAGTTAGGGATTTGACATCCCTCATCTCAAACGAGCAAGATAGAGTTAACCCTTACGCTATGGTCAAAAAGTCCTTCAAAGGAGAGAAATGAATTGGGGTGGCCACTCAAAGGTATCCTTTAAGATGTATGGGCAGTGGACAAGGTAAACCCCAAAAATATCACAAAAGATCGGCCACTCCTATCCACTCGAGGGATGTTGCAACATCTGTAAATCACAATGTGGTAAAAGATTCTCTAGAAATTATCTGAATTGTCTTGGTTAAACCTAAACCTAAAAGAAAAAATTTAGGGTTGAAATTAGAGTTGTTAAAATTGGTATTAGAGCATGGTTGTATATCTTTAAAGTTTTCCTAGGCTAGACTCTGATATAGGATAGGAACCTACTTTGGAAAGAACCTATTTATGACTTGTATTTATGACTTAGGAAAAATGAAATATTCCTATGGGAATTGTGTTTTAAAAAGGTAAAACAAACCATTGATCAACAAATCAACTGATCTTACTCTTAGCAAGACGCCTCACTGAAAGTAAGTGTGTTAGGTGATGCTCTTAAATAATCATTAAAGGATAAATGCTAGTTTTGTTTGAAATATAAAAAAACTAAGTAAAAGGGAGGTATATGGAATAGTACCTAATCAAGAGTCACTCGTGTGGCTAGGAAAAATGGTATCCACACCACGTAGAGGTAGAGGTAGAGGTAGATTTTAGAAACTTGAGTTAGTCAAAATTCACAAAATAGAAATTCTAAAGTGTGATAAGAAATAACTATAGTGCCAATAGAAGAAGAGACTAGAGCTCGAATTGAATTAGAGATGGATAAATATTTAAAGAACATTAAAGTGTCTAAGTTTAATGGTAAGGGAGGTGGAGATACGACTGAAGCATGGTTAACTAAGATAGAATCATATTTCACCATAAAGAAATATTCATTGATGACTAATACTATTTGGGATACCTTACATCTCTAGGAAATAAGATTAGATTGGTGGGAAACCTTTAGGAAAGGGAAAAATATAGAGGCAATAAATCTGACCTAGGAAGGTTTTATGGAAGATTTTTGAAAAAGGTTTCTTATAGAACAATTTTATTTGGAAAAGTTTACAGAGTTTATCACTCTCATCCAAGGGACGAAGACTGTAGAAACTTATTTTCAAAAAAAATTCAAATTACTTAAGTATGTTCTTACCTATGAGATAGACAAAAATATGAAGGTACACAAGTTTATTCTAGGGTTAGAATCTAAAATAAGATCATTTGTTAGTATAAATAAGCCATAACTTATACATAAGGCCTATGATATGGCCTGTTAGGAAAAAACAAACATGTCAATCGAAGATCGTTATGCTTTGAGGAAAAGAAATCATGCAAGTTTCATGCATCAAGAGAAATACAAAATAAGAAAAGCAAAAACGACCCTCATTTTGCAAAGAAGAGTGATGGGAACCAAGGGGAAAATAAAAATAAGAAGAGTAACGATAGAAATAACATCAGTAATGATTCTCACCCTCAAAGATAACCTGATACATGACCTTCAAAAATGCCTAAGGAATAAAGCTGAAATAGATATTTTAGACCAAAGACTAGTTGTTATGACTATGGAGGGCCACATTATACCAGTAGTTATCCACATAAGGTTGGATCTAGTAAAAAAATAGCAGAGACAAACCACAAGACCTATGTGGCTATTGGTAGTCAAAAATCAGATGGACATGCTACCCCATTACTTCTAAAAGGTATAATCTTTAAGAAGAATGTTAAAAATTTTATAGAAAGAGGATCAATAGATAAGCTTTATTTCATGTAGTTTAATCAGGAATATACCAAAAATATTAGGATTATTGGTGGATGGGTGGAAAGTAGAGTATGGTTCTGGATAAACCTACTTAGTGGATCATTGCTATCTCGATGTTTGAGTCATCTTACCATATGTCTCCACAGAATGGCACCTATATGTAGATCCACTCGATGCCTTTAACATTATTTAGGGATGGATTGGTTGAAAGCCCAAAAGGTTGTAATCAATTTCCATGAAAAATGGATTGATTATACTGATAGTGATAAACAAATAAGGTGAATTGTTAAGTGAACAAGGGTCATTTCAACCCCAATTACTATGTGACTAAATAAGACCATGAAAAAGGGTGGAATGGTATTCATGGTTAATTTGAAATAAGTAGAGATAGATAAAAAGGAAGAGGTGATTGAAAAATACCCCATCCTAAAAGAATATAGGGATGCTCCCTAAAGATTTATTTGGATTACTGCCAAAGAGGAAATTCAACTTCACTATAGAATTGATGCATGGCTCTAAGCCAATACATAGAACCCCATATAGGATGAATACTCTAGAGATACAAGAGTTGATGGTACAACTCCAATGGTTGTTAGAGAAAGGGATAATAAAACGTAGTGTGTCACCTTGGGGTGCACTTGTTCTCTTGTAAATAAGGATGAAACATTGAGATTAGAATGTTAAACAAAGTGCCCCTTAAGAATAGGTACCCTTGCCCAGAATAGAGGATCTATTTTACCAATTGAAAGGGGTAACCATATTATCTAAAATTGACTTGAAATCAAGATACCATCAATTCAGAATTCATAAGGAAGATACTCACAAAACTGCCTTTAAGACTTGATATAGGCACTATAAATTCATAGTGCTACCATTTGGGTTGTCTAATGCTCCAACAACCTTCATGAATCTGATGAATAGTGTGTTTAGGAGGCAACTATATTGGTTCATTTGATCTTCTTAGGTGACATTCTAATAGATACTCCAAGAATAAGGAATAACATGATAGGCCCTTAAGGACAATACTTGATTTGTTAAGGGAAAATTAGCTCTATGGTAACCTCTCAAAATGTGACTTCTATGTCCCTGAGGTACAATATCTTGGGTATATTATCTTTTTTGATGGAATAGCAGTAGACCCAAAGAATATAGAGGCCATTTTGAGTTGGCTAGAACTCACCAATGTGACTGAAGTACAAAGTTTTATGGGAATTACAGACTATTATAGATGTTTTGTGAAAAATTACTCTATGATTGCCTATCCTATTACCAATATTTAGATAAAGGAGAAATAATTTAAATGGACAGATAAGTACAAGATGAATTTTGGGCTGTTAAAATATAAACTCACCATCACACCTATTCTAAAAATTCCAGATCCATAGGGAAAATTTTCAATATGTACAGATGCATTGTTGGAAGGATTAGGAAGGGTCCTAACCCAAGAGGAATAGTGGTAGTGTATGAATTAAGAAAACTCAAGACACATGAAGTGAATTATGCTACACATAATTTGGAACTTGTAGTAGTGGTGCATACCCTTAATATGTGGTGTCACTATTTATTAGGTAAACCCTTTGATCTTAGGACCGACCACCAGAGTTTGAAGTATATCTTCACTTAACCAATATTGAATACAAGGTAGAGAAGGTGGATCAAGTTCCTAGTAGAGTACGATTTTGGTATAGAGTATATCAAAGGTAAGGAGAATAAATTTGTAGATACCTTGAGCAGATGAAGGCATATAACTGCTATAACCCATAGCGATGTAGACTTGATGGATGAAGTCAGAGAAATGTAAACCCAGCATCAATTCTGGAATGATAGTCAAGCCAAGATAGTAAGAGCTCCTGAAGGAAATGAAGATTTTAGCATTAAGGATGAACTTTTATATTTTAAAGACATGATCATCATACTAGAAAATGGTGATTTGAGGAGGAAGATTATGCAGGAGGTGCATAGATCTCCTTACTCGACTCATCTTGGAGGGAGAAAAATAAGGGAGAACATGAAAAAGACTTTCTATTGGATAGGGATGAAGAAGGACATAAATAAATTTGTCATAAGATGTATGGAATATCAGAAGGTGAAGGGTAAACATAGATATTTAGTAGGCTTTTTATACCCATACAATATACCTGTTCAAAAATAGTAGGTGATATCCATGGAATTTATTGTGGGATTGCCTAAGAATAGATTCCAACATGATGCAATCCTTGTGGTAATAGACAAATGACCAAGGTTGCACACTTCATACTAGGGAGTACAAAGAATGACGCATCTATGGTGGCTAACATATTTGCCAAGGAAATATTTAGGTTACATGGATTCCCTGAAGTAATTATATCTGATAGAGATTCTAGATTCACATCTGCATTCTGGAAAGCCCTCCATCGAGCTATAGGCATAAAATTAAATATTAGTTCTACTTAGTATCCAGATACTGATGGTCAGACAAAGAGAGTCAACTAGATTTTGGAGGACATGCTTTGCATGTTCTGTATGGATCAAAAATCTAAATAGAAATATTTTTTGCACCTGGTTGAATTTACCTATAACAATAGGCATCATGCTTCTTTAGGAATGACTCCATTCAAAGCATTGTATGGTAGGAAATACCAAACACACCTCTCCTAGGATAATACAGAATATTAGATTACCATCGAACCAGACACGATTTGAGAGATGGAAGAACAACTAATGATGATCAAATTGAAGCTAAAAGAAGCCTATGATCATAAAAAGAGTTATGCCAATAGAAAGCGTACACCTAGAGAATTATCTATGGAGGATAAAGTATTTCTTAGAGTAAAACCCATGAAAAGAACCATCAAGTCAACTAAGTAGGATCCTAGATATGTTGATCCCTTTGAGATCTCTATGAAAATAAGTCCAGTTGCCTATCATTTCAAATTACTACCCAACCTATCCAAGATCCATGATACTTCCTATAGACACCTAAAATGCATCATCACAAGGTGAATCTCCAAGAGATATCCTTCTAATCCATTCAACTTATTTGGGGCAGCCTCGGGTTAATTTAGTGTCCTTCAACAAAATACACTTTCCTCCATGGGAAGCATGACCGTATTGACCTAATATGGTCTCAAATGTGGGATTATATCGACCTGAGATGATCTCAAAGTTGAGACCGTATTGATCTGAGATGGTTGCGCGCATGCAAAAACAAAAAAATAAAATAGATAATTTTTGCTTGTCAATTCAACGACTAACTTTTCGTCGATACTAGATGACTTGCAAGTAACAAAAGTTTCCCCTACCACCTATAGTCTACTATTAATTAGTAATTATGCTACCCCTAATTACCACTTTCCTCTTTGGTATGTAGCTAAGAAGGCTATAAATTGAGGTGCTTCCCCTCTATTTAAGAATCCAAATTTTGAACACTAGAGCAACGAAGTACTACCAAAACCTTGCCATGCTTTTTTGTTGCTTGCATCTATGCTATTGGATTATCATGCAAGTTTCACAACTACCTTCTTCATTCTTGCTTGATCGATATCGTAGCTCTAGATCACTTGGTTCCACTCATTCACCTATAGAATCACTTCAAAAATTATTGACAAAACCTACTTGTATCATCCCAACACCGCCCAAACCTGATTTCATAGAAGTGCAAGTCTATGATAGCAACCATCTCACCTCATGATTGTCTATAGATAAGATCATCTTGACCTTAGATGATATCGTTCAGGTGACCATTTTTTATCATTTTGCTACATCTTAGCCTATATTTTCATTTGCATATACATTCTAGCATCATATCTTTCATTTCATACATTTTACCTTGCTATAGTAGCACTCATTACCATTATTATGCGAATGCATATGATTTTCATCTCGCTTTATATTTCTTGATATAATATGGGTCAAACCTCGATGGGCCCCACATGTACTATTGATCCACTTCTACTTCATTGTGTGCAGGTTACAGGGTTCAAGGATGACAAAAGAGCTTGGATCCAACTCCCATGCAATAGTTACAAGAAAATTTGCTAAAACACTTTGCTAGCATGGGGATATTCAAGATTGCACCATCTTTTTTGAAAAAGTGGAATCACGTCTCTATTGTAATATTGTATCACTGGTTAAATAACTTCGAGGGATGTTATTGTAATACTCTGAAAAGGCAACTTAATAGAAAAATTTATTTTTATTGTTATTCATTATGTTCCAAGATATATTGCTTTGTATGGTACAAATTTTTAGCTTTCAAATGGAGATCATGGTGGGACCTAGTTCCTATTTTTTATTACATTGCTAATTGCTATTTATTTTTGTGATTGCAGGTTGTAGGATTTTCTTGAGACAATATTTATTTTGAAATCATCTCTACCTAAGATTATCCCTATTTTTAAACCATCCCAGCCTAACATAATCGCTAATCAGAGGTAGCTTCTTGTATGGTTGTATGGATGGCCAAATTTTTTTCTTAAGGGTGGAGCCCTCAAACCCTCAAACAAGGGGGAATCTAGCTGGTTTTCTCTCGTGACCCCCCTCGATGCACCCAACGCATACAAATAATGCATTCGAAGGGATTACTAAACTACACCACCATGCACCTCGTTGATCAAAGGCCTAAAACAACTACAAATCTACATTCCAACATCAAATGGAGGATTTCAAGGTTAGAGTTTCATATTTCCTAATCAAATTTGTTATATTTAATCTCTCAAAAAGAAAAAAAAATAGAAAAATAATAATAATAAAGCATAGCATAGTTGCATGCATTTTAGTTTTTAAGTTTGTCAGAATGTGACCATCTCAGGTCGAGACGACCCTTGTCTATGACCATATCAGGTCAATAGGGTCCCCTGTTTGTGACCATATTAGGTCGAGATGGTCCCCTGTTTGTGACCATCTTAGGTCGACATGATCTCTATGTACCTCACTGTTTTCCTACATTGTTTCTTGATAAAATGATAGACTATCATTTAGGGAAAATAGATGCATTTTCGCTTTATATTTTGTATTTTTAGAAGCATTGTTTACTCTCTATTTAATTTCAACAATAAAAGCAACATCACACATGCAAGTATTACTTAAACATTGGAAAGTTTGGACTTCATCTCTAACCCCCAATCGAGACTAGCGATATTGGAATTCATATCCTCACCTCCTAAACACCATAGTAGCCCCTATGAGTATCAAGAGCCCCCCTACTTTTGGGTACATCCTGAAGTAGATTAGTTTTATACACCCCTTAACCATAGGGCTTTATAATTTATGGAGTGTAGCTATCGTTTGCATTCGAGCATACCTGAGTGTGAAGCGAAAGCCCAGTTGGGCAAGTAGAAGGATTTAGACAGTGTGACCCCTCCTTGGGGGGATATTTACCATTCCTATAATACTACCTATCACCCATCCATCATCATAGGAAGCCCTTTTTTCTATTTGTGTCACATTCCTTGACAAAGGTTGCGCATAAACCACCCTTCTTTAGCTTTCATTTCATCTACCTTAGTCTTTTAGGAGTAGAGTTTCAAAAAACAACACACTAAAAAATAAAAAAATCTAAATCTAAAAACCAAAATAAAAACAAAAGTGTTTTCTTGATTGTATTATTTTGTTATTGTTTCCATAGCTTAGAAATTTCTTGAAATATTTATCGCAACTCTTTACACACAATTTACTTAGCATATGATCATAATGCATAGTCAGGCTCAATCACGAGCACACACTACAAATCCATCACAAAGAGTCATGGATCATTTTCAAGTTGATACACAAGATCTTGTCATTCCTGAGTGGTAATGCATTCACCATACTCAAATATCATGTATCACCCCATGGAACCTAACATACCAGGTGTCCTTATTTAGAATCCACTCATAGGCCTTTATTATGATCATAGTATCGATTATCCAGATCAAGCCATATTATGCACCTTCTACAAGGACAACTATTTTCATACTAAATCACATAGAAGGTTGTTACCTCACATTCATATTCCATCTCAATGTTCATCTCCATTGAATCAATAACATGTGTATAAACTATACCAAAATGAGGATAACTAAGCTACCCCACATGATCATCCCATATTGAACCATGAGTATGGGCATGTGGATAAATACACTGGATAAAATCATAATAAACCATCCACATCTACTCATGTTTTGAGGAATTTTGATCAAAATCATCCTTTTACTTCCTTTGATAGATGATCCGCTCAAGTTCATTGTGCTTTAGCACCACCTACCTATGCAGAACCTATTAGTCACCTCCAACATCAAGATAAGGGGGTTGTGCATGGTCTTGAAAAACAAGTTACTAACCACTCTAGGGACGATGCACAACATCATCAAATGCCACCTCATCAAAATTACCATTCATTACCTCATCAACATCACATTCCTCCACCTCAACATCTTCAAATTTCAATATGGGCAACTAGCATAATTTTGTCAAAATTTTATCAATTGCTAATTGATTGCATCAACTCCCTCGAAAGGCAAGTCTTATGGCAATTAAACCATACACGCATTCATCCATATGTTCCATCATCCCCAGATCCATTCCCTTTGAAGATGCCTCAATTTGAAAATTTTAAAGATGAAGATGAGTTATGATGGAGTCACCAACACACTCCTCTAATTCTACAACAAATCTTGAATCAGATTATAAACATTGAGCTACAATTGTGACATTATCAACCTCATACACCTTATAAAACTTATCCATCTTGTCCACCTCATGAAAATTTGTAGTCCTATACCTAGATCCCTCTATTCGAGCCTATGTTGATAATATTTCTCAAGTTATAGGAGGTAAAAATGATTGCTCTATCGAACATACGCCCTGTAGACCCTAACATCCCTAAACCCACATCGTATAGGGAAGATCACTTTTGCCTTTTCATTAGAAAAATGGCCTTGAAATCAATGATTGCATCGCATTTAAACATATGATCCAAAATCGTATTGATAGGGGGACCTTTTACATAGATGGTTTGTTCACTCCATCCAATCAGAATATTGATATCCACCAGAACCACAGTTGGGACGCTCAAGGTATCAAAACTTCCCCATAAACCTCATCACAAACATGAAAAAAGTTGGGGATACTCAAGGTATCACACCTTCCCTAGTCACAAAACAATTTGGGTATGCTCAAGGTATCTCACCTTCCCCACACACAAAAAAACAAAACAAAACAACAAAAATCACAAAAAAGGAAAAAAAAAAAAAACACATCTCATTTCATCATTCATCACATATCATTTCACATTACTATTGAATTGCATATTACCATTTATTGCACCATGCATTTCAGTATCCTCATTTTTTGCATTCCACAATGTTTAGCTACACTTGTCATCATATTGCATTAGGTGTTCATATCACTACACTTGCATTAGTATTTTCTTGTAGCACTAAGAATAGCACAATGTTTGTCCAACTATCATTTGTCTTGATGAAACTTCTTCTATCTTGGGCATACACTCCGTATCATTGTTCATTCCCATATACATTACCATTTATTGAAGTGTGTTTCACCTTCCCTAAGAAGTTGTTACAGGGTGTTCAAAAAGGTCTTTCAATAATTCAACCATTCCTAGTTTTTTTTTCAGATTTGGTAGAATGTCATCTTGATTTCTAGTGATATGTTATTGCTTTGAATGTACTTTTTTTATCTCAAAATCCCAACACTTTTTTTTTACACTTCTAAATATAAATTTGAACAAGGAAATATGAAACTACCAATTAGTTCTTACCCCTTAAGAAAAAGGTTTCCCTTTCTCTCCTATCATGTGCATGGTCTAGAAAGATAAAAATTGACAAAAGGACAAGCTCTCCCTCTCCCCCCCTAAAAAAAAAGCAATAAAATCCCTTTGCTCCTCTCCAAAATGAGTAAAAGTCCCAAAAGCAATAAAATCCCTCTCTTCTTCAAAACGAGCAAGCCCCTATAAAAAAAAAATCTCTTTTGCTCCTCTCCAAAATGAGGAAAACCCTCGAAAAGAAAAAAAATTCCTTGCTCTCTCACAAAACGAGTAAGTATAAAAAAAGAGGGAAAAGAGCTTGAATCCCTGGAATTCTCAGTTTTTGACAAACATGGGGTGATCTCCATCGCCAAAAATAGGCTATAGATGCCTAATTGGCATTGGAGTAGCTTTACATGAGGTGACACGTCTAGCACATTAGCGACCTTCTTTTGTACATACCAATGTGATCTTTTGAAGGAGCTAGATTATTGGTGGCTTGTGTTACAGAGTAGTTAAGTCCAACTACATCCAAAGTGGAAGTAATGAAATTTCACTATGCACACACAAGGATATTGAATATATTGGTCTTCCTAGAATATTTCTATCTTTCATATTCCTACATGGTTAGTGTAGACACCAAATCCTAACCATTCATCATCCACTCATTATTTAATCACATCCATTCATCGTCGGGTTATATATATTTTTTATTTATGTATAAATATGAATATTTTATATATTTATGTTTATATATTATATATATGAATAAATATCAGCCACCCATTATGTATTAATCCTAGCTACTCATTCAATACAATCCATGTCACTTACCAAATCATAATCTTAGCCCTTCACCATGTTTTAATATTGGCCGCTCATTGGTGTCGTTGAAACCCTAACATGAATCAAGGGCAAATCATAAAATATCATTCAGTTTCATGAATGAGGGTTGGGTCCCCAAAATAGAAAATAAAACATCTGGCATCCGAGATCTAACATTCGATCATGTCACTTCCCCTTCACATTCGCACGAACCCTCATCATCATCATATCCATTGCTCGTCCTCTACAACCCCTATGAACCAGATCTGAACCCTATCGAGCATCCGCCACAGACCACAGACACTTTTGAACATATCACAAACATCCTAGAGACCACAGACACTTCTGGACATCTCACAAACACCCAAAGCATCTCTTGAATGTTGCAGAGCATTTAGTAGACACCATAGAGTTTCCAAATAGCCCCTAGATGCTTCAAGATGTCTACACAATATCAAATTGAACCAGAAAAAGCGTATTTCCAATGATTTAGGTATTAACATGGTTGTTATTTTCTTTCTAATTTATGTTTCCTGTATTTAGTTTATATTTCATAAACACTGTACTTAGGGTTTAGTAGATTTGCTTTTTGAAGAGGGTCTCACATAGTGGAGCCCTCACATATACTATTGATCCATTGTGTGGCTTGTTTGTATGTAGGTACAGGATATATCTTCATTGACGGTTATTGTAGCTCGATTGGCCCCATAGGGATACAGAAGACCACTCACCCCTATTTGGAGAGAAGAATATCCAAAGACACCACCATTATTTGATTGAGGGTTTTACTCCTATTGTAAATCATTGTATCAAAGCAAATATTTTCCTATAACCCTTGATTTAGGGTATATCTATGTATAAAGTGGAGATCAAGGCTCCCCCATTTTAATAATATATGAGATATTGCTTTCATTTCAAGATTTATGTATAAAGTGGAGATCAAGGCTCCCCCATTTTAATAATATATGAGATCTTGCTTTCATTGCAATAGCTATGTATAAAGTGGAGATCAAGGCTCCCCCATTTTAATATATATATATCAAAAGTCCTTTAGTTCTTATTTAAATGCAAATCCATCAGCAAAAGTCCTATATGATGTTTGTCTATAGGTAAGGAAAAAGTTCTTTAGACATTTGTATAAAATAAAATCCACCAACAAAATTCCTAGATGACATTCATCTACAAGCAAGGCAAAAGTTCTTTAGACCTTATTTTAAAAGCAAATCCATCAAAAAATATCCTATGTAACATTTTTCTATAGGAAAATTTGAAGTCCTTTAGACATTTGTTAAGGGATCCATCAATAAAAATATTGTATCACATTTGTCTATAGTCAAAGTAGAATTCCTTTAGACAATTGTTTAAAGGAAAATCCATCAATAAAAGTCCTCTATGACATTCATCTAGATGCAAGGATCTTGTCATTTGGCATATCTATAAAGTCCTCAAACTTTTTTTGGGGTAAATCTATTTTACAAATTTTAAATAAATCATAAAATGCTCCTTTGGCATTTGCCTAAGGGCACAAAAATAATATATTTATCTTGTATCATAGCAATGTCTTACAACATTATCTAAAGTCCCCATAGGTAAATATTTATATGTATCATAACAATGCCTTACAACATTATCTAAAGACCCCTTGGGAAATATTTATTTGTACCATAACAATGCCTTACAATATTATCTAAGGTCCCATTGGAAAAATATTTATCTATATCATATCATGTACCTATAGACACATAAAATACATCATCACAAGGTGACTCTCAAAGAGACCTCCTTCTAACCCATTCAACCCAACTGGGATAGTCTCATGACTAGTTTAGTGTTATTTTACAATAAAAGGATATTTTTCCCATAGGGAGCCTGAATGTATTGACCTGATATGGTCTCAAAGTTGGGATTATCTCAACCTAATATGGTCACACATGCACAAAAATAAAAAATAAAATAGGCAGTAAACTACCTATCAACTTGGCGATTGTTTTGTCATCAATGCTAGATGACCTACAGGTAACAAAAGTTTCTCCCACCACCTATAGATTGTTTTTGACTAAAAATTAGGCTATCCTTGATTGTCACTTGCCTCGTTGGCTATGTGCCAAGGAGGCTATAAAATGGAGGCACCCCTCCCTATGTTTATGAATCTTGAAATCGAACGTTGAAGTAACGAAGTGCTACCAAAACTTTATCACACTTTCCTAATGCTTGAATCCATACTATTGGATTATCATACAAGTATTGATGCTACATCCCTTTGCATAGCTTGACCAACATCACTACTCTGGATCACCCGAACCAGATAGCTTGTATCTATGTTCACAAGAAAATTCATTGACAACACCTCTGATATCACCCCAATATCGCCCATACCTGGTTTCATAGATTTGCAGGTTTGTGACAACAATCATCTCATCCTAAGATTGTCCACAAACAAGGTCATCTCGACCCAATATGGTCTTGGTTAGGTGACCAGTTTCATAATTATTTTTATATTTTAGCTTAGATTTTCATTTGCATGTTTATTCTAGCATCAAATATTTCATTCCATGCACCTTATCTTGCTATATTAGCGTAAAGTCCTATTGATTGTATGCATGCATTCACTTTTCACTTTGTTTTATATTTCATGATTAAACACAGGTCTAATATTAGTGGGCCTCACAAATTCTATTGATCCACTTCTATTTCATTGTGTGCAAGTTATGGGGTTCAGGTACCACAAATTTTTTTGGATCTTCTCACGTAGTGATCTCAATAAAACCTGCTCTCTAAAACATTGTGTTGACATGGAAATCTTCCATAGTACACCTAGGAAATTTTTTCTAATGAAAAAGAGAACCACACACCTCATTGTAATATTGTATCATCAATGAAATCCTTGAAGGGAACTTTATGTAACACTTTAAAAGAATCAATAGAATTTAATATAACATGATTCATTATCATTTGATTTCTTTGGATCGTGTTTCACTTTTATATGGTGCAATTTTTTGTGTTTTCAAATGGAAATCACAGTGGGATGCCCTTTGGGTCTTCCTTTTTCATCATTTTTTGTTTTGTTAGATCAACGAAATGGTTAAATTTTTACTTGTTTTTTATTATTGTAAGTACATAGTCATAACCATCTCAAGTCGAGATGGTCCTTGTTTTGCAACCATCTCAGGGAAAGACAGTCTCCAACCAAAGACAAAACAACATTGTTATGTAGAATCTACATTATACAAAGGCTTACAGGTTAGGTTTTCATACCTTAGGATAGTTTTATTGCATGTTTTGAATAGAAAAAACTAATAAAATAAGAAAAACACATAGCCTAGTTGCATGCATGCTTCTTTATTTTAGTTTTAAATCTATCAAACCATAACAATCTCAGGTTGAGACGGTCTCAAGTCTGTGACCATATTAGGTTGATACAGTCTTGTTTTATTCACTATTTTCTCTTTTGCATTACTTATTGATGAAATATAGAGCATTGTTAAAGAAAATAAATGTATTTTACTTCATAAATTTTTATCATTAGAAATATCTTGTGCTCTCTATTTTATTTTTGTATTAAAAAAATCCACACACGCATGTATCACTTAAACATTGGTAAGGTTGGAATTCATCACCAACTCCCAATCGATAGTAGTGACATTGGATTTCATCTCCTTCCACTATCTCGCATCCTAAACACCATAGTAGCCCTCATAAGTGGTTTCTCAGACTTCATCATTGAGAGGTCCTCTACTTTTGGGTGCATCTTGAGGTAGGTTAGAATTAGGTGCCCCTTAACCATAGGGCTTAATAATTTGTGGAACATAACTATTGTTTGTATCCAAGCAAACCCAAGTGTGAAGCAAAAGGTTAGCTAGGCAAGTAGTAGGATTTATACAACACGACCCCTCCTTGTGGGGCATTTACTATTCTTATAGCATTACCTATTATTAATCCATCATCATAGAAATCCATGTTTTCCATTTGTGTCACATTCCTCGATAGAGGTTACACGTAAACCACATTTCTTTAGTTTTCATTTCATCTACCTTAGTTTTTAAGAGTAGAGTTTCCAAACAAAAACACACTAAAAAATAAAAGAATCATCAAAATAAAAATAAAAAATCAATTAAAATTTAAAATATCAAAATCAAAATAAAATTTCTTTCTTGATTGTTTGTTTGCTTTGTTTACATAGCTTAGAAGCTGCTTGAAGTTATTTTTATGGTTCTTTACGCATCATTTTCATAGAAGATGATCGTAACACATATTTAGGCTCATTCACGAGCATACATTCCTAACCCATCACCCAGAGCCATGGACCTTATCATCCCTGAGTGGCAATGTGACCATCTTGGCTCAAATGTCATCCATCACTCCACCGACCTTGACACATCAGACAACCCCATTCAAAATTCACCCATAGGTCTTGACTATGATCAAGATATGGATTATCCAGATCAGGATACCTTGTACACTTTTATAGAAATAACTACATCTAATATAAAACATCTAGGATATCCCTACCACACATTCATATCTCAAACCAATCTGACTCTCATAGATCAAGATCAAGAGTAGACTCAACCAAATAAGGATATTTAAGCTATCACAAATGATCATCCATGGATGAGCCATAAATATGATCATTTTAACATATACATCACTCAGGGTAATAACAATGCTACCACATTAGCTTATACATTTGTCATGTCAACTTGTGGGTCTAGGGATAGTGATATTAATCCTCCTACTATACCTTATGATAGGTAGTATGATAAAGGATGGTGTGCTTTGGTACCTCCTAATTACAAGAAATCCACCCTTCAATAGTAATATCAAGTCAATGCAACCTCTCATGACCCCAGAAATAAGTTATCGATCTCTTTGGGGCTTGTAGGCCCAAAATGGCCACATACTTAGTAAAATTTTGTAGAATTTTGCCTAAGTGATAGAGTCATCATTCCGCATACCTTGCAGTGCACTTTGAAGCGGATCCGCGATAGAAGATATGAACCCGCCCAACACTTAGTGAATTTTTCATACTTGAAGCGATTTCGGGCGATTTCTTTCCGGCTCCGGAATAGTGGTGGGTCTCAAATCCACAAAAGTCTATGAGGAAGAATGACGTCAACGATGAAAAAATGTGGATTGGCATCTTTGCGAGTGGCTAAGTATGGGAATGCCCGATTCTGGGAAGTTCCTTTTTTTCGGCTCCGGATTAGCGCTACCCTCAAATCCACAAAAGTTTCAAGGAAATGATGACGTCAACAGTGAAGAAGTGCGGATTGGCGATTCGGAGGATGAATGGAGTGTTTCCCTTCTGGAATGAAGACAAGGCGGGACAATAGAATGATGAAGGTGTGGATTCATGACAAAAGGTTATGTGACTAACTCCGGACCCAAAATGGTGACAAGGTAGGGTGTTTTATCCTGAAGGTTAGCCGAAATGGAGGAGTTACTTCACACCATGGTGGGCCCGGATTGGTGATTACATGCCAGTGCACTTGTTCTTCCCAAAGAAAAATCCACAAAAGCAATAAGGAAAGGATGATATCATCAACATTCTAATGCGGATTGAAGAAGACAATGTGGAATATGATGTATTCTAAGGAACAAAGGGTGGATTCGATGCTCAGATATCAAGGGTCCAGATTGGAGATTCCATAGCTTCTGATGCAGAAGGATGATATCACTAAGATTTTAAAGTGGGATGGCACTTGATTCTCCTTACCATTTTTGATAAAGCTTATACCGGATTGGATCTGAACCATACGATGAGGAGAATCAATGGTGGAGGTTATGTTGACAAATATTGGATGTTTAAAGAACATTTCTTCATCGAGATTGTAATAGTCAATTGGAAGATGAAGCATCGAAGGTTTTTCTAGAAGATCGAACCAGGGGTGGTTACAGATCAATGATGGAAGATCACTCCCAAGAAGAATCGATGGAAAGGCATGATCTCCAATGACCTGAACTCTAGTTTTATCGAGTGACCAACAAGTTGTAGAGGCCTCGAGCTACCATGGTGGATCATTCTCAATGGATTTCCTAGAGGATGAACCAATAAGCTGATGCCAGCTAGATCTCTCTGATGAGCTATCAAAACAAGATCTTTGTAATGCTTCTTGATTATTTTAATTTTGCAAAACTATAAGTAGAGGTCGAACCCTCATTTTTAAGGGTCGGCTCTAGCATGTTTGCCTATGCTATTATAAATATTCCTAAAAAGCTAATGGAAGGAGCATTACATTGATCTTCACCTCAAATCTGTGTTCTCATGCTTGATAGTAGAGGTTCAGATTCTTTAGTTGTATTTTTGTAAATGCTTTAATGGTTAGTTTGTGCCTAATTAATGGATTACTAGCTATTACAGTAATTGAAATCTGCTTCTGAGTTTGTTCTATGTTGTTAGGGAGTACATTTCTATGAAATCTAGGTATTGGTGAATTTTGTTATTTGGATTATCATTATCTGGATATTGAAATTGCTTGCTGCAATATTTCTATGTTGTGCGTTAATGAATAAGTAATAATATGATTTGAGATAATGTTGGTCTGAGTATGTATCTTTGGTATGGTTTTTGGGAGCTTCCTATGGTAGTGCAATGTTGTTAACCTATCCATCCACTATTATTCACATTTCTCTAACCCTAATATTCTCTTACCCTAAACCTCAAACCCTAAGTGAGCATAATTGTGTCAACAACCTGTTAAGTTGACAAGGAACCAACCTACTCTGGAGGTTGGATCGAAAACCCCTATTTTGGTCCATCCAATGTTGAGTGTTGAGTTGTAGCTATCGGGTGCAAGCCTAGATAGAAAATAGGAAGATAGACAGCCGTAGTATCGAGTGAAAACTTGGTGCAATTCAGTGCCCAACAATTTTTGGCATGCTCGATGGGACCAGTTCACAAGGAACACGAAACCCATCTAATAAGTATAGTTATCTCAACCCGAAGGAATCAAGATTTGGTGAATTATCTTGACCTTATAAGCGGAGAAAAGAAAGTTCACCTAGTGACTCCCTGGTCATTAGACCCAGAAAAAGGATTATACCTATAGACCAATGGCCTTTCATGTATACTAGGTCTTTCAAGAGGAACAACCCTAATTCCTACTTTTATTGTGAGTTACCTTAAAGAGGGGTTATTGTTGCCAGAATTTTAGATCAAGATTTCCTTGAAGAGGAAGAGCTTCTAGAAGAAAATCTAATAGTTCCCCCAATAAGACCTACAGCAAGAAGTATGGCACAAAATGTGGCTCCCAATCAGCCATTACAGAAGTACCCCGACTAGAACACAATCGGTCCCCTTAGATTAGCCCAAATGGATGTCATTCCCTAGGCTGTATCTAAGGCTATTCCCACTTATGATGGATCTGGGAAAATAACTTATGAGCACTATCAGGATATCTTGAATCTGGCAGTAATCCACAACATAAAATAAGAAAATATTATTGTCAAAATTCTAGCCCTATCCTTCAGAGGAAAGATATTGCATTGGTTTAGAACTTTGGAAGACAATTCTATTACTTCATGGAAAGCATTGGTTGAGCCATTCATAGAGGAATTTAATGAATCTACTGATCCTTTTTCTCTACTTAATCAGTTTACATCTATGCAAAAAAACCAGCAAGAAACTATCTCAGACTTTAATTTGAGATTTAGCAGAACATGGAAAAGAATTCCCCCCATTACTAGACCAACTACATGTTTAGCTTATATGTATTATATCCGAGCTCTTGGATCAGAGTTAGGGTTGCAGACACAACAATCAGGAGTAGAAACCTTCCCCCAAGTTTATAATGTAGTAGTTCATGCTGAAAATATCCTAATTAATGTAGGAAGACTTCCCCCCAAAACTGTGCTACCTTATAACTCAAAAACCACTAGTAGCCAAAGTCAATCACACATGGACCCAATTTCTCTATCATCTCCATATCCAAAAATGAATGCCATTCCTCTACCAAATCCTACATCCTCTACACCCCCTTTTCCTCCCCTTCCTTCTCAACCATCTCAAGAGATTTCTGCTATCCTTGATATACAAAATACCTTGAAAACCCTGAGTAATAGAATGAATTCAATGGAAAAAAGAGATCAAGAAAGGTCACAACAGAGGAGATTCCCATATGTAAACAAATATCAGAGACCTGGTCCTAGTAATAGTACTAGGGTTAGGGTGAATGCAGCATATGAGGAGCCAGAATGCTCTTCAGATACTACTCTTGCAAATATTTGGTGCTTAGTATGCAATGATCCCCATGACTCATAGTCTTGTGTGATGTATCAACACCATGTTCAACAAGCTATGGATCAAGCTGAGAGGAATCAAAAGGGAAGAGTCAATATGTTATGGCACCTAGATCAAATCATGGCTGGAAAAGAGTTGGATGAAGAAAGTCCAATTGTTGTTATGACAAGGTCTAGAAAGAAAGCTTTGCAAGTGGATCCACAAAAAATGGGGCATTTCCAAGTCCCTTCTCAGAAGAAAGTTGACTCCCCTCTTCAAGGTAGTGACACTTTCCCTATTCCCCAAGCTAAGGGAAAAGAGAAGATAAATACTCTTCCAAAGAGACCAGAATGGGAAACAGAGGGAGACCGAATGAGATCTAAAGGTGAAGATCAAGAAAGGCTTAGGTTCCCCTCTATTACTAAAATACAAAGGTTAGAAGCCACCCAAAAATATAAAAGAAGATATGGTGAGCCAGAAAGAGGGCTGGAAAAACTCTCTTTGACTAAATATGAATACAACATTGTTGAAGAAATGAAGAGAATCCCCTCAAAAGCTAGCCTATATGACACTCTATTCATTCCGGGTCAGATTGACTTGCTTAAAGCTTCCCTCAACAAAAATCCACAGAATAGGTTGGCCACCACAATCCTTAGTATGCCATCAGAAAAGAAAGAAATGACACCTATTGTGCTAAATAATAAGCCTCCTCCTTTCTATATATCCCTAAGAATGGAAGGTTGGGTAGTCCAAAATTGTATGATTGACTCAGGAGCATCAACTACAATAATGCCTAAAGCAGTCTGTGAAGAGATGGGTATGGAGTATACCCGATCTTGTCCTGGAGTGTTACAACTAGATGGGACACCTGTCAAGATAGTTGGAGTTATTAAAGATGTACTGATGAGGTTGCACAGAGCCCCTGAGGTGACAGTGGTGCAAGAAATAGTTGTGGTGGACTTAGAACCCTATTTTGGATTATGCCTCTCAAGAGAGTTTATTGCAAAGCTAGGAGGATGTATGTATATGGACTATTCTAGCATGATAATCCCTTTCAAAGGAAAAAGGATAAGGATAACACCTGAGAAACCAGTAGCTTATCATATTGAGAAGATTGAAGAAGATATGTGCAATCTTAATCCTTTGGAGGAATTTGAGCTAGTAGAAAACATTGAGGAGTTAGACATTGAAGATGAGTTACCTTTCAGAGAAGATTATAGTCAATTTGGAACTGGTATGGGTACATATAGCATCACAACTGAATCAGAAAAGAAACTCCCTACTATATCTAATCAATCCCTAAGAGAGAAAGAAACATGGGTTATGCACTTTGATGGTGCCAAATGCAGAAATGGTGCAGGAGCTGGTGTAGTCTTGCAATCACAATCAGAAGGGATAAAGAATTTTGCTTACAGAATGACATGGTCATGTACCAACAATGTCGTAGAATATGAGGCCCTATGTCTTGGATTGATACAAGAAGAGAGTATGGGTATCAATATTCTAAATATATATGGTGATTCTGAGTTAATAGTCCATCAAGTAAGGAATAGGTGCAACAGTAAGCACCATTACTTAAAAGCTTACAGAAATAGGGTATGGGACCTGATGGAATCATTTGATGCCCTAAATTTAAGCTTTGTGCCCAGAGAAAAGAATACCCTGGCTGATTCATTAGCAACAAAGGGAGCCAACTTCAACCCTTCTGTAGACTTTGGAACCAAGAAGACCAAGGGAATTAAAATTATTTTCAGGCCTACAGTACCAGACAAGCAGATTTTCTAGCAGGTTTTTGAAAGTGATGAACAAATTCTTGACTTTTTGGTAAGGGAGGCATGTCTCTCAATGGTCCAAGAGGAGAACTTGGAAGAAATAGATCAACAAGACATTATCCAACTAAGAAACAATCATATCCCAAGAGGGTTGGTCACCCTTGAAAGTTTATTTGATAATGAGGATAGAAAGAAGGTCAAAGCCATGAAGGTCAGTGAAAGGATCTATAAAGAAGTAGAGGTCGGAATAGAAAAGAAGCTTAATGTTGGAATCCAATGTTCACCTGAGGAAGCAGAAGATATTAAAGCTTTATGCTTGAGGTACCAAGACATTGTGGCTTGGTCATATGAGGACCTCAAGGTGTATGACAAAAGGATTATCCAACATACTATTGAGTTAGAGCCTGATGCAAAACCATTCCGGTAGAAATAGAGGCCTATCAATCCAAGGATAGAGGCCATTATGAGAGAAGAAATTTTAAAGTTGTTAAAGGCTAAGATAATATATCCAATAAAACATTCCACTTGGGTAGCCAATTTGGTACCCGTAAGAAAGAAGAATGGGGATATACGCTTATGTGTGGATTTTAGAAATCTGAATCAAGCATCCCTCAAATATCACTACCCCCTCCCATAGATTGATCAGATATTACAGGTAGTGGTAGGAGTAGAGAGATTCTCACTACTGGATGGTTACTCTGGATACAACCAAATTTGGGTAAAAGATGAGGATCAGTACAAAACAACATTTACCACAAAATGGGGTACATTTGCCTACCAGAGAATGCCTTTTGGGTTGTCCAATGCAGGAGCTACATTTCAGAGGGCCATGGATTATGCCTTTGGGACACTGATCAACAAAGTTATTTTGATTTACCTAGATGACATGACGATGTTTTCTCATGATAAAAAGGATCATCTATCTCATTTAGAACAAGTTTTTCAAAAGTGCAGAGAATTTGGCATTTCACTCAATCCTAAGAAGTCATTCTTTGTAGTTCATGAGGGAAAACTATTAGGTCATGTGGTCTCAAAAGAAGGTATGGCCATAGATCCAGATAGGATTAGAGCAATTCTTGCTCTTCCCTTGCCTACGAATAAGAAGACTTTGCAGTCTTTCCTAGGCCAAATCAACTTTGTCAAGAAATTCATTTCTGATTTTGCATAGAAAGTGAGGCCTATATCTGAACTACTCAAGAAGAAAGTTGAGTTCAAGTGGACTGAGGCTAGGAAAGAAGCTTTTGAGATCATCAAGTAGTCCATTGCAATAGCTCCAGTATTGGTAAACCCAGATTTTAGTAAATATTTTATTCTTTATGCATATGGAGCTGAAGAGAGTTATGCCTCAGTACTTACTCAGAAATATGATCAAGGGGATGAACACCCTATGTTATTTTGGAGCCAGACATTGCATGATTATCAAGTCAAATATAACTTCATTGAAAGACAAGTGTTTGTTGTGATGAAGTCACTGAAGAAGTTCAGGCAATATCTGGTGTAGAGCAAAACCCTGGTGTATGTGGTTCATCCAGATGTAAGGAGTTTTATCTTACAGGGTGATCTAGGAGATAAAAGAGTTGGTTGGATTACTAAGATCCAAGAATATGATGTAGAAATACATCCCACCAAGCTAGTAAGAGGTAGAGATTTGTGCCAAGGATTGATAGAAGCTTCAACATTGGCCGAAGTGATAGTTTGTCAGGCAGTAGAAGAAGATCAAGTAGAAATAGTACACACTACAGATTCTGATTGGATTGATCAGATGATTAGGTATTTCCAAACTAGAGTATGCCCACATGATCTGAATGCATCTCAAAGAAGGAGATACAAACTTCATGCTTTAAAATATATATTACTACCTGAAGGTTTGTTCAAAAGAAACTTGGATGGAATTCTCCTAAAATGTTTGAAAGATGATCAACAAAAAAGAGTCATGGAAGAATTTCATGGAGGATCAACCGATGGTCATAGCTCAGGTAGGGTTACAACTTTGAAGATAATAAGAGTAGGCTATTATTGGCCTACTATGTTCACTGATGCTTTTAAAATTACCCGAGCTTGTGACAAATGTCAGAGGTATGTTGGAAGAACAAGAAATGCTTCATCTCCCCTGAGGCCTATACAGGTTGAGGAGCCTTTTCAACAATGGGGGCTAGATTTCATAGGGGTTATTAACCCTAATTCTTTAGTAGAGCATAATTTTATCTTGACTGCTATAGATTATCTTACCATATGGGTAGAAGCCATCCCCACTAAGAGGGCAGACCAGGAGGTTGTGATCAATTTTATGGAAAATTTGATTTCCAGGTTTGGAGTCCCAGAAGCCTTGGTGAGTGACAATGGCCCTGCTTTCATAGGAGCCAAGTACATTGAGTTTTCCAGCAAGTATGGCATCACTCTTAAAAATACTTCAAATTATTATCCACAAGGTAATGGACTTGCAGAATCTACCAATAAGAACCTATTAAGGATTTTGAGGAAATCTCTTGAAGGTAATAAAAGAAGTTGGCACCTATTGTTGGACCAAGCTCTGTGGGCAGACATGATTACTATTAAAAATTCCATTAAGACTTCTCCTTATGCACTGGTATATGGCAAAGAGGTAGTATTGCCAATTCATTTAGAGATTCC
Source organism: Wollemia nobilis (assembly GCA_028583015.1). Lineage (NCBI taxonomy): Eukaryota > Viridiplantae > Streptophyta > Pinopsida > Araucariales > Araucariaceae > Wollemia > Wollemia nobilis. The sequence continues at coordinate 7,222,718 of JAQPPZ010016867.1, forward strand.
AGCACTTAAGCTTGTCAGTACAGAAGAAGAATCAGAGGGAGATCCTGTGAAAACTAGGTTAACACACTTGCTATAGTTGGAAGAGAGTAGAGCTCAGGCATATGACAGTTTTCAAAAGCATTCATCAGACATTAAAGCATGGTTTGATAAGAAAGCTAGGTTCAAAAAATTCCAAGTTGGGGATTCAGTTCTCAGATGGAATGTTGACAGAGCAAAACCAGGCAAGCATGAAAAGTTTGATTCTTTTTGGGATGGTCCTTTCAAAATAGTGGAAGCTAAGGAGTCTAATGTATTCCAGCTGGAAGGTCCAGAGGGAAACATACAACCCATTCCGGTAAATGGTTTTCACCTCAAGCTCTACTATGTGTAAGGAGTGAGCTCATTGTAACATATGTATATACATTGTATAATTATTTTCCCCTCATTTCTACACTTTGTATTTTGAATTCTTTTCTGCACTTTGTAATTGATTTTCTTCAAAAATTGAAAAAAGAAAAAATTGCAAAAAATGACTAAGTATTGGTCAAGTGCATAGTAATGTTCCATTCCACACACAGTGTTATGTAAGATTTTTTAGAATGGTGTTCCGCTCTCAAATCCGCATCAAAATACTTCAGATTTTCATAGAGTGGGGTACCAATTTCTATTCCACATAAAGAAGGACAATGGTGGTGCCAATCTGGGAACCTCTCAAAGCTAAAGATAGCCAGAGTGGAATCAAGGTAGATTTTCATGCATACAAGCTTTAAGTACCAAGTGGACTCAAAAGGCTCTTAAGCCACCGAATCAGAATCAAGCTGGAGCCAAACAACAAGTTCAAATTTGACACGTGGAGGCTAGAGAATATTCTCGCATTCAATTCTAATGAACTCACACCAAGATTAAAGAGTAGCCGAAGGGATGTGATGAGCTAGCAACGCAATTTGAAAATTTGACCAATGAGAAGATAGGATGCCACCTTCGAGCCACCAAAGTGAATGATGGAAAGGATTGGAAAGTGTGCCAGTAGAAATATCGCATAGCAACTGCATTAATGGTGGAAGATACGCGTGCTCCAGAAGAGAAAAGTAATAAAAAGCACATACAAAGTCCATTTGAAAGCCCTTTACATCTACAAAATAGTAAGAAAGTACAACGATACCTTGGAGGATTTACTACAAATCGAAAGAACAAAGTTTGCCACATTCAAAATGGCTCCCAAAAATTCATCCACCGAATCATCAAAAATAGGGACAAGACTGCAAGTTCATGTACATCGGACCAGTCGAGTGGTAGATACAGTGATGACAAGAGTAAGGAGAACCCACCTGAGGACAGGTTTCAAATTTCATACTTCGAAGGGAAGCCAATGCATCGACAAGGTACTATAGCTATAAAATCTTTTTTATTCTCTTATATCTATGATTCTGTACATCACTGTCCCGAACTAGTCTCTGCTATGATTCAATTCTATGATTCTAAAAATAGAATAATTAGAACCCCTGAGGGCACTCCCCTATTCTCCATTACAAAAGAGCTTTGCTATGAATTATTCACCATAGGGGTAGGACCACCCTCAAAATCTAGACCTTTTAGCGTAGCAGAGCTAGATAGGGCTTACATTGCAATGGTAGCTTCAGAAGAAAAGAAAGAGGCGTTAGAAAAATGGTTGCATCTTAATTTCAGAAGGATAAGGAATGAAGACGAAATGCCCGAAGTCCCTATTCACATTGATGAATTTGCAAGCCCTGAATTATTTTCTATGTTAGCTTGTATGGAGGGTTTGGACTCCGACAGAATGGTTCATGGGTGGCAAATTGCCGCAACATATTGTATCTCTAATGAAAATATGTATAAGAAAGATGCCAGAGAGAAGGGTACTAGAGTGATTTATTTTGATTGGTCAACTTTTCTCGCATAGAGGATACATGAGCAGCTAGTAAACATGAAAAGGGGCATTGATGCTCCTAGTTTTAGGCATTGTTCAAGTCTGGTATGGATGTTCTATGCAGCTACCAAAGATAGAATGCCATGGATTCCAGCTAAGGATAAGACCAGTGATGGGGAACCCTTGTCGGTGTATTATTGGATAAATCATTTAAAGAGCAGTGAGTCCTATTACAGATTCAACTTGGAATTTTTGGAACCTGCCTTAAGAATAATGTATAATAAGTGCCCTAGGTTGCCACCCTTAGCTGAACAGATTCTGAGAAAGAAGGATGCAGAGGAAGGGGATTGGTATTTTCTAACAGAGGGCACAGTAATCAGGTTATATGGTTTCATAGATAAACCCTTTCTCCTACCCCACTTTGTCATAGAGAGGCTTTTCACCCTAGAGTATTTAAGGTAGGTGGAGTACATTGATGCGAACTATGGTTCAAGAAGGAAGAAGAAATATTTACTTACCACCCTGTGAATGGTATTATTATCTTCGAGTGGTAGAGCCAACAAATTGATCAATACCTTGATAGATTAGGTCTATTTTATATTCCCCAAAGATGGAGTTATGATCCTGATGACATTTTCACTACAAGAAATAAAACCCTAAATGGAGATAAGGCCTATAAGTTTGAAAAAAGGCCCAGGGCTCATTTTGAACAGGGAAGAAATAATGATGAAGCTACTCTTTTGGAGTGGAATGTCTCAAAGATGAATCAGTTACCTCCATGGTTGGATTTTTATGAACAAATTGTCGATTTTGATCCTGACCATAAGCTCAGTCATCGGATTACAGGGGATGTAATTAGTAAGATTAAAGTTGAATCTACAAAAATGAAGGACACTCCTCCTGAAGAAGAAGTCACTGAGAAAGGAAAGAGAGAGGAGAAAAAGGGACCATGGGATGAAGCAAATATTATAGATTGGTGGCGTATGAGGGTCGAAATTGGAAAACCCAAATCAAAATTTGGAATGAAAATTGATAAGGAATTTTCAAGAATATATAATAAGAACATTGAAACCTGGAGACCGAAGGATGTCAGACATATAGTGTTGATGGTTGAAAAACCCCAAAATGGCTCTGAATCCCTCCCTCCTCCTACACATCAAGAGACTCAAATAGAAGAGCCAGAAGCTCCTTCGACCATAGCTGAGGTACTCAAAACCTTCAATCCTACCACTGAGCAGGTGGAGAAGTTTCCCAAGGGGGCTAAATTGATGAATGAAATGCAATATTCCAAAGAAAAGTCCATCAATATCCCAGTAATTGAAACAAGGTCCCGACCTCTTTCTTTTGCTCCTGCAGCATCGATTGAATTACGACCTATTTTTGAGCAGTCTCTACTTTCAAGAGTAGTACAAGAAGATGAGTTGGAAGAAGATTCTGAAGATGAGATAGCTACTTTTCAATTGGTTTATAGAAGGACTAAGAGAGCCCCAGAAAGAGAGGAGAGAGAAATTTTGAAGAAACAAAAAATGGACATGGAGGAAATTGCTAAAGAGGTAGCTGATTTTGCCATGGAAGAATTGATTGATCAAGAGCAACAGCTAGAAATAGAAGCAGAACAAGAACACCCTACATCTGTAGGTGAAGGTATGGCTTCTAATCCCTCTTCTCCTCTTCATATCCAAGAATCCCCAAAGGAACCTCCCTCCCTTTCTAATCAAGAAAATATGGCAAATGTACCTCCTCCCTCTCATAGTCCACCCCATGTCTCATCAACAGCTATGGAGGTACAGGTCAGTTCTATTTTGTCACAGCCACCTCAAACCCCACCTTCCACTTTTGAGGTATCCACTTCAACATCCACCATTGTTCCACCTCCATATTTTTCATCACCACCATCAATGGGACACTGTGTTCCAAGTTCATCCACCCATTCCACTATCGGTCATGTATCTATTTCTTTAAATTTACCTATATCAACAACAACAGTAGTTACAGAGTCCACTGTCATGATAGAGACTGTTGTAAATATATCTTCACCCCCACCAACAACAAGTCAGTCCACCCTTATGTTTTTGATGTCATCATCTCCCTTGGCTACTGGTTTTTCAAAACCTGTTACTACACCAAAAGAGCAGGTAGCCACTCAGAGCATAAATGATTACTGGGTAGAGAAGCTTGCCAAGCCTTCCAGCAGGATGGTTGTGAGAAGAAAAAGTATGTATGTTGACCCTATTACTAGACAGAGGGTATCAAGATCTATGATTCCGCTAGTAAGTAAACCTGAGAATGAAATGACTGCTCAAGATTATCGAGCGGAGGAGGTCATAGAAGATATTGACAAGCTCCCTGCTGAAGACGAGTTGGTGATAGCCAGGGCCCACTTAGATACCTTCTATGTGAAAAATGATATGGCCAATGAGAAGGTGGATAAGCTGGAAAAACAAGTTGAAAAGCTTAAAAAGAGCCTTAATGATCAAAAGGAGATAGAAAAAGCTCTAAAGAAAGAGGTTAAGGGTTGGCAAGAAAAATTTCAAAAGGCCAATAAGTTGAAGGATCAGTTAGAAGAACAAAAGAAGTTGAATGAAGAGCAGGCAAAAGAAATTCAGAACCTAAAGCATCAACTTCAGATTGAGAAGGCTAAGTCCTCAGGATTTTCTAAGGATGATTTGAAAAATATTAAGAAGGAATTGCTTTCTGAGGTTCAAGAAAAGTGTTCAGGACTTCAACTTATAATTGATTATCTTGAAGATGCCAACCGATTACTCTCCACCATTCAGAAATATTTGGATCAAATCACTGGAGAGTTACAACCCATGGTGATTCCGGTAGAACAGATGTACAGGCTGGTTGGTAGCAGACTCAATGATGTTGCTAAACCAATTCCTAATAAGGAATGGAATCTGGCCGGAGTTGCTGCCAAAGTAGTGGTTAAAAAGCATAGGGTAATTCAAAGGGCTTGGCTACTAGTTGACAGGATGGACAGGGGGATTAAGGATATTATTGAAATAAATGAGGAAATGATTCAGGTTGGTTTCAAAGGACTCTGGAAGGAGGATCACAACTTGTTATCTATGGAGGAAGTCCAACAAAGCATCAATGAAAATTTATAAGATGAAGCTGGAATTGATTCATTGGAAGAGCCACTATCTCAAGAACAAGTTGCCAAACTAATCATGGATTGTACCCGTTTGAAAGATCTCATGGAAGACTTGGTGACTAGAGGGAATGCTGCTAACTATGAGGATGTTGGAGAACTACAATATGTTTATAAGCAGCTTAAAGAAACATCAAATCCCTCTGAAGAAGCCTGGAAATAGGCTCTACAATCTCTAGAATCTATGATTCAGTTGTTTGGAGATACCTCTGGTGAGGGAAATCAGAAAGTACCTACTCCTGAAGAAGAAGAAGTAGAGGAAGAGACTCAAGAAGAAGGAGAACAATATGGAACAGCTACAGGCCCATAAGGGGCTCACACTTAAGTCATTTTTGTTTGTACATATACATAAGTTTTGTATTTCTATTTTTACTCTGACAATTTGTCAGAAATAAGCAATAAAGGCATGAAGCCCATAGAGCAGCAATTTTTGTGTGAAGGTATTCTTGGTGCAATAAGGCTTTATAAAGGGGGTAGAGTTGTGTATAGTTCTCAAGATAGTAGCAATAACCGGTATTTGTGGATCAGTGTTAAGTATTTTTGGCATCACTTCGATATGAATCTCTACTCTCTCAACAAATTGATAAAACTTTCAGAGAGTAGTGTTTGTATGGAAGTTATTCTATAAAATATATATTTTTAGAGAAGTATATTTGACTCCTAAGGCCCAATGGATAAGACTCTGAGTTCGATTGGCTTTGCAAGCAAATCCACCGAGAGGCGCCAGAATGTAGGCCCAAAATGGCCACATACTTAGTAAAATTTTGTAGAATTTTGCCTAAGTGATAGAGTCATCATTCCACATACCTTGCAGTGCACTTTGAAGTGGATCCGGGATAGAAGATATGAACCTGTCCAACAGTGAGTGAAGTTTTCATACTTGAAGTGATTCTGGGTGATTTCTTTTCAGCTTCGAAATAGTGGTAGGTCTCAAATCTATAAAAGTCTATAAGGAAGAATGACATCAACGATTAAAAAATATGGATTGGCATATTTGCAAACAACTAAGTATGGGAATGCCCAATTCTGAGAAGTTCATTTGTTTTTTAGCTCTGGATTAGCGCTACCCTCAAATCCATAAAAGTTTCAAGGAAATGATGATGTCAACAGTGAAGAAGTGTGGATTGGTGATTCAGAGGATGAATGGAGTGTTTCCTTTCTGGAATGAAGACAAGGTGGGACAATGGAATGATGAAGGTGTGGATTCATGACAAAAGGTTATATGACTAACTCCAGACCCAAAATGGTGACAAGGTAGGGTGTTTTATCCTAAAGGTTATCCGAAATGGAGGAGTTACTTCACACCATGGTGGGCCCGGATTGGTGATTACATGCCAGTGCACTTGTTCTACTCAGAATGGAATCTGCAAAAGCAATAAGGAAAGGATGATATCATCAACATTCTAATGTGGATTGAAGAAGATGATGTGGAATATGATGTATTCTAAGGAACAAAGGGCAGATTCGATGCTCAGATATCAAGGGTTCGGATTGGAGATTCCATAGCTTCTGATGTAGAAGGATGATGTCACTAAGATTTTAAAGTGGGATGGTGCTTGATTCTCCTCGCCATTTTTGATAAAGCTTATATCGGATTGGATCTGAACCATACGATGAGGAGAATCAATGGTGGAGGTTATGTTGATGAATCTTGGATGTTTAAAGGATATTTCTGCGTCAGGATTGTAACAGTCAGTTGGAAGATGAAGCATCGAGGTTTTTCTAGAAGATCGAACCAGGGGTGGTTACAGATCAACGATGGTAGATCACTCCCAAGAAGAATCGATGGAAAGGCATGATCTCCAATGGCCTGAACTCCAGTTTTGTTGAGTGACCAACAAGTTGCAGAGGCCCCGAGCTGCCATGGTGGATCCTTCTTTCAATGGATTTCCCAGAGGATGAACCAGTAAGCTGATGCCAGCTAGATCTCTCTATTGAGCTATCAAAACAAGATCTTTGTAATGCTTCTTGATTATTTTAATTTTGCAAAACTATAAGTAGAGGTCGAACCCTCATTTTTAAGGGTCGGCTCTAGCGTGTTTTCCTGTGCTATTGTAAATATTCCTGAAAAGCTAATGGAAGGAGCATTACATTGATCTTCACCTCAAATATGTGTTCTCGTGCTTGATATCAGAGGTTCGGATTCTTTAGTTGTATTTCTGTAAATGCTTTAATGGTTAGTTTGTGCCTAATTAATGGATTACTAGTTGTTACAGTAATTGAAATCTGCTTTTGAGTTTGTTCTATGTTGTTAGGGAGTACATTTCTATGAAATCTAGGTATTGGTGAATTTTGTTATTTGGATTATCATTACCTGGATATTGAAATTGCTTGCTGCAATATTTCTATGTTGTGCTTTAATATATAAGAGATAATCTGATTTGAGATAATGTTGATCTGAGTATGTATCTTTGGTATGGTTTTTGGGAGCTTCCTATGGTAGTGCAATGTTGTTAACCTATCCATCCACTATTATTCACATTTCTCTAACCCTAATATTCTCTTACCCTAAACCTCAAACCCTAAGTGAGCATAATTGTGTCAACAACCTGTTAAGTTGACAAGGAACCAACCTACTCTGGAGGTTGGATTGGAAACCCCTATTTTGGTCCATCCAATGTTGAGTGTTGAGTTGTAGCTATCGGGTGCAAGCCTGGATAGAAAATAGGAAGATAGACAGTCGTAGTATCGAGTGAAAACTTGGTGCAATTCAGTGCCCAATAGGGCTAAAGTGCAAAACACGCCTATCTACATCACTCACACATGTGTGAGTAAACCCCACATAACTAACGTGGTAAATAGAAACCAGGTGCCTAGGACAACTCTGGACCATTAAATGCAATGGGTGATGCATCATAGGTTTCCCACACCTATGCATCAAAGGCAACTAGACCAAAAACACCCAGGGTGCCAAGCACAACATCACAACCTTCCAATATATCCAAATTAAAATCATCCATCTCGTCCATGCCCAAACCAAATTCACAATCAATATCATAGACCCCCACCCATCCATCATCACCAAACTCATTAGCTAGAATGCTATCAAGTATACCAATATCAATAGGATTGTGAGGCCTATAAGGAACAACAACCAGAGTATCAAGAACCAATTGATATGTACCTTGAGATGACATGCTTGTTGACAACACTCACCAACCACCTCCTCAACACCAGAACCTTCAAACTCATAAAGGCCAAAGATGAGAGAACACCATCATCTTGCCAAAGGCTTATAAATTATTGACAAATTGACTTAAATATTTAGAAAAGAAAGCCTCAGGTTCTGGTTACAAAAAACCTACCCTAGAATAGCTCACCAATCAGCCTCTCCATCCATCTGTTCTATCATCGTCCTATCCTAAGCACTTTGAGATGCCAAAATTGTATAATTTTAAGGGTGATGAAGATGCACAGGAGCATGTCATGAGCTTCATCAACAATTGCTTTCATATTCAGGATAGTGACCCCCTCATGCTTTGAACTTTCCTTATAATGCTCATTGGGGGTGCTTTGGAATGGTATAATCCTTGTCCATGCCATAGTATTTTCACCTTTGAACAATTGGATGATGTTTTTTTGGAATACTTTACCTTTAGCATCAAGAAAAAGGCCACCCTGACTTATCTATATAATATTCACCAATTTGAGGATGAACTAGTCATGGACTATGCAAATAGGTGGATGACAATCATAAAAAAACTACTCTACCCATCATAGATCTTACCTAAATATTTACTAGGAGTTGCACCAAAAGATATTATTATTGAAAATTTAGCAATATAGGACTTTTGAGGAGGCCTTGGCCCAAGCAAATGTAATCAAGGACATCAAGGTCTAGGAAGGAGAAATTAAACTCGGTTAGAATGAATTGCCTAATAAAAATACAAAGGGTAGCTAAAATCAACCAAAGGTAGCTTTAGTAAATCAGGTTGTCTTGAATACCACTGGGCCCTCAAATCGAGCTCTAGTACAAACAATTAATTATCAAGACCAACCTCCACCAGTGCAGTATCACCCGCAATCAACCAATCCACCACAAAAACTCCAACTACAAACACAACTTCACCAATCACCTTGTCAATATACATCATTTCCAAAGTCTTTGACATCAATTTTTAATAGACTATATGAGGTGCAAGCAATTACTCTCCCTGAGATCTGACCCCTGGATATGAATCATCCCAAACCTATATTTTACAGGGAGAATAAGTACTACACCTATAATCGATAGAAGGGGCATGAAATTCAATCATGCTACTCATTCAATAATATAGTGCAAGATATGATCAAGAGGTAAGAGATTTAAATTGGTAATCCTCTTACCTCCAACAACCAGAATATAGGTGTCTTCTAAGATCCTTTACCCCAATGTAGAACAAACACAATATTTTCTATCAAAATAGAACAACCTAAGTAGGTTAATAAAGTGCATACCACCCCATATAACCAAGGTTTTGTGGGAATGATCAACATCGTGATGAGGAATAGATGGTAACCAACACAACCAACATAATCAGTGGATCCTACCAATATTCTATCAACGTCACATGCACCATCAGTATCAAATCCATTCATGCCTAATCCACCTCACCCAGTGCTCACATTAAGGAACAAAATTACTCAAAGTCTAAGAATTTCATCAATGAGACTCTCCATATATGATATGATTCAAAAATTGACCCCACATTGAGAGGCTCTGATGGAGATCTTAATATCAATTGAATTGTATCCACAAGACTAATTGTTTCACAAAATTTGTGGGGCATGTTAAAAATTATTAAGATCCTACAATAACATTTCAAGATCGTAAAATTCAAACAATACTCGTTGAGGTACTTGATCTACCATTGCATTCATCACTAGTGTGGATAGGATCCCCTTCAAATATGTCTTGATTGACACAAGATCTTCAATTAACATCATCACCTCTATCACCCTCTAACATCTCAACCTTCCACCATCTTGCATTATGACATCCACTTTCACCCTTTGAGCCTTCAATTATGCCCTATGTTCCACCATTGACACAATAGTTCTTCCTATTCATGTTGGACAAAATACTATTCATGTACAATGTCATATCTTGGAAGGCACCATGCAATACAACATATTGCTTGGTAGGCCTTGTATTTGAGACATTAAATGCATACTTTCTATATTATATTAGTGCATTAAGTATATACACAAAGGCCAAGTCCACTGTATCCTTGCAGACTTGGAGCCCTTCAAATTTTACAATATGGTTTTGTAGCCTTAGGAGTCCACCTTACCTTCCATGCATCTAGATATTCAGCCCAATAACCCCATCCAAACAAAAAATTTCACACCATAATCATCCATAACTCCACCACCCCCAATTCAATCTCAACTCTTGCTATTGGTTTCTTTAGGGACTCCTTCATTGTCATTAGACCCCCTACTCAAAATACAAAAAAGGAACCTATACCATAAGCTTCATCTTCACATTTGCCAAAAAACACATCCACATCCCAACCATCCATTACACCTCCCGCACCTTCTATTTCAACCATCTCCCCAAATTCCATCCATGCTTATATTATAGATGAGGAACCACCCATAACCACATAAAATTCATCACAACCCACATCTTCATCATCATCACCCCCAAAAGAGTCACCACAAGTCACAATTTGCATGATGAATCCAAGTATTGGTGAATATCGAGTACAATATGTTACATTCACCCTATTCGTAGAGTCAATCAAAGACTTTGGTCACCTGTGCAACACACCATTTCCCATAGGTACCATAGTCCCCTTGGGTCCTACCCAAGCCAAACAAGTTTTGTCTATGGTGGTATTGATGCCTCCACAGACACACTTCCTATACTAGAGGAGGAAGAGTCATTTCAAGAAAATATTGATTATATTTCAAATCCATCATTTTATATATGGTATTTCTATCACCATCATTGGCACATAAATGGCTTAGGGTGATACAAGTAAGGTCCCAAGATACCTATGGAACCACACTATCAACTACCAATAGATAAATTAGGCTTGGGATATGGTATACGCATTCCTGATGAACTTCTTTCTAACTTCCTACAATTCCTTAACTTAGGCTTAGAGGGAGACATTGATGGTAATGAGTATGCCGATCTTGGTAACACTCACTTGCTTAACAACCATCTACATATTGCTACATTATCTTTTGCTAATTTTGATAGGTTAAATTAAGAGTCAGGAGATGATCAAGAGTCAAAAAATGACTAGGGATTAGAATATGATTGAGATACCTTATCCATAACCTCATTTAGCTTGGAAGAAGAGTCCTTTCCCATAGAACCTCTCACAAATCTTGATGAATTCTATCTTCATTATTTTTCAAGGCAAATACCCATTTAGCATTAGCTTCTCCCACCTGAGGACACGGTTGTCCCCACTCCTCATAAAGTGCATCCCATCATCCCAATTTCACCTCAACCACCCTTGTACATTTGTGTCCACCCATATTTAACTACCTATTTCCACCCACGAATGGAGATCATCCACAATCCATCAATATGATCTCTTTAGATCTTACCACTCCACTCTATTACCTAGATTAACCCTTCCTAATCATTGTCTCTCAATCTTGAGGCTATTGATTTTCATCACGCTAATTTTTTGACGTTACCTTTCAAATTTCTCTCTTTTAAGGATATGCTACAAATGGACCACTTGCCATCACATCCAACATTATATATTCTCCAAGCTTAGATAGATTCTAATAATGCATATGAATCCCTTAATCCAATAGATGATATTCACCTTATTTGTACTCCTCATCAATTGGAGGAGGGATCCCATGTGTTAATAGAAGAGATGGTTGATATAGACATCAACAATGATCCTGAGCGCCCTCAAATTCTTAAGCTAGGGAAGGGTCTCTCAAAAGAAGAATGTGTTGCATTCTTTTCTCTTCTAAAGAAGTATTTTTTGCTTGGTCATACAAGGATATGCCTGGTTTGGATACAAACTTAGTCATCCATAATTTGATGCTAAATCTAGTAATTAAATTGGTCAAGCAAAAACTTTGAAAGTTGCATCCAATAATTGCTCTCGTGATAAAGGACAAATTACAAAATTTGTTGGATGCACTCTTCATCCAACCTATCGATTATCTCAAATGGGTATCCAACATGGTACATGTTAGGAAATTGAATGGGGGGGTGCACATCTGCACCAATTTTCATGATCTTAATAAAGTGAGTCCCAAGGATGAATTTTTGCTTTTGAACACCGATACACTGGTAGATGTAGTCGTAGGCCATGAAATGCTTTCCATCATGGATGGCTTCTCAGGATATAATCAAATACGAGTCAATCCTAAAGATTAATTCAAAATGATCTTTACTACACCATCGGGGACATTTTGCTATAAGGTCATGCCCTTTGGCTTAAAGAATACTAGTGCTGCCTACCAATGGGTAATGACATATATTTTTCATGACTACATGCACAAGATTATCAAAAATGTTTTGGCCAAATCTTTATTACGTTAGGACCATATCGGTTTTCTAGAAAAAGTCTATGATCACCTCTTTGAGCATAATGTACACTTGAACTCTAAAAAGTGTGTTTTCAGTGTAACTTCTAGAAAGCTTTTAGGCTTCATTTTATCTAAGCAAGGCATCAATATTTTTTTGGGTAGGTAGATAGGTTAAAAGTGGGTTTTTAAAGGACCCCAAAACCTTATTATAGAGAATACGACAAAACCACCATAAACCCAAAAAGTAGCAGATACAACGTTAAAACCAAAAACAACACAAAACCAAATGATAGTCCCACAAGGGTGATCCTAGCCACTAGGGATGATAAAAAACAAGGGAAAATCCTTAACACACGAAAAAAACATGGTTGGGCAAAGCAGATAAGGGAATCACTCTTCCATGATTTCCACGTGAGCTCCCTGGTGACCATCTTCATTATTGAAAAGTTGCTTGAGTTGCACGTTCATGTCCTCCATGGTATTAGCTTCTTGGTTGTAGATTATCCATGTAGCTCTAGCGATGTTAGCAACAGTGAATAGGTTGACTATGGTGTTTGAAACTAGAGTGAGAATATAATTCTGGAGTGTGGTAGCAAAATCTAACTTCATCACTTTATCATCATCAGACATGTGGGTAGGGATCAATTTTGAAGGATTCCCCTCAAATTTTACCTTTTTGGACCTAACAGGACCCTGTTGAGAAGCAACACACCCCCACTAAAAAAATGAAATTCCATCCTTTGAAAATATTTAATTTTCATTTTTTTCCACAGGGACCCTCTTGAGTTTTTCGGGTTTTAATTCCAAATTTTGCTTGCATCCTTTTTCAAATTTCGCCTACATTAAAGTGTCCAAGTAGGCTTGCATATGACATTGATTTCAATTTAAAATTTCTGAAATTTTGCACGTTAAATGTATTAATTCATATTAATCATTTCAAAAATTTTAATTTTCAATAGTTTTTCTAAGGTTTAATTATTAAAATCAAATGTTAGGGTTCTTTTAATTATTTTCTTCTTGCTAACAAACTTACTCTAAACATGAAATCCTCATAACTTTTGGAAGACAAATCCGTTTGAGGTGATTCGAATTTTAGGTGGAATATCTTAAACTCATATTTGTGGATGCCAGATTTCTGGACTTTTAGACAAGATTCACTTACTAGAAATAGCAGTTTCTATTTCTGGCCCTAAAATCTTTTAAAGTCCAATAAAGTTTTGAATTGTTACGAAGGCTAATTGCTTGATATGGCATTTTGGATTTATATTCATTTTGCAAAATTTGGCCATTCTTTAAATTTTTCATCACTCATCCAAAGGAAGTGGAAGCTTTTCAACACAAGTCCAAACCCTAGAAATATTTAAATGAAAAAATTAATTAATTAAAATGAAAAACATTAAAAAACCTTAGGAAAAATTAATTAATTAATTAAAAATGAAAAACATTAGGAAAAATTTATATATATATATAATTAAATTAATAATATTAAAGTTCTAACCTTTGCTTTTCTTTTGCAAAAAGTGATTTGACAATTGCATAATGGCAGAAGTAATGGCGAGAAAGACGGACAAACCTAAATTTTGGCACGAATCAAGCAAGGACCATCAGATGGAAATAGGAGATGTCGGGAATTTCTGATCCGTCCAGATTTTGCAGATCTGGCCGTAAATAAAGACTTTAAGAAAATTGTCGGTGGATGTATTTAATGGGAAAATTTATGGCGAAAGTAACGGTGGGCAGAGAATTTCAACTCGAACCAAACAAAGGCGGTTGTGCGAGGATAGAAGGCCCGGGAAGTCAGTGACTCATCCAGATTTTTCAAAGGAATTAATGAGATGCTCTGACGACTTACCGAAAGATGAAGATATATTTACACGCAATGTCCATTTTATGAGGATGAAACCAAGTCTTATCTTCTCCATTTATGGCAAGATCCACACGAAGATTTTCAGAGTGATTAGGGTTTATCGAAACTCTATATAAAAATGCCTTATATTGTAAATCCTCGATGGTGGGATTTTTATGATAAGATTTAGATATTTGGAAGAAGATATTTTTGAAAAGATCAGGGTCTGTCCTGAGTCTATATATACTTCTTTTGAATGTAAAGTTTGTATGCGAAAACTTAAAATGAAAGATATTTTAGCAATTTCCTGCAAATCTTGTTTGAATGCTTTATTCTATACCTGGGGTTGGTGTGACGTCGTTTTCTGTGATAGCGTGGCCAGGAGCCTAATCTCTTTCGGATTGTGATAAGTGCATCTTCTTTTGTTTTCATCTCACTAAGGTCTATTTATTTTAGTTGTAAATCTGTGTTATCAAGATTGAATATGCTACTAGGCTTCATTTCGTTTGTTGTATGCTAGGGAAAATTAAAGATTTAAGGTTTGGGTCTGTTCTAATTGCTCTGTCCTCACTGCACGAGCTAGGCTACTGGTGAGAGATACCATTTGACACCGAATTCTCTTCTATTTATGATTTTCTTTTAGATCTTTGTCATCTCTGTCTTATGCTCTTAGTAGAAGGTGATCTTAGAAAGCTGGACACCTTCCTCTTTGATTGGTTTTATTGTGAAGCTAAATAGTGTAACTGAAATTGGTAGTTTTGATTTGCAACTAAGTTAGATAAGCTTCTCTTTTCTACCCTACCCTACTCTCTTTGTTCTACCGTCAAATGATCTATTTTTATTTTCTTTCAAATTTGTCTTTTATTTAATCTACTAAAGCATAAAGAGCTATATCAAAGAACTGATTGTAAATCTGATTGTCAACAAAGATAAGCATCGCTAAACATTATTGAACCGAGGTTGAACCCATTGTAAGGTAACAAATAGTCTACTTGAAACTATTCTAGAAGCGGAAAAGAGTGAATAGCAATTCGACCCAACTCTGTAACTCACATCTTGGATAACCAGCAAGATCCTAAAGTGAGTGGGATTTATCCCATAAAGTGTTATTGGTATTTTATGTTCATTATTCATAGGGTGTGTATGAAAGACCAACCAACAGACCCCAAGCCTTACGTGCACTCCTCTCTTGATTGAGTTTCCTCAGCGATCGATGCCTTAGCTCAAACCCAGAGTAATAAGAATCAAGCTTGATAGAGCCAACGGTTCTAGACTTAGGTTTAGGGAAAATGAAGTCAAGGTCATCCTCATAATTAAGCTCAAAAGTGACAAGGTTGACGCGACTAGGAGTTTTCATGGAAGGCTCAAGAGGGTTATTGGAAATCATGATATTCTTGGTGTACTCATCAAGGGTATTCTTGTAGAGGATCAAAAATAGACCCTAATGGGATGAGTGGGAATTTTTTGCTTTTTGACTCTTTCTATGGAATGTTTAATAGAGTGGCATAGTTAGTCAGGGATATTGATATGTTTAACATCTCTAAGGTGATTTTGGAAATCTAAGTGGAAGCTACAAAGGGAGATTTTGATGTTGCCAATTGTTATGTAATGTAATATGGGAATCATCACCCAGTCCCAGGGTGAAGGGAGGGAGGTCCTAACTATGCCATTGTTTTTCCAAACTAAAATTTTACCTTTATCCATAAAATACTATGTTTTTGTTGTAAAATTATGTCTATCCCTTCGGAGAGTGAACCCTTCAGTCAAAAAGCTAGTGACCTCCACCAGCAAATAAATATTGATGATGAATTCTAGGTCATGAAAAATGACACTCCCTTTGTCCCAAGAATTGACAATGTCATTTGAAACGTCTTCGTCAATTCCAAAACATTTCTTCAAGAAAGGTAAAAATCCATAGGACTCTAGAACATCTTCACTAACATGGTCTAACTGAAGGAATTCGGGCTCAAGGAGGGCCATGGTAGTGATGAAAAAATTAGGCCAAGAATAGGGAAATAATATGGAATAATGAGTTGAAATGTCCTAATAATAAGTTTTAAAGGTATCACACAAGCGAATGATTCTATATTGAGTAGAGTTTGGAGACCATTACAAGCATCGATTGATGGAGAGCATGGATTCATGAGCTCTAGTGTGATGAACGATACTCATTTGGAAAAGGTACTAATGGGGATTGCATAAATCAACCTTCACATCAACAGTGGTGGAGAAAAAGTTGCTTTGGAACTAGAAGTTGTCAAATATGACAAATGAGGTGCTTTGGCTAGAGGAATTATTGGTTATTGGGATGAACATGGCATTGGGGTGGTCACAAAATTGGAGAATGCCAACATGGTTGGGGTGGTGACACGAGGGCTAATGGGGAAATGGGATGGGGTAACATGGTTGGGTGAGAAGGCAAGGGTGGTGAATCATATGAAGGTAAAGTGGGTGGTGTGGATGGCAAGGCACTGTGAAAGGAAAAATCTAAGGCATTGCACTTTTGGATAATATTATCGAGAATTTTTTTGGTGTAGTCCACATCCATTTTAGGGTTAAACTCATGATAAGGAGGTTGGGATCATTCATCCTTTGGGATAAAATGCCACATGAGGGTAAAAGTGGGTCTCCCAATCCAATTAACCAATGGGAATATTTTGGCCAACATGAGGGCAATCACGGATATAAGCATTGATAAGGGTCTGAGAAAACTCATGTTCCAAATGGTCAAGGATTCCACACTAGTCCTTAGGTTGGCCATAGAGTCAAAAAATCTATTGGCTTCTTTAAAAACATCTTGAACAGTGGCATCGAGGTTAACCAAAGAAGGTCGAAGCAATCACAAGCATACCTTCCCCCACCAATCTTAAAAAGTTTTGCAGCTTGCAAGGGAATATATAGGCCATATAATGTTTCATCATGCAACTATCAGATACGTTTTGGTCATTCAATCATCTTCTAGAAAAGGGGGTGACTTTTCATTAGGATAAATATTTCCAAGAGGATTTCTAAGAAATCAAACAATACTTGGCTTCCATGCTAGTATTATCTCCTCTGATATTTGGTGCATCTTTTCTACTATACATCTCGACCACTAACTTTTCCTTAGGGACCATGTTGGCCCAAAATATCGAGGTA
Organism: Wollemia nobilis; assembly: GCA_028583015.1. Lineage (NCBI taxonomy): Eukaryota > Viridiplantae > Streptophyta > Pinopsida > Araucariales > Araucariaceae > Wollemia > Wollemia nobilis. The sequence continues at coordinate 7,240,220 of JAQPPZ010016867.1, forward strand.
AATAAGGAATAAGCCATTTATTACATCAGCCACACCATGGTCTAAAAATATGCTTATGTTAAGAAAATTTGGTTAGTGGTGGTATTTACCCCTAAGAAGCTCCATCATTACATGATTAATCAGACAATATATGTTATCTCTAATGAAAATTCTTTATGATATATCATAAGTTGTACTTATCATAATAGTCACACCGCAAAATGGATCATGCTCTTGATGGAGTTCAACCTAGAATTTATTGGAAAACATTTTATAAAGAGTTAGGTCATCACAGATCAACTAGAAAAAGTGCCTCTTCACGATGATAAGCCTATTACAATTGAGCTACTTGATGATGCAATTTTTGCATTATCTAGATCAAAATAGCTAGAAGAACCAGAGCACAAAGCAGATCTAACATTGTTCTTTGATGGTTCCAAATGTGAGCAAGGGGGTGGTGCCATAATCGTGTTCTTCACACCACAAGGGGCTCCTATTATCCTTTCATTCAAACTTGATTTTTGTGAACTATTAACAACGCTGACTATGAAGCCCTCCTTTTGGATCTTCAAACAAATCTCACCATTAACATCAAGTGACTTAGCATATTTGGTGACTCCTTGCTCATTGTTAACCAAGTAAAAGAAATCTATCAATGCAAGTTCTTAGTATTGAAATCATACAAGACCCTTGTGGACAAATTGCTTGCTAAGTTTGAGTGGTATGACATCGAGGCAATCCCTCATTCCTCCAACCATTTTGTAGATACAATGGCTTCCTTAGGATCCCTAATTTCGTAAAACCCATCAGATAATGTCACCATCATTCATGTCAAAATGCTCTCTCAATCCAAAGTTTTATGAGATTCTTCTAAATAAGAGCAAAGAATCCACATGGCACAGATTGAAACATATGAAGATTGGTTCTCTCAAATTCAAGACTTCTTGAAACTTGCTTCCTAGGAATCCCTGATCCCACAGGTCCCATATGATAATGTCACAACCATTTATCTCAAGGTTCTCTCTCAGTCTACATTTTCACACAATTATTCTAGAGAGGAGCAAGATATTCATTTAGTTCAATCTAAATAATATTAAGACTGGTTCTCCTAGATTAAAGTTTTCTTAAAGCTTGGTAGCCCTCCCATGGGCTTATTGCATACCATAAAATGAACATTTTAACAAAAAGCAACTAAATACATCTTGCTAGGAGGCATATTGTATCATTGAAGTTATGATGGCATCTTTCTTCGATGTCTAGAGCCCCAAGAATCTACTTGGACCATTTCCCAAGTTCGTGATGATACATGTGGTGGCCATTTCAACATCATGTCCATCACAAAGTGCATTCTTCGAATGAACTATTACTAGACTACGATGGAGCAATATTGTTGCACTTATGTCAAAAGGTGCATCAAATGTCAACATCATGCTAATTAATCACATGTGCCTTTGCAAGCGTTGCAACCGATTCACTCATTGTGGCCCTTTTTATAGTGGGGCTTTGATCTAATTGGAAAAATATTTGTTCCTTTCACCATATGGTTCCATATAGATGAGTCTTTATAAGGTTTCAAAATGGTTTAAAATATCATATCTTCTTGGCTAAGTACTTGTTCTTCAAAATTTTGTGCCAAAAATAATGGCCTTCCTTCATTAGCCTCCATCCTACTTTAGCAACTAATATCTTATTCACATATCTAATACTCCTTAATACAAAACCTCCTTTAGGTTTTGGTCTACACACTTTTCCCATTCCAAAAGGGTATTCTACCCTTTTCCTTTGCACCTAACCAAAAAATATTCTTTTTAATACTTTCTACACTATTTGTAGTTTTTGATGGTACCTTAAACACATACAAGAGATAGAATGACATGGATTAAAGGGTACTCTTTAGTAGTTGAAGTTTTCCTACCTACCTTAGTAGTTTTAATATCCAACATACTAGCTTACATTTAATCTTATTTATCAATATATTACATATCTGGTCCTTACACACACCTACAAATAGAGAAATTTCTAGATAAATGGATGCAAGGCCTGATATATTACAACCTATTATCTTTTTTATCCTTCATTTCCACTTCTTTGGAGTGTTTATGAAGAACACCTTACTCTTTTCCAAGTTAATCATTTGTTGGAAATCCCTACTATATAGATTTAGAATCTATTGAACTCCTTGGATTCGACCACCAAAGGTTTCCCAAGTAGGACTGTATATTGGTAAGTGATACCTCTCATAGACATAGCAGGTTTTAACCAATTTAACACTCTCATCATTTGGGTTGCATCTATACATATCCCAAGGAATGTTTTCATGATAATAAATAGGTAAGGAGAAAGTGGGTCCCTTTACCTTAAGCCCCTACTACTCTCAAAGAAACCTATCGAGGAATTGTTTATGATAACCAAGAACCTTGGTCCACCATACCAATTTCTCACCCATTTTATCCATCTCTTACTAAATCCCAACTTAGTAAGAGCTTTGTCTAGGAACCTTTGGGAGACCCTATCATAAGCTTTATTCATTCCTATATTCGACAACATTCCTTTCCTCCTACTTTGCACTACTGAGTGTAGTGTTTTATGGAGAGAGATGACACCATTCAATATTTTTCTTCCCTTCAAAAAACTCCCTTGTTGGTTTGCTATAATCTCTAGAGGATGTTTTCCAACCTTAATGCTATTTAACAATAATATTATATATTGCATTACATAAGCTTATATAGTTCTTAAATCCCTTCTACCCTTGTTTCTTTGGGATGAGCACTAAAAAGGTGTTGTTAAATTATCTTATAAATTTTCTTGAATGATGAGATTCTTGAAATGTTTCTATTAGATCCTCCTTTATTATATTCCAAAAGACTTGGAAGAAACCTACCTAAAAACCATCCAATCCTAGAGCTTTGTCCTTCCACAAAGAGAAGACTACTTGCATCACCTCCTCTTCACTAACATCTCTCACTAACTCTTCATTCATTCCTCTTGACATTTTCATTGGTATATATTGAATAATTATTCAATAGCTTCCTCGTCTCCCCCATTTTCTTTGATAACAACAAACTAAAGAAGTCAAATTCCTCTTGCCTAATCATTTTCTTCTGTTAGAGTTAATGTGTACTTTGTCTGTCAGTTATGACATGTATCCTTGATACTTGTCACATTATCATATAGACCTCATGCCTATATATTGTACTTATTTTGTATCAATACATAATATCATATTTTCTCAGTCCCAACATTTGGTATCAGAGCTCAGGTGCTCTCTTGCCCTGTGTAAACCCTTGAGGGGGGATTTCCCTCATGGAAATCTCCCCCTCGTTTTTTTTCCTCCATTTTTTTCTTCAAGCCTAGGGAGTATGCTCTCCATTTTTTAATGGATCAAAAACCAAATAGCTTGAGAAAACTCATGGCTACCCCTGAAGCTTCATTTCTTGGAGCCATGATATGTTGAAGAATAGAGCGAAAAAATTTTAACGATTTTTTTTTTTGCAGGTGATCATTCGGGATTCATTTCTCGGCTGCGATGTGAGAAGTTTTTTTAAGGTGGAAAAATCATGATCGATGTATCTAAATTACAAGCCATAGTGGAGGCAATATTTTTTTGGACGCTCATCACTATCCCCGCAAACAACATTCTGGCCCCGATTGTGGCTTGTGAAAATATTTTTTAATCCTAGCATGTGGACAAAGAAACAACAACCGTTAGGATCTCTATTGGACATTTTGAGTCCTCTAAGTCTAAGTCCTCTAAGTCAAAGTTGTCATTGATGTCACCTGATAGAGTTATCACTCTTATCAAAGGATTCGACAAGAAATAAAGTCATTCAAGGTTGTCACAGTCATCCAGGAAAAAGCTTCATCAGTGCAAAAGTGAAAGGAAAAAGGCTCCATAATATTTTAATATTATTGGGAGCACAGGTTAAGCAATTGGTCCATAAAAACCCAATATGGGTTATTGCAAAGGCTAAAAAGGAGGTTTAATAATTATTTATAAATTATTTAACTTCACAAGGAATTTAAATTTTATAAATAATATTGGATTATACCAAGGTTGTGCATTAAGACAAGGTTCTAAGGTTTAATTAAATTAAACCCTAAGGTTGGTCTATTTTAATTTATAATATTTAAATTTAAATTTAAATTTATTATAAATTAAAAACCATGCCGACGTCAAAATCATTTGAAGCACCGACGTGATTGCATAAGAAGACAAGGGCATTATATAAATACCATCGAAAACATTAATCAAAGTATCCCTTGCAATTTTTGTTTTAAGCGCATGCGAAAAAGGTTTGGTTTTCGAAGGTTTGACGATTTTTGTAAAGGCTAAAGGGGAGAACGTTTGGAGTGTTGAGCACATAGGCCAACGTGGCCTAGTGGTGTGTTGGCTTGGCAACATAGAGGAGGTCCCGCATTTGATTCGCTTGAAGAGTTTTGCTTGCAAGGAAGAAGCGCATTTTGATTTTTGGAAGTGCTTTTCGTGAGGTACTTAATGGTGGTCATGCCTTCTTAGGCACGTGAGGGCGCGTGGCCCAATGGCAGCTTGGCTGCGGCTAAGGCATTGGGAAGGAGGAATTCAAGGGATCGAATCCCTCTGAGAGGTAAAGGCAAGTTAATTTTTTTATATTTTATTTTTTGTTAAATAGCCTTAAGGATAAATAAGGGTTATGCTATGCCCTAGAAAATTGGGAAATTTTTGAAGGTTTTATTTTTGTAAGGGTAACATATTATATATCGTTGAAAAGCATTTTTCAAGGGCTATTTGATTAACTTGCTTAGAAGGAGAAGTAAGGTATGTGTAAAGAGATATTTCTAGTTTTGTAAAAGGGGTTCAAAAGTGAGTTTGATTTATTCTTTTTCAAAGGGGATTATTTCTTTCATGAGAGGACATGGTGAATTTTATTGAGTAGGAGTAATAAGGTGTTATTGGGATATTATTTTTATTGTTATGATATTACTCAAGTCCTCTAACCTTCTTTTTGTTTATAAGGAAATATTTGAAAGTGTGTTGAGTTTGACAGATTTTGTGGATAACTACTTGGCATCAAAAATGTATGGGCAATATTCTCCATTGACTAGTTTGGGTGATTGATTTATGAAAATATCATTGGAGAGAAAAGGATTGATTGTGGTTTCCTTTTCAAACATGGTTGGTTTAATGCTTCAAGGTTTTTTGGATTGAGTGTTGTTATTAAACATTATTTTATGAGCATTGTTGTTGAAGCAATTTGGTTATGCAAAGAACTTGAACTTGAGTTAGAAAAGAACATGAGTATCATTGTTATGTGAGATTTGTTGTTGAGCATTATTGAAAACATTTTGAGTTGGTTGATACATGCTTGGACTAGGGTTTGTGAGAAAGGGTTGTTCATTGAGGTGATTGGTTGAGTTGAGTTGATTGAGCCTAGTCAAGTGGATGCATGTGGTTGTTTAAGTTCCATGAAACAAACTATTCTATATTCTAATTTGAGTTAAGATTGAGATTTGAGTATAGAACATATTGAGTCTCTAAAAATTCTCTTTATGCTTCTATGAGATTGATTTGAGTTGAGAATGAGCTTTGAGAATAGAACATATTGAGTCTCTAACAATTCTCTTTATGCTTCTATGAGATTGATTTGAGAAAGTGATTGAGAATTGAGTATAGAACATATTGAGTCTCTAAAAATTCTCTTTATGATTCTATAATATTGGACAAGTTCTGATGTGGACTTGTTAAGCAGATTTGAGCAATTCTTTGAGAAGGCTTGTGGACTGATTTTTTGTAAGCTTTTGTGAAATATTGCTATGCAGATTTGAGCAAGTCCTAGAGAGGACTTATTGAGCATATTTGGACAAGTTCTGAGTGAGCTTGTTGAGCATATTTGGACAAGTTATGAGTGAGATTGTTGAGTAGATTTTAGTAGGTTCTGAGTGGACCTATTGAGCATATTTGGACAATTTCTGAGTGAGCTTGTTGAGCAAATTTAGACAATTTCTAAGTGAGATTTTTGAGTAGATTTGAGCAGGTTTTGAGTGGACCTATTGAGAAGATTTGAGCAGGTTATGAGTGGACCTATTGAGCAGATTTGAATAGGTTTTGAGTGGACCTATTGAGAAAATTTGAGCAAGTTCTGAGTGGACCTATTGAGCATATTTGAGTAGACTCTGAGTGGACCTATTGAGCATATTTGAGCAGGTTCTGAGTGGACCTATTGAGAAGATTTGAGCAGGTTTTGAGTGGACCTATTGAGCATATTTGAGAAGGTTCTGAGTGAACCTATTGACAAATATTTGGAGGTGACAGAGTATAGAGGACAGAGTCTCAGTGGAGAGAGATCTAGTAGCTAGGGCAATTGAAGATAGATCTTCAAAGTGAGAAGTCTTCAAGTGGAGAGAGATCCACCAACCAAGTGCAACAGAGAGAGAGAGTCTTCTAGAAGATCACTATCCAGAGCAGAAGGGGAAAGAGTTCTCCTATGGAAGAGATCCATAAACTTGAGATTAGGGGATCAACATCTCCTTTGGACAGAGGTCCATAAACACTATAATTAGGAAGGATTCCAAAAATATTATTTGAGAAATATTTAGAAGAAATATTTTTTTGTGGAGATAGTCCACATTGGGTGAACCACGTTAAAATATGTGTCTCTATTGTGTATGGTGTTTTGTGCATTGCTTTGATTACTGCTATTGATACTACAATATATACACTACATAATATTGAGTTGAAAATAAAAGTAAAAAGTGGTGTTATAATGTTCACCCCCCTCTTAGTATAAGCTTGTGTTCTTCAATCTCATGAGGAGAACGAGTAAGATAATGGTACCTATGACAATGTTGTGGTGGAAAATATCATTGTAAAATGAGTTGGGATGGCCTTCAGTGGGCAAGCAATATTTTCATCTGATCCATAAATTAATACTATAAATGACTAAAATAGACCCTGTCGATCCAATCTATTTTCATCAGGACTAAAGGACGAAGTTTTGTGACTTCTACAGGTGCGGTCTCTGTGGTATTCAATGGGTAGTTTTTTTTTGTTACCTAGAATGGTATTCAGCAACGAAGAAACATAAAACCTTCCATTGTGTATGTTTCATGTTTTTTAAAGCCTGACATGACAAGCCTTTGAATCCATGGCGAGTTTTGATGATGGTTTTTTGAGTGCCCCGAGCAGTTTTTTGATGCACTCTGGTTTGGGATGGTCCAAAGATTTTTTTTTGACAGAAAAAATAATGCGTAACAATGGCTTTTCTATTGTTTGACGATGCAAGTCCTATAGCGATGGAAAATTTTATAGTGAATATCATCACCTCAAGAAGCTGAGAACATACATTGGATCCCATCATAATAGTCGTTCCTTGTTGCTACAACCTACACAAATCCAACCATGGCAAAAATCGTAGTGGAGAAGAACAACTTGGAAGTTACTTCACTAGAAGTTGCGGTCAATATTGTAGAAGATGTAAAAATCAGATAAAAAATCAATGCCCTACTATTGATGTGTGGATGTTATTATTGTGCTTGTCTACTTCTATTTTTCATGCACCCTGGAATCAATCGAGGGCTCTCAGTTTTTCTATGTTTGGTTGGGAACAATGGTGGTCGAATTAGCGAGAGTAGAGGAGATTTATGACCTACTATGATCATTGTGACTCAAATGCTATTTTAGTGTAGTTTGAAGGATCAAACTACATAAATATCATAGGATTATAGCTCTAGCATGATGCCTCAAATGTGGCATGCGATTGTTGCATTGAGTGCAATGGATGCATTGTTCACTGAGTAGGACCCAATAACGATGTCGACAAAGAACCAATGGTGAAACATTAATGATTATATATGGATATTAGCAAGTGATTCCATTGTATAAGGTAGTAATCACTATCAGTTGTTTGTCCATACGAAATTTAATTAACAAGCATATGTCGTTCATAGATTCCCATATGAAATTTTGAACATTCAAACTACCACCCTTTTCAGCACCCATACTGTGGTAAGTTTTGTTGGTGTTGGCACACGGTGATTTTTCTAATTTTGTATTCACACTTAGCAATGATCTACGATTGGAACAACAATCTAGTGCCAGTTGGAGGTGCATATTTACCGCACCTATTTATTGAAGCCTCAATTCACTAAGGTCTAGTGATGAGTTGAAGTCGATGTAGATTACTACAAAAATTTGAGTTGATGGCACCACCCGATGAAGAGAAGATCGATGTGAGCGAAAAATGACAATTCAACCTTCACATTGTGCATCATTTTCAAATGTTGTAGATTGAAAAACTAGTTTCAATCAAATTTGCAATAACTATGGATTTGTTGTTGCCCCACAGAGGGTCTAGTTGGGTTGTCCAACATCTATTTACCAAGCTGAGGTGTGTTGGTGTTGTCTGATACAGGTTTCCATTACCCATGCAACAGTTCATGATGCCATGTTCTTGCTTTGCTATATGTAGGGACACCTTTTGTTCCCTACACAATGTTTGAAGATGATCATTTTTTTGATGCTGATGAGTTTAAGGCTCAAGCTTGGAAGTTCTTAGGCTTGGATTCCCCATTGAGGATTTTTTTCCTACTTTGGACCTGCTACAATCTCGCCATATGTGGCTCCTATGGACCTGGAGCTATGCCATGTCACCTGTTTGTGGGTTTCATGCAGATAACAGGTCTCAAAATTATTTTTAACTTTGCTAAAAATATACAATTTTAAATTTGGCCATGGTATGGTCTGCATAACAGATACCATGAGGGCTCACACTTGCAATCAGTGAGTTGTACCGATTGGCAAATGAATTCAATTGACTAGTGGTATTTCCTTCCTCCATCGAGAAAGGACATGAGATTCCAAAATGTAGGTACATGGAGATTCTAAAATGTAGGTATATGAATCTATTCTACACAGGAACATGGAGTTCATTGGATCTTGACAGGTATGGAGTGGATATGTTGTGTTGTGGGTCATTCAATCACCAATGGGATCGGAGAGTGTTTTTTGTAGTAAATTTGGGCCACCATTTATGATGACCAACATGTTGAGGGCCTTGTGTACGTTGCCACTCATCGATGTAGTTTTTAGAGGGAGCAACAAGCTCGAGTTCGATCAAGTTTCAACACAAATGACACTTATCTCCACCTTTGTTGTTGTTCATATTGGATGCTATTTCTAACCTATGTTTTTTCTATCAAAATATGCCACTCTATCGGTGGTATATATTTTTTGCAGCAGTGTATTCACTATTTGTGTTTGTGTTTAATTGCTATGCATTGGAAATCAGGCTCGTTCCTACCACCTGATTGCTATTTTTTGGTGAGCTCGTATTACATATCTGACCGCATGGACCTCGCACACCTTCGAATCGGATGACCCCACAACAAGGCCCATTTGAAATGTAGAATTCTTTTAAAAAAATTGAAATTGAATATTCACGATGCATGTTTTTTAATTTAAAATGGGCATAGTTTTTTATTTTAAGTGAATGGGGATTTTTTTTCATTTTAAAAGAGCCACTCCAACTTTTTTATTATTTTCCACATGGGTAGTGGAAGTGGAAAACCTAGATGGGCAATGTAATTTCCTTACGAGGAAAAATTTGAAATGATGTTTTAATTCTACCTTGTATTCTATCGAATAGCGATGCTAGGAATATTCTAGGGGAATATTCTCTGATGCCATGGTTATTCTAGATTCCCTGATGTTGCTATTTTTTCCACTAATGAAGGCCCTATTGAGAGTGGAACATAGGGGTATTTATAGTCATCATAATTTTTTTTTTTGAGGACACATTGGTGATATCAAATTATAATTTTGAGGCTATTTCATTTGCACTTTTTAGCCTTAAATATTGTTGTATCATGGAGTGCATTCTCGATTGAACTTGACACTCCCAAGGCAAATTGTATGTGATCCTTGTACCTAGTCACCTTCTCTATAGAACCTAGTGGATGCAGTGGTTGGTTACCCATGCATTATGGTAGGATGAGGAGGTCACCATAAGGACACCTACTCTAGGGACTACAAACATAGACACCCTAGACTCTATCCAAGGACTTTTTTGGATCAACTTTTGAAGACTACATATGAAGACACTTCAAAAGATTCTATTCTCTTATTTCTTCTTCTCCTCCACATTTGGATTCTATGGCTCAATTTATTGTATTTCATGGCTAGTATTTTTTGTATTAAGGTGCATTTTCAGCAAATACCGAAACCTTCTAGATTGAGTTTCACCATGAGGGGGGATGATATTCATGGTGAACCTAGTTAGTGACCTATGAGAGGCAACATACCTAGAGGATGACCTACAAAGGCAACATACCCAAAAGTGGCTGACCTTGAGGCACCCAGGATGACCCTGAGGCACTTAGACAGCTAACTGAGAGGTAACAGATCCAAGGTAGTGGCTGACCCTGTGGCAAAAAATTAAGATGTATACACAGTTGATCTAGCATTATTCATAGTTGGAGAGCCAAGAGAAAAGAGCACAAGCCTAGACCAAATCATATAATAAAGGAGGATGTTAGGGTTCTTTTAGATAAGTCAACATTAAGGGGAATGTTATCTAATGTTGACTTATTTTTTTCTCTTAGGGTTCTTTTTTAGAAAAGTACACATTAAGGGGGAATGTTAGAGTTAATGTGTACTTTGTCTGTCAGTTATGACATGTGTCCTTGACACTTGTCATGTTATCATATAGGCCTCATGCCTATATATTGTACTTATTTTGTATCAATACATAATATCATATTTTCTTAGTCCCAACATCTTTAGCTTTGAGTATTCCACCATCCTTCCAATACTTTTATGCTTTATTATTGAGACATGAAAAAATTTATTGTTTCTTTCTCCTTCCATATGCCATTTATTCCTTGATTTTTGCCTCAAATAAGTTTTATTTTGATCCAAAATAGTGTAAATATCTTCCTGGATTTCCTTCTCTATATTATATAGGACCTAGTCCATCCTATTCATCCTCACTTTCTCAAACAAGCTTGTTTCTTGACTAAGTATTTTCTTTTATCTAAAGATATTTCCAAAGACTTGTGTATTCTATATCTTCACTTCATTCTTAACATGCTTGAGTTTCCCTACCAAAATAAACATCGTAGAGACTTGGATTGGAAACCTCCACCATGATTCTAATTTTACATAAATATTTTGGTGATGAATCCATATGTATTCAAACTTAAAAGGGATTCTACCTTTTTACCTTTCCCCAAACTAGATAAATAACATCGAATTATAATCTGATCTCATCCTAGATAGAGAAACTAATGAGTGTTCAAAGTTACCCTCAAACCATTTCATATATTGTAGTACTCTATCTAGGATCACTTGGATCAGGTTGTCCCCTATTAGCCTATTTTTCTATGTAAAAGAATTATCTCTTAAATTAGCATCATATAGACTGAATTCTGACAAAAAGTTACTGAAATCCTCCATTCTCTATGAGAAGCACAAGGATCCACCTTTCTTATCTCTAGGCATCAAAGGGGCATTGAAGTCCCCAACCACTATCCATCTTTGACCTCTTATCCACTTCCCCATCTAATCCAATTCCTTCCACAACACCTTTCGTTCTCTATTCACATTCATGACATAACAATTTATAATGAGGAAGGTCAAAATTGATAATTTTGAAGATATAAAAATAGTTATAAGGTTCTTATTTTTTGATATGAATTCCTCTTCAAAATTATCAAAATTTCATTAAATTAAGATTCCTCTTGAAACCCCCTTCATCTCAACCTAACCGCTACCACCTTTCTTCTATATCAATTCCTTAATATTCTCCTATCTTGTAGCATTCAACTTTGTTTCTTGTAACAAAACTATATTAGGTTGGTTATCCTTAATCAAGGATCTCAACAACCCATGTTTGTTAGGGGTATTCATTCCCCTAACATTCCAATACAAGTTCTCCACATCCTATTTTTTATTGTGGGATTCTTCCCACTTGAGCCTAAGATCACTTGAATCCCCATGTTAATATCTTTTTAAATCCTTTTTAAGAATTTTTCCTTTGAGGAAGGTCTCCCTACCTTCTCTTCTTATTACTCCTTGTTACTATTATTTTTTACATGGTAGAACCGATAGCTGCCATGAATCCAGGCAGATTGTTCAACTTTTTATGGCTGCCACAATATTCTATGCTATCTACCCCGAAATCCACCACACAGATCTTCATGTAGTTCACCCCTATAACCACCATGCCATTATAATTTTAGACCTTTTATACCGCTAAAAGCACCAGGAAAGGGACAAGCATTCAGTCCAATGAGGCTCGATATTTGAACCTTGGACCTTCGCCCCCCTTAAGGGATTTGGGAGAACCAATTTGTCTACACCTCGGACCTTACTCCTTGTTACTCTTATATTCAATACTTCTTAAATTCTTGAGGATCCTTATTTTACTAGTAGTTCGTCTAACCACTTCTAGAATCTTCTCTTCCTTATCCATATTTTCCTCCCTTGCTTTTGTCTTTTCTTCTTCTATTTGGGGTTACCCATTTCAAATTCCTTCCTTAAACCATATTGTGTGTCATAGATGAGCTTTCACACTGAATTCTACCTAGAATAAACTCATTGTATAACCCATTTCTAGAGAATATTTTCACTCCTACTCCCTCCATGTTCACTAAGTCCATTACTATGTTTCCACTTGCCCATAGGTTAACTTCTATTTTCCTAACATTCTCTACCTCTCTCTCTCTTTAGATATAACTCATTTGCAACTCTATATTCCTGGTACTGGGACTCTTTTTGCTTATTTCCTTCTATTTTATCTTTCTTCTTCCATATTTACCTTTTCTCTTTTCCTCCAGAACTTTTAAGATTCTCCCCATCACTTTTCCTCCTCTTGGTAGGATATTACTTCACCAAGTGACCTATTTTTGCACATATTCTACAACAAAAGGAGTCATTTTAAAAAATGATATTTTGAATCCAAACTCCCCATCTAGAGATCAACTTGATCTCTTTCAAGATTTTCTTCCCATATTCAAATAGGACACACATTCTTGCAAAGAACACCCTCTTTATTTTATTTGTTACATAGTATATGGAGATAAACCTCCCAAAAGTGTTAGACGTACTATAAAATATATCTTCCTCCCAAAATTCCAATTGTAAAGAGGGAAGTCTTACCCAGATTGGAGCCATGTATATCTTATATATAGTTGGATTAAAACCTAGAGTCTATTTCCTTAGGTATAGACCAATTTTTCCCATGAACCACAAACCTCCTTCAAGGGTATTACAAAAATCCTCCTTATTTTTTAAGTAGGCTAGGAAGAATTCTCTAGGAAGGAGAAATTTTTTTGCATGCCCTTTTATCTTCCATCAATTCATATCCCATTTCTTTATCTAATCACTAGTTGGTCTAAATACTACCTATCAAAGTATTGTTGAGCCTCTATTGTGCTCTGTCATAGACACTATCTAGGATTTTTATAAGGATACCATATTTAGATTATTCAGTGGGGATTTATAGTTGTTGACCCCTCTTCTCCTCCAATTTCTTCTTCCCTTTAACTCACTCGATCCAACTTTTGATAACACTCACAACCCTTAATATTCTATTATGCAAATCCACCTAGTTATTTCCCTATTCATTCCTCTCCTTCTCCCTCATTCTATAATCTTGAAACTCTTTTTAATATCTAATGAAAATAAAACATCCCTCTTTATTTTTGTCATCTTCAATAGTTTTTTTCCTTTGTCACCCTTATGGATTCTGGTCATAGATTTGTAAACCCTTTATTATTTTTAATTTTCAAACTCTATGGTTTTTTGTGATAGATCTACAAAAAAATTATTTTATTTAAAATCTTCAACCACCACTCTTCAAACTATAACCATCACTTTACAGATTTTGATCATTGCTATAAAATTTTTGGCTATCACTTTGTAAATTTTGGTCATCGCTCTTCAAACCCTAGCTGTCACTTAATTTTTTTTAAGGTTGCTCTTTGCTCCTTTTATTTTATTTTTAATCTTGGACCTAAAATAAGGAACTACACTCTGGCCAAGAACAACAATTAAATAGAATCTCAAAGAAAACTAACTAAAACTATCATCAAATCTCTACAGCTGCAACCACAAAAAACTAAAAAAATTAGAGCACCTTTCTTGTAACTTGAACCCGCAAACCCTTAAATAAAGGTTTCTTGAAGCCCCATTCCAAAGACACAAACACAATACTAGAAAGATTCCAAGTCAAACCTAACATGAAAACCCATAGAAGGGAAACTTGGAACTAAACCGCACCTTCTCCTCATCTAATTATACCACTAAAAAAACCCATGGAGGAGAAAGAGGAGATTCACTAGGCTTAGCAGACCAACAACATGAGATTTTTGGGCTTGGAATAAAGGATCATAAAATGATTAGAGAACTAATAAAGAAAACAAACAACAAAAATAAAATCTCAAAAAAATGACAAAAAAGATCTTGAAGCCGTCACAACAAAAACTAAAGTTCAAATGGACTAATATTGAAAGAGGAAAAATAGGTACACCATTCATGGACCCAAGGCTCATATTAAGGTCATGGGATCCTTCATGGAAGAAATACCATCCATTCCAATGGGAACCATATCTAGGATATAGCATTCATGATATGTGAGTAGATTGTCTGCTCATACCCCAATAAATTAGATTTGGGTCATAGGCTCCTTCGTAGTTGTCTTAAAAAATTCTCTTACAACTATAATAGGAGGATTTCTAGCATTTTTTCTTCTCTCTTTTCAAAAGGATAGATCTTGATGCCATCACAACCAAAACTAAAGCTTAAAAAATTGGCTAATATTGAAAGAGGAAAATAGATCCACCACTCATGGCCCCAAGGCTCAGATCTAGGTCATAGGCTCCTTCATGAAAGTAATATTATCCACACTAAATTACTAATTATTTTTTTAACAATAATATTTCTTGCCTCTCACTATAGAAGAACAAATCTTGAGGATGACACAACAACTAAAGCTAAAAAAAATTGACTAAAATTATTGCCAAAACCCTCATCATGCAACTACTAAAAACTAGATATTTGGAGCTCTATTCCTATGACTCAGTCTCTCAACCTCTAAAAAATAGGGTTTATGGAGCCCATTTTCAAAAAAATTATCTCTCCTATTCTTGAAGGATGGACTAGAACCACAAGAATTTTCCAACCAAAATCTTAGAGATGTTATCTCTCAGATAAAGGAATCCCCCACTTATGATCCCATGGCTCAAATCTAGGTCATAGGATATTCATGGAAGCAACACCATCCATGCCAAAAGGAACTATATCTAGGGTATAACATTCTTTATCTAGGAATAGATCCTTTGCTCATGCCCCAAGGGCTCATATCTGAGTCATAAGATCCTTCGTAGCTACATCTCAACAAGCACCAAAACAACACCAAAAAAATAAAAAACTCTTACAACTATTAGAGGGGTATTTATAGAATTTACTTTCTTCTCTCTATAAATGAACATATATTGATGTTGCCATAAAAAACTAAAGCTAAAAAAAAATGACTAATATTGAAAGAGGAAAATCATCCACACTGATGGCCCCAGGGATCAGATTTGGATAGGTTCCTTCATAAAAGCAACATTGACCACACCAAGGGGAACTAGATCTAGGGAACAAAATTTATGATCTATGAAAACATCCTCTACTCATGACCTAAGGACTTAGATCTAGGTCACAGTCTCCTTTGTAGAACTATAAGAGGAGGATTTCTAGCATGTTATATCCTCTATCTATATTTGAACAATCTTGAGGCCATTTCAAAAAACTTGAAGCTCAAAGAATTGACTAATATTAATAGAGGAAAAATAGATCCACTACTCAAGGCTCCTAGGCTCAAATATGGTTCATAAGCTCCTTTACAAAAGCAACATCATCCACAAAAAAAATTAGGGTAAAGCATTAGTTTTTGAAAGGGGCCCCGGTCCTCTTATATTCGGGTTTGAACTTGGGTATCCTAGATGAAAACCAAAAGGTATACCACTATGGTATCCCTCATTGGATAAAATTTTATTGTAAAGCACAAGTTTTAAAATGGTCTTGCTCCCCTTGTATTAGGGTTTGAACTTGAGTCTCTTGGATGAAAACCCAAATATATACCATTATTTTATCCCTCATGGATTAAAATTTTAGGGTAAAACATGGGTTTTTGAAAGGGGTCTCAGTCTCCTTGTACTAGAGTTTGAACTTGGATATCTTGAATGAAAACCCAAAGACATACCACTATGATATCCCTCATAGGACTTCAAAATATTCTTCATGAGTTCTATTTTCCTGTTTTTATATGAAAATATGAGTTGGTTTTGAATCTATCAAAATATGGTGTATAGTTGATCAAGTTGATACATGAGGCTTTAGAGAAATTAGAATTTCCTACTCCAAATAATTTTCCTTGAAAGAATGTTTGGTTGCTAGAGGCTCACTCTAAGGATTCAACATGTATTTAGTAGTTCAGTGGATTATTCTTATAGTAGACTCTACAAAGAAGAGGATATCATGGACCTTCTAGGTTTTCCTTGTGTGAGATGGATCCAAAAACATTAGATTATTTACTTTTTCATCGTCCCTATGCTCACATAATTTTACTTTTACAAAAATATGAGAATATACTATGTATCTCAATCAACATTGAAAGAGTTGATGAAATGTTGGAATAATTGTTGCAAAGCTAAAACACTATGCATTTTGTGTAGGATTGGTCCTACTATTATTTGCTAGATTTTATGGCATGGAATGAATAATATAAAATTTTAAAATAAATCTCAAAATCATGCCTAAGTTTGGAACCATATTATTGCCTCTCATGGTGATTATCATGGGAAGTGTTAGTGGAAAAAGAAGTTGTAGCCTCTTGGTTACATGATTTGAATATAATTGAAGTGAATATTTGTGATAACACAAAGGATTTGATTCAGTCTACGATAAAATAGAAATGTCCAAAATTTGGGTTTATCAAAATAAATTTTAATGGTTCTTCTTAAGGAAATCTAGGAAAAGTTAATGGAGGTGTTTTTTAAAAAATGAAGGTATAATTATTTTCTATTTACTCAAAATCATATGTAATTTTAACTATGCATAGGCTAGGGAACTTCTTAAAAGCATCAAAATTGCAATTAAAAAATATAGAAATATATTTCAATTGAATGGTATTCACAAATTATTATAAATTCTATCAACAAATATGAATGTGTGTAAGCAATTCAACCCTATTCTCACAAGATCTAACAATATAGGATTCACACAATCACATACATTCAATAACTTATTGAATAATATTACTGATGAATATTTTGACTCAAGCAATGGAAATACAATGTATTACAAAGCTTGTTCTCACACATTTTCATTACATTTGCTTTGTATTCAATATATACAACTTGGACAAGGGACTTCACACTCACAAAACTCTTGATATTTCTACTTTTACCAACTCTTTATATCCTCAAACTCATGAGAGATATTTCTATTCATATTTATCATGGGAGAAATATATTTTATTTACTTCTAATAATGACAAAACTATAATTATTACACATACTAAAAGATAAATATTTACATGATTATTTTTCACACCACATATTTACAAACTATTTACAAGGTGCTTACAATATTCTTTCAAGGTACCAAATAATGCAATACTTCCAACACCCCCCGTATTACATTATTTGATATAATATCCATTATCTCTATTTGATTTGATATTCTTGATCACTTCTTGTTCTTCTTCATGGTGATGTTTCTTGAATATATTTGGATCTTTGTATTTGTCTTCATTCAAAAGGTACTTGTGATGAGAACATCTATTAGCATACACTTTAGTAAGATTTAGGTATATTATTTTATTATGTAATACATGATCTTATATATTCATGTGGGCTTATAGAAATAGGTTTTTATATTCTCAATAGTCTCAATACCTTGCACAAGATCTCACGTTAGCTTAGGCTACTAGAGCAAGTTGCTATTTTCTTAAGTTAGAAATGTTAGATAACTTCATTTGCATATTGTTATTAGTTTGTTGTATACATTCCAAAACTTTAATCATGTGTGCTTATTTAGGCACTCACTTAATAATGCAAATGCAATTTTTTTTTGGTTCTATATCATTGGTATTAGATCTTTTTCAATCTGCACATAGATTAGGAAATAGAGCTTGACTAATGTATTCTTTGATCATTGAGCAGTACTTCTCTTGATATAACACATTTAGAAGTTTATTGTGATAAAACATGCAGTCACCTACAACATTCCTATGGACCTCCTAAATTCACTTGCATGGTTGAAAAAACTCCCATTGAGTCTTAGTTCTCTCATGATTTTGGTATTTCCTACAAGGTTGTTGAAGCCTGTGAAATTTTGAAGTTCATAAATATCTACAACTTGGACATAAGTTTTAGCTAGACTTGAAGCTTCTAAAGTTCATTGTACACCTCCTCATGTGATAATATCATGCTAATGTTGGATAATCTTATGCCCCTACCAACAATAGAGCACTTCTTTAGAAACATGTTTCTCTCCAGGATGTCAAAGATCACCTACTTCCCATTAACCTTCTTCTTAGTGTTTTGATTTCCTATATATGATATCAAGAAGATGTTGAATTGCACTAGCACGAAGTTTTGACTAGTGTATCAATAATTTGTATGTCCACTCATATATTCAAAGGGGAAAACTTTGATCTTTGGTTTATTGATCGAGTGACAAATTTGAAGGACTCTACCATCAATTTGTTTTTACCGATTAAATTCTCTTCGTGCATCGTTTATCATTAGATTCCATGATGAAAAATATCATCTCCATGCACAAGAAGTCACATAAAATTATCCATGGTCAATGTATGAAATCTTATTTTACCTTGTAGACAAACATTCCCACTGGCCTATTGCATTTTTCCCCACCAATAGAAAATTCAAATGTTTTGAGAACGTCCAACTAGGATTATTCATGTAGTAATGAAACATGTTCAAAAAATCCTTAATTGCAAAGAGATTTGTGAGAAGGATCTAGTTGAATACGTGTTCAAAACTAATGGTATGATGTTGAAAAAATTATTGGTTAAGTGGTGTTTTCAATTGGAGCTCTTTGCACGCCTCAAATTGATTGTTTGTATCTCTTCATACACCTCAGACCAACTTTTGTCGAGGTTCCTTGACTTGGAGAGAATTTCCTACGAAGGCAGAGTTCTTTGATAGTATGGGCTATTCTAAACCAATTAAATTACTGAGTTGAGGACATGATTGGAAAATGTGCATATATCTCTAGTTGTAGATGGGGTTGACAAGTTTCCACCATCAACAATTTCTCTTGTGGAAAAAGATATTTCTCCAACAAAGTTTATCCTTGGCATTGCCCTCCAAAATCTTGAAGCAAACATGTGGTATATTTCCCCATGTCCACAACATACCTAGTTGCATAACAACATCGAACAAAGGTTTTTTATGGTATTGACGCTCAAATGACAAGAAACTAGCCAACGTGGAAATCATTTGGGTCAGTATAGGAGATCATTTTTTAGCAATTTGCTATGATATTCTCAATGACAAATTAACAACATTTCTAAATAAAGAAAATAATATTAAATTTTTAGCATTGATGTCACAAGTGTGTTCTTATTAGAGCACTTGAATGTTTGTGCCTTGTAGTCTTCGTCAACCAATTTTGACCATAGTTTTGTTTACCAATCAAAGATATTCTTAGTCGAATTGATGTTTTCCTAAGGTGGCACATACCATAATTGTGAATACAAGCTAATCATTTGTATCTACATCCATTCGATGTGATTATAGACATCTTGCTCAATTGACATCCATCAAAGACTTACCTGATAGTCAGTTGAGAAACATAAGTGACAAAGAGCAAGGTATAAATTTTAATAAAAATTATTAGTTTAATTATTTGATTAATTAATACTATACATTGATTTGATTAAATTTTAATTCATTAATTAAATTAATCAAATTAATTAATTACTCTCTTGTAAAAGTGCATATCAAAGGAAAATATATGCACTTATTGTATTTTATAGGTCGTTGGTTGAACCAAAAAGCTACATCCTTGTAATTACCTAGAAAAAACCAAACTTGTAAACCTTTTGTAAGCCTTGAGAATATTTTTCTGGTCACATTTGCTTCCATATCTAGATTTCACTCGTCCATCCATGGCCATATATTTGGCTGAAATGGTGGTCGAATTAGCCCATGTTGTAAGTGCCTTGGATGATAAGGTCAATGATATAGAAGTCTAAAGTGGCCCAAGAGATGTAAAAATTTATAATAATGACTTAATCTCCAATTCCAAGTGTAAATTCAAGATGTATAATGGATTAAGAGATCCTAATTTCTTGATTAGCTGGATCCTTGATATAGAGACATGGTTCTCCTGCACTCAAATTCTAGATGAGGAGAGAGTCCTTTTCTCTAAACTCAAACTTTTTGGATTAGCAAATATTTTGGTGATGAAGTGTTAGGAGGGTAAAAACCCACTCTAGACTTAGGATGACCTCATCATATTCTTGAAGAAAACTTTCTAACCTTCAAATTATGATTAGGATCTAATTGTAAAATATATTTGCTTGAGGTAAAGTTACAATATGACTATACAAGACTATATTTTTAGTTCAACAGATTATGAATTTTGCTTGGTGTGGTAGATGCAGCTAAAGCACTCATTATCAAGTTCAAGAGTTTCTTATAGGATCACTTGTACAAAGAGTTTAAGTACACACCCCTTGCCACACTAGGTGCTACTTATAAAAATGCACAGTTGGCCAAAAAGAAGTTTATTGCTCAATAAAGAGATTCACAACCTTCAAGCACTTCCAACTTGTAGCAACAATTATTTAAGATGAAAAATCCTTCTTATTTATCTTCTTCTTCTTCTCTCTCTCTCTTTCTTCTCTTTCTAAAAATCCTTCTCCTTATTTCAATAGCAAAATAAATTATACTTATTCTAATAGGAGAGGTCATGAGGAATTGGTATGGTTTAGGAAGCAAAATAAATTGATTGCTAAGCCCCATTATGAGGAACCACTACAAAATGGTTTCATTAAGGTTATAGGATAAATTAGGAAGCATGATTAACTCAAGGGTAAACTCAAAAATATCACCCTGATATCTCATCATTTTTTTGAAGGTGACCATGATAATTTGTTCATTACGAGAGTACTCACAATTTCTCCATGGATTGTATAATTCAATATTGACTCATAAAATAATTTGACTACAAGACCTTTTGTTGACAAGTTGCAGCTACCACTAGAACCACATGCTCATCTATACTTGATTAGATAAAAGGACAATGGTTCCATCTCATACATCACACAAACTTGCATGGTGTGCTTTTCTCGTGGCTTGCATTTTGTGGATCAAGTCACTTGTGATGTAAATATGATGTATTATTGTGGTCTACTTCTTGGCAAACCCTATCATTACAATAGGAAGGATAAATACAATGATTTTACCAACACTTACACCTTACATAATGAGCACAATATATTTCTCATCCATTGAATAAAAACATCACACTTTTGTTCCATTCCAATCAACTATAAAAGATTACCCTCCCCTTTAGTAGGCCACAAGACACACTATAAATAGTTGCACCTCATCCTCTTTGCATGGTGATGATTATTCCTTCATCACCAACACCTCTTCCTTCTCCTCCTCCTCTTTCTATGCTTCCTCTTAGAATTGAGTGACCATCTTCCTTACGACCTCATTCATCCAAGTAGGTTCATATTTTGCAAAATACTCAAAAACATCAACAATAGACCTTTGGTCCTCATCAACTTCCTCCTCCTCGGGTTGAAAATATAGTTTTGACCAAGCGTTGTATTGTAGACAAGGTACCTCTTTGCATCTTGTATATCATCAAGTCTCTCGTTAGCTTGATCACTAATTTACAACTTCCATCAGATTTTTATTAAGTGTTTGACATAATGATTCATCAACTCACTAGGGTTCTTCCACATCAACCCACTTTTTATTCTATTGTAAAAGCATTGGAGTCCAATTTCTTTATTGTAGGTAGGTACGATGATGAAACCTATTAGCATAGGCTTTAGTAAGACTTAGGCATATTATTTTATTATGTAATATGTGATCTTCTATCCTCATGTGGGCTTCTAGAGATAGGTTGTTATTTTAGATAGCCTCAATACCTTGCATAAGATCTCATGTTAGCTTAGGCTATTAAAGTGAGTTACTAGTTGCTTAAGTTAGCATATTGTTAGATAACTTTAGTTGCATATTGTTATTAGTTTGTTGTATATCTTCCAAAAATATAATCATACATTCTTATTTAAACACTCAATAATGCAAGCATGAGTTGTTTAGTTCCTTATCAACCTATTTTTGTCTCAATATCGATAGTAGTTGTTACCTGTACCTATCATGTTTTTGATAAAGTCATCATAATAATATAACCCATCATTATTATCCCTATCATTTTTTTCAACAGATACATTTTTATTTTCTCACGGGTAAATCATTTTTCAAACTTCCTTTCCTTCTATAAAAATAACTCAACATTTATTTTATCTTATTCCATTTTGTCATGTTTGTTGCTACATAATTTATTGTCATTTTTTTTCTTTATAAAAATAATATCTTGAGAATATTGATTGCCTCCACAAAGTTCACAATGATGAAGGTTCAAACATTTCTCTAATGTACGTCCATACCTATCACAATGTCTACATTTAAATTCACTATTACCTATTTATCTAAGACTTTCATATTTTGGCGTATATCCTGTCAATAATTCTATACCAATCTCTTTAATATAATTTTCAAATTCCTTACATTGATCAACACCACTTAGAGTACTACTATCCCTACCACTATCACTATCACTGGTATCATTACATTGTCCTTTATCATATCTAGGACAATTACTATTTTTTTTACTTCCGTCTACTCTATTAATTTGACCTTTATCATTGACAACATATACATTTGATGCACATTCTTTGTATTCACAAACAATGTTCAAGTTACTAGTGTTATAGACTATATCTAATTTCTATACAAGATTACTAGAATCACAACATACATCTGTCATAATGGATCTTAAATCAATGGTATCATGACTTACATTTGTCTTTTGGAATAGGTCATTAGTATCTCAACACATACTTGTTGTCATAGGCCTTAAATAATTTGTGTTATAACATTACATCTTTCATCATATGCTTGTTCTTTAAATTTTCAATATTTTCTTGTATTTTTACCTTAAGAACATTATATGTTATTTTCCATTCATTAATAAGTACTGTAATAAAATTTTCATGGTAGTTATTAGATTCATTGAGAATATAATTTATGTAGTGTTGAAGTATTGAAAGATCTTTGTTTTAGCTTCTTTGATAATATATTGTAAATGCCACATTAATTCTACTGACACATATTTTCATCTTTAGTAGCTTCTTGAGAGATGGATTGTAAAATATTTTTAGCTTGCTTTTCTTTAATTGTACTATCCTTTGGTGATTTATATTGAATGTTGGTTTTTTCTTTCCTTTCTTTTATCAATTGCCATGTTGTATATCTTGAAATAATCGCCAATACTTTGGTCTTATTTTTGACATAATTTCAATTATATGTCTTCTCTTCAAAATAAATCAAATAGACCCTTCAATAATTTTTCCTTCTCCAAAAAATGATAAATCAACAATTCTTTTCCTTAATAATTCAACACTTTCAGTAATTAATTCAACTTTCTTCAAATCTATATTCAACTTTAATAAATTATTTTTCTTCAAAATAATTTAATTTCCTTTCTAGTAGCCCAAATTCAATATTTACAATTTCTTCTTCCTTCAATAATTCTTCTATTTTCATCAAATAAAAGTTTTTCCTTCTTCAATCTTCAATTTCTTAATATTTGCTTTCTTAATAAAATGTCGTCTTTCAAATGATATTTCTTCTTAAACTTAATTTCTTTCTTCAAATTTAATTTTTTGTCTCTTTCGACAAATATTCCTTTAAAATATTTTAAATTCAATTTATTCAATTTCAATTTTTCTTCAAAAAATTCTCCTTTCTTTGATAATTAATTTCTTTCTTCAAATGGGCCCAAGGGCTTGGTTCAACGGTAAAAACACTTTCGTAGGAGCGCGGAGACAAGGGTTCCAATCCCTCGAGCCCCGTAGTACCAGTGGGTATGTTGCGTCAGCATAGCCGACTACGTAAAAGGTTTACCTGATGTAACTGGATGTTATAGTGGTGACAAGGAGTGAGATTTGAACCCACAAAGAGGCGTAGAAATGAGATTCGAACCCACGAAGAGGCGTAGAAAAATTGTAACGAGTTACTGATTCCTCTAGTATAATTAAAAAAAAAATCTTTCTTCAAACAATATTTTGACTTCTTTTAAAATATTTCCTTCAATTTTCTCTCCTTTAATTAATTTTCATTTTTCCATTTTTTTTTTTGCAAATCAACTCTTCTTCCTTTTATTTTTAATTCCTCTAGATTCCTTACAATAATATTTTTCTCCTCATAACATATTGTTTTCATTTCAATATAATAGTTCTTTTCTTCTTCAATATTTCTTCTAAGATAGACTTCCATCTAAAAATGTAAAGGTTAATAATTTGTACGTTTGTTAATCATAAATTTACCAACTCTGTGTGCAATTCCTCACTTCTCCAATAGTGCTCACCCTAACATGTATTACTTTCTTTCTATAGTTGAAGTTCCACTTTATTCCTACTCACTGTGTTTACTAGTTTATTCTATCATTATTCTATAGTATACATTCAAACTCAATATCCCTTATAGATGTTTGCTTCCTCTAATCCACTCTTGGATGCCCTCTTTAGCATTTTTCATCTTCACTCAACTCATTCACGCATTTGCTTCCTCCAACAATGTTTGACGTCTCCACTCAAGTCTTTCACATGTTTACTCAGGGATTCTTCCTTGTAACTTCCTCCTAGTGGCTTTGGAAAAAACAACTCAAACTCTCCTCCCTTGAGCTCAAAGTCTTGAAAACTTGCAATCGGATATTTACACTCAAACCTTTCAGTGTTACCTCTCTTAGCTCTTTGCTTCAACAACTCCTCAATATATCCTTTGTCGAAACTTTTCTACAATTCCCCCTCAATGTCTTCTCTCTCCATAATAATGGCTTTGCATATTAGTGGCTTTGATACCACAATAAGTAATTCAACCCTATTCTCATAGGATCTAACAATATAAAATTCACACAATTACATACATTCAATAACAAACTTATTAAATAATATTATTGATGAATATATTGACTCAAGTAATGCAAATACAATGTATTGCAAGGCTTGTTCTCATATATTTCCATTATAATATTGTATCTTCAATATAAACAATTTGGAGAAGAGATTCTTCACATTCACAAAACTCTTGACCTCTCTACTTTCACCAACTCTTCATCTCCTTAGACTCACACAAGATATTTCTCTTTATATTTCTCATAGGAGAAATATATTTTATTAACTCATAATAATGATAAAATTACACGCACTAAAAGATAAACATTTACATGACTCTTTTCACACCACATATTTACAAACTAGTTACAAACTTTAGACTCAAATATTTATAAACTATTTACAAGGTACTTGCAATATTCTTGTAAGGTACCAAATAATGTAATACTTCCAACAATGTGGAGATTGGATAAAACATAACATTAATGTTGATATTCATCAACGATTATTAGAGGCTATCTCTTGGAAATGTGAGCATCTCTATAAAAAAGAAAACCATGTAGTAGATAATTTAGCCAATTGCAATGTTGATATCTTATTGGAAAAATTTAAAGTTTTTTTTTTACATGGTGGAATCGGTAGCCACCACGAATCAGGCAGGCTATCCATATTTTATGGCCGCCATAGTATTCTGCGTTGTCCGTCTTGAAAGCTGCCACATAGATCTTTGTGCAGTCCGCTTCTATAACCACCATGCCACAATCATTTGAAATTTTTTATGCTATTGAAAGTACCAAGAAAGGGACAGCGTTCAGTATGATGAGGCCCGAGATTTGAACCTTAGACCTCCTCCTCCCTTACGAGGTTTGGTCGAACCAATTGGTCTACACCCCGGCCCTCCAAAATTTAAAGTTTAGAAAACAACTGGTTAAGTGATATTTTATCTCTACCCACATGTTGTAGGTGAGTTGGAGAGGATAGGAAAATCCTCCAAGAGAGGTCCCTGGTTTGAACTCTCTACCCTACCAAACACACATCGGGTACCCAAAATCCAATTGATAATGTTGGTGTGGTCAGATCCGAGTGCAACTCCCGAGTGATTTTGATAGTGTAGAACCCCCTCGTCGTGGTTTCTCATACCAAGGTGGCCCTACAATGGTTTTTTCGCTAAATTAATATATATATATATATATATATATATATATATATATATATATATATATATATATATATATATATATATATATATATATATATCTTAATGAAATTGATCAAGGAGTTGATTGCATAAACATAACAATTTGAGGAAGATGAACATATTTCATATAAAAAGGAAAGCTTTTTTTGCTAAACTAAAAAAAATAATCTCTTAATGAAATTGATCAAAGATTTGATTGCATAAACATAAAAATTTGAGGAAGATGAACATATTTCATATAAAAAGGAAAGGTTTTTTTCTAAATTAAAAAAAAAAAAAAAATCTCTTAATGAAATTGATCAAAGATTTGATTGCATAAACATAACAATTTGATGAATATGAACATATTTCATATAAAAAGGAAATGAAGAATATCTTTGATAAAAAGGTAAGTTGGATATGGTTTAATTGACCTAATAGCAAATATAATATTTTTTTATGAGAGTCACGTCAATTTAAGCCACACATAAATTATTAAAATAATGAATTAATCATGTAGGATTCATAAAGATAAATTTTTGTTTAATAATTATTTATAAAATATTTGAATAAAATTTATGTATAATATACATTTAATGTTTTTAAATTTTTTCTTAGATTAAAATGTTATTTTATGATTCTTATGAATGAAAAAATATTCATAGCTGATTTAAATATAAGTTGAATTTTTTTATTTATGATAGATATTTCAATTTATTTCATTAGATATCATATATGTCTTGTCTATGTTTATAAATATATGTAATCTCTTTACATTCTTTTAGATGGTAAGCTTAGTATCTTGTATAGTTTGCTGAAATCATTTATAACAATTGTATAGTACTCTCAATAATATGACATATTACTATAATTTACATATAGGTATAATGATGTAATAATTGACATGTGATGATTTTTTTCTTGACTTGATACCATTAGATTTCAGTAGCAAAACTAATTATTATTGTTTTTTAATTGGTTATATAGGATTAAAATAGGCCTTACTCTAATACATCACATCATGATCTCATAGTGGTATCACAACGTCCCAATACATTTGATTTAAAATTAATATTGCTATTTAAAGTGACATCTTACTATAATTTACATGTAGGTTTAGTGATGCAATAATTGATGTGTAATGATTATTTGGTTGACTTAATGCCTTTAGATGTCAATTATCACAATTGACTGTTGTTGTTCTAATTGGTTATATAAGATTAAAATAGGTCTTACCTCTAATACATCATATCATGATCACATATTGGTATTACAATAACTTGTTATTTATGCATGTATTGTGCTTGGCAAGATTTGAATTTGGGACTCTTGAAATTCAAGGAATTTAACCAATTAAACTCATGCCATTTTATAATTAATTAATATGTCATTGTAAATATAAATCATTTTATGTGTGTATTAGAGGAGGTACACTCAAGGATCAAAACCTATGATTTCCATTACAGTAGTGGTACTAAATCCAATAGATAAAATGAATTGAGAGTTGAATGCTAAATTTTTAATTGGATTATATAATATATTAACTTCACTATCAAAGGGTTTTGGAACCTTAACTTGTAAAGATCTCGTTTTAGTGTAAGATTATCCTGAAAATTAACCAAGGCTTGATTTTAGTCTATGAACATTAGAAAATATTTTAAACGAATAAAACATATTGGAAAAGCCTTTATTTTAGGTGTCAGTACATGGAATTTCACCTTCAAGATATAAGAGAAGAGTGGATAAGAGCATGGCCTCCAAAGTCTAAGCTTCATGTTTATTTGCATTAAAAAATAAATCATTGCTTCTCTTTAGGGAATACAAGTTAAGTGATGAATAATAAGTTGGAGAACGACTTAAAGTCGTTATATTGGAGATGAAGAAAGAAACTTCAACAATTGGTATTTATTTATATAATTAGATATTACATTAATATTCAAAGTTATCCTTGAAAATAAAAATGGGTGTTTAAATTGTGTGCCTTTCAATGATACTTTAAAAAGAAGAATGTGAATCTCATATTGAATTTAAAACCTTCTTGTATATTTACATGCTATAAACTAGGAAGGAAATGCAGGTTTTTATACTAATCTAAGTGTACACTTTGTGAGCTATTTTTTAGTGAGAAATTAAAACATTTTACCTCCTTGGAATTGCATTTGACTAATCTATTCTCTATGCTTTAAATTATCTTGCACTTGAAATCCTAAAGGCTAAGGTAAATAAATTTATTTTTAAAAAAAGGGTCTTTGGTGATTGAGTTTAAGAAGCCTTCTCAAAATTTCTATTGAAAATATTATAGAAACCTTGATTGGTCTTTGGAATAGTCTACCTTGAAAAATCATTTGGATTCTATATGTAAATTGCTTGTTGAAATTCCTCAATGAGCAAGAAGAAACATGGAATTCCTCACATAAGGTTGTAGAAAACTATCTGCATAGGTGAAATGTAATGGCTTGTAGCTTCCATGGGGATAGAATATAAGGGTATAATATTTAAATATGAATCTGATCTTATTAAGGCACTTAATGGAATATATATGTGTGTGTGTTATATTGAAGCATGGCATTCATATATGTATGATATCCAATAACTTATAGGTTATTGTAAATGTCATTGTGGAAGAAAGAACATTTGGAAAATTGCATTTGAAGTTTTGGCATGACATGACTGGGTGTTTCTCTCTCCTTGATACATGATGGGTTCCTTACATTGGAATGTTGACTTTATTACATGATTTTGAACAACCCCCTTCATTTAAGTAAACTCTATCAAGTATTTAATAGTGTAGGAAGAAAAATATTGATAGTAGATTTTGAACCATAGTGATTTCTATTATAACTACTTATAAATGTTTAAAAATGACTTTTTATTAGGAACTATCTATCAAGGTTAGTAGTAGTATACGAATTTTCATGCTTATCTTGATGATGCAGATTTTTTAAAAGTATGTTGGGATGGGTTCAATAATGGATCACATTTATTATCTTACACCGCTAGTTGTCATAGCTTATGTGAAGGGGTAATAGCTTTGTTTATGTTTATTGAAAGAAATTAATACTATAAAACATTGATATGAATAAGATCCTTGTCATTAATTTCTTGTTGGTGAAACTTATGATTGATTACTGTTGCTATTGCTTTTGCTATACCATTATAAAATTGTGTGAATGATGTAATTTGGTAGTTTTATTTTTTAATGTCAAAAATCAATTTAAAATTGTATTAACATGCCAAGATCTCCTTAAATGTACATGAATTTAATAAGATTTTATTAGCCATATTGAGTAGCTAATGAAATTTGAAGTTGGAACAATTATAGCTTGAACTTGTTTAAAAAATAGGTAGCACAAATCATAATTGTTTGTTGTAATAGGTCCTTAAATCAAATGAGTGAATGAACTTGCTATATTGAAATTGAAAATAGTGTTAGTGTTAGTATAAATATATATTCATGTTCTTGTTATGGTTTTTTTTATGGAATAGCATTTCTAGGGTTGGTTATCTTCTCAAGAGATCTTATGCTAGTTTACTTGTATGTTGCTTGGTAATAAAAAATATATGTTTCTTAGGATTACGTGAACTCATAGGAACCTATTATGCCTAAATATATGTTTTTTTGATAAATAATTTGAAAAAACTTGTATTAAAACAAATATCTTTTACAAGTTGGGATGAGACTTCTCCTAGCCTTAGCCAAAGAGAACACATATTTACAATAGTAAAAGAAGATTTACATTGGAGCCAAATCTCTTAAACCATATTTCTACAATGGTTGTTCACATGTTTAAAATTTTAAAATAAGATCTACATTGGAGCACAAATCTCCTAAACCATATTTCTGAAATGGTTGTCCAAATTAGCTAAATACTGGATTTGCTCACCAACCTGCCTAATCATCTCATCCTCAATAGCCATGTCACTATGCCACTAAACCCCTACCTCCTTCTCGGTGCCCATATTAGCTAGGAATTCTACCACTTTATTTAGATATCTACTCACATAAACTGGAATCACATCATCTAATTCCCTCCACAATTCCTTAATTTGAGTGACAAGAATCCTCAACCTCCATGTCTTCAAAGCAAATTTTCTCATGCAATCTAGAGCTCCAACCATTATTTGAGAATATGATTCTAGGATTATCCTCCTGTAACCTTGTTTTACTACCCAAATAGAAGCATATTTGATAGCTAAGGCTTTCACTTCATTGTTTGTGGCCCTTTCCAAGCCTTGCAATTCCCAATAGAGCACTGTTCCAACATGATTTCAACAAACCACTCTAATTATAGCTCTACCTGAATTGCCTTTTGCAGCTCCATCAGTATTAATTTTAATCCAAAATTTTGAGGGTGGTTTTCAACTAGCTCTATCCTGCCCCTCTTGCACTTTAACTTCCTTCTCCATTGTCCCTATAACAACCTAATTTTCCTCTTTAGCATACACTACCATAGTTTCTGTGAATTTGCTCCAAATGACCTGCTAAACTCTATCTAAATATGAAAAGGTTTCTCTAAAAAATTTGGCATTTCTCTCCAACCACACTTATCGAAAAATGAAGTTTAATCCAAGCTCCCAACCAATACAAATAGATTTAGATTTAAATCTACCCCTCTTCCATATTTCCCAAATATTAATCCGATTCAATCACCATTAAATTGAATTTTATAATATAAAAACTCTCTCCCAGACCTGACGCTTTAATGGGCACTCAAACATCAAGTGATCATTTCCTCACTCTTGTAGCATAAAACACATTGATATGGACCAATGATTCCCCTACGTCTGAGATTATCAAAAGTAAGAATTCCATTATGCATGAACTACTAGGAAAAAAATTTTACTTTTGGCCAACCCTTGGACTGCCAAATCTTTCTCCAATTCTCAACCTGATATGCATGAGGAGGAGGCTTTGGAAGGATCTTATCATATCCATACTTCACTGTGTAGACACTAAGGCTCCCATATCCCCAGGATAATTCATCCTCCTCATATCTACATGTGAGAAATATTTCTGCCAAGATTTTAGTCATGATGGGTGTCAAATCTAGAGGGATTGAAATTGGCCACTCATCCAACTTCTTAAACTACTTAAACTTATAATCCACCAACTGACTAGTATTGAAATAACTTTCAATTTGGACTGAACCCCTAGTTTCCATGGTTGTTTTTATTGGTTATAGTTCAAGGAATTCAACAATGATAGGTGGGTATTGATCCCATGAATCTTTCAAAAATCGTGCCTTCTCCCCTCTCCCCACTTTCCAAAATAATCCATCTTTCATTACCTAAGATCCTAACTTAAGAGTCTGCGACAATAAGGATCCATTACCATCCAAAGTGAAACGACCCATATTATTTGGGTTTACTTGTCCCAAATATTTAGTAGTTAAAATTCTACTGAATAAAGAATTTGGTTGGTAAATCCACCTCCAGTAAAGCTTTCTAGCCAAAGCTTTATTATTTAACTTTGATCTTCTCAGTCCCAAACCTCCTTTTACCATGGGTTGGCTTACTTTCTCCCAATCTACAAAGGCCTATTTCCTCTCTCCTTTTACTCCTTCCCATAAAAATTTTCTTGCCATATTGTCCAACTCTTTCCATAGGGTATGTGGGGCAGCAAGGATAGAAAATTTATAAATTGGCATGGTCTGAATTACTGAATAAAAAAAAGTTAATCTACCTCTATAGCCTAACCATTTGTGAGACCAATGATTAATTATTTCCTTGATACAGTCCAAAAGATTTCTCCAGATATCTATTTTTAGTTTTTTAAAATTCAAAGGGACCCCCAAGTATACCAATGGGAGAGAAGTCCTTGTGAATCCCAATATCTCTAAAATTTTGTCTTGAAGCCTTTGATCAAGATTGAAAAAACCACTTTGGATTTTTTATCATTGATGACTTGGTTTGTAGCCCTAAGGTAGACATTAAGTGTATCTCTAATAATTCTTGCTTCCGTGAAGTTGGCCACTTTCACCAATCCTATGTCATCCACAAATTGTAGGTGATTCAAACTTTCCTTATCCACTATGATACCTATTAGTAAATCTTGTTGTCTTCTCCTCAAGATGAGTCTACCCAAGCCTTCAACCAATATAAGAAAAATATAGGGGTAACAATGATCTCCTTGACGAAGGCCTCAAGTAGTTCCAAACTATTGCGAGGGAAGACCCTTTATTAACACTAAGTATGTTAGAGTAGAAACATAGCTCATGACCCATTCTATCCAATCCTGAGAGAAACCAAAGGTTGCCATCATCTTTGACAAGAAGCTCCACTCCACCCTATCATAAGACTTTGACATATCTAATTTTATGAACATTCCTCTATTACCAGATGTTTGTGTTGAATGGATTACCTCCTGAGCTAGAACCACACCATCCAAGATCTACCAAACCTCTATAAAACCCCCTTGCTTTGAGGAGATAATGCTATGTAGAAGAGGTTTAGATCATCCATTACATTTGTGATTATTTTATATATGGCATTGCATAAAGCAATAGGTCTATAATCTGAAATATGCACCCCCTCCTCCCATTTTGGAATTAAGGCAATGAAAGTGTGATTTAATGCTTTAAGAATTATTTTACTACCTTTGGACTCCTCTGTAACAACCATTACATCCTCCTCAAAGTTATCCTAGAAGGCATGAAAAAAATTAATTGGAAAGCCATCTGGACCTGGTGTTTTTTCAATGCTCATTCCAAATATCAATGGGTTTAAGTAGGGCCTGATTTTCTTCTTCAGTGATAATAGAGGGTATGACGACAATAACTTCTTTTTGAGCCTCTTCATCTTGCACCATACTTTCCTTAAATAATTTAGAAAAATAATCCATTGAATGGAAATGCATACCTATAATTGTATCAAAGGAGTGTCCATTCTCATCTTGAAGATCTTCCATGTTGTTCGTTTGTCTCCTAGCACAAGCAACCTGATGGAAAAATTTGGTATTTTTATCACCTTCTAATAATGAAGTGGTTCTTGCTCTCTATTTCCAGTAGGTATTCTCTTGGTTTTCAATGTCCTCAACCGCTTTATGCAATGCATCATCCTCTTATTTGAGCTACTCTATAATTATTCCTTCTCTAAAGTGTTTTTGAACCTCCTCCCATCTAACCACCAATGGAGCTCTTTGAACCTGGAAGTTTGTCTTGTTAGCTCGCCTCCATTGTTTCAGTTGATCTTTGACATAATGAAGTTGTTCGTGAAATTTAAATATTGTTGTCCCATATGCTGGGAAGCCTTATTCCCACCAATGTGGAATTTTATTTTGAAGTTCCTCTTTTTTGTAACCAAAAAATTTCAAATTTAAATGGTTTGTGATGCTGCACTATCTTGATTTGATCTGAAAATGGACCCTCCAAATTTTGAAATTTTATATTCCATTTTACAAAAGCCTCCTATGAACCAAAAAATGATCTAACTTCACCTTCCTGCTATGTGGCTCCCTCCTCTTATTAGTCCAATTATAGTTGGTTCCAGGGCATTTAATATCCACCAAGTTTAATTTCTGGACTTGGGCAATCATAAGTCGATCCCTTGGGTCTGAAATTGGGGTTCCCCCTTCCTGATCTCTAGAGTATAATTTAGAATTAAAATACCTATAAATAATCCAGTCTAACTCTTCCATTGATAATATCATGTTATGCACAACTTTCCATTGATGCATCTGACCATCTAGGTTTTGAGCCCCATAAAAATTATGATTAAAACATGTTTAATTGTGACATTGTTCTTAAAATGTGATGTTAAGACACCCCTCCAAGCTATATGTTCTATTGCAGTCCATTCAAGAGAGTTCCAAAAAGTAACTATCCCCCTTGATCCCCCTTGGGCGGCCACTTCCATATGACCAACACCCCTCCAAAGTCTATTTACTATTTTACACAATATCCAACGATATTTTTGTCTCTTAGATAAGCAAAAAATCTATTTTACATTTTTATAAGTGTCTTCGAACAGTATATTGATGGGTTCTACTATTTAAACCCCTAACATTCCATGATTGTGTAATCATTGGTTACCTTTAGAGTAGTAAGAATATATTGGCCTTACCGATCCTCCAGTGATTAGTTTGTCTCCTTGAACTACTATCAATTCCTTATTTGATTTTCTACCTACTCCTTGTTAGGAAATGAACTATATTGCATTAATCAACCAAATATTAAATAATACAACTTAGGCCCATATTAGCCCGTATAAGGTGGATCGAGCTAACTGTATAATGCCCAATAATAATATAGACTAACAATAGTCTAACTACCCAATATCCTAAAATAATGAATCTACATCTGGATCATTGCCTCTGGATCTGCCTCTGGAACTTTATCTCTGGGTCTACCTCTAGGTCATTATCTCTG
This sequence comes from Wollemia nobilis, assembly GCA_028583015.1. Taxonomy (NCBI): domain Eukaryota; kingdom Viridiplantae; phylum Streptophyta; class Pinopsida; order Araucariales; family Araucariaceae; genus Wollemia; species Wollemia nobilis. The sequence goes on from JAQPPZ010016867.1 coordinate 7,274,932, forward strand.
GGACTATCACTCGGTCTGTCACTGGATTTACCTCGGGGTCTACCATAGGTTTTACCTTTCTAGTAGAAGCCATACGACATTTCTTTCATCATGGTCCATTGTGTGATATCTATCCATCCACAATCAATATGAACCTTGTTGGTCACTTTTACTCTGTACCAACATCTTGAAGAAGAGTGATTCGTACATCCACATGAATTACAAGGATGTAATTTCCAACATTTAGCTACAACATATCCTATTTTTCCACAATGATTGCAACAATGCTTTTTAGGATTTGTAGGAGATTTAGGATTTACAAACATGGTTTTACTGGTACTTGCTTGTCCGTAATATCCAAGGCCTTCATTCTTTGCCCTAACATTTAATATTATTGGAGTTTTAATGCCTTGTTCATGTTTACCTAATCTCTCACCATTGAATCCCATTTTCTTCATTATTTTGGATCCATATCCTTTGGTGTGTTTTTCAAAACACCCAATTTCATCATCTTCATCAATGCTTTTAACAATATGACATTTGTCACTATTTATGAGATTATGGTACTCTTTTTGAGGAGGTTCAGCTTTTAAGTCACTGGTATCACAAGTAAAATCTGCTACTATGATGAGATCACATGTGCTACAACTGATATCTACCATAGAAGGTATGAGGTTACCTATATCACAATAAGCATTGGCCATCATGGGCTCAAGATCACATGTGTCACAACAAGCATTCACCACCATGGGCTGAAGGTCACTTGTGTCACTACAAGCATTGACCATTAGGGGTTTGACCTTTGTTTCCTCACTAATATCCCTTTTCACTTTACTTTGAGCAATATCAAGAGCAAAAAATGACATGTATATTGCCATTACAATGCCAATAGGGATTAGAACACCATTTTTCTGCATGTCTTCACAAGATGCAAAATCATTGATTATGGCATCTACACCATTCCGTAGTGTGATAAATGTGCCATCTTCATAAAAATCTATCTGGTCCATGTGTGGGGAAAATTATGGGTGTTTAATTGACTTAGAAACATCAGTTGATTTTGGGGTAGTTTTCTTCTTTGATCTGCCCATTTGTAAGGTGTTGGTCTCTGCCAAAAATGCACATTTTACAATGAAACTTTGCAAAAAGAATCTGACTAATGTGTCGGTCACTGCCAAAAATTCACCCTTAAAAGTCTTCTCCCCTTGGTTTTGTAAAATTATATCTCCCCTGTGTGCAATATAGGATATAGTGGAGAGAAAAAATTTATCTCCCCCTTTAGTGCAAAAAAAATGCAACTATGAAGCCTCAAAAGGCTCTTACAAAGCTTGCCTCGTAGGCAGATTTGCACAATATGTCACCAAAAAATCCCCCTGTGAAGTACTTCAAACAAAAGAAGTTTGCTATTTATGAAACCTAAAAAGAGGTAAGCCCCTTTTATAAGGACTTCAAACAAACAATTTGCTATTTATGAAGCCTAAAAAAATAGGTTTGAGTTTTGATGATTTTATGCCTTCATATTGCCGAGACAAGGTTCATCTCCCATTTGATTTGAAAAATAATTAATTTTAATCAATTACTTTCAATAATAATAAAATATATGCTTATAAAAGAATTAATAAGCATAATATTTAAATTATTATAAAATAAATTAAATAAAAATATAATAATTGCAATTTTTTTAACCTACCTTTCCAAGGTAAATATTGAGCAGCAAAAGAATATTGCTACTGAGGGTAGAGTTTGACCCTGCGACCCTTTGGGAGCCTGCATCTTAGCGCAGAGAGGCCAACCAAACTGACTACAATTACTGATGGAGATGAAGGGGAAAGTCCCCTATTTGAAGCAGAGTTGCCCCCTTGATACCTCAACAGATGACACTCATCTTCGGTGGCTCATTCGAGCGGAACGTCCTAGCGATGATGGTGACGATGCGTTCAGATACATGGATATACACCTGCAATACCTACAACCAGTGTACAAGCATGCATAGTGCACTATGATGGGTGAATTCCAATCACCAAATCACTGCCATGGATAATTCTATAACTCCGACGTCAACAATATTATTGCGGTTCGACATAAACAACATATCTCCTTCGTATGAAAAGCTAAAAAAAATAAATGATCTCATTCGTTGAACAAGGCTTTGTCCACCAGCAATTCACCTCACGTGGACACAATTATCAATATCTATCGGTTCTCGCCAATGTCCTCGACCCATAAGTTGTCTGCGACATGGTTTTAGCTGATCTAGCCTCCAATTCAGGTCTTGTGTTGTATGAACTATCTGCTTTTATGCTGAATAATGGTTTCTCGATGCGTATTCTACCATACTGCAAGGCTTTGATATCCTCTAGTGGTGCAAACACAGAGGTTATTTTCTAGGCTAGGCCATGCTTTCTACATGATCGGATCACCTCATCGTCACCTTGATGGCTTCACTCCATATCGTTGTTGGTTGTGTCGATGATAGAAAAAAATTGACCAGGCATTAATCAACAACAAAAATGGCTGAGTAACAGACTTCCTTCTACTGTAAATCATGCCTAAAATAGCATCGTTATTCTTGGCTACAAAACGTCAAACTTTTCCTTTAGAACATATCTATGCTCAAAAAATATTGTGATCTGACTATGACACGATATATGCCAACTAAAAAAAATCCTTCATTGAACAATCTCGATGTCTTCTTGTGGACATCTGCAAGAGATCTAGTATTTGCAATCAAAATCTTGTAGGACTGCTTACCTCATGGTAAAAAAAATATTACGATTTTACAAAAGCATGTTGATTGATGCACTAGGGATGATACTGCGCAAGATCAACTGGATCGTACTTCGACGAGTGCAATTTGGAACCAGATCTATTCTCAAATATGGCTTGAGGCTACAGTGGCTTCTTGTCCTTTTCTCTGCAATCAATAGTCATTTGGAAGTAGCTACGAAGGCATTGAGGGTTTCAAAAATGGCACTCCACAAGAAAGCTATGAATGATCATCTCCTTGACCTATAGATTCTACGATGGAAGTGCAAAACCACTAGGCTGTTGTATCCTCGTTTCAACATCGTATTTTGTTGCTTAGCTGGAGAGTGTTTTTTAGCATTTATCCCATATCAGGAAAGAGGTTGAGCATGGGAATGTTTAAAAACAAACTACCACATATAAATAAATGACTACCTTTGGGTAGTAAAATAGTCTACCCAATCCTTTTGCCCACATCCGCCATGCAGAGTCTCAATCACCCACCTAGATCTAAGGGGTAGTCCACTATGTCCTCTCGATGGTCGTCAGGTCTCCGCCCACATGATTCTGGTCATCACCTCCCAGTTGTATCCCATTAGAGTAGGTCAGCCTTCAGTTTGGTCACTCCAAGTAGGAGTCCACACGATTCCCCATTTAGGGTTGTGAGTCAAATCCATTTGATTTCCAAATAGGTTCCCACATTGGTCAGCCTGTTGGCTTTATTGATAGCACACTTGCTGGAAGTGCCTGTGTTATTCCTAGGTTCGTCTAGGCTAGATCCTAGTTCGATGCATCGGTAGTTATCCAGTCACCTAGGTCTCCGCTTAGAGATGTCCAGCCAAAATTCAGAATTCATGCCCTATTGTCAGACCAGGATTCCTCTAGGTCACCAATTCATATCAAGATATCTCAGGCTGGCTATCACCAAGATATCCATGTTTAGTCAAAAACCAAGCGATTGATGTGATTTCCCACAATCCAGGTCAAAGCTATGAGAGCCTCAACTCTCGAGCTCTGATACCATGTTAGGAAATGAACTATGTTGCATTAATCAACCAAAGATTAAATAATACAACTTAGGCCCAGATTAGCCCATATAAGGTGGATCGAGCTAACTGTATAATGCCCAACAATAATATAGACTAACAATAGTCTAACTACCCAATATCCCAAAATAATGAAATATACGCTAACACTCCTTGAGAGCTGCTATTTTGGATCTTTTTTCTACTTGAGTTATCCCTAGAGTTGGCCTTTCTTTGTTCTTTTTTACTATGTCCATGATGACATCCTTAATTATCGGTTGCTCTTGGTTATGCACTATTAATACCCCTGCACTCTCTGATTGTGGTAACTCACTACACTCTATAACCTGCTCTATGATGGGAAAAGGTGAAAGAGGGGCTTGAACATGGCTATTATTATTTTCATTATTCCCATCCACTCCTTCCATGAATTGTTCTTCTTCTTGGTCCATTAGTGTCTTAAAAATCTAATACCTATTGGAAGGCTTGAGTTGGATTTGGTCTTTACCATATTTTTTCTTTTACCTTCTCTTTCTTTTGGGTTGTTCAAAATCATCTCCCTATTCTTCTTTGCCCTAAGAAATATTTGGTTGTTTCTTTATTGATTATTGACTTACCCTCCTTAGGAAGATTTGACATTCCCAGAGGAGCCTCCATTTTTATGTTCATATTATTTGGGAAATATCGGGCCAAATACCCATATTTGTGGTAAAATCTGCATCTAAAGGGCAATGCCTCATAATCCAGTTGTTAAATCCAAGATAGTCCTGCAAGTTTGACTTCCACCTCTACCGAAAAAGGTTGGCTAAGATCAATTTTCATACATAATCTTGTATAAACAATTGTGTTTCCTTCCATTGTGTATTTGGAAACACCCAAATGTCTTCCAATGGAATTGTCGATAATTTCTAATACCTGCTCACTCCAAAACTCCATTGGAAGTGCATACAAATGGATCCAAACTAGGACAACAATGGGTTCAATTTGAGGATCAAATCTCATTCTCCAAGGTTGAAAAAATAATCTTGTTGGACCATGATTCCTCTTTTCTGATTTGAAAGCACTATTTTTATGGGTAAGTGAAGAAAAACCAACAATAAAATATCCATTGCTAATAAACCACAAATATTACTCACCAAGAGGCTCCCAGTTTTGTCAGACCTAGGAATGCAAAAAAAATCAGGATAGGGTGAATACCCATGAATTTACAGATCAAATCATGATTGGCTCTATATAAAATTATTTCTTCGACCATCCTTTGTTCAATGAAAATCTTTGGCCTTGATTCTAACTATGGTAAGCATCCATTAACTCGTTGATATGTTGATCTATTTCCAGCAACCGTAAAGAGCATTTTTTAAGGCAATTTTTTATCCTTCTTCAGTCTATGATGGATATTTATCCTTTAACAAATCTGCAAAAGAACTATGTCTCTCTAAAATAGGATCCGGAGGTGTCCCCATTGGGCCCTCCTAGGGTAGCAATCTTGTCTTCAAATCCATAGTAAATAGAAATCTCTTAAGCTACCCAACTGATGCCCTAGTTTTCTCTTCCCCATCAAATTAATTTATTAGAAATTAGATGCACTTAATTTAATTCCCAAAGGATTATTTAAAAGAGAGGTTTTTATGCCTAAATATATGTTGAGAACTTGAAAAGTAGGAATTTAAAATTTCTCTAGTTTACCATAATAAAGAAATTATGAAATAAAAAATTAATTATTTCATGGAAGGGTCCTAAGAATGACTCTTTTTGTCACTTGGTTAGGAAGGACATTGTCCATTTTCATTCCTTTTGGCCTTATGGGACAGTTTCCCTACCTATTTATATACATGCCATGATGAACTCAAGGGACATCCTATGATATAAAATCATGATAGTCCACTTTATTGAATTTGTGGTAATGACTTTGTCATACAAGGGAAGGCATGGTTGGTTTGATGGTGTTGACATCCAAAATTAGATGGAGTAAAAGGTGTCACATATTTTCATTAATTAAGAATATCTATAGAACATTTCAAGTTTTTTTGTGAAGTATACCAAGTTAAAAATGATAAATCCATATGGTTAATTTATTTTGTCATGATTAGGCTAGATGCTAGTCCTAGATGATGTCACTTTATTTTTCTAGCTTTTTATGTTTACTTATTTTATAGGAATGTTTTTTATGAGAAAAATGAATCTGGATGATATGTATGTTATCTAAATGTTGATATACTAAGGAAAAGTTTGATCATACCAATATAGCATCTAATGTTATATGAAATGTTGTACTAACATTATACACATCACAATAATATTTTATGTATATACTTGATTTAACTTATCATATTGATGATGTACTAATCCATACATGTATAAGTTGATTTTATATTGTTTCACATTTAGAAATTGGGTTTGATGTATATTGAAGGTCGTATGAGTAATATATAAAGTATCATGCATGAATTTAATTACATAATTAATGATTCTTGTATCATTTTATTTAAAAGTTATTAATGTTATATGGATTACATGCTACCATTACTAAAAAATCATTTTTATTCACTTATGGTAAATGCTATGCATCTTGAATGAATTGTTTATACTTTATTTCTAGAGTGAAAATCATCAAATCAAATAATTATACCCTATTTTGTTAGTAAATAATAAGGTATAATGAAGTGCTTTTGTCTTATTTGGTGGTATGAAGGACAACATAAAACCATATTTTTTCTCCTTCATATCTTGTTTCTAATATAATAAAAAAATGTACTCTTGTATATTAATATCATTTCATCTTCTTCTTTTTTTATTTCTAAAACAATGTGATTTTATCTAAATTCAATAATAATGTCTTTTTTGCATGAAGACTTGTTAGAGGTGATTTTGTTCTATATATTTGATCATTAGATGAATCATGCATTTGTAAAATTTCATTCTCACTAAGATATTGTTAAAGAGTATTTATTACAAGCTATTATAAGAAGACTAAATGGATAATGAATTTAAGAAAAAACATTTTTGATGAAATACTTATTTTTTGGTCTAAACATGTCATATTTCTACTAACCTTTATTTTTTGCAAGCATATCTTAATTGGGTTATGTGTTTATATTTATATATTTTATACTTTATTTGATTGATATATTACAAGTTGATGTAGTGCTTCTCCTTCTAATGGTTTATTTATTTTTCTAACATCATAAGGTAAGAAGTTTGTACTTTATCCCTAATTATTCTAACAAAAATCATTTGAATCTTTCAACTACTTTTCTAAGATGTTTTTGATAGGTTAGGACCCAAAAAATGTTGGAATTTATGGTGTTTAAATTCACTTAAGGCCACAACCAACTTTTGTATTACATTGATTTGTATAGGCTTATAGACCTTTGCACACCTTGGATATGTGGGTTTATTATAGTATTTTAATAACAAATATTAAATTTGGTTCTTTAACCTTGACCTAAGGTCACATGTAATTTGATTATTTATACCCCTAGATACCAATTATTTAATTCTCAAATTGAGTTCTTATTCATTATTTTAGTGAGATTAATTTGGTGTCTATAGAGACATTTCATATTGCATCATGTTTTTTTATGAATTGTTCTTTCTTTTTTAGTAATATGTTGATTCCATTAATTTCTATAAAACATTGCTAAATCTTACATGGTATCAAAGTAGATGTTAATCTCTATTACTCAAATCTTAATGATTTTTCTTCTATGATGGTTTTAAAATTAGTGTGGTACTTTTTTGTAGTTTAAGGTGTCTTATTGGTAGTGTTTTTCAAGGATTTTATACAAAAACTCTAGCTAGACTCGGATCATGAGGATATTATTATGAGATAGTAAAATTATTGCTTCAATAAAATATTCATCGATAGGGTTATTATTTGTTTTTTACTCTCTTGACATTCAATCCATTTTTTTTACTAACTAGGTCGATGCCCTAGTTGCTTTATAGAAAATAATGAATTGAATTTCTTGATGTGGATTGAAACCGTCATTTTTCTTTTATAAATTAAAAAAATACATTTCCTTCTCTATAGATTTTTTTACCATTAATGCAACATAGAAGGGAGAGTATCCTGCATAATTTTTAAAGTAGAGGAGAAGAGACTAAATATTTTCAATCACCCTTAGATGCCAAAGAAGTCATGGTAGACTTTTATACATGGAAAATACTTTCATGCCACTAGACAAGGTCATTAAAATTTTTCAATGACCTTCATATTGCTTTTGTTGGAGAGGATGGGCTAATTTTTTATGTTCTAGAAAAAGGGTTGTAAAGGGAAAACCATAATAGATATGAATGAGTCTTAACTTTTTGGATTTTTCACAAAATTTTAGGGGTCTTAGTTAAGCACTTTTGATGTTTTTCCACAAAAGATTCATTTTTCTTGTTAAAAAATATTCTTTTGCCTCCTTATTTCCAAAATTTGAATTTTAAATTTATAATATATCTATAAATTTTATGATTTGATAAAAAATATGAGGATGACACATTTTTGGAAGCAAATTGTTTGGAGGACCATGATCAAGCCTTAGTAGATCCTTTGGCCTCATGATACCTACTTGCTTGGGAAGGCTATTCTACCTTAGAGGAGTGGTTTGATTTGTGGAAATTTTTTTATGATGATGGTGTTTTTACCTACATGTGGTAAAGGTTGAAGGTGTAGTTGTCTAGATAGGTTCATACGGTATTCTTAAAACATGCGTACCCTTTTCATGAGCTGTCTTTTTTTTGAATAAATACTACTTGTATTACTAAAAAGAATTCATAATACATCACAGATACAAAGATTACAAAAACCTACTCAAGGACATCCAACAATCAGATTTGTCCTGAGAAAAATAATCTTTAATTTCTTTTATCATCAGCCTCTTAAACGCTCTACATTGACCCTGGATATCAATAACAGCCCTAGAAGCAATCTCTAAAGCACTGAGTACTTCATCCTTGAAGACCAAACTACACATGGCCCTCCATATAGCATACATAGTTGATGCTCTAATGGTAGTCCACACACCCAATAAATATCGAGGGTAGCCAAAATCATCACCAAAAAAAACCATGTTCCATCTAAACTGATCCCAAAGAATAGGGAAATATGTCCACTCGAGGTTCTTCCGAACTTTATTTGAATTTTTGCAGTCCCAAAAGATATGTTTGACAATTTTCTTTCTTTCGCATCTACTGCATTGATATGAAATCCTCATCCATTTTGTCAATCTAGCCTTATAGTGAATACCCTAAAAAAATAATAACCATAAGAAGACTTTGAGTTGAGGAGCTATCCTGAACTTCCATATCTAGGTAAGTCTTGTTTTTTATTTCTTTTCAAGGCAAACAATCCCCCAATGCCTATTCAACACAATATGCAAGGAAACCTTAGGCAAAAGAACTCTATAAATCTTGCCAAATTTATAAGAAGTAATAATACCATGAAAAATCCAATGCCAGTCGCGCCATATGGGACCCAGGAACCTAGCATTTAATTTAAAATGTTGCTCAGATGGAAGAAGAGATTGAATTTGCATAGTAGCATCTCTGTTAGAAGATTTCAACTTAAAATTACTACATAAATCAATCCACTTGACCCAACCTCCAAACTCTAAATCCCAAAGATCCGATAATTTCACAATTCATTTTTAATGAACCTCTTACATCTCAGGCAAGGGATTTCTGAAGCATATACCCCATTCTTCTTCCAAATCCAAATAAATATATACAGAAGAATCCAACCCCTACATTCTTCCATATAAGCCCAGTAAACAGTTGAACCAATAGTCTTCCAAGCCTTGGTTTTTAAAGTATGTTCTAGAAATGGTGAGGGAGCAATGAAATTAGGGTTTCTTGGGAGGGTGGGGATGACAGTGGGTGAGAAGGCTATTCTGGGAGAGCACGGGAGCGTCGACAGGTCAAACCAGGGGCTCGATAGGGTGGAGGGAGGGCAAACAGAGTCTGAGGATGTCGAGGAGTCCTTGCTAAGTCACGGCAAGGATCCGCCAGATAAACGGGGAGATGGACCTCGAAAGTCATATGCTTTGGCAGCGGCCTCTGAAACCCTAAGCGAGCTCTTCTCCAAGGAGTTATTTTTGTCCAGGGACGAGTTGGACATCCCGACAAAAATTCTCTCAAGCTTTGTGGATTTCAAAAAATTTACCCTCATCGATAAGTTTATTGGTGGTCGTCCCGACATGGAGACCATTCGCAAGTGGGCGTCTGGCAAATGGTGAACCTCTGGTCACTTAGAGTTGGCTGCCCTAACCCGAGGTTTTTTCATGATTAGGCTGAGCAATAAGGAGGACTACTGTAAAATCCTGGCTAGAGGGCCTTGGTTCTTGGGCCGTAGGAGTCTCTTTCTAAGGAAGTGGGGTTTGGACTTTAACCCCGATACCCAGAATATCAACATTGCTCCAATATGGGTTAGGCTCCCGAGTCTTCCCCTTTTGTGCTGGCATGAAAATGTAATAAGAGGTATTGCTCGGTCCATCGGGGAGCTGATCACTTTAGACCCTCCCACCAGAGCTCGAACTAGATTTGTCCAAGCCCGGTTCTGTGTTTTGGCAAACTTGGAGACGGACCTCCCATCCTCCATTACTCTGCGATTTGGGGGTACTTTTCTACATAAGCAAGCTATTGTTTATGAGAACAGGCCAGCTTTCTACCCTCAATGTAGTTCTCAAGGGCATCTTCAGTCCAATTGTCCTCTCCAAAAGTCGAGGAAGAAGGAGAGGGATCCCTGCAACCCTCTAGAGCACGGTGAAGGTCAGACGAAGCACCCTTTTGCGAAAGGCCATGAATCTCCAGGTCCATCTAGGGACCATCTTGAATCCTCCTTACCAGAAGAGGAAATCACCACCCATCCGGACTTCGAGCAGTGTGGTGGGTGCCCCCAACTAGGACCACAGGAGGAAAAGGAACAGGCCCCCCTTATCACCACACAGGAAGATTCACCCAAAATTTATGATCGAAACTCTCTCGAGGCACAAAAGTTATTGGAAGACTACCTGCTGGGAAGAAGAGGTTACCAGCCTGGTAATATTAGCCCTCGAATTACGAGGAGTCAAAAGCGAGGGGTGGATTTTGGTAGTGAAAGGAAGCAGGGCCGTCCCCCCAACAAGGAAAAGAGAGACAAAGAAACTGCGACTGATGTTGCAAATGGAACCCAAAAGTTGCTATTTCAGGATGACTCCGATTCTCTGATGGGTGATGCGCTTATCCCAAAACCTCCCTTCCAGCAGGGAAAGGGAAGTAAGAAGAACCTCAAACCGTACGGATGAAATCCTGGATGTGAGAAGACTAAACGGAGTGGCCATTTGGGCCAGGGCAAAAATTTTCCAGCAGGATTTTCAACGGTTTGTTTCAGTCCAGTCATTTTTCTTGGATCCTATCCAACATGTATGCTTCGAATTCTGCCTCCGAGGAAGCAGAAATGTGGAAAGTTATTTCCCAGGTATGGGAGAATTTTTTGTAGTTTTCTTGGTTGTTTTCTTCTGCTTTCCGATGGTCCAGCTTCTCCGGCTAGTTTTTGTTTTCCCAGTTATAATGGCCATGGTTTCCAGGATAATCAGGCAAAAATGCCTTACTTGTAGCCCTCGAGCAATTAGCAACTTTTTGTTTTTTTTTGCATACAAGTTTATTCTTCCAGCCAAGAGGCATGAAGCACTATTTAGCAAGGCTGATTTTGTATATAAGGTTTTGGGATCCTCTATAAAAACCCACTGTTAATATATTATAATAATTACCAAAAAAATAGTCTTCCAAGCCTCCCAAATCCTCTTAACAAGAATACAATCTATGATTTTAAACTTGTTGGGATGGCCCACAATGTCCTCGATATGAAAAGTCCCTTTTAAACCTTCAACATGCTGAGCATTATAAATTATGAACCATTAAAGACATTTCCAAGCATTATTCCCTTCTAGAGCCCTAACCGCCCATTTCACAGCCAAAAACTTACCATACATATGGATATCCAACAAATCCAAACCTCCTTCATCCTTGGGAACAATACAAAAATTCCAGGAAATAGAGGGTATTTTCTTTGATCCATCAAAATTAGACCATAAAAACCCATGAATAAGTCTTTCAAGCTTCCCAAATTGTGAAGCATTAGGCAGCCAACAAGAGGAATAGTAGAGGTGACAAGCTTGAATAACCTTCCCAACAATGACCACTTTTACAGTAAAAGAAATAATTTTTTTTTTCAAAGCTGAATATTCTTTTCAAATATGAATATTTTTTTCAAATCTAACAAGACACAAATTCCACATGTTTTTCAAAGAAAGAGCCTTACCAAAATGGATTCCCAGGTACCTAACAATCTCACCATATTTCACCCGTTGCCAACCAGGGGTAAAATCAACAGGAAGAGAGTCACTACTGATCAACCAATAATCAAACTTTTCCTCACTAATGATAGCTCCCGAAGCTTTGCAAAACTGATCCAAACATATTTTAACATTAGTAAGGGAAAAATCATCCATATTAAAGGACAATAGAGAATAATACGCAAAATTATTGTTCATCATAGAACCTCTAGGAGTATCAATTCTCTTAATCAAACCAACACAACTTCTCTCCTCCAACATATAACCCAAGGCATTTGCTGAAATCATAAAAAGAAGCGGAGCAAGGGGACAACCCTATCTAAGGTATTTGAAGAGGCTAATCTTATTAGTATTACCATTAATATCAACTTTAGTAGAAGCAAAAGTGAAAAGAACCCAAATTTTATCAATAGCTTGTCTGGTAAAACCAATCCATTCCAACATACTAAAGATAAAGGACCAATCCACTCGATCATATGATTTATCAAATTAATCTTGAGCATAATAACATTTTTCCCATTTTCTTGAGCCCACTCCAAAGTCTCCCAAGTCATGAGAACTGTGTCTAAAATGAATCTCTCCTTCACAAAACTAGTTTGTTCACGTCTCACAATTCGAGCAGCAATATCCTTGAAACGAAGATCCAAAGCCTTGGCAACAATCTTGTATGAAACATTAAATAGGGTGATGGGCCTCCAACCCCCCATAGTATCCTTCCTATTACCTTTCAGATAAGCTTAATCAATCCCTGATTAAGAACAGGTGAAAGAGAACCTTTATCAAAAATTTCTTGAACCATTTGAGTGTAATCATCACCAACATCCTATAATTTTTTGTAAAATTTCACTGGGATACCATTTGGACCTGGAGACTTACCATATTTCATTTTTAAAAGGGCTTCAAATAGTTCCTCCTTAGAAAATGCAACCGCAACATGATCACTCTCAAAACTGAACACTTTTTTGGAACACTCCTCTTAATTTCCTCCCTAGCAGCAAGAACCTCCAAAGACATAGGATAAGCAGAGAAAATCTTCTGGAAATGCTCCTCAATAGTAGCCTTAATCTCATCATCATCTTCCACCAACCTATCATCAAAAGTGTGAAGAGCAGTAATTCTTTCAGAAGCAATTTTCTTCTTAATATGTCTAAAAAAGAATTGAGAGGGAGCATCCCCTTGCTGCAACCAATGGATTTTACTCCTAATTTGTGCCCCTCTTTTAATATAATCCTCATAAAAATGAATCTAATGCTCCCAACTAGCAACTCTATCCTGAAGCTAAACATTAAAAGAATCCACCTCAAGAGTTCTTCTAGAATTATCCAAATCTTTCTTAAGCTGCTTTAATCTTCCTTTTCTTCTCCTAGCAACCACCTTTCTCCAACCATGCAAAAATTTCACAATATGTTTAATAGCTACCTCCCACCAACCAATCCACCCAGTATCAACTGGACAAGGATCCAAATTCTAAACACAATTGATAAGATCTCTACAATACTTGGAATCTATATGAGAAACATTAGGTTTAAAGGGAAGCTTCTTATCAATCACTGTAGCAGCTCCCAAAAATATTGAAGAGCTAATTGGATAATGATCAGACCTAGTGGCAGATAAGTCAACAAAAACAATCCTTCTTACTCTACCAACACATGTAAAGATATTATTTTCCACATAAATCCTATCCAATCAGGCCATAATTCTATCACCACCTCTCCTCTTATTAGACCAGGTAAATCATCTCCTTGTTTCCAAACATTTCTGTCTAAAATTAGCATCAAAATTTTGAATTGAAACCTTCAAATTGCTTCAATATTCCTTTTCAAAACCAACAATACAATCTCTCTAACCACTTTCTTTGTCTCCATCCCATTCAACCATATTAAAGTCACCTCCAACAATCTAATGTGCATCAGGTAAATTGTGTTGCATCCAATCCCACAAAATCATCTGCTCACCAGAAGTGTTGGGAGCATACAGAGAACAAATGCCAATCACTTGACCAGCTACAAAAAATGTAGCCCAACATATTCTACCTTGAGGATCCTCCCCCTATTCCACCATCGAGGTAGACAACCAAGGTTTAATAGCAAGGACCACCCCACCTGACCCTTTATCATGCATAGAAGACCACCAAATCCCTTTCCAACTTTGACTCAGACAACTATAGAGAGCAAAACCATCAGCCTTGACCTCCTGTAAACATACAATATCAACACTAACACTATGCAAAAAACTACTCACCAAACATATTTGGGGGGGAATTGACATTCCATGAATTGAATTCAATTTTCATTGGAAAACATCATTTAAAGCCTCAAACCGATTTTTGAGCTGAGTAGACCTTCCATCGGGAGAACTACTCCTATCTATAGTCGAACTTCTAATTTTTCTCCTACTCTCAAGGGCATCTAAATCTTCACTTAGATTTCTACTAACCTTTGTCAACTAATTAATATGGTTGTTGTCCTTGGAAGTAATAGTTCGTTCGCTAGATTTCCCCTTGGAAGAAAATGAGCTCTTTTTCAGCTTAGAAGTCCTATCCGGTGAGTCCTTATCCTCTTTGTGTTTTTGAAAAATCCTCAAATTTGAATCCTCCTTACTAACCACTAATTATTTTCCCAAATCAGTCTCCATCTCTTGTGGCTCCTCATTTTTGTCCTTGCTTTTCTAATCATTCCCACTAATAACATAGGGTATTAAAACATTCTTGGCCTTATCTTCCTTCATTTGTTGTTGTTTTTTAGGGCAATTCCGAATGAGGTGCTCTTGAGATTGATAGAAAAAACAAGCATTAGTAAGATTCAGGTAACGTAGCTCTTGAGAAATTACCTCTTTCTTGGGTAACAATCTTCAAAGACTTAGGCAACTTTATTTGTAAATATACTTCAACACATACCCTAGGACTAAATCTGAAAAATATGCTTGTTGTAGGTCCAATAAGAATTCTTCCAAACCTTTGAATCATAGATCACAACATAACCTGAAACTCCAATTTCATAGCCACAAACTCAATCCAAAGGGGATACCTAGCCTGGGACACATCTTTGGTATCAAATTTTAGGTGCCACAATTATGCAAAAGCCATAGATCTAGTAATTGACCAAGTTCCAAACTATAGCACATATTGAGAAACATCTGAATTATCAAAAAGCACTAAGATATATCTACCTCCTAACCCCCAGTACGATTGGACATGCACTCTTTTGGTTTCCCAGTTCAACCTTACCCAATTCTAGAAATCCGCTTCGAAAGGCATTTTTCTAAGAAAAAATAGAATATCCCCATTCTTTAATAAATTATTCCTAGCTTCCAGGTATTCCTCATACTCCTTCATAAAGAATGTGAACTCATCATCGCACATATCTACCAGTAACGAGTCCATTCTATCAATTCAGACAACTTCATCTTCAAAAAAATCATCACTAGGGCAACCAAAAACCTCCTCATCTACTATCATCCCTTTGCTCAAACCTTGACTCTTAGCAGCCTCAAAAAAGATTTTTTCAACCCCTTTAAGACCTTCACCAATGCCCCCCGTACTACCAATACTCATCCCAAACATGCAAGATTTATTTCCATTAGGCAAGCCCTCAAACCCGTAACACTTTGAAGACTTACCTGACAGCTCAGGAAAGGTAGCATGATATTTCAAATTAGAAGCTTCATGAAAAAGTGTAGGGCTCCCAAAAACCCCAAAAGTCATCTTTTTTTTGCTTCCATGGAACATTCACCAACGATTTTGTATCATGCCCTTTATCGCTAGTCAAATCAGGCTCAAATAATTCATTGATCTGCATCTTCTTCCTTGAATCAACACCTTCAACAAACTCGAGTAGAGGCTCCTTACACACTCGATCATCCTTCAATTCAAACAGTAAATGATTATTCATGATGGCCTAAACATCCTTTCTCACACCTTCAATGCTCAAAGGAAGGTTTAAAGCAACACTTTGGATGCCTTGCGAACCCTCAAAACCTTGCAATAAATCTTCAAAATCTTTTGCGACACCTTTGTCCTCAATATTGTTCATCACCAAAGCTCCACCTAAATAAAAAAAACAATAGAATAGATATGCGATCCCCAACCAGTGCATTTAGACACCTGAAACCCTCACCCTCTCGATCCTTGCAACACTCTTCCTCTTGATGCCATCCTCCTAATATAAACTATCCTCATTTCAATATCAAAGTTGACCATAACATAGTGGTGAGGTGCCTATGTCTTAGTTCATTGGCTATGGAGAAGTGTAGGTTTATGTCCTTGACCTACTCTCTTATTAAGGATTTGCTAGTAATGGATATTATGAGGTCGATATATGGCATTCTAAGGAGACTTCATTATTTAATAGGTGGGGTAAGGCACCCAATGAAATCCCCATGCAAATAGTTTGTGTTATTCTTTATGTCCAACACTCTTGGTCTCAATGGAGCCATAAGGGGTGTGGCTAGAAAAAGGTGGTGTTAGAACTTTTATGAGGGAGGTAATGGTTTCAAATCCCTATATAGATACTTTGCTAGCATTTGCTTTGGCATTGGTTGGTTGAAAATTGATATGTAATTGATGGTCAATATGGAATTGATGGCCAACAATTCATAATGGATAAGACTCTCAAGATTTTTTCTCCATTTAAAGAGGATAAATCAATTCTTTGGAGATACAATGCATTCATTCATTCATTATTTGCCTAGTCACTCAACTAGTTAGCAACATACTTGGCAAAAAATTGACAAATCTTGTATCAAGAAGGGGACACATGGTAGTTCATAGTTTTTGATACCTTACCCAATGGTTTGCACAATCAATATCCTAATGGAACCCCCTTTCCTAGTTTAATGATTCATGGAAGTAGTTCATTTTCTAAAAAAATACCTAATTGGTTGTCCAATCAATGCACAATTGGAACTCCCTTGGTTGTCCATATAGTGACATATGGTGCTTTATGATTTTCTCGAGATATTTATATTTTTTTGCATGATTTGAAAGATTTTGGTGGTATTTCTTATGATTTTTGTACTATAATTTCAATAGCCACAACCTATGTACTTAAAAGCATTTTGAGCCTACTATTTTTTAAATTAAATGAATTTTTTAAAATATTTGCATTGGCATTATTATTTTTTGTCATAGCTACATACAAAAGTATATTTTAAGAATACAATGGATCAACATATAACCCGACTTAATGGATCTAAATATGCCACCTAGAAATCAAGATGAAATTACTATAAAGTAAGTGACTTCTCAAATATGTGAACAAGGATTCTAAAGATATTAATGTTAGAGAAGAGAAAATACTTATATTAGGATAAGGAGGAATTACTTGGTTGGATCACCTTGTATGTTTATAAGATCTATAACAATCACAGTAATAGTATCCTATGCCCAAAAAATGTTATTAGGTAATTTTTAATAGATGTGGGACTTTTTTTATTTTACTCAAATTAGTAAATTGGAGGTATATATTGTTACATTAGACATGGATAATTTGCAACCATTCATAAGTATATCAATTGGTTCAAGAAATTGCAAGAATACATCCACATTGTTAAAGGAATATTGGTGCTAAGTTAGACCTTAACTATCCCAATATAGAGTTCAAGAATATTTTAAAGACCTATGAGATAGTGGTCATTATCTTTGAGATGCTTCAAGTGTATTTCCCCAAGAACTGCTCTCAATTACTTGAGATATCTTCAAGTTTCTCCATAATTAGGCTTGGTGGAGATTACAAAATAATCATTGTCTCAACATTTAGGATCATGCCAAGGAAGTGGCTAAACCACAAACTAAGAAAAATAGAAGCATGCAAAGAATAAATTCAATAATCCATTCAAGAAGTTAGTTTATGGATACTACGAGAAGGAAGGGTACAAGATAGATTTTTCTAGGCAATATATTAAGAAGCTCAAATAAGGTACTAACTTCTATGCTCAATGTGTGGATGACCAATATGAGGAGAACTAACATGCACATATAGTTGTTGGTTTAGATTACTAGACATCCACTTCTTTAAAAGAGTAGATTGGAGATTCAATTTCAACTCGACACATGACTAAACATTGGTATCTTTTCAATGATTGCAATGGACAACATCATGGTGAGCATTTGGTCATTGATGAAGAATCCTCCTTGTAAGTGGTCATATGTGATGAGGTGATAGATGGTTCCTCCTCATTCGAATAAATTCTTCATGTACTAGGTGTGGGCCCTAATATTATTTCTATTTATGACATATTTCATACTAATTAAAATATGAAATTTTATCTAGATAGATGGGAGATCAAGGATATTAATAGTAGATTTAAGAAAAATGCTTCAAGAAATTGCAATGAATCTGATCAACTATAAAATCTTGGTGAGTGCTCTTACTCTTCTTATTCTTCCTCCAAGAAGACTATGGCTATGGTGGCTTGGGAATATGACACCCACAAGTAATGAAACCATAGACTTAGACACATCCATTATGAATCCTTTAGGTGTATGAGGTGACATCATATGGTAGATGGTCTTCCTTCCATATGCAGGTTGTGTATTTTGAAAGCATCATTGAGAGTCTTTCCTAGAAGGGACAACTAAGTATGATATGTAGCCATTGGATCTCATACATAGTAATATTTATGGATCAATATTGACCTATATCTATCTTAAAATAAATAGTTTATCACATTAATTGATTATTTCTCCTAGTATGTATAGTTTTACATTATTCACACCAAAGATAAAGCTTTTGGCAAGTTCAAGGAATTTACACCCCTCATGGAGAACTAATTTGAGGTGAATATTAAATGTTTTTAGATTAATGGAGGTGAGTATGTTATTTATGATTTAGGTAAATTTTTGTCTCTTCATGGTATTTCATTTTAGAGGACTATTCACTATACCCCAAAAAAAAATTGGGTAGTTAAGCAAAAAAATAAGGTTATCATGGAAATGGATATATGTATGTTGCATACCATGTATATTGAACCCAAGTTATAGGGTAAAGCAATAAATTATGTGACACATATCTTCAATAGGATTCAAACTCAAGGATATGAATTTTCTTGAGATTTGTAGACACCTAAAATGCATCACAAGGAGACTCCCAATGAGACCTTATTCTAACACTAACAACCCATCTTGGGTAGCCTTGAACCGTTGTATAGGAGGAACCTAGCTAGTTCTCCCCTGTGACCCCCCTCAACGTGTCCAGTGCATTTGAACAACACGTGAGGAAGGAGTACTAAATTGCACCACCATGCACCTCATTAATTAGAAGCCTAAAATAGCTACAAATATATATTTCAACATAAAAATAAAAGGATTCTAGGTTAGGTTTTCATCCTTCCTTATCATTTCTCTTACATTTCATGTTTTTGAAAAGAAAAACAAAGAAAAAGTAAGAAAAACACATAGCCTAATTGCATGCATGCTTCTTGGTTTTAGTTTTAAATCTATGAAACCATGATCATATTATGTCATGATGGTCTCAGGTTTGTGACCATATCAAGTCGATATGGTCTTGTTTTCTTCACTATTTTATTTTTTGCATTACTGCTTTATGAAATACAAAGCATTGTTAAAGAAAATAAATGTATTTTACTTCATAATTTGCATCATTAGAAACATTGTGTACTCTCTATTTTATTTTTGTAGTAAAAATAATCCACACATGCACGTATCAATTAAACATTGGTAAGGTTGGACTTCATCACCAACCCCCAATCGAGACTAGCAAAGTTAGATATCACCTCTTCCCCTAGTTCACCCCTCTAAATACCATAGTAGTCCCCGTGAGTGGTTTCTTGGACTTTATCATCAAGGATCCTCCTACTTTTGGGTGGATCTTGAAGTGGGTTAGGTTTAGATGCCCCTTAACCATAGGGCTTAATAATTTATGGAATGCAGTTGTCGTTCATATCTAAGCATGCCTGAGTGTTAAGTGAAAGCTCAATTGGGCAAGTAGTAGGATTTAAAAAGTGTGGCTCCCCCTTGGGGGTGGTACTTATTATTCCTATAGCATTAACTATTGTTGATCCATCATCATAGGAAGCCATTTTTACCATTTGTGTCACATTTCTCGATAGAGTTTGTGCAAAAATCACCCTTCTTTAGCTTCTATTTCATCTACCTTAGTTTTTAGGAGTAAAGTTTCAAACCAAAAGCACACTGAAAAGTAAAAATCAAAATAAAAAATCAAGCAAAATTTAAAAATCAAAATAAAAAACAAGAGTGCTTTCTTGATTGTTTTGTTTTGTTGTTATTTGCATAGTTTATAAATTGCTTGGAAGCATTGTCATGGCTCTTTATGCACCATTTGCCTTGCATATGATTGTGCTACATAGGTAGGATCTATCACGAGCACACACTAAAGATCCATCATCAAGAGTCATGGATAATTTTTGAATTGATCTACAATACCTTGTCATCCCTGAGTGGAAACACATTTTCTCTCACTCGAAGATCATCCATCACTCCATAGATCCCAATACATCAGGCATACCTATTCAAAATACATCCATAGGTCTGGAGGATGATTAGGATATTGACTATCCAAACATCACCATCTTATACACCTTCTACAAGAATGCATATTCACACATTGTGGCACATAGGAGGTTGTTACCACGTAACCATATTCCATATCATTATATGTCTCCATTGAATTAAGAACAAGTGTATACGCTACACAAAAATAGGGACACTCGGGCTACCCCAACTAAGAACCCTAAGTTGAACCATGAGTATGGGCATGTGGATAAATACATTGGAAACAATCATAATAATCCATCCACATCTGCTCATGTGTTGAGATATTTTGATCAAAATCATCCCTCTACTTCCTTTGACAAATGATTCGCTCAAGTTCATTGTACTTCAATGCCACCTACCTAGGTGGAACCTATTAGTCACCCTCAATATTAGGATAATAGGGCTATGCATGGTTCTAGAAAAAAAATTGCTAAGCACTCTAGAGCTGGTGCACAACATCATCAAAGACCACATCATCAACATCACAATCATCCACCTCAATATCTTCAAAATTCAAGATGGGCAACCAACATGATTTTTGTAAAAGCTTACAAATTGCTAAATGATCGCATCAATTTTCTCAAAAGGTAAGTGTTATGGTAATTCAACCATAAATCCATTCATCCATATTTTCCCTCACACCCATATCCATACCATTCAGAGATACCTCAATTTGACAAGTTTGAAGGTGAATATGAGTTACGATGGAGTCACCAATACATTCCTCTAATTCTATAATAAATCTTGAATCGACTCATAAACACTGAGCTACAATTAAGAAAATATCAACCTCATCAAACTCATCCACCTCATCAAACTCATCCACCTTATCCACATCATCCACCTCATCAAACTTATCCATAATGTCCACCTCATGCAAATTGCTAGTCTCGTACCTGGACCCCTCTATTGGAGCCCTTAACAATATTTCACAAGTTGCAGGAGGTAAAAATAATAATTTTACCTGACAGGTGCCCCACTGACCCCAACAAATATAAACCTCGGTCGTATAAGTAAGATCACTTTTACCTTTATCATCGACAAGCAGGCCACAAGATCAACAATTGCTATAAATTTAAAAATATGATCCAATATATTATCGATAGGGGGTCTTTTCCATAGATGGTCTGCTCACTCTATCTAATCAGAATCTTGATTACCATAAAATCCATAGTTGGGATGCTCAAGGTATCACACCTTCCCCGTCAGCCACATCACAGGCATAAAACAAGTTGGGGATGCTCAAGGTATCGTACCTTCCCCATAAAAAAACAAAAAACACAACATTACCATTACATTGCATATTTAACATCATCATTGTATTACACATTACCATTTATTACACCATGCATTTATATGTCTTCATTTTTGCATTCCACGCTTGTCGTCATATTGCATTAGGTATTTGTATCACTGCACTTGCATTAGCATTTTCTTGTAAGCACTAAGAATAGCACCATGTTTGTATGACTATCATTTGTCTTGATCAAGATTTTTCTCTTGTCATTGCTTACACTTTTCCTTGTGGTCTTTTTATTATTAAGCAATTCGTGTAAGATAGGATAGATACTGTATGACCATTAACAATGGTGTTCATAACCACTGACTATTTTATGCACACCTCTTTAATTTTTAAAATTTCATAATAAAAACACCCATATCACTGTTCATTACCATTCACATTCCCTTTTCTTGATGTTTGTTACACTCTCTCCAACTTTCTCTCTAAATAGTTGGCATAGAGTATCCAATAATATCTTTTGGTCATTTAGTCATTCATAGTTGTCCTTTCAAATTTTATAGAATACCATCTTGATTTTTGGTGGTAGGGTCTTTCTTTGATTTTACATTGCTTATCTCAAAATCCCAATACATCTTCACACTCTTAATCATGATTTTTGAATGAGGAAAGATGAAACTATAAAGTAGTTCTTGCTTCAAAAACAAATGGTTTCCCTTGCTCTCCTATTAGGCACATGGTCCAGAAGGTTGGGAATTGACAAAAGGACAAGCTCCTCCTCTCCCCCTCCCAAAAAAAATAAATCCCCTTGCTCCTCTCCAAAATGAGAAAGTCCCCCCCCAAAAAAAGTAATAAAATCCCTTGCTCTTCTTCAAAATGAGCAAGCCCCTAAAATAAAAATCCCTTTTTCTCCTCTCTAAATCGAGCAAAACCCTCAAAAAATAATAAAATCCCTTGCTCTCCTTCAAAAAAAGCAAGTGTCCAAAAATAACAAAAAAAAATAAAGAAAGAGGAAAAAGAGCTTGAATCCCTAGTATTCTCAATTTTTCAAAAACCATGGGGCAATCTCCATCACCAATTGTAGACACAGAAAATTAACCCACTAAGGTGAGTAATTTTCCCTAGATCCCTTGTTTTCTCCTTGGAAAGGTAGGGTCATATTTGAGCCAAAATTTCCCCTACCAAATATTCCCAATTCCTCCAAAATTCTATACCATTAGATCGGTCTCAAAAATATCTTTCGAACGGTATATGATATGACTCATTTTGACTCTATTTGATCCTCCAAAATTTTGGGGGTTCAACAATTGTGAAATCATAGTCCATGTTTATGGAGCACAATTTTGCATTTTAGGGTTTTCTCTCAAAAAACCCTAATTTTTAAATTTAATATTTTTAAGGTCAATTGTTTTTAGTTTTTCCCACCCATTCTTCTTTCAAATTCACTATAAAAGGAGGGTTTGAAGTTCATTTCTCATTACAACAATTTTTTATTCAAGTTCTATTTTCTTCAAGTCTTCTTCTTCTTCTTCTACAAGCAAGCTAACTTGCAAGTGTGAAGTGTGATCTATTGAAGCTTTATTTTTTGTTGCATTGGATTGTGTGTTGCTACTCTTGGTGGACAAGTGTTGAAGCCCTAAGGAGGATTTCTGCTACTTGGAGGTCTCCCTCCTTGGATCTACTTTTTTGCTACCACCAGGTTGTTTTCACTCATTTGTTTTTGCATATTAGCTTATTTACTATTGTGCATCATTAATTTACACTTTTTGAAGTTTTATCTCTTCTTATGTGAAATCACGATCGATCATACCGAGGCACGATTTCATTAATCTGCAAAATCATGGTTGCTCTATATGGGGAATGATTTTACTTAAACCACATATAGGGGTAATATGCTACCCTCAAACCCTAAATATATGTTATAGATTTCATTTAGACCATATTAGGGTATTTTGTACTCTGTTTTACTATTCTACTCTGCTATATTATGTTATGCTTGTTCATCTTCTAAAGGTCAACTTTGGCTTCTATTTTCAAAGGTCAGATAAAATGACCTAAGCATATTTACTATTGCACCTCCAAGCACTAGTGTACAGTGGCCTAAGAAAGCCCTATAACGCTGATTATATTTTCCAAGTGTTTGCTAAGTTATCTTGTAGGAAAATGAATTGTTTATATCATTGGATAAAGGATCAAAGTTGGGATCAACCTCCAGATAATATAAGTGCCCTAATAAGTTTTTAGGTTTTTTATTGGGTGTTTGTTATTTTTGTTGCAAACCCTAGATATAATTTAAAAGGAATATATTTAATTGATTTATTGGCATTTAAAAGATAAACATCATATAGTGTGCAATTAGGATTAATTATGTTTGTGCATATTCTCTTGAGCACTTGCTTAAAGGTTTTTTATCTTAAAATCCTAGGGTTAGAAAATAATTCCAAGGAAGAATCATTCTAGGGTTAGCTCTTGTCTTCTTGCATCATGTGTTTTTGCATTGTCATTTATATTTCATAGCATGGATCTAGAAAGGCCAAATATAGGTGATTGTCTTGAAATTAATACATCAAACATTCTTGAAATTCTCGTGGACTTGGAGCAAGTCCTTAAAGCCATTCTTGGTGAACCCTTCCCCCCCTTTAGCACTGAGTGTAGAGAAAAATATAGTCCCCCATGGTTCACCTCAAGGCTTTCTCTTTTTTGCAGATCTGGCCTTGATAATCATACATGGTAGGGCAATTTTCCCCCTCTACATATTTGGTGAACCCAACATGAACACCTCCTTTTCTTTTAAAACTTTAATCAATATCATTAACTTTGTGTATTTAGATAAAAAAAATATTAAAAATATTTTGTTTGTTTTTGCTAGTCTTTAGTTTTCCTCCTTTTCCACCCTAGCCCTTTTTCTCTTTCTTCTAATGGCTTCCAACCATAGGAGTGGACGAAGGCTCCTCGGGCTTGATGAGATTTTCTAAGATGATCAGATTGATAGATAGAATCCTAACTTAGATTCAGAAGAGCAAGCCAATGTTGAAACTAAAATAAACCTTGATACCATTAAAGAGCATAATGGTGGGTACCATTTTACATCATTTTATCATGATTTGGGTTTCATGGAATTCCATAAGGAGGCTTTTCTTAAGGCTATGGAACCAGAGGCTCAACTAAAAAAAAGTGAGACTCTTCTTCCTCCTCTAGTCATCTCTCCTGGGATTTTTCATGATAATTCTTTGTTTGAATCTTTGAATCATGGTAATAATGCCCATCAACCAACCTATTCCACTACTATAACCACCAACATTGGAAGGAGTCCACAAGTTCCTCCAACTAGTAGTATCACTCAAGATTATTTTTAATTTTCTCCTCAATCTACTAATCTCAATATTTTTGCTTCTATTCCACCAATCGTAAGTTATCCTCTCCAAAAAGGTGCCACATATCACAATAGTATCAATGCTTCCAACATGTTCCAAGTACCTATTCAATGACCTACTTATACCCCTCCCTTAGGGAATCTATGGGTATTGCACAACAATAATCCAAAGGTGCAAAGTTTGGAAAATATGGTAAAATAATTAGTTTCAAAAGTGGAGATGATTTAGCCTTCCAATTTCACTTACAGTTATAAAGAGATGTACAATCAACCATTTGAACCTATAGTTTCTTCTAGACCTTATCCTAAGCATTTTCTTGTGTAAATTTTACCTATATATAAGAGAACAAAATATCTGATTGAGCATCTAAGAATATTTAGAACAACTTGCCATGATCTCATCTATGATGATATGTTATTACTGAAGATGTTTCATAAGAGTCTTGTTGACATGTCATTAGAATGGTATTATTTGTTACCCAATTATTCTCTGAGGAATTTTGAAGAAAAATTAGAGTTATTTGTTCAACAATTTAGTGCTTATATTGAAAAGGATGTAACCATGAAATCTGTTTATAATTTAGAAAAAAGGTAAAGAATATATTTTTCAAAATTCCTATCTCGTTGGAGAATTTTACTTGGACATTTAAGATATACTTTACCTCCAAAGGATATGCTTGAGATATTTATTCGCAATTTACAAGAACAATTATCTTATGCATTAGAGACTAGTACTATTACATATTTTGATCAAGCGATTGAGTTTGCAAGGAAAGTGGAACAAGCCCTTATCAAAAGAGGAAAAATTAAAGTGAAAGAATATAAAACCATTAAGTCATAGTATAATAATAAGGATATGGTAGATGATGGTGTAACGAATAGTAGGCCTATTAATAATATTGTTAACAACCTACAAAATATAATACTTCAAAAACCTCCACAAAGGAATTTCACAAGACTTGGCATACCTACGGAAGAAGTCCTAAAGCAAATTTTAGAAGCCAATGTGATTGAATTACCTCCCATAGGGCAACCAAATACTACAACTAATTGGTATAAGGTAGGACAACACTATGCATATCATAGAGTAGAAGGATATTGGACAAATTCTTGTAAGAAGTGGAAACATGTGGGTCAAGATTTGATTGATGCAATATATCTTGATGTAAGAAATTCTCAATCATTAAATAGTCAACAAAAGTCCACTACCAACCAGAATGTACCTATGTAATTACAGTAGGTAGATAATCAATTATCTTATAAAAATATACCACATCATTATGATAACCATATGGTTGGTACGATAATAGCTACTTCATAACCGTAGGTGCAGAATCAATAGATCATATGGTATCAATAGGAGATGAGTTTTTCAAAAAATATTTTCCTTTTAGAACTTTTACAAAATTCTCCTACTCATGGAGAAGCCTTGATAAATATTCTAAAACAAAAATATGTCCCTCCAGATATTTCCCTAGTGATATGGCCAATGTTGTAAGCTGTCTTGGGACACATCACATCACATTCTCGGATGATGATATTTATTCCTCAGACATACGTAGGGATTCTTCTCTCTACATTACTGCATTTATTGGGTAAACCTTTATCTAAAGGGTTATGATTGATAATAGTTCTTCCATTAATTTAGGCACATATCAATTTATCCAAAATATTGGATTAAAATAGGAAGATTTAACTAAATTTGATGCAATCATCAAAACATTCAATAATGAGTCCCAAGAAGTTTGCGATATTATATCCCTCCCCCTTAAGGTTGGACCTAATATATTAGATACAATGTTCTATGTTGTACCTTGCCCTACATATTTCAATCGTCTTCTCAGATATCCTTGGATCCATGCGATGAAGGTCATCCCTTCTACTCTTCATCAGTGTTTGAAGTTAAAATTTAAGGATCAACTTGTCACCATTCTAGGTGACCTTCATCCATCTAAATATTATTCAATGGTTGAACAAGCTCATTTTGGTCTCAATATTTGTCCTTTAGTTTCATCATCAATTTCTCCAAGTTCCTCATCTCAAAAATCTAAGCAATTCAACAATCTAAAAGTGGGTGAGAAAACTCTAATCAAATTTTCATCATGGGATCAAGAAAATCAGTTTCTTCAAGAACATCTTCTGGATACATCTCATCAAGGTTTGGGGTGGAGTGATGAGTATGAGGATCTCCCTTATCCCCCTAACATCTTGTTTTTTAATATGATAGATTCTATGTGTTCTAATGATAAATCTTCTGCTTCTCATAGAGATATTGTGAAGTTAGGGATTGCTCCTCCCTATGTTAAGAAAGATGGTTTTTTTTCAAAAGTGTAAATATTATCATGTTATGGATGCCAAAGAAAGAGTTATCAAGGAGCCTCTCCATGATTATAATCATTGAGATAGCTCACCTTCAAGATTTTTCTTTGATAAAATAGTCCCTTATATGCTTGTTCTACATTTTAATATATGAGGCACAATTAAAATGTGTTGAATATCATTTTGATTGCTTGTTTAATAAAACATAAAATAAAGTAAAAATCAATCATTAATTAGGCATGCATTTGTATTTTCATTCCAGCATACCCATTTACTTATTCATACTGCATGATTGTCTATCATACTTTGCATGGTTACCTGGCATTCTATTTTCTTGCACTTCTACATATCATAATTGTATTGTTTCTTTCTCATGACTAATTATTCATATAGCTTCTGAGGATTCATGACAATGGCATGTGATGATACCTAGTTAGGTCATAGCTCACATTTGTTGCACTTTCACTAGGGATCTGATGCCTAGCGAAGCCCCAAGCTAGGGCCCATGCATTTTCATCCCTTCTTCTCTTCTCATATTTTTTTGCTCTTTTCTTCTCTTCTATATTCTTCTTGTATTCCTTGACTTTGAAAGTTTTTACAACAATCATCATCTCTCTTCAAATTCAAGGAATACAATCCTCTTTTGGTATGTCCTTGTCTTATGCATGATTTTTGTTTATCTTCTATTTTCTTTGTTCAAATAAGGATATACATTGTTCTCTCCTTTGGATTGCACACTTCTTCCCTCTTGATTTTTCAATAATGGGAACTTCAAGCTAGGGGCACACATGCATAGTTTTTTTCTCCTCATTTTCTTCCTCTCTTTTCTTCTTGTGCATGCACTCACTCACATTGTGTTATGCTCATATGACATAGTCTATATACATATTCTTACACACCTATATTGGGTACTACTTGCTAATACATCATTCACATCATCAATAACATATCATCCCTATTGGGTTATGCTTCTTTTGACTGAGTGGGCTCTACACCCCATTATAGAATAATTTCCTTAGCCATTTTAGCAGGTCTCGATATGCATCTTGGCGGGTAATCGCCCCATAGCAGTCACAAAAAATAAATCATCCATAGCGGGTTACGCACCATCATTTAATCATTTGAGCAATCATCCATAGTGTGTTACACTCCATATTTTTTCCATATATCCAAATTAGTGAGTACTACACCCATAGTGGGTTTTCACTCCACACTTGGATCTTCTTTTGGGAATAACACCCTTCATTCAGGGCTCTTGATCAGCTTCTCTCACTTTATATGGTTGAAATTATTGGGAGATGTTATTCTTCTTCTTATTCCCTCCTCTTCCCTTCTTCTTTCTTTCATTTCTTTTATTAATCCATGCATTTCATGGTAGCTGCATTAGATTCATGTTGTACCCACTGATCTTTGCTCTGATGTTTGTTTACTTGTTTTTTTCTTCATGTTTTTATGTTTTGCTTTTTCTTTCTTTACATTTTTTGAGTTTCTTAAGGAATTCTAATTCCTTTCAAAACTTGAGGGGGTACCCTATCTAGAGGTATTAATGGTATAAATATCTCACCTTGTGTACAAAAGTCCAGATTATCCTTTGTGATACCCCTTTTGCACCACCCCTTTGTCCAAAATTGGCCATCCCTTTTCTGTGTTTGTTGTCTTATTACCCATAGAATTCTAAATATTTCTTTGATGAATTTACTTAGCCTTAAATACATTAAAAAGGGGGTAAAATGTAGACATGGAAAATTGACCCACTAAGGTGAATAATTTTCCTTAGATCCCTTGTTTTCTCCTTGGAAACATTGGGTCATATTTGATCCAAATTTTCCCCTACCAAATATTCTCCATTCCTCCTAAATCATATATTGTTAGATCAGGCTTGAAAATAGCTTTCCAATGGTATATAATATGACCCATTTTGACTCCATTTGACCCTCCAAAATGAATTAAAACCACATGGGGGTCCAAAAATAATGAAATCGTGGTCCACTTTTATGGGGCACGATTTTGCATTCTAGGGGTTTCTCTCAAAAAAACCCTAAGTTTCAAAGTTGATCTTTTTAAGGTCAAATATTCTTTGTTTTTTCCACCCATTCTTCTTTCAAATCCACTATAAAAGGAGGGTTTGAAGTTCATTTCTCATAACAACAATTCTTGATTCAAGTTCTATTTTCTTGAGGTCTTCTTCTTCTTTCTCAAGCAAGCTAACTCGCAAGTGTGAAGTGTGATCTATTGAAGCTTTGTTTTCTACTGCATTGGATTGTGTGTTTCTACTCTTGGTGGACAAATTTTGAAGCCCTACGGATGATTTATTCTACTTGGAAGTCTCCTTGGATCTGCATTTTTGCTACCACCAAGTTTTTTTAACTCATTTGTTTTTGCATATTAGCTTATTTACTATTGTGCATCATTAATTTACACTTTTTGGAGTTTTATCTCTTTTTCTTTGAAATCGTGCTCAGTCATACCGAGGCATGATTTCTTTGATCTTCAAAATCACAGTCTCTCTATACGAGGTGTGATTTCACATAGATCATATTTGGGGGCAATATGCTACCCCAAAACCCTAAATCTATGTTATAGACTACATTTAGGCCATATTAAAGCATTATGTACTCTATTTCACTATTCTATTCTATTGTATTCTATTATGCTTGTTCTTATTTCGAAGGTCAACTTTCACTTATTTTTTAAAGGTCAGCTAAAATGACCTAGGGGGTTTGACTACTGCACCTCCAAGAACTATTGTACAGTGACTAAATAGGCCCCCTAACACTGATTATATTTTCCAAGTGTTTTCTAAGTTATCTTGCAGGAACAAGAATTGTTGATATCACTAGACAAAGGATACAAGTTGGGATCAACCACCGGATAAGATAAGTGCCCTAATTAGTCTTTAGGTTGTTTTTTGGGTGTTTTTTATTTCTATTATAAACCCTAAATCTGATTTAAAAGGAATATATTTAATTGATTTCTAGGAATTGAAAGATAAATATCATATAGTGTGCACTTAGTGTTAATTTTGTTTGTGCATATTCTCTTGAGCCCTTGCTTAAAGGTTTTCTATCTTAAAACCCTAGGGTTAGAAAATTATTTAAAGGAAGAATTTTTCTAGGGTTAGCTCTTGTCTTCTTGCATCCCATGTTTCTATAGTGTCCTTTGTATTTCATAGCATAGATCTAGAAAGGCCAATTATAGGTGATTGTCTTGAAATGAATACATCAAAATTTCCTAAAATTCTTGTGGACTTGGAGCGAGTTATCAAAGCCATTCTTGGTGAACCCTTCTCCCTCTTTAGCAATGAGTGTAGAGAACAACATAGCCCCCATGGTTCAACTCAAGTATTTCTTTTTTTTGTAGATCTAACCTTGAGAATCGTACGCGGTAGGGAAATTTTCTCCCTCTACACCAACAATGGGCTATAGATGCCATTCTGGTAGTGGAGTAGCCTTATGTGTGGTGACACGTTTGTCACATTAATGACATTTTATATATACCAATTTCAATTTGCATATGATCTAGCTTTTCATGGTTGGAATTGCATAGTAGTTAAATCTAATCAAGTACAAAGTCGGAGTAATGAACTTCACTATGCACACACAAGGATATTGAATATCTTGGTATTTCTACCTAATTTTTATCTCTCTTGCATGTTCATTAAATAACTTTTGATTGGTCAAGTAGGGTTTTTGAGTCTCCTAAAAACCATGTTGTTCACTTGTGACCTCTCACTGTCCACCATCAACTATCATCTTATTTTTTCATTGCATCTCTCATCACTCAATTTTCGTTCGAGTATATATCCTTAATGAAATTTTTTACATCTTAAGTTGTGACTATAATACATTCAGTGGTGCTTACACTCAGTGTTTTATTACATCACATATTCATTTCATTATTATACCATTATTTTCACAAATATTCACATTCTAGATCATTCAAATTGCCATATACCATCAGTCCATCACATACATACCTAGCTCAATGTATACATAATAGCTCTATCATATCATAAATATTATCATATCTACAAGTATAAGCATACATATAGGGTCATCTACCATTACATTCATTCATCCATCATTACACATATTCATGCACAATAAATACAATGAGCATCACAAAATCATCACCACCAACCAGGGGGATTCAAGGTCTCACACTTTCCCAATTAGTTGCATCAAACAATTATCATCAACATATTGGGAATGCTCAAGGTATCACACCTTCCCTATCAAATCCATCAATCACTCAATCAAGTGCTTTTGCCTCACCATCAAGTCTTTGGCGTGGTTTTATCAATGCAAACATTCAATCAAGTCATTAGCTACTAGGTTAAAAAAGGTTGCATCCTTTTGTCAAAGGTTGTGCCCTTTTCCTTGCATTCACATTAATTAATTCATCTGCTAGGTTAAAAAAAATTTCATCCTTTTTGTGAAAGGTTGCACTCTTTGCCTTGCATTAACATTCGATCAAGTCAATTGCTAGGTTCAAAAGGTTGCATCCTTTTGTCAAAGGTTATGCCCTTTGCCTCACCTTCATATACATAGCACATTTGGTTCCATTTACTTTCATGCATTTTCTTTCTTGCATTCATTTGCTATATTCACTAGCCAATATGCTCAAGTGAACCTTATATCTAATGATCTAATCTAGTCACCTATTGGTTGCAGTGATTGGTTATCCATGCAATTTGGTAGGTTGGATAGATTATCATGAGGACACTTGTTTAGTATGGTTAAAATTCCATTCAATTCAAAAAAGGCTCCCAAGGTACCCAACTTCCTTTGGTAAATCTAATTCAAAAGGCTCCAAAGGTACCCAGATATCTTTGGTCACATCTCATTTCAAAAGCTCCAAAGGAACCAAACCCCTTTGGTCAAAATATTCTCAAGTGAACTTCATATCTCATGATCTACTCTAGTCACCTGGCGGTTGTAATGACTGGTTATCCATACAATCTAGTAGGATGGGTAGATTACCATAAGGACACTTGTTTAGATCATCATTCATACAATTTAGTCAATGTAGCTCAAAATGCTCCAAAGGAGGCATCCCTTTGGTCAAATTTAACTCAAAATGCTCCAAAGGAGGCATCCCTTTGGTCAAATTTAACTCAAAATGCTCCAAAGGAGGCATCTCTTTGGTCAAATTTAACTCAAAATGCTCCAAAGGAGGTATTTCTTTAGTCAATTCAGTTCAAAATGCTCCAAAGGTACCTAACCCCTTTTGGTCAAATCTATACAAAAGGCTCCAAAGGCACCACATACCTTTGGTCAATTCAATTCAAAATGCTCCAAAGGCACTAAAATCCTTTGGTCAATATTTATAATGAATTTTTCTTTCATGCAATATATTAGGATTTGCTTTTTGGTCATATATTATCTAGTCTAGTTTCTCGAGTGAACCTTGTATCTAGTGATCTACTCTAGCCATATAATAGTTGCAGCGATTGGTCATCCATGCAATTCGGTAAGATGAGTAGATTACCATAAGACCACTCATAAAAATAAAAATAAAATTCACCAAACTATTTTTCATGCTAACCATCCATCTTTGTTAAGCACTTTATCGCTTTTATTATTTCATCATCTTCTTCATCGACTCATTGCTCGAGGAGGTAGTCAATACCCATAAAATTCTCATCTTAAATCAATTCAATACTCAAACACTCAAAACTAGAAATCGTGCACATCCAAGAATCATTACCAAAGACTATCATACGCCCTTTTTTTGGGGTAAATAAAAAGCAAAAATTTAAACCAAACAAATACAAGCAATCAAAATGGCTTGTTTTGTATGCCTAAAGCCTAAAGCTTTAGACTTGAGCTTGTCTACCCATGGTTGAAAGGTTTACCAAAATTAAGTTCTTCAATTTGTTGAAAGTAATGATTCAATGACATGTATCTTTTCCATGATTGGGGTATCCCATGTTGAATTTTATTTTAGACCTACATCACTCCCCTTCAAGGTTATTTTCATCAACTAACATCATCCATCATCAACTCAACCATTTTAGATCATCTATTTTTGCTTCACATTGTGCTTAGGCACAAAGCATCCCAAAAAGGGACATCTGTAGACACCTAAAATGTGTCATCACAAGGAGACTCCCAAAGAGATCTCCTTCTAACACTAACAACCCATATTGGGTAGCCTTAGGGCTAATTTAGTGTCTTTCACTAGCAAAAAGGTGATTTTACCCCATGGGAAGCATGACCATCTTGACCTGAGATAGTCTCAAATTTGTGACCATCTCGACCTGAGATGGTCATGCATGCACAAAAAAAGGGCAGTAAACTGCTTGTCAATGTGGTGACTAATTTTTTGCTAGTGCTAGGTGACCTACAGGTTGTGAAATATTTTCCTTTCTACTACAAATAGGTAATCATGCAGTCCATGATTACCACTTGTCCCTTTTGGTTGCATGCCAAGAGGGCTATAAAATGAGGTGCTCCCCCCTTTGCAAAAATGCCTCAAATTTTATTTTTTATAGCAATGAAGTGCTACTGAAACCTCACCATGCATTCTTATTGCTCATGTTCATGCTACTAGATTTCCATACAATTTTTGAAGATACTTTATTCATCTTTTTTTTATCATTATAATAGCTCTGGATCATTCAATTTTACTCATTCGCTTGCAGAATCACCTCATAATTTATTGATAAAACCAAATTGCATCGCCCAACATTATTCAGATCTGGTTTCATAGAGTTGTAGGTTTGTGATAGTGACTGTCTCAACCTAAGATGGTCCATAGATAGAGATCATATAAACCTAAGATAGTCACATTCAAAATCATCTTGACCTGAGGCAATCATGACCAAGTGACCAGATTTCAATTTTTTATTGCATGCCAGTTTAGATCTTGCATTTTTATTGCATCTTAGATTAAACATATCATCTTTCATGCACTTAATTTCATGTTTTAACTTGATATTATATGGGTCCTACTTCAGTGGGCCCTTCAGATTTTATTGATTTGTTGTTATTTCCTTGTGTGCAGGTAACATGGTTGAAAGACAACAAAGGATTCAGGATCTGACTCTCACGTGATGGTCATAGAAAACCTGCTCTCCAAAAATTGTTCTGGCATGAAGATCTATTGTATCACTGATAATATCCCTTGATGGGATGCCCTTGTAACACCTTGAAAACATATTAATAAAAAGACTCATTTTGTTGTTATTCATTGTGTTTCAAATTTCAATTTATATGCTTTTGTATGGTGCAAGTTTTCGTGCTTTCAAGATTAATAGGGGATAAAATTGATGTATACAAGTTTCATATCTTTGGATCTACTACATGGGATCACATTCCCAAATATACCAAAAATAAGATTCATTTTAAGAGTCATCATCGCATCAATGTTAGGGTATTCTGATATCTTTAAGGCTTCTCACCTTATGATCTCATGAAGAAGGATCTTATTCTTCAAAGGGATATGATTTTTGATGAGGTTCTTCTATCCACTTTTTTAGGACCTATTCCTATCCTCTTGTAAAATTATTCCCTTCAATCTATATCTTTTTTAGAGGTCCCTATTTTTCCTTCATAGATTCTTATTGTGGCT
Source organism: Wollemia nobilis (assembly GCA_028583015.1). Classification (NCBI taxonomy): domain Eukaryota; kingdom Viridiplantae; phylum Streptophyta; class Pinopsida; order Araucariales; family Araucariaceae; genus Wollemia; species Wollemia nobilis. The sequence continues at coordinate 7,310,021 of JAQPPZ010016867.1, forward strand.
ATTATAGTTTTTCCAAATTTTTAGTCTATCAAATTGAGTCCATCTAAGGATCCAATTACACTAATTATTGCACTTATTGATTCTCCTCCAACATTTAATCTAGATTTAGATTCTACATCTAATGAGATTGAACCTTCCATGTATTTTGTGATAATGTTAGATGTTGAGGTTGATGGAGAGCATGTAATCGATGGTTCAATACCTTCATCTAATACTACTTATTGACAAGATGTGCCACATCATTATATATATATATATATATATATATATATATATATATATATATATATAGATATATATTTCAATGCCCAAATTGTCTTGAATCCTCCTTCAAGATGATTAGCCTATTCTCTCTTAGAGTGTAGACAAAATGCCCTTCTTAGGCCCTAGTTTCAATATTGATGGTTTTGGAGATCCTATCACATATCCAATCCAAGGGTTCCCAAAAGTGGGAGGGATTTATGATGGAAAAGTATGGTATATTGATGAAATATAAATGGAAACTTGTTCCTATTTCTAAAATAAAAGATGTTGTTGGTTGTAATTTGGTCTATAATACCAGGTAAATTGTTAATGGTCAGGTGGAAAAGCACAAGGTATGCCTTATTAATTAGAGATTCTCTTAGGAGTAGTTGACTATTCATATTTTTTTTTCATAGTTGCATGGATGGACTTTTATTAAATGATTCACTCTTTCTACTTCTCATAGGTGAGAAGATTTCAATTCTTTATGGATAGCTTTAGGAGCATATCTATATAAGAAAAACATCTAGTTTTGATCTTGATGGGCCCACTTCATTGGTGTATTAATTAAAAAAGTACTTGTAGGGAATTAAATAGAATCCTCATGCTTGATATGAGAAGATTCATTCTTTCTTACTCAATTATAATTTTTGACAATGTGAAGCAAAGCATTATGTCCACATCAAGTATCAAGATGGTCATATTTTATTCATTGTGTTGCATATTAACAACCTTCTCATCATGGGATTCTCAATATCATTGATTTATGAGATGAATTTGATTTATGAAAATTTTAATAGAATATATTTTAGTCTCCTTTAATATTTTTTTGAGTATTTAGTTTGATTATTTACCCTTTGGAATCACCATTTCTTAGTACAAGTATTCCTTGCATCTTCTATAACAATTTTGGATGGAGGATTATAAACCTAGTTAGATCCCCTTTGCTTGTGGTTTTAAACTTTGAACTAATTGCACTAGTCCTTTGGTAGATGTAATCCTATATCAATCACTTATTAGAAGACTTATCTATCTAACCCACACTCAATTAGACATTGACTTTATTGTCAATTATTATTTCAAGCATATGTAAGAATCCCATGAGATCCATTGGATAGTGACTAAGTAAATTCTTTGGCACATTAGAGGTACATATCATATGGGTATCCACTAATCACTTAGATCACCTTCAAATTTAATAGAATTCTTTAATGCAAATTAATTTGATGATCTAGATCAACAATGCTCTAACATGATGTTTTTTTTATCTTGGTTCTATCTGTTTATGTTGTAAATGATAGACCACTATATCTCAATCTTCTATAAAATTTGAATATTGGAATAGTTGGGTATTTTGCACTGGTTTTTTTATTAGATTAAAAAAATAGGAGGTTTTGAAAGGATCCTCAAACCTTTTACATCAAATATCGATCAAAAGTAGAACAAAGAAAAATAAATATTACAATCAACAAGAAGACATCAAAATCCAAAAAGATATCCCCAACACCAAATAGGGACAAGAGAGAGCCCGAGAGACTAAGAGCCCGAGAGACTAACCAACCCCAAAGAGAAAGAATGACCAAAAACCAGCAATAGTCTTGAAAATTATCATCAAAAAGATCAATATCCATCTTAGAGTATTTGGGTCCTGCTTCAGTCTCCAAGATATTTTATTTGTGAAGAAATTTTTTTTATAGATCTCTTGAGGAATCTCACCAAATATTTAATCGTATCATATGACTTCCTTGGAGTAGCAATAGGTTCCATATGCAACTTACGACTTGCCACTAGGATTTTAGAAGTCTTCAAGATATTCCTAGAAAGAGGGGTTGGGATCATGTCCTTAAACTCATCTAAATCCTATGAGACATGGGAGGTCTTCAACTTCCTCTTAAGTTTGGAGTTCAAGTGAATCGATATGTACATTCCTTTTGGCTCACTCTTTTGTTTCTTTAGAGACTCAGACTTATTCTTCCTAGTAGGTTCTTCATCCTTCAAGGAAGATGAATCATAAATTTCTTCTAGCCTAACCAAAATAGATAGGGGGAATTTACAACATTGTCTTCCAATATTTAAGGGGCCACAACCTCTTTCTTGCTTATAGGAGCATCATCCCCAATATTTGGGTCCACAGTTTCATTAGCAATAATTTTTTCAATTAATTTATCAAGATCATTGTTACCATTATCAAAAATCAAGGGGAGCTCTAACACACCACCTTGATCAACCTTTTCCAAAAAATAATTGTCAATCCCATCCCCAATAGTATAATTAACTAAAAATATTTATCCTTCTCTTTTATAGAGGAAGAGACATCCAAGGGCATACAGGATCCAACACTTCTTTTCCCCATAGCAATTGCATTTTTCTTCAAAAAAATATAATTGCAAATCAATTTGAATAATACCTGATGAATGGAAAAGGAAGAATTACCTTACTGGATGTTAAATATCATTCTCTCCAAATTTTTAAATAGGAAATCCAAAATATTCATGATCTTTTTTTCCCTAATGTGGTTCACTAGCACCAGATGAAAGCTCCACACAACATTATGATTACACTTTGGATTAAAATAGTCCATGATAGCAAGGATCACCTAGTCCCATGGGGCTCTAAGGACCCCTTAAGGATACTGCAACATGGCTATATGTAAAATTAACTTCTTTTCAAATGGAATTTTAATTCTAATACAATTAGCAGAGTCTAATTTAGTTTCTTGAAGAAAAATAATGGGAGGAGATCAATATTTTCTCATGAAATCCAGAATTCTCTATTTGGTGTGGCCATTGAGGCCTCTAAGATAGGATTTTTATTTGGTAAGATCAGTAGCAAGGACCTCCACCATCCCCATCATAAGGAATCCATGAGTAGTAGAGCTTAAATAAAAATCCACAAATTTATCTCTTATAAAATCTAAAGTGGATTGCCTCCTATCAGCAATATCCATCCTTGTTTCTCATGACCTAACAGATTATTTACAGGGTCTTCTAGGTTTTTTCCTTGGCTCACATTCACCATTTTATTAATTTTTAGTCTAGATATTGTCCCTCCATTGACACTCTTTCCAATATTTGACATCCTAGAAATGTTTGGATCATCCAAATTCTCTGACCCACTAGGGCCAATGGAGACATTAGAAGCAAAAGATTTTTTGGCTAACTTCCCAAGTGAATATTTCCTATTTTTTTCTAGCTCAACTAGATTCATCTCAAAGATAGAGCTCTTCTGAAGAGAAGGAATACTTTCATAAAAAACATACATGAGCTTTAGGATTCTATTGGAGAATGGCATCTCTGCTTGAGGTCTCAGTGAATACTTTCTCTAAAAAAAATGGAATTATATTTAGGCTCTGTATTGACATCTTCAATAGGGTCCAATGTATTTTCTTTAGTAGACACTATATTTATATCTGAAGGTTCGTCAAAGGTCTCAAACTGCTCTCAAGTCTTCACCAAGACTTACCTCAAATCTACTCTCAAGTCTTCACCAAGACTTGCCTCAAATATGCCTTCAAGTCCTCTCAAGAACTTGCTCAATATTCTATCAAGTCTTCACCAAGACTTGCTCAAATATTATCTCAAGTATTCACCAAGACTTACCTCAAATATGCCTTCAAGTCCTCTCAATAACTTGCTCAATATGCTTTCAAGTCTTCACCAAGACTTGCTCAAATATGCTTTCAAGTCCTCTCAAAAATTTGCTCAAATATCCTCAAATACTTGCTCAAAATAGCTCACAAAATATGCTCAAACAATATCAAATCTTGTACACAATGCTATCAAATGCTATGTCTAATCTTCAAAGTAATTCCTTTAACTTGAAGTAGTTTAGACATATTTTATCCAGAATTCGTTTAACCTATGGAACATATAGAGAATGATGTAGTCTATAAAAACTCAATATTTCTACTCAAAAATTAAGTCTGATGCATTTACAAATCGAATTTCTAATGTGTGCACATTTACTTTCAATATCACTCAAAACCAATGCTCAAGAATTTCACTCAATCAATCAACCAATGAAACACAACTTGCTTACAAACCCTAACCAAGTGTTTTCATACTCCTTCAAACAAATGCACAATGTAGGTCTCAAACCTTAACTCAAAAAATCTTCGATCTCTATCTCAAATGTTCTCTAAACATTCACCCATAAAGCATATAAAAACTCACTAAAATATTTCCAACAATGCTTATCAAATAATCCTTTTCACTCCACCTTATATTTCACAACATTCATTCAATCACTCTAAACAAAGGATAATGTGCTCATACATTTTTGCTATGATGGAGATATATCTTCAAAACCTATTTTACTCACAACCAATTTCTTTTTGTTTCACTTTCAAGGTTAGATAGCAATGGTCTATCTCAAAACCTCAAAATGAATATTTACCTCATCAAATATTTTGCTATACAATAAATACAATAAAATGCCAAGTCACAAATACACCTTATCGCTCATTCACTTTAAAAATAATACTCAACATATAAAAATAATAATATTCCTTGTCTACACCTTATAATCTCCTTCTCAAAAATAATATTCAACACACATCAACAATAAAGTCCCTTGTTTACACCTTATAATCTTTCTCATTCAAAATAATATTCAACACACATCAACAATAAAGTTCCTTTGTTTACACCTTATAATATCCAATACTTGGTTTAATTTCTAAGCACCAAAAAATAAAAATTAATTAACACCCCTTATGACTCCCTAATCAATTTCACTTATTTTCCTTTCACGATTTCAAAGCCTCAAAGTCAAATCACGTATTCCAAGACCATAGGAGCACATTAATTAAAAAGCATACCTTAATATTCTACTTGCAAAAAATATTGCACAAGTCTCAATGACCAGTGCCCAAGCTTTAAATCATGACCTAATCCACCATAATGCCTTAGCCCAAGGCTAAGCTACCTCTTGGGCTACACGCCCACACGAAAACAAACATCCACGTTTTTCCTTTTAAAATTGCCTTTGTTGAAAATGAAAAATGCTTTATCCTCTTGTAAAACAACTCGGTGGGATTCAAAACTGAAACCTTCCCTTCGCAAGCACCTTAGCCACGTTCTTCCTATCACCTACACTACCCAGTGCTTGGATTATGTCTTTTACTCCAAGTGGATTTCAATCACAACTCTGCTTCTCTTGCTTTTAAAAAACTTACGAACGTCTTATCCCTTTCGATATTCGAGTGCACAATTTTTCTTATCACATGGTCATTCAAATTGTTATACTTTGGAAATGAAAAATCATTTCCCTTAAATACTCTTTGCCTTGGTTTTAAACACGTCGACCCTCTCTTGCTTTAAATTCGAATTCAATTTGAAACTTTACTTTCAATATCACTCAAAACCAATGCTCAAGAATTTCACTCAATCATTCAACCAATGAAACACAACTTGCTTACAAACCCTAACCAAGTGTTTTCATACTTCTTCAAACAAAGGCACAATGTAGGTCTCAAATCCTAACTCAAATAATCTTCAATCTCTATCTCAAATGTTCTCTAAACATTCACCCATGAAGCATATAAAAACTCACTCAAAATTTCCAACAAAATCTATCATGGTATTTTAGTGGGAATATACATTACTTAAATCTCAAATTTTGGTGCACATCCTGCTATGGTGGTTCCAGAAGTAGTGTGGATTTTCTGGAAGCAAACTATTGAAGATTTTGTACCTAACATTTTTTTAGGTTTTCATCAAAAGATACTAATTAGGGGTTAGATCACAAAGATATGGCTATGTTGCAACAAGTTGACTAGATCAGGAGAAATATGCATAGTCAAAGACATTATATTTCTTTTTTTGACATTCAATCCATTTGGTTAACTAATTATTTGTGATGGTTTGTTCCAATAATGTCCTGGCTAATGGAAAAGTACTTTTTTCTAAAAAATTGTGGATTAATTTAATGAGTGTATTCACAAATCTTAGTCACCTTTTATGGATTTTTAAAATAAATCCATTTCCTTAGATCATTTGGATTTTTGGGCTCTAATGCAACAAAGATGATAGGGCAATCTATTGGGTAATTGAAGTAGGGAACAAAAGGTTAAAAAAATTTATCATCCTCATATGTCAAAAAAATAGGAAGACTTCAGTGCATTCCAAAGACCTCTGGTCCACTTGAAAAGTTGTAAGGATGGTCTAGCAACTTTTATGCTACTTTGGAGGGAGAGGATGGCTTGACTGGTTATGTTTTAAAAAAAGGCTTTGCGAGGCAAAAAAGGTAAATATGGATAAACCATTAGCATTTATTAATTCTTTGTGAAATTTTAGGTTGGTTCCTAGTTCAACACTTCTTATAATTATGTCATTAAGTCCTTTTTTATTAAAAATTTGATAATTTACCCCCAACATTATAATTTTTTAATTTAGAATTATAATATTCCAAGGAATATGGTCTTGGTTGGTAGTAAGCATGTGGAAGGTTTAGTAGATCTGTTCTATTGAGGAATATAATGTATTTTGTGGGGGAACTCATCCCCAATTGAGGAATGTAATCCATGATATTTGGTTCAAATCTTAAGTTGCTTCATGGTCATGGTTATGAGGATAGTCTAAAACATAATTTGTGGCTTGAAGGGCCTTTTGCAAGTGATGAGAGTCATCTGATGTCAAGCATTGATGTGTGGGGTTACATTGGAGTATGTGTTGTTGGTAATAACATATCATTACCTAGGCACACATGATTCTTATTTAGCCAAGGCATCACCCATAAAAAAGGACCCTTCTCGTTTGAACTTGAAAAAGTTATAGTAAAAATGGTTGGTACTTGTCATGTCAGACTATTATGGCCCAAAGGGTGTGGTTTTAAGACTTGTGCTCAATATATTTTTGGTGGTATGATCAATTATATGTTGGTGTAGTACTTGGAACATGGTGCATGGGTTACTAGATAGCTCAATAACCTCACATGTTGGCATGCAAGCAAGGATTGTGAGATATCCCAATAACCCCATGGTTTGGGAGGTTGAGACCCTCAAAAATGTATTGAGTAGATAAATTGATATATGGACCATTGGCCATATTTTTTGAGGGAGTGCATGAAGTATTAGCACATCAAGTGTATAAAGTATGAACCCTAGTTGTACCATTTTGGTTGTTTTGGCTTGATTATTTTGAGGATTGTGTCCAACTTGGTGACTTGGTGGAAGTTCTAAAAAAAATCATTGTTGAAATAGGAAGACCCAATCATATCAATCCACATTACATGATAATATTTTCTACTATCTTGTTATTTGATTTATCAATAGTAGATTTTGTGCTTAAGTGTTACTTTTTTCTTAAAATTAACAACACACAAATTTTGGTTTTTCAATTCCTTGTCAAGTGTCTTGCTTAATTAGTGCATATGTGGCTTTCCCTTGTCCATTTCAACGATAATTGATGATATTTTATTCATTGATTCTCTACCTAGTGGCCTACTCATTTGATGCATAAGTGGGATCTCTGGGTTGTCTATTTAGTGACATGTGGCAACCCAAGATTAATTAGACATAAATTTAAATTTTTAAAAAATTTCAATTGTTTCAGTGGTATATTATGTGATTTAAATGCTAAACTATTTGGAGCCATAACTTTTGTGAAGTATTTTGAGCCCTTTTTCATATTATGTGATTTTTCCAGCTCTTTACTACAACATTATTATTTTTAGTCAAAATTGTACATAGGAGACTATATTTTTACAAGGATTCAATGGACTACATATATAATTATTAAATGGACCAAACTATGCCACATGGATCAAGATAGAAGCTCTATTAAGGAAAAAGGGACTTCTCAAATATGTTAATGACGATTCAATTGATACTAATATTGTAGAAAATGAGGTACTATATGAGGATAAAAAGGATGAAGCACACTGTGTCATTTTATGACAATCACATTAGCAATATCTCTGATTTGAAGAAATTGTTAGACAACTTTCAACAAATGTGTGACTACATAGACTCTGTGTAGATTAGTATATTAGAGGTAGATATTGCTACCTTGGATATGGCAAGTTTTGAGATAATTGATGTGTATTAACCATTTCAAGAAATTATAGGAAGATATTTATATTATCACAATGGTTAGTAAGAAGAATGAGAAAACAAAGCTTGATTTCTCAAATTGTTCTTTAAAAATGTTTCTAAAGCCTATGATATAGTAGTTATTTTATTTGAGATGCTTCAAATGTGCTTTCCTAATGACCTGATACCTAATATTGATGATGCATTCAAATACCTTCTCCACCAACAAGCTTAGAAGATGTAGTAATGATGCAACTCTATTTATTTTTAGGATTATGTAAAGGAAGTGTCCAAGCCAAACTATAAAAGAAGCAAAAATATGGAGAGAATAAATCCAAAAAATATTTTAAGAAACTAATTTGTGGTTTTTCCAAGAAGCAAGGACACAAGATGGAGTTTTGTTGACATAAATTTAGAAAGCTAGAGGAAGTAGCCAATAGGGGTGGTGATGCTTCTCTTTTTGTTGCATACAATGAGGATGATCATGAAGATGAGGTATCACAAGCACATATTTTTTCATTCAACATTTTGGATCTCCACTTCTTCATAGGAATGGATTAAAAATTTAGGGAAAACATGGCACATGATGAAGTGTCATCTTTTGACTAACTACAGCAAACAACAACATGGCTAGTGTGTGGTTATTGGTAATAATTATTCTTTGTAGATAATTGAATGTGATAAGGTAACTCTCGGTTCCTTCTTACTTGGGGATTTCTTCATGTACCAAGAATGTGCCCTAATCTTCTTTCTATTTAGCACATCACTCATACTAACAAAAAGGTGGAATTTTGGCCTCATGGCATTGATGTTCGTTTTAAGATAGTAGCCTTAGGGAATTGTAATGAGTTTAATCATTTGTATAATCCTAGTGAGTTCTCCCTATCTTCTTCTTCATCCAAGAAGAGAGAATTTCTTGCTATGGTGGCTAAGGCATATGACATTAGCAAGTGTTGACACCATAGCCTTAGACAAATTAATTATGAATCCTTGAGGTGTTTGAGTCAACTTTAGATAGTAGACAATTTATTTTTATTACTCTTGGTAAGGGTGTATTTTGGGAAAGCATCATCAAGAGTCTCCCAAAAATAGAAAGCTAGGAGTGCCATTCAACCATTAGATCTCATTCATAGTGATATTTGTGGTCCAATGGGTTGCTTTTCTCTTTCTAAGAACAAGTAGTTTCTCATATTTATTGATTATTTATCCACATATATATGTCTTGACACCATTCATACTAAAGATGAAGTTTTTAGAAAATTTGGTACTTTCAAAGCTCTTGTGGAGAAACAATTTGAGAGGAAGGTCAAGTTCCTTTCAACTAATGGAGGAGGTGAGTTTGGCATCCATACCTTTGGTGATATTTTATTTCATCATGGTATTTTTCCAAAGAACTATTTATTATACTCTAGATCAAAAAACGTTACTAAGCAAAATAATTAGGTCATTATGGAGATGGCTAGATGTATGTCATATTCTAAGTAGATGAAGCCTAAGTTATGGGGTGAAGCAGTAACTTATGCCATGCATATCGTCAATAGCATTCTAAATTGTAAAGTCCAATATATGACACTTCTCAAGAGAGTGATAGAAGATGGGCCTCATGTTTCTTAGTTTTATTTCTTTGGTTTAACTTCATGGGATTAAATTCTAAAATATGCCTAGAACAAGGTTACTATGAATACCCATCATTGCATACATATGGGGAATTTAGATACCTCTGAGTATTTTCAACTTTGTGACTCAGTCAAATGGGAGGTCATCATTCAACATGAAGTAATTTTTGATTAGGTGCTTCCATCATCTCCTTTTGGCCCACCTCCCATATTTTTTGTAGATGATCATATCCCAACTATAGATTCTTCTCTTCCTCCATAGGTTCCTATTACTGCTCCTTCTCTTTCATAGATTCATGTTGGTTGTATTCCAATTGTTCCCACGTCTCAATCTATCAACTTGATCCCTTCAGATATTCCTAGTAATATATGTGTTTACCTTTCATATTCTTCATTAGCATATATTCTAGATTTAGATCCTTTTTTGATGAGCTTAATCCTCTCATGCATCATGCAATGGTTATTTATGCCACGTTTTATGGTGAGCATGTGCTAGATGCTTTAGTCCCTTCTTTTGATGTTTTTTTCACATAACATATTTCATAGCCTTTCATGGATTGTTTAATTCCTAAGTGGACTTAGGCTCTTCTTTAGGATTCTTATCCCATTCTCTCTCAAGAGAATCATAAAAAGCCCCTCTCTCAAAATTTTAGTCTCAAAGGTTGATAATTTTAAAGATCCCATATGGGAAAAGGTTGTCTAGAATGGGAGGATGTCATGATGGCAAAGTATGATTCATTAATGAAGAATTATACATTGAAGTGTGTTCCTCTTTCTAAAGGGAATAACATTGTTTGTTTTCAATGGGTCTATAAGACCAAGTACACATATGATGGTTAGGTGAGAGGCATAAGGTACAACTTGTTGCTACGGGGCTTTTTCAAAATGAGGGATTTGACTATTCTAAGACTTTTTTCCTATTTCATGAATGGACTCTATTTGGATGATTCTCTTTGTTGTTGCTTCCTATGGGTGGAGGTGCATTATATGGACATGAAAAACATCTTTCTTCAAGGGGAGCTTTAGGAACAACCACCTAGTTTTGAGCTTGATGGATTCATTCCCTTAGTTTTTGGATGAAGAAATCCTTATATAGGATTAAGTGACCTCTTATGATTGGTATGAGAGGATTCACTCATTCTTCCTTAGTTATGGCTTTTGGTAATATGAGGTAGAGCATGATGTCTACATCATGCATCATGATAGCTAGATATTGGTGATTGTATTATATGTTGATCATTTTCTTAGCGTGATAAACTCCACATAATTGATACAAGATATGAATTCATGACTTCATGACCCTTTTAAAATGATAGATTTGGGCCTTCTTCATTACTTCTTGGGGATTCATATCAACTAGTTATCCTTTTTTATTACTAGTTCTTTCTCCAAGGAGACCTTCAATTTTCTACAATAGTTTTGTATGGACGAGTTCAAGTCCACCCAGACTCTCTTTGCTTTTGGATTGAAATTTTGATTAGATTATATTACTTATTTCATGGATGCCACTCTATATGAGATACTTGTCATGGGATTTTCTATCTCAACCACACTCAACTACATATAATAAATGCATATTCACTACTTAATTGGAGCACCTTCAATATAGATAGGGTTCTTCGATGTAAATTGGACCAACAAATTAGACTAGTGGCACTCTACTACAAATTTGTCTTCTATATTGGTTTCAGACTAGTCTCTCAATACTATAAAATATAGTCCACTATATCTCTATTTTATTTGAAATAAAAGTGTTATGTTTCCAATTAGGCCACCATACACTTTTGATGGATGCTCAGGATTATGAAGCAATTGGATTTTCTTCAATAATTTTTAGTGATCCTTCATTGTGGTATTCACAGTTTAATCAATTTTATCCACAAGCTAGTCTTTTGTCAATTAACAAAGCACATCGATGTTGGGATGCATTAGGTTTGATGGATTAATGCTCATGGGATGCTTGATCCAGTCTATTTTACTTCAATAGAGCAAATAATAGATATTCTGATCAAGGTCATGTCCAAGATGCCTTTTTTGTAATTCTAGGAGTGTCTTGGTGCAATAAAATATCCTTTAAGAGGGATGAATTATAAGGGTCTCTCTTCGTGCCATGTTTAGCTTATGTTGGAATATTGGAATATGTGGTATTAAACTTCATGTGAAGCTACGATTGATCATTGTATTATATTCATTTACATAGCCCTATGGACCATTGTACACCTTTTATAGGTGGGTTTTATATAATATTGTACTAATAAACCTTAAGGTCAGTTCTTTAACTTTGACCTGCCACTTATGATTTAGGTATTTATAGTCTTGAATTCAACCATTTCTTCATCAGTTGGAAAACTACATTTTTTTTGTTAGTGAGATTATTTGGTGTCTAAGGGCAACCTTCACATTATGTTGTGTTTATCTATGATTTATCTTTTCTATGTTGGATAATGTGTTGATTTTATTCAATTTTTAATATATAGATATATATGACACAATTATACATCTTTATTCAATCAAAAGTTATCTATCTATCTATATGCAAATAAAAATTTATCATAACCCATATTTTCAATGTTTAAATTGGAATATGTGCTAATTTACAATTATAAAATTTTGTCTCGTGAGTTGTCTCTATAAAAGCTCATGTCTATAAACATTCTTTTAGTTTTTGTAATATTGATGAAGAGATCTTAAGGTGGTCTTGACATGTGGATATCTTTGTTGTCACTTGTATAGATAAAATCCTTTTAAAAAAACTAATTATTGAGGGATTGCGAAAGTTCACATTCTCTTAATAAGTGACATATTCCTTGCATAATGTGTTGATAATGACATCTTTGAATGGAAGAAAGCATCACAAGAATCTACTTCAATTTTAATGATGATTGAAAGAATAGAATGTTTCTTAAATTCATTCTTGGAAACTATACCATCAGTAATCACATGGAAAATCATTCTATTGTATAATACCAAAACAACTATTTACTTATTTTGAATTGGTTATATTGGATTGAAACACACCGTACCCATATACTTAAGTAAACCATATTATTAAAGCATTGTGATAGACTGTGTTATTGTGGAATGCCTTATTACAATGCATTATAATATAAATATTTGACCTTGGGTTGCACTCGTTGGATTGCATTTCATTTATTATTGGTCTTTTTGGTCTATAATGCCTTAGAATTAAATTATTAAAAACTATATTATTATGGGTCACCTTATCATGAGAGTTTCCATAACAATGTAGGGACTTAAAACTTGGACTGCATTCAGATAATTCTGTCTTATTTAAAATTGCTTCAGAATGTCTTATACAACTATTTACTTAATTTTGATAAATATATATATATATATAATTCATTAAACCATTACTCTACATTAATTATTTATCAAGAAATACAAATCTACATCCACCATGATTCAAAATTAAAAATTAAATTTGTTTACAAGAAAAGAAAGAATGATTTATACCTTTAAATATTGAGAAATCTTAACCAATTAATTGTGGTTTAATATTTAATTATTCATTAAGAATACAAATTTGCATCTATCACATTTCAAAATTAACAATGCAAATTTTTTGGTTACATAGGAGAGTTGGTCACAACCACACTATTTTTTAGTAACTAACAAGTGCAAGGTTCAAACCACAGGGATTGCTCCTACCAAACCTATTATGTCTCGTTATTTTTGACCCGAAATGAAGGGGATCATCGATCGTTCAAGATTTGTACCATCATTGTCGATCTAGCACGCACTCAAATGATTTAAATTAAACTACTACCTTTGCAAACAGAGTGCCCTCAAGGTTTGAACCTGACAATAGAAATAAAATTAGTTTAAAACAAAAAAGTATTAATATGTAACCTTTAAATTTTAACATACATCAATCACCTTTAGGATTGGAAAGATATAACACTCCTAAGTGATGGTATCTAGACACTTACGTTGTCAATTATTGGTAACACATTTAGTCTCCACTCAGTCAAGTAGTTTGCATCCACAAGTAGAGGAAGAGGTATTGAAGACTTCAAAAAATTAATGCTTGGCTAGCTCGATTTCTTTCCTTAGCAGGAAGAATTCAATTTGCAAATAAAATTATGGTAGTCTCTCTTGTTTATTACTCCTCTTTTTGGATGGCCCCCAAGGTAGTCTATAACAAATTAACTCATGTTATTCGTAATTTTTTATGGACCAAATGGGATGGGGAGGTGGGAATGACACCCATATCTTAAAAACTTTGTACTCAACCTAAGGCTTTATGAGGTCTAGGCATCATTGATCCTCTTACCCAAAGCAAAATTTTTCTTGCAAAATGGGTTTCTAGAGTTATTATTGGTAATGAAAATTGGAAACACCTATTTCGTTACAAAATATCTCTAGCTACTCACAAAGGTAAATGGAAAGAAACCCCTTGGGAGGATAAGGTCCTTAATGTGCCTTAATTTACGATTAAAGGATCTATTCCATTTACCCAAAATTGGAAAGCTTGGAAATCAATTTCTCATTTATTGGCTTCGAAGTTTGATTCCTTGAGATATGATTTGAGCATCGGTCTAAAAAATATTTGGTGGAATAAACTTATCCTCCATAATGTAAACCTTTAGCTTTATGCAATGTTATTCATGGTCTAGCTTTTTTTAAGAAAGGAATTAATAGAATTAGAGATATCTTGGATCCGGGTAGCTACTCAATTCTTACATGGAACCAGATCTACAATTATTGCTCCCTTCCCTCTAGGTTCAAATAGTTTTATGGCTTAGTTGTGGCTTCCATCCCTTGTGAGGTCCTTATAAAGTTGGGAACAACTGCCCATAATATATGAAATGATTGGATATGACTTAATGATCATAGAATCTCTTCCATTACTTCTAGTTGGATATACAAAAATATTTTGTGTCCTCCTTTAGACTCTAATCTTAATGTCAAGTGGTAAGTCGTTTGTGCCCTTCTTTAGACTATAAGCTCAATGTCAAGTGGTAAGTGAATTTTACCAATGTCCAATGGCAATCTCTTGCTACTTAAATTTGGAAAGTTTTTGTTGAACTTGAATGGCGAATTTTGCATCAAAAGCTTTCAACTTCTGAAATTTTGGCCTCAATTTTACACATTTCCCCTCAATGCAATTTTTGTAATGATTTAGAAACTCTTATTCACTTGTTTTGGTTTTGTGACATGGCTAAACAGTTTTGGGATGTCTTCTACACCTTTATTTTTTCCTCTTTCACTAGATTTTGGAAGCTTTCTCTGCTTGGTTTTTCACAGCTGGATCCAAGTAACTGGTCAATTCTTACTTAGAACCAGATCTACAATTATTTCTCCCTTCCCTCTAGGTTCAAATAGTTTTATGGCTTAGTTTTGGCTTCCATCCCTTGTGAGGTCCTTATAAATTTGGGAACAACTGCCCATAATATATGAAATGACTGGAGATGACTTAATGAGCATAGAATCTCTTCCATTACTTCTAGTTGGAATGCAAAAATCTTTTGTGCCCTCCTTTAGACTCTAAGCTCAATGTCAAGTGGTAAGTGAATTTTACCAATTCCCAATGGCAACATCTATTTGTTTGTTAAAAAAATGATAAGATTGAATAAAGATAAACCCTTTTCAAAAGTAAATAAATAAAACAATTTCAATACAAAGTAATAAAAAACAACTTTATATAAATTATATGTAATAAGTGTTTAAAGCTTTTAATTAAAATTTTCAAATAGATAACTAGTTCCTTTTGAATTAATCTAAATATTTGAACAATTTAATTTGTTGAATATTTACTTTAGTATCGAAGATAAAATCATTCAAATGAAAATAAATGTCTCAGAGAAAAGCACATGTGTCTATGATGTAAATATTATGTATTTTTAGTATAAATGATAATGTCTACATGTTATGTAAATATTTTGTTCTTCATGATAATTTTTTCGATTTTTATTGGAGGCCACTCCCGTTACAAAAACAAAACATTACATTGTCCTAGTTACATTTCTAACAAGTTAATTAAAGCATATCCAACTATTGTATTTTAGATATTCTTCATTAAAAAAATTATCAAAGATATTCTCCATCTTCCTCAAACTACATATCCAACTTTTGTGTCGGAGATATTTTTCATTAAAATTTTTATCAAAGATATTCTCCATCTTCCTCAAAATGCATATCCAACTTTTGTATCGGAGATTTTTTTCATTAAATTTTTTTATCAAAGATATTCTCCATCTTCCTCAAACTGTTAAGTTTCTACAATCAACTCCTTTAATATCATATGCTTTCCAAAATTTAAATTCTGTCAATGAAATTCAACACCAACGAATGGCTAAAATAATTACTACCCAACTTCTATATCTATAAATATTTTATCTATAACAACCTCACAATTTCTTAATATCTTTTTTTAGGGTTTTTATTCATTTCTCTAATAAGATATTAGTTTCATTGTTATTTTTTGTTTTTATTTGTGGATTTAACCCCACTTCTTGTTAACACTTGTGATATTTGCTTTTGTTTTCCCATATTAATATCTTTGAGTTTTTTTTCTCTTTGTTTTTTGTTCTTTGTGTCTTTTTTTTTTTTTTTTTATTCCTGGCAATACTTTCATCTTCATCAGTCTCTTCAAGCTTCTTACACTGCTCATAGCTTATCATCTTTAGGTTTGTCTTGTTATGAAGGATCTAAAGTGCAATGAATAACCTCAAAAGCACGATCTTCTTTATGTTGCCCTAAAAGCCCTAAAGAGCAAGGATGCTTTTCTGTAGCAATTACCTTCTTATTCTACCCCCAAAATCCTAAATTGTAATGAGATTCCTCCAACTTCATTTCTTTATTATTTTGCTCTTGAAACCTTAAAGTGCACACGATAACATCTCCATCACTTTCACTTTTATTACCTAGAGAGGATTTTATACTACTTGAGAAAAATGAAAATGATTTACTTAGAATAAATTTGACATCTTTTGCTCTCTTTGTTTTAGAATTTATCTCCACATTTATTTTGCACCTTTAATTCCTTTCTAAACTTGCCAAATGATATTGTAGATAGGCTTTCTTTGCCTCTTCCTTTGAAGTGGAATATCCTTGATATGATCTAGCTTATATTGCTATATGTTTCCTTACTTTTTCTTGAAGTTTATCTCATGGATAGATTTTTTTGTTGCTTTCTTCATACTTTTCACTTTGCAAACTCTTCCCATGTGTACAGTCTCATAACAATTGTGGCAACAAAATGCAATATTTTCATAATCTACTTGGTGATCCCATTCTCTTGATTCAAATTTAATCTTAATGGATTGTGGCAAAGGTTTTGAAATATCCATAGCAACATTATCGAGTATATAGGATGTTTTTGCTCCTTAGTAGTTGGTCCTATTGCCACATTTTGCTAAGGGGTAAAAATTTTGAAAGATCACTGCTGCAACTTTTCGAACCAGATTCTTCCTTCCTCCTTCCTTTCTAGATTTATCCAGGCAGATTTCATGTTTCTAGTTTTTAGTTTTATTTTCCAAGTGTTTAGCAGGTTCTGCAGGGTTTGGGAAAAGCCCAGTTCTGTCTAAGTCAGGGGCACTCCCTTGGTTGCTCACTTTTGGAGCGATCCTGGGAGTTGCTCCCTCTTTCTAGCGATTCGCAGCCTTGCGCCTCTCTCCGGAAACCGACGACAACTCTAAGCAGCAAGGCGAGCGGGATAAAATCGTTAAATTTTGACTAAGTGTGAATTTCCCGTGGTCGCTCCATTCTGGAACGACCCCCATCGTCGTCAATTTTTTCCAACGATCCTCGGCGTCAATGACCGTCGACAATGAGAAAAGTCATGAAAAATCTGCATCAGGGACCGTAGACAACGAGCAAAGTCACAAAAAATCCTAAGGCATGAGCAGTCGACGTCGGTTGCTCCATTTGATGGCGATTGATGTTGGTCACTCCATTTTTCAACGATCATGGTCAACAGGCAGAAGAAAATATGAACCAAAAATGCCTAAGTGTTGGTCGATGTCGGTCTCTCCATTTGGTGGCGACTGACGTCGATCGCTCAATTCTGCCAGCGACGTTCATCATCGCTACTTTTTTTAACGACCATGGTCAACAGGGAGAACGAGTCACAAAATTGTCTAAGCATTGGTATTTATGCCTGTCGCTCCCTCTGCCAACGACCACCGTCATCGCCCAAATTTCCAGTGATCGATAGCAAGTGCAATGTTTGGAGGTTGATGACGGTCACTCCATTTTTGGAGTGACCCCCATCGTCGCTACTCTTTCAAGCGATCGCGGGCAAGGGTCTCAAAAATACTCTAAGGCACAAGGAAGGATGTTGACATCGATCACCCGTTCGTTGAGCAACTCTCGATGTCGCTGCTATTAGCGACTTTCGTCGCTCCCCCATTCAGCGACTGCAAGCAGACAAGGAGCATATTTTTCTAAGGCAGAGTGCATCCCGGGTTCGCTCCATTCTAGAGCGACTCTCAGGGTTGCAGTTTTTATTAGGCGACTCTGGTCTACCCCCCTCCATTTCAACGAACCTCAGACTCAGGTAGACCACATACGAATTTTGGGATTTGAGCCTGTCAGGACAAAATTGAAGGCACACTTCAAGTATAGGGTAGGTGAGCATTGACATCAAGCATTCAACAGCAAATGGTATTGCACTTACCGCATTAATCGGATGCGCCTTCTCAACCACCAGATCTGTCTAGAGCTATACCAAAGTCAGGTGAATCTTGTTGCAGGTACGCTCACGGCCAGCAGGGGTTAAATCTCGATAGCTTTTGGAGTCTTTGGGTTCTGTGCATCATTGTAATTAGGGGGAAATTTTTGCTATAAATAGTAGTCTCCTTTCATTTTAAAATGGGGGAACATATTGCTAAGAAAATTCTCTACTGTATACAAACTTATGCTTCTAATATAAAGCATCCTTGGCTCTGACATTTGTCTCTTTATTTTATGTTGCCTTCTACAAGTATTTCTGCTTATATTCATTTATTTTTTTGATTGTTTTAATTCTGCATTCTAGATTAAAGCATTGGCAATTAAGTGAATCTGGAATACCAAATGAAGGATACATAGGTAGGAATAATAGTGTTAGTTTTTGTTACATGTTTTGTTTTGATTGTTGTTGGTTTGAGTACTAGCTAGTAATCATGTTGCTTGTTCTTTCCCACCATAACCACATGCTATTTACATTTTTTTCTACAATTTACAATCTCTTTCCTGTTCTCTTATCTTAAAACCATAGTATATTAGTATAGGAGCCGACCTTCTCCGGAGATTGGCATGGGAGGCATCCCTTCCTCTCGGCCTTTCAATATTCTGGGCGAATCTAGGGCGCAAAATATCAAAACCCTTTCCTAAATGGCAGATTCATAACCAACAGTTTCTCTGGCACGCCCGATGGGACTCAAAAGTGTGCCACTGCATAAGCGGTATTGAAGTATCGGTGTTCGCTTCAGTGCTATAGAATATGAACACCTAGAAACTCTGTTGAACCTGAATACACTTCGAGTCTTAAATACTGGTCCAAGATTATAAGTCCATGCATACAAAATGGAGAGTTAGAAACATAGAGGAAGACCCTGAGTTTTACGAGCTTGATATCACTACTTTCAGAGAATGCCCCAGGCTAGTTACACCCAGTTTCTTCCAAGACGAAGCATTTCACAAGAAGCCGTAGTTGAGGAGCAAGATCCAACTTCGAATAGCACTACAACCAGCTACCCTCCAAATCTTTCGAACTCTTCACACCATCAGGTCGTTTCGGTGCAACCTGACTTGCAGTTAGTTGTTCCTGGTGCACCTGTTCAGCCCAATCCGAATGCAAACATGGCGAACCCTCCACAGAATCCGAATATACCGAATCCTCTGCCAAATCCGCAGCCAAATCCAAATCCAAATCCATAGTTGGCTACACCTGATCTATTTTAGGACTAGAATTCTATCGAACCACTCAATCTAGTTGGCCAAGCTATCGTTCTAGCTGCCACTTTGAAGGCTATACCCACATACGATGGCACTGGGAAGATGGCCTACGAGCACATCCAAGACATTGTTGCCTTGGCCATGCTTCACAGAATTATCGATGAGAGTGTTATGGTCCTACTATTGTATCTATCTCTGCACAGAAAGCTCCTGTATTGGTATAGATCCTTGCCTATTGGCACTATTATTGGATGGCGTCAGTTGGTGGGGTAACTGGTGAAGGGATTCAATGAGTCCGTGGACCCATCATCTTTGTTGCATCAGTTTACAACCATTCAACGGCATCCATAAGAGGAGATAGCGGATTTTAATGTCAGATTCGCGAGATCCTGGCAAAGGGTACCCGTTGAGCTACGACCGACTGCCGGACAAGCTGCCTATTATTACCTCAAAGCATTCAACTCGAACATTAGTATGATCATCAAGTTTTCCCATATCAAAATTTCCCCGAGTTTTACGAGTTATCTCAAAATGCAGAGCTTGATTTGATTTCCATTGGTAGATTCCCATCTAGGATGTCGATGCCAATTTGCCCTGATTTCTTGCAATCTTAGTATCGTAGCGCATCTGCACAACCACTAGATACGTCTTCCACACACCAAAATTCATCATTGAATCCCGCATTGATGGTCACCCAATTCTCTGCTCCTCAAGTGCATTTTCCTGCTCCATAAGCACCACAACCTCCATCACTTTCGTAGTTTCCCGCACTTCCATCTCCTCCACAATACTCGGCATTGCCATCAACCCCACCACTTGCGGCACTACCTCCTCCAGCCCAATCAGCACCACAAGTTGTTGATGTGCAGTCCAAGATTCTGCAACAAGTAGAGTCACTTGCTTTTGTCTGTCGAACGTTGTCCAATGACATGGTTGTTATGAATAAGAATCAGGCTCAGCAAGAGTTCATCCCAAGGAGACCATATCTTCCTCCGACGCTGACAAGAGACCAAGTTCCTCAAGTTAATAGGCCTCCAACAAGGAATATCAATATCAATGAAGAGTCGAGCACTTCAGATTACTTGCACTGGTGCTCTACGTGCAATGATCCTTACGGGGAAGATAGTTGCATGCTCCATCAGCATTATGTCCAAACTCTAGCAAATAGTGCTTCGGGTGATCAAGTCAATATGATTTGGGAAGAAGATTGCAATTTTGCGGTCTCCTAGGAGGAGTCGGTGTCTATTCTGACCAAGGGTGGTAAGAAGCCAATTAAAATGGATGCGGCCCAGATGTAGCCTTTGAAAGTGTATACCAGACTAGAAAAGGAGCAGCCTGGCGCGAAAGCTCCTGACAAGGTTCCTTTCCCTCCGTAGGAATGTAATGTCCCCTCTTCGGTGATGGAGATGAGTTAGATGATGATAACCTATTCAGAGTCCCTATAGGTTGATCATCCAGTTCTTACGGGTCTCATTATGCTATGGAGATAATAATTTGGTGAGCTTCAGCATGGAGTTTTCAGTTGCAATGTCATATTCTTGTGTGGATGTATAATTTGGCTAAGTATGAGTTTATTTTCCCTTTATTATAATGTAATTTTATAATATTAAAATATAAATGGAAATTATAATATAAAGTTTAAAAAAAGGCCAAAAGTGTTTTAAAACAATGTTGTGGCTACTAGGACATGGTGGTCCACTTTTGGAGAGATAAGGATTAAAAATAAAATAAACCTTGGCCGGCCTTGTGGAACAAAAAAGATAAATAGAGGTGAGATGGGACATTTGTAGCATCCATTTTTTATATCATTTGAGTCTATTTTCTGAAGACATTGCAGGTCTTGTTGAAGATTGCATTGTTGAGGCTTGTGGAGACGTACACCTTCATAAGTAACAGTGGTTTTGTGTGTGAAAGATCACACCTAGCCATTATTGAGAGTTTACTTTAGAACTCTCATTTGTGCTTCAGATATTTCATCTAGGGTTTGCATATTTTGGAGGGTCAATCATTTGGCAAACCATTTCTAGGGTTTTTTGGCCTTTATCAACCATACAAGAATCCATAGTTATTTTGGAGAACTAAGGACCTATTGAGGTAATTTCAGACTTTCATTCATGACTGGTATTCCTACAGCTGATCCATATTTTCACTCATAACTTCAGATTTTGGCATCATATGATTGTGGGTATTTTTGCATTGGGTTCCTTGTGACTTGACAATCATTTCAAGCACCAATTTGGGATACTTTGGAGGAGGAATTATTTTAATTTGCAGGTCGTAGGGTTTGCTGGTCATATCTTGCCATGGTGACAATTTCATTCACAACTTTAGATTTTTGAGGTAGAATTTTGTGGGTACTTCACCAAACGAATTTCCTATTAAAGACAAAGAGAACAAGTATAAATTTGAAGGGTTTCAGTTGAGATATTATTTATTGGAAGAGGAATAACTACCTACAGGTCCGCAACCCTTTTGAGACACTTTGGGCATGTTAGAAGGGGCGATTTGGAGTTCTTATGGTTGCAACTTGGACGGCTAGCATTGAAGATCATTTTTGCATCCTTTTGATTGTCATGTCTCCATCATTTGCTACACCTACCAGGTTTGAAGTACACATAATAGTCCGCAGACTTCTCAGATCAGACCTTGCATCTTCAATAGTTTGATTTCACCGTGGTCTCCATTCATTAGCCATTGATAGTGGAATTCACATATAATACCTAGAGCAATTTTGGGAGCGTTTGAGCATTTTTTGCACACTCTTACAAGTCTGAAGACAAAGTATACCAGGTCTGAAAATTAAAAATCAGAAATTGTTATTATTTCATTTGGTGATTAATAAAGTGTTGCAGTTGCTCCATCTTTCCTTGTATATGTTTTGCAATTAGTTTAGCGTTGTATTTCATGGTTTATGTTTCAAAAATCTATTGCAATTCATAAATACCAGCAAGACATCATTTTCAAAACAAATCAAACAAATACATCAAACTCAAACCAATATACATCAAGGGGTGTATATTACAAGGAAAAAGAGAAGCCACCACCAGCAAAAGATCCAACGACTCAACCTCCGGCTGAAACCAAGGAGCAGGCATGAGAAAAGCTCAAGTACCCATTGTTGACAAAGCGGCAAAGGGTCTAGGCGACGCAACAGTACCGCACTAGGTACGAGATAGAGAAAGAAATTGAGGGGCCCTCTACTTCGGCCTACAACATTATTGATGAACTCAATAGGACCTCGACAAAGATAAGCATGTACGATGCCCTACAACTCCCTGGGCAGGTGGATCTGTTGCAAGAATCTCTAAAGTTCGTTAAAGGAGGAAATCCATCAAAGCTCGTGTTAGCTCAGCCCTTGACCACTTCAATCACTGGAAAGAACAGACCACCACCATTTTACTTGTCTTTGCGGATGGAAGGATGTGTGGTGCATAACTGCATGATTGATTACGGTGCATCAACTACCGTCATGCCGAGAGCAGTATGCAAGGAAATTGGCATGGAGTACATGCAAAGCATCCAAGGTGTTTTGCAATTAGATGGCACTCCTATGAAAACAATAGGCATCATCAAGGATATCTCTATCCAGCTGCACAAGGCGTCTGAGATCGTGGTGATTCAAGAAGTCATGGTTGTTGACCTGGAGCCCTACTTCGGCATGTGCCTCTCGAGGGAATTCACCACCAAGATGGGTGGATACCTGTCTCTGGACTACTCTCATATGGAGGTCCCCTTCAAAGGGAGAAATGTGAATATCTACAATGAAAAATCCTCCACCTTTCTTGTTGGGAGGATGCCAAAAGAGGGGTAGCAGGATGAGTCGGTTCACCTAATGACAGAAGAGTTAGAAGAAGTGGAATTGGTGGAGGATTCCATAGAGCAGTTGCAAGCAGAGGATGAATTATCCCTGCTTGACTTCAACGCAATGATTGAATCAGACATGGGTTGCTACACTATTGCATAGCCTAAAAAGTCGAAGGAAACAACAAAATAAGACATAGGCCTTGCCCCGAATGAGCTATGGAAGCTGTATTTTGACAGTACCAGATGCAAGAATGGCGTCGGGGCAGGGGTACTCCTAGTTTCACCTTCGAGAGAAGAGAAATATTATTGCTGCAGGCTGGCCTGGAGTTGCACTAACAATGCGGTAGAGTATGAAGCCTTGTGCTTAGGGTTGAAAAATGCGAAGAGGTTGGGGATCAAGCATCTGCAAATATTTGGAGATTCAAAGCTAGTGTGCAAGTATATTACTGACAAATGCATTGCAAAAAAACACTATTTCAAATCTTACCACAATCGGGTCTGGGATTTGTTGTAGTCATTTGAGGCCCTGAATGTTAAAGTCATTCCTCGAGAGAAAAATAGACATGCTGATATCTTGGCATCTATTGGATCCAGATACTCTCTAGCGGATGACATGATGCAGAAGCCAAAGGTGGTGAGAACTATCTACAAGCCTTCTATGCCTGATAAGGACACCCACTGGCAGGTGTTCGATTGTGACGAGAAGATCGTCAATTTTTTTATTCATGAAGCTAGCACCATTGAAGGTAGAGACCCTAATGACGAGCAGTATGAGGGGTTAATATAGTTAAAGAATAATCATGTCCCAAAAGGACTGATTACTTTGGAGAGTCTCTTTTATAAGAACGATAGACCCATATCTCACCGAATCAAGGTGGACGCCAAGCAATACATGGACCTGGAGCTCGAGCCCGAAAAAGTGATCAAGGTTGGTACCGAATGTACCCCTAAAGAATTGGAGCGGATTCAGGCCTTGTGCAAAGAATATCCCGACATAGTTGCTTGGTGTTATCAAGACTTGAAAGGGTATGACAGAGAGATTATCCAACACACCATAGAATTGGAAGACGGGGTTAAGCCCTGTAGACAGAAATAGAGGCCAATCAACCCAAAAATCGGGGTTCTGATGAGAGCCAAATCCTGAAGATGCTGGAAGCGAAAATCATCTATCCCATCAAGCATTATTCTTGGGTTGCAAATCTGGTTCCCGTAAGGAAGAAGAATGGGGACATTTGCCTCTATGTGGATTTCCACAATCTAAATCAGGACTCACTAAAGGACCACTACCCGCTCCCCAAAATTGATCAAATTCTCCATGTGGTCACGGGATCTCAACGATTCTCCCTTATGGATGGTTTCTCTGGTTATAATCAGATCTAGGTGAAGGACAAGGATCATCACAAGACAACATTCACCACCAAATTGGAGATGTTTGCCTATCAGTGCATGCCCTTCGGTCTATCCAATGCAGGGGCTACTTTCTAGAGAGCCATGGACCTAGCATTTCGTGAGCTATTAAATAAAATCATCGTCATCTATTTGGATGACATGACTATGTTTTCACACAGAAGAGAAGAACACTCCTCTCACCTACGACAAGTGTTTGAAAGGTGCCGTGAATTCGGCATATCTATTAACCCTAAGAAGTCAGTTTTTGCAGTGAAGGAGGGGAAGCTTCTAGGCCACGTCATTTCAGAAAAGGGCCTTGGCATTTGACCCCGATAGAGTAGAGGCTCTTCTCCGGTTGCCAATCCCAGTGAACAAGAAAGGGCTGCAGTCCTTCTTTGGACAGATCAACTTTGTAAGGAAGTTCGTGCCGGATTTTGCCCAAGTAATCAAGCCAATGGCCGAACTCCTAAAGAAGGATGTCGAGTTTGTCTGGACTGAGGAGAGGAAAAAAGCCTTTGAGGAGATTAAGGCAAGGATTGCCCAGGCGCCTGTGCTGATAAACCCGGATTACTCTAAGGATTTCATCCTGTATGCAGTGGGAGAGCCCGAGAGTTATGTAGCAGTTCTAACTCAGAAAGGAGACGATGGCGAAGAGCGGCCAATAGCCTTCTTGAGCCAGGTGATCCAACCACATGAAGAGAGATATAACTTCATTGAACGCCAAGTGCATGCAATCATGAGGTCTTTGAAGAAGTTCAAGCACTTTGTTTCCTAGAGCAGGACGATCGTGTTCGTTGTCCACCCAGATGTTAGAAGCTTTATCATACAGGGGGAGCTGGGCAACAAAAGGGCCGGCTGGATTGCCAAGATCCAGGAGTTTGATATAGAGGTGCGACCCACCAAGCTAATCAGAGGTCGGGCACTATGTCAAGAACTAGCAAGGAGTGTTGCTGCAGAGGTGGCCGCCTGTCAGTGGGAGGACCCAGTCCTAGAAGGCAACTTTGCCAATTCCTCAGCAGAAGACAGCGACTGGGCCGATGAAATAATTTGGTATTTCAGCACCGGGAGGCTCCCAGATCACCTCAATGCAAGTCAGAGAAGGAGATTCAGGCTCCAAGCTCTAAAATATGTACTGCGCCCCGAGGGGCTGTATTTCAAGAACGTGGACGACATCCTCTTGCGATGCGTCAAAGAAACAGATAAACGGAAGGTCCTAGGCGAATTCCATTCTGGAATGTCGGGAGGACATCTTTCGGGAAGGCCTATGGCCTTAAAAATCATCAGAGCGGGCTATTATTGGCCCACCCTCTTCGCAGATGCATATGCAGTCTACCAAAAATGTGAGAAATGTCAAAGGTTCACCGACAAAAATAGGAATGCACCTATGCCCCTCCAGCCAATTCAGGCTGAGGCTCCCTTCCAGCAATGGGGCCTAGATTTCATCGGGACAATCTCGCCAAATTCCTCGACGGGGCATAAGTTCATTCTGACAGCCACGGATTACTTCACCCGATGGGCAGAGGTGATACCTACCAAGCACGCTGACCAAGAGACGGTCATCAACTTCCTTGAAAGCCTAATCACTCGCTTCGGGATCCCAGAAGCAATAGTGATAGACAACGGACCAGGATTCACAGGGGCTAAACTCATAGAGTTTACTTGCAAATATGGGATTTACCATAAGGCTTCTTCCAACTACTACCCATAAGGAAATGGCCTAGCCGAGTCTACAAATAAGAATCTGATGAAGATCATAAAGAAGACTCTAGAGAGGAACAAAAGATCCTGGCATTTGTACCTGGATCAGGCGCTATGGGCAGATCGTATCTCAGTTAAGAAATCTATCAAGACATCGCCATACGCGCTTGTTTATGGAAAAGAAGTCGTCCTGCCCACCCATGTTGAGATGCCCGCACTCTGGCTGTTAGACGATGAGAAGGGTAATCTGGATCCTGTTGATGCCCGGTTGGCTCAGTTGCTGCAGCTCGAAGAGGAAAGAGAAAAAGCTTACGAAGCTTTTATGAAGCACACCGAAACCACACGAAACTGGTTCGCGAAAGGGACTACAGCCAGGGTCTTCAAGATCGGGGACCTAGTGCTGAAATGGGACTCGTGGAAGGCAAAACCAGGGAACCATGATAAATTCGACGCCTTCTGGGAAGGCCCCTTTCAGGTTGCCCGAGTGAACCAGTTCAACTCCTTTGTGCTGCGAGATATGGAGGGTCAGATCCTCCCAATACCAGTTAATGGCTTTCATCTGAAAGCCTATCACCATTAAGAAATTCCAGAAGTTTCTCCTGTGTACATACTTTCATTTCTGCAGTTTGAATTTGTTTTTCGGAATGTAAATATTGCTTTTCGGTAAAGGTAGTTTCCTGCTTTTAGCCTCAGCGTCCGGCCTTCGGGTTGGAAATTTTGTTCCAAGAAAAAAGAGCCAAGTGTCTTGTGTAGAAGAAGGTTCCTGTTAGCAGAGGAGTAAAGCAGGGTTTGCTAAGTTCCTTAGGCGGAAGAAAGCAGGAGGGTCGAAAGAATTGAAAAATTCGCTAAGTGCCCATGCAAGCAAAGTTGCTGAGGTTCGCCCAGATGAGCCGGCGATTCTCGCAGTCGCTCATATTTTCAGCGAACTCCAACCACATTCAAGCAGCTGAACCGGTCGAAAGGAGGCATAAAAAATGTTTAACTGCCTAAGCGCCCGTGGTCGCTCGATTTTTCAGCGACTCCGGGGTCACCTACAAAATTCAGCGAACTGCAAGGCTCCGGAAGAAGAAAAAAATTGCTAAGGCAAAGAGTCCGTGCCCAAGGTCGCTCCAAATCTCAGCGACGATGGAAATCGCTTTGAAAATTTAGCGACCCCGGGAGGCGCCAAGATTGAGCCAAAAATGATAGAAGACAGCGGTCGCTCGAAGTTTTCAAGAAGCTCAAAATCGCTCATTCTATTCAGCGATTCCGGGAATCGCGTGGGTGTGGCGCGAGGTGCGTTAAGGAGAAAAGGGCCAAAAAAATTTCTAAGTGTCAAAGAGCTGCCCGAAGTCGCTCATTTTTTGAGCGACTCCGAGAATCGCTCATACTTTTGAGCGAACGCCGTCAAGGTCCAAGAAATGCAAGAAAAAATCCTAAGTGTTGGCGCTCGAAGTCGCTCCATTCTGGAGCGACTCCCGTGGTCGCCTGGTTTGGCCAGCGACGACCGTCGTCGCTCACCTTTTGAGCGAACCCTGGCGGATGGAAAATTGAAGGGAGGAAACGAAGTTGGAAATTTTTCTAAGTCTGGAATGACGCCGGTCGCTCGCCAAAGCACCAAATGCTCCAAATCGCTAAATTTTCCAGCGATTCCAGGAATCGCTCCAAGTTTCGAGCGACCTTCGTCTCCAGCAAATGCAGCGAGCCTTGGGATGCATGCCAAAGTGGCGGCGGGTGACGTCTTCAAGGCGCACGTTATAAAGAAGGGTGCTTGCACAGTTTTCAAAGCAGATTTCATTAAAAGCAAAGGACAAGCCCTGGACCAATAACCGAGAGGTTGCGCTACCAAGGGAGATTTTGTGCACGGCCACCGAAGAATAACGGCGCGCCCACCCACTTTGTGCACCCTGCCTTTAACTCGAGCGCTCGCCATTAATGACAACTTTTTACCCATCTCCATAAAGGCTCAGTCGCTCATTTCACTCTGCCAGTTTCACCCAGGCGAACTCCAAGCTGCACCAGAGGATAAATTCAGAGCATTTACCAGCAAGCAGCAGTGAATTTGAATTGTTTCGTCGCCATGGGAAAAATGGAGAGTGAAGAAAAGGGTAAAGCATCTGAGCAGGTAGCTTCGGGCACACCGGAGAGCGGAAAGAAAAAAGAAAAGAAGGACAAAGGGAAGGCGAAGGCATCAGGGACAGCGTCTGGGAAAAAAGGCCAATCAGGGCCAGCAAGACAAGTTCCTCCTCCGCCGCCTGTAGACAATTTGATAAGATACAGGGATGGCAGCTACTCTTACAACATTGAACAACTTCGGCGCACCATAGAGGAGTGGCGAGAAAAAGTTCCTGCTTCGCATCCTTTTGCCGCAGCTTACCATTCGCGCCTTTACTGGTTTTTATGCCCGTCGGTGCACCATTGTCCAGAGCTGGTTGCAGCTATCGCCAGAAATTACAAGCCAAGCACCCGACAAGTCCGGGACCATGAGGGAACAGTTCTGTTCTCGCTCTATAAGGAGACTGTCCAAATGGCCTTCGCGCCTTGCTAGTCGCCGGACAGGAATTATACAGTCAAAAGCATCAATCTCGACGAGCAGGCTGAGAGATATGTGGACAATTCAAAAATGCGGGCCTTCATGGAGTCCCAGCTGCGCGAGCCGCCCAAACGGTGGCCAGAGTTGCCAATGCCCCTGGAAAATTTCAAAAACAAGGCCCTCTATTCTATGTTGGCCTGGGTCTTGGGCTGCGGTACAGACGCGGTAGTTCATCCCTACCAGGTTGCTATCGCGGAGTGCATCCTACATGGGGAATTCTATGACCCCAGCGCCATGAAGCCAGAGACCAAGCCAGTCTTCTTCGACTGGGCGGATTGCGTAGCGCACGGTTTGCATTCGCGCCTCCAAGAATTGAAAGAAGGAAGGACCCAGTCCTTCAGGCAGTGTTCGTTCCTGGCCTGGTTATTTTTGTTCCACATGCACAACAAGATGAAGACTATTCCAGTTCAGTGCAAAGACAAAAATGGCGCTCAACTCCCAGTGTATGAATGGACTCAGGTCCTGTCAAGAAGGAGGTCATACTATAAATTTAATTTGGCATTCTTGGGCCCTGCCCTAGCCATCCTCAATGGCACCTGCCCGCGTGTCCCCCGTGAGATGAGAGACAAAATTGTGCGGGGAAATATCGGCGACACTTTCAAATTGACACAAGGGTTTGTTATCAGAATTTTTGGGTTCACAGGCAAACCCTTCCTCCTGCCGTATTTCTGCACAGAATATACATTCGCCTTGGAGGCAGCGCGGCAGATGGACTATGCAGACCAAGAATACGGTCAAGGGAGAAGATGGGGCCACATGTTCAAGTTCCCAATCACATGGGACGATATTGAGGTCAACACAAATGGCCAGAACGAATACCTAGCTGCTACACTCCTAAGTTTCGGCCTGGTTGAGCTTCCCCAGCGGTGGAGGTATGACCCCCTCGACATAGTAAAAGAATTCACGCAGATGAAAAATTTTCATGCCTGCCCGCGCCAGGAGGAGATCATGGGGGAGCGAAATAATCCGTCAGGAGGTGACCTGGAGTGGAATATAGAAGAGATGCAGTCGTTCCCGCCGTGGCATGATTTCTATTTTGTTGAGGCGGAGTATGACCCTGAAAATAACCCGGCGCACAGAACAGACACCCAGGCTTACAGGCGAATGCTGCCGAAAGTGAAAGGTTTGGGTTGGGACGACGAAAAGATAGCACAATGGTGGGTCACGAGGGCCCACACCAAGAAAGAAAGGTCTGAAAAATTGCTGGCCAATGACCATCAGTTTTCCAAGATCTATGATGATCACATCGCCACGTGGCGGCCCATCGTGTTCCGTGATATCGTGCCTCGAGGCATCCATCGCCTACAAAAGGGACAGGCCCCACCCAAGCAACCACTTGTGCAAGAAGGAGGACCCAACAGTGAAGTAAGGAGAAGTCAGGAGGCAGGGCCCATGGTGCAGCCGCCCCCTGAAAAGCCGCAAGGGTCAGAGCAGTTGGCCGAGGACACTTTGGAGCCTCTGAGGAAAAAAGTAAAGTTGAAATTTAAGACGCCTAGGGCTCTTTCGGGCGCAGTCACCAACGTAACGCCCATTGCAGCAGCCTCAGCCGTTGTCAGTGAAAAGGCGGCCACGCCTAAAAAAGAAAAAAGGAAAAGGTCTGAGAAGTCAAAGGAGAAAAAGACTACGCCCAAAAAGGAGGCTGTGCAGCAGACCGTGGTGACGCCGCAGAAGAAAGTTGCCGCCAAGGAGATTTTAACTGTCAAAGAGGACACCCCTCCGCCAGAAGAGGAAGTAGACCCGTGGATAACGCAGGTTTTCAACACGCCAGCTCAGGCAGAGCTCGCAGGTACGTATTCCCTCTTCTCTCAACAATCTTCTGATCCATTGCCTGCGGCACCCTCTTCCACCTCCGCCGAGCCCGTCCTCGTTGCCGTATCTCACCCCATCTTTGAAAAACCCCAGCCTTCTGCCTCCACCCAGTCCGACCAGCAGGCATTTGACGTGTTTTCCTCAGACCCTAACGCCTTTGAAACCCTAGGCCATACCCAGCCAGGTGCCGCCGCTGAAGACCCCCCACATTCTCCCCATCCTTCATCTTCAGCAGGCGCATTTATTGAAAACCCATCTTTGCATCCTGAAGAACCTCCCGCCGCTACCCAAGCCGAGTCATCCCCAAAGGCGACTGAACCCTCAAGCGTCGTTTCCCCTCATCTGTTCGCAGACGAACAGATGTCCCAGCAAGATTTACCTTTGGCCTATCCTATGCTCGGGGAAATGGAGCTCAGCGAACCACAGTTGAGAATGGTGGAACACCACCCCATGGTGGCCCAAGCGGAGCAGAGTTCCTTCAGATGGCTTCAGGACATGAAGAAGAGAAAAGGCGAGGAGCTTGCCGGAGTAGAGAAGTATGCCAAGTTTGATCTGGAGAACATGCTGCTCCACAAAGAAAAAAGGGTTCCCAAGGTGAAGAAGCGCCGAAAAAATATGACCCCAGATGACTACGAGTACCACCGTAAGGCCAAGGACCTGAACAATATCAACGTGGAGAATGAAATAGGGGGCATCCATCTGAGGGCTGATACATTATATGTAAACCATCACCAGATGAAGAAGCGCTTCTACGAGGTGGAGAACGAAAAAATCAGGCTGGAGGAAGATATGGCGAAAATGCAAGCGCAGCTGGAAGATGCCCAGGATGAGTCCCAAAAGCTGAAGGAGCGACTAGCAACCTTGGAAAAAGAGGCAACCAATCAAAAGGAGGCTGCAGAACAGCAGGCCAAAGAGAAAGAAGAAGCGCAAGCCCAAATCGTTGAACTACAGGGCCAGCTCCAGGGAGTTCAGCAGCAGCTAGAGGAAAGAGCTACACAGGTCGCGGCCTTTTCAAAAGATCGAGTCAAGGAAATCCGTGCTGGCCTGCTGAAGGGTTTCAGAACCCACGTCGCCAGATCTCTCTCGGTCCTCACATTCGTCTCCAAAGTGCAAGAAGTATCTGCCCAGGGCAAGCCTGTGGTAGAGGAGGCCGAACGCCAAGCTCAGCGATGGCTCGACTTGGCTGTCAAAACAGAAGGATACGAGCGCCAGGGCCTCCGATTTGTCCCCATGTCTCAGATTGCCCTAGATTGGGCCACTGCAAGGGCAACCTTGCATTTATATTTTGAAAAATCAGAAAAAATCCGGAAAGCCAGGAGGATGTTGGATGCATTGGAGAAAGAGAAAAGCATCTGCCTGATTCCTTTCCAAACCCTTGCATCGCTTGGGTTCCCAAATTTCATGAACGAAGATGGAAACTGCCGACCCAGAGAGGAGTTGAAGCCAATCTGGGAAGCCTTCAAGACAGACACAACGGAGATAGACAACTGGGCAGACCCAATTCTTGAGGCGCAGGTTACACAGTTGGTGTCTCGATTCTGCCAGATTAGCGCCTGCCTCACCAAGTTGAGTGAGAGGGTCAGCGCGGTTGATATGCTCCAGGTCGAAGCCTTCAGGTGCATGTTGAAAGATATCAGCGACCTCGAGCCCTTCCAAGAAGCAGCCTGGACTCAGGTTCAGACTACTTATGATCGCATCCATGACCGCGTTGCCCCCCAGATCAAGAAGAAGAAGGCGAGGAGCAGTCGGAAGGAGAAACGGAAGAAGAAGATTCAGAGGAAGAGTCCGGAGAGGACAGTGCCGAAGAATAAGAGCAGCAGGAAATAGAGCAGCCAAAAGAAGGGCAGCAACAGGAAGAAGCAGGGACCGGGGGTGACTCCGAGCCCAAAGGATGAAGGCATGGGTCCTTGCATCGAGGCGAGCTCGATACCCCGCGAGCCGCCAGGAATGTTGCCACATTTTGCTAAGGGGTAAAAATTTTGAAAATTTTGAAAAATCACTGCTGCAACTTTTCGGACCAGATTCTTCCTTCCTCCTTCCTTTCCAGCTTTGTCCAGGCAGATTTCATGTTTTCAGTTTTCAGTTTTATTTTCCAAGTGTTTAGCAGGTTCTGCAAGGTTTGGGAAAAGCCCAGATTTTTCTAAGTTAGGGGCACTCCCTTGGTCGCTCACTTTTGGAGCGATCCTGGGAGTCGCTCCCTCTTTCCAGCGATTCCCAGCCTTGCGCCTCTCTCCGGCGACCGACGACAACTCTAAGCAGCAAGGCGAGCGGGAGAAAATTGATTAAAATTTGTCTAAGTGTGAATTTCCCGCGGTCGCTCCATTCTGGAGCGACCCCCGTCGTCGCCAGCTTTTTCCAGCGACCCTCGGCGTCAGCGACCGTCGGCAACGAGCAAAGTCACGAAAAATCCTAAGGCATGAGCAGTCGACGCCGGTCGCTCCATTTT
Organism: Wollemia nobilis; assembly: GCA_028583015.1. Taxonomy (NCBI): domain Eukaryota; kingdom Viridiplantae; phylum Streptophyta; class Pinopsida; order Araucariales; family Araucariaceae; genus Wollemia; species Wollemia nobilis. The sequence continues at coordinate 7,343,533 of JAQPPZ010016867.1, forward strand.
TCAGCGACCATGGTCAACAGGCGGGAGAAAAGATGAACCAAAAACGCCTAAGTGTTGGTCGACGTCGGTCGCTCCGTTTGGTGGCGACTGACGTCGGTCGTTCAATTTTGCCAGTGATGCTCGTCGTCGCTCCTTTTTCAGCGACCATGGTCAACAGGGAGAACAAGTCGCAAAATTGTCTAAGTGTTGGTGTTGACGCCCGTCGCTCCCTCTGCCAGCGACCATCGTCATCACCCAGATTTCCAGCGACCGATAGCAAGTGCAATGTTTAGAGGTTGACAACGGTCGCTCCATTTTTGGAGCGACCCCCGTCGTCGCTGCTCTTTCAAGCGACCGCGGGCAAGGGTCTCAAAGATTTTCTCTAAGGCACAAGGGAGGATGTCGACGCCGGTCGCTCATTTTTCGAGCGACTCCCGTCGTCGCTGCCATCTACCAGCGACTTCCGTCGCCCCCCCATTCAGCGACTGCAAGCAGAAAAGGACAAGGTAGCAGATTTCTCTAAGGCAAAGTGCGTCCCGGGTTCGCTCCATTCTGGAGCGACTCCCGGGGTCGCTGTTTTTATTAGGCGACTCTGGTCAACCCCCTCCATTTCAGCGAACCTCAGACTTAGGCAGAGAATGTACGGATTTCGGGATTTGAGCCTGTCAGGACGGAACCGAAGGCACACTTCAAAGTACAGGGTAGGTGAGCATTGACAACAGTTATTCAACAACAAATGGTACTGCACCTACCGCATTAATCAGACGCGCCTTCTCAACCACCAGATCTGTCCGGAGCTGTACCAAAGTCAGGTGAATCTTGTTGCAGGTACGCTCACGGCCAGCAAGGGTCAAATCTCGGCAGCTTTTGCAGTCTTTGGGTTTTGTGCATCATTGTAATTGGGGGGAAATTTCTGCTATAAATAGCAGTCTACTTTCATTGTAAAAGGGGGGGAACATATTGCTAAGAAAGCTCTGCTGTATACAAACTCTTGCTTCTAATACAAAGCATCCTTGGCTCTGACATTTGTCTCTTTCTTTTATGCTGCCTTCTGCAAGTATTTCTGCTTATACTCATTTATTTTTCTGATTGCTGTAATTCTGCATTCTGGATTAAAGCATTGGCAATTAAGTGAATCTGGAATACCGAATGAAGGATACATAGGAAGGAATAATAGTGTTAGTTTATGTTACATGTTTTGTTTTGATTGTTGTTGGTTTGGGTACTAGCTAGTAATCGTGTTGCTTGTTCTTTCCCACCATAACCACATGCTATTTACATTTCTTTCTGCATTTTACAATCTCTTTCCTGTTCTCTTATCTTAAAACCATAGTAGATTAGTATAGGAGCCGGCCTTCTCCGGAGATTGGCACGGGAGGCATCTCTTCCTCCCGGCCTTTCAATCTGTTGGGCGAATCTAGGGCGCAAAAGATCAAAATCCTTTCCCAATGGATTCCCAGTATTTCCAATATTCTTCAAAACATCTTTATCGATAAGCTGATATGGAAGTCCAAAAAGACTAACCCACATTGGAAGTTTCTTAATAGTTTTTGTTGCAACAAAAAAAATTCCATTCCATGGTCTCAAATAAAGTGCATCTCTTCCTCTAAACCATGGGCCACCCACCATTATTTTATCCCTAATTTTTGAATTGAAAAAAATATGAGGAAAAAACCTTTAGGAAGAAGAGTCAAAATAATTTGAATTCAATCTCCACTTCCAATTGATCCAATTTTGAATCTCCAAAAACCCTGGACATGATCTATGGAACTTACATATTAACCCTCTACTTTTAAGAACCATTATATCATGCTCAATCATCTCATCCTTAATACTTACTTCTGGTGTAACTTTTTCTACCTAGATTGAACTTGTCATGTATTCACTCTTCTGCTTATCTCCAACTTGAGCCTCCATACCTCTAACTAGGGCATCCTGACTTCCCATTAGGGCTTTCAAATATGACTTTCCTTCCATAATAGCTAATGGGTCTTGCTCTTGGCTTGCACTCCCTCTTGGCTTGCTTTCCTGCCTCACACTTGCTCCCAGCTTGCACTCTTTCCTGCCTCGCACTTGCTCCCAACTTGCACTCCCTCCTAGCTCACAATTGCCCTTGTCTCTTATTTTTCTCAATGTTCCTTCGCTTCAGCAATTTTCTGGAAACAAAGTTCCACCCATTCATGGTAAGGGTTTGACCCATTGATGCACTTTGGATGAACCCATTGTTCTTCTTCTATGATTAAATCCTGGCTCGCACTCCCTCTTAGTTCGCACTCCCTCTTGGCTCGCACTCGCTCCCGACTTGCACTCTCTCTTGCCTCACACTCTCTCTGGACTTGCACTCCCTCCTAGCTCAAAATTGCCCCTTGTCTCTTCTTTTTTCTAGTGTTCCTTCAATTCAACAATTTTCTGGAAACAATGTTCCATGCATTCATGGTAAGGGTTTGAAGCATTGATGCACTTTGGATGAACCCGTTGCTCTTTTGTCATGACTAAATCTTGGCTCGCACTTGCTTCTGGCTTGTTGTTCTTCATAATAAATTATAACAATTTATTTGTTCTATTGTTTTTTTCTCATCTCATCAACAATAATTTTATGAATATGTAATAGTTTTTGCATTCTACAATATTTTTTTATATTCATAAAATTAAATAAAAAAATCCTTTATTTAAAGGTGGTTCATTTTATCTATTTTATAAGTGAAGTGGCCATATTTTATCCTTTACCTTAATAAATATACATTTTCTTTTCTGTTATTAAAATATGTTAAAAAAAAAAGTGTACATCCTTCAAAAACTTTTATTTAAATATCATTTAACTTTAATAATTTAAATTTGTCAAAGAAAGCATATAGAATAATGTAAGCTTTAGCCATGTAATTGAATGTCATAAATTATATTAAAATATTTGTATTAGTTTATGTTTATGTTGAACTCTTTTGTTCAAGATAAATGTTAACTTTGTAGACACCTATGACTCAAATTATATACTTGTGAACCTTTAGAGTTATTTTAAGTCTAAAACCTTATGTTTTAACCTATACTTTCACATAACATTTTCACAATAAATCTGCTACAATGACTTTATCTATGAAATTTGTCTTGTTTATTTTATGATAATTAAGATCAACAAAAAGCATAAATGAGTGGATAAAAGGTGATGGTCTATTTCCCAACCAAACATAAAATTTCATATATGCTACATTGCAATGAACACATCTCTCTAGGCTTTCTATGATGCATAACAAGATTATTAGCTATAAAGAGATGTCACTTTCTTCACTACTCAAAAGATACCTAGATGTAAAAAAAAAACTTAAAAGTTAGATCTTACAATTAGTCTTTTTGTGGATAACACTATGGGAGGGCCATATGATGCTCATTCTTTCTTATTAAATAGCACAAATAACAAAATAATTGAATGTCATCATCTTATTTATATAACAATAAGGTAACTTTTTTTAATTTGCTATAAAATATTTATGGAATGGATAAAGAGATTTGATATAGTTATCTATAACGATTAAAAATTTATATACATACAAACATGTGCATGCAAATAGATAGGTTAAGGTTATAGTAGAAAAAAATTTAGATGAAAAATGAAAAGTAAAAACATGGATAAATAGGTGGAATGTTAACTTAACTGAATATTCAAATAATAGGGCAGTCGTGTGGACAAAGATTCTAGGAAGGAAAATAAAACACTACATTGTTGAGTTTAGTCCCACATAGGAACATAAAAGACATATGTAGGGACAAACATCAAATGGGGAGCAAAGATGCTCATGGTTTAATTGAGGACTAACTCACATCACATCAAATACAAGGCAAGTGGATAGAACAAACCAAAAGAGAAATGGAAGCAAAGGATATGTACCTTTTGTACATCAAGGGGAGCGAAAACATAGAAGCATTTTACATTGGAATGCAAAGCCTCTAATGATATACGAGTTAGTTATCTTGACACTCTAGTAGTGGACTCTATGCATGAACTGTTTGAGAAGTCAAGAACAGAGAAACAAAATTTGTCATCATAATCAGCAAGAGCAACACTTAAAAAAAATATGGATCAGACTATAGTTTCAAAAAATCTTGTTTCTTTTCTAAAGGAATGATATAGCATATGTTGATCAACAATAATGTATTTTGTATTCCCATTGGCTATCTGGCCATATGGACATTAAAAGCCTTTTATTCTATTCTATTTAGTTACCTATGGAAATTTAATAGTTGGAACTGATGAGGATTCACTGGACATACAATAGGTTGTAGACCTTAACATGGGATTTATTATATTTTTTATTATATTAGTTATTAGGTTGTAAAACAGTAAAAGTGAAAAGTTACAGTTAGTTTCCTAGTGGTTAGGTTGTTAATTGTTAATTTATTTTTGAAGATTTGGAAGATTTAAGTTAGGCTATTAATTGATTGTCGGTGAGATTTGGAAGATATATCTTGTAATTTTGCCATATATTATGCCTATATATACCTATATGTTTTTGACCAAAATCAATAAAGTTTGGGAATAAAGTTTGCTTTGGTATCGTTGGTGTCAAAGCTCTGTTTTGATTAGTGGATTTGGGTTACCTTTTCAATCCTCTAGTATGGGTTTTTAAAGCTCTCAATAGCAAGCTTCCCGTAGAGGCATTGTGGCAAAATCCAATTAACAAAGGTGCTTTACGATGTAGCGCGTCGTGCCCCTATTCACATGAATCCATACTAGGAATCACCCCTTGGCTCTATCAATTGACAATGATCGTCTTTGGTTTTTCTCCATGGCAAAAGCATTTATGTTTAAGATTAGGCACAATAGAAGAGGTGCTTCAACTATCTTAACATCCTTATGCAAATTTCTTCGTCCATTGTCATTGTCAGGATCATCCTCTCCTTTTGGTTTAACAAGGACTCGAACCATTGACTCGCCAACCTCTTGTAGGACCCCATTATTTTAGCCTATGCTTCTTGGTTTTGATACAGCGGGGATTCAAACCTAGGACCACTTGCCGATTGTGCATGAGTGGAGGTCGTTGAGCGTCTTGAATAGTCTGAAGTGTAACAACGGCATTTGTCATTGGCTCTAACTCGCATCATGGCTGCCAATCCAGCTGAGAAAATGGTTGAGCTTACTGCAATGGTTAGTGCATTGATCGACAAGGTCAATGACATTAATTTTCAGGCCACGCAATAGGATGTCGACCATTGTCGATTCCCCTGTGTAGCAAAAAAAAATAAATAGGATGTCAAGTCTTTTGACACTTGTTCAAAAACAAAATGTGAGGTCAAGATATTTGATGGATCCCGAGAAGTACTTTAGAGTTGGATTCTAGACATGGAGACTTGGTTCGAGTAGAGTTAGATCTTTGATGACGATAAGATGCCCTTTGTCAAATTGAAGCTCTCTGGTGTCGCTAAGGTCTTGGTTACTACATCCAAGATACTCAAAGTCCTGTCAACACTTGGGATCAACTAGTCATAGCTTTGAAGGAGACATTTTATCCTTCCAATTATGACCAAGATCTACATATCAAATGTCTTCGTTTACAACAAGGAAGTCAAATGTCTATGTAGGATTACATCTTCCAATTCAACTGACTGCAAATATTACTTTGTATGTCAAATCCAGATCCCACTCTGTGGATTACATGAACACTTATTTAGGGAGTTGAAATACACTACCCTTGCAACACTTGATGATGATGTGTTCAATCAAGCATAACTGGCAAAATAAAAACTTGTTGCCCAATCTCAAGCATCTCAACCTTCCTTTTCTACAAGACCTTCCATAACCTCAAATTCTCAGTCTCAACAACATTCTTCAAAAGTGAAAGTCTTTGGCTTCTTCTTCTTATTCTTATTCTCATGATATGCATTCTCCTTTTGATGTCAAGAAATCTCATATATTGTGTACTTATTGTAAAAAATAAGGGTTGTTAAAAGTTTGAATGTTTTAAATTGAATAAGAGTTTGATTGTACAGTATCCTGGGGAGGAAACAACAAATGTTCCCATCAATATTTCTGGTGATGATAGGACATATGATGAGTTGAAAGGTAGACTCAATAAAGTCACCTTAACGAACCATCATTCTTCTGCAGGGGAATGTGACAATTTGTTTGTCACTCGTGTCCACCTAGCACATGATTTTTTGTGGATTGTATCATCAATAATGTCTTGTAGAAAAATTTGATCATGAAGTCCATTGTCGACAAACTACATTTGTCGATGGACCCACATCCTCATCCATATTCACTTGGATGGAAGGATAGTGGCTCATCCTCATAGATCACGCACACATGCACTATGTCTTTTGCATTTGGTCCCAAATTTATTGATAAGGTCACCTATGATGTGATCACTATGGATTGTTGTGGTTTGTTTCTAGGTAAACCCTATTAGTACGATAGGAAAGCTCATTATGATGCCTTTAATAACACATATACCCTGCAACATGATAATAAAGCATTCTTAATCAAATGTACTAAGACCACCACAAATTTAGTACTTAGTTGCAAGCAAGCACATAAAGTTGTCAATCAGGTACAAAAGTTTGCATTAAGTTTCATTAGGCCACAATGTGATGAGTCCCAAACACAAGTCACTATGTCCAAACAACATGATACTCTTGAAAAATTGTTGCAGTCCTATTCACATGTGTTTCAAGATCCTAAGACATTTCCCCTAACTTGAGCAATCAATCACAATATTGAACTTCTTCCTACAACACCTCTTCCTAATGCCCCACTGTATCGACAATCGATTATCCAAAGTGATGAAATCAAAAGGATATAGTTTCTTCAATCACATAACAAAATTGAAGAAGCCAAGCATATGAAGTGGACCTCATATTTACAATAGTTTCACTTGGTCATCAAATATAAAAAGGGGAACACCAACACTATTGCAGATTGTTTGAGTCATCCTCCTACAACACATGCTTTGACTATTGTAACCACTTCTCATTTGGGATTTCAAACTTGGCCTTCTCAATATGCTCATGATCCTAATTTTGGACAAGTCTATAAAAGTCTTTGGAATCCCACCTCTTCCAATTTGGCTCCTTTTCAGGATTTTCACATTAAGGATGAATTGCTCTACAATTTGGATAAAATGTGTGTTCCTTGTGAACACTAAACATCTCTTCTCAAGGAGGCACACTCTACTCTCTATGGTGGTCACTTTGGCAAACAAAAAACACTTCATCATTTGCAGAGTTTCTTCTATTGGCCTCACATGCAATATGATGTTTTGTGTTTCTTACGACAATGTGCAGTTTTCTATCGTTCTAAAGTAGCAAACAAAAAGTTGGGATTAAGTGTTCCTTTGTCCATTCCTACTCTTCCTTGGGAGAGCATTTCCATGGATCTGGTTAGTGGCTTTCCATTGAAAGATCGCCAGCATGATTGTGTTTTAGTGGTTGTCAATAGATTTAGGAAGATGGCTAAGTTCATTCCATGCCATAAGACGAGTTCTACACGACTTAGTTCAACTCTTCTTTGACTCTGTTTGGCGATCCTTTGGCCTACATACTAGCATTGTTTTCGACCATGAATCACGTTTTGTGGGTCATTTTTGGCATTCCTTGTGGAATATTTTAGGAGTTTCTCTTAACTTTTCCACCACCTTTCATCCTCAACCAAATGGTCCAATTGAAGTTGTGAACTTCAATCTCATGCAAAGTTTGAGGATATATCACCATACTTCTCCTACCAAGTGGGATTTGAACCTAACCCACATTGAACATGCATACAACTAGGCAATCCATTCTTCTATAGGTCACTCACCTTTCAAGGTCTATCTTGGTTTTCAATCTTTGGCTCCCTATGAGTTGTCGTTATTCTTGCCATCTCCAACAATAATGCACATTCAGAAAGAGAAAAAGAAGGTCCTCTATTTCATCCAACTTTTGCAAAGTCTTCAATCCAAAGTAGTTTTGATCCTTTAGTAGACTCAAAAACAGCTTATGGACCATCATCATGTTCCTCATCATTTTCAGTTTGGGGACAAAGTTTGGTTATACCTGGACAAATGTCGCTTTCGAGAAAAGGCCCACAATAAAATCAAACCACTTCATTATGGGCCTTACACTATTCTTTAGCAGGTGTCAAAGAATGCTTCTTGACTGAATCTACCCGCATATTTGGGCATCCATGACATTGTCAATGTTGATCTCCTCAAGCACTGCCACGAGTTCTATGTTGGTGTCTGAACCTCATATCAACCATCCTGTCGATGTTGTTCTTGATTTTCAGCTTCGGCTGGATTCTGATTGAGCTTTTGACACGAAGACTCACTGGACCCGCCAGGGTTCCACCACTTCCTACCTTGTTGCCAAGTAAGGTCAGATTCCACATCAAGCCTACTGGATATCTCACCATTAGATGTCTCAGAATTTTCCTTCTCTTTTGCAGGCATTGGATTCCAATGCTTCTATTGTTGGGAGGAATGATTATGATGTTGGACATACGATAGGTTGTAGACCTTAGCATAGGATTTATTATATTAGTTATTAGGTTGTAAAACAATAAAAGTGAAGAGTTACAGTTAATTTCCTAGCGGTTAGGTTGTTAATTGTTAATTTGTTTTTGGAAGATTTGACAAATTTTTGGAAGATTTGGAAGATTTAAATTAGGCTGTTAATTGATTGTCAGTGAGATTTGAAAGAAATTCTATATCTTGTAATTTTGGCATCTATTATGCCTATATATACCTGTATGATTTTCACAAAAATCAATAAAGTTTGGGAATAAAGTTTGCTTCCATATCAAGAATCCATAAGAATGAATCAAAACAATAGGCTAAAAATAAACTCATAAGGAAGTTAAATGCACAACATCCCCAACTTACATCTAGAAAATTTCCTAATAATGATGGAATGATTTTTGAATTATTGGTCTAATCCACAAGATACAATTTTTGGTTATTCTGAATAAAGTTAACATGCAAAATCTGTCCTCCATCTTCTGTTAACAAACAAGTTCCAATAAAACCAAAATGTTTTTTTGCTTCCTCAATCAAATCTTCAATGGTTTCGCGAACCCACATGACAATTCCATGCTTTCTATTTTCTCTTGGGGCCCATGGGTGGAAAGGAAACACTGTACATATTGTAGCTTTCTGCTCCTTAGAAGGAAGCACTGTTGTTCCAGCTGCTTGTAACGTGGGTCCATCTAACAAATTGCGTTCTACAGACTGACTTTGACCACAGGCACTTCCAGCTACAGAATCTGGAGTTGAATCTAGGACAAGAATATCTTCACCCAAAGTATTTGTAGGTGAAGTCAAGTTTGAACTTGCTGCACAACATACCAAATATTTAAAGTTACGGAACAAATTTTCTTAAATAATAGAAGACTTGATCAAATTTAAATACAAGAACTTTATTCCTTGCAACTATGAAGAAGTATGCCTTTTAGAATAGTAGACATTGACATAAGCTTTTTTTTCCACAATTAAAGAGTTTTCTAAAATTATTGAAGCTACCTTCTGCTCCATTTAAGCCTTGAATCTCATGGCTAAAATAATTCTCTTTTGCTTTCTCTAGCATCTGTAAGAAAGGCTTACTCCCACATTTTTTTGCTTCATCGAGTGGAGTGTTTCCCCACCTGCCCAAAGATGATAAAATTCAGCAGATTCTGGATTATAACACATGCAGAATTTTCGTAGGCTTTGATTTGTACTGCTCCAATAATATAAAATATTTGAAGCATCTTGGTTCTTGATCACTATATTGACTTCAGAGATCTTCACAGATTCAGTATGTTTTAACTATACTGATGCTACAAATACTAATAAAAATTCTCGGAAAAAATGGTTGATAGAAATATATATGGCAGTGCTGCAGTGAGGACAGCTACAGAAAGATCATTATGTTTCTAATATTTTAACTACTTTTATAAATAATTTTTTCTCCTTTAAAAGCATAGTCTCATATGTTAGCCTTCATATAATACAGAAGATATCAATTGACTTGTTAGAGCATTAGTACTTGAGAAAGCAATCTTGTTTAAAATTCAGCTAGAATACTAAATTTTAGATGACAAGAGTTTTAACATAACCTGTCTGTTGAAAGGACATTTGCCCCCGCATCCAGTAGTATCTTTGCTACCAAATGCAAACCCTCTGCAGCTGCAATGTGAAGTGGTGTTCTTTTATCATAGTCCTTTGAATTTGGATCCATACCATAGGCCAGCAACCTTTTTAAGAATCCTGTCCTACCGCTTGCTACAGCCTTACAGAGATAGCTTCGACCATCTTCTAAATCCAAAGATGCACCATTATTCACAAGTAGTGCAGCAATTCTATCATGTCCAGTTTTAACTGCCTCAAGCAAGGGAGTGTTTCCGAATTTATCTAGAAGAGAAAATAAGTGCAACTTAGATTGAAAAAAAGAAATAATATGGAATTAATTTTATTTAAGGAAAAAAAAAAAGAAGCAAAAATGTAAAAACACAAAACACTTTTAGACACCAAATTACTGGAGGAATATTGACCTGTGCAGTTCATATCTGCTCCTTCTTTTATGAGAAACATTGCAATATCTTCATAGCCTTTGGATGCAGCCAAATGCTGTTAGAAATAGAGACAAAAAAATTCAGAACAAATCATATAAAACTAGTAAAGCAAGTATTACTTAATCAAGATCACAAATGTGAATGATATTCTGATGAGAAATAACACAGCATTATAATTTCAAAAGATGAGAAATTACATATAAATAAAAGAAAACCCATTAGGATACGGCACACTGGTGAGACTTCAAAGTGAAATAGAGTTGACCGATGGACTCAAGTTTACGTGTGTTATTGCGTGTAGTTTAATTATATTCCCAGGTCACTTATTTTATATAACCTTCCAACTCCATGATGCACACATACCACATTGACTGATTCACTGGCACTTTTACTTTTTGCTGCATGCATGTATTGATAGAGTTAAAGTTTACTTTTGGATCACAACATTAAATGACTTGTAAGTAAAGAAACCCTCTTAAATGCATGTGAGACAAATGTCCAACAACCATTACAGGCCATACTGCTATTCTCGTGTATTTGTAAACACACAAATACCCAACAATCATTGCAGGCCATACTGCTATTCTTGTGTATTTGTAAACTATTCTCAATTTTTCTATTGACGTGTTGATGCTTTCTCTTAGAGATAATAACCCATTTGCGCATATTATTGGTTTTCACTAATTTTAAGATATCAAGTTTAAACTGGAAAGTCTCAACAGCCTGAGGCATAAATCACACAAAGATTTTTCCTTTTTAAAAAGAGGAAGATTGTGAATAATCCTTGTTTTCACTGCATCTGCCATTCCCACACATTTTCTTAACAATAAAATGCATCTTATTCAATTATAGTTTAGGTCTTCATAAACTTCTCATTCTCTCTCCTTTCTTGAAAATTTTTTAAACACTATATAGTTGACAGACAATCACTGGCCAAGGTTTTTGAAATTATTTTCAAAATTTAAGTAACTCCATGAAGTTAGAGTGGTAACTGATAAGGAATCTAGTGAACCAAGATGGTTCACCTTTATCATATGTACATAAGAGGCCATTAGAGCTTAAGAAAAAATTGATGGAAAACTTTTGGATAGAGGGGTTATTATTGCAAATTGGAAACTTCACATAAACCTAGAGCTCCATAAGCCACCCCTAAACCCAAAGAACTAATTCTGTAGGGTCTTAACACACAAGAAGCAAATGAATTGTATGAATGACACACATCCATCTATCTATATAAAATCAGCTATGCTTTCAGTAAGTTAATTGAATGGGTATGTTTTAAGGAGGTGTGGAATCACTAGTTCACTTGTATTTTGCTCAATCCCAATGAGAAGGTAATCCAAATAAAGAAATATGTCATCTTGTACTTGTAAAAAAATGGCTAATCTATTGCGAAAAACCCGGCGAATCCTGTCAACCTGCATGTATGATGGCATGGCGAATGACCTTAATTTTTCAAAAATAATTGTCAAAAAATGACGAATTTCAAAGTTCTGATCGGACCAGGTGAAAAAGGAGTTTGGCAATGCAAGACACTTTACAAAACTTGATCCGGTTTCGGACGGATGCATAATAAGATCCGGTAATTGACCGGATGCATAATATGATCCGATCGCGGACCGGATGCATAATATGATCCTGTTAGGGACCGGATGCATAATATAGTCCGACAACGGACCACATGCATAATATGATCCGGTCAAGCACCGGATGCATACATCATCCAGTTTCGAACCGGAAACACAAAATGATCCATCCAACGACCGAATGCATAATATGATTCGGTCTTGGACCGGATGCATAATCTGATCCGGATATGGAACGGATGCAAAATATGATCCGATTTCGGACTGGAAGCATAAAATGATCCGGTCACCAACTGGATGCATATTATGATCCGATTTCGGATCGGTTACATACTAAGGTCCGGTCACCCACCGGGTGCATAATAGGACCCGATCTCGGACCGGATGCACAATATGATCCGGTCACCGACCGGATGCAGAAAAGGTCCGGTTCCGGAGCGGCGAGAATCATGCAGAATATGGTCCAGTTCTTTTGCCACGTGTCACACGTTCAATCATCAACACCGCATGTCCAATAGAATGCAGCCACGTGTCAACCCTGTTTCTTCAATCTATAAACGGGCATCAACTGTCCTTTTTTCCATTTCGTTTCTGCGATTTCTGCAACCAGAGCTAACATTTTCGGTCAACCTTTTGATTCCCAATCCTTTTCCTTTGACTTCCAACTTCTTGTGATGGCCGCCCCTTCCACCCCTGCACCAAAATTAAAGAATCTTTCGTGCACTTTGATTTCAGATTTGATGACAACTCCAGGGATCGACTTCAAGTCGCTCAATAATGCAGGTTTAACAACCCTTGTTTCCATGCCACAATTCAGAACATATAAAGTCCTCCTGCAACATATTATAGCTGGTTATGACCACGACAAGGCTACCGTGAATATTAAAGTACAAAATAGAAATCTGCTTTTCAGCATCACCCCTGGAGATATTAACAGATTGACAGGTCTTCCATTCATTGGTTTTCCACAAGTTTCGACAAGGTTGCAGCTGTCCCCTGATGACAAAGCATACCTCGAAAGCAAGTACGGTCTCTCATTGGAATATTTGGAAGGTATAAATCTTGTTAATTATTTTTTATTAATGTTCAATGTTTCAAATTTGTAAATTGACATCTAATTTTTTTATGCAGCTTTTGCCGCCAAATCAAAAAGAGGTTTATCAATCGACGATGTTAACCATCAAACTCTGAAGGCCATTATCGAATTTTTCCAGGCCAGACTAATTCTGATGGGAAGACTGAAAATTCCATTTTCGGCACTTGCTTATATTGTTCAGTCTGAGCACAATCAAAAGTACAATTGGTGCACTTATATTTCGGACCGAATCAAGTCTGAGTTGCACACGGTGCAAATGGCAACCAGCAAGACACAGTCCATTATGGGCATTGTTAATTTTCTTTTAGCTCTTTATTATGAGTGTTTTCATAATTTGTAGACTACTCCTATACCAACTGTAGTGCATGCAACACTACAAGCTATTGCTATGTTAGCAGAGGAATTGAAAGTAATAATAACATCATTGACCTTGACATACTATTTTATAGTTTATCACATTCCCTTTTTTATTTTTTTCTTTTCATCTATATGCAGGGGAAGGCAGACATTACAAGGAGTATACAGATTGCTGCCACAAGGGGTCACAAGCCGGAACAAACTGGTGATTCAGAAGACACGGGCTTTGAAGCAACACTTTTGTAGAGGCCACACAAACGTTCCTGGCAAGCAACTACTCCTGGGGTTTCTCGTACACCTAGGTATGCACAAAATGTGCAAGCCGAATCTAGTGTGGCCAACCCCTCCCCCATTGCAACACAAATTCATCACGTTTCTTCTTCTTCAGGTAAATCTATGTGTAATTAATTTAAATTAAGATCTTTTTTATTTTCAAAAGAATTTTAACAAAATAATTTTGATTGTTTTCAGTTGATTCTCAAAATCAACAAGTAACATCACAAGGTAGAGGCCAAATGCCACCACCGCCTCCATTGCAACAAACGGTTGCATCAAGCTCACCGGTTCCACCACAGCCACCACTTCCACCAAATAAGCGACAGACACCGGCACAACCTTCGACAATGCCTATGCGAGGGCAAATCGTTATTGGAAAAATATTATTTTCACAAAGATCACAGGGCACTGCTCAAAGTTCCCGGCGTGGGTTTTCACACCCACAGAGATCACACATGCCAGCACCAAGTTCTGGGCATGGATGGTCTCAATTTACTTTTTCAACAAATTCACAGGCACCAAAAGTTTCTACAGAGGGATTGGATAATATTCCACTTTATGAGGATTTTCTTTTGCAGGGCAACATTGAAGGCTTCAAGGCAACAGATGTGCTGAGACGTGAAGGAGATCAAGGAGAAGCCACTGACCCTGCAGCTCAGGAGACAACATTGCCCTCAGCTCAAGGAGCTGACCCTCCTCAGGGTCCTCAAACTGGGGATAATGTTGTAGATTTTAATTAAAATGTATTATTAGCTCAAACCACAGCAGCTACAATTAATCAGTTTGTGTTAAAATATTTGAAGGAATTGAAGGAATGGGAATATCGGGCAAAGGTCCTATTAAGGAAAATCAATACCCGCTATAAAAATTATGGAAAAAGAGATTCTCTTTATTCTTTGGTTCAATATGAGCCAGAAAAACTTGATGGCCTTTTAAAACAAGCCACATAAGGATCTATTCAGTCTGATTTTGTTTATGATGATGATGTATTGAATGTTGTTGTTAGTAGATTGGAGAACATTAATGTCCAATCCCAAGCATTTTATAACCAGTGGGCTTCTGATAAGGACAAAGTTGCAGTTGCTGAGGCTGCAAGGGATATGGTTGAGGTAAGAAAACTTTTAATGTTTCAATTTTGTATTGCAGTGAAATTTTTATATTTCTTGAAAATATTAAATAATTGCAATATAACCATTTTGAATTATGTTCTCAATTTGTTTTTGCTTGAAAACACAGGTTAAGAGCATGGACATCAATCTTAAACGGGTGAAGACATTTTTGACTCATGCAATGGAAATGAAAAAGAAAATGCAATCAAAAATTTCAAAAAATAATTGTTTAAAAAAATACCTCAAGGAGAAGCTCAAAGAAGATCTGAAAATGGTGCTTGAGAAAACAAAGGAAACGCTTCCAACAATACTTGAAGATCCGAACAAAGAAGCGCAATTGGTGTCAAGTATTGTGAAAGTACGTGATAACTTGGTGAGAGTTGGAGCACTGCCAAAAGAGAGTGACACAGATGCCGACAAAGGAAAAGAAACGACAACTCCAACAAATATTGAAGAAACCAAGCACCAATCAAATGTTTAACTTTGAAATTTGAAAATGTAATATTCTCTTAAGTTGATTTTAGTCAACAATTTTGTACAATGTAATATGTTTCTTTTTGAACTAATGATAATGACATTATCTCAATTTGTGCTTTCCATCATTCATAGTTTGCTTGCATTTATAAATATGTGTTGCAATTTTAGTTTATTTTTGGTTAATATTGTTCACTATGGTCATCTCAACAACAAAAGCATTATAAATAACATTACAGATCAACATTAATATACCAATAATAAAATTTAAAACATGAAATATAAAGATTTATCAATGAAGAAAGTTGAGACATCATGACATAAACATACAATTGTAAAAACTACAAAAAGATATGAGACATGTAATTTTTGAAACACTAATGTGATATAAAACATCAATTCTGTAAAATCTTATAAATTTTGAACAATATTATGAAATCTTCTATGAAATTTGTGAAATCAAAACACTATTGTGTTTATCAATGTCAATGAAATCATAGAAAATTATCATTATGGAAGCTGAAACATTTTAGCTTGTCGAGAATCATTATCAAGCATAGCAGAAATCTGTGTCTCCACCATCTGATCATTGAAAGCATCATCATCGTAGTTATCGATCGTATTCGACGTTCCTCTTCTATCTGCCAGGGAACTGTTGGTCACAAATCTGCCATAGGAAAGGATTTTGTACGTATACGCGCCCTAGACCTGGACCAACATTGAAAGGCCGGAGGGAAGAGATGCCCTCCGTGCCAATCTCCGGAGAAAGGCCGGCTCCTGAACTAAACTACTTGGTATTTTTAAGACAAGAGTGCAGGAAAGAAATAAAAGGGGATAGGGTAAGAAGTGAGAACGATTTTGGTGGGAAAGAACCAGCAGCACGATTATCAACAAATACCTTGAAACAACAGCAATAAATATGAAGAACGAAACTAAAATAAACACTGCGCTATCTCCCCTATGTATCCTCTGGAAGAGTTCCAGGGTTCAAGTATCTTCCTATGCCTAAATCCAGAATTCAGAATTACAGCAATTAGGAAACACAAGAACTTGACAAAAACCACTATCCACAGGCAGCATAAAAAGGATTTAACGCAATATTAAATCTCTTACATAACCCTCTGAATGATTCCAAGGTTCAATCCCTCATTACACACCTAAATCCAGAACATAGAATTACAGTATGCAAATGAAGAAAAAGAATAACAGAAATCAACACAGAAGATAACATTTATGAGAGAAATGGAGCTCAAAGTCTTCAATATCTATTGCAGAAATCAAGATACAACAATTCTCTAGCAAAAGTTCCCCCCCTTTTCTCATTACAATTCATGGGTTTTTATAGAGGACCCGATCCTCTGAGCCATCAATGCTCTGAATTTGGAAGTACGCCCTCGGCAGACTACAAAATTTTCGCCCGCTCCTCGAGAATGAGCTTTCACATCCTTTTCCTTTATTAGCAAGTATGACCGCGTCAACCGGGGAAACACGCATTGATGAGCCGTCCAGCTTGTCCTGAATTTCTCCGGGTGCGATGCTCGAGTGACCTTCAAGTGGCTTTGCCTTCCGGTCTGCAATTGATATCTCCTTTTCCATTGCCACAAATAGGCCCCGGGTCTTTCGGGCAAGTAAAAATGCATTTATGAAACACTTGAATGCCTCGTGGAAATACCCGTTCTTGATATGTGTGTCATTGGGGAAGGTGCCCTAGGAAGAGCTTCGCTAGGTTCTCATTCGGAGCTATGCTTCGCAACAATCATGAGCCGAAGTTGGAATGATGAACCCACAAAAATGCTTCGCGCGAAGGGGCTCTCAAAAGCGCTTCGCGAGGACCAGATGCCGAAGCTCCTATATCCCGCAGAAAACACGACTCTTAACTACCTACTACTTTTCCGAGGATACGAGCCGTATACTACTTCGCCAACAACTCCGTCCGAAGTGGACTACAACAATGCTTCGCCGCGAACCTCTTCAAAAACAGCCGCTCGGGAGGAATTTGGGCGAAGCTCATCCATGCCTTAGAAAATTTTCAGGGATAATCAGCCTTCGGATGGGGGAGCTTCGCACTGAAATCGCCCGAAGCAGGTGCTTCGCAAAAGTTTTGAGCGAAGTAGATTTTTCTTGGGGGCGGTTCGCCAAAAAGGAAGGCCGAAGCGGGTGCTTCGCTGGAATTTTTGCGAAGTGTTTCTCCACACTTTAGAAACTTTTGCATTTCACATTTTATGCTTCGCAGAATTTCGGCCCGAAGCAAGTCTTGCGGGAGCTTCGCTTGCGAAGCTCTTTCTATGCCTTAGGAGATTTCAGGCCTGCACCTATGTTTTCCCTATTTCTTGTTTGCGAAGCTGCCTATTCCTGCTAATGCTGTAAGCGAAGCTTTTTCTTACACGGTTATCTACAAAGGGGATTCAAAAAATGACAACCAAAATTGCTGCAATGCCACTATCAACAAAAATAAAGAAAACCAGAACAAGAAAATCCTTTACACAACATTAATTTTCACTACCCCTCCAATGTGACGAAATTGTCAACATTCCTGGCGGCTCACGGGGCAACGAGCTCGCCTCGGTGTGAGGACCCTCAACCTTCATCCATTGGGCCAGAGTTGCCTCCAGACCCTTCTCCTATCTGCTCTTCTTCTCCCGAGGGGGCCTCCGTAGCTACTTCTTTTCCTTTTTCTTCGTCTTCTGGTGCCTGATCAAGTGGTGGCGGCGGGGGAAGGCGATCACGGATGCGTTCCATAGTTCGGCGAACGTGGGCCCAAGCACCCTTCTGAAATGGTTCTCGATCTTGCAGTGCTTTAACCAGAACATGGAACCGATCAATCTGCCCTATATCAGCACATTTGGCTCTTACACTTAGATCGTTCAAACAGGCCGCGATCCTGCAATATCTGAAAATGAAATCCGTGACCTGCCCTTCCGTGACTGGCTCCTTCCATTCATCGATTTCTGAAACATCGCTTTCAAAGCTGAGCCACGTTGGTTTCAGTTCTTCCTTGGTTAAAAGGTTCCCATCGTCATCAGTGAAACTTGGGAAGCCCAATGTTGAGAGATCCTGGAAATATCCCAGGGAAGCATGCTGCTCTTGCTCAAACATGTCCATAAGTTGTTTTGCCTTCTGAGCTTTCCTCACTTTGGAGAAGAAGGCACGGACCGTGGCTTGAACAGTGGACCAGTCTCTTGCTGTCCGACTCATAGCAGTGACTTGCAAATCCTGGTACTTGATGCTTTGTACCTCAAAGGCTAGGTCAAGTCGGCTTCTTATTTCTTGAATTATCTCGTCCACTATAGGCCCCTTTTGTGTAGCAGCATTATGGGCTTCTGTTATATAAGACAATATCGAAAGGGCGCTGGAGGCCCGGGATCTGAAGTTCTTGAGCAAGTGGGAACGGATGTCTTTAATTCTGCCTTTGTCAAACAGCTCCAAGTTTGCCTTCTCATACAGTTGTTGCTGCATCTACGAGGATCCGGCTCTCAAATTCTCTGGCTCTTACCTCGGCTTCAACCTGCGTTTTGCTTTGATCTTTTGCTACGACTTGCAGCTGATCTACCTGTTGCTTTAAGGCATCCGTTTCTTTCCTCATTTGCTCACATTGCTTTTGAGCATCTTCCAATTGGGAGCGTGTCCTGGCTAGGTCCTCCTCTAGCTTGACATTGGCATTTTCTGCTTCATATCTGCGCTGGTCGGCGATCCTCGCGTGTGCGCGGAATGCTTCTATCCTCACATGCATAGACTCAGATTCATTATCTATGTCAAGATGCTCTAGGTCCTTGATCTTCTCTTGGTACTCATAATCAGCCGGGGTCATTTCATCTAGGGGCTTCTGGACCTTAGGTATCTTTTTCACCTTATGAAGCTTCCCATTCTTCAAATCGAACACCGCACATTTTTCAGCCTTCGCCAGAGATCGCCCTCTTCTTCTCTGTGCTTCTTTGAGCATCTTATCGGTATTTTGACGGGCTTGGATCAACCTCTCTGCTAAAGGACGCTCCTGGATCATAGCCAATTCATTTTCGAATGCGGCTGGGCTACCAGCCAAGGGTGTAAACAAATACATGGACTGCATGGACGACACGTCACCGGTGGGCTCAGCGACAGGTGTGGTGGGTGTTCGGGCTGGTGAAGTGACGACTCGTGGGACTAGGGAGCGGGAGTCAGGGTGTGGAAGTGAAGCATCGCTCCCGGATGATCCAAGTGTTGCGGGGTTAATGGCGTGGGCGAGTGATGTGGTACGGGTGTGTGTGTCCCGGCCTGGTGACTCGGATGGAATGGAAACATTAAAGGGGGCGGCGAGGGCATGAGACAAGTCGGATGACCGTTCAACGTGAATGATGTTATGGGGAGATTTATCTAAGACGGAGGATCCAGGGGAACCTTCGACCGGGACGGCTATCGACGTGACTAGGGGAGTAAGAGTAGAGGATAAGGGGTGCGTACCTGCGTGCTCTAGTGATAGAGCAAAAGTGTCGAAGTCTTGCGTTTCAGGTCTGGGTCCGCCTCCAGCTTCTGTTTCCTCGACATTTTCGGTCTCTTGGAAGTATTCCTCCACATTGATGGTCCCCATCTCGGTACTTTCTTCCGTCCCCTGCAGCGGTGGTTCGGGCACTACTTCTCCAACACCTGCACTAATTGAGCCTGCCGCAACTGATTCGCTAGGAACACTTGAAGTTCTGCTGCGAGGTCGTTTCGGGTGAGGAAGGGGCATGTGGACTGGTTCGAGCCTTTTCCTTTTCCCTTTCTCCTGCTGCTGCAGCGGCTTCTCAACCTTTGCCTCAACATCCTCAACTGGCTTATCTAGTATCTCTTGTTGTGTCGCCGCTATCTCCTCTTCTTCCTCTTGTTCAGAAATTTCCTCGATTCGTCTTGGGCTTTCGCCCGAACCCGGGGCGCTAGGGGGAATGAAGTCAGCGAATGAGATGGGCTGCCAGGACCCGACATGGGCTTCGTAGTAAATATCGAAGTCTTTATCCATCTCTAAGAGACCATACGATCTTTGCTTTCGGCGGTGGACTCTCATCACCCACCATTCTCTCAGCTGATCTTCGCGCCATTTTTTTACTTCTTCCCTCAGATCATCTTTCATCTTTTTCCAGAAGGGGGAATCCGCCTCCGGGAAGGGATGCCGAATAGGATCATATTCAGCTTCAATAGTGTAAAATTCATGCCATGGAGGCATTGTCTTCATTCTCTCCAGGTGCCATTCCAAATCTCTCCCCGTAGGGTTGTTCCGCTGCTCTACGATCTTCGAGCGGGGGCAAATATGGAAGTTTTTGAACTTGAGATGATCTCTCCTTATCCCCAAGGGATCATAGCACCATCGCTGCGGGATCTGCAGCAAACCGAAGTCAGCAAGCTTTTCCTCCAGATAAATGTTTTGTTTAAGGGCGAAAACCTCAATGACTCCCATTTTGAAAGGGAAATCACGAGGTTGGTGCCAACACTTCCGGCCATGGCCGTAAACAACATTCGTCACATCGCTCTGACGAGCAACCTCCAAAGCAAATTGATACTCGGAAGGATACGGTGGCAGCAGGAAGGGTTTTCCCGTAAATCCAAACAGGCGAACAACAAGCCCCTGCGTAAGTTGAAAAACATCGCCCATTTTCTCATTAACAACCTTATCTCTGAGAGCCACGGGCACCCGAGGGCGGGAACCCTGTACAATCTGCATAGCAGGTCCTGAGAACTGCTGGTTGAAAACATAGTATGACCCCGTCCTTGCCAGGAGAGGAGTCCACTGATATACTGGCAAAGGAGCTCCATCCTTGCCGCTTGGAGTAATGGCAATGTGGGGAAAATGCTTATAAGTATGGTAGAAAAAGAGCCACACTAGGAAGGAGCAAGGCCCAAAATATTGACCTGTTCCAGAATTCTTCACGCTGACCAACCGCGTATGCAAGGTCCGGGCCACCCATTCCGCCCAGTCGAAGAAGACCGGATTAACGCCTGGCCTTGATGGGTCGGGGGCATAAAACTCCCCTCGTGAGATACATTCAGCCAACGATACTTGCCAGGGATATACAGAAGCATCCGTAGACAATCCCGCAACCCATGCTATGATAGAGAAAATGTCAGTATTCTTAAAATCGGTGAGAGGGCGAGGCATCTGTGGTCGCTTGCCCGAAGGAAGCCCATCTTTCATATTCTCCTTTAAGAACTTGATGATATACTCGGAGGTGGAGAACCTATCCACTTGTTCACTCAGAACCACGTTGCGGACAGTATACCCCTTGGGTGGCCCTTGCTGAGGAGCGAAAGCCTCCTGCACATCTTCTTTAAAAATTGCAAACAATTTGTTTCCTGCCGCGTCCAGAACCTGCCTGGTGGAGGGTTGGTAATTTTGTGCAATGGCATGGATTAACTCGGGACAGGGGTGTGTTGGCGGAGTCAGGTACCAATATATCTGGGAGTAGTATGCGGCAGCCCTCTTGTTTTCCGCAGACAGCCGACTCTTCATGTAATCAATGGTGTATCGGAGCTCGGCTATGCTCCTTGTGAGCTTAGTGTCCCTTATGTTCTCCCACCCGTCGATGGGCGGTTCTCCAAGTTGTTCTTCTTCGGAATCTTCCCCTTCCTCCACAACCTGTTTGTCAGGGCGAAGATTGAGGTTTACCCTCTTGGGCCTATGCTTTTTCTCTTCCTTACCCCTTTTGGCCTTCTCCGGACCGGCCGACTCAGGCTCTTTCTTCTTCTCCTTCGAATTCCTTTTTCCCATCTTGGTTTTTAGAAGGCGGCAGAATTTCGACGCAGAATGATGAGGGTGCAACAGAGTAACGTAATGGCCAGGGCTCCTTGCGTTTGAATTTATCAGCGGACGAACAACTTTTCGTCTCTGAAGCTTGGCTTTTATAGTTGTGGATTGATACTGCCACCATTTATGGCACCTGCCAAAATTAAATTTAGAAATCGGGCCGAGGAGATCACATTGCACTCGGATTGGTTTTGCGGCGCGGGCGCACGCGGGCCTATGTACTTCGAAATCCTGACCATGCTTTGAAAATCCAACTTTCTGCCACCTCGTACCTGAGCACGTCTTTCGATCGCAACTAAATTCTTTCGGGATTTACTCCGCCACCTTTGCATTAACTCCGCACGTTTTTTAAGCTGTTGTCGGCACACGTCTCGAGGCATATTTAAACGCCTTTTTACTTTGTGCCTTATGATTTGGCGAAGCTGATATTAGCGATAGATACTTCGCTAGAACCTTGTGCGATCCGCAAATTTTTATGCTTCGGACCCGAAGCTGTTTTTTTTTACGGCTGCTTCGCAAAAAACTAGTCCCGAAGCGGGATTCTTAAATCCTTTTGCGCGAAGTGTTTTCCTAGCTTGTCCTTTCAACTTTGTTGTTTTTATGGGCTAGAGGGATGGTTCGCTGAGCCCCTACCGAAAGTAGCTTCGCCAGACCTCTTTATTGCGAAGTGTCTCCCGTGCCTTAGTCGATTGGGGCTTCAAACGAGGAGCCTTTATTGATCTCTTTAGCGAAGCTCGCTCCCGGGTCAAGTTGTTTATACCTGTTTTCTCCCTTTTGCTCTGAGCTCGATGAGACACACCTCGACAGGATTGTTGGAGAGGCACTGCATTCTGACCCGTCTTCACCTTGACGTTGTTTTAGTCGCGGGGGCGATCTCTACATACTGCTTCATGTTTTGACGCTAGGGTACTTCGCAGCGAACCAACTCCCGTTGGTTGCTTCGCACAAAAAATTCCCGAAGGAGTTTTCGTTGAGCTGGGTGAATTCTGGACTTAGCGACTTCAAGCCGGAACACATTGTTAAGGCGGCGTGGAGCCGCGATCCTTTCCTAACTATATTTTACACTTACTAAAAAAAAGGTATATACAAGTGTAAATGACATAATGCTATATACAGAGTGGAAAGGTGTTATGGTACGTTTTAATGGTGGAAGGTCTTCAGATGAAGACCGTTTACAGGGATCGGCAAGACTTGGCCGGTTGCATCTTTGAGGATGAAGGAGTTGGCCGAATTTACCTTTATAATCTCGAACGGCCCTTCCCAGAACGCGTCAAGCTTATCATGATTGTCGGGCTTTGCCTTCCAGGAATCCCACTTCCATACCAAGTCTCCTACCTTGAATGTGCGAACGGAGGACTTCTTCTCGAACCAGTTTCGAGTGATCTGTGCATGCTTTGCGAAGTTCTGGTAAGCCTTGTCTCGATCCTCCTCTAGTTGTAGCAACCGAGTTAGCCTAACTTCCATAGGTCCGAATTCTCCTTCTTCATCATTTAGCATCTGCAAGGCAGGAATTTCTACATGAGTTGGTAAAACAGCTTCCTTGCCGTACACCAGGGCGTAAGGTGAGGTCTTGATCGACTTCTTGATAGAAATCCGATCAGCCCACAGGGCTTGATCCAGGAGGAGATGCCAAGTCCTCTTGTTCCTTTCTACTAGCTTTCTTAGCAATCTCAACAGAGTCTTATTTGTCGATTCTGCTAACCCGTTACCTTGCGGATAATAATTGGAGGTGACCTTGCGGTATATCCCATACTTGTAGGTGAATTCGCTGATCTTAGCACCTGTGAACCCAGGACCATTGTCCGTGACTATTGCTTCAGGGACACCGAACCGAGTGATCAAACTTTCCAGGAACGCAATGACCGTATCTTGGTCAGCGTGTTTCGTGGGTATCGCTTCGGCCCACCTGGTAAAATAATCGGTTGCAGTCAGGATGAATTTATGTCCTGCAGAGGAATTTGGTGAGATGACTCCCACGAAATCCAATCCCCACTGCTGGAATGGTGCCTCTACTTGTATTGGTTGAAGGGGCATGGGAGCGTTCCTGCTTCGGCCGACGAACTTCTGACATTTCTCGCATCTTCGGCAAACTGCAAAGGCATCGGCGAAGAGAGTCGGCCAATAGTAGCCTGCTTTGATTATTTTCAACGTTGTTGTTCTTCCAACGAAGTGGCCTCCTGATAACCCGGAGTGGAATTCACCAAGGACCCTTCTCTTATCATCTTCCTTTATGCATCTTAGAAGAACACCATCGATGTTTCTGAAGAATAGGCCCTTGGGGCGTAGAACGTAGCGAAGGGATCGCATCCTGAAGTGCCTTCGCTGTGAAGCGTTCAGGTGTCGCGGACATTTTCCAGTGTTGAAATATTCAATTATTTCACTGGTCCAATCCTCTTCGTCTGTTCCCAGATTTGCGAAGCTATTTTCCATTAACGGGTCATCCCATTGACAAGTTGTCACCTCAGCGGCGACGCTTTTTGCAAGCTCTTGACATAGGGCGTGACCGCGAACTAACTTTGTGGGTCGGATTTCGATATCAAATTCTTGTATCTTGTTGACCCATCCGGCCCTTTTGCCGCCCAACTCCCCCTGAATGATGAAATTCCGCACGTCTGAATGGATGACAAACACAGTAACCCGACTTTGGGAAATAAAGTGCTTGAATTTCCTCAGGGATTTCATAACTGCATGCACTTGGCGTTCTATGAAGGTATATTTCTCTTCATGGGATGGGATTACCTGACTTAAGAAGGCGATAGGGCGTTCTTCGCCATCTTCTCCCTTCTGCGTTAGGACTGCGGCATAACTTTCAGGTTCGCCCACAACATACAAAATGAAGTCTTTGTTGTAATCAGGATTAGTTAGCACAGGAGCCTGAGCGATGCGAGTTTTAATTTCCTCAAACGCTCGTCTTCTATTATCAGTCCAGATGAATTCGGCATCCTTCTTTAAGAGTTCAGACATTGGCTTGATGACTTGAGCGAAGTCTGGGACGAACTTTCTTACAAAATTAATCTGGCCGAAAAAGGACTGCAGGCCTTTTTTGTTCATCGGGAGTGGGAGCTTCAGGAGTGCCTCGGCTCTGTCAGGGTCTACAGCAAGGCCTTTTTCTGATATAACATGTCCTAGCAATTTCCCTTCATTTACCGCAAATATGGACTTCTTCGGGTTGATTGAAATACCAAATTCTCGACATTTTTCAAATATCTGTTGTAAGTGTAAAGGGTGATCTTCTCTTTTCCGGGAAAAGACAGTCATGTCATCTAGATAGATGACGATGACCCTATTCAACAACTCACCAAATGCCAGATCCATAGCCCTCTGGAAGGTGGCTCCTGCGTTTGAAAGGCCAAACGGCATCCGCTGGTAAGCGAATGTTCCCCATTTGGTAGTAAAGGCTGTTTTGTGCTGATCTTCATCTCTAACCCAAATCTGGTTATACCCTGAAAATCCATCAAGCAAAGAAAAACGCTGGGCTCCAGCCACCGAATGCGGGATTTGGTCAATCCGAGGGAGAGGGTAGTGATCCTTTAATGAAGCTTGGTTCAAATTGCGGAAATCTACACATAGGCGGATGTCCCCATTTTTCTTCTTGACCGGTACTAGATTCGCTACCCAAGAAGAATGCTTTATGGGATAGATGATCTTGGCCTCAAGCATTTTTAAGAGTTCGGTTTTCATCAGGGTTTCGATCTTCGGGTTGATAGGTCTTTGCCTCTGTCTGAAAGGTTTGACCCCTTCTTGCAGCTCGATTGTATGTTGAATCAATCGCCGGTCGTAGCCTTTCAGATCTTGATAAGACCATGCCACTATATCGGGGTACCTTCTGCACAAAGATCGGATTTGTTCTAATTCAACCATGGTACAATCTGTCCCAACTTTTATCACTTTCCCGGATTCAAGCTCTAGATCTTGATATTGCCTAGCGTCGACTTTGATTCTGTGAGAAACTACTCTGTCGTTCTGATCGAACAGGCTCTCTAGAGTGATCAATCCTCTTGGAACATGGTTATTTTTTAACTGGACCAGTCCTTCATACTCCTCGCCCTTCATACTCCTTTCTTCAACAGTGGCTGCTTCTTGGACCAAGAAATTGATGATCTGTTCATCATTGTCGAAAACTTGCCAATGCATGTCCCTATCCGGCACAGAGGGCCTATAAATCATCCTCACGGCCTTGGGCTTGTGTACCATGTCGTCGGCTGGAGAATATCTAGCCGCGATGGAGGCCAAGACGTCAGCGTGTCTATTCTTCTCTCGTGGGATGGACTGCAGATTGAGTGACTCAAACTGTTCAAACAGGTCCCATACTCTGTTGCGGTATGCTTTAAGATAATGCTTTTTTGAGATGCACTTGTTGGTGACCTGATTACATACCAATTCTGAATCTCCGAAGACTTGGAGATGTTTTATGCCTAATTTCTCTGCTTTCTTCAGTCCTAGGCATAAGGCTTCATACTCTATTGCGTTGTTGGTGCAGCTCCAAACCAACCGGTAGCAATATTCTTTCTGCTCTCCAGATGGTGATACTAATAGTATTCCTGCCCCGGCGCCATTTTTGCATCGGGCGCCATCAAAGAATAGTTTCCATAATTCCCCTTGGGCGGATACCTTATTCTCTGGCTTAATGTGTTTCTCTGGTTCTGTGATGGTATAACACCCCATTTCTGTCTCTATCATGGCATTGAAATCTGTTAATGAAAATTCATCTTCAGAATTCAGCTGTGCAAGCGTTTCTTCCACTAAGTCCACTTGTTCTATTTCTTCGGCGATAGCGTGTACAGGACTATTGTTTTCTTCTTCGGACATCTTTTCTACGAGAAATGTAGAAGGTTTCTCGTTGTAAATTTTGACCTTCTTTCCCTTGAACGGGACCTCTAAATGTGAATAGTCCATGGACAGATATCCACCTAGCTTTGCTTGTGAACTCCCTCGAAAGGCACATGCTAAAATAGGGCTCTAGATCTACAACTACCACCTCCTGTATTACCACAATCTGAGGCGCTTTGTGCAGTCGAATAGGTATATCTTTGATTACACCGACCGTTTTCACAGGAGTACCGTCCAGTTGGAGCACGCCGTGACTGCTTCGCGTGTACTCCATTCCTATTTCTTCGCAGACAGCCTTAGGCATTACCGTTGTTGCAGCACCAGAGTCAATCATACAGTTGTGAACGATATGTCCTTCCATTCGTAAGGATAGGTAGAATGGAGGAGGCCTGTTTTTTCCTGTTATTGACGTGGATAGGGTTTGCACTAGGGCAAGCGGCGCTGATTTCCTAGCTTTCGCGGACTTCAAGGACTCCTGCAACAGGTCCACTTGTCCTGGCAGCTGTAAAGCGTCGTATAGACTAATCTTGGCAGGGGTTCTCTTCAGTTCGTCCACGATGTTATACCCTACGAGGGCATGTACTTCGGGCTCCCTTTTTGCTTCGTACTTTGTGCGATATTGCTCCGTGGCTTCGACTCTCTGCCGCTTAGTCAATGAAGGGAACTTAAGCTTTTCCCTAGCCTGTTCTTTGGTTTCGGCCTGAGGCGGGGCTGCGGAGGCCTGCTGGGTCTTCTCCTTTGCTAGCACAGGATGCGAAACTTTGTCTGGGGCCTTAACAGGTTGCTGCTCTTTTTCGCGGCGAGTATACACCTTCAAGGGAACCATTTGGGCTGCATCCACCTCCATTGGTCTTTTTCCCTCTCTAGTAAGAACTGAAACTTGTTCTTCTTCGTTAACGACCGGGTCCTGATCCGCTTGTCTTATTATATTGACTTGACCGCTATGGCTGCTCCCTGACAGTGTCTGCACATAATGCTGATGCAGCATACAGGTATTTTCCTCATGTGGGTCATTACATGTGGAACACCAATGCACATGATCCGAAGTGCTTGTCCCTTCGTCAATCACGGCATTCCTTGCTGAGGACTTCCCTGGTTGAACCACTTGATCTTTGGTGAGCGTTGGTGGGGGATAAGACCTTCTGGGAAGAAATTCCTGCTGTGCTTGCTTCTTTTTTACGATAATCATGTCGTTGGACAAGGTCTGCACAGTGGAATTCAGAGATTGAACTTCCTGCAGTATTTTTGCCTGCATATCTTCAGCTTTGGGGGCTGGTGGCAATGGAGCCATCGTAGGTATCGGAGGCAAGGCAGGGTATTGAGGCGGAGCCGGTAACGCGGGGAATGCCAAAGGGACGGTGGGCTGCGGTGCTGAAAATGTCGGAAAATGCACTTGTGGCGTAACGATCTGGGTTACAACGGGGTTAGGGTTCCATGATGAGATGGGATATACAAGGGTTGTGGAAGTTTGCGAAGTAGCTGCACCTAGGTATTGTGTCTATGGAAATTCCGGAAATATAGGCATCGGCATTCTTTGAGGAAGCTTCCCCACGGCTATCAAATCCATTTCCGCTTTCTGGGCCAGTTCATATAGTTCGGGGAAAGTATTCACATTCGAATACCTTACCATTACACTGATGTCAGGGTTGAGGGCCCTAAGGTAATAGTATGTTGCAGCTTCGTTGGCTGGCCGAAGTCCAGCGGGTACTCTTTGCCAGGTCCGAGCGAACCTCACATTGAAATCCGCAATCTCCTCCTGCGGGTGTCTCTGAATTGTTGTGAAGTGGTGCAAGAGGGAGGACGGGTCGGCAGACTCATTGAAACCTCTCATCAGTTGTCCAGCTAATTGGTCCCAACTCGTTATAGTGCCCGGAGGTAAGGACCTATACCAATAGAGGAGCTTTCCTCGGAGAGACAAAACCAGAAGCTTTACCATCACCCTTTCTTCTGTGATGTCGTGTATCGCTGCCAGAGAAACTATATCTTGGATATGTTCCAGAGCTGTTTTCCCCGTGCCATCAAAGGTAGGGATCTTCTTCATTGCAGCAGGCGGAACCTGCCCTTGTCCCGCTAGGTTTAATGGTCCGGAAGAGTTCCATGCCGGGAACAATCTGGGCGGTTGTTGTTGTTGCTGCTGCTGATGTTGTTGTTGTTGTGCCATGCTGGTGCCTAGATTCGAAAACACCGGAGTTCCCGAAGTTCGTTGTTGATGGCTAGCTGAAACGGAGGCACTTGGATGATCAGGGGAGTTAGGAGGGTTTGGAGGAAGACTAGCCGCTGTACTATCTGAAGTTGGACCTTGTTCGTCAAAGGCAGCCTCTTGCGAGGACGTTCCACGTAAAAGTGATTCGGGGGTGACTAGTCTGGAGCGTTCCCCGAAGGCGTCAATATCAAGTTCAAAGAACTCGGTTTCTTCTCCACTATTCCTAACTCTCCATCTCGTTTGCATGAAGGCACGGATATTTTAGTACCGGTCTCTACGACTTTGAGATTCCCAAGTTGAACAGAGTCGCCAGATGCTAGAGTCTTCTGGTAATGAGATAAGCATCAGCTCTCACTACCACTCACAAGATGAGACTGACCGGGTCCCACCGGGCGTGCCAAAAACTGTTGGTCACAAATCTGCCACAGGAAAGGATTTTGTACGTATACGCGCCCTAGACCTGGACCAACATTGAAAGGCCGGAGGGAAGAGATGCCCTCCGTGCCAATCTCCGGAGAAAGGCCGGCTCCTGAACTAAACTACTTGGTATTTTTAAGACAAGAGTGCAGGAAAGAAATAAAAGGGGATAGGGTAAGAAGTGAGAACGATTTTGGTGGGAAAGAACCAACAGCACGATTATCAACAAATACCTTGAAACAACAGCAATAAATATGAAGAACGAAACTAAAATAAACATTACGCAACTATCTCCCCTATGTATCCTCTCTGGAAGAGTTCCAGGGTTCAAGTATCTTCCTATGCCTAAATCCAGAATTCAGAATTACAGCAATTAGGAAACACAAGAACTTGACAGAAACCACTATCCACAGGCAGCATAAAAAGGATTTAACGCAATATTAAATCTCTTACATAACCCTCTGAATGATTCCAAGGTTCAATCCCTCATTACACACCTAAATCCAGAACGCAGAATCACAGTATGCAAATGAAGAAAAAGAATAACAAAAATCAACACAGAAGATAACATTTATGAGAGAAATGGAGCTCAAAGTCTTCAATATCTATTGCAGAAATCAAGATACAACAATTCTCTAGCAAAAGTTCCCCCCCTTTTCTCATTACAATTCATGGGTTTTTATAGAGGACCCGATCCTCTGAGCCATCAATGCTCTGAATTTGGAAGTACGCCCTCGGCAGACTACAAAATTTTCGCCCGCTCCTTCTGAGAATGAGCTTTCACATCCTTTTCCTTTATTAGCAAGTATGACCGCGTCAAC
Source organism: Wollemia nobilis (assembly GCA_028583015.1). Taxonomy (NCBI): domain Eukaryota; kingdom Viridiplantae; phylum Streptophyta; class Pinopsida; order Araucariales; family Araucariaceae; genus Wollemia; species Wollemia nobilis. The sequence continues at coordinate 7,373,945 of JAQPPZ010016867.1, forward strand.
CGGGGAAACACGCATTGATGAGCCGTCCAGCTTGTCCTGAATTTCTCCGGGTGCGATGCTCGAGTGACCTTCAAGTGGCTCTGCCTTCCGGTCTGCAATTGATATCTCCTTTTCCATTGCCACAAATAGGCCCCGGGTCTTTCGGGCAAGTAAAAATGCATTTATGAAACACTTGAATGCCTCGTGGAAATACCCGTTCTTGATATGTGTGTCATTGGGGAAGGTGCCCTAGGAAGAGCTTCGCTAGGTTCTCATTCGGAGCTATGCTTCGCAACAATCATGAGCCGAAGTTGGAATGATGAACCCACAAAAATGCTTCGCGCGAAGGGGCTCTCAAAAACTGCTTCGCGAGGACCAGATGCCGAAGCTCCTATATCCCGCAGAAAACACGACTCTTAACTACCTACTACTTTGCCGAGGATACGAGCCGTATACTACTTCGCCAACAGCTCCGTCCGAAGTGGACTACAACAATGCTTCGCCGCGAACCTCTTCAAAAACAGCCGCTCGGGAGGAATTTGGGCGAAGCTCATCCATGCCTTAGAAAATTTTCAGGGATAATCAGCCTTCGGATGGGGGAGCTTCGCACTGAAATCGCCCGAAGCAGGTGCTTCGCAAAAGTTTTGAGCGAAGTAGATTTTTCTTGGGGGCGGTTCGCCAAAAAGGAAGGCCGAAGCGGGTGCTTCGCTGGAATTTTTGCGAAGTGTTTCTCCACACTTTAGAAACTTTTGCATTTCACATTTTATGCTTCGCAGAATTTCGGCCCGAAGCAAGTCTTGCGGGAGCTTCGCTTGCGAAGCTCTTTCTATGCCTTAGGAGATTTCAGGCCTGCACCTATGTTTTCCCTATTTCTTGTTTGCGAAGCTGCCTGTTCCTGCTAATGCTGTAAGCGAAGCTTTTTCTTACACAGTTATCTACAAAGGGGATTCAAAAAATGACAACCAAAATTGCTGCAATGCCACTATCAACAAAAATAAAGAAAACCAGAACAAGAAAATCCTTTACACAACATTAATTTTCACTACCCCTCCAATGTGACGAAATTGTCAACAGGAACTCCATTGTGCCAAAGCTCTATCATACGGAAATGTATCCAACTGATATGAAGACATAAATTCTTAAACAATTTTCTAAATTTTTGTCGAGTCTGTTGCGGAGGTTAGATTTAACAAAAGAAAGTGCACTGAAAACTTTTTCATCTTCAACTGACCCCAAAATCATTGTTTCACATAATTCATATAAACGAAAGTATTCACTTATTGTATCTTGTAATATTGTGCTTGGAGACAATTTTTGCCACAAACGTGCAGTGGAACCAATCTCATGGACACCTGTCATAAGTGATGTTTGAACAACCATTGTTCTTCCAAAATGCGATGACTGTTCTTTCAAAAGACCACTGTTGAGTAAACCTTTTATTTCAACACCATTGACTTCCACACTCTTACTAAAATGGTCAATGAGCTTACCCATATATTTAATAAACAACTCATTTGCATAATTGTATTCAGTACAAGGTCCCCAAAACAAGGGGTTAACCACACCCATGGTCTCAAGCAACTCATCTCTTTGAAACCGATCTCTTATCTCACTTGTCAAAGATTTTTCTATTTTTGACGAATTACACTTTGTTTTCTGTATAATAACATGAAATTTACTGTGTTACAGGAACTTCTTCAAAATCTTCCACAACAATACTTGATTGTCTTTCAAAACAATAAACAGGTACCATCTTTTCATGAACATTAGTACAAAGATGATCATTGATGTTAAACTTCAAGAAGCTTTTTGGATTGTTCACGTTTATCAATGTATTCCAACTATCAAACAAAGGTTCTGTAAAATCTGCTTTAGACACATAATGTATCTATAAGCATGCATATTTGTTTTCTCATCCTCATAAAATCAATGATATAGATGGACCTCTCTTGTGCAATATTAATTAATCTGTTCATTTCTTTTAACATTGGAAGAATACCACATAAGGTCAAAAGTGTTTCCAAGTCAGTCAAACGGAATAACATATCTTTTGCCTTATCAACTATCCTGTGATTTGCATGCATAAAGTCTGTCAATGATTGATATTCTGCAAAAACTCTCTGAGCAGGTTGATATAGTGAAATCCATCTTGTATCCAGATCTTTTAACAATTTTTTCCCTTTTGTAACTCCTAGTGCAAACTGTTGAAACTCTACAAACCTTTTTGGACTTAATGAGAAATAAGAATGAATTTCACGAATAAGGTTTTCCACTTTAGCAACATTTGAACATGTGCTCACAATTTTATATGCAAGATTTACTCTATGATCCATACAATGAATGAGAATCATATATGGGGCAATTGTGGTTTGGAGTCGAACACAAAGACTAGACCTATGACCTTGCATAATAGCAGCTCCATCAGCTCCAATGCAAATTAACTTTGTTGCTATGTCTATATCATTCATTCCTGCAATATTCTTTAAACTATTGACAACAACATTATAATTTTTTTCTGCATTTGAACTTTCCAACATCTTATGTATTCCCAACAAAATAGGCCTTCTAATATGATTTTGAAATGTGTACACATGCATGCAAATCCAATATGTGTTGTCCACAGCTGTTACCTCATCAATTGAAAGTGAAATGAATCTTGCCAGTTTTACTTGCTCCCTTAGATCTTCTTTCTCAACCAAAGATAAACATTTTGCCATTTCCCAACCACTTCGGTCTGACCAATGAGAACTAGGAAGGTTTTGCACATTAAATAGGCGTAATAGTTGCTTATAATCAATAAAATCGGACATTGGTCTACCTTTCTTGAGAATATTGTAAACAACGGCAAACTGCATACTTTTTGAAGCTAAAATAGTCTTTTGTATTTTATGAAATTGGGCTGCAATTGTTCCACCTTTCTCAAAAAGAGATTGTTGTTGCTTTAAGAGATTGTTGTTCCACATTCTGATGCACCCTTCCACTTAAATTCTTTACTAACTTCACCATTACTTTTTATAACTTTTACATAAGCTTTGCCAGCATGTTTTTCAAGTGTATCAATCTTGTTTTGAAGCCTATGATCCTTACCAAGTCTCCGACTGCAAATTTTGCATCTACATTCTTTTTCATCGATTTGGTTATCCTCAATCATGACAGGCTCAAGCCAAGGAAATCTTTTTGCCCATTCATTCCTAAATCCCCTTCCAAGTATCCAATTAGACGCTTTTCTTTTTTTGGAATTTTTGCTTGAAGATTCAAATGAAGCTTGTAATGATTTTGATTTATCACTTTCATTTTCAATTGTGATGTCATTTTGAGTGTTGTCTTCAAGTGTTTGTTGGATGTCATTTTCAAGGGGATTTTCATTAAAAGGTATATCTTGTTGGGGAATATCTTCAAGTGGAGGCATATAAGGATCGACAGGGTATTTTGCATAGTAGCATACCATAATATTCTTTATCATTCTTGCATAAAATAATTTACAAGAAAATATTCGAATCGTCAATCAAGCAGATACTGGGAAGTCAAAAATTATTTGTACCTTGAATTTGCACGGATGTCGTTGGCTTGTTGCATTTTGAAGTTTGGCTAAAATATTTGAGTATACTCTTTTCAGCAGGAGATTTGGTGCCCTTATTTCCATCACTGGGTAACAAAGTTGGTTCGCGGTCACGCGCTATGCCAGGTGCTCGCGAAGAGTGTAGCAGCCGAAGTAACAGCTTGTCAGTGGGATGACTTGGCGGCAGAAGAGAGCTTCGCAAACCGAGATGAGGATGAAAAAGACTGGGTCAATGAATTAGTAGAATATTTCAGCACTAGGATATGTCCTTCGCATTTAAATGCTTCGCAGCGAAGACACTTCAGGATGAAGGCCCTTCGCTATGTCTTACGCCCCGAGGGCCTGTTCTACCGAAATATCGATGGCGTTCTTCTGAAGTGTATAAGGGAGGGTGATAAGAAATGGGTCCTTGGTGAATTCCACTCAGGTTTATCAGGGGGCCACTAAGCAGGAAGGAAAACTACTTTAAAGATAATCAGGGCGGGCTACTACTGGCCCTCGCTCTTTGCCGATGACTTCACGGTTTGCAGAAAGTGTGAACAGTGTCAGAAGTTTGCCGGGCGAAGAAAAAATGCTCCCATGCCCCTCCAGCCAATACAAGTGGAAGCACCATTTCAACAGTGGGGATTGGACTTCATAGGGGTCATCTCGCCGAACTCTTCTGCAGGACATAAATTCATCCTGACCGCGACTGATGACTTCACCAGATGGGCCGAAGCAATGCCCACCAAACAAGCTGATCAAGAAACGGTAGTCACTTTCTTAGAAGGCTTGATCACCCGGTTCGGCATCCCCGAAGCAATAGTAACGGATAATGGCCCCGGATTCATAGGCGCCAGAATTAATGAATTCACCTATAAATATGGGATATACCGCAAGGTTAGCTCCAATTACTATCCACAAGGTAATGGATTAGCAGAGTCAACAAAAAAGGCCCTGTTGAAGTTGCTAAGAAAGCTCATAGACAAAAACAAAAAGACTTGGCATCTTCTCTTAGATCAAGCCTTATGGGCCGATCGAATATCCATCAAAAAGTCGATCAAAACCTCCCCGTACGCCCTAGTATACGGCAAGGAGGCTATCCTGCCAATTCATATAGAGATCCCTACATTAAAAATATTGAGAGATGAGGAAGTCGAATCCGATCCTATGGAGGTGAGGCTGACCCAATTGTTGCAGTTAGAGGAAGACCGGGATAAAGCATATCAGAACTTCGCGAAGCACGCCCAAATTACTTAGGACTGGTTCAGGAAGAAGTCCTCTGTCTGAACATTCAAAGTGGGAGACTTGGTGTGGAAATGGGATTCGTGGAAGGTTAAGCCTGGCAATCATGACAAGTTGGATGCATTCTGGGAAGGACCGTTCGAGATCGCCAAAGTAAATTCGGCTAACTCTTTCATCCTTAAGAACGCAGTTGGTCAGACTCTGCCCATTCCCATGAATGGTCTTCACCTGAAGACCTTTTATCATTGAAAGTCTTCTCTCTAAAAAAAAAAAATCTCTTACTCTTGTACATAATGTGTTTATACTTGTACAAACTTTTTTTAAAAGGCCTTAGATCTAAACACGTAGTTAGAGGTAGATTGTATTTTCATGTCGTCGTAACAGCGAAAGTTCTGCCGCATGACTAAGGTTTCGCCCAGCCGAACCAAAGGTAAAGTCTCCTTCGGAGTTTTTCCGCACGAAGCAGCCGACGTGAGCCGGTTCGCTGCGAAGAAAAAAAAAAAAAAAAAAACACCTTTAAGGAGAATGGTATGTGAAGGAGGCCAGAATACAATATGTCGTCAACAAGAAACAAGAGAAACACTTCTCCAAACAAACTACAAAGGCATAAAAGACGCTTTGCAAAAAATAGCTGTGCGAAGCACATTCAAAGGGGAAGTCTTGTGAATCATTTTTGGGATGAGCGCGTTTCACTTCGAAGAGGTTCTAAGTTCCCATTCTGGGCTAATCTTAAGCGAAGCGTCTAGTAAGACGGCTTCGGGTCCGAAGCGTAAAAGACAAAGAAAAATCGGAGGTTCGCCGCGAAGGGTTCTCCACTGCAGCCGTAGGAGCAATTAAAGTATGCCTTGCAACGTGTGCCAACTACAGTCTAGGAAACTGTCTAGGACGTGCAGGTTTAATGCAAAGGTGGCGGAGTACATTCCAAGAGAATGTCGTTATGATTAAAAGTTGTGCCCAAGTACGAGGTGGCAAGGGGATTAGATCTTCAAATCTGGGCCAGGTTCTCAAAGTACATCGTCCCGCGTGCACCCTCGTTGCAAAGCCAATATAAAAGCAAGGCAATCCCTTCCCCCGAATTTTGATTTTAATTTCGGTAGTTGCCATAAACGATGATGGCTATAACCTTCGGCTATAAAGCCAGAGTTGCACCAAGGAAAAGGTTATTCACCCGCGTACGAGCACGACTGTGATAAATTTGGCCAAGAACTCTGCGTTTCTTTTCCATTCTCTGTTTTTTTTGAAATTCTGCTCTTGAAAAACGTGATGGGGAAGAAGAACTCCAAGGAAAATAGGAAGGAACCTGAAGTAGCGTCTCCAGAGAAGACCAGGAAGGGTAAGGAAGAAAAGAAACATAGGCCCAAAAAGGTTGACCTGAACTTGTGCCTTGAGAAGCAGCCCATAGAAGAAGGGGAGGAATCAGAGGATTAGCAACTTCCAGAACCTCCCATTGATGGGTGGGAGAAGATAAGAGACATCGAACTTTCAAAAAGCATCGCAGAACTGCGATACACTATCGACTACATGAAGAGTCGATTATCTACAGAAAATAAGAGGGCTGCTGCATACTACTCGCAGATATACTGGTATCTGACTCCACCAACTCACCACTGTCCTGAATTAATCTGCGCGATAGCCCAAAATTACCAGCCATCCACCAGAAAAGTTTTGGACGCTGCGGGTAATAAGTTATTTTCGATTTTTAAGGAAGATGTGCAAGTAGCTTTCGCCCCTTTGCAAGGGGGCATCCAAGGGGTATTTGGTGCGCAATGTTCTATTGAATGAACAAATGGACAGATTTAACGCCTCTAGCCACATTGTGAAATTTTTGAAAGAAAGTCTTAAGGATGGGCTACCTTCAGGCAAGCTACCCCAGATGCCTCGCCTTCGAAAGGATTTTAAGAGCATAGATATCTTTTCCATTATTGCGTGGGTCGCGGGTCTGTCTACAGATGCCGACGTTTATCCCTGGCAAGTGTCCCTTGCCGAATGCATTTCCCGAGGAGAGTTCTACGCTCTAGACCCCTCAAGGCCAAACACGAACCCGGTTTTCTTTGACTAGGCAGAATGGGTAGCGCGGACCTTGCACACGCGGTTGGTGAGTTTGAAGAATGTCGGGACAGGCCAATATTTTGGGCCGTGCTCTTTCCTAATCTGGCTCTTTTTCTATCACACCCACAGGCATTTTCCTCATATTGCCATTACTCGAGTGGCAAGGATGGAGCACCGCTGCCGGTGTACCAGTGGACCCCCTCCTAGCCAGGACGGGGTCGTATTATGTGTTTAATCAGCAATTTTTAGGACCTGCTCTTCAACTACTGCAGGGTTCTTGCCCTCGAGTGCCCGTGGACCTTAGGGACAAAGTGGTCAATGAGAGGAAAGGGGATGTTTTTCAGTTGACTCAGGGCCTTGTCATCCGTCTGTTTGGATTCACGGGGAAACCCTTCATTTTGCCTGTATATCCTTCTGAATACCAGTTCACTTTAGAGGTCGCTCGCTAGAATGACATGATGAATGTATTTTACGGCCATGGAAGAAAGTGGGCCCCGACTTGCGATTTCCCTTTCAAAATGGGGGTCGTAGAGGTCTTCGCCATGAAACAACACGTATTTTTCGATGATAAACTTGCTGAATTCGGGTTGCTGCAACTTCCGCAGCGGTGGTGCGATGACCCCTTGGGGGTGATGAGAGATCATTTTAGGTTTAAAAACTTTCATATCTGTCCTCAACCGGAGATAATAAAGCAGAGGAATAATCCTGTCGGCAGAGATTTAGAGTGGCACTTGGAAAGAATGAAGACATTGCCACCATGGCACGAATTCTACACTATGGAAGTTGAATATGATCCTGCTAGACACCCTTTCCCGAGCTCAGACGCTGCTTTCTGGAGAAGAATGAAGGACGATTTGAGAGGGGAGATAAATAATTGGCACGAGCCACAACTCAAAGAATGGTGGATAATGAGAGTCCATCGACGTAAGTAGAAATCATACGGACTCTTGGAGATGGAAAAATATTTTGCCATTTATTATGAAGCGAATGTCGGATCATGGCAACCTCTCGCGTTTGCTGATTTTATTCCTCCCAGTCCCCCAGGTTCGGGCGACAGCCCCAGAAGAGTGACCAATGATTCTGAACAAGAAGAGGAAGATGAAGTTGTAGCAACATCTTAGGAGCCACTCAAGGAGCCTGTGGGAGGTTCCGAAGTTGAGGTCGAAAGGCCATCGCAGCAACAAGGAGAAAGAGGATGAAAAGAAGAGAAAGAGACCTGGACAGGTCCAAATGCCTCCTCACCCGAAGAGGCCCCGCACCAAACCCTCCGGCACTTCTAATGAACAATCTGCAGTGGGCTCAGCGGAAGCCAATGCGGAAAAAACAGCATCTCAACAGACTGAGGGAAGTGTTGATATAATTGTCATTGATGTGGAGGAATTCCTCCAAGAGGAGGGAGACGTGTGGAGAAAGGGTCGAAAATGTGGAGAATGTAGGAACCGTGGGAAGGGCAGCGAACCCAATACGCAGGAATTTGCCACTTCTGCTCTGCCATTAGAGCACGCTGGGACGCATTCTTCTTCTCCTACTCCTGTTTCCCAACTTGTGTCAACTCTAGTCCCGGCCGAAGGTCCCTCCGAGCCTTCTCCCAAAATTTGCTTGTCCAGTTGTGCAATCACCCCAACGTGTAGTTTCTCTAGCTATTACGGATTTGTCGCATGATTCCGCCGATCCCGTGGGTGTTTCCCCTCCGTCCGAGTCATCGGCCGGGACGTGTTCGCAGCCACCGCTTCGCTCACCCATACCACCATCCCGTTGGTACTTGGCCAGACTAAAGGCGACACTTCGTCCCCAAACCCCGACCCCCACCTCGCATCCACACATACCGTAGCTTCACCATCCACTACACCCACCATCGAGCCCATCGGCGACACGTCACCGATTCAGTCTTTGTACCTGTTTACCCCTTCGGCTGTCAACCCAGCCTTATTAGAAAACATATTAACCATGATCAAGGAGAGCCCTCTAGCGAAGAAGTTGATCCGAGCCCACAAAAATACTGATAATATGCTCAAGGAGGCGAGGAGAAAGAGGGGGCGTTCATTGGCAAGACAAGAGAAGTGCGCGGTCATTGATCTAAAGAATGGGAAATTGCACAAGGTCAAGAAGATTCCAAAGGTCCAAAAACCCTTGGATGAAATGACCTCTGCTGATTATGAGTATCAAGAGAAGGTCAAGGACCTGGAATATATAGACATTGATGATGAATCTGAATCCATGCATGTAAGGATAGAGACATTCCGCGCACATGCAAGAATTGCCAACCAGCGCCGCTGTGAGGCAGAAAATGCCAACGTCAAGCCGGAGGAGGATCTAGCTAGGATATGCTCTCAGCTGGAGGATGCTCCGAGGCAATGTGACCAATTAAAGGATGAAAGGGATGCCTTGAAACAACGAGATGGAACAACCGCAAAGCAAAGTAGGAGATCATAGCAAGACCCAGAGCCGAGGCTGAATTGAAGGGCCTAAGGGGTTGGAGGACCGGATCTTGCAGATGCAACTGCAGTTGCACGAAAAGGAGAGCTTGGAACTGTTCGACAGGAATAGGATTAAGGATATCCGCTCTCATTTTCTCAAGAATTTCAGATCTCGGGCCTCTAGTGCCCTCTCAATATTGTCATATATTACAGAAGACCAGAATGCTGTTTCTCAAAAGGGGCCAATAGTGGACAAAATTATCCAGGAGATTAGAAGCCGACTTTGTAAAAATGCGAACAAATGTTTATTATTCAGCAATGTTTAAATAGAGGTTACAATGCCGGGAATAGTCACCGGCGTAAACAGAACTGTTACAGGAGTTGTAACAGTATGCCTAAATAATGAAATATAGACAAAATATATTATAGTACGCTAACATCCCCCTTTATTACATTATTTGGGTAATGTAATAACTAATAGCTATACTAGACTACTAACATCCCCCCTGATTACATCATTTTGCAATACAAAGAGAGCTGCGAAACAATTCAAATTTGACACGTCCAAGTGCCTTAGTGAAAATGTCTGCAACTTGAGCATCGGTGGGAATGTGCTGAAGCTGAATTTGGTGCTTTGGAACTTCATCTCGAATGAAATGACATTGTGTGTCAATGTGCTTTGTTCTTTCATGATGGACTGGATTCTTGACGAGGTTCGTAACACCCCGATTGTCGCAAAACAAGTGTATTGGAGATTTTGATGGATGGCCCATACTTGTCATAATGCGACGCAACCATATCACTTCGCACACGGCTTCACGTGCGGCGCGATACTCGGCCTCTGTTGATGAAATAGCAACCACCGGTTGCTTCTTGCTATGCCAAGAGACGGACCGGATCCCGGATGAAAAATGTATCCGGAAGTTGACTTGCGATCATCAAATGATCCGGCATAGTCGGAGTCCGTGTATCCTTGCAAGAAGAATTTGTTGTTCCTCTTGTATTCTAGGCCATATTCCATAGTACCACGGACATAGTGAAGAACACGTTTTGCTCGCTTTCCAATGAGTGGTCTTAGGCTCCTGCATGAACCTCGAAAGATAGTTGACAACAAATACGAGATCTTGCCTAGTATTGGTCAGATATATGAGACTCCCAATCAACTGTCGATAGAGAGTACCATCTACCTGAGGTGAATCATCATATCGCGATAACTGAAGTCCATTCTCCATCGGAGTTGCCATTGGCTTGCAATCAATCATGCGATATTTTTCCAGCAATGTCTTGGCATATTTTTTTCTGAGACACTTTGATGGAGTGCTCCTTCTGGCTGAATTCCAGACCAAGACAAGTAATGGAGAAGTCCGAGATCTGTCATCTCAAAAGATTTACACAAGTTTCTTTTGATAGTAGAGATCATAGTTTCTGAACTCCCTGTAATGAGCAGATCATCAACATAGAGTACAAGCAACACTATCTCAGAACCCTGTTTCTTGAAATAGAGGTTTGCATCTGACGGACATCTCTTAAATCCATGCTGCATAAGGTGATTGTCCATTTTTATATACCAAGCTCGAGGAGCTTGTTTCAGACCATATAAGGATTTGACCAATTTGCAAACCTTCTGCTCTTGGCCTTCCACTTCAAATCCTTCTGGCTGAGTCATGTAGACTTCTTCTTGGAGATCACCATTTAGAAAGGCACTTTTGACATCCATCTGGTGAACTTTCCACCCATATTGTGCTGCCATAGCACACATAACTCGAATTGTGGTCATCCGAGCAGTAGGTGCAAAAGTTTCCTCGTAGTCAATGCCTTCCTTTTGAGCATAGCCCTTTGCAACAAGACGGGCCTTATGCTTATCAATTGTTCCATCTGCCTTGTACTTGACTTTATATACCCATTTGCAGCCAATGGGTTTCTTTCCATGCGGCAAATCAACAAGCTTCCAAGTTTTATTTTTCATCAAAGACTCATACTCTGTATCCATAGCGGCCTTCCACTGAGGCTCACTAAGAGCATCTTGCACTGATGCAGGTTCAAGATCATCTATGGTAGACATGAACGCCCTGTCATCATCAATATCCATATCCTCTACTTCTGTACGTGGAGTTACAGAAAGTTCCTCAAAAGATTGACAAAGATCATCAACCTCACCAGTTTCTTTGGCTTCTTTTTCCTTTTGAGCCATACTACGTGTACGAGGTCTATCCAAGTTCAAATTGGGAGGAGTGGATAAATTTGCGTCTCTGATTGTATTTGTACACCATTTTGGATTCTTCTTCGGTGGTGTTGAAGAAGATGTAGAAGGACCTCCTGTCTGTGTTGACGAAGGAATCTTCTCTTCCTTAGATTCCACAAGATCTAGGTGTACTTTAGATGTGCTCCGTGATGTGAAATCTTCATCAAAGACAACATCTCTGCTGACATGAATTTTCTTGGTCAAAGGATCTATCAAACGATATCCTTTAGAGTGCTCATCATAACCAAGAAAAATACATCTCAGTGTTTTCTCATCTAGCTTCTTCCTTTTCTCTTTCGGTATGTGCATGAAAGCGTGACATCCAAAAATACGTAGATGAGATATGGAGGGTTTTCGACCACTCCATGCTTCCTGTGGAGTCATTCCTTTTAGGGCCTTTGTGGGTGCCCTATTCAACAGATATACTGCAGTGGTGACAGCTTCTGCCCAATATTGTTGCCCAAGAGTAGCTCCTCTGAGCATACAACGAACCATTTCCATGATAGAACGGTTCCTTCTCTCAAAGAACTCCATTTTGCTGAGGAGTATAGGCAGTTGTTAACTGTCTCTTGATTCCATGCTTATCTAAGAATGCAGAAAATTCATTAGAGGTAAACTCCCCCCTCGATCTGAGCGGAGGGTTTTAATAGAAGCTCCTGACTCCTTCTCAACGGATTTCTTGAACTCCTGGAAGAATGCGAAAGCTTCAGATTTCAGTTGGAGAAAGAAAACCCACATCTTTCGTGAGTAGTCATCTACGAATAACTCAAAGTACCTCTTCCCTCCACAACTGTTGGGTGTGAAAGGACTGCACAGATCGGTGTGAATTAACTCCAGAGGTTTTCGTGCTCTTGTTGAGCTCTTCTCAAATGGTACTCTATGCCGCTTTCCGCCAAGCGATCGAGAGCACACTGGCAATGTGGCGAAAAGGGAAGGAAGACCCTTTACCATCTCATACTTACCGAGCTCAAGTAAGTAGCCGTAACTAAGATGCCCATATCTCTTGTGCCATAGGGAAGTTGCCTCCTTGGTAGAGACAAGTCATGGCAACATGTGGAGTAGAGATAGCATCTAGGGCAAATAAGCCGTGCTTATATGAAGTCGTTGCAATCTGCTTACCCTTCCTGGTAATAGTACAACACTTCTTTCCATTCTCAACACGAAAGTTGACAACCATATTTCTATCCAGGATTTGTGTGACTGACAGCAAATTGTTAGCCAATCCCGGAACATAGAGGACTTTGTCAATCTGACACTTGCCATCAGGAAGAGTGACTGAATCGTACCCTCTCCCCTGAACCCCGTAGGTTTTATCATCAGCAATGGTGACAGGTTTGCCCTCTTTGGCCACGAATGATTCAAACCACGATCTGTCGCCAATCATATGTTTGCTAGCTCCAGAATCGACATACCAAACAGGATCCCTCTGTGTGGAATCTGTGGTAGTCATGAGCACCTTGTGTGCCCATTCAGAATCCGAGTCGATTCTTCAACAAGCAACATTCACCTGGGGTTGCTTGTTTTTATTTTGTGGTTTGTTTTGGCCTTTTCGCTTGTTCTTATGCCAACACTTGTTGGTGTCATGGTTGTCTTTCTCACGGATCTTGCACCACCTCTTCTTCTCTTGAGGTTGTTTTCCTTTTCCTTTCGTATCCTGTTGAGAATTTCCTCCTTTCCGAAAGTTGCCTCCTTTTTGCCCATTACCTTTCTTCCTAGAACCCCTCCTCGTTGGTGTATAGGGCTGTATTGGAAGAATCATCCTTGTGAAGTTGGCGTGCCTCCTGTTGTTGAAGCAGATTGACCAACTCAATGTAGGTAATTTGTCGTTGAGACACCCGGATGGAGGTGATCAACATATCAAATGAAGAAGGCAAAGCTCTCATCACAATTGAAATGAGAAGCTTTTCAGTCCACAGAATCTCCCAAAGAATTCAATCTCTCTTTCAATTCTGACACTGCACAGAAAGAGTTCAATCGTTTCACCCTGTCTCAAACTCAGGTTATGAAGTTGTTGTTGAAGATGAAGAATGGTGGAATCATTCTTTCCCTCATAGATGGTTTTAAGGGCATCCCATGCCTCTTTACCACTTGCTTTGTCAGCTATATGAGGTTGCACTTCATCTGAAACAGCAAACAAAATGAGCACCTTTGCTCGACTGTCTTTCTTGTCAAAAGCTATCTGATCTGCGGAAGGACCTGTGGATCCTGATGCTGGTGAAGGCCTAGGTGTTACTCCAGTAACAATATCCCATAAATCTTCCATTTGGAGAATTGCCTTCATCTTATGTTTCCATGGTGTATAATTTGGACCTTTCAATAACTGATGAGGATCAGTCATCAACTTTGCAACAACGGCCATAGTGAAGGTTCCTTATAACACCAATTGGTCCCCCTTTCGATATACCTTTTGCTAGGCCGTTATACCGTACAAAATACCCGCCCTTACGTGAGGGAAACTATAGGTATTTAGAAAAGATCAACAAAAAATCACCCGCCCTTACGTGAGGGAGACTATAGGTGAGTTTTAGAGATCATACGATACGTGGAACATAAGCAGTACTGAAAGGGAATCGCCTTGTTGATGGCACCTACCATAGAAGATTCTTCTCATGCGTGGGGCGTAACTTCCCCTAAACACTATGAAGAATACTTCGTCAGGATTTACGCCTAAACACAAGAGCGATTAAGGGTAGTGGATGGAGTAAAAAAATGCAAAAAATGGCAAACTTATCTCTCCCCGACGATTTATAGAGAACAAGCTCAGACGTCGTTGTAGCAGCTATATTAGGCGGCGGATACGATAGCCCAATCACGACGACTTTACCTGTAAGTGCTGGCCAGAGGTATCACAAATACCGAACGCTGCAGTGCAATAAATTGCACGGATGGGTTTTAATTATTCCGGGGACTTAGGGAGTGTATTTGATTTTTTTAACTTTTAATGAAGTAGTGCAAAAAATGAAATATGCAACATACAACAAAAAAAGTGCCCACAAGAATTAACCCACTAGGTGTCGGTCACAACCAAAAATGCACCTTTTACAATTCGCCAAATTGCTTTTTCAGAAAATTACTCACATTCCCCCTTTGATTTTTTGAAAAAAATATCCCCCCTTAAAAAAATCTCTTTAACAAAGCATTTTAATAATTATTATATATTTAAAGTTAAAATAAATAATTTTAATTTATATAGTTTTTAAAACTTATGAAAAAATAAATTAAAAATTAAATTTTAATTTATAAAGTTTTAAAACTATAGAAAATAAATTAAAATTAAAAATTTTAACTAAAAAATAATAATTAAAAAAAAACTTTGAAAAAAAAAATCTTACCCTCGAACCCTCGACCTGCAGGCTCCCAGAGCCTTACCGCACGGCTCACGACCACGTGAGCCAGCGGGCTGATCCGAAAGGATCAGGGAGATCCTCCTTTTTCAACCCCTGGTTGTGCCTCCTCCTCTCTGCTTCCCGAGCCCACTGTGGCTGCCTCCGCAGCGACCTCCTGCCGCAGCGTCCACGGCTGCGCTTGCTGCGCGTCGCGGCTCGCTGCGCTCGCAGGTGTTTTTTTTTTTTTTTTTTTTTTTTTAAATTTGCCCGGGGGCGCGCGTCGCGCAGCCTCCAACGGGGGGGGGGGCGTTGGGGAGCGCGCGCGCAGTCTGTGCGTCGCGCAGCCTCCAACGGGGGGGAGGGACGCGCGGCTGCGTCAACGGCGGGGGGGAAGACGCGCGCTGCGTTGGCAGCGCTGCGTCGGCCGGGGGAAGGGACGTGCGCTGCGTTCGCAGCGCTGCGTCAACGGGTGGGGGGGGGCTGTCGTCGCGGAAGCGCCGGGCGCGTTCCAGCAGCTGCTGTCTGCGGACGCGCCTGTGCGCGTTCCAGCAGCCTGCTGTCTGCGGACGCACCTGTGCGCGTTCCAACAGCCTGTTGTCTGGGGGAGTTTTTTTTTTTAATTTATCACGCAATGGCGTGAAAAAAAAAAAATCAAGTCGCAACAGCAACCTTCTCCCAGCACAGCAACCTTCTCCCAGCCAATAGCTTCGTCCACCTCCAGCCTTCCTTCTCACGCTTCACTGCAACAATCTGGCTCTGATGCCATGTAAAAATGCGAACAAATGTTTATTATTCAGCAGGTGTTTAAATAGAGGTTACAATGCCGGGAATAGTCACCGGCGTAAACTGAACTGTTACAGGAGTTGTAACAGTATGCCTAATAATGAAATACAGAAAAAGTATATTTAGCTTTTGAAGTGCAGAGCATAAAATACCAAGACTTGCAAGTCGCAGCTATGAGTCGGATGGCCCGAGATTGGTCCACCGCCCAGGCCACGGTCCGCGCCTTCTTCTCCAAGGTGAGAAAGGCACAGAAGGCAAAGCAACTTCTGGATATATTTGAACAGGAAAAGCGTACCTCTCTGAGGTATTTTCAAAATCTTTCAGAACTGGGTTTCCCGAGTTTCACTAATGATGACGGGAACCTTTTGACAAAAGAAGAATTGAAACCTGCCTAGCTTAGCTTTGAGAGCAATGTCTCTGAGATTGATCTGTGGAAAGAGCCAGTTACGGAAGGCTGGGTCACAGATTTTATTTTGAGATATTGTAGGATCGCGGCATGCTTAAATGGCTTGAGCACTAGGGCCAAATCTGCTGACATTGGGCAGATTAACAGGTTCCATGTCTTGGTTAAGGCATTGCAAGACCAAGAGCCTTTCCAGAAAAGTGGGTGGGCTCATATTCGCTGAACCATGGAGAGGATCCGTGACCGCCTCCCACCGCCGCCGTTGGAGCAGATACCTGGCGAAGGAGATGGAAAAGGAACAGAAGCAGTTGATAAGGTGCCCCGAAATAAGAAAAGCAAAGAGGAGAAGGGTCTAGAGGTGACTCTGGCCCAATGGATGAAATCTAGAGGGTTCTCACACCGAGGTGAGCTCGTTGCCCCGTGAGCCGCCAAGAATGTTGACAAGTTTTGTCACATTGCTTCTGAAGGGGTAAAAAAATTTGATGATGTTGGTTTTCTTGATATAGTTTTCCTTATTTTTGTTGATAGTAGTGTTACAGCAATTTTGGCTATCATTTTTTGAATCCCCCTTGTAAATTACTGAATTTGAAAGAGCTTCGCCCATAGTATAGCAAGAAAAAGGAGCTTCGCAAACAGCAGACATGAAAAACATAGGTGCAAGCCAAATTTTCTAAGGCACAGAAAGAGCTTCGTAAGTGAAGCCCCCACAAAACTAGCTTCGGGCCGAAGTTTTGCGAAGCATACAATGTACAGTAAAATGCCAAAACAAATTCCTAAGTGTGTAAAAACACTTCGCAGAAATGCTAGTGAAGCACCTGCTTCGGCCGTCCCTTTTGGCGAACCATCCCGCAGAAAAAATCTACTTCGTTCAAAATATTCCCGAAGCACCTGCTTCGAGCGACTCAAGTGCGAAGCTTCTCCCTCCGAAGGCTGTTTGTCCCTGAAAATTTTCTAAGGCATGGAGGAGCTTCGCTTGAATTTTCCCCGAACGGCTGTTTTTGAAATGGTTCGCGGCGAAGCAATTTTGTAAGTCCACTTCGGCTGAATTTTGTGTGAAGCTCCCTCAGTAGAAGCCTAACTGTATGCCCAAATATTCTAAGGCAAAATTCTACTTCGGCCAAGAAAACCCCGAACAGCCATTTTGAAAGAAGGTTTGCAACGAAGCTGTTTTTGAATGTCCCTTCACTGCGAAGCACCAATACAAAGAAGTCTATCCCACTTCGGCTCTCATCCATGGCGAAGCAGCTCCCCGAACTAAAATTCAGCGAAGTTCTCCAGGGCACACACCCCAAGGCTGGGTATTTCTTCGAGGCAATTGAGTGGTTCATAAATGCATCTTTACTTGCCCGAAAGACCCGGGACTCATTTTCAGCAATGGAAAAGGAAAGGTCAGCCGCAGGAGGAAAACCCGATGGACCCAGCAGCCACTCGAACACTGCACCCAGAGATTCAGGACGAGTCAGGCGGCCCATTAATGAGAGTTTCCCCGGCTAATGCGGCCGTAACTGCTAAATGTGGAAACGGATGTGAGAGCTCAGTCACGGGAGGAGCAAAGGCAGATTTTCCAGTTTTTCGAGGGCGTACTGCTAGGTTTTGCGCAATGATGGCTCAGAGGGTCGGGTCCTCTATAAAAACCCATGAATTGTAATGAAAAAGGGGGGGAACTTTTGCTAGAAAGCTGCTGTAACTTGATTTTTGCAATTGATATTAAGAACTTTGTGCCTCATTTCTCTCTTGTATGCTGCCTTCTGTGATTATTTCTGCTATTCTGTTTCTTCATTTGCATACTGTAATTCTGAATCCTGGATTTAGGTGTGTGATTGGGGACAGAACCCTGGAATTTCCCTGGAGGATACATAGGGGAGAAAATGCTGGGATATTTTTCTTGTATGCTGCCTGTGGGTAGTGTTTCTGCTATATTCACTTATTTCCTGACTGCTGTAATTCTGAAATCTGGATTTAGGCGTAAGGGGGGTAGGTGAATCCTGGAACTCGTCCAGAGGATACATAGGAAGGCTAGTGCGGCGTTCATTTCATTTTATTCTTCATATTTATTGCTGTTACTTCAAGCTATTAGTTAGTAATCGTGCTGCCGGTTCTTCCCCTTTTAAAACATCCATTTACATTTCTTTCTGTACCTTTTATCTCTTTCCTGCACCCTACCCTTTTTATTTCTTTCCTGCACCCTTTCTCTTTTCATCTCTTTCCTGCACTCTTAGCTTAAAATCCCAAGTAGTTTAGTAAAGGAGCCGGCCTTTCTCCGGAGATTGGCACGGAGGGCATCTCTTCCCTCCGGCCTTTCAATGTTGGTCCAGGTCTAGGGCGCGTATAATTGCCAAAATCCTTTCCTATGGCAGATTTGTGACCAACAAGTTACAACCTAGACGCATTCCTCCTAAATCACCTTATGAATGGTGAACTTGAACTACCATTGCTTGTTTTGAAATTAAGCGCATATGAGCTACTGCTTGTGTCACTAGAGCTTTGGAATAGATACTAGTGGTCTTTGTCCACTATTGTCTACCATCTTCTCCTTGCGATGTTGGTGCTTCAAACACATCCCACCACAATAACTAAGTCATTTCTTCTCTAGTCCACCTTCATTGCTTCATGTCATTCAACACCTCTTGTCTCCTTGCTTCGATTACGTCCAGGTTTTGAATGATCCTGCCAATATCATGAGCAATTTGTGCTCTCATTTGAGCATTGTGCCTTTCCAACTCTTCATACTCCTCTTGATACATTTGTGTTTCGAGTCGTATCCTCTATTGTTGCATACCAATTTGTGCTAATGGGCTCATTACCTCATACTCTAATTACCTCACATCATCATCTACCAGTGATCTAAGTTGTCTTCCAGCTTCTATGCTTGGAAATTGTCTATGAACCCATACACATCTTCTCTTTGTGGAACAAGGTCCCAAATCCTCTTATTCTACTGCAAAATGTTCTCTTCTATTCCCAAATAATTTCCTCAATCCTAGATCATTGCCAATTATTTCTTCTTCATTTGTACATTCATCATGGTGTCTTTCATTCGCCTCTACCCAAACGAATAGACAAGTTGGCAGAAACATCTCATAATCCTCCATCTGCTAATGGAGAAGTCCACTATCTGATTGACACTCATCCTTTGTGCACTCTTCCATATGTAGTACTCCTTCCTCATCTAGTTCATGTCCATTATCTTATAAATATGAACTACCCAACTCATCCTATGTTGCAATAGCTTCACTCAGATTGATTCTTTAGATTGATCATGTACTTATGCTGGCCTTTCTTAAAAGTAAGTCGATCCTTCTCCCAGTTGTGATTAACCTTTGCCATGCACAACCATCCTCTCCCCATTAATGCATCGTATGCTAGTTTCTGCATGGTTATCACAATGAAGTGCATGACAAATTCTTGATCAACAATTTTTACTTTTTGAGCCATTAAAAATCCTCTCATTTCAATCCTATACTAGTCCACACTGTATAGCTTGAAATTTGGAGACCATAAGAATGGTGCTCCAATTTCCTTCCATGTCTTCTCAGGCAAGACATTAATGCTCTATCCTCTATCGACAATTACTTGTGTCAACTTGTGGTCTAGCAACTCAATGTGAATTAAAGTTGGCTTTATGTTGACATCAATCATCAGTACTATTGGATCAATAAATTGATCCCTTCTTTTCTTAGTTGTTGTCGGCTAGCTTTGCATTTCCATCACTCTTCATGGCTACAATGCTTCTCCTACCATCGTGTATAGCTCTAGTAAGGCACTAAGTAAGCTCGACACCATAATTCCACCATCATATTTAATACTTGCACTACCAACTCTTGGGTTGACGTCTTCTCTTCAAGCCTCTTTAATTTACTTTCCTTAAACAATTGTTCTTGCCTAGTTTTTCACATTTCCTCCTCAATCACATCATGTGCTTCCTGCAATATCTTCTTCTCTACAACAGGGTTTACGGTACTGGTCTTCCTTCTTCGCCTAACCTTGTGTAACTACAAGCATGTTATATTACTTTGGTTTCTGGTTTACTAGAAGCTCTTTAATGTCAATGAAATTGACATTCTACAAGTTACTCGAACTTGCCTTCTTTGGGAAGTTAGCCTCTTTGTGACTACCTGGTCCGCACTAACAACACATCCAAGTGTTGTTATTTCCAGCATTATCCCCAACTAGTGGGTTTTGGCAATTGCATGCAAAATGCCCTCACTCTTGGCATTTTTTTTTTTTTATTTACATGGTGGAATCGGTAGCCGCCACGAATCCGGGCAGGCTATCCAGCTTTTATGGCCGCCACAGTATTCTGCGCTATCCGCCCCGAAAGCCGCCACATAGATCTTCGCACAGTCTGCCCCTATAACCACCATGCCACAATCATTTTAAACCTTTTATGCTGCTGAAAGCACCAGGAAAGGGATAAGCGTTCAGTCCGACGAGGCCCGAGATTTGAACCTTGGACCTCCGCCCCCTTACAGGGTTTGGTTGAACCAATTGGTCTACACCTCGAACCTACTCTTGGCATCTTTGACATTGTATAATCGATCTGTATTTTGCATCATACTGCAACCGACTTTGTCCTCCTTGTTGTGATTTTCCGCTTCCTCGACGATCATTCCTATATTTGTTGCTTGTTGCTTCTTATCCATTCTTTGACGTGCTCAGTTTTTCTTCCTTTGCCTCTTGCTACATTATCAACATTTGATGTCTTGAACTTCTTATGTTGAATGGATAGTTTGTAATCGCATGCACCTTTACTTCACAAAAATTGTAGAAAGAATTCTTTGGGCAAATATTGGTGTGTCCCTCTGTTTTACAATCAAAGCACCAAATATCTTGCCTTTCCTTCCTCTTCTCTTCCTTTGCATCACATTTCATCCTTTCCTGGTCCTTCCTCATCGCTTGGATCACCACATGTAAGTCGTCTCGATCACTATCGGAGTCAAAATCCTTATAGTGACTTATGTCTGTTGTCGTTTTCTTGGCTTCACTCTCCAACATGATAGCTCTATTGTATGCTTCGTCGTAAGAATTTGGTTATACTACCTGTTGGTTACGAATCTGCCATGAGGAAAGGATTTTTTGTTAATGTGCCCAGATTCGCCCACCAGATTGAAAGGCCGGAAGGAAGGAACGCCTCCCGTGCCAATCTCCGGAGAAGGCCGGCTTCCAGTGGGGTTGTGTAAAGATAAGAGTGCAGGGAAAGAGATAAAAAGGTACAGAAAGAGATAAAAGTGCAGAAAGGAATTCCAAAGGTGATTGGAGTTGGGTGGGGGGAATAAGCAGCACGGCGACGAATCAATCACCACTACTAACAGCATTCATCTACAAACATACATTGAAACTACAGCTATCAGCGATCCTATGTATCCTCTATCTATGCATTCCAGGAATACTTGGCCACCAAATGCCGGAGTCCAGAGTTCAGTACAACTGCAAGCAATGACACAAGAAACATGAGGCAGAAATGACAAGGAGAGGCAGCATACAAGATAAAAGACAGTAAGCAGAGCCAAGTGTATGTTTATATTTGAGGCAAACGCACAGCTACAATTGTCCCCTAGATATATATATTCCCCTCCCACCACATTACAATGGAAAAGTGGTGGGTATTTGTAGCCTAATTTCCCCCCCGGTTACATTCATGGGCACAAAGTCCCAGATAAGACAGTCGCTGACACGAGCGGCTGAGGAGCTGCTGATGCTGACTTCTGTCTGGCAAGACTATCCTTGCAGCATGGTGTCCCTGAAGGCGGTACAGCTACGTGGCAGCGCGTTGGGTCAAATCTTCGGTCAGTGGGAACGCGGGTAGGTGCGGCAGATGGCACTTCACATCGGCTTAAATGATGACAGATGGCACCAGTAGTGAAGCCCATGCTTTGTCCTTGCACGGTCAAGTCTCGGCTCGAGTCCCGAAGGTGGATACTTGTCGGATGCTGAGGTATGACACGTGTCTGCCTTGAAAGGCAGCTTATCCAACTTCACCAGGAATTCGGGCGCTATCGGGTTGCGTAGGAGGAAAACAACGCAGTTGGAAGGCCTTCTTGCCTTAGCAAATTTTTGAGTTGACTTTACCCAGCTGCGCACCGGTCAAAGGGCGCACTCCGACTTCGCTGTGAAGTCGGGTTGCGCACCGGTGCTTGGCTGTCTTCGTCCGCTATTCGGACTGCGCACTGAAAAGGGGCGCACTCCGAATTCGCTGCGAAGTCGGGTGTCGCCCCAGTACTTAGCTGTTTTTTTGCCAAACCATTCCCCTAGTGTGCCCAAGAAGAGGGGCGCACTCCGACTTCGCTGCGAAGTCGGGTGTCGCCCCTGACACTTAGTTAAATTTTGGCTTGTTCCTGCCTGATTGCGCACTTCGGGCTCCCTACTGCGCTCCAACTGAGGGGTGCACTCCGACTTCGCTGCGAAGTCGGGTGTCGCCCCAACACTTAGAATTTTCAGGGAACACCTCTGTTCTGGAAACTTACTGGGGGAAGAAAGGGAAAAGAAGAAGGGGGAATGAAATTGCAAGGAAGAGGGAGAAAGGGAGAAATGAGAAAAGGGGAGAATGAGAAGAAGGAAAGGAAAAGAGCAGCTCACTTGCAGAAACCAAAAACATGGCACCCCGTGCAAAATGTGGCAACACTACCTTCATTCTCTTCCTATAAATTTTGGCAGCAACCCATCGAGGAAACATCACCTTTTTAATTTGTTTGATGGTGCGACCTCCATGTTGTCAACGAGTTCTTTTAGTCTTCTATTATACGACTTGGCATCCTCCTTTTTCTGCTTTGCGGCATTGATCTCTATGTCGTCTTGGATTTTTCTAAACTCTTGGATGAAAGCTTTTGTTAATGCTTCCCATGATGCAAAAGGTTGAGCCTTTATATTATTCAAATGCCAATCCATTGTGATTCCTCACATTGCCACTATAAATAATATCAACCATTCTTGCTCATATGTTACTCTGTTTGCTCACCATATGGTGGTACAAGTTCCTATATGGCGTTTTTATTCTTCTTTTTTGTCACCTAAAAATGGTAGGCATTTCTACTTACCCTAGCTGCTGCAAGTTGCTACATATTTGCCATAGGTGGTTGTTGTTCTTTGTGTCGTTCTTCGTCACTTGGCGTTTCTTCACCTCACATATTATTGCTAGTAAATAGTCTTCGACCAGTATTAGCACTTCACGACCTCCTTCGCAAATACATGTGTATTGGCTCTGACCTACTCACCCAAGCACTCTCTCGTAGTTGCTCAAGTGCCCCTCTTGGAAAACTCCCCCGCACTTGCTCCAACGTTACCATCCAATCATCGTTTCCTTATGCTCTCTCCACGTTGGCATTTTTTCTTGTGTGAATGTTCTCCACGGTCTCTACCTTGTTTGCTCAGGTATCTCCTTCAACGTCCTCCATTGTTAACAATAGCATCTACCACCTTTTGTGTGTTTCATTTGGATTCTCCTCCTCTTGTGTGCTCCACACATGTTCAACTATAGGATCCTCAAGTTCAATCTCTCATGACTGCAGTTCTTGATTAGCAGTATTTTGCTCAACACACCATCGTTGAGCAATCCTTATGCTTCCTCTCACACGAACTTGGCTATCTCTACGACCTCGTCTTCCATGTCCTTGTAGTAATGAATATTCTATTAACCTCTTCCTTCTTCATGCATGCTGATACTCAATCAACTAGGCCTATCTTTTTTGTGTCAATGAACAAGCTGACCCGAACTTCGATTAGGTAGCGATGCCAAATGTAGCATGGTGTCAAGCATTCCATAACAAAGGAATAAGATGACAGATTAGGAGCCAATCAAGACTACAATCAATGTAATTCCAACTAGCATCTTGTACTTAGAACAACATCAAATCTAATGGTACGACAATCATATACAACCTAGTATGACATATACTAGAAGATACTTGCTAGAACGACAAAGTACTTGGAACGACAGTTCCAACTAGAAAGGCACACTTGGAACAACGTTCAATGGATTGGCAACACTTGGATCAACAATCATTGGAACGACAGTTCCCCTCGATTGGCAAGCATTGGACTGGTAGGATCAAAGTCTACTACAAGTGTTCCATATCACCTGGAACAACACAATCATCACCAACACTCCAAGCAATTCCACTCGTACTATGTTTTGGACTGCAACTCCCATGTCCCACGTTCAGTCTGGAATTCTGATCCTTGAACACAGATAATCCAAACTATGCTCCACTCAACAAATGGCAACACACTGCATATGGATTCCACTCAACATAGATAGAACAAGTCAATTGTATTACTTACGGTACGATATTAAAAAATACCGCATAGTATTCTCTCGAATGAAGGAGGGGGGGTCTATTTAACGTTGGTCTTGGCCGTTGACAACAATAGCTTCCCAAGACAACGCACCACCCAACCGTCCTCATATTTGATCATTCTCACTTAACCTTAATGCACTAAAGTCTAATTGCAATTTATCATCAAATTGCATTACATTGTCATTTCATCTAAATTTCATGTTATTCCATATGCATTTCATTATATATGTATTTGACTTCAACTTACATTGCATTTAATTACATTATTTACACTTAGTGTTTTTTACACTATTTCTTCTTTTTCTAAGGTCCAAAACTGGTGCCTACATCAACAACTCCCAACGCTTGCTTGTTTGGTGCACATCTTTGGGGGTCTCCTTTGGACTTGTCTTGTTTCTAAAAAAATTTTTATCCAATGCTTGAATATCCTACTACATATTAACAACTCTTGTGCACGCTGTCTTCTTAACTTTGCAATTTGGTTATTCAGTTGCTCACTTTGCTCACGCAACTGCTACGTTTCTTCTTGTATTCTTTGTTGTGCATGTCCAATAGCTGCAAGCAAACTCATTCCTTCATAGCCACTACCCTCACTTCAAGGTTCTTGATTCGACGGTTCTTCTTGTCCAACATACATTGCTTCCATTCATTGTATGTTCTTTGCATTCAGTGATCTCAGTCGTTCTTCCTCTTCAACATCTAGAAATCTGACATGCACCCAAATCCGTCTACACTTGTAGATCAAGGCTGTAATTCTCCTTGTTCAATTACAAGTTGCATTCCCTCTTCCTGTCTACTTGCGTTATCCTCCTTGTATAGTCATGTTAGTTGTTCCACAAGTTCATTTTATGAGTCACTGTCACTTGTTGTGCCATCTTTCTTAGTATGGCTTGACTCCCCAACTTCTTCAATTAAGATCCCTTGGAAATGTCCCAAAGATTGAATCGGTGCAATTGTCAACTTATGCATACTTTTTTCTTAATATTTTGGTTCGAAATTCACCATATTCACTTGTGCTCACATCCTATATGGCTTCAACTTCGAACCGTTAACTATCTTGAGACACAACGTCCCATCCAGTTTCTTCAATCTTACTATGCCATTGATCATCACTTCCTCCACTTGGAAGGGTCCAAGCCATAAAGTCTTCAACTTTCTTGGCTTGATTTCTCTCTTGCCATTATACTTCAAGACTAAGTCACCTGTCTTCAAGTCCATCTTCTTCAGGTGCTTGTCATGCCACAACTTTCAACAATGTTGGGCAACCTCCATAGCCCACTATGCCATCACTCTTTTCTCATCCAACTTGATGAGTGTCGTTAGCCTCTCCTCTAGGCTCTCTTGGTCACCAAGATGGTTTTGTACTGCCACTCTCAGACTAGGTACCAGAAACTCCATCGACACAATTGCTTCCTAGCTATACATCAACTAAAACGTGTGGTTCTTCATTGGCTTATACATAGTCCTATATGCCCACAAGACTGCTAGCAATTTTTCTTCCCAATTAATATTCTCAATGCCACATGCCTTATACAATATAGAGACTAAGACCTTATTTGTGGCTTCTGCTTACCCATTTGCTCTAGGGTAACATGGACTGGACAGCAAACACAAGATCTTAAACTCTGTAGTCAACTTTTGACTAATTTCATTGATTAAATACCTCCAGAATCACTTGTCAACTTAAGAGGTACATCGAATCTTGTAATCACCTACTCGTACAAGAAGCATGCAGTACTCTTTGTGGAATTGTTAGGCAATGCCCTTGCCTTGACCCACTTTGTCAAATATTTAGTTGCTACCACAATGTATCTACATCATTGTCTGTTGGTTTTCAATGGCCCCACAAAATCTAGACCCCATATTCCGAACAACTCTTGCTGCTGTGATGGGTTAATGGCATGAAGTCCCTCTTCAACGGCTTCCCAGATCTCTGGCATGTATCGCAAGCAATCACAAACTCCTTTGCATCGTGATAGAGGGTGGGCCACCACATCCTTACCAGAAGCACCTTTCTTTTGGTCGCATCTGGCCCCATATGCCCTCTTGTCATCCCCTCGTGAGCTTCCTCCAACACTGAATTCACTTCTTCATCCAACACACACCTTTGCAACACTCCATAAAGTCTGATCTTGTACAATAAACCAACTATCAACTGAAATGGTGCTGATTTTATGATCTTTTGAGTTGCCATCAACTCCTTTTGAAACTTCTTTATCCACAAGTACTCACCCACATACTTGTACAATGATGGTAGTGTAGTAACGTAGTTATTGAAAATAGATGAGCATCTAGAAATTCTTCCAACACTCCTCCCTTAGCGGGTTCTCCCGAGAAAATCCTCGATAGTTGATTTGCTAGAACGTGCTTCTTTCTAGGTCTGACTACCACTCGAAACACGAATTCCTGCAATGTGATGAGCCACCTATTTTCAACTTGTTGATCAAGTATAGCAACGCTTGATGATCCACATAGAAAGCAAAGGGATTGGTGAGCAGATAGTGTTTAAACTTCTGAATCGCATACACCATTCCCAAGGCTTCCCACTTCATAGTGCTGTAATTTTTCTCCACACGGGACAACTGACTAGAAAAATATATGGGCTGATCCAACCCATATTGCCCCTCCTGGGCCAACCCGCATCCAATTGCAAAATTGGACGCATCAACATGGATGTGAAACTCCTCCCAATCTAGAAACACCAGAATGGGTGCGCAAACCAACTTTGCCTTCAACTCCTCAAAGGCCTTTTGATGCTCCTCCGTCCATCTAAAAGGAACATTTTTGTGCATCAACACATCCAAAGGGTGTGAAACTTGTGAAGTTTTTGATGAAGCACCAATAGTACCCGACATGCCCCAAAAAGGACTTCAACGAACTCACGTCGTATGGCTCTTCCATGCTCATCACGACTCATATCTTGTCAGGATCGGTCTTCAAACCCTCTTTACACACGACATGCCCGAGCAACTTCCCATATGGTACCAACAACTTGCACTTCTTTGGGTTCAAGGATAGTCGAGCATTCATACACAATTGCATGCATTCCTCCAATGCCTTCAAATGCTTGTCCTTCCTTCCGTACAACGACCAATCATCCAAGAACACTTTGAACTTTCCATGTTGACATTTGTTCAAAGATGTACAAAATTATTCTTTGAAATGTGGTAGGGGCATTGCACAAACCGAAAGGCATCCGGTTATATGCATAAATGCCATTCTCCACTATGAAAGTGGTCTTCAATCTATCCTCCTCTACAATACTGATTTGATTGTAGCCTGAGAATCCATCCAAAAATGAATAGATCTCGTGTCCTACTACCTCTTCCAAGATCGAATTAGTAAACGGTATGGGGAAGGGATCCTTAATGGTCACCGCATTCAAACTCCGAAAATCTACACAGATGCGGATCTGATTGCTCTCTTTTTCAAGCTGATCACAATAGGTGACACCCACTCACTCACCGTCACCTTGAAAATTATCCCAGCATCCAACATATTTTCAATTTCTAGCATTGACCAAGGCCGCATACTTCGGGTTCATTCTATATGGCCTTCTCCTCACTTTTTGTGCACTAGGAACCAATGAAATCTGATGCACACACAACTTGAGGTGGGATCCCTTGCAAATCTTTATAAGTCCATGCGAAGACCTTATACTGCATAAATATTTTAAAAGCTGCTGCTTTTAAAACTGGGTCCCACTCGTCCCCACAATGGATCATCTTTTCTTCATCTCCTTCACCGAGATTTACCTGCACCATCTTCGATCCTTCATACTTTATGGTGTCAGGCTCTGTTACCACTTTTGCCACATCGAAAGGGTGTGTTGGCTTTTCATCAATTTGTGCATCGCCAACATTGTACTCCACAAAATTCCATGGAAAGGTCCACTTTTCTTCTTCAACTTTAGTTGTAGGCTTGGCATTTTGACTGCATTCGCCAATCTCATACACACTTTGTGATGGTTCATCTTGGATCTCTTCCTCTGCATTGATGCACATGCAAGTTGGCTGGAAAACTTCATAGTCTTCCATCTGCCAATGTAGAAGTCCGCTATCTGAGTGCTCCTCATCTTTCGTGCACTCTTCCAACTCCAACACTCCATTTGGTTCACGTCCGTTTGCATGATCTTCATCCTCTGATGATGAACTTCCAGATTCATCGGATGTTGCCAACTCTTCACTTATGGACTGATTCTTCAAATTGATAACATACTTGTGCTGGCCTTTCTTAAATGTCAAGTGATCCTTCTCCCAATTGTGGTTCACTTTCGCCATGCATAGCCATCCACGTCCCAACAACGCATCATAGGTTGGTTTTTGCATAGTGATCACCACAAAGTCCATGATGAACATTTGATCAACAATCTTCACTTTTTGTGCAGTCAATACTCCTTTCATCTCTATGCCATATTGATCTGCGCCATACAGCCGAAAATTGGGAGACCACAAAAATGGTGTCCCCAACTCCTTTCAAAATCACTTGCGTCAACTTATGGTTCAACAACTCCATGTGGATCAGCATTGGTTTCTTCCTGTCATCTATCATCAAGACTGTCGGGGATCCCTTGGTATTCTTCTTGCTTCCAGCTGGCATCGTAGTTCCTCCACTCCTTTTGATTGCACCATCTCTCCTATCATCGCATAAAGCTCTGGTACTACGCACAGTAGATTGGATACCTTCACCTCAATACTTGCACAACCAACTGGTGTGTTGACGTCTCATCTTTGATTGTGATGGGTTCCTTCAACTTCTTCTCCTGTAGCAATCTCTCCTGATTGGTTTTTCTTGTTTCTTCTTCAATTTGGACACATGCTTCCTGCCATCTCTCCTCTTGGGTAGGAATCGGGTATCGCTCCATTTTCTTTGCTTGTGCCCGAGTTACAGCTAGCATGTGTTTCTCCTTTTGTTGCTGGTCTTGTAGAGGCTCCTCAATGTCAATGAAATTGACATTTTGCGAGTTGCTCGTACTTGCCTTCTTCGGGCAATTTGCCTCCTTGTGGTTGCCCGGTCCGCACCATCTACACATCATTGTAGTATTGTTCCCATTGCCCCCTCTTGTTGGAGCATTCTGACAATTGCGTGCGAAGTGTCCCCACTCTTGACATCTTTGACATTGTATGATTGGCCTTCCATCCGAATCATATTGCAATCGACCCTCTCCTCCTGCAGATCGATTCCCTTGTTGTGGTTGTCTTCTCCCTTGGCGGTTGTTCCGGTATCTGCCACTTGTTGCTCCTTGTCCACTCTTTGAAGTGCTTGGTTTGTCATCTTTGACCTCCTTTTGCACTGTCAACGTTTGGTGTCTTGCACTTTTCAAATTAAACGGATAGTCTACAATAGCATGTCCCACAACTTCACAAATGTTGCAAAATGCTTTCTTCGGACAATTGACATTGGTGTGTCCTAATTTGCAATCAGAACACCATATGTCCTTTTTCTCCTTCTTCTACGTCATTAATCATACGCTCTAGGTCCTTCCACATGGCCTGGATTGTTGCGCTCAAGTCATCATGATCACTATCAGAATTGTCGTCTTGATCATGATTGACACTTCCTCCATTGGCTGCTATCGTCTTCATTTCACTTTCTAGATTCAACGCTCTATCGAAAGCTTCTTGATAGGTGGTTGGCGGAACCACCTTCATCTTCTTCTTGTACCATGGCAATAGTCCATCTAAGAACCATCGCTTTTGCAGCCCATCTGCTGGCTTTGCCTCCATCTTGTCAATGAGTTCCTTCAAACAATGATTATATGACTTTATGTTCTTGTCCTTTTGCTTCTTCAAATATATCTTGCCAATGATCTCTGTGTCATCGTGAAGCAATCTGAATTCCTTATTGAATTCAGCCTTTAACACGTTCCAATCCATGAAGGGTTCTTCTCTTTTCAAATGCCAATCCATTGCTATTCCACGCAATGTTGTTGGGAACAATCTTAGCCATGTGTCTTCATCAGTTACACCATTTGCCTTCCATATCATCTCACACATTCCGATATGGCGTTCTGGATCTTCCTTTCCATCTCCCATGAACTTCGGGCACTTTTGCTTGCCTCGTTGTTGCAACAATGTTTGCCATAGGTGGTTGTTTGTCTCCACTCAATGAACCTTTGTTTGACAAGTCCTCTACAAACAACCTTTGGCCACTACCTTGCACACCCACACTTTGCAATCTCCTTTGCGAATACATAAGCGTTGGATTTGGTCTCTCGAGCACACTCTCTCGTGGTTGCCCTTGTGCTTGACTCTCGTCCTCTACACTTCTTGGCACTCTCCCTCGCACTTGTGCTGGTGTCACCAGTTGCTCTGCCTCGTCTTGTGCATGATCCACGTTGGTGCCTTCTTCACCACTTGCATGAACATTCTCCTCAGCCCGAACCTTGTTTGCATACTGCGCCTCCACTTGTGCTTCGTCCTCCATTGTTAAAAACAACATTTGCCACCTTTCGCGTTCCTTGTCCGAACTTCCCTCCTCCCAAGGGTTCCAAACACGTTCAACTTCTAGCGCTCGTATCTCCTCGCCAACAAACTCTGTCAGTACTCCACCTTCATGCAAGTCTCCATCACCAACATGCAAGTCGTCCTCATGCTCAACACGTCCATGTTCTTCTTGTTCTTGTTGTTGTGCGATCCTCAAACTCCATCATATTTGTTGGTCTCTCGCTCTTCTGCATCCACGTCTCCCATGTCCTCGTGACAAGTTATCTGTCATCCACTTCTCTCGTCTCCAAGCTCCATGTGGTATTGGTTCGAACTTCAAATGGCAACGACGCCAAATGTAGCACGATAGTGGTATTCCACACTTGGAGGAACAATTAAGAATGACAATGAGATTGCTCAACAACTCCACAAGATGCAGGCTAGACGACTTATGTCAACTCCTCTCTGGCGGCCTTACACAGTACCAAGTCAAATAGTCTAATCTAAGGTCCATATGGCCTAGCACAACACCAGTTCTAGCGCTCATATCTCCTCACCAACAAAATCTGTCAATACTTTTTTTCATGCAAGTCTCTATCACCAACATGCAAGTCGTCCTCATGCTCCACATGTCCATGTTCTTCTCATTCTTGTCGTTGCGTGATCCTCAAACTCTGTCATATTGGTTGGTCCCTCGCTCTTCCGTGTCCATGTCACCCATGCCCTCGTGACAAGTTATCTATCATCCACTTCTCTCGTCTCCAGGCTCCATGCAGTATTGGTTCGAACTTAAAGTGGAAACAATGCCAAATGTAGCACAATAGTGTTATTCCACACTTGGAGGAACAATATACTATGACAATGAGATTGCTCAACAACTTCGTAAGATGTAGGCTAGATGACTTATGTCAACTCCTCTCTGGCGGCCCTACACAATACCAAGTCAAACAGCCCAATCTAAGGTCCATATGGCCTAGCACAACACCACTTCTAGCGCTCATATCTCCTCGCCAACAAAATATGTCAATACTTCTCCTTCATGCAAGTCTCCACCAACATGCAAGTCGTCCTCATGCTCCACATGTCCATGTTCTTCTAATTCTTGTTGTTGTGTGATCCTCAACCTTTGTCATATTGACTAGTCCCTCACTCTTCCGTGTCCACGTCTCCCACGTCCTCGTGACAAGTTATCTATCATCCACTTCTCTCATCTCTAAGATCCATGTGGTACTAGTTCGAACTTAAAATGGCAACAACGCCAAATGTAGCATGGTAGTGGTATTCCACACTTGGTGGAACAATTAAGAATGACGGTGAGATTGCTCGACAACTCCACAAGATGTAGATGACTTATGTGAACTCTTCTCTGGCGGACCTACAAAATACCAAGTTAGACAGCCCAATCTAAGGTCCAAATGGCCTAGCACAACACCTAATATGGCTTGGCACAACATCTTAAATGTCTTGGCACAACACCTTAGACAGATTGCCTTTAGGTCAGATGGCCCAGGCTTGCATGGGCCAACCTAGCACTAACCCAAACAGCCCTGTACGGAAAAAATACGACAACCAAAATTTAACAGAAATAGTTTGGAAATTATATCTATAGCTGTAGCACAGAAATGGTATTCCACACTTCGAGGAACAATTATGCATGACATTTTAACTACTTAGCAACTTTTCAAGATGCAGCCTAGATGGCCTGCATCCACTCCACTTTGATGGCCTTGCATAACACAAGTTAGACAGCCCAGTTTGAGGTTCAGAAGGCTTGCTAATTGCATAGATGGATTACCTTCAAGTCTGACAACTCAAGCTTGCATGGGACGGCCTGGCACTAGCCTAGACAACCCTTTACGAACAAAGTACGACAAATAGAATATAATAAAACAGAGTTTGAACTTTATATCTACTATAGTAACAATCAATATAGACGCATGCAAATAACACAAAAAATGGCTGAATAATGAATAGATACCAACAAGATGTTGTATTACATATGAGCCATTACGGTCACACAACATACGACTTCTCCCATCAACATACTACTCTCAAAATATACAATATCTACTCCTGTGTAAAGCTATCATGTGCATATTCTAGTCCTTGGCATTATCTCCAATGTACCAACGTACTCTCCCTAGCATGTACAATATCTACCCATGTGTACCTGCTCAATTGAATGAGGGGGTCTATTTAAACTAGGGGGAAGGTAGTTATTGGCAACTACCAACCCCGACACCTCACCATCCTCACATTACATTTGTCTTGCATTTCATTTCATTTCCTCTCCTAACTACAAGACAAACTACATGACAACTCACTTATTTGCACATGACTACTACTTATCTCATCATTACATTATTACATGCAATATTACAACATTACAAATTTATTCAACTTATGACAAAACTTTATCATATGCATACTTGAATTCCATGCATATGTTTTATTTCTGACTTTTATTTTCATAAGGTGGCAAGTCAGAACTAATGCCTACATCTACCCTCACCTCTAGATTGGTTGAAATCCTCATCGACAACTATTGCTACTCCTAGGGACTCTAGCTTTGTTGAGGTTGAGGTGATGGAATAGGTACTCCTCCAAGCTCCTAGATTTGCAGCTTCAAGGCTTCATTCTCTCCCTTGAGTCTCTTGGCATAGGCCTGGTAATGAGCCCACTGGAAGCCATAGTGATATGACTTTTGCTCAACTTCTACCTACCTAGCTTTCAATTCAACCTCCCCTTTTGCTGCTCTTTGTTGCTTTGGCTTCCTTCTTTGCAACTACTCATCCCATTCAATGATCAGTTGATCTTTATGAGAAGAATCCTTCATCTTTATTTCTAGAGTTTGCTCCCTCATTGCACATTAAGACTTCTGTTATCCTATCAACTAATCCTGTTGTTCCTGTGTCTACCTCATACTCTCAATCTCCTCCTCAACTCTACTAGTTTTGCTTCAACATCTTGCTGCACTTTTCGGAGTCCTTCCACCACCTGCACTTGATTAGCCTACTCTTCCTCCTTCAACTTCAAGCTACAAATCATCTATTGAAACGTCTCTAACCTTGCTGCTAACCATTGAATCAAGTATGCTAAGAAATTCATTCTTGCATACGATTTCACCAACTCAAGTGCCAACTTCACATATTTGACACTTGGAAGTTTAGGATAGGGTGACAAGTTTCCTCCATCAACATATACCCATGGTGGATATCAATAGAGTATTGGAATTCCTTCTAGCAGATTTATGATCTTTAGCATTGAATTTAAATTGTTACTACCATCTTCTAGCTCCCATGGCTGCATCTGATAGATTTTTGCAAACTTCTTCATGCGCTCATCACCCCAAGCCCAACGCACTAGTTTGCTCAACTCTACTTTCATTCGAAGTTGCCACAATCACTAGTCCCCAATACATCCTACTCCAAACTCTATCGAACAACCCACTCACCTTCTTAAACAATTTATTAACTTGTTCATTGATTGTTCAGCCATGGATTGTTGGTCTCCTCAAATTTGGCACTTCTATGATGAAATGCTCACTTGTTTTTTCTTCTAGTTCCATGTCTGTATCATCCATAGTGGTTGTGTTGTGGCTGCTCCACAACGTACCCCAAAATTGGGGACCCACCTTTTTTGCATGTTTTCCAAGAAGACCGAAGCTGCCCACAGGCTAAAGATCGAAGAAAGAAGAAAAAAGAGAAAGTGTCGCGATATCGCGACATGTTGCATTGTCGCGGCCAAAGGAAGAAAAAGTGTCGCGATATCGCGACATGTTGCATTATCATGGCCAAAGGAAGAAAAAGTGTCGCGATATCGCGACATGTTGCATTGTCGTGGCCAAAAGAGGAAAAAGTGTCGTGATATCGCGACATGTTGCATTGTCGCGGCCAAAGGAAGAGAAAAAGTGTCACGATATCGCGACATGTTGCATGGTCGTGGCCAAAAGAGAAAAAGTGTCGCGATATCGTGACATGTTGCATTTTCGCGGCCGAAAGAGAGAAAAAGTGTCGCGATATCGCGACATGTTGCATCATCGCCGCCAAAAAAGAAAAAGTGTCGCGATATCGTGACATGTTGCATCGTCACGGCCAAAAGAGAAAAAGTGTCGCGATATCGCGACATGTTGCATCATCGCGGCCAAAAGAGAAAAAGTGTCGCGATATCGTGACATGTTGCATCGTCGCGGCCAAAAGAGAAAAAGTGTCGCGATATCGCGACATGTTGCATCGTCGCGGCAAAAGAGGAAAAGTGTCGCGATATCGTGACATGTTGCATTGTCGCGGCCAAAAGGAGAAAAGTGTCGCGATATCGCGACATGTTGCATTGTCGCGCCAAAAGAAGAAAAGTGTCGCGATATCGCGACATGTTGCATTGTCGCGGCTAAAAGAAAAAGAAAAAGTGTCGCGATATCGCGACATGTTGCATTGTCACGGCTAAAAGCAACAAAAGATAGAAAGGGCCAAAAGTGTCGCGATATCGTGACATGTTCCATTTTCATGGCTGAAATCAACAAAAGATAGATGGGACCAAGAAGTGTCGCGATATCGTGACATGTCCGATTTTCGCCAAGGCAACAGAGCAGTTGACAGTGCGTCTGATAATAGTGACGTGGACATAAGGACAAAATCCAATGAATAAGATAAAACGTTACATAAGGAATATTTAATGATTTGAAATCATTTAAGATGGTCGTTACACACGGAAGGAAACGGACGCAAGCCCATGTGGAGAAAAGGAAACGTTCTTTCAAAATCAAACAAAAAGTGAAGCCAAACCATGGAAATGAAACGAAGGGCCACAGAATAGAAACGAAAAGTCTTTTTGGAAATCAAAGCACATGCATGCAGAGGGAAGGTGAAACGAACAGCCATTGGAAAACGAAACGAAGAGCTTCCTGAAAATTTTAAATACGCCATTCAAAGAGGCCAGAAGGGGCTGGAAATTGTAGAAAAAAACAAAGACTATCTTTCGAAATAAAGGAGTTTTTTTTGGCAAGAGCAACTCTTGTGTGTGAAATCAAAAGGAGATTGAAACTAAGACTGCTGCTATTTCTGTAAATCTTTCCTTTGCATTATTGCTTCTTGTATCTATTCGTTTATGCCATGAAGTGGGTTACGATAGGTGAATGATGGAATGATGCAATTATTTGTTTCCTTAGAATCTTGCATCTGATCTAATTTGATCGTGTTTATGTTGCAGGTCTGTTAGGTCAGGTTGTTTTAGAATTTCATCTCATAACTTGGGGTTTTGCAGGGAGGAGATTGCTAACCAAATTAATGTCCTGTTTTGTTTTTCCAGCTAACTTTTGTAAATAATGTTTCTGTTTTAATTTTTTGATATTTAGATTAGTTTTGCTTTAAAATCTACTGTTTCGATTCGGGTCCATTCCAAAATTTCTGCATTTGTTTTCATTCTTGCATCTCCAAACACCTTCATCTAATTTTTAGATAAAATATGGGTTTAGGAGGGCTACTAATTCCAAATGCACACTAAATCAGATCAAGTGAATGAATCCTAACTTTCTAACTTACTAACTTTTGCTAACATAGGGATAGTGGAACACTTTTAAATAAAGATAAAATGAACCCGCTAACTCTAAAAATGAACCTCATGTTAAAGGCACGGAGCTTAAAATGAAGTGGTTTATACCACACACTTTCTCATTTGGAATCCTTTTAAGCTGAAGATAAAAGAGGTTACTAACTGGGTTTCGGGTAGATCACTTTAATCTCAAGAACATTAAAAGAAGCTATCTTCACATTTGGTTGATTTAATGGATTATGGTTGCAAAGTACTCATTCGAATCATTAAAGGCCCCTTGTTAACAGTTACTTGCATGGTTTAAGTTATTCTGGTATACATTCATTTATTTGCTTTTTGTCTTGATTGATTATATGCATATGAATGTTTGTTCACAAGAACCTTGGAGAAATGAATAATGCTACTTAATTTCTTTGCAAGAGAGAGTTTCCTGTTTGAGACTCTAGTTGTGGTGATCATTTTGCTATAGGGCAAAATATCCACTCAACATTTTGGCGCTAGAAGGAGGGCCTTCTTTATTGCTTTGTGATTACGATCTGTTCTAACGATTAACGTGGGTAGTTTTGTTTCCACCTATTGTGCTTGCAGGTATAACATTTATTTGTTTCATTTTGCAAGTGAGTTGAGAGAAGTCTTTTAGAGTTCTAGAGTTTTCAAGCTGGCCCAACTTGAGTACATAGCTACTAGGTCCAAAACCATAGGGGAAACTATTTTCCAAAGCCTTTCTCCCACTGGTAGGAAGCCGAGAAACAAAACATTAGAGATCGAAATACCACCCAGTGTACTTGAGTTAGGAGCTTCTTTAGACTCAAGTACGTCTAGCGGGCCTGAGCCCACAATTTCAAACGTGACAACTACACCAAGTGCGTCTGTCCCCATCATTACAAGTGTCGCCATTGTTCCTATAGGGTCGATACCTTTGAATAACATGGCCCAACAACAACAACAACAACAACCACCTGCCCTTTGGTATGGTGCGCAAAGTTCTCCCTTGGATATCCCTAGGGTAGTCCATGACTTGCCTAGAAATATTGAAAGGGGATTGCCTAAATTCATGCATGATGGTCCCATAACAGCCGAAGAACATGTCCAAATTTACAAGGATTACATGTTTAGACAAGGAGTTACCCATGAAGATATCGCTTGTCAAATTTTCCCTGCTAGTCTAGACAGTACGGCCAATGAATGGTACAGGAATCTTCCCGTAGGGTCCATTACTTCATGGGCCCAATTAGAAACTGCCTTTATTAGCCAATTTCGAATGTTGTTGGATCCTTCCATAATTTATAATTTATTCGTATCATGCAAAAGGTTACCCAATGAGCCCATAAGAACATTCAATCAGAGGTTCCAAAAGCTGTATACAAATTTGACTCGCCACTTTGCAGTAGATCCTGCGGTGGCCCTGCAACTGTACTTTGGAGCTTTAGATCCGTTAACATCCTTGTTGACTAGAAGGAATCCTCAGGTTACGACGCTTTCGTTAGCTTATGCGGAGACAATGACCCTTGAACAACAAATGAATTTACCCGGAGTAGGGTTGTCTCAATTGACTGGGATGGGACAATATAGTCCATACAGTCAATTCGCCATGATGAATCAATTAATGGCACCTCAAGTTCCAACAATGAACAATTTCCAACAACCATCTCAAGTCGCATCATTTCCCACTTATCCTAATGCCTCTGTTTCAACACAGGCATTGATTCCAAATAACCCGATGACCTTGCCTGGTTTCAGTATGAGCAATAACTTGTTGACCATACCTGGGTTCACTCCGATTAGTACGCCAAGCCCAATGACTTATCCAAAAATCACTCCTATTCAAAGTGTGAATCCAGGATGGAATCAAAGTGCCCAGACCCAAGCCATTGTACCTGTTCCAGAGGTGGCTAATGCAGCAAATACAGTTGGGCCCGGAATTATAGTGCCCCAACCACATGGGCCTGAATCCGTGATAGAAGACATGAAGGAAACATTGGCCAAAGTTTTGGTTACTATGGGAAATGTTAATAAAAAAGTTGACCAAGTCATGGGTCATAACCGACCTCATAACCATAGAGGAAAAGGAACATACAACACACATCCTAATAATGGACGAGTACCCAATCCCGTAGCCAATCAGGTAGATGTCTCGAAAGATTTTGGAGAGTCAGGATCTTGTGATAATGATTGCCCGCACTGTTGCCATGGAAAGCAGGAGTCTATATTGACTGAAGTTATATATTCCCAAGAAAGTGAAGAAGAGGAGGATGTGGAGTTTTTTGGAAAAGAAGATGAAGAAACATTGGAAGTTCATGCCAATAAACGTTTTGGGAAAGGAAATCACAAGTATTACACAAGGAGTTCTAAGGATCCCAAAACTTCCTCTACCCCTCCAAACAACCCATTACTCCCTCCCGATTTCAAAGGAGATGTTAATCCACCTCCTCCATCAATGGCGGAGAAGTCTAAGTTGGTGCAAAACATGTCAAATTTGGAAAAACCCACTTATGACTTGATAGAAGACATGAAGAAAACTAAGGCCAATGTCTCAATGTATGATATGTCCCAAATTTTAGGCCAAGAAGTAAGTCCACCAAAAGGTTTGGATCCACCTACCCAAGTTCATGAAGCTAAGGGTGTTGAATCCCAATTGGTTTGGAAAGGGGAAAAACGAGACGTGCCACCATTTCTCATAACCATTAGAATTGCTGGTAGAAATCTACACAATTGTCTAATAGATTCAGGGGCCTCTGCTAGCATTATGCCCCTAGAAATCTGTCAAAAATTGGGACTTACACCAAAACCTTCTAAAACCAAGGTGGTGCAACTGGATAGATCGACCATGGAGGCAGAGGGATAATTAAGGGATATTCTTATTCAGGTCAACTCAGAACCTAGGGTTCAACATCACATAGATATATTGGTACTTAACATTCCTATCAAATATGGCATGGTGTTGGGAAGAGATTGGAGCAAGAACTTAAACGGATACATTGTAACAGACTCTTCACATATGTGGTTGCCTTGGAGAGGAGTGGCCAACCAAATTCGAATTGATAGTGAACCTAGGCTCAAGGAAATGATAACAGAGTACAACAAACCTAATGAGATTCAATACATTGAAACTGAATTAGGAGCCTATTGCTTGGACATAGAAATTCTTGAGAATTCTCAAAATGGAAGGATTGGATGCAATGATTCTGAAGAACACCATAAGGTTTGGACTTTAAGATTTGATGGATCCAAGTCCAAACAAGGGGCGGGAGCTGGTATTGAACTTTCATGTCTAGACAGAAAACCTATGTTGGCTGCATATAGATTACAGTTCCCAGCCACCAACAATGTGGCAGAATATGAGGCCTTGATTTTCGGACTTCAATTGGCCCTTCGGAAGAAAATCAAATGTATCAAGGTCTTAGGTGATTCTGAATTGGTGGTAAAACAAGTTAAAGGACAATATGCATGCAAGAACAAGCGGCTCAACCTTTACCGAACCAGAGTTAGAGATTTAATAAATGAATTTGATGCTTTTAATATATCTCTAATCTCTAGAAAAGGCAATCGTTTGGCAGATTCTTTGGCCGTAGCTGCTAGCATGCTTAAACCAACGGATCACAAGAAGTGCAAGAAATTTTACATAGAATTAGTCCCTTGCCCATCGATACCTGATAACGTCACGAATTTCCAAGTCTTTGATAGGGGCAGACATATATTCAATTTTGTTACTAATTCTAGTATCTTTGAAAATCAGGTTATTGATGAAGAAAAGAGGGATGAGGCTATGCTTCACTTTAGTAAACACCAAGATGCAATAAAAGGGTGGTTTGATAAAGAGTCTAGAGTCAAAACATTTAAAGTTTCCGATTTAGTGTTGTTGTGGGATAAGAGACATGAGAAGAAAGGAGACCATGATAAATTTGATTACTTATGGTTGGGTCCTTACCAAATTTTAGAAGTCCTAGGTGAAAACAACTTTAGATTAAAAACCCTGGATGAAAAATATTTGGCTCTACCCGTCAATGGGCTGCATTTAAAGCACTATTTCTAGGCCTGAAATGGCAAGGCCTTGTATTATATGTAAATATGTCATGTTTTGTTTCTGAGTGTGCAGATTTGATTTTCTTAGATGTGTGTTAGGGTTTTTGCCTTCAACCTTTATTTTAGCATGATGAGATTGTTCTGAACGAGGTTTTGGAGGCATTTTGATTGCATTGTTCTTTTCTTAGCTTAGTGTGTTGGTCATGGGACCAGTTTTGGGCGTGATAAAAAAATAATAATAATAAAAATAAATAGCAAAGTGGTTAGTGTGTATCCTTAGCAATGTTCTAAAACTAGAAGTATATGAAACAACAGAATTGTTTTACAGAAAGCTCCACGAGCACTGCAAACACATTAAAGAATATCATTTGAAATTTGGGATACATGAAAGTTGTCAATTTTGCAAGATAGGGTGAAGCATTTTTGTATAATCCATCTTACCCATTTGTGTTCAGGATGCATTGCATAATAGCCTCGAGTCTCATTCCATTCCATATTTCAAAAACAACCACCAAAAGCATGTCAGACCCTCTTAGGATCATTGCACAATAAACATTAAGTAAGGTCTTGGGGTTGGAAACTGATGCCGCATTGTCTTGAATTAAACACGTTCTGCACATATAAAGAACATCTTGGGCAAAATGGTTGAAACCTTACTTGGAAGAAAAGCGAGGCGAAAAGAATTTTTCTTGTCTGTCCCATCATGCAAAACATAGTCCATGAAACAGTGGTTTTCACCACTCCACCTCCATAACATCACTTGGATTGAAAGGATCGTACTACATGTCCCTCATAAGGATGAGTAGTCATCCCTAAGATTCAAGGAAGCCATTACTACTCCACCTCCATAACATCATTTGAGTTGGAAGGATCATACTACGTGTCCCTCACAAGGATGGGTAGTCATCCCTAAAATTCAAGAAATCCATCATTAATCCACCTCCATCATATCATTTGAGTTGGAAGGATCGTACTACGTGTCCCTCACAAGGATGGGTAGTCATCCCTAAAATTCAAGAAATCCATCATTAATCCACCTCCATCATATCATTTGAGTTGGAAGGATCGTACTACGTGTCCCTCACAAGGATGGGTAGTCATCCCTAAAATTCAAGAAAGCCAAAGCCAAAGCCTGGACTATGGGGCTGATCTCCACCGGGGCTATAGATGCCTGATTGGCAGTGGAGTAGGCTCATGCATGGTGACATGTCTCATTTAAAAGCAAGACCTCTGACCGCTCACACGGATAGGCTAGCCTAGCAGTTATCCATAATAGGTTTAATCATTTTGCTTAAGATGAGGTAATGAACTCAAATCAGAGTAGTAAGGATAGGGTTAAATTCTCATCATGTTTAGGTTGAGAATTTGATTCCCCAAAGCTCTGATTTCACTTACACATGCACATTGATTCAATATGGCAGTGGCGCATAACCAACCTTGAGATTGGGTATATGAACTCAATTCATGCATGATTGGTCCTGAGAGGGTTTGATAGTTTTAATGTTTGTGCTCGTGCTACTAAAAGTTAGGAGTCCTGGTAAAGCAGGTCAGCCATAGTTCATTATGTTGGCAGTACATTTGATCTTGCATAGACCCTCCATGATTCATTATATGCATTCATGTGAAATTGGCAATAGAATGGGGAACTATTTCAAACGATAAAGAATGAATCACTATGCACACATTGAGCGGATGCTGAATAATTCTAATGTTTCATGTATTTCTGGTTTATTTACATTCTTTGGATATATGCTAACGCTTGCAGTTGAGTTGCAGGTTTCCAGGTTGGGTTTCTCACCGAAATACTCAGGAGCATTTCCCAGCAGAGTCGCCATTTGTTGTGGCTGCTCCACAATGTACCCCAAAATTGGGGACCCACCTTTTTGCATGTTTTCCAAGAAGACCGAAGTGGCCCATAGGCTAAAGATCAAAGAAAGAAGAAAAGAGAAAAAGTGTCGCGATATCGCGACATGTTGCATTGTCACGGCCAAAGGAAGAAAAAGTGTCACGATATCGCGACATGTTGCATTGTCGCGGCCAAAGGAAGAAAAAGTGTCGCGATATCGCGACATGTTGCATTGTCGCGGCCAAAAGAGAAAAAGTGTCGCGATATCGCGACATGTTGCATTATCGCGGCCAAAGAGAAAAAGTGTCGCGATATCGCGACATGTTGACATTGTCTGGCCAAAAGAGAAAAAGTGTCGCGATATCGCGACATGTTGCATTATCACGGCCAAAAGAGAAAAAGTGTCGCGATATCGCGACATGTTGCATCATCGCGGCCAAAAGAGAAAAAGTGTCGCGATATCGCGACATGTTGCATCGTCACGGCCAAAAGAGAAAAAGTGTCGCGATATCGCGACATGTTGCATTATCACGACCAAAAGAGAAAAAGTGTCACGATATCGCGACATGTTGCATTATCGCAGCCAAAAGAGAAAAAGTGTCGCGATATCGCGACATGTTGCATTATCGCGGCCAAAAGAGAAAAGTGTCGCGATATCGCGACATGTTGCATTCATCGCGCAAAAGAAGAAAAGTGTCGCGATATCGCGACATGTTGCATTTTCGCGCAAATCCATACATGGAAAAAAGTGTCGCGATATCAGACATGTTGCATTTTCACAGCCAAAGAAGAAAAGTGTCGCGATATCGCGACATGTGGCATTTTCTGGAATCAACAAAAGACAGAAGGAGCAAGAAGTGTCGCGATATCGCGACATGTTCCATTTTCGCCAAGGCAACAGAGCAGTTGACAGTGCGTCTGATAATAGTGACGTGGACATAAGGACAAAATCCAATGAATAAGACAAAACGTTACATAAGGAATCTTTAATGATTTGAAATCATTTAAGATGGCCATTACACATGGAAGGAAACGGACGCAAGCCCATGTGGAGAAAAGGAAACGTTCTTTCGAAATCAAACGAAAAGTGAAGCCAAACCATGGAAATGAAACGAAGGGCCACAAAATAGAAACGAAAAGTCTTTTTGGAAATCAAAGCACATGCATGCAGAGGGAAGGTGAAACGAACAGCCATTGGAAAACGAAACGAAGAGCTTCCTAAAAATTTTAAATACGCCATTCAAAGAGGCCAGAAGGGGCTGGAAATTGTAGAAAAAAACAAAGACTATCTTTCGAAATAAAGGAGTTTTTTTT
This sequence comes from Wollemia nobilis, assembly GCA_028583015.1. NCBI lineage: Eukaryota > Viridiplantae > Streptophyta > Pinopsida > Araucariales > Araucariaceae > Wollemia > Wollemia nobilis. The sequence goes on from JAQPPZ010016867.1 coordinate 7,417,376, forward strand.
GGCAAGAGCAACTCTTGTGTGTGAAATCAAAAGGAGATTGAAACTAAGACTGCTGTTATTTTGTAAATCTTTCCTTTGCATTATTGCTTCTTGTATCTATTCGTTTACGCCACAAAGTGGGTTACGATAGGTGAATGATGGAATGATGCAATTATTTGTTTCCTTAGAATCTTGCATCTGATCTAATTTGATCATGTTTATGTTGCAGGTCTATTAGGTTAGGTTGTTTTAGAATTTCATCTCATAACTTGGGGTTTTGCAGGGAGGAGATTGCTAACCAAATTAATGTCCTATTTTGTTTTTCCAGCTAACTTTTGTAAATAATGTTTCTGTTTTAGTTTTCTGATATTTGGATTAACCTTGCTTTAAAATCTACTGTTTCGATTCGGGTCCATTCCAAAATTTCTGCATTTGTTTTCATTCTTGCATCTCCAAACACCTTCATCTAATTTTCAGATAAAATATGGGTTTAGGAGGGCTACTAATTCCAAATGCACACTAAATCAGATCAAGTGAATGAATCCTAACTTTGTAACTTACTAATTGTTGCTAACATAGGGATAGTGGAACACTTTTTAAATGAAGATAAAACGAACCCGCTAACTCTAAAAATGAACCTCATGTTAAAGGCACGGAGCTTAAAATGAAGTGGCTTATACCACACACTTTCTCATTTGGAATCCTTTTAAGCTGAAGATAAAAGAGGTTACTAACTGGGTTTCGGGTAGATCACTTTAATCTCAGGAACATTAAAAGAAGCTATCTTCACATTTGGTTGATTTAATGGATTATGGTTGCAAAGTACTTATTCGAATCATTAAAGGCCCCTTGTTAACAGTTACTTGCATGGTTTAAGTTATTCTGGTATACATTCATTTATTTGCTTTAGTCTTGATTGATTATATGCACATGAATGTTTGTTCACAAGAACCTTGGAGAAATGAATAATGCTACTTAATTTCTTTGCAAGAGAGAGTTTCCTGTTTGAGACTCTAGTTGTGGTGATCATTTTGCTATAGGGCAAAATATCCACTCAACATTTTGGTGCTAGAAGGAGGGCCTTCTTTATTGCTTTGTGATTACGATCTGTTCTAACGATTAATGTGGGTAGTTTTGTTTCCACCTATTGTGCTTGCAGGTATAACATTTATTTGTTTCATTTTGCAAGTGAGTTGAGAGAAGTCTTTTAGAGTTCTAGAGTTTTCAAGCTGGCCCAACCTGAGTACATAGCTACTAGGTCCAAAACCACAGGGGAAACTATTTTCCAAAGCCTTTCTCCCACTGGTAGGAAGCCGAGAAACAAAACATCGGAGATCGAAATACCACCCAAGTGTACTTGAGTTAGGAGCTTCTTTAGACTCAAGTACGTCTAGCGGGCCTGAGCCCACAATTTCAAACGTGACAGCTACACCTAGTGCGTCTGTCCCCATCATTACAAGTGTCGCCATTGTTCCTATAGGGTCGATACCTTGGAGTAACATGGCCCAACAACAACAACAACAGCCACCTGCCCTTTGGTATGGTGCACAAAGTTCGCCCTTGGATATCCCTAGGGTAGTCCATGACTTGCCTAGAAATATTGAAAGGGGATTGCCTAAATTCGTGCATGATGGTCCCATAACAGCCGAAGAACATGTCCAAATTTACAAGGATTACATGTTTAGACAAGGAGTTACCCATGAAGATATCGCTTGTCGAATTTTCCTTGCTAGTCTAGACAGTACGGCCAATGAATGGTACAGGAATCTTCCCGTAGGATCCATTACTTCATGGGCCCAATTAGAAACTGCCTTTATTAGCCAATTTCGAATGTTGTTGGATCCTTCCATAATTTATAATTTATTCGTATCTTGCAAAAGGTTACCCAATGAGCCCATAAGAACATTCAATCAGAGGTTCCAAAAGCTGTATACAAATTTGACTCGCCACTTTGCAGTAGATCCCGCGGTGGCCCTGCAATTGTACTTTGGAGCTTTAGATCCGTTAACATCTTTGTTGACTAGAAGGAATCCTCAGGTTACCACGCTTTCGTTAGCTTATGCGGAGACAATGACCCTTGAACAACAAATGAATTTACCAGGAGTAGGGTTGTCCCAATTGATCGGGATGGGACAATATAGTCCATACAGTCAATTCGCCATGATGAATCAATTAATGGCACCTCAAGTTCCAACAATGAACAATTTCCAACAACCATCTCAAGTCGCATCATTTCCCACTTATCCTAATGCCTCTATTTCAACACGAGCATTGATTCCAAATAACCCGATGACCTTGCCTGGTTTCAGTATGAGCAATAACTTGTTGAACATACCTGGGTTCACTCCGATTAGTACGCCAAGCCCAACGACTTATCCAACAATCACTCCTATTCAAACTATGAATCCAGGATGGAATCAAAGTGCCCAGACCCAAGCCATTGTACCTGTTCCAGAGGTGGCTAATGCAGCAAATACATTTGGGCCCGGAATTACAGTGCCCCAACCACATGGGCCTGAATCCGTGATAGAAGACATGAAGGAAACGTTGGCCAAAGTTTTGGTTACTGTGGGAAATGTTAATAAAAAAGTTGACCAAGTCATGGGCCGTAACCGACCTCATAACCATAGAGGAAAAGGAACATACAACACACACCCTAATAATGGACGAGTACCCAATCCCGTAGCCAATCGTGCGGATGTCTCGAAAGATTTTGGAGAGTCAGGATCTTGTGATAATGATTGCTCGTGCATTGTTGCCATGGAAAGCAGGAATCTATATTGACTGAAGTTATATATTCCCAAGAAAGTGAAGAAGAGGAGGATGTGGAGTTTTTTGGAAAAGAAGATGAAGAAACATTGGAAGTTCATGCCAATAAACGTTTCAAGAAAGGAAATCACAAGTATTACACAAGGAGTTCTAAGAATCCCAAAACTTCCTCTACCCCTCCAAACAACCCATTACTCCCTCCCGATTTCAAAGGTGATGTTAATCCACCTCCTCCATCAATGGCGGAGAAGTCTAAGTTGGTGCAAAACATGTCAAATTTGGAAAAACCCACCTATGACTTGATAGAAGACATGAAGAAAACTAAGGCCAATGTCTCAATGTATGATATGTCCCAAATTTTAGGCCAAGAAGTAAGTCCACCAAAAGGTTTGGATCCACCTACCCAAGTTCATGAAGCTAAGGGTGTTGAATCCAAATTGGTTTGGAAAGGGGAAAAGAGAGACGTGCCCCCATTTCTCATAACCATTAGAATTGCTGGTAGAAATCTACACAATTGTCTAATAGATTCAGGGGCCTTTGCTAGCATTATGCCCCTAGAAATCTGTCAAAAATTGGGGCTTACACCAAAGCCTTCTAAAACCAAGGTGGTGCAACTGGACAGATCGGCCATGGAGGCAGAGGGAGAATTAAGGGATATTCTTATTCAGGTCAACTCAGAACCTAGGGTTCAACATCACATAGATATATTGGTGCTTAACATTCCTATCAAATATGGCATGGTGTTGGGAAGAGATTGGAGCAAGAACTTGAACGGATGCATTGTAACAGACTCTTCACATATGTGGTTACCTTGGAGAGGAGTGGCCAACCAAATTCGAATTGATAGTGAACCTAGGCTCAAGGAAATGATAACAGAGTACAACAAGCCTAATGGGATTCAATACATTGAAACTGAATTAGGAGCCTATTGCTTGGACATAGAAGTTCCCGAGAATTCTCAAAATGGAAGGATTGGATGCAATGATTCTGAAGAACACCATAAGGTTTGGACTTTAAGATTTGATGGATCCAAGTCCAAACAAGGGGCGGGAGCTGGTATTGAACTTTCATGTCTAGACAGAAAACCTATGTTGGCTGCATATAGATTACAGTTCCCAGCCACCAACAATGTGGCAGAATATGAGGCCTTGATTTTCGGACTTCAACCGGCCCTGCGGAAGAAAATCAAAGGTATCAAGGTCTTAGGTGATTCTGAATTGGTGGTAAAACAAGTTAAAAGACAATATGCATGCAAGAACAAGCGGCTCAGCCTTTACCGAACAAAAGTTAGAGATTTAAATGAATTTGATGTTTTTAATATATCTCTAATCTCTAGAAAAGGCAATCGTTTGTCAGATTCTTTGGCCGTAGCTGCTAGCATGCTTAAACCAACGAATCACAAGAAGTGCAAGAAATTTTACATAGAATTAGTCCCTTGCCCCTCGATACCTGATAACGTCACGAATTTCCAAGTTTTTGATAGGGGCAGAAATATATTCAATTTTGCCACTAATTCTGGTATTTTTGAAAATCAGGTTATTGGTGAAGAAAAGAGGGATGAAGCTATGCTTCACTTTAGTAAATACCGAGATGCAGTAAAAGGGTGGTTTCTGTTGGTTACGAATCTGCCATGAGGAAAGGATTTTGGGTTAATGCGCCCAGATTCGCCCACCAGCATGAAAGGCCGGAAGGAAGAGATGCCTTCCATGCCAATCTCTGGAGAAGGCCGGCTCCTTTGGGGGGTTTTATGGTTTAAGCTAAGAGTGCAGGAAAGAGATAAAGGAACGGAAAGAATTTACAAATATGATTGGAGTTTGGTGGGGGGAACTAACAGTACGGCAACACATTAATCACCATTACTTACTGCATCATAAATACAAAGCATGACAAGGAACTGCAAAACCTTAGTGTACTTTCTATACTAAGCAATATACGCACAGCTACAATGGTCCCCTAGCAAACATTCTCCCTACAAGGAGAACTAACAGCACGACAATGCATCAATCACCACTACGTACGGAAACTCAAACAGAAAGCAACTAAGAGATGTCAGAGCCAGGTATATGTGTTATGCAGAGAATTTATACGCACAGCTACAATGGTCCCCTAGCAAACATTCTCCCTACAAGGAGAACTAACAGCACGACAATGCATCAATCACCACTACGGACAACAACGTAACACACAACTGATGGAACTACTAACACATCTATTATATAAAGTTAAAAAGTGCTTGGCCACCAAATGCCGAAACAAGCCATGACACAAGCAATGCTTTAGGTGTATCTGACCACCAAATGCTGAAACGAATCAACGAGCAGTGACACAGGGAAACATAAAGCATAAAGAATAAAAGCAGTAGAACAGAACCAGGCATACAATTTATATTTATAAGCAGAAGCACGGTTACAATGGTTCCCTAACAGACATTCCCCTTCCACACTTTACAATGAAAACATAGTGGGTTTTTATAGCCCGAGTCCCTCCCGTTACATTAATGGGCACAGAGTCCCAGTCAAACACAAGCTGACAAAAGCGGTTAAAGAGCTGCAAATGCTGACCTTTGTCGGACCGGACTGTACCCGCAGCATGGTCTTCCTGGAAGCTGGACAGCTAGGTGGCGGTGTGTTGGGCAGAACTTCTTATCGGCAGGAATGCGGGTAGCTGGAGCAGGTAGAACCTCCAATCAGCTTTAAATGAGGCCACTAGCATAGGTAGTGCAGCCCATGCTCGTCCTTTTGCTCGGCACGTCTTGGCTCAAATCCCGAAGCTGGACACTTGTCAGATGATGGATGATGTTGTTTGACACGTGTCTGCCTTGAAAGGCAGTTTATCCAACTTTGCCTGGGATCAGAGCGCCATCGGGTTGCGCAGGCAGAAAACAGCGCAGTCGGGAAGGCCTTCATGCCTTGGGTGCATTTCCGAGTTTGTTTCCCTACTGCGCACCTGTCAAGGGCGCACTCCGACTTCGCTGCGAAGTCGTACTGCGCACAGGTGAAAGCTGACTTCTGCCGCCATACGGACTTCGCCCCAGCACTTATCATTATTTCTGCCAGCCTGTTACAAGGTGCGCCCAGAAAGAGGGGCGAAGTCGGACTTCACACCAAAACTAGGCGAAGTATGAACTTCGCACCAAAACTGGGCGAAGTGCGAACTTCGCACCAAAACTGGGCGAAGTCGGACTTCGCACAAAAACTGGGCGAAGTGCGAACTTCGCACCAAAACTGGGTGAAGTGCGAACTTCGCACCAACACTTAGCCATTTTCTAGGGCAACTGCTGTCAACTTTGAGATCCAACTGAGGGGCTCCAAGAAAGGGGGGGAGAAAGAGAATGTAGGAAAGAAAGAGAAAGGGAGAGAAGAAGAAAGGAAAATAGAGGAAGAGGGAAAAGGAAGAGCAGCACTGTTACAAAATTGAAAACATTGCACCCCGTGCAAAATGTGGCAACATTTCTGGTGGCTCGCGGGGTGTCGAGCTTGCCTCGGCGCAAAGAATCCATGCCTTCATCCATTGGGTGCAGAGGAACTTGCTTCCCCTACATTTTTCTGCTCTAGCTGTTCTCCTTGTGGCAACTGTTCTTCAGATTCACCTTCGTCAGTTGCCTCCTCAGAATCATCTTTCGAAGGCTCTCCAGCTTTTGCTTCTGCCTCGCAGATGCGGTTGTATGCGGCCTGGGCTTGGCCCCAGGCTTCTGCTTCGAATGGTCGGCGGTCAGCAACTTCTTCTAATGCTGCGTGGAAAGCAGCGACCGCGTGCAGGTCGATGGTGAGGTATCTTTTTCCTAGCTCCTGGAAGTAGGAGCTGATCTTGCAGCATTTGGACACCATCTGGGTGACCTGACTTTCTTGAATTGGCTCAGTCCAGCTATCAATCTCAGCTGTATCTGCCTCAAAGGACCGCCAATTCTTTTTCACCTGCTCATGGGTGAGAAACTCGCCATTCTCAACAAAGCCCGGGCAGCCTAGTTCGGAAAGAGCGTGAAAGGGAGCCATACAAATGTCTCTTTCATGTTCAAATGCGTCCAGCATTCGTCTGGAAACTCTCACCTCTTCTACTTTCTTAAAATATTTATGCAAGGTTACCCTTGCATCTGCCCATTCTGCAGCGAATGAGGACATGGGGGAGAATTGGAGGCCATCGCGCTCGCGCTCTTGAAGATTTATTGCCAGGTCCAGCCATTGCTTTGCCTGGCGTTCGGCCTCCTCTACCACAGGATTTCCCTGGGCAGAAACTTCTTGAATTCTGGATGAGAAATCCAGAACTGACATAGCCTTATACATGTGGGGCTTGCATCCCCATAGCAGATCAGCCCGCATCCCCTTAACTTTTCTCTTCGAAAAGACCATCGCTTGAGATGCTCTCTCTGCAGATTGCGACTGTGCCTGTTTCAAAGACTCCTGGAGCTGAGAAATCTGCTCCAAGGCTGCCTCGCTTTCCGTTGCGGCTTGTTGCTGAGAAGCGGCCAGCTGGGCTTTTAGTTCATCTATTTCTCGCTGCGCCGCTTCCAGCTGCTCAGTGGACCTGGACAGGTCCTCTTCTAGCAGTCTTGTCTTATCCTGCAACCCGAAAAGCTCTTCTTGTTCCTCTAGACTCTTGACAAGGAGATTATCCGCTTTACGAATGATTCCCTGAATCTCGTATCGCTTGTCGATATCGTCAAAGCTCTTCTCCTTCGTCTGGAGCTCGTAGTCCGCTCCCGGTCATTTCCCGGAGAGGCTTCTTCACTTTCGGGATTATCTTCTCTGTTGTAAGCACTCTCCTCTCAAAGTTAAACTTGGTGCGCTTTATCGGGGCGGCTATCTCTTCAAGTCTCCTCCGCTTCAGGTTTTGGAGGAAAGAGATAGGGTACTCTACAGCTCTCGTTGCCAGAGGCAAGTCGTCCGTATTCTGGAGGTCGTCCATGAAGTCTGGTTCCCCCAGCCTAGGGTTCTGCTGAGATGTCTCTCCTGCGGGAATGGGATCAGGAGGAACCGGACAGACTTTGGAAGGATCGGCCGCTTCTGAGGGCGACCGGGGAGTGGAGATGGGAGCGGCTGATGCTGAAAGGGTTTCAAGCGGCTGAGGCGGCGGATGTAACGGTGAATGCACGGCTTCAGCACTAACCTCAAGCGAAGGGTTTGGGGTTTGACTCAGAGATAGGGAAACGTTGGGGTTCTGAGCAAACTGGTCAAAATAATGGGGGCCGCTAGAAGGTTGTGGAGACGGGGAGGAAGATGCGGCCACGGCTTGCTCGGATTAAGCGGGAGATGGAGTAGGAGTAGGGCTAGATGAGACCAGAGAGAGTGGGGCAGCAAACGTACCTACGAGCTCCGCCTGAGCCGATGCTGGATGGATGTCTGCGATTCTGGTTCCAGCGGCTGGCTCGGGACTGCCCAGAGAAACATGCTCTGGAGCGGCTAAACGCGGCTGCGGCTCTGCGACTGGCTGCTGCACTGTCAGACTAGGTCGCCTGATTTTTTCAACTCTCTTCTTCTTCTTCTCTTCTGGAACAAAGGCCGGATCGGGGGAAGGAGATGAAGCAGGTGCAGCAGGCGCTGATGTTCCCACGGTAAACTTGTACCGGGTTTGACTTGCAGAAGGTCTGCCGCAACCGGTCTGCCCTCTGGTGGTGCTGGCGCCTTTTGTGCCTGAAGGGTCACCTCAGGCGTTGACTTGACTGGTTTCTGCGCCTTTTCAAGCACCACCTTGGAAGCAACAGGCTGCATTGGGTCCACTTGGATGTCTGCTGGGCCCGCGCTGGCAGTTGCCGAAGTGTACAACTGTTGGGAGGAAGACCCTCCTTTATAACCCTCAAAGGGACCTCGGGGAACGTAATCTTGATATGCGAACGGCCGCCAGCTGTCATGGTGCTGGTCATATAGAACTGAAAAGTCGTCATCAACGGCCAGATTTCTCCTGGTGGATTTGTAGTGCTGCGTGCGGCACCTCATCTTCCAGCATTCAATAATCTTTTCTTTTGGCCAGTTAAGGCCTGCTATTTTGGAGAGGAATTTTTTAAACCCTGGAGATGAGAACTGGTGGTCCGGGTTTCGCTTGGGGTCATATGCTACCTCCTCGCAGTAAAAATCCTGCCACGGAGGCGAAGCTTCCATCAAGTCAATTTCCCAGTCAAGGTCAACATGGACCACATCGCATCTATCCTCGATTATATCTGCCCGGGGGCAGAGATGTGTGAATTTTCCCCTTATCCCGTACGGGTCATACTTCCAGCGCTGCGGCAGCAGAATCAGACCAATGTCAAAAAGCTCCCGCTCGAGGTAGACATGCTGCCCTACCTCAGAAATCTCAACGTTCGCCCAGGAAAGAGGATATTGAAAAATCTGGCCTCTTTTCTTTCCCAGGCCGAACTCCTCCTCAACGTAATCCATCTGACGGGCAACCTCCATCCCAAACTGATGATCCGTGCACCAGTAGGGCAGCAGGTGAAGTTTGCCCTTGAATCCATAGATTCTGACCACATTCCCCTGCGTCAGTCTAAAGACGTCCCCGAGCTTCTGACTCAGCAAAGAGTTCGTCATTTCTCGCGGGGGGCGAGGGATCTCGCCCTCGCTGAAGACTGACATGACCAATCCCAGAAAGTTGAAGTTAAACTTGTAGTAAGACCCTTTCCGGTATAGGTCATCCGTCCAGTCGTAGACGGGTGTGGCTCTCCCTTCTCGTTGACCTTCTTCAGGTTCGGGATCGGCATCCGGGAGTGCAAATGATACAAACATAGCCAAGCTAGAACAGAACTGAACCGAAATTCGGTGGACTGCTTCTTCTGGAGCTTGACCAGGCTGGAGTGGATGGCGTATGCCAACCAGTCCGCCCAGTCGAAAAATATGGGACGCTTTCCACTTCTCTGCGCTGTCGGTTCATAGGATTCTCCACACAGGAGACATTCTGCCAGCGCTAGCTGGTACGACTGTACCAGCTCATCAGAGTCACAGCCGAGGATCCATGCCAGAATGGTGTATAAATATTTGCTCTGAAACCTTGCCAAGGGCATGGGGCCGGTTGGCCACTGTCCAGCTGCAAGCGGGGCGTTCAGCTCTGAATTGAGGAAATCCCTCATCCTTTTGGTATGCGTGAAGCGTCCCGCTTGCTCGCCCAGATTTATCTTTCTGACAATTGTGCTGGAGTCATACTCCAATCCTGGGGCAAAAACTGGCTAGACAGTCTCCCTGCGCAGCGCGAACAAGGGTTTACCGCTGGAGCTACAAATCTTCCGGGTAACTGGTCTGTAGTGTCTGACAATCAGGTCTACTAGTTCCAGGCATTGATGGATAGGAGGGCATAAGAACCGGAAGAGGTTTGACTTGTACGCTACTCCGAAATGGTGAGAGGGCGAAACCTTGTCAGCCCAACTCTCCACATTTGTCCGCAGCTTTGTCAGGCTCATAGAAAATGAGCCGTCCTTGTATCCCGCCAAGTAATTTACCGGAGGTGGTGGGGCTTGCCCACGCTGTACTTTCTTTGGCCGGGACTTTGACTTTCGCTCCGGCGGTGTTTCACTTCTGAAAACACTTGGACGCGGTAAATCCTCGAGTTCGCACCCTTCACTGGATTGCGCTGGCATTGGCATCTTTCCTCTGTCCATCTCTCCGAAACAGCAATAATTATGAATTCAGGGTGTCTGTAGCAGATTTCGCAGTCACAGGAATAATCTGCGCAGTTTGGCATGTCTGGATGCATCCGACCCCCTTTTCTAGATAATGACAGCGTCATTAATGTCGCGCAGGAGGGGGTAGGTCGGCTGGCAAGTGAAGGAGTTATGTTCCTTGGGTGGCTGCGCAGGAGAATGTTTCGAAAAAGGTATCCCGGCCGCCGTGCCATGCTTTTGCGATTACACTTTTCATTGAGGACTGTGCAATCATTAACTTTACCTTGAACGCTGCGCCATGGCTGACGTCACTGCTGCTATCTGGGCACACTGCTCAAGAAAAAACCCCTTGGCGCGGAAACCCATCTTAAAACGGTCGCAATGCGCCTTGGGCCCAGCTTGGAGCTTTTAGAATATTTTATTCATTTTTTTAGACAACTGTCCAAGCTGGCCCAGAAAACAAGGCGGAATCGGACTTCGCCCAAAATTGGGCGCGATCCGACTTCGCTAGCGCAGTCGGACTTCGCCCGAAATTCGGGCGAAGTTCGAACTTCGCGCGAAGTTTGCACTTCGCGCGCGAGCTGCGACTTGCATTGAGACTTTCTTTTCTTTTTTCTTTACCGCGCCCGAGGGTTGAGCGCAGTCCGACCCTTTACAGACTTCGGAAGAGAGGCGAACACTTGGAACTTTACTGCCTCTTTGGACCGGGCGCACGAGCTGCGCTTGAACAATGAAGCGTGTTCGGACTTCGCCCGAAGTTCGGGCGAAGTTCGAACTTCACGCGAAGTTTGCACTTCGCGCGTGAGCTGCGCGCAGTTCGTACTTCGTGCGCAAGCCGGCCGAAGTCGAACTTTGCGCGCGAAGTCGGACTTTGCTCAAACCTGAGCGCAGTCCGATTCTTCGTGCCTTTGCAGTTTTTTCTCCATTCAAACTTCGCGTTTTGGCTGGCGCGCAGCCCGACTTCGCTGCGAAGTCGGGCAGCGGCCAACACTTAGCCGTTTTTTGCTTTGTTTTCTTCTTCACTCAAGCAGCCCCTTCACGAACTTCGCTCCTTCTGAGGGGCGACAACGGACTTCGCTGCGAAGTCTGTATTCTCTCCCATGTCGCAGTTAGGCTCAAAAAATAAAAAATTAAAAGCTGGAAACTGTACATGCTGGAAAACAAAAATGCATAAGGGAAATTTTTACAAAGAAGGGCCACTTGGGCACCTTCAGCAGCGGTAAATTTTTAAGTGGAACCCGTTAACAGGGATAGGTAGGAGCTGACCCTCCATATCCCGAAGTACGTAGGCATTGAACTGGTTCACCCGGGCAATCTGATAAGGGCCCTCCCAGAGAGCATCAAACTTCCCGTGATTGCCCGACTTTGCCTTATATGAGTCCCACTTCAGCACCAGGTCCCCGATTTTAAAAACTCGGGCAGTGGTGCCTTTTGCAAACCAGCCTTGAGTGGCTGCAATATGATCAGTGAAGGCCTGGTATGCTTTTTCTCTGTCTTCTTCCAACTGCAGGAGTTGGCACAGTTTGTCGTCCACCGGGTCTCCATTGCTTCTGTCTTCGTCCAACATCCATAGGGCAGGGATTTCAATGTGGGATGGCATGACAGCCTCTTTGCCATAGACGAGCGCATAGGGGGGCGTTCTGATGGACTTCTTGAATGAAACTCTGTCCGCCCACAGTGCCCGGTTTAGGAGTAAATGCCAATTCCGCTTGTTTCTGTCAATGGTCCTCCGGATGATTTTTAGGAGGTTCTTGTTAGTAGACTCGACAAGGCCATTCCCCTGCGGATAGTAATTGGAAGACATCTTGTGATAGATGCCGAGTTTGCCAGTGTACTCCGTGAGTACAGTGCCTGCGAATCCCGGACCGTTGTCTGTCACAATTGACTCTGGAACCCCGAAGCGGGTAATCAGGCTCTCAATGAACCTGATGACCGTTTCTTGGTCTGCGTTCTTGGTCGGGATTGCCTCTGCCCACCGTGTGAAGTAATCGGTGGCTGTAAGAATAAACTTGTGTCCGGCAGAGGAACTAGGCGAAATCACCCCAATGAAGTCTAGACCCCATTGCTAGAATGGAGTCTTGGCTTGAATCGGTTGAAGGGACAGGGGTGCTTTTTTGTTTCTGCCAGCAAACCTCTGGCATTGGTCACACCTAGAACAGACCGCATGAGCGTCTGTAAATAGAGTGGGCCAATAGTACCCAGCTCTAATTATTTTCAAGGCCGTAGGCCTTGCAGAATGATGACCTCCAGGCATCCCGGAATGAAAATCTCCGAGGACCTTGGACTGGTCTGATTTTTTGATGCACCGCAACAGGATGCCATCGATGTTTTTGAAGTAAAGCCCCTCGGGGCGAAGAGTGTACTTAAGTGCACCTAGCCGAAATCTCCTTCGTTGTGAGGCGTTCAGGTGATCTGGACATCTTCCGGTGCAGAAATATCTCACCAGTTCATCTGTCCAATCACTCCCCTCCGATAAGGAGTTGGCTAGGTAGATGCGTGTCGCTGTGTCCTCCCACTTACAGGCGGAGATGCCGGCTACAGCGCTTCGGGCCAATTCCTGACACAAGGCTCGGCCCCTGATAAGCTTGGTGGGCCGTACTTCGATGTCGAACTCCTGGATTTTTGCAATCCATCCTGCTCTCTTGTGACCTGGTTCTCCTTGTATGATGAAGGTTCGAACGTCCGAGTGAATCACAAAGACAGTCGTTTTACTCTGGGAGACAAAATTCCTGAACTTTCGGAGGGATTTCATAACAGCGTGAACCTGTCGCTCTATAAAGTTGTACTTTTCCTCATGCGGCTGAATCACTTGGCTCAGGAACGCTATGGGGCGCTCCTCGCCATCATCTCCCTTCTGAGTTAGGACTGCAGCGTAACTTTCGGGTTCTCCCACTGCATAAAGGATGAAGTCCTTGGAGTAGTCCGGGTTTGTTAACACCGGAGCTTGCACAATTCGAGCCTTGATTTCCTCGAAGGCTTGCTCTCTCTCATCAGTCCATTCGTAAATTGTATCTTTTTTCAACAGCTCGGCCATAGGCTTGATCACCTGTGCGAAGTCCGGAATGAACTTCCGCACGAAGTTAATCTGATCGAAGAAGGACTGCAGCCCTTTTTTATCGATGGGGGCTGGCAAGCGAAGGAGGTCTTCTGCTCTGTCAGGGTCAATGGCGAGGCCTTTCTCAAAGATGACATGTCCCAGCAGCTTTCCTTCTTTTACCGCGAAGACAGAATTCTTCGGGTTTATAGAAATGTCGAATTCTCGACACCTCTCAAATATTTGTCGTAGGTGTGAAACATGATCCCCTCTTTGGTGAGAGAAGACAGTCATGTCATCAAGGTAGATAACAATGATCTTATTGAGCAGCTCTCGGAAGGCTAGGTCCATGGCCCTTTGGAATGTGGCACCAGCATTGGATAAGCCAAACGGCATGCGCTGATAGGCGAACGTCCCCCACTTGGTGGTGAACGCCGTCTTATGCTGGTCCTCGTATTTGACCCAAATCTGGTTGTAGCCGGAAAATCCATCTATGAGTGAAAATCTCTGGGCTCCAGCAACGATATGTAGAATCTGGTTGATTTGGGGAAGTGGATAGTGGTCCCTGAGGGAAGCCTGATTCAGGTTTTTGAAGTCGACACAGAGACGAATGTCGCCATTCTTTTTCCTCACGGGCACCAAATTCGCGACCCAAGATGAATGTTTGATGGGGTAGATGATTTTGGTTTCCAGCATCTTCAAAAGCTCGGCTTTCATCATGGCCTCAATCTTCGGATTCACGGCCCTCTGCTTCTGTCGGAATGGCTTGGCGCCATCCTCTAGCTCAATGGTATGCTGGATGACAGTTCTGTCATACCCCCTCAAATCCTCGTAGCACCAGGCCACGATGTCGGGGAACTCCTGGCACAGTGATCTGATCTGCTCAAGTTCCTCCGACGTGCAGTTTGTTCCGACCTTGATAGTTTTACCAGGTTCAAGTTCCAGGTCAGCATACTGCTTCGGGTCTACTTTGATCCTGTGGGATATATCTCTGTCATTCTGATCAAACAGACTCTCCAATGTAATCAGTCCTTTTGGGACATGATTATTTCTTAACTGTATCAACCCCTCATATTGCTCGTCATCAGGGTCTCTACCTTCGATTGAACCAACTTCGTTAACCAAAAATGTGACGATTTCCTCGTCACAACTGAACACCTGCCAGTGGGTGTCCTTATCAGGCACAGAAGGCCTGTAAATAGTGCGAACCGGCTTCGATTTTTGGACAACGTCATCAGCCGGAACGTACCTGGCTCCAACAGATGCCAGAATGTCAGCGTGTTTGTTTTTCTCATGCGATATCGCCTTGACATTCAACGAGTCAAATGACTCCATCAGGTCCCACACCCGGTTGCGGTACGCCCTAAGATAGTGCTGTTTGGAGGCGCACTTGTTCGTAACCTGGTGACACACCAGCTCTGAATCTCCAAAGATCTGCAGGTGTTTGATTCCCAGCCTCTCTGCCTTTCGCAAACCCAAGCACAGGGCTTCGTACTCCGTCGAGTTGTTAGTGCAGCTCCAGGCCAACCTGTAGGTATAGTCCTTCTGGATTCCAATCGGAGAAACTAGGAGCACCCCTGCACCGGCGCCATTTTTGCATCGCGCGCCATCAAAGAAAAGCTTCCACAGCTTCTCAGGTGCAGGTCCTACTTCCTTTGCAGCTGACTTGTCAAGCCTCTCGGACTGTACGATGGAGTAATAGCCCTGCTTTGTCTCAATTACGGCATTGAAGTCCCGCAAAGAGAACTCATCTTCAAGCTGTAGCACTTCGAAGGCTTGCTCTGTCAGCTCTACTGTCACCAGCTCTTCCTCCGACAACTGGACCATGCAGTCCAACTCTCCTCCGGGTATCTTCTCTACTAGGAAGGTGGAAGGCTTCTCATTGAAAATTTTCAGTCTCCTTCCTTTGAAGGGCACTTCCATGTGTGAGTAGTCTAGAGACAGGTACCCGCCCAACTTCGCAGTGAACTCCCGGGAGAGACACATGCCGAAGTAGGGAGCCAAGTCAACAACCACGACCTCTTGGATGACCACGATGTCGAGAGCCTTGTGCAGCCGGATAGGGATGTCCTTTATGACACCAACTGTCTTGACAGGGGTGCCGTCTAATTGCAGCACGCCTTGGTTGCTTCGTGTGTACTCCATCCCGATCTCATCACAGACGGCTTTCGGCATCACAGTCGTGGAAGCACCAGAATCCACCATGCAGTTGTGAACTATGTGCCCTTGAATCCGTAAAGACAGATAAAAGGGAGGCGGTCTGTTCTTCCCAGTGGCTGAGACTGTCAAAGGTTGAACCAGGACAGCGGGCTGTATCTGCTTGCCGCCTTTCATGTTCTTCAGAGATTCTTGCAGCAGATCCACCTGGCCTGGGAGCAGAAGAGCATCATACATGCTGATTCTAGCAGGTGTTCTTTTCAACTCGTCTACAATGCTGTAGCCCGAGGTACTAGCTCCTTCTACTTCTTTTGCCGGCTCATACTTCGTCCAGTACTGCTGGGTAGCCTCAACCTGCTATCTATTGGTCAGAGACGGGTACTTCAGCTTCTCCTGGGCTTGTTCTTTGGTTTCAGCTAGAGGCTGAGGTACGGGAGCTTTAGCCGAAACTAGAGCTTTTGCTATAGGAGGCTTGGCTGGAACAGGGGCAGCCTTTGCCGGAGGGGGCTTGGCTGGAACTTTATCTTTGGATACCTTCTCTTGGGCTGTGTAGGGCCACAGCCGTTTGTACGGTGGCAGTCCACCGGGTTGCGGTTTTTCTCTTCTTGCATAAACTTGCAAAGGCTTGGCAGCATCTGCGGTTTTCTTTTCCTCCTTGGCGGGGGGCACTAGATTTTCCTCTGGGAGGGCAAAGTTGGCTTCGCCGTCCAGGATCATGTAGAGTTCATCGTCCTCTATGGCGCTGCCGGCCAAGGTCTAGATGTAGTGCTGGTGCAGAGTGCAGTCTTCCGCCGAATGCGGGTCGTTGCACGTAGTGCACCAGTTAACCTGGTCGGAAGGACCGAGCGGGTCTTCTATAGCAAGCATTTCTCGGAGGCGGACGCCTCTGCAACTGGTGCTCGGGGGCTTGTCTTTTGTCAGCGTCGGGGGCACATATGGCCTCCTAGGAGCGAGGTCCATCTGGGCCTGCTTCTTCTTCAGAGCGGTCATGTCATTGGACATGGCATGATATCCCGAGGCCAAAGCCCGCACCTCCTGAAGGATTGTATTCTGAATGTTACTGTCAGGAGGTGGCAACTGTGCCGGTGGAGGCAATGCGGCTAATGGAGGAGGGTTAGAATAAGGTGTGTACTGAGGGGGAGCAGGAAGTGCTGGAAAATGCGGAGCAGGAGGAGGCGGGTGAGGATAATGCAATTGAGGTGGGCCGTAAGGAGTTACGATCGGCGCCGGATTCCACTGCTGCTGGGGTTGCTGCCCTGATGTGGACGGCGCACCACCAGAAGCTGGAGGATATTGGGATCTGGGGAAGTAAGGGTGAATGGGTTCCTGCACCCTGGACGGGAGTCTGCCGATAGAAATAATGTCAGCTTTAGCTTGCTGGGCAGCCTTGTACAGAGCAGGAAACTCGTCTATTCTGGCAATCTTCAGCAGCAGGCATATGTCTGAGTTGAAGGATCTCAGATAGTAGTGAGCAGCCATGCCAGCTGAAGGCCGAAGTTCACGAGGTACCCGTTTCCAGGATCTCGCAAACCTGATGTTAAAATCAGACACCTCCTCTTGAGGGTGTCTCTGGATACTTTGGAACTGATGCAGCAAAGAAGTAGGGTCAGCAGACTCATTGCATCCTTTCACGAGCCTTCTGGCAAGCTGGGGCCACCCTGTGATGGATCCCTCTGGCAGCGATCTCCACCAGTAGAGGAGCTTTCCGCTGAAGGAAAGGGCCATCAGACGGGTCTTCACACTCTCATCAGTAATGGAATGTAATGCGGCCAGGGAAAGGATGTCCTAGATTTGCTCGTACGCCATATTGCTGTAGCCGTCGTATGTAGGGATAGACTTTAAAGCAGCAGGGGGCACAGCTTGCTGTCCGACCAGGGCCAAGGGCCCTGTAGAGTCCACCGTCGGGAAGAGATCATCATCATTTTGCTGCTGAGCAGCCATTTCTTCTTCTTCTCCGCCGTTGGTTGTGTACTCAGTGTCGGTACTTTCCGAGGATGCAGATGCTTCTTCTTCCTCGGCCTCTTCTATTTCGTGCTCAGCTCCGCCGACCTCAGCTTCGGCTTCTTCTTGGATTTCAGCCTCGGCTTCGTCGACACGAGCTTGCGGATCAGCCAGCCTAGCAATTTTGCCTTGAGCGTTGATGTCCAGTTCGTAAAAGTCAGGCGGGCTTCTCGGATCCCTTGCTCACCACCTTCTTGTTTGCATGAAGTTGCTAGGACCGGTCTTTCAGACTTAGAGGATTTGTTCGTGTAGAGTCGCCAGGTGTTCTGATTTCGAACAGCAATGAAGCGAACACCGGTGCTTCAATTCTGTTGGGGGTGAGAAACTTCCTTGTCTCACCAAGTGCTCAGAAACCACTGTCAGCGCCAGGTGGAGACTGATCAGAAAATCTCTCTTCAAATGTGGGACCCTGGTCCCACCGGGCGTGCCAGAGAAACTGTTGGTTACGAATCTGCCATGAGGAAAGGATTTTGGGTTAATGCGCCCAGATTCGCCCACCAGCATGAAAGGCCGGAAGGAAGAGATGCCTTCCGTGCCAATCTCCGGAGAAGGCCGGCTCCTTTGGGGGGTTTTATGGTTTAAGCTAAGAGTGCAGGAAAGAGATAAAGGAACGGAAAGAATTTACAAATATGATTGGAGTTTGGTGGGGGGAACTAACAGTACGGCAACACATTAATCACCATTACTTACTGCATCATAAATACAAAGCATGACAAGGAACTGCAAAACCTAAGTGTACTTTCTATACTAAGCAATATACACACAGCTACAATGGTCCCCTAGCAAACATTCTCCCTACAAGGAGAACTAACAGCACGGCAATGCATCAATCACCACTACGTACGGAAACTCAAACAAAAAGCAACTAAGAGATGTCAGAGCCAGGTATATGTGTTATGCAGAGAATTTATACGCACAGCTACAATGGTCCCCTAGCAAACATTCTCCCTTCAAGGAGAACTAACAGCACAGCAACGCATCAATCACCACTACGGACAGAAACGTAACACACAACTGATGGAACTGCTACCACATCTATTATATAAAGTTAAAAAGTGCTTGGCCACCAAATGCCGAAACAAGCCATGACACAAGCAATGCTTTAGGTGTATCTGACCACCAAATGCTGAAACGAATCAACGAGCAGTGACACAGGGAAACGTAAAGCGTAAAGAATAAAAGCAGTAGAACAGAACCAGGCATACAATTTATATTTATAAGCAGAAGCACGGTTACAATGGTTCCCTAACAGACATTCCCCTTCCACACTTTACAATGAAAACGTGGTGGGTTTTTATAGCCCGAGTCCCTCCCGTTACATTAATGGGCACAAAGTCCCAGTCAAACACAAGCTGACAAAAGCGGCGAAAGAGCTGCAAATGCTGACCTTTGTCGGACCGGACTGTACCCGCAGCATGGTCTTCCTGGAATCTGGACAGTTAGGTGGCGGTGTGTTGGGCAGAACTTCTTATCTGCAGGAATGTGGGTAGCTGGAGCAGGTAGAACCTCCAATCAGCTTTAAATGAGGCCACTGGCATAGGTAGTGCAGCCCATGCTCGTCCTTTTGCTCGGCACGTCTTGGCTCAAATCCCGAAGCTGGACACTTGTCAGATGATGGATGATGCTGTTTGACACGTGTCTGCCTTGAAAGGCAGTTTATCCAACTTCGCCTGGGATCAGAGCGCCATCGGGTTGCGCAGGCAGAAAACAGCGCAGTCGGGAAGGCCTTCATGCCTTGGGTGCATTTCCGAGTTTGTTTCCCTACTGCGCACCTGTCAAGGGCGCACTCCGACTTCGCTGCGAAGTCGGACTGTGCACAGGTGAAAGCTGACTTCTGCTGTCGTACGGACTTCGCCCCAACACTTATCATTATTTCTGCCAGCCTGTTACAAGGTGCGCCCAGAAAGAGGGGCGAAGTCGGACTTCGCACCAAAACTGGGCGAAGTACGAACTTCGCACCAAAACTGGGCGAAGTGCGAACTTCGCACCAAAACTGGGCGAAGTCGGACTTCGCACCAAAACTGGGCGAAGTGCGAACTTCGCACCAAAACTGGGCGAAGTGCGAACTTCGCACCAACACTTAGCCATTTTCCAGGGCAACTGCTGTCATGTTTGAGATCCAACTGAGGGGCTCCAAGAAAGGGGGGGAGAAAGAGAATGTAGGAAAGAAAGAGAAAGGGAGAGAAGAAGAAAGGAAAATAGAGGAAGAGGGAAAAGGAAGAGCAGCACTATTACAAAATTGAAAACATTGCACCCCGTGCAAAATGTGGCAACAGTTTCATAAAGAGTCTAGAATCAAAACATTTAAAGTTTCCGATTTAGTGTTGTTGTGGGATAAGAGACATGAGAAGAAAGGAGACCATGATAAATTTGATTACTTATGGTTGGGTCCTTACCAAATTTCAGAAGTCCTAGGTGAAAACAGCTTTAGATTAAAAACCCTGGATGAAAAAGATTTGGTTCTACCCGTCAATGGGCTGCATTTAAAGCACTATTTCCAGGCCTGAAATGGCAAGGCCTTGTATTATATGTAAATATGTCATGTTCCGTTTCTGAGTGTGCCGATTTGATTTTCTTAGATGTGTGTTAGGGTTTTTTCCTTCAACCTTTATTTTAGCATGATGAGATTGTTCTGAGCGAGGTTTTGGAGGCATTTTGATTGCATTGTTTTTTTTTTTTTTTCTTAGCTTAGTGTGTTGGTCATGGGACCAGTTTTGGGCGTGATATATATATAAAAAAAAATAGCAATGTGGTTAGTATGTATCCTTAGCAATGTTCTAAAACTAGAAGTATATGAAACAACATAATTGTTTTACAGAAAGCTCCACGAACACTGCAAACACATTAAAAAAATATCGTTTGAAATTTGGGATACATGTAAGTTGTCAATTTTGCAAGATAGGGTGAAGCATTTTTGCATAATCCATCTTACCCATTTGTGTTCAGGGTACATTGCATAATAGCCTCGAGTCTCATTCCATTCCATATTTCAAAAACAACCACCAAAAGCATGTCAGACCCTCTTAGGACCATTGCGCAATAAAACATTAAGTAAGGTCTTGGGGTTGGAAACTGATGCCGCATTGTCTTGAATTAGACACGTTCTACACATATAAAGAACATCTTGGGCAAAATGGTTGAAACCTTACTTGGAAGAAAAGCGAGGCGAAAAGAATTTTTCTTGTCTATCCCATCATGCAAAACATAGTCCATGAAACAGTGGTTTTCACCACTCCACCTCCATAACATCACTTGGATTGAAAGGATCGTACTACATGTCCCTCATAAGGATGAGTAGTCATCCCTAAGATTCAAGAAATCCATCATTAATCCACCTCCATCATATCATTTGAGTTGGAAGGATCGTACTACGTGTCCCTCACAAGGATGGGTAGTCATCCCTAAAATTCAAGAAATCCATCATTAATCCACCTCCATCACATCATTTGAGTTGGAAGGATCGTACTACGTGTCCCTCATAAGGATGGGTAGTCATCCCTAAAATTCAAGAAATCCATCATTAATCCACCTCCACCGTATCATTTGAGTTGGAAGGATCGTACTACGTGTCCCTCACAAGGATGGGTAGTCATCCCTAAAATTCAAGAAAGCCAAAGCCAAAGCCTGGACTATGGGGCTGATCTCCACCGGGGCTATAGACGCCTGGCTGGCAGTTGAGTAGGCTCATGCGTGGCGACATGTCTCATTTAAAAGCAAGACCTCTGACCGCTCACACGGACAGACTAGCCTGGCAGTTATCCATAATAGGTTTAATCATTTTGCTTAAGATGAGGTAATGAACTCAAATCAGAGTAGTAAGGATAGGGTTAAATTCTCATCACTTTTAGGTTGAGAATTTGATTCCCCAAATCTCTGATTTCACGTACACATGCACATTGATTCAATAGGGCAATGGCGCATAACCAACCTTGAGATTAGGTATATGAACTCAATTCATGCGTGATTGGTCCTGAGAGGGTTTGATAGTTTTAATGTTTATGCTCATCCTACTAAAAGTTAGGAGTCCTGGTAAAGCAGATCAGCCATAGTTCATTATGTTGGCAGTACATTCGATCTTGCATAGAACCTCCATGATTCATTATATGCATTCATGTGAAATTGGCAATAGAATGGGGAACTATTTCAAACGATAAAGAATGAATCACTTTGCACACATTGAGCGGATGCTGAATAATTCTAATGTTTCATGTATTTCTGGTTTATTTACATTCTTTGGATTATGCTAACGCTTGCAGTTGAGTTGCAGGTTTCCAGGTTGGGTTTCTCACCAAAATACTCAAGAGCATTTCCCAGCAGAGTCGCCATTTGTTGTGGCTGCTCCACAACGTACCCCAAAATTGGGGACCCACCTTTTTTGCATGTTTTCCAAGAAGACCGAAGCTGCCCACAGGCTAAAGATCGAAGAAAGAAGAAAAAAGAGAAAGTGTCGCGATATCGCGACATGTTGCATTGTCGCGGCCAAAGGAAGAAAAAGTGTCGCGATATCATGACATGTTGCATTATCGCGGTCAAAGGAAGAGAAAGTGTCGCGATATCGCGACATGTTGCACCATCGCAGCCAAAAGAGAAAAACTGTCGCGATATCGCGACATGTTGCATCATCGCGGCCGAAAGGGAAAAAGTGTCGCGATATCGCGACATGTTGCACCATCGCGGCCAAAAGAGAAAAAGTGTCACGATATCGCGACATGTTGCACCATCGCGGCCGAAAGGGAAAAAGTGTCGCGATATCGCGACATGTTGCACCATCGCGGCCAAAAAAGAAAAAGTGTTGCGATATCGCGACATGTTGCACCATCGTGGCCGAAAGGGAAAAAGTGTCGCGATATCATGACATGTTACACCATCGCGGCCGAAAGGGAAAAAGTGTCTCGATATCGCGACATGTTGCACCATCGCGACCAAAAGAGAAAAAGTGTCGCGATATCGCGACATGTTGCATCATCGCGGCCGAAAGGCCAAAAGTGTCCCGATATCGCGACATGTTGCATCATTGCGGCCGAAAGGCCAAAAGTGTCGCGATATCGCGACATGTTGCATTTTCGCGGCTAAAAGCAACAGAAGACAGAAGAGGCCAAAAGTGTCTTGATATCGCGACATGTTACATTTTCGCGGCTAAAAGCAACAGAAGACAGAAGAGGCCAAAAGTGTTGCGATATCGCGACATGTTGCATTTTCGCGGCTAAAAGCAACAGAAGACAGAAGAGGCCAAAAGTGTCGCGATATCGCGACATGTTCCATTTTCGCGGCTGAAATCAACAAAAGACAGAAGGGGCCAAAAGTGTCGCGATATCGCGACATGTTCCATTTTCGCCAAGGCAACAGAGCAGTTGACAGTGCGTCTGGTAATAGTGACGTGGACATAAGGACAAAATCCCATGAATAAGACGAAACGTTACATAAGGAATCTTTAATGATTTGAAATCATTTAAGAGGGCCGTTACACACGGAAGGAAACGGACGCAAGCCCATGTGGAGAAAAGGAAACGTTCTTTTGAAATCAAACGAAAAGTGAAGCCAAACCATGGAAATGAAACGAAGGGCCACAAAATGGAAAACGAGAAGTCTTTTGGAAATCAAAGCGCATGCATGCAGAGGGAAGGTGAAACGAACAGCCATTGGAAAACGAAACGAAGAGCTTCCTGAAAACTTTAAATACGCCATTCAAAGAAGCCAGAGGGGGCTGGAAATTGTAGAAAAAATAAAAGACTATCTTTCAGAATAAAGGAAATTTTTTTTTGGCATGAGCAACTCTTGTGTGTGAAATCAAAAGGAAATTGAAACTAAGACTGCTGTTATTTCTGTAAATCTTCCCTTTGCATTATTGCTTCTTGTATCTATTCGTTTACGCCACGAAGTGGGTTACGATAGGTGAATGATAGAATGATGCAATTATTTGTTTCCTTAGAATCTTGCACCTGATCTAATTTGATCGTGTTTATGTTGCAGGTCTGTTAGGTCATGTTGTTTTAGAATTTCATCTCATAACTTGGGGTTTTGCAGGGAGGAGATTGCTAACCAAATTAATGTCCTGTTTTGTTTTTCCAGCTAACTTTTGTAAATAATGTTTCTGTTTTAATTTTCTGATATTTAGATTAGTTTTGCTTTAAAATCCACTGTTTCGATTCAGGTCCATTCCACAATTTCTGCATTTGTTTTCATTCTTGCATCTCCAAACACCTTCATCTAATTTTCAGATAAAATATGGGTTTAGGAGGGCTACTAATTCCAAATGCACACTAAATCAGATCAAGTGAATGAATCCTAACTTTCTAACTTACTAATTGTTGCTAACATAGGATAGTGGAACATTTTTTTTAATAAAGATAAAACGAACCCGCTAACTCTAAAATGAACCTCATGTTAAAGGCACGGAGCTTAAAATGAAGTGGTTTATACCACACACTTTCTCATTTGGAATCCTTTTAAGCTGAAGATAAAAGAGGTTACTAACTGGGTTTCGGGTAGATCACTTTAAATCTCAGAAGCATTAAAAGAAGCTATTTTCACATTTGGTCGATTTAATGGATTATGGTCGCAAAGTACTCATTCAAATCATTAAAGGCCCCTTGTTAACTGTTACTTGCATGGTTTAGGTTATTCTGGCATACATTCACTTATATGCTTTTGTCTTGATTGACTATATGCAGATGAATGTTTATTCACAAGAACCTTGGAGAAATGAATTTCTTTGCAAGAGAGAGTTTCCTGTTTGAGACTCTAGTTGTGGTGATCATTTTTCTATAGGGCAAAATATCCACTCAACAGAGTTGTCTCCTCAAAATTCTCCCCATTATGACATGTCAGGTTGATCTTTTTCTTGGATGCCTTGCCCTCCTAAACCTCTTGAATCAACATTCTTCCTAGTCGTGTCCACTGTCTCCTTGCTCTTCTCCAGTTCTTTTTCCTACGGTTGACTGGCCTTCTTGCCATAACCTATATTCTGATGCTTGCTACTTTCCTTTCTCCCTACTCTCCTCTGACATAGATGAATTTGGTGTTGTATTCTATGTGGTTGTAGGTGTCAATTCAATTGGTGGTCCTGTTGTCACATTTTGCACGGGGTGCAATGTCTTCAGTGTTGTAACAGTGCTGCTCTTATTTTCCCTCTTCCTCCATTTTCCTTCCTTCTTCTCTCCATTTCCTTTTCTTTCCCGCATTCTCTTTCTTTCCCCCTTTCTTGGAGTCCCCAGCTTAATTTTTCAACTTCAAGCAAGTCACCCGAAAAATGGCTAAGTCCGGGTGCGAAGTTCGCACTTCGCCCGCCTTTGGTGCGAAGTACGCACTTCGCCCGCTTTGGTGCGAGTTCGCACTCGCCTTTGGTGCGAAGTTCGCACTTCGCCCTCTTCTCGGGCGCACCTTGTAACTGGCAGACTGGCAGGCTGACAAAAGAGAAATCAAGTGCTGGAGCAAGTCCGTACGGCGGCAGACATCAGCTTTGCCTGTGCGCATTCCGACTTCACACCGAAGTCGGAGTGCGCCCTTGACAGGTGCGCAGTAGGGAACAAACCTCGGAATTTGACCAAGGCATGAAGGCCTTCCCGATCGCACTACGTTCTGCCCGCGCATCCCGAGGTGCTCCGATCCCAAGCGAAGATGGACAGACTGCCCTCCAAGGCATACACGTGTCAAACAAGGATCATCCATCATCCGACAAGTGTCCAGCCTTCGGGATTAGAGCCGAAACGTGCCGAGCAAAAGGACGAGCATGGGCTGCACCGCCTGTGCCAGTAGCCTCATTCAAAGCTGATCTGAGGTTCTACCTGCTCCAGCTACCCGCATCACTGCCAGATTGAAGTTCTGCCCAGCGCACCGCCATGTAGCTGTCCAGCTTCCAGGAGGACCATGCTGCGGGTACAGTCCGGTCCGACAAAAGGTCAGCATTTGCAGCTCTTTCGCCGCTTTTGTCAGCTTATGTTTGACTGGGACCTTGTGCCCATTAATGTAATGGGAGGGACTCGGGCTATAAAAGCCCATCGTGAATTTATTGTAAAGTGTGGAAAGGGGAATGTCTGTTAGGGAACTACTGTGCTTATTGTAACCGTGCTTCTGCTTATGAATATAATCTGTATGCCTGGTTCTGTTCTGCTGTCTTTATTCTTTTATGCTGTCTTTCATTATTTGCCTTAGGCTAACCTGTCACGGCTTGTTGATTCATTTCAGCATTTGGTGAGTAGGTCCCTCTAGCATTGCTTGTTTAAAGCACCCTCTGTATTTCATTAATTTAAAGCATATATAGAATAGATGCGGTAGCGCTTCCATCGCTTATGTGTTTTGTTGCTGGTCCGTATCTCGGTGATTGATGCGATCCCGCATCGTTAGTTCCTTGTAGGGAATGTCCGTTAGGGAGCCATTGAAGTCGTGCGGTTAAATTCTCTACATAAACACATATACCTGGTCTGATATCTCTAAGTCTGCTTTCTACTCATGTTAGTGTACGTATCTGGTAAACCGGTGCATTGCCATGCCGTTAGTTCCTTGTAGGGAATGTTTGCTAGGGGATCATTGGAGCTGTGCATACACTGCATGAGTATCGGAAGTACACATAGTTTTTGCAGCTCCTCTCATACTCTATGTTTATAATGCAGTAAGTAGCGGTAATTAGTATGTTCCCGCATCGTTAGTTCCCCCCACCAACATCTCGGACATATTTGTAATTTCTTTCTGTACATTTGTCCCTTTCTGTACATTTATCTCTTTCCTGTACTCTTAGCTTAAATCAGAAAACCCCCCCCAAGGAGCCGGCCTTCTCCGGAGATTGGCTCGGAAGGCATCTCTTCCTTCCGGCCTTTCATGCTGGTGGGCGAATCTGGGCGCATTAACCCAAAATCCTTTCCTCATGGCAGATTCGTAACCAACAGTTTCTCTGGCACGCCCGGTGGGACACTTGTCCCACGTTTTAAAGAAAGGGTACCCGTTTGGTCTTCACCTGGCGCAACAGTTTTCCTGCTACGCTCGGCGGGACACGGGTCCCACATTTGACGAGAGATTTTCTGATCAGTCTCCACCTGGCGCTGACAGTTTCTGAGCTCTCGGTGAGACAAGGAAGTTTCTCACCCCCGACAGAATTGAAGCACCGGTGTTCGCTTCATTGCTGTTCCAAATCTGAACACCTGGCGACTCTGCACGAACAAATCCTCTGAGTCTAGAAGACCGGTCCCGTCACCTTCATGCACACGAGAAGGTGGCAAGCAAGAAATCCGAGAAGCCCGCCTGAGTTCTACGAACTGGACATCAACGCTCGAGGCGAGATCCCCAGGCTGGCTGATCCGCGAGCTCGTTTCGACGAAGCCGAGGCTGAGATCCAAGAAGAAGCCGAAGCTGAAGTCGGAGGAGCCGAGTACGAAATAGAAGAAGCCGAGGAAGAAGAAGATCCCATATCCTCGGAAAGTTCCGACACTGAGTACACAACCGACGGCGGGAAGAAGAAGAAGAAGAAGAAATGGCTGCCCAACAGCCGAATGACGATGACCTCTTCCCGGCGGTGGACTCTACGGGGCCCTTGGCCCTGGTCGGACAACAAGCTGTTCCCCCTGCTGCTTTAAAGTCCATTCCCACATACGACGGCTACGGTAAGACGGCGTACGAGCACATCCAGGACATCCTTGCCCCGGCCGCACCGCATACTATTACCGATGAAAGTGTGAAGACCCGTCTGCAGGCCCTTTCCCTGAGGGGAAAGCTTCTCTACTGGTGGAGATCGCTGCCAGAGGGATCCATCACAGGGTGGCCCCAGCTTGCCAGGAGACTCGTAAAAGGATGCAACGAGTCTGCTGACCCTACTTCTCTACTGCATCAGTTCCAAGCTATCCAGAGACATCCTCAAGAGGAGGTGTCTGATTTTAACATTAGGTTTGCGAGATCCTGGAAACGGGTACCTCGCGAACTTCGGCCTTCAGCCGGCATGGCCGCTCACTACTATCTGAGGTCTTTCAACTCAGACATATGCCTGCTGCTGAAGATCGCCCGGATTGATGAGTTCCCTGCGCTGTACGAAGCGGCCCAGCAAGCTGAAGCTGACATTATCTCCATCGGCAGGCTTCCGTCCAGAGTGCAGAAACCCATTCATCCCGACTTCCCTGCATCCCAGTATCCTTCTCGCTTCGGTGGTTTGCCGTCCACATCGTGGCAGCAACCCCAAGAAGAAGTGGAATCCGACGCCGGTCGTGACTCCTTACGGCCCGCCTCGCTTGCATTACCCTCATCCGCCACCTCCCGCTCCCCACTTTCCAAGCACTTCCTCGCTCCCCCACAATACGCGTCCTATTCTAATCCCCCTCCATTGGCCGCATTGCCTCCACCAGCGCAATTGCCGCCACCTGACAACAGCATCCAAAACACGATTCTACAAGAAGTGCGGGCTTTGGCCTCCGGATACCATGCCATGTCCAATGACATGACCGCTATGAAGAAGAAGCAGGCCCAAATGGACCTTGCTCCTAGGAGGCCTTATGCGCCGCCCGCACTGACAAAAGACAAAGCCCCGGAACATCAGCCGCAGAGGCGTCCGCCTCCGAGAAATGCTGCTATAGAAGATCCGCCTGGTCCACCCGACCAGGTTAACTGGTGCACTACGTGCAATGACCCGCATTCCGAGGAAGACTGCACTTTGCACCAGCACTACATCCAGACATTGGCCGGCAGCGCTATAGAAGATGACGAGCTGTACATGATCTTGGACGGCGAAGCTAACTTTGCCCTCCCGGAAGAAAATCTAGCGCCACCCGCCAAGGAGGAAAAGAAGGCTGCGGATGCGGCCAAGCCTTTGCAAGTTTACGCAAGAAGAGAAAAACCGCAGCCCGGCGGGCTGCCACCGTACAAGCGGCTGTGGCCTTTCACAGCCCAGGAAAAGGCGTCCAAAGATAAAGCTCCCGCCAAGCCTTCTCCGGCAAAGGCTGCCATTGTTCCAGCCAAACCTCCAGCAAGGGCCCCAACTCCGGCTAAAGCTCCCGTACCTCAGCCTCCAGCTGAAACCAAAGAACAAGCCCAGGAGAAGCTGAAGTACCCGTCTCTGACCAAGAGACAGCGAGTTGAGGCCACCCAGCAGTACCGGACGAAGTATGAGCCGGCAAAACCAGCAGAAGGAGCTAGTACCTCGGGCTACAGCATTGTAGACGAGTTGAAGAGAACTCCCGCAAGAATCAGCATGTACGATGCTCTTCTGCTCCCAGGCCAGGTAGATCTGCTGCAAGAATCACTGAAGAATATGAAGAGCGGCAAACAGATGCAGCCCGCTGTCCTGGTTCAACCTTTGACAGCCTCAACGCACCGGGAAGAACAGGCCGCCACCCTTTTATCTCGTCATTACGGATGCAAGGGCACATAGTTCACAACCGCATGGTGGATTCTCGGTGCTTCCTCGACCGTGATGCCGAAGGCCGTCTCGCGATGAGATCGGGATGGAATACACACGTAGCAGCCAAGGCGTGCCGCAATTAGACGGCACCCCCGTCAAGACAAGCTTGGTGTCATAAAGGACATCCCTATCCGGCCGCACAAGGCCCTCGACATCGTGGTCATCCAAGAGGTCGTGGTTGTTGACCTCGGAGCCTTACTTCGGCATGTGTCTCTCTCGGGAGTTCACTGCGAAGTTGGGCGGGTACCTGTCTCTAGACTACTCGCACATGGAAGTGCCCTTCAAAGGAAGGAGACTGAGAATTTTTAATGAAAAGCCTTCCCCCTTCCTAGTAGACAAGATACCCGGAGGAGAGATGGACCGCATGGTCCACTTGTCAGAGGAAGAACTGGTGACAGTGGAACTGACCGAGCAAGCCCTCGAAGTGCTGCAACTCGAAGATGAGTTCTCGTTGCGGGACTTTAATGCCGTAATCGGGACAGAGCAGGGCTGCTACTCCATTAAACAGCCCGAGAAGCTTGACGTGTCAGTGGCAAAAGAAGTAGGACCTGCACCCGGAGAGCTGTGGAAGCTTTTCTTTGACGGCGCGCGATGCAAGAATGGCGCCGGTGCAGGGTACTCCCGGTTTCTCCAACCGGAATCCGTAAGGACTATGCCTACAGAGCTGGCTCGGAGCCGCACTAATAACTCGGCAGAATACGAAGCCCCGTGCTTGGGTTTGCGAAAAGCGGAGAGGCTCGGAATCAAACATCTCCAAATTTTCGGAGATTCGGAGCTGGTGTGTCACCAAGTGATGGACAAGTGCGCATCCAGACAGCACTATCTCAAAGCGTACCGCAATCGGGTATGGGACCTGATGGAGTCGTTCGACTCATTGAGTATCAAAGCAATATCGCGTGAGAAAAACAAGCACGCTGATATTCTGGCGTCTGTTGGAGCCAGGTACGTTCCGGCTGAAGACGTCGTCCGTAAACCGAAGCCGGTTCGTACTGTCTACTGTGCCTTCGTGCTCGATAAGGACACCCACCGGCAGGTGTTCGGCCGTGACGAGGAAATCGTCACATTCCTGGTTAACGAAGTGTGTGTAATCGGAGGTAGAGACCCTGATGACGAGCAATATGAGGGGTTGATACAGTTACGGAATAATCACGTCCCAAAAGGACTGATTACATTAGAGAGTCTCTTTGATCAAAATGACAGAGCAATATCCCACAGGATCAAAGTAGACCCGAGGCAGTATGCTGACCTGGAACTTGAACCTGGTAAAACTATCAAGGTCGGAACAGATTGCACGTCGGCGGAACTGGAGCAGATCAGATCACTGTGCCAGGAGTTCCCCGACATCGTGGCCTGGTGCTACGAGGATTTGAGGGGGTATGACAGAACTGTCATCCAGCATACTATTGAGCTAGAGGATGGCGCCAAGCCATTCCGACAGAAGCAAAGGGCCGTGAATCCCAAGATTGAGGCCATGATGAAGACCGAGCTCTTGAAGATGCTGGAGGCCAAGATCATCTACCCCATCAAACATTCATCCTGGGTCGCGAATTTGGTGCCCGTGAGGAAAAAGAATGGCGACATTCGTCTCTCGTGTCGACTTCGTAAACCTTAACCAGTGCTTCCCTCCGGGACCACTATCCGCTTCCCCAAATCGACCGGATCCTACATATCGTTGTCGGAGCCCGTAGATTTTCACTTTTAGATGGATTTTCCGGCTACAACCAGATTTGGGTCAAAGACGAAGACCAAGGATAAGACGGCGTTTACCACGAAGTGGGGGACGTTCGCCTATCGCCGCATGCCGTTTGGCTTATCCAATGCTGGTGCCACGTTCCAAAGGGCCATGGACTTGGCCTTCCGAGAGCTGCTCAATAAAATTATTGTCATCTACCTCGATGACATGACTGTTTTCTCTCACCAACGAGAAGATCATGTTTCGCACCTACGGCAGATATTTGAGAGTTGTCGAGAGTTCGGCATCTCCATAAACCCGAAGAAGTCCGTCTTCGCGGTAAAGGAAGGAAAGTCGCCGGGACATGTCATCTCCGAAGAAGGCCTCGCCATTGACCCTGACAGAGCGGAGGCCCTCGTTCGCTTGCCAGCCCCCATTGACAAAAAAGGGCTGCAGTCCTTCTTCGGTCAGATTAACTTTGTGCGGAAGTTCATCCCGGACTTCGCACAGGTGATCAAGCCCATGGCCGAATTGCTCAAGAAAGACACACCTTACGAATGGACTGATGAGAGAGAAAGCCTTCGAGGAGATCAAGGCCCGAATTGCACAAGCTCCGGTGTTGACCAACCCGGACTACTCCAAGGACTTCTTGACTCAGAAGGGAGACGACGGTGAGGAGCGCCCCATAGCGTTCCTAAGCCAAGTCATCTTACCGCATGAAGAAAAGTACAATTTTATAGAGCGGCAAGTTCATGCTGTCATGAAGTCCCTTCGAAAGTTCAGGCACTTTGTCTCCCAGAGCAAGACCACTGTTTTTGTGATTCACCCGGATGTTCGAAGTTTCATTTTGCAAGGAGAACCGGGTCACAAGAGAGCG
This sequence comes from Wollemia nobilis, assembly GCA_028583015.1. NCBI lineage: Eukaryota > Viridiplantae > Streptophyta > Pinopsida > Araucariales > Araucariaceae > Wollemia > Wollemia nobilis. The sequence goes on from JAQPPZ010016867.1 coordinate 7,448,824, forward strand.
GGATGGATTGCCAAGATCCAGGAGTTCGACATCGAAGTGCGGCCCACCAAGCTTATCAAGGCCGAGCCTTGTGTCGTGAATTGGCCCGAAGCGCTCGTAGCCGGCATCTCCGCCTCGTAAGTGGGAGGACACAACGACACGCATCTACCTAGCCGACTCCTTATCGGAGGGGGAGTGATTGGACAGATGAACCGGTGAGATTCTTCCGCACCGGAAGATGTCCCGATCACCCGAACGCCTCACAACGAAGGAGATTTCGGCTGGGTGCACTCAAGTACACTCTTCGCCCCGAGGGGCTTTACTTCAGAAACATTGACGGCATCCTGTTGCGGTGCGTCAGAAAATCCGACCAGCCTAGGGTCCTCGGAGAATTTCATTCCGGGATGCCTGGGGGTCACCATTCTTCAAGGCCAACGGCCTTAAAAATAATAAGGGCTGGGTACTATTGGCCCACTCTGTTTGCAGACGCGCATGCGGTCTGCGCTAAATGTGATCAATGCCAAAGGTTTGCTGGCCGAAACAGAAAAGCACCCCCTGCCCCTTCAACCGATTCAAAGCCGAGGACTCCATTCCAGCAATGGGGTCTAGACTTCATTGGGGTGATTTCTCCTAATTCCTCTGCCGGCCACAAGTTCATTCTTACGGCTACCGACTATTTCACGCGGTGGACAGAGGCGATCCCGACCAAAAACGCTGACCAAGAAACGGTCATCAGGTTCATTGAGAGCCTGATTACCCGCTTCGGGGTTCCAGAGTCAATTGTGACAGACAACGGTCCGGGATTTGTAGGCGCTGTACTCACGGAGTACACCGGCAGACTTGGCATCTATCACAAGATGTCTTCTAATTACTACCCGCAGGGGAACGGCCTTGCCGAGTCCACGAACAAGAACCTCCTGAAAATCCTCCGGAGGACCATTGAAAGAAACAAGCGGACTTGGCACTTACTCCTGAACCGAGCGCTGTGGGCGGACAGAGTTGCATTCAAGAAATCCCTCAGAACGTCCCCCTATGCGCTCGTCTATGGCAAAGAGGCTGTCATGCCATCGCACATTGAGATCCCTGCCCTGTGGATGATTGACGAAGACAGGCACAGCGGAGACCCGGTGGACGATAGACTGTGCCAACTCCTGCAGTTGGAAGAAGACAGAGAAAGTGCATACCAGGCCTTCGCGGATCACATTGCAGCCACTCAAGGCTGGTTTGCCAAAGGCACCACTGCCCGAGTTTTCGAAATCGGGGACCTGGTGCTGAAGTGGGACTCATACAAAGCAAAGCCGGGTAATCACGGGAAGTTTGATGCTCTCTGGGGAGGGCCCTTATCGGATTGCCCGGTGAACCAGCTTCAATGCCTACATACCGCGGGATATGGAGGGTCAGCTCCCGCCTATCCCCGTTAATGGGTTCCACTTGAAACTTTACCGCCGTTAAAAAGGCGCCCGAGTGGCCCTTCCTTGTAAAATATTTTCCTTATGCTTTTTATTTCCCAAAGCATGTACAGTTTCCAGTTTTCAGCTTTTAAATTGTTTTTATTCTTATTTGAGCTTAACTGTGGTATGGGAGAGAGAGAGACAGACTTCGCAGCGAAGTCTGTCGTCGCCCCTCAGGAAGGGCGAAGTTCGGCTGTGCAAAGGAAGAAAATAAGCAAAGAATGCAGGGAAAAGAAAAGAAAAAATTGACTAAGTGTTGGCCGAAGCCCGACTTCGCAGCGAAGTCGGACTTCGGCCCAGCCAAATTGCGAAGTCCGATCAAGGGAGAATGCTAAAGCACACAAAAGACAAGCTCCGCTCAGCCTTGAGCGAAGACTGACTTCGCGCGCGAAGTCCGACTTCGGCCGGCTTCCGTGCGAAGTACGCACTGCGCACTCTTTCCGTGCGAAGTACGCACTGCGCGCAACTTTTGCGCGAAGTGCGACCACGTGAGTTCGCACTTCGCCCCAAATTCGGGCGAAGTCCGAACCCGCCTCAACGCACGCGCTGCGCAGCCCGCTCGGCCTAAAGAGCAGAAAAGAGTTTAAGTGCTGGCCAAAGTCCAAAGGTGGCAAGGAAACCAAAACGCGCTCACCCCTTGAGCACAACGAAGAAAAGAAGGAGGAACAATGCAGCACAGCGCTCGCGCGAGTTCGAACTTCGCCCGAAATTCGGGCGAAGTCCGACTCGCCGGGCGAGTCGGGACGCGCCCAACTTTGGGCGAAGTCCGACCCCGCCTTGTAATCCGTGCCAACTTGCGTGAAGTTTAAAAAACGAATAAAATACTCAAAAAAGGTCCCAAGCTGGGCCCAAGGCGCGTTGCAACCATTCCAAAATAGGTTTCCGTACCAATGGTCCTTTCTTGAGCAAGGTGCTCCGGTTGGTGGCAGCGACGTCGCCCATGGTGCAGCACTCGAGACAGAATTAATGATTGCACGTTCCTCAACGAAGGTGCAACAAAAGAAGCTTGGCACGTCTGCCGGAGCGCACTTTTTCCAAACATTCTCCCGCGCAGCCATCTAAGAACCTTAACTCAGCCTGACCTACCCCCTCCCCGCGCGACATTTATGGCGCTGTCTTTATCTAGAAAAGGGGGTCAAATGTTTTTAAACATTCCAGACTATGCAGATTATTCCTCGGACAGTGCAAATTATTCCTGTGACAGCGAAATCTGCTGCAGACGTCTTGAACTTGCAATTATTGCTGATTCGGAGAGATGGACAAAGGAAAGATGCCAGTGTCAGCGCAGTCCAGCGAAAGTGGCGAACCAAAGGAGTTACCGCGGCCGGGCGTTTTCAGGAGTGAAACCCCGCCAGAAAAAAAGTCAAAGTCCCGGACGAAGAAAGTACAGCCGTGGGCAAGCCCCACCACCTCCGGTGAATTATTTGTCGGGATACAAGGACGGCTCCTTTTCGATGAGCCCGGCGAAGCCGCGGGCAAATGTGGAGAGTCAGGCGGACAAAGTTTCGCCCTCCCACCATTTCTGAGCGGCGTACAAATCCAATCTGCTCAAATTCTTGTGCCCTCCACCCACCAATGCCCGTGAGCCGGTAGACCTAATTGTCGACACTACGGCACCAGCCTACCCGGCAAATTTGCAGCTCCAACGGTAAACCCTTGTTCGCACCGCGCAGGAGATCGTCCGACCGGCTTTCGCCCAGTGGTTGGAGTATGACTCCAACGCCATTCTCGTAAAGATAAATTTGGGCGAGCAAAGTGGACGTTTCATGCCAACCAAACGGATGAGGGATTTCCTCAATTCGTAGCCGAACGCCCCGCTTGCGGCCGGGACAATGGCTCCACCGGCCCCATGCCCTTGACACGCTTTCAGAGCAAGTACTTGTACACTATTTTGGCATCTATTCTTGGCTGCGATTCTGATGAGCTGGTACAGCCGTACCAGCTAGCGCTGGCAGAATGTCTCCTATGTGGAGAATCCTACGAGCCAGCAGCACAGAGAAGTGGGAAGCGTCCCATCTCCTTCGACTGGGCAGACTGGTTGGCATATGCCATTCATTCCAGCCTGTTCAAGATTCAGAAGAAGCAGTCCACCGACTTTCGTTTCAGTTCTGTTCTAGCTTGGCTTTGTTTGTACCATCTGCATCCCCAAATGCCGATCCTGAACCTGAAGAAGGTCAACGAGAGGGGAGAACCACAGCCCGTCTATAACTGGACGGATGACTTATACCGGAAAGGGTCCTACTACAAGTTCAACATCAACTTTCTGGGATTCGTCATGTCAGTCTTCACCGAAAGCGAGATCCCCCGTCCCCCGAGAGAAATGACGAGCGCTTTGATAAATCAGAAGCTCGGGGACGTTTTCAGACTGACGCAAGGAATTGTGGTCAGAATCTACGGATTCAAGGGCAAACCCCATTTGCTGCCCTATTGGTGCTCGGAGCACCTGTTCGGGATGGAGGTTGCCCGACAAATGGACTATGTTGAAGAGGAGTTCGGCCTAGGAAAGAAGAGAGGACAGATTTTTCAATACCCTCTTTCCCGGGCAAATGTTGAGATTTTTGAGGTAGGACAGCATGTCTACCTAGAGCAAGAGCTTTCCCGATTTGGCCTGGTTTTGTTGCCACAGCGCTGGAAGTATGACCCGTATGGAATAAGGGGAAAGTTTGCGCATCTCTGCCCCCGGGCAGATATAACCGAAGATAGATGCGATGTGGTTCATGTGGATCTTGACTGGGAAATAGAATTGATGGAAGCTTCTCCTCCCCGGCAGGATTTTTACTGCGAGGAGGTGACATATGACCCCAAGCGAAACCCGGACCACCATTTTTCATCTCCAGGGTTCAAAAAATTTCTATCCAAGATAACAGGCCTTAACTGGTCTAAGGAAAAGATTACTGAATGCTGGAAGATGAGATGCCGCACGCAGCACGACAAATCAACAAGGAGAAACCTGGCCGTAGATGACGACTTTTCGGTTCTCTATGACCAGCATCATGACAACTGGCGGCCGTTCGCATATCAAGGTTACGTTCCCCGAGGTCCCTTTGAAGATTATAAAGGAGGGTCTCCTCCCAAACAGTTGTACACTTCGGCAACTACCAGCGTGGGCCCAGCAGACTTCCAGGCAAATCCAATGCAGCCCGTGGCTTCCAAGGCGGCGCCTCAGAAGGCGAAAGAGTTAGTCGAAGCAGCGCCCGAGGCAGTCCCTCAGGCACGAAAAGCGCCAGCGCCGCCACAGAGCAGACCGGTTGCGGCAGACCTTCTGCAAGTCAAACCCCGGTACAAGTTCACCGTGGGAGCCTCAACGCCTGCTGCACCTCGCTTCATCTCCTTCCCCCGATCCAACCGTTATTCCGTAAGAAAAGAAGCGGAGGAGAGTTGAGAAAATCAAGCGACCTAGCTCGATAGTGCAAGCAACCGGCTGCAAAGCCGCAGCCCGCGTCCCGCCGCCGCAGAGGCAGCTCCTCCGGGCAGTCCCAAGCCGCCCGCCGAGACCGTAAGCGAAGACATCCATTCGGCATCGGCTCGAGCGGAGCCCGCAGTACGTTTGCTGCCCCCGTCTCTTTAGTCTCACCAAGTCCTACTCCCACTCCGTCTCCCGCTCAATCCGAGCAAGTCATGGCCGCATCCCCCTCCCCCGTCTCCGCGTCCTTCTAGCGGCCCCCATTCTTTTGATCGCCTTGCTCGTAACCCTAACGTCTCTCTTTCTCTGAGCACAACTCCAAACCCTTCGCCTGAGGTTAGTGCTGAGGCTGTCCGTTCACCGTCACATCCTCCGTCTCAACCGCTTCAAACCCTTGCAGTGTCAACCATTCCCATCTCCATTTCCCGGTCGCCCCCACAAGCGGCCGATTCTTCCAAGGTCCGTCCGGTTCCTCCTGATCCCATTCCCGCAGGAGAGACGTCTCAGCAGAACCCTAGGCTGGGGGAACCAGATTTCATGGACGACCTCCAGAATACAGACGACTTGCCTCTGGCAACGAGGGCTGTAGAGTATTCTGTCTCTTTCCTCCAGGACCTGAAGCGGAGGAGACATGAAGAGATAGCCGCCCCGGCAAAACGCGCAAAGTATGATTTCGGGAGGAGAGTGATTACAACAGAGAAAATAATCCCGAAAGTAAAGAAACCTCTCCGGGAAATGACCAGGGCGGACTATGAGCTCCAGACAAAGGAGAAAAGCTTTGACGACATTAACAAGCAGTATCAGATTCAGTCGATAATGCGCAAAGCTGACAGTCTCTTTGTCAAAAGTCTGGAGGAGCAGGAAGAGCTTTTCGGGTTGCAGGATAAAGTAAGGCAGCTTGAAGAGGACCTGTCTAGGTCCACTGAGCAGCTGGAAGCGGCGCGGCGAGAAACAGATGAACTCAAAGCCCAGCTGGCCGCTTCTCAGCAACAAGCCGCAACCGAAAAGCAAGCAACCTCGGAGCAGATTTCTCAGCTCCAGGAGTCTTTGAAGCAAGCGTAGTCGCAACTTGCAGAGAGAGCATCTCAAGCGACGGTCTTTTCAAAGACAAAGGTTAAGGAGATGCGGGCTGGTTTGTTGCGGGAATGCAAGCCCCACACCTTCAAGGCGATGGCAGTTCTGGATTTCGCATCCAGAATTCAAGAAGTTTCTGCCCATGGAAAGCCTGTGGTAGAGGAGGCCGAGCGCCAGGCGAAGCAATGGCCGGACCTGGCGGTAAATCTTCAGGAGCGCGAGCGCAACGGCCTCCATTTTTCTCCCGTGTCCTCATTCGCCGCAGAATGGGCAGGTGCAAGGGTGACCTTGCACAAATATTTCAAAAAAGTTGAAGAGGTGAGAGTGGCCAGACGAATGCTAGACGCATTCACGCATGAAAGAGACATTTGTTTGGCCCCCTTTCACGCTCTTTCAGAACTTGGGTGCCCAGGTTTTGTTGAAAATGGCGAGCTTCTCACCCTAGATCGGGTAAAAAAGAATTGGCAGTCCTTCGAAGCAGATACATACTGACATTGATAGTCGGACCGAGCCAATTCAAGACAACAGAGTCACTCAGATGGTGGCCAAATATTCCAAGATCAGCTCCTACTTCCAGGAGTTAGAAAAAAGATACCTCACCATCGACCTGCACGCGGTCGCCGCTTTCCACGCAGCATTAGAAGATGCAGCCGACCGCCGGCCGTTTGAAGCAGAAGCTTGGCGCCCAGCCAAGGAGGCATACACTCGCATCTGCGAGGTAGAAGCACGAGATGGAGAGTTTTCGGAAGGCGACTCTGAGGAGGCAACTGACAAAGATGAATCTGAAGAACAGTTGCCGCAAGGAGAACAGTTAGGGCAGCAAAAGGCAGGGGAGGCAAGTTCCTCTGCACCCAAAGGATGAAGGCATGGATTCTTTGCGCCGAGGCGAGCTCGACACCCCGCGAGCCGCCGTAAATGTTGTCACATTTTGCACGGGGTGCAATGTCTTCGATGTTGTAACAAGTTGCTGCTCTTCTTTTCCCTCTTCCTCCATTTTCCTTCCTTCTTCTCTCCCTTTCCTTTTCTTTCCCGCATTCTCTTTCTTTCCCCCTTTCTTGGAGTCCCCGCTTAATTTTTCAACTTCCAGCAAGTCACCTGAAAAATGGCTAAGTCTGGGTGCGAAGTTCGCACTTTGCCCAGTTTTGGTGCGAAGTACGCACTTCGCCCAGTTTTGGTGCGAAGTTCGCACTTCGCCCTTCTTCTGGGCGCACCTTGTAATCGGCAGACCGGGCAGCCGACAAAAGAGAAATCAAGTGCCGGAGCAAGTCCGTACGGCGGCAGTACATCGCTCGCCATGCGCATTCCGACTTCACACCGAAGTCGGAGTGCGCCTTGACAGGTGCGCAGTAGGGAACAAACCCGGAATTTGACCAAGGCATGAAGGCCTTCCCGACTGCACTACGTTCTGCCCGCGCATCCCGAGGTGCTCCGATCCCAAGCGAAGATGGACAGACTGCCCTCCAAGGCGTACACGTGTCAAACAACATCATCCATCATCCGACAAGTGTCCAGCCTTCGGGATTAGAGCCGAAACGTGCCAAGCAAAAGGACAAGCATGGGCTGCACTGCTCGTGCCGTAGCCTCATTCAAAGCTGATCTGAGGTTCTACCTGCTCCAGCTACCCGCATCACTGCCAGATTGAAGTTCTGCCCAGCGCACCGCCATGTAGCTGTCCAGCTTCCAGGAGGACCATGCTGCGGGTACAGTCCGGTCCGACAAAAGGTCAGCATTTGCAGCTCTTTCGCCGCTTTTGTCAGCTTATGTTTGACTGGGACCTTGTGCCCATTAATGTAACGGGAGGGACTCGGGCTATAAAAGCCCATCGTGAATTCATTGTAAAGTGTGGAAAGGGGAATGTCTGTTAGGGAACTACTGTGCTTATTGTAACCGTGCTTCTGCTTATGAATATAATCCGTATGCCTGGTTCTCGTTCTCGTTGTCTTTATTCTTTTATGTCGTCTTTCATTATATGCCTTAGGCTAACCTCGTCACGGCTTGTTGATTCATTTCAGCATTTGGTGAGCAGTGTCCCTCTAGCATTGCTTGTTTAAAGCACCCTCTCGTATTTCATTAATTTAAAGCATATATAGAATAGATGCGGTAGCAGCTCCATCAGCTTATGTGTTTTGTTGCTGGTCCGTATCCGGTGATTGATGCGATCCCGCATCGTTAGTTCCTTGTAGGGAATGTCTCGTTAGGGAGCCATTGAAGCCGTGCGGTTAAATTCTCTACATAAACACATATACCCGGTCTCGATATCTCTAAGTCTGCTTTCTACTCATGTTAGTGTACGTATCTGGTAAACCGGTGCATTGCCATGCTGTTAGTTCCTTGTAGGGAATGTTTGCTAGGGGATCATTGGAGTTGTGCATACACTGCATGAGTATCGGAAGTACACATAGTTTTTGCAGTTCCTGTCATGCTCTATGTTTATAATGCAGTAAGTAGCGGTAATTAGTATGTTCCCGCATCGTTAGTTCCCCCCACCAACATCTTGACATATTTGTAATTTCTTTCTGTACATTTGTCCCTTTCTGTACATTTATCTCTTTCCTGTACTCTTAGCTTAAATCAGAAACCCCCCCCCAAGGAGCCGGCCTTCTCCGGAGATTGGCTCGGAAGGCATCTCTTCCTTCCGGCCTTTCATGCTGGTGGGCGAATCTGGGCGCATTAACCCAAAATCCTTTCCTCATGGCAGATTCGTAACCAACAGGTCCCTCATCCAACAGAGGTGATCCACATCTATCTACTACATTTGCATACTACCTTAGTGGTGTTGTATTCTAACTCTCTAATGTATCCACATTATCTACATGCATTGAAACATCACCAGCGAAGTCTCCTACTCCTAGTAATTCGTCCAATGGTGGCAATGCTTCCACAACATCCATTGGAATTTGAACATCCTCATCCACATCTACAATCACCAATGTCTTCTATGCCTGTATTGTGTAGTTCTTCCTTCTGATTGTTGTGCTACTCCTTTTGCACACCAAAAATTTTGGGCAATAGGTACATCTGATTTTGGTTATTGTCCACTAGTCGTAGCCTTACTTGTAGCTAGTCCTCTAGTACACACAATGGCACCTACAGTGCCTCCTCGCACAGTCTAGCTTCTTGGTTGTGCTGGATTTCCCCATTGCATTGCATCCTTTGATATTCCATGCACTTTGGTTTACTGACTTGCACCACCTTATCTTTCCATGATTTGTTGTGGGGGTCATGAAGAGAACATCTTGGCATCTAGGCTAGACAACTACTATTGTTGCTTCTAGCCTACTATTGCCAAGGCTGCAGTTGTGTTGCCACTGCTGCTCCAACTACCTCCGCTTCTTTTTCCTGACTAATTCCTCGACATTTGGTAGCTACTCTTCATCTCCATCATATTATTCACTTCCTTCAGCAACAACATCCATCTAATCTCCTAATACCTCTAGTGCCTTCCTCTTCTTTGATGTGCTCTTTTTCTTCTTTCTCGAGGTACTTACTTTCATCAATGGGGCAACATGTACCCAACAAAAAATGGTAGGTGCATTCTCCGAAATAGTATGAGGAGGATTTAGCCCTAGAAATTGAATCTTCTCATGTGACAGTGCATCCAAAATCAAAGCAATAGCATAGAAAGCCATTAAAAAATTCTTTAAATACTACATCAAAAAATTCTAAATATGGTCTGACAGAAAAGTAGCCCAATCATATTGTTCTCTGGCCATGATTCCTTCCATGTAGGGTATGAACCAAGTGGGCATCTTCGAGGCTCTTTGCTTGTTAGATAGTTTGGACATTATCACATTAATTGGACACTACAACTCATCTAAATTAAGATGTTGCATCTTCAATCTGCGACCACCATGCTTTGTTAGCTTAACCACTTCTTATGGACTGAGATTGGTGATGTTATCAATGAAAATCCGCAACTGATAGGGTTCTACTCCCTCCTTTTTCAAGAATCTTGTGGAAATTGGTAAGCCAAATATTCTCCAAAAATTGTTCGGGGAAAATGACACCCGTACTTCCTTGTCACTAATCATGATTCGACTACAATTTTACTCAACATCATATGTTTGCAGCAATTATAACAAGTACGGCTTGACAAAACCTTTTTCAAATACGAAAGCCTATAGATTAAACAATAGTCCTGCATTCTGAAATGTGGTTTTCAATAGGTGCTCCAACCACCAAGTTCTACAAAACTCTCCCACTTGTGTTGTCCAAGTAGTCTCTTCCAAGGGTATTTGCATCCTCTCCTTCCATGATCTCGACCTTGACTCTGTTCCATGTTGTCGCATTCCCCTCGTTCAGAACCATTTTGTGTTGTCTCTCTACCACGCATGCAGTGAACTAGGCCTCTATCAAATCCAACTTTGATGCTTCCTCCACGGGTGCAAACTCCTTCCTACAACACAGCTTCAAGTGGAATCTCCTCTATAGTTCCACCCATTCGATTCACTCCAAAACTATGGCCTTCTCTATATTCCTCCTACAGTCAATCCACTTGGCTTCGAATTTCATCAACTTTCGACAACATCTACCACCAATTATTTCAACTATCTTCCTCTCATAGCTCCACACGGCATGTTACTCCACTCAGTTTTCTATGCCTCCACTCTATCTTTTTTGTACAACCTTGACTATCCATACAACTCAAACTCTGATTGTCTCCTACCAAATGGCCTAGCCTAAGACTACTTAACCTCAAATGCTTGGCTGTAGACAGTCTAGTCTCAAACAACTCTGTCCTTGACGACCCAAATTTGGATGACTCTTTGAGTAATCTCCTTGCATTCATATGGTAGCGTTTGCAACTCCTTCGATGGTCCATATGCTTGCTTTCAACTATGATTTTCCTCCCTCATTGAAAGTTCGTATAGTTTGTATAGTCTATAAGATTTAGGAAAAAATAATTTATAGCAGTTAAGCATTTTCCCCTTTGCACAATTTGATCTCCATCTCTTCTTCTACCCTCCTTTATTGCAATCTCCTACTACAACCCTTGTACCTGCAAAAGAGAGTTTCTACCGACACTAGGAAGAGATCTCCAACGAAAACCCTCTCCAACACTTGGCAATTTCAAATTTCTTCAGTCTGGTGATTCACTTCTGCAATGCAGCCTTCTTCCTGAGGGCAGTCTCCCTTCGTACTACAGCTCTGATCTACCAATTCTTCTATGCAATATCTTCTGCCTGGGGCTCTCTCGTTCGTACGGTATCTAGCTTCCTCTTCTTGCAATGTCTAGCTCTCACTCCCTGCAACTTCTCTCCACTATTGTGCTTTAGAATGCTTTATGGCCAACTCCTCGTGCTTATTTATAAGATGGAGGTGGTAGAGGGACATCTGTCCTGCATGCGGCAACTATCTCTCAACTACCACTTTGACACGTTTAACTGCCTTGCATGTAACTGGACGTTGTGTTTTTTTTTTGTTTTTTCCACTTTACTTTCATAACCTTGCACATATCCAATTTGTACTTTGCTTTTGTCACTTAGCACATGTTTATTTTGCACTTTATCCCTTGTACAGCCATAATCCCCTTTTTCGTTTGCTCTATGCATACAGCCCAAGTGGCTAGACAACTCACTTGACTGACTTGTAAATGCATCTGCTTGTGTTTACGGCTTCGGACGTCCTTGATCTAGAAATCCTTATCTAGAAATAATATTGAAGGACAAACTTGGCTTGAAGACCCCTAAGATCATTTATGTTGGGCTTCTTATACAGTCATGGTCAGACAGTAACTACCACACATATTTTAACTAGTGATGCCTTATGTAATTGTTGCCACATTTGGCACGGGGTGCCATGTTTTTAGTTTTGTAAGTGACCTGCTCTTTTCCTTCCTTCCTCTCTTTCCCTTTCTTCATTTCTCTCTTTCTCCCTCTTCTTTGCAGTCTCATTCCTCCCTCTTCCCCTTGAACTTCCCCCAGTAAAGTTTCCAGCAGGAGTTCCCTGAAAATTTCTAAGTGTCAGGGCGCAACCCGACTTCGCAGCGAAGTCGGAGTGCGCCCTGCAGTTGGAGCGCAGTAGGGACAGTGCGAAGTGTGACAGAACAGGAAAATGAGCGAAATTTGGCTAAGTGTTGGAGCGCAACCCAACTTCGCAGCGAAGTCGGGGTGCGCCCTTCTTCCTGGGCGCACTAGGGAAGCAGTGCAGCAGAAAATCAGCTAAGTGTTGGGGCGCAACCTGACTTCGTAGCGAAGTCGGGGTGCGCCCTCTGACCGGTGCGCAGTTGGGCAAGCAAGTCCAGAAATTGACTAAGGCACAGAGGCCTCCCCGACTGCGCTGTTTTCCACCTGCGCAACCCGACAGCGCTCTAATATTTGGCAAAGTTGGATAAACTGCCTTTCAAGGCAGACACGTGTCATTCATCAGCATCCAACAAGTCTCCAACCTCAAGATTAGAGCCAAGACATGACGGGAACATGGACAAGCATGGACCACACTACCCAAGCCAGCTGCCATCATTTAAAGCTGATAAGAAGTTCCATCCGCCACAACTACCCACATTCCTGCTGACCAAAGGTTTGACCCGACACACCGCCACATAGTTGTACATCTTTCAAGGAGACCATGCCGCAAGTACAGTCCTGCCCGACAAAAGTCAGCATCAGCAGCTCTTCAGCCGCTTGTGTCAGCTAATGTTTAGTCTGGGACTTTGTGCCCAAGAATGTAATCGGGGGGAACTTGAGGCTATAAATAGCCATGCAATTCATTGTAAAAGGGGGAAGGGGAATATATTGCTAGGGAACCATTGTAGCTGTGCGTTTACCTCTAATACAAGCATATACTTGGCTCTGCTTACTGTCATTTATCTTGTATGCTGCCTCTCCTTGTCATTTCTGCCTCATGTTTCTTGTATCATTGCTTATCGTTGTACTGAACTCTGGACTCTGGTATTTGATGATCAAGTATTCTTGGAATGCATAGATAGAGGATACATAGGATTAATGATAGCTGTAGTTTCAATGTGTGCTTTGTAAAGGAATGCTGCTAGTAGCGGTGATTGATCGTTGTCGTGCTGCTTATTCCCCCCACCCAACTCCAATCACATTTGGATTCTCTTTCCGCACTTTTATCTCTTTCCCTGCACTCTAATCTTAACACTAAAAACCCCACAGGAAGCCGGCCTTCTCCGGAGATTGGCACGGAATGCATTCCTTCCTTCCGGCATTTCAATCTGGTGGGCGAATCTGGGCGCAATAACAACAAATCCTTGCCTCATGGCAGATTCGTAACCAACATTAACTTGTTCATTTTTTGTCTTCAATATCACTTAACTTGATAAGCATAATATTGTTGTAAGAAGCTTCTTGTAAAATGCTTCGGATACTTTTAATCATTTAAAAGGATTACTTTCACTTTTCCAAGAATACTCAAAACATGTAAAGTTGTAAACAATAACAAGGGGAAAGTACAATTGTTTCTAGCAAATAGATTTCAGTTTCTCGGTAGATGTATATACCAAAGCTGTTCTTCCATCATAATCTGGATTCCTTGGATCTGCTCCAGCCTTGATTAAATTCCTTAGATGATATAAATCTCCATGGTATGCAGCACTGTTTACCCTTAAGGCTAATTCAGCTTCTTGCTTTGCAATCAGATATGTGATATCTGATTCCAGCTGCTTGACTCTCAGATCTGTATTCTTTCCCTGCACAGAATGAAAACAAAGATAGAAGACAGAAATACACACAATACCTATCTTATCGTCTAGATGCTAATCAAAGCCAATATTTATACATTTTAGTTTATTAAGGCTCCAACTCAGCATAGAATATAAAAACAATACTCAACGAAACAATCTCTCTACCTCAAGTAGATTGTTTAGTATCTGGCGACCATCTGCAAAATAAAGTTGCATAATATTTGAAAAAGATTGTTTGTCTAGCCTTAGAAGTCTACAGAGCTTGCAAACACGAACAGTATATGGCTGAGGAATGTTGCACAGTACTGCAATTTCACCAAAGATACCATGGGGTTCACGCTTTGCAACAGTTTCTTCTGACCCATCCCCTCCTATGACTACTTCCTCCTGTATGAAAAACAAACACAATAACCTTCAGTAACAGCTTAAAATTGGACTGGAACCAAATTACTTGTCTTGCACTGACCTGAAATAGCAAAAAGATGAATTAGGACAGAAAACACTGAGAAAGAACAGGTTCTAACTTGAAATATTTTTTGGTATGCCCATTTTTGTGACCCAGGGTAATACCAGAAAAACTAATAATTCAAACACGAGAGATGCAGCCAATTTGATATCAAAATATTCAACAATGTCAATATTAGTGCGTAAGATGTTCTCACAGCATGACCTGGTCTAGCAATGAATCAACCAACTTACCAATTTGAACTCTATGTGCAGATTTTGTGAGTTGACTGCATAGGATAAAAATTAAAGAAATGTGTCATTTAATCAAAATAACCATGTCTGTTGCTTTCTTAAATTCTGCACCTGAACAAGATAGTCCAATGTTCTGAGGCACTAAGAGAAGCTGCAATTCTTTGCTAGAAAGCAAAGTTCTACTGAAAGGTCAATCCTTGCTGATAAGACTTGATGCTGAATGGTAAGAGATGTGATTACAACACCAAAAGGATCACAAATTTCATGCCAAAACTGATACATCTGTGATGTATTAAAGATGATAATATCAATCCCCAGGACAACTTATCAAACTTTAAGGGAAAAAACGAACTTAGTATGATAATTCACAGTTCCATACTTCAAATAAGATTTAATGATATAGACCTCTACTAATAGAGAATTGAAATGAATTTAATGACATCTAATGACTAGTAAACAGTTAAGGGATTTATATATAGTACATGGCCAGTAAGAATTAGAGAGCATTCCTTGTAAATCCAATCCATTAATGTAATGTATACCCTTGCTGTAGCAATTTTTTTTTTTTTTTCTGATCTGTTTCGTGACTGATTTTTTGAGTTTGTTTGCTTGTTATCTGCTGTTTTGATTTTCAGAACTGATGCATATGTTTTTGGTGCCTTTTGACATGTATAATGCATAAAAATATGAAGGGAAAATGCATAGAAATGAACAGAAATTTGGAACAACGATCTAATATTCGTAAAATGACTTCATTACATCATATTTCAATATATAATGTCTGATTACAAATAGCAGCATTCAGAAATAACAATTTTCAGACCTGTGACAATTGCCAGTTCGCTGCAAATGACACCCAGAAAGCAAGAAATGTTTGTATCTTCGCGAATACACCTCCGAATGATGTGTCGTAAAGTGCAATAGACTTGTTTTTACTTGGTGCTCAGATCTGGGCAGAAATAAAGCAAGTTTCTGAACTGTATTTTTTCTTCACGCTTCCCAATGCACTGCCAGCAATGGCTGAAACTGTATGACAACCTTTAAAAATAAATACTAACTGCAAACCCTGGTCTTAATGCATAGAAATTGTTGTCTCCACCATAAAATTTGAATGCTCAAATACCCATAACAATAAACTCCACCATTTTCCAGCTATGAGCAAAACCGTGGGTTCCCAAGCCAAAATGGAGTTGTACGGCCAGGTCTTAGTATGAAGTATTTGCTCCTTAATTCACAAAACTAATAAATACCCACATCAAATATGCTAAAATGATAAAGACCCAGAAGATTTGTTTCATGAAAAACCAAACTTCAATTTTCTTCAAACCCTAAGTGCTGCAAGTAAGCCCAATCTGAATCTCCTGCAATGAAGACTCCAAGAACTGCCTAGGAAGGACCTTTAACCTTCGAAAACAGTGTTGCCGATGGAGGTTTTCGTCCCCAAGAGCCAAATCTGCAAATTCTCCAAGAATTTTGACAGAGTTTCTTTGTTGTTCATAAACAATGGATATGCCAAATGAGCTCACAAAAGCCCATATAAACCCAACGCCTCACTTTTAGGGTTTTGCACACTTAAAAAGAATTTAAAATTCACTTTTATAAAATAACCCTTTATTACTCCTTTTTCTAAAGTCACTTTATTAATATTTTAATTTGCTAAGTGACTTTATGTCCCCCAACGTTCCCCTTTTATAAAATAAGGTTGAACTTTATAAAGTTAAATAAATTATTTAACTTTATTTAATTCATCTTTGCACATTAAAATTTTAACCTTCTGCTCAACCAATCCTCGATCAAGGGATAGAATCAGACACCCATTTCGCCAAAGAATAACACTGCACTGTCCGATCTGCCAGAAACCCTAACTTACTATAAATAGTAAGTACTACCAAAAATAGCAGTTAACTCTGGAATCACCAAAAAACAACTCAACATGTCTCTCTGAACAGAAACCCTGATAGGATCACCACCACCAACTGTCCAAACCCTAACTTACTAAAAATAGTAAGTTACTAAAAATAGAAAGTGGTGAAGAAAAGCTCCGAATCACCTCCAGAAAGAGGCAGAGGAGAGCTGGTGAAGCGTTGATCACCAGGGAACAACCCACTTAGGGTTCCCAATCATCCCTGTTTAGCCTATGGGAACCCAGGAATAGGCTAAATCACCACTGAACATTGATTGTCTAGAAAGGGGACATTACAATCCGCCCTTCCCAAAGATTGCTTGTCCTCAAGCAATACTCAAATATACCCCAGTCAAATGTTTGCTCTTGGCTGAGGTCACATATAATACCTGGATCCCATAACAACCTCAGAAAGAAACCACCACGCTGTCGCTGCACCACTATGATCACAACAAGAGATCCACTGTGCACCAACTGTATTCCCTGCTCCTGCAACCAAATATTATACTCATCCTCACAGTCTGAACTGGAATACCTGTAGTAACCAAGCTCTATGTCATGAAAAGTATCATGCCAAAGCAACTCTGTATGAATAACTCCTGCAGTGTGACTGATCAAAATGAAACTGAGCACCTGAGGAAGCAATCTGCTCAACAAAGAAGCAGGATACCCAGTAAATCTCACTATAGAGGTCCAACCAAAATGCAGACCAACCTCTATCAAGTAACTGGCAAGGTTGTGGACAGCAAAGGTAGATCCGAAAATAATCATCCTGGGAATGCATCTGCCATCAGAATCGGAAAAATCCACACTGACACTCCATCTCCATGAGTCAAAATGATCATCCCAAGAGTACCAGTACTCCCACTCAGCAGTAATCATGAGAGTATCATTAGGAAATACATCAACCATCAGCATGAAATGATAGCTAACACATACTCGGAATGCCCATAAATCCATCCAATAATGGATCATGTAAGCTGCAAATCTTGTTGACCTCATATTAGACTCAAAATTAACCCCTTCATCAAGCTGAATGGTCTGAAAATAAAGCAACATACCGCTGTCCAAGACTGAAATCATCATCACATAATCTGATTTTTGATAAATCAACATACCACAAGGTGTACATTTACCAAAAATCTGAAACATGACAGCCAAGGTACCAAAACTAAACTCATCCCAAGCTGAAATTACCTCCCAATAAGTCAACAAATCCACAAATCTCCAGTCTTGGCTCAGGATCTCTCTCCAATCCACTTGTATGAACACAAATGGAGTTGTAACATGGCTGCTCAAGGAGTATACAGCAGTAAACCTCCCACTCCATTGATCAACAATCCTCCAAGGTATCCCTCTCCCATCATCCTTCATGTCTAGAAGCACATGCATATGATTCAAGGTATTTCCAAGAGTAACATCACATCATAAAAAGTTGATCCAAAACATCATCAATGTCATGACAGGATGAGAGGACAACTACTGTTTTGTTCTGCAAATAAAGACTCGTGCAAGGAAGACAACTCTTATTCCATGTTGCCCAAAAACTGAATGGAGCACCTGGATCCCAAATTCTTATGTGATGATATGCATGTATTCCTTCACCCTTCTTATGATGCCTCATTTTATTAAAACAATCTTGTATGGATGAAGAACAGAGCATCATACCTCTATGCAAGGGATTATAGGCCAACAAATGATCAAATTGTCTACCTTTAGTTGCTGGTCTAAAAATTGCAGCAAGCTCCATCCCAACATTATGCTCAAATGCATACTCCACATCATGTCTTCTTTGCATGTCGTCCCTGTATGTTTCATGAAATGAAACACTCCGCTCATCAACTGAAAAATTGTCATTAGAATGATCCACAAGTTCATCACAAGTGCCAAGTGAAGAATCCCTCTCATGTGTATCATGAAAGTCCACCTCATAAAGTGGGTTATCAAATGTCACAACTTCACCCATATCAAAGAGTGGGTTATCAAAAATTTTGTAATCACCCCACCCAAGGTCTTCATTAAATTTAGGTGCCAAAACACCCGGATCCCAAGGACTGAAGAGCTGATTACTTAATTCTGCCCCAACAAGTTCTTTTTTCCTACCATTGAAGAACACAAGCTTATACTGAGAGGGGGGGGGTGAACAGTATAAGACCTCTTTTTACTTTCTCTATTTAACTTCAACTTCGCAAAGCAATGAACCAATAGCAATATCAAAGCAATGCATAAAGCAACACACAATGAGACACGAATTTTAACGTGGTTCACCCAACATGGGCTACATCCACAAAAATTTTCTCTAAAAAGCTTTCTCAAAGTTCTTTGGGAATCCTTCCCAATTACAATGTTTATGAGCTTCAGCCCAAAGGAGAAACCTTCCCCTACTCAAGTATTTATGAGCCTCTACCCAAAGGAGAATCCTTCCCCTCCTCACGAATTTATGAGCCTCCTGCCCAAAGGAGAATCCTTCCCCTTAGCTCTGGAAATGATACTTCAGAAGATCACCTGCCTCTTATTCCGCTAGCACATGGAACTCCTTTCCACAAAAGACCTCCTGTCCTCAATGCTCAGCCTCAAGAGACCTCTGTCCTCACCGATCACCTCCACAACAACTCATCAACTCTGTACTAAACACAATCACTGCGTCCAGCACAAGTCTTCCTCACTCGGTCAGATCTATCCCAAGCTCAACTCATAAAGCTTGAACAAATCAATCTCTGCTGCACACAAGCCTTCTCAAAGACTTGTCAAAACTGTCCTCAAGTTCTTCTCAAAGAACCACTTCAACTCTGTCCTCAAGTCCTCTGCTAGGACCTGTCCAAATCAGCTCACAAGTCCTCCCTAGAACTTGTCCAAATCAGCTCATAAGTCCTCACTAGAACCTGTCCAAATCAGCTCACAAGTCCTCACTAGAACCTATCCAAATCAGCTCACAAGTCTTCACTAGAACCTGTCCAAATCAGCTCACAAGTTCATCAAGAAAAACTTGCTTAGCATGAACCCACAAAGAGAATTGTTAGAGACCCAATGTGATTCATCAACCTCATAGAAACATAAAGAGAATTGTTAGAGACTCAATATGTTCTATACTTAACTCCCAATCTCAATCTCAACTCAATCTCAATCTCAAAAGAATAAGATAGATGTAGTATGCTTTTCTCAAGAACATGAAACACAACCCAACAATTGCCAACCATGCAATATCTCATATAACAATGATACTCATGTTCTTTCCACAACCAATATCTTTTCTCAACCAATTAGGGCTTCAACAACAATGCTCATAGACAAGGTTTAACCAACATCATTCAACTCAACATTAACCTTGAAGCATTCAACCAATCTCTACATGAAAAGGAAACTAGTAGACATCCTTTTCCCTCCAAAGATATTTGAACAAAACAGCCACCAACATAAATCACCAATGCAAAGAATAACTTGCTCAAATCAATCTCAATGGAGTAAGCCCAAATCATGTATCAAGTAAAGCATTAACTTGATCAAAACAACCTCTATGGAAGCAACTCAACCATCAATCTCAAAACAGCCAACTAAGGGTTTCACCAACTCAAAGCAAGTAGCAAGACTTACTAACATAAACCCTAGTGCAAAAATGCTTCCTCTTCCTCAACCAGAATTATGCATTCACCCAAAAAAACTCATCAATGATTTTAATGCATAAACAATCTTCAATATCCAGAAAATGGGATTTACACCAACAAGAATACCTAGTAGACAACCTTTTCACTCCAAACTCAATTTCAGAAAATACACCATCAACAATATACATGGAAGAAGTTGCCCATACCTTTGTTTGAGGAAGAAGAGAATAGTTCTTCAACCTGTTACCAACACCACCCTCAACTTTGCCACCAAGTTAGGGTTAGATCATAAAAGTAACCACAAAAATATTTATTCCATAAAACACCTTATGACTCCAATCCTTAGAATTCAACTACAAAAAATATAAAGCATACAAACAATAAATCCTTTTACACCTTATTTCTCCAAATTAATTAAACCATGCTCAAGGAATAATAGCTTCTAAGCAAATCTCACTCAACAATCAAGCCAAAAATCTCAACCACACACTATCAACCTTATATCTCCAAAGAAGCATTTAACCTCAAAAATAATTTTAAATAAATCTGCCCAACCACTTCTTCTTTAACAAAATGCAGATTTTATTTAAAAAACCTTACCAAAAAAATGCTTCCGAAAATCGCGGGTCAACAGTGCCTCCGAAAAAATCGGAGCGCAAAAACTCTTCTCACACTCCACGGCGGGAGTCGAACGCTTGACCTCCCTTCAAGCGCCTTCGCAGAACAGCCGTTGCCACTAGGCCAACGGCGCTAGCTTGAAGGCTAGCAAGATTCTCCTTCTCCTTAACCCTTTGGCGGCGGATAAACGTGGCAAAAAAACGATAGCCGTAGCTTTTACTTCCCAACCTTTGCGCAATTCAAATTTCTTTTTCTCAATTGCTTTGGACTATAGGTTATGGCTTATATAGCCAAACTTCCATGCTATGCACAACGTCGGCGGGAGGATAATTCGAACTTTTCGAATTAATATTATTTTGGCGCCTTCGAAACAACTTTAGGGTTTATGAAACCCTTTTGATTATTTTAAAAAATAATCAAAGGTCTTTTAGATCTTAGACCTTAGGTGGAGAACCCATTAATCACTAAATCAAATAAATAATTAATTAAAAAACCTTAAAAAGGTTTTATTAATTAAGTTATTTAATTAATAAGTGTCTCCAGCCTTTGCATTAAGCTGAGAGTGGTTTTGAGAAAAACCCTTAATGCATCCACCTGGTTTTAATAAAAACCCTTAAACCTGCCATGGTTTTGATAAAAACCTTTTCATCTACCACATGGAATCTCTTTGGAATCTTCTAGAAAAGATTCTTTGGAATCTTCAACCTTTGAAGCCAATAAATCCTCTTGACATTAATGCCAGTTCCTTTTGACATCAATGACAACTCATAGACAAGAAGCTAGGATCTCAAACCCAAAATTGCCAACAACCATGCATGTTTGTCTCTGTATGTAGTTCACTCTGTAAATCACCAAAGAAAATGAAGCTATTCGGAACATTTATTACATTAGGTTCAGCTGGGATACCAAACCCAAATCCACATGTGTCTTCATTACTAGAATGTGATGATGAAATAGTATCATATACTAATTGAAAATTTGTTTTATGTTAAATATGTTTAGCATCTAAAAAATCATTTGTGAACTCATAAACAGGGGCTGCCTTGAAATTTGAAACAATCCCATCATGCTCTTTTCTTGCAATACTATTAGCGCCTTCAACACTTTTGTCATCAAAACAATTACTAACCATGGAGTCTTCAATAATTTGTTCCACAACCACATCCAATGTTGCTGGTATAATGTTTTCATTAGGTGCATGCAAGTCAAATGAACCAATCCGAGACTCATTCATACATACCACATAAAAAATGTCATTGTCTTCACACAAATTTTCTGTTTTGATCTCTTCCTTTCCATCTTCTTCGCTGTCCAAAAATGGCCTCAACTTCTTCTCACATCTTCTCACAACACTATCAACCAATTCATGAGCAACAGGTGAAGCAACCAAATCGCCTCCAAAAAGCCACTAACATAGTCCAAAGTGGCTGAGGAATTTCGTCACTTTCATTGATGATCAAAACCATAATATCTCTTATGGTTAAAATAACATTATCAGTATGTTTTGATCTAGCTGTAGCAATAAAATGATGAAACATTTGGTAAATCAAATCATCCAAGCTCAAGTCTAACATGATGTTACCCAATCTAGTTCTTGCAAAAGTCTCAAGTATAGTAACTCTCCTAGCAAAATGAGAGCTTTTGACCTTTCCCAACCCTCTAAAACTGTCAACCAACAACTGCATTACCATTCTCAATGTGTCATTTCCATAAGGCTCCTTAGGTGCTGATATTCTCATAATTTCACTTAAACAGGAAGTAACCATGAGTCTTACCTCCTTGTCTGGGTGACTCAATAAATTTGGCTCAACCAAAGAAAACACCAAGGGATTCAAAGCAATTTGCATAATGTAAGAAGGTGAGCTAACAACCTTGTCTAAACTTTTCTCCACATCCCTTAAGGAATTGAGAAGGTTTTCTATTGACGGGAACGGATGTTCAAGATTCTTACCTGCAATGTAGAGCTTCACATACAAATTTTTGGGGTTCCTGTTGCCACATTTGGCACGGGGTGCCAAGTTTTTAGTTTTGTAAGTGACCTGCTCTTTTCCTTCCTTCCTCTCTTTCCCTTTCTTCATTTCTCTCTTTCTCCCTCTTCTTTGCAGTCTCATTCCTCCCTCTTCCCCTTGAAATTCCCCCAGCAAAGTTTCCAGCAAGTGTTCCCTGAAAATGGTTAAGTGTCAGGGCGCACCCCGACTTCGCAGCGAAGTCGGAGTGCGCCCTCCAGTTGGAGCGCAGTAGGGACAGTGCGAAGTGTGACAGAACAGGAAAATGAGCGAAATTTGACTAAGTGCTGGGGCGCAACCCGACTTCGAGCGCTGTCGGGGTGCGCCCTTCTTCCTGGGCACACTAGGGAAGCAGTGCAGCAGAAAATCAGCTAAGTATTGGGGCGCAACCCGACTTCGCAGCGAAGTCGGGGTGCGCCCCCCTCTTGGTGTGCAGTCTGAATAGCAGAGAAGACAGCAAAGTACCAGTGCGCAACCCGACTTCGCAGCGAAGTCGGGGTAGCGGTGATTGATCGTTGTCGTGCTGCTTATTCCCCACACCCAACTCCAATCACATTTGGATTCTCTTTCCGCACTTTTATCTCTTTCCCTGCACTCTTATCTTAACACTAAAAACCCCACAGGAAGCCGGCCTTCTCCGGAGATTGGCACGGAAGGCATTCCTTCCTTTCGGCCTTTCAATCTGGTGGGCGAATTTGGGCGCAATAACAACAAATCCTTTCCTCATGGCAGATTCGTAACCAACAGTTTCTCTGGCACGCCCGGTGGGACATGGTAGTTTCCCACCCCCAAACAGAATCGAAGCACGAGTGCTCGCTTCATTGCTGTTAAAAATCAGAGCACCTGGCGACTCTGCAAATATCTGAATACTCTCTGAGTCCGTGAAGACCGGTCCTAACGCCTTCATGCAAACAAGAAGGTGGCGAGCAAGGAATCCGGGAAACCCGCCTGACTTTTACGAAATTGACATTGACGCTCCAGGCGAGCGCGTCAGGCTGGCTGATTACCAAGCTCGCGTGGAAGAAATTCAAGAGGCCGAGGCTGAAATTCAAGAGGCCGAGGCTGAAATCGAAGAAGTCGAGGCTGAGGAAGAATCCACATCCTCGGACGGTTCTGACACCGAGTACACCACCGGAGGGGAAGAAGACATGGCTGCCCAGCAGAACGATGATGACCTCTTCCCGGCGGTGGACTCTACGGGGCCCTTGGCCCTAGTCGGACAACAAGTTGTGCCCCCTGCTGCCTTAAAGTCTATCCCTACGTATGACGGCTACGGCAAGACGGCGTATGAACACATCCAGGACATTCTGGCCCTGGCTGCGCTACATTCCATCACTGACGAAGGTGTGAAGACCCGTCTGCTGGCCCTTTCCCTAAGGGGAAAGCTTCTCTACTGGTGGAGATCACTGCCAGAGGGATCTATCACGGGGTGGCGACAATTAGCCGGCAGGCTCGTGAAAGGATGCAACGAGTCTGCTGATCCCTCTTCTTTCTTTGCATCAATTTCAAAGTATACAACGGCACCCCCAAGAGGAGGTGTCAGACTTCAACATCAGGTTTGCGAGGTCTTGGAAACGAGTACCTCGCGAACTCCGACCTTCAGCAGGTCAGGCCGCCTACTACTACCTGAGGTCCTTCAACTCAGACATTTGCCTGCTGCTGAAGGTAGCCAGAATCGACTCGTTCCCTGCTCTGTACGAGGCTGCCCAACAAGCTGAAATGGATATCATTTCCATTGGCAGACTCCCGCACAGGGTACAGCCGCCTATTTACCCCGACTTTCCCCGATCTCAGTACCCATCAGCTTCCGGTCCGGTGCCGTCCACTTCAGGACAGCAACCCCAGCAGCAATGGAATCCGGCGCCGGTCGTGAATCCTTACGGCCCGCCACAAATTCATTATCCGCCTCCTCCTCCTCCGCATTATCCAGCACTCCCTGCTCCCCCGCAGTATGCACAATATTCCACACCTCCTCCATTGGCTGCATTACCTCCCCCAGCTCAGTTGCCGCCTCCTGACAATGATATTCAGAATAAAATCCTCCAGGAGGTACGAGCTTTGGCCTCCGGATATCACACCATGTCCAACGACATGACCGTTCTAAAGAAAAAACAGGCCCAGATGGACCTTGTTCCAAGGAGGCCATATCCACCCCCGACACTGACAAAAGATCAAGCCCCAGAACGGCGAGATCAGAGGCGGCCCCCTCCGAGAAATGCTGCCATTGAAGACCAACCTGGTACCTCTGACCAGATCAACTGGTGCACCACGTGCAACGACCCGCATTCAGAGGATGACTGCACTCTTGCACCAACACTACCTCCAGACCTTGGCCGGCAGCGCCATAGAAGACGAAGAACTCTACATGATCCTGGGCGATGAAAGCAACTTCGCCGTCCCAGAGGAAGATCCGTTGCCGCCTCCTGCCAAGGAAAACAGAAAGTCTGCTGAAGCCGCTGTAAAACCCTTAAAGGTGTACGCCAGAAGAGATAAGGCCCAACCTGCTGGGCTACCACCTGACAAGAGGCTGTGGCCCTACACAGCCAAAGAGAAGACTCCTCCGGCAAAGGCTCCCGCAGTCAAGCCTCCCGTAGTGAAAGCTCCCGTGCCTAAAGCTCCCGTTGCTCAGCCTCCAGCTGAAACCAAAGAACAAGCTCAGGAGAAGCTGAGATATCCGTCTCTGACCAAGAGACGAGAGAGTTGAGGCCACTCGGCGATGCCGGACGAAGTATGAGCCGGCAAAAGAAGCAGAAGGAGCTAGCACCTCGAGCTACGACATAGTAGACGAGTTGAAGAGGACCCCCGCAAGAATCAGCATGTATGATGCTCTTACGCTCCCGGGGCGAGGTTGATCTGCTGCAGGAATCTCTGAAAAGCATGAAGAATGGCAAGCAGATACAGCCCGCTGTTCTGGTGCAACCCCTAACAGTCTCAGCCATCGGGAAGAACAGACCACCTCCCTTCTATCTGTCATTACGGATGCAAGGGTACATAGTGCACAACTGTATGGTGGATTCTGGTGCTTCCACGACCGTAATGCCGAGAGCCGTCTGCGACGAGATCGGGATGGAGTACACAAGGAGCAGCCAAGGCGTGCTTGCAACTGGACGGCACCCCTGTCAAGACAGTCGGTGTCATTAAAGACATCCCTATTCGGCTGCACAAAGCTCTCGACATCGTGGTCATCCAAGAGGTCGTGGTCGTCGACTTGGAACCCTACTTCGGCATGTGCCTCTCCAGGGAGTTCAATGCGAAGTTAGGAGGGTATCTGTCTCTAGACTACTCACACATGGAAGTGCCCTTCAAAGGAAGGAGACTGAAGATCTACAACGAGAAGCCTTCCACTTTCTTAGTAGAGAAGATACCCGGAGAAGAGTCGCAGGACTGCATGGTTCAGCTGACGGAGGAAGAACTGGTGGTGGTGGACATGACGGAGCAAGCTCTTGAGCTGCTGCAAGTAGAAGATGAATTCTCCTTGCGGGACTTCAACGCCGTGATTGAAACTGAGCAAGGCTGCTACACTGTTGTTCAGCCTGAGAGGCTTGACAAGTCGGCCAAAAAAGAAGTGGGACCTGCACCTGAAAAGCTGTGGAAGCTTTTCTTTGACGGCGCACGATGCAAAAATGGCGCCGGTGCTGGTGTACTTTTGGTTTCCCCAACCGGGATCCAGAAGGACTACACCTACAGGCTGGCCTGGAGCTGTACCAACAACGCGGCGGAGTACGAAGCCCTGTGCTTAGGCTTGCGAAAAGCGGAGAGGCTGGGGATTAAGCATCTGCAGATCTTTGGCGACTCAAAGCTGGTGTGCCACCAGATTACGAACAAGTGCGCCTCCAAGAAGCACTATCTCAAGGCGTACCGTAATCGGGTGTGGGATCTGATGGAGTCTTTCGACTCATTGAATGTCAAGGCTATATCACGCGAGAAAAACAAGCATGCTGACATTACGGCGTCTGTTGGAGCCGAGTACGTTCCGGTGATGACATCGTCCAGAAGCCGAAGCCGGTTCGTACCATTTACAGGCCTTCTGTGCCTGATAAGGACACCCACTGGCAGGTGTTTGACTGTGACGAGGAGATCGTCACATTTTTGGTTAACGAAGCGTGTTCAATCGAAGGTAGAGACCCTGATGACGAGCAATATGAGGGGTTGATACAGCTGAAAAATAATCATGTCCCAAAAGGACTGATTACACTTGAGAGTCTATTTGATCAGAATGACAGAGCAATATCACACCGGATCAAAGTAGACCCGAAGCAGTACTCCGACCTGGAGCTCGAACCAGGAAAAACAATTAAGGTCGGGACAGACTGCACCACAGAGGAACTTGAGCAAATCAGAACATTGTGCCGAGAGTTCCACGACATAGTAACCTGGTGCTACCGGGACTTGAAGGAGTATGACAGAAATATAATCCAACATACCATTGAGCTAGAAGATGGCGCCAAGCCATTCCGGCAGAAGCAGAGGGCTGTAAATCCGAAGATCGAGGCCATGATGAAAGCCGAGCTCTTGAAGATGCTGGAAGCCAAGATCATCTACCCCATCAAGCATTCATCCTGGGTTGCGAACTTGGTTCCCGTGAGGAAGAAGAACGGAGACATTCGTCTCTGTGTGGACTTCAGAAATCTGAATCAGGCCTCCCTCAAGGACCATTATCCGCTTCCCCAAATCGATCAGATCCTCCATATAGTTTTTGGAGCACAAAGATTCTCCCTCCTAGACGGCTTTTCTGGGTACAACCAGATCTGGGTCAAGGATGAGGACCAGCATAAGACGGCGTTCACCACCAAATGGGGAACGTTCGCCTACCAGCGCATGCCTTTCGGCTTATCCAATGCTGGCGCCACATTCCAGAGAGCCATGGACCTGGCCTTCCGAGAGCTGCTCAACAAGGTTATTGTCATCTACTTGGATGACATGACTGTATTCTCTCACAAGAGAGAGGACCATGTTCCCCACCTGCGGCAAATATTTGAAAGGTGTCGTGAATTCGGCATTTCCATAAACCCGAAGAAATCTGTCTTCGCGGTAAAAGAAGGTAAGCTGCTGGGGCATGTCATCTCCGAGAAAGGCCTAGCCGTGGACCCTGATAGAGCAGAAGCCCTCCTCCGTTTGCCCGCTCCAGTTGACAAGAAGGGGCTGCAGTCCTTCTTCGGCCAAATCAACTTCGTGCGGAAGTTCATACCGGACTTCGCACAGGTAATCAAGCCCATGGCCGAATTGCTGAAAAAGAATGCTGAATTCTTATGGACTGATGAGAGGAGGCAGGCCTTCGAGGAAATCAAGGCCCGAATTGCGCAAGCTCCGGTGTTGATAAACCCGGACTACTCCAAGGATTTCATCCTGTACGCGGTGGGAGAACCCGAGAGTTACGCCGCAGTCCTGACCCAAAAGGGAGACGATGGCGAAGAGCGCCCCATAGCGTTCCTGAGCCAAGTGATTCAGCCGCATGAAGAAAAGTACAACTTTATAGAGCGGCAGGTTCACGCAGTCATGAAGTCTCTCCGAAAGTTCAGGCACTTCGTCTCCCAGAGCAGAACTACTGTCTTTGTGATACACCCGGACGTCCGAAGCTTCATCATACAAGGAGAGCCGGGTCACAAGAGAGCGGGATGGATTGCTAAAATCCAGGAGTTCGACATCGAAGTGCGGCCAACCAAGCTTATCAGAGGCCGAGCCTTGTGCCGGGAGCTGGCCCGAAGCGCAGCAGCCCAGATATCCGCCTGTAAGTGGGAGGATCCAGCAACAAACACCAACCTAGCCAACTCCTTACCCGAGGAGTGTGACTGGACAGATGACCTGGTGAAGTATTTCTGCACCGGGAGATGTCCAGACCACCTGAATGCCTCACAAAGAAGGAGGTTTCGGCTAGGTGCATTGAAATACACTCTTCGCCCCGAGGGGCTGTACTTTAAGAACATTGACGGCATCCTGTTGCGGTGCGTCAGGAAAGCAGACCAACTCAGGGTCCTCGGAGAATTCCACTCCGGGATGCCTGGGGGTCACCATTCTGCAAGGCCTACGGCCTTGAAAATAATAAGAGTTGGGTACTATTGGCCCACTCTCTTTACAGACGCGCATGCGGTCTGTACAAAATGTGATCAATGCCAGAGATTTGCTGGCAGAAATAGAAAAGCACCCCTGCCCCTTCAACCGATCCAAGCCGAGACTCCGTTTCAGCAATGGGGTCTGGACTTTATTGGGGTTATTACGCCGAACTCTGCTGCGGGGCACAAGTTCATTCTTACCGCCACCGACTACTTCACGCGGTGGGCAGAGGCGATCCCCACAAAGAATGCGGACCAGGAGACGGTCATCAGGTTCCTCGAGAGCCTCATTACCCGCTTCGGTGTCCCTGAGTCAATAGTGACGGACAATGGTCCGGGGTTCGCAGGCGCTGTACTCACGGAGTACACCGGCAAATACGGCATTTATCACAAAATGTCTTCCAATTACTACCCGCAGGGGAACGGTCTCGCCGAGTCCACCAACAAGAATCTGCTGAAAATCATCAGGAGGACAGTAGAGAAAAACAAGAGGACTTGGCACCTACTCCTGGATCGGGCGCTGTGGGCGGATAGGATATCCTTCAAGAAGTCCATTAAAACGTCCCCCTATGCGCTCGTATACGGCAAAGAAGCAGTCTTGCCGACCCACATCGAAATTCCCGCTCTCTGGATGCTTGATGAAGAGAGAGGCAGCGGGGATCCGGTAGATGACAGACTTTGCCAGCTGCTGCAGTTAGAGGAAGACAGAGAAAAAGCGTACCAGGCCTTCACCAAACACGCTGAAGCAACACAAGGCTGGTTCGCAAAAGGTACCACTGCCCGAGTTTTCAAAATCGGGGACCTGGTGCTGAAGTGGGACTCGTTGAAGGCGAAGCCGGGTAACCACGGCAAGTTTGATGCCCTATGGGAGGGCCCCTATCAGATTGCCCGGGTAAATCAGTTTAATGCATTTGTGCTCCGGGACATGGAGGGACAGCTTCTCCCCATTCCCGTCAATGGGTTCCACCTCAAAATTTACCACCACTGAAGGCGCCCAGATGGGTCCTTCCTTGTACAAATTTCCCTTCTGCATTTTTAGTTTTCAGAATGTATATATTTCAGCATTCAGTTTTTCAGTTTTTAATTTTTCAAAGGGCCCAAGTAAGACCTAGGGCAAACCCCGACTTCGCAGCGAAGTCGGGTAGCGCTCCTTGGGCAGTGCGAAGTACGGAGCAAGGCAGCTGAAAAGAGGAGCTAAATTAACTAAGTCTGGGTGCGCAACCCGACTTCGCAGCGAAGTCGGGCTGCGCCCCCTCCAAAGAGCGCAGTTGGGAAACAGACAACGACAAAACGGCTAAGTGTCAGACTGCGCAAGCAAATTTGGGCGAAGTCGGAGTGCGCCCATTTTCGGGCGAAGTCGGAGTGCGCCCTAATTTCGGGCGAAGTCCGAATAACCCACCACGGAAAACATGAAAAATTCTAAGTGTGGGTCCCGGGCGAAGTACGGCACAGAGCGAAGTTGGGTCAACAGGCTAGAAATTCTCTCTTGTAAAGTGTGCCCAGGCGCCAGCAATGACGTCAGCAATGGCACGATGCCCAAGGAGGTTTAATGATTGCACATCTTTCAAGAATGATGCATTAAAAAAGCAAGGTGCGTTTTGGACCAACGGCTACTAGGGTGCGCTTTTCAAAAATAAACCCATGCACAGCCGCAAAAAAATCATAACGCCTCCACCAACTCCAAGTTAACTGCCCTAACTCCCTCCCTCGCGCCATTAATGTTGCAGTCATTGTCTACAAAAAGGGCCCTGGCGCAACCAGAAAATTCAAATCGTTCAAGCTGACTTCCTGACTGCAAGGAATAAAGCTGACAAACTCAGAAGCCGTAATTCCTGCCTCTGCTGTTTCGAAAAGGATGGACAAGGGGAAAGCGCCCGTACAGGCGCAATCCAGTGAAGAACGGCGCGAAGCTGAGGAATCACCAGAGTCAAGCGCTCATGAGAGCGAAGCGCCGCAGAAGGACCAGAAAAGAAAATCCCGGACGAAGAGGCGCGTAGTTGGGCAGACTCCGCCGCCACCAGTTAATCGCCTGTCCGGGTACAAGGACGGCTCTTTCTCCATCAGCCTCACCAAACTGCGGCTAAACATTGCAAAGTGGGTAGACAAGGTTTCGCCCTCACATCATGTCGGCGCTGCGTATAAATCGAACCTATATTGGTTCTTGTGCCCTCCTACTCACCAGTGCCGGGAGCTGATTGAAGCAATTGCAGAATATTACAAACCAGCTGCCGGCAAGTCTACGACAACAAGGGAAAAGTGTTGTTCACACTCTTCTGGGAGAGCGTCCAGCCAGCGTTCGCCCCGGGGCTGCAGTACGAGCCCGGCGCAATTGTCAGAAGGGTGAATCTGGATGAGCAGACCGGCAGATTTACGCAGACAAAGCGGATGAGAGAGTTTCTTGATTCGGAGCTGAAGACTCCGTTGGCAGCCGGACAGTGGCCGACTGGCCCCATACCCTTGGACAGATTTGAGAATAAATACATCTACATCATCCTGGCGTGGGTCCTAGGCTGTGACTCTGACAAAGTAGTACGGCCGTACCAGCTGGCGCTGGCAGAATGTCTCCTACACGGAGAATTTTATGACTCTACAGCGCAGAAGAGTGGAAAGCGCCCTATTTTCTTCGACTGGGCGGACTGGCTGGCATATGCAATACATTCAAGTCTGGTTAGGCTGCAGCAAAAGCAGACAAAAGATTTCCGGTTTTGTTCCTTCCTCGCATGGTTGTGCCTGTATCACATGCATTACCGGATGAACGTTCCTGACTTGAGGAAAATAAATGAAAAAGGAGAGCCGCTGCCCGTGTACGAGTGGACTGAGATTCTGTACAGAAAAGGCTCATTCTACGAATTTAATCTCAAATTTTTGTGCCAGGTCATGGGGTTGTTCAACCGTAAGGCATGTCGCCCACCGGAAGTCATGACAAAGTACCTGTGGAAGAATGAGTACGGGGACACCTTCCGGCTGACTCAGGGCATCATAGTTAGAATCTACGGGTTCAAGGGGCAGCCGTTCCTGCTGCCCTACTTCTGCACTGACCACCAGTTCGGGATGGAAATTGCGCGGTAGATGGACTACGTTGAAGAAGAATTCGGCCAGGGCAAAAAGAAAGGCCATATATTTCAGTATCCCATGACCTGGGCGAATACCCAAGTGTACGAAATCGGGCAGCACGTCTACCTCGAGCGGGAACTCATTGATATGGGTCTAATAATGCTGCCTCAGCGCTGGAAGTACGACCCAATTGGGGTCAGAGGTAAATTCACGCACATCTGTCCCCGAGCCGAGATCATGCAGGAAAGAAGGAACAGGACAGGTGCAGACCTGGAATGGCACATCGAGCAGATGAAATCATGGCCCCCATGGCATGAGTTTTACTGCGAAGAGGTGACGTACGATCCCGAGCGAAACCCGGATCACCGGATGGAGTCTGCGGGCTTCAGAAAATTCCTCGCCAAGGTGTCGCCCCTCAACTGGCATAAAGACAAAATCATTGAATGCTGGAAGATGAGGTGTCGCACACAGCACGATAAATCCAACCGGAGGAATCTGGCCGTTGACGACGAATTTTCGGCACTATATGACCAGCATGTTGCCACCTGGCAACCTTTCGAATTCCGCAATTGCGTCCCCCGAGGCGCTAAGAAAAGGTATATAAAGAGGCCCTCGTCCCAGCAATCGTCAACTCCGGCAACTTCCAGCACAACTCCGACGAGTAGTCAAGTGGGCCCAATGCAGCCTGCGGCTTACGAGGCGGTGCCCGAAAAGGCGCAAAATTCAGAAAAGTCAACCCCAGAGGTGGCCCCTCCAGCAGAAAAAGTGCCTGCGCTGCCAGCTAGCAGATCGGCTACGGCGAGCATTCTTCCAACCAGACCCAGGTACAAGTTTACCGTGGGAACGTCAGCGCCTGCCGCCCCGACATTATCTCTTTCCTCTGGACCAGCCACGGCGCCAGAAGAAAAGAAGAGGAAGAGAGTTGAAAAGACAAAGCGGCCTAAAGAGCCTGTGCAGCAATCAGTCGCAGAGCAGTCGGGAGCAGCAGCGCCAGAAGTTGTCTCTTTGGACAGCCCTGAACCAGAGGCAGACACCCGGGCTGCAAGCGTCCCTCCAACAGCGGCTCAGGCGGAGCCCGCAGGTACGTCCACTGTTTCTCTTCCCCAAGTCCCAGTCGGCCCTGCCAAAGCTCCCTCTCCCATTTCATCAGGGCAAGCCGTAGCCGCGTCTTCCTCCTCCCAAGCTACCCAGCCCTCTAGCGGCCCACATTCCTTCGACCAGTTTGCTCAGGATCCTAACGCCTTCCAATCACTGAGTCAAACCCTAGAACCCTCCCCGCGGCCGGTGCTGAAGTTGCTCCTTCGCCGCCGCGCTCCTCACCCCAGCCGTCCAAAACCCTACCAGCACCATCCACTCAGCCGCCCGTTTCCCCTAGGACCCGGTCGCCCTCAAAAGCGGCCACTCCTTCTGGAATACCTCCCGCGTCCATTGTTTGCGGGGAAAAATGCCGCGGCAAAATCCAATCTTTGGAGGATCTGGACTTCATGGGCGAACTACAGAGCGCGATGACCTGCCTTTGGCGATAAGCGCCTCAGGATGTTCCGCCTCCTTTCTCCAGGGCGTGAAACGAAGGAGAGCCGAAGAGATAGCTGCCCCGGTAAAACGCACGAAGTTCGACCTAGACAGGAGAGTGCTGACAACCGAGAAATTGATCCCGAAAGTAAAGAAGCCTCTCCGGGAGATGACCGAGGCAGACTACGAACTTCAAAGGAAGGAGAAAAGCTTTGACGACATCAACGAGGAATACGAAATTCGTGGTATTCGTCGTAGGACAGACAATCTCCTCGTCAAACATCTTGAGACCCAGGAAGCGTTGTTCCAGATGCAGAATAACACAAGGCAGCTTGAGGAGGACCTGGCTAGGGCCACCGCGCAGCTAGGGTCAGCACAACAGGAGATAGATGAGCTTAAGGCTCAGCTGGCCGCCTCTCAGCAGGAGGCCACAGCACAGAGACAGACAGTCGAGCTGCTGTCAGAAGAGAAAAGAGTGGCGCTGGAGCAGGTTTCGCAGCTTCAAGATTCGCTGAAACAGGCGCAGTCGCGGCTTGCAGAGAAAACATCACAAGCGGCGGTCTTTTCAAAGAGCAAAGCCAAGGAGATGCGGGCTAGTCTGCTACAAGGTTGCAAGCCCAACCTTGTCAAGTCCTTGTCAGTTCTGGACTTCGTGTCCAGGATTGAAGAAGTATCTGCCCAGGGAAAGCCTGTGGTAGAGGAGGCCGAACACCAGGCGAGGCAATGGCTAGACCTGGCTATAAAACTTGAGCAGTTTGAGCGCAAAGGCCTCCAATTTGCCCCTATGTCCCAACTTGCCTCAGAGTGGGCAGATGCAAGGGTAACCTTGCATATTTATTTTGACAAGACAGAGAAGATTAGAGCTGCCAGGAAGGCGCTGGACGCCCTAGAACATGAAAGGAACATTCTCCTGGCCCCCTTTCACACTCTGTCCGAACACGGGTGCCCGAGCTACGTCAAAGATGGCGAGTTTCTGACCCTTGAGCAGGTTAAGCAGAATTGGCTGTCCTTCGAGACGAGATACGGCAGAAATTGATAGCTGGGCGAGCCAATTCAAGAAGCTCAGGTCACCCAGATGGTGTCGAAATATTGTAAAATCAACTCCTCCCTAAAGGAGTTGGGAAGAAGATATAACACCATCGACCTGCATGCGATCGCTACATTCCACACAGCACTAAGAGAGATCGGCGACCTCGCTCCCTTCCAAGCGGCGATGCGGGACCAAGCCAAGGCTGCATACCAACGCATCAGCGAATGGGAGGCTGACAGTGGAGAACATTCAGGTTCAGAAGGAGAGACTGAGGAGGCAACTGCCGGAAGTGATCAAGAAGAAGAACAGTTGCCCGGAATGAAGCGGTCAGAGCAGCAGAAAGCAGGGGAAGGAAGTTCCTCTGCACCCAATGGATAAAGGCATGGTTCTTTGCGTCGAGGCGAGCTCGACACCCCGCGAGCCGCCAGGAATGTTGCCACATTTGGCACGGGGTGCCATGTTTTCAGTTTTTGTAAGTGACCTGCTCTTTTCCTTCCTTCCTCTCTTTCCCTTTCTTCATTTCTCTCTTTCTCCCTCTTCTTTGCAGTCTCATTCCTCCCTCTTCCCCTTAAACTTCCCCCAGCAAAGTTTCCAGCAAGTGTTCCCTGAAAATGGTTAAGTGTCAGGGCGCACCCCGACTTCGCAGCGAAGTCGGAGTGCGCCCTCCAGTTGGAGCGCGATAGGGAGTGCGAAGTGTGACAGAACAGGAAAATGAGCGAAATTTGACTAAGTGTTGGGCGCAACCCGACTTCGCGGCGAAGTCGGGTGCGCCCTTCTTCTGGGCGCACTAGGAGAGCGGTGCGGCAGAAAATCAGCTAAGTGTTGGGCGCAACCCGACTTCGCGGCGAAGTCGGGTGCGCCCCTCTTGGTGCTGCGGTCCGAACACGGAGAAGACGGCAAAGCGCCGGTGCGCAACCCGACTTCGCAGCGAAGTCGGGGTGCGCCCTCTGACCGGTGCGCAGTTGGGCAAGCAAGTCCAGAAATTGACTAAGGCACAGAGGCCTCCCCAACTGCGCTGTTTTCCATCTGCGCAACCCGACAACGCTCTGATCCTGGGCGAAGTTGGATAAACTGCCTTTCAAGGCAGACACGTGTCACTCATCAGCATCCGACAAGTGTCCAACCTCGGGATTCGAGCCAAGACATGACCGGGAAAAGGACAAAGCATGGGCTGCACTATCTACGCCAGCTGCCATCATTTAAGGCTGATAAGAAGTTCCATCCGCCACAACTACCCGCATTCCTGCTGACCAAAGGTTTGACCCGACACACCGCCACGTAGCTGTACATCTTTCAGGGAGACCATGCCGCAAGTACAGTCCTGCCCGACAGAAGTCAGCATCAGCAGCTCTTCAGCCGCTTGTGTCAGCTAATGTTTAGTACGGGACTTTGTGCCCGAGAATGTAATCGGGGGGAACTTGAGGCTATAAATAGCCATGCAATTCATTGTAAAAGGGGGAAGGGGAATATATTGCTAGGGAACCATTGTAGCTGTGCGTTTGCCTCTAATACAAGCATATACTTGGCTCTGCTTACTGTCTTTTATCTTGTATGCTGCCTCTCCTTGTCATTTCTGCCTCATGTTTCTTGTATCATTGCTTACTGTTGTCTTGAACTCTGGACTCTGGTATTTGATGATCAAGTATTCCTGGAATGCATAGATAGAGGATACATAGGATTAATGATAGCTGTAGTTTCAATGTGTGCTTTGTAAAGGAATGTTGTTAGTAGCGGTGATTGATCGTTGTCGTCTCTGCTTATTCCCCCCACCCAACTCCAATCACATTTGGATTCTCTTTCCGCACTTTTATCTCTTTCCCTGCACTCTTATCTTAACACTAAAAACCCCACGGGAAGCCGGCCTTCTCCGGAGATTGGCACGGAAGGCATTCCTTCCTTCCGGCCTTTCAATCTGGTGGGCGAATCTGGGCGCAATAACAACAAATCCTTTCCTCATGGCAGATTCGTAACCAACAGTTCCTTTTCAACTTCAAGTCAAATTTAATCAAGAAGTCCATAAAATCTGCAAATGACATATCATCCTGATAATCATCTCCCATTGATTGATATGCTTTATAATCTTTCCAAAATACCTCTTCTTCACTGAGTGGCTCCATGAATCCACAAGCTGGCAGAGTTGACTTGTGCTCTGATACCACTGTAATGTATACCCCTGCTGTAGCATTTTTTTTTTTCCTGATCTGTTTCGTGATTGATTTTTTGAGTTTGTTTGCTTGTTATCTGCTGTTTTGATTTTCAGAACTGATGCATATGTTTATGGTGCCTTTTGACATTATAATGCATAAAAATATGAAGGGAAAATGCATAGAAATGGACATAAATTTGGAACAACGATCTAATATTCGTAAAATGACTTCATTACATCATATTTCAATATATAATGTTTGATTACAAATAGCAGCATTCATAAATAACAATTTTCAGACCTGTGACAATTGCCAGTTCGCTGCAAATGACACCCAAAAAGCAAGAAATGTTTGTATCTTCGCGAATACACCTTCGAATGATGTGCCGTAAAGTGCAATAGACTTTTTTTTACTCGGTGCTCAGATCTGGGCAGAAATAAAGCAAGTTTCTGAACTGTATTTTTTCTTCACGCTTCCCAATGCACTGCTAGCAATGGCTAAAATTGTACGACAGCCTTTAAAAATAAATACTAACTGCAAACCCTGGTCTTAATGCATATAAATTTTTGTCTCCACCATAAAATTTGAATGCTCAAATACCCATAACAATAAACTCCACCATTTTCCAGCTATGAGCAAAACTATGGGTTCCCAAGCCAAAATGGAGCTGTACGGCTAGGTCTTAGTATGAAGTATTTGCTCCTTAATTCACAAAACTATTAAATACCCATATCAAATATGCTAAAATTATAAAGACCCAGAAGATTTGTTTCATGAAAAACTAAACTTTAATTATCTTCAAACCCTAAGTGCTGCAAGTAAGCCCAATATGAATCTCCTGCAATGAAGACTCCAAGAACAGCCTAGGAATGACCTTTAACCTTCGAAAACAGTGTTGTCGATGGAGGTTTTCATCCCCAAGAGCCAAATATGCAAATTCTCCAAGAATTTTGACAGAGTTTCTTTGCTGTTCATAAACAATGGATATGCCAAATGAGCTCACAAAAGCCCATATAAACCCAACGCCTCACTTGTAGGGTTTTGCACACTTAAAAAGAATTTAAAATTCACTTTTATAAAATAACCCTTTATTACTCTTTTTTTTAAAGTCACTTTATTAATATTTTAATTTGCTAAGTGACTTTATGTCCCCGCAACGTTCCCCTTTTATAAAATAACGTTGAACTTTATAAAGTTAAATAAATTATTTAACTTTGTTTAATTCATATTTGCACATTAAAATTTTAACCGAATTTTGACAGAGTTTCTTTGTTGTTCATAAACAATGGATATGCCAAATGAGCTCACAAAAGCCCATATAAACCCAACGCCTCACTTTTAGGGTTTTGTACACTTAAAAAGAATTTAAAATTCACTTTTATAAAATAACCCTTTATTACTCCTTTTTCTAAAGTCACTTTATTAATATTTTAATTTGCTAAGTGACTTTATGTCCCCCCAACGTTCCCCTTTTATAAAATAAGGTTGAACTTTATAAAGTTAAATAAATTATTTAACTTTATTTAATTCATCTTTGCATATTAAAATTTTAACCTTCTGCTCAACCAATCCTCGATCAAGGAATAGAATCAGACACCTATTTCGCCAAAGAATAACACTGCACTGTCCGATCTGCCAGAAACCCTAACTTACTATAAATAGTAAGTACTGCCAAAAATAGCAGTAAACTCTGAAATCACCAAAAAACAACTCAACATGTCTCTCTGTACAGAAACCCTGATAGGATCACCACCACCAACTGTCCAAACCCTAACTAAAAATAGTAAGTTACTAAAAATAGAAAGTGGTGAAGAAAAGCTCTGAATCGCCTTCAGAAAGAGGCAGAGGAGAGCTGGTGAAGCGCTGATCACCAGGGAACAACACACTTAGGGTTCCCAATCATCCCTGTTTAGCCTATGGGAACCCAGGAATAGGCTAAATCACCACTGAACATTGACTGTCTAGAAAGGGGACATTACAATTAAGTACAAAAGCTACAACGATATACAATAAATAAGTAAATAAGAGGAAAAAACTAAAAGTGTTGGAAGTTGTGATACTGAATGTGAAAAAACTCAGAACAAGACAAAATTAGAACACGACAAAATTATAGTTACAACTGAAAATTTAAAATAAAATAAATATTCTCACCTAAAAACATCAAGAGTCTCTTGAGACAACCAAGAGATATCCTCTCATAAGCATAGTGCATTATATTCAAGTTGTATGGGAAGATTTGTAGAGTAGAAGTGTTTTTTTTTGTTTGGGTGGGGGGTTGTGTAAATTCATTTTTGTTCATTTTCCTATGTTGTGTTAATCTTTGATTCCTAGTATTAGAGCATAGGGCTTGGAGATTGGAGAAGTGGAGAGCTTGAGGATTTGATTCTCTTTAACCAGAGAATTCAGAATTCAAGTTTGTGGAGGAAAACTTCATACATTATTGTTGTAGCTGTCATGGCTCATGGTAATGCTTCACTGCCCATCCCAGAATTTAAAGGAGAAAATTATGATTATTGGTGCATAAAGATGAGGACTTTGCTGATTGCCAAGGAAGTGTGGAGTGTTGTGGAAAATGGATACAAGGAACCAGCAGATTGGAGTATTTTATCAGCCACAGAAAAAAAGAATATGGAGGAAGCACAAAGAAAAGATGCCTTGGCTTTGTATCACATACAAGCAGCTCTTGATGCAAGCATTTTTCCAAGAATTGCAAGTGTCAAGACTGCCAAAGGAGCTTGGGACACCTTGAAGACAGCCTATCAAGGGTCTGCTCAAGTGAAATTAGTGAAGTTACAGACATTGAAGAGAGAATATGAAAATCTGAGAATGAAGGACAATGAGAATGTGGGAGATTATTGTGTAAGGGTGCATGACATTGTGCACAAAATGGGTATCTATGGTGAAGAACCAACACAAGGAGATGTTGTCAAAAAGGTGTTGAGAACATTGACACCAAAGTGGAACAATTGTGCAATGATTATTGAAGAAAGCAAAGATTTGAAGAAGTTGGAGTTTGATGAATTGGTGGGATCACTTATGTCCCATGAAGAAAGAATTAAAAATAGTGAAGAAGAAAACTTGGAGCAAGCTTTTGCTTCCAAGGCTAGAGTGTCAAACAATAATGGGCTAGCTCAAGCTCCAATTCCCAAGGACAAAGAGGGGAGCAGCAAAATCAGCATTCTACAAGAGGAAGAGGCCATGGTAGAAGAGGAGGCTATAGTGGAAGAGGTAGAGGCAGATTTGTGGATAAGAGGAATGTTCAATGTCACTATTGCAAAAGGTATGGCCACTATGAAAGAGAATGTAGAACAATCAAGGCAAGCAAGGAGGAAAAAAAAAAACTTTCACATGAAGAAGGTGAGAGCTCAAAAAATATGTTCTTGTCATGTAATGTGGCAGAAGTTTCAACTAAAGAGTCTTGGTACTTAGATTCCGGTTGTTCAAATCATATGACTAGTAATAAGGAGTTGTTTGTGGAGTTGGATGACTCATACAAGAGCAAGGTGAAATTTGGAGACAACAAAGCATTGGAGGTTGAAGGAAAAGGAACCTTACAAATTGACACAAAAGATGGAAAGAAAAATATCCAAAATACTTACTTCACACCAGGCTTGAAGCACAATTTGATGAGTGTGGGGCAGCTTGTAGAGAAAAACTACAAAGTGGTGTTTGAGAATAAGGAGTGCATCATCTATGACAAAGCAAATGGGAACCAAGCAGTGGCTATTGTACCTATGACAAAGAACAGAATGTTTCCTTTGAAGCTTGGAGGAGAAGAGAGCAATTTGTGTCATACAGCCATTGAGGACAAGAGCTGGTTATGGCACCAAAGGTATGGTCACCTGAATTTTCGAAGCTTGTATTTGTTGAATGCTAAAGGAATGGTCCATGGACTGCCTTGTGTAGAAGCAAGAAGTGAAGTGTGTGAAGGTTGCACAATGGGAAAACATCATAGAGAGAGCTTTCCAAGAGGAAGAGCATGGAGAGCATCATATCCATTGCAGCTGATTCATTCAGATATTTGTGGTCCAATGCACACACCAAGTGTTGGTAAATCCTTCTACTTTATCACTTTCATTGATGATCATACTAGAAAAACTTGGGTATATTTTTTGAAGAATAAGAGTGATGCTTTTGAAGTATTCAAGAGCTTCAAAGCCATAGTAGAGAATGAAAGTAGATATAGAATCAAAACATTAAGGACTGATCATGGTGGTGAGTATTATTCCAAGAAATTCAATCAATTTTGTGATGAGCATGGGATAAGAAGACAATTGACAACAGCCTATACACCTCAGCAAAATGGAGTGGCAGAAAGGAAGAATAGGACAATCATGGAGATGGCAAGAAGCATGGTACTAGCAAAAGGTTTGGGCAATCATTTGTGGGCTGAAGCAGTTGCAACAGCAGTGTACATCCTCAATAGAAGTCCCACAATTATAGTAAAGAATATGACTCCTCATGAGGCATGGTATGGAAAGAAGCCTTCAGTAAGTCACTTGAGAGTGTTTGGTTGTTTGGCTTATGTTCATGTTGAAGATAAGAAAAGGAAGAAGTTAGATCCAAAGAGTCAAGCATGCATTTTTGTTGGTTATTCTAAAGAAAGCAAGGCATATAGATGTTATGACCCCAAATCTAGACAATGCATTGTGTCTAGAGATGTGATTTTTGATGAAGGGGGAGTACATGGACAGCAAGCAGAAAAGACTGAGAAGACAATCATAATTGAAGATGTTGGTGTGTCACAAGCATCAAGTGGAGGCACAAGCATTTCTCCAAAGACAAGCACAAAAGGGAAGAGAACATTACAATCACATCCAAGCTGCCAAATATTGGATCAGAATTTTGATAGGAGGTTCACAAGAAGCCAAGCACAAGCCCAAGAACAAAGGCAAAAGGAACAAGAAGATAATATGGTGAACTATGCACTATTGTCCAAGATTGAAGTGGAGCCCTCAAGTTTTGAAGAAGCAGCCCAAAGCAAGGTATGGACCAAAGCCATGAAAGAAGAATTGAATGCAATTGAAAAGAATGATACTTGGGAGTTGTGTGAACTTCCAAAGAACAAGGAGGTAATTGGAGTGAAGTGGGTGTTCAAGACCAAGTACAATAGTGATGGATCAATTGAAAGGCACAAAGTAAGGCTAGTGGCACAGGGGTATGCACAACAAATTGGCATAGATTATGATGAGACATATGCACCTATTGCAAGGAAAGACAAGACACAATAAAAATGGTCTTAGCCTTGGCAGCCCAAAAAAGATGGAGTATACATCAACTTGATGTAAAGGGTGCATTCTTGAATGGCAATATTGAAGAAGTGTATGTGGAATAGCCACAAGGATTTGAAGTGAAAGGTAAAGAAGGACATGTCTACAAGTTGAAAAAAGCATTATATGGATTCAAACAAGCACTAAGGGAATGGTACTTGTTGCCACATTTTGCACGGGGTGCCATGTTTTCAAAATTTGTAAGTGAGCTGCTCTTCCTTCCCTCCTCCTTCTTCCCTTTCTCCATTTTTCCCTTTCTCCCTTTCCTGCAGCTTTCATTCCTCCCTTTTTTCCCTTGTACTTCCCCAGTCAAGTTCCCAAAACTGAGCAAGTGTTCCCTGAAAAATTCTAAGTGTCCTGACGCAACCCGACTTCGCAGCGAAGTCGGGGTGCCCCTCAAGTCGGAGCGCACTAGGGAATGCGAAGTGCGAAAGCAGACAGGAGATGATCAGAATTTGGCTAAGTGTCGAGCGCAACCCGACTTCGCAGCAAGTCGGGGTGCGCTCTTCTTCCTGTGCGCACTTGGGAAAGCAGTTCGGAAAATCAGCTAAGTGGAGCGCAACCCGACTTCACAAGTCGGGGTGCGCTCCCTTTTGTGCGCAGTCCGAACAGCGCAAATCAGCTAGTACCGCAACCCGACTTCGCAGAGTCGGGTGCGCCTTTGACCGGTGCGCAGTTGGGCAAGATTCACCAAGACCCAGAAATTGGCTAAGGCATGGAGGCCTCCCCAACTGCGCTGTTTCCCACCTGCGCTACCCGATAGCGCTCTGATCCCGGCGAGTTGGACAAACCGCCTTTCAAGGCAGACATGTGTCACTCATCGAATTCGACAAGTGTCCAGCTTCTCGGATTCGAGCCGAGATGTGACGGGATAAAGGACAAGCATGGACCGCATTACCTACGCCAGCTGCCTCCATTTAAGCTGATGTAAAGTTCCATCTACCACAACTACCCGCATTCCCGCTGACTAGAAGTTTCACCCGACGCACTGCCACGTAGCTGTACAGCTTTCAGGGAGACCTTGTTGCAAGTACAGTCCTCATCGACAGGAGTCAGCATCGTAGCCTCTTCTCGCCGCTTTTGTCGCCTATTGTCCGGTCCGGGACTTTGTGCCCGTAATTGTAATCGGGGGAACTTGGGCTATAAATAGCCACACCATTTCATTGTAAAAGGGTGGAAGGGGAATATACTGCTAGGGAACCATTGTAGCTATACGTTTGCTTCTGAATACAAGACATATACTTGGCTCTGCTTACTGTCATCATTTTGTATGCTGCCTCTCCTTGTCATTTCTGCCTCATGTTTCTTATTTCATTGCTTATCGTTGTACTGAACTCTGGACTCCGGTATTTGATGATTAAGTATTCCTGGAATGCATAGATAGAGGATACATAGGATGCATGATAGCTGTAGTTTCATTATGTGTTCTGTATAGGATTGTTGTTAGTAGTGGTGATTGATCGTTGTCGTGCTGCTTATTCCCCCCACCCAACTCCAATCACATTTGGATTCTCTTTCCGCAATTTATCTCTTTCCCGCACTCTTAGCTTAAACACTAAAAACCCACAGGAAGCCGGCCTTCTCCGGAGATTGGCACGGAAGGCATTCCTTCCTTCCGGCCTTTCAATCTGGTGGGCGAATCTGGGCGCATTATACCAAATCCTTTCCTCATGGCAGATTCGTAACCACAGCTTCTGCACGCCCGTGGGACATGGAAGTTTCCCACCCCAAGACTAATCGAAGCACCGGTGTTCGCTTCATTGCTGTTAAAAATCGGAACACCCGGCGACTCGCAAGTACCCGAATATTCTCCGAGTCCGTGAAGACCGGTCCGAACGCCTTCATGCAAACGAGAAGGTGGCGAGCAAGGAATCCGGGAAACCAACCTGACCTTTACGAAATCGACATTGCCGCTCCAGGAGAGCGCGTCAGGCTGGCTGATCACCAAGCTCGCATAGAAGAGCCTGAAACCGAAATCGAAGAGGCCGAGGGTGAAGAGCAATCTACATCCTCAGACGGTACCGATACCGAGTACACTACCGGAGGAGAAGAAGACATGGCTGCCCAGCAGAACGATGATGATCTCTTCCCGGCGGTAGACTCTACGGGGCCCTTGGCCCTAGTCGGACAGCAAGTTGTGCCCCCCGCTGCCTTAAAGTCCATCCCTACATACGATGGCTACGGCAAGACGGCGTACGAACACATCCAGGACATTCTGGCCCTGGCTGCGCTACATTCCATCACTGACGAGAGTGTGAAGACCCGTCTGCTGGCCCTTTCCCTAAGGGGAAAGCTTCTCTACTGGTGGAGATCACTGCCAGAGGGATCTATCACGGGGTGGCGCCAGCTGGCCGGCAGGCTCGTGAAAGGATGCAACGAGTCTGCTGATCCCTCTTCTTTGTTACATCAGTTCCAAAGCATCCAACGACACCCCCAAGAGGAGGTGTCGGACTTCAACATCAGGTTTGCGAGGTCTTGGAAACGAGTACCTCGCGAACTTCGACCTTCAGCAGGTCAGGCTGCGCACTACTACCTGAGGTCTTTCAACTCAGACATTTGCCTACTGCTGAAGATAGCCCGAATCGACTCATTCCCTGCCCTCTACGAGGCTGCCCAACAAGCTGAAATGGATATCATCTCCATAGGCAGACTCCCGCATAGGGTACAACCACCCATTTACCCTGACTTTCCTCAATCCCGGTACCCATCAGCTTTCGGTGTGATGCCGTCCACTTCAGGCAGCAACCCCAAGAAGAATGGAATCCGGCGCCGGTCGTAAACCCTACGGCCCGCCACAAATTACATTATCCTAACCCGCCGCCTCCTCCCGCATTATCCAAGACTCCAGCTCCCGCATGCGCAGATTCTACACCTC
This sequence comes from Wollemia nobilis, assembly GCA_028583015.1. NCBI lineage: Eukaryota > Viridiplantae > Streptophyta > Pinopsida > Araucariales > Araucariaceae > Wollemia > Wollemia nobilis. Next base: position 7,493,139 of record JAQPPZ010016867.1, read on the forward strand.
CTCCATTGGCCGCATTACCTCCGCCACTCACTGCCGCTCCGGACAATGATATTCAGAACAAAATCCTCCAGGAGGTACGGGCTCTGGCCTCTGGATATCACACCATGTCCAACGACATGACTATATTGAAGAAGAAACAGGCCCAGATGGACCTTGTCCCAAGGAGGCCATATCCTCCTCCGGCACTGACAAAAGATCAAGCCGCAGAACGGCGAGATCAGAGGCGCCCTCCTGCAAGAAATGCTGCCATCGAGGACCAACTTGGCACTTCTGACCAGGTTAACTGGTGCACCACGTGCAACGACCCGCATTCAGAAGAAGATTGCACACTGCACCAACATTACCTCCAGACTCTGGCGGGCAGCGCCATAGAGGACGAAGAACTTTACATGATCCTGGACGATGAAGGCAACTTCGCCGTCCCAGAAGAAGATCTGGTGTTGCCCCTCGCCAAAGAAGACAGAAAGCTGTTGAAGCTGCAGCAAAGCCCTTGAAGGTATACGCCGAGAGAGACAAGGCGCAACCTGCTGGGCTACCACCTGACAAGAGGCTGTGGCCTCACACGGCCAAAGAAAAATTGCCTGCAGCCAAGCCTCCCGTAGCAAAAGCTCCCGCAGCTCAGCCTCCAGCTGAGACCAAAGAACAAGCTCAGGAGAAGCTGAGATACCCGTCTCTGACAAAGAGACAGAGAGTCGAGGCCACGCAGCAATACCGCACCAAGTATGAGCCTGCGAAAGAAACGGAGGGAGCTAGCACTTCAGGCTACAACATAGTGGATGAGCTGAAGAGGACCCCCGCAAGGATAAGCATGTATGATGCTCTTCTGCTCCCAGGGCAAGTTGATCTGCTGCAGGAATCTCTGAAGAGCATGAAATATGGCAAGCAGACAGCCTCGTTGTTCTGGTTCAACCCTTGACAGTCTCAGCCACTGGGAAGAACAGACCACCTCCCTTCTATCTGTCATTACGGATGCAAGGGTATATCGTACACAACTGTATGGTGGATTCTAGTGCCTCCACGATCGTAATGCCGAGAGTCGTCTGCGACGAAATCGGGATGGAATATACAAGGAGCAGCCAAGGTGTGCCGCAACTAGACGGCACCCCGTCAAGACAATGTGTCATTAAAGATATCCCGATCCGGTTGCACAAAGCTCTTGACATAGTGGTCATTCAAGAAGTCGTGGTTGTCGACTTGGAACCCTACTTCGGCATGTGTCTCTCCAGGGAGTTCATTGCGAAGCTGGGAGGGTATCTGTCTCTGGATTACTCGCATATGGAAGTGCCCTTCAAAGGAAGGAGACTGAAGATCTACAACGAGAAGCCTTCCACATTTCTAGTGGAGAAGATACCCGGAGAAGAGTCGCAGGACTGCATGGTTCAGCTGACAGAGGAAGAACTGGTGGTGGTAGACATGACGGAGCAAGCTCGTGAGCTGTTGCAAACGGAGGATGAGTTCTCCTTGCTGGATTTCAACGCCATGATCGAGACTGAGCAAGGTTGCTACACCGTCATTCAGCCTGAGAGGCTTGACAAGTCAGCCAAGAAAGAAGTAGGACCTGCACCAGAAAAGCTATGGCAGCTCTTCTTTGATGGCGCCCGATGCAAAAATGGCGCCGGTGCAGGCGTGCTCTTGGTTTCCCCGACCGGGATCCAGAAGGACTACACCTACAGGCTGGCTTGGAGCTGTACCAACAACGCGGCGGAATACGAAGCCCTGTGCTTGGGTTTGAGAAAAGCGGAGAGACTGGGGATAAAGCATCTGCAGATCTTTGGCGACTCAAAGTTGGTGTGCAACCAGATTACGAACAAGTGCGCCTCCAAGAAGCACTATCTCAAGGCGTACCGTAATCGGGTCTGGGACCTGATGGAGTCATTCGACTCATTGAATGTCAAAGCCATATCACGTGAGAAAAACAAGCACGCTGACATTCTGGCGTCTGTTGGAGCCAGGTACGTTCCGGCTGATGACACTGTCCGAAAGCCGAAGCCGGTTCGTACCATCTACAGGCCTTCTGTGCTTGATAAAGACACCCACTGGTAGGTGTTTGACTGTGACGAGGAAATCGTCACATTTTTGGTTACCGAAGCATGTTCAATCGAAGGTAGAGACCCTGATGACGAGCAATATGAGGGGTTGATACAGTTAAAAAATAATCATGTCCCAAAAGGACTGATTACACTAGAAAGTCTCTTTGATCAGAATGACAGAGCAATATCACACAGGATCAAAGTAGACCCCAAGCAGTACGTCGACCTGGAGCTTGAACCTGGAAAGACAATTAAGGTCGGAACGGACTGCACCAAAGAGGAACTCGAGCAGATCAGATCATTATGCCGAGAGTTCCCCGACATAGTAGCCTGGTGCTACCAGGACTTGAAGGGGTATGACAGATAGATAATCCAAAGATACTATTGAGCTAGAAGATGGTGCAAAACCATTCCGATAGAAGCAAAGGGCTATAAATCCGAAGATCGAAGCCATGATGAAAGCCGAGCTCCTGAAGATGCTGGAAGCCAAGATCATCTACCCCATCAAGCATTCATCCTGGGTTGCGAACCTGGTCCCCGTGAGGAAGAAGAACGGAGACATTCGTCTCTGCGTAGATTTCAGAAATCTTAACCAAGCCTCACTGAAAGACCATTACCCGCTTCCCCAAATCGATCAGATCCTCCATATAGTTGCTGGAGCGCAGAGATTCTCCCTCCTAGATGGCTTTTCTGGGTACAACCAGATCTGGGTCAAAGATGAGGACCAGCATAAGACAGCGTTCACCACCAAATGGGGAACGTTCGCCTATCGACGCATGCCCTTCGGCTTATCCAATGCTGGCGCCACATTCCGAAGAGCCATGGACCTGGCCTTCCGAGAGCCGCTTAACAAGATCATTGTCATCTACTTGGATGACATGACTGTATTCTCTCACAGAAGAGAGGATCATGCTTCCCACCTGTGGCAGATATTTGAGAGATGTCGTGAATTCGGCATTTCCATAAACCCGAAGAAATCAGTCTTCACGGTAAGAGAAGGTAAGCTGCTGGGACATGTCATCTCCGAGAAAGGCCTTGCAGTGGACCCTGACAGAGCCGAAGCCCTCCTCCGCTTGCCCGCTCCAGCCGACAAGAAGGGGCTACAGTCCTTCTTTGGCCAGATCAACTTCGTAAGGAAGTTCATACCGGACTTCGCACAAGTGATCAAACCCATGGCCGAACTGCTGAAAAAGAATGCTGAATTCTTATGGACTGACGAGAGGAGGCAGGCCTTCGAGGAGATCAAGGCCCGAATTGCACAAGCTCCGGTGTTGATAAACCCGGATTACTCCAAGGACTTCATCCTGTACGCGGTGGGAGAACCCGAGAGTTACGCCGCAGTCCTGACATAGAAGGGAGACGATGGCGAAGAGCGCCCCATAGCGTTCTTAAGCCTGTGATTCAGCCGCACGAGGAAAAGTACAATTTTATTGAGCGGCAGGTTCACGCGGTCATGAAGTCTCTCCGAAAGTTCAGGCACTTCGTCTCCCAGAGCCGGACAACTGTCTTCGTGATACACCCGGACGTCCGAAACTTCATCATACAAGGGGAGCCGGGTCACAAGAGAGCAGGATGGATTGCCAAGATCCAGGAGTTCGACATCGAGGTACGGCCAACAAAGCTGATCAGAGGCCGAGCCTTGTGCCAGGAGCTGGCCCGAAGCGCTGCAACCGAGATATCCGCCTGTAAGTGGGAAGATCGGACAACAACTACCAACCTAGCCAACTCCTTACCAGAGGAGAGTGACTGGACAGATGACCCGGTGAGGTATTTCAGCACCGGGAGATGTCCAGACCACCTAAATGCCTCACAAAGAAGGAGGTTTCGGCTAAATGCCTTGAAATACACTCTTCGCCCCGAGGGGCTTTACTTCAAGAACATTGACGGCATCCTGTTGCGATGCGTCAAGAAAACCGACCAACCCAGGGTCCTCGGAGAATTTCACTCCGGGATGCCTGGGGGACACCATTCTGCAAGGCCTACGGCCTTGAAAATCATCAGAGCTGGGTACTATTGGCCCACTCTCTTCACAGACGCACATGCGGTCTGTGTAAAATGTGATAAATGCCAGAGATTTGCTGGCAGAAACAGAAAAGCACCCCCGCCCTCCAACCAATCCAAGCCGAGACTCCGTTTCAGCAATGGGGTCTGGACTTCATCGGGGTCATTACGCCGAACTCTGCAGCAGGGCACAAGTTCATTCTTACCGCCACCGACTACTTTACGCGGTGGGCAGAGGCGATCCCCACCAAGAATGCGGACCAGGAGACGGTCATCGGGTTCCTCGAGAGCCTCATCACCCGTTTCGGGGTCCCTGAGTCAATAGTGACGGACAATGGTCCGGGGTTCGCAGGCGCTGTACTCACGGAGTACACCAGCAAGTACGACATCTATCACAAGATGTCTTCTAACTACTACCCGCAGGGGAACGGCCTGGCCGAGTCCACTAACAAGAATCTACTGAAAATCATCAGAAAGACAGTAGAGAAGAACAAGAGGACTTGGCACCTACTCCTGAATCGGGCACTGTGGGCGGATAGAATATCATTCAAGAAGTCTATCAAGACATCCCCCTATGCGCTCGTATATGGCAAGGAGGCAGTCCTGCCAACCCACATAGAAATTCCCGCCCTCTGGATGTTGGATGAAGAGAGAGGCAACGGGGATCCAGTGGACGCCAGACTGTGCCACCGTTGCAGTTAGAGGAAGACAGAGAGAAAGCATACCAGGCCTTCACTAAACACGCTGAAGCGACCCAAGGCTGGTTTGCAAAAGGCACCACCGCCCGAGTTTTCAAAATCGGGGACCTGGTGCTGAAGTGGGACTCACTGAAGGCAAAGCCGGGCAACCACGGAAAATTTGACGCCCTCTGGGAAGGTCCCTATCAGATTGCTCGGGCGAATCAGTACAACGCATTCATGCTCCGGGATATGGAGGGACAGCTTCTCCCCATTCCCGTCAACGGGTTCCACCTCAAAGTTTATCACCACTGAAGGCACCCAATGGGTCCTTCCTTGTACAGTTTTCCTTTCGGTATTTTTAGTTTTCAGAATGTACATATTCAGCATTCAGTTTTTTAGTTTTCAAGAGCCCAAGTAGAACTTAAACAAACCCCGACTTCGCAGAAGTCGGGTATCGCTCCTTGGATTGTGCGAAGTTCGAGAGAAAGCATCTGACAAAAGGGACAAGAATTTGGCTAAGTCTGGGTGTGCAACCCGACTTCGCAACGAAGTCGGGCTGCGCACCGTCTTGGGAGCGCAGTGGGAGCAGAAGCAAAAATGGCTAAGTGTCAAACCATACCGCGCAACTTTTTGAGCGAAGTCTGATCGCGCAGTCAAACCTGGGCGAAGTCGGAGTGCGCTCATTTTCTGGCGAAGTCCGAGTGCGCCCTTAATTTTGGGCGCACCCTGAATGACCTATCACGGAAAACATGAAAAATTCTAAGTGTGGGCCCAGAGCGCAGTACGGCACAATGCGAAGTTGGGTATTGCTCCAGTTTAAAATCATGGGCCAGAAATTCTTCCTTGAAAGGTGTGCCCAGGCGGCGGCTATGACGTCATCAAAAGCACGAAGTCCGAAGATTGTTTAATGATTGCACGACTTTCAAGAACGACGTCATTAAGAAAGCAAGGCGCATTTGGACCAACTGCAACTAGGGTGCGCTTTTCAAAATTAAACCCATGCACGGCCGCCAAAATATTATAACGCTTCCACCAACTTCGAGTTAACCACCTTAACTCCCTCCCTCGCGCCATTAATGCTGCAATCCTTGCCTAGAAAAAGGGCCCTGGCATACTCAGAAAATTCAGAGTGTCAAGTCGACTCCGAGACCGCAAAGCGCAGAACTGAGAAATCGAAGCCGTAATTCTGTCGCTGCCAATTCTAACAGAGAAAATGGACAAGGGGAAAGCGCCAATGCAGGCGCAATCCAGTGACGAAGGGCGCGAAGCTGAGGAACAGACTGAATCAAGCGCTCATGAGAGCGAAGTGCCGCAGGAGCAGAAAAAGAAAACCCGGACGAAGAGAAGTCGAGGGCAAATTCCACCGCCGCCCGTCAATCACCTGGCCGGGTACAAAGATGGCGAATTTTCTATCAGCCTCACCAAGCTGCGGCCGAATATTGCAAAGTGGGCAGACAAGGTTTCGCCCTCACACCATGTCGGGGCTGCGTATAAATCGAACCTGTACTGGTTCTTGTGCCCTCCTACTCACCAGTGCCCGGAGCTGATTGAAGCAATTGTAGAATATTACAAGCCAGCTGCCCGGCAAGTCTACGACAACAAGGGAAGAGTGTTGTTCACACTCTTCAGGGAGAGCGTCCAGCCAGCTTCGCCAAGGGCTTCAGTACGAACCCGACGCGATTGTCAGAAGGATTAATCTGGATGAACAGACGAGCAGATTCACGCAGACCAAGCGGATGAGAGAATTCCTCAACTCAGAGCTGAAGACTCCGCTGGCCGGACAATGGCCGACTGCCCCATACCCCTGGACAGGTTCGAGAACAAATACATATACATCATCCTGGCATGGGTCCTCGGCTGTGATTCTGACAAAGTGGTACGCCCGTACCAGCTGGCGCTGGCAGAATGTATCCTGCATGGGGAGTTTTACGACTCCACGGCGCAAAAGAGTGGGAAGCGCCCCATTTTCTTCGACTGGGCAGACTGGCTGGCGTACGCCATTCATTCAAACCTAGTCAGGCTGCAGCAGAAGCAGACAACGGATTTCCGGTTTTGCTCCTTCCTCACATGGCTGTGCTTGTACCACATGCACTACCGGATGAAAGTTCCCGACTTGAAGAAGGTAAATGAAAAGGAGAGCCGCTGCCCGTGTACGAATGGACCGAGATCCTGTACAGAAAAGGGTCATTCTATGAGTTTAATTTTAAATTTCTGTGCATGGTCCTGGGGCTGTTCAATCGTAAGGCATCCCGCCCGCCAGAGGTCATGACAAGATATCTGAGGAAGCACGAGTACGGGGATACCTTCCGGCTGACGCAGGGCATCGTGGTCAGAATCTACGGATTCAAGGGGAAGTCGTTCTCGCTGCCCTACTTCTGCACTGACCACCAGTTCGGGATGGAGATTGCGCGACAGATGGACTATGTCGAAGAAGAGTTCGGCCAGGGCAAAAAGAGAGGCCATATCTTTCAGTATCCCATCACCTGGGCGAATACCCAAGTGCACGAGATCGGACAACACGTCTACCTCGAACGGGAACTCATCGACATGGGTCTAATAATGCTTCCTCAGCGCTGGAAATACGACCCAATTGGGGTCAGAGGCAAATTCACGCATATCTGCCCCCGAGCAGAGATTATGCAGAAAGGTTCAACAGAACAGGTGCAGACTTGGAATGGCACATCGAGCAGATGCAATCATGGCCTCCATGGCATGATTTTTACCGCGAAGAGGTGACGTATGACCCAGAGCGAAACCCGGATCACCGGTTGGAATCGCGGGCTTCAAAAATCCTCGCCAAGGTGGCGCCCCTCAACTGGCAAAAGGACAAAGTCGTCGAATGCTGGAAGATGAGATGCCGCACGCAGCACGACAAATCCAACCGGAAAACGCTGGCCGTTGATGATGAGTTTTCGGCCCTATATGATCAATACGCTGACACGTGGCGGCCTTTCGAATTTCGAAATTGCGTTCCCCGAGGCGCCAGGAAAAGGTATACAAGGAGGTCCCCCTCCCATCAATTGCCTACTTCCGCGACTTCCAACGCAACTCCGACAAGCAATCAAGTGGGCCCAATGCAGCCTCTAGCTCCTGAAGCATTACCCGAAAGGGCGCAAGGGTCAGAGAGGTCAACTCCTAAGGTGGCCCCCAGAAAAAGCGCCCGCGCTGCCAGCTAGCAGACCGGCCACGGCAGGCATCCTCCCAGCTAGACCCAGGTACAAATTTACCGTGGGGACATCACTGCCCCCAACCTCATCTCCTTCCTTCGAACCAGCCACAGCGCCAGAAGAAAAGAAGAGGAAGAGAGGTGAAAAGGCCAAGCGGCCTAAGGAACCTGTACAGCAGTCAGCCGCAGCGCAGACGGGGACAACAGCGCCAGAAATCGTCTCGCTGGACAGCCCCGAGGCGGAAGCAGAAACTCGGGCTGCAAGCGTCCCTCAAACAGCGGCTCAGGCGGAGCCCGCAGGTACGTCCACTTCCCCGCTTCCCCAAGTCCCAGTCGGCCCTGCCATAACGCCGTCCCCCATTTCATCAGGGCAAGCCGTAGCTGCGTCTTCTTCTTCCCAAACTGTCCAACCATCCAACCCCCATTCTTTCGACCGCTCGCCAGACCCTAACGCCTTCCAGCCCCTGAGCCAAACCCTGGAACCCTCGCCCGCGGCCAGTTTCGAAGCCGCACATACATCGCCGCGCCGCTCACCTCATCTGTTCAAAACCCCGCCAACGCCATCCACTCAACCGCTCGCTTCCCCTAGGACCCGGTCGCCCTTAAAAGCGGCCACTCCTTCTGGAATCCCTCCTGCTTCGCCGTTTGCAGGAAAATGCCGCAACAGGACCAGATGCTGGAAGACCTCGACTTCATGCAGATCGCAGATGACCAGCCTCTGGCAGCAAGAGCCGCAGGGGGTTCCGCCTCTTTCCTTCAAGGCGTCAAGCGCAGAAGGGCCGAGGAAATAGCTGCCCCAGTGAAGCGCACCAAGTACGACTTGGACAGGAGAGTGCTCAGAACTGAGAAGCTGATTCCAAAAGTAAAGAAGCCTCTCCGGGAGATGACCGAGGAGGACTATGAGCACCAAGTCAAGGAGAAGAGCTTCGATGACATAAACGAGGAGCATGAAATCAACGGCATTCGTCGCAGAACCAATAATCTCCTTGTCAAGCGGCTTGAGACCCAGGAGGCGCTGTTTCAGCTGCAGAATAGCGCAAGACAGCTAGAAGAAGATCTGGCTAGGGCCACCGCGCAGCTGGGGTCTGCACACAGAGATAGACGAACTGAAAGCCCACCGGCCGCCCTCAAGAGGCCGCACGAGAAACAGATACCGAGCAGCCGTCGAGGAGAAAAGGGCAGCGCCGGAGCAGGTTTCTCAGCTCCAGATTCGTTGAAACAGCTCAGCCGCACCTTGAAGAGAAAACATCACGGACGGCGGCCTTTTCAAAGAACAGAGTTAAGGAGATGCGGGCTGGTCTCGCCGTGGTTGCAAGCCCAACGTTGTTAAATCTATATCGGTCCCGGATTTCGCGTCCAGGATCGAAGAAGTATCCCGCCAGGGAAAGCCCGTGGGTAGAGGAGGCCGAACACCAAGCGAGGCAATGGCTAGACTCGGCTATGAAACTTGAGGAGTATGAGCGCAAAGGCCTCCAATTTCCCCCGATGTCCCAATTTGCCTCGTAGTGGGCAGATGCAAGGGTAACCTTGCATATTTATTTCGATAATACAGAGAAGATAAGGACCGCCAGAAGATGTCGGACGCATTAGAACATGAAATGAGCATTTGCCTGGCCCCCTTTCACACTCGGTCCGAACACGGGTGCCCGAGCTTCGTCAAGGATGGCGAGTTTCTGACCCTTGAGCAGGTAAAGCAGAATTGGCTGTCTTTCGAGGCAGACACAGCAGAAATTGATAGCTGGGCAGAGCCAATCCAAGAAGCTCAGGTCACCCAGATGGTGTCAAGATACTGCAAAATCAACTCCTCCCTTAAGGAGTTGGGAAAAAGATACAACACCATCGACCTGCATGCAGTTGCTGCATTCCACGCAGCACTAAGAGAGGTCAGCGACCTAGGGCCCTTCCAAGCAGCAGTCTGGGACCAAGCCAAGGCTGCATATGAACGCATCCGCGAGCGGGAGGCCGACAGTGAAGAACCTTCAGGTTCAGGAGGAGAAACAGAAGAGGCAACTGCCGAAAGTGAACCTGAAGAAGAACAGTTGCCCGGAAGGAAGCCGTCAGAGCAGCGAAAAGCAGGGGAAGGAAGTTCCTCTGCGCCCAAAGGATGAAGGCCTGGTTCTTTGCGTCGAGGCGAGCTCGACACCCCGCGAGCCGCCAGGAATGTTGCCACATTTTGCACGGGGTGCCATGTTTTCAAATTTGTAAGTATGTTGCTCTTCCTTCCCTCCTCTTTCTTCCCTTTCTCCATTTTTCCCTTTCTCCCTTTCCTCAGCTTTCATTCCTCCCTTTTTTCCCTTGTACTTCCCCACCAAGTTCCCAAAACCGAGCAAGTGTTCCCCTAAAATTCTAAGTGTGAGGCAAACCGACTTCGCAAGTCGGGTGCGCCTCAAGTGGAGCGCACTAGGGAATGCGAAGTGCGAAAGCGATGAGATGATCAGAATTTGGCTAAGTGTCGAGCGCAACCCGACTTCGCAGCAAGTCGGGGTGCGCTCTTCTTCCCGTGCGCACTTGGGAAAGCAAGTGTTCGAAAATCAGCTAAGTGTCGAGCGCAACCCGACTTCGCAAGGGGGTCGCCCTTTTGTGCGAGTCCGAACAGCGGCCAAATCAGCTTAAGTACCGGTGCGCAACCCGACTTCGCAATGAATTCGGGCTGCGCCCTTTGACCGGTGCGCAGTTGGGCAAGATTCACCAAGACCCAGAAATTGGCTAAGGCACGGAGGCCCTCCCCAACTGCGCTGTTTCCCACCTGCGCTACCCGATAGCGCTCTGATCCCGGGCGAAGTTGGATAAACTGCCTTTCAAGGCAGACATGTGTCACTCATCAGAATTCGACAAGTGTCCAGCTTCGGGATTCGAGCCGAGATGTGACGGGATAAAGGACAAGCATGGACCGCATTACCTACGCCAGCTGCCTCCATTTAAGCTGATGTAAAGTTCCATCTACCACAGCTACCCGCATTCCTGCTGACTAGAAGTTTCACCCGACGCACTGCCACGTAGCTGTACAGCTTTCAGGGAGACCTTGCTGCAAGTACAGTCCTCGCCGACAGAAGTCAGCATCGCAGCTCTTCTGCCGCTTTTGTCGCCTATTGTCTGGTCCGGGGACTTTGTGCCCGTAATTGTAATCGGGGGGAACTTGGGCTATAAATAGCCACACCATTTCATTGTAAAAGGTGGAAGGGGAATATACTGCTAGGGAACCATTGTAGCTATACGTTTGCTTCTGAATGCAAGACACATACTTGGCTCTGCTTACTGTCATCATCTTGTATGCTGCCTCTCCTTGTCATTTCTGCCTCATGTTTCTTATTTCATTGCTTACTGTTGTACTGAACTCTGGACTCCGGTATTTGATGATTAAGTATTCCTGGAATGCATAGATAGAGGATACATAGGATGCATGATAGCTGTAGTTTCATTATGTGTTTTGTATAGGACTGTTGTTAGTAGTGGTGATTGATCGTTGTCGTGCTGCTTATTCCCCCCACCCAACTCCAATCACATTTGGATTCTCTTTCCGCAATTTATCTCTTTCCCGCACTCTTAGCTTAAACACTAAAAACCCACAAGAAGCCGGCCTTCTCCGGAGATTGGCACGGAAGGCATTCCTTCCTTCCGGCCTTTCAATCTGGTGGGCGAATCTGGGGCGCATTATACCAAATCCTTTCCTCATGGCAGATTCGTAACCAACAGTACTCAAGAAATGACGTACACTGCCTACAGTGCACATGTGTGTGAAGTAAGAATGAGCCCACATTGTACTACAAAAACGGAAGGTGATCATATGTTGATTTTTTGTTTGTATATCGATGATCTAACTTTCACAAGTTCATGAAGAATAAAAAGTGTTCAAGCAAGCCATGATGTAAGAATTTGAAATGAGTGATTTGGGTTTGATGCATTATTTTCTTGGCATGGAGGTACATCAAACACATGATGGGATCTTCATTTGCCAATCTAAATATGCACATAATATGTTGAAGAAATTTGGCATGGACAATTGTAAAGATGTTGCTACCCTCTCTAGAAATGGAATACAACATACTGCAACACAATTCCATTACCACTTAAATGAACAAAATATACAATATGAATAACTTACAATTACAATGCATACACTATGCACACAGCATTCAGATGGTCTAGTACAGATTTTTTATGGCGAATAATAAACCTATGCTTGTATGGATGCATTCTCTAGCATCTCCTTTGTGTACAACATCTCCCTTGTGCATACAATGTACTCTCTGGCATGTACAACTTCTACAACATATCCTCAATGTTCGTACCTGTTCAAATGAATGAAGGGTTTATTTTAAACTTATGAGAAGGTAGTTATTCCCAACTACCAACCCGACACCTCACCACTCACATTACATTTGTCATGCATTTACATTTCATTTCATTTCCAACTACAAGACAAACTGCATGACAACCAAACAACTTATGACTCATCTCGTACATTTTTTTTTTCCTGAAGAAAATGGTGTTGTACTCAGATCCCCCACCCTTGACAAATCACAAATATTTCTTTAGAGCTTGAGGGTTTACAAACAGATTCAATTATCATCTCAATTGAGTTTCTATAGCTAGATACCTACATTTTTTTCATAAAAAGCCTGAATTCTTGATTTCCATTTTTTGGATCTTCTTCAATTTTCTTTGTAAATGTAAATATTCCAAAATTCAGCATCCTTCTTGACATTTTCTTGCAGCAGCCTTCACAATACCAAAAATCCACTTCCATTGTCTATGCACTGCATCTTAGTAGATTAATATTTCCAAAACTTCACGTTATCATAGTCCACTTTACTAGATTTGGACTGTTAGTTTCCTTCTTGAAGAATAAGTGCAACTGTAGCATGGTGGCAAGCATTCCAGAATAAAGGAATAGGATGACAAATTAAGGGCCAAACAAGACCACAATCAATGCAGCTCCAATTATCATTCTACACTTAGAACAACATCATCTTGACTTCAAACGACAATCATGCACAACTAGTACAGCTTATAATGGAACGATCCACTTGGAATGGCAAGTGTGGAACGACATACACTTGGAATGGTAGTTCCACTAGATCGGTAAGAGTTGGATCAGCAGGATCAAGTTCTACTAGCACTGCAAGTACTCCATACCACTTGGAACAACACTCTCACTTGAATGGCCACAATCTCCCAATTGGAATGGCACTCTTGGCAATTCCACTTGTACTACATTCTAGACTGCAACTCCCACGTTCCACGTTCAATCTGCAACTTTGATCCCTGCACACAAAATCCAACAAACACTCTACTCTACCAATGGCAAACACACTACACACAGATTACACTTCACACGGATAGAATATGAGTCATTTGCATTACTTATGGTACGACATTATCAAAAACTGAACAATGCATATACAATTTGGACACATACTCCACAGTCTACACATATGGCTTATGGTCCTAGTCTCTCACAACATGCACTCTAGACATCTATATGGTAGACAGATTCACACGTAGATAGTCTCGAATGAAAGAGGGAGGGTCTTGTTGATTACGAATCTGCCATGAGGAAAGGATTTGGTATAATGCGCCCCAGATTCGCCCACCAGATTGAAAGGCCGGAAGGAAGGAATGCCTTCCGTGCCAATCTCCGGAGAAGGCCGGCTTCCTGTGGGTTTTTAGTGTTTTAAGCTAAGAGTGCAGGGAAAGAGATACACATGCGGAAAGAGAATCCAAATGTGATTTGAGTTGGGCGGGGGGAATAAGCAGCACGACAACGATCAATCACCACTACTAACAACATTCCTATACAAAACACATAATGAAACTACAGCTATCATTCATCCTATGTATCCTCTATCTATGCATTCCAGGAATACTTAATCACCAAATACTGGAGTCCAGAGTTCAGTACAACAGTAAGCAATGAAATAAGAAACATGAGGCAGAAATGACAAGGAGAGGCAGCATACAAAATGAAGACAGTAAGCAGAGCCAAGTATGTATCTTGTATTTAGAAGCAAACGCACGGCTACAATGGTTCCCTAGCAGTATATTCCCCTTCCACCCCTTTACAATGAAATGATCCGGCTATTTATAGCCCAAGTTCCCCCCGATTACATTCACGGGCACAAAGTCCCAGACAAGACAATAGCTGACACAAGCGGCTGAAGAGCTGCTGATGCTGACTCCTGTCGGCGAGGACTGTACTTGCAGCAAGGTCTCCCTGAAAGCTGTACAGCTACGTGGCAGTGCGTGCGGTCAAACCTCTGGTCAGCAGGAATGCGGGTAGCTGCGGTAGATGAAACTTCTCATCAGCTTAAATAGGGGCAGCTGGCGTAGGTAGTGCAGCCCATGCTTGTCCTTTATCCCGTCACATCTCGGCTCGGATCCCGAGGCTGGACACTTGTCGAATTCTGATGAGTGACACATGTCTGCCTTGAAAGGCAGTTATCCAACTTCGCCGGGATCGGAGCGGTCTGTCGGGTAGCGCGGGTGGGAAACAGCGTAGTTGGGGAGGGTCTCCATGCCTTAGTCAAATTATGGCTTGCTTGATGAATCTTGCCCAACTGCGCACCGATCAAAGGGCGCACCCCGACTTCGCTGCGAAGTCGGGTTGCGCACCGGTACTTAGCTGATTTTCCCGCTGTTCGGACTGCGCACCAAAAGGAGGCGCACCCCGACTTCGCTGCGAAGTCGGGTTGCGCCCCAGCACTTAGCTGATTTTCTACAAGTTGCTTTCCCAAGTGCGCCCAGGAAGAAGGGCGCACCCCGACTTCGCTGCGAAGTCGGGTTGCCCCACACTTAGTCAAATTTTGCTCCGTTTCAGCTTGCCTTCGCACTTCGCATCCCCTCTGCGCTCGGACTTGAGGCGCACCCCGACTCATTGCGAAGTCGGGTTGTGCCCTGACACTTAGAATTTTTTAGGGGACACTTGCTCAGTTTTGGGAACTTGGGGGGAAGTATAAGGGGAAAAAGGGAGGAATGAAGCTGAGGAAAGGGGAAAAGGAAAGATGGAGAAAGGGAGGAAAGAGGAGGAGGGAAGGAAGAGCAGCACACTTACAAATTTTGAAAACATGGCACCCCGTGCAAAATGTGGCAACATTCCTGGCGGCTCGCGGGGTGTCGAGCTCGCCTCGACGCAAAGAACCAGGCCTTCATCCATTGGGTGCAGAGGAACTTCCTTCCCTTGCTTTCCGCTGCTCTGATGGCTTCTCTCCGGGCAACCGTTCTTCTTCAGGATCACTTCCGGCAGTTGCCTCTTCTGTTTCTCCCTCCGAACCTGAAGGTTCTTCGCTGTCAGCTTCCCGCTCGCGGATGCGTTCATATGCAGCCTTGGCTTGGTCCCAGACTGCTGCTTGGAAGGGCCCTAGGTCGCTGACCTCTCTTAGTGCTGCGTGGAATGCAGCAACTGCATGCAGGTCGATGGTGTTATATCTTTTTCCCAACTCCTTAAGGGAGGAGTTGATTTTGCAGTATTTCGACACCATCTGGGTGACCTGAGCTTCTTGGATTGGTTCTGCCCAGCTGTCAATTTCTGCTGTGTCTGCCTCAAAAGACAGCCAATTCTGCTTTACCTGCTCAAGGGTTAGAAACTCGCCATCCTTGACGTAGCTCGGGCACCCGTGTTCGGACAGAGTTTGAAAGGGGGCCAGGCAAATGCTCATTTCATGTTCTAATGCGTCCAGCATCTTCCTGGCAGTTCTAATCTTCTCTGTCTTATCAAAATAAATATGCAAGGTTACCCTTGCATCTGCCCACTATGAGGCAAGTTGGGACATTGGGGGAAATTGGAGGCCTTTGCGCTCAAACTCCTCAAGTTTCATAGCCAGGTCCAGCCATTGCCTCGCTTGGTGTTCGGCCTCCTCTACCACAGGCTTTCCCTGGGCAGATACTTCTTCGATCCTGGATGCGAAATCTAGGACCGATATGGACTTAACAAGGTTGGGCTTGCAACCCTGCAGCAGACCAGCCCGCATCTCCTTAACTCTGTTCTTTGAAAAGGCCGCCGTATGTGATGTTTTCTCTTCAAGCTGCGACTGTGCCTGTTTCAACGAATCCTGGAGCTGAGAAACCTGCTCCAGTGCTGCCTTCTTCTCCTCTGACAGCTGCTCGGCTGTCTGTTTCTGTGCTGCGGCCTCCTGCTGAGAGGCGGCCAGCTGGGCTTTCAGCTCATCTATCTCCTGCTGTGCAGATCCCAGCTGCGCGGTGGCCCTAGCCAGATCTTCCTCCAGCTGCCTTGCGCTATTCTGCAGCTGAAACAGCGCCTCCTGGGTCTCAAGCCGCTTGACAAGGAGATTATTGGTTCTGCGGCGAATGCCGTTGATTTCTTGCTCCTCGTTTATGTCATCGAAGCTCTTCTCCTTGACTTGGTGCTCATAGTCCGCCTCGGTCATCTCCCGGAGAGGCTTCTTCACTTTTGGGATCAATTTCTCAGTTGTAAGCACTCTCCTGTCCAGGTCGTACCTGGTGCGTTTTATCGGGGCAGCTATCTCTTCGGCTCTCCTCCGTTTGACGCCTTGAAGGAAAGAGGCGGAACCTCCTGCGGCTCTTGCTGCCAGAGGCTGGTCATCTGCGGTCTGCATGAAGTCAAGATCTTCCAGCATCTGGTCCTGTTGCGGCATCTTTCCTGCAAACAGCGAAGTAGGAGGGATTCCAGAAGGAGTGGCCGCTTTTAAGGGCGACCGGGTCCTAGGGGAGGCGAGCGGCTGAGTGGACGGTGTTGGCGGGGTTTTGAACAGCTGAGGTGAGGAGCGCGGCGATGTATGTGCAGCTTCGACACTGGCCGCGGGCGAGGGTTCCAGGGTTTGGCTCAGGGACTGGAAGGCGTTAGGGTCCTGAGTGAACTAGTCGAAAGAATGGGGGCTCGTTGGATGGTTGGGCGGTTTGGGAAGAAGAAGATGCAGCTACGGCTTGCCCTGATGATATGGGGGACGGTGTTACGGTAGGGCCGACTGAGACTTTGGGGAGCGGGGAAGTGGACGTACCTGCGGGCTCCGCCTGAGCCGTTGTTCGAGGGACGCTCGCAGTCTGAGTTTCTGCTCCTGCTTCGGGGCTGTCCAGTGAGACGATCTCCGGCACTGCTGTCTCTGTCTGCGTCGCGGCTGGCTGCTGCACAGGTTCTTTAGGCCGCTTGGCCTTTTCACTCTTCTTCTTTTTCTTTTCTTCCGGCGCTGAGGCTGGTTCGCAGGAAGGAGATGAGGTTGGGGCGGTAGGTAGTGATGTCCCCACGGTAAACTTGTACCGGGGTCTAGCTGGAAGGATGCCTGCCGCGACCGGTTTGCTAGCTGGTAGCGCAGGCGCTTTTTCTGCTTGAGGGGCCACCTCAGGGGTTGACCCTTCTGACCTTTGCGCCCTTTCGGGTACTGCTTCAGAGGCTACATGCTGCATCGGGCCCACTTGACTGCTCGTCGGAGTTGCGCTGGAGGTTGTCGGAGTTGACGATTGCTGGGACGGGGGCCTCCTTGTATACCTTTTCCTAGCGCCTCGGGGAACGCAATTTCGAAATTCGAAAGGCCGCCACGTGTCAGCGTATTGATCATATAGCGCCGAAAACTCATCATCAACGGCCAACGTTTTTCGGTTGGATTTGTCGTGTTGCGTGCGGCATCTCATCTTCCAGCATTCGACGACTTTGTCCTGTTGCCAGTTGAGGGGCGCCACCTTGGCGAGAAATCTTTTGAAGCCCGCAGAATCCAACCGGTGATCCGGGTTTCGCTCTGGGTCGTATGCCACCTCCTCGCAGTAAAAATCATGCCATGGAGGCCATGATTGCATCTGCTCGATGTGCCATTCCAGGTCTGCGCCTGTTCTGTTGAACCTTTCCTGCATAATCTCTGCTCGGGGGCAGATGTGCGTGAATTTACCCCTGACCCCAATTGGGTCGTACTTCCAGCGCTGCGGCAGCATTATTAGACCCATGTCGATGAGTTCCCGCTCGAGGTAGACGTGTTGTCCGATCTCGTAAACTTGGGTATTCGCCCAGGTGATGGGATACTGAAAGATATGGCCTCTCTTTTTGCCCTGGCCGAACTCTTCTTCGACATAGTCCATCTGCCGCGCAATCTCCATCCCGAACTGGTGGTCAGTGCAGAAGTAGGGCAGCAGGAACGGCTTCCCCTTGAATCCGTAGATTCTGACCATGATGCCCTGAGTCAGCCGGAAGGTGTCCCCGTACTCATTCTTCCTCAGGTATCTTGTCATGACTTCCGGCGGGCGGGATGCCTTACGGTTGAACAACCCCAGGACCATGCACAGAAATTTAAGATTAAACTCATAGAATGACCCTTTTCTGTGCAAGATCTCGGTCCATTCGTACACGGGCAGCGGCTCTCCTTTTTCGCTTACTTTCTTCAAGTCAGGAACGTTCATCCGGTAGTGCATGTGATACAGGCACGACCACGCGAGGAAGGAGCAAAACCGGAATTCCGTTGATTGCTGCTTTTGCTGCAGCCTGACTAGGTTAGAATGAATGGCGTACGCCAGCCAGTCTGCCCAGTCGAAGAAAATGGGGCGCTTCCCACTCTTTTGCGCTGTGGAGTCGTAAAACTCCCCGTGCAGGATACACTCTGCCAGTGCCAGCTGGTACGGCCGTACCACTTTGTCAGAATCGCAGCCGAGGACCCACGCCAGGATGATATAAATGTACTTGTTTTCAAATTTGTCCAGCGGTATGGGGCCTGACGGCCACTGTCCGGCTGCCAGCGGAGTCTTCAGCTCTGAGTTGAGGAAATCTCTCATCCGCTTGGTCTGCGTGAATCTGCCGGTTTGCTCATCCAGATTTACCCTTCTGACAATCGCGTCGGGTTCATACTGGAGCCCTGGGGCGAACGCTGGCTGGACGCTCTCCCGGAAAAGTGTGAACAACACTTTTCCCTTGTTGTCGCAGACTTGCCGGGCGGCTGGCTTGTAATATTCTACAATCGCTTCAATCAGCTCCGGGCACTGGTGAGTAGGAGGGCACAGGAACCAGTACAGGTTCGATTTATACGCAGCCCCGACATGGTGTGAGGGCGAAACCTTGTCTGCCCACTTCGCAATATTCGGACGCAGCTTGGTGAGGCTGATGGAGAAAGAGCCGTCCTTGTACCCGGCCAGGTGATTAACGGGCGGCGGCGGAATTTGCCCGACTACGCACCTCTTCGTCCGGGTTCTCCTTTTCTGCTCCTGCGGCACTTCGCTCTCATGAGCGCTGGATTCCGTCTGCTCCCCAACTTCAGGCTCTGCGTCACTGGATTGCGCCTGTACGGGCGCTTTCCCCTTGTCCATTTTCTCTGTTAGGATGGGCAGAGACAGGAAATTACGGCTTCTGGCTTCTCAGTTCTGCGCTTTGCAGTTTCGGGGTCAGCTTGACAATCTGAATTTTTTGAGTATGCCAGGGTCCTTTTTCTAGGCAAGGGTTGCGGCTTTAATGGCGCTGGGGAGGAAGTTAAGGCGGTTAACTGGAAGTTGGTGGAAGCGTTATAAGATTTTGGTGGCCGTGCATGGGTTTAATCTTGAAAAGCGCACCCAAGTTGCAGTTGGTCCAAATGCGCCTTGCTTTCTTAATGACATCGTTCTTGAAAGTCGCGCAATCATTAAACATTCTTTGGACCTCGTGCTTTTTATGACGTCATCGCCGCCGTCTGGGCACACTTTCCAAGGGAGAATTTCTGGCCCATGACCCAACTTCGCACCGTG
This sequence comes from Wollemia nobilis, assembly GCA_028583015.1. Lineage (NCBI taxonomy): Eukaryota > Viridiplantae > Streptophyta > Pinopsida > Araucariales > Araucariaceae > Wollemia > Wollemia nobilis. The sequence continues at coordinate 7,512,683 of JAQPPZ010016867.1, forward strand.
CCGTACTGCGCTCTGGGCCCACACTTAGGATTTTTCATGTTTTCCGTGATGGGTAATTCAGGGTGCGCCCAGAAAAAGGGCGCATTCCGACTTCGCCCATGTTTGGCGCAGTCAGACTTCGCCCCAAAATGGGCGCAATCTGATCTGACACTTAGCCATTTTCTTCTTCCCGTGACAGATCACCCAGGGTGCGCCCGAGAATGGGGCGCACTCGGACTTCGCCCCAAAAATGGGCGCAATCCGACTTCGCTCAGATTTGCTTGCGCAGTCTGATTTTGACACTTAGCCATTTTCAGCCTTGCCTTTCCCAACTGCGCTCCCAAGACGGTGCGCAGCCCGACTTCGCTGCGAAGTCGGGTTGCGCACCGGACTTAACCAAATTTCTGCCCCTCTTGTCAGCTGCTTTCTTTCGAACTTCGCACTGTCCAAGGAGCGATACCCGACTTAACTGCGAAGTCGGGGTTTGCTTTAAGTCCTACTTGGGCTCTTGAAAACTAAAAAAACTGAAAGCTGAATATGTACATTCTGAAAACTAAAAATACAGAAAGGAAAACTGTACAAGGAAGGACCCATTGGGTGCCTTCAGTGGTGATAAATTTTGAGGTGGAACCCATTGACGGGAATGGGGAGAAGTTGTCCCTCCATATCCCGGAGCACGAATGCGTTGAACTGATTCACCCGGGCAATCTGATAAGGACCCTCCCAGAGGGCATCAAATTTGCCGTGATTGCCCGGCTTTGCCTTCAGTGAGTCCCACTTTAGCACCAGGTCCCCGATTTTGAAAACTCGGGCGGTGGTGCCTTTTGCAAACCAGCCTTGGGTCGCTTCAGCATGCTTGGTGAAGGCCTGGTATGCTTTCTCTCTGTCTTCCTCTAACCGCAGCAGCTGGCACAGTCTGTCGTCCACTGGATCCCCACTACCTCTCTCTTCATCCAACATCCAGAGGGCGGGAATTTCTATGTGGGTTGGCAGGACTGCCTCCTTGCCGTACACGAGCGCATAGGGGGATGTCTTGATAGACTTTTTGAAGGATATTCTATCCGCCCATAGTGCCCGATTCAGGAGTAGGTGCCAAGTCCTCTTGTTTTTCTCTATTGTCCTTCTGATGATTTTCAGTAGATTCTTGTTAGTAGACTCGGCCAGGCCGTTCCCCTGCGGGTAGTAATTGGAAGACATTTTGTGATAAATGCCGTATTTGCTGGTGTACTCCGTGAGTACAGCGCCTGCGAACCCCGGACCATTGTCCGTCACTATTGACTCAGGGACCCCGAAGCGGGTAATGAGGCTCTCGAGGAACCTGATGACCGTCTCCTGGTCCGCATTCTTGGTGGGGATCGCCTCGCCCACCGCGTGAAGTAGTCGGTGGCGGTAAGAATGAACTTGTGCCCAGCTTGCGAGTTCGGCGTAATGACCCCGATGAAGTCCAAACCCCATTGCTGAAACGGAGTCTCGGCTTGGATTGGTTGGAGGGGCGGGGGTGCTTTTCATTTACTGCGACAAATCTCTGGCATTTGTCACATTTTGCACAGACCGCATGTGCGTCTGTGAAGAGAGTGGGCCAATAATACCCAGCTCTGATTATTTTCAAGGCCGTAGGCCTTGCGGAATGGTGTCCCCCAGGCATCCCGGAGTGAAATTCTCCGAGGATCCTGGGTTGGTCGGTTTTCTTGACGCACCGCAACAGGATGCCGTCAATGTTCTTGAAGTAAAGCCCCTCGGGGCGAAGAGTGTATTTCAATGCACCTAGCCGAAACCTCCTTCTTTGTGAGGCATTTAGGTGGTCTGGACATCTCCCGGTGCAGAAATACCTCACCAGGTCATCTGTCCAGTCACTCTCCTCTGGTAAGGAGTTGGCTAGGTTGGTAGTTTGTTGTCGGATCTTCCCACTCACAGGCGGATATCTCGGCTGCAGCGCTTCGGGCCAGCTCCTGGCACAAGGCTCGGCCTCTGATAAGCTTTGTTGGCCGCACCTCGATGTCGAACTCCTGGATCTTGGCAATCCATCCTGCTCTCTTGTGACCCGGCTCCCCTTGTATGATGAAATTTCGGACGTCCGGGTGTATCACGAAGACGGTTGTCCGGCTCTGGGAGACAAAGTGCTTGAACTTTCGGAGAGACTTCATGACCGCGTGAACCTGCCGCTCAATAAAATTGTACTTCTCTTCGTGCGGCTGGATCACCTGGCTTAAGAACGCTATGGGGCGCTCTTCGCCATCGTCTCCCTTCTGTGTCAGGACTGCGGCGTAACTCTCGGGTTCTCCCACCGCGTACAGGATGAAGTCCTTGGAGTAATCCGGGTTTATCAACACCGGAGCTTGTGCAATTCGGGCCTTGATTTCCTCGAAGGCCTGTCTCCTCTCATCAGTCCATAAGAATTCAGCATTCTTTTTCAGCAGTTCGGCCATGGGCTTGATTACCTGTGCGAAGTCCGGTATGAACTTCCGCACGAAATTGATTTGGCCGAAGAAGGACTGTAGCCCTTTCTTGTCAACTGGGGCGGGCAAGCGGAGGAGGGCCTCTGCTCTGTCAGGGTCCACTGCAAGGCCTTTCTCGGAGATGACATGTCCCAGCAGCTTACCTTCTCTTACCGCGAAGACTGATTTCTTCGGGTTTATGGAAATGCCGAATTCACGACATCTCTCAAATATCTGCCGTAGGTGGGAAACATGGTCCTCTCTCCTATGAGAGAATACGGTCATGTCATCCAAATAGATGACAATGACCTTGTTAAGCAGCTCTCGGAAGGCCAAGTCCATGGCTCTCTGGAATGTGGCGCCAGCATTGGATAAGCCGAAGGGCATGCGCTGATAGGCGAACGTTCCCCATTTGGTGGTGAACGTTGTCTTATGCTGGTCCTCATCTTTGACCCAGATCTGGTTGTACCCAGAAAAGCCATCTAGGAGGGAGAATCTCTGCGCTCCAGCAACTATATGGAGGATCTGATCGATCTGGGGAAGCGGATAATGGTCTTTGAGTGAGGCCTGATTCAGATTTCTGAAGTCCACACAGAGACGAATGTCTCCGTTTTTCTTCCTCACGGGAACCAAGTTCGCAACCCAGGATGAATGCTTGATGGGGTAGATGATCTTGGCTTCCAGCATCTTCAGGAGCTCGGCTTTCATCATGGCTTCGATCTTCGGATTTACAACCCTTTGCTTCTGTCGGAATGGTTTTGCACCATCTTCTAGCTCAATGGTATGTTGGATTATCTGTCTGTCATACCCCTTCAAGTCCTGGTAGCACCAGGCTACTATGTCAGGGAACTCTCGGCATAATGTTCTGATCTGCTCGAGTTCCTCTTTGGTGCAGTCCGTTCCGACCTTAATTGCCTTTCCAGGCTCAAGCTCCAGGTCGACGTACTGCTTGGGGTCTACTTTGATCCTGTGTGATATTGCTCTGTCATTATGATCAAAGAGACTCTCTAGTGTAATCAGTCCTTTCGGGACATGATTATTTTTTAACTGTATCAACCCCTCATATTGCTCGTCATCAGGGTCTCTACCTTCGATTGAACACGCTTCGGTAACCAAAAATGTGACGATCTCCTCGTCACAGTCAAACACCTGCCAGTGGGTGTCTTTATCGAGCACGGAAGGCCTGTAAATGGTACGGACCGGCTTCGGCTTACGGACGGTGTCATCGGCCGGAACGTGCATGGCTCCAACAGACGCCAGAATGTCAGCGTGCTTGTTTTTCTCACGCGATATAGCTCTGACATTCAATGAGTCGAATGACTCCATCAGGTCCCACACCCGATTACGGTACGCCTTGAGATAGTGCTTCTTGGAGGCGCACTTGTTCGTAATCTGGTTGCACACCAGCTACGAGTCGCCAAAGATCTGCGGATGTTTAATCCCCGGCCTCTCCGCTTTTCTCAAACCCAAGCACAGGGCTTCGTACTCCGCCGCATTGTTGGTACGGCTCCGAGCCAGCCTGTAGGTGTAGTCCTTCTGGATCCCGGTCGGGGAAACCAGGAGTACACCTGCACCGGCGCCATTTTTGCATCGGGCGCCATCAAAGAAAAGCTGCCATAGCTTCTATGGTGCAGGTCCTACTTCTTTCTTGGCTGACTTGTCAAGCCTCTCAGGCTGGATGACGGTGTAGCAGCCTTGCTCAGTCTCGATCACGGCGTTGAAGTCCCACAAGGAGAACTCATCTTCTACTTGCAGCAGCTCAAGAGCTTGCTCCGTCATGTCTACCACCACCAGTTCCTCCTCCGTCAGCTGAACCATGCAGTCCTGCAACTCTTCTCCGGGTATCTTCTCCACTAGAAATGTGGAAGGCTTCTCGTTGTAGATCTTCAGTCTCCTTCCTTTGAAGGGCACTTCCATATGCGAGTAATCCAGAGAGATACCCTCCCAGCTTCGCAATGAACTCCCTGGAGAGACACATGTCGAAGTAGGGTTCCAAGTCGACAACCACGACCTCTTGAATGACCACTATGTCGAGAGCTTTGTGCAGCCGGATCGGGATGTCTTTGATGACACCGGTTGTCTTGACGGGGGTGCCGTCTAGTTGCAGCACGCCTTGGCTGCTCCTTGTATACTCCATCCCGATTTCGTCGCAGACGGCTCTCGGCATTACAGTCGTGGAGGCACCAGAATCCACCATACAGTTGTGTACTATGTACCCTTGCATCCGTAATGACAGATAGAAGGGAGGTGGTCTGTTCTTCCCAGTGGCAGAGACTGTCAGGGGTTGAACCAGAACAGCGAGCTGTATCTGCTTGCCACACTTTATGCTCTTCAGAGATTCCTGCAGCAGATCAACTTGCCCTAGGAGCAGGAGAGCATCATACATGCTTATCCTTGCGGGGGTCCTCTTCAGCTCATCCACTATGTTGTAGCCTGAGGTGCTAGCTCCTTCCGCTTCTTTCGCGGGCTCATACTTGGTGCGGTATTGCTGCGTGGCCTCTACTCTCTGTCTCTTTGTCAGAGACGGGTACCTCAGCTTCTCCTGAGCTTGTTCTTTTGTTTCAGCTGGAGGCTGAGCAGCGGGAGCTTTGGCTGGAGAAGGAGCTGCTTTTGCTGCGGGAGGCTTGGCTGCGGGAGCTTTTTCCTTGGCTGTGTAAGGCCACAGCCTCTTGTCAGGTGGCAGCCCGGCAGGTTGCGCCTTGTCTCTTCTGGCGTATACCTTCAAGGGCTTTGCAGCGGCTTCGGCGAGGCTTTCTGTCTTCCTTGGCGGGGGGGCAACACCAGATCTTCCTTTGGGACGGCAAAGTTGCCTTCGTCGTCCAGGATCATGTAGAGTTCTTCGTCCTCTATGGCGCTGCCTGCCAGGGTCTGGAGGTAATGTTGGTGCAGTGTGCAGTCTTCTTCCGAATGCGGGTCGTTGCACGTGGTGCACCAGTTGACCTGGTCGGAAGTACCAGGTTGGTCCTCTATGGCAGCATTTCTTGCAGGGGGCCGCCTCTGATCTCGCCATTCTGGGGCTTGATCTTTTGTCAGTGCTGGAGGAGGATATGGCCTCCTTGGAACAAGGTCCATCTGGGCCTGTTTCTTCTTGAGAATAGTCATGTCGTTGGACATGGTGTGATATCCCGAGGCCAAAGCCCGCACCTCCTGGAGGATTTTGTTTTGAATATCATTGTCCGGAGGCGGCAACTGAGCTGGCGGAGGTAAGGCAGCCAATGGAGGAGGTGTAGAATACTGCGCATACTGCGGGGGAGCTGGGAGTGTTGGATAATGCGGAGGAGGAGGAGGCGGATAGTGAATTTGTGGCGGGCCGTAAGGGTTTACGACCGGCGCCGGATTCCATTGTTGTTGGGGTTGTTGTCCTGAAGTGGACGGCATCATACCAGAGGCTGATGGGTACTGGGATTGAGGAAAGTCGGGGTAAATGGGTGGCTGTACCCTGTGCGGGAGTCTGCCTATGGAAATGATATCCATTTCAGCTTGTTGGGCAGCCTCGTACAGAGCAGGGAATGAGTCGATTCTGGCTATCTTCAGCAGCAGGCAAATGTCTGAGTTGAAAGACCTCAGGTAGTAGTGCGCAGCCTGACCTGCTGAAGGTCGAAGTTCGCGAGGTACTCGTTTCCAAGACCTCGCAAACCGTATGTTGAAGTCCGACACCTCCTCTTGGGGGTGTCGCTGGATGCTTTGGAACTGATGCAACAAGGAAGAGGGATCAGCAGACTCGTTGCATCCTTTCACGAGCCTGTCGGCTAGGCGGCGCCACCCCGTGATAGATCCCTCCGGCGGGTGATCTCCACCGGTAGAGAAGCTTTCCCCTTAGGGAAAGGGCCAGAAGACGGGTCTTCACACCCTCATCAGTGATGGAATGTAGTGCAGCCAGGGCCAGAATGTCCTGGATGTGTTCGTACGCCGTCTTGCCGTAGCCGTCATATGTAGGGATAGACTTTAAGGCAGCGGGGGGCACAGCTTGCTGTCCGACTAGGGCCAAGGGCCCCGTAGAGTCTACCGTCGGGAAGAGATCATCATCGTTCTGCTGGGCAGCCATGTCTTCTTCTCCTCCGGTAGTGTACTCGGTATCGGTATCGTTCGAGGATGTAGATTGCTCTTCACCCTCAGCCTCTTCGATTTCGGTTTCAGGCTCTTCTATGCGAGCTTGGTGATCGGCCGGCTGACGCGCTCTCCTGGAGTGGTAATGTCTATTTCATAAAGGTCGAGTTGGTTTCCTAGATTCCTTGCTCGCCACCTTCTCATTTACATGAAGGCGTTCGGACCGGTCTTCACGGACTCGAGAGAGTATTCGGGTACTTGCAGAGTCGCCAGGTGCTCTGATTTTTAACAGCAATGAAGCGAACACCAGTGCTTCGATTCTGTCTTGGGGTGGGAAACTTCCATGTCCCACCGGGCGTGCCAAAGAAACTGTTGGTTACGAATCTGCCATGAGGAAAGGATTTGGTATAATGCGCCCCAGATTCGCCCACCAGATTGAAAGGCCGGAAGGAAGGAATGCCTTCCGTGCCAATCTCCGGAGAAGGCCGGCTTCCTGTGGGTTTTTAGTGTTTTAAGCTAAGAGTGCAGGGAAAGAGATACACATGCGGAAAGAGAATCCAAATGTGATTTGAGTTGGGTGGGGGGAATAAGCAGCACGACAACGATCAATCACCACTACTAACAACATTCCTATACAAAACACATATTGAAACTACAGCTATCATGCATCCTATGTATCCTCTATCTATGCATTCCAGGAATACTTAATCACCAAATACTGGAGTCCAGAGTTCAGTACAACAGTAAGCAATGAAATAAGAAACATGAGGCAGAAATGACAAGGAGAGGCAGCATACAAAATGAAGACAGTAAGCGGAGCCAAGTATGTATCTTGTATTTAGAAGCAAACGCACGGCTACAATGGTTCCCTAGCAGTATATTCCCCTTCCACCCCTTTACAATGAAATGATCCGGCTATTTATAGCCCAAGTTCCCCCGATTACATTCACGGGCACAAAGTCCCAGACAAGACAATAGCTGACAAAAGCGGCTGAAGAGCTGCTGATGCTGACTTCTGTCGGCGAGTACTGTACTTGCAGCAAGGTCTCCCGCTGTTCGAACTGCGCACCAAAAGGGGGGCGCACCCCGACTTCGCTGCGAAGTCGGGTTGCGTCCCAGCACTTAGCTGATTTTCTACATACTGCTTTCCCAAGTGCGCCCAGGAAGAAGGGCGCACCCCGACTTCGCTGCGAAGTTGGGTTGCGCCCCCACACTTAGTCAAATTTTGCTCCGTTTCAGCCTGCCTTCGCACTTTGCATCCCCTACTGCGCTCAGACTTGAGGGCGCACCCCGACTTCGCTGCGAAGTCGGGTTGCGCCCTGACACTTAGAATTTTTCAGGGGACACTTGCTCAGTTTTGGGAACTTGAGCGGGGGAAGTACAAGGGGGAAAAAGGGAGGAATGAAACTACAGGAAAGGGGAAAAGGAAAGATGGAGAAAGGGAGGAAAGAGGAGGGAAGGAAGAGCAGCACACTTACAAATTTTGAAAACATGGCACCCTGTGCAAAATGTGGCAACAGGTCTATTTAAAATATTGTCTTGGCAAGAGAGCGCACCACCCAACTGTCCTAATATTTGAACGCACCAACCAACCGTCATCATATTTGAACATTCTTACTTAACCTTAATGCACTATAGTCTCATCAAATTGCATTACATTGCCATTTTGTCTACTTTTCATGTTGTTACATGTGAATTTCATTACATATGCATTTGACTCTCATTTACATTTCATTTAATTACAATATTTATAGTTAATGGATTTTGCATTATTTCTTTTTCTTTTGTTGTTCAGAACTAGTGCCTACATCTGCCCTCTCGTTTACTTCAATCAACATCCTTGTCAACGTTTGTTTTGGATCCTAGGGGCTTGGCTGTTGTTGTTGAGGTGTTAGAACAGGTTCTTTTCCCATCCCCACAATTTGCAGCTTTAATGCCTCATTCTCATCCTTGAGTCTTTTGGCATAATTATGGTATCTTGCTCCCTCTATACCATAATGATTGGCCCTCTGTTCAACTTCAGCCAGTTTTTCTAAAAGTTTTTTTTCCCTCTTCGCAAAGACTTCGGTTGTAGCTCTTTGTGCCACTTCTGCAACCTGCTCATCTCTTTATGCAATTAGTTGATCTTTGTGCTCCATCTCCTTGGTCTTTGCTTCCAACATTTGCTCTCTAATTGAGCACTTGGATTTCATCTATCCAATTAGCACACTCTGTTCTTCTAGCATCCTATTCTTCTCCTCAACATCTTGCTTTAAAGCATTCAATTTTGCTTTAGTTGTCTGCTTCAAGGTAACTAGTTTTGCCTTAGCTTCCTCTTTTGCTCTCCTCATATCCTCTTGTACTCTCCTAATCTCCTAATATTGGTTAAATGGATAATATTCTGTAATCTAGTAGCTAACCACTCTATCTAGTATGCCAAGAAATTGATTCTTGCATACATTTTTTCTAGTTTAGGTGTGATTTTCCTATATTCTATACTCGTTGCATCTTCCAGACAATACACTAGATCAACTTCATCAATATAGATTCAGGCTGGTTGCATGTTTATCGTCATGGTTCCTGTTGGTCACAAATCTGCCACAGGAAAGGATTTTGGGAAGTATGCGCGCCCCAGACCTGGACCAACATTGAAAGGCCGAGGGGAAGAGATGCCCCCGTGCCAATATCTGGAGAAAGGCCGGCTCCTTTACTAAACTACTTGGTGTCTTAAGCTAAGAGTGCAGGAAAGAGATAAAAAGAGTAAAGGTGCAGGAAAGAAATAAAGGGAGTAAGGGAAAGAATGTCAATGGATTTTCAGAGGGAAAGAACCAGCAGCACGATTACTAGCTAATATCTTGAAGTAGCAGCAATAAATACAAAGAATAAAACATGAATGAACGCCACGCTAGCTTTCCTATGTATCCTCCGGACGAGTTCCAGGATCCTCCTAATCCCTTACGCCGAAATCCATATTTCAGAATTACGGCAATTAAGAAATAGGTGAATATAGTAGAAACACTATCCACAGGAAGCATACAAGAAGATTAACACAACATTTTTCCCCCCTATGTATCCTTCGAGAGAATTTCAGGGTTCTATCCCCAATCACACACCTAGATCCAGGATTCAGAATTACAATACATAAATGAAGACAGAATGAAAGAAATAATCATGGAAGGCAGCATACAAGAGAGAAATGAGGCCCAAAGTTCTTGATATTAATCACAGAAATCAAGTTACAGCAGCTTTCTAGCAAAAGTTCTTCCCTCCTTTTCTTATTACAATTCACGGGTTTTTATAGAGGACCCGACCCTCTGGGCCATCAATGCACAAAATCGGGAAGTATGTCCTCGAAAACCTGAGAAATCTGTTTTCGATCCTCCCGTGACCGAGCTCTCACATCCTTTTCTACAATTAGCAGCTATGACTGGGTCAGCCGAGGAAATTTGTATTTATGGGGCGCCTGACTCGTCCTGAATTTCTCCGGGTGCGGAGTTCGAGTGGCTGCTATGTCCATCGGGCTCTCCTCCTGCGACTGATATTTCTTTTCGGATTGCCAAAAATGAGCCCCGGGTCTTTCGGGCAAGTAAAAATTCATTTATGAAACACTCAATTGCCTCGAAAAGATACCCAGCCTTGGAGTGTGTGCCCCTAAAGTGCTTCGCCAAATTCCAGTTCGGGACCTTACTTCGCGATGGATGTGAGCCAAAGCGGGCCTAACCTCCTTGGATGGGCACTTCGCGCTAAGGGACTTCCAAAAATAGCTTCGCGATGACTTAGTGCTGAAGCAGATATTCCTTCTCAAAACATGGCTCTCAATATTTCATTGCTTCACTGGAAAGGTGGGTTAAAGGCTGCTTCGCAAGATTCCTTGCCCGAAGTGGATGCTTCGTTGATGGGCTGTCAAAAATGCTTCGCTGCGAACCTTCTTCAAAACAGCTGTTCGGGAGGTTTTGGGCCGAAGTGCGTTCTTGCCTTAGAATATTGCTTTGACTTTTCAAGGGCAACTAATGCTTCGGATGAGGGAGCTTCGCACAAAAGTTAGCCGAAGTAGATGCTTCGCAGCAGCCTAAGGCGAAGTAGATTATGCTTGGAGAAATGGTTCGCCAGGAGAGAGGTCCAAAGCGGATGCTTCGCTTAATTCTTAGCGAAGCACTCTCTCAATACTTAAGAATTTCTGCATTTTCCGCTTCGCAAGGTTCTCGCCCGAAGCGACTGTTTAGGCTGCTTCGCTAGCGAAGCTTTTCCATACCTTAGCAAATCTTGGGCTACGATCTGAACTTTCTTGTTTTCCTTTCTTGGCGAAGCTATCCTTCTTGTTCCTGCGAAGCTCCTAAACCTGGTTCGCTTTGTGGCGAAGCTCTTACACATCCAATTCTATGTACAAGGGGATGACAATGAAAGCCAAAATTGCTGCAATACTTAAAAATGTTCAAAAGCAAGGGAACAAATTCATGAAAACAAAAAAAATGCTTTACAAAATTTTGATTTCCACTACCCCTCTAAGCAATGTGACAAAATTGTCAACAGGTCCTGTTAGTAATTCCTTTACTCTAACCATCCTCTGGATGTAACCAACCTACAACTGCCATGGCTACTTTTGATGGATTTTCGTAAGATCATTCTTTCTTCATCTCTTTATGTACCATCAGCTGCCACTTCTTCAACTATCCAATGCAACCCATCCTGAATTCTAATCTTGTTCAATCTTAGAATCTTTATCATCTTACCAAATATTCCATCAATATGCTCCTCTACATGCTATCCTAGGTCTGACGAATGATTGAGATTTGGCACTTCAACCATGAAATGTTCACATGTCCCTACTACGATTTCCACCTCAATATCTTCCTCAATAAGAATATCGTCCCTGTTTCCTTCACCGTCATCTCGCAGATTGATAGTCTTCTTTGCTACCTTACCTCCTAATATCAGTTGCTCCACAATATCAGCCAATTGTTCCATCCTTTGGCTACTACCTCCTCTCTTTATCAATTTATATTTTATTGAGGGTTGCCTTTCTTTCTCTGCTTCTACTTCTGCTAGCACTATGTCCTCCTCTGCCAACTATTTTCCTCTTTTGGGTACTTTGGCTAGAATTGGTTCTTCCCTTGTCATCTCCTCTACTATGGATATGATTTTGAAAAAGGGCTTCTATCGCAATTGTGGTGATGGACATGGGTCTGTCACTCAAACACTACCAAAATATCAGGTGACTCTATTTGCATCTCATCCACTGCTTCCACTTGAGTTGCATTCATTGCATTGCATACCTCCCTATTCATATTCACAAATTTTGTCAATCCCTACACTTGTTGGGAATCTTATCCTCCATGCTATTGTGCAGTTTTTCCACAGACGGTCGTGCTCTCTGTAACACCTTCTTCGGTATCATAAACCAACTTCTTTAACCTCTTCTTTGGTACCGGCTATGGCTCTTCTTCATTTTTTGAATCCTCACTTGCCTCATCATCTGGCAAGTCCTTCCTCTTCAATATTTTATTCGTTCTTACCGGAGTAGTTGCTTTTGCCTTTGAGAATGGCATCTTGTTGATCCACCCCATGATCGTAGGCTCCTGCTCCGCTATCTTCCTTGGAGGATGCAATCTAGGAAACTGCAACTTTTCTTGTGTCACAACATTCATCAATAATGCAATATTGTGAAATGCCATTGAAAAATTCTTAATGAGCTATGACAAGTATGATGCCCAATCATATTTGACACCTTTCATGAGGCCTTGCACATATGGTACAAGCCAAGTAGGTATCTTTGAACATCATTGCTCTTCTTGTAACTTGGACACTATCACTTTCATGGCGTACTACAACTCCATTGAATTCAGTTGTTGTTGCTTAATCCCACAACTTCCATGCTTTATCATCTTGATCACTTCGTTTGGAGTCATGGTGGTGACTTCACGGATCATATTATTCCATGGATCTGACCTATTGTGTCTTTTTGGACCTATGCCCCATGATTCGGCAATCCGAACATTTCTCAAACATTGCCAGGTGAAAATGCTAATTGCACCTTCTTTTCACCAATCTTTACTTTTTTGGAGTGATGCACTAGATTGTATGTCTGCATCATCTACAACAAACAATTCTTGAAGACTTCCTTGTCAAAATTTGGAATCTATAGTATGCAATTCATGTCTATATTCTGCAACGCAACTTTCAGTGAGTGGTCATCTATGCTTGTCATCCACTAGTTGCGGCAAAAGTCCCCCGCTGGTTGTTGCCATGTAATTTTCTTCAGCAATATTGACATTTTGTCCTTCCCTTTTTTAGGTGAAGTCTCCACTTGCTATTCCTTTGAAGTGTTATCTCAAGGTCATTCTCACGAGTGCCCAGTATGCTACGTACTCCTACTTCGCTCTGCATCAAAACCATGCTCTATTTCTTATTCTTGAATATGGTTTGTGAGACTTCTTGCATTGGTTCTGGTGCTTTTGTCTCTCCTTCCTGAGTTGGGTGGATTTCTTCTAAGTTTTGGTTCCATCCGCTCATAGATGCTTGGTCTTTTCTGCATTTTCAACTGCAATTGCTACTTCAAAAATCTATTGCTACTCGTACAACCTCTGTCATCTACTCCCAACACGGTACCTGTCGTGCCATCCTACTTCCAACTAGTATGGAACCTACCATCTTGCTCCAATTGGTACGACACTTACTGTCTGCTTCCATTTGGTATGGCACCCTCGTGGTATGGTAGCTTTCCTAGTCATAAGACAACCCTCCTCTTTCCAACTAGTACTGCAACCCTCCTTATTTGACTGTACAATAGCCTACAACTTACTTGGTACAACCCAAGGTTTCAAGCTCGCCTGGTAGCTCCCACACTTCACTCGCACAACAACGTTCCTTGCTCATCCTTGCATAGTCTGTGTCATTTCTGCTAATCATCTGTCTATGATTTCTCGCAAGTTGAATAGTGTCGTCGGTTGAACAGTGTCACGGGTTGAATAGTGTCACGGGCGAAACCCTAGTGCTTCTAGCTTCCAGTTTTTATTTTCCCATACTGCTTATTATGGGTATTTTCAATGGTGGAGGAATTGGGGAAACACGAGCTTCTCCTCATAAGTCTGCCCAACGATTTCATGGAACATCCTACCAACGCCTTTCCAAACAGATAAATTCCCTCCAGAAACAACTTGATACACAAGCTAGCATTATACTCTCCTTACAAGACCAAGTGAAATATGGCAGCCGCATTATCACGGATCTCCAGATTAAGCTTCAGGATCAGCAAGCCATTATTATTCAATTGCAGACTGCACAACCTCCTCAAGATTCTGCGAATTTTCACTTTGAAATTTTAAAAATTCGAGATGAACAGGCTGCCCTTCTAGCTGAACAAGAATGTCTCAAGGAAGCGTCAACTGCACAGAGCCAAAAATTAGCCGACCAACAATCTTGGGTTCAGGTTGTAGCTGGAAAGAAGAACCCCCCTCCCATAGTTGAGCTGGTTGTCCAGGCTAAATTTGAAGAAGAAAGGATCCGTAATGCTAAAGCGCTCAATCTCAGGGTTCGTGGGGTGCCCAAACCTACAGATCCGCTTCAAGCTGGCAATGCCTTCGTTCACAACACTCTTGAGTTAACAGACGTTACTCTTGAGAAAGCATGGGTCTCTCCCGATTCCACATTGGTCATACGCTTCAAGAATGCGGAAGAGCGTATGAAGGCGTTGAGGGCCAAACGGAAATTATTTAATCTTCAGGACAAGATCTACCTTGATGAGGACCTTACGCGACTCCAAGTTGAAGAATTGAAGAAAGCCAGGGAACAGGTAGCCGCAGCTAGGAAAGCCAACAAATGGGCAGTTATTCGTAATCTGCGTGCAGTGATCAAGGACTCTCCCCCACCAGGGTGGTCCAAACCCTTGCCTAATAAATGACTCCATCGACATGGAAGGGGGGTGACAGATAAGCTAGTTGTAGCCTGTTGGAACTGCAATGGTATGATATGGTTTGCCCTAGGGTCCCTTTTTGATGTGATTGACGGACATGACATCATTCTTATTTGTGAGACACACGAGAGTCCTGAGCGGGCCCTACCAGTTATCTCTGGTTACTTTTGGTGGTCCAGTTGTCGGCAACTCACTCGGCGCTTTGGGGGGTTCGAGGATCAGGAGGTGTTGCTGCTCTCATCAGGGATAGGCTCTAGGGTTCGGTATCCCTGGTTTCGACTGATCCCCACTCCAGGTTTCTATGGATTAAAATCCATCGTCACCCACCTCTTTGGGATATCTACATTGCCACTTGTTACTTTCCCCCCACCACGTCCAATTTTGCTATTCACACGGATGGGGACCCTTTCCAGGATCTCTATGAGGACATTACTAGATACTCGGCTTCAGGGGAGATACTTTTGCTGGGAGACTTCAATGCTCGGACCGGATCTATGCAGGTTTCTCTTCACGACCTCACAACAGATGAGATGCAGACTCGGGAATTGGATCCTGATGACCTTGGTTTTGCTTGAACCTCCATCGACACACAAGTTACTGCTTATGGTAAGCATCTCCTCGAGTTGGGTGAATCCAACAGGCTAGTTCTTCTCAACGGTATATCTTGCTTTCCTGATTCCAGTGGATTTACTTGTTTTCCTCACAGTGGTGGTGCCAGTGTCGTGGACTATGCTATTTCCTCTACCACCCTCATCCCATTCATTTCCTGGTTCAGCGTCTTTGATAACCCTCCCCCCTTACCGATCATTCAGTTCTTTCTTTCACTTTATCCGTTGTCTCCCTTCCTGTTATTCCTCCACCTCCTCCCTCCACTCCGGCCCCTCGAGTCATCATAGACTTTGACTATTATTATTCCTTTACCTACATGGACCGGTTGCGTCAGGTTCTCCCCAGGATGTCTTCTCTCCCCGATGTTTCCGATCGTTCTGCTTCCTTGGTCCAAGCTATTTGGAAGGCTGCTTTGGACTCGTACCCCCACACCATTTGCCCCCCCTCGCCCTCGTCCCCTTGGTCATTGCCCCATGAACATCTGGTACGATGAGGAATGTAAGTCTGCCCACCGAAGGTTGAAATATGCCATTCGGAATCCTTCCCAGCCCTATGCCATTTCTCACAAAGATTACAAGATGCTTCTTCGAAAGAAGAAGCGTCTCTTCCTCTCTCAGCATAGACTTGATCTTATTCACTCCCTTCAACAGTCTCCTAAATCCTTTTGGCGCCTTATCCTCCCCCGTGATCGGATTACTCATGGGATCAATCTCTCCTCTTGGACCACTCACGCCTCATCCCTCTATACCATCCCAAATCAGCCTCCTATTACTGTTCCCTCCCCCCCTTCTTCGTGCCACCTCTTTTCTACTGGGCTTGTCAGGTAGGCTATTAGGAAACTTTGTACGAGCAAAGCAGCAGATTTGGATGGGCTACAGGCGGAATTTCTGAAGCATGGCATTGACCCTCTTGTTGGGCCCCTCACTGATCTCTTTAATCTCTCTGTTTGCTCTGGTTTTCCTGACTCCTGGACTCAGCATATCATTCACCCCATCCATAAGGCAGGTGATCCCCATGAACCCAATAATTACAGGACTATCATGATTGGGCATATCTTTGCCAAGCTCTATGCCACAACATTGGATGTGCTTCTCTCCCGAAGGTTGGAGGAGGAAGGTCACAGGGCTATTGGCCAAGCTGGTTTTCGGCAAGATCACCAGACCACAGATCACATCCTAGTCCTCAGAGCTATTATTGAGGAGGCGCGTTCCAAGTCCTCGAAGGTCTATTGTTGCTTTGTGGACTTCAGGAAAGCTTTCGACACGGTGCCTCGACATTTACTTCTTGAGAGACTTCGGTCAGTTGGCATCTCTGG
Organism: Wollemia nobilis; assembly: GCA_028583015.1. Lineage (NCBI taxonomy): Eukaryota > Viridiplantae > Streptophyta > Pinopsida > Araucariales > Araucariaceae > Wollemia > Wollemia nobilis. Next base: position 7,528,956 of record JAQPPZ010016867.1, read on the forward strand.
GCAGCTTTTGACAGCGGTTTCACGGTTATATGAGACTGTGAAGGGTCGGTTTCGCTCCCCTCAGGGGCTTTCAGCCAGTATTCTTAGCACCATAGGAGTGAAACAGGGTTGCCCCCTTTCCTCGACACTTTTTGGGATCTTCATCGACGAGCTTGAGACTTTTATTAGGGAGAACGCTCACGCAGAGGATGGTTGCCTTCTCCACTATGTGCTGATTTCTATTCTCCTCTTTGTTGATGACGTTGTTCTTTTAGCCTCATCCCCTGAGGGGCTTCAACGTCATCTGGACACACTTGCCGCTTTTTGTGACTCGAGACAGTTGACGGTGAATCTTTCTAAGACCAAGGTTATGGTGTTCAATACTACCAGGGAGGCTCTATCCCATCTCCACTTCTTTTTTCAAGGTCGGGAGGTTGAGATCGCCACCTCATATGTGTACTTGGGGGTTCTCTTCACTGGTCCCACTTTTAGTATGAAGCCCGCCGCCTAGGCCCGGGTGTGTAAGGGGTATGCAACTTTGTCTTTGCTCGAGAGGAATTGCTTCAAAGCACATTTTCAGGATATCTCTGTGAAGATGAGGATCTTTGATGCCTTGGTCAAGCCAACTATTACTTATGGGTCAGTGGTTTGGGGTCCTAGTCTTGGCCCGACTGAGTGGTCACGGGTTGAACGAGTACAAACACTCTTTCTTCGACGGTTCATTCATTGCAAGGGCACAATCCCCCGCTCTATTATTCTAGCAGAGTTTGGGGCCTCTCCTCTCCAGCTTGAGATTATCTTCTTGATTATTGGTTATCTTCACAGGATCCATACTCTAGGAGATACCCCTACGGGTTGCAGGCGGTACCCTTACCTCGCCCTTCGCTCCTCGATGGAACTCTCTCCGAGTTCTCGGGGAGGTCGAAGGAGCTGGTATTTTCAGGTCTCTGCCCTCCTGGCCAGCATTCAGATACGGATAGACAGGCTCCCCCCTTATTCCTTGAGTGTTCTCCCCCCTCTCGGCATAGTAAGGAGAAGATGCTCCACGAGATCCGGAAGGATGTTAGTCTCCAGTACACTAGATGCACATGGATCTCTCCTGTTGCCCCTCTTTCCCCCAAGTTGTCTTTCTACCGTGAGCACTTCTTACAGATTCAAGAGGGCAGAATAGTTCCTCCGCAATACCTTCAGCAACACACAATGCATAGTCTTCGGATCCCGATTGGGCAACTCAGGGTGTGTTCTCACCAACTCCGGATTGAGTCAGATCACCATCTTTCGACGGAGGAGCGGGTTTGCTTGTTTTGTTCCTTGGGTGAAGCTGAAACCCTGCATCACTTTATTTTTTGCTGTCCCATTTATTACGAGATCCGAGGCAGATTCCATTGCCTTTTCAGGGACAACTCTCGGTCTGTTTCTACCTTCTTCAGATACCCGGACCAGCGGTGTCTCGCACTCTTTCTTAGGGAGATAACTCAGTTTCGTCGACATAAAAGCTCTCCTCCAGATGGATCTCACCCCCCTCAACATCGGCTCATCACAACTTACTTCACCAGCTCCGACGGACCAGGTGACATCGGTCGGAAACGCTCCGCTTCATCCAGTTCGGACGGCAGCAAGGTCACTAGGCAGCGCACCCACAGCTTGTTAGGGTCCCGAACTAGCGATGGACAGAGACATATCATGGACTTCTTCAGCTCGAATACTTCGGCCTCGACTGTTAGGAGAGATTAGTTTCTGGGGGTTCTTGGAGCTTGCCCTTCCTGGGCTGCTCCCTCCCCCCTCCCTCTCTCTCTTCGTTCTTCTTGGCGTGCACTCCGCTCCTCTGGACTGCAGCCCTCCCCCCTCTTCTCTCCCTTCTCTATTCCCCTTCTCTTTGGCCCGATTGTCGGGTTACGTCTTGTATTTAACTTAGTTTCTTTTCTTTGTTGGGCTTTTTAGCCCGCTAGCTGGCAGTCATTATTGTCCTTCTTATAGTCCCTTGGGTCTTTTTTTGGCCCACCGCGGACATTAATAATATTTCATTTCATTTCTCGCATTTGAATAGAAATTTTTCATGCCCTCTCCCATCCATATGAATAATTAATTTTGAAAAATTCTTCTACGTCGTTCATCTCCTTTTATGCAGCAGCTTTTAAGGGTTCTATTCTTTTCCACTTCTTTCGTTGGTAGTAGTTTCTTCCTCCGTCGATGGAGTAATGCCTGCATATTGCAATTTCTTCCACTTGTTGCTCGGTCATTCACCCTATAGACAGGCAAATTGATATGTCTTTATTTGCTGAATCAGTTGTGGTATTATGTGTTATTTTATAATTGTACACAAAGTGTTTGACGAAATTTGCGTGCATATATTTAATTATGTTGTAAAGTGCAATTTAATATTGTACGTAATAATAAAGTGATGTAAGTCAATTATGTTAGCTAAATTACAAGTTACAAGGTATTTTGTCCTCTAGTGGGAAATGTCAAGTAAATGCAAGAGCAAATGCATATGAAATTTAATTTGGGGAATTTATGAGGTAGTTGGAGGATAGCTACTTTTTGGGTGTATAAATAAGCCCTCCCCTCATTCATTCAAGTTGTTCTTTCATGGAAGTGATTCAGGGGTTCAGGCATTGAGGAGAATCATGCAGGTGGATGGATTAACAGAACAGCATTGGTACATGTGAGAATTGATGCATATGTGCGTAGGGCAGAATGCAGTCCAGTCTTGTATGCAGCCATGAAGGATATTCAGCCTAGGGTTTGCAGGTTGTAGATTGTAATGCTAAAACTGTAATGTTGTATAAATGCCATTGTTAAGATAAAACTGCCTGTAATTACTATTATCTACCATTGCTGCTGCTATTGCTTCTATTGTTGTTATTGCTGCTGTTATTATTGTTGTTGCAGGTTTCTATGCATTATTATTGCTATACTACAATGACTGCAGATCTGTAGAATTATTTAAGTGGAAATGGAACTATGTGTAGCAAGTTAAATTTCATTTCTTCACACCCTAGATGCAATCCGTCCTCCCTCTCCTACAAACGTTGAGCACAAATGAATGACTCAAGCCTCCCTATGTGCATCTATTTATAAGATCGGCCAAAGGTAGTTGTCGCCCATGTAACTGTTTTATGGCTGCCACCTTGCCACCCTGCATGCAACTGTCTCTCTATGCTTTTTTCTTTTTGTCTTTTTTATTTTTTATTGTTTTTTTCAAAAATGGAACACACCCTTTAAATTTTAAGTGCATTGTACAATTCGTACGACAACGACAAGTACCACTTCGATCAAGTTGTCTGCTGACGGATTTGTCTCCTATCGTCAATGATCGTTTTCCTGATTTGTTGTCTAATCTGTGCAACAATCTTCTACCTTTGTCGTGTCAACTCTTGTACTTGTACCATTTATTGTACCCGTACCATTTGTTGTACCTATCATACCATTTGTTACATTTTTCATACCATTTGCTGCACATGTTGTACCATTGCCTGTGTCATTGGTAAAGCCTAACTTGGTATGGCGCTCATTGGTACAACCCTCATTGGTATGGCTTTCACTAGTACGACCCTCATTCAACCTGCTTCTTCCTTTAGCATTGTGTAATCGTCTTGGTACTTGTTACATCCAATCAGGTACTTCATTTTCCTATTTTGCCTTGATCCTTGTCATCGCCTTCTCCTTTTCCTTCTCAACGATCTACTTTCAGGCATGTTCCTTCCATCACTACTCCCTTCTAGGAAGGCCTTTTAGATGCGGGACTGCCTAGGTTGTTCAAGGTTTGTCCTTACTCTTCCTTGATTCCTCGGTCGTCTATTGAGGCATCTTAGGTTTAGAGGTGAACCAAGAGGTGGTCCTAACAGGCCAATGTACTAGTTTGTACATGAACAAGGAAAGGTCCTTGTGTTCCTTCCCGCTTATCACATGGCCTAAGGATAGCCGAAGAGAAAATATTCCACACAAACTAGGAGGGAGGCCAACCAAACTCCTCCCTTCGCCAGACAATAGTGGACAACAAGGAAGACCTGACAATCTCCCCACATTGCCTACGTCGCCTCTTTCTAGAATTGATGTGACAACATTTAGTAGTTTGTGTGAACTACTCTGACCTTGCACTTCTTCTATGGCATTTGCTACCATATCACCTACTCGCCTTCTCATTCATCTTCGTATCTTGGGTAATTATGAGGATTGTCATCTTCCTGCTCAGGGATTGGTTGCATTCTTGACGCATTCCTCTTGGATCACCTTGTGAGTGGTGAACTTGAACTACCACTACTTGTGTTGAAATTAAGTGCATATGAGCTACTGCTTGAATCACTAGAGATTGTGGAGGAAATAGTGGTAGTATCCATTCACCTGTGTCTTCCCTCTTCTCCTTGAAATGTTGGTGTTTCAAAAATATCCTTCCATAATAGCTGAGTCATTTCTTCTCTAGGCCACCTTTGTTGCTCAATTTCATTAAACACCTCTTGTCTCCTTGCTTCAATTATGTCCAAGTTCTAAATGGTCTTGTTAATTTTATGAGAAATTTGTGCTCTCATTTGCACATTGTACCTTCGCAACTCTTCATACTCCTCTTGATACAATTGTGTTTCAAGGCATATCCTCTGTTGTTGCATACCAATTTGTGCTAATGGGCTCATTCCCTCATACTCTAGTCACCTCACATCATCATTTCTCAGTTATCTAAGTCGTCTTTCCTCTTCTGTGTCTGGGAATTATGTAGCACAGTGGTGATGTTTCCCAACAATGAGATAGTGATAGAGTTTAAGAGCCAACAAATTGGCAGTAAGCACTTTGGGATAAAGTTGTCATCATTATCTACTCAGACGACAACATACATGTGACTGCAAATTGGACTTCAGCATGATGACAGCCCAAGACGCATCCTCTAAACGGTATCCTCTAGACGACACTCTCTAGACAACATCCTCTAAGTGGCATCCTCTAGACAACACTAGCAAGTCATCACAAACTTGGTGGTATGATAGGATGATATTAATATGGTGACTGCACTCTAATAGGATGACGACTCTCCACAACAACTATCATTGGTGTCATATGACAACATCTACACTCCTTGACTGCAACTTGCAACTAAAAAATCTGACTTGTCTTCCAACCTGCAACCAATTACATTGAAAATGCATAACCAATAATCTAGTAAAGTGATATCAACACACAGACATCCAACACATGAATGGAAATTGGTTTTGTATTGATGATATGCCAAAATGGCGTTTACAAATTACAACATTTAGACTTGCAATATGCTTCGACGATAGCAATGGCTTCTCACAACATATAGATATCTCTCTCGTATCCTACCTATGCATATCTCTCTATGCACTTATGGATTGATAGATCTCAACAATGAAGGGGGGGTCTTCTTATAGTGCAGTCCTGGCCATTGTTGGCAACGGTTTCTAGGACACGTTGCACATAACTACTTCCCCCTTGCCTACGTACCTAGGACATAATGCCAACTTTGCAATATATCAAATATTATGGCGCTTAACTATGATGGCTAAATACATAATTTGCATTACATTTCATTTCATAACATTTCATTACATCTCATTTCATTGCATTACATTTCATTTGGACCAAACTTAGTGCATAAAACACTTAGACATTTTTGCAGATAGTGCCTACATCTTTCCTTCCCTTTAAATTGGTTGACATCCTCGTTGACTTCCTTCTCTGCTCCGATGGGCTCAAACTCTGTTGTAGAGGCTATGGAACAGGTATTCCTCCTAGTTCTAGAATTTGTAGCTTCATTGCCTCCTTCTCATCCTTGAGTCTCTTGGCATAATTGAAGTACTTGGCCCATTCTAGACCATAATGGTTGGCTTTTTGTTCCATTGCTGCCAACTTCGTCAAGAGCTCCTCCTCCCTTTTTGCGAAGGCTTCATTCGCAGTTCCTTGCGTCATTGCTGCAAGCTGCTCATCTCTTTCTACAATCAACTGATCTTTGTGCTCCAACTCCTTTGTCTTTGCTTCCAATAGCTGCTCTTTGATTGAGCACTCGGATTTCAGTTGTGCTATTATTGCGTACTGTTCCTCATAGGCTTTGGTCTTTTCTTCGACCTCCTTATTCTTCTCCTCAACCTCCTTGGTCTTTTCCTCAAGCTCTTGTTTCAACTTGACTAGTTCTGCTTTGGCTTCCTCACTTGCCTATCGAAGTTTAGCTTCTATTGCCTGTAACTGGTTAGCTTTCTCTTCACCTACACTGTGAAGCTTTTTGATACTTGCAACTAACCATCATACCAAGTATGCCAAAAAATTGATCTTGGCATAGGTTGGTACTAACTTTAGTGCCAATTCTACATACCGCACATTTTTTTCATTCTATGGGAAAAGTACACTATGAATTCCATTTATGTACATACAGGTTGGCCTTCTGTATAGTGTCTGGGTTCCTTCTGGCAATTCTTGTACCCCAACCATGGTTCTAACACTGCCAATCTCCAACTCCCAAGGCTGCATTTGATGAATGTTGGCAAGTTTTGTCATCCATTCCTCATCATGGATCCAATTTACTAACTTGCCCAGCTCATTCTCTATCATCAATTGCCACTTTCTCCACTATCCTACACAACCCACTTCAAATTCTAATTTCAATCTGTCAATGACTCTAGATACATTACTTCATAAGCTACTATGATCTCGTTGAAAATTTATCTTCCTTTCACAATCCTCCTTGCTCTTCTGAAATAATTTTGTCAGATAACGATCTTAACCAATTTTCCATCACTTTGGAGATTATCTTATATGTCGTATTACATAGGCTTATGGGCCTGAATGAATCAAACAATTTTGCATCCTTCTTTTTTGGAATCAGGGTAAGATATGTTGCATTTATTTTATAAGGTATTATTTTACGCTAGAGTGTCCCACTACTACCAATTAAGATTCCTTCACTATTTCCCAATTATGTTGATAGAATGTTGTAGAAAGTCCATCCAGACCTGGGGATTTATCCTTATCAAAAGAGAAAAAGAGTTGAATGAACTTCTTCCAAAGTAATTGGCTTCGTCAATTTGCTATTGTCTTCATCTAATGTAACTAAAGGTGCTTCTTGCATTAGTTTATCATTAAAAACTTCAATCTTGTTTGATCCTAGAATATTCTAGTAAAAAGGCCTTGCCTCCTTTTTTATTTTGCTTTAGTCTTCAACCCAAATCCCTTCTACTTATTTTGTTTGTTGATATTTGTACTATTGTCATCCTATGAAAAAAAATTGTGTTTTTATCTCCTTTCAACCAAGTTTGTCTTTACTTTAATCTCCAATATTTCTCTTCCTTACTCAAAATATTACGATATTCACTAAGCAACTCCCTTTCCTCCGAGCTTGGATTATTGTACTCACCTTTATGGAATTTGGAAAGTTTCTATTTTATTTCCTTCTTCTCAAAAATGTTTTCAAAAGTATTCTTTTTTTATTCTTTTAATCTAGATGTCATCAATTTTATTTGTTTTGGAAGGGTTTACAGCCCACCGTTTCCAGAAGTTTTCTATGTTTAAGCTATCAGATCAACAAATTGAGGATGATCTCCCCACATCTACTCATATTTAAAATATGATATTTTTTTGAATTCTTTTACCACCATTTTAACTCTTAGTGGACAGTGATCTGAACCAATCCTTCTAAAGGTATAAATTTTAGCACAAGTCCCTTCATCTAGCGAATGATCTAAAAGTAGGCATCTGTCTAATTTTTCTGCTATCCAGTTCTAGCCTGTCTTGTTGTTTGTTCATGTATAGTTGTCCTCATCAAACTCAACCTCCCATAGATTATTATTTTGAACAAAAGCTGAAAAATCTCTCATGCTTTGGGTTATTTTCGTAATTCCCCCAAATTTTTCATCTAGCGTGGTTATGGCATTAAGATCTCCCATGATCATGAATCTAGTTTCTTGGCCTTTACTTCTCATAAAGGCTTCAATCCCCCTTCAAAAATTCTGATCTTCCTAATTGAGTTGTGGGTCCATAGGCATTGATAAGGATGTAATGAATATCTGCAAAGTAGCATGTGACTAATGAGGCTATCCAATGCCTAGTTTTATGAATGGTTTCACAGGAGGTTTTAACTAGATTTTGACATATTAGAATTCCCTTGCGTCTTCCTTTTGAATCCACAACATCCCATTCACATCTTGCCCATACTGCTTTCATAGTTTTGCAAACTTCTTCCTTTGTCATTTTAGTTTCTTGAATATAAAGAATATCAAGGTTATTACTTAAACAAAGGTCCTTGATACAACTCTGCTTTGAGGGGGCATTAGCACCCCTTATATTCCATGAGATGGTAATCATGTCTCATTAGGGGTTGTTGGCCCCTCCTATGAATTACCAATATCATTTTGTTGTTTGGTAAAGAGAATTTCAACCAACATATATTGTGTTCCTTTCTCTATGTTTGCTCTTGCTTCCCTGGATCTTGCTTGATAATTTGAAGATTTTCCTCTTTTTTCCTTACCAGTATTGGGGGTAGGTCTTATTATTTTATTCCTCAATATTCTTTCACAACTTTCATTTTCATTAGATTTATCCTCTCCTGGCTCTACAAAGGAAGCTATTAACTTATCTTGCTCATTTTCCATTATTTCCTTGTTAATGGTAGAGGTATTAGCATCTAACACTGTGTTTTCTCTACCACTTTCCTTCTCCTGAATGGTGCATGGTACTTCAAGAGAGTCTTCAAAATCTGATGAGGCACATTCCTTAGGTTTCGCAAGAATGTTCATCCCTAAATTGGGTTTAGACTAAGTAGATTGTTCCTTGTTAATATTATAATCCTATTGTACCATGTCCTCTAAACTTTGATCTACTTTTTCTTCATAGGCTAAAACCTCAAAAGAATTGGTGTTTCTTCCAATATCCTTACTGGTCTCCACTATTTATTTACTTTCATCTGTTTGGACCTATTTTTTGGAAATTGAAAACCATCCTCATCCATTTGTAAGTTTCTCTTGTGGTTTTCTACATATGTTTTTGCTAGACTCTTCTTAGGGCATGATCTCTCAATATGTCCCACCTCATGACATCTACATTTGAAAGATATGTTTTCATAATCCATGGTTTGGGTCCACAACTTACCCCCATACTTAAGAATGATTAATTCTAGTAAAGGTTTACTGATATCAATCATGACCAATATCTGAGCATAAATAGCCAAGACTCCATATTTTGTAGTTTCTGAAATATCAAGGAATTCTCCCAAAGTGTTGCCTATTTCCATGAAGGTATCCAAATCCTAAAATTCAATGGGCAACACGTACATCCTGATCCGGACTGGTACTAGAGATAGATTTACATTTTCAAGTGCAAAGCCTTTTATACCAGTGAGTAAGGAAGAGTCCTACTCTTCCCATAAACCAAGGTCCCCCTTTCAAGATTCTATCTCTTTCCCCCTTGGAACAAAAAATGGCTAGGAAGAAACCTTTGAGAAGAAAGGATAGACATACTCCTAAAGAATTTCATCTCCTATCAATCCATTTTCTAAGAGTCGAAGCCCTTGGCCAAGACCCATTAAATTTACCAATGACTGCATTATTTTTAACAATTAGGATCGTTGCTCTATGAGGTCCTCCCTAACGTCTACTACTGGGGATGATTCTAAGGATTTAGCTATAAATCGGTCTATGGGAAGGACACTCTAACTTGATATCTACTGATATTTACCAGTATATCCTATATACATTATATCATTTGAATTAGAGCTTACATCTCCCAAAACTCAATACATTTGATAATAATACCTCTATAATAAACCTACAATAATCCACCTATAGAACTTCGAAGATAATGAAGGGATAAATGAAACTTAGCTGAAAAATTCTACGCCCAAACGGAATGTCCTACCTCCTTGATTCCCTAGTCCTCCATTGCTCCTATTGCAATTGATTCTATTTTTCACATTTTATCATGACTTGTTTTTACATTAACTAACACTTCACTCAACATTACACATAATTGCATGAAACTATTACATCAACATTTAATAACATCAGATGTAGCAAAACTCTTAATGTGCACGTACTTGACTTCCAATGCACTTATCTGTTGATATGTAGACATGCCAATTTGCCTGCCAGTACCCCACCTGCACAAGGTGGAACAATGTGTAATGATGATAGAAGTGGAAAAGTGGATGGGAGGATGTAAAGATGTTTGATTGGCAGCCTTATGTACTTGACAACAACAAAACCAAATACTGCATTCGTAGTCTTTTTGGTTTCAATATTCATGAGTGAGCCATTAGAAGCTCATATGAGACCAACTAAGAGAATTTTGAGGTATGTGAAAGGAACTTTTAAATTATGGGATCCATAGTAGGAAAAATCATCGATAAATTATGATAAATCATTTTCTTTTGTGGGATTCTAGGGAATGTGGTTAAAGGAAATTTTAAATTATGAGATCCATAGTAGGAAAAATCATCGATAAATTATGATAAATCATTTTTTTTGTGGGATTCTAGGGTATGTGGTTAAATTTGACAATTTCTTGGAGCCATCCAAGAAATTGCTGATTTCTTGCTAAGCTTTTGCAAAAACTAGCACATGTATAGTAGACACAAAAAAAACAACTTTAAAATAGAGAAGTAACTCATTTTTTGCTTTTTTCTCTCCTACTCATGACTGCAAGTCTAAAGAGGGTAACTAGACATTCTCTAATGCATTTGCACAAGATTTGATGAATTTCACACCTATTTTTGATGAATTCACATCTCTGGACAAAATTTCAAAGGTAGGTTTTTTATATTTTAAAGCATTTTTTAGGGTTCTTTAGGATTTTTTTCGCTTTGTTTCTTGATTTGAAAAAATTGGCAAAAAATTGCGAATCATGATTTTTTTGCCGAAAAAATCGACCGTGGCAGCATGGGTAAAGGAAACGACATAAATAGCTTGTTTTTTTCAAATAGCCTCACTTTTATTTTCCCAAACTGGAGTGAGAGGTATGCTTACCTGCTACCACACCAAACAAAACACTAAAGCGCATCCTAGTAGCGAATTTTTTGCAATTGAAGGAATTTGACAACTACCAACAACCGCCCAACCATGCGGCGCTTTAGGTTGTGAGCGCAATTGGAGTATGTTTAAGCACATACACTCCAAGAAGCGCAATAGGCTTACACAAGAAAAGTTGAATGATCTTGTGTTTGTTCATTACAACCTTCGCCTCCACCATAAAAAAAATTACAGGAACAAGTACCAAGGCCATTGACCTAGATGAGATTGATCCATCATCTAAATAAATCACAGAGCCACAATAAGAGAAAGAACAAGAGCCTTTCTTCTCCATGGATAATTTGGAAAACTTTGAAAACCTAGCGGAGGAGATAGTAGCCAAGGCACAAGAAGAGGCATAGGAACAACATCAAAGAGAGACTAGAGATTCTACTTGAGCAAAGGCTTTCATAAGTCTTGAGACATTATATCTGTCATGACTCATGACACATTTTGTAATTTGTATTTATATTATAAGCTATACAAGATGTGTTTTGTCACTTTCATGCATAGTAGCAAAAATCGACAAAGTCGCGATTTTTTTGCAATTCAATGATTTTTCAAGTCAAATCGCATCGAATCGCTGAGTCAACGATTATTTGCTGATTTTTTGAAAAATTTGGCAATTCCAATTTTTTCTAAAAATCGACAAAAAATCGTTTGCAGCCGCACAAGTAGAGGTTGCAGCCGATTAAGTGAAAAAGTTCACTTTTTCACTCATTTGCTTCAACATCAGCTCTTCTAAACAAGAAAAAGACACTACCTACCTTCTACCACCCCAACCCAAATAAGCTAGGGCATCCTAAGAGTGAGCAGATTGTGGTTTGAAGGAATCTATCAACCAACAACAACCGCCCAAAGGATTCATCCGAGGTAAGAAAATATTGTGAAAACTCTTTTTTTTTTTCTCCAAATTGAAACAAAGTTTAGAATCTAGACTAGGGTTGTTTGCAAATTGTTTTGTGACTAAGTTTAAACCCTAAACCCTAAAACTTAATCTAGGGTTTTTTTCCTCCTTATAAGTAAATACTAAATATTGTTGCCTAATGTATGCAAGCCCATTTATTATTTGTCAATATTTCAAGTTAAACTTTAAACCCTAAACCCTAATCTAGGTTTTGGGTTTAGGGTTTTTTTTTCTCCTCTTAAGTAAATATTGCTTAATGTTGCCTGGTAACTATGTATGCAAGCCCATTTTTTAGTTGTTAATGTTTGAAATTTGAAGTATAAACCCTAAACCCTAGAGTCTAGGGTTTTGGGTTAGGTTTTTTTTTCCTTCTCCTCTTTTTAAGTAAATATTTTTGCCTAATAACTATGTATACAAGCCCATTTTTTAGTTGTCAAAATTTCAATTTTCAAGTTTAAACCCTAAAAGTGAGTCTAGGGTTTTGGGTTTAGTTTTTTTTTTCTCCCTTTAAATAAATATTGGTCAATGTTGCCTAATAACTATGTATGCAAGCCCATTTTTTAGTTGTCAATGTTTCAATTTTAAACCCTAAACTCTAGCCTTCTGGTTTAGGGTTTAGGGTTTTTTTTCTTTAAATAATTGTTTGTAACTTTGTTGTTACTTGTTTCCATGTGCAGGCATCGAAAAAATGAAACCAAAAGATCCAGCATGGGCGTATGGAAGGCAAGAGAAAAAGAAAGGGGAAGTTATATGCAATTTTTGTAACGAACGTTTTATTGGAGGCATTTTCCGCCTCAAATTCCACTTGGCAAAGAGAAGTGGCAAATATGTTAGGACATGCTTTAAGGTGCTGAATGAAATTGAAAATAAAATAGAGGCCATGATCTCTGGCTCAGAGGAAAGAAACGATCTCAAACGAAGTCAAACCGATGCCATGTCAACCCCCTTTCTTGAATTCCCTGTATCGGCAATAGCTTTAGCCTGTTTCAACAAGAGATTTCAAGTCTATTGTGTGCACAAGCAACTGGTGGGATAGGAGAGTCCTATTTTGTAGACCGTTCCCTGCTAGGGGCACAACCCACGCTTGAGGGTATGGATGCATGGAACCAAGAGAAGCACAATGCAGTGAGGACAGCCATTGCCACTTTTTGGTATTATTCCGACATTCCCTTCAATGTGGCAAGGTCTCCATACTGGCAGCGCATGATAGATGTCGTTGCAAGTTGCGGTGCAGGATTTAAGGTGCCAACTTATGATGACCTTAGAGGCCCTCTCCTTCAACAATCTCTGGACAACATTCAAGTTGTGCTTGACTAAATTTATATATATATGGCATGACTAAATGTTTTTTATATATATCATAATATGCATAACTTAATTTTTTTTTATACTTCAAATTGTGCTTGAAGACCAGTGCAAGGTGTTGAGGAACAAGGGTTGCAATATAATGTTTGATGGCTGGTCATATGGGAAGGGAAGAAACTTGATCAATTTTTGGTTGCTTTTGTAGGAGGAACTGCATTCCTCAAGTTAGTAGATGCATCAACACAAGTTAAGAGTGTCGAAATGCTTGCAGGGTTGTTGGAGGAGGTTGTGTTGGAGGTCGGGGAGGAGAATGTTGTCCAAATAATTACAGACAATGCAGCAGCATATAACGCAACTAATAAGATTTTGGAGTAGAGATTCCCCACTATTTTTTGGACCACATGTGTAGACTATTATCTCTAGTTGTTCCTCAAGGACATTGGGAAATTACCTTGGGTGGCAGAGGTTGTAAGGAAGGCTAAAGCTATCACGAAATTCATTTACAACCATACATGGGTCCTTAGCCTCATGAGACGATTTACTAATGGGAGGGAGCTAGTGCGGCCTTCCATTACATGCTTCGTCACAAAATTTGTGACATTGGAGAGCCTTTATGATGCAAGAGGGTCATCGAAGCAAATGTTTGTGAGTGATGATTGGAATTCTAAACAAGTTGCAAGATACCAAATGTCACCTGAGGGGCATAATATATATACTTATTTGTTTGAGGAGGCCTTATGGATAGCTATGGATGAGACCATCAAGGTACAAGACTAAAATTATTAATTTTTTTTTTTTTGTTGTCAAATATTTTCTTTTAAATTATTTTTCTTTTTTTTAGGTGTCTGAGCCTTTAGTGAAGGTTCTCTGTCTTGTTGATGGAGAACAATTTCCAATGGGATTTGTATATGAGGCTATGGACATGGCAAAAGAGGTCATTGTTGCATTTTATGGATGTCCGCGCCAAATACAATCCCATTTGGACTATCATTGATAACCGATGGACATCACAAATCCATAGCCCTCTTCATTTAGCGGGTTACTGTTGGTCATCAAATCTGCCACAGGAAAGTATTTTGGAAAGTGTATGCGCCCTAGACTTGGACCAACATTGAAATGCCGAGAGGAAGAGATGCCCCCCGTGCCAATCTCCGGAGAAAGGCCAGCTCCTTTACTAAACTACTTGGTGTTTTGAGCTAAGAGTGCAGGAAAGAGATAAAAATAGTAAGAGTGCAGGAAAGAAATAAACAGAGCAAGGGAAAGAATGTCAATAGATTTAAGAGGGAAAGAACCAGCAGCAGCATTACTGGCTAACAGCTCGAAATAGCAGCAATAGATACCAAGAATGAAATAAAATGAACGCGGTACTAGCCTTCCTATGTATCCTCTGGACGAGTTCCAGGATTACCCTCCCCTTACGTCGAAATCCAGATTTCAGAATTACGGTGGTTAGGAAATAAGTGAATATAGCATAAACACTATCTACAGGCGACATACAAGAAAACTATTACAGCGCTCTCTCCCCTATGTATCCTTCGGGAAAATTCTAGGGTTCTATCCCCAATCACACACCTAAATTCAGAATTCAGAATTACAGTATGCAAATGAAGAAATGAAATAACATAAATAATCACAGAAGGCAGCATACAAGAGAGAAAGGAGGCCCGAAGCTCTTAGTATTAATTGCAAGAAATCAAGTTACAGCAACTTTCTAGCAGAAAGTTCCCCCCCTTTTTCATTACAATACGTGGGTTTTTATAGAGGACCCGACCCTTTGAGTCATCAATGCACAAAATTGAGGAGTACATCCTCGAAAACCAGAGAAGTCGTCTTCCGCTACTCCCGTGACTGAGCTTTCAAATCCTTTTCTATAATTAGCAGCTGTGACCGGGTCAGCCAGGGAAATTCGCATTTATGAGCCGCCTGACTCGTCCTAGGCTTCTCCGGGTGCAGGGCTCGAGTGGCCGCCATGTCCGCCGGGCTCTGCTTCTCATACTGATATTTCTTTTCAGGTTGCTAAAAATGAGCCCCGAGTCTTTTGGCACGTAAAAATTCCTTTATGAAGCACTTGATTGCCTCGGAAAAATACCCGGCCTTGGAATGCGTACCCCTAAAGCGCTTCGCCAGTTTTCAGTTCGCGACCCTGCTTCGCAATGGATGTGAGCCGAAGCGGGTCTTATCTTCCTTGGTCATGCACTTCGCGCGAAGGAGCTTCTCAAAATGGCTTCGCGGATGCTAAATGCCGAAGCAGATATCCCTTCTCAAAACAGCTCTTAATTTTTCATTGCTTCGCTGGATAGATGTGTTAAAGGTCGCTTCGCGAGATCTCCTGCCCGAAGTGGATGCTTCGCTGATGGGCTGTCAAAATGCTTCGCCGCAAACCTTCTTCAGAGCCGCAGTTTGGGAGTTTTTCGGCCGAAGTGCATTCTTGCCTTGGAAAAATATTCTGCTTTTTCACGGGCCGCTACTGCTTCGGTTGAAAGTGCTTCGCACAAAAGCTATCCGAAGTAGATGCTTCGCGACAACCTTGGGCAAAGTAGAAATGGTTCGCCAGTAGAGGGGTCCGAAGTGGATGCTTCGCTGGATTCTTAGCGAAGCAATCCTTCAACACTTGAATTTTAGCAAATTCCGCTTCGCAAGGTTTTCGCCCGAAGCGACTGTTTGTGCTGCTTCGGGTGCGAAGCTCTCTTCATACCTTAGCAACTTTGGACCGCGATCTGGACTTCCCTGCTTTTCTTTCTCGGCGAAGCTGTCCTTCTTTTCTCTGCGAAGCTCCTAAACCTAACTTGCTCAGTAGCGAAGCTCTTGTATATCCCATTCTATGTACAAGGGGGATGGCAATGAAAGCCAAAATTGCTGTAATACTTAAAAATGTTTTTTCTAAAAACAAGGGAACAAATTCATGAAATAAAAAGAAACACTTTACAATTTTTTTTATTTTTACTACCCCTCTAGGCAATGTGACAGAATTGTCAACATTCTTGGCGGCTCGCGGGGCAACGAGCTCGCCTCGGTGCAAGAACCCTCAGCCTTAATCCGTTGGGCCAGAGTTGCCTCCAGACCCTTCTCCTCTTTGTCTTTCTGGGGGTGCTTCCACAGCTACCTCTTCTTCTTCTTCTTCCTCTTCTTCCTCTTCCGGCGTGGTTTCTTGTTGCGGCGGTGGGGGAAGGCGATCACATATGCATTCCATGGTTCGACGAACGTGAGCCCAGGCACCTTTTTGGAATGGCTCCTGGTCTTGCAGCGCTTTGACCAGAACATAGAACCGATCAATTTGCCCTATGTCGGCAATTGGCTCTGGTGCTCAAATCATTTAGGCAGGCTGCGATTTTGCAATGTCTCAAAATAAAATCCTTGACTTACCCCTCTGTGATTGGCTCTTCCCACTCGTCTATCTCTGAGACGTCACTCTCAAAGTTGAGCCAAGCCGGTTTGAGTTCTTCCTTAGTCAAAAGGTGGACTCTATCTGTCTCCAAGAGTCCATATGATTTCTGCTTCTGACGATGGACTCTCATTATCCACCACTCCTTCAATTGTTCTTCACCCCAACCCTTTAACTCCTCCCTTAAATCATCTTTCATTTTTCTCCAAAAGGTGGAGTCTGGGCCTGGGAAGGGGTGCCGAACTGGATCATACTCGACCTCCATGGAGTAAAACTCATGCCAGGGAGGTAAGGTCTTCATTCTTTCCAGGTGCCACTCCAAATCTCTCCCATTGGGGTTGTTCCTTTGTTCTACTATCTCCGGGTGAGGGCAGACATGAAATTTTTTGAATCGGAGGTGATCCCTCATCACCCCCAAGGGGTCGTAACACCACCGTTGAGGAATCTGCAGCAAACCGAAGTCGGCAAGCTTCTCCTCCAAGAATACATGTTGCTTCAGGGCAAAAACCTCAA
Organism: Wollemia nobilis; assembly: GCA_028583015.1. Classification (NCBI taxonomy): domain Eukaryota; kingdom Viridiplantae; phylum Streptophyta; class Pinopsida; order Araucariales; family Araucariaceae; genus Wollemia; species Wollemia nobilis. The sequence continues at coordinate 7,546,045 of JAQPPZ010016867.1, forward strand.
TGACTCCCATTTTGAAAGGGAAGTCGCATGTGGGCGCCCATTTTCGGCCGTGGCCATAAATGACATTTGTCGCGTCGCTCTGCCGAGCAACCTCCAACGCGAACTGATATTCAGAGGGGTAAAAGGGTAGTAGGAAGGGCTTCCCTGTGAATCCGAACAGGCGAACCACAAGCCCCTGCGTCAATTGGAAAACGTCTCCCTTTTCCTCCTTAACCACCTTGTCCCTAAGGGTTATGGGCACCCGAGGGCAAGAACCCTGCAACAGCTGAATAGCAGGTCCTAGAAACTGCTGATTGAAAGCGTAATATGACTCCGTCCTCGCCAGGAGGGGAGTCCACTGATACACCGGCAGAGGAGTTCCGTCCTTGCCGCTTGAAGTAATGGCAATGTGGGGGAAATGCTTGTGGACATGATAGAAGAAGAGCCAAACCAGGAAAGAGCAAGGTCCAAAATACTGACCCGTCCCAGCATTCTTCATGCTGACTAGCCGCGTATGCAAGGTCCGGGCCACCCATTCCGCCCAGTCGAAGAAGACCGGGTTAGTGTTCGGCCTTGACGCATCTGGGGCATAAAACTCCCCTCGTGAAATACATTCGGCCAGCGACACTTGCCAGGGGTGCACCGAAGCATCGGTAGACAGGCCCGCGACCCACGCAATGATAGAGAAAATGTCTGTGCTCTTGAAATCCTTCAGGGGGCGAGGCATTTGAGGCAGCTTGCCTGAAGGAAGTCCGTCCTTGAGGTTCTCACTCAGAAATTTTATAATATAACTGGAGGAGGTAAACCTCTCCATTTGTTCGCTCAGAATGACATTGCGAACGGAATAACCCTTGGGCGGCCCTTGCTGTGGCGCGAAAGCTCCTTGTACATCCTCTTTTAAAATTGTGAACAATTTATTGCCCGCGGCGTCCAACACTTGTCTGGTGGATGGTTGATAGTTTTGCGCGATGGCACAGACCAATTCGGGACAATGGTGCGCGGGCGGGGTCAGATACCAGTATATTTGCGAATAATAAGCAGCGGCTCTCTTGTTCTCCACGGAGAGTCGACTTTTCATGAACTCGATAGTGTATCGGAGCTCGGCCACGCTCTTTGAAAGTTCGGTGTCCCTTATCTTCTCCCACCCATCAATTGGTGGTTCCGCAGGTTGCTCTTCTTCTGAATCCTCCCTTTCCTCTACGGCTTGTTTTTCGGGGCGGAGGTTGAGGTCGACCCTCTTAGGTCTGTGCTTTTTCTCTTCTTTGCCCTTCTTTGTTTTCTCTGGGCCTGCTACCTCAGGCTCTTTCCTCTTCTCCTTAGAATTCTTCTTCCCCATTCTGAATTTTGGCGGCAGCAGAGTCTTTTGACGCAGAGAGTTTCGACGCGAAGAACGGGAGAAATGCAGGCTATCGGCTAGGGCTCTTAAACTTGCATTAACCAGCAGGCGAACACCCCTTTTACTGCTAAGGCTTGAGTTTTATAGCTCTAAAAGGCAACTACCTCTATTTATGGCGCCTGCCAAAATTAAATTCACAACTCGGACGGAGGAGGTCGTTTTGCTTTTTGATTGGCTTCACGGCGGCGTTGCACGCGGGTCCATGCGCTTCGAGGATTTTGCCCAGCATTGGAAATCTAACCTCCTGCCACCTCGTACCTGGGCGAGAGCTTTTCTCATAACTGAATTCTCTCGGGATATGGCCCGCCACCTTTGCATTAAAATCACCTGCCCCGAACGTTTCCCTAGGTTGCCGTCGGCACGTCTTTCAAGACACGTTTTAAATGCTCCCCGCCTCGCGCCTTATTGATTTGGCGAAGTTGATGCCGGCGCTAAAGACACTTCGCGGCGAACCTCCAGCGCGAACTGATTTTTTATACTTCGGGCCCGAAGTGTTTTTACCTCGCCGCGTCACTGCTTGCTTCGCGGAAGGTTAACCCCCGAAGCTTGTTTTTTTTGAAAAACGGTTCGCCAAATTTCTTTCGAAAACTGCTTCGCTCGGGCTCCCTTTTGCGAAGTACTTCTCACGCCTTCATTCTGATGTCGTTTAGTCCTTCGAGGATTCTTTCTAAGCCAAAGCGCTTCGCTGCGAACCATCTTGCATCAGCCACTTCGCTCATAAAGTTCCCGAAGGAGATTCTTGCTAGACTTAGCGAAGCCGGAGCTTGTCGCTGTGGTAGTGTGAAGCTTAACCTCTTGGCAGTCTTGAAACAGGGTATATACAGAAATGAAAAATCTTACATACAAAAGTAAAAACTTGAAATATTATTTTTATTTTTATTTTTTTGTGTTTTTGTTTCAGCGATGAAAAGCCTTCAAATGAAGGCCGTTGACAGAAATCGGCAAAGTCTGGCCAGTTGTATCTTTGAGGATAAAGGAGTTGGCTGAATTCACCTTCACAATCTCGAATGGTCCGTCCCAGAAAGCGTCTAATTTATCATGATTCCCAGGCTTGGCTTTCCAAGAGTCCCACTTCCATACTAGATCTCCCACTCTGAATGTGCGGGCGGAGGACTTTTTCTTGAACCAGTCTCGGGTGATCTGGGCATGCTTTGCGAAGCTCTGGTAGGCCTTATCGCGGTCTTCCTCCAGCTGCAGTAGCTGAGCTAGTCTATTCTCCATGGGACTAAATTCTTCTTCCTCATCCAACAGCCGCAATGCAGGAATCTCTATATGGGTTGGTAAGATAGCCTCCTTGCCATACACCAGGGCGTAAGGCGACGTTTTGATTGACTTTTTGACAGAAATCCGATCAGCCCACAGGGCTCGATCTAGGAGGAGGTGCCAAGTTCTTCTGTTCTTCTCTATGAGCTTCCTCAGCACCCTTAACAGAGTCTTATTCGTTGATTCTGCCAATCCGTTACCCTGTGGATAATAATTGGAGGAGACCTTGTGATACATCCCATATTTATAGATGAATTCATTGATCTTGGCGCCTGTGAACCCAGGACCATTATCCGTTACTATTGCTTCCGGGATGCCGAACCGGGTGATCAAACCTTCTAGGAATGTAATGACGGTTTCCTGGTCGGCGTGCTTCGTGGGTACTGCTTCGGCCCATCTAGTGAAATAGTCGGTTGCAGTCAGGATGAACTTATGTCCTGCGGAGGAGTTCGGCGATATAACTCCTATGAAATCCAACCCCCATTGTTGGAAGGGCGTTTCTACCTGTATCGGTCGGAGGGGCATAGGAGCACTTCTGCTTCGGCCGGCGAACTTCTGACATTGCTCACATCTGCGACAGACCGCAAAGGCATCGGCGAAGAGTGTAGGCCAATAATAACCCGCCTTAATTATCTTTAATGCCGTTGTTCTTCCTGCGAAGTGGCCCCCAGATAACCCCGAATGGAATTCGCCCAGGACTCTTTTCTTATCATCTTCTTTTATGCACCTAAGAAGAACGCCATCAATATTCCTGAAGAATAGGCCTTCGGGACGTAATGTGTATCGGAGGGACCGCATCCTGAAGTGTCTTCGCTGCGAAGCATTCAAATGTGGAGGACATCTCCCGGTGTTGAAATATTCAACTATCTCACTGACCCAGTCCTTCTCATCTTCTTCTTGATTTGCGAAGCACCCTTCCGCTGCCAAGTCATCCCACTGACAAGCTGTTACTTCGGCCGCTACGCTCTTCGCAAGCTCCTGACATAGCGCGCGACCGCGAACCAATTTTGTGGGTCTAATCTCAATGTCAAACTCTTGTATTTTGTTGACCCAACCAGCTCTTTTGCTACCCAACTCTCCTTGGATGACGAAGTTGCGTACATCAGGATGAATGACGAATACTGTAACCCGACTTTGAGAAATGAAGTGCTTGAATTTCCTCAGGGATTTCATTACGGCATGCACCTGTCTTTCTATGAAGTTGTACTTCTCTTCATGGGGGTGTATTACTTGGCTTAGAAACGCGATGGGGCGCTCTTCGCCATCTTCCCCCTTCTGTGTCAGGACTGCAGCGTAGCTCTCGGGTTCTCCTATAGCATATAGGATGAAATCTCGATTGTAGTCAGGGTTAGTCAGGACTGGCGCCTGAGCGATTCGGGCCTTGATCTCTTCAAATGCCCCTTTCCTTTCATCCGTCCAGATGAATTCAGCGTCCTTCTTCAAGAGTTCAGACATCGGCTTAATGACTTGGGCGAAATCTGGAACAAACTTCCTTACGAAGTTGATCTGGCCGAAAAAAGATTGTAGTCCCTTCTTATTCGCCGGGAGTGGGAGCTTCAAGAGAGCCTCAGCTCTGTCAGGATCTACGGCGAGACCCTTCTCTGATATCACATGTCCCAGTAATTTTCCCTCATTGACTGCGAATATGGACTTCTTTGGGTTAATTGAAATGCCAAATTCTCGGCATTTTTCGAATATCTGCTGCAAATGCAAAGGATGATCCTCCCTTCTTCGGGAGAAGACGGTCATGTCATCCAAATAGATGACGATGACCTTATTCAACAGTTCACCGAAAGCTAAATCCATAGCCCTCTGAAAAGTGGCTCCTGCATTCGAAAGGCCGAATGGCATTCGCTGATAAGCAAATGTTCCCCACTTGGTAGTGAATGCCGTTTTATGTTGATCTTCATCCCTAACCCAGATCTGGTTATATCCTGAGAAGCCATCAAGTAGGGAGAAGCGTTGAGCCCCAGCCACTGAGTGTAAGATTTGATCAATCTGCGGGAGAGGGTAATGATCTTTGAGCGAAGCCTGATTTAGGTTGCGAAAATCTACACATAGTCGTATATCTCCATTTTTCTTTCTAACGGGGACTAGATTCGCTACCCAAGAGGAATGCTTTATGGGGTAAATTATCTTCGCCTCAAGCATCTTCAGGAGCTCGGCTTTCATCAGGACTTCGATCTTTGGATTAACCGGCCTTTGCTTCTGCTGGAAAGGTTTGATCCCCTCCTGCAACTCAATTGTATGCTGGATCAATTGCCGATCGTATCCCTTTAGGTCTTGGTAAGACCATGCTACTATGTCAGGATACCTTCTGCACAAAGATCGGATCTGTTCTAGCTCTTCCGAAGTGCAATCTGTTCCGACTTTTATCACTTTCCCGGATTCGAGCTCCAAATCCTGATACTGCTTCGCGTTGACTTTGATCCTATGGGAAACTGCTCGATCATTTTGATCGAAAAGGCTTTCCAGAGTAATTAACCCCTTTGGGACGTGGTTGTTCTTCAACTGAACTAGCCCTTCATATTCCTCATCATCCGGGCTTCTTCTTTCAACCGTAGCTGCTTCTTGGATCAAGAAATTCACAATCTGTTCATCATTGTCAAAAATTTGCCAATGCATATCTCTGTCTGGTACAGAGGGCCTATAAATCATCCTCACAGCTTTGGGTTTATGCACCATGTCGTCTGCTGGAGAATATCTAGCTGCGATGGATGCCAAGACATCGGCATGTCTGTTCTTCTCACGTGGAATGGACTGCAGATTGAGCGATTCGAATTGGTCAAACAAGTCCCATACCCTGTTACGGTATGCTTTGAGATAGTGCTTTTTTGAAATGCACTTGTTGGTGACCTGATTGCATACCAATTCTGAATCTCCGAAGACTTGGAGATGTTTTATGCCTAACTTTTCTGCTTTCTTCAGTCCTAGGCATAAAGCTTCGTATTCTGCTGCGTTGTTGGTGCAGCTCCAAACCAACCGGTAGCAATATTCCTTTTGCTCTCCTGATGGTGATACTAAAAGTATTCCTGCCCCAGCGCCATTTTTGCATCGGGCGCCATCGAAGAACAATCTCCATAGTTCTCCTTGGGCACATATCTTACCTTCTGGCTTGGTGTGTTTCTCTGGTTTGGTGATGGCATAGCATCCCATTTCTGTTTCTATCATGGCATTGAAATCTGCCAATGAAAACTCATCTTCACAATTCAACTGTGCAAGGGATTCTTCGACCAGGTCCACCTGCTCTATCCCTTCCACTATTGCATGTATGGGATCACTGCTTTCCTCCTCAGACATCTTCTGTACGAGGAATGTGGAAGGTTTCTCATTGTAGATTTTTATCTTCCTTCCTTTGAATGGAATCTCTAAATGCGAGTAATCCATGGATAGGTATCCTCCCAACTTCGCTGTAAATTCCCTTGACAGGCACATACTAAAATATGGCTCCAGGTCGACGACTACCACCTCCTGTATAACCGTGATCTGAGGCATTTTGTGCAGTCGGATAGGTATATCTTTAATTACACCTACAGTCTTTACAGGAGTACCATCCAGTTGGAGCACGCCGTGACTGCTTCGCGTGTACTCCATTCCTATTTCCTCGCAAACTGCTTTGGGCATGACTGTCGTCGCGGCCCCGGAATCGATCATACAGTTGTGTACAACATACCCTTCCATTTGTAGAGACAGGTAGAACGGCGGTGGCCTGTTCTTCCCTGTAATGGACGTGGATAGGGTTTGCACTAGGGCAAGCGGTGCTGACTTTCTCGCCTTAGTTGTCTTCAAAGATTCCTGCAGCAAGTCCACTTGTCCGGGTAGCTGCAATGCGTCATACAGACTGATTTTGGCCGGAGTTTTCTTCAGCTCATCTACGATGTTGTATACTAGGGAGTTGTGCACCTCAGGTTCCCTTTTCGCCTCATACTTCGTGCGATACTGCTCCGTGGCTTCGACCCTTTGTCGCTTGGTCAGCGAAGGGAGCTTAAGCTTTTCTCTAGCCTGTTCTTTGGTTTCCACCTGAGGTGGATTTGCAGGGGCCTGTTGGGCCTTCTCTTTTACTGGTGCAGGGTGAGGAGCTTCGCTTGGGGCCTGGGAAGGTTGTTGTCCCTTCTCGCGGTGAGCATACACCTTTAAGGGGGCCATTTGAACAACATCTACCTCCATTGGCCTTTTTCCTTCTCTGGTAAGGACTGAAACTTGCTCTTCTTCGCCAATTACCAGGTTCTGATCCATTTGCCTGATAATGTTGACTTGACCACCATGACTACTACCCGCCAGCGTTTGTACGTAATGTTGGTGCAGCATGCAGGTATTCTCTTCGTGAGGGTCATTACACGTGGAGCACCAATGTATGTAGTCGGAAGTGCTTGGAGCTTCGTCAATCACGACATTTCTTGCCAATGATCTCCCTTGCTGTACCGCTTGATCTTTAGTAAGCGCTGGTGTAGGATAAGACCTTCTTGGTAGAAACTCTTGTTGCGCCTGCTTCTTTTTCATGATGGTCATGTCATTAGACAAGGTTTGTACTGTGGAGTTCAGGGACTGAACTTCCTGTAGTATCTTAGCTTGCATATCCTCGGCTTTGGGAATAGGTGGCAATGGAGCCATCGTCGGTATTGGAGGTAGGGCAGGGTGTTGAGGTGGCGCTGGCAATACAGGAAATGCCGAAGGGACAGTGGGCTGTGATGCCGAGAATGTGGGAAAATGTATTTGTGGAGTAGTGATCTGAGACACAATGGGGTTCGGGTTCCAAGATGAGATCGGATACGCAGGGGTTGCGGAGATTTGCGAAGCGGCCGCATTCGTATACTGGGGTTGGGGGAAATCCGGAAGTATGGGCATCGGCATCCTTTGAGGAAGTTTACCCACGGCTATTAAATCCATTTCCGCTTTCTGGGCTAACTCATACAATTCGGGGAAGGTATTAATATTCGAATACCTTACCATTACACTGATGTCAGGGTTGAAAGCCCTAAGGTAATAGTACGCTGCAGCTTCGCTAGTTGGCCGGAGCCCAACTGGTATCCTTTGCCAGGTTCGAGCGAACCTAACATTGAAATCAGCGATCTCTTCTTGCGGATGTCTCTGGATCGTTGTGAACTGATGCAAAAGAGAGGATGGATCGGCGGACTCATTGAAACTTCTCATTAATCGTCCGGCTAATTGGTCCCATCCCGTTATAGTACCGGGTGGTAGGGATCTATACCAATAGAGGAGCTTCCCTCTAAGAGATAGAACCAGAAGCTTTACCATAACTCTCTCCTCTGTGATGTCATGAATCGCCGCCAGAGAAACAATGTCCTGGATATGCTCCAGAGCAGTCTTCCCCGTTCCATCGAACGTTGGGATTTTCTTCATAGCAGCAGGCGGAACTTGCCCTTGTCCCGCTAGATTTAACGGTCCGGAAGAATTCCACGCCGGGAACATTCTGGGCGGCGGTTGCTGCTGCTGCTGCATTTGTTGTTGTTGTTGTTGCTGGTGTGCCATGTTCGCGCCTGGATTCCGAGAAGCAGGAATTCCCGAAGTTCCTCGTTGATTGCTAACCGGATGACTAATTGGAACGGAGGCACTTGGATGATTTGGCGAGTTGGGAGGATTGGGAGGAAGGCTAGCTGCTGTGCTATCCGAAGTCAGTCCTTGTTCGTCAAAAGCAGCCTCTTGCGAGGATGTTCCACGTAACAGTGACTCAGGGGTGACCAACCTGGAGCGTTCCCCGAAGGCGTCAATATCGAGTTCAAAGAACTCAGTCTCCTCTCCACTATTCCTAACTCTCCATCTTGTTTGCATGAAGGCACAGATACTTAAGTACCGGTCTCTTACGACTTTAAGATTCTCAGGTTGAACAGAGTCGCCAGATGCTAGAGTCTTTTGGCAATGAGACAAGCATCGGTTCTCACTACCACTCACAAGGTGAGACTGACCGGGTCCCACCGGGCGTGCCGTAAACTCGTTGGTCATCAAATCTGCCACAGAAAGGATTTTGGGAAGTGTACGCGCCCTAGACCCGGACCAACATTGAAAGGCCGAGGGGAAGAGATGCCCCCCGTGCCAATCTCCGGAGAAAGGCCGGCTCCTTTACTAAACTACTTGGTGTTTTGAGCTAAGAGTGCAGGAAAGAGATAAAAATAGTAAGGGTGCAGGAAAGAAATAAACAGAGTAAGGGAAGAAATATCGATGGATTTAAGAGGGAAAGAACCAGCAGCACGATTACTGGCTACAACTCGAAATAGCAGCAATAGATACCAAGAATAAAATAAAATGAACACGGTACTAGCCTTCCTATGTATCCTCTGGACGAGTTCCAGGATTACCCTCCCCTTACGTCGAAATCCAGATTTCAGAATTACGGCGATTAGGAAATGAGTGAATATAGCAGAAACACTATCCACAGGCAGCATACAAGAAAACTATTACAGCGTTCTCTCCCCTATGTATCCTTCGGGAAAATTCCAGGGTTCTATCCCCAATCACACACCTAAATCCAGAATTCAGAATTACAGTATGCAAATGAAGAAATGAGATAACAGAAATAATCACAGAAGGCAGCATACAAGAGAGAAATGAGGCCCGAAGCTCTTTAGTATTAATTGCAGGAAATCAAGTTACAGCAGCTTTCTAGCAGAAAGTTCCCCCCTTTTTCATTACAATACGTGGGTTTTTATAGAGGACCCGACCCTCTGAGCCATCAATGCACAAAATTGAGGAGTACATCCTCGAAAACCTGAGAAGTCGGCTCCCGCTACTCCCGTGACTGAGCTCTCAAATCCTTTTCTATAACTAGCAGCTGCGACCGGGTCAGCCGGGGAAATTCGCATTTATGAGCCGCCTGACTCGTCCTAGGCTCCTCCGGGTGCGGAGCTCGAGTGGCCGCCATGTCCGCCGGGCTCCTCCTCATACTGATACCTCTTTTCAGGTTGCCAAAAATGAGCCCCGAGTCTTTCGGCACGTAAAAATTCATTTATGAGGCACTTGATTGCCTCGGAAAAATACCCGGCCTTGGAGTGCGTGCCCCTAAAGTGCTTCGCCAATTTTCAGTTCGCGACCCTGCTTCGCAATGGATATAAGCCGAAGCAGATCCATCTTCCTTGGTCATGCACTTCGCGCGAAGGAGTTTCTCAAAATGGCTTCGCAGATGTTAAATGCCGAAGCAGATATCCCTTCTCAAGACGGGGCTTTCAATCTTTTGCTGCTTCGCTGGAAAGGCGTGTCAAAGGCTGCTTCGCGAGGTTCCCTGCCCGAAGTGGATGCTTCGCTGATGAGTTGTCAAAATGCTTCGCCGCGAACCTTCTTCAAAGCCGTGGTTCGGGGGTTTTTCGGCCGAAGTGCATTCTTGCCTTGGAAAAATATTCTGCTTTTTCACGGGCCACTACTGCTTCGGTTGAAAGTGCTTCGCACAAAAGCTATCCGAAGTAGATGCTTCGCGACAACCTTGGGCGAAGTAGAAATGGTTCGCCAGTAGAGGGGTCCGAAGTGGATGCTTCGCTGGATTCTTAGCGAAGCAATCTTTCAATGCTTGAACTCTTTTGAATCCCGCTTCGCAAGGTTTTCGCCCGAAGCAACTGTTTGGGCTGCTTCGCGTGCGAAGCTCTCTTCATGCCTTAGCAACCTTGGACCGCGATCTAGACTTCCCTGCTTTTCTTCTCTTGGCGAAGCTGTCCTTCTTTCTCCTACGAAGCTCCTAAACCTAGCTTGCTCAGTAGCGAAGCTCTTGTATATCCCATTCTATGTACAAGGGGGATGGCAATGAAAGCCAAAATTGCTGCAATACTTAAAAATGTTTTTTCTAAAAACAAGGGAACAAATTCATGAAATAAAAAGAAACACTTTACAAAAATTTTCGATTTTTACTACCCCTCTAGGCAATGTGACAAAATTGTCAACAGTTACTACTTGAACCCCCAAATTTTTTACGCTCCTACATTTCATGCTGATTATGAGGTGAAATTTGGCATTCAAGATTGCATTGGTTGCATGTTCTCAACTAGTAAACAATTGCGTGATAAAATGTGTTCAGAGATACAGGATTATAAGGAATGTCATGGCTGTCAATTCCCATCCGAGCAATGCAAGAGTGCTAGGTCAACATTGAGGCTAGGTAACCCTCATCGTTTCTTTTGATTTTGTTTTAAAAAATAATCTCAATTTACTATTCTACATGTAATATATTAATTTTTTTTTTTGATGTTGTTTCTAGATTTATGATGGGACGACTTTGAAGATTTTAAGCCCAATTTGCAACGCATGGCCGTCAAAATCTTATCTCAACCATGCAACACTTCAGGTTGTGAGCACAATTGGAGTATGTTTGAGCACATACACTCCAAGAAGCACAACAAACTTACACAAGAAAAGTTGAATGATCTTGTGTTTGTGCATTACAACCTTTGCCTCCACCAAAGAAGTTTTGAAAAAACAAGTACTCAGCCCATTGACCTAAGTGACATTGATCCATCATTTGAATAGATCACAAATGCAGTGTAGGAGCAGCAGGAAGAGCCTTTGAATACCTAGCGAAGGAGATAGCATGATGAATTATAAAACTTTGAAGACCTAGCAAATGAGATAGCAGCTAAGGACCAAGAAGAGGCACATACAAAGGAAGCGGCAAGGGCATGTAACAAAGAGAGACTAGGTCTTCTGCTAGGGCAAAGGAATTGCAATACAATGGATAGTGGGCCTATTGAGGCATTTTGAAATTTTTTATAATTTGTATATTTTCATATTATAAGCAATACAATATGTGTTTTGTCACTTTCATGTGTACTTTAAACTTGAGCCTTGTATGATGTCCCGACATGAATTACTGCTTTTATTTCAATATTTGATTTGCATAATGTTAATTCATTGTGATATGCATGAAAAAAACTTTCTATTTTCTTTTTGCTGATTTTTTTCCCAATTTTTTCCCGTTTCCGATTTTTTCCAAGTCTATCATTTGCCAATTCCGAGTCAATTCCAAGTTTCTCTACTATGCTTTCATGTGTAATTTAAGAATTTAAGCTTTGTATCACTTGCCAATTTGATATGTAGTTTAAGTTGTATCACATACAATATTAATATTTGATTTGCATAATGTTAATTCATTGTGATATGCATGAAAAAAACTTTTTGTCAATGAGAAATTGCGTCTTCTTCCGTTTTTTTTTTTACCAATTCCTGTTTTTTTCTGATTCTTTTGCCTTACCCATTTTTTGTTGGTTCCGATACTATGATTCAAATTGGGGAGGCTCAATTGATGATAGGAAATCTAGACAAAGAAATTGTTTCTCATTTGAAAATGGATTGGTAACTTGGAGTTCGAAGAAACAAGCAACAATTGCACTCTCAATAGCAAAGGCTGATTATATAGGAGCTACATCAGCAAGCACACAACCAAAGGATCCTAGAAGACATGGGCAAAAAGCAAGAGAGATCAGCTACCTTTTATGTGACAACATGAGTGCAATTCAAATGACTAAAAATTTGTTTCTCATACAAGATCAAAACACATTGAGTTGAGGTATCATTTTACTAGAGACTAAGTTCAGAAAAAGGAAGTCAAATTCAAATACTGCAATTTAGAGGATCAAGATGTAGATACTTTTACAAGGTAGTAGTGAAGAATCAGTTTATTTTACTTAGAGATAGAATAACAATTTTCCCATTCAGTCTCAAGGGGAGTGAATGTTGGAAGTTGCGATACTGATTGTGACAAAAACCAGAATAGGACAAAATTGGAGTTGGAATTGAAAATTTAAAAGAAAAAAGAAAAAAAAGTTCACTCAGATTTGGAGAGAACGTGAAACATTAAGAGTCTCTTTATACAACCAAGAGATATTCTATCATATGTATATAAGTATAGTGCATTGTATTGAAGTTATATGCAAACATTTGTAGAGTAGAAGTGTTTTTTTTTGGAGGGTTTTGTGCAAATTGGTTTTCTACTCACTTTTTCCTATGCCATGTTAATCTCTGATTTAGAGTACCACCACATCCCACAGAAAGAGAACCAAAAAGTCTCCTCAACATATAGAATCCAGAGATGATATGTTTCCCATTAAAACCTTTCCTACTCACTGCTGGTTGGTTTCATAGGAAATCAAAAGAAGATGCAGAGATTACACAAAACCAGAACACCTCTAACAACAAGTTTCATGATTGTTCTGACTGTACTAACATCATGGATCAAGGTGGGGAAGTATTTAATATCACTAGCTCAATTTGCAAATTGAGGGCTTGTGCCTTGTTTATATACAGTAGCTAATCTTTATGCAATGAATAATAATGCAAATTACAAAACCAAAGACTAGCATGGATGGTTTAGCTTTCCCACACAAATGCATATAACCAAAGGATTTTGTCTCCTACCAGGGAACCATGGGAAACAATATAAAGTTGGTCTACTGCATTTCCTTGCTCCATGATCACTTCACGTGGAAGAAAAAATTCTTCATGCACCCTGGTTACCTGCAAGATAAATGTGATTAGAAATATCTCATCTAAATGTTCATGACTTGTGTTTAATATTTCAGTATGTATATATTCTCTATAATCTACAAACGTATTGATTTGCCTCTGAAAGATTGCATACATGTCCAAGAGATATCTCTAATTGGTATATATAGATACAAAAAGAGGTTTTTGATGAAAAAAAACCAGTAATCAACATAATGTAAATCACTTCTCATACAGTCTTGAAAGATGAGACGGTAATTTAACCAAATGGTATTTTTTTTTTTCTTTTTTTCATCATTAAGTCATAAGGTCAACATACGGAGAAATTTTTGAGGTACAAAAATGGCTTCAATGTTATATGGACAACAAATATAGGATTCTAATCAAGTGGCATTAGCTCAATTGGTTAGATTCCTCAACAATTAAGGAGGAGACCAAGGTTCAAATCTTGCCAAGTGATACATAGATAATTTCAAAGCTTTGTTGTAATACCACTATGTCGTGATGATGTGGGTGGGGCCCATTTCAATCCTGTATAACCAAATGAAAAAAAAAATATAAGATTCTAAAATAACCAACAATGTTGCTAGAAAGAGAAGACTAAAGGTCATGATATCACAAGCTCAATATATGGATCGTGTAATGTAGAAATATGGATTTTGTTTCCTTAAATTAGGAAAATTATGGGCAGGAAACCAAACAAACAACTCTTGCTGATAAAAAAATTATGACGATAATGGATACCACATTTATTTTTATTGGCATTTGGATGGTCAAAATCAATCAATTAAAGAGATCTTTCATGGTAGTGAAAAGCTGTCTATGGCAACAACTCGTAGCTGAACCTTGTTAAATTCCACCCTAAGAAGCCTCTCAAAGGGATATGCAATAAACCATCAAAATATATATTGTACAATTATCCTCCTCAATCAAAATACACAAGGAAAACACGTTTCCTTGAATTATACAATACCTAATTTGTTAGATAAAAATTATAACGATAATGGATACCACATTTATTTTTATTGGCATTTGGATGGTCAAAATCAATCAATTAAAGAGATCTTTCATGGTAGTGAAAAGCTGTCTATGGCAACAACTCGTAGCTGAACCTTGTTACATTCCACCATAAGAAGCCTCTCAAATGGATATGCAATAAACCATCAAAATTTATATTTTACAATTCTCCTCCTCAATCAAAATACACAAGGAAAACATGTTTCCTTGAATTATACAATACCTAATTTGTTAGATAAAGGTCGTAATTTTCCATCTTTTATAAATGTGTTTTTAATAAGATGCTTGAGATATATATTAACTGATAATATCTTCTAACTAACTTTGAAAGGCTACGGAAGATAGCATTGCTTACAATCTGATTTAAAAATTCAGAGCTGCATCCTTTAAAAAGTGGGACCTCTTTCACTGTTGATCTGTATAATGTTTGAGAAACCTGTACACCAAAGCAAAATATTGATTGCTTGATATTTCGTAAACAACCACAACAATAAAATAGAAAATCAATTAATGGATCGTAGAATTGACTCCAAATACTGAGGTAGCTGAGAATCCAAACAAGTTCTCTGACTAGATTTGTAAAAATAAATGCAATGCAAGATCAGGCACTATACAATAATGATTAAACATATTGAAATGAATACTAAGATACGGTGTTAGACAGATCACATACCACATGAAGATATCACTACTGTAAGTGTGCATAATCGAGGAAGCAGATCAATGCTCAAGTTATGTAATGTGACAACATCTTTGGTAATGACAAGGCATACCTTTGCACGAATAGAAACAGGAATATCCTGGAGAACACCGGCTTCATTGTAGCTACTCTCATACTGCAAACGCTGATGCCCCTTTATTTGTGCCCTTATTTCCCTTCCTAGCTTATTTCTGTTCATAAATTTTATAAGGTCTGTCATTTTGTCCCTGAATCTCTCTGTCTTGGATCCTTTCACAATTAAAGCTGTCATGTTACCAATTAAATAGGCCCCAAGAATCATGTCAAAAGAAATATATATTATCAGAAATATCATCTCCCGTGTGTTTACTGCATGTATGTCACCATAACCTGTAAAATTGGTTCAAGCATGGTTCAAGGGAAAGTTATTATTCTTCTTAATGATTCATAAAATAATATATTATATCTTTACCAAGAAAAGTAACCTTAACTACCTTCAGATTATGTATGCATTTCAGCAGGAAAAGAAAATTGCTAAGAGTACCTTTGTTTAAGGCTTCGACTTTAACTTACAGATTATAAGGGAAAGGTTACATGTTTCAGATATCAGACTTTTCATGCAAGCAATGCTTATGCAGCTGTGCCTGATTTCATAAGACTTGCAAAGTGTTACTTAACAGTGCAATTAAATACAATGACTTTTAGCATCCATGATCAGCAGGCATAGCTTAGATGATTATGCATAGTAAAAGAGAATTCTCTTTGGACTTGTGAAGAACATAGACCTTAGCCTATCTAACTGCAGCATCTCAGGATTAAGGCAAGAATTCCAACTTTTATAAGGTAGATGAATTCATAAATATTCACCATGCCTCATTTGGAGTTGGTTTGAATTTGCACTATGAAGTCCTTTCAAGGGAAACAGATGATATGACATTCTATTTTAGGTTTTTTCAAACACTCGTACTCTTTAATGTATAATCTTTCACTTCTGTTGTTGTAATATAATTCTTACATTGTCCTCCTCCATGTTCTCTGCGTACTTTTTATATGCTACTTATCCCAAAGTCATCACATATGTTTTGTGTGGAGACAATTAGTTAGGTTCTGCCTCCATGGTTGGCCATCTGAAGGTTCTGGATTCATGTTCCACTAGCCGATCATGCACTAGTGGAAGACATGGTGGACTGGCAGATGGAAGACTATGAAGTCTCCAACCAGACTGCATCTGCATCCATCCATAAGAACAAAACCAAAATTAACCAATAAGCGGTGAGGATGAGATCAGTGAATGCGGTCAGAATAGTATGTCTGCAGCCAAGGACGAAGAGAAGTGGACTATTGCTGGAGAAGTGAGCATAGGAAGGCTAACTATGGCACCAAATCAGCCTTCAAAATATTTTGAGGGTATCTATGTCCAAGAAATTGGGGAGTCAAGCTGGACCAAGGAGGAAGATGGAGTAGGAGTTGACAATGACTAAGAATTTGTGGAACAACTAGCATGGTTGTATGAAGAGGGAAACAAAAGTAGGTAGGAAGTAGATGCACAACTACACATGAAAGCAAACATACACAGAGGAGACGTGCAAGGATTTGTGCATGGAGAGTTGCATGATGGCAAAAGTGAGTTGCATGTTGACGATGAGGAATGTATGGCACTGATGCAATTGCAAGTTGATGTGCCTGATGATGAGTGGGATGGGAGTCCAATATCATTGCAAATTCAATATGGTGTGCCTGGCAATGCATGACATGGGAGTTCAACACTAGAGTTATTACGGGTTGGTGTGCTTGATGGTGAGTGAGATGGGAGTGTTAGGAAACTAAAAGCAAGCAAGATAAACAACAATAAATAGTACACGAGATTTTACGTGGAAAACCCTGCAGTGTGTAGGGAAAAACCATGGGGCAAAAGACAACTTTTCTCTTATTATTCTCAACAAGCTTTCATACATTCACACTGTAATAATGCAAGGGGCATTCCCCTTTTTATAGAAATACAAAGAAAGATTCCAAAAAAGCCGTGGCACATTCCAGATAAAAGCGCTTTATTAAAAATTTGCTTTATTAACTGCATTTTAAAAAAAACGTGCTTTACTGCTTTTATGAAAAAGCGCTTTACTGCATTTTATAACAAACACACTTTTACTGCCTTTTTAGTAACCCGCACCGTACAGATGTACATACGAACAACGTGCAGGGTTGGGTTACTATATGCTGCACCACCATGCTCCACTCCGCTGAAGAACATTGAAGATCTGGATATTGACTTCGCCTCCTAACAAGGAGTCCAACATAGGAACAATTGTAGGTTGGCATATTTCATGGTGCATGGGATAGGAGTCCCACACAAGAGCAATTGTGATGGAGTGCGCCTAATGATGTGTGTGATGAAGAAAGACAGACCACTAAATGCGGAAAAAATACAACGGATGGTGGCGATGTATGTTGCGGAAGAACCACCAAAAAAAGAACCTCGGAGTGAAGGGAGTGAATATGAAGGTATGAGTTTGCTTACAACCATTGGTTGTACATAACATAGAAAGCGTTAAGAAACACAACAGTTGTGTGAAAAAAGTGAGAAACTAAAAAAAAGAATGGAAAAGTTAAGGAGACAGCATACACAAAAGATACAAATGATGTGGCAGGATATCCAAGCAAGGGGTAGATCTGCAACAAGTGAAGTGGGATGGAGAGACATCCACGAAGTATCATTGTCGAGCAGAATGGAAGTTGGGAACTTGAGACAAGAGTCCAACAATGTATCCTTGACGAGTTCAAGAAGTAATGAGGAAGACTGAAGAAGTGATAGCTTAGGCTTGGAACTCGGAATAAGAGTGAGGAGAAGAACACCGAGGAGACAACAAGTTGGCCAACCAGCAAGCAATGAGGATGAACGACAATAAACAACTCAGGATGAAAATGCCTCTGAGGCAAGAAAGCAAACGTGTAGGAGTCATTATTTGCCTATAAATTTGAATGGTTCCTTGGGAAGCCAAAGTAGTCTGCAAGGAAAACCAAAAAACCCAAGGCGTGTGTACGAGTTAGGATTTTTAGGCAACCTACGAAGGTCGTTAGGTCCCCTAGGTCGTATGAGTTTTCCTGACCAAGGGGGAAAATTGTTTGGTGCCTTGACCATTTGAGAGGAAAACATTTCGCTCAGGCTGCCCCTAGGCCATGCAGCTAGTAGGGTG
The DNA here is from genome assembly GCA_028583015.1 of Wollemia nobilis. Taxonomy (NCBI): domain Eukaryota; kingdom Viridiplantae; phylum Streptophyta; class Pinopsida; order Araucariales; family Araucariaceae; genus Wollemia; species Wollemia nobilis. The sequence continues at coordinate 7,564,010 of JAQPPZ010016867.1, forward strand.
GCCCATCAAGACTACCCTTTGGCTGTCCAAGAGCTAGTAGGGTGGTCTATCAAGACCACCTTCTAGCTGTGGAAGAAACAAAAGGAGACACCGAGTGACGCTTGCACAATACAAACTAAGGGCCAGGCAATCACAAGTTATGGAAGGTCGTTCAAGAGGAGCAAATGAAATAATGAGTATATCTAAGTTGGAAGACCATCGTGAAGGAGACGGCGAGACGGCCAAGAAGGGGTGGTGAGCAATCAAGCCACCCAGAGAATATGAATGAATTACCTGGCCTCGAAAATAGATGGAGAGGCAATGCAATATGGCAAAACATCGTACAACACAACATCGTAAGACAGGATGTCATATAGTCGAAGGTTGTACAACAAGACACCATACAATAGGATGCCATACAATGGAAAGTTGTACAAGAGGACGCTGTACAGTGAAAGGTTGTTGTATAGTGGAAAGGCATACGCCAAAATGCCTTATAGCAAAATGTCATACAACAAGACATCATATAGTGTAACTGCATATCGCAGGACATCATATAGTGCCAAGGATGGTTGAATAGGGAAGCCATCAAGAGGACAGAAGGGAGGCATCAATAGGGTAGACGATATGTCTAGAAGTCTGGGCTGCCATACACATAACATGGTTCCTACTTCCTCCAAGGGTGGAAAACCACCGCCATGCTACAGAATCAACTTCAAGAAATACAATAATGGTAGTAGAAATTCAATAATGCACAAAAAAACATCCATTGATAACAATAAATTCAGATCCAATGCCAAAAATCAAATATGCAAGTAATCAGATTCCAAATTCAAATCAATACAAATACTTAGCCACTTAGAGAGGGTGAACTCTTTTAGCCATTTTGAGAGGGTGGAGTCTCATATGCACAACATAGGCAACTAAGATTCCAATATGAAAGATAATCCCAACAACATAATTCTTCCAATTTAGAGACTAAATCAACCTTAACTCTAACTTCAATGCTCAAGGGCTGACTACCTTAGCTGATGGCTCAAGCTAATAAAAATAAAGATATCCAACATGGCTACATTGAGGCCGTTACATGGATCTTGCCAAGAAAATTTTGTCCTCAAAGCTGGAAAATACTAGAAAATGCTCTCAAAATCCCACTTAGCATCTTCTTTTGGAATATCCTACCACTTGACAAAGAAAACTTGGATTTGACAAGATCATAGAAGACGAATTCTAGACTACAACACTACTTCTCGCTAAAGAGTGATTCAACCTTCTTCATTGAGTACTAGAAGCTCTATCTAGGACCACATCTTCTAGATAATAACTTTTTTGAGATAAGAAACATGAAAGATAGGATGGATGTCGGAATATGGTGAAAGCTTCAACTGATATTCCACTTCACCAATGCGACAAACCACCTTGTAGGGCCTGTAAAATAGAGGATCCAACTTTTGATTGGACTTGGTATTCAAGGACAATTGCTTATAGAGATGTATATGCAAGAAGACCATATCCCCCACAACAAATAGCCGTTTAAAATGACACAAATATTGTTGCTACTTCATGTGGTCCAGGGCCTAGGTTAAATTATCTTTAAGTAAAGCACAAGTCGTTGTTGCTACAGAAAATCATCTACCTAGGCTACCTTGGAGGATCCTGGAACATAACTTGCCACAGATGGAGGTTTCTAACCATACAAGGCCTCAAATAGAGACATCTTGAGGAAAGAATGTAAGAAGCATTATACCACCATTCAGATAAATAAATCCAATAAACCTATGGATATTGCTTGTCTTGAACAAAATAATGAATGTAAGTACCCAAAAATTTATTTACAATCTTCATCTAGCCATCTAATTGAGGGTAATAAGAAGAGGACATATTCAGCTGAGTACCACTAAGATGGAACAATTGCTTCCAAAAATTACTTGTGAAGATAAGGGTTGCTAGGTGCTCCCATTAGTGGTCAAGGATAAGGGTTGCAACAACCTAGGATATTTAATAGTTCCCCCCTTGTTACACTTGCATACCTTGCATTCAGCCACAAAGGTCTTAACATCTGCTTTTAATCCTTTCCAAGAAAAATATTGCTTCACCCACTGATATGTTTTCAAGAATCCAAAATGTCTAGCCAAAAGAGATGCATGCAATTCTTGGAAGACACTAGTCTTAACAACTGAGGATTGAGAAAGATAAATGTGATCTTTCTTGTTGAAAACCCCATCAACATATGAGAAATAGGAAGGTAGTGAGGAGCCTACCTCCACTTCATGAATAATCCAATCATTCTCTAGGTCAAAAAGCTAGTCCTCTAGAATTTGAGAAATCCATTGTGGAAGAGGACTAGATATGGCATTGACTACAATAATGTCTTCATGTTTGCGAGATAAAGCATCACTCACACATGTAGTTGCTAGTTCTGACATGGCACCATCTCAAGCGCTACCTCGTACATAATGAAGTGCATTGGAAGTCAAGTATGTGCACATGCAATTTTGAATGTAGTAGTTTTGTTCATTGTAATGTTTTGTTATGCGTACGATAAAGTGATGGATAACGTATGTATAATTAATAAGTCATGTAGTTAGTAATGAAATGAAATGCATAACAAATTAAATATAAGAGATGACGAGGTGTTGCATAGGTAGTTAAGGGAATAACTACCTCCCAAAATGTATAAATAGGACCCCTAATTCATTTAAGAGGACATAGAGGTGCACACAAATAGATACGCGCACAAGAGAGTATGAAAGATAAAGGAGATGATTGCATTGTATAGACATGTATTCTTGTTGATAATAATATTGTCATTCAGCCATTGTTATGCAAACTATGTAATATTTGTGCATGTGAATGTAGTCAATTGACATTGTTGTAGATAGATGATCCGAACTGTTTCCACCATATTTTGTTTGTTGTAAATGAATGGACTAGACCATCTGGATTGTTCATCCAACTGGCCCCACAAAAAGCCAAGACCGTCTATAGATAGGTTGTCTAACTTGTTGTGTTGTGCAGGGCCATCAAGGACAAGGTTGACTGTGTTGCAAGCCATCTGGAGTCAAAACTAAGACCGTCTAAGTGTTGCTCAAATTGCATGTTGATGAGTTGTTTTGCTAATACACTCTATCATTCCTTCTTTGTTCCTTCAACTGTGGAATACCACTATTGTTCTACATTTGGTGCCATTGTTTTCTAAATTTTGAACCAATGACCATGTGGAACTTGGAGACAGGAGAGGTGAATGACAAATAACCTAATGTAAGGCTGTGGGAGACATGGACACAAAAGGACGAGTGAGCAGATAAAAAGATAATGCTTGTGGATCACACAACAATAAGAGTGAGGAGAGTGTAGACATGAGGAGAACATGAAATACTTGCATGTTGGTGGTGATGAGTTGCATTTTAGTGAGGAAGATTTGCATGTTGATGGTTGAGTACTGACAGAATCTACTGGCGAGGAGATACGAGCACCAAAGGTAGAGCGAATGTGGAACTCTTAGGAGGAGGGAAGATCAGATGAACATGAAAGGTGGCAAACACTGTTTTTGATGATAGAGGACAACACACAAGTAGAGATGCTACATGCAAATGAAGATTGGACCGAAGAGAATGTTCATGCAAGCGGTGAAGGATGCACCAACATGGATCGTGCGCAACACGAGGAGGAGCAACTAGTGACTCTAGAAAAAGTATGAAGGAGAGTGCCTAGACATGAGAGGACAAGAGTCAAGCAGAAGGGCAACCAAGGGAGAGTGTGCTCAAAAGACCAGAATTGATGCTCATGTACTCACAAAGGAGATCACAGTGTAAGTGCACAAGGAAGTGGTCGAAGATTGTTTGTAGATGGCCATTCATCGACGAAAGGTTCATTGAGTGGAGATGAATAGCCACCAATGGAAAATATTGTTATAGCTGCAGGCAAACAAAAGAGCCCAAATTTTTCTAGAGACAAGAGAGAGGATCCCGAACGCTATATCAAAATATGTAAAACAATATGGAAGGCGAATGGAGTTATTGATGAAGATACATGGCTGAGACTATTCCCAACGATAGTGCGTGGACTAGTGATTGATTGACACTTCAAGAGAGATGAACCCTTCATGGATTAGGCAAAGTTGAAGCATGAATTCAATCAGGAGTTTAGACTACTTTGTGATGATACAGAGATCATCAGTGAGATCTACTCAATGAGGCAGTAGAAGGATGAAAACATCAAATCATAAAATGGAGGTTACGCTGACATATGGGCTACAGAAGAGATGGTTCTTAGGTATATTTTTGCCAAGATATAAAAAGAAGATGAAGGTGGTTCCGCCAACCACTTACCAGGAATCATTTGATAGAGCACAAAAACTACAAAGTGAATAGAAGACAAAAGCAGTCGGAGGAGAAAGTATGAGCCATGATCAGGACGACAATTTGGATAGTGATAGTGATGACCTTAGTGCTACAATTCAGGCCATGTAAAAGAACTTGGAGCAGATGATAAACGACGTGAAGGATGAAAAGAGGAAGGAGAAGCACATTTGGTGTTCTGATTGTAAATCAGAAGGTCACATCAATGTCAATTGCTTGAAGAAAGCATATTGCAATATTTGTGAGATTGCAGGTCATGTTGTTGTGGACTACCTATTTAATTTGAGAAGTGCAAGGCATTAGACAATGACGGGGCAAAAGGGGGAGAAATATTAAAAATCCAGCACTTCAAAAAGCAGATGAGGAGCAAAAAGTGGCGGATACTGAAACAATTTCCGAGGGAGATGACAACAAGAGAATCGAACCACAGGAGGCAGGGGACAATTGTAGTATGATTTTGATGAAAGGCTGATCATTCAATGTAAAAGATGTCAAGAGTGGGGACATTTTGGACGCTATTGTATGAATACTCCAATAGGAGGAGAAACTGGGACCAACAATGCAATGTGTGTAGATGGTGTGGACCTGGAAACCACAAGGAGGCAAATTGTCCGAAAAAGGTGAGCACGAGTAACAATTCACAAAATGTCAATGTTATTGACATAGAATAGACTCAACTAGACTAACAACAAGCACAAAAGGATAAGCATGTGCTCTTAGTGACCCATGCACAAGTGTGGAGGATGGAGCAAGGAGAAATGGTAGGAAGCAAGTGTGCAAATCAACGAAGAATTGCAAAAGACCAATCAAGAGAAGATTAGTTAGGAAAAATAGCTAAAGGAACCCATCACCATTGAAGAAGAAGAAACGTCAACACAACAACACAAGTATTAAATACATATGTTGAAGTGAAGGTGTGCAGTTTACTATGCATGATACCGACATTATATGCAACGATTGGAAAAATGGTGAGGATGAGGAGAGTGTAGTAGCCAGTATTGACCAGTCGAATAAATAGTGTACATAGTAGTAGTAATAAGTGTGAAACACACATGAAATGTAAATGTAAATGAAATGAAATGTAAGTATAATGCAATTTTGTAGTGTATGACGTCAAGGGTGATGATGTCATTATTGATTAATTGCAAATACAATGTAATGTGTGGTAATGTATGTAATACATGTGTGAATGGGGAAACAGTTATGGGTAACATGTCCTGGGCAACAGTTGTTGGCAATTGTCAGGCCCCAAAGTTAAATAGGACCCTCCATTCATTTTTGCCATACCACAAATCACCATGTAAGTACGAAGAGACCATGAGACTATTGTAGAAACTAGGAGAGTACATTGGAGATTGTATTCATTGTGGTACATTATCAAAGCATATATGAGTTTGTAATGCATATGTTGTACAGGCAGAGTTAATGCAAATACTATTCTTCCATATTCTGTGTGGAATGAGTTTTGTGTGATTCCATTGCTGTGAGTAGTTTGTAGGTTGTGTTGTTTTGGTTTTGTGTGTAGGTGGGGAGATGTAGTTGTAATCTAGAAGCATCGTATGAGATAACTGCTTCCCTAGATAACTAATGCCCTATATTTCTAAATAAAATTAGATCTGAGATGAATTTATTTTAAACATACAACAGTCACACAAATGGCTGGAAAAATAAACAGAATGAACAACAAAAAATATACTACAATACCTGCATATTTTATATAATGGAGGAGGTTATAGTTACAACAGGACAACCTCCTCTCTTGTTGCCTTTCTGGCCAGCAAATCACTCTTCACCTCTGCACAATAGCTTTGCAGTTCTCCTTCCACAATATGTTCACCTTCTTTTCTTTCTGTGTGTAAAATCACTCTTGACCTTCTCCTTTTATCCTTGAAAAGGTAACCCTAATCTCTCTAACCCTAAGATTAGGTCTCATCTCATATTGAGATATATGGTTAAAAATAGAAAATCACTTAAGTGAATTACAAAATAGAATCTCTTAAGTGAATTTCAAAATAGAAATTCACTTAAATTACAAAATAGAATCACTTAAGTGAATTACAAAATAGAATCTCTTAAGTGAATTTCAAAATAGAAATTCACTTAAATTACAAAATAGAATCACTTAAGTGAATTTCAAAATAAAAAATCACTTAAGTGAATTTCAAAATAAAATCACTTAAGTGAATTTCAAAATAGAATCACTCAAGTGAATAGAATTCGAAATGTCTCGAACCACTTCTAGCACGTTCATACCGAAGCCTATGCAAGAAGTTCCTGTCCGAGCTACATTTCTCAACAAGGAGGTGTTGGTTACGAATCTGCCATTTAGGAAAGGATTTTAATCTTTTGCGCCCTAGATTGGCCCAAAAAATTGAAAGGACGGAAGGAAGGGATGCCTTCCGTGCCAATCTCCGGAGAAGGCCGGCTCCTATACTAATCTACTTGATGTTCTAGAAAATGGAACTAGAAAGAAATTATGAAAATGTAGAAAGAAATATAAATATCATGTGTTTCAAGTGGGGAAGAACGAGCAGCACAGTCACTAACTTATCACTAAACCAACAACAATCAAAACAATGTATGTAACATAAACTATTACTGTGATTCTTTCCTATGTATCCTTCATTCAGTATTCCAGGTCTACTTAATTGCCAATGCTACAATCCAGGATTCAGAATGACAACAATCAGAAAAATAAATGTCACAATGCAGAAATACTTGCAGAAGGCAGCATAAAAGAAAGAGACGAATAACAGAGCCAAATATACTTTGAATTGGAAGCAAGTGTTCAGTTACAGCAACTTCTTAGCAATATGTTCCCCCCCGTTACAATGCAAGTTCACTACTATTTATAGCAGAAATTTCCCCCTTTTACAATCGGAGCACAACTCCCCGAACCTGCAAAAGCTGCAGAAAGCTGCTAGATTTGATTCTTGTCGGCCTGTAGCATGGTCTTTCTAAATTCGTACAACTCCTGACAGATTTGGTGGTTGAAAAGGGGCGCTTTATGTTAATGCGGTAGGTGCAGTACAGTTTAGCCTTTGGGTTTGTCATTACTGCTCACCTACCCTGTCCTTGGAGTACAACTTCACCTTCCGTGAAATGTGCCCAAATCCCGAAACTTTGTTTATTTTCACCTGGGGAGGTATTATCTACTTAACAGTTTTAAAAACTAGGGGAATCCCGGATTTACTTTGCAAATGCCACCGGAGATTGCCGAAAATAGGCACCCCTTGCCTTAGAAACTAACTTGGGGCCCTTTTCCCATGGTCGCTGAGAAACACGAAGATGTTGAGAATCGTTGAATAGCGACAGCGATCTCCGGAATTGAAGCTGGAGCGACCCCGGGTGCATGCCATGTAGCGCCCAAAAACTGAGCGCTCTTGAGAAATTTTGATGGGCAACGGTGATTGCGGGCTGGACCCTTGCTGCAGATTGTCGAAAACTTGCAGCGCTGCTGAGAGAAGTGCACAGCGACGACGATCGTGGGCATGGCAAGACTTAGGTTTTTTATTCTGTTTCCTTTTCAGGCATCGTCGACAAATTGTGTAACATTGGGCCGTCGCTAGGCGACGACAGTGGTCACGGGCGAGGCAACATTTTCTCGCCGTCGCGCACCCAAAAAGGCTATGACGACGGGCGTCGCTGGACTGTGACGGCGATCGCGGTCGCGGCAACACTTATAATTTTTTTTCTTTTTCATGCAGTGCTCCCGGTCGCCAAAAAGAAGTGCAATGACGGGCGTCACTGGGAAGCGACGACGATCCCGGTCGTCAACACTTAAGCATTTCTAAACTCCGCCATGGATCGCCCAAATAGCCCACGCCACTGGGGATCGCTCAGTAGCGATGGCGATCGCGGGATGGGCATGCCTTAGAAACTAACTGTGTCTTTCTTCAAAATTTGCATCCAACTCTGAAAATTGCTCTGCTTAACCTGAAAAGACTGAAATTAAAACATAAAAACTGGAAATTGCACCGGATAAGGAGGGAGGGAACAACCTGCTTAAAATTTTCAAAATTCTTCTACCCCTAGCAAAATGTGGCAACAGGAGGAACTTGCTATGGAGTCGAAGTAGAAAAAATAGGAGAACAAAAATGCAAAAGGAATCAAAAGATCACAAGTGGTGGAAGTTTGCAAGTGTAGGGCCATATAGTTGTATGAAATTATGAATGACTACTGAAATGAAGGATTGCAGTTGCAAAGGCACACACAAGAGTTTGTGGAGTTGTAGAGCATCATAAGGACAAATTGTTGAGATCATATGACAAGAGGGAAGCAAGCGCATACAAATTGCAAGCAAGTAAACAGATTGGTGAGGGTGTACGGTAGAGTGATGCAAGCATGTGCACAGAAGGGTAAATTGCAAAGGGGGTTGTTGTACAAGTCATGCAAGGAGAGCATCGTACAATTTAGCGAGTAGCCAAGTACTGTACACGTCAAGGGTTGATGATAGATTGTTGTATAAAATAGGTGCAAAAAAAAGCTGTCATACAAGCAGAGGACATGTACAACAAGGGTTGTACAAGTAAAAACACTAGTCATAGTTGGAGTTGCTAGAAGTTGACAGAATGTAGAAGTGGCCAAGTATTGTGGAGAGGATACACTGAGTGCAGCAACAATAGAGAAAGGTTCCACTTGGCCCTGTGTTGTAGTTGGAACCTCGCTCATGAGGAGAGGGCATCGGAGTAGCTGCAAGGAGAGGTATTGGGGAATGTATGCGTGGTAGGGAGAGAGATTGTAGTTCAAACACCAAGCAGGACAACAATAGGCAACATGGTAGACATCCAAGGGAGACGTCAAGAACCAGCACTCTAGAGGAGAGAGAAGTGAAGGCTTCATCTCAAGGGAAGGAGAAAGGCAAAGGAAGAGAAATAATGTTAATACCCTTGCAGGATATGACATGGCAGTTGCTCGTACGAGAGTTTTGGAAAAATTGGTGGCACAAGCATTTGCTAGACAACCCATTGAAAAATGTGTTCAAAAACATAGGTGTGCATTACATTTTGTAGATTCCAAATTTTGACAAAGATATTTTCAAGGAGAATTTGTTGTGAATGCTGGAAATGTATGATCAATAGTAACACATGAGCAAAGTCATGATTGGTGACTAGGAGGTGCAGGTAGTATTTTCACCTAGCAATTTTTGGAGAACTTATGGATTTCTAAATTCTAGAATACCAATAAGGAAAGAAGAGTTTGACTTGCACTGGTGGAAGGAATTGATGGATAAGGTTACCAATCTCAGTCTAGAAGAGGCGATGAAATTGTTGAAGCACGGGAGCCATGGAATAAAAATGCAACAACTAAAGACACAAGAATTGCAATGTGCCATGAATGTAATCATGTCAAAACTCTCGGGATAACAAAGAGCCTTAGATATCCCCACCTTGCTCATACCATATATGGAAGGAATAATGGCTAGTGTAACATATGATTGGGCATCATACTTGTCACACTGCATCAAGGATTTTTTGATGCGGTATACCAGAAGCTTTTCGATGGTTTTCCATGCCATTGAGTTGATGATGAATGCCGTGACGCAGGAGAAGTTGTGGTTTTCAAGGTTGAATCCTCCCAAAGTAATTCTGGAGTATGCACCGACTATATATAGGTGGATCCATACGATGCCACTAATAAAGCTGAGCACTCTGCTAAAGAAGAAGAATACCATCAAGAGAAATTCTTGGGAACCTTCCAGAGATGAGGCAAATGAGGATTCAAAGGGAGCTGAGTAGCCAAGGATGGAGGAGTTGGTGCAAAGGCAGAAATGGCATAAGAGGTTGGAGCAGCAATGGACGGGAGCTCAACCTCAACCTTAGCATTAGCAAGAAGGGCAACGGACACAGGAAGAACCCCCACAACAATCCACAATAGGTATTGCACAAAGGACAATGAAGGGTTAGAGCAAGATGCATGGGATGCCACAAGCAGCAGTGCTAGAGGAAGTTCCTACACAACTCAGGAGTCAAGCTATATAGGAAGGCATTGCAGGTACTAGGCAGATGACTTAGAAGAGGGTTGGAGTGAGTGAACAACAGACAAGGGACTTTGTTGCTTAAGCAAGACAGGAAATGGAGAGGAGAGTGCAACAATCAGAGGAGAGGATTGCGCAGCAAGCACAAGAATCAATCATTGTTGTATATGTGGATGAGGATATTAAGACTGCAAAGGATGCAATACAGGAGGAAGAATGTGCAAGGAATATGCGGGTAGAGAATGTTAACTCCCCCGACAACTTTGATAGTATGTCAGTACAACTTGTGCAACAAGTCAGTCCATGTGGATCCCCCCCACTAGATGAGGATGCACATATTGAAATCACATCTATAGCCCAAGTGGCAACACCAAGTCCAATTGTGCTAGATGAAAGAAGGGAGAAAGGAAAGCATAATCATCAAAATTTAGCTAGTGGCAAAAAGGTGAAAGAAGCCAATCGTTGGCTAAGGAATCAGAAGAGAGTAGGAAATGGTGGCAATGTAATAACTATTGATGCAGGGCAAATTATTTAGGAGGGCAAGGCGGCCAAACGACCTATCAACGTGACAGGTCATGGTGGGGAGGATGTTGAGGAAACTACCACCAGAGATGACACAAATATCGAACTAGTAGAAGACACAACTGAGCATTTCATCATCTTACTGCCAAATCTAAGGATACCACCAGTTTTGGGAGGAAACATTAATGAGCAAGTTGGTACATTTTTCAATGTGGTGATTGGATTGTTTAATAGAATTTGTAGTGAGTTTAGAGTTGGATGTATGAGAGATTGGCGAATATGGCAGCTAAGAATGGAGATTGAATTAGTAAAACTAGTGCATTGGGCTCGTGACGATGAACGCATGAAGTTTGTAGAAATTCACCAAACACAGCCATGGGAGCTGGAATCTAGCAGTATCAAGCCAATGATTGGAATGAAGAACCTACCAGAAGGAACTCGGGTACTCTATCGACATCCAACACACATGTACGTATATGAAGGGCATTTGATAGCCTTTCCAGAGGATGAAACAGGTGTCAAGTATGTTAAACTTGCACCTGAGCTGGTGAGACCATATGCCAGAATGACTTTCTTGGCATATTTGATTCTATGGTTAGCCACGAGTTTGGAAAAGTTTCAACAGAGGAATGTGGAGCAAACTAACCAATGATAGGTAATGGAGACACAACGTCGACAAGTGCAAGAGGATGTCGAAGCCTAACTAGCCAAGTTGAAGGAGGTCGAGGAGAAGACGGAAGCTCAAGAGGAACAAGATCAGTTGATCGGACAATTGAAAGATGAATGCACGGAGAGGGAGCAATTGATGGAAGTAAAGAATAGTAGAAAGGGATAAGCAGCTAGCAATTGCAGTGAGACGGGAAGCAAATGTAGTGAGGAATGTTGTTGAAACAACAAGGAAAGAAACAAAAGCCGAAGCTACAAAAAGAGGTTGAACTGATGACAAAGTTGGTAGAAAACAAGCAAAGGGTGAATCACTATGGTGTGCAGTGGGCTTGTTGGCAATCCTGCAACATTGACTTCCTCTATACACTTTTACTATTCAGTAACTTCTGCTTCCCTGAAACTTTGTTCTTGTTGTTTAGAATGTATTTTCTCTTTCCTACGTTTTGCTGTCAAAGTCTTTTTGGCTGCGCCCAAAGGAGAGTGCAGTTTTTCCTGGTTACTCACTATGCAGGGTCCTTATCTTGTCAAGGGCGAAGGTAGTTTCGCACCATATCTCCAGGTGCAAGTTATTTTTTGGGTAGAGGCAGAGTGCAGGTTTGTTTCAGGCCAGAGAGCAACGCAATCCAGCTCTGGAGAAGGAAGCGTAAGTGCGCCCAGGCTATTTCGCCCTTGAATGAGAGTGCAAGGCAGTTTCGGGCCTTGACTAGGCACGGCTGCAGTTTTAGAAGGAAAATTCGAAGAGCGCAATGCCTTTTCGCCCTGTCAAGAGAGTGCAATGCCTTTTGCCCTGTCTGGAGAGCGCAAGCACTTTTGAACCGCCCTCAAAGTCAGCAAAAAGTTTTCTTCAAACTCCCAAGGTAGTATAGGGCCCAAAGTCTTTTCGCCCAGATTTGCAAGTGCAATTCCATTTCGGGGTCAACCTGAGCGAAACGTCCTTTGACTTTTCCACGGGGCGCAGCAACAATTTTCAAGGAAAAATGCTAAGTATGGCCTACCAAAAGCGCAAGCGCTTTTGACTTTTCAACTCCAGCACTGCTCTTGATGCTCCAAGGCGTTTTCACTCCGATCTACAAGCGCAAATCAAATTCGGAGTAAGTGGGAGTGCTTAGGCCTTTGACTTTTCCATGCCAGTGCATCTCCCAAGGCTCCAAGGCATCTTCGCTTCTTTTTTCTAGCGCAAGGCATTTTCGGGCCAAGCTACAGCGCAAGCGCCTTTGACCTTTCAACTCTGGTGCCCCTTCCAATGCAGCAAGGCATTTCGCTCTAGTTTTCCAGGGCAAGGCAGTTTCGGGCCTAAGGAAGAGCGCAATGACCTTTGACTTTTCAACGCCAGCGCTGCACCCAGGATAGCTAAGTCGTTTCGCTGCAGTTTTGGAGTGCAAGCCCATTTCGGGCCAGGAAATAGCGAAATGTAGGTTGGCCTGCATTCGCAAAACGTTTGTTTCAGTCTAGCTGCGTCAGCCAGAATTCTTCATACATGCTTCTCATCAGCAAAACAAGGTGCAGCCTTATCCATTTAAACGCAGTCGGTCTACGAAGCTTCCAGACTTGATGTTTCCAGATTTCAGAATCCGATCTTTTGTTGAGGCGGTTCCAACAAGCAAGGAGATGGCGCCACTAGCTAAACCTATCAGCGCATTGAAAAGGTGTAGCTACATTTCAGTGAGTCATCAGTTTCAGGCCATGCCTCATTATTGTTTGATGAGTGCTTATTTCTCAAATCCTATATTTCCTGCCACCGCGATGTTTTGTGGGTGTGCATTTATGTTTCAAGCGGTATAATTCTCTATAAAAGTCGACAATTCTAATGTAATAGGATGGAAATTTTGCTAGAGACATGTTGTACATGAATTTTGCTATCAATACAAAAAATATTTGGCTCTAATTCTAGACTTCTCTTTATGTGTATGTCTTCTATCTTATATTTCTATTAAATTCTCTGCTTTGTCTGTGGGTTATAATTCTATGTCTGGATTTGACTCCCGATAGAGGGTGAACGCTGGAATAATTCTAGAGATTGCACATGTTAGATGCCTGGTTTTAATTTATGTTAGTTCTTTGTGTTGAGTGCTATTGATTGAGAGTGCAATTAAGTTATCGTGTTGCTTGTCCATCACCCCTATTCTACTTGGCCTGAGGCCATATTTTCCATCCCTTTCATTCATTTCAATTTCTTTCTTGTTCCCTAATCTCAATCCCCAAGTTAGAATAGTAAGGGAACCAGCCCTCTCTGGAGATTGGAACAGGAGGCATTTCTTCCTTTCGGCCTTTCAATGTTGGCCTGGTCTAGGACGCATGGATGAAACATTCCATACCTAAGGCGAATTCTTGACCAACAGGGCTCAATATCAGTCCTATGCCAAAAGATTGAAAGGAGAGATAAAAGCATTGAAATTACAAAGCCAAGAGTTAGGAGGTATACCTATTTCCATGCCTCAGCACAAGAAAAACCCAAGTCTCAAGGAGTAGAGGCAGTAGTCGATGAGGACATCAACCAATCTAAAGGGGAGGGTAGACGTAGGAGCTAGTTTTGACCAGCCTTAGAAAAATAGTGTAAATGTTAGGTATCCAAGATAGGTACTTAATAATTTAATAGTGTATTGTATAATGGTATGAACCATAAATTAATTATTGAGTAAGGAAAGCCACATGTCAAATTAGAAATAGGTATGTCATAGAATCATATATGTAACCATTGAGGAATATTGTCATATGTAACCACAAGGAATATTGTCATATCATTATGCACTTTGTAACTCATGGAAGGTGAACCATCACACTCTTGTATAAATAGAGATGTACCCCCATTGTAAAAGGTATTTATGATGTATTCTTGTAGAAGTCTTGGCTCATGGAGCTAGAGATCTTGTGGAGTGGCTTCCTTCCAAAAAGAGCATTGTACGGTGTTGCCCTACATCAAGGGTATAATCAATCTCTATTTTGTTGGGTGGAATTTATTGTTGATATTTATGCAAATTGTTGAATGATTTATGGAATGAGAAGAGAGGTTCATAATAGTAAATAATTGAAATAAGTGCAAATGTGCACACATGTAAGTAAAATGAAAATGTACATGAAATGTAAATGAAAGTGAAATGCAATTTTGTAGTTTGACTTCAAGGGTGATGACGTCATCATTTGATAAATTGAAATTGTAATGTACAACTAATGTATGCACATTAAGCATACATTAGTTGTACATTACAATTAGGGTAGTTAGGGTGAGGTGTCCCAGCTGGAAGTTGTTAACTGCCAACCCTCAAGGATAAAAAGGCCCCCCATTCATTTGTTCAAGTACCGAGTACCAAGAGAGCATCTATGCATGTAGAGTTTGTGTTTGTATATTCATTGTAGCATTGTACATTGCCAATGCAGAGGGTCTGCAATGCCAATGTTGTACAGGCAAAAGTAATACAATGAGGATTCATCCTTCATTTGTGTGTTGTATGTGTTCTATGCAATGTTTTGCTGCAAATAGGAGTTGCATCCCAGAAATATTATATGAGGGAGTTGTCGTACAAGTATAGGCAAGGAGTGTTGTTCAATTGGAATACTGCTGCACAAGTGCTTGTCGTACAAGTACTTGGTGTACAAGTGGAGACATTCAACTTGTCGTACAAGTGGAGTATCGCTTGACTTGCCATACAATTGAGATGTTGAACCAGTGTGAAATAGTGTTGATTGAAGCCTTGGTTGGCTCTTGGATCTATCATATCAAATTGTTCCTCCATCTGTTAGAATACTCACCACCATGCTACACCAATCGTCGCCACAGTTGATTATCTTCTCTTCATCCTTCTTAGCAAGGTTCACTTGCACCATATTTGAACCTTCATACTTAATGGTGTGAGGATATTTTCCTGACTTTGCGATATCAAAGGAATGTGTTGGCTTATCAACAATTTGTGCGAGTCCCACACTATACTCTCCAAAATTTGGGGTGAACAACACTTTCTTCTCCTCCCCTTCGACTTGTGTTTTGTCAAGCTTATTTTCAAATGCATGACTACACTAACCAACCTCTTAAGTTATACAAAGTCTTTCATATTGTTCTTCCTCATTTGTGTATAGGTAGCAAAATTGCTTCCCAAAAGAAGAAAAAGTGAAAATATGTACAAAGTTTTGTTTAGACTTTTTGTAATGAAATGCACATGAAATAAATGTAAATGGCATGAAATGAAATGTAAAGTGAAATGAAATGAAATGTAGAGTGAAATTAGAATGTAATGCAATTTGATAAATTGCACATAGGAATTTAGGAAAAAGGTTGATAATTTTATAAAGTCAAGGACGTCCAATTTGGGGTGGCGGTTGTAGTTGATGTGCTGTCCTAGAAACTGCTTACAACAACCAAGGAAGGCATTAAAAAGGGCCCCCCTCTTTCATTTGTAACAGGATAGGGCAGTAGATATGGACGGTGAGCAGTAGAGGCATGAGAGATTGGTAATGTTATTGTGCAGGATGGTTACACAACCCTACCATTGTAATTGCCAGTGAATATTGTTGTTTATAGCAGTCATTGATTATCAATAAAAGTCATTGATTATCAATAAAAGTCTGCATTTGCAGTTGATTGCAGATTGTTGTCATTGTTGATGATTATGACTGTTAAGACATTGTGTGCATTATTTTCTTATAATTGCAAGTTGCATATTTATTGTCCTGCAAGGGGACTCCCGCCCCCTTGACCCCTAACAAAGGTGGAAACAGGCGTTACCCATCATGTTGATCATGTTGGTGATACATTCGATTGCAGCAAGTGGAGTGAGCAATTGAAAAATAATGATTTGTTGGTAGCAATTTGAAGTGAAGTCTGTTGCAAAAGATGTCTAGAATAGAAGAAATCAGGAGCATGACAAGATATTCTAGTACAATGTTCAATGCTTCTATCACCAATGTTCGAATCATGTGTCGTCAAGGGCACCGACAAGTCCAAAGGAGAGGATAGATGTAGGTAGGCGAATTGACATATCTGCATAATCAATGAGTAAGTTTTGTCATTTTGTATTATTTTGTATTTCATATGCAAAGTGTTTTACAAATGCATATGTATAATTAGTAAAGTCATAAAGCAAGTCCGAAATAAAATGTAAATGTAAGTCAAATGCATGTCAAGTGTAATTTAACACAATCATGAGGTGTTAGGTAGTTAGTTGGAGGATGCAACTACCTCCTTAATTGTATAAATAAGACCCCTCCCTCATTCATTAAGAGGTTGGTATTGTACATCGACATTGCAAATGGTTGTCGAAGTTGGGTGTAATTGGACATGTGAGATACTTATGTCAAGGTTGTTTGATTATAGTCCCAAGCCATTTGAACTATGGTGCAAGGTTGTTTGGACTGCTGACTCAGGCCATCCAATGCTATGCAAGGACATCTAAACTAGTGTGTCAGGCCATCTAATAATTGTATCAAGTTGTCTAAACTACTTTCCAGGTTGTCTGAATTGCTAACTTAGGTCATTTGACTGCTATGCAAGGTCATTTGACTATTGTGCCAGGCCAGTTGATTATTGTGCCAGGTCGTCCGAACTATTGTGCCAGGCCATTTGATTATTGTGCCAGGTCGTCCGAACTATTGTGCAAGGCCATCTAGACTACTAACTCAGGCCATCCAATGTTGTGCAAGGTCATCTTACTACAAGACTAAGCCATCTAATATATGTTGTGTGCGCAATACATCCATTGTGATTGTAAGTTGTTTGCATTGTTTATTTTGTTTATTTAAGTGGTAATGGAATTGTGTTGTCGTATGTTGTACTCTATTTCTACAACTGTTAGATCTCCATATTGTCATACATGTGCCAACATCTATCTCAGAATCTCCCTTCTCGTCTCATGAATCTTGGGTACTTTTGTTTGCTTACTGTTACAACCATTATTTTTGGTTGTATATGTGGTACTTGTTTTCATTCATCAAACTCTCCACTTGACAAACTTTTGTTTGATGATTGGTCTTCTTCTTGCACAAATTATTGTTAGTAATTTCCTATTGCAGTACTGTTATGTGATCCTCTTACATGTATATGATCATTAGCTCTAGTCACCTTGACACACTCCCTTAAAATTTCCTTTGTGTTTGACTCTTGTATGTTGCACCTCTAGGCACTCCCCTATGCTTGTGTCATCGTTGGAGTCACCACTTGCTCGAACTCCTATTGTGTTGCACGATCTTCTTTGTCACACTCTGCATTGGTGCATTCTTTTCCACTTGTGTGAACGTCTTTGTCGACTAGATTCACGTTTACTTCTTGCACATTGTTCACTTGTGTGTCTTCCTCTGTCATCAAGAACAATGCCTTCCACTAGTGAATTTGTCTTCTCCCTTCTATCTCAAGGATTCCCTCCTCTTGAGGGGACCACACACACTCCAATTCTAGTGACAAAACTCTAATTACATCACTCTCCTCTACGTGTTCTTGTTTCATCTATGATTGCACTTCTACATAGTCAAGTTGTTTGTCACATTCCTGTTGTTCTTGCTTGTTTATTGCTTTATTGTCGCACAAGTCTCTAACTTCTTCGTGTGGGCTCTTTTCTCATCCATCCATGTGCACGTCTACTACATCCTTGCATTAGGTTATTTTTCATTCACATTCTCTCCTCTTCAAATGTTATCATGATCATAGATCCAAACTCGTAGCAATAGTGCCAAATGTAGTAAGTGTATTACCATTTTGAAGGATCAAGAAAAGTAATTAATGAATAATTGTTAACAACAATAACAAATCATACATGCACAAGGAAATATCAAAGACAAGATATCAATTTAAATTGCACATTGTCATTGATATATACAAAGTATGAACAACAATATCACCATGAAACACAACAATTATAATCAGCAACATCTACAACATGACTACAACATCATATCTATTGCTGAAATGTAAGGGGCCTATAAATAAGGCATCCAACAAGAGGTAATTGCATAACTATACAACTAACTCATACTTTTCGCCAATTAACTCTTAATGACTTGATATACAGTGTATATGACATTTGACTATTACATGAGAAACAACTCAATGTGCACGAATAATGAAAAACACTTGCCATGCAAGACATTCATGGCCACTTTCTACAAACACTACACGTAAACTACATTTTTTGCATTATATGAAAAGAAATTGTACAAACAAAATATATTTGCACTTGTACGCATCTTCCTAAGTACAAGGTGGCACTTAAGATAGCGCCATGTCAGAACTGGCCACTACACACAATGTTGACATATCTAAGCATTACATGTGAACAACCACTCTTATTTTGTTTTAATCTATCTGCAAGTTGAGTTTATACACCATATAGCCTAGAAAATGTTTTTATGGGACCAATGAACAAATAATTTCTTGGAATTAATGACAACTTTACTTGTCGGCATAAGATGATGCATTCTTCCAAAGATATAAGATGCAATATTGTATAGCCATTAACTAACAAGTCGTCATCTTGTCAAATATGTGCAAAATGATTATTTTAGTAGTCAATGTGTTTAAAATAAATTTAAAAAAGAAAGCAAAAAAACCTCTTATTAGAAGCATATATGTTATTTTTTCTATGACAATTACTGTCTTAAATTTGTTTTCCTTTGCTATGCTAATCTACTTGTACATGGAAAAGCCATCTAGTAAGGAGATCTCATGGCCCACAATGTCTTCCATAATTGTTTTAGTAAATATCAAGGGACATGGGTACTTGTAGGTTTAGGAGTTGAAAGAATTTTTTAGCTACATTAAATCCTTGAAGCTAATGGCGATGAGGAATACCCGTTCAATGGTACTAGCCATGATACAACATTAGATTGCAGCATCTTGTCGATCTTCCCTTGGCCTGCTTTATAGAATTCAAATTCATTAAATACGGTGTTCATCTCATAGCTTGTACTCCTAAAAGCAATTGAACTTCGTGCACACACATTCCTATTGGCAATTTTTCCACATTAATTTTTTTGAAATTTGGCCTAAGAATGGAGCTTTAAAGCGGCAAAGAGCATGCGGAGGTGTTCGGGTTTTCGCGGGCCATAAACGGGGGCGATAAAATGGATGAAATAAGCTTTGGATATTTTATCATTGCAGATCTTTTCGCTAGCTTTCCAACGATATATTATAATAGGCGATCGGGTCAGCGGATCAAAAGTTATGGCCCCGGGAAGCAGGACCAGGAAGCTCAATTTCGGACCAGAAAATTGACTAAGTGTCGGGCCCCGCCCGATTGCGCTCATCCTCCCAATTGCACTCATACAAAGGCCCAAAATTTTCTAAGTGTTAGTGTTGCCGCAACCCGACTTCGCAGCGAAGTCGGGCTGCGCCCTTAATTTTGTGCGCACTTGGGGAGCTGACGTGCAGAGAGTTGAGCCCAAAATTTGACTAAGTATTGAGCAAACCCCGACTTCGCTGTGAATTTGGGTTGCGCTCTTAGTTTTGTGCGCACCTGGGCATTGTCAGTGAAGGACATCCCAAAAAAGTCTAAGTGTTGGGTGTGCAACCCGACTTCGCAGCGAAGTCGGGCTGCGCCCTCAAATTCGTGCGCAGTGGGGCAGCTCACTTGAAGAAAACGGCTAAGTGCTGGAACTGCCCGACTTCGTACCGAAGTCGGGCTTCGCCATAGAAAAAGAGCGCAGTTGGGCAGCCCATCATGGTATCTCCAAAAAAACGACTAAGTGTTGAGCTGCCCGACTTCGCAGTGAAGTCGGGCTTCGCTCACTGACCTGTGCGCACTCGGGCAAAGAACGTTGAAACCTGCCCAGAAATTTTCTAAGGCACGGAGGCCTTCCCGACTACGCTCATCCGCCCGACTGCGCTCATCGGCCCGATTGCGCTCATACAAAGGCTGAGCTTAAAGACGATTTCTTCCCCCTCCATCAGATGCTGACAGGTGTCCAGCCTCGAGATTCGAGTCAAAGATGTGACAGAAGGTGTGCCGCCAGGGTATCGGACAGATGAGCGTGAACTGACAGATTGTACCGCATCTGCCCCATTCAAACTGACTCAACTTCCCACCTACCGGATTTCCACGGAGCTGCCACGTTTTCAGGAGGACCTTGCTGCAAGTACATTCTTTACCCGCAGAGGTCAACATCAGCCGCTTTTGTCAGCTTTTGCCACTTTTGTCAGGTCTGGGATTTTGTGCCCAAAATGTAATCGGGGGGAAAATTGCGCTATAAATAGCAGCCTCATTTCATTGTAAAAGGGTGGAGGGGGGACATATTGCTAGAGGACTCTGCTGTGACGGATCACCTTCTAATTAATTCAAAGCATCCTTGGCTCTGCTTCTTGTCTCTGTCTTTTATGCTGCCTTCTGCTAGTATTTCTGCTTCATGTCCATTTATATTTCTATCTATTTGAATTCTGAATCCTGGATTTGAGCATTGGTGATTATTTGGATCCGGAATACAAAACAGAAGGATACATAGGGTAGAATAACAGCTGCAGTTTCGGTTACATGCTTTGTTTTAATTGTTGTTGGTTCGGATGCAAATTTGCGATCGTGCTGCTTGTTCTCCCCCCACCCGAAACGCATGATATTTACATCTCTTTCCTGTTCCCTTATCTTTTTCAATCTCTTTCCAGTTCCCTTTACCCTTCTTTTTTAATCTCTTTCCTGCACTCTTATCTAAAAACCCCCAAGTAGGTTAGGAAAGGAGCCGGCCTTCTCCGGAGATCGGCACGGGGGGCATCCCTTCCTCCCGTCCTTTCAATGTTGGTCTACGGGTCTAGGGTGCATTGACACACCAAGTCCTTCCCAGGTGGCGGATCCGTGGCCAACAGTTTCTGGCATGCCCGGTGGGATGAACAGTCTCCATATTTTAAGGAAGCTTGAGTTTGGTGAATCTCTGGCTTGCCTTCATCCGGAAAAATCACTTGGCGACTCTGATCGAGCTGAAATATGGAAGCCCGAGTTGGTGAATCTCTGGCTTGCCTTCATCTGGAAAAATCACCATGGCAAATCCCTCATACTATGCAAAGCCCTAGAATGCAGCTGTGTGGAGCTCGAGAGGAAGATCTCGTCCAAAGTCAACAGTGGGAATATGCAAACACCGCCCAAATGATGAATAATATGGTTGCTTGCAGTTTCCATCAGGAGACGGGCCAAGAGGAGGAACAAAATCCAGTGGCAAATTTTGAACACAAAGAGGGCACATTTTTGCACCCTTTTTGTGTCCCAGGGCATAGCATGCAAGCATTCAGCCAAAGCCCAATAGGCATGCCTCACCAGGAGGTTGATCCTGAGGAGACCCCGGCAAAAGGCCTATCGTCGGAAAGCTCCTGCTATCGCATCAAGGAGTTGGAGGAACTCGTGCTCGAGAGCCCACAGGTGGTGGACTCTCTAGAGTGGTGGTATTGGCTCCAACCATCACCGCAACCGGTACCCGAAGAGGGCTCCTATATGGCAAATCTCCTTGCCACATTGTTCATCAATTGTATGGGTACCGACATGAATGATAACCTGCCACGTTGCACCATGTTCACGACCTGGCAAACTTTGGGAGGCCAGCCGGACTTCAAAGATCAACTGAAGTACAATCAGATCTGGTCCGGACACTGCAAGTTCACCGGATAGGCAACCAAAGCTAGATTTGTGTTGGCGGCATGCCAATCATGCCACAAAATTTTGTGTAAATAATATAAATAAGCCGGCTAGTATGCAAAGTTTTAGTTGTTTTCTTAGTTTAGTTTGTGCAATTTTTTTTTTTTAGTGTTCCAAGAGGGCCATGGGTGCCAAGGGTTTGAGAAAGAGGTTGTTGCCGACAGTGAGTATCAAGAGGACGGCGAGGGTGACTCTGTTGCCCAATGGATAAAGGCCTGGGTCCTCACATTGAGGCGAGCTCAATGCCCCGTGAGCCGCCAGGAATGTTGGCAATTTTGCCACATTAAATTTTTTGATAAACTTTGGCCTAAGTATGGAGCTTTAAAGCGGCAAAGAGCATATAGAGGTGTTCGGGTTTTTGCGGGCCATAAACGGGGGCGATAAAATGGATGAAATAAGCTTTGGATATTTTATCATTGCAGATCTTTTCGCTAGCTTTCCGACGATATATTATAATAGGCGATCGGGTCAGCGGATCAAAAGTTATGGCCCCGGGAAGCAGGACCAGGAAGCTCAATTTCGGGCCAAAAAATTGACTAAGTGTCGGGCCCCGCCCGACTGCGCTCATCCTCCCGACTGCGCTCATACAAAGGCCCAAAATTTTCTAAGTGTTAGTGTTGCCGCAACCCGACTTCGCTGCGAAGTCGGGCTGCGCCCTTAATTTTGTGCGCACTTGGGGAGCTGACGTGCAGAGAGTTGAGCCCAAAATTTGACTAAGTATTGAGCAAACCCCGACTTCGCTGCGAAGTCGGGTTGCGCTCTTAGTTTTGTGCGCACCTGGGCATTGTCAGTGAAGGACATCCCAAAAAAGTCTAAGTGTTGGGTGCGCAACCCGACTTCGCAGCGAAGTCGGGCTGCGCCCTCAAATTCGTGCGCAGTTGGGCAGCTCACTTGAAGAAAACGGCTAAGTGTCTGGGACTGCCCGACTTCGTACCGAAGTCGGGCTTCGCCCTGGAAGAAGAGCGCAGTTGGGCAGCCCATCATGGTATCTCCAGAAAAACGACTAAGTGTTGAGCTGCCCGACTTCGCAGCGAAGTCGGGCTTCGCTCACTGACCTGTGCGCACTCGGGCAAAGAACGTTGAAACCTGCCCAGAAATTTTCTAAGGCACGGAGGCCTTCCCGACTACGCTCATCCGCCCGACTGCGCTCATCCGCCCGACTGCGCTCATACAAAGGCTGAGCTTAAAGACGATTTCTTCCCCCTCCATCAGATGCTGACAGGTGTCCAGCCTCGAGATTCGAGTCAAAGATGTGACAGAAGGTGTGCCGCCAGGGTACCGGACAGATGAGCGTGAACTGACAGATTGTACCGCATCTGCCCCCATTCAAACTGACTCAACTTCCCACCTACCGGATTTCCACGGAGCTGCCACGTTTCCAGGAGGACCTTCTGCTGCAAGTACATTCTTTACCCGCAGAGGTCAACATCAACCGCTTTTGTCAGCTTTTGCAGCTTTTGTCAGGTCTGGGATTCTGTGCCCAAAATGTAATCGGGGGGGAAAATTGCGCTATAAATAGCAGCCTCATTTCATTGTACAAGGGTGGAGGGGGGACATATTGCTAGAGGACTCTGCTGTGACGGATCACCTTCTAATTAATTCAAAGCATCCTTGGCTCTGCTTCTTGTCTCTGTCTTTTTATGCTGCCTTCGCTAGTATTTCTGCTTCATGTCCATTTATATTTCTGTCTGTTTGAATTCTGAATCCTGGATTTGAGCATTGGTGATTATTTGGATCTGGAATACAAAACAGAAGGATACATAGGGTAGAATAACAGCTGCAATTTCTGTTACATGCTTTGTTTTAATTGTTGTTGGTTCGGATGCAAATTTGCGATCGTGCTGCTTGTTCTCCCCCCACCCGAAACGCATGATATTTACATCTCTTTCTTGTTCCCTTATCTTTTTCAATCTCTTTCCAGTTCCCTTTACCCCTTTTTTTAATCTCTTTCCTGCACTCTTATCTAAAAACCCCCAAGTAGGTTAGGAAAGGAGCCGGCCTTCTCCGGAGATCGGCACGGGGGCATCCCTTCCTCCCGGCCTTTCAATGTTGGTCTGCGGGTCTAGGGCGCATTGACACACCAAGTCCTTCCCAGGTGGCGGATCCGTGGCCAACAGTTTCTGGCACGCCCGGTGGGACGAACAGTCTCCATATTTTAAGGAAGCTCGAGTTTGGTGAATCTCTGGCTTGCCTTCATCTGGCAAAATCACCTGGCGACTCTGACTGAGCTGAAATATGGAAGCCCGAGTTGGTGAATCTCTGGCTTGCCTTCATCTGGCAAAATCACCAAGGCAAATCCCTCATACTATGCAAAGCCCTAGAATGCAAGCGTGTGGAGCTCGAGAGGAAGATCTCGTCCAAAGTCAACGGTGGGAATATGCAAACACCGCCCAAATGATGAATAATATGGTTGCTTGCAGTTTCCATCAGGAGACGGGCCAAGAGGAGGAACAAAATCCAGTGGCAAATTTTGAACACAAAGAGGGCACATTTTTGCACCCTTTTTGTGTCCCAGGGCATAGCACGCAAGCATTCAGCCAAAGCCCAATAGGCATGCCTCACCAGGAGGTTGATCCTGAGGAGACCCCGGCAAAAGGCCTATCGCCGGAAAGCTCTTGCTATCGCATCAAGGAGTTGGAGGAACTCGTGCTCGAGAGCCCACAGGTGGTGGACTCTCTAGAGTGGTGGTATTGGCTCCAACCATCACCGCAACCGATACCCGAAGAGGGCTCTTGTATGGCAAATCTCCTTGCCACATTGTTCATCAATTGTATGGGTACCGGCATGAATGATAACCTGCCACGTTGCACCATGTTCGCGACCTGGCAAACTTTGGGAGGCCAGCCGGACTTCAAAGATCAACTGAAGTACAATCAGATCCGGTCCGGACACTGCAAGTTCACCGGATAGGCAACCAAAGCTAGATTTGTGTTGGCGGCATGCCAATCATGCCGCAAAATTTTGTGTAAATAATATAAATAAGCCGGCTAGTATGCAAAGTTTTAGTTGTTTTCTTAGTTTAGTTTGTGCATTTTTTTTTTTAGTGTTCCAAGAGGGCCATGGGTGCCAAGGGTTTGAGAAAGAGGTTGTTGCCGGCAGTGAGTATCAAGAGGACGGCGAGGGTGACTCTGTTGCCCAATGGATAAAGGCCTGGGTCCTCACATTGAGGCGAGCTCAATGCCCCGCGAGCCGCCAGGAATGTTGGCAATTTTGCCACATTAATTTTTTGATAAACTTTGGCCTAAGTATGGAGCTTTAAAGCGGCAAAGAGCATGCGAAGGTGTTCGGGTTTTCGCGGGCCATAAATGGGGGCGATAAAATGGATGAAATAAGCTTTGGATATTTTATCATTGCAGATCTTTTCGCTAGCTTTCCGACGATATATTATAATAGGCGATCGGGTCAGCGGATCAAAAGTTATGGCCCCGGGAAGCAGGACCAAGGAAGCTCAATTTCGGGCCAAAAATTTGACTAAGTGTCCGGCCCCGCGCGACTGCGCTCATCCTCCCGACTTCGCTCATACAAAGGCCCAAAATTTTCTAAGTGTTAGTGTTGCCGCAACCCGACTTCGCTGCGAAGTCGGGCTGCGCCCTTAATTTTGTGCGCACTTGGGGAGCTGACGTGCAGAGAGCTGAGCCCAAAATTTGACTAAGTATTGAGCGAACCCCGACTTCGCTGCGAAGTCGGGTTGCGCTCTTAGTTTTGTGCGCACCTGGGCATTGTCAGTGAAGGAAATCCCAAAAAAGTCTAAGTGTTGGGTGCGCAACGACTTCGCAGCGAAGTCGGGCTACGCCCTCAAATTCGTGCGCAGTTGGGCAGCTCACTTGAAGAAAACGGCTAAGTGCTGGGACTGCCCGACTTCGCAACGAAGTCGGGCTTCGCCCTGGAAAAAGAGCGCAGTTGGGCAGCCCATCATGGTATCTCTAGAAAAACGACTAAGTGTTGAGCTGCCCGACTTCGCAGCGAAGTCGGGCTTCGCTCACTGACCTGTGCGCACTCGGGCAAAGAACGTTGAAACCTGCCCAAAAATTTTCTAAGGCACGGAGGCCTTCCCGACTACGCTCATCCGCCCGACTGCGCTCATACAAAGGCTGAGCTTAAAGACGATTTCTTCCCCCTCCATCAGATGCTGACAGGTGTCCAGCCTCGAGATTCGAGTCAAAGATGTGATAGAAGGTGTGCCGCCAGGGTACCGGACAGATGAGCGTGAACTGACAGATTGTACCGCATCTGCCCCCATTCAAACTGACTCAACTTCCCACCTACCGGATTTCCACGGAGCTGCCACGTTTTCAGGAGGACCTTGTTGCAAGTACATTCTTTACCCGCAGAGGTCAACATCAGCCGCTTTTGTCAGCTTTTGCAGCTTTTGTCAGGTCTGGGATTCTATGCCCAAAATGTAATCGGGGGGAAAATTGCGCTATAAATAGCAGCCTCATTTCATTGTAAAAGGGTGGAGGGGGGACATATTGCTAGAGGACTCTGCTGTGACGGATCACCTTCTAATTAATTCAAAGCATCCTTGGCTCTGCTTCTTGTCTCTGTCTTTTTATGCTGCCTTCTGCTAGTATTTCTGCTTCATGTCCATTTATATTTCTGTCTGTTTGAATTCTGAATCCTGGATTTGAGCATTGGTGATTATTTGGATCTGGAATACAAAACAGAAGGATACATAGGGTAGAATAACAGTTGCAGTTTCTGTTACATGCTTTGTTTTAATTGTTGTTGGTTCGGATGCAAATTTGCGATCGTGCTGCTTGTTCTCCCCCCACCCGAAACGCATGATATTTACATCTCTTTCCTGTTCCCTTATCTTTTTCAATCTCTTTCCAGTTCCCTTTACCCTCTTTTTTAATCTCTTTCCTGCACTCTTATCTAAAAACCCCCAAGTAGGTTAGGAAAGGAGCCGGCCTTCTCCGGAGATCGGCACGGGGGGCATCCCTTCCTCCCGTCCTTTCAATGTTGGTCTGCGGGTCTAGGGCGCATTGACACACCAAGTCCTTCCCAGGTGGCGGATCCGTGGCCAACAGTTTCTGGCACGCCCGATGGGACGAACAGTCTCCATATTTTAAGGAAGCCCGAGTTTGGTGAATCTCTGGCTTGCCTTCATCTGGCAAAATCACCTGGCGACTCTGACTGAGCTGAAATATGGAAGCCCGAGTTGGTGAATCTATGGCTTGCCTTCATCTGGCAAAATCACCAAGGCAAATCCCTCATACTATGCAAAGCCCTAGAATGCGACTGTGTGGAGCTCGAGAGGAAGATCTCGTCCAAAGTCAACAGTGGGAATATGCAAACACCGCCCAAATGATGAATAATATGGTTGCTTGCAGTTTCCATCAGGAGACGGGCCAAGAGGAGGAACAAAATCCAATGGCAAATTCTGAACACAAAGAGGGCACATTTTTGCACCCTTTTTGTGTCCCAGGGCATAGCACGCAAGCATTCAGCCAAAGCCCAATAGGCATGCCTCACCAGGAGGTTGATCCTGAGGAGACCCCGGCAAAAGGCCTATCGCCGGAAAGCTCCTGCTATCGCATCAAGGAGTTGGAGGAACTCGTGCTCGAGAGCCCACAGGTGGTGGACTCTCTAGAGTGGTGGTATTGGCTCCAACCATCACCGCAACCGGTACCCGAAGAGGGCTCCTGTATGGCAAATCTCCTTGCCACATTGTTCATCAATTGTATGGGTACCGACATGAATGATAACCTGCCACGTTGCACCATGTTCGCGACCTGGCAAACTTTGGGAGGCCAGCCGGACTTCAAAGATCAACTGAAGTACAATCAGATCTCGGTCCGGACACTGCAGGTTCATCGGATAGGCAACCAAAGCTAGATTTGTGTTTGCATGCCAATCATGCCACAAAATTTTGTGTAAATAATATAAATAAGCCGACTAGTATGCAAAATTTTAGTTGTTTTCTTAGTTTAGTTTGTGCAGTGTTTTTTTTTTAGTGTTCCAAGAGGGCCATGGGTGCCAAGGGTTTGAGAAAGAGGTTGCTGGCGGCAGTGAGTATCAAGAGGATGGCGAGGGTGACTCTGTTGCCCAATGGATAAAGGCCTGGGTCCTCACATTGAGGCGAGCTCAATGCCCCGTGAGCCGCCAGGAATGTTGGCAATTTTGCCACATTAATTTTTTTGATAAACTTTGGCCTAAGTATGGAGCTTTAAAGCGGCAAAGAGCATGCGGAGGTGTTCAGGTTTTCACGGGCCATAAACGGGGGCGATAAAATGGATGAAATAAGCTTTGGATATTTTATCATTGTAGATCTTTTCGCTAGCTTTCCGACGATATATTATAATAGGCGATCGGGTCAGCGGATCAAAAGTTATGGCCCCGGGAAGCAGGACCAAGAAGCTCAATTTCGGGCCAGAAAATTGACTAAGTGTCCGGCCCCGCCCGATCGCGCTCATCCTCCCGATCGCGCTCATACAAAGGCCCAAAATTTTCTAAGTGTTAGTGTTGCCGCAACCCGACTTCGCTGCGAAGTCGGGATGCGCCCTAAATTTTGTGCGCACTTGGGGATCTGACGTGCAGAGAGCTGAGCCCAAAATTTGACTAAGTATTGAGCGAACCACGACTTCGCTGCGAAGTCAGGTTGCGCTCTTAGTTTTGTGTGCACCTAGGCATTGTCAGTGAAGGACATCCCCAAAAAAGTCTAAGTGTTGGGTGCGCAAAGCCACTTTGCAGCGAAGTCGGGCTACGCCCTCAAATTCGTGCGCAGTTGGGCAGCTCACTTGAAGAAAATGGCTAAGTGCTGGGACTACCCGACTTCGCAGCGAAGTCGGGCTTCGCCCTGGAAAAAGAGCGTAGTTGGGCAGCCCATCATGGTATCTCCAAAAAAACGACTAAGTGTTGAGTTGCCCGACTTCGCAGCGAAGTCGGGCTTCGCTCACTGACCTGTGCGCACTCGGGCAAAGAACGTTGAAACCTGCCCAAAAATTTTCTAAGGCACGGAGGCCTTCCCGACTACGCTCATCCGCCCGATTGTGCTCATACAAAGGCTGAGCTTAAAGACGATTTCTTCCCCCTCCATCAGATGCTGACAGGTGTCCAACCTCGAGATTCGAGTCAAAGATGTGACAGAAGGTGTGCCGCCAGGGTACCGGACAGATGAGCGTGAACTGACAGATTGTACCGCATCTGCCCCCATTCAAACTGACTCAACTTCCCACCTACCGGATTTCCACGGAGCTGCCATGTTTTCAGGAGGACCTTGCTGCAAGTACATTCTTTACCCGCAGAGGTCAACATCAGCCGCTTTTGTCAGGTCTGGGATTCTGTTCCCAAAATGTAATTGGGGGGGAAAATTGCGCTATAAATAGCAGCTTCATTTCATTGTAAAAGGGTGGAGGGGGGACATATTGCTAGAGGACTCTGCTGTGACGGATCACCTTCTAATTAATTCAAAGCATCCTTGGCTCTGCTTCTTGTCTCTGTCTTTTTATGCTGCCTTCTGCTAGTATTTCTGCTTCATGTCCATTTATATTTCTGTCTATTTGAATTCTGAATCCTGGATTTGAGCATTGGTGATTATTTGGATTTGGAATACAAAACAGAAGGATACATAGGGTAGAATAACAGCTGCAGTTTCTGTTACATGCTTTGTTTTAATTGTTGTTGATTCGGATGCAAATTTGCGATCGTGTTGCTTGTTCTCCCCCACCCGAAACGCATGATATTTACATCTCTTTCCTGTTCCCTTATCTTTTTCAATCTCTTTCCAGTTCCCTTTACCCTTATTTTTTAATCTCTTTCCTGCACTCTTATCTAAAAACCCCCAAGTAGGTTAGGAAAGGAGCCGGCCTTCTCCGGAGATCGGCACAGGGGGCATCCCTTCCTCCCGTCCTTTCAATGTTGGTCTACGGGTCTAGGGTGCATTGACACACCAAGTCCTTCCCAGGTGGCGGATCCGTGGCCAATAGTTTCTGGCATGCCCGATGGGACGAACAGTCTCCATATTTTAAGGAAGCCCAAGTTTGGTGAATCTCTGGCTTGCCTTCATCTGGCAAAATCACCTGGTGACTTTGACTGAGCTGAAATATGGAAGCCCGAGTTGGTGAATCTTTGGCTTGCCTTCATCTGGAAAAATCACCAAGGCAAATCCCTCATACTATGCAAAGCCCTAGAATGCCACTGTGTGGAGCTCGAGAGGAAGATCTCGTCCAAAGTCAACAGTGGGAATATGCAAACACCGCCCAAATGATGAATAATATGGTTGCTTGCAGTTTCCATCAGGAGACGGGCCAAGAGGAGGAACAAAATCCAGTGGCAAATTCTGAACACAAAGAGGGCATAGTTTTGCACCCTTTTTGTGTCCCAGGGCATAGCACACAAGCATTAAGCCAAAGCCCAATAGGCATGCCTCACCAGGAGGTTGATCCTGAGGATACCCTAGAAAAATGCCTATCGTCGGAAAGCTCCTGCTATCGCATCAAGGAGTTGGAGGAACTCGTGCTCGAAATCCCACATGTGGTGGACTCTCTAGAGTGGTGGTATTGGCTCCAACCATCACCGCAACCGGTACCCGAAGAGGGCCCCTGTATGGCAAATCTCCTTGCCACATTGTTCATCAATTGTATGGGTACCGACATGAATGATAACCTGCCACGTTGCACCATGTTCGCGACCTGGCAAACTTTGGGAGGCCAGCCGGACTTCAAAGATCAATTGAAGTACAATCATATCTGGTCCGAACACTGCAGGTTCACCGGATAGGCAACCAAAGCTAGATTTGTGTTGGCGACATGTCAATCATGCCGCAAACTTTTGTGTAAATAATATAAATAAGCCGGCTAGTATGCAAAGTTTTAGTTGTTTTCTTAGTTTAGTTTGTGTAGTGTTTTTTTTTTAGTGTTCCAAGAGGGCCATGGGTGCCAAGGGTTTGAGAAAGAGGTTGTTGCCGGTAGTGAGTATCAAGAGGACGGCGAGGGTGACTTTGTTGCCTAATGGATAAAGGCCTGGGTCCTCACATTGAGGCGAGCTCAATGCCCCGTGAGCCGCTAGGAATGTTGGCAATTTTGCCACATTAATTTTTTTGAACTTTGGCCTAAGTATGGAGCTTTAAAGCGACAAAGAGCATGTAGAGGTGTTTGGGTTTTTGCGGGCCATAAACAGGGGTGATAAAATGGATGAAATAAGCTTTGGATATTTTATCATTGCAGATATTTTTGCTAGCTTTTCGACGATATATTATAATAGGCGATCGGATCAGCGGATCAAAAGTTATGGCCCCAGGAAGCAGGACCAGGAAGCTCAATTTCGAGCCAGAAAATTGACTAAGTGTCAGGCCCCGCTCAACTGCGCTCATACAAAGGCCCAAAATTTTCTAATTGTTAGTGTTGCCGCAACCCGACTTCGCTGCGAAGTCGGGCTGTGCCCTAAATTTTGTGCGCACTTGGGGAGCTGACGTGCAGAGAGTTGAGCCCAAAATTTGACTAAGTATTGAGTGAACCCCGACTTCGCTGCGAAGTCGGGTTGCGCTCTTAGTTTTGTGTGCACCTGGGCATTGTCAGTGAATGACATCCCCAAAAAAGTCTAAGTGTTGAGTGTGCAACCCGACTTTGCAGCGAAGTCGGGCTGCGCCCTCAAATTTGTGCGCAGTTGGGCAGCTCACTTGAAGAAAACGGCTAAGTGCTAGGACTGCCCGACTTCGTAGCGAAGTCGAACTTTGCCCTGGAAAAAGAGTGCAGTTGGGCAGCCCATCATGGTATGACTAAGTGTTGAGTTTCCCGACTTCGCAGTGAAGTCGGGCTTCGCTCACTGACCTGTGCGCACTCGGGCAAAGAACGTTGAAACCTGCCCAAAAATTTTCTAAGGCACGGAGGCCTTCCCGACTACGCTCATCCGCCCGACTGCGCTCATCCACCCGACTGCGCTCATCCGCCCGATTGCGCTCATACAAAGGCTGAGCTTAAAGACGATTTCTTCCCCCTCCATCAAATGCTGACAGGTGTCCAGCCTCGAGATTTGAGTCAAAGATGTGACAAAAGGTGTGTTGCCAGGGTACCGGACAGATGAGCGTGAACTGACAGATTGTACCGCATCTGCCCCATTCAAATTGACTCAACTTCCCACCTACCGGATTTCCATGGAGCTGCCATGTTTTCAAGAGGACCTTACTGCAAGTACATTCTTTACCCGCAAAGGTCAACATCAGCCGCTTTTGTCAGCTTTTGCAGCATTTGTCGGGTCTGGGATTCAGTGCCCAAAATGTAATGGGGGGGGAAATTGCGCTATAAATAGCAGCCTCATTTCATTGTAAAAGGGTGGAGGGGGGACATATTGCTAGAGGACTCTGCTGTGACGGATCACCTTCTAATTAATTCAAAGCATCCTTGGCTCTGCTTCTTGTCTCTATCTTTTTATGCTGCCTTCTGCTAGTATTTCTGCTTCATGTCCATTTATATTTCTATCTGTTTGAATTCTGAATCCTAGATTTGAGCATTGGTGATTATTTGGATCTGGAATACAAAACAGAAGGATACATAGGGTAGAATAACAGCTGTAGTTTCTGTTACATGCTTTGTTTTAATTGTTGTTGATTCGGATGCAAATTTGCGATCGTGCTGCTTGTTCTCCCCCCACCCGAAACGCATGATATTTACATCTCTTTCCTGTTCCCTTATATTTTTCAATCTATTTCTAGTTCCATTTACCCTTCTTTTTTAATCTCTTTCCTGCACTCTTATCTAAAAACCCCAAAGTAGGTTAGGAAAGGAGCCGGCCTTCTTCGAAGATCGGCACGGGGGGCATCCCTTCCTCCCGTCCTTTCAATGTTGGTCTGCAGGTCTAGGGCGCATTGACACACCAAGTCCTTCCCAGGTGGCGGATCCGTGGCCAACAGTTTCTGGCATGCCCGATGGGATGAACAGTCTCCATATTTTAAGGAAGCCCGAGTTTGGTGAATCTCTGGCTTGCCTTCATCTGGCAAAATCACCTGGCGACTCTGACTGAGCTAAAATATGGAAGCCCGAGTTGGTGAATCTCTGGCTTGCCTTCATCTGGAAAAATCACCAAGGCAAATCCCTCATACTATGCAAAGCCCTAGAATGCAGCTGTGTGGAGCTCGAGAGGAAGATCTCGTCCAAAGTCAACAGTGGGAATAAGCAAACACTGCCCAAATGATGAATAATATGGTTGCTTGCAGTTTCCATCAGGAGACGGGCCAAGAGGAGGAACAAAATCCAGTGGCAAATTCTGAACACAAAGAGGGCACATTTTTGCACCCTTTTTGTGTCCCAAGACATAGCACACAAGCATTCAGCCAAAGCCCAATAAACATGCCTCACCAGGAGGTTGATCCTGAGGATACCCTGGCAAAAGGCCTATCGTCAAAAAGCTCCTGCTATCGCATCAAGGAGTTGGAGGAACTCGTGCTCGAGAGCCCACAGGTGGTGGACTCTCTAGAGTGGTGGTATTGGCTCCAACCATCATCGCAACCGGTACCCGAAGAGGGCTCCAGTATGGCAAATCTCCTTGCCACATTGTTCATCAATTGTATGGGTACCGACATGAATGATAACCTGCCACATTGCACCATGTTCGTGACCTGGCAAAATTTGGGAGGCCAGCCGGACTTCAAAGATCAACTGAAGTACAATCAGATCTGGTCTGGACACTGCAAGTTCACCAGATAGACAACCAAAGCTAGATTTGTGTTGGTGGCATGTCAATCATGCCGTAAAGTTTTGTGTAAATAATATAAATAAGTCGGCTAGTATGCAAAGTTTTAGTTGTTTTCTTAGTTTAGTTTGTGCAGTGTTTTTTTTTTAGTGTTCCAAGAGGGCCATGGGTGCCAAGGGTTTGAGAAAGAGGTTGCTGCCGACAGTGAGTATCAAGAGGACGACGAGGGTGACTCTGTTGCCCAATGGATAAAGGCTTGGGTCCTCACATTGAGGTGAGCTCAATGCCCCGTGAGCTGCCAGGAATGTTGGCAATTTTTCCACATTAGTTTTTTTGAACTTTGGCCTAAGTATGGAGCTTTAAAGCGGCAAAGAGCATGCAGAGGTGTTCAGGTTTTCGCGGGCCATAAACGGGGGCGATAAAATGGATGAAATAAGCTTTGGATATTTTATCATTGCAGATATTTTTGCTAGCTTTTCGACGATATATTATAATATGCGATCGGGTCAGCGGATCAAAAGTTATGGCCCCAAGAAGCAGGACCAGGAAGCTCAATTTCGGGCCAGAAAATTGACTAAGTGTCAGGCCCCGCCCGACTGCACTCATCCTCCCGACCGCGCTCATACAAAGGCCCAAAATTTTCTAAGTGTTAGTGTTGCCGCAACCCGACTTCTCTACGAAGTCGGGCTGCGCCCTAAATTTTGTGCGCACTTGGGGAGTTGACGTGCAGAGAGTTGAGCCCAAAATTTGACTAAGTATTGAGCGAACCCCGACTTCACTGCGAAGTCGGGTTGCGATCTTAGTTTTGTGTGCACTTGGGCATTGTTAGTGAAGGACATCCCCAAAAAAGTCTAAGTGTTGGGTGCGCAACTCGACTTCGCAACGAAGTTGGGCTGCACCCTCAAATTCGTGCGTAGTTGGGCAGCTCACTTGAAGAAAACGGCTAAGTGCTAGGACTGCCCGACTTCACAGCGAAGTCGGGCTTCGCCCCAGAAAAAGAGCGCAGTTGGGCAGCCCATCATGGTATCTCCAGAAAAACGACTAAGTGTTGAGCTGCCCGACTTCGCAGCGAATTCGGGCTTCGCTCACTGACCTGTGCGCACTCGAGCAAAGAACGTTGAAACCTGCCCAAAAATTTTCTAAGGCACGGAGGCCTTCCCGACTACGCTCATCCGCCCGACTATGCTCATCGGCCCGACTGCGCTCATACAAAGGCTGAGCTTAAAGATGATTTCTTCCCCCTCCATCAAATGCTGATAGGTGTCCAGCCTCGAGATTCAAGTAAATGATGTGACAGAAAGTGTGCCGCTAGGGTACCGGACAGATGAGCGTGAACTGACAGATTGTACCGCATATGCCCCATTCAAACTGACTCAACTTCCCACCTATCGGATTTCCACGGAGCTACCATGTTTTCAAGAGGACCTTGCTGCAAGTACATTCTTTACCTGCAGAGGTCAACATCAGCCGCTTTTGTCGCCTTTTGCAGCTTTTGTTAGGTCTGAGATTCTGTGCCCAAAATGTAATCGGGGGGGGAAATTGTGCTATAAATAGCAGCCTCATTTCATTGTAAAATGGTGGAGGGGGGACATATTGCTAGAGGAATCTGCTATGATGGATCACCTTCTAATTAATTCAAATCATCCTTGGCTCTGCTTATTGTCTCTGTCTTTTTATGCTGCCTTCTGCTAGTATTTCTGCTTCATGTCCATTTATATTTTTGTCTGTTTGAATTCTGAATCCTGGATTTGAGCATTGGTGATTATTTGGATCTAGAATACAAAACAAAAGGATACATAGGGTAGAATAACAGCTGCAGTTTCTGTTACATGCTTTGTTTTAATTGTTGTTGGTTCGGATGCAAATTTGTGATCATGCTGCTTGTTCTCCCCCCACCCGAAATGCATGATATTTATATCTCTTTCCTGTTCCCTTATCTTTTTCAATCTCTTTCCAGTTCCCTTTACCCTTCTTTTTTAATCTCTTTCTTGCACTCTTATCTAAAAACCCCCAAGTAGGTTAGGAAAGGAGCTAGCCTTCTCCGAATATCGACACGGGGGCATCCCTTCCTCCTGTCCTTTCAATGTTGGTCTGCGGGTCTAGGGCGCATTGACACACCAAGTCCTTCCCAGGTGGCGGATCCGTGGCCAACAATTCCAAGCAACACTCCCTTGAGATCCTTGTACATCCAAACAAAAACATCTTTTTGAACCATGAAAATTTGAATGCTAGCAGCCTAATTTTAAATGCTATGAGCCACTCACTTCCAATATTAATATGTTGGCTAACACATTTCATACCAAATTTACTTTCAGTTTTGTCGGAGCACCTACAAATGTCTTCCTTATCAAGTTTTTACTATTGGATGTTGTCAAGTGTGGCATTTTTGAAGCCAAATTTTCTAAAATATCAAGAGAAGATATCTTTAACAACTGTGTCCTCCAATGGAGTTGGGTGTTAACCCCTTCAACTGCACTCCTCAATGGTAGTTGAATTCAATGTTGGCTACCATCCTTAACTGTGATTGACAATAGTAGATCTTCAATACCATTTATTTATGCAGAGGCAAAATAGCAATAATAATTCAGTTTTCCATTGGCTAATGTGAAAGACTATAGTTTGCATGAGCCTTAACTTTTGAACAATATTCAAATTGTAATATGAGAAATGCTCATTGAATTTTTATTGAATCCTAGACATTACAATATATAGACCTTCTGATCAGAACTGAAATCAGAAGTGTACAAACAGGTAAGTTGAGAAATATTCTCACACTTATGACTTCAACCCAGAATTGACAAATTTGTTACAAACCACTAACAAATCCTTTGGACTAATGCACATCACACCATACCAGAAGGAATCTACAACCTCCAGATGGTTACAATATGTTAAAACAATAAACAACATTGAATGCAACAAGCCAAACTCCAAACAAACACCCAAAACTAGAAAACTACCAAACAACTGTTGAAATGCATTGGCATGCAGAAGTGCGATCACGTTGAAGCTAAAATCATGACTTTAGTGTGCTCAATCTCCAACATTCTCCCCCTTGATGCTGAGGGGACTGACCAGGAAGTTCCTCAGCTTCAAAAACTGAGCTTTGACTACTCCCTTGGTAAACAGATCAACAATATTATCTTCAATATTTCAATGCTTCAACTCAATGACCTTCTTCTCAACCATGTCTCGGATGAAGTGATACTTCATGTCAAAATGTTTTGACCTGCTGTGATGAACTGGGTTCTTTGCTAAATGTATAGCACTCATGTTGTCACAATACAAGGTAGTAGGACCATATTATTTTTCTCCAATTTCTTTAAGGACTTTTCTCAACCACAATGCTTGAGCACTAGCACTTGTGATTGCAATGTATTCAACCTCTGTAGAAGAAAGAGCAATAGTACTTTGTTTCTTTGAAGACCATGTAATCAAACCAGACCCAAGACTGAAACAATTACCTGATGTAGATTTTCTATCATCTATATTACTTCCCCAATCTGAATCACTAAAGCCAACAAGTTTTATATCATCATTTTTACAATAATGAATGCCAAAATCAGTTGTACCTTTTACATACCTCAGTATTATTTTTGTTGCTTTCATATGTAATTCAGAAGGGTCACTCATATACCTTGATACAAGTGAGACAACACATGCAATGTCTGGTCTAGTGTTGGTGAGAAACATCAAACTCCCAACAATGCTTCTATATGTGGTCACATCAACTTTTTCAGTTCCATCATCTTTACTCAACAACTCACCATGAGCTATTGGTGTTGCAACTCTCCATGCCAAATTTTTTCAACATATCATTGGCATATTTAGTTTGACAAATGAAGATTTTATCATTTTGTTGATACACCTCCATACCAAGGAAATAATGCATCAAGCCTAAATCTTTCATTTCAAACTCTTGCATCATTGCATCTTTGAAATCATCATTCATCTTTGAGTTACTACCCAAGTAAATCAAATCATCCACATAGAGACAAACAAGGAGAATGTCATTACCTTCCTTCTTGTAGTATAAGGTTGGCTCACTCTTGCTTCTCATGAAGCCATATTGATGAAAGTAACCATCAATCCTTGAATACCAAGCTCTTGGAGCTTGCTTAAGACCATACAAGGCCTTCTTCAACCTATACACAAGATTCTCCTTACCTTGCACTTCAAATCCTTGAGGTTGTTGCACATAAACCTCTTCATCAAGATAGCCATTCAAGAATGCACTCTTTACATCTAAATGATGTACCTTCCATCCTTTATGGGCAGCAATAGAAAGAACCATCCTCACTGTTTCTTGTCTTGCAACTGGAGCAAAGGTCTCCTCATAATCAATGTCATACCTTTGTGTGAACCCCTTGGCCACAAGCCTTGCTTTGTGCCTCTCAATACTTCCATCACTATTATATTTTGTTTTGTAGACCCATTTAGAGCCCACAACCTTCTTGCCTTTTGGAAGCTCAACTAGCTCCCAAGTATCATTCTTCTTGATGGAGTTCATTTCATCTTGCATTGCTTTGATCCACACTTCATTAGCACATGCTTCTTCAAAACTTGATGGTTCAAAATTAGTTTGTGAAAATAAAGCAAAATTGATTGTCTCACCTCTTGGGTTCTCTTCATGTGTTTGAATTGTACTCCTTCGATAAATGTCACTTAATCTTCTTACCTTCCTTGGTGGACTTGGACTTGCACTTGAAACTGAAGAACTAGATGAGGGGCTGCTTGGTGGATTAGTAGCACTTGGAACTAAAACATTAGTGGGCTGCTCATCATCAATATCATCAATAATACCACCATTCAAAACAGATTTTGACTTCTCAATATGGCCTTTTTGATGACCATAAACTCCCCCTTCATCAAAAATCACATCTCTTGATACAATACTCTTATGAGTTTTTGGATTATAGAGCCTATAGGCTTTGGTATTTTCACAATACCCAATAAAAATGCATGCTTCACTTTTTGGATCAAGTTTCCTTCTATGTTCTTTTGGAATATGTGCATAAGCCAAACAACCAAAAATTCTTAAATGAGTTACATTTGGTTTCTTTGCATACCATGCTTCATATGGAGTGATGCCATCCAAGCTAGAAGTTGGACTTCTATTCAAAATATAGATGGTTGTCCTAACAGCTTCAGCCCAATACATATTACTTAATTTCTTTGTTTGTAGCATGCTCCTTGCCATGTTTACAACTGTTCTATTTTTACGTTCAGCCACACCATTTTGTTGTGGAGTATAGGCAGCAGTGAGTTGCCTTTTAACACCACAATATTTACAAAATTGCAAGAATTCATTTGAACAAAATTCTCCTCCTCTATCAGTTCTTAAGCATTTTATATAGTGCCCACTTTGCTTTTCAACATGATTCTTGAAATCTTTAAAACAAGCAAATGCCTCATCTTTTGCTTTCAAAAAATAGACCCAACACATTCTTGAAAAATCATCTATGAAAGTGAGGAAGTATGAATTCTTACCAATACTTTGAGTTTGCATTGGCCCACAAATGTCAGAATGCACCAATTGAAGAGGATAGGAGGCTCTCCATGCTTTTCCTCTTGGAAAACTCATTCTTGAGTGCTTTCCCAAAGCACATCCTTCACACACACCTTTGTGATCTTCAACCTTGGGCAGCCCATACACCATTTCTTGAGATACCATTAATCTCAAACTTGGGAAATTCAAATGCCCAAATCTTAAGTGCCACAACCAGCTCTTGTTATCAATGGCAACATTTGTAAAATTAGCTCCTTGTTCTCCAAAATTTAGAGGAAATAATCTATTCTTGGTCATAGGAATAGTGGTGACAAGCCTATGCCCATGATTCTTATCATAGATGACACATTTGTTATCTTCAAAAACAAGCTTATAATTCTTTTCCATGATTTGACCAACACTCAACAAATTATGTTTCAGATTTGGAG
Source organism: Wollemia nobilis (assembly GCA_028583015.1). NCBI lineage: Eukaryota > Viridiplantae > Streptophyta > Pinopsida > Araucariales > Araucariaceae > Wollemia > Wollemia nobilis. Next base: position 7,603,672 of record JAQPPZ010016867.1, read on the forward strand.
TGTAGTATATATCATTCACCTTCTTTTTACCTTCATTGGTGTGCACCTCCATAGCTCCTTTACCTTCAACTTGTAATGCATTATCATCTCCAAGCTTGATCTTGGACTTGTAGGAATTGTCCATTGTGGAAAACAACTCCCCCTTGTCGGTCATGTGGTTGGAACAACCAGTATCTAGGAGCCATGTCTCATTCAAATTCTGATCTGATTTGCCATATGACAAAAATAAAATTGAGGAGTCTTCCTCCTCTCCATAGTGTGCACTACTCCTTCCTTCATGGGATGCCTTCAATCTACACTCTTGTTCAAAGTGTCCAAATTTGTTACAATAGTAACATTGCTTGTCACTCTTGTCACCTCTTCCTCTTCCTTGAGCACCTCCTCTTCCTTGGAAGCCACCTCTTCTTCCTCTACCTCTTCCTCTTGAAGGAGATCTACCTCTCCCTCTACCTTGGCCTCTTCCTTGGCCTCTTGAACTAGATTCACCTTCTTTGGATGTAAAGGCTTTTTCTTCAACTCCACCAACATTTGAAGATGAAGATAGCCTTTCTTCATGGGATGTTAAAGAGCCAATGAGCTGATCATAATTAAGAGTAGTGAGATTTTTACTCTCTTCAATTATGATAGCTACATGATTCCACTTTGGAAGAAGTGTTCTCAACACTTTCTTCACCATGACTTCATTGTTCACCTCTTCACCAAGAGACTTCATCTTGTCCACACAAGCTTTTACTCTCACACAATATTCTCCCACATTTTCATCTTCCTTCATTCTCAAATTCTCAAACTCCCTCTTGAGAGTTTGCAATTTGACTTGCTTCACTTGATCATTGCCTTGAAAGCCATCCTTCAAAGCTTTCCAAGCATCCTTAGTTGTTGTACAACTAGCAATTCTAGGAAAGAGGCTCTTATCCAAGGTTGTTTGGATGTGGTAGAGAGCAAAGCTATTTCTCTTGTGTGCTTCTCTTTTTGCTTGTCTATCAGCAACTGGTACAACATTCCAATCAACAGGCTCAGTATATCCATCTTCAATTATATCCCATAATCCTTTTCCAATGAGTAGGGTCTTCATTTTTATGGCCCAATACTCATAGTCTTCACCATTGAATTCTGGAATTGGCAATGAGTTGCTGCTGTTAGCCATGATGCTAAAAAAACAGCAAGGAACCTTGAGGCAATGTGCAAAAGCTTAATAAACTCTTACAAACACTCCACAGGCTCTCTCCAACCCAAAAAATCTGACTAGCTCTGATACCACAATGAGAAATGCTCATTGAATTTTTATTGAATCCCAGGCATTACAATATATAGACCTTCTGATCAGAACCGAAATCAGAAGTGTACAAACAGGTAAGTTGAGAAATATTCTCACACTTATGACTTCAACCTAGAATTGACAAATCTGTTACAAACCACTAACAAATCCTTTGGACTAATGCACATCACACCATACCATAAGGAATCTACAACCTCCAAATGGTTACAATATGTTAAAACAGTAAACAACATTGAATGCAACAAGCCAAACTCCAAACAAACACCCAAAACTGGAAAACTACCAAACAACTATTGAAATGCGTTGGCGTGCAGAAGTGCGATCACGTTGAAGCTAAAATCACGACTTTAGTGTGCTCAATCTCCAACATAATATGTTCTCATCATTGTGATTTACAGCTCCATCATCAAGTTGTTAATTCTCTAAGTTGGATGTTGTCGACTCCTCACTCCTAACTTGTGTCCACAAATCCATATTAATCTCCTTGCATCTCTACTCTATCGTCAAGAAGTATCGTTTCATATTCAAGTTAACTATTGTTATATTGTAAACTGAAGTCCCAACAAGGCATAATAAGTTAGCTTTAGCAATGATACTACTATGAAATGAATTATAGACATGCATCCCCCTGTTTGTACTCTTTAAGTGGTTAAAACTCTTAAAAGTTTGAATTCCAAGTTAGTTAACCAACTCAAGCATCAAGCATGAAGCTTGGTGTCTATTTTGTTGACTGCCCTATGAAGACTTTCATTCCTTGGCCCAATGTTGTTAGTTATCTACTTGTTCATAAGGACTAAAACTAGATGATCTCCATCGGTGACCAATATAGTTGGGTTGAGAATTCGACCATCATCATCATCATGGATCTGGCTTCAGGAATTGTACTTTCTTTGTCAAATCAAATATAGACATGCACCCCCTATTTGTATTTTTTAAGTCATCGAAACTCTTGAAGGTTGATGTCCAAACTAGTTAACCATCTCAAGCATGATGCTTGATGCCTATCATGTTGATTGTCCTATGAAAACTTGTATTCCTTGGGCTAGTGTTGACAACAACATTGGTTAGTGACTAACTTGTTTATAAGGACTAGATTAGATGATCCCCATTAGCGACCACTGTGGCTGGTTGAGAATTGGATGATCATCATCATGGATCTGGCTTCTGCTTTAATACTCTATTTGCCTTCGCCCCTGAGATTACCAAGATAGACTCACAAGATAGACTCTTTCATATCAACCAAGTTAACAATGGCTGCCCTATGCTTATAGGATAATTCTTGTTATTATGGTCACAGGTTCATGCCACCAACACATCAATGTGCAGTTTAATTTTCGTTGATTCAAACAATCTCTGAGGAGGCATCATTCATTACAATTCCGACGCTCAAGTACGGGTAGGTTGTCGGCATCATAGTCATTTTGGCATCAGCCTTGGCAAGATCTGAGGAGGCATGTAGAAAGTGAATATGTCTTTTGCAAGACCAAAGAATATATTGTCAAACCTATAATTACATTAAAAATGTATATAAGAATAGTGTATGGAAATTTTTGAATAATTAACAAAAATACAAGTAAACTTTTCATAATTCACTCAAAAAAATTTAAAAGGATGGAGCTTTTTAACTGTCCTCAAACGGAATATATATATATATTATAAACCTCCTAAGCCTGTAGACAGATTGGGTTTCCTAACTGAAATCATTTCGTTTTATTTAAAAAAAATACTTTTTTATTTTTTAAAATAATTATGTAAATTTGCTTTAAACAGTGTAAACATTGTATTGAAGTTCAGCGGGCAAAAAAGAGAGCAAACACCATTTTATTTCATTTTTAAAATAACAAATGCTTTGAAGACTAACAAAAAGTTTATACGAAAATTTCCGCTTTACTGTCACGCATTTATTTTAACCCTTACGTTAAGGCTACTCTACTTGAGGGTAAATAAATGCCTAAGGTAAAAGAGTATCAGTAGTGAGTAACATACCCACGGTTGCCATGGTAACAATGGCAAAATAGAGGGAGGTGATGTATCGTTTAAAAAGACCAATGTCGCCGAAATTGGTGTAATGGTCATCTCCCAAGACAAGACTGCCGATCCACGTGGATCCCTCGCGGGAGGGCGGAATGGTTGTGGCGAGGCAGTAGAAAATGCAGGCGGCAGTGTGAGTGCAGTAGAGTTCCACCGTTATGAGCTTCACTATTCTTGTGAACATGTAATTTATGCGAATGTCTTTCTCCATTGTCTGTAAGAACTCTGTGACCTTGCGCACCCGGTACAGTCGAACCCATATCAAGTACCTCACTGCTTCTAGTCTCCCTGTTCCCTGCCATCAATCCACCCAATAATATGAAATGCTTCCTAATTTGGTTTTTAACATCAAAACTGTACACAAGATCCATTTTAACGTATAAATTTTAATATATATATATATATATATATATATATATATATAGTGATGCTCAAGTTGGATTGTAGAAATGCTTCATCCAACTATAATTACTCCTAATAAATGTTAGAAGTACCTCAATTTATTTATTTCAAATTCAATAATAATCCATGATTGTGATTTATGGATTCTTCTAGGAAACTACACATAATTGTCTGGATTGTCTGCGGAGTGACTTAAGGTGAGGATCATCTCATTGCTTTGACATTGAGGAACAAAGATGGAAGAAATCTCTATGTCCATATGCAATGCTATTTTGGATGCTTTGGAAGTATTTTGAATGGAAGAACATCACATATTTATGGACATGCACCTGGCCTTGTATAAAGTTGTTTTTAATATACAAGTGATGCTCAAGTTGAATTGTATAAATGTTTCATTTTACTCCTAATAAATGTTAGAAGTACCTCAATTTATTTATGTCAAATTCAATAATAATCCATGATTGTAATTTGTGATTTATGGATTCTTCGAGGAAATTACATATAATTTATGCCGTTTAAAAAATAGTGGTACTCCTAGATGGTCTAAAATAACAAAGAATTTTGCTTTCTTTGTCAATTCAAATTACTCAAGCTTTCCATATACATATAATAGATGTATTGAGTACACTTATATGACAAAAATATTGGATAAATTTTTGTTATGTAATGCATGGTTGCAAATAAAGTATATAATCTCCTAAAATATTTTATTGCAAGCAAGATTAGATCACCAACCCATTCTCTTGAGGAGTGATCTATTCAATAATGATCGTCCAAAGCCATTTCCATTTTAATACCCTTTTATTTCAAACGATTATGTTATGGTGGGTTGCAACAATGTTTAAAGGATTATGTAAGTATAAGCTTACTCAACATATGAAATAGCTAAAGGGACAAATGAAAATTTGGAATACCATTTTTTTTTGTTATTATATTTAAAATAAAAGAGGAAATTCAATTCAAATTCAACAATTTACAAGAGTAGAAATCATTGGAATGGATTAAGATACTTATGTACAAGAAAAACAATAATTCTTTTTATCATAATGTATTACAAAAGGAAGAGTCATATTGAGCCCAAAAATCTAGGGACCAATGGCTTAAGTAAGAATATAAAATACCTTTTTTTGCATGCTTTATTGAGGAAGAAGATATTAGGAAGGAAACAATTAATTATTCTAAAGCTATTTTGACAAAAGTTGGGCAAGATATGAAGAATCAAGGTAAGATTTTACAAAATATTCCATCAATTATCACAAACAAACATAACGAAATATTTTTGAGAAAGATATGTATGGAGCTATAGAATATGGTTTTTACTTTTGACCTTGATAAGGCACCTTGCCCTATTATATTTCCTATAATTTTTTCATATGTTGAATATAGTGAAAGAGACTAAAAGAAGAAGGAAAGGCCCATCATAAGTGATATCATCACTTATGATAAGTGATATCACTTGTTATGTTCATTATAATAAGTGATATCAATGACACTATTATTGCATTGGTTCGTGAGAAAGACAAGACCAAATGGTATCATAATTTTTGTTCAATAAGATTATGTAAAATTAATTAATAGGATAACTTAAAAAACTACAAAAAATAAGTTTGAAGGCATTATAGATTGTGTTATCTTAAAGGACCAAGGTGGTTTTGCTCATGATGAACAAATTCTTGATAGTATAATTATTGTAAAAGAGGTGATACTTTTTTCTCATTCCATGAAAAACCAAGTATGCCTATAAATCATATATGAACGAGCACATAATAAGATTTTTTGAAGTTAAATTATTCATGATATTTAAAAAAATTAGTTTTGAAAGTTGGTATGAGTGGATTAGATGTTGTTATAGAAATCCAAAATATTCTATTTTGATCAATGAATCCCTTGTTCAATACTTTGAAATATCTCATGGACCTTGTAAGGGTGACCCATTATCTACTTTTCTCTTTATAATTCTTATTGAGGCATTAAGGGAAATTTTCTCAAAGGCAAAAATGGAGGAAAAATCAAAGGTATTCATGTTAAAACAAATGGTTTCTTCTAATATTATCTTCAGTTTAGTAATGATACTTTGATTTTGGGTCATCCCTTAATCAATGATTCCATGGAATTTAAATCAATATTATCATGCTATGATAAGGTCATTGTACAATTGGTTAATATTACAAAATTCATAATTTCATTAACACTACCCTACAATTATTGTGGAGAATTTAGTATTTAAACTTAGAAAATTACCAACTATATATTTAGCTATCCATATGTCTAACAAGAAAATAAGGATTTTTTGTATTAATGTTGCATAGAATAAAATCTTATTTAGGAGGATGGGAAGTGAAATCTCTCTCTTTCTCCCTTTATATATATAGAAAGATAAAATCCAAAGAGATTTTTTTTGGAAGAGACATGAGGAAACATTTAGGTTTTCTCTTTATAAGTGGGATAGGGATTGCAAAGGAAATGATATTGAAGGGGAAACCTTACAAAATTGTAGATATGTGAATTTTCTATTAGGGGCAAAACTTAGTTGGAGATTATTCAAAGATAAAGGAAAGAGCTGGGCAAACTCTCATGTTGGAGAGGCCCTAGGTTCAAATCTCTCTCTCTCATATGTTGCGGATATGCTATGTAATAGTTACTAGGGACCCTACTGGAGGTGTGTATATCCACCCACTTGATGTAATATTGTGCCTTAATGAAAGATCAACATTTAAAAAAAAAAATTACTTCAAAATTATTTAGGTTATATAAATGCAGTAAGATTGCTTACGAAACAAACCCTACCAAGATTCTCAACAACATAAAATTTCATATTAGAGAGTTTGCAATTGATCAAGAAACGTATTAGGTGGTCAGATAAGAAAGAGGATTCTACAATTTTTTAATTTGATGCTTTGTTGAAATTTATTCTCTTATTTTTTATTTATTTATAATGGAAACCATATAATGATGCGAGTACAAATTTCTAGTCATAAATTTTTGGTAGCAACATGGTTAAAGGAGAGGACCTTAAACAAATAGTAGTTGCACTTCAAATAATGCTTCAAGAATTATATTTGTCTAGTTTTACATGCAATAATGTTGGAATCTATCAAAATCTAGTGGATACTCCATGAAGACGAGATAAGCGTTTAGAGCAATCAAAATTTCATACTCTTGAATATTTCCTTTCAAAGAATGTTTGGTCACTTGAGGTCCTCCCTAAGGTCTCAATATTTCTTTAGTTACTAGTCTAAAGGAAATTACTTTATAGCTAGATTCTATAAAGAAGAGGATATCATGGACCTTTTAAGTGTACCTTGTGTAAGAAAAATTTAGAAACATCACATCATTTACTTTATTGTTCCTTTTCTTACATAATTTGGGGCCACTTTAAAAAAAAAATAATAAAACATATTGAATATCTCCATGAATATTGAGATAGTTGATGAAAGGTTAGATTAGTTATTTAAAGTTCAAGCATTATCCATTAGGTGGAGAATTGGTCCTACCATTATTTGTTGAAATCCATGGATTGAAAGGAAAAATAAAAGTTTTAAACAAATCTTAAAATCATACCCAAATTTAAAATTATATTATTGCTTCTCTTAGAGAATGTTTACAAGTAGGGTGCTTATCATAAGTCTCAACTATAGAAAAAAATATGCTTTTGCTTCTTGGTTACAATGGAATAACGTAAAGGATCTACAATTATCTATGGTAAAATGGAAATGTCTAGGAGCTAGATTCATTAAAATTAATTTTGATAATGTTTCCAAAGGAAATTTGGGAAAAGATAGTGGAATTGTTTTTTTAATAATAAAGGTAAATCTATCCTCATTTAGAATCATATGGACCTTCAAAAAATAACTATGCAAAGGCTAGGCCACCTTTTATAGAAATCAAGATTGTCATTGAAAAATGATTGAAATATATGTCAATTAAGGGGGTTTATAAATTATTAATAATGTTGTTAAAAATATATATGTGGGGATTGGATCAAAAATAATATTATTTTTTATGTCCATCAACTATTATCAACGACAATTTCTTAGAAATGTAAACATATTATATATATATATATTATTGAGTAAATACTTCTTATACATATACATATCCGCCGTGGGGATTAAACCCGGGTCACATCACCGATAATGCAAGTGGCATCCTTGCCGATAAACTACATCACATGGATCTTATTTTTTTTTAAACATATTTAAAGAGAAGGAAAGAGGATAACAAATAATTTAACTAATTATGGTGTTGATTATCTTGGAAAAATTCAAACTTTAAAAAATAATTGATCAAGGTAGATTTTAATTCTTAATTTAAATTATATCAAAAGGTTGAGAAATGAAATATAGCATAATGAGGAAGACACATATCTTTGATGGAAGATAATCTCAATATGGTCTAATTGATCTAATATCAAATGTAATGTTTTGATATTTTGAAAAAAGTGATCATATTAAAACCACATATAATTTATTAAAATATTAAGGTTATGAATATATATGTTTATGAAAAAAATATATGCTTTATTATATTAGAGGAATCGGTAACTTGTTACAATTTTCTATGCCTCTTCGTGACTTTGAGTCTCATTCCTTGTCGCAACTATAACCTCCAGTTGCATTGGGTAAACCTTTTACGTAGTCGACTACGTTGATGCGACATGTCCATTGATACTATAGGACCCGCGTGTTCCTACAAAAAACATTTTGACCATTCTAAAAATATACTATATGTGTAATATTTATAATTAAAAAATATTTAAATAATAATCAATAATATTTAAATTTTTACATAGATTCAAATCTAAGAGGCTTTATCATAATATGATTTGTTTTAGAACCATTATACAATTTATTGAAGTACGAAGAGAACCTATTGTGACCTAAAATAAGTAGACCCGCCACTTGAAATTGAGCTTAGAGTCTAAAGAAGGAGGACACAAAATATTTTGCATGGCGGATTTTGTATCAAAAACTTCCAATTTCTGAAAGTCAGGCTTTGATTTTACACATTTCCCTTTAATTCAATTTTTGTAATGCTTTAGAAACTCTTATTCACTTTTTTTGGTTTTGTGACATGGCTAAACAGTTTTAGGATGTCTTCTACACTTTTTCTTTTCCCTCTTTCACCAGATCTTGGAAGCTTTCTTTGCTTGGTTTTTCTCATTTGGATTAGTGTCCCAAACTCTAAGATGTTTATAGAATCATCCTTCTCAAACACATTTGGAAGTGCAAAAGCAAAAAGGTGTTTAATAGATCTACTCCTCCATGCATACGATATAGTTTTAGCAGACTTGAATTTTGATCTTTTGTTACATGTGGGACACATTCATTTCTAAGTCTATGGAAATTCCAATACACCACGAGATGTTATTGACAAACTTCATCAACATTATAATATAGTTCAAGATCTTCAAAATGTCCAACGAGAAACTAAAAAGAAAGTATTTAACAATGATGAACAAGTTTAGATTTTGATTACTTCTATTTCTTCTTTGAAAACTTCAGAAGATATCACATAAGAAACACCTAGAATTTCTCCATAAGATATCACATAAGAAACACCTAGAATTTCTCCATATAACAGACTCTTCCATAGAAAGTGCTAATTTTTGGTGTATTACATCAAGATATAGCTATAGTCTTTTTGTTGCTATTAGCTTCTATTCTTATGTATATTCAGTTATGGATGCTTTACTCCTTATCCACCTCATTTTATTTTTTAGTTGTTGCATAATATTAGCACCATACTATTGTATTGCAATGTTCCAATTAATGAATTAATGTAATCTAACTTTTTTTCAAAAATCCAAATAAATAAATAAAATAAAATAATAAGTAAACCCATTTTAATCCCATAAAACCAATTTAAAAAATAATAATAAATTTGTACCTCAAACTTCTCTTAATTTTTTTAAAAATGATTTATACGAGATAAAAATAAAAATTCATTCATATTACATATTATAACCATATTATAATATTACTAAAAATTATATACAAAATCAATGGGGCCCTTTCTTTGGATATGTAGTTGGCATCGTTGGCGTTTCATTTTTGAGGCCATTTGTTATTATGCCTCTAGGAATGTAGTCCTATTATATCACCTATTGCACTTCGCATTATTTTATATATATATATATATATATATGAACATTTATACAATTTTTTTAATAAATTATCTTAAAAAGATAAAATAAAACTCCTATCATTTTCTTGGTCTTACTTTGTGGGATTCCTCACCCCTATTAACATCAATTTTAGGCATGTGTGTGGAGGGTTGGCTTTCTTGATTTCTAGCCGGTTAATGTGGGATTCCTCACCTCTACTAACATCGAGTTTGGGCATGTGTGGGGTTGGCTCTCTTGCTTTCCAACGAGTTAATGTGATGATGCAAGTCTAGTGACATATTCTATGATTGGAATTTCGATACACGTTAATACCTATCTATCTTGTTAGCGTAGTTTGTGTGTGTGTGTTTGTGAATAATATCGTTGTGTTGTAGGACTTTATAAACCCCAACACTTGCCATACTCTTTGCCAATGAAATATCAGGTTTAAAGGTGCAAGTCCTTGATTCCACTTTATGGGATTCCTCATCCCTATTAACATATGAGTTTGACATGTGTGCGGGGGTTGACTCTCGATTAATATGATGATGAAGTTTAGTAACATATTTCATGATTAAAATTTCTTTCACCTTAATACCTATCTATCTCTTAACCATATAATATTAATAAAAATTATAAATGGCAAACAATCTATCTATCATTGCCATATAATAATATTAATAAAAATTATAAACATGGCAAACAATTTCCTATTGAAATGGAGAAAATAAAACTTTCTGCTAGCCATATAATAATATTAATAAAAATTATATACATGGCAAACAATTTCCTATTGAAATGGTGGAAAAAAAACAAAAGTTCAATATTAATAATAATTATAAACATGGCAAACAATTTCCTATTGAAATGGAGAGAAAAAACTATCTCCTAGCCATATAATAATATTAATAAAAATTATATACATGGCAAACAATTTCCTATTGAAATGGTGGAAAAAAACAAAAGTTCAAATATAGGATAAAATTAGATCTATTATTTGAGAGGGAAAAAATCCAATTATGATTTCATTAGCTTTGTCTATCAATCAGACGTAATTATAAAATTAAAATATTATAGCTGTGCTTATCCGTTTATTTAACCAGTGTTGATTTTCGCACCTAATTACACTAACCAAAAGTAAAGGGAGCAGCTTAGTTAGTTTGCTCTGTCTTCTCACCACTGATATCACAGATTCGGATGGGAAAACATGATGATGGCTTCCCCAAAAAAATAGCAACCGTTCGTTTTCAGTTTTTTTTTTTGTAACGATATTATAAATTGAAAATTTTATAACTGGATTTTTTTATAAAGTGGACGTCTACCAAAACACACAAATCTTGGTGTACAATCAGACTTGGAATTGGCGAACTATCATACCTGGAATTTGGCATACAGTCCTTGTAAAATGTAAAATTGGAAAGTCAGGCTGAGTTTTAAAGTGTTCGTTATTTTTTCCCTTAATAAATTATAAAATATTATTTATATGATATTATTTTTTAAATTTATATTGAATATTATATTATTTTTTGAAATAAAATATGGAAGAAGTAGTTTTAAAAATAGAACTAAATTTTATAAGATGTGAATTATAATTACCCCGATAGGCGTCTTACAATGGCAGCCAGGAAGGTCAGCCACACAGTAAACAATATTAATATTTTATTAAAAAATCCGACATTAAGAAAATTATTCGCTAGGGGTTACGGTGGATTTAAACTAGCTTAGATATATAGTTACGGTGGATTTAAACTAGCTTACATATATAAAAAAATATATCTATAGACGCCGAGAGTTATCAATCTCGAGGCGCCTATTTATCACACCCCTAAGAAATGAGATAGACGCCTCGAGATTGATAACTCTTCACGTTTATAGATATATATTTTATATATCTAAGCTATGGATTACTCAACTTCAAATTTATGTTTATGAAAAAAAAATTCAAAACATATTAATTTGTTATCTTTTATAAGTAAAAAGAGTAAAATATTTTTCAACAATTATAATTATAAATCATATCAAATAAATATTATATTTAATATAATTATTTTTAACTATAAAACATATAAATATTATATAACTTCACTCTCTCAAAACCTTAAGTTTCAAAATCAAAGTTCCAAAATCTCTAGAAGCAAGCTACTCCGTCTGTATATAATTTATATGATTTATGTCGTAAAAAACATGTTAATAACTGTATATGTAAAAATGATTTTATTTTAATTTAAAACAAGATTAAATATATTTATTAAAACTTAAATTTTAGATTGTACAATTTTATTTTAAATTATTTAAATTTTAGTTATTTAAAAATAGAAGCTTTTGATTTACTTATGTGGGACTTTCCATTTTTATTAAGATCAAATCTTAATTGTTATTTATGTGTGAGAATAGTTGACTCTGTAATGTTGTATTTCCATAGCAATGTTGAAATTTAGTTCAACCTTTATACCTCTTCTTCACCGTGGGATGCGTGACTGTACAAAACCCGAGGATGATGTTCCAGGTTGTATGTGTGACTGTGCACGTGAATCTTGACAATACTTTTATTTTATTTATTTTAAAGGTGTCTACGCGGAATTTGTTGCCTGACATCAACGGTCCAATTCCGTTTGTACGGACAGGACAGCCGAAGTGCACCGCAGATGGCAAGCAGGAAAAAAGGCACATTTTCACATCGAGGTTAAGCATTGGAGTTTTTATTTTGTCCTTTTGCCAACCGAAATAGCCAACTAATGCTTCGTAACGAAATCTACTTACGCATTCGACGGCAACTAGGTGTCTATTTAAGACACGCGATGATCTGAGGTCTATCGGATACGATGATAACCACTGATCAAGATCCCATTTTAAAATACAACTCTTAAGAAAAATAGACATCAACAAACACAAAAGGGTCTAATAGATATAGTAGAGAAATCAAAGTACCTTGTACATCGCATCCCATGGTAAGCACCCCAGGAGTTCCGGAAGAAAACTTGTCTTCGCATATCTGCAACAATAAAATAGGGTATCATCTCCCTATAAATATGTCGAATACAATAATTTGACCGAAGCATCTATATATAAATGGATGTAGATACATAGACATCTCACCGCAATGCAATGCTACTGCGCTTGTAAACCAGTTTATAAGTCTGCATATCTCTGTACGCCACGAAAAATTGAACGACCACATCCGCCAAGAATATAATCTGGATCACCGCGTCGAAAGTGCCCAGACGCGAAGGTAATCCTCGGTAAAAACCGAATTCTAGCGGGGTAAAAAACGACGAGTACGTGGCCCATAGCAGTATAAATCTAGTCCACCATTGGTATGACCTGCAAAGGAAAAATAAAATAAAATGCACAGCCCTGAAACCTTTCTTGAAAAAAAAGAATAATAATGCTTGTTCATAAGCCGATAACTATTCCTGGCAATTTCTTCTAAATAAATCTGCCAAATCGTAGATTGAAAGCATCAGATGATCCGGATTCCTAATTAGAAAGATTCCGGAGTCCTATTTCTTGATTTTTATTGCCTTCCCTCCAGAAAGTACGGGCCAAAAAATGATGTTCCTGCCGGGGTTTGATTGAATTCATGCTGAACATTTTCTAACAAATGCAAACAAAATATGTAGCCATTAAACTGTACACTTCATGCAGTTTAAAAAAACAAAATTAAAGTTAACAAAATATGTAGCCATTAAACTGTACACTTCATGCTGTTTAAAAAAACAAAATTAAAGTTACCTAAAACCGTAGGCTCAAAATATCACTTTCCAAAAATTAAACGAAAACAGAACATATTCTCGAATACTTTACACGTTTTAGCGAACTCAAATAAAACAAAATAACCTAAAACGATAGGCTCTTCTGATAGTGATGTATCACTTTCCTATATTTGCAGAAATTAAGCATAAACAGAACATATTCCCTGCAGCACTGTTACGGCTATATTTGATTTATCCGATATGAGTCAACAACATATTTATTTAAGACAAAATTGCAAAATTTGTGTAAACCTGAGGCCGTTCTCGTGGCTTCTGTGGGCTCAATATATCACTTTCCAGAAATTGAACGAAAACAGAGCATGTTCTCGAAAAATTTACAAGTTTTATCTTCAAATCTTAGCGAACTCAAATAAAACAAAATAACCTAAAACGATAGGCTCTTCTGATGGTGATGTATCACTTTTCTAAATTTGCAGAAATTAAGCCGAATCAGAACATATTCCCTGGAGCACTGTTACGGCTATATTTGATTTATCCAATATGCGTCAAAAGCATATTTATTTAAGACAAAATTGTAAAATTTGTGTGTATATATACCTGCTATCTGGTCGTATGACAAAGTTCGCCAAACATCCTTTTGAGAGCCTGAGGCCGTTCTCGTAACTTCTGTGCGCAAATTCCTTCGAAAACAAGGCTAATCGGCTGGCCAGGGTACCCCGGAGATTATCTTCCACCTCCCTGAACTCATAATCGTCACTGACTTCAGCCAAATTGTGGCGCGCCATAATGTCTGTGCTACTGCATTGTTGAGGCATTCTTGATCAATAGATGCATATCTTTATATGTATAAAATCAAGAAAACTGATGCAACAAAATCCCAAAGTTTGTGCACGCTAATTCAAACAGAGTCCGAACTTTTCCCTAATTTCATGAACATCTCCCCTTTTTCTGTACGGCAATAAGAATTAGCTTAAAGAAATCCATAGCTCGTTACTTAAAGCTCTAGTATACTTTAAAGAGATCCATTGCGAGTTCTTTAAAGCTTTAATTACTTTAGAGAGATTCATTGCTCGTAATTAAAAACTATAATTACTCATCACAGACACAGCAAAAGGCCATGTGTTGTCAACTATATCACCTTCACATTAATTTTTGACAGTATGAACTGAGAAACTCGCTCACAAATTGCAATTTGCAGGTCTCAGAAATGTGAACTCGTACGACAAAATTTAACAAATTCCGGGTTCTGAGATGTCTCGGGATTATAAACCCTGAAGCTTCACATCAATCTCCTGCAATTCAACATCATAAATACAGTTCGGTACACTACTATTCTTCAAACTCCATAAAATCTAAATCCCGGCGCAGATACTAACCTAACTGCAACGTTCGTTGTCTGCCTCCGTCAGTGCATCAGACCTGGCAAAAAAACAGAAAGGCAATTCCAACCCAAAAATATAAAATCCAGCCAGCATGGAAAAGAAAGAATCCAATCCCAATCCGGCCGTTTCGCCACGCCGATCTCGATCAAGGGATGGCTCGTTCTAATGAAAACATTTCGCGGATTGTAACAATAACGGAAATGACTGAATTCAGAAAAGCGAAAAACATGACATTTCATGTCGATTTTCCAACGACGAAAAGGCTCGGCCGAGGTATTGTTTCCCTTTCTTCTTTAAAATTTCACGCTCTTTCTGCGGTGTACACAACTGAACTCATGGTCCCATGAATGGGATAGTCAAATTGCTCCTGCGACCACGACATGTAAGAGTGTGGGCGCCTTATTGCGCACACGCTAACTTGTGGAAGCATTAATCGCATTAATCCTCGGCATATAAGTTATTCACAAATTTGTTTTGTTTAAGAAGGTCCAATGTTTTAGTGAGAAGCTTCAGTGATTTAATATAGTATTGAATTGACAGCATATTTGACGCCTCGTTAAGCTTCAGCCACAAGTTACAATCAAGTGGAGAGATCACTGGTTAGCGTGACTAGGATCTGTAAAAGCCATATGACTCTAGCAAGATTTAAAAAGTCCAATGGATTTGTATAAGCCATCTTATTCTAGATAGATTTAAAAAGATTTAAGATATATATTGAGATTTTAGACTCAAGGAATACTGTTATAATTTTTTTTAAGAGTTAAGAGAAATTCAAACACTAAATAACAGTTTTCAGCTAAAGCCTTTCTTTTTCCTTTTTCTTTTTTAAAGAAACTTATGCACGCACACTCACTATTATTATTATTTTTGTTTTGTTTTTGAGTGCTATTAAGCCATATAACGCACAACTAAAATAACATAAATTATTTATTTATTTATTTTTATTTCTTAAAGTAAAGATAAAGATATATATTTTTTTACATTTGAATACGTAATTTATTAATATTTTAAATGAATTTTAATGAGCATACGAAAACTTCTAAGTGGAAAAAATTAGGTATTTTTATGAATTTTAAGTTTTTAATAAGATTGTATAAATCTTATTAATCTTAAATTTATTTAAGTATATTAAATAAATAAAATAAAATGATTTTAATTATGTTCACAAAACCAAAATAGTTTCTAGGATCAAGATTTTTAATACAAGATAGGACATGGTATACAACCTTATTCCCTTTTGAATTCAAACCTTGGACTTCTTATAAAAAGTTTCAAAGTTTAACAACATCTAAGAAAGAAAATTATTCAACAAAGTTAAAAAGTTTAACATCCTCTTATCATATTTTGAAATGTGTTTCTTTTGTTATTGATTTTGATAAAAAGTTTTTTTTGTTTTTCTATTCTCAATTCTTCAAAAAGTTCTATTAATGAGTTTACTTTAGAGTGTTATGTGCAAGAGTGTTATATGAAATCTTGATGTCCTTATAGGCTTCACATTCTATGAGAAAATGTTTTACAGTCTCCACTACTGCTGTTCAAAAGATACATTCATTCTGACTATGCCTCTTAAGGAATCTTAAGGAATTATCCATCTCCCAATTTCATGTCTGAGATGTTGTGAACTAAATCTTAGTTGGGTTATAAGCATTTTTTTCCATTTGATCTTTGCATCTATGTACTTCTTTTGGCTCTGATCACAATTTAAGTTGAACTCAATGTATAACTTTTTTTTCCTTCCTAAATTTTTAGTCCCAGTGAAAAGTCTGAATTTTTTCCTTACATACTGTTCAATTTCTTTGTTATAGTTTGAGACCTCATGAAATTTAATTCTCTATTTTTTCATCCATTTATCTTTTCTTCTATTTAGTGTTTTTAAATTACCTATTTTGGAAACCATCTATCTTCTATTCTTTGCATTTTTTGTGCTTACCCCAATAGCCTTATCATAGCTTCTACTTCAGTGTAGAAGTCTCTATTTCAACAAGTAAATTTTCATATGAAATTGATGTTTTAATTCTAAAATTAGTTGTAATTAGTCACTTTTGAGTTCTTTCTATTTATCTCAATTTAAAATTTTATGTATTACAAAGCCACACCTCACACCCATAAAGCACCACTAAAATAACTAATAACCAAAAAATTACCCTAATGGTTTTCTAATCCCACAACTCTACTTTTCTGCCCCTATTTAGCAGACTAGAGTGCCTTCTATCCTACTCATATTCATTTCATCCTGTATATTCCCCAGTTAAGTTTACATTGAAAATATAGCCCAAGGTATTTGTGTTCTATTAATACCTCTAAAGGATTTCCTTCAAATAAAATATATGGTTGTTTTTGCTCTCTATGAGTAGATAAGACCATCATTTTACTCTTGCTAGTGTTTACCTGCATCCCAAATTTACAAAAATGGTCTAAAACTTTTATATCTTCTTTTAAACTTTTAAATGTCTTACCAAGTAAGATGAGGTCCTCAACATAAAGAAGTTTCACTACATAATTAGCCAATTATATTTATTTTCCTTCCATCCTTTATTTCCTATTAGCAAATGGTCCCAAAGATATCACAAGTATATAATTCCAAGGATCTTATAATCGCACACATTCAACAATAACACCAACTTTGCATAAAATAAAAAGTTTTATTGATAACATTGATTCTCAATGCAATCTCGTTTCTTCCATAGCATGAAGCTTTATCTTTAATATATAACCTTACATGAGACTCTTTGAAGAACACAAGCTTATACTGAGAGGGGGGGTGAACAATATAGCGCCCAATTTTTAATTTCTTTTCAAACCAATATCAATTAGTGTCCTCAATTGCAATAACCAAATATAGCAGTGCATTAATAACATAGATGGCAATAGTAAGCAAGTGCATAAATCATCACACATAATTGAGACACAAGATTTAACGTGGTTCCCCCAATGTGGGGTAGTCCACAAGATATTATCCTTATAATATTTCACAAAGAAATAGAGATCCTTATCTGCTTAGGTGGGCTCCACTGATTTGCTCAGCTAGGCTCTCCACTAATTTGCTCAGCTAGGTTATCCACTGATCTGCTCAACTAAGCTATCCATTGATATGCTTAGCTAGGCTATCATGATCTACTCAGGTGGGCTCTCCACTGATCTTCTCAACTAGGCTATCCACTGATATGCTCATCTAGGCTATCCACTGATCTGTTCAGCTAGGCAACTGGTGTTGTTGTGTTTTTTCTTTTTGTCCTGTATTTGTCATAGCTCTCAACCCTACCTCAAAGCCTTCTCATAAGGCTCAAACAATCCTTCTCAAATGCTATCCCAAATATATATTCAAAGCCTTCATAAAAGGCTCAAATAATCCTGCTCAAATGCTGTCATAAATCTATCCTCAAAGCCTTCACAAAAGGCTCAAACAATCCTGCTCAAATGCTATCCCAAATATGTCCTCAAATCCTTCACAAAAGGCTCAAACAATCCTACTCAAATGTTGTCCCAAATCTATCCTCAAATCCTTCATAAAAGGCTCAAAAAATCCTGCTCAAATGTTGTCCCAAATATATCCTCAAAGCCTTCACAAAAGGCTCAAAAAATCCTACTCAAATGCTGTCCCAAATCTGTCCTCAAAGCCTTCACAAAAGGCTCAAACAATCCTGCTCAAATGCTGTCCCAAATCTATCCAAAAATTCTATCCCAAAAGCCTTCCACAGGCTCAACCAATCATGCACAAAAGCTGTCTCAAATCTATCCATAAATTTTATCCCAAAAGCCTTCCACAGGCTCAACCAATCATGCACAAAAGCTATCTCAAATCTATCCAAAAATTCTATCCGAAAAGCCTTCCCAAAGTCTCAACCAATGAATCTCAAGTAGCACTCAAATATCAATAATAAATCAATGAAAGCAAGGCTCGATGATGAACTCAACAATGGATAACAAGTGAATTATGACAATACTCAACAATGTGCTCAACAATGAATGGTAATATACTCTTCAATGGATGACAACAATGATACATAATGATCTCAACAATGTATGACAAATGATCTCTCAAATGGATGACAACAATGATCCATAATGATCTCAACAATGTATGAAATAATATCTCAAATGGATGACAACAATGCTCAACAATGTACTCTCAAATGTATGGCAAATGAGCTCTCTAATGAAAACCTCTCCAAGCAATAACAATGAGGACTTCAAACAACCAAGGAAAATCTCCATAAGTGATAGCAATAAGTTCTCAATAATATCATCCTCATGCAATGTCAATAAGCTCTCAAGAAACAATCACAACTCCCTCAAGCAAAGAGTTCTCAAATAGCCAATAATGATCTCCTCAAATGAAAGACAAATGTATCCACAAGTGACTAGAAAATGATCTCCTCAATGGCTAGAAAATGATCTCCTCAATGGTATCAAATAGTGGCAATGGACTTAACAAGCAACCAACAACAATCTCCTCAAAGAAATAGCAAAAACCTCCTCAATAATGGCAATACTCTCAATGAACTCCACTAAAGCAATCATGGAACTCAAGCATCAATTTTATCCATAAAATTGATTTTCTAATCCATCCACTTCCTCTCAATAGCTAAGGCACATAATCAGGAAATTTGTCTTCAACTTCAAACCCTAACTCATATGCATGTCTTCTAACTCAAGGTAGCAATTAACTAGGTCACAAGTTCCTAGTTTAATTTCATAATTAAATCATGCACTAGGACATATAACAAGTTCAACACTTTTCAACCTTATGACTCCCTAATTTCATTAACACATACAACAAGCACCTATGCTTTTATTTATTTAATTTCACACCTTATAACTCCACATACAACAATCACAAATATTTATTTCAACACCTTATAACTCCACATACAACAATCACAAATATTTATTTCAACACCTTATATCTCCCTAAGCACACACAACAATCACAAATATTTAATTCCACACCTTATATCTCCCTAAGCACACACAACAATCATTTATTTCCAACAAATACCTTATGACTCCCTAGTTATGGTAGAAATGATTTTAATGCACCAAAAACTTTGGAATATCAAATATTACCATGCGCTTAGTGATAAATACCTTTTATGAAATTCGTTGCCTTTGAAACCTTTGAAATTGTCTTTGCCAAAATTGATTGCCAAAACTAATGTGCCTTCACACCTTCGTGAGAGTCGAACTATGTTCCTCTTGATTAGTGCTGTGAAGCGCTTACCACATGGGCATTGGCCCACATTGGGATTTAATCCCAAACACCCAACTTTAACTTGCGCTCAAATCTTAAACTCGATTTTGCTTCCTTAGCAAAACACTTTGCCCCTGGCGAAATTCGAACAACAAACCTACCTTGTGCAAAGTTCGTGCGCTACCAACTGCGCTATAGGCTCTTGCATGACATCACTTTACCATGCTATTTACTTGAACTTGCTCTCAAATCTAAAGTTTTATCCTTCTTTATTCGTTGCTCCCCTTTCGACGACTCTCTCTCATGCGCTATGTCAAGTCTTAAATAAATAAAGGTTTTTCACCTTTTATTTATATGCACCTCCATGCCTTCGAATGATGTCGGCTAACTTTATTAATCTCCCCAACCTTTGCACGTCGACAGATAATGTAATTCAAATTTAGACCTTAGAATTATTAAATAAAAATTTAATAATTCACCTCTTAACTTTGAATTGGGATATCTCCTTCATTCTTTTGAATTTCGCCATGAAACGTTTTGCACCTAGGTTTTATTGGAAAATATTTTCTTCCATAATAATTTGGAGAAGTCTTAGCATAGCGGTTTTAATGAAGAACCCTTTCCAATGATTTTAATGAAAATCCTTTCCGTTGGTTTTAATAAAAATCCTTTTTGTCGGTTTTAATAAAAACCCTTACCGTTGGTTTTAATAAAAAAACTTTACGATTTTTTTTAATAAAAACCATTAATATAATATTTAAAAAATTAAATATTATATGCCTCTTGTGCCACAAAACCCTGTATATATCAATGCTCTCCAAAATATCATAAATGATTATTTATGAAGTGCTTTTACCACCAAAACTCAATGTGATCCATGTGACATCAATGACAACACAAAATAACTCAAATTGCCAACAATATCCCCCTTTGTCATTGATGGCAACACCTCTAATGCAAATCACCAAAATCATTGAAGAAACTATCTTTGAGAATCAAAGTTGCTCCCCCTGACTCAATACTCTCTATGGAGGTTGCTCCCCCTATCTGAATGCTATCCTTGGAGGCTACTCCCCCTAACTCAATGCTCTCCCATTACTCAAATCTCTCCCCCTTTGACATCAATGGCAAAAGGGACACCTATGGGGCTAAAATATATGACTCTTATGCTTAGCACCCCCACCACCTTCTCTCTTGAGGTGATTAATTTTGGGGTGGGAGTACATTTACTCCCATATTACATTGTTCCTTTCCTTTGTCAAGTTACTTCCACATCTTTATGATATCCTTTTCTTGATGAGTTACTTGATCTTCTTGTCTTGGACCTGTTTGACCTTCTTGCCTTGAAACTGCTTCACCTTCTTGCCTTGAACCTGTTTGGAATTGAGTCCTACACCATCTTGCAATATGTCCAAAGTTATTGCAATTAAAACACTTGATATTGTAGCCTTTGGATGGTGCCCATATCTTGAATTCTTTCTTGAAATCATTTCCATATCCATTCCTTTCCTGAACCCTATATTGTGAAGCTCTATTTCCATAATCATTATGACCATGACCTCTGAATTATGTAGCTCTAAAACCAAAACCATGTTGCTCATTTTATTTGCACTGGGAAGCTCTATGACCAATCATGTTGCATAAGAAGCAATGTCCCTGAAAACCATATCTTCTTCCTTTGAATATCCTTCTAGTGAAATCAAAATTTTTCTTTGATCCATAGACCCTTCAATGTATAGCCCTATGTCCAAATCCATTACAAGAAAAACAATGTCCTTGAAAAGCCCTTTGTTCATGCCTTGGTTCCTCATACCTTTATTTACCTTTATCCTTGTGATCATCTTTGACTTGTGCATTGTATCCTTGATCCTTCTTTGTGGTATCCAAATCTTCTTCCTTAAATTCTTCCTTGCTTTCTTCTTCAAGAATTTATTTTCCTTTTGAGTGTGATTTCCCAAACCTGAAATATGAGACCTTTGGTGCTTTGGAACCTTCCTCTTCTTTCTCTTCATTTGTGTCAAATAGCAAATTGACATCCATATCTATTGTCTCTGAAATACATGTTTCCTTATCATCACAAATGTCTTGACCTTTTGAGTTGTGTGATGAATCAAACTTCTCAAGTATGGAACATCTTTCTTTCTTCTTCTTCAATTGCTCAGAAATAGTGATGCCAAGCTCTTTTATTTCTTGAAGCTCTTTTTCCAAACCTTGAATGTGTCGATTAAGCATTACTTTGACCTTTTCATTTTCATGAACCTTATTTTCAAGCCTTTTGATTTTCCTTTTCAATATCTTGATTTTATTTTCTTGTTTTGTGGATTCCTCTTCTTCATCATCACTATCACTAGAACTGCTGCTAGAACTATTGCTGGAACTGCTGCTTTCTTCTTCCATAAATAAAATTTTCTTATCGCAATTGTTGTAGTAGGTGCAGTCATCATCTAAATACCCAAAGTCTTCACATATGAAGCATTTTAGTATTCCTAGACCCATCTTGTACCTGTTTTCTTACTCAATGGCTATAGCAAGTTCTTCATGTCGTTCTTCGATAGATATATCCTCTTCATTAACTTCAATACATAGGAGTAGGTATTCTTGTATTTCTTCACTTATTCCAAAGAATGTACAATCTTCTTCATATTCACTATCACTGAGATCATTATCTTCTTCTATAGCAAACAAACTCTCATGAATCCTTTGTCTTTGCCTATTTCCTTGGTATGTCATTTCATCTTCACTATCACTGAAGCCATTGCAATATCCTGATATGTGATCTTGTTGACCACACACAAAGCATTGTTCTCTTTTACCTTCTATTCCTAAGCATAGATGTTCTTCATTTTCATCATCTGAGTGATCTCTATCACTATGATCTAAGCCATCATTTGCTTCCTCAATGTAGAAAGTTTTCTTAGTATTACTAAAAAATTTCTTCTTCTCATGATTGCTTTGCTTGTACCTGTCATCTTTGTCATGCTTATGCTTTCCTTCTTATTTTATTTTGTGATCATGTTTTTCATCATCACTATTTTCTTCATGTGGACACTTGTTTTAATAGTGACCACAATCACCACACTTGTAGCATTTGACTTTCTTCATATCCTTGTAATTCCTTGAGTCCTTTTTCCTTTTGATGAAGTTAGTTTCCTCGTCATTATATGAATCTCTATCTATCTTTGGATCTTTCCCTTTCTTTTTCTCTAAAGCTTTGAATGCAATTTCTTTCTTTGGAGCTTGATGCTTATCTATCCTCATCTCATAAGCTGTGAGAGTTCCTTGTAGTTCTTCCATTGTTAGCTTGTCGATATTCATTGTTTCTTCTATCGCTGAAACCTTTGCATCATACTTCATGGGAAGTGATCTCAAAACATTTTTAGTAACATCTGATTCTTTCATCTCAAATTCTAGGCCTCTCATGGTTTTAGCAATATCATCAACTCGAAGTAAAAACTTTGCAATATCTTCAGAATCTTCCATTTTCAATTTCTCAAATATTCTTCTATGAGTTTGTAGTTTTGCCAACTTTACCTTGGAATCTCCTTCATAGGTAATCCGCAACTTGGTCCACATTTCATTAGCTGAATTACATACCATGACCTTTGCAAAATCTGTCTCACGGAGCCCACTCAGAATACAATTGATTGCCTTTACATTGATATCAACTAATTTCATGATAGTTTCATCTATCTCAAGATCACATTCAACCTTATACTCTTTTGCAACCATCACCATACCTCATATCCTTGTGATATCAAGTAGTTATTCATTCTCATTCTCCAAAAAGCATAATTGTTTTTTTTTTTTAACATGGTGGACT
The DNA here is from genome assembly GCA_028583015.1 of Wollemia nobilis. NCBI lineage: Eukaryota > Viridiplantae > Streptophyta > Pinopsida > Araucariales > Araucariaceae > Wollemia > Wollemia nobilis. The sequence goes on from JAQPPZ010016867.1 coordinate 7,627,593, forward strand.
CGATAGCCGCCACGAGTCCTGGGCCAGCCGCCAGAAATCTACCACATTTTCTTATGCAGTCCACCCCCAGAAGCCGCCACCAGAGAAACCTCGCGTAGACCGCCCCTATACCACCATGCCCCAGTCAATTTGAACCTTTTACGTCACTGACGCACCTGGACGGGGACAAGCATTCAGTTTAGCGAGGCCCGAGGGAATGGAAAAAAAGCATAATTGTTACCGTAAAATAGTGGACCCTTACTTGTAGATGATCCATTCTGTGAAGCCATATGTGTTCTTGTAGAATCTTTCCTCAAGCTGTTAGCCTTTCCAAAAGAACCCGCTCTGATATCAATTGAATAACACAAGCTTATATTGAGAAGGGGGGATGAAAAATATAGCATCCACTTTTTATTTTATTTTTAAACCAATATCAATTAGTGTCCTCAATTGCAATAACCAAATATAGCAGTGTGCATTAATAACATAACTGACAATAGTAAGCAAGTGCACAAATCATCACACGTAATTGAGACACAATATTTAATGTGGTTCCTCCAATGTGGGATAGTCCATAAGATATTATCATTATAATATTTCACAAAGAAATAGGGATCCTTATCCCAATACAAATGATTACTTTGATCTACTCAAAGCTAGGCTGTCCTGATCTGCTTAGGTGGGCTCTACTGATCTGCTCAGCTAGGCTCTCCACTGATATACTCAGCTAAGCTATCAATTGATCTGCTTAGCTAGGCTATCCACTGATCTGATCAGCTAGGCTATCTTGATCTGCTTAGGTGGGATCTCCATTGATCTGCTCAGCTAGGCTATCCATTGATATGCTCAGCTAGGCTATCCACTGATCTTCTCAGCTAGGTAACTGGTGTTGATGTGTTTTTTGTTTCTATCTTGTCTCTGTAACAACTCTCAACTCTGCCTCAAAGCCTTATCATAAGGCTCAAACAATCCTGCTCAAATGCTGTCCCAAATCTATCTTCAAAGCCTTCACAAAAGGCTCAAAAAATCCTTCTCAAATGCTGTCCCAAATATGTCCTCAAAGCCTTCACAAAAGGCTCAAACAATCCTGCTCAAATACTATCCCAAATGTCCTCAAAGCCTTCATAAAAGGCTCAAACAATCCTACTCAAATGCTGTCCCAAATCTATCCTCAAAGCCTTCACAAAAGGCTCAAACAATCCTGCTCAAATGTTGTCCCAAATCTATCCTCAAAGCCTTCACAAAAGGCTCAAACAATCTTGCTCAAATGTTGTCCCAAATATATCCAAAAATTCTATCCCAAAAGCCTTCCACAGGCTCAACCAATCATGCACAAAAGCTATCTCAAATATATCCAAAAAATCTATCCCAAAAGCCTTCCACAAGCTCAACCAATCATGCACAAAAGCTGTCTCAAATCTATCCAAAAATTCTATCCCAAAAGCCTTCCCAAAGGCTCAACCAATGACTCTCAAGTAGAACTCAAATCTCAATAACAAATCAACGAAGGCAAGGTTCAATTATGAACTCAATAATGGATAACAAATGAATGATAACAATACTCAACAATGTGCTCAACAATGAATGACAATATACTCTTCAATGGATGACAACAATGATCCACAATGATCTCAACAATGTATGACAAATGATCTCTCAAATGGATGACAACAATGCTCCACAATGATCTCAATAGTGTATGACAAATGATCTCTCAAATGGATGACAATAATGCTCAATAATGTACTCTCAAATGTATGGCAAATGAGCTCTCTAATGAAAACCTCTCCAAGCAATAACAATGAGGACTTCAACCAACCAAGGACAATATCCACAAGTGATAGCAATAAGTTCTCAATAATATTTTCCTCATGTAATGTCAATAAACTCTCAAGAAACAAGCACAACTCCCTCAAGCAAAGAGCTCTCAAATAGCCAACAATGATCTCCTCAAATGAAAGACAAATGTATCCACAAGTGACTAGCAAATGATCTCCTCAATGGTATCAAATAGTGGCAATGGACTTAAAAAGAAACCAACAACAATCTCCTCAAAGCAATAGCAAAAACCTCCTCAATAATGGCAATACTCTCAATGAACTCCACTAAAGCAATCATGGAACTCAATCATCAATTTTATCCATAAAATTTATTTTCTAATCCATCCACTTCCTCTCAATAGCCAAGGCACATAATCAAGCAATTTGTCTTCAACTTCAAACCCTAACTCATATGCATGTCTTCTAACTCAAGGTAGCAATTAACTAGGTCACAAGTTCCTAGTTTAATTTCATAATTAAATCATGCACTAGGACATATAACAAGTTCAACACTTTTCAACCTTATGACTCCCTAATTTCATTAACACATACAACAAGCACCTATACTTTTATTTATTTAATTTCACACCTTATAACTCCATATACAACAATCACAAATATTTATTTCAACACATTATAACTCTACATACAACAATCACAAATATTTATTTCAACACCTTATACCTCCCTAAGCACACACAACAATCACAAATATTTAATTCCACACCTTATATCTCCCTAAGCACACACAACAATCATTTATTTCCAAAAAATACCTTATGACTCCCTAGTTATGGCAGAAATGATTTTAATGCACCAAAAACTTTGGAATATCAAATATTACCATGCACTTAGTGATAAATACCTTTTATGAAATTCGCTGCCTTTGAAACCTTCGAAATCGTCTTTGCCAAAATTGATTGCCAAAACTAATGTGCCTTCACACCTTCGCGAGAGTCGAACTCCATTCCTCTTGCTTAGCACTATGAAGTGCTTACCACGTGGGCGCTGGCCCATGTTGGGATTTAATCCCAAACACCCAACTTTAACTTGTGCTCAAATCTTAAACTCGATTTTGCTTCCTTAGCAAAACACTTTGCCCTTGGTGGAATTCGAACAATGAACCTGCCTTGTGCAAAGTTCGTGCGCTACCAACTGCGCTATAGGCTCTTGCATGACGTCACTTTACCACACTATTTACTTGACCTTGCTCTAAAATAGAAATTTATTTATCCTTCTTTCTTTGCTGCTCCCCTTTCGACGACTCTCTCTCATGTGCTATGTCAAATCTCCAAATAAACAAAGGTTTTTCACCTTTTATTTATATGCACCTCCATTCCTTCGAATGACGTTGGCTAAATTTATTAATCTCCCCAAAATTTGCACGTCGATGGATAATGTAATTCAAATTTAGACCTTAGAATTATTAAATAAAAATTTAATAATTCACCTCTTAACTTTGAATTGGGATATCTCCTTCATTCTTTTGAATTTCGCCATGAAACTTTTTGCACCTAGGTTTTATTGGAAAATATTTTCATCCATCATAATTTGGAGAAGTATTAGCATAGTGGTTTTAATTAAAAATCCTTTCCAATGGTTTTAATGAAAACCCTTTCCATTGGTTTTAATAAAAAATCTTTTCGTCAATTTTAATAAAAACCCTTGCCGTTGGTTTTAATAAAAAACCTTTACCATTGGTTTTAATAAAAACCATTAATATAATATTTAAAAAATTAAATATTATATGCCTCTTGTGCCACAAAACCCTGTATATATCAATGCTCTCCAAAATATCATAAATGATTATTTATGAAGTGCTTTTGCCACCAAAACTCAATGTGATCCATGTGACATCAATGAAAACACAAAATAACTCAAATTGCCAACACTCTTCAATATATCTGACTCTTGCTCTCCTCAAACTCACGAAAGATGCAACCTTTCATATGTCTTTCGTACATTATGATAAAGTCTCTTATGATTACAAGAATTCCTACTTCTAATCTTGATACATCACATATGACACCTATCACTCATAACTCATGCTTGCACACATAACACCTTACACACCTCTTCACTTACATACATGAAACTTTTCACTCATAAATCACACTTGATTACATGACACATGAACACACTTCATAAATTGACATCTACTACTGACACAAATAATTAGACATACTCCTAATATAAATATTTATAATGCTACCAAAGATACCAAATAATGTAATACTATCAATAACGCCCTTTATTACATTATCTGGTGTGAAGGTTTCTTGCCTTCAATATCTATCTCTTGTTTTTGTCTTGTCTTCATTCTCTGACTCTGGCTTTGATATTGTTGTTGGTACTAAATTTGATCTATCTCTTGCATTTGTTGTGATTCTGACTATTTCCATAGTTTCTTTTGAAATGATTTGTTTGAGAAGTTCATATAGTGCCATCATCAATATGCCTTTTACACTTCTCCATTCATGAACACTATTTCCCTTGTACCAATAATTCTTTTGGGAATGATTATGGCTCCCACAATTTTTACAATGAAAAAGATCCCAACAATTTTCAACTTTGTGTCCATATCTATTACAATATTTACACTTGTAATTTCCTTTTCCATATTTTGTATGGACTTTTATGGGTTTTGAATGATGATCACTTGCATTCATAGGCATTTTTTAATCTTCAAATTTTCATGGTGTTTTTGTTTTTAGAATATTGAAAACAACTGCTGCATTTGCAAAATGATTTCTATACATTGCAATTATTAGAATTTTTAAAACAGATATTTATGTAATGCTCAATAATCAAAAGAACCATACTTCCCACTTCTTTTTGGATGAATTATATGTGCTCCATTAATTCTATTGACTGATGTTTTTTTATCTTTAGTAGTTATTTGATAAATTGATTGACTAACTTTTGATGGTGCATATTGAATGTTTGTTTCTTATTTGTCATTTTTTAATTTTTTTCAGTGTTGAATCTCCCTTTGAACACAAATTAATTTCATTTTAATTTTTTAACTCTTCGTTTGGTGTAAAATTTCTTTCCTTCAAATTCATTTTTTAAGAATTTTATAATCTCTTCATCTTAAAAAAATAAAAATAAAAAATTATTCAACCATAATTAATCAATTTTCAGAATTCATGCTTCTTATAACTCTCTTTAATCAAAATTTTAATTCCCTTCTTAAATCAATTCAATCACACAATTTTAATTTCAATTCTCTTCTTATATCTCCCTGATTTAAATTACTTCCTCCAAATTTCAATTTAATCTAAACTTCAATTAACTCAATATTCAAATCAATCTCCAATTCAAAAATTTTAATATTCAATCTCCTTATTTATCCCAATCACTCATTCCTTAATTAAATAAATCATTGCCTTATATCTCCCGAGAATCACTTTAATTAAATATGCCCAATATTTTAATCCAAAAACATGCACTTAATAATCAATTGCAAAGGTGTGACTATTAGAAGGATAATAATATACCTTTCATGGCACTTTATACTCAGTTAAGCATGCACACATGGCACTTTCGTCTCCACTCTATTCTCTAATTCCCATACTAATGTGAGTGTTATGAAATATTTATATTGCTAAGTAATCATAATAAGAATACCTCTCAAATGTTATTGACTCTCTTAGATCATTTTTATATCAGGCGTAATAGGCATTTACCTTTCTGATTCTTTTACTCACTCTTCTATAGAAGAGGACCTCCTTTGGACGTGATTCTTAGGCACTCATTCAACAAAATTTCCAGGAAATACGTTTCTCCAAACTCAACAATGTTCTCTTCATAATGCTTCTTCCACGTCAACTTTATCCTTTTTAACTTAGTTGTGCTCTTCTCCTTTAAACTTCACAAGTGCTTCTCATGCAAGTTCTTCTCTCCATGAACTTCATCAAACTATATGTTCCTCAAACTGCACTCATCTTGCATAACTTCTTCATTGTATCAAATGCAAATTATCTCCTCATCATTCAAATGTACTCTCAAATCTCTTTGGTAAATGTTCTCACCAAGAATCTCTCAGTAAACTTTCTCTTTGAGAATCTCTCCAATGAACTACAACAATCTTACACTCCAACAAATATCTTCTCCAACACAACAAACGTTCACCAAGCAATCATCTTCAATGTTCGTTCATCAATAATTTCTTCTCCAAATCATTCTCCAACAATCTCTCAATGATCCAATAATTTCCTCCAATGAACATTCTCTCAAATCTTCCCCTCCTCCAATATTCTCCTCCAAATTCACACCAAAATTTGCTGCTAGCTATTCTCCACTCATTCTGTAATATCTTCCTTTAAACATTCTCCAATTCATTGCTTTCAATTTCACGTTCTCTCTATCCTATATAGGTCATACTAAAGTGGCTCTAACTAATGTAGATTTGATACCACTATTAGCAAATGGTCCCTTTCAAGGATCTTATAATCTCACACATTCAGTATAACACTGATATTACACAAAATAAAAAGCTTTATTGATAACATTGATTCTTAATACAATCTCATTACATAGCATGGAGCTTTGTCTTCAATATATAACCTTACATGAGACTCTTCAATATACCTGAATTTTGCTCTCCTCAAATTCATGGGAGATGCAACCTTTCATATGACTTTCTTACATTATGATAAATTCTCATGATTACATGACTTCCTACTTCTAATATTGACATATCATACATGACACCTTTCACTCATAACTCACACTTGCATACATGTCACCTCACACAACTCTTCACTTATATACATGATACCTTTCACTCATAACTCACACTTGATTACATGACACATAAACACACTTCACAAATTGACACCTACTATTGACATAAATAATTAAACACACTCCTAATATAAATATTTACAATGGTACTCAAGGTGTCAAAAAATGTAATACCGTCAACATACCCATTCCTCCAATTTATCAATGCAAAGGCCAAATAATGTAGGTGATATTAACCCCAATATCACTCCCAAAATACTATGAAATTCCTTCTAGAGTTTTAAATTTTACCACCACCTACTCATAAAGTCTACATAAAACTACTTTATGATTGGTCGGTATACCAATTTATTCCATTATTTTCTGTAGTTTACCTCTAGGTACTATGTCAAAAGCCTTTTAAAGTCCACAAAATAACAATAAAATTCTCCTTTTCATTTCATATCCTATCTATTACGTGCCTTAAAGTAATTCAATGATCTATTGTTGAGTACTTTGATCTAAACCTTGCTTGCCCTATTGCCCTTTTCCTTAATGTTTTACCCACTGACAAATTTTGCTTTCTACTATATCACTAAATAATTTTTAAAAAGAGTATTAGTCATGATGGTGCATTAATTTGAAGAATTGTTCGTATCTCCACTTTATGCAATGGTATGACTAGATTGATTATCCATTCCAATGGAAAGTTTCATTTAGTGATACCATTAAAAATATTTTGGATGTGTGATGCTAAGATGTCAACCCCACACTTAAGATGTCAACTTGTAAACTATCCATATCCTAAGATTTACCTATTGCTATATTCTTAATGTCCTTATTCAAATATTTTTGAGAAAAAAATTCCTCAATTGTGTCAATTATAGGAGGGGGATACTTTTCTTGGTTTTACTTATTTAATTGGACAACATACTACAACCATTGTTTGCTTGTGATATTAATTTTTGTTTACCCTTTGCTTTATTGTAGTTTTTTCCAAAATTTTCTTGGGTTGTGCTTTACAAGATATATCAACTATTTTTACCTTAATCATATGTATTCTTCCTTTTTTGTTTTCATTAGTTATTATTTCAAGGTTCTCCTTATTGCTTTACATTCTTCATCATACCATGGATTTACAGGAAAGCTTTCATGTTTTCTTTTCTTGGGTTTTAATATTTTGTATGATTATAAGGCTTCTCTAATTATATCCAACAACTTATTGCTATCAAAAGTATAAGTATAAATATATATGTTCTCTTTCCTTCCTGTATTTCAATAATTTGCTTGAGTGATGTTTTAAATGTTTTCTAAATTTTCTGTCATATTGATGTTTCTTAGTCTTTCCTTCAATTACTTGAATATATTCTGCTTTCTCACCTTCTTGCATTTGGATATTTATGTACATCATATTGTGATTAGATTTTAGCTCCATGGGAAGTGCTTCAATTTCTAGATCTTTTATCCTTAAAATAAACTTTGGTGAGAAAATAGCATAATCAAGTACACTATGTCCATTCTATGTTTGACAAATAAATTTTAACATATTTTTACCACGTGTTTATGCCATTGCAAATGATCAATTCCTCTATGCTACATAGTTTAATAAGTTCTCCATAATGTGTGATGGGTCCTTGACTATCATCTAAGGACCTTAACCAACAATGATCCATCTCTTCTTCTAGACATAACAAATCATCATCTATGCGTTCATTGATATTTGAAGATCTTACTTGTCTATTTGATGTTTTGGCATTAAATTCACCTACTAAAGCCACCTCTTCATTCTTGTTATATTATATGACGTCATATGGATCTTCATGATCTAAGTCACATTTCTTTTAAAACTTTGATTGTTGTGGAGCAAAACAAAAAGTTGTAGTGCTAATCAATTTATCACTATTTGTGATTCTAATCCATATATACTATTTATTTGGGTCTTCTTTATCAACGTGTATTAGTCTTTCCCAAGATTATTTTTATAAGTATTGTTACTCCTCCACATCCTTTTCCATTTTTTGTTGCTTCATTTCATATTGATATCTTTTTGTATCCTTTGCAATCTAGAATCTTGCATCCATCATGTTCATGTATTTCTATTAGTATAATTACATAAATTGCTTTAGGTATGGGCCCTAGACCGGATCTCTTCTCCAAGGATATCCATTACAATTCTAATTCATCAATGTTAAATGTTCCTAATGGGCCCTGATTTTCTATTTAGTTTGAATTATTCTATTTATATTTCATGCTTTCCCATTTTTCAACCTTACCTTTTTACCCTCAATCCTTATTATCTTTACCTTTTCCTATTTTGTCCTCATCTCTTCTTGTTGCATAAGAGTAAGATCCTCTCCTGATAAAAATGTGACCCTCGTAGCAATCCTGTATTTCAAAGAACCTGCCTTTTATCTCCTATACTAGAAATTGTGACTTGGATTGGTCTAGCTCTCATGTATTCCCTTACTTTTACTAGTCTACATGCTTGATGAATTTGTTTTCTCCAATGAAGTTTATCAAAAATAAAATTCCTTGTTAAGTTGGTTGTGTTTTCTTATTCTCCATACCTTTGTATTCTCTTGATGATGATGTTTATTGACCTATTTTATCTCTCTTTTTCTTATAACAATTGTATAATTATCTGTGTGATGTGGTCTACTGGTAAGAACACTACTTGCATTATCGGTGATGTGGCCCGGGTTCAATCCCCACGGTGGATGTATATAAGAAGTATTACTCTAAAAAAAGAACAATTGCATAATTTGTTTATGTATTAAATCTCTTTGTTCCTTTGTCTTGTTTGTTGGATCTCTTACCACTTGCGCCTATGATCTAGTCTCCTCTAATTTATTTTGCAACTCTTTCTCTTTTGTCATCATGTTTGAAATTGTTGCTTGAATTTATTTTATTTATAATAGATTATCTTCATTATTTTTTTCTTTTTTGATCGGTAACTCAATTTGAAGATGAAATTTATTTATAGAATCATTACTATTGTACAAGTCCATGATAGGAGGATTTTAGTTCTACAAGTGATGTCTCCAATAGATTGATTTGAACAACATGTTCCAATATCATTTTTTGTTGTATCATGATGAGGTTTTGTTGTTCCCTCATGACTGTGGTCAATTCCAACATCTCATGTTGTAAAGACCCTATGCTTTCTTCTAAAACTATTAGATTTTCATGATATGGACTAGCCGTAGTATTAGTTGATATATTCAAGTTAATATCACATATTTTCCCTTTGTATCCTTTGTATTATGGGTTTGCCATTACTTAATTCAACCACTTCTAACAAATATGTACTAGAATATTTAGGATATTTATTTATTTAATCCTAGCCTTGAGTCCAGCAAATGTATTTATTTAACTTTTAGACTTTTGAACCACAAAAGAAAAATAACAAGAGAAGAAAAATAAGGTATTTGGGTTTGAAGGCTTTCCTGGTTTTGTTTGTCTTTCCCATACACTTACCTTCATTTGCATTATATTCTTGCTAGAAAAACTTTTCACATGCATCCAGATCTATCAACTACACTAGAATTTAGTTCCACCATTTGAATTTACCTCTATCTTTGAAATTTGTCTCCACACCTCGAATCTACCTCTACCTCCCTACTTTTACTTTTGCTTTTGCTTGTACCTTTGGAATCTACTTGCACCCCTTGTATTTGGATTTGCCTCCTCACTTCTACCTTTGCCTATTTCTCTATCTCTACACCATTAATCAAATAACATAAATTAAGTGGTTAAAAGAGTGGTTTTGTCTTTAACTTCTATAGTTTCGATCTAAAGTAACTTAAAACATTAAATTTGAGATATTAAAAAATCAGCACTAACTAATACTTATTGCTTATTTTACAACATAATGACATAGACTAATTATTTTGAATTTATTTTTAAAATATATTTCGATTTAATTTTTTTAAACTATTTACTTTTATGTTTTTGTACTGAATTTTAATGAATTGTTTTGGCATGCGTTCTTCTTTCTCATATAATAATTTATAATTTATAGCCTAATACCATCAAAATAGTTAAAACCAATGAATGGCATATTTATTGTGGTAATATTACTTGTTTGTAAGCTAAAATATGTATATTTTAAGTTTGATTTTACTTGAAATATTGCATTTATACCTTACTTTACATGCATTTAACAAAAGAAAAAAAAATAAACACAATAATATATTTTGACTGATAAATATAACATCTATAATTTTTTTATAAAATATTTAAAGTATTTGTATAATTACAATCAACTTAATAATTTTACTTAATATTTCTTGATAATTATTATGAGATGTCATAGGCTTATAAAATGTTACATGTATTGAAAATTTTATTAATATGAAGGCAAACATTGAATAAGAATCTTTAAGTTGATGTGTTAATATCCTGTTCATTCAAATATCCATGTCACTTAACTTGCTTGTGTGCATTTTGCATCCTTGTAAATAATAATGTCTTTTTTTTTAAGAATTTGAAAAACTTATATTAAAACAAAGGTCATTTACAAGTTGGGATGAGACTCCTCCCATCCTTAACCAACAAGAACACATGTTTACAACAGTAAAAGAAGATCTGCATTGGAGCCAAATCTCCTAAACCATATTTCTACAATGGTTGTCCACTTTTTTACAATAATAAAAGAAGATTTACATTCAAGCCAAATCTCCTAAACCATATTTCTACAATGGTTTTCCAAACTAGCTAAACACTGGATTTGCTCACCAACCTACCTAATTATCTCATCCTCAATAGTCATGTCATTGTGCCACTAAGCCTCTCCCTTCCATTTTAGCTAGGAAGTCTACTACTTTATTTAGATATCTACTCACATAAACTGGAATCACATGATATAATTTCCTCTACAATTCCTTAATTTGGGTGCAAGAATCCTCAACCTTTGTGTCTTCAAAGTAAATTTCCTCATGCATTCTAGATCTCCTACCAATATTTGAGAATATGATTCTAGGTTTATCCTCCTATAACCTTGTATTATCACCCAAATAGAAGTAGATTTGATAGCTAAGGCTTCTGCTTCATTGTTTGTGGCTCTTCCTAGGCCTTGCAGTTAGCAATGGAGTATTGTTCCAACATAATTCCTGCTGACCACTCCAATTCTAGATCTACCCGAATTACCTTTTGCAGCTCCATCAGTATTAATTTTAATCCAACCTTGTAGGGGTGGTTTCTAGCTATATTAGGAACCTACTATTAAATAAACACTCTCACAAAATACTTGAAAATAAACATGTATGCTCACAAAAAACTTGGAAATAAAATGCACAATACGAAAGTAAATTGTAGAAAAGGAACAATCTCACAATAGCACTGAATTGCAAGCCTCTTCAAGGGGGTAACCTCCTTCAATACTTCATTCAACTATGAAAAAAAGTACATACAATACTACCCCTTATAATTTTAAGGAATTTCTCTAGCACCTAACTACCGAGGTTGGCTTACATACAAAATGCTAGAATATCCTACATTTAATAGGTTAAATTCTTGAAAAATGGTTACATAGAAGGACACCATTTGGCATAGGTGCTTCTTGTTAGAAACTGATATGCTCAAATTAGCATTGCCCTATGACTGCAGTTTTAATTGTTCCATAACTGCAGGGTTGTTATTTCTTATTTTAAATTGTTTGTTTCTTCCATTGTTGTATTCCTAAGAATGATAATTCTCAGTTGTTACTCAGTTGTTGTATTTGTCTTTTAGCCTGTTCTGGAGATTCTTCTATTGAGACTCCAAGGCTATATAAATATGTGTAATCATTCCTAAAAATATCAATGAGCATTTTTCTCATTGTGGTATCAGAGTTGTGTTCGGTTGAAGGGTTTGAGTAAGCTTGTGGTCTTCTTTGTAGCAATTTATCAAATTGTTATTTGAGACTGGTTTCTTGTTGTTTGAGCTATAATGGCCAGCAACACAAACTCTCTTCCAATTCCAGAGTTTGATGGAGCAGACTACGAATACTGGAGCATCAAAATGAAGGCTTTGTTGATGGGCAAATATTTGTGGGACATTGTTGTGGATGGCTACACTGAACCAGATGATTGGAGTACTCTTTAAAATTCTGATAGGAAAACAAGGAAGGAGGCTCAGAAAAAGAATTGTTTAGCTCTCTATCATCTTCAATCTACACTTGAGAAGAGCATCTTTCCAAGGATTGTTGGCTGTACAACAGCTGCATAAGCATGGAAGGCTTTGAAAGATGGGTATCAAGGAAGTGACTAGGTCAAGCAAGTTAAATTGCAAACTCTTAGAAGGGAGTTTGAAAATTTGAAGATGCAAGAAAGTGAAGGTGTTGGAGATTATTGTGTAAGAGTGAAGGCTATTGTCAACAAGATGGCAACTCTTGGAGAAGTGTTGGACAAGGAAGTTGTTATCAAGAAGGTGTTAAGAACACTTACCCCCAAATGGAACCATGTTGCTATCATTATTGAAGAAAGCAAAAATCTATCCACTCTTGAATTTGACCAGTTGATTGGCTCTCTCATGTCTCATGAGGAGAGGCTGAAAGAAACTACTATTGGTGGTGTTGAGGAGAAAGCATTTTCTTCCAAGGAGACTGATGCAAGTTCTAGTGGACAAAAGCATGGAAATAGCCAAGGGAGAGGCCAACATTCTTCTAGAGGAAGAGCAAGAGGTAGAGGAAGAAGAGGTGGCTTCCAAGGAAGAGGAGGTGCTCAAGGAAGAGGAAGAGGTGACAAGAGTGACAAGCAATGTTACTATTGTAACAAATTTGGACACTTTGAAAAAGAGTGTAGATTGAAGGAATCCCATGAAGGAAGGAATAGTGCACACTATGGAGAAGAGGAAGACTCCTCAATTTTATTTTTGTCATATGGCAAATCAGATCAGAATTTGAATGAGACATGGCTCCTAGATACTGGTTGTTCTAACCACATGACCGACAAGGGGGAGTTGTTTTCCACAATGGACAATTCCTACAAGTCCAAGATCAAACTTGGAGATGATAATGCATTACAAGTTGAAGGTAAAGGAGCTATGGAGGTGCACACCAATGAAGGTAAAAAGAAGGTGAATGATATATACTACACTCCAAATTTGAAACATAATTTGTTGAGTGTTGGTCAAATCATGGAAAAGAATTATAAGCTTGTTTTTGAAGATAACAAATGTGTCATCTATGATAAGAATCATGGGCATAGGCTTGTCACCACTATTCCTATGACCAAGAATAGATTGTTTCCTCTAAAGTTTGGAGAACAAGGAGCTAATTTTGCAAATGTTGCCATTGATCACAAGAGCTGGTTGTGGCACTTAAGATTTGGGCATTTGAATTTCCCAAGTTTGAGATTAATGGTATCTCAAGAAATGGTGTATGGGCTGCCCAAGGTTGAAGATCACAAAGGTGTGTGTGAAGGATGTGCTTTGGGAAAGCACTCAAGAATGAGTTTTCCAAGAGGAAAAGCATGGAGAGCCTCCTATCCTCTTCAATTGGTGCATTTTGACATTTGTGGCCCAATGCAAACTCAAAGTATTGGTAAGAATTCATACTTCCTCACTTTCATAGATGATTTTTCAAGAATGTGTTGGGTCTATTTTTTGAAAGCAAAATATGAGGCATTTGCTTGTTTTAAAGATTTTAAGAATCATGTTGAAAAGCAAAGTGGGCACTATATAAAATGCTTAAGAACTGATAGAGGAGGATAATTTTGTTCAAATGAATTCTTGCAATTTTGTAAATATTGTGGTGTTAAAAGGCAACTCACTGCTACCTATACTCCACAACAAAATGGTGTGGTTGAACGTAAAAATAGAACAGTTGTAAACATGGCAAGGAGCATGCTACAAACAAAGAAATTAAGTAATATGTATTGGGCTGAAGCTGTTAGGACAACCATCTATATTTTGAATAGAAGTCCAACTTCTAGCTTGGATGGCATCACTCCATATGAAGCATGGTATGCAAAGAAACCAAATGTAACTCATTTCAGAATTTTTGGTTGTTTGGCTTATGCACACATTCCAAAAGAACATAGAAGGAAACTTGATCCAAAAAGTGAAGCATGCATTTTTATTGGGTATTGTGAAAATACCAAAGCCTATAGGCTCTATAATCCAAAAACTCATAAGAGTATTGTATCAAGAGATGTGATTTTTGATGAAGGGGGAGTTTATGGTCATCAAAAAGGCTATATTGAGAAGTCAAAATCTGTTTTGAATGGTGGTATTATTGATGATATTGATGATGAGCAACCCACTAATGTTTTAGTTCCAAGTGCTACTACTCCACCAAGCAGCCCCTCATCTAGTTCTCCACCAAGCAACCCCTCATCTAGTTCTTCAAGTGCTAGTCCAAGTCCACCAAGGAAGGTAAGAAGATTAAGTGACATTTATCGAAGGAGTACAATTCAAACACATGAAGAGAACCCAAGAGGTGAGACAATCAATTTTTCTTTATTTTCACAAGCTAATTTTGAACCATCAAGTTTTGAAGCAACATGTGCTAATGAAGTGTGGATCAAAGCAATGCAAGATGAAATGAACTCCATCAAGAAGAATGATACTTGGGAGCTAGTTGAGCTTCCAAAAGGCAAGAAGGTTGTGGGATCTAAATGGGTCTACAAAACAAAATATAATAGTGATGGAAGTATTGAGAGGCACAAAGCAAGGCTTGTGGCCAAGGGGTTCACACAAAGGTATGGCATTGATTATGAGGAGACCTTTGCTCCAGTTGCAAGACAAGAAACAATGAGGATGGTTCTTTCTATTGCTGCCCATAAAGGATGGAAGGTACATCATTTAGATGTAAAGAGTGCATTCTTGAATGGCTATCTTGATGAAGAGGTTTATGTGCAACAACCTCAAGGATTTGAAGTGCAAGGTAAGGAGAATCTTGTGTATAGGTTGAATAAGGCCTTGTATGGTCTTAAGCAAGCTCCAAGAGCTTGGTATTCAAGGATTGATGGTTACTTTCATCAATATGGCTTCATGAGAAGCAAGAGTGAGCCAACCTTATACTACAAGAAGGAAGGTAATGACATTCTCCTTGTTTGTCTCTATGTGGATGATTTGATTTACTTGGGTAGTAACTCAAAGATGAATGATGATTTCAAAGATGCAATGATGCAAGAGTTTGAAATGAAATATTTAGGCTTGATGCATTATTTTCTTGGTATGGAGGTGTATCAACAAAATGATAAAATCTTCATTTGTCAAACTAAATATGCCAATGATATGTTGAAAAAATTTGGCATGGAGAATTGTAAACCTGTTGCAACACCAATAGCTCATGGTGAGTTGTTGAGTAAAGATGATGGAACTGAAAAAGTTGATGTGACCACATATAGAAGCATTGTTGGGAGTTTGATGTTTCTCACCAACACTAGACCAGACATTGCATGTGCTATCTCACTTGTATCAAGGTATATGAGTGACCCTTCTGAATTACATATGAAAGCAACAAAAAGAATACTGAGGTATGTAAAAGGTACAACTGATTTTGGCATTCATTATTGTAAAAATGATGATATAAAACTTGTTGGCTTTAGTGATTCAGATTGGGGAAGTAATATAGATGATAGAAAATCTACATCAAGTAATTGTTTCAGTATTGGGTCTGGTTTGATTACATGGTCTTCAAAGAAACAAAGTATTGTTGCTCTTTCTTCTACAGAGGCTGAATACATTGCAATCACAAGTGCTAGTGCTCAAGCATTGTGGTTGAGAAAAGTTCTTGAAGAAATTGGAGAAAAACAGTATGGTCCTACTACTTTTTATTGTGACAATATGAGTGCTATATATTTAGCAAAGAACCCAGTTCATCATAGCAGGTCAAAACATTTTGACATAAAGTATCACTTCATCCGAGACATGGTTGAGAAGAAGGTCATTAAGTTGAAGCATTGCAATACTGAAGACAATATTGTTGATTTGTTTACCAAGGGAGTAGTGAAAGCTCAGTTTTTGAAGCTGAGGAACTTCCTGGTCAGTCCCCTCAGCATCAAGGGGGAGAATGTTGGAAACTGACATGCTCAAATTAGCATTGCCCTGTGACTGTAGTTTTAACTGTTCCATAACTGCAAGGTTGTTATTTCTTATTTTAAATTGTTTGTTTCTTCCATTGTTGTATTCCTGAGAATGATAATTCTCAGTTGTTACTCAGTTGTTGTATTTGTCTTTTAACCTATTCTGGAGATTCTTCTGTTGAAACTCCAAGACTATATAAATATGTGTAATCATTCCTGAAAACATCAATAATAATTTTCTCACTTCTTAATCAAAAAATTTAATAAAATATTACAAAATAGTATCATGGGTACTACCCACATTTCACAAGGACCATTGCATCAAGTGTTAGGATGGGGTCCTAACAAACTAGCTTTGTTCTACTCCTCTCGCACTTCAACTTCCTTCTCCATCATCCCTATTTAAGCCTGAGTTTCCTATTTAGCATACACTACCACAATTTTTTTTGAATTTTCTCCAAATGACCTGCCAAATGCCATCTAAGGCTGAAAATATTTCTCTAAAAAATTTACCATTTCTCTCCAACCACACTTACTACCAAATGAAGTTTAATCTAAGCTTCTAATCGATACAAAGATCTTTAGATTTAAATTTATCCCTCTTCCATCTTTCCCAGCTAATAATCCAATTCAAACCACCATTGGCTCAAAATTTATAAGATAAAAACCATTGCTCCCAGATTTTGCGCGTGAATGGGAACTCAAACATCAAGTTATAAAATGTTTCCTCATTTTTGTAGCATAAAACACATTAAGATGGACCAAAAATTCTCCTACATCTTAGATTATCAAAATTAAGAATTCCATTGTGCATGAACTACCAGGGAAAGAAGTTTACTTTTGTCCAACCCTTGTACTGCCAGATATTTCTCCAATCCTCAACCTAATATGCATGAGGAGGTTCTAGAAGGATCTTATCATATCCATCCTTCATCGTGTAGACTCCAAGGCTCCCATAGCCCCAAGCTAATTCATGCTCCTCATATCTACCTATGAGAAATATTTCTACCAATATTTTAGTCATGATGGGTTTTAATTCTAGAGGGATTGAAATTGACCATTCATCCAACTTCTTAAATTGCTTAAACTTATAATCCCTCAGTTGACTAGTGTTGAAATAGCTTTTACTCTAGATACAAACCCTATTTTGCATGGCTGTTTGTATTGGTTGTAGTTATAGGAATTCAATAATGATATGTGGGTATTGATCTCATGAATATTTCCAAAATAATGCCTTCTTCCCTCTCCCCACTTTTAAAAATGATACATATTTCTTTACCTAAGATCCTAACTATAGAGCCTACCACACTAAGGACCCATTACTATACAAAGGAAAATGACTTACCTCATTCGGGTTCACCTGTACCAAATATTTACTAGTTAAAACTCTTATGAATAAAGAAGTTGGTTGGGAAATCCACCTCTAGAAAAGCTTTCTAGCCAAAGCTTTATTATTTAACTTTGATCTCCTCAATCCCAAACATCCCTTAACCTTGGGTTGGATTACTTTCTCCCAATCTACTAAGGCCCATTTCCTCTCTCCTTTTACCCATCCTCATAAAAATTTTCTAGTCCTATTGTCTAACTCTTTCCATATGGTATGTGGAGCAACAAAGAAAATTTATAAATTAGCATGGCCTGAATGATTGACTTCAAAAAAGTTAATCTACCGCCATAGCTTAACCATTTATGAGACCAATGAATAATTCTTTCTTTGATACAATCCAAAATATTCCTCTAGATATCTATTTTTAGTTTTTTAAAATGCAAAGGGACCCCCAAATATACCATTGGGAGAGAAGTCCTCATGAATTCCAAGATCTCTAAAATTTTGTCCTGAAGCCTTTGATCAAGATTGAAAAATATCACTTTGGATTTTTTATTATTGATGACTTGGTTTTTAGCCCTAAGGTAAACATTAAGAGTATATCTAATCATTCCTGCTTCCTCGAAGTTGGCCACTCCAAAAAATCTTGTGTCATCTACAAACTGTAGGTGAGTTAAAACTTCCTCACCTACCTTGATACATGTTAGCAAACCTTATTGTCTTCTCCTTAATACGAGTCTATCCAAGCCTTCCAATAATATGAGAAAAAGTTAGGGAGAACAAGGATCTCCTTGACAAAGACATCGAGTGGTTCCAAACAATTGTGAGGGAAGGCCCTTGATTAACATTGAGTATAGTGGAGTAGAAACATAGTTCATGACCCATTATATCCAATATTGAGATAAATCAAAGGTTGCCATCATCCTTGACAAGAAGCTCCACTCCACCCTATCATAAGCTTTTGATATATCTAATTTTATGAGCATTCCCCTATTGCAAAATTTTTACATTGAGTGGATTACCTCCTAATCTAGAACCATACCATCCAAGATCTGCCTACTCAATTGAAAATCCATATGGACCTAGTTTTTTTTTGGTACTCATTCCAAAGACTACTTTCTCTAGTTCCTCTCTATCAATGGGTTTAAGTAGGGATTGATTTTGTTCTTCAGAGATAATATATGGCATGACAATAAGAACTTCTTTTTGAGCTTCTTCGTCTTGCACCATACTTTCCTTAAATAATTTAGCAAAATAATCCATTAAATGGAAATGCATATCTAGGATTGTATCAAAGGATTTCCTGTTCTCATTCTAAAGAGCTTCCATCTTGTTCGCTTGTATCCTAGCACAAGCAGCCTGACAATTTTTTTTGGTATTTTTGTCACCTACTAACCAAGTGGTTCTTGATATCTATTTTTAGTATATCTTATCTTGGTTGTCAATGTCCTCAATCGCTTTGCATCATCCTCTTCTTTGAGCTACCCTGTAATTGTTCCTTCCATGAAGTGTTTTTGAACCTCATCCCATTTGGCCATAAATGGAGCTCTTTGGACCTAGAAGTCTGTCTTGTTAGCTCACCTCCATTGTTTCAGTTGATCCTTAACATAATGAAGTTGCTTATGTAATCTAGATATTGTTTTTCCATATGTCGAGCATCCCTCTTCCCACCACTATAGAATTTTCTTTTGAATTTTCTCTTTTTATAACAAAAAGTTTTCAAATTTGAATGGTTTGTGATGTTGCCCTATCTTGATCTCCCCTTCCAACAAAATGGGGAAGCCATCTATAAATAGACCCTCCAAAATATAAAATTTTAGATTCCATTTCACAAATACCTCCTCTAAAACCAAAAAATGGTTTAACTCCACCTTCCTACTAGGTGGCTTCCTCCTCTTATTAGTTCAAGTATAGTTGGTTCTAGGATATTTAATATCCACCAAGTGTAATGCATGGACTTGGGCAATCATAAGTCGATCCCTTGGATCTAAAATTAGGGTTCCCTCTTCCTAATATCTAGATGATAATTTAGCATTAAAATACCTAACAATAATCCAATCTAACTTCTCCCTTGAAACTCTCATATTATGCATCACTTTCCATTGATGAATATAACCATCTAGGTTTTGAGCCCCATAAAAATTTATGATTAAAACCTACTCAGTTTTCACATTATTCCTAAAATATGATGTGAGGATATCCCTCCAAGAAAAATGTTCTATTTTTGTCCATTCAAGAGAGTTCCAAAAGGTAACTATCCCCTTGAGGCCCCTTGGGCAACCACTTCCATATGACCAACACCCCTCCAAAGTCTATTTACTATTTTACACATAAGATCCAACGATATTTTTATCTCTTGGATAAGCAAAAAAATTATTTTATTTTTTTCTAAGAGTATTTGAACAACAGATTGATGGGTTCTACTATTTAAACCCCTAACCTTCCATGATTGTATAATCATTGGTTACCTTAAGACTAGTAATAGTCTACTGGCCTCACAAATCCCCCAATGATTAGTTTATCTCCTTGAAATGCTATCAATTCCTTATTTAATTTTATACCCACTTCTTGAGAGTTGATATTCTTTGATCTCCTTTCCACCTAAGTTATCCCTAGAGTTGGTTTTTATCTATTATTTTCAGCTATACCCATGATGAAATCTTTAATTATTGGTTGCTCTTGGTTATGCACTATCAATACCCTACAATATCTGATTGCAGTAACTCACTACACTCTATTACTTGCTCTAGGATATGAGGAGGTGAAAGAGGGGATTGAAAATAGTTTTTATTGTTTTCATTATTTCCATCCACTCCTTCCATAAATTGTTCTTCTTCCTAGTACACTAATGTCTTGAAGATCTCATACCTATTTGAGGGCTTGAGTTGGGTTTTCTCTTTGCCATATTTTTTCTTTTGCCTTCTTATTTTGGGTTTTTCAAAACCATCTCCCTGTACTCCACATTGAGAAATATTTGTTTCTTCTTTATTTAATGTTAACTTACCCTCCTTAGGAAGATTCAACATTACTAGAGGAGCCTCCATTTTTGTGTTCATATTGTTTGGGTAGGACCAGGCCAAATGCCCATATTTGTGGTAAACTCTATACTTGAAGGGCAATGCCTCATAATCCAACTGTTTGTTGGAAATAGAGCATATTACATTATTTGGGTCATGTAAATGTACCTTCCTTGGTAAATACTTAGGACATTAGGTTACTTTAGGGGGAAGTTATCTAGTTACTTCATGCAATGTAATAAATGCACAAGTGTCAATGTGCAAGTTGTAATATGCAAGGTGTCCACTTGTACAACTAGATAGAATGTCAACCAAGGAACTTATCTTCCTATATAATGGCCATAGATAGATCATAGATACAAGGTAATATAGAGCAACATCACAGTGAGTGCGTGGTAGATAGGTAGTAGGATAGTGTGTGAGATATAAGCTTAGAGCTCCCTCATGGAGTAGTAGCATATTTTATGGAGTGCCCATTTTATCCATTACTACTATTGTAATATTTTCACCATTTCTATTTATAGCATATTTTAGTCATCTCGTAGATCTATTTTATTTCTTTTTACATATTGTGATTGGTATCTCCTAATGTATGTGGCATCAAAAGCTAACAGTGGTATCAGATCTACGGTGGATCAAGCCATAGTAGGTCTAGAGGGAAATCACCGTTATTTGATCCCGAGTTCTTTTAGAACCTGATGCGCCATTGGACCAGTCACTATAATTTTTTTTTAGAAGAGTCTAGGTGGTAGAATTAGGGAGAGCTACAAGTGAGGACTGAAATATCAATTTCAAAAATATTGAGATTGCATAGGGCTAGAGTCTTTCCATAGAGTTGAAGGAAGATTCATGAAATACTAGGACTCAACATTTGATCCACTAGGTCTATGAATCAACTAGTGAAGCTAAGAGATTTGGAAATATATACCTAAAGTTTTTTTTATTGTATATAATTAATACTCAAGTGATTGGGATACCTTCTACAATAGAAATCTAGGAGACCTCAACTTTGTTACTCTAAGGTCGAAGTGCCTTCATAGTGCAAATATTAGTTGTTGTAGAAAGAAGAATACTTTAGAATAATTTTCTAGAAAAGAATCATGGTGAAGTCTGGAGATAGGAGATCTCGATTGATAGATTGAAGAACTTCACTAGAAGAAATGACCATAGTAGCCTTGATACAAAAGAAAATGCCATAGTAGCCTTGATATAGAAGAAAAGGCCATAGAAGCCTTGATCCAGAAGAAAAGGCCATATAAGCCTTGATCCAGATAAAAAGGCCACATAAGCCTTGATATTGAAGAAAAAATCCATATAAGCCTTGATATTGAATAATATGACACAAAAGCTTTGATATTGAAACATGCCTTAGATGCCTTTTATCCTGAAGAAGATTCTAGAGGAAAGGATCTAATTCAAAAGAAGATTTCAGTACTAATATTTTTGTTGTAGGTATAGGTGATACAGTAATTTGGGAAAGCTTCCTACAAGAAAGTTAGGAAGAAAAGCTTCTTCAAAATCAATCTAGTACCTGAAGCAAAAGAGATTAGGAGGAGATCTCATTGAAGAAATTCCAAGCTAGGAAGAAGGACTAGGAGAGTCCTGCTTGTATTCAAAATTAGAAGAATCAGAGATCAAGGAGAAGATCTCAATACAAAACTTCCAAAAGTAGAAGGTTGAAGATAATATATCTACAAAAATTAGGTTAAGTTGTAAGATCAAAGACCTTGACTAGGTCTCGACGAGCATCCAATAAAAGGCTAGGAGAGCCTTGCTGAAGAAATACTCAAAGAATAACTCACTAGAGAAATGCACTACCAAGGAGAGGCCACTGATAGTGAAGGACTTGGTACAATTATTGCCATCTGACAATGAGCCCAAGAGGAGGAGAATTTTGTGACTGCCAAATTTGAGTAGAAGAAGAATCCAGTGAAGACCTCAAGACATTCAAAATATTGAGGAGAATATCTCGCTTGAAGTCAATTTTTTTTAAGAAGACTTGAAAGCATAAGATGCTTATCAAATCTAGGAGATTTGAATATTACCTGCTACAGAAAGAGATCACTGATTTAGAATTACAAACTTCTCCAAATATATAGTAGAAGGAGTAGATTACAAGAGGAGATCAAAGTCACCAAATCCTAGGCTCATGAAAGAAAGTTTGAGACCATCAAATTGGTGAAGAAGGAACTGTTCAAAAATAGTCTATAAAGAGCTGCAAGATCCTATTCGAGGTAGCAACTTGGTGTTCTTAGGCACCAAGATCTACATCCTATAAAGAAGTAGAATAGGAGCTACAAAAGCATTCAAAAAAAAGTATGCAACTATCAGTGCAAGTAGATTCATTAGGTGAATTAATTCTCAAATTTATTAAAGCATCTTCATCCTGATTAAATTTGCAAAAAAGAGTTTTGTATTACAGTCTTCAAGTGTGCAAAAAGAAAGATTCTTTTTAAGTTTAATTTGCACATTAGGAGTTGATTAGTTTTTTGAATTTTAATAATCTATCCACTAGCCTATTATCTACTTTGTAAAGCAAAATAAGACTATCTCCTAATATCTTGCTTGTAAGGAATTTACAGAATAAATCTTGAAGGTTCATTTGAGATTATTCTTGATTAGTTGCAATGAATTGATTAAGTGAATTTTCTTGAGAGTAGATTGGAGTGATAAGGTGTAATTTGTTAGTGCATTAAAAGTAGAATTTGTTAGAGTTATTTGCACTATTATTACTCTCAAAAGAAATTAGTTTTGTGCTTTGAAATAAAGGCTACAAAATCTAGTTTGGATCAAGTGTCTAAAGACACTTTTTAAAGCACAAAAACTTGCAACTCATAGTGGCCAATAGAAGCCACCGAAATTGGTTAGTACAAGCAAAGGAAAAAGAAAAAAAATCTAACCAAAAAGAAGCTTCTAAGATTGAGACTTGGTGAGTCTCAAATCCAAATAACTTAGGGTTAGTGCAACTAAAAGAAAGCTTCTATTCTACAACATTTACAAGGCTTGGATTCACCATCAATCATCCAAGCAAAAAGGGTAAGGATTCTAGCCAAAGATACATCCTAAAAACCCTCATTTTGCACTCATCAATCTGCTACAAAAATAAGAATTTTAGACCTGCAAAAAAGTGATAGAAAACAATGCAATATAAGGATTCTATATACATGCAAAGATTACATGGTGTTGCACTTCTACAATTCATAAAACATAGTTAAAGGAGAAGATTTAAAGGTGCCATAATAGGCACAACAGGTACATGAAAGAAGCAGCCAAAAGAAAGGCCAAAGGAAGGGCCAAAATATCGAACGTTCTCCATCACTAGAAGGGCATTCTCTCCAACATCGAACCTGCAATCAAAGGAAGTTTTACGTAAATAACAACAAGCCTTTCAAAGGCTATTTATGTAAGCTAAAGGAGCCAAAGGAATTTCTATCATGCATATTTACATAAATTATAGCAAGGCAGTAAAGCTATCTACATAAACTAAAATATAGAGCATATTTCAGCATTCAAAAGCATCAAGCTTCACCTCTATCATTGTGAACAGGGAGCACAGTGTGGGGATAAGTGCACAGTAGCAAATCGGATGCTATGTTGGGAGTAAAATTAACAAAGGGTAGCAAGAGAGCTACCACACCCTCATACAAAGCTCCAAATCAACTCACGAATTACCTATAGAAAAAATACATTGCTTGCTCTCCAATAAATTGATGCAAGATAAAGAGAAATATTATTGAAAGGATTTATAATCTCCTTCTTGGAGGTGTTACGTAGGAAAATCCATGCAAAAGAGCTAAGTGCCACTTGGAACATTATTCCCTCATAGCTATCATTTATCTAACGCTCAAGAGACAAACATTGAGATCACTCAAGCAAGAAGGATGCATTACAACTGGTCGAGCAATGTTACAAGAAGAGGAGGTAATGGTACATAGTCACTTTAGTGCCACTTGTCTACCAAAGACTGCCCGACTGGAAGAGCAACATTAAAATAAGAGGAGGTAATGTTACTAAGAAATTGAGTGCCACTTGTCCACCAAATATTACCCATATATGCAGTGTAGAGAAACGAAAAAATAACATTCACGTCCAACATATGTAGAATAGCAAGCACAGTCTAGTCAATTTGTAATGTGGAAGGAGAGGATAGGAGCATTAACGACTCTGTTTAAAGGTCCAACATATACTCTCCAAGCATCAATGAATAATATCAACAACCATACCAAGTGTGGAAGAAGGAGAACATATGAGCATTAAATACTTCATTGAAAGGACCAACATCTACTCTCCAAGAATCAACGAAGAATCCCGATAACCATACCATACTTGTTTCCTCAGCCTCATCAAATCAAGCGCCATAAAAATGGTATGTAGAGGACTATCATATTTCATTCAAATCAATGCCATCCAAGTGTGAATTCAAGTGGGCTAAGGTAAGAAAAATATCTCATTAAATTTTCTTTCAAACATTGGAGTTATAAGGTTATATTTTTATGGATCATTTTTAAGGTTGAGAAAGCAAAGACATAGGAGATAACTTACCTAAAAATCAGAATACTATTTGTAAATTAACATAGGATATATAATGCCTTCTACTTAGGTTGAATATTTTAAATATTTTGCAAATATTATTATCTTTTCTAATTTTTCAAAGTTGGGATTCATAAGATCTACTACTACAAATTGATTTATTGGAAATTAGAAAAATTGAAATCAAATTTTAAAGGGCCATTATAAGAGGTTTATGAATATCAGATAAATTTTGGACATTATAATATTTACCTGTCTCAAATACTTTCAAATAGAGACAAAAGATCCAACATTAGAAATCTCTTGATGTCTAGAAAAAGTGCTTAGTTCAATAAGCGCAATAAGGACAATAGAAGTTTATTTTAACATTTTCATAACTTTACAAAATAAACCAAGATTGAACTATATCTCTCAAAAGCACTTCATATCTTGTACAAAACATACTAGGGAGTCATAAGGCATTCTACTAAACTTGGTAATATCTTATTCTATTATTTATCAAGTTGTAAATCCATTAGCTATATATATATATCTAAGCTATATTCAAAACCTAAAATCCTTAAGATTACTCATTCTCATTACTAGGGAGACATAAGAAAGTCCACAAGGACCAAGGATCAATATAGGTTTTATCAAATCAAGCTTTCTTATTTCAAAGATCATATATCCTAACAGAAAGCCATAAGAATGTCTACTCCCCAAAATACTGCTAATACTAATAAAGAGAAAGTCAGTGCTATAAATCTTAAGATCATGAATATTCTCTTGAAATCAGAAATAATGTTAGACCTAACTTCAAGAATAATCCATAGTGAAGCCCTAGAATACAACTTTGACACTATGTAATACTATCTTCAAGCTCATCTCAATGTAGCTATTGGCAATGAAGAAAATACTGTTATATTTTTCTTAGATCTTATGAACATATTATATATGGCTTTACTCACATACAAGCACTTCAAGAATGAAAGTGTAGAACAAAAGGGATTGATAGAACTACTCAAAAAGAAGGCATAACTAAGTGAATCATATATAGAAAAGTTTTTCAATCCTTGTGCATAATTGATACTTCAAGTTCTACTAACTTAAAATATTATCATGATGCACTAAGTGGTTGTTCAGAAGCATCTGTAGAGACCAAAGACAATAAAGGATAATAATCCATTCAATAACCAAGTAGCAGCACAACCACGAGTGAAAAGCCAAAGATCGAATTCAAAGGCAAAGCTAAGGAAGAAGAAGGAGATGAACCCAATGAAGGAGGAATACAATGCAAGGTGAACTAAAAGAAGGGTCTACAACTTCAACCTATTTTTAAATAATTTGAAGACTGAAGCATCTACTGAAGAAGCCAAATATCATTTCAAAGATGAATATCCAATTCAAAGCTATCATATGGAAGAAGATCCACATTGAAGACTAAAGTCTTCAATACCCAAATATTGTAATACAGGGGGATGTTAGAAATAGAGCATATTATATTATTTGGATCATGTAAATGTACCTTCCTTGGTACATACTTAGGACATTAGGCTACTTCAGGGGGAAGTTATCTAGTTACTTCATGTAATGTAAAAAATGCACAAGTTCAATGTGCAAGCTGTAATGTGTAAGGTGTCCACTTGTACAACTAGATAGATTTTCGGCCATGGAACTTATCTTCCTATATAATGGCCATAGATAGATCATAGATACAAGGTCATATAGAGCAGCATCACAATGAGTGTGTGGTATATAGGTAGTAGGGTAGTATGTGAGCTATAATCTCAGATCTCCCTCATGGAACAATAGCATATATTATGGAGTATCCATTTCCTACATTGCTACTATTGTAATATTCCAGCTATTTCTATTTATAACATATTTCATTCATCTTGCAAATCTATTTTATTTCTTTCTGCATATTGTGATTGGTATCTCCCAATGTATTTTGGCATCAAAAGATAACATTGTTGAATCCAAGATAGTCTTGCAATTTTGAGTTCAACCTCTACTAGTAAAGGCTGGTTGAGATCCATTTCCACTTAAAACTAAATAATAATAATAAAACTAAATGAAAATTTAACAATCATAAAAGTTAATGTTCTTTCATATTATATATAATTAATTTTGATAAATATTAGTTAATGAAAATCCCATGAAATCTCATTTTCATTCATATAAATATTTTAATTAAAAAATAATAATAAGCTAAAAATTTAAGTTTACACAAGTTTTTATGAGGGGTCTCGGTCCCCTCGTACCAAGGTTTAAACTTGAGGATTTCAAATTGGGTCTCCTGTATGAAAACCCAAGAACTTACCACTACAATATCCTTCATGGTTTATTTTAATAATTTTATTGATTGTACTCTTCTTCTTCTTTTTTTATGCTAGAGAACAAGGGGTTGTAATCGGGTCCCTCACTATTGAAAAATCACAATTCTCTCCTTTAGAACTTGCGAGTTTACAAATGGATTTAATTATCATCTCAATTGAGTTATGATAGCTAAATGCTTACATCATTTTTCATGAAAAGTATAAATTCTTGATTTTCATTTTTTGGATCTTCTTCACTTTTTGTGTGAATACAAATAGTCCAAAATTCAACATCATTCTTCTTGACATTTTCATGCAACAAACTTCACAATACCAAAAATCCACCTCTACTAACTATGTATTTAATCTTAGTAGATAAATATTTCTAAGAATTTGCTCTATCATAGTTTGCTTTATCATATCTAGATTGCTAGTTTCTTTCTTGAAGCATAAGTGCAACCACAAGATCCGGATTGCTAGTTTTCTTCTTGAAACATAAGTGCAACCATAAGAATTGTAATAAATAGTTTATATGAAAACACATTAATGTTATAAAATAAAGAAAATATTACCAATAAAATATTAAAGTAAATCATTATTTGATTCAAGATCTGGATTGTTAGTTTCCAACTTGAAGCATAAGTGCAACCACAAGAATTGTAATAAATAGTTTATATGAAAACACCTGTAGACACCTAAAACACATTATGTTGAGGAGGTTATCCATATGGACACCTTTTCAAGCCATATGACTCATATTGGGCCTTCCCAAGACCTAACAGTGGTTCTAACCACTCAAATAGGGAAATCTATCCTTTTTCAACCTAGACCATCATACCCAAGAGCAACCTCTAGTGGCCGTTGGACCCTATGATGGCCCCCAAGCCTAGCTGATCCACCCTAGGATAGCCTCACCTGTAAAAAACTTGATCTCCTTGAGCCGAGCCAAATCAGTTACAAATCAACATACGCATAATGATTAACCATGAGAAGCTTCCAGAAGTGTCTCTTGGGATGCCTAGATCCTAACTGAATCTTGATCTTATCTTTCCTTGCAATCTAATATGCCAATTGAGACATATTATAAAAGGTACCCAAAAAATTCAAAAAAAAAAATATGAGATCAAATAGGAATGCAACAAAGTACTTCCAGTTTGAGGAATATTGAGAACACTCTCTCATAATCCATGAGGTGCTATCCAAATCCCATCATGAAGCTTGCATTCATATCAATGGAGTTCTTAGGATTTTGAAGATGAAATCCCATTATTGTGCATCCTAATTCATCTTGAATTCAAGCCAATTCCTGCAATTCAACTATGAATCAAAGCACACGATCCTTGAACATCAATTTGATAGTCAAATCAGATATCGCCCCACACCGAGCATGAAGAACAAACCCTCTATTCAATGGTTGCTTCACCCTGAAGTGTCCTGCAGGTGTAGTCCCTGGACCCTATAATGGCTAACAGAGCTAGCCAATGTACCCTATGATGACCTCTCGATGATATTTGATTTGCTATCTTTTCTTAGTTGGATTAGCTTTAGCAATATTCAATTTGGTTTCCAACACAATTTAGCATATTTTTATTCAATTTTACATGTATTTCTTTATCGTTTTAATAATTTCATTTCATTTGCATACTATGGAAATGGACCTCATATTGAGAGGTTCCACATTTGCTACTAATGTCTTGTAAGTGCTTTTGTGTGTATGTTACAGGCCTTATCAGGAGCTAATCATCATAAATATCCTTCAATATTTACATCATCAAGCAAAGGTCACAAAGAAACCCTCCATAATCAATTTTGGGAGAGCAAAGACTCTACAGATTACACCTACCCTTTTGGGTCTCATTTTGTAATTTGTATCAAATTGGTGAAATCCCTAAGAGGGATATTTTGTAACCTTTTGTAAAGACAATTTTTAAATATCAATGAGAAGGGCACTATATTTTCTCTATTTCTTGTCATTATGGTTACTTGATATTTCTTGTCAATTTGATTTCATATTACATGTTTAGGTGTATGGTTTTTGCTACTCTATAGTGGCGATCACGGTGGGAATTTTTCCACAATCTCCTAATTTATCGCTAATGTTTGCTTTTCTTGTATTTCTTGAATTGCAGGTACTATCGCTCTGGGTTGAAATGATGCACAGTCTCAACTATCATATCCTATAACGGGTAATAGACTTAGCCGTCATACCCTATGACGACCACCAGATTTAGTTGCTCTGCCCCCTAACAACCTTAGAACAAAGCTCAAAAATTAAGCAGACAACATCTTCATCGAATTTTAGCTCCACTTGTGAGTATTTTTGTACTTAATTTTACTATTATTTTATAGAAAAAGATAGATTTTTAATTTTAATTAAGAAATTTAGAAGTAATTTTTAAATTTCAAGTATTCTATTGGTGACTGCTCTTGGATCTAGTGGCCTCTGCTATTAGCTACTCCAAGGTACAACGACCCCTATTTTTGATAGCTCTAGTGTCAGACGACCTCTGTTGTAGACCGTATTACACAAAGATAGTCCATGATTTGTTGCTTGTTTGAGTTTGCTTGCTTTATGCCCATCTAAAGGCTAACTTCAGTTAGAGTTTGCACTTTTAAATTTTTGAAATTGAAATGTACTTATTTAGAATTTGGAAATTTGAAACATTCTTTCATGCATTAGCAAAAAATCATTGATTGCTTTATGTTGCATTTTCCTTTTTGCATGAAATAAAAAGAACCCACCACACACCACATTTCACATTAAACATCAATGAGTTGGAATTCACACCCAACCGTTGATCAAGACTAACAACAATGACCTCCATCACCATATTTCTTAGCTTGTTTATGGTTCTTCACACCCCATTTTGGCCAATGTTAGTTTCAATAACAATCATAGCCGAGGAATATAGCAAGCATATATTTTTGAAGAGGTGTATCACTAACCGAGGTGAACTGGGCGAGGAACTGGTAGGACTTGGACTCCCTCACAAAATTTGGACTTCATCACCACATCTTGGTGGGTTTCATGACTTAGAATTCATCACCAGGCTTGTGTGGGAGAGGAAACAGGTGAAATTCCTTGAACTTGAGTATTACATCAACAATATCAAAAAATCGAACAAGAGAAAAGTAATAATGTAATGAAACAAAACACACAAACTAGTTTTAGGAAACATAAAGATTTTTTAAAAGAGATAATCATTTTATTGAATTTGTTTGTTTTTTTTTCTGATTTGCTTAATCAAGACAACATGATAAATATGCATAGCCAAGTTCAATCATGAACTGGTGAAGCAAAAAACTTATGAAGAGTCCCTGAATGCATCTGCTATAGTCTTAAGGATCTCATTATTCTTGCATGATGCCCTGATAGTCATCACGAAGCTACTTCCTCACATAGAGGATCAAACTGCCAATATAGCTCTACTAGGAGAGCACAAAAAAGTTATTCACATGATCAAGTGGATAATTCTATCAGTCAGTGTCGATCCTAAACCTACACTAGTCATATTTGATCTAGCGAGGGGTCTAACAGGGAAGTCCACATCCCCTCTACGTTGTGGTCTTTACCACTCCGAACACACATCCAAAGCACACCACCTCAATCAATGGTCACAATTAAAAGTGGACCTACATGAAGTTCGCATACACCTTCAACCAATATGACCATGAGCGAGTTACTACAACAGTCTTCCAAGTATTGAGAAACTCTCATGAAGATTTTGGTTTCAATTGAATTACAATCCCATGACCCATGCTTTAACTAGATTTATGAGATATATACAAATGTATAAGATCATGTTATCACTTTTTAGGATCACAATATCAGACCCATACCCACAAATATACCAAATCCTCCTTTGCACATCATCGCGTGCATCAATAGGATCCCCTACAAGCAGGTATTGGTCAACATAGGATCCACGATAAACATTATAACCATAACTACATTGAAGTATCTCAACAATATACCTTCATACATTGCAAAATCCACATTCACCTTGCAAGCATTTAATAATGTTGTATCTCCCACAGTTGGCACAATAGTCCTCCCCATTCAGGTTGGACAAAATATCGTACCTACATTATGCTATGTTTTGGAGTGTTCAAGACAATACAACATACTTCTTGGAAGGCCATGGATGAGAGCCATGGAGTGTGTACCATCCATAGTTCATTAACACATTAAATACATACATAAAGGTAAAGTCCATGTGGTTCGTGTTGACCCAGACCCTTTTAAGTATTAAAAATAGGTGGATAATCCATAGGAACCTATTGTATCTTTGAGATAAGCAAAAGTCTCCCCAAGATCGAAGAATGCTCCACAAGATCAATCACACACAAAAAAGGAAAACCCACAACACCAATATTAAGTGGTAAAACCCTACTTCAAATGAAGAAGGGAAACATCCACTATGAAGCTCACTATATTACTCAATGATTCAACAATACAATAATGCTTCAATGTTATGCAAAAATATGCATCAACATGATATGACAAGATGTAGTAGACAACATCCCTATTTAAAGAGAAGCTTTTCTACTACAACCCTAAAATTACCCTAATCTTATCACAATATTATCTTGAGATGTGTGACAAATCTTATCACAATCTTATCTTGAGATGTGTGACAAGTGGCATCTATAAAATATTAAAAAGTGATTGATTACTTTTTAATATTTGCTAGAAAAGGGGAAATAACTTTTTACCACAAATTAAACATTCCTAGCACCCTTATTTTATTTATTAATTGGGTGGGAATATTTTTACATAAAATAGAATTATTTTCTAATTCAAATATTATTCTTCAGACTTTATATTTAGTCTAAGAATAATTTACACAATGTTGCATTACATATTCCAACAGTATCACCCATGCATTTGAAAAATAAACCCAATAACTTTATTCAGAGTCCAGAAGCAACCTCATAGTTCATTGTGGAACTACCTCCTCCATTGCCATTACCATCAGTTTTTCCTACGACTCCTTCATCTTTGATTTATTCAAGCAAGGATAAATCAACAAAGTCAACTATAGAGATTCCCATAGTCATATCAAACATGTCAGTAGAGGATCTTCTTACTCCTACCAAAAATAAAGAAGCCACAATGGTTACATATGAATTATATCATATCATACCATCTTCATCCACCACATCCTAGGTCACAGTTCACTCAACCAAGATTGAAATTGTAGAGTACATAGCGAAAAAAATTATGTTTACACCTATCATTGAGTCCATCAAGGATTTAGGATGACCACATATAAAATCACCACCCATTGATACCATCCTTAATTCTTCACCTAAAAATGGGGGACAAGCAGATAACCTAGACAAGTTGATGAGACATCCACGACTTGTTTAGATGCCAATAAATCTTCGCATGATTTTGTGGGAGTGGTCAATGTTATTATAGGGAATCAGGTTTATCTAAATCAATCAACACAATTGGTAGATCCATTAAATATTGATTCCACATCAAAAGTGCTACCACCACTAAAACTAGTCACACCAAGTTTGTTTCACACAATACCTTCACAAGAGAAAGAACAGGTGTATCCTTTACACCAACATGTGGATACTAACGCTATCATAGTTGAGCATTAAAAAGTGGAATAAGAGCATAAATTAAGTAAAAAATAAGAGCATGTGGACAAAATCACTAAACACGGTCATCAAGAAGCACTCACATCTTCCCATATAATGGATATATCTTATTCCTGTTGGTCATCAAATTTGCCCAGGAAAGGATTTGGGTAAGTGTATGCGCCCTAGACCTGGACCAACATTGAAAGGCCGAAGGGAAGAGATGCCCCTCATGCCAATCTCCGGAGAAAGGCCAGCTCCTATACTAAACTACTTTGATTTTTAAGATAAGGGTGCAAGAAAGAGATAAACAGAGTGAGGGTGCAGGAAAGAAATAAAAGAGTAAGGGAAGAAATTTTAGTAGTTTAATGGTGGGAAAGAACAAGAAGCATGATTACTAGCCAATAACTTGAAATAGCAACAAAGAACACCAAGAATAAATGAAATGAACACAGTATTAGCCCACCTATGTATCCTCTGGACGAGTTCCAGGATTCTCCTTTCCCTTTCGCCAAAATTTAGAGTTCAGAGTAACGATGATTAAGAAAAGTGAATATAACATAAACACTATCCACAGGCAGCATAAAAGAAAGCCAACACAACATTTTCCTCTCCTATGTATCCTTTGTGAAAATCTCAGGGTTCCACTCCAATCACACACCTAAATCCAGAGTTCAGAATTACAATATGCAAATGAAGAAAAGATAAAAGAAATAATCACAAAAGGCAACATAAAAGAGAGAAATAGAGTCCAAAGCTCTTTAGTATTAATCACAGGAATCTAAGTTACAATAGCTTTCTAGCAGAAAGTTCCCCCCCCTTTTTACATTACAATGCCTGGGTTTTTATAGAGGACCCGACCCTCTGAGCCATCAATGCACATCATGGAGGAGTACATCCTCAAAACCTGAGAAGTCGGCTCTTCGTGGCTCTCATGACTGAGTTCTCAAATTTGTTACCAAAATTTGCTGCTGTGACCAGATCAACCGGGGAAATATGCATTAATGAGCCGCTTGAACGTCCTTGGCCTTTGGGTGCAGTGCTCAAGTGGCCGCCATGCTCGTCGGGCTATTATTTAAGAACTGATATTTCATTTCCAATTGCCAAAAATGGGTAGCGGTCTTTCTGGGCACGTAAAAATGCATTTATGAGGAACTTGATCGCTTTAGAAAAATAACTGGCTTGGAGTGCATGCCTTGGAAGCGTTTCGCTAGATTTTCGTTCGCAACTTCACTTCGCAAATGGACTTGAGCTGAAGTAGATTCTCCCTTCTTAGTTTGCACTTCACATGATGGAGCTTCGCAAGGCAACTTTGGGGGTGTTGAGTGCTGAAGCAGATATTCCTCCTCAAAGTGGGGCTTTTCATTTCTCGCTACTTCGCTGGAGAGGCATGTAGAAAATGCTTCACTGAGGTCCTTCGCCCGAAGTAGATACTTCACTGGTGAGTTTTCAAAATGCTTCACTGCGATCCTTTTTCAAAACTACGGTTTGGGAGTATTTCGGCCAAAGTGCATTCCTACTTTTGAAAGATGTTGCTTTGGGTGAAAGTACTTCGCACGAAAGTTAGCCGAAGCAGATGCTTCGCAAGATTTTTGGCGAAGTAGA